>OY728121.1:203291562-208291562 GCA_963277665.1 Viscum album
CAACTTATTATTTTAATGGCCTAGTCCTGATTGGTGGGAATTCATAGTTCATCCATGAATGTATAACATATGTCTTGGTATTTGATTAATTATTTATTTAATTAGGGACAATATCTTGATGATGTGAAGGGTTAAATGTTTTTTCCCACATGAATATCATTCAACATGACTATTCAATTGGGGAGCACACGATGAATATATCATGCTTTGTATATTTACAACACGAGTATGTGAGTGATTACTCTATTATTGATATTGATTTTAAGGGAGGTCCTCACTAGGACTATATAGATGTCATACTAGTTTTATACCAATCCTTTATTCAGAAGGATCATTAAATATCATTTTTTTAATATAGATTTAAAAGTGAATATAAGTAGATAATTACTCATGTGTATTTCAATTAGGTGAAAATGTTTTTTTTGGATAATGGGAGTTTATTCAGTAGGGAATATATTGTTATGGAATTAAAATTCATCTCATGGTCTTCCATTTTAGGGGTGCTTGTTCATTCTACTTTTTTGTTTTTTAAATATCCAATAAATTTTGATCTGTGTGGCCTCTTTGGTAATCATTAGTGTTTTTGAAGATTAAAATAAAAAAATTGGACTTTTCATGGACATTCAGTTTTTTGATGGCCTTTATGATTTGGGGATACCCTATGAATTCATTGGGGAAATTTTTTGTATCATTCTTAAGGATCTTTTGTAATTTTGTTTTTGAGATTGGTCAATTTTTGTGGGAATATTCCAGGTATATATGATTAATTTTTCTATGTGGATGTTCACATTATAATGTTGTTGGTGTTTGACATAAAAATATAAGTCTATGATCATGGCTGGGGATCATTGGATCGAATATAAATTACATCATAGCATGAGCCTCAAGATAATAAGGCTGAATCCATATACATGAGTTTGAAAACAAATTACATGGTGGATAGAAGATACGAGAACAATTTTTTGTTGTTCTTGGGATAAAAATGGATTAAGCAATATGTGGTGGCATTTAATGTAATCGGTGGAATGGATTCTTGTGTTGGATACCTCTGCATGTTTTGGGTTGATTTCTTTTGAAATCATTTTTTTTCTATATTGAAATCTCAATATATTGTGGGTGTTGGATATAATTTTTTTTTGTTTTTGTTTCTTTAGTATCCGCTCATTCATGGATGTTTAGTTTGATATCAAAATTTATGTGATGGGAGACATAACTTTTTAGGATTTTTTGTGATCTACTAGTTTTTTGACTTAATAGTTTTGGGTTCTTTTTTGTTGAAATTTTATAAAGCTTTATAATGTACCCACTTAACTAGGAAAATATTGATTTTTATTAGATCAATAATTTGTAGATTCCAATGTTTTTTCTAGTGATCTATTCAGGTTTCAGCCTATGTGGTGAATATCCTAGATTACTATCGAGTAGCTACCTAATGTAGAATTACTTATCTTTTTTTCTTCCTTTTATATGGATGGTCGAATTACTCATGGATAAATTGGTTGTTGTCACTTTTTAAAATTTTTAATTATTTTTGATCACATTCCCATTGATGTTTTAGTTTCTGATCTTATTATGTTCTCATAACAAGTGAATAAGGTTTCTTATTTATATTAAATTGATGCATGTTGATGGATTTCAATCACATTTTACAATATTTTGGTCAATCACTAAATTGTATTGAGACATAAGCCAGGTTTATAGTCATAATCTAGTTATTTCATTAATATCAATGATGGTGTCTTGTTTGGAAATTTTTAATATTATTAGAATATTTGATTTATGGACTCCTTGGAATGTTTGTTTTCCTTCTATTTTAAATTTTATCATGAATTTATCTTATAAAGAGAGTCATCCTCTATTTCATGAAATGTACACCTCCCATGTTGGGTTTCGAGGATCATTATTTCATGTAGTTTCCATTGATTTTACTAAAAAATCATATAATACCAAAAAATATATTTTGTTGAATTGTATAATCCCAAAATAACGTTCATAAAAGGAAAACGTAATGGGTTCATTTCCATGTGATTTGAGGGGTCGCAGGATGGCCCAGTCACTTGTAAGAGATATGGACAATGATCTACTACTTGTAAATCTATCGATGGTCCACCAACTAGCCACCGAGGGGAACCAAACAATTAGAAGCCATGTTAGTGACAAGAACAATCTCATATATAGACACCATCCAACTAGTGAGATGGAAGGTCACAATTACATATTTGGTGTAGCCACTAGTGAGTCAGTGGGATTCCTATATCCTACTAGAGGGACTCCACCATTCATTCATTGGTGTAACTATATGTAACATATTGTTAGGGTGGTTAGGAAATTATTCCACAAAACACAAGATTTATTTATTCTTATTTCAACATCAAATAATTATTGAACAAGGAGAATCTTTAGATCCCTCTTGGTCACTATTGGATCTCATAGTATTATCTCATAAGAGATCAAATCACAAATCAATGAAGAGTTTATTTTCTGAATCTATTTATACTTTAATCCTGATCCACTGTCCATTATTAAGCAATCAACATCATTTGTGACAGAAATTAGTATTTTGGTGGTTTGACTCAATATAATCCAAGTTAGTGTTTCTTATTCATATCATATTTTTATTATTCAAACTATAATCAAATTCATGTTTTTTTAATTTGAATATAGTTATGAATTGTTTGATCATTTTGAATCATAAAATTATTGTTTTGGTGAAAATTATATTACGAATGGATTTTTTTAAAGAATTTATCCTTCAATTTGAAATGGGAATGACATGTTTTTGACCATGATGGTTTGAATGGTTGAAATATAAATCCATATTTTAATGGAATCATTTTGATTCATTAATATTGTACAAAAAGATATAACATGATAATATTTCTTTGTAATGTTTATTTAGACTAATTAATGAATAACATGACATGGTTTGTTTAGAAATTTTTTTAGAAGGTATATTTCAAAAAAAATTGATGTGGTTGGTTGTATATTAGATTTTAAATTCCAAAATTATCATTTGGTGGTATAATTTTTTTTTAAATAAAATTGATCTAAATGACACTTTTAAATGTATGTTCAAATGGATGTTTTTTAATTGAAAATTGTTGTGTTTATCAAATTAGTTTTACATAATAGCCCATTTGTTTCATTTTTGAAATAAAATCAATTGTTGTATATGTAATTGATAAACCACTAATGCATAATCTTCCTTGTTGAATGGTGAATGAAGAACATGTTGATATGTATCGACATAGGATATTTACTCTATGATGTATATTAATTTTGAGTGTGAGATATGAAATTTTTATATAAAGTAATTTTTTTCTGAATGATGATGTCATTTCATATTAACATTATGATAATTATTTTATGTTATCTCACTCGCCTCTTTGACTAGTCATGGGAAACCTCGGTTTGTATATAAGTGGAAAAGGATTTATGTTATGCTTTTTTCAACTCACAACCTAACTAAAAACTCCCTAATGAAGGTGGATTCTTGATTGGGATATAATAAGTGGACACCGTTTTTCACCAAGTCGTTATGATTGTGTACATGATATATTTTAAAATTGAATGATTTGTGTCATGGTTTTTTTGTTGAATATGTTGTACAAAATATAGTATCATATACATTACCATAACACGTGACATCAACACTAGACATTGGTACATGATATATAACTCTAATTTCTATATAGTCTCATGGAACATTATATTCCACGTTTTTCTTTTTTATAACCACTTATTTCTAGGAGGTACTTTCTTTATCCATGTATTTTCCCTTGTTATATTAAATTTCTCTCAGACACATAGTTTTAGATCATATCTTCCATTATATATATAACCATGGAATGTGAATCTATTTTCAAGAATATCAAATATTGGAATTATTATTTTTAAAATATATTTCTATTTTATTAATGGTGTTGATTTACGAAATGGATTTTCAAATGGAAAATATATTATTTTGGAATCCTTTGTTCCATTACTAGACGTTGTGTATTTTTATTTCTATTTTAAAGAGTGAAATATTATATCATATTCTATTATAAAATATCTCACTCCTTTTATCAGAATGGATTAACAAAGTGTCATAGTATAGAAGTTTCATAGACTCCTTTGTGGAGTTCAACAAACCTCTATTACCTTACACCCTCATCCATAATTTGTGATTATATCCTCTATATTTCTATAGAAGGTTCCCAGGATCGATGAACATTATTATGTGGTATTTTTATTAGTTTTAATAAAAGTTATCCTGAGACATGGTTAGTGGTCAAGGTCATTCAATATATGGTTGAATTTGATTTCTTCCATTTTGGTACCTGATTTGATTACATATGTTATTTTTTTGTATTTGTGATAAATGGCTATGATGATTTATTATGGGATTTCATTTTATTATTTTATTAAATAATTTTTTTGAATAAAAAAATAAGAATGGATTTTTCAAAATGTCCAGCCACTTGTATCAATCCAATTGGGACTAGGAATACCTATCAGACTAATTGAGATTATTTTTTATTCTGATTCAAAATTTATTCGTGGTCAATTTATTACATTTTTAAAGAATATATTAAGTACTAGAAAATATTAAATAAAATAATATTTAATTAGACAAGTGTAATTATAACCTTAAATAACATTGTATAGTAATTCAAAAAATAAAATAATAACATAATCAATCAATGAAGGATATAATTAAATTGAACGACACTATGTTAAGCCTTCTGTATGGGTTTCGTAGTATATGAATAAAAATATCACAGTTATCGATAATGAAATAGATTTTTAAATTACATTAATATATTTTTAGCATAAAATAATTCATAGTATAGAAATTTCATTTTATCCAATAAAATATGTCAGTAATTTTATATTTGTCTCCAGGAATGGAAATTAAGACAAAGAACCTTTATATTGGATTTGACTTAGTCTGATACATTCTAAATTTATGTATAATAATATTAGATTTCTCAATAATCAATTTAAGAACCATATTCATAGTCAATAATCATATGTTAGTATTTTATTTTTCATATATCACAATGTTATGAGTTATTCTAAGTTAATATATCTCATCAATTACACGTAGTTTCAACCATTACATTCTTTTTAGTATAATAGTTTTGATTATCATTTATTTTTCATGATTTAATCCCTTTTATAATAGAATAAGAACTATAAAATATAATACATAATGTTTTATGATGTTCTTGGTTTATTCTCGGGGATTTTAGTTAAGAATCTTCATGACAAAATCCATAACATTCTTTTTTGACATTTTTTTCAATTAATAAGTTGGTATGATAACAATGAGTTTAATCTCAACATTATCATTCAACAACCGAAATTTTAACATTATTTAATTATTAATATAATATCATATTAATAATAAATAATCCATTACAATCCATTATAAAAACTTATAGCATCATTTCTGTATGGGGTTAAACTAACCCAAATAAAAACATTTTATAATCAGTGGATTATTATTATTATGAAGTAATTATATTATAATATCATCATTCCAAATGTGTAATAGTTTTATTTTATGTTTTACTAAATAGGTAAAATATAAATTATAAAATAATTTTAATGATGAAAAATGTAAAATATTTATAAAAATGTATAACTTAAATTAATGAAATCATATCACCTCTTGGAAACCTTATTAGTTATGAAGGAATAAGAAAATATCATGGGAAAAATATACCTAATATGTGAGAGACAAATTTTAGAAATAAATATAGTTGGGGAAGGTCATGATGTTTAATTTTATTTTCATCCTAAGATGGTAGATGTATGGATCCTTTTATAAGTGAGAGAAGTCATTTTTTTTGTAAATACATTTTACTTAATATATTAACGGAATTCATTTTCTTTGAATATGGTTCTAAATATGGAATTAATGAAAATATGATTTGGGGAGGTTAATCAGGACATCATCTACTCACATAAAGATAATTTTATTGATATTTTAAAACACTATCGTTTAATTTTACCCATTTATAATTTTTTTTTCTCCTCCAGGGTTACTAAATTTTACCATGGTAACTTACTTTATCCCCTAAAATTAATTATACCTATTTGATAATATGGATATTATAATTAAAAATTATATAAATTTCAATGGATTCTATCTCTATAATGGATAATCATTAGTTTATATATTAGTTCAAAAAATGGATAAAATCTAATTTTAGATAATGTTATCATTATGAATAAACAATTATGTCAGCTTCTTTAGGAAAAAAATTATGAATACTACTTACTCCTATTACACATATTGGTATATTATTAAAATGGATTGTTATTTGAATTTAAAATCATTCAAAAATGGAATTGAATCTTTTGAATACATAACTAAATTAAAAAGGGAAAATAGTATTTATTATATCACAATGTATGATTTGTTCCAAAATGACAAGACATGGTTTCTAAAAATAAAATAAAATTTAAATTAAATAATTTATTCATTATATATATTTTTTTAACGGAAAATATTTAATAAAAATTTAATATATGCTTATATCAGTATGATCAGATAAAATTTATTGTAATTATTAAAAGCATTTTTTCTATTCAACCCAAAAAATCTTTTTTTTAAATATCATTTAAATATCGTTTGTTAATCTTAAATGGTAAATTAAAAATTGGAGTTTATTTTGAATATTTAATTCTTAATATTAGATAATTTAAAATTAATATAATAACCAAAATAAAAGCTTCATTTTTAGGAAATTGAATTGAAAATATTAAGTGTTATTATTCATAATTAATATCATATACCAATTAAATGATTTTAAAATTATATATATATATTTACATTTAATCATTTAATTAGAAAACAAATTTAAAATTTTATCATTTTAATATAATATATAATACATAAAATATTATAAATACTTTGAAAAATATACAGTTTTTACCTGAATTATTTAAATCACATCAAAATATATTTTTTACCACATAAATAAGATTTAATAATTCATGAAAAAATATATATATGGAATTAATGTAAAGTTTTATAGTAATATTTTTTAATTTTCTATCATTTGTTGTACTTGATATATTAATCTTTTTAATAATTTTATAAATAGTGTTTCTCAATATATTCTCATAATGTATTAATTTTCATCTTATATAGTTAGAAAATAATATTGGGTTTTTAGTTAATAGTTTTATGTGATATTACATATCCAATATAGTATTTGTTTAATGAAAAAATATATACTAAAATCATATATCATTACATACATGATACTAGTGACTGTCCTTATCTCTACCAGAGGAATGCTTTAGATGTAACACTTAGCTTACTATAGGCCTAGTAAGGGAAATAATGGAATGTGTCATTTTCAAATGGTATCAAATCGCATATATCTCATTAATGTCATTCAGAAATTGTAATAATGTGATGAATGGTTTGGAGACATAAAAAAATAATCAAAATGGTTATTAGGATTATATTTTCATCCAAGAAACACAATGTTGATGTGATTACAGAAATATCCATTTATTATGACACTAATTATCATCTTATTTAATACAATATGAATGTAAACATTCGAAGGTACAAGTACCTAGTATGTGAATCACATAGATAACATTCATTTAATTTTATGATTTTATTAATTCTTATCACTTTATATGATTTAAAAAACATGTTTCATCATGAAACATTATGGGATACCAATATATAGATATATAAAAACTAACCTGAGGCATAGACAACATATGAATGATATAATAATCTAATTCCATACCATTAACCATATTTGAGTTGATTCTTTTATCCAAGAACCCTATTTTGATATTCACTTAATTTGTAAGTTGGGATTTTTTTCATTCACCAATGGTGCACCAACACAAACCACCATCGATGGTCAAGGTATATATTCTTCCACCTATGTAGTAGAAAATCATTCAACTATTATATTATAAGGATTCACATAGTCTATGGTTAAATCGTGAGTTTTATTGGAAGGGAGGATTAAATGTACAATCTGAGACAGAATGATTAATATCAAATGATTTCATGGTGGTGGTGATTCAGGTTTTCCTTTTAGTTTTGAAACATTTTATTTGATTATTGGTATAACATCTTACATTTTCCGAGAGATCTGGTGTAACTTGTGGTGTCTGATCGTAAATTCCCATAGAATTGTGACACTTCCCTATGCGTAGTTTTTTTGTCTCATTCACTTGGTTTAATACACTCATATATTGAAGAACAAACACATTCATGAGTTTCATTATCTATGATTTGGAATCATTTGATTCTCATAATACACGTCATGATTCTCTTACTATATAGTTTTCTATCAATGAAATGATTAATGAATGATTTGTTTGAGAATTGATGTTTGATAACATCCATTATAGGAAGGTATTGAAAATGATTCTCCCCAATACATTTCCACATATTTTAGAATCTTGTAGAGAGATATAGTAACTGAAATATTTTTCATATAAGAAAAAATTAGTTTGTAGTAGTGGTTGGTATCCAAAAGTTGATTCATCAACAATGGCTATATGTGGATAGGTTTCTAGGCCATTATACCAAATAGAATCAAATTATTTCTCATTGTACAAATGATGAAAAATACTACATTGGAATTGAGTGTCTGCACTTCCAAAATACATGATTATCTAATCCTATTGGGGATGAGGATATATGTATTATAAAATATTAAACTATATACACAATAAATGAAATAAATAAATTATATATACTTTTATTTCATACATAGAAAAATTATTGGGGACCACCTCAAGGAGGATAAGGTGGTACTTAGGGTTTAGGATATGGTAGAGCTGGAAGTGAAATAGTAAGGGGAATCAGAGGTAGACATCACCATGATCCACTTGAACAACTTCAATCCTTAGGTGATAAAAGAATAAATAAGGGAATATGTATTCATGTATATACATACTTGTCTAGAATAATGGTTATTAAAAATGATGTTCCCAACCAGATTAATGGGATGATTTGTGTCTTCTCTATGGACAAATATATACTAATAGATATTAGAATGATCTGTTCCTATATGATTAAAACCATATTTTATGAGTTATTAGTATAATGGTACTCATATCTCGATCTATATAGCTAAAGGCTCCCACTGGGACTGATCATGTATCATCCAAATTAATGGTTGATTTGAGTTATTCATAGTAGAAAATAGTTTTCGTGGAACCATAGTGTGGTTTTGATGGAGCCCTGCAATTTCATCCCTATAAATGACTGGGAATCCACTTTTTGTGAGTAGAAAAAATACAATAATTTATGATGAATGTGTTGTGATGTTGATAGATTGAATTTTTCTTCATGGGGTAGTGGGACAATATTTCTATACTATTAGCATCTCTTTGTGATAAATTGTATCTAAATAACCAAAAATTTGAATACAATTATCTATTTGTGGAATAATAGTAAATGGATCAACGTCATATATTTATGGAGGAATATATGGCCACCGTTCCGGGTGATGTACCTAAATTTCACCCTCATCAGAAGATATAAATCTATATTCATATACATCCTATGAACACATTTTCTTTTTTTTACAGTTCGTTGGATGGCCTCTAATTATGTTAGAGAGTTAGAAGTGTATTTATCCGACAGTGTGATGAAATATTTCACCATACCAAAAATATACAGTATATAGCTACAACCTTTTTATTAAATAAGATGGATGGAAGGTTGAGAATTTTTTTACAATCAATGCAAAAATAAATTGAAAATTAAAAATAAAGACATTATTAAGTAGATTGACCACTAGTTTGGTCTGTTAAAGGGAGAAAAATGATTCTTGAATTTTGAAAATTGTTGTATATATCATCTGTATTAGGTTCACAAGGATGATATCCTAAAGTTATAAAATATGTTCTGTTATAGGTATTATGGGTTTCAGGTAATTCCCTTCTACATGATTTATTCCCCATCATTTTTCATGAGACTAATGAACCTGCTATTTCATCATTTATAGGACCATTTAGTGGAATTATGTATCAATGAATTATTCTTTTATTTAGTGTTATAGGATTAAAACATTAAAAATGTATGGATTGTTTTGGGAATTCTAGGACATCAATAAAAATAAGGTATGTTCTCAATGTTTCATTTTTGGATTTAGAATTTCCACATCTTTGGGAATTCCATCTGAGATGGTGGATTATCTATGTACCTAATAATGTTTGAGGAAGTGATTTATTGGGAACCACATTTTTGAATGGTTAATGTCAGAATATTACTTGGGTTTAGGGGATACCTCCAGTGGTTTTTGGTATAATTATCCATGAATATGGCCCACATTATTTCACTTCCATAAAGAGTTCATCCCTTTTCATGATCTGTATGTTTTTTGAGAAATTTCATGGATAATAATAATACATTGATGTGTGATATAATTTTGAGGATGATAAAATTAGTTATGAATTAGGTGTTTTTATGACTCAAGAACGTTGGTTGGATGTGTGTTAATGAATATTTGGAATTTGATTTCTAATGGATCCAAATATTAGATACCTTATATATAAAACTATATAATCCTTGATATGGAGTTAGAAGTTGTAGTGTTCTCCTAAAAGACATAGGGGCATTACACACTTGGTGAGTGGTTTGTATTTTTTATAGAAAAAACTAGCATATACATGTTTCCTAAAGAGATATTAATCTGAAGCAGTATCACTGGTTGGATATCATATAGGACTATATCTTATTTATTTTTTAATATGATACAATCTTAATATAAAAGTATATTACATAATTTTAATTGAATATTCATTATATATATCAAAAAATATCACCATAGGACATATTATTTTATGTATATATATATTAGATAAAAAATTAACCTATAGAAAAAAATCAACATCTCATATATATATTCATCATATTTTATTCCATTGTCAATATATTAAACCAAATAACCACATTTATAACCCTATGAATTGGAATATATGATTGGGTTATCTCAAATTCTTAATATGGGTAATAATATGAGATATAAATGTGATATCCTCAGTGGAATAAAGATTAGAATATGGTAATGATTATATAATAAAATATCTTAGAATTTTCCTAAGTGAAATAAAACAAATAATATATAGTTTATAAAACCTAATTCATGCAATAAATCATTGGAATACTATAAATCATATGTAATCTGGATGTGAATACATTAGTCAACATTCTTGAACCATAAAAATATAACATATGCATAAGAATGATCCATAAGTGTTTGGAGATATAATAATTGGAAATTAATTATTTTTTGATGGCTAACTACAAATACCATCATCAAATTATGGATAGATTACATTATTGGATTGGGATCAATCCACATTTCCTATGAACATTTATAGACAATGTACCTCTATGGATTGGAACTCCCCTATCACTAAATGTTCATCTAATTATATTTAAATGATTGACTAAATAATTTGAGGTCCATAATAGATCCACCAATAAAAATTAATAAAATGTCGATATGAGTGCCACATGAATATGAAACAATTCATAATTCTATTATATCTTAATTAACTCATGATAATGAAATGGGTTTCATTAAATCTACCACCTAGCATTATCATATTCTATATATAAATACGAGACATATGGTATCATTATATCATATCCCCACTAATTATTATAAATAATTTAATGATGTTGATATAAATAGAAAATACATTTATAAGACCATTAAAAAATTTCTTTGAGAAATTTGAAAAGATATCATTATATTAGAAATAATTTAAAAATGGAACATTAATAGAATAATAGGATTATAATTTTCTAGTAAAACCCATGAATTAATGGAAATAAAACCTAGTAAAACAGAGTGTAAAAAAAATTCACAAACATAATTTTAGGAAAATATAGTTAAAAATTAGATTATTTTGACACATCAGTAATGAATGTAAATAATGACCCATGTAAAAAAGGCTATGTAGGTTTATATTAATTATTTGTAAAGGATGTAATAGAAATTTAAAATTTTAAATAATAAATAATTTTATAATTTTTTAGAAAAATAATAATGAAATACAAAATATTTGGGCAGGGAAGAGAAGGATTATCAATATAAAAATTAGACAACATAACGACCCATACTTTACATACATGGTTAATAATTAAAAATTTAAGCATACTTATTACAACATATAACAAAACCGTGAAAGGACCGTATAGGTATAGTGTCTTTAGAAAGAGGGAAACATAAACAACTGGTTCATAAATCATCTACGTTGTCTCCTATTTATTTCATCATATCTAGAATCCATTTTCCCCATATCCTACTTAATATCCTTATTCCTAACCTGGGGAAAAGAAAACATACAAAAGGGTGAGCTCAAATGCTCAGTAAGGGTAAACAAAAGAAATATCAAACATATCATACTCATAAGAACATAACATTTTGAAAATTTTGTCCAGCAAAAGAGATCATAGCATGGGATAAATCATAGAAGTGAAATGTAATCCCAATAATCATAACATAAAACATGATTCCTTTTCACATACACACATAATCATATAAAATCATTTCTTAGAAGTCAAGACTCATTTCCAAGAATATCTTAGCGGATATAGTCCGTTTCGGAACCGAGTTCACTCCTCGTTTCAGTCCTGTTTCACTGAACCAGTTTAACCTGCCATTCCAGCCATGTCTATCTCATGGGATAAAAATCTTTACCCAATGCATTGGAGGGAGATATATGTCCCACCCATCTTATAATGAAACCATTCTTATGTGTTCCACAAAATCATAAACCATACATCATAGCATAACCCATGTAATAAAAATGAGATTCTTAATTATCATGCCATCATAACATAATCCATATAAGATAAAAGGATATAATAAAATTAATTACATCATAACATAATCAGAAAAATATAAAAATATAGATTGAAATAGAACCCTATATTATCTTAGATGGAAAATAATTTTGATAAAATACTTGAACTCCATTCTTGAAGAAAATACCCTTTCTACTTCAAAAACATTTTTCATTTCTTAACAGGTCATATAATTTTTTACCAAAAGAAGTAGATTAAAAATAAACGTCAAAACATGTAAAGGAAGCTTCATGGAAATATATTTTTATGAAATCATAAATATACATTCATACCGTATAAGTTAAAAAAACATTTTTCTCGTACATTGGCCGGAAAAGTCAAAAAGTACCCCGTTTTAAATAACGACAAAAATTCCTTTCATATCTTTTAATAAAAACTCAAAAATGGTAAATTGGATTTAAAATTTTTTAGGTGGATTGAAATTATATTACATATTGAGGAAACATGGATGTGGATGATAAATATTCCGTAATAAATTCTGATGTATAAACAATCTCGGATAAAAATGAGATTGCGAGATTTTCCCTTACCTTAGGTCCGATATGCTTCATATGAATCTAAAACTCATGTAATGTCGGTTAAATAATGTCAATTGACTTATTAAAGGATCATATTCATTTTTATGATATAATATATTGTCATATTTATATCTTCTTAGTAGTAATATTTCATTTCTACTTGTTATTCGGGTGTTTATTGCATTATGTTCTTATGCATGTTTTGTCGAATAAATTCTTATTACTATTTATAGGATATAGATATATCATTAAAAATAATTGTATTATTGTAATATATAACATATTCATTAATTCAATTCATTTATATAATCATTATTCAATGAAGATCATGTAGAACGAGTCACATCACATCGTGGAGACTGTAGGCTGTAGGTACGCACGAGCGATGATATCATTCTCATGATCGTGGAATTGTATTGAAGTGTATGTATAATATTTCAGAATAAATAACAATTTACAATAATCAAATATAGTTATTTATTTTCACCAATATACCCATCCATGTATGGTGGTTGTGGAAAACATATTACACCACGGCGTGGAGACGGTAGTCCGTACGTACGCACGTGCAATGATTTTGTTTACCATAGGATGTATAAGAGGTGAAATATGGATGTTTCATATTTATAATAATATATCAGTATATTATTGATACTGATGTTTTTACTTAATAATGAAACAACAAAATAAGAGGGAGTAGAAGAATAATGGAACTCGAAGAAAACGGTAGAAGGTATTACCTCTTTCTCGAAGTGCATCTTTTAAACTTACTCATAGGGCACTAGAGTTGGTCTATTGAGAAGACCAGTACATCTAGTAGGATTATAAGGAAGTGGGGAAGTGAAATGGGTAGGGGTTTTCCTAACCAGAAGGTTAAAAATGGTGTGAGGAGGAGAGGGATGAGGTTCCCTTTTATAAGGGAGGAGTGGGGCACCTTTGGAAATATAAGAAATATTAGTTTATATCAGATCCCAACTAAACTTAATTACTTACAAAATGATTTATATCCAAAGATTAGATGAGATTGGGTTGTAATATCATCAACCAGTTAAATTTAGACATGTTAGGAATTTATTTTAAGCATCATCAACTTGATTTATCATTATTTATCAATTTAATGTTATTTGTGGTAATAATATTCTAATTTTTAGATTATTATAAATAATTATATATGTGTTTTGAATTTTCTATAATATGACAATTTATGGCATTATAGACCATATAAATTTTAATTTATAATTTTTAAATATTTTTATGATTTTTAAACAATTTTATAATATGTTATTTTTATAAAATAGAAATAGTGTCAATTCTAACACTATTCATTTTTTTGAATTTAAATAAAATATATACAGAAGATATGTTCGAACTAAAACCATTAATATATTAATAAAATTTTATATCTATCTATATAATTTGTGGAGCACATTAAATAGTTCATATAATATTTATTTTAATATTTTTAAAACCATTTATTAGATATTTTAATTAATAAAATAATTTCAACATCACTATTCTGTCATAATTAATGATAATTATTTACTCCATAAAAATTCTAAATAAATTCATATTATTTATATAATTTTATTAGATTTCTGGATACTATTTATAGCCGATGTTTCATGAAGTTTGTCAATAAATTGAAATTATTATACTTATAAGATTTAAGAGAATGACATATTGTCACTTTCCGTGGTTTTAATAATAATTATTTTATTTCATGGTCAAAATTCCATGAAATAAATATATTCCTTCCTTTAGGTGATATAGGTAGACTTTTATTCATCCAATAGGATTTTTGAAGCTGTTGGGGAAATTTTATAATCTTATATTTACCCTTAATTACCAGATTTACCCTTAACTCTGGTAAATAAAATTTACCGTAGTTACTATTCATAATGCCCAAAAATAAAAAGTAGCCTATTAACATAATTTGAACCCACTAATTGAAAATATGGAATCCCTTTTTCAAAATTCAAAACACATAGGTTTCATTAATTAATTTAAAATTAATCCCGTTGTTAAAAAATCCAGTTTTAGAAGTTGAAACATTGCCAAAGATTCAAATGTTTTTCCCGATGAATTCAATGTGAAATTAATGCTAATGACAAACATTATATTAAATGGTAAAAATATATTCTCTTTATACTTTAAAACCATTCAATATTATAATTTAACCATTTAAATTATCTCAATGAAATAAGTTGTTTTTAATAAAAAATTATCGTATTTTTACTATTCATCAAAATATGAAAGTTATCAGAAAAGTATCAAAAAATTATCCAAAGTAAATTTTTATATCCTGATTTCAAAGAAGAATTTTATTTTTTCAAATTAAACTTATAAAAATGTGTATAACTATATTTAATGTGGGTGCGCCATCAAAAGGTGGAAAAATTACATTTTTGGAAAAATACTTATTTTACGCAAAAAATTTATCGTGTTCTCTTACCATGTTCTAGAAAATGTGTAAGATGAATAATAATGTTATAAAATTAAAAATATAGTTAATACAATTCATAACGGCTAGTCCATAATAATTTATCGTCGTTTAGTGAAACCCGATATTGCGTACTACACACGCTATCGAGGAAGGTCCTGATTGTGTGTAGTGCAATCCAAGTCAGTATTGTGTGTTGTGAATGATTCCTCTGGTGTTGCGTATATCATAAGACATAAAAAAATATTTCTCATAAAATCTCAGTTTGTTAAATTCGACCCCCCTTAAAATGAATTTCTCCCTCGAAATTTGTCACTTCCTTTCAAACAGATGAGGATACCTCTCCATCATCATATCCTCAAGTTCCCATGTAGCTTCTTCTAATTAGTGGTTCCTCCATTAAACTTTCACCAAACGAGTGGTCTTGTTCCGTAGGACTTTTTCAATATGATCCATAATAACTATCGGTTGTTCTTCATAAGAAAGATCTTGCTCCAGCGGTACATCTTCTGAGATGAGTACATGTGAATGATCGGGTATATACTTTCTCAGGAGAGATACATGGAACACATTGTGTACTTGATAGAGATTCTGGGGAAACACCAATAAGTAAGCTACCTTCCCAACACCATCCAGTATTTTGAAAGGACCTATATATCTAGGGTTCAACTTTCCCTTCATTTTAAATCTCATTACCCTCTTCTAGAGAGATATTCGTAAGAACACTTTATCACCTACTTCAAACTCTAGGTCTTGTCTTCGGTTATCAACATAGATTATTTGTCGACTCTGAGCTGCTCATATGTGTTGTTGAATATATTAGACATTTTCTGCCATCTCATCAACAAGATCAGGTCCTAATAGCTTTCTATTCCTAACTTCATCCCAGCAAGTTAGAGTTCTGTATTTCATTCCAT
The DNA here is from genome assembly GCA_963277665.1 of Viscum album. Classification (NCBI taxonomy): domain Eukaryota; kingdom Viridiplantae; phylum Streptophyta; class Magnoliopsida; order Santalales; family Viscaceae; genus Viscum; species Viscum album. The sequence continues at coordinate 203,308,303 of OY728121.1, forward strand.
AGAGGGCTTCATAAGAAGCCATCTGAATACCGGAGTGAAAGCTACTATTATAGGAAAATTCCACCAAAGATAGGTGTTGATCCCAACAACCATTGAAATCTATAGAGAATTCTCTCAACATGTATTCGAGAGTTTTAATTGTCCTCTCAAACTGACTGTCTGTCTGAGGATGGTAAGCAATGCTGAAACTCAACTCTGTATCTAGATCATACTGAAGATTTCGCCATAATTTCAAGGTAAACCTCATATCCCGATCAGAAATAATGGAATGTGGTACTCCATTCAATATTACCACTTCCTTTACATAGATCCTGGCAAGCTGATTAAGAGAAAAATCTTCTGTAATAGCAATGAAGTGTACCGACATCGTAAGACGATCAACTATAACACAGATAGCATTATTGCCTTTGGATATTTTAGGAAGTCCGATGACAAAGTCCATATTGATGTTTTTCAATTTCCATTCTGGTATGGGTAATGTTTGTAGCATTCCCTTAGAATTTTGTCTCTCAGCTTTAACTTTCTAACAAAACAAGCATCGAGAGACATATTCAGAAACATCTCTTTTCATGCCATCCCACCAGAAGTAATCTTTCAGGTCCCTATACATATTCGTGCTTCCAGGATGAATAGGGAATTAAGAACTTTGAGCCTCATCTAGTAAATCCTTCTTTAATTCTAGGATGGGAGGAACACAAACCTGATTCCCAAACCATATTATCCCATCAAAGTCAAGGTTGAACTTAGGAACATTTCTCACCATCTTTTGTAACTCTATATATTCATTATGTGCCTCTTTAATCTTCACTTGTATAGATGGTTGAACATTTATTTGAGAAAGATAATATTTTTCCCCATCCATTATAATTCCAAGATCCATCCATTGTAAATCCATAAATATTTTATCTTTTGTGATCCTCATCATGGATAAGCTAGCATGGTCTTGTCGACTTAATGTGTCTGCCACCTTGTTTGCTTTCCCAGGGTGATAATGAATTGAGTAGTTGTAATCCTTAATCAGCTCCAATCATATTCTTTGGCGCATATTCATCTCCTTTTGTGTGAAAATATACTTAAAACATTTATTATCAGTATAAATATCACACCTTTCACCATAAAATTAATGCGTCCAAATCTTTAATTCAATGATTACCGCATCTAACTCCATATTATGAGTTGGTTAATTTTGCTCATGAATTTTCAACTGTGGTGATGCATAAGCTATCACCATATCATTTTTCATGAGAACACACCCCAATCCCTTCTTGGATGAATCACTATAGATCACAAACCGTTCTCCACTGCAAGGTAGTGTGAGCATATGAGCACTGGATAACCTTCTTTTCAAATGCTTAAAATTATCTTCACATTCCACCGTACAAACAAACTTATCTCCTTTCCGAGTCAAATTGGTGAGTGGGTTATATAACCTTGAAAAATATTTCACAAAACGTCGGTAATATCTAGACAAGCCAAGAAATCTTTGGATCATAGTTACTATTGTTGGTCTCGACCATCTTTCGATAACCTCTGTTTTTTCTGGATCCACATATATCCCCTCTTTTGAGATTATGTGACCCAAAAATGCAACTTTTTGAAGCCAAAATTCACACTTGGTATATTTTGCATAAAGCTTCTCCTTTCTTAGGGTCATTAATACAATTCTCAAGTGATCTTCATGTTCTTCCATGATCTTTGACTATATACGAATATCGTCTTTAAAGACTACCACAAACTAATCAATATAGTCTATAAATACTTGATTCATTAAATCCATGAACATAGCAGGGGCATTAGTAAGACCAAAAAAACCACTATAAATTCATAGTGTCCATACCTTGTACGGAAAGCCGTCCTTGGTATATCCACCCTTTTGACCCTTAATTGATGATACCCTGAATGAAGATCAATCATGGAAAAGTATTCAGCTCCGCATAGTTGGTCAAATATGTCATCAATGCATGGGAGAAGATATTTGTTCTTGATAGTGATCTTGTTAAGTTCTCGATAATCATTGCAGAGTCTCATTGATCCATCTTTCTTCTTAACAAATAGAACATGTTCTCCCCAAGGTGACACAATAGGGAATTTGATTCCTTTATCAAGATTCTCTTGGATTTGCTTCTTCAATTCCTGCAACTCAGTTGGGGCCATTCTATATGGTGTCATTGAAATAGGTATAACACCCGGTATGAGTTCTATTGAAAACTCAACATCACGATTTTGTGGTAGACCTGGAAATTCCTCCGGAAAGACATCATAAAACTCTTGTACAATGGGAATATTATTAATCATGAGTTTCTCTCCAACCATTTGAGATAAATAACCTTCATTTGGTGGAATCAAGACCCATAAGATAGAAGAAATTTCCACTCGAAGGTTATATTCATCCTTGCATCGATTGACGATCATAGAATGATCTAGAATATGAAATGTGACTTCTCTTCATTGGAAATTGATATGAGCTCCATATAAGTAAAGACATTCCAAGCCATGAATCACATTAAATTTCACTATATGAAGGATCACAAGATTTTCAAGAAGAAATTTCCCACAAACATCAATCGGAGAAGAACTATAAACTTTTTATGCAACCGTTGTGCCATTAAGAGTTTTCACAGCCATATCAACATCTAATTGTTGAGGTAATACGGCGTTACCCTTCGAAAATTCTTCAAAAATAAAAGATTTGGTGGATCCAAAAACAAATAAAATATTTTCAACTTTAGAGTGGATGGTAAGTGTACCTCTCACCACTTTGTTATCGTAATACACATCGCCTATAGTAATTTCATGTTAATTTCCTTTGTCTTTTTCCTTAAGTGTTTTTTGATGTCGATCATCTTCATCAACCCTTGGATTTGGTCATTGCTTGGCATAATACACCAACTCCTTTCACGTGAAACATTGAAGTGTAGTAGGTGAATTCTGTGTATCCCTTCCTTTGTTTGCATCATTAGATATCTTGTTCCCATTATTTCGACATTCAATTGAATGATGACCTTCTTTTCCACACATATAACATTTTCTTTTCCCCTTAAGACAATTTCCTCCATGTTTATTTACACACATTGAGCATAAGGGGAAACTCATCTTCTTTTCAGCGTGGTCTTTAGATTTTCCTTTGAATTCAATTTTCCTCTTCTTATCAAACCAATATGACTTATGGGTTACTTCAATGACCATCTCTACCTTGAGATCACATCGAACAATTTCCTCTTACCTATTGAAGTCCCTTATGGCTAACGCCCTTCTAAGACTTGGTTTTAAGCCACTAAAGAATCGATCGTTCTTACTCTCAGGTTGCATAATAATTCCAGAAGCGTAACTTGCAAGTCTTGTAAAATTTGCTTCATAGGTACCAACAGATTCATCATCCTTTTGTTCGAAGAATACAAGGGAAATACTTATTGAAAAATAAGTTCTTGAACTCATCCCATTCGATGGACTCAATTTCATCCCTTTACCTCGTATTCTTAATAAGATTCCACAATTGATCAGAATCACCTTCCAAATGATATACTATTAAGATGACTTTATCATGTTCAGAACATTGATGAACTGAAAATATCTTTTTAGTGGTACTGATCCATTGTTCATCCACTAATGGATCAGAAGACCCGCTGAATGAATGTGGACGCTGCCTCATGAAGGATTCAACATAATGTTGCTCCTTCCTTTGCTCGTTTAGAAGTCCTGCATGATTCATATCTTGAGAACGTTGTGTGATCATGGCTACAAGATTATGCATTCCTACTCTCATAACGTTTGGTTGCTCAGGGGGACAATCATTGCATTTCCCGTCGCATTCCGCATTAACACGGATCCTTCGGGTTCCAGCCATTGACTAAAACTAAGAAGAATAGTGTGAGAAACACTAATTATAATAGGAAAACCACATAATCAAGAATAAAATTTCACACATAAGGTCGTATCAAAGATTGATCATGGACATTTCTAAAACACTATGATTATGACCTATGCTTAGACATAACATTAGGGTTCTTACAAAGGCTTTCACATCCTAGTTTCCAAAGGTCGACTATACCATTCCTCTGATACCAACTATAACAAACCATAAATTACATACATGGTTATTACATAAAAATTGATTCATACTTATTACAACATATAACAAAATAATGAATGGACCATATAGGTATAGTGTCTTTAGAAACTGGGAAACATAAACAACTGGTTCATAAATCATCTACATTGTCTGCCATTTATTTCATCATATCTAGAGTCCCTTTTTGGAATATCCTACTTAATATCCTTCTTCCTGACCTGGGGAAAAGAAAACATAAAGAAGTGTAAGCTCAAATGCTCAGTAAGGGTAAAAAAAAGAAATATCAAACATATCATTTTCATAAGAACAGAACATTTTTAAAATATTATCCTGCAAAAGAGATCATAACATGGGATAAATCATAGAAGTGAAATTTAATCCCAATAATCATAACGTAAATCATGAAGCTTTTTGTCATACACACATAATCATATAAAATCATTTCATAGTAGTCAAGACTCATTTCCAAGACTATCTTAGCGGACAAAGTCCATTTCTGAACAGAGTTCGCTCCTCATTTCAGTCTTGTTTCACTGAACAGGTTTAACCTACCGTTCCAGCCATGTCTATCTCATGAGATATAAATCTTTTCCCAATGCATTGGAGGGAGATATAGGTCTCACCCATCTCATAATGAAACCATTCTTATGTGTGCCACAGAATCGTAAATCATACATCATATCATAACACATGTAATAAAATTGGGATTCTTAATTATCATGCCATCATAACATAATACATATAAGATAATAGGACATCATAAAAATAATTCATTCATAACATAATCAAAACAATGTAAAAATAGAGATAGAAACATAACCCTATCTTATCTTAGATGGAAAATAATTTTGATAAAACACTTGAATTACATTCTTGAGGAAAATATTTTTTCTAATTCAAAATCAATTTTCCTTTCTTAACATGTAATACAATTTTTAACTAAAAGAAAAAGATTAAAAATAAAATTGAAATCTTGTAAAGGAAGCTTCATGGAAATATTTTTTTATGAAATCATAAATATCCATCCATGCTGTATAAGTTAAAAAAAACATTATTCTCGTACTTTGGCTGGAAAAGTCAAAAAGTACATCGTTCTAAAAAACGTCAAAAGATTCCTTTCATATATTTTACTAAAAACACACCAAAGGGTAAAATTGGATTTAAAAAATTGTAGGAGGATATAAATAATATTTCATATTGAGGAACATGGATGTGGATGATAAATATTCCCCAGTAAATTCAGAAGTATTGACAATCTCGGATAAAAATGAGATTGTGATATTTTCCCTTCCATTAGGTCTGATATGCTTCGTATGAATTCGAAACTCCTATAATATGTTTTAAATAAAGTCAATTGACTTATTAAAGAATCATATTAATTTTTATGATATCATATGTGGTCATATTTGTATCTTCTTAGTAGTAATATTTCATTCCTACTTGTTATTCGGGTGTTTATTACTTTATGTTCTTATGCGTGTTTTGTAAAATAAATTCTTATTACTCTTTATAGGATATAGATATATCATTTACAGAATGGTATTTTTGTAATATATATCATATTAATTCATTCAATTAATTTATATAATCATTATTCAATGTAGATCATATAGAACGAGTCGCATCACATCGTGGAGACGGAAGTTCGTACGTACGCACGAGCGATGATATCGATCACATGATCGTGGAATTGTATTGAAGTGTATGTATAATATTTCAGAATAAATACCACTTTAAAATAATCATATATAGTTATTTATTTGCACAATTATACCCATCCAAGTAAGTTGGTGGTGGAATACATATTACACCACGGCGTGGGGACGGTATTCTGTATGTACGTACGCGCGGTGATTTTGTTTACCATAGGATGGATAAGAGGAGAAATAGGTCTGTTTCATATTTATAAAAATATAAAAGTATATGAGGGATACTGATGTTATTACTTCATAATGAAACAACTAATGAAGAGGGTGTAGAAGAAGAATGGAACTTGAAGAAAACTGTAGAAGGTATTACCTCTTTCTCGAAGTGCCTCCATTAAACATCCTCTTAGGGCACTAGAGTTGGCCTTCTAAGAAGACCAGTAGCTCTAGGAGGTTTCTAAGGAAGTGTGGAAGTGAAATGGTCAGGGGTTGGCCGAGCTTGAAGGCTCAAATTGGTGTGAGGAGGAGAGAGAGGAGGTGCCCTTTTATAAGGGAGGAGAGGGGCACCTTTGGAAATATAAGAAATATTAGTTTATATTAAATACCAAACCCACATGAAAACATATAAAATGACTCATATCCGAAGATTACATGAGATAGGGATGTAATATAATCAACCAATAGAATTTATACATGTTAGTAATTTATTTTAAACATCATCAACTTGATCTATCCTTATTTATCAATTTAATGATATTTGTGGTAATAATATTCTAAATTTTAAATTATTATAAATAATTATATACGTGTTTTTAATGTTCCATAATTTGACACATTATGACATTTCAGACCATATATATTTTAATTTATAATTTTTAAATATTTTTGTGATTTTTAAACAATTTTATAATATGATATTTTTATAAAATAAGAATAGCATCAATTTTGACACTATTCATTTATTTTAATTTAAATAAAATATATAGAGAGGATATGTTCTAAATAAAAGCATTAATATATTCATAAAATGTCATATGTATCTAGAAAATTAGTGGTGAACATTAAATAGTTCATATAATATTAATTTTAATATATTTCAAACCATTTATTTGATATTTAAATTAATAAAATAATTCAAACTATTGTGTCATAATTAATGATACTTATTTAATCCCTAGAATTATAAATAAATTCATAGGATGTATATAGTATTATTATCGTCCTAGATACTATTTATATCTGATGTTTCATGAAGTTTATCACTAAATTAAAATTATTATACCTATAAGATTTAAGAGGGTGACATATTGTCACTTTCCTTGGTTTTAATAATAATTATATTATTTCATGGTCAAAAGTCCATGAAATAAATATAGTCCATCCCTTAGGTGATATGGGTCTACTTTTATTCATCCAATAGGATTTTTCCATCTATTTGGGTAACTTTATAATCTTCTATTTTCCCTTAATTACCCGATTTACCATTAACTATGGTAAATAAAATTTACCCTATTTACTAATCATAATTCCCAAAAATAAAAAGTATCCTATTAACATAATTTAGTCCCACTTAATACAAATATGGAATCCATTTTTTGAAATTCAAAACACATATTTTGAAGTAATTAATTTAAAAATAATCCCATTGTTAAGAAAACGAGTTTCAGAAGTTAAAACATTGTCAAAGATTGAAATGATTGTACATATGAATTCAATGTGAATTTAATACTAAGGACATTAATTATATTAAATGATTAAAATATATTCTATTTACACTTTAAACCAATTCAATATTATAATTTAACAATTTAAATTATATCAATGAAAAAAGATGTTTTTAATTAAAAATTGTCGTATTTTTACTATTCATCAAAATATAAAATTTATCAGAAAAGTATCAAAAATTTATCCAAAGTAAATTTTTATATCCTGATTCCAAATAATAATTTTATTTTGTCAAATTGAACTTATAAAAATGTCAAAAACTAGATTTAATGTTGGTGCGCCATCAAAATGTGGCAAAACTGCATTTTTTTAAAAATACTTATTTTACCCCAAAAATTTATTTTGTTCTCTTACCATGTTCTTGAAAATGTGTAAGATGAATAATAATGTTATAAAATTAAAAATTTCGTATATACTATTCATCATGACTACTCCATAATAATTTATCGTTGTTTAGTGAAACTTGTTATTGCGTACTACTCAAGCTATCGAGGAAGGTCTCGATTATGTGTAATGCAAGCCAAGTCAGTATTCTGTTTTGTGAAAGATTCCTTTGGTGTTGCGTATAACATAAGACATAAATAAATATTTCTCATAAAATCTCAATGTGTTACAGACAAGGGTGGTTCCACATATAAGAAACATTTTTTTGAATTGTAAACCAATGTTAATTGGAATTATAAGTAGAAATGTAAAATATATAAATAATTATATTAATGAATATATATGGGGTTTTATAAGTATGTAATATAACATTTCCTCAAATACTAATTTTTACATAAAAATATTAAATTCTAAAGGATATTAGAATATAATCCCTTACCTAGGAATTCCTTGTCATTAGTCCTTAATTATATTCATATATAACAAATTTAGAGTTATTATACATGTAAATGATATCATTTTTCATATTTATTTTACTTGATTACATTAATTTTCCATTCCAACAAACACATATATTAATTTTTTTATGTTATAATTATTATCCTTCATTTTATAGTTAATCTTCCCATGTATTCATCATTGAAGAGGTTTTAGTCCATATTATTTTTTCAGTGGTTCATCACCTATATAATGATCAATATAAATTTTATATTTTTTAATATAGTTATTTAGTCACATATTAGGTTTTTGGATCTTATAAAAATAGTTTTATTGGAATTCATAAAAATATATTTCTATCAATTTCAATTCAATAAAAATTTTTGTTATCAATTATTATATTTATATTTATTAATTATTATATATATATGAATACAATTTATTCAATACTAGTTTTATAATAATATATATATTTAATTTTTCTTATACCTTCATGATATATATAATGGCTAGGCCTTATAACATAATACAATCGTGAATTAAATGAGTAATTCTTATTGATGATACTTTCCTGTTTATAGTTTTAGAAAATTAGGCCATAAATATTACATTACATCTCAATTATTATTATGAAGGAACTTATACTTAGAATCCATTTTTTTCATAAAATAAAAACTCTTGAAAAAAACTATCTTGTCTAGATCCATGTTTTAGACATCGTGACTATCCCTTGATCCCGTCCTTGATCCTATTGATCATTAAGCCCCATGAAAAACATTTCAAACCATGGGATGAGACTAAAAAGATCAGTAAGGGTTATAAATGGAGGAAATAAAAAATTAACCTATAAATGAATACAAATCAATAAAACCATACTTTTCAATCATAAAATGCCTCATGATGTCTTAAGATTTATGAATAATATATAGAAATCATAAATAATACAAGAAACTTATGCCATTCATAACATAATTATATTGTAGCTATTACAACTACATTGGTAGTCACATTGTGAATATCCATCACAGTATATTTTCTATATTCCTTAGGAGAAACATTAATGCTTACTTCAATCATGTTACCCAATTCATTGGAGAGAAATGTCATGATCACTCATCCTAGGTTCTTCTGGGAACTACTTGTATTTGTAAAAAATTCCCAAGAACCATTACATATTCATAACACTTAAAACAAGAATATGGAAATATAAAATTTCCATATTTCAATCACAAAATATCATTTCAAGATATAGACATAATCAAAACCTTATCAAACCTTTTTCAAAACCATTTAAAACATTTAATAAAGAGATTTTTTAATCAAAGAGTCCCATAAAACATTTAAAATTTTAATGTAATTAACACTTTAAAACATTAATGCCCATATAAATAAATCCTAAAACCATTTTGAAAACATGTACATTAATGAGATTTATTTAGATGAATAAATCATTAAAACAATATTTTAGTAAAAGTGTTCCTAACTAAATGTGAGATGCTGGAATAAAAATAATTGAGGAATAAAATTTAATCAACGTTATAATATCACGAAAATAGAGGTATTCAATATATAGTACTTCCGAGGACAGTATATACATTATATAAATGTGAATTGGTGCATAACTACAATGCAGTATCAATGTAATGTAAATTGAGAAGAAATCTATTATAAAGACGGTATGCTTAGATTAAGGATAAATAAATTTCATTATTATGTATGAACAATATAAATACACTCAATATGATTAGATATTCTGTGTAAAACAATCAGAGTTCATTCAATCATATTCATTGCAAGACATAATCAAAAAGTGGATGTTTGACCCAATGAATTGAAATTGGGTTAAGAAGTTCATTTACAAAAATTTGACGGCCTAAAAGCGTCACATTAAGATTCAGGAAATGAGTTGATTAGAATGAAAGGGGTATCTCATCATTTGGACATAAAATTTACAGCAATAATGATAGAGAAGAACATATCCCAACATAAGAAGTTGTAAATTAAAAGACATAACAAAAAATAAGTATTTAAAAAAGACGAGGGTGAAAGGATACCTTACCGATTTGGTAACTTACGAAACCTACACCTATGAAAGGAGGATCATAAAATGAAGTTGTAAATACCAATAAATTGAAGTATATTACCCAATGAACCAAATAGACTTCTTGAAGGGCCTTCTGCCTAATTTAAGGCTTCTAGTATAAAGAGAGGGATCATGAGAGATTTTTTGGGCATGGGATGGATGGGCAATAGGGCTGGAGAGGTATCGGGAATGGGTAATAATTGATGGCTTTTTATAACGCGGAGGAGTTTTTTATCAAAATATAAAAATATTATTGTATTATATAATGATTTTCGGTTTCTAAAGTTCCAAAACATACTTACGTCATAGATAATATGACTCATGGTAAAAATAAATTCATCCAATATGAATTTTACATGTTTTGGATGTTATTTTAATATTTATAATCACATTTATTTAAATCAATTTATAATTATAGAAATACTGTAACATATTTGTGTCATAATTAATTTTATTTTTTTGATATCTAAAAATTATAACAAAAAAACCATGATTTAGTAAATATTTTAATATTTTCAATGAATATTTATTTTCCAAAAGATAACTTATATAACCCCATCAAAAAAATAATTTACTAAATGATATTTGTTTATGACATTTCTATCATAACATTAAATTAATTAATCAAAAGTGTCATTATAACTCCCATGTGGCCCCATTAGGTCCCAAAATCTACCCATGGATTCCCATGGTCTCCCATGACTCATCAAATAGGGATAGAAAATGTGTTAAGGTAATTTTATATTATTATAATATTTTTAACCTTGAATTACCCTATTTACCTTTAACCGCGGTAAATAAGAGTCAAAACTTACTATTCACCAAAAATTATTTTCACCTTATTGAACCAAATTTTACATACTAGTAACAACCATGTATGTCCGATTTTTGAAATTTAATTCACAGAAGTTGTAAAATTTTATTTCCATAAAAAAGTCGGTTTTTAACTACTACTTAGTGGTTTCCCTATTATTCAAAAATTGATATGTTTTCAGAAAAATACCAAAAAATCACACTAATCTATATTTGATATTCCGAATTCATAAATTATGTATAATTTAAAAAATTAAATACATTAAATTATCATTAATAAATTTAAAATTATTTCACATTGTCAAAACCAATAGTGTGTTTCTATGAATCAATATCTATCAAAATATTGACACCAGTTTTTGTCAAATTTCTAAGTGAAACTAATTCCAATGACTACCATTAGATTAAATGGTAAAAATAAAGTTTACGTACACTTTAAAACATGTTAAATATATTACCAAACCATATAAATAAATTATATTTAGATGAATATTTGAATAAAAATATAGTATTTTTCACTATTAATTAAAAAAATGAATTTTATCAATAAAATACCAAAAAATTAACCAAAGTAAATTTTGGGATATAGATTCTAAAGAAAAATTTTATTTGGTAAAATAGAATGTATAAAATTAACCAAAACTATATTTAACAAGGGTTCCCCATCAAAAAGAAGTAAATCAACCTTTTAGTGAATATTAGTTAATTTGTGCTCCTAATCGAATTATTTTCTTATTTTAAGCCTCAAACTTCTTTTGGTTAAATGTAAAGTAATTTTTCATACATGTCTTATCATATTTTAGTTAGTTCTGTTTATTTACTCCAATACAACACCTAGTCATTAACTACTATTTAAAAAATAAAAATATATTATTATCTTTCGGTATAATTCAACGTTGTGTGAAACATAAGATTTCAAAGAAAAATTTTGTTGTGAGTTGTGTACGCTATCAAATATACCATCAACTTTAATGTAAAATTAATATTTAATTCACAAATATTAATAAAATTAAAAAATTTATAATCTTTATTTACCGAGGATAATACTGTATCAATGTTATGACATCATTTTTTAGGTGGTAAAATGGAACGAAGCATTATTATATGATAACAAATGAATGGGTAAGAAATATTATTTTGATAGAAATAATACCACTTATATAAAATATCAGTTATTAAAAAAATATTTTTAAAAACATAATCCAGATTCAACAATTGTTAGGTAAATAATATATAAAATAATGATTTAGGAAAAGTTAACACTTATTTAGAGGTATTTAGTCTCCATTGAGATACCCTAATACAAATGTGGGGTTGGGACTCCCAATTGAAACTATAGAATCATAAATGTTGGATAGGACATTAAGGGAGTCAATTTGGAAATATTTTTAACATAATTTCAATACAAATGTGTGTGTAGGGGAGAGTTGATTAGGGGATATCTTATAGAAGTGAAGTGGTGGCATATTTAAAAATACACAATTATCATGTAAAAAAGAAATGTCATATTCCAAAAACAAGGATAAAATATTTCCATTATGTGATTAAATTATTAGCATATGTAAATTAATACATCATCTAACCATTTAGATTTTTTTTTATTTTTTTTATCTAATAATTTAAATAAATAACCTTATTTTTTATTTTAATGTGGTGACAAAATTTTACATTGGAAAATTATTTTTATGACCACAATTAGAATTTATATTTTTACCCCCATTGGATATGAATATTAAAAATGTAATTTTTTTATGATATTATAATAATAATGGTGACAAAAAGTAAATTTTATTTAAGAACTTATATCACAACAAAAATAACTTTATAAGAGTTCTACTTTCATCATATAAATGAGTTTTTACATATTAATTTATAAAAAATAATATTTCAATGATTTGTAATTTATTGAATATAAATATATATATTTATTCCATTAATACATATATCTATATAATTTGAATTATAACATATACAATAAAAGCAATATTTTTGAATTAAACTATTTTGACTATCCATTAATAGTAAATGTAATAAATATTATATAAAATTAATTAATTATTTGATGTTAATAATTATATTCATGTAATTACTTGAATTATATCTATCCATTTTATTAATTAGTTTTTTAAGAGAAAAAAATTAAAAAAATTAATTCAAAAATAATGTTTCGACATTATCTTCATTTGTGAATTTGAACCATTTAGTTTATAAAATAATATAATATTCTAATCATGTTTCTTTATAATATATTTTATAATATTTCATCTTCTATTTTAATAATTAATTACACTATTTTATAGGGGTCTTGTGTATCAAAATATATTAAATGAATTAGATTTATTTAATGGAATATTGCTAATGAAATAATGGGATGTTACATTTTCTAAACTCTATAGCACAGAAACGTGGTGAAATATTATATTAGTAAAAAAATAACATGCCTAGTGGAGAAATGAAGCATCTGATTTTTTTTGTGGTTATGTATTAATTACTCTATGTGGGCATGTGGCTTATCATTGATCGATGGGGTGGTCGCTATATGAATTCAATGATTAAGAGAATACTAGTTGGGAGACACTAATCATGAGGTCCTACATTACTATAATTTATTAGGTGATGAAACAATTGATTTTTTATTGATGGGGATCATTTCATCTACTTTTGAAAGAAGAGAGTGGTCTCAATCACATTTTAAGGGGTGGTCTTTATGGAGTTTTAGTCATTTCTATTTGTTGTATGTCCACGTGTAATATTGATGTAACAATGGATATGTAATTGGTTTTGGTGGATGAGAATGATTCATAGTGTTTTTTATATTATTTAAGGATATATCACCTATCAACAGTTAAGGAAAGTGCTTGTGACCCCTCCACGTTAATGTTGTTTTAAATATTATTATTTTTGGTTGTCATAAAATTTTATAAGAATATATATTTGGACCTTGAATTGTTTATGAATATATATATTTCACAGTTACCACAAGACTGCTGATTGATTAATATTATCCATGTAGTCAATTTCTAAGTACATATTCCTAGTAAATGTGTAATTTCCCAGAAAATGAATTATTAAGGAGTTTTCCAAAAAAAAAACTCAGTTCCATCAAACGGTTCCACCAAAACATTGGCACCGGTCACAGTCACACACCAAAACGGTTGCACCGCATACGGTGGCACCACATATGGTGAAACCATGGTGGTGGAACTCGGACAGTAGAACAGTGATGTTGGAACCCTGACGGTGGAATCATATTGGTCGCACTGTCACGGTTGCACACTGAAACAGTTGTAGTGCGTACGGTGGCACCAATTACGATGTCTTGACAAATAGTGTCCCACTTCTGTTTCTTTTTCCAGTTCCACTCCTACAACGTATCATTTGACATAATATCATTTTAGTACACATTTCAAATAAATTTAATTACCATAAATGATATATTAAATTCTCCAATAGTCAGGCGACCCTTGACATTCCAAAACGTGTGGCTTTTCATCGGTGTCACACCTTTTTCCATAATTTCCACTTCTACCCATTTTACACATTTTCCTATTATTAAAAGAAATTGTTTAATGCACAACAGTTATGGAAACCTCTCAAATTATAATTGTTAAAAGAAAATTAATCTCATCATGTGTAAGCACCAAACCGCCTGGTGAAACTACCATCCAACTTTTATGTCATTCAAAATTATTTTCTTGTAACTCCATTTTTTCTACTTTTTATCTCATGGTAATTTTTTCATATTCTTCTTCTTCTTGGTTGGACTCTTTTCACATACTGAGTGCGTTTGGAGTCCCCCATCACATGGAAGGTGGTTCCCCTATGTTGGATCCTTTCTACCCGCTCTTCGAGTCCTCAGAGTTCCTCCATTATGAGTCGTGCATCCCCAATTCATGGTGCATTGAGAGAAACATCGATCATTGATCATGCAAGTTGGGTTATTCCTTTTTCTATATTTATAGTTTATCATGTGGGGTTGGTATGAAAATGTTTATTTTGGGATGGATGAATCGAATCCTTATTGATGATAATAAATGGTCATTTAAAGAATGAATATGTGTGTTGGATGATTATGTTGTACTCTTTTACATTTTCTTATATGTTGTGAACAGTATGGTAATGTGTAAATAGAAAATCATGTCCATTTTTTGTCATTCCTTGTGTACTAATGGACCCCAGTATTTTTTGATGATTGAATGGATGTAACATTTAAATTGGTCAATCCCGTAAACTTGGTTGATTAAATGAATGTCTAGTGAACAAGAATCCTTATGTGAACACCCCATTTAACAAAACAGAAAGAAGAAACTCAATGAATTGTGGGATATAATCTGAAAACTCACTTGATCTATCCTTGTAATATGTGTGGTTGTTCTTCTTGATTCTTGTGGGGTGACATGGATGTGGATGGGATCCCCTGTTGTAGTGCAGTTGTTGGTTTGTTGATCTATGGCCCTGTGGGGACATATGGAAGGTCATGGTTTGATTCCATTACATTGAGGGATCACACTGTTCCTTTTTGTTGTTGTGACATTAAATGTGAACCAGGTGTGAATTCTTAATCTACAACTTGGTTGTTTTTCCTTCCTTGGATTGTGTCTATGCCTATTAGTTTCCCAATAGAAAAGAAATATTTAATATATAACCAATCTAATGTGATAATAAAATTGGATCAATGGGGAATTGTTTTCTGGTAATGAGTTGTAACTAGGCTATTAGTGGTGTGCTTTTTATGAATGAATAGTAATAAAGATGTTTGTGAATATGATGGTTTTGTAAATCCTAGGTTGGGATGAGTTCTTGTTTACCTATATGAATAAATTAGTTCATATGTTTCTTATTTGCGTCCCACCAAATTTGAGAACATCATGATGAACAACCCCATTTCAATGTGGAAGGGTGTTTTTCCAACACTCCTATGAGTGGTAGGTTATTAGCTGCGGTTCTGCTCCGCTTACCTAGTAGCCCAAGGATCATCAGGTAGACTGTGATGGCCTAAGGTCCATTATAGCCAAAGATTCTTTAGGCAGGGTAGTTATGGGGGTTGGCCCAGGTGTGTGTGTGGGAAGGATATTTCTCTTGTTTTTTTAGGATAAGGCCCAGGTGTCTTCGGGTGTGGTTGTAGTTGTTTGGGCCCAGGTGACTTCAGGCATGGTGGTATTTGTTATGTCCCTTGTGTTTGTGGGTGTGGTTATGTGTGGGGGTTGTGGACTAGGTGTATGCGATAGGGATGTGTGGTTATGGTAGTCTAGGTGTGTGTGGGTGGGGTATGATAGGGGGACTACAGTGAGAATGGTGGGAGAGGTCTAACATGTAGGATGACATCAATAATGAGTGGGAAAGTGGTGCGGGGTACCCAAAATATTGATGTGTTATTATTATTACATTACCTGAATTGCATTATTTGGGGAGTGTTCCTTGATGAGGTTGGGTGGATAGTTTCCTTTCTAGGTGCTTCAGTTATCTACTATTTCTAACAGGGAATTAGAATTCATCCCCACATTTGCACGAGAGATTTTTTCCCCTACTGGGTATACCTTTAAACTCAACCTATGTATATAAAATTGCTTTCAGGTTTCCAGGACATATATGACCATGTGGGACTGTACTAGTTTGGAAATTGGGAATGTTTATATTTCTATTTCTTCTTCATTTGGTCTTTATCTTTGGAATTTTCTTGTATTAGAAAACTTATTATTGAAACATGAAAATGGAAATGGATTATTTGGGCTTTAATTTTACTTCCAGTTTTGGTGTTGTTTGGGACTTACTATCTCATCTCCTGATCCTACTAAATAAAAAATTTATTGCCTTCCATTTTATGTGTGACTTAATACCCTTGGTGTTACTCGCCACTCTGAGACAAATTAATGGTGGGACTTTAGGGTCTTTATTCCTCCTTCATCTTGAAGAAGGAAGTGTGAGGAAATCTTTTATCCCTTCACTCATCATGGAGAAATAGGGTCGTGATAGAATGGTGTCAAAGGGGGAGGTTGAGATATTGAATGAAGCACATGTTAGGAACAATGAGGATTTAATGGCATGGTAGGAAATGAGTATTAGGAAATTTGATGTAAGAAATAGTATAGGGAACACCGGATAGGACACAGGATTTTTGGCACACTGTGATCCAATGCAAGGATTCTAGGCCTTCCGAATGACCAAGTGAGGATACACTAATTTCAGGGAGAGACCCTAGGAAAGGTACATGCATCATAATGACCTATCCCATTTTTTTTATTAGGGATTTTTGGGATTATAAATGAATAATAAGAATAATATAAATTAAATGAAATTTTATACACTACTTTTCCATATGGATTTTTTATTTACCTCGTTGCTATGGAACC
Source organism: Viscum album (assembly GCA_963277665.1). Classification (NCBI taxonomy): domain Eukaryota; kingdom Viridiplantae; phylum Streptophyta; class Magnoliopsida; order Santalales; family Viscaceae; genus Viscum; species Viscum album. The sequence goes on from OY728121.1 coordinate 203,325,811, forward strand.
TCGATGATGACCATGAGCTGTGCGAGTGATTGAGGCCCATGAGACTGATCTGGATTATCTGTGTAGGGCTGACCAAGTGGAAGAGGATGATCAGTGATAGGGGATGCTACGTGCATTTTGGTGGCAGACCCTCGCGATGTATGAGGGAAACGTCTCAGATGTGCAGATAGAGAGCAGGCTCGAGGAGCTGGTGATAGATTTCATCTTGATCTATGCTCTGACTGAGTAATGGGGTTCTCTTGCTATTATCCATATCCTGAAATAAATCCATCAGTGGTGATGCTTTATTTTGGGGAGAAGAAGGAGGCTAAGGTTATGTTGACTAACGTTGAGAGGGAGTTTCGGGTGGAATTCATCTCTTCCACAATGAATGTTGAGAAGAGTAAGGACCTATTATCCCTTTAGTAGGGGGTATTTTAGTGAGAGAGTTGGGGATGATGTTCAATGATCTCATTCACTTTTCTCCCAACCTATTTTGGGATGAGGAGTCTCAGGCGATACGTTTAGAGGAGGCTCTCCGACCATCTCTTCAATATGTTGTTCCTCCCTTTACTCTATCGACATACTTGGAGGTATATAAAAATGTTGAAGTGGTAGAGAGGATGCACGTGCTGGGAGGTGTGTCGAGAGAGGGGAGCCGGTTGGGCTTGTCAATGGGGAAGGTTGTTAGTAGTCGGCCTCCAGCATCGGGCATTCTAGGTTTCAGCTAGTAGGGAGCAGGCCCCAGCATTTCTAGTTTCGATCTCCCTGTCCTTTCCCATACCTTTGGATCCCAGGACCAAGAAGCTTCATATGTGGAATCCATGGTAACCTTCACAAGCAGTGCTCAGACTAATTGATGTACATTGGGGGTGGTCTAGTTCACCACCCACCTTAGTAGCAGCAGTTTCAAGCCAGGTCCTTTCAGCCATAGCAGTAGGGACAGTGAGCTCCCACTCTTCTGAGATCTGACATTGAATTAGGTGTCCAACCTTAGGGCTCTCCACAGAGACCTCAACAAGGTCATGGTTGGGGAGGAATCTAACAACCTAGAGGTAGGAGAACTGGGCATGGAAGTTGCACACCGTAGATGTAGTCGTTCCATCAGTTCCATATTTTTTTGAGGTACGATCAACTTTTTATGTTCATTGGAATGTGCTTTGATTAATTCATGTGTATCAGAATCCTTTGTTGCTCCCTGTCTAAACCATGCTTTGGGTCTAGAAACATAGACACTTTCTGTACCTTTGGTTTTGAGTACGCCAGTAAGTGGTCAGACCAGCTTCTCTCTTGTTTGTCGAGAATGTAGACTGATGTTGGGACCACATCAGTCCAATGGGGACCATCATTTAATATAGATGTAGCTGTATGATGTTATTCTAGGCATCGAATGGATGTTCTATGTATGTTATATTATCAACTTATTCTGAAGAAGGATCATGTTTTCAAATGTGGGATAACAACGTGTGTCCTTCGCCAGTGAGCAGGGTTTCTAGGAGGGCATCCTGAAAGTGAAGACCCTTTATTCATTGTGTGTCATTCTATTAGTAGAGTCATCATATATAAATATGGTAGATGTATGTGGGTTTGATAGGGAGTTCATGGCTGTCTACCTAGAGGAGGTTTTGACCCTACCCCATTAATGTGGCGTTGAGATTAGGATAGACTTGAAACATGGTGCTTGTTTGATTTTGATGTCTCCCTATCGGATGGAGCCTTCTGAGCTATTGGAGTTACAAATTCAGATTGATGATTTGATGAAGACGGGGTTTTTTAGACCAAGCACATCAACACGGGGTGCTCTGATGTTGTTTGTGAAGAATGTAGATGGTGGTCAAAGGAAGTACATAGACTACTGGAGACTGAATCCCGTAACGGAAAAGAATGGTTACCCTCACTCAAGGATAACCAACTTCTTTCAAAAAAATGTATGTGCAGGATGGTTCTCCATGATAAACCTTCTTTCAGGATATCACCATCATAGGTTGAATGAGGGTTACATATCGAATACTGCCTTCAGGTACAGATATGGGAACTTTGAGTTTGTAGTCATGTATTTCGGCATTACGAACCCACCATCCATGGTCATCGGTCCAATGAACCCCATCATGTTGAAATATATGGACCGTTTCATAGTTGTGTTTATTGATGACATCCTGATCTACTCAAGATCAGAGGAGAATTATGCTGAGCATTTGAGGACAGTTTTAGTGGCCCTTTGACAACAAGATCTCTAGGGTATATTTTTCAAGTACACATTTGGGATGTGATAAGTACACTTCCTTGGACACGTGTTGTCCGAGAAGGGAATAGCTGTGGACCCATAAAAGGTCCAGGTGATTGTTTCTTTGGAGGCACACCATAATGTGATGGAGGTTTATACCTTCGTGGGCCACACAAGTCAATACTGGTGATTCTTGCCTATATTCTCCCAAGTTTCAGCATCATTGACAGACTTGACCAAGAAGGAACTTGATTTCGTGTGGAATGGGAAGTGTGAGGTTGACTTCAGTTATCTGAAGAGGAAGTTGGTACGTTCCCCAGTTCTGAGGTTTCCAAAACAAGGAGTGACTTTTGAGGGATTCCGTGATGCATCATGAAAAGGATTGGGTTGTGTGCTGATGCAACATCATGGGTTGATCTCTTATGGGTCTAGGCAGTTACCTCCCCATGAGCACAACTATGCCACCCACAATCTGGAGCTTGCATCGATCTTGTTTGCACAAATGATGTGGTGGCATTAACTCATTGGGGATCACTTCATTGTCTTCACGGATCATAAGAGCTTTAAGTACATCCTCTCTTAGTGGGACTAAAACTTGTTAGATAGGATGTTGATGTATTTTCTTTAGGACTACGACATCGAAATATCTTACACTAAAGGTTATTGGAATGTGGATGCCGATTCCATCAGCAGGATGTCACAGTAGGATGCAGTTTGAGAGTCATCAGATGCTTGGAAGGAGAAGTAGTAGTTTTATGTCCTATACAAGGATTGAAAGATGGAGGATGGAAGAGGTTTTCTATACCAAATGACAGTGTTGTCCTCTCTCTTGAAGCATGTAGTCGAGTCTTAGTGGGGGTACCTAGAGGCTGAAGTGAGGCATGATCGTGTTATCTAGGGTGATGCTCCTGGAGGATGGTCTGATGATGGGAAGAATCAAATGGTGTTTCATGGGAAGTTGTTCGTCCAAATGAAAATATGCAAGAGAGTTCTTGGTGAGTTCCAAAACTCTCCCCTAGTGGTTCACCCATGTGTTTCCAAATTTTACTGGGGCTTGAGGGGTCAGTCTTGGTGGCGCAGGGTGAAGTAGGAAGTGGCAGAGTTTGTGGTGAAGTGACTCATATGTTAAAAGGTGAAGGCTGAAGACCGTGATATATGGGGTCTATTACAACCTTTAGATTTCCCCAAGAGGAAGTGGGATGACATATTGATAGATTTCATCATTGGAATACCCAGAGATCAAGGGGGTTGTGACGCCATCAGGGTAGTGGGGGACCGGCTGATGAAATTAGCTCACCTCTTGGAAATCAAGGAGTCGAGTGTGGTGGATCCCCAATCACGTCGGTACATTCACAAAGTTGTTTGGTTTCATGGAGTTTACGAGTACATAATCTTTGATCGGGATACCTGGTTTACCTCATAGATTTGGAATGGTTTTCAACATGGTTTTGGCACTCAGTTATGCCTCAACACTGCCTTCCTCCCCCAGACATATGGATGGATAGAGCGCACCATCCATACAATGGAGGATATGTTACGGGCATGTGTTTTGGACTTTGGGGGATCGTGGATATGAAACATTCCACTGGTATTGTTAGCCTCTAAATATATCCATCACTCTAAAATTGTCATGTCTATATTCAATTATTTGTATGGGAGGTAGTGTCGATCACTCGTGTGCTGGACCGACATCGGGGAAGTAGATATTCTTGGCTCATAAGTGGTGAAACACACGACTAAGAAGGTTTAGCTTATACGATAGAGGATGAAGGTGGTCCAAGATTAGCATAAGTCGTATGCTAATAATAGGGGGAGACCCTGTGAGTTAGAGGTCAGGGACCACGTGTTCTTGAAGTTCCACACCTGGTGTGTACAAAATAGGTTTAGCAGGGGGAGTAAGCTTTCTCCTAGGTTCATCGGACCCTCTGAGGTGTTGTTGCAGGTTGTTGATGTGGCTAATCATCTATTAATACCACCACCACTACTGAGAGTGCACAACATCATCCATGTGTCTTAGCTATGACGGTAACTACACGATGATTCACACGCCCTCGACTGGGGACAGGTGGATATCAAGGATGATGTGATGTTTGTAGAGAAACTTGTGGTGATCAAAGGTCATGTGGAGAAGGTGCTATGTTGACGAACCATTCCATTGGTTCATGAGTTATGGAGGCATGGTCACGACGAGGATATTACCTTGGAACTCGAGGCCCAAATGCGTGCCCACTACCTAGAGTTTTTTTTTTGAATTTTGTCCTGTTTAATTTCGTTCTTCTTTGTGATGTAGTTCTTATCCTTGTTAAATATGAAATGTATTTTTCCATATTATCTGAATGTGCATGAAGGGTCCTGACTGTGTGGAATGGGGGACTTGATCCCTAATCAATATTCATTAATATGTAAGTGATTAAACATGTGTGGGTGAGTCAGTACAACCCAAAGTGGATTGAATCTTTAAAAGTTGAATGGACTCCCTAATCCATATGTCTAGACAACAGAACCTTTATATGTTTTTTGGTTACATATGGGGGAGGTGTTCCTATATATCGAATAGGTTTTCTCCATTGAGGAATCTTTCTATGTGGTTGTTCTGACTCCTCTATTTTTATCGAGTCTACTTTTGAATCTCGAGGGAGATAATAGTTTGAGAGGTATCTGATGTATTTTCCTAGACAATGACTCATTAAGGAGTACAAAAAAACCATGTTCTATCAAACGGTTCCACCGATATGGTTACACCGGTCACTATCTCACACTAAAATGGTGGCCCCACATACAGTGGAACTGCTTACATTGTCACCGTGATGGTGGCATCGTGACAGAGAAACTGTAACGGTTGCACTGTAATTATCACAAACCGAAGTGGTGGCACCACTAACGGCGGCACCGTGAGGTTGGAATCGTGACAGTGGAAACATCACTGTCACACAATCAAAGTAGAACACTAAAACAGTGGCACCACTTAAGGTGGAACTATGAGGGTGGAACCGTGATGGTGGAATGGTGACCGTGGCACCGCTTACGATGTCTCACTGAATGTTGTCCCACCCTTGTTTCTTTCTCTAGTTCCACTCCCGCAACATATATTATAACGTAAGATAATTTTAATAACCCTTTAAATTCCATTTAAATCCCATAAATGATATCTAAAATTCCCCAAGTGTCGGGTGACCCCTGATTTACCAAAACGTGTGGCTTTTCCTCGGTTTCACACCTTTTTCTGTACACTCCAGTTCCTCCCATTTACCTGTTTTCCTATGATTAATGGAAATTATTCCACACATAGCTATTACGGACACCTCCCCAATGAGAATTATTCAATGAATATTAATTCCATCACATGTAATGGCCTAGCTGCATGGTGAAACCATGATCTACCTTTTAAGCGGTTAAACATTAATATCCAATAACTCCATAATATGAGATTTTTATCGCACAAGAATTTATTCTTCTTCTACTGCTTGGATGATCACTTTTCCCTTCCTAGGTGAATTTGGAGTCCCCCTTCCCGGGGAATGTGGTTTTCCTCTGTTGGAGCCTTTTTACTATCTCTTGGAGTCCTCATATTTCCTCCACTACATGTCACACATCCCCAATTCTTGGCAGGTGGAGATAAAATTTGTTCATTGATCATCCAAGTAGGGATCTTCCTTCATCTATCTTTACTGTGTATCATGTGGGGAGGTTATGCTAATGTTTCTATGGGGATGGATGAAACCAAACCTCCAGGAAGATAATAAATGGAATTTTAAAGAATGAAGTATTTTGTTTGATGATGTTGATGTACTTTTTTACCCTTTCAGACATGTTATGAATGTTATGAGATTGTGTACACTGAAAACCATGGTCGTTGGTGTTCATTCCAATGGCACTAATGGACCCCTATCTTATGATATGATTTAATGGATATAAAATTGAAATTGGTCAATCACGTAAACTAGTTTGATTAAATGAATTTTTAGTGAACAAGATTCTAGGTGTGAACACCCCAATTAACAAAAAGAATTGAGGAAACTCAATGAATTTTGTGATAGAATCAAGAAACACCCTTTCTCTGTCTTGGTAATATGTGTGGTTGTTCTGCTTGATTCTTGTGGTTGACATGGATTGGGATGGGATCCCTTATTGTGGTGAAGTTTTTGTTTTTGGATCTTCGGCTGTGTGGGGTTATATAGTGGGGCTTGGTTTGGATATAGTAATTTGAGGGATCTCACGGATCTCTTTTGTTGTTTTGAAGTTAAATGGGAACTAGGTGTGAATGCTTTATTAGCTGCTTGGTTGTATTTACTTCGTTGGATTATGGATATTCATGTTAGTTGAATAGTAGTGAATAATTATTTAAAATAGAACCATTTGAATGTGATAACAAGAATGATTTCAATGGGGAATTATTTATTGAAATGATTTTTGACTTGGATGTTGGTGGGATGATTTTTATGAATGAATACTAACGCGGGTTCCTGTGAATAAGCTGGTTTTGGATCACCTAGGTTAGGATGAGAAATTGTATTTATATATGTATAATTTAGTTCTTATGTTTCTTATTCTCACCCCACCCAAGATGATATCTTCATGCTAACCAACCCCATTTCAATAGGGGATGGTGCTTTTCCCAACACTTTTATGAGTGACTGGTTATATACACCATTTATGCTCCCTTTCCTAAGTAGCCCACGACTCTTCGGGCAGACTGTAACGGCATGAGGTCAATTTTATCTCGTGATTCATCAGGCTGGGTAGTTGTAGTGGTTTTCCTAGGTTTTTGTGCAAGCTGGTTGTTTCCTATGTGTCGTTGAGAATAATCCCAAGTGTCATCGGGCGTGGCGGTAGTTGTTCGAGCCGAGGGGACTTTGGGTTTCGTGGTAGTTGTTCTGGACTAGGTGTTTGCATGTGTGGTTACATGTGATGGTTGTGGAAAAAGTGTTTGTGGGTGGAATGTGTGGTTATATTTGACCAGGTATGTGTGGGAATGGTACGAATGTGGGACTATGGTGAGAATAGTGGGAGAGGTCTAACGCGTAAGATGACTTCAAAAACTAGTGGTAAAGTGGTGCAGGGTACCCAAATATCGATGTTCTGTTACTATTACATTACATGACATGCATTATTTAGGGAATGTGCCTTGGTTAGGGTGGGTGGATAGTTTCCTTGTTTGGTGATTCAGTTATCTCATTCTTCAAACATCTCATAGAATTATTCCCTACTTATGCACGAGAGCTATTTGTTTTCCCAAATAAGTATACCTATATACCCATGCTGCATATATAAAACTGATTTCAGGATTCTAGGAGGACATCGAGGACCATGTGGGATCATACTAGTTCAGACGTAGGGTCAGTTTTTGTTGTTGTATTTCCTTCCTTTTGTATTTATCATTGGATTTTTCTTTTATTTGTAGTTTTTATTAATGAAACATGCATATGGGAATGTATTGTTTGGGATTTACATTTATTCTAGTTTTCGTGGCTTTTGGGACTTACTATATTATCTTCAGATCATACTAAATAAAAAGTGAAATGTATTCCATTTTACACATAATTCCCTTAACTTGGTGCTAGTCACCACTCCGAGACCAATTGAATGCGGGTATCAGGGCCCATTATCCCTTCTTTAACATGAAGAATGAAGGGTCTGACAATATTCTATCCATTCCCTCATCTTCGCGAAGGTGGGTCGTGACAAAATGAATTATTCAAAGTTGCAAAAAAAATTACTAATAACCATAAAAATTTTCGTTACATGAATTTAGATCTTAGTAGTAACCATGTTGTTTTTTTGAAGTGGAAATCATATATATTACTCCTATTCATGGGAATTCTATTTCAATTATGCAATGTGATTTGAATAAAATTAGGAGTGACCATAAAAAGACATGTTTTACACGATGAGTTCTCTTCAATGAATTTTATAAATCATTATGAGTTATATAGGATAATCATGAGAAGTGTTTCATCTCGATTCCAGTTCCTATAATAGAGTTACAATATTGTTTGGTAAACTATGTGTCTAATCTACATTAGTTTCCCAAAATGGTAATTTTTATAGTAACATGTTTCCCTTTCTTAAATATAAAACTTATTATCAACTCTATATATTATTATTTTATTCTTTTACCCAAGAGATCACATATTGGATATTATTTTCAAATTCACCTAAACCCCATGACATCAGTTTCCCAAATGGTGCACTACATGACCTCACATGGACCTCCTCATACATTAGAGTTTGTGAAATAGTATAATTGTATTTAACCATGCATTAGTGATACTATTCCCTAGATATCATAATTGCATATAATAATATAAATTATCAAAAAAATTATCCAAAACATCATTACAAGGGAAATAATATTAATAAAACATTTCTACATTATATCAAAGGAAATGCTATTATTCAATGATATATCTAATCTAATATCTCACTAGTTCGATCACATAAAAAATGAACTAAAATAATGAAAATAGGATCTAATAACATCACTGTGCCTTATCATTATAACTAAATCCCAATTCATATCAGGTTTCTATATCTCGATCCATTTAAAATCATGTCCTCTATCCTAAAAGTAGACATAAGGTCAACAGATTCACATTGGATCTCATATAATGTGCGAGTAATAATTAAATTGGGATCTCCCAATGTTCCAAAAATATACAACATCATAAATATGTATATACATGAGGAAATTAAATGAAAGGATATTAACTTCTGAAATGGGGAATCTAAAGGCCAGGCGCTAACTAGTCCACCACAACACTGAACCCTACATGTATGGAAGATTCTATTGATGAATTCTCCAAATTCTTTAATTCCAATATCACACACATACATGATGAATCACGGTGAGGATTCTCACCACATCTCAAAACATACCTAATGATTAAATGTAAGGTTTCTTAATTTGTCTTGGCTTCTACCTGAAGGTGCAGTGTATAGAATATCGCCAACATTGAAAACATCACTATCTATGAGTTGTGAATCATACCAAATATTGATCTTGAATCTTGTCATGTATTGTATATAAACATATAGCCTCTTTCCCAGGGTATGGTCAAACAACATTATAGTTGATCTAACAATCACAATCAGGTTATTTTTCAAACACACAATCACTCATGCAGTGTCCCAGCATCCACATCTCCAACCATACCTCATGGAAAAATCCCAGTACACAAGGTGATTCACACACCTTGGAATATAAAACAATTAAAACTACAACCATCATACTAAATTCTTCATTCCAAGACCATCTCACTCAAATGGTGTATAATATCTACCATATCACCCCACATCAAACAGTGGACATCGCTACTTAGACTATGACTTCCCACTCAAGGTGATGCTATGATCACCTTCTTACATAAGAAGGTGTAATTAATCCATTATAATATACAATCATAAAATGTCCCACAATCCTATCACATGGGTCCTGGATGGGGGCACCTTCTAACTGAAGGTGAGTCCATCAATCATTTATCACCATCCATTGTAGAAAAAACAAAAAACATATATGAAAAAAATAATGGGAATTAGAAATCATCTTTTAAAATGATTATCTCATCCTTAGGGTGTTATATAATAAATACCTAACCACCTTTCATGAAATACATCACATCATACATCTATCACCATATAGTACTCTCCTTAAAACAATATCCTTCACACATGATAAAAATGATGAAGTTGTTGACATTGTCATCTCATTAAAAATGACATATAATAGATTCATCATATTAAACATAGTCTCTGACTATAATTGCAACACCACACTCATCAAACTAAAATATCTATTTGCGACTGGTTAATTGCGACAACACTGTGGCCCATCACAAATAACCCATCGAAAGGGGGAATTTGCGACGGGCCGATAAACATGTCACAAAGAATTTTTTTTGCGATGGGCTGTAAGGACCTATTGAAAAAGTATTTGCATAAAATACATACAAAACCGCAGGCATTGGTATTTTTGACAGGATCCAATACTCGTCACAAATACCTGGTCGTTGTTCTTTGTATTTGTGATGGAATACTTGTCTGGTCACAAATACTTTTTCGGTGGGTACCAAATTGTGATCGGCCCCATCACAAGTAACTTTTTAACATCCCACTATAACAAATGCAGGCATAGTCATTTGTGAAGGGGCCCATTGCAAATACCTTTGTCGAAAATAATAAAACCTATATATACATCCATATGTTTTCCTTCCCATTTTACTCTTTACTCTACTTCCCTCTCTCTCTCTTCTAAAATATTTTCTTCAAAAATTTTTCATAGCTGAAATATTTAAATCAGAGCATAATCTAGTACATTGATACTTTGAATGTCTGTGTTTCAAGGTATTTATATATTTATAATTATTTAGTTACATTTTTTTATTTTAAATAATTTATATTTTTTTAACTAGATGGAAATTAATTAAAATATATTTGGATATTAGTTTGTTAGTATTTAATTTTGTGAATAACTATTTGTAAGTGTTATATAGTAATAATTATCAATAATTATTAATGATTATCATTATTTATTAATAGTTATCAAAAATTATGATTAATTAGTAATAATAAGGAATACTTAGTGATAATTAGTAATAATTAGGAATAATTATCAATAAATAGTAATAATTTTTAATAATTAGAAATAAATTGTAATAAATTAAAATAATTAGTATTAATTTCATGTAATTATAAATTATAATAAATAATTATCAATAATTATGAATAATTAGTATTAAATTATTATAATTTGTTATAATTATTAAAATATAAGTAATAATAATTAGTTTAAATTAGGATTATTTAGTAATAATTTGAAATAATTAAAAAAAATTCGTAATAATAACAGTTAATTAAAAATAATTAGTAATAGTTATAAATAATTAGTTATAATTATCAATAAGTTTTTAATCACTATAAATAATGTGGATTAATTAGAAATATTTAATAATAATTATGATTAATTATCAATAAATATTAATAATTAGTAATATTTAGGATTAATTATAAATAATTATTAATAATTTATATTATTTATAAATAATTAGTAATAATTAGTAATTATTATGATTAATTAGTAATAATTTTGATTAATTAGTAATAATATGGATTAATTATTAGTAAATAATATTACTTATTAATAAGTAGGATTAATTCGTAATAATTATGATTAATTATTAATAATTCAAATTATTTAGTAATAATTAGGATTACTTACAAACATTTAAAACTAATTAGTATGAATTAGGATTATTTAGTAAAAATTAGTAATATTTATCAATAATTTGAAATAAATTATAACAGTTCGAAATAATTAGAAAGAAATTGTAATAATTAAAAAAAATTCTATTAATTAGTAGTAATACTTAGTAATAATTAGTAATAATTCATAATAATAAGTAATACTTAGTGATAATTATTAATAATTAGTAATAATTTATAATTATTATTATTTGTTATTAATAATAAGTAATAATTAATAAATATAAGTAATAATTAGTACTCATTTTCAATAATTACTAATAATTATCAATAATTAGTAATAATTATAAATAATTTGGATTAATTAGAAATATTGAGTAATAATTACGATAAATTACTAATAATTAGGATTAATTTTTAATAATTAAGAGTAATTTAAAATAATTAGGAATAATTAATAATTGTTAGGATTAATATAAAGACTCAGCCTTAAACATTACATAATCTTGATATATTTGCATAATTCACATTGACGATCTTTTTGTGTTTAAGGATTTAGGGAATTAGTCCATAACTATTACATCTCAAAAAATAAAAAGTTGAAACATATTCTCCATTTCCATATTTTCATATAAAAAATCATAAAAAATGAATCTTTTCTAGTTCTAGGTTTTACAAAGAATGAATTTTAATTGATCTCATCCTTGACCGTATTCATCTTTATGACATGTGAATTTTTTTTCCAAATTTTGGATAAGCATAAAATGTTTAGTTTGGGCCATTAAATAAGGAATGAAAACACTATCCAAATAATAAATACAAATTAATGAAACTATACTATTCAATTATACCGTTACTTATGAAATCAAATTATTTATGAATAACACTCAAAAATCATATACCATAAAGGTAAATGATGGAAAACAGAAGATACTTACATTGTATCGTTCATAGCTACGTAGGGTGTTATGATTGGAAAACCCATCAATGTATAATCCCTAAATATCTTAATATAAACATTAACATTTACATCCATCACATTACCCAATTCGTTGGAGAGATATCTCGGGATCACCTACCCTAGGTTTATCACGGATCAACCCATATATGTAACAATGCCCAATAACCATAACATAATCATAACACGTAAAATAAGAATAATGGAAGGATAACATTTCAACATTGTAATCACAATATATCATTTCAAGATATTGAAATAAAAATTTATTTATAAAACCATTTTCAAAACCATTTAAAACATTTAATAAATAGATTTTTGAATAAATCTGTCCCATACCACATTGATGATTTTAATGATATTAACATTTTTAAATATTAGTGTCCATATAAATAATTCCTTAAAAATATTTCAAAATCATGGGAATTAATGAGAAACATTTAGACGACTAAATATTTAATTATATATTTTAGTTAGGCAATTCTTAAACAAATGAGAAATGCTTGAATAAAAATAATTGAGGAATAACATTTAATAGAAACATTATAATATCACGAGAATAAGGAGATTCATGATAAAATATGTCAATGGGAAGTATAGACACCCAATAAAATTGAATTGGTGTATATCAAAAAATAAGTCTCAATGGAATATAAATTAAGACAAAGTCCCTTACAAAGTCTGTATCCTTAGATTAAGGATAATTCTATGACATAAATATGTGTGAAAAATAAGAATACACCCAATATAAGTGTATATTTTGTATAAAAAATCATATTTCATTCAATCATATTCATAAAACAACAAAATCAATATGTAGATGTTTAACCCAATGAAATGAAATTTGGATAAGAAGTTCTCTTACAGACATTCGACAGCCAAATGACATCGGTTTAAAATACTAAAAATGAGTTGATGAGAGAGAAAAGGTTTTCTCATCACTTGGAAATAAAATGTGATGAAATAAGGATATAAAAGAACATAAACCAACAACATAAAAAGGAAATTAAAATACATGACATAAATGATGTCTTTGACTAAATGAATACAGAGAAAAGATCCCTTACACTTTGTGTAACATAGGAAACATACACCCCCTGAAGTCGAGATCATTAAATGAATACGTAAATAAAAATAAGGTAAATTATATTAGACATAGAATGAAATCATGGTAAGTACATACACCACATAAATTGAATTATTGGAAAATATATCTTGAATCTCATGGGAATAAAATGTGAGATGAAAACCCCTTACCACGTTGCAATCAATCTAGTCGTACGACCAAATGTTAATAACAAAAAAATGAACAACATAATATCATGAATATAAAGAGAATCACAGAAATATATATATCAAATTTCATTACACAAGACCCCACAAGAAATAAATAAGAGGAGAATAATTGAAATCTCGTGGATTTGAAAGGGAGATAAGATACCCCTTACCTCATGTCTGACTTGACCCGTTCTTTCATTATTCTCATGAATAATAAATTAAAGATAATTTAAACTTTCTTAACAACCTATATTAATTTTTTTATTATTTTTTTCACTTATTACCAAGTTATGAACATTATTCAATCATTTATGTTAATAATGTTTGTTTCGTCGATATTTGTTACTAGAGTCAAAAAAGAACTTCTTATATTTACAAGTTGTACATGTGTTCAAAAGTTTGTTATCTCTAGAATGATATTCATGATTTATATATTATATATATAATATATATCTTGAATATTTTTTTATTTATATAATTACATAACAGTTGGAGATAAGAAGTGAATTGCACCGTTCAAGGAGACGGTAAGCTGTACTTTCACATGAACACTTTTAATTTCAATTTCATATATAATGGAATGAAAACCTAATCTAAAATAGGTAAATTTTAATTACAGTATAATATAATATATATAATTTCATTAAATAATCTTTTATACATTCAACGAATGGAATGAACGAGTTATATCACTTTTAGGAGGCGGTAGTCCGCACTTCCTCAAATGAAATTATCACGTTTAACCATTATGGAATCCATAAAGGTATGATATATATTAAAAATAAAGAATTATATGGACAATATAAATATAATATATATAACATATAAATACAGTTCCATCATAATGGACACCATTATAGGTGGTAGGAGATGATTTAACAATATTCGTTTCTTGAGGTAGCAGTTTGTCATCCATAGAAACATTATGTTCTGTACCCATTTGATGGAGGTTTGTGTAATTGTAATTCAAATACTTTTCATAACACCAACCTAGTATATTGAAGATACTAGGTATGTTATAAAAGAATGAAAAAAATATTTTAAGGGTTTGGAGAAGTAAAATAATAAAAAAAGAACTTATGAGAATATGTTACCTTTAAATCATTTAACTCTCATCAGTTCGATCCAAAAGGTTTTCTTGAAGTGCCTTCAACCTATTGTAGGGCTTCTAGATGTAAGAGTGGGATATAGAACACTTATTTGTGCATAGGTAGGAATATCCAAGGGTATTTATAGGTTTTATTAATGGGTTATAGATTTTATGATTAATATTATATTTATTCACAATTTAAGAATCTAACATTTATCGGAAAAATTTAAAAAAATTTAACTAACATGTATAATAATATCTTAGATAGATCTACTACTTCCTGCCATTACAATGCCTAAGAATTAACTACCATTTATAAAAATAATATATTATTATTTTTTATTATGACTCAGTATTGTGTGAAACAGATGTATTCGGAGAAACTCATTGTTCTATGTCTGGAACGCCAATAAATATAGAATCTCTTTTAAAATAAAATTAATATTTAATTCAAAAATATTAATAGATATGAAATGGTTATATTCTTTATTTTCCTAGGATGTTATAAAAAATTAATAATTATTATTCTTAATTAGTAATAATTTGGTTTAATTTGAAATAGATAGAAATAATTATTCATAATTTTGAATGATTTTTAATAATTAAGAAATATTCGGAAAAATTACAAAAAATTTTATTAACTTGTAATAATTACCCTTAATTAGTTATAATTAGGATTAATTAGTAATGATTAGTGTTAATTAATATTCAATAGGGTTAATTTGTAAAAAATAATAATAATTTGTAATAATTTTTTTTATTATGATTAATTAAGATTAATTATTAATAATCGGTATTAATTAGTAATAATTAGTAATAATTAGGATTAATTAGAAATAATTACAAATTATTATAAATACTTAATAATATTTAGTAATAATTATTAGTAATTATTTAAAAATAGGATTAAGTAATAATAAATAGTAACAAATAGTAATAAATAGTTATACTATTTAACGAATCATAGTAAATCATGGAAAATTGGAGTATATTGATAAACTATCACAATTTCTAGTAGATTGGTGGAATTCCTTTTGATTAATTCCTCAGCTCCTTGCAAAATTCACCCAATGTAATTAATATAAAAAATCGTCTCAAATATACATCATAATAGATTTTTTAAAGAGATTAATGTTGGAGAATGTGGCATAGAAGCAAACAGTCAGACAGAAGAGGCTATTTTAACCGAATACTCATCCCCTTGCATCTTTCAATGACTGATATCAATATGAATAATCTGCATCGATGTAAAAATATTCATTTTTGTATCCATGACATGATAAACAGTAGTGCAGTGATGCCTCCCTACTCTTTGTCCTCATACATATGAAAATGGATATTCATATGTGGGAAAAACATTTCATCGAGCTTTTAGTCATAGAATGTTGAAATGGGATGAGTCATTAGGAAAATGATTTTCCTCCAACATGTTTGAAATTATGAAGCCATTAATTAACAATATTTAGAAACAAATTACTGAAATTAATAATAATTAGTGGTAATTAGTATAAATTTTTATAAATGTATGTACATTAGTTTAAAAGAATAAAAATAGTATAAATAACTATAAAACAATTGAAATTATTATAAATTTTAAGAAATGATAATTTAAATGTCTTCCATTTTGAATAGTGTTTATATTTTATATAATTATACAAAATAACTAATTTTTTCTTATTTCCTAGAAAACTATGGAACAGGGAAGTCGACAAAAGTCATTATAAGATGGTCGTGCTTGGATATCTCAACACCAGAATCAAAACAGTTCTGGTTTAAATCCTATATATATTGATTTTTTTTATGTTTTCTTATCATTTGAATCATCAAAACCCAAATTTGATTCTGAAGGGACAATTATGTGTCATTGTAGAAAATGTTTTCTGAGGAAGTATGGCATATTTGACAACATAGGAGGCCATTTATTGAGTTTTGGTTTCCAACCAGATTAAGTTTTATAGTATCAACATGGTGAATATAGTTTCAGAGAAGATAATAATAATTTAATTATATATCCAACAAAATTTCCAAATATTGATTATAACGTTGCACATCCGTCTAATAAAAAAATTTAATCCCAAGATGATATTTATTTTATTTTTTAGTTGGAACCATCTCATTTAGATGAGTTTTTCAAGTCCGCAATGGATTCTTTATAACATGGATTCATGATAAGAATGATTTAAGTAGTTTCTAAATTTGTGGAAATTATATCAGATAATGGAATTTCAAATAGTTATTTTGATCATATAATATCATTGATAAAACACTACTACAAAGATAGATATATGTTGCCAAAAAATTTCGAATAGAGCAAGAGGTTGGTTCGTAATCTAGGTCTGGGTTATAAAAATATCCATGCATGTTAAAATAAATTCATCTTATATTATGATGAAATATTTTTTTTTGATAGGTGTTCTACATGTGGAAATTCATGGTATAAACAATCTTTACCTGGGATGTCTGGATATGTTCCTAAAAAAATTTGAGATATTTCCCACTCAATCCAAGATTGAAGCACTTTTTATATCCCAATACATAGAATCAATGATTTCATGGCACAAAAAAACATTTCAACTGGTAAAAGTTTCAATCATCCCTCTAATGGTGATTCATGGAAACATTTTGACCAAATTCATATGTCATTTTCTTTATAATCCTGATATATGTGATTGTGTCTTTCTTCTGATGGTTTTTGCCCTTTCGGTTATTATGGTAGTTATAATTAAAGATGTATTGTCTTTTAAAACATCATATATTTTACCTACATGGATTTTCATAAAGGAAAAATATATAAATTTGACCTTATTAATTTTAGGTCTTCCAAAAATGTTTATCGATGTTTTTTAAAACCATGGATTGATGAGTTGAATTCACTACGGTGTAATTGTGTCAGTGTATATAAAGATATTGTGAAACAAATATTCCAACTAAAAGCTATATTAATATGAACAATTAGTGACATTCTAGTATATGGAATGATATCTTGATAGTTTAAACCTGGTAAAAAATCATGTCTGCACTGTATGAGAGATAGAAAAGTGTTTAGGCTTTTCAATGGAGAAAAACCATTTTTTGACATTCATCACAGATTTATTTCAATTGATCATCCTTTTCAGAAAAAACAAATATCATTTAAGAAAAGGAACAAATAAAAAATATGGTCCACTAATAATGAACACTAGTATAGAGTTAAAATAAATTCCCATTTGGTTACCTCCCGTCACATTTTGATCAAAAATAAACCAACATGGAATTGATTAATTAGGAAAATTGAAAAATTTGATAAAACTGATAATTTTATGGTATTTTTCATATTGGTATGATTTATTAGTCCATCAGATGTTGGATTTGATGCATATTGAGAAGATTATTTTTTATAATTTACTTCATACAGTTTTAGAAACACCATGTAAGACCCATGACAATGTAAAGGAACGATTAGATCATTCCCAAATATGAAAGTAACCCGAACATAAAATGTTTGAAATTTTTAGATCATAGAAGATAATTAATCCAAAATTATCTTATACACTATCCAAATAGATTCACTTTTTATTTTGTGAGTGGTTTGCAGATTTGGGACTCCAAGATTGTAATGCTTCCAATTTGGGACGATTTGTTAGAAATGATCATATTAATTGATTAAAAAGTCATGAAGGTCATGTTTTAATGGAAACACATCTATAAGTTGGTTTTAGATGTTTGGTAAATCGTGTTATTTTAGATTCACTTATTGATATATCATAATTTTTTTGAGACATTCTCACATCAATAATACACTATGATTCCCTATGAATACTACAAGAACATATCTCTTTAATTTTATGTAAGCTAGAAAAAATATTCCCACCAGGATTGTCTAACTCAATGTATCATATGATATTACATTTTCATCTTGATTGAAAATGTCCAGGTCCTGTATAGTTCGGTTTGATGTACCCAATTGAGATATGCATGGACAAATTGAAAAACAAAGTACATAACGAAGCATCAGTTGAAGGCCCAATATTTGAAGCTTATTTTCATGTAGAAATATATTTCTTCTGCTCTCATTACATTCAATATGATTAACCTTAAAAACACAACTACAAGATCTGTAATTAGGTAAATTTTTATGATGAAATGAACTATCAATTATCATTTTTCCATCTGCCTGAATATTGCATCAGTGGAGTTGATGAATGATGGATTTCAGATGACAATCATCATAGAGTTCATATATATATTTTCATCTAATCTATTAATAAATTACAAAAAATTTATATTAAGTTATCTGATCTATTAATCTAAAAATTTGAAAATAAATATTATTATTTTATTTTTAGGTAATATGATAATCATTTAAAGAAACCATTTCAAAAAATTATAGAAGGTTCTCTTCATGAACGTCATCAAGAAAAATTCCATACGAGATTCAGAAAATGGTATCAAAATTAATTTTTCATTTCACAATAAAAATTAATTTAATTTAGTTTATATTGATAATTATTTTACAACATTATTGATATCTAGACATGCTGATAAAACTCATAATTAATTTTCATTGTTGAGTAACCCACCATTGAAAATGGTTAATTCATATAATGGATATGTGGTGAATGGTTTTAAATTTTATATATGTGTAAATGGGGAATAAGAAAAGAATAAATATTGGTGTTTCCATGAGAGGATCTCATTATAGAGAAAATGAAGTCGACTATTATGGCATGATTGAAGAATTAATTCAACTAGGTTTTATTTTAAAACATTATATAAGGATGTTTCAATATCATTGGTCATATACCAAGAGATGCTTTGGGTTAATATCGTCCATGGAATCATTCACATTTAATATAAAAGTCTTCTTGTAGTAAAAAACCAATTTTATTGGAACATCAAGAACATAAAATTTATTATGAAAATAATTGTAATACTCTAAGAGTGTTGGCTGATTGGTGGAGCATATAATTATTAAATTTATAGAGAAACAATTCACTAAAAGTAAATTTTTTTCTCTGAATTGAATTGAATTGAAATTATTAATGCGACTTAAACAAATAAATCATTTTCATGAAGAGACACAAATATCATTACTGACACCCCAATGTTAAAGGTAGATGGTGAGGATAATGTTAATGATGTTTCAACTGAATTTGAAATGAAAAGAGATGATGAAACTGAAACTAATATGGAAATTGATGATACTTAGGTTGAAGTTAAATAAATTGATGTCCACACCTATGAAGATGAAGACGAATATGGGCATTGATATATGTCAATTTTTTTCAAAATTATAAATAATATATATCTATATATAATAGTTGGATTCAACAATTTGATAACAAAAATCATTTCATGTTTCGATGGATGAGTATCTCTGTTGTTTGTTACAGGAGGTTTATCTACCATTGGATGAGCAGAAGTTTGGATCATCTGACCCTCAGACTGTTGGCTGGTCAGGGGGCACAAAGATGGGGTGTGGTGTTGCCATACTGATGATTCCTGAACATATCCCCATGTGATGTGAACATCTCGGATTCGATCCACGAACACAAGGGTTTGTTTACTTATATATTTTAGTTATTTTTTATTAATTTTTTATAATCTAATTTTTTATTAAGTGTTATTTTTTCACATCTTTACACATATAGATGGTGAACACGAGAGATCTATATTGAAGAATTTTTTTGTTGATCCATGGGATCATCATATACTATTCTTCTTGATGTTCCGTAGAACATGTTTGAGCATTTCATAATATATAAATAAAAAAAATATTTTAAAATAAATTTCACTAATAATGTGATATAATAAATTAAATTTTTGTTTTATTTTATACCTCTATGGAGAGAATGCATGTGTATAAGTGGAAGGCATGGAAGGGATTTATGTGGCCATATTACAATCAGTATATTCATAGTCGAAAAAGAAAAGCAATGTAGAAAGAAGGTGTATTTTTAGGAATATTGTGTCAACCAAACAGATGATATTTCTTATCAGTTTTGGGATTGATTATATACACAGTAGTTTAGTAGGAGGTTTCAGAATATATCATAAGTTGGTTGGATAATTCAAGGGGGATATGAGGTAACACATTGAACTCTAATTCGTACATTTAGCACTCTTAATATGCAAATTTGAAGTAAATTTTGTTAAAATATTTATTGAATATTTAAATGTAAGTATCATATTTTATATTTATATAGGATGTCACACAACCCTATATTTTGGAGTACGACATTTAAGGGAGGATATATAGTGATCCAGCCACTAGGGAGAATAGAGGTTCTCCCCTTCAATAAATGGTGGTTAATATAATATTCTTTGTGTTTTTAATATTAATACAAATAAAATTTTATTTATTTTAATTTTAAATTGTAATTGAAGGAGTCATATGAGGTCATGACGTCTCAGAAAGATGTTGAGATTCCACCCGAGATAGATGGTTAGATGAGTTCCCCCCGATTTGATGAGGCAGTATGGATGCAGGCGACCCTATTTGGCTTCGACAAAGGCGGAGTTGTTTGGATTTTCTCTCCAATGACCCCTATGGGTTTTTATTCCAACTTTGAAAAGTATGTGTCCTGCTCAGGAGGATCTCACGGAGAGTCGTCATCATCTCAGGACAAATATCAAGAGCAGTGACAATCTCAATGTGATCTTATAGAGACTATGCGTAGGAGGCAGGAGGAGATATGGTATTTGCAGTAACAGTAGTATGAAGAGTTCCCATGACAGCAGTAATAGTAGCAAAAGATGTAGAATGAGATTCATCGATGCTGGAAGGAGTAGGATTAGGAGTAGATGGAGTACATGTGACATCAGACTCCTAGTCTAGGGATGGAATTAACTCCACCATATCCTCGAGCTCATCCAGGCGACCCTCCCCCGTAATGATGTATTTTTATTTTATGATGAAACATTTGAATGTATTTTTTTGGTAATATTAACTATTTAATGTTTTAAATAGTGTGTGTTTTATATTTTCTCAAATATTACTGTTTTCATTATGTATATAATTATTTTATATTTATTATTTTGTTAATTAATATTTTTTAATATATTTGGAATACTCAGGTTTTTATTATATTACTAATATTAATTTTATTACTTCATAAATATTAAGAGTATTATTATTATATTAATTATTTATTTTAAAATAAATTTCATTTTACGAATACTAAATTTCTAGTTTTATTTATATTAATATTTTATTTTATTTATTATTTAATAAATTATATTATTATATTTATATTAAAAGTATGATTCAATATATATTAATATTATATTTTGATTTTTTTTTGTTTTTTTTCATTCATCTATTTCTGAATTTCACACCAGAAAATTTATCATTTTTTATATTTTTCTAGAAGTAATTTTGACTGTCTATCAAAAAAAACTATTAAACAAGATATTATTTTCCACTGATCGTTGGACAATTGAAAATAGTTTCTTAAAAAATTTGGAAATGTTTTTTGTGATGCTACTTTCCACAATGGGTCATTTTCGACTGGTCCCCCTCGCAAATTACCTATCACAAAAATCCATTTATCTAGTAGTATAGATACCTCAATATGCGGGTTATCAAACTCTTCAATAACTCTATCACTCTTCTATCCTAATACCATGGAAAATTTTAGGATCCATTCCCTATGTCACATGGAATTCCTTTTGCAAGCATCAATAAAATAACCACAACCCATTATTAGGACACATCTCATATCTCCCTTGGAGAAATATCGATCTAATCATCCCAAGAGAACCCTACACATCATATCTCAATTATCCCCAAAAGGATTATCCTATTAATAGTTCATATCAAAACGAAACTCCATCCATGAAGGATGTTCTGATGAATCGGTGTCATGCACACTCCCAAAGGTTCTTTTAACTATATACAGCACCAAGAAGACCTAGGATGGCCTCACGAGGAAATGTTGCGGTCAAGTACTCACTACATCTAATCCAAAATTTCATTTATATTTTTTATTATTTAAATTAAATGAAAAAGAAATTATATTTGAGAACTGGTAGTGAGAAATAAATTAAAGTAAACATGTAATGCATAATGCGAATTGACAGAATGCAGAACAAAATTATGTTATGAAGAATGGAAAGATTCCCAAGAGAATCACCGTGACTGAACCATTATTGTCTCTTAATTATTTTAGAATTTACATAATGAACTCACACCACAGTATGTGTGAACATACTCCTATGAATAAGGTGGTTAATATATAGTGCACTCATTTATCATTGAGATACCCCACATCCATCTCCTAGATTGAGGGAAAATATTGAAAAAGTGAAAGATAATCCTAGAGTGGAATGTGGAGATACAAATTCACCATACCCATTGAAATCCCCCCTAGATCTAACACTAATATAATAAGAAACAATAAAATAGGAATTTTAAAATAATTATGTTCCAAACTAGCTTAATCATTTGAGAACTTCCTCTTGAGAGCTACTCATGATCATGAGAAAGAGAGTTCAATGTGAAGAAGAAAACGAGGGAAGAAAAAAAAAGATAGAAAAAATAACAGAGAAAATAGAACACATAAATTAAAACATGAAATTCAATTAAAAATTTAAACTAAAATAAAATAAAATACTAAAATTCATAAAATGGATAACAAATGATACCCCAATGTTTCCATCCAAATGAAAGTTAGAGGGAAAACACTTTTATTGTGATATGGGGTGAAAATTTGGCTCAAAAATTTATTTCAAAATGATTCTATGTTGTAGACATCGTTAATGGAATAATTATGAAATATTTTATTCCTAAAAGTTGTTTTTATTTATCTCCTCTATGTACACAAAAGTTTTTGTCTTTGTTTGACATGTTTTTTTGTTAAATGCATCTTATTTATTCAAGATATTTAATTCATCTTGACAGAATATGTGTATTACAAAACATCAAATTTCCTCTCAATTATAATATTTTATATAGAATATTATGTCATGGATTAATTAATAATAATTTCTCACTAATTCATTTTATTTCTCAATGGCTAATTTCTTATCATTTTTGCATTCACATTTCGATATATTATCTTTTCATCATCCATATCTAGGTATGTACAATGTTTTTGGGGTCTTTTTTGTGAGCTGTATATGGGTCCTCAAATGATGGATTAATATTTGGTTTCAATGGGAAAAAATAAATCCCATAAATTATATGCCCATATAAAAGAAAAAAATTTCATTTTAGATCAGTGTAAAAATTATTATGTCTATGAACCTGAAAATAAAATAAAATTGTTAAACATAAAAAGTAATCCATTTTTCAATTAGTCTCAAAATACATCCAAATCGATAAATTGGGAGAATTTCATGTGAAATAAAACATTTTTATGATTTAAAACATTTAATTCAGAGTTAAATATTTCAAAATATTTACCTTATCATGTTCCCCACCATTATTTTTTTTGTACAATCATCTAACAATCACCACAACAATGAATACATCTAATTCCATCCCTAATAGAAATAGTAAACTAACATATTTTATTTTTAATATTTTAAAAGCCCAACACATACCTCAGGTCTCTTATATCACCAACTCACATCCTAATCCTTTGGAAACGAGGTCATAAAATAACTAATTTACTATAAACATAACTAGAAAACCTTCTCCTAACATAGTAGTATTTCATTCACCTAATTTCATTAAATAAAGAGATATGTATCTCTATACATTTCACCAAAAAAAATTCATGATTTCATGCAATATCAATAATAAATAATAATATTATTTTATATTATTGGGACCACCTACCTCAAACATGTAACTAGAACATCATTATTATCCCGGAATCATTATCTAATCTCTTATATGCCTCATCCAAGATCATACCAACCATTGAGATCATATCTCATGACATGATATACCAACATATTTATTATATCAAATTATAATTTATAATTAAATATAATCCTAAGAGGTATAATTTATAAAAACTATCTGAGTATTGTTCTATTATTGAAATCATGTAAAACCATATGTGTTCTTTCTCCTGATAAATCCACATTCCAATATCAGTAAAATACATATCATCTATAGACTATTTCAATACTATCTAGGGAAATAATCTTGAAAACCTATCCCAACAATCCAAAAATCTGAAAGATAATTAGGGGTATAAAAAAGATAGAAAGTGTAGGAATATCATTCTTCAATACACTATTTAACAATTTCAGTGAAACCACCCCTCATTAAAATGGTTCTATGAGACAAATAAATGAGAAGTATCTGACTAAAATAGTGTCAGGGAATTCCCATTGCCTCATAATACGTATGATTATTCCATGAAAATTATAGTTCTAGCTTAAATTATTTAAAACATGAGAAATTCCCTATCACATCTAGACCAATATAAATAATGATATGATTTCCTCTAGAAGAAACTAGCAAGGGTTTATCTTCATAGGTTTTTAGAGTCACGCATATAGTAACCAGAACAAAAATCACACTGCCTATGCCTCATGCCACAACCCCTCAGGTCAGTAAATAGTACATACATCTTGGAAAGATTTAAAATCCATTTTCAATCTATCACTATATGTCATTTTTAATTCATGACGTGTCCATAACCGTTTATGGTGTGTTCCTTCCCTTCACTAAGTGAAATATTCCCATGTACATCCCTCACTGTGTGGACCTACATTTTATAACAGAATCAGATCACCCTTAACCACATTTTGATAGGACCCTGGAAAATATAGAGTAAACACAATTCACGAAGAATTATAAAATTAAAAAACATAAGGGTCCCTAAAACACATATTTAAATTCCACATACATTACATGACACCCTCAACCATGATGTTATTCTAAAACATAATAGTCGTTTCATTGATAAAATAGCCACACACAAAATCCATAATTTTATGAAACCCACTTGTCCAACTGTAACTCAATTCCTCTACAACAGGGTCCCTCTTAGGATATCAATTTGATCCCCATATCAACCCCTCATCATAGATAGAACATCACTTGTAATACTAGGATGATAAATATACTGTAAAAAATTTGATACAAAATCAAGAATTTAATATTTTCTCTAAAATCATTGACCGAATATTATGTGAGTTTCTAAAACCTCCCCATAATAGTAATTATCAATCTTAAGAAGTTTTGGAGGGAAAACATCCATAACTCATCATCTACCTCTATCATAAATTCACTACCACATTCCATTAAATATATAAAAAATAATTCACTTCTCTTTTGAAACTCCGAACATTAAGGAAAATTATCAATCAATATTATAGAAATATGATCATAAATAAAACCAACACCAATATGTTGTTCAACCTCACCCATATATCTGATGATTAATTATTCTAAATAAAATTATATCTATGTAGATTATAGTTGTTCCCACCAAAAGGATCCATTCATAAATATAAATTATGAGTTATGATTCCCCCCCCCATAGGAACCCCCTACCAATAAGGAACCTCTATAATTCCATTAACATGATTTGTTGTGATTTTCAAATCAACCAATTAAATTTCTATAAACCATAATTTGGTCCCCATTTTGAAATATATTGAAAATTAACAACATCACCCACAATATAATCATTATATCATCCATTTGAGATGCACTAATTATCAATGGTATTATATAATCATCCGAATTCAATCAATAATTTCCAAGTCTATTGTAATATCCCAAATAAGAAATGAATATTAGATAGTTTTATCTATGTCTATTGATGAATTAGATAGTTTTTATAGGCTTAAAATGATAATAAATCCAATCTTAAACATGGAATACACTAATATTTTTAAAAGATTGTTTTACTGCCTTTTGATGGAAAAAAATTTTTAAATCAAACTTTTGACAATTTTATAAGATCTATTTGTTGAAATAAACTTATTCTTTATTATTGGGACATTGAAATTTACTTTGGGTAAATTTTTGGTATTTTTCCGATAAAGTTCATTTTTTAATGAATGGTGAAAAATGTTGTATTTTAATTCAAAACCTCTTTTAATATAATTTATTTATATTATTAGATTATCTTTTGAATTGGTTTTAAAGTGAAATTATAATATATTTTTACCATTTAATCCAATAGTGGTCGTTGAATTAATTTCACCTTGAAATTGGAATTAAACTGTGTCAATCTTTTGATACTTATTGTTTCATAAAAACACGCTATTTTCTATGACAGTGGTAATTAATTATTAAATTAATTAATATAACTTATATGTAATTAATTTTGTAAAATAGACATCATTTTTGAATTTGGAATATCAAATATAGCTTAGGGTGATGTTTTGGTATTTTTCTGAAAAGCTTCAATTTTTTATGAATAGTGAAACCACTAAGTGGTACTTAAAAAATTGATTTTTCGTTTAAATGAAATTTTACCACCTCAGTGTTTTGAATTTCAAAAATATGACATACATGGTTTCCATTAAGAAGTAAAATGTGGTTCAATGGGATTAAAATAATTTTTTTGGTGAATAGTAAATTTTATGTTTTTAATCGCGATTAGAGGTAATTAGTGTAATTTATGGTAAAAATAATGTTTTAATAAAATAAAATGACCTAGACACATGTCCTACCCTTATTGGATGTCTCATGGACGACCAATACAACCCATGGGTCGATTTTTGGGACCACATGGAGCCACATGGGTAAGATAAAGACATTAGTGCCTTTTATTTAATGTAAAAGTAAAAAATACACAAACATGAGTTGTTTTACTAAACCAATTTTTAAATGGGGTTATACAAGTCATATTTTTGACTATAAATATTTATTGGAACGATAAAACTATTTCCTATATCATAGTATTTTTTCATAATTTTTAGACATTATATAAATTAAATTATTTATGAAATCATGATGATGCAACGATTACCTCATTAATAAAGGATTTAAATAAATTGAAAAAATATTGTTAATGTTATAACATAAAATTGTCAAAGACCTATTGGATGAGTATATTTCTAACCCTTATCACTTTATCCTAGAAATACATCAATGTGGCACCTTTAAAATCCGAAACTCATTTGAAAATAACGTAACATTTTGTAACTTTCCAAGAGTGCCCCTCCTCTCCTCTTATAAAAGGCCCCCACCTCTACCACCATACCCACACATATAAATCCTTTGTATCGGCCAAAACCTTCCCATTTTGTCTCTCCAAATCCCTCTAAAACTCTTAGAAGCCTCACATTGGGCAGAAGTCTTCCCAAGGAAGCCTTTGAGCTCAAATCAAAAAGAGTTACCCGTTTTAAAGGTACTGTTTTCTCTTGTGTTCTTATGTTTTATTATGCTTCTACAACCCTCTAAAATCTTTTTATTCCTTTCTTTTTTAACAAAATCAGTATCTTCAATATACTAGGAAGTTTTTATAAGAAGGCTTCGAGCTACACATACACACACCTACATCTAATGGTTAAAGAACATACTGTTTTCGTGGAGGGCGAATTTCTGCCTCATGAAACGATGATTGTTCAATATTCTTTTAACACCTTCAAAGGTGGCCATTAAGATGACTGTATATTTATATATGATATATAATAAGTTTATTTTTTTACTTAAGCTTCTGTATTTTTCATTTATGGAATACCTTTATGGTTTCCATTATGGGTAAACGTGATATCTTCATTTTAGGAACTGCGGACTACTGCCACCTCAAAGTGATTTGATTCATTAATGTCATATGTGGGACGTATAAAGGATGTAATTAATGGTATTATATATGATATTATACTGGAATTATAATATACCTTTATATCATTATGATTCCATTCCATTAAATACTAAATAGAAATGAATGGATCGTTCATGCATACGTACGGCTAACCGTCTCCACGAACGGTGCATTTCATTTCTTACCTCTAAATGTTATGTAATATTATAAATGTATGTATATAATTGATATATATGAAATATATGATATCTACATCATGAGTATAACCCTGGATATGATGGATACATGAACAACTTGTAATTATAAAGGGTTTATTTTTTACTCAAGTACCAATGATCGTTAAAACGACCGTTATTAACTTAAATAATTACATAGTCTTCATGACATGGAAATAAGTGATATAAAAGGAATAATTAACTTGAAAAAGGTTCTTAAACAAGTATAAATTAACTCAAGTTTATTATTTAGGAGATTAAATAATGATCAAGTCAAGTAGGATACGAGGTACAGGACTTCGTCTCAATCTCCATTCATTGAGGCATATTTTGTTTTATACACAACATTATTTTATATGGTGTATAAACCCCTTTGACTTTTATGGTTATTCAAAAGGAATCTTCTTTATACGAAGCATTTACTAAATGAAAAAAGGGAATGTTTTTGTCATACGTATGCGACGACAACGACTTCTCCGCCGCTGTGACCATTATTTGAGTTTTGGCGTCCTCTACAAGCCATAACGTTTTTTTAAAAGAAAAATAAATACCATGTTTTACTTTTCTTTTCTTTTGGTATTGAAAATGGTTTTCATATTTCTTTTTATATCAATGTGTTGTATTGATATCTTGTGATTGAAATGTGGAAATGTTATGTTTCCTTTATGCATGTATTATGTGGTATGATTATGTTATGGTTCTTGGGCATTGTTTTGAAGACGGGTGGTTCCGTGATAAATTAAGGATGGGTGAGCTTGATATAGCTCTCCAATGAATTGGGTAATGAAAATGAGTTAAACGTTAAGGATTCTCCGAAGAGATTTAGGGAATATACTGTGATTGGTATTCCAAACGTAACCAAGAGGGTTACTCCCTATGTAAGAATGTTATGAATGCCTCAAGTTACCTTTATGTCTTATAATTTCTATGATTTATTCATGATTTGATGAGGTATGTTAATGTGATTATGTTTTATGAGTATATTATGATTTCATTGATTCTTGTGTATAAATGTACTCATGTTTCCTTTCCATATTTTTATATCCCTTACTGAGTTTTTTATGCTCATCCCATGTTTTTGAAATGTTTTTCACAGGTCAAGGGAAGGGTAAATGATATGATGATAGTGTCAATGATGTGTCAAGAAAGAATCCATGTTTTATTTTAAATATGTTTCCATTTATGGGAAAAAAATGAATACTATCTTTTATTGTAACCACTTTGTTTAAATGTGGGATTTAATGCACGTTTTATGATCTAATTATCTAAAACTCTAAACCTGAAAATATCCTCAAGGTGTATTCTTGAAATATCTCATGATTATGTAATGTTTATGGTTGAGGCCTTATAGTTGGTATCAGAGGTCGGTTTAGATAACTTTAGGAGTTATAAGTTTATTAAATGATTATCCAAAAATATTTTTTATATGGTCAAATTGGAATAATATAGCATTTGAAGATTACCATGTTGCTTCATCTAAGACATGTTTGTTCAGAACGGTTTTCCGTAGAGGAAACTGGGAAGCAGAGCTAGGAGGGTATACATAAGGAAATTACCTTCTGAATCAGCATCCTGAGATGGTCGGAATTGGAACTGAATAGTTTGTTGTAGTAATGGTGCTGTTGAATCAAGCGATAAATGGTGGTGGTATCCATGCACGAGATCAACCAGATCAACCGCAGAGGAACATGTCAGTGGTGGAACATTTCATGAGGAAACATCCCCCATCATTTAGAGGATCATCTGACCCTGTGCTAGTTGAAGGGTGGATTAAAGCACTGTTGAAGATTTTCGATGTCATGGGATGTTCAGACAGTCAAAAGGTTAGTCTTTCTATTTACCATTTGGAGGGTCAGGCAGATTAGTGGTGGTCAATGGTTAAAAATATCAGGGACGCTGATGAGATTGATGCACTCGACTGGGAGGAATTCAAAGGTATATTTCTTGAGAAGTATTTTACTAAGGCTGTTCGGCTTAGGATGGAAAAAAATTCTTGGAATTGAGGTAAGAGGAAGACTCAGTGGATTCCTATAAAGAAAGGTTCACTCGATTGGCAAGGTATGCCCCAAATTTAATCCGAGACCTTGATAGTAAAATCAATCGTTTTTACTCAGGATTAAAGCCAATATATCAAAGGGCATTAGCTTATCGTGAGTTCAAAAGTTATGAAAATCTTGTTCGATTTGCTGAGAAGGTGGAAATGGAGTTTCATTATGATCAAGTGTTCTATAACAACAAACATAACAAGAGACCGAGGTGGCAGGAGAAAGGGAAGAATTCATCAAAAAGGTCTGATGGTAAGAAAACTAAGTTTCGAGTTTGTGATAAATGTTGGAATGGGAATCCTGGGGAATGTCTTCTGAATTATGGAATGTGCTACCGATGTGGTAAGAGGGGAAATAAGGCTCGTGAATGCACTGAAAAAGATCAAGGTGATGGTAAGTCCACATTTGATTTACAGTTAGTGAAATGTTTTAAGTGCAATATGATGGGTCACTATGCAAACGAGTGTCCGACAAAGATCTTGAGTGATGGGAAGTAGTTAGACTACAAGCAGAAAAGTGTGGTGAAATCCTTTGCAACAACTTCAGCAGATGTCAGGCCATAAAATGAAGTTATATCAAGTACATTGTTTGATTTTTCAGATTATTCCAGTGTGTTGTTTGATTCGGGGTCTACAAATTCTTTCATCTCTGAATCATTTTCTAGTAAAATGGGAATACAATATCAAGAAATAACTCCAAAAATTGTGGTAAAAACAACTGGGGGAAATTTTGAGGCAAAAAGAATTTATAATAATCTTCTTATCCTTATCTGTGCAAAGAACCTACTTGAAAACCTTATTGTTTTACCTCTAGTAGAGTTTGATGTTATCCTGGGTATGGATTGGCTCACTATTTACCATGCTAAGATTGACTATAGAGCTAAAGATGTTTCTTTTTATAAATACTTTCAGTTTTTTGTAAAAGAATGAACCCTTACTGTTGATAACATATCAATAGGATGAGAAACATGTAAAAGATGGAAATGAATGTTACCTTCCACACATCGTTGAAAATAAAGGAACTGTTTAGATTAATGATGTGCTAGTGGTAAGTGAGTATCATGTTGTTTTTCCTGATGAGTTGCCTGGAATAATACCAGATCGGGAATTTGAATTTACTGTAGACTTGGTTCCTAATGCTAATCCAATTTCAAAACACCCTTATCGAATGGCTCAAATTGAAATTTTAGAGTTGAAGGAGGAATTGCATGATTTATTAGAGAAAGGTTTCATTAGACCTAGTACATCACCATGTAGTGCTCCTATTTTATTTGTTAAAAAGAAAGATGGTTCTATGAGACTTTTCATTTATTATATAGCCATGAATAACATCACTGTTAAGAAAAAATATCCTTTTCCTCATATCGATGATTTGTTTGATCAACTCCAGGGAGCTCAGCATTTTTCAAACATTGACCTGAGATCGGGGTACCATCAGTTGAAGGTAAAGGAAGAAGATATTCCAAAGACCGCGTTCCATACAAGATATGGCCATTATGAATTTTTAGTAATTCCTTTTGGGCTAACCAATGCAACAGCTGTATCATGGACTTAATGAATAGAATTTTCCATGTGTTCATGGATAAGTTTGTGGTGGTTTTCATTGATGATATTTTGGTGTTTTCTAAAAGTAAATAGGGGAAGAAAGACATTTAACAGTTATTTTGAAAACCTTAAATGAAAAGAAATTGTTTGGGAAATTCTGCAAGTGTGAGTTTTTTTGAAAAAAATTTCTTTCCTTGGTCACATTGTTTCTAAAGATGGGATAACTTTTGATCCTGCAAAAACAAAGGTTATTGAAGAATGGAGAAGACCCACAAATGTAACTAAGATTCATAGTTTCCTTGGTTTGGATGGCTATTACCGAAGGTTGGTTAGAAATTTATCCCAGTTATCGAGTCAAATGACTAAGCTAACTCGGAAGGGTGTTAAGTTTATCTAGACACAAGAATGTGATGATTGTTTTCAAGAATTGAAAATAAGATTGGTGAATGATCCAGTTTTGGCACTTCCTTCCAGGAATGGTGGGTTTGTTATCTACAGTGATGCTTCATTGAAAGGACACGGTTGTGTCCTAATTAATATTGATCAGTTAATTTCTTATGCTTCACATCTGTTGAAAACACATGAGGTAAATTATCGTACACATGATTTGGAATTAGCTTCTGTTGTTTTCGCTATAAAAATTTGGAGGCATCATTTGTATGGAGTAAAGTGTGAAATATATACCGATCAAAAAAGTTTAAAGTATACATTTACTTAGAAAGAATTGACCATGAGATAGAAGAGATGGCTAGAATTAATCAAGGATTATGATTGTACAATTCATTATCATCCGGGAAAAGCAAATAATGTGGCTGATGCTTTGAGTCGAAAAAGAAAAGCTTCATTAACAATGTTGTGTTTGGACCGTGATCCTTTGGTTAAGGATTTGATGATCTTTGGTATAGAGGTTTTTGGTGCAGGATGTTCTACTGTTTTGATTCAGGTATCAGTGAAATCTTCTCTATCAGGAATAATCATGAAATCACAGAAGCAAGACAGTGAGTTGCAGAAAAAGGTAGAGATGGTTTAGAAGGGTAAGTTTCCTGAATTCAACATTGATAATGATTGTGTTTTGAGATTTGGGAAGAGATTGTGTGTGACTTGTGATTCAGAGTTGACGAGAGAGTTGTCATGGGAAGCTCATAGTTCTCCGTTTTTAGTTCTTCCTGGCAGTACTAAGATTTACATAGATCTGCAGGAGTATTACTGGTGGGATGGAATGAAAACTGATATTATTGATTTTGCTGTGAAGTGATTGACATGTCACCAGGTTAAAGCAGAGCGATAGTTACTGAAAGGGATGCTTCAGCCTTTACCAGTTCCAGAGTGGAAATGGGAGAATATATCCATGGACATTTTTGTGGAATTACTGAATACATCTCAATGTAATAATGTGATATGTGTTATTGTTGATCGCTTGACTAAATCTGCTCATTTCCTTGCTATATAAGATACTATTTCCCTAGATCAACTTTCCTGTTTGTATCTTAAAGAGATAGTCAGGTTACAGGGAGTTTCACTCTCTATTGTATCTGACCTTGATCCCAGATTCGCTTCTAACTTTTGGAAAGGCCTTCATAAGTCGTTGGGTACTGAATTAAATTTTAGTATAGCTCTTCATCCTCAATCAGATGTGCAGTCAGAACGAACAATTCAGAAATTGGAGGATATTCTATGTGCTTGTTCGATGGATTATCAGGGAAGTTGGGACCAACATCTTTCCTTGGGTGAATTTTCATATAATAATAGTTTTCATTCCAGTATACAGATGTCACCATTTGAGGCGTTATATGGGAAGCGGTGTCGAACTCCAGCTTTCTAGGATGATGTGGGTGAAAGGAAGCTGATGGGACCAGAATTGGTAGAAGAGTTGGCAGAAAAAGATCAGCTGATATAGAAACACATGAGAACAGCTCAGAGCAGTCAGAAGAGTTATGCGGACAACAGGAGGAAGGATCTCACTTTTTAGGTAGGTGATCATGTTTTTTCTCCAAGTCTCACCTTGGAAAAGTGTGATGTGATTTGGTAAGAAAAGAATGATGAGTCCAAGGTTCCTTGGACCATATGAAATTATGGAGAGAGTTTGATCAGTTGCTTACCAAGTGGCTTTACCTTTGATTTTATCTCAGGTACACAATTTTTTACATGTTCCAATGTTAAGGAAGTACATGCCAGATCCATCTCATCTTTTCAGTCCATAGATAGTTCAGCTGGAATAGAACCTATCTTATGAGGAAAAACTGATCCAGATTCTTGACCACAGGGACCAAGTGTTACAGAATAAAGTGATTCATCAGGTAACGGTTTTGTGGAAAAACCACATTATTGAATATGCAACAAGGGAATCTGAAAATGCAATGAGGGCTACATACCCCCACTTATTCGATAAGTAAATAAATTACGGGGATGTAATTTTCTAAAGGGGGGAAAGA
This sequence comes from Viscum album, assembly GCA_963277665.1. Classification (NCBI taxonomy): domain Eukaryota; kingdom Viridiplantae; phylum Streptophyta; class Magnoliopsida; order Santalales; family Viscaceae; genus Viscum; species Viscum album. The sequence continues at coordinate 203,360,438 of OY728121.1, forward strand.
TGTAACATCCCAAGTAAGTAATGAATAATAGATATTTTTATCTATGTCTATTAATGAATTAGATAGTGTTTTAGAGGCTTAAAATGATAATAAATCCAATCTTAAGCAAGGAATACACTGATATTTTTAAAAGATTGTTTTACTGCCTTTTGATGGAAAACTATTTTTTAAATCATACTTTTGACTATTTTAGAAGAACTATTTGTTGAAATAAACTTATTATTTATGATTGGGACATTGAAAATTACTTTGGGTAAATTTTGGGTATTTTTCAGATAAAGATCATTTTTAATGAATAGTGAACAATGTTGTATTTTAATTCAAAACCTCTTTTTAATCTAATTTATTAATATGATTATATTATCTTTTGAATTGGATTTAAAGAGAAATTATAATATATTTTTACCATTTAATCCAATAGTGGTCATTGGAATTAATTTCACCTTGAAATTTGACTTAAACTAGTGTCAATCTTTTGATACTTATTGTTTCATAAAAACACACTATTTGGTCTGACAGCGGGAATTAATTATTAAATTAATTAATGTAAATTATATGTTTTGAATTTTTTAAAATAGACATCATTTTTGAATTCATAATATAAAATATAGCTTAGGGTGAAGTTTTGGTATTTTTCCTGAAAAGCATCAATTTTTTATGAATAGTGAAACCACTAAGTGGTATTTAAAAAAACTGATTTTTCATTTAAATGAAATTTTACCACCTCTGTGTTTTGAATTTAAAAAATCCGACATACATGGTTGTCATTAAGAAGTAAAATGTGTTTCAATGGGATTAATATAATTTTTTGGTGAATAGTAACTTTTATGTTTTTAATCGCGAATATAGGTAATTAGTGTAATTTAAGGTGAAAATAAGGTTTTAATAAAATTAAATAACCTAGATACATGTCCTACCCATACTGTATGTGTCATGGCCGACCAAGACAACCCATGGGACAATTTTTGGGACCCCATGGAGCCACTTGGGTAAGATAAAGACATCAATGCCTTTTATTTAAAGTAAAAGTAAAAATGACACAAACATGAGTAATTTTACTAAACCAATTTTTAAATGGGGTTATACAATTCATATTTTTTTAATATAAATAATAATTGGAAATCTAATAGGATTTCCTACATCATAGTATTTGTTTCATAATTTTTAGACCTTTTATAAATTAAATTATCTATGACATCATGATGATGCAATGATTACCTCATTAATAATGGATTTAAATAAAATGAAAAGGTAATGTTAAATCTATAATATACACTTGTCAAAGACCTATTTTATGAGTATATTTCGAAGCTTTATCACCTTATACTAAAAATAAATCAATGTGGAACCTTTAAAATCCTAAAATCATTTGAAAATAAAGTAACATTTTGTAACTTTCCAAGAGTGCCCCTCCCCTCCTCTTATAAAAGGCCCCCACCTCTACCTCCTTACCCACACTTCCAAATGTATTGGCTCGGCCAACCCCTGCCCATTTTGTCTCTCCACATCCCTCTCTAACTCTTAGAAGCCTCACATTGGGCATAAGTCTTCCCAAGGAAGCCTTTGGGATCAAATCAAAATGAGATAGCCTTTTTAAAGGTAGTGTTTTTTCTTGCGTTCTGATGTTTTATTTTGCTTCTCCAACCCTCTAAACTCTATTTATTACCTTCTTTTGTAACAAAACCAGTATCATCAATATACTAGGATTTTTTTATAAGAATTATTAGAGATACACTTACACACACATACATCTAATGGTTAAAGAACATACTGTTTCCGTTGATGCCGAATTTCTGACTCACGAAACAATGATTGTTCAATATTCTTTTAACACCTTCGAAGGTGTTCATTAAGATGACACTATATTTATATATGATATGTAATATGTTTATGTTTTACTTTAGATTCTGTATTTTTCATTTATGGCATACCTTTATGGTTTCCATTATTGGTAAACATGATATCTTCATTTTAGGAAGTGCGGACTACCGCCCCCTTAAAGTGATTTGATTCCTTAATGCCATATGTGGGAAGCATAAAGGATGTAATTAATGGTATTATATATTATATTATATTGGAATTATAATATACCTTTATATCGTTATGATTACATTCCATAAAATATGAAATAGAAATGAAAGTAGCGTTCATGTGTACGTACGCCTTACCGTCTCCATGAACGGTGCATTTCATTTCTTAATTCTAAACATTATGAAATATTATAAATGCATGTATATACTAGATATATATGATATATATGATATATAATACAAGCGTATAACCCTGCATATAATGGATACATGAACAACTTGTAATTATAAATGGTTAATTATTAAATCAAGTACCAATGATCATTAAAACGACCGTTATTAACTTAAATAATTACATAGTGTTCATGACATTGAAATAAGTGATATAAAAGGAATAATGAACTTGAAAAAGGTTCTTAAACAAGTTGAAATTAACTCATATTTATTATTCAGGAGATTAATAAACGATCCATTCAAGTCGGATACGAGGTATGGGACTTCCTCTCAATCTCCATTCATTGAGGCATATTGTTTTTATACACAACATTCTTTTATACGGTGTATAAACCCCATTGACTTTTACGTTTATTCAAAAGGAATCTTTTTTATACAAATCATTTACTAAATGACAAAAGGGAATGTTTTTTTCTTATGTATGCGGTGACAACGGCTTCTCCGCCACCATGACCATTATTTGAGTTTCGGCTTCCTCTACAAGCCATACCGTTTTTTTGAAAGAAAAATAAATACCATGTTTTACTATTCTTTTATTTTGGTATTGAAAATGGTTTTCATAATGTTTTTTATATCAATGTGTTGTATTGATATCTTGTGATTGAAATGTGGAAATTTTATGTTTCCTTTATGCATGTATTATGTGGTACGATTATGTTATGGTTCTTGGGCATTGTTATGAAGACGGGTGGTTTCGTGATAAACTAAGGGCGGGTAAGCTAGATATAGCTCTCCAATGCATTGGGTAACATGAAGAAGTTAAATGTTAAGGTTTTTCTGAAGAGATTTAGGGAATATACGGTGATGGTTATTCCAAACGTAACCACGAGGGTTACTCCCTACATAAGAATGTTATGAATACCTCAAGTTACCTTTATGTCTTATGATTTCTATGATTTATTCATGATTTGATGAGGTATGTTAAATTGATTATGTTTTATGAGTAGATTATGATTTCATTGATTCTTGTGTGTACATGTACTCATGTTTCCTTTCCATATTTTTATATCCCTTACTGAGCTTTTTATGCTCATCCCAAGTTTTTGAAATGTTTTTCACAGGTCGAGGGAAGGGTATATGATATGATGATAGTGTCAAGGAAGTGTCAAGAATGAATCCATGTTTTATTTTAAATATGTTTCCGTTGATGGTAAAAAATGAATAATATCTTTTATTGTAACCACTTTGTTTAAATGTGGGATTTAATGCATGTTTTATGATCTAATTCTCTAAAACTGTAAACCTGAAAAGATCCTCAAGGTGTATTCTTGAAATATCTCAAGATTAAGTAACGTTAAAGGTTGGGGCCTTATATCTATGTCATTGTGTTGTTTCCTAGATTCATAATCATCCAACAAAACAATCATGTCCCCCCATCCATGAGCACAAAACGCATATTAAATCAAACTAACTACCGAATCAAAAAAATTTCATACCATTCTTGATTCCATCAAATAGACTCCATATGAAACCACATATAAATTATATTTTTTTAAATTTCCAAAGATCAAAATAAAAATTGATCTTTTTTCACATCAGTATCCTACTGACATCCAAAAATTATATCAACTATACCTCACAACAACAATGATATTTTTGATTTATGTGTCATACACCAATGAAATATAAGATTCACCCCACTATCGGGGTATCTTTTACATTATTAAATTCATCCAAGTGAAGAAATATTATACATTACTATCCAATAATTACATGAATTATTGTAAATATTTTATAACAATTATAACATGGCCTATTAGTTTTACTGCATTATATAATTAGGACTAAAGATTAATCAATAAATACAATGTATTTTTAAATAATTTGTATATTTTTTCACAATATTACGAACTAGTTAATCTATAATAATCCATCAAAATATCTTGCAAATTATAGAAATATTCTATTTTCTTTTTTGAAATATCATGTGCAAAATATTACTTAATAACCAAGGGAAATATAAACATAAGAAGGTTGAGATCAAATGATTTGTACATGATAGTTTATAATGAATAATGTCATTTAATAAACAGGGAATAAATTGAATGGAATGAAATAAATGATAATTAAATATTTCCATATATCTAGTAACATGGACATGACATAAGTACATGGATTCCCTAAAAATATAAATAATCAGATGGATAATTGTAATAAAACTTATAGTGATTAAATCCATAGTGAAAAAAACATAATCATTACTGTCGAGGCCTCACTCAATGAATTATCCTTACCATTAAGGTCCCAACAATGACATCATTCTTAATTTGAGTAGGAAAGAATAAAATACTGTAATATTTTCTATCATGAGACCAATTAATGAATCATTAGTATATAAAATACATGTTTCCCATCACATAATTAGGTCAATTACATTAAAATTGTGAATGATACTATTTAAAAGAAAAGAATAATTAATATTCTTTAGGAATTGTTAAACATATGTAATGAGATAAAAACTTACGAAGTGTAAAAAATTTCCTTTTCAATAAATAAAATAACATAAAATAATTCTATATAGATAATGAAAGAAACTTTTTATGAAATAAATATTATAAGTGTGACACAATGAATAAAAATTTATGTTGAAATATATTAAAAACCAAGAAATATTGAAAATGAAAAAAAATCAATAACTTGAACAATAATGTAATCATGATATAATGTGCCAAATAGGTACTATATACACCATATTAAAGGAAGTAGGTTTATAAATTAATTCATGTATCAATGAAAGAAATTATAAAAAACCATTAACACCTTGATAACTATTTATTTTGGACCCGTTGAATGATGAAACCTGATATTATTTTATATCAATTTCATTTAGTTGGTTAGACCAACCCAAATATGAACATACCATAATTAAGGGACGCGTATGGTTATGAAGGTGGTATATCCTAGAACAATATCAATATTAATTTAGTATAATGATAATATTTATATATTGTTATGATGGTGAATTATCATAGATTATTGTTTAGTAAATATGAATAACAGTTGATAAAAATGAAATATATCTCTTCATGGAGGCGTTATTACGAAAAACCAAATTAATGATGTTTACTTTTTTTATTAATAAAAAATAGGAAATATTATTAATGATTAACTATATAAAATAATATCATTTTGTATACAAACTATAAAGAGTTCATTATATTTGGGTGTCTAGATAATCTCATGAAGTGGATGATAATGAATAAAATAATAAGGAGTGAGAAATAATCATTTTGAGAAATGTGGTTTTTTTAAATCCCCTTTGAAGTAGGGGCCATAAGAAAAATAATTATTACCAGAGGAAAATGAAAAAGGGATAATGATTTTGGAGGATAAAAATAATAGATCATTGTGATTAAATTAAATGATATCGGAGTATTATTAAGTAGAGACATTGATCCCCTTTCATAAGAGAATAAAATTATAGTTTTGGAACTACCCATTACAATTCAACAATTGTATTACACTAATCTATTGTAAACGTCTCTAAAAGTGGGAAATAATAAATTTTTGAGTGATAGAATTTTGATCAATCCCCTAACAGTCATTTTATTACATGTCGTAAACACGTCCCAATCTTTTTTCTATTATAGTTTACACTTTTTCCATGTTTGGTATTAATAATGGATTTTAATTTTTACCTTAGTAATTTAATTTTAATGACTAAAAAAATTATCATTATTTAATAATTTTACCCTACTAATAAATTATATTATTTTTATTTTATAAGAAAATATTTATATTTTTAATAAAAATTAATTTTCACATTACCACAATATAAGTGTAAAACCCCTTTTTTCATTAAAATTGTATTCTCTATAAAAAAAATTATGTGTATGATAAAATTATTATTAATTCCAATTTTCATAAAAATTAATTGGTATATTATAAATTATTCTAATTTATATTACATTAAATTAATTAAAAACTCAATTTTATAATAAAATTGTCTAAATAAGATAATAATGAAATCATTATTTTTTTTAGGAATTATAAATAAAGTTAACAAAATGATAAACACATATTTTTCAAATCATAATATAACTTCAAAATGTGTACTCCTACCCCTTATAAACCTATTTTATCATGAATAATGTTTTATAAACATTTCTGTTAAACATACATCATGATATATACATAAAATCAAGGACTTTAATAAATAAAATTGTATTTTATATATTCATATAAAATTCCTTGAGTTTATTCAAATAAAATAAATCATATTAAACATATATTACTATTATAAATAATAAAATTAATTAAATTTGGGAAAATTAAATTTCTAAAATTTTATAATTTTATATAAATATATCAATATAAATATATTATTACCATATTTTTCATAGAATAATAACTTATTAAAATATTAACAATTCTTATTCCTGTATCCTAACATATACAATTATTATTTTGTGGTAAAATAGAAATTACATAACAAATATATTTTATTAATTATATATTTAATATAATTAAATAAATTTCATGAAATGAAATTTTTGAAGGGTTACATTTTAAAGCATAAATTAGTCATATACAGCACTTATCAATACTTATAGAATTCTAACAATGATTTATTATTAATAATGTCCATTGTTTTTTATGAAATTTTTTTTTCGTTTAGATACTTCAATTTTTACCTTCCAATTCTATGATAACATTTTAAAATTATTAATAACTTTAACATTTGTATCATTTCCTTGATGTATGTGAAGCTAGTTACCGAACACATTTTTATTTAAATCAAAATTGTATTTAAAATATCAATTTGTGACATGCATCCAAAAAATTAATTACATCCTCATAAATTTAGTTCTCACTAACTACAAATATTTGTTAAGTGTACATAATATATTTTCATAACTCATGATATAATAAGAAATGATTTCACAATATAAATATTTATGTATGAATATGTATCAAATTGTTTCCCCTCATTATATAAATAGATTTCTTTATATTTATATTACAATTTATTTTTCTATTTCATTATTTTTTAATAATGTTTAATCTTTTAGTTCTGTTGATACATTCATGTTCATGATTATGACATCATTTTTTACATTAAGTAAATTGATTATTATTTCCATTATCATCATCATCAATTTTATATATGTGAGACTCCATCATTCTATACATTGGTTTTATTGGAATATCAACTATGTTCGAATAGTTAATTGAAAATCATGGTATTTTTTTAGGCATGGTAATAACATTTCTGTCCCGAAAACTTATAAAATTATATTTCTCATTAGGAAATTCTCATCAATGTCTATGACATCAATCATTAAAATGGTTTCATTTATATTGGGAAATTACTACAACTAAAAGTAGTTAATTGTCAATGTTGATCAATTAACACTATAAGATTAATATTTAATAACAACATAAAACAAAAAATCTATTAAACATTGAAATTATTACATTACATTTCAGATGATCCTGAAACACTCTTGGAATAATTTATATTTCATTAAGTTATGGTATCTTATAATAATTAACATATTTACTTAACATAAAAATTATATTATAATATATAGTAACGAGAATATTTTTATCCTATAAATATCCCTTGATAATGGTTATCCAATTGGGCAGTCATATTCCCACTCATTGGGAACTAGAATGAAGATGTAATGAATACCCAATAAACATTTATCAGTGTGATTACCACATTGTTAATATCTTCAAGAGCCCCATCCAATCTTCTCTATCTATATAGTGATATAATTTCTACAAACCACATAATATATACTTTACCAATACATTTTTATGTTTCCCAACACATATATTTACCCCAAAGTATTGTCCATAGGGTCTAAAAAATTAATCTTATTATAATCCCAAAACAATCATAAAATATTCAATATTACATCAACTAACTAAAAGGGTTATATGTAACATTAAAATTATGATCAAACATAACTTATCATCCCTTTATGACATTTATAAATCATAAATTATATTCATTTGAAAATAATAATATTTATAATGTTATCTCTAACCTACTATGATACCAATTGTCAAATAATAAATGCATCCATCCCATAATTATAAGACTTATAGAAAATGTTTAACTTAATACATTACCAATATCTTTTATTTTTAGAGTTTATTTTATTTATGAAAAATAATAGAAGATATATCCCATATACTTCTCCACTGAGGTTTATTTTTAAAATAAGAATAATAGAATTTTAATCCATAATAAGTCTTCATCATCTTATATATTTACTCCAAACATTGTATTTTCTTATTGATGTATAACTTATAATAATTTTCTCTTAAATATTGGAAGTAAAAACATAATAAGGGTGATCTCGAATTCTCTATAAGGAAACATTGTACCCGAATCTATCAACGATTATACAAGGAAATAGAAACATGGAAGGGAATAAATTATAATAATATAATGTTATATATTTGGTCAAATGAGATTGAATCCAATCCCTAGAAAACAAAATAATTTAAATAATCACATGGATTACAATAATTCAATCCATTATAATGGAATGCATAAGGATATATATAATATGCTTTGTTATTAAGGACTCCTTGAAGACATTATTCTTATAATAAAGGTCATAATAATGACATCATGGGTTAATTAAGTTGGAAAATACATATACTCAAATTATATCTCATGAGACCAACTGATGCATCATGTGGCTATATAATATTGGGTCACCCTAGTCACTTCATTATGTAAAATACATTCCCTATATGAAACCTATGAATTTCAATGTAGTGAATAATAACCATTCATTAGTAATCAACAATAATATCTACTGAGAAAAAATGAAAAATCAATAAGTTTAATGTCAATAAATGGGATAACTTGATAATAATATATATAGAGGAATATGGTGGAAAGTTAAAAAATACATATCCCAGTTGTAACATATGGAATGTCCAAATATGTTGACATAAATGAAAAACATTTAATAAAGTGTAGAATAAAATTACTCAATATCATGAAAACAGAGATATATTAATGATATAATGTATAAAATATGTTATATATACCCCCTAAAATGTAATATAAGTTCATAACTACAAAAATTACTAAATAAAGGAAATGTAGATTTGAAACCTCTACACATTTTACAACTCTTGAATCAAAACTCATGAAAGAGGAATCATTATGTGAATTATTAGATATTTTGAATATATAAATAATTTTGATAAAATATCTCTACAATGCATACATTAAACCATTAAAGGAATACTAGTTTACATTTTGATGCTTGTATGGAGAGAGTTTTTTTTGCAAATAATCCTTACAGTTAAGGTAACATATGACTAAAATGAAAATAAGAGGGTTATCATCAAATAGACCATAGAATAATTTAATGAATTATATTAATTTTAATTTAAAAAAATTATGTACGTAAATAACAAATAAATATAAATTATTATGTTCAATTTAAAGCATGTCTCAAGAAATTTAGAATAAAGGAAAAAATAACCTGAAATATTATAAAAAATTGAATCGAAGGACATTATATAAAATAACATGTGATTTAACATACAAACCAATGTATTACAGAAAATTTTAAAAATAAATGTACTTCAATGAAATCCCCCCATATCCAATATATCATTATTTACAAAATGATATATGTCTCATGAAATTAATAATTTGACAAATAAGCCCTTACATTAATTTATGAATATAACTAAAGAAATTAATTATCCTTTGATATAAATAACTATATTAAACACTGATTATATAACCATATTCTAATATATAAACTATTTTTTAATTTACTTATAATTATTCACTTCAAATATATTAGTTAGGAATAATTTATTCATAATATCTTGTGTGGGTTAACATGATTGATTTGAACATGTTCGGTATTCATTGGGTTGTGCCATTTTCATATACCAAAGGTAATCATTCCAAAATAATAATAGGTACTATAATAAAAATATTATAATTATTTTTATAGTTTTTATAATATCATTTTATAGGAATATTGGTTGTAATCCTTCAATATGAAATCAATAATGATCATATTTTTGTGATTTTTAACCAATTGTCAATGTTATTTTAATTAATGAATTCTATATTTCTGTTAGTGACATGGAATAAAATTCAAAATCATATATACTCATTTATATAATAATTTATTAGAAATTATTTTATAATATTCAACAAGTATACTATTATATATAATTTTTCAATTTGGTTTTTAGACCAACCCAAACACGAACAAACCATAATTAATTGATGACTATGGTTAAGAAATTGGTTTATTTTTTAATAATATCATTATTTAATTATACTAATGATTTTAATTTTATATTTTTTTGTTTTTGAATCATATTTCACAAGGTTTTAATAAAAATTTAAAAAATTATTAAAAATAAATAAGATACTTCACAGAGGTGGTAGTTCACAGAAACACACAAGTTTAAAACTTTTATTAATGGAGAAGGAGATTGATTATTGTTTATTGTAAGAAGAGAATAATTAATTTTACCAGAAAAATTTATGTAATTATATTAGGGTGCATTTAATTTTTTTGGAAGAATTATATTTTTATGAAAAGACTATGAAATAAATAATACTAACATTGAGAGCAAATGATTTCATTTAGAAATATGCTTGGAAATGGAGGCATTGTGCTAACGGATTAATAGAATGGGATAGTTAAATTAATTATTAATTATAGGGGTAAATTTAATATTTTTTGGATTATATTAAATTGTATAATTATAATAATATTTGGATTAACTAATCCCTATCATAATAGATGAAAATCTTATTTATGAAGTACACATTATATATCTAAACTGCTATTAAATTGTTTTAGGGTCAAAGGGTGAAATTTTGGAAATATTATTGGAGGGGAAATATAAGGTCATTCAATCCTCTAAAATTTATTTTCACTAATTGTTTAAAAGGGTATCTATCATTTAACTCATAGATTTTTCCCATTACTACCATTATGTTTTACGATGGTAATTAATTTTTAATATTTTAATTTTACATTTATTGAATGAAAATAATATGGTCCAAAAAATATAATTTTACCCTATTAATTATAATTATGTGATCAATTTTATCAAATATTAATTCTATGTGTAAGAAATATTAATTTTATCATTATCGCATTTCTTGTGAAAAAACATGTTTTTAGAAAAAATATAACATTATCCTAAAATTTATTTGTAGAATAAAATAATCATTTTACAGGATTTTCATAATGTAAATATTATTATAATTTTTTTAATATTTTCATGTCAATTTTAAAAAAAATTCCATACTAATTGTTATTTAAATGTGATGACCATATTTAGTTTCGGTTATTAGGAAATGTTTGATAAGAATATAAATTGTTAAATAAAGGATTTATAAATCATAATAATATAATTAAATTTATATTTCTTATCCATAAAATAATATTTTATAATGTAAAATTTTTTATATTTATTTTTATTATACTGACATTATATAACCATAAATAATATGAATTTAATAAGAAACATTATTTTTCACTGTTGAGATAAAAATTAGCTATTTAGAAATCCCAAAATTATTTATATGACATTATTGTTTTTATAAATAAAACAGATTGAAAAAGTTTACCAAATAAAAATTATGAAATATTATAATTTCTGTTTTAAAAAACAACATAGATATTCAGTTAAAAAATATTACCCTACAAAATAGTTTATTATAATATTAACTGTTCTAATTATTATTTCTAATATTTTATAAGTCACTTTTTCTGATAAAATATTATTCATAAAAATAATATATTCTCTACAAAAAATGTTTATTATCTTGAAATAAAGTGCATAAAATCCAATTTTTGAAGGGTTTCATTTAAATCAAATACTATACGTATTAGTTAATTAGCTAATATAATTTTATTTTATCAATGTCTTAGTATTCAAAATTAACTGTATAATAATTTATAAATATATTTCATTACTAGTATACCTCTATTTTTAACCAAAAATTTTATGAATACATTTTTATGATTATATACTATTTTATGGTTCTTTATAGTTCATTTTTACATGTGAAACAATATATTGAACAAGTTAATATTCAAATGAAAATATAAATTCAAATATAATGTTTTTATAAAAACAAATAAATATAAGTGTACCATGATCAATCCCTTTCTATATATAACAACAACATATGACTAGTCCGATCATACCCAAGCACTATCATAAAACACTGTCACAACCTATTCTAAACTTGCCAGGATCGTCATCCATAATAGTCAACAAATTTCACAAGAAATGATTGTCAAAACATTTAAACCGATGGATATCTATAGACTATATAGTATCACATACACCACACCTCCTGCATAATGTGTGATAGGTTGAAACATGACACATGTGTCACTATTCCTTAACCACACTCATCGAATACTTGATGTATCCTCTCAAGTACCAAACATTTATCAACCATAATACGATACTATGATACATTTATATGGTATCATATAACCATAAATGGAACCATTTATTTCTTATAATAACCTCAAGACATCATAGATATATTATTATCATAAAATCTAACAATCCATGATGGAAATGACCCTATGTAATTATAAAACCATATAGGGACCACACTTATCCAAAATTCACATTTCGTCCCTCATTAGGAATTTTCTAAAAATTTCATTCCAAAACTGACTCCACTACTCAAATTAATAAGTTAATGTATAGTAAATCTCATATACTTATTGACCCAATATCAAAATATATCTAATTGGAACCCAACTAGAATACAAACAAGTTCTATATATTGAAAAAATTGGACTCAATCTCCCATTTTTCGTACACCATCAAACTGATTCTTACTCACCTAAACAACAAAACATGCAAATTTACATGTCTAATACATCTAGAAAAATAATTTCGGATTCCACATCTCCAAAAATATCAAGGATTCTAAGTCCTGTGTAGGAAAAATAAATGATAACCTAGAGCCAGAGCATTATTATATATCTAGGGAGTATCTTAGCATGCTATATCGATCCAAAAATAAACAATCTAGTACCTCTATTTTAAAATCATAGACATCCCTTGACCATTCCCCCACAAAACACATCCTTGAAACCATAAGAACATGAACCATGACTGAATTATATATCAATAGCTCATGAAATATCTAATTACATTACATAACCTTCTCATGGGTATCTATATGTAAATGTAAGGATATAATACTCCGCAGTTCATATCTAATGAATTAAATATTTATACAGTCCCATTTGGGATAACTGTACATAACATATATAAATTCACTATATATCCACTATCAAAGAACATCACTCTACAATAACCACATTATATGAAATCATAAAAAGAAACAGTGGTTTAGTTGTGAAAATTTCCATAATAAAGCAATATAAGAAAACAATATGATATTATTTTTAATGATAATTAAAACAGACTAACCCGAAATACTTAGCGAAATTAATCATAGACAAGAACACATTTTTTTTGAGTTCTACATAAAAAATATGATTCATGATAACACAAATATGTCCAAAAATACCAAATGGAAAAAAATAATAGACAATAAATCAAAAAAGTCATTGAAAAATCAATAAGATAGTATTAACAGTGAAATACGAGAATAAAAAACATGTAAAATGGGTAATATAGTCTTCCACATAAAATGTTTAACTGAATCACAATTCAAAGGACCATTACAAGCCCGCACACATTCCTATTTCAATAACATTCATATCTAAAACATAATGGCAATGAAAAGATTCATTGAAATCATATTCTAAGGCAGAAACTAAAAACACTCTTCATTATCCTAGATTAACTCTATGTGTCATCATGCTCAGGAATCATTTTCCCAATGCTTTAGAATTGGGGTGATGACCTAAAAAATACATTAGTGATACTATATACTTAATATTATAATAAAATATATTATTATAAATAAAAAATCATCCATAGAAGAATATATATAGTTCTACGTTAAATTATAAATTTCAATCCAAAAAATGAAATATTGGTATACAACCATATCTCCAAAATGAACTCCCACTATTCCAATGGCATATACAATTTAAACCAAATAAAAAATTAAAGATATATAAAAATCCTACAGACTCCTATTGACCCAAAATGTAAATATGAATTTATATTCACTAGCCAGATCCAAGAAACATCATGTGATTTAACATGTAAATAATATAAATGGTCTGTACATATACCATGGTAATTATGTACGGTGTCATAAATAAACCCCAGATTAATCTCACAACAATCCATAAATTTATAACATCATATATGTGGGTTTAGTTGAATAAATTTAATGGAAGTATATAAACACAAAATCATACTTGTATGATGATCATGTGATAATAAGGCCCCCACTATATTCAACCGAATGTACCCAGTTGACTCTAAGATATAAGTCACACCAAGACAACTACTAATATTTGGGCCTATATATGATGAATCATGTTATGGAATATCACTAAATAAGAACATATAATTTAGGATACATGGTATGGTGAATTACATAGTCTCGACACCCACTATACGATACGTGGTAAGGTGTCTAACTATCCATTACCACTGCCCTATATTTTGGTAGGGTACTATACCAATTTCTAATTTTTCTTCTCATCAGATACCATATCTAATCCACTATTATTTTACCTAGTGCATGTGTCTATATGAAATTCCCAGACCAAATATTATAAAAAATTTATTTTACCACCACCTTCTCACCAAAGGTGAGGCCCTACATCCACATATCATACCATATCACATTGACCACTCCCCTCACACATGATGGTCCACACACATTGTCCCAAGACATAACTAGGGATTGTACCTTCTCACATGAGTGGGTACTCCCCATACAATCAAATTTTATATGAATCATACATCAACCATGTCCAATATCACATGAAATATCATACATCAGAATTAGGATTAGACAACTTCCCTGATGAAAATCATTCATGTACCCTCCAACTCGAGTTGTGCCCATCGACACCCAGTCACATGACAACGAGCCTATACCCAGGTGGTAAAGTCTCTTCATGGCATCTGTATGACCTAGGATGGATTACTGGTAGGGATAAAATTACTGGTGTATCGTAGTAATATTGTAGCATGTTGATCTAGCTGTACTATAAGAGTGTTGGAATTGTTGCGGTAGTGAAACTATTGTGGTAGAGGTACTGTAACAGGAACTGTAGTGGCGCCGGTACTAAAATAGGTACAATTGAAAAAAAGTTACAATTTCATTAATATTCTCTGAAGGGCCCTTTGGAAAAAAAGGCATTCATACCCCTAGGACATCAGTCTATTTAATGGTTCTCCATAAAACTAGTCAAAAGAGGTAATTACTTTTCCTAAATAATAAAAATGTGTCTTCGGCCCCAACCTTTAAAAAATCCACCCCCAATCAAATACCATCATAAAACCACCCACCTCCCTCTCACATTGGATGTTGTAGAAAAAAAGTATCATTCAACGTTGTAGAATCTCCATTTTTTCCATCAAAAAATCACTCAAACACTCACACATGTAAAAACAAATAGGTTATCATAGTCTATATCACATGCTCACCAGCACATCATTAGGGTGTTAGTCACTTGATAACTAGCCCAATTTCATGAATCACAAAACATCATTCATATAATCCCATTGGATATTCTCTTCAACATAAACATGTCAGAAATTCATAGTTTCTCAAACCTATAAACATTTTCATCTCACCCATAAGGTAATCTATATGGTTCTATAAACCAATCATTGTGTCCACTTTTCAATAAAATCCCACAATATTAACTCTAGGGTGCTCTAATTCCCCTTAGGATGTACTAATACAAAACCTAAATTTGTTAGTCCAAATCAACTTCTAGATTTATATCACATCCTTGTCATGATACTAGGGAGCATCCCCTGAAACTCACACTATAGACCTTGGATACCCTATTCAACATAATTTTTAGATTTCATACAATCGACTATTGGTTACCATATCATATTTTCAATTAAGATATTTTAAGAGAAAAATATTTGGGATACTCTCCAAATCACAACTCAAATATCCTTGATGGGATGATCCCACTCATAGTACCCACTAATACATTCCTTTTTCTAAATATGGTGTTCCCCACCATACATGATACACATGAAAATCTCACTAATACAACTATACATAAACCCTCTTATTGCTTTTCTTCCATACATATGAATCTATCATTATCAATTCATGTCATCACTAAAACAATAATTCCTACCATAAGTCTCCCTTATACCCAACCATTATCCACACCCTTTGGTGACCTAATTATTAGGAGACTCAATTTTCAACATACATTAATGGGTTAACTAATTTTAATAAATGAACATCACTTCCACTCTATCTCATTTATACTAAAAAATATCAATTCCACTCTATCCCTTTCACCTAAACACATATATTAATGTGGTAATTCAATATCATTCAAAATTTTATAGATATTGTTATATTATTGGGACCATCGACATCATTTATTGAGTTATAAGTTTTCTAAGATCCATATATCGTCAATTATGCATATCAAATTCTTGTCCAAGATCATACCAACACTAGAGGTCCTATATCAATCCATGATATATAAAATAAATAAATATGAAAAATTAGAAATAAATATTCAATTTAATCTAAGGTGTCATATTGGAAAAAATCTCACTGTGAAACAACAAATCATCAAAACTATTAGAAGGCCCATGTTACCATTCTATGAGGATATGTTATATCCAGGAAGAGAAGAATATCCATAATATAAATAATTTTTCGATAATTTTCTTTGAAATATAAATTAAACAAAGCCTCTAATTAAAAAATTCATATGGCTTATCTAGGGGGAAATAAAGGAATTAAAGGAATAGTGAAGATGAATTCGTTGTGGAACACACTAGAGAAACAACCCATCGCCGTGGTGGATCAAAGAAAGATTTAGAAGGGAAGAATTTTTAAAAAAAAAACGATCCATATATAACCCATTTACCTCAAATATAAAAGATTAATATATTGAATAAAATGGATCAACTCATCATTTTTAGAATCTATGAGATGCCCCACCACAACATGACCCATAGGGCTCATAAGATGAGTCTGTTTTCCTTAAACTAGTAGTGGTGTTTCTTCATTGGTAATTTTGAGACACACCATTCATAAAAAAATAAAAAATCCCTATTTTCTACACAACATGTTATGATCCCAAATTTTATATCATGGAATAACCCCATCTAATATATCTAAAAACTATATCCCAGTCCACTAGGACAAATCTTCCTTATATCAAACTGCATCCTTAAACCACCATTTCATAGCCTCACCCTTCACACCATTAAACTTCCCCAATGCCTACCATCATGATGTTTCCCTCCACCTCGCTATGCAACAACATCATGGATACCCTCATAAAAAAGTACACAATGGTTAATAGTCTAACCAATCATTAACTTCTAATTTTCATAATAAATAAATACAATGGTTATTCGAATCAATGCATAAGAGTACTCACCATAGTTCGATACCAAATTCCATATTTTTTAACCCATGCATATGATTCCTTTTAAAAAAAACAAATACTACAATATTCCATTCCATGATACTCACTTTTCCTAGACTAAAATGAATCATTATTCCTATTGTGTTTCTCATGATAAAAAATGATCTCTCAATCAACCACTAAGCTTGGTGTGAACATCACCTATCACACCATGTGGTTCCCTCTACAAAAAAAATAATTTTCTCCCAAAGAAAAAAATAAAATTTCGTCTAAATCAATATCCTAAAAATATATAGGTCATTACAAAACATCAAATTTTTCCCCATTATTTAGTTATTATGGATCCTTCAAATATTTTTAATGTGTTTCTTCATCTTCAATGAAACATAAATTCCCTGATAGACAAACACATGTTTTTAAACATTTTAATAATATGGATATATAAATATAGAGCTTATTGACGTCATCCCTTAACAATTTTTTCTTCTTCCATCAATGGTGACATGATCCAAACGATTTGGGGATTGTTTTTTTATAAAAACTGCTCTATTAGATAATTAATCTGGAATAAAATATCAACATGATTTATCATCCATTAGATTTCCACAATAGAATTATCATGATCCTACATTATAGAAGAATTTGGACACTATTGTTTCATACCAAAATAACATTGAATTCACATTTTTCACGAGTATTTGATGTTGAGATCACTAAACCATTTTGAAGGGAATTATTAAATACTATATAACTATAATTTAGATTTAATATGTTCTCAATAATCCTTCCCAAATTATGATATTAGATAGATTACCATTCATATGAATATAATTTTTCCAGATCATTCATCAAAATGAATATTGGTATGTATTGTAGGTTCTACATTTATAAATTTCTTGTTTGTTATGATTAATTTGGGTTGATGTGGTGTAATTAAAACACATGTGGGAAATTTTAAATTTATCACTGTCTATAGAAGTTGTGGTTATCAAGTATATTTGATTTAGTGATTGAAAGGGGAATAAAAAATATCCACATCATTGGTGTTTAGACCCACATGCAGTATTGAATCAAAACAATACATGTGATAACATAAAATATCACATAATAAGGACTAACTCCATGATGTTTAGAGTCATATAAAATTTTATTCTATTTGAAAGATTACTATAACTGATTCGTGTTTCACTTATGCATTGTCAAACATTCATGATTTGTCTTGAAGAGAATATAGAACAAAAAAATTGAGTTTTTTTCATAGGGAATATATCCTTTTCAGATATAAAATTTTTCATCAATGTAGAGGTATGTCCCAAAAATAATCCAAAATGCAATATGTAATAATTTGGATGATATGTTTATTAATTAGTAGAAATATAAGTCTCCAAGTGGGGGAATGAGGTCAGTATGAGTAGGGGCCAATGAAAATATTATGGTTTTATATATTTTTTTTTAACCTCAAAGATTATTCCTATATATAATTTTTATATAGAAATCAAATCCCGTGTAGTTATATTGATAGAGATTGGGGTCATATAACTGGACCAAAATATGCATCTTAATTTCATGTGGTAAAGAATGTTTCATGGTGTTTTATATTTTCTTCTAAGATATTGATGGGATCCTCAATAATGACATTGGATTAATATACAAAATTATATAAGGCCATTTGAGTAATTATTTTGGTAAGGAATAAGAAATAATGGATGACAAATCAAGATTAATGAGGAGTTAAAGTCAATATGGCTCTATGATAGGGATTTCTAGGTGGTTATGTTTTCATGAAGAAATGGTGGGTCTTTCACATTATGCATTTATATTGGTATTAATTATCATTATGTGCTGAATAAACTCATATTTGACATATATGTTAAGATATACACCCAGGAGGATGCCCAATTTTATTAGTTAATTGACTAGAATCAGATAAAAAACTTGGTTTTGAGGATGATTTGTTTTGGGAATCAATCATCTATAATATGTTTTATAATCCATGATGAATGATCAATACAATCTTTTTCGATGGAATTTAATGTTATAATTCATTTTAAATATTATTATTATGGGAGTAAAACCCAAGAGATTATTCTTTTAAATGTAAAACATCATCGAAGTGGTGCACACTGGTGTGAATGCTTGGATCACATATGTTAGGTGGCTTTAGAGGATGCTTTATTATATCTGTTTCATGGTGTGGACCATGGACTATTTAAGCTATAATTTTAAGTTTTCCATTATAATGGATAAAAGTGTAAATTTTAGAGAAAGGGAGAGTTTTAGACCATTCCTCAAGACATGACATTGTAAACTAAACCTCACTTGGTTGACCTCACTGGATTTCATGAAAAGGCCGACCCTATAAAATTTACATCATGAACTAACCATGAGGGTGGGCCTAGAATATATTTCCATAAGACTCAAAAACCATGATTTTTACGCCATATGATTATTTAATGAATTAATCATATATGTTCTAGGCCTCATTATCTCATCCTCCTTGGAATATTAATCACATTTTTTACCTCATGGGATATCCACATGAGATTTCATCACAAATTAACTCACATGGTTATGCCATGATATGGACTCATAAGGTCATCCTCTCGAGGCTTGGACATGTTTTTTTCTTCTTTATCCTCAGTGTTTCATTTATCATTAGATTAATTGGATTACATATGGATTTATAAAAAACCAAATTCTATGAATCATAGAACATTTAATTCTAGTTTCTTCCTAATAATATATATGGTCTCCATGTAATGTGGGTCTATTTATGCAATGATATGACAATATATAGGTTGTATTTTTCAATTGGTTTCACAAAAGTTTTGGACACATGAAGGTTCCACAGGGACCTTTAGATAGTTATGGATGTTGAAGGAAAATATGGAGTGTTCGTGAAGTATCGTTCAAATAACCACCCCAATTATTTGACGTTGGTTATTACATAATGAAATTCAATTACTAGAGTATATGAGATTCAAATAAATCCTTGAAGATCAATAATTTACATGACATGATGAAACCACATGGTGTATCCAAAAATGATTCTATAGTTATATTATGTTTTAAATTTTTCAAGGTCTACTACATGAGGATTATAATATCATTAGGTTGGGGCACTCACATGGATAACTCACCATGATGATTCTACTTGGTGTTGGTGACATCATAGTATTGGTTGATCCATTATGTTGTATTGTTCTTTTGGAATGCCTTCAATGTAATTCCATTCAGGATTATGATGAATTTCAAATTAGCGGTTGTTGTTGAATTTCTACACTCACAATCATAAAAAAATTCCCCCCATAAATACAGTGTTTGTTCAAAATGATAAGAAGGTAAAATAGGTTTATTAAAAAGGTTAATTTATTTTTTATATGGACCATAGGGACTGATCTCCTTTATTGGATAGATACCCCCCCCATTATTTCACGTTTTTCACTATGTAATAAAAGGTGAACTTCTATTGTGAATGAAATCACCACACGAACAAATCATGTTCTTCTAAAAATGATGTATGTGGTTCTCCACATAGTATATGTCACATGGTCACTGCACAGTTCACCAAATAACTTCACAATTCATATAATTTCCACACAACCTTCTAGTTCATGACGGTACATGGAATCCCATTTCATCCATATAGTCCACTATTTTATTAATAGATTGACCACATAGTCCATCTCTTCATTTACATTGTTCACATGTTGAACTCATTTAATGGTTCATTATAATACCCTATAACATAAGCAACCCATTTATACATTATTTATAACATGGGATTCTTATTCATACATTTTGATGATATTTATGTTTTATTTTTTTAAGAATAACAAAAAATTATTAAATATAAAATTTTTATTATACAATGTGGACACATCCTCTTAATGTACATTTTATCAGAAAAATAAAATTCTTTTATATATATTACTATTACATCTAAAAAACCTCTTCTATTTTTATGAAACAACTTCATATTATAAAAAAAATCATTATATATTTCTTATTCATCCTTAATCAAAGTGAAAATTATATTAAAATATCACTAGATCATAATAAGACTAATAAATGATAAAAAATAATAGGAAACTTGAAGTCCATTGAAAAACCAAAAAAAATTACATTAAAAATAACCATTCACACTTAAAATATTATAAAATTTCATTAAATAAGAATATAATAATCGTAGATCTTTAAATCAATGGTTTTACATAAAAATTCCTAAACATGAACACATAATATATACAAACAAAAAAATATATATAATTACATGGATAATACTAAAAACATTCATAATGATGTAATGTATAATTTTGGACATTATATCCTTACTATCAAGGCCTCTTGAAAAGATATCATACATATATAGGTAAGGAATACAATAAATTGTCAGTTTAGTTTATAACATGAATCATACCAATGAATAGAGTAGATATAACTAGTCTCATCCATTTTTTTATCAAATGGAGTCATCATATGAAATAAATTAACAAAAACACAATACATAATCATTATAAATATTCACATTGAAAAAAATTAATAAAAACTATCAACATTTTCCCTAGTAAATAAATAGAACATTATAATCATAATCCATAAAGATAAATAATGGGGATATCATCATTACTTTATATCCCCATCAAAGTATAAGAATCCAAAATGTAAATTTTTAGATATGGAAACATCATTAAAATAAAATACAATTATTTATTTCAAAACATAAGAAAATAACCATTAATTTTTATATGATTTTGTTTAAAAAAATTTAAATATTAAGAAAATTAATTAAATTGAAATTTTATAGGAAATATTATGAAGGATTATTTATTGAAAATAATAGTCATCATAGTGTTAAAAACAATTTATTACGAACACAAGAAAATATAACATTCTTTCAAACCTTTTTAAAATAGTCAATAGTGATTCATACAAAAAACATTTGAAAAAAAATCCTCCTAACCATATTTAAATAAAGTAAAAATGAGTTTAAATTTTTAAAAAAATATTTACAATATATAAGTAAATTAATGAAAAAAAATTAATCATGTACATGGATGAAGAATATTTGGAATGGAAACAATGAAAAATTTGTTTGTGGAATATTCATTACCCCGAGTCCCAACCTGTTTTTTCTTAATCTAACAAACAAACAAATAAACTATATTATTTTTATATATTTATAAGATCTATTTTTAGTTTTAATTCCGTTATCCTTACAAAATTTATTTTATTTGTTAGTTAATGAGTAAATTAGTTACGTTTCCATAATAAATTTTGGGGACGTTAAGTTCATAATCCTAAAAAAAACATTTGTAGGTTGACCATGGTAAAGGTGGTCATGGATACATCATATAAATAATATTAATCATTAAATAATTATTATTTTTATAATTTAAATAAAATTTTATAATTATACATGCAATGTGGATAGGAAAAATAGAATACTTTTTAGCATGGAGACTATATTCTACACGTACAGAGAAGTGATTTTTCCAATTTTGTATTGGATAGAATAGAAATATGGTATATAATATTTTTAAATTTAAAAACAAATAATTTTTTCATAAAATTAATATATATTAATTATTTTATTATTTATGGAAAACCATGTTATTACATATTTTAAAATGAACTATATCGCTTTTTGGTGGTTTTATTGCACAAATAAGCATGAGTGACATTTTCATTTTCCAATAGATATAAGGGGTATGATGTTAAGTAATATTTTAACATTTTTAAAGTCATTATAATTTATTTTAAATATAATATATTCAATTAAACCCTATCTATGACCCTTCATGTTATGATATGATTTATATTACACACATTAAATTTTTGTGGTGGGTTTCCTTAAGTTTGCACTAGCAATGATATAATTTCCGATAAAATGTAAATGGAGTTGACAATGAGTTTCAACATAAAAATGATAACATATAAATATTCTTACGATACAAATGTTATCTTATCTTCATGTTTATTTTATATTAAAAATATGTAGAATAAGATAAAAAAAATAAAACACTCAGTTCATAGTTATACATCTTATTTGCAACATCACAATTAGCATACACATTAAGGCTTCTATTTTTGATTTTTGATGAGACCAATACCTATTATAATTATGGAGGATAAATTTCAATTTATTTAGTAAATTATTTTTTTGGATAATTTTATTATTATGTTTGAGGAATATAGTGGAGGAGATTCACTTTTAGATGTGATGTGGATAGAAATCATCAAAATACATGATATATTAATGTGTAATGTTTGTTTATGTCATTTAAATTTTTTCCAAAGATCCATATATTAAAAATTAAGAACCATATGATTGAAATTTATTCATCCAATAAAATTTAGAGTAATATTGGTTTAAATTAAAAACATTTATTTTTGTTTAACCCCCTTGCTTAGTTGATTTGACTTTAACGTTGAATGAAAAATTTTCACCCATTAAGGTCTATGCAACAAAAAAATTTCCAGATGGACCATAAATCTAAAATAAAATTTATGCATAAAATATTTTCATATAATTGGGTTATAATATGATTTTAATGGTTTTCAAATGAATTAAATAATTAATATTAAATGTCATTTATTGTCATGATAAGGACAATTCACAAAATGTGAATTTAAATGAATCAATATATCATGGGAATTGTAATTAAAAAAATTAATTAAAAATTTATCCATCAAAATTATATATACAATTCTTGGAATACCATAAATCATCTATATATTATCCCTTTTAATATTTTTCTTAAAAAAATATTTGAATTCGTCAAATGCTTGAATGAGCATTGTATCAACACTACATAATAATTTTATACAATTATACAGTATTTAAAAATTAAAATTAAAATATTAACATGATATTAAATTATTATAATTAAACTCGGTCACATTGGTAGATTTATAATTTATATTAACTCTTATAATATTTATGAAAACTTATTTTTGATAAATAATAAATTAAAATTACATTTATTAGATATAACCATTCTTTCTCATTGAATCAAAAAATAATTCGAAGGAATCCCCAATTTTTTTTCCAAACTAGGTTACATGGATCCAAATATCATACAGAAAAATAAGATATAAGATTTATGTTATTTTTCCCTTTGCAACATAATTTTATTTGTTAAATCTATTTTGACATACCACGATAAGTCATTTTTAAACCTGGGAGATTATTTTAGCGAAAAACATTAAAATAAAACTCATAAAAAATATGTACATTATATTTAAAAATTTTAATCAACTTTACCATATTCAATTTCTATAATTTTCATAAATAAAATTTATTTTTAGTGCATAAAATCCAATGAAAAACATATTTGGGAAAAATGCGTTTTTAAGTATAAAATTTATCTTATATAAAAAATTAAATGTAATTGTGAATGATATAGAATTATTAAATTAATTATAATAAAATGGATCCAATGTTACATTAATACAATATCTAAAATATAATGAGTCATTTAAATTACATGATTTAAATAAAATAAAATGATCTTTTGTAAAAATCAATAATTTTCACTATTTAAAAAATAACAGGATTAATTAATTCCAAAATATTATATTAAGATTAATCAGATATATTTATTTAAAAATGATGTTAATTTAGTAAATTAAAAATTTTAAAAGGGTAAAAAATTATATTATAAGAACAAAAAATTTAATAAAACCCATTTCTTAGGAACATTAATTTTTGAAGAATATAATAAATTTATAATTATTAAAATTCTAGGAATAACTGCTAGATGAATTTTAATTTATTTATTATATATATTATATATAAATTCATAAAAATCAATCATTTATAGTGATTAACAAAATTTATTTTGATAAAAAATACTTTTCATCTATAAAGCATATTTTTGAAAAATATCTCTCTTATAAATTTATAATAATATTTAATAATGTGATCTTATTTCATGGGAAATAACTAATAATTTTTTATTAAGTTATATTTTAATACATATATTACATAATTTAGTAACTCTTATTAATAAGCACTAATCCAGGCAAGGAATATTACATTTGACAAATAATATTTCTATAGTATACCTAGGTTCATTTAGTTATATTATTATTAATATCACATTATATTTAATATATATTTTAAATAAAATAGATTCTTAAATATTTGATTGTTACATGATTTTAGTTCCTTTGACACTATATCTCAATAGATATCTCAAAAAATTGACATATTTTCATGAAATTTTCTCTATGCTTATCATTTTTTCTAGAATATGACTTTAGAATGGGATACCAAATATATAAATTCAAGGATGTAATATATGAATAAAAAATTTATTTATTAAAAGATCATCTCATTACAAAATACTAAACCATTATATCATTTTTAGGGAATTCCTTATATCCTATATGATATCATACATGAAACCTACGCTGTCGTTTGATAAATAGGATGGTGAACTTATTCTTGCCCTGTGATCCATAATTTTTTTAATTTTTTGAATCATCATTAAGCATGTGATGATATCAAAAATCATCTCTCCAAGAGGAAACGTTTTGTGGGAGGTGAACCATGCTAATGAGTATACATTATGGTTCCACAAAGTGTTTGTTAGGGGAAAGGAACACACAAAAGTATTATGATCACAACTATACATTGATCATGTAGATTATAATGATAGGTCATATGTTAGATTGGGAATATAGTTGGGATATCTGATCTAGGGGTCAATTAAACATATAACGGGGCTAGTACTTCTTGATCTGTCAGAGCTATGGGGAATTTAAAAAGAAACATTTAGTTGTTGGTTTTTATGAGGTAGTTTTTATTTCATATTTTTCATGTCACCTCAAGCATCAAATCATTCCAAAATTTTTTAACCATTTATTTAAAAACATGAACACATTCCCACAAATTCATGAATAATATTGGATATGAAATAGGGGTCTATGAATCATCATTGGAGATCTGAATTTAGGGGACATATTTGATGACTTAATCCCATTAACATCAATGGAACTACATGGAAATGAATAAACAATTTATAAATGATGTACTGACACTAGAACTTGTGATCTTGGAAGAAGAACCACACCCAGAGATTGAGGCCTAATTCGGTTCTTGGGAAATTAACTTTATTAATACGATATGTGAGGGGACTAGGTAAATAGGTAAATTAATTATCCTAACAAAATATATATTGGTATTAATGAAATATACTATCCAACCCTATATTATCGGAAATATATGACATGAGTTTGGTTAGTTATTAATGATGTTGATAGGCTGACTCGTATGGGGGAATTACATTCATTGTTTGGAAATGTATATCCTTTCCCAGTAAGGGAGAGTCATGTTGGAGTAATAATTTGAAAATTTAAGATGGAATCCAATATAAAAGCATAAATTAAGTTTTACATGGATATTCTAATATTGGTAATGCTATACCATCTTATTGGATATGTTTAATGAAATTATGCCCCATTCATGATTTTTTTAATGCTTTCAAAAGAATTTGGTTTTGATTGTATCATAAATGGGATTTTATCAATTACTTAATGCCTTGGAGATCCCTTACACATGATAAAACCATATCATTACTACTATTTTAGGTCATTCCCTTTAAATTGATGAAATATGGCATTAAATTGATATTGAAACATTATGAAATTTTTTTCCATCGTGAAGTATTTTTTTCCATTTTGGGATATTAAAGATAAATGAAACAATAACTCAAGATGAAATGGAATTTATAATATCTATAAGAGAAGGAGTGTTGACAATGATTATTTTTGTGTAACTAATCAATGAAGGAAATTCCCTAGTATATTAAGAGAAATATTTTATTAAATCTAAAATACATGTCCCTCTATCACTTCAATGTGTCAAAATAAATTATCCAAATGGTTTCTAAAAAATTTTAGTTGATGTTTCTTATTTAGGATAAATAGGTTTGGGTCATATTTTCACCACATTAATGTTTTAATAGACCCATGTCTGATTATGATCTGGGTTGGATATGTTAACATCCTAAAGTTAAACTAGACAATATGTTGTCTTAACCATAAGGACCATCAATGACAGATATTAATGAAGATAGATAATAAATATAAGTAGAATATTGAATAATAATAGGGAAGATTATTGTAACAGAGGATACTCTTTGAGGGAGGTAATTTTTTCGAAATAATCCCTCTATTTTAATGCCTCGTAAAATGACAAAAAAAACCAAAAAATGGTCCATATATAAGGAACCATCACCTTCAATGAGTTTTGATGTTCCACATCCATGTGAGACTGCCAAAATGACTAATCTAATAGATGTGACCTTCTTATAATATAAGTTAGAATAAGACTACCTAAGGGGTTTCCAGCTATCTAAAGAGGTATTTGATTTTAATTAGATGAAATAGAGAATCCTTATAGGGATACTGCTTAAATCTATAACAAAGATCATATTTTTTGATTATCAATATAAGGATGTTAATGATTACCTTTGTTATATTGAGGTTATAATCCATTCCCACTAAAGCAACAGATCACTATTTTGAGTGAGTTGTTGTGATATTTTTTCCCCATGAGGAGTAGACCATAGAATGGAAACCAAAACTAGGAATTCATTTATAAATGATGAGGTAGATCTTTAACATCTCATTACATACTATATATTATTTTTTTCGTTAATCATTTTTTTCTGCTTGTTTTTTTTCATTGATCAAAATCTACTTCATGTTCCTTCCACATGATACATAATTATAGGCATGAAGATAGGCGTAAGAAATGATCTTGAAATCATGCTTGACAAAAAATGAACTCCCAAAATCCTAGTAAACAATTTAGCTGATTTCCTTCAATTCCTAAATGGTTATAATAACATTATATGTGACCCTTAATATAGATTTATCTATAGAGTAACTCGAATATATGAAGAAAGTTAATAACAAAAAATCTATACTGATTAGTGATTTTATCTGTCAACATCTCCTCCATGTATATTATAATAATCTATGAAAATGTTTTTATTTTTTTTGGATCTATAAAAGGATTCATTAGGATTATACCATTAAATTATAAAAAATTATCACCTTCAAACCCATCAGATGTAGTCTAGTGAGTACGGTGACCATTAATACTGAAGGAAATTATATCCAACAAAAATCATTGCCACATCAATCGCTTCACCTATGAAAAAAAGGAGAAATTATACCCATAGGTATCCATCATATGTTAATAATATGGATATGAGAATGGATGGTGTTATTGAATGAATTATAGATCTAGAGGAACTGTCTTCTTAAGAGCATGTGGTCCCTATTCATTAATTAATGGACTGTATAGAAGTTGTGCTTTTGAGAGTATTAGCAAGATAATGTTGATAAAATTTATACTATTATAGACCAAATATTATTAAAATTAATTTAAATTAAAAAATATCATCATGGGAGATTCATTTATGATATTTTTGACTTCTTAAGAGAAAAAAAACTAATATAGATCTGGAAAGGGAAACAATGGAAACGATTAAAACTAAAGAAGAGGCAATGAGAGGATGAATTATTCCTCTAATTATAATTTATTGGTCATCCATAATATCCATAATTGGATATTGGATCTATTTATTGGGATTTAATAATTGTTAAATAATATTTCCAATAATCATGATGTGGTCAAAGCATTTTGTTGAGAGTGTTAATGACCATCAAAACATGTAGAAATGTTTTTGTAGTTTCTATTACCAAAGATAAACATCATCTTCAACGCCCATGGTGGTAATTCCAATAAAATTATGTGATGTATTTATTCTACAATAAATATAGAGTCCCAGTATTTTCATACATATATATGAAAAAAAATTCGATGAATACTTAAAATAATTGTACAAAATAATGTAGAAATACAATTTTATATTATTGCCTTTGAAAACATGGAAATGTAAACACATGTACATAATTGAGAAACATTATCTCCTACTATGTTATCCAACACTGTAAACCCTCTTTGAAAAATCATACATAAAATATATCTTCATAACATGGGGACAGAATCATAAATGGGGTGTTCTAGGAAGCTCTGTAATGGAAAAAAAAGGTTGAAATGAAACTATAAACACGTGCACATGGATTTGAGTATGTGATCATAAAAATAGGATATCAATCCTCACATATTAATGATTGTAAACATGATCAATTAAATAAAAAATGTATTTCAAGGAATCATAAGGAATTAAATATCATAATACATGAAATCATAACCGTGCAATATGACTTAGAATTATTGGAAAACATTTAAGAATAAAAATTATTATGTCAAGGCTTCCTACTAGGACCTTTACAACATTTTATGATTGGGCTACGAATGAGCGCAATCTTCGGGGCTGGGATAAAAACTCATGTACCTTGTTTTGTTTTATTATTAGTACACAACCCATATACATTCTTATTTTAGTGCTTGGTATAAAACCAATGTACCTTTTTGTTTTCAGATATATGCTATAACTTGTGTACCCTCTTACTATTAGACCTTATTCTTGAACCCATTTATATTCTTGTTTTATGGATTGGACTAAAACCTATATACCCATATATATCATCAGAAATGTATAATTACCCAATGAATTAAGAGGAGATATGTATCCCACATGTTATATAATATCTCACACATACATGTGCCACAATATATTAAATCATATATAATGATCCATAAAAAATATAAAATCAATAAACAAAAAATCAAAACCCATGAAATGAATTGGGTATAAATAAAATTTCAACACATAATAACCTATGAAAATTATTTTGGTGCTAGAATAAATTAATCCAACCATAACTCATGACAATAAGTCGGTTTCAATGTCAAATAACCCATGGAACAGAAATAGGTGTCTTTAACATCATTCCAATAAGACATAAACCATTCAAAAAATAATATGAATGGAGAATTTAGATCATTTTATATATCAGAAATATTATCATTAATGGATGTAATAATATTTGTGAAATATATTTTAATTTTATTTGGAAATCATTTCTTGATGTAATGTTCCATTCATTTTTAGAAAATTATTCCTTATAATAGAAAAACTTTTGAAAAAATATTTCTTCCAAAAAAATAAATTTTTTTAATGAAATCATTGAAAAAAAGTTTTTAAACCTTTTCATTAAAAATATTGTAATATATTATAAAAATGTTTGGAATACTTATTTACTTCCAAACATTTAAATGAAGCTTGGATACTATTTCAAAACATTTTTCCTTCAAAATATATAAAATATGATTCAGTCATTTTCAAAAAAAATGGAAAATTATTTAAAAAACATAATGAGAATGATATAAAAAGATTTGGAAAAAATTTCCTAAAAAATAATTTTAAAAAAATTTATAAATAAATCTTGAAAATGGATTTACAAAATAAAATTTGAAAGAAAAAATATTTCTGACTAAGGAGAGAGGTAATGTCAAGCATTCTTAAAAATGATTTATTTACTGTATAATCTTCCAATGTATGAATGAAATTTAACCTATATATGAATATATCATTAATAGATTGATTAAAACAAAATTCATGAGATTTATTGAGTTATGGATAAATTTATTTCATTAATGGAATCATAAACATAAACATTCTCGAAATGTGATGTGGTTGTTTCAATAAAATTTTACCACTTAGAAATATTGGACCATACTCCATATTTAGTAAAAAAATAAATTATGCTTAAAATGTCATGAAAATATGGAGATTCAGGATATAACATTTCCAATTCAGTGTATACTCCTCATGTAGAAATATATGTACATATAATAGCTTATTTCTCAAAGAATGAAAATACATACAAAATTACTTTAGCGATTTGGTAACTTTTGAAACATAAAACCCAAGAAAGGAAAATCATAAAATGTATATGTTAATAAACATAAATAAAACTATATGATTCATATAATTCATCCATGGTACATACACACACCACACAAAATAAATGCATTGTGAATAAATCATTTATCTCTTAGAAGTTAAATGTTGGAATAAATTAGCTTACCTTTTTCCTTGACTCTATTTGTGATAATAATATCCTACTTTATAATAAATATATGTTTATTAAAAATATTTTACACACACAAAAAAACATATATATATATATATATTCATTTATCTTTTTTCTAATATGAACTGATTAAGACATTATACTACACAGTTGTTAATAATTATATGTTAAGGTTACACATCAGGTAATAATTGTTTTTTACATGTGTCTTAATTTGTCATATCATTTGTCCTTATATGTATATATTTAGTTCCATAATGTTAAATATGATATAAATATGAATAATGTTATATATATTTGATTTATAAAAATCAATAGATGTAAAAAATGGAATTTAATATTCATTGAGATGATGAGACATAAAAACTCATTAACACGGCATCCATTTTATTATTTTATTGAATGAAATAATGTATATTTAATATATATATATATAAAGTTAAAAGTATATAATATAATTAAATTACCCATTTAATTTGATATAAAACATATAGGTTCAAATATCATATCCATAATAAATTCCATGTAGTATGTGGATAAATCACATCAGTTTTAGGGGGCGATAGTCCACACCTTCTCCATAGAAATTGTCTTATTCACACCAAATATAATATCATAGGATATGTGCTATAAATGTATTATATAATATTATATAAACAATAAAAATAATATATATCATATATAAACAGATTCTCTGTTATAGGTTCCACCTTGAGAGCCGGTGAAGGAAAAATGAATAGTCATCGATTCATGGGTTGGTAGTTCACTATACTTGTAAATAGTATTTTTGTTACATATTATGTTTATTTTTGTATATATATAGGTAGAAAAAATAAAATAAAAACATATTAGTATTTTTTGGATAATTTTTATAATATAATGCAATAATAAAAGATAAGTGGGGTGGTTATTTCCAATAACATAAAAGAACAAGAGGAAGAATGTTACCTCTAATTTAGTTAAATCCTTTGGTTTTTCACCAAAGGGATTCCATCTATAAATTTCATCCATAAGGTTGAAATCTAGTTTTAGGTGAGGTATTTTAAGTATATATTCAGTTTGATCTTGGTCGAGTGAAATTGGATTGATTGGTGTGAGGAAGTGGGAGGATGAGAGGAATTTTTAATGTGGAGGAGGAGTGGAACTATTTTATATTTTGGGAAAGGGAACTGGAAACACGTTTTTCCCTTGTATATTTGACCCCATAATGGTCCAAATTCTATCCATGATATTATAGTGTTGAAATAATTCATCCAATGAGTTCTGGACAATTTTCATGGACATTTTGGCCACATAGATTAATGATTGGTCCTTTTTTAAACATAATTTCACAATAATCGAAGTAATTAATTATAATTAATTTCAGTAATATTTTTTAAAATAAAATAATTGGACACTTTTAGAGTTTTTAAATTTTTATGATTATAAAAATGGAATATATTTTCCAAATTCAAGTAATATATGTGGCATAAATTAATATAAATTTAGTCCTAGAGTCGTGTAGAAAATGGATTGTTTTAATATAAAAACGTTCAAATGTTGGTTATGTTTTTATATTCAATTTCATTGGGACATTAATTAAAATTACGTAAAATGGATTTATGTATAAAAATATGTTCTATTTAAAAATTTAAACCAATTTAAAATTTAATTTATCCTTAAAAAAATTATATGATAATGTAGTTTTAATTTAAAATTCAATATTTTCAACTATTCATTAAAAAAATGTAAAATCATTAAAATATCAAAAAATAAACCTAAAAAAATAATTATTTTTTGATTCCAAATATGAAATTTATTTTTACATATTAAATATATAAAATTTAAAAATATAAAATTTAATATAATTCTCAATTATATGGAGGTAAATTCCTTAATAAAAATAGAGGTTTTTTTAAATGAAAATCAGTTTATTATAATCTTATGACTATCAAATATATTGGATGAATATTAAAAATAATTTATTGAATATATAACATATATATTAAATTACCATCAATCAATAATTATATTTATTTTAATTTATAAGTTCAAAATATCATTTTGATAATAAAATTAATAATATTTTCTTTTATATTCAATTAGTTTTCATTAAAAATTTTAATTTATTAGTAACCTATGAATACATGATATATTTGATTAAATAATATATTTTCATAAATTATTTAATATTATTCATATTAATTAATTTAATGGCTAGATTATATCTTATTTTATTAAAAATAACATTTTAATACCATAATATTGTTTTCTATAACTTAGTCATTAATGTTACGCAATCAATCGTGGAAAGTCAATATTTCTTTTATTGTAATATAATATCTTTTTTACTAGTAGGTAATGATAAAATTTATGTTTCATGTAGTAAAGGATTAAATTATTTTTATGTATAATTCAATATAGAGATAACTTTTAAATATTAAGTAAACTATTTTTTATGTTGTGTGGAATGAAAAATATAGAAAAAATTACTTTAATTAGAAAACAAATTACTCACACAATCTCAGAGTTTTACATTCAACCCCATATAAATTCATTTCCAAGTTGAAATTCATCTAGGTTATTAATGGTTTATAAATTTTAAGATCCTTTTATAAAAAAATCCACATCTTAAAAATGAACACAAAAACACCTATTTGGGATGCTTGTCCGAACGATAATGGTAGCCCAGGGTAACACATAGATGGGTTTATCCAAAGGAGAACATTGGTGTAAATTGAATAAATAGATATCGAATATAAATCAAACAATATTGTTTTGGAGGATAGTGATAGATAACATGTTCTGGAGAAAGTAAAAAATCACTAATCCATAAAACTGATATTATCTTTTGGAACATTTGATTAATCAGAAAATACATTATAGTGATAATCTTTTCAGATTCAATATTCCTTCCAAAGAGTTGTCATATTTTTATGATAATTTATACTTACAAGATGTTATTCCCTTTCTTAAAAAAATTACCCACTTTGGTTGTGTCATGTAAAATTTCCACATCATCTCTTTCAGAAAAAAGGAATTTTATTTTTTTGTTTAATTTTTTTAGCACTAATTGATCATGAGATCAATGATAAGAAATCCCATATCACATTATTTACCATCAACACATGGATTTTACTATTTTTAACCAATATATATCAATCCTTATGTGGTGTGATAATATTTTAATCATAAAAACCTCAACCAATGAATATCTAAAAATTCCAATAAGTTGACATCCATAGAACACATCAGAAAGATGAAAATCCATAAATATTTTAAATAAGGTCTTGAAATCACAATAATAATTATCCCCCATTTTTAGACACATACGAAATATATGAATACCTACATCGTATATTCACTTGAAAAAAAAATTATGATATGAATTACCATAAATATTTTTTAAAAATATGTATTCTTATTTATTCCAATGATTATTGGATATATTCTATAAATCAAATATGTCGTAAACATTATCATTGATGAAATAGACAACTTTTTCAACAATCTGTTACAAGGTAATCAATTTCATCCAATATAATATTCATAACCAACATATCATTATCCATGAATCATTATATCAACTTCAATATTTAAATAATGGTTAAATTGCACAAACCAAAATATCACATTACCCTAAAATCACTATTCTATGTCTTCAACAACAATAAAAATTCTCATTTAAATAAATAATGAAAACATAAATTCAAAATAATTATTTCTTTCAAGATTCATGTTACATAATAATTGAATTCAGAGACATAAATACATCATTCACAATGAATTATTCTCAAATCATTTCTCTAGATTCGTCTACATATTCATTAATACGCCTTTCTAATAACATTACATATGAATCATGTATTAATGTTCCCCAACCAAAATCTAATAACTATTCTTATGTTTAATGTAAACCATAAAGTAATAAAATCAAAAAAAAAATCACATGTCATTTTTTTATCTATTTCATCATTTGTTTAAACAATATTCATACAACCTTCTTAATTCTCTTTATGATATTTCCTCACAGTAAATCACTTTTAACAATGACCATACACTCCAAATAAAAATAATTCAATGATATCCATGTTCCTTAGAGTTTTATCAATTGATTAAAACCATAAAAGAGATGGTGAAAAACATATATCATTGATGAAAAACATATAATCTGTAAAACATTTATTATGGGGTGTTTAAACCATGAAAACTAATATTTAATCGACATATACATAGCTTTATATTCCTTTTTCATTGAAATATTATATTAAAAACATTATGATGGTTCCTGATTATATTTGGAATTCCAGAAGCATGTCCCTAGGGAGTTTCAAACCAGGTTTGTTGCAATGCCTGTTGTAATCTACTAGATTTACCTTGTCAGGATGAGGTTTACTTTTAATTGTTATTACCTCTACGAAAATCTACACTAGAGGCACATCCACATGTAGTATCATGATAAAGATATATTTCTCGAAGACCTATTATTATATAATTTACTAAAATTCCATGGTTTTTTCTTAAATTTTAACTCATCCATATAATTATCCATAGAGTCGTCCCATGAAATATCTTCTGATATATACCATGGGATCCCACAAAAAATTTATGATAATTATTTTCATAGGATAACTAAACCTTCACTAGGTTAACAACTATAGAGACCCATATTTAATGTGCATATACCATACACAATTATTTTAGAATACATAAAAAAATTCAAATCAACTCTCAATTACTATATTAGTTTAGTTTATTTAAAAAATATCAATATTAACACCGGTTTATAATTTTTCTACATCATCTCCCATTGGGTTCTCTAGAACTTGGACCCCTATTGGACATATCATACAATATATATTTTTCCATATCCATGTGATAAAAACATAAAAATGGTGACCTAATATGACCATCAATGGTAAACAAGTGAGAAATGCATGTATAAACATGAGAATATGGGTGTGAGAATATGATCCTAAAATTATAATATCTTACACTTCATATCACAGATCATAAACCTGAATTATGGAGTAAATATTAGTTTTTAATAAGAAATAAATCACGATGAATTAATGATCATATTCCCTGATGTAATAATATAGGAACAATACATAAAATATTTGGCATACATATAAGAATATAAAATCATATGCCAAGGATACCTACCAAGAACTTTATAACACGTAATACATAGGCTATGAACTGTGTATCATCTTCAAGATTGGGCTAGGAAAACTTATAACCTAATAATTTTAGGCTTGGGGTACAACCCATGTACCTTATTGTTACTTATACTTGGGCTCCAACCAACTTACCAAATTATTTCTAGGCTTCAGCTTCATCTCGGGAAACCTCTTACTTTTATTCTTGTGTCTACAACCCATGCAACATGGTATTTTTTCTTCTGGGGTTTAAACTCATGTATCCATTGAGATCATATAAAACATATCATTACCAATACATTGGAGTGATTTAAAAGCACATATATTTAAAAATAAATTTAATATATAATTAAATGCACTCAACATTAAGTATTTGAGAATGAAATTTTTTTGTTATAATTATTTAATAGATATTGTTATAACCTATCAATTAAACATAATATTTCTACTTTTTTTCAATTGAATTTAGAAAAACGGAAATAAATGGTAGAGACAAGTAAGATAACTAGAGTGTGATAGGATCGACTAAATATATTGGTGAATAGTGACATCAATCATGGAATAGTAATTTTAACTTTATAAATATTAAATATGACCAAATTAATATTAACATACCCATGAAAGTTAAATAATATTTAGGAATCTTATAAGTTAAAGAATGATATAATTATATAAATTTATAATTAAGAAATTTTTTAGAAAGTAATATTTTAGTTTCAATGTTTTTTTAAACATAAGTATTTAATTTAAATTTTATATTTAATATAATTCATTAAAAGAAAATATGTTTTCATAAAATCTGATCATAAATTAATATTTTTAGTTTTTATTATTATATAATAATTTTATAATACCTTAATTAATTATTCAATGTGTTATAATATAAATTATAATTTTAAAATATGTATTTTCATGTAAATGATGATTTTTCTAAAAAATAAATGTATTAAATTTATAATTATATTTTCATATAAGGGATATAATTTTTTAATTATATATATTGTAAAATGTTTTTTTAACTTTTTGAATTTTTCTAAAATACTTTTCTAATTTGAGGTATAGTGAAAGTTGATAATTTAGAGGATTTATATATTATATGTCAAATACACTATTCCATGAGTCATGAATGATGTTATAACCATTTTTCTGGACTCATGGGAACTAATTACATTGTTTTCTCAATAATAAACCCTATTGTTATTCTTGAGAAAAATAATAAACTACTGAATTAATTTGTGAGAAAACACCCCTCTCTGGCATGACCAATACCACCCCCCATCACCAATTCTCCCCAAATATGTCTTTTATTATAAATTTTCCAAATACTACTAAAATATATTCCAAAACACCACCCCAATTTCAAAAATCTTATTTTCTCATCAAGAGGCGAAAAGCTTTTCTCTATAATGATTCTCAAGAAGATGTAATAAATAGGTAAAACCCTCTTCCATTTTTAACCAAATTTTTTAAGTTCTTTTCATTTCATATCTTCTCCTCACATCCCATTATATAAGAGGCATGAAAACTCTGGAGTCTTATATATATCATAAATTTATCATGCTGATGGAATAATTCATCATCAAATCTCTTCTCATCTCTCTCTTTTATTTTAGTAGTGAAAACACCATCTGTGTGGTGCTCATTTACCACATTTGTAGATGAAAGTATTTCATATCTTAATTCCACATTCAAGGATAGAAATTAAAACATTTTTATGATGGATATATATTATATTATTCTTATTATAACATATTTAATTTTCTGTATGTATTAGATATAAAACTTATTTAAGAATATAACAAATCCATTTTCTGATGACGAAAGGATTATTTAATCTAAATTATTATTATTAATAATTTATCAAATGAATAATACTAAATTTAAAAAAAATGGTATTTTAGTATTATATAATTTCATTAGAAACATTTAAGCGTATTTTTGGACAATTATCATCACAATACATCATTTTTCATAAACATATACAAGTAAAATTTTCTTAAAAAGAAACGAAACTAACGATCTCAAATGATCATAATTAATCACATACACCATACAAATTGACATAAAAGAACATAAAAAAATATAAAAAATAAAATGAAAGTATAGAAGATTATGAATTATTTAATTAATTTATATAATTTGGTAATTTTGGACATTAAGGAAATGTGCATAATCATCTCGGACATAAGGTATGTGATTCTACCCGAATCCATATTTTTCCCTTTGGGTTACTCTTCCTATATACCTACCAAAATGTAATTCTTCTTTATTAAATATAGTTCTAATAAACTCTTATTATATGTTCTAATATAATGTAGTCATATCATTTAAACTTTATTTTATGTGGAAATGGATTTTTTATGAAGTTTCCCTTGTCAATTATTTCTGATAAGAAAGGTCGATAAAATGGGAACATCCCAAATTATAAGACATAATCGAGTGCATTCCATGATTTTTTTCACAACCATTATTTTCTAAAATCACTCAATTTTTCATGAAAACTATCCTTTTTAATAATATTTTATAAAAATAATTATCCTATTTCAATTTTAAAAAAATCATGAAAATATTACAATAAACAAAACTAAATTTTTTTATTTCTAATGATTCATAAACACTTCGTTCATGTATGTTTGACATCACTTATCATGTTTTTATTCATATATTCCCTTATATATGTCTATGTAAGATTTAAATTCATTATTTA
Source organism: Viscum album (assembly GCA_963277665.1). NCBI lineage: Eukaryota > Viridiplantae > Streptophyta > Magnoliopsida > Santalales > Viscaceae > Viscum > Viscum album. The sequence continues at coordinate 203,400,090 of OY728121.1, forward strand.
ATGAAAACCAAAATGATATACCCTTTTAATATCTTTTTTTGAATGGTTATGAAACCCAATTCATTACATGGATAAACCATATGTTTGATCCCTTATGTTTGATTCTTTATATGGAACAAATACTCATGAAAATTTTATGATGGGTGATACCCAATGACTCATCAATTCAATGGGTAATTTTTAGTCTCATTTGATTTCATGTTAAATAGTCTTGATGGTTAGCATTGACTTGTGCTCCATGTGAATGTGTTTGGGTTATTAACTTTTACCCATTCTCCTACATGTGCAATAATCCTTGAATCATTCATATGTCATGTTGTATGATGAAGCCACATCTCCTATGATACAGTGACTACTTGTCTTATTTTTCCTCATATATCATAAATATTTCTATGTAATAATATTATGCCTTATAAACCATATGATATGCTATATTATTATATTAACTCCTTCAGTGGGCTTTTAGGGCTTCCCTTTGTCCCTGTTATCCCCATGAGATCTTATGCAGATTTAGGAGCTCAATGGATGTTACGAGCTTGTTATGATGAGTAAATGAAAATTTTCACATAAATTTTAAATATTTACCTAATATTACAAATTCACTAGACTCCACAATAATTGCTTTGTAATTGTTTCTTGTAATAATGTTTGTAAAATGATAGGTTTTATATAGTTGGTATCAACAGATTGTCTAGTTATATTTTGTGACTAGGAATAAATAACATTAGTGAGAACCCTAGGGATAATATGATGTATTATGAAACATATGTAAATGTTTATATCTATATATTAAGTGGTTTTTCAAGAAAATACAAAGAGGTGTCGATACTACAAGTTGACGTGGTTCTGGTATAGATATATCGTGGAGTAACAAATCTGAAAATGTGTTCATGTACTGACTCAAGGTAACATGGCACCTGACAATGAGTCATAATACCCTCTCAGTTTGACACTCCCAGGGAATATTATTGGTGAAATTCACATTCTCATTAAACACATTTATTAAGAGAAAAAAATCCCCATAAGAATATATTTTAGGAAATATATCATGGATAACCAGGATTGAAACCATATGAAACAAATGTTCGAATATACATGTCCATTACATGTTAATCCTTCTATGTTAAATGTTTCATTTAAATATACTAATTGTAAATGTATTCAATACCATATTATTTTATTTTAATTTCGAATTTAATTGATGGAAATATGATATGTACCCTTATCTGTTTTGATCATATATTTTAATGAAAAAATTTGAGGAAGAAATTAAATAAGGCGGAACAATTTAAAATACCAAAGTTCTACAACTAAATTCATTTTAGAATGTAATGCACCCAATACTATGTCACTAAAAAACAACACATTGTTATTATAATTATTTATAGAAGATAGTTATAACCTATCTTTTGAAAATATTTTTCCCAATTCTTTGAATTGAATTTTAAAAAATGGCCATACACAATTTCGATCTGTATGAAATTTATTGTCTGATAGGATCAACCTAATTTTTTTTGGTGAATAGTAACATCACACATTAGAATATTACTCATACCCTTATGATTTCAAATATAAACAAATTTATAGTAAGAACACTGATTAAATTATAAATAAAAATTAGGCATCTTATATGTGATAATATGATATGATTATATCATATTATATTTATAGAACTTTTTCTAAATTATAAATTGAGTGTTTTTGTTTTTATAAAACATTAGTATTTATTTTGAATTCTAAATTAATATAATGATTTATAATAAAATTTATTTTATTTTAATTTATTTATAAATTACTATTTTTATTTATTATAATTAAAAGTTAAATTTATAAGACCCTAATTATTTTTTTCAAAGAGTTATAAAATTAGTTATAATTTTAATATCTCTATTTTTTTATAGTAAATGGTGATTTTATATAAATAGAAAATTTCAAATATTTATAAAATTATGGTCATAAATGGAGGCAATTTTTGAATTCTACGTGTTTAAAAATGTTTAGTATGGGTTATTTGGGTTTCTCTAAAATAATAGAATTTTTAGTGAATAATGAAAGCTGGTAATTTATGGAATTTATAAATAACATGAAAAATAAACTATTCCATGAGTCATGGATGTTTACATTACCATTGGCTTGAAATCCCATGATCTAATTATAGTGTTTAGTCTCAATGATGTACATTTTTTCTTATTCATAGAAAAATAACAATCTAATGAACAAAATATTGAGAAAACACTAAACACCTAAACTATAAATACAACCCCTCAATACATATTCCTCACCCTCATGTATATAATCTCTTCTTCTCATCAATGTAAGAAAACTATTACTAAGGATGTTCTCAATAAGTAGTTATCAATAGGTAAAACCCTCTTCAGTTTTCATTCAATTTCTTTTTATGTTATTTTATTTTCGCATCCTCTCTTAAATTCCCCTTGTCTAATTTCCATTAAAAGTCAATTATCATATATATACTATAAATTTATCAATATTAATTAATAATTATTCATTAAATGTATTCACCAATCTCTTTTATTTTATGAATTAAAAACATTGTCTGTGAGGTTCTGATTTTCAACCATCATGGACACCGTGAATTCATCGTTCAATCCCAACTTCTTGTCGGGACAAGAAACCATTTTTATGGTTTAAATAGATTATTATTTATCTATTATAACTTATTTAATTTCCATTCAACAATATATATATATATATATATATTTGATATTATATAATACAAAAAAACTAGTTTCTGATTATCTAAAAATGATAAATTAATCTAAACATTAATCGGTAATGCTTAATCTAATTAATCATCCTCACATATTGAAATAAAATATAATTTAATATTATATATGTTCCTTAATAACATATTATTTCAGTTATAAACACTAATCCTCATTCTACATGATTTTTCATACACATATAAAAGTAAACTAATCAGGAAAACAAAGGGAACTAATGCTATAAGATTATGAAATTGAATCTCATAACCCATAAAAAATAAAATTAATGACCATAATTAAATTATACTAAATCATAAACATATATAAAATATTCTTGTTTAATTTATTATTAGATTTAATTTTATTATTTGCGACATTAATATCATATATTTTCCTCTAAATTCCCTTTATATATATGTTTTTAAATAATATGAAATAACTTTGAGCTGAGACACTCTGTTGACACTTGATTCTGAGGTCCATTGAGGCCAGAATATAATTTTAATTTTTTTTAGATCATTTAATTAAGTTTTGGATGAATTTTTTTTTAAGTTTTAAACCGGTGCTTAGTTAAAAAATCTTAGGGCAACATTGATCATAGAACATTGGTATTTTTATAGAATATAACTAATATTGACTGGCATTGGTCAAGGAAAAATTTTATTGGTTTGACATTTCAAAGAAAAAGGAAAAATAAAAATAAACTTGTTTTATTTTAATTTATTTAATTTTTAAATTGTTTCACTGAATTGACTTATAATAGAATGATACTGAAAAGGCGGTTTTATAAATAAAATATTTTAACAACTTTGTAATATAATGTAACTAAAATTTTGATTCATGTATCTTCCTTAAATGGTCAATAAATCAATGTAGGATTGTTGGCAAAATCCTGGTTCTGCACTGAATCTCTAATGGGTGACAATAGCGAATGCTAACGACTTCTAAACAACAAATAATGGAGCGACGAATGGAAGGTTTGTTCTTCTTCAACCCCTAAAACTGATCATCACTAATAAACGAGTTACCAAAGTTGTAGTTTTTTGTGTGATTTTTTCCATGTTCTTCATTATAAAACAATAAATTAAAATCAACCCCCGAATAGGCAGATCCATTGATCATGTGATCTATTAAGAGGGTGTTTTCATTGGTATATCACCATAATATATAATTATCTGATAGAATATTAATCCCAAACCTCCACATGTTTGAAAACTCTAATGCGAAGTGTTCGGGCCAAAACAAACAAGGCCAGAGTCCCTCCTCCTCATGTGTAATTCGTTTCCAAACAACAAATTTGATGGAAAAGATTTTTGAATGGAGTATCAAGGATAATGATAATCCATGGAGGCCAAAGGAATATAATACATTAAGAACGAACCACAACAGCGGACCCAGTAGTCTAACGAAGAATCCATCGGCGTGACGGCACTGGTGGTGGACTGTGGTGGTTCTACTGAAGGAACTATGTAGCTTTCTCCAGCTGTGGTAGTGTGGTAGTAGCCGAGAGATGGTTGTGGGAAGACGTTTCCAACCAGCCATGTCAGAGGAACCTTTCACAAGACAACACACTGCGTTAAAACATGGAAATACCATAGTAAAATGAATGTGGCAGAGGTGGTGGCCCCGAAGATGACCCATAGGGAGGGAGGGTGCATGAGGCTGCTGGGCTCATCCTATCCAGGTAGGAGTCGGCCCTCCCCAAAAGGTCGGGTCGAATTTGGGTTGGGATATTGGACCCAATTCGGGTCCGGTCAACCTGTACCAGTACCCAAACTGTCCTTTTTTAGAAAATTGGCTATAACATTCAAATCGGGAATTTTATTGATGATCCATTTTTGGCATTATAACCCTCGTGATGAGGTGGTTATTTCTTCATGCTATATGTGATTTTTTTGGTAGTCACTATATGATTGATATTTTTAGGAGTAAATTCTTTCATAATAAAGTGTGTTACATGAGAGAATTATTAGGCTGGATGAGACCTGAAGACTCGCGACCATGATTGGATCTACTCCAAGTGACCCTTAGTGGATCAACTTCTATTGACCTGTGTTGATCTGATCATAGCGACCATTTGTGGATCGATGGATATCGATATTATTTGGATCATCTCCTAGACTCCCTATATTGGTCATCTCTTAATGACCCTGTATTGATCATCTCAATAAACCTTTTGTGCATCATCTCATAGATACCATGTGTGGATCATCTACAACATACCCTATGTGGATCATCTCCAAATGGAACTATGTGACCTAGAAGTCCCACGGTACTCATCAGATATGAATACCTCAATAGTCCAAGGGGTGCAGTGTTAGGATGGATAGCCTTTGTTTTTGTATATTATATTATACAAGGGAGAGATATCATGATTTTTGATCATGAATTATGGTTTTTTGTGGATTACTATGAGGTCTTTCCTTGTTTGGTTTTTCCCTACTGAGTATTTTTTAGTCACCCTTACACAGGCATCGCCAGTACATGTTGTGTCTGGTGCAAATGACTGACAAATTGGAGAAGGACATGGTTTTATAGGAAAAGGTGGTTCCATGTGAGATCAGGTAGGTTGGGCGTGCTTCTAAAGCTTCAAAAAGATACTCTATACATACCCATGAGGTGTGGTTTTCAGTGGAAAACATACCATCGATCTCGTACATAATATTATTTCTATTGTCATTTTGGGGATTCTATTCAGGTCCATTTACATTCAGTTGTACTTTTAAACATAGTGGTTGTTAGTAGCATTCAATTTATCTTAACAAGTTCTCTTGGGACATGGTTGTGTGCGTGTGTGTACAGGTACTCCAGAAAATTCCTCCAACTTGTAGGTTGATAGCTTTGGCGCTAGTAATATTCTCCCTGGCCTTCGGGAGGCAGGATTGGGGGAGTCATGACATGGGTCCTTGGGGACTGGTCGTGACAAAGTGGTATCATACATGGTCAGTTATACATCAAGTATTGGGAGAATGTTTTTTTGGTTGCGGGCATCCTTGTAAAATGTTTCTTGTTCGACATCTGATTTGGGGTGTCCAGTGATGGTGCGGTGGCTGATGTATCCATACACCAAGACCATGAATTTTTCTTTTCCGCTCTATAAATAAAAACACTAGTTTCATGCTTCACATAATAATTTAATGTTTCGACATTTTCTTCTGGAATATGTGTCATCTCACCATGTATAGTCCATTGACAATGATACACTATGATCTTTTTCAAGATTCCACCACATTGATAGCTGGACATGATTCTGAAACGTGGTTGTGATGGAAGATCGCCTTGAGATGATGTGTATGTTCAACGATCAGTGCTTGAGATAGCTCCACCGAGTGGTGCACAAGGGTTACCACCACCCATTGGTCAGAATCTAATTCTGGCATTATAGGTGGAAGAAGAAAATTGGAAATGTTCCCCACATGGATTTTATAGATAGATCACTCCGAGGTTCGTGGGAGAGACAGATCCTCGTGTCACTGAGGATTGGTTAGAGGTTGTGACATGGGTCTTCCTCTTAGTGTGGACTCCACTTGATGAATTGGTGGTTCTAGATGCGAGCCTCCAATAGGGCTCAATGGGGATATGGTGGAGTTTTACAATTCCAAATCATGATGAGGCAGCCTTATGTTGGGATGAATTTGAGTGACTTTTCTAGGCTAAGTTCTTCCTCGTGTCCTTGCGCTCAGTGCACACACAATAGTTGGTTCACCTACAATAGGGTAGAATGATAGTGTATGAGTACTCTACAAGGTTTACAGACCACTCTCGCTACCCTATGGATATGGTACAAGCCCCATTCTTTAGGGCCCAGACCTTTGAGATGGGAATCCAATGAGAGATTAGGGTGTGGATGATTTTACTCAGCATCCCCGTATAGGCTGGAGGGTTATTGTGCGACCTACTAGTATGATCATCCTTACAGAGAAAAAAACGATAGTGAGAGATAACATACGTTGATTAGTGGTCGAGTCATCCATTCCGGGTAGCCAACATATGACACACAGGTCCAAATGGGCCAGACCATCTAGAGTGCACCCCTAGGACACATGATTGGTGGTGCAATGACACCATGGAAGAGGGGGATAGAAGAGGAGTACAATTTCCTACTCTTACTGTGGGTAGGGACAAATGGTTCGTGACTACTCAACTCACCATGTAGTCGATAAGCAGGAAATTTAAGGTCCACTAAGGCAGTTGTAGAGGTTTGAGAATGGGGGCCCATAGGGCGGCAAATGTGGAAATGGAGCAGGCAGAGAGGTAGGATGTGGACGACAGTTCCATGTGCTACCACCGCCACCCCATAGTTGTCCACCATGGGCTTAGGGAGCCGTAGCACAGGGGCAATGCCAGATCAATGAGAGGGAGGTATATAACCATGGTGCTCCTGAGATGATTATTGGTATGATATGTGTCTTATACTCCTTGGTTGATGTTCTTATAGATGCAGGTTCTAGTGACACATTACATACCATAGTCCTTGTTCGGATCTCAGAGATTTAGCTAGAGTCATTGGATATATCTTTACGATTAGAGACCACTACTAGAGGATATTAGATTATTAAACCCTATTACTAGTAGTGAATTCCTACTCATGTAGGTGAGAAATTTATGTGGGTTCATAGCAGCATAACATATGGATCCCATAGAGCATCGAGATTTGTGGGTATAACTATTGGACTTGAGGGGATAGGGATTCATGGGGACCAAAATTTCTACATGGGAAATCATAGTTTTCTTCTCAAAGAAGGAATACGTGTTCCTGAGACTATGTTCATAATTTAAGTTGCCTAAACCATGTTAAATTGAAGAACATGTATCCATTGCCAAGAATTGATGACGTCTTCAAACAGCTGAGGGGATTGATGTGGTTCTCAAAGATGTTCCTCAATTATGGCTATCATTAGCAATGGGTACGAGATGATGATGTACTAAAAAAAACCTTTATATGTCATTATATCATTTATGAATTCATGTTGATGTCGTTCGGCATGACTAATTCCATTGTAATATTCATGGGACTCATGATTAAGATCATCTAGACATACCACAATTGTTTCATGGTGGTCATCATTGATGAAATCTGGGTATACTCACCATCAGGGGGAGAAGGCCGCACACCTACGAAATGTTATCTATACACTCTGAGAGAACCATCATTATGGAAAGCCCTTGACATGCCTGTTCTGGACTCTGGAGGGCCACTTTCTAGGACAAGTCAATTTATAGGATAGAGTTGTAGTAGATCTTGCAATAATAGAGGTTGTGCTAGCTTGGGAGCCACCCAGGTGCGTGATAAAGGTGTGGAGATTCTTGGTATTGGTTTCATATTACGAGAGTATCATGCCTAACATTTCCATAGTAGAATCACCATTATCTTAATTGAATAATAAGGGAAACCACTTCATGTGGACAAAGAGATTACAATAGAGTTTCGAGAAGCTCATGCAGAGAATGATGAGTTCCCCCATCTTGAAAATACCAGAAAATGTAATTGGGTAATGTAGTTTTTTGTGACGCATCAAGGATTATACTGGTTTGTGTCCTCATGTAGGAGGGAGTAGTAATTCCTTACAGTTCACAGGAGTGGATGCGGGATGACTCGAACTACGAGACCTTGGGCTTGGAGTTAGGTGAAGATTTATTTTCCCTAAATATGTTGTGGAACTAGATTGGTAGTTAATGGTTTACACTCTACTCTGACAATAAGAGTCTATGGTATAAATTCTTCCAGAATGACTTGAACACGAGAGATTGGTTATGGATGGAGTTCATATAGGACTGTGACATTGAGATAGTATATAATATTTGGAAGGGAACGTGGTGGAAGACACACACAACATGATATTTGGTTTGTGGTTGTTGAGTGAGGGGATAGAGCAGAAAGTCATGATGCAGATATCCTCTATGGATGATTATGGAGCTGCATTCCTTCAGTCGATGACTATTACTCCCCCACTCTTCCACTGAGATTGGGAGGCACAAATTGTGGATGCTGACTATGAGTCCTGATATGTCAAGTTATCCTCAAGATAGGCTCTTTATGGATTTTCAATTGGTGGGGAGCATGTCATCCTTTTTAGAGGGTGCACGGTAGTACTAGTGTTGTTGTGAGAGGATATTTTAATGTAGTTCGATTCTATACCCATGGTGGATGGAGTTCGAAGATATACCAGGATATCTAAAGTTAGTACCAGTCGAAAGGGGTGTATAATGTGGTGGACGATTTCATTTCACGATGCCTCAATTTTCAGCAAATTAAGGATGAACATTAGCTTCCATCAGCTTTGGCCCTGCCAGATGAGTTACTAGAAAGGACGTGGGATGGTATCTCTATTGACTTCATGACCGGATTACCATGATCATCCATGGTCTAGGATTAAATCAATGTGATAACTAAATAACTCACTAACTCATCTCACATCATACCCATTAGGGTGAAGGGATCACTAGGGGCATTGGCATGCCTCTACATCGAGGAGATAGTGTGGCTTCACAGGGTGCTTTTGAATAACGTCTCAGACTCTAACTCTCTCTTCCCATCCAAACATTGAAAGTAATTACAAGAGGTATTCGAGACATAACTATTTTTGAACACATCATTATACTTGTTGGATGATGGTTAGATAGAGAGCAACATCTAAACCATGGAGGACGCTCTTTGTGATTGTGTCCTTGGTTTAGGGAGTAGTTGGGGTTGCACCTTCCACTTGTGTTGTTTTCATAAAACATTAGCTATCACTCAACCACTAGAATTGAAATATAAGAGGCACTTTGTGGGAACCCTTATAGATCACCTCTATGCTGGACAGACCCAGGTGAGTCAGCACTTATGGCTCCACAGTTGGTATAGGCTAAAACTGAGAAGGTGCATATCATCCATAAGTGGATGAGGACAGCATATAGTAGTATGAAATCTTATTATGACATGAGACATATGCACTTTTTGTTCAAGGAGGGGGACCACGTGTTCCTCCGGGTCACACCTCATTAGGGATTGTAGATATTTGGCCAGGGCAGCATGTTAACTCCAAGGTTCAACAGACCTTTTCTGATTCTGTGTAGATTTATAGAGGTGGTGTACCACCTTTCTCTTCCCCCAAAGGCGCACTAGTTCCATGATTTTTTTTATGTTTTGTAGTATAAGAGGTACGTTAATGATCCATCACATGTCATCGACTGGGGAGAGATGGTCGTTAGAAATGGAAAGATGTTTTTTGAGCTCCTAGAGGAGATAAAGGATCGACATGACCACGTCCTTCAAGGATGGTCTATTCCTATGGTCAGCATTTGGTGGCATAACGGGAATATCTAGGTGATCCCATTGGAGAAGGAGGCTCTTATTCATGCTCACGGTCATCATTATTGCTTCTCCTTATTTGAGGTTATGTGGATGTAACGCCCTAATGCGGGGGTGGTTTTGTAATGTCCCCAAAATTCCATGTATTTTTTTTAAATTATATGGAATTATTTTGAGAATATATGCTCTGAAGACATCTTATTTTGATTCCCGGTGAGCTCGGAATAGAATTATGTTCTTTTTTATTTCATTTAATAAATGTTCTACTGGGGTTTTATAACTTTTAAACTGGTGCTCAGATCAAAAATATGAGGGCACTTTTGAACTCAGAAGGGTGGGATTCAACTAGATTGGACAAAACCTCATTTGATGTGGGTGGAGGGAAAAATTATTTTTTTGTATTTTTAAAGAAAAATTAAAAATAAAATAAACTTGTTTTATATTATTGTATTAAATGAATAATCCATTGCAGCGACAATACGTATAGAAGAATGAAACCAAAAATTTCGATTCAAAAAATAATTATCATAATGAATTCCTAACAAAATGTAACTGAATCATTGTTTGATGGTTTTTCCTTTAATGGTTGAGAAAAAACTGTAGGAATGATGGAAAAATCATGGTTCTTCAATGAATATTTTGTGGGTGATGGAAATGAACACCAATAGAAACAAAACAATGGATCATGGAACTACAAACTACAGTTGTATTCGTTTTTCACGATTGAAGCAGATCATCACCAACGAATGAGTTACTCTGGTAGGGGTTTTATTTGTGCTTGATATTACCTCATTCTTCCTTATAAAACAAAGAATGTTGGTCAACCCATGAATAGGATAATATTTAACACTCCATTATTTCATAGAATGTTATCTTTTTAATGTTATTCGTTAACATGAGATACACGCAACAACGTGTTCGAGTGCACCACGACATAAAAACAATCCATTTAAAAATTGGTTATAAATAATATTAACAAAATTTTAAATTTTATATATATCCTATATAATTATAAACTTAATATTTTGTGATTCATAGATATAATATAATGACAAATTCTATTTTTCATATAAAAGAAGTATTTTTTAGAAAATGAAATTGTATAGCCTATTTAATGGAGAATCATTTTTAAAACTATTATTTGACACTTTTTTATATTTAATTTAATGAAATTAAATTCTTCTTTATAATAAAGACTTTATAATTTAGTTTGGATAAATTTTTGGTACTTTTATAATTACATTCATATTTTTGATTTAGAGTGAAAAATATTAAATTTTATTTGAAAACAACATTTTTAATGGAAATAATTTGTAGTGATAAATTATTCATTTCAATGGTTTGGAATGTATTATTAGATTATATTTTTATTATTTAATACAATGTAGTTCATTATATGTAATTTCACATTTAAATTGGAAACAAACACATGCCAATCATTTCATAGTTTACTTTTAAAGAACCAACTTTTTTTGGTTTTGACAATGAGAATTAATTTTAAATTAATTATTAAAACATATATGTTTATAATTTTGTAAAATAGAATTCATTTTTGAATTCAAAATATTCAAATTAGATTAAGGTGAATTGTTTATCTTTTTCTCAAAAAACATCAATTTTTTGAAGAATAGTCAAAAATACAGTGTTATTTTTTAAAAACAAGTTTTTATATTAATAATTAGTTAATTTGATAAAATTTATTTAAATATAAATATATATATATTACCAATTTATGTTCTATGTAATTCATTGGAGTCATTTTATAATAAAAATAGATGTATAAATTATTATTGATCCTTTTACCATCTTTTACCGACATTCTAGGAACAATTGAAAATTTGTATAAATATTAATTTTACCACTTATGTCAGTTGAATATCAAAAATATGAGAGGCATGGATGACATTAGTAATTAAAATTTGGTTCAATAATAGGAAAATAATTTTTGGTGAATAGAATCTTTGGACTTTTATTTACAACGCATAAAATTAAATAGGGTAATTAATGGTAAAAATAATATTGTAATTACCCTAACACATATCATAATTCTATTGGATAAGTGAAAATAGACCAACAACATCATTAGGAATAAAATATGATCATTTTTTCACTTGAAATCGATTAGGATGTTTATTATTATTATATTTGAATAAGTGATAAAAGTGTTAAATTCAATGTTTAATAACAATACCATTTTAAAAATAGGGTTGTAAATAAGATAAATTTGACTATAAATATTAAAAAGAAATCTAAAATGATTTCCAACATCATTGTTTTATATTTATAATTTTTAGACATTAAATAATCAAATTTATTTATGATACAATGATGAAGTAGTAATTACCTTATTAATGAATAAATCAAATAAATGGTATAATAAATATTAAAATAAATAAAATTTCATTATTTTTAGGACATCTGGGAATTTTATAGGTGAATATGACATGTTAGTATTGATTCATTGTATCTTTTTATATGTAATAAATTTTCTAATACATTTTGAAAAACAAAATACTCATGTGTCAAATTTGATATAAATGTGTTTTTTAAAATAGATATTATATATTTAAAATATATAATATTCCAAAAAATCGAGGTATTGGCCAAAGGGGTTAAATAATATTATGTATGACACTAATGAACCACTTATTTATCTCTTTTATGTTTATAGTATGGTTATTAACCATATAGTGTAAAAATACAAGATGACATAGTAAAAGATAAACTATTTAACTAAGAGTTAAATCTAAATGATATGGTTAATATGGTGACTTAACTTGATTAAAAACTTTTATATTAGTGGTTGTTGACCCATACCAACCTAATAATGTAAATAAATAATTTTTTAGAAATTAGAAGCCGAAAATAATTTTATTATAAAATAATATTTTAAGTATGTTTTAAAGTGACCATCACCTCACTTATAAAAGGGTAATTCCCATTCTCTCTATATCAAACCTCAAAATCCATTTGATTCGGCCAAAACCTCCCCAAATATCCTCCCAACATCCCTCAAATCATCGTAGAGTTCATACATTGATCAGAAAGACAACCTATGAATCCATTTTGATCAACTAAAAAGGAAACACTCGAATAAGATGTAATAATTTCAACACACTCTTTCAAGTTATTTTCATCACCCACATCCTCTATATTTGTTGATTACATACCAAAATAATTACTTCAATACCTACTACATAATATGGTGTTATTATTAATATGGTACACCATTATTTTTTATTCTTTCCATCCTCTAACTGACAATGTCACCATACGTGCGTACGTATGGCTTACAGTCTCCACATCGTGGTGTAGTTATCCAGAATGGCCTATAGGCCTTCATTTTTATTTATTATTTACATCCCCATTTCAAGGGATGATGGGTAACCCTTATGAGGCCCTTTGGCTCAAATATTACATGGAATGTAGTCTTTGTAGATAAAATGACCCGAAGGTCTTATGTAATTCAACCAGACTATCCACAAGGAACTACCCCACCCCAGCATCTACATCATGATAGTAGCTCTCCACCTTCGAATGGCCACCTGGAGGGGAATCCTATGAAAGCACAGGCTTTTCCCAATGGCATAGTCATACCCTCGCATTCTGAAAAAACTATTTTTCTATTCTCTACTAAGTGCACCTATTATGAATCCTTTTCTCGGGCTGCTCCTTTTTTTACAATGTGTCTGGGGTAACTTCATGTGGCCCGAAGGCCTTCAGGTGGCTTGAAGGCCTTAAAGGTAGCCCGAAAGCCATACTGACCTGATGGCCTGGGTAGCCCGAAATCCTTAAGGACTTCAAGCCAAAACTGATGGCCCAAGGTGAATAGTTCCAGGTTCTACAGTACCGAATAGTACCTGCTATTGTAACTGCTACAATGATTGCTTTAGTACCCGCACAGTGTGCAGTTCTTCTATAGTACCTATACAATGCACAGTTCTACTATAGTACTCGCACAGTGTTTAGTACTTCTACAGTTCCTACTGCAATACTGCTAAAGTACCTTGAAATATTCCTATACCTAGTTTTGAACCTTCTTCAGTACCCACACAGTGCACTTAAGGATGCACGTCGTGGTGTAGTTTTTTATTCAAACACATCATTATTTGGATGTCTATAATAATTAGTTTAACTATTTTAAATAATAAATATAAAATTTTAATGATTCTATATATATGATATACCATCCAATTACATACTATTTCACCATCAATATAATGATATTGTGGTTCGTGCATACGTACAAATTACCATATCCACGACGTGATGATATTTATTTCCACATTCAACATTCAATGATGTTTATAAAAAGATATATTATTAATAATTATTTAATATATGATATAAAAATTCTACTTTAAAGATATATATATGTTTGTGTGTGTATATACTTCGATATATCTTATTCACTTACATCCATTCAATACAATGTGGACACAGAAATATCATTTACGTGTACGTACAAGCTACAGTCTCCGTAACCGGTGGTTTCCATTTAATATATCTATCTATTATACATACTTAAATTATAAATATATATGATATATAAATCCCGTTTTATATTCTAGAAGTATATAAATCATGATCTAAATGATACGATCAAGAATAACAAGTTAAAACACATACGATAACGAAAGCGAATATTACCAGAAATGATAATTTAACATGAAATCAATATTAAATGGGTATTATAAATTCATAAATGAATCATTTATTATATAATAAATATAAATATGGTTCTGTTATAATTTGATATTATGATAAATTAATTATAAATGAGGTTAAACATACCCTCGACCAAAGGAATGGGCAAGGTAAGTGTTAATTTCCCAATTTCATTATTATTAGAGGATTTTTTTATGTATGTATCTACTGGGAAATATATATTATCCATTTACATGATTCATAAATGTGTTTTAAAATTTATTATTTTAATGGGTGTTTTTTTACTAAAACATCATTTTAAATGTTTTAAATATTTATTTTCAAAACCATTCTCATTAATGTCCATGTTTTCAAAATGGTATTAAGGATTTATTTATATAGACATGAATGTTTTAGAATGTTAATTAATTTAAAAAGTTTCAATATTTTATGGGAAAATTTGATTGAAGACTATCATTAAATTTCATATTTTATTAATTACTTGACTTTTAAATGATTTTATGAAAAAGGGATATTTCTCCCAACGATTTTTACTGATCATTTTCAACTATGTCGACATCCTGTAAGGGATATTATTCTTGATCGAGGATTATTTTTTATTATAAAAGTCATCCATAATGTATTTTAGAATTTTTGAAATATTTTATTGTGGATGTGTTATTTTTATACAATTCATGGTTTAGTGTTAATGTATTGACATTTCAATTGCTAGTTTTAATACGAATGTTTATGTTATGATTCAACCATTTCATATGAGGACCGTATTGGACATAGTAAGTGACGAGTGAAGCCCGATATAGCTCATCGGTGCATTGGTGGGTCCCATTAGGCAATTAGATGAGGAATTGGTTGTGGACTTCCCCAATTTTGATATATGGTTTTGGTCGAGGACATAATTATTTTTTGACATCCTGGCCTAGGCCTTGAAAAAATGTTTTAGAATGTCCTGCATTATACATTACCTCATTTTGAAAATATTATTGATGGTTCATGTGGTTATTCAACTAGTAGAATACCCATGACATTGTTTTATTATTGAATTATTTACACATTTCATATTCCTTCAATAAAATGTTCATGTTTATTATTTGTAAATTCATGTGTTTTATATTATTCACCATGCATAATGTTTATGTAATATTCTATTGTATTACTTACCCTTACTGATCATTTGAGCTCAACCTTTTCTAATATTTTATTTTCCCTGGATTCCTTGAAGTTTCTTATAATGTTTAAGCAGGTTTAATCAAGGGGATTAATGTCGTTATAAAATGCTCATTTATGTTGTGTTGTTTCTAAGGTGTAATGTAACTTTCAAGTATATAATCTATTTTCCAAGACTGCTAAACTGATTAGTCATTCAGGACTTGATTCCTAGTAATCATGCTAATGATTTATAGAAATACAGTGACTCTAGGTAAAAGGGGTCAGGGCGTTGCAATTGGTATTAGAGAAAGTGTAGTAGTAACATTAGAAACTAGATTTAGGAAAATACTAATTAGATAACATTACCCTATGATAGAATTTGGGGATTATATTGGATGAACATACTAGAATTTTGTTATTGTTGAGATTTTTTGAATTTTCTAAGAAATACATTCCTATCTAGATACGAGCAGTTATAGGAAACTCCAGCAGGGATGTGCCTAGGAGTGAAAACTCTGACAATGAGTTTTGGGCTTCACATGGGGTATCCTTGTACACAAAAATGGGACATGTTTCACTCTTAGGTATGACACTCCAATGGTATATTCTTTGGATAATTCACATTTTCATTAGAATCCATTATGAAGGATTTATAAGTAATTACATCCTCAATGAAAACATTTTATGATTATAGATTATATGAATAATCTTTTAAATTAACATTATGTATTTTAATAGTTTTGAATTATGAATTTTGATTCATAAACTATCTTATTTCATGCCATTGTTTAGAAATGATTCATAGTAGAAGGATTGAGAACTCTAGAAATACACATGAACCAAATATTAAGAAGGATCATATCTTTCATGGTATTTAGCCAATATTTAGAAGGAAAAAAGTCTCCCATGTATTCTAATCATATAAATATATAGTATCATGTGTTAATATGTTAAGTAAAGAATTTTATATGGATTTCAAGGGAAGTAAGAGAAGAAAAGGATGGATGAGATAAATATGGATAAAGTGAAGAGGGGAAAGATGTATTTTTCGAATATTTGACAATTGTGGGTAGAATCACATTGGAAAATGATTGAAGGGAATAGATATTTGTTATTAATGTATAGAAAAAGGATACAAACTACGTGATTTCAGAAGTAAGATAAATGGTTCAACTGTATAATGCTTCCTCTGCAAGGATTTGAGATACTACACGAATCAATGTCGATATCATCAGAGTATTCCCCAAATGACGTAATTGGATAATAATCATGTTATGATACTACCAAAGATGCAGAGGAATGAATAGTGTTATTATTTTTTTATTAATAATTTATTTAATTTTAGTGTTCTGTCAATGATGTTCTGATTATATTAATTAAGGAAATAAATAAGGATTTTACTATAGTACTATTTCATTTAGTATTTGAGATTGTATCATACCAAGTAATGTAACACAGTTTCATGTTAAAATTTTAGGAAAATACATTGTTAATGGAAAGGTAAACCATTATATGGTCTTGATACTGAGGTATTGATTTTGGAATAAGAGATAGTTGATTTAGATAAATTATATTGGATATTCGTGACTACCTTGGAACTGATTAATGGGTTGTTTCTTCCATCATTGTTGGAATATTCAAAAATTATTAATATAAGGGATATTTTTAGTATTCTATAATGAATAAAGGAGAGATAATTTAATCAATATGGTTTTATGGTAATTCAGGGTGTTACCGTGTTTTAAAAAAATGCATTAAACGGTGTTCATATGTTATTACGAAGAATAAGAGATCATCATTTTTTACCATCCTTATAAATTTTGGACTGTGAGTTTGGAAAGAATTATTTTGGATAAGTATAAAAGATTGACTGAAATATGTTTTAGGTTGGATACTATTATTAATGTTAAATAATTTCTTGTGAATAATTTTTTATTATTATAAAAAGGACAACCCAGAGGTCATGCGGTAACCTGTCGCATCTGGAAAGTCCGTGAGACTTGATCCCGCAATTGAAGTGCGATAAGGGTGCATCACCAACCACTTGCCTAATTGATGTCCTATTTTGTATAATGTAGTTTTTTTAATATAGTCTGAAAAGTTAATTATAAAATTATTATATTTGGAACTGTAACATCCCAAGTAAGTAATGAATAATAGATATTTTTATCTAGGTATATTAATAAATTTGATAGTGTTTTAGAGGCTTAAAATGAAAATAAATCCAATCTTGAACATGGAATACACTAATATTTTTAAAAAATTGTTTTACTGCCTTTTGATGGAAAACCATTTTCAAATATATATTTTGATAATTTTATAAGCTATGTTTGTCAAAATAAACTTATTCTTTATGATTGGGAGATCAAAATTTACTTTGTGTGAATTTTTGGTATTTTTCTGACAATGTTCATTTTTAATGAATAGTGAAAAATACTGCATTTTACATCAAAACTGATTTTTAATCTAATTTATTTATATGATTAGATTATTTTTTGAATTTTTTTTAAAGTGAAATTATAATATATTTTTACCATTTAATCCAATAGTGGTCATTGGATTTAATTTCACTTTGAAATTGGACTTCAACTAGTGTCAATCTTTTGATACTTATTGTTTCATAAAAACAGGCTATTTGTCATGACAATGGGAATTAATTATTAAATTAATTAATGTAACTTATATAATTTGAATTTTTTAAAATAGACATCATTTTTGAATTCAGAATATCAAATATAGCTTAGGGTGATGTTTTGGTATTTTTCTGAAAAACATCAATTTTTTATGAATAGTGAAACCACAAAGTGGTAGTTAAAGAAACTGATTTTTTGTTTAAATGAAACTTTGCCACTTCTGTGATTTGATTTTCAAAAATCCGACAAACATGGTTGTCATTAAGAACCAAAATGTGGTTCAATGAAATTAAAATATTTTTTTGGTGAATAGTAACTTTTATGTTTTTAATCGCGATTAGAGGTAATTAGTGTAGTTTAAGGTAAAAATAATGTTATAATAACATGAGATGAGCTTGACACATGTCCTACCCTCATTGGATGTGTCATGGCCGACCAAGACAATCCATGGGTCATCTTGGGGACCCCATGGAGCCAGTTTGGTTGGGAAATGACATAAATAACTTTTTATTTAATGTTAAAGTAAAAATGACACAAACATGAGTTATTTTACTAAAACAATTTTTACATGGAGTTATACAAGAAATATTTTTTATTATAAATAGTCATTGGAAATCTAAAAATATTTCCTACATCATATTTTTTTTATAATTTTTAAGCTTTAAATAAATTAAATTATTTGTGACATCATGATGATGCACCGATTACATCATTAATAATGGATTTAAATAAATTGAAAAGATAATTTATAATATATGACATACACATGTCCAAAACCTATTGGATGGGTGAATTTCGAACCCTTATCACCTTACCCTCGAATTATATCAATGTGGGACTTTTTTAATCCGAAACTCATTTTAAAATAACGTATCATTTCTTTACTTTCCAAGAGTGCCCCTCCTCTTCTCTTATAAAAGGCCCCCACCTATACCCCCTTACCCACACTTAAAAAGCCTTTGTCTCAGCCAAACCCTACCCATTTTGTCTCTCCACATCCCTCTATTACTCCTTGAATCCTCAATTTGGGCAGAAGTCTTCCCAAGGAAGCCTTTGAGCTCAAACCAAAGGGAGTTACCCGATTTTAAGGTAATGTCTTCTCTTGAGTCCTTTTGTTTGATTTTAATTCTCCAACCCCCTAAACTATTTTTATTTATTTATTTTGTAACAACTCCAGTATATTCAATATACTAGGATTTTTTTATAAGAAGGATTCGTGCTACACTTACACACACCTACATCTAATGGTTAAAGAACATACTGTTTCCGTGTTTGGGGAATTTCGGCCTCTCGAAACGATGAATGTTCAAAATTCTTTTAACAGCTTCAAAGGTGGCCATTAAGATGACACTATATTTATATATGATTTAAAGTATGTTAATGTTTTCCTTAATCTTCTGTATTTTTCATTTTGGGAATACCTTTATGGTTTCCATAATGGGTAAACGCGATATCTTCATTTAAGGAAGTGCGGACTACCGCCGCCTAAAAATGATTTGATTCATTAAATATTATATGTGGGATTAATAAAGGATGTATTTATGATATTATATATGATATTAAACTGGAATTATAATATACCTTTATATCATTATTATTTAATTCTACAAAATACGAAATATAAATGAAAGTAGCGTTCATGCGTACGTACGGCTTACCGTCTCCATGAACGGTGCATTTCATTTATTAACTTTAAATGACTATGTAATATTATAAATGCATGTATATACTGGATATATATGATATATATGATATATAAAACATGATTATAATTCTGGATATAATGGATACATGAACAACTTGTAATTATAAAGGGTTTATTTTTGACTCAAGTACCAATAATCGTTAAAGAAACCGTTATTAACTTAAATAATTCTATACTGTTAATGACATGGAAATAAGTGATATAAAAGGAATAATGAACTTGAAAATGGTTCTTAAACGAGTAGAAATTAACTCAAGTTTATTATTCAGGAGATTAATGAACGACCGGTCAAGTCGGACGCGACGTATGGGACTTCGTCTCAATCTCCTTTCATTGAGGAATATTTTGTTTTATACACAAGCTTCTTTTATACTATATATAAACCCCTTTGACTTTTACGTTTATTCAAAAGGAATATTTTTTATACGAAGAGTTTACTAAACGACAAAAGGGAATGTTTTTGTCATACGAATGCGGCCACAATGAATTCTCCTCCGCTGTGACAATTATTTGAGTTTCGGCTTCGTCTACAAGCCATACCTTTTTTTAAAAATAAAAACAAATTCCATGATTTACTTTACTTTTATTTTGGTATTGAAAATGGTTTTCATAATGTTTTTATATCAATGTGTTGTATTTATATCTTGTGATTGAAAGGTGGAAATGTTAAGTTTCCTTTATGAATGTTTTATGTGATACGATTATGTTGAGGTTCTTGGGAATTATTATGAAGACAGGTGGTTCTATGATAAACTAAGGGCGGGTGAGCCCGATATATCTCTCCAATGCATTGGGTAATGCGAAGGAGTGAAACGTTAAGGTTTCTCTGAAGAGATTTAGGGAATATACTATGATGGGTATTCCAAACGTAACCAAGAGGGTTACTCCCTACGTAAGAATGTTATGAATGCCTCAAGTTACCTTTATGTCTTATGATTTCTATGATTTATTCATGATTTGATGAGGTAGTTAAAGTGCTTATGTTTTATGTGTAAAGTATGATTTCAGTCTTATGTATATATGAACTCATGTTTCCTTTCCATATTTTTATAACCCATACTGAGCTTTTTTTATGCTTATCGCAAGTTTTTTGAAATGTTTTTCACAGTTCAAGGGAAACGTACATGATAAGATGATAGTGTCAAGGATGTGTCAAGAAAGAATCCATTTATTATTTTAAATATATCTCCATTGACGGGAAAAATTAATACTATCTTTATGTATCCACTTTGTTTAAATGTGGAATTAATGCAAGTTTTATGATCTAATTCTCTAAAAATATAAACCTGGAAATATCCTCAATTTGTAATCTTGTAATAACTCATGAATAATTAATGTTTAAGGCCAGGGCCTTATAGTTGGTATCAAAGGTCAGTTTAGATAACTTTAGGAGTTAGAATTCTAATAAATGATTATCAAAAAATATTTTTTTATGGTCAAATTGAAATGATATAGCATTTGAAGATTACCATGTTGCTTCATCTAAGACATGTTTTTTCAGAAGGTTTTTCCATAGAGGAAACATGGAAGCACTTCTAGGAAGGCATACAAAAGGAAATAACCTTCCAAATCAGCATCCTGAGATGGTCGGAATTGGAACTGAATAGTTTGTTGCAGTAATGGCACAGTTGACTAAACCGATAAATGGTGGTGGTATCCATGAATGAGATCAGCCAGATCAACCTCAGAGGAACATGTCAGTGGTGGAACATTTAATGAGGCAGCATCCCCCATCATTTAGAGGATCATCTGACCCTGTGCTAGCAGAAGGGTGGATTAAAGTACTAGAGAAGATTTTTGATGTCATTGGGTGTTCAGACAATCAAAAGGTTAGTCTTGATATTTACCGTTTGGAGGGTGAAGCAGATCAATGGTGGTCGATGGTTAAAAATATCAGGGACGCTGATGAGATTGATTCTCTCGACTAGGATTAATTCAAAGTTATGTTTCTTTAGAAGTATTTTCCCAAGGCTGTTCGACTTAGGATGAAAAAACAATTCCTAGAATTGAGGCAAGAGGAAGACTCAGTGGCCGCTTATGAAGAAAGGTTCACTCGATTGGCAAGGTATGCTCCAAATTTTATGTGAGACCATGATAGTAAAATCAATCGTTTTTACTCTGGAATAAAGCCAAAATATCGAAGGGCAGTAGCTTCTTGTGAGTTTAAAAGTTATGAAAAGATTTTTCGATTTTTTGAGAAGGTGGAAATGGAGTTTTCCGATGATCAAGTGTTTTATAACAACCAACAGAAGAAGAGACCATGGTGGTAGGAGAAAGGGAAAAATTCTTCAAAAAAGTCTGATGGTAAGAAATATAAGTTTCGAGTTTGTGATAAATGTGGGAAAAGGCATGCTGGGGAATGTCTTCTGAACTCTGGAAAGTGCTACCGATGTGGTAAGATGGGACATAAGGCTCGTGATTACACTGAAAAAGATCAAGGTAATGGTAAGACTAAATTTGATTTATAGATAGTGAAATGTTTTAAGTGAAATGAGATGGGTCACTATGCAAACGAGTGTCCGACAAAGAGATTGAGTGATGGGAAGCAGTTATACTACAAGGAGAAAGGGGTGGTGGAATCCTTTGCAACTACTTCAGCAGATGTCAGGACCTCAAATGAAGTTGTATCAGGTAATTGTTTGTTTTTCCAGATTATGCCAATGTGTTTTTTGATTCGGGGTCTACACATTCTTTCATCTCTGAAAACTTTTCTAGTAAAATGGGAATACCATCTCAAGAAATGACTCCTGAACTATTGGTAAAAACACCTGGGGGAAATGCTGAGGCAAAAAGAATTTATAAGAATCTTCCTATCCTTATCCGTGGAAAGAAACTACTTGAAAACCTTATTGTTTGACCTCTAGTAGAGTTTTATGTTATCTTGGGTATAGATTAGCTCACCATTTACCCTGCTAAGATTGACTATAGAGCTAAAGAAGTTTCTTTTCAGAAATACTTTCAGATTGTGTACAAGAATGAACCCTTACTGTTGATAACATATCAAGAGGCTGAGAAACTAGTAAAAGATGGAAATGAATGTTACCTTGAACACGTCGTTGAAAATAAAGGAACTGTTCAGATTAATGATGTGCCAGTTGTAAATGAGTATCCTGATGTTTTTCTTGATGAGTTGCCTGGAATAATACCAGATCGGGAAGTGGATTTTACTGTAGACTTAGTTCCTGATGCTAAGACAATTTCAAAACCCCATTATCAAATGGCTCAAATAAAACATTTAGAGTTGAATGAGCAATTGCAAGATTTATTAGAGAAATGTTTCATTCGACCTAGCACATCACCATGGGGTTCTCCTGTTTTATTTGTTAAGAAGAAATATGGTTCTATGAGACATTTCATTGATTATAGAGCCTTGAATAACATCACTATTAAGAAAAAATATCCTTTGCCTCATATCGATGATTTGTTTGATCAGCTCCAGGGAGCACAATATTTTTCAAAGATTGACCTGAGATCGGGCTACCATCATCTGAAGGTAAAGGAAGCATATGTTCCAAAGACAGCGTTTCGTACATGATATGGCCATTATGAATTTGTAGTAATGCCTTTTGGGAAAACCAATGCACCTACTGTATTCATGTACTTAATGAATAGAATTTTCCATGATTTCTTGGATAAGTTTGTGGTGGTTTTCATTGATGAAATTTTGGTGTTTTCTAAAAGTAAAGAGGAGCATGAAATACATTTAAGGGTTATTTAGTAAACCATAAAAGAAAAGAAATTTAATGGGAAATTCAACAAGTGTGGGTTTTGGTTTCAACAAATTTCTTTCCATGGTCACATTGTTTCAAAAGATGGGATTATTGTTGATCCTGGGAAAACAAAAGTTGTGGAAGACTGGCCAAGACCCACATATGTAACTGAGATTCATATCTTCCTTGGTATGGTAGGCCATTACTGAATATTTGTTAGAAATTTTTCATGGTCATCTATTCCAATGACTAAGCTAACTCGGAAGGGTGTTAAGTTTATCTGGACAAAAGAATGTGATGATTTTTTTCAGGAGTTGAAAAAAAGATTGGTGAATGCTCCAGTTTTGGCACTAACATCCATGAATGGTGAGTTTGTTATCTAAAGTGATTCTTTATTGAAAGGACTTGGTTGTTTCCTAATGCAGAATGATCATGTAATTGCTTATGCTTCACGACAGTTGAAAACTCATGACGTAAGTTACCCGACACATGATTTGGAATAAGCTTCTGTTGTTTTCTCTTTAAAAATATGGAGGCATCATTTGTATGGAGTAAAGTGTGAAATATATACCAATAACAAATGTTTAAAATATATATTCACTCAGAAAGAATTGAACATGAGACAAAGGAGATGGCTAGAATTAATCAAGGATTACGATTGTACAATTCATTACCATCCGGGAGAAGCAAATAAAGTGGCCGATGCTTTGAGTCGAAAAAGTAATTCTTCATTAACAATATTGCGTTTGGAACGAGATCCTTTGGATAAGGATTTGATGAACTTTGGAATAGAAGTTTTTGGAGTAGAAATTTCTTATGTTTTGTTTCAGGTATCAGTGAGATCATCTCTATCAGATAGAATCAAGAAAGCAGAGAAGCAAGATAGTGAGTTGCAGAAAAAGTTAGAGCTGGTTCAGAAGGGTAAGTTGCGTGAATTCAACATTGATTATTATTGTGTTTTGTGATTTGGGAAGAGATTGTGTGTGCCTTGTGATTCATAGTTGAACAGATAGTTGTTATGTGAAGCTCATAGTTTTCCGTTTTCATTTCATTCTGACAGTACTATGATGTACAGAGATCTGCGGGAGTATTACTGGTGAGATGGAATGAAAAGAGATATTGATGATTTTACTATGAAGTGTTTGACTTGTCAATAGGTTAAAGTAGAGTGGCAGTTACCGAAAGTGATGCTTCATCCTTTACCTATGCCAGAGTGGAAATGGGAGAATATATCAATGGACTTTGTTGTGGGATAACTGAAGACATCTCGAGGTAATAATGCAATCTGGGTTATTGTTGATCACTTGACTAAATCTGCTCATTTCCTTTCTATATGAGATATTTTCTCTCTAGATCAACTTTACCATTTGTATCTTAAAGAGATAGTCAGGTTACATGGAGTTCCTCTCTCCATTGTATCTGATCGTGATCTCATGTTTACTTCTAACATTTGGATGGGCCTTCAGATGTCGTTGGGTACTGAATTAAATTTTAGTACAACATTACATCCTCAATCAGATGGGCAGTCAGAATGAACAATTCAGACATTGGAGGATATGCTACATTCTTGCTCTATGGATTATCAGGGAAGTTGGGGCCAACATCTTTCTTTGGTTGAATTTTCATATAATAACAGATTTCATTCCAGTATACAGATGGAACCATTTCAGGCATTATATGGGAAGCGGTGTCGAACTCCATCTTTCTGGGATGAAGTGGGTGAAAGGAAGATGATGGGACCAGAATTGGTAGAAGAGATTGCAGAAAAAGTTCAGCTGATTCAGAAACACATGAGAACAACTCAGAGTAGGAAGAAGATTTATGCGGACAATAGGAGGAAGGATCTCTTTTTTGAGGTAGGTGATCATTTTTTTATTAAAGTATCATCATGGAAAAGTTTGATGCGATTTGGTAAGAAAGGAAAGATGAGTCCAAGGTTCATTGGACCATATGAAATTCTGGAGAGAGTTGGATCAGTTGCATACTGGGTGGCTTTACCTCTGAGTTAATCTCAGGTACACAATGTTTTTCATGTTTCGATGCTGAGAAAGTACATGCCAGATCTATATCATGTTTTGAGTCGAGAGGTAGTTCAGTTGGAAGAGAACCTATCATATGAGGAATAGCCGGTCCAGATTCATGACCACATGGAGCAATTGTTACAGAATAAGGTGATTAATCAGGTAAAGGTTTTGTGGAAAAACCATATGATGGAAGAGGCAACATGGGAATCTGAAAATGCAATGATGGATAAGTACCCCCATTTATTCGATAAGTAAATAAATTGCGGGGACACAATTTTCTAAAGAGGGGAAGGATGTAACATCCCAAGTAAGTAATGACTAATAGATATTTTTATCTACATATATTAATGAATTAGATAGTGTTTTAGAGGCTTAAAATTAAAATAAATCCAATCTTAAGTATGGAATACACTAATATTTTTAAAAGATTTTTTTACTGCCTTTTGATGGGACACCATTTTTAAATCTATATTTTGACAATTTTATAAGATATGTTTGTCAAAATTAACTTATTCTTTACGATTGGGACATCAAAATTTACTTTGGGTGATTTTTTTATATTTTTCTGTCAATGTTCATTTTTTAATGAATAATGAAAAATACTGCATTTTACATCAAAAATGCTTTGTAATATAATTTATTTATATGAATAGATTATCTTTTGAATTGGTTTTAAGGTTAAATTAGAATATATTTTTACCATTTAATCCATTAGTGGTCATTGAATTATTTTCACATTGAAATTGGACTTAAACAAGTGTAAATCTTTTGATACTTATTGTTTCATAAAAACACGCTATTTGTCATGTCAACGGGAATTAATTATTAAATTAATTAATGTAACTTATATGATTTGAATTTTTTAAAATAGACATGATTTTTGAATTCGGAATATCAAATATAGCTTAGGGTGAAGTTTTGTAATTTTTCTGAAAAACATCAATTTTTGATGAATAGTGAAACCACTAAGTTGTAGTTAAAGAAACTGATTTTTCGTTTAAATGAAACATTGCCACTTCTGTGATTTGATTTTCAAAAATCTGACATACATGGCTTTAATTAATAAGTAAAATGTGGTTCAATGTGATTAAAATAATTTTTTGGTGAATAGAAACTTTTATGTTTTTAACCGCGATTAGAGGTAATTAGTGTAGTTTAAGGTAAAAATAATGTTATAAAAATATGATATGAGAATGAAACATGTAATACCCTCATTGGATGTGTCATGGCCGACCAAGACATTCCATGGGTCAACATGGGGACCCCATGGAGCCACTTTGGTTGGGAAATGACATAAATAACTTTTTATTTAATGTTAAAGTAAAAATGACACAAACATGAGTTATTTTACTAAAACAATCTTTACATGGGGTTATACAAGTCAGATTTTTTATTATAAATTGTCATTGGAAATAAAAAAATATTTCCTAAATCATAGTATTTCTTTTATAATTTTTAGACTTTATATAAATTAAATTATTTATGACATCATGATGATGCAGCGATTACCTCATTAATAAAGGATTTAAATAAAATGAAAAGATAATTTAAAATCTATGAACTAAACATGTCCAAAATCTATTGGATTGGTGGATTTAGAACCCTTATCACCATAACCTAGAATTATATCATTGTGGGACCTTTTTAATCCGAAAATCATTTTAAAATAATGTAACATTTCTTTACATTCCAAGAGTGCCCCTCCTATCCTCTTATAAAAGGCCCCCACCTCTACCTCCTTACCCACACTTCCAAAGCCTTTGGCTCGGCCAAACTCTGCTCATTTTGTCTCTCCACATCCCTATCTTACTCCTTGAAGCCTCACTTTGGGCAGAAGTCTTCCCATGGAAGCCATTGAGCTCAAACCAAAGGGAGTTACCCGATTTTAAGGTAATGTCTTCCCTTGAGTCCTTTTGTTTTATTTTACATCTCCAACCCCCTGAACTATTTTTATTCATTTCATTTGTAACAAATCCAGTATCTTCAATATACTAGGATGTTGATATAATAAGGATTTTATCTACACTTACACGCACCTACATCTAATGGTTAAAGAACATACTCTTTCCGTGGATGGCGAATTTCGGCCTCCTGAAACGATGATTGTTCAACAATATTTTAACACCTGGAAAGGTGACAATTAAGAAGAAACTATATTTAAATATGATATAAAATATGTTTATGATTTCCATAAGCTTCTGTATTTTTTATTTTGGGCATACCTTTATGGTTTCCATTATGAGTAAACGCGATATCTTCATTTAAGGAACTGCGGACTACCGCCCCCTCAAAGTGATTTGATTCGTTAAATACCATATGTGGGTCATATAAAGGATGGAGTTATGATATTATATATGATATTAAAATTTAATTATAATATACATTTATATATTTAAGATTCCATTCTATAAAATACGAAATAGAAATGAAAGTAGTTTTCATGCATACGTACGGCTTACCGTCTCCATGAACGGTGCATTTCATTTCTTACCTCAAAATGATTATGTAATATTATAAAAGCATGTATATACTGGATATATATGATACATATGATATATACATCATGATTATAACTCTGGATATAATGGATACATGAACAACTTGTAATTATAAAGGGTTTATTTTTTACTCAAGTACCAATGATCGTTAAAACGACCGTTATTAACTTAAATAATTACATAGTGTTCATGACATGGAAATAAGTGATATAAAAGGAATAATGAACTTGAAAAAGGTTCTTAAACAAATATAAATAAACTCAAGTTTATTATTCATGAGATTATGGAATGAACGAGTCATGTCGTGCCCGAGGTATGGGACTTCGTCTCAATCTCCTTTCATTGAGGCATATTTTGTTTTATACACAACCTTCTTTTATACGGGTTATAAACCCCTTTGACTTTTATGTTTATTCAAAAGGAATATTTTTTATATGAAGCATTTACTAAATGAAAAAAGGGAATGTTTTTGTCGTACGTATGCGGCGACAACGACTTCTCCTCTGCCATGACCATTATTTGAGTTTTGGCTTCCTCTACAAGCCATAACTTTTTAAAAAAAGAAAATTAAATACCATGTTTTAATTTTCTTTTATTTTGGTATAGAAAATGGTTTTCATAATGTTTTTATATCATTGTGTTGTATTGAT
Organism: Viscum album; assembly: GCA_963277665.1. Lineage (NCBI taxonomy): Eukaryota > Viridiplantae > Streptophyta > Magnoliopsida > Santalales > Viscaceae > Viscum > Viscum album. The sequence goes on from OY728121.1 coordinate 203,429,144, forward strand.
ATCTTGTGATTGAAAGGTGGAAATGTTATGTTTCCTTTATGCATGTTTTATGTGATACGATTATGTTGAGGTTCATGGGAATTATTATGAAGACGGGTGGTTCTGTGATAAACTAAGGGAGGGTGCGCCCGATATAGCTCTCCAATGCATTGGGTAACGCGAAGGAGTGAAACGTTAAGGTTTTCTCCAAAAATATTTAGGGAATATACTGTGATGGGTATTCCAAACGTAACCATGAGGGTTACTCCCTACATAAGAATGTTATGAATGCCTCAAGTTACCTTTATGTCTTATGATTTCTATGATTTATTCATGATTTGATGAGGTATGTTAAAGTGCTTATGTTTTATGGGTAAAGTAAGATTTCATTCTTATGTATATATGAACTCATGTTTCCTTTCCATATTATTATATCCCATACTGAGCTTTTTTAATGATCTTCCCATGTTTTTTTAAATGTTTTTCACAGGTCAAGGGAAAGGTACATGATAAGAAGATAGTGTTAAGGATGTGTCAAGAAAGAATACATGTTTTATTTTAAATATATTTCTGTTGATGGGAAAAATGAATACTATATTTATGTAACCACTTTGTTTAAATGTAGAATGCAATGCATGTTTTATGATCTAATTCTCTAAAACCATAAACCTGAAAAGAACCTCAATGTGTAATCCTGTAATAACTCAATATTAAGTAAGGTTTAAGGCCGGGGCAATATAGGAACCATATACGATTAGGTCAAATATAATATTTTTTAATTCTATTATCTTTTTAAGTGAAAATTAGTTTTCAGTAGGAATTAGTTAAATAATGAAACACTACATGTAACGTATATATTTTTTCTATTTATCCTATAAATAAATTAATTCTAAATCATTAGATAAGGTACCATAAAACAAAAAATGTGTTATCCGGATACCTTATGATCTGTTGAACTGATGATATTTTAAATCATTGTAGATTGATGGATTTGGGACTCTCAATTGTACAAATGTTTCGGATTGTCGTCCTCAATAACTCACTATAAATATTCATGTTTTTTTTCAATTATGATTCTATAATTTCACTAATGTTCTCATAATCGAGATCATATGTTTGTGGTGACTTTTTCATTTCTGTTTCCCTACTAATAAGTCTAAATTTTATTTACCCAATTTCTGATTTGGGTTTTCCACAATGGTATTTTATTATATTAAACAATTTATTTTAGAAGAAAATTTTTAAATTGCGAGGAATAAATTTATTGAAAGAGGGTTGAGTGTAACACCACAATATTTCATAGTATTTTATCTCGTCAATGTAATTCAATAACTCGTGCTACATGTAACAACGAGTTCAAGTGCAACACGAAATACAAAACATGATTTTCAAAAGGTAGTTATCAATTGTATTAATTGAATTTTAAATTTTAAATATATTCTATCAAATTTTAAAATTCATAATTGGTCTTTCTTTGACATAATATAGGGTCAAAAACAATTTTTAAGATAAAAGAAGTTTTTTTTTTAAATGAAAATTTACCACCTATTTAATGGAGAATCCTTTTTAAATAAAATATTTTACAATTTTATATAAGCAATTTAATGAAATTAAATTCTTCCTTATAATCAGGACCAAAAAATATAGTTTCGATAAATTTTTGGTACATTTCTTATAACATTCATATTTTGATCAATAGTAAAAAATACTAATGTTTAATTGACTATAACTGTTTAATAGAAATAATATATAGTGATACATTATGAATTTTAATGGTTTGGATGTATAAATAGATTATATTTTTATCATTTAATAAAATTTAGGTTTTATATGTAATTTCACATTTAAATTTCACATAAACACAGGTTAATGTTTTGATAGTTTTTACATTTAAATAACTCACTTTTTTGGTTTGGACGATGGGAATTAATTTTAAATTAATTAATTAAACATTAAAATTTTGAATTTGGTAAAAAGATAATACATTTTTGAATATGGAATATCAACATTTTCATAAGTGGAATTTTTGGTATTTTTCTGAAAACATCCAATTTTTGATGAATAGTGAAAAACACTCCTTTATTGTTTAAAACCAAATTCTCATTTAAATAATTATTTATTTTTGTAGATTTATTTTACGATAAAATAGATATATAGTACCTATATAAGTTCTATGTAATTAATTATATTCATTTTATAATAAAATTAGATGTATAAATTTTTACTGAACTTTTTACCATCTTTTACCCAACATCTTGGTGCATTTTCAAATTTGCATAGACATAATTTTACCGTGCCAATTATATGAATTTATAAAATCTGAAAAAAAAGTTGACATCATTATGTAAAATTTGGTTCAATTAAATGATAATAATTTTTTGTGAATAGTATCTTTTGATTATTATTTACCAGGGTTAAAAGTAAATAGGGTAATTAAGGGTAAAATGATACTGTAATTACCCAAATAGATGTCATAATTCTATTGGATAAGTTAAATTATTCCCAAAAAAACCATAGGAAAAAAAAATGATCCTCTTTGGCCAAATTGGATTAGATTAGGACATTTATTATTATTTTATTTAAAAAAAGTTAAAAGAGTTAAATTCAATGTTTAATAACTAGACCATTTTTTATATAGGTTTATAAATAAGAAAAATTCAACTATAAATATTAATTGGAAAAATAAAATTGATTCCAACATCATGAAATTTTATTCATAATTTTTAGACATTAAATAATAAAATTTATTCATGACACAATTATTATACAGTAATTACCTTATTAATGAAAGAATCAAATAAATGATATTATTAGTAATAAAATAAATATAATTTAAATGTTTTAATGGCATCCAAAAATTTTATACTTTAGTATAACATGTTAGTATTGATTCAATGTATCTTTTTCTATGTAATTAAGTTGTTATGACTTCCAATAAAACAAAATACTAAATAGTGTTAAAATTGTCATAAATGAGTTTTTTAAAAAAATATTTTATTATTAAATTATATAATATTCCTAATAATATAAGGATCTCCCATGGGGCTTAAATAATATTATATATTTCATTAATGAACCAATTTAGGTTCTCTTGGATGTTTAGAGAATGTTTATTAACTACATAGTGTAAAAATAAAAGAAGACACAGTAAAAGTTAAACTATTTAACTAAGAGTTATATATAAATGATAATGTTAATATGGTGATAGAGACCAATCTAAAACCTATTATATGAGTGTTTTTCGACCCATACACACCTTATAATTGAAATAAATCACTTTTGAACCATTACAAACTGAAAATTATATTATTATAAAATAATATGTCAAACATTTCCTAAAGTCACCCTCACCTCTCTTATAAAAGAGTGCATTCACTTCTCTCAAAATCACACCTAAAAGAAATTTGGCTCCACCAAACAATGACTAAATATCCTTTCAAATCCCCTTAAATCCAGTTATAGTCAATAATTAGATCATAAATCGAACTTATGGATTCTTTTTTATCAACTCAAATGGAAACACCCGAAAAATATGTAATAATTTCACCACCTCTTTCATGTACTTTTCTTCTTCCACATCCACTATATTTGTTGTTTCCATACTAATATAATAACTCCAGTACCTCCTAAATATTATGATGTTATTATAAAAAAAGTACAACTATATTTGTTATTCTATTCATCATATAAATGACAATGTCACCATACGTGTGTACGTACGACTTAACGTCTCCACGTCGGGGTGTAGTTTGTTAATCAAACACTTCATTATTTTTATGGATATAATAATGACTATAACTGATGTAAATAATAAATATATCATGTTAATTATTCAGTATATATGACAAAAAATTAATAACATTCAATTTCACCCTCAAAATAATGATATTGTCCCTCGTGTGTACGTACTGATTACCGTCTCCACAATGCGTTGATATTAATTTCCTCATTCACCATTCAATGATGATTATAAAAATTTATATTATGTATAATTATTTAATATATGGCATAAAAATGGTACTTAATATATATATGTACTTATATATATATATGTTATTCATGCACTTCTATTCAATACGGTATGAAAATGGAAACAACATTTATGCATACGTACGACCTACCATCTCCACAAACGATGTTTTCCATTTCATATGTATATCTATTTATCATATTTATACTCTAAATATATATGATATATAAATCACGTGTTTTATTCTGGATATATGTAAATCATGATCTAAATGATATCATCAAGAATAACACATTAAAACATGTATGATAAAGAACATGATTATTATACAAATTTTTAATTTAACATTGAAATCATTATTAAATGGGTAGTATAAAGTCATAAGGGTATCATGTATGATATAATAAATATGAATATGGTTCTAGAATAATTTAATAACATACTATGGTCATTATATAGAAGATTAAACGTAACCTCAATCAATGGAAAGTGCGAAATAATGGTTAATATCACAATCTCTTTATAATATGAGGTTGTTTTTACGTAAGTCACTACTAGGAAATATCTATTATCCATCTACATGAATCATATTAGAGTTTTAAAATGGATTATTTTAAAAAGAATTTTTTACTAAAATATCATTTTAAATGTTTTAATGATCTATTATTCTAATTTTTTCTCATTAATGTCCATTTTTTCAAAATGGTTTTATAGAATTATTTATATGGACATGAATATTTTAAAATTTTCATTCCATTCAAAATATTCAATGTTTAATGGGACACATTGTATAAATTTGTCTTTTAAATGAATTTCTTTAAAAATTATGTGACTTTTTAATGATTTCTTGAAAAAGGGATATTTCACTCACTGATTTTTACTGATAATTTTCATATATGTAAAAATATTTTATGGGATATTATTCTTGATCGAGGGTGATTTATTATGACAATAAACATCTATATTTAATTTGTTTGGGATATATTTGACTAAGTATGGGTTATTTTTATGCCATTAATGGTTTAGAGCTAAATTATTGACATTTCGAATGTTAGTTTTAATATGAATGATTAATTTATGTTTCAACCTTTTCATATGATGAATGAATTGGACTTAGTACGTGATGGGTGGATCATGATAATGCTCATTAGAGCATCGATAGGTCTCATGGGACAATTAGATGTGAAATTGGCCGAGGAATTTCATAGTTTTGATATATGGTTTTGGCTGAGGCCTTAATCATTTTTAGACCTCTTGGATGAGGCATTGAAAAAATGATTCAGAATGTCCTGCATTATACATTCCCTCAATATGAAAATATTATAGATGGATAATTTCCTTATTCAACTAGTATAATAACCATGACTATGTTTTATTATGGCATTATTTACTCATCTCATATTCCCTCTATAATGGTATCATGTTAATTTTTTGTAAAGGATTGTGTTTAAAATTATTCACTATGCCTAATGATTTCGTTATCTTCTGCTGTATTAATTACCCTTACTGAGCTTTTGATCTCACCCCATTCGTATGTTTTATTTTCCTAGGATTCTAGAAAGTGTATTATGATTGATAAGTAGGGTTAATCCAGGGGATTAATGGAATTTTCAAAGGATCATTTATGTTGTGTTTTATTTTCTAATGTGTAATATAATGTTCTTGTATTTAATCTATTTTCAAGACTTATAAACTGATCAGTCTATCAGGACATGATTCCTTGTAATCCTTCATATGTATTAAAATATTGCACCGAATATGGGTAACTCGGGTCAGGACGTTACATTAATCATGGATCATTTGTTCTTGCGGTAGTATATTTTTTGTGGGGTATTCACTGGGATTGGTTGTTGTCTTGTAGAATTATAATCCCAAAATACCCCATGTTTGAAAAATCTAATATGGATGGTGTGGGTCGACATTAATGAGGCCTGATCCCCTCCACATCATATGTTATTTATTTTCCCAAAATATATGTTGAAGGAGAAGAGGATTCTTGGTCATAACAGGGAAGGAAGTACCCCGTGGAGGCTGGAGGTGCAGACTGTTCCAAGAACTGAACACTGAAGTAGACTCAGTGGTGCATGGAAGAACCCATCAGCAGAGGCCTACGACTGTAGCTCTGGGTGGGTGGTGCCGCGCCATGACAACACACAGGAATAATGTCATGGTCGGCCTCTGTGTCGGCGGCTGGTGAAAAATGTATGTGGTCACCCGGCCGCGTCGGAGTCACTATGGACATGGAAACGAACTCCCTCCCACACAGCATGGCCACAGTCAAAGGATTGTGGTAGAGGATGTGCCCCCATGGAGGACTCACAGGGTGGGACGACACGTTCCACTTTCGGCTATGTCCCAGCTTGGTAGTATCCAGGCATCCCAAATGGGATGGGTGGGGGTAGGCCATATACGGGTGGGGACTGGCCCAAGTTGGAACGGTGGACCCAGGTTGGGATGGTGCACCCAATAACAGGTCGGGTCGGGTCAGTCCGACCAGGTCTTACTAGACCAGGACCCAACAAACCCCATTTTAGAATAATATATATATCACTTAAATAGGGGGTCATATTGACGAGCCATTTGTACCATTGAAACATTCGAGATGATTTGATACTTTTGGCATTACCTATGTTTGTTTTCATGGTAGTCAAGATAGACCGATGGCTTGAGAAATGGATTTTTTTTGAATCAATCATGATAGTTGCAAGAATCTTGTTTCTACATGAGAAATAAAGACTATTGACCTTGAGAGGATTATCTCCTAGTGACCATGAGAGGATCAGCTCTTAGAGACCCTATGTGGATCATCTCAAAGAGACCCTTTTGGATTAGCTCCTAGATACCCTATGTGGATCTATTCCTATCAACCCTCTATGGATGATCACCTAGGGACCCTATGTGGATCATCTCATAGAGAACCTCGGTGGATCATCTCCAACCGACCCTTGATGGATAATCACATAGAAATCAGTTGTGGATCAGCACCTTGTGACCCTATGTGGATAAGAACCTAGAGACCCTCTGGGGATCAGCTCCCAGTGACTCGGTGTTACCAAATGACCAACAGTACTAATCTGGGAAGAGTACCTCAATAGTCAAAGTGTTCATTGTTATGACTATTTTTCATTCCTTCTGTACATTTGATAATATCTCTGTGAAATATCTTCATTCATGATCATTCTACGTGGTTTTATTTTCTATTGATTTTGGTATTTCGTTGCAGATTTGGGGTCCCTACTGAGTATTTTGTGACTCACCGCTACATGGTCTTCACTCGTACATGTTCTTTTTTGTGCATATGACCTATTACTTGGTAGAGGATTTGGTGTCCCAGTACCCAGTGGTGCCCAGTGAGATCATGCTTGCAGGATTGTTTCTATGACTTCTGTTAGCTACTCTATACTTACCCACATGATGGGGTTATTTGTGAATTTCTTTCTATTCATCTCGTACTTAATCTTTTTTCAGTTTTCTTCTGTTGTGATTCTATTTTGTCACATTTACCTTCAGTTTTACATTTACAATGAGAAGGTAAATGTAGAATGCATGTTATCTTCCCTTGTTTTCATGGGACAAGTTTTTGTGTGCATGTGTATATGTACTTTGGAAAATGTATCCCACATGAAGGTTGCTGCCTTTAGCGCTAGTAACTAACCCCTTTTCTTCAGGATGTGGTCATAGGGGAGTCATGAAATAGGCCCAAGGGGGACGGGTCCTGAAAATTCAAGTGAATATTTATTTTAACAATAAGTTAAGGGATTGTTCCTGAACCTCTATTTTACCTTCAGTTTACTCTACCTATATCTCTACACCAATTTTATTGTTATTTATTTTTTGTAATTATTAAAAATTCTATTTATATGTTCCTATGTCAAGTATTAATATCATTTCATGCAAATTTTATTGTAAAATACATCATTTAATAATTTTTCCTTCATAATTCATTCTAATAGGAACGCTTGAAAAAAAAGACAACATCTCAAATTCTTACCCCTTTTTCATATCCACAACATTATTTTATTTATCCACTATTTTTTATAAAATCACTCATTTTTTAAGAATAAATATCTTGGTTCAATTATAGATTTATAAAAACAATTACTTCATTTCCATGTTAATGGATCTAGATAGTTCTCTCTTAAACCGTACAAAAATTATTTATTTCAATTGTTTCATAAACATTCCCTTAACATTAGTTTTCTACATCACTTAGCATGGTCTATGCCTATATTAACTTATTAATGTCTATATTGGATATATATCCATCCCTTCATGTATAGCATTGTGATATTCCCTTTTGATATGCCTTATCACATGATTAATATTCCCAATGTATTTCATTGGGTGTACCTTATGTTTGATTAATTATGTATTAATCTTAATATAGCACACATATTCATGAAAATGTTATTAATTTTACACCAATATATCACACATGTGAATTGGGTATAGTTTAGTATCATGGTACATTAAGTGAATATATTTTTTGGATAGAAAAGACTCATTATCCTTGTGCAACGGTCTTCTTGGTTTACCATAACACAAGATCCATCATGTGCAAGGATCCCTAAATCAAGCATATGTCATGTTTTATGTTGTTTCTAATTCTCCTATGATACCATTATTACATATTTTATGCATCCCTGTATATATTCATGACAATTATGTAATAATATTATTCCTTATAACTTGCGTTCTATTCTTTATTCTAATGTTTATTCCCTTTTTATGATTTTAGATCATCCATTGGTTCATGTAGTCTCCATGATTTTTTATCTAAATATATAATCTCCATAGAATGTAGAATATCCTTATAGTGGCTAAATAAATGAATTGTTCATTATGTATAATTAATTTGCTACTCTTACAAATACACTAAACTCTATGATCCTTAGACTCTAACTTGATCATGTAATAATATATTTATATGGTACAGTCACTATAAATGATATATAGGTCCAACCCATCATATAATAACTCAATGATACCTGTGTAATATGATAATATATGTTATATAATAATCCATAAAAATTATTAGATCTAAAATAAATTATATCATTACACATGAAAAGAAATTGGTATCATTAAATTTTCATCACAACATAACATATGGAAAATAGATAGGTTTTATATTCATTTCAGTGAAGTATAACCTATGAAACTAAGTGGATTTAAAAATTATATAACACATGGAATAGAAAAATATGTCATAAGGATCACTCCCTCAATACATCAACAATTTAAAAAAGAATATGAATTGAGATATAGAATAATTTATTCAGGGTAATGATTTACTTTAATATATGTCTTCATTTTTGTAAGATAACATGGAAGGTTATTTTGAAAACATTTCTTTTGTTAAATAACCATTGTTCTATGAAAAAATATCTTTAATACCTATAACATTACGAAAACCATTTTCTAAAAAATAATCATGAAAACATATAAATATATCAATTAAAAAATTTGGAAAAAAATTTCATTGAATATATATAATGTGAGAGTGAATATTATTTTGAATCCTTTTCTCATTAAATCGTATAAATGAATCATAAAATATTTTTCAAATCCTTGTTCCATATAATCATATAAATACTGCATGAAAACATTTTGTAAAACAATAATTAAAAATAATTAAAAATCTTATAATGATGTTTAAAGAACATTTTGAAAAACATTTTCCTTGAAAATAACTTAATATATATATATATATATATCATGAATCATTTTTATAAATCAATGATTGAAAGAATATATATTTCTGGCCGAAGGGAGATGCAAACAAAGGAATTTTCAAAACACTTTGTTAACAATTTTATATACTATAGTGTGAAAACATGGTATGGATACATGAATATATCATTAATAAATAAAGTAGAAGAAAATTAATGATATTTCTCTAGATTTAGATCATAATATTTCATCAAAGGATACATACACATAAATAATCTCAAAATTTCATGATATTTTTTCAATAATATCTTATCACTATATAATTATAAACCATACGTAACAATTTAGAAAATGAAATTAAATTATGCATAAAAATTTATGAAATTCCAAATATTCATGATATACATTTTCAAATTCATTTTACACATCTCATTGAAAATTATTAATTCATAACATAGGATGTGTTGTAAAGAAGGTAAATTGACATAATATTAATTTAATGATTTGGTAACATTGGAAACATAACCCACATGAAAGAACAATTTTAAAATGGATATATAAATACCAATTTGTATCAGTTTAGGAATATTATAATTCATCATTAGGATGTATAAAATCCCCACAAAAGTAATTGGTTGTGAATAAAGCATGTATCTCAAGGGAATAAATCTGTGATATGAAATTCTATTAACAAGAGTCTTGAATCTATCAAAACTCAGAAGAACCTAATTTATAATAAATATAATATAATTATATATATTTTACAAATAATTATTACTATATAAAATTACACATATTAATTGATTATGACTTTATATTACTCACTTGTTAACAATTATATGTTAATGTTCTGCTTCAGGTAAAATTTGTTTTTCTCTTTACGTGTTTCTTAATTTGATATATCGTTGATCCTTATACTTATATAATTATTTGAATAATATAAACCTTGATAAAATTGTGATGAATATTCAGTATAATTTTATTACAATTTTCAATATAATAATGAAATGTAATACACCGTTCATGTATATGGTATGTCGTACATACTAATGGATAATGATTCTATTCTATTGATTTATTGAAAGAATGAATGTAAATGACATATATGTATATGTATATATGTATATAATATAATTATTGAAGAATTATAATTTCATTTATATCATCTTGGTTCACTAAGAATATCTTTTATATTTTACATGTAGTGTGTGAATGAATCATATCGCTTTTAGGGGGTGGTAGTTCACACTTCCTCAAACAAAATAATCATATTTACATCGAATGGATAGTATAAATATATGTGTCATAAAACTAATAAATAATAATAAATACATAAATAAAATAATATATAAAATATATAAATAGAATATCCATCATAATTTCCACCCCATATAGGTGGTAAAAGAAAAAATGAACGACTACTGTTTCCTTAGGTGGATGTTCACGGGACATGTAAATAGTAGGTTCATTACCCATTATATGGGTGTTTGTGTAATTTTAGGTAAAAAATTAGAATAATAATACTATAATATTTATTATCCTAGTGTGTTTATAAAATAATGAAGTTATATGTTTTTAGTAGTGTGTATAATAGAAGTTACAAAAAAGAACATGAGAAGAATATGACCTCCTATTCGGGTAACTCATTTTAGATTTTGCCCAAGGGATTCCTGTTATGAAATTTTACCAATGGGAAGGCTTCTAGGGTTATTTTAGGTAATTTTAGGATCAATTTTGGTAGATAATGGTTTATCAGAACTTCCTATGGATGTGTGAGGAAGAGGGATGAGAGGAGATCTTTTTATAGTGGGGGAGGAGTGACACTCTTTTATATTTTTGGAAAGGGAATTCCACCCACGTTTTCCCATTAAATAAGATCCAAAAATGTTAAAATGTATATAAACGATATTATAGGTTCTAAATATGGACATCGAATGGATTTTGGACATGTTTTCAGGTTATTTAGGTTGTTATGATTATGGATTGGACCTTAGTTAATCATAATTTTATATTATTCTATGTAATTAATTTTAATTACATTCACAAATTATTAGGAAAAAAATAAGTTAGGTTTATTTTAAATTAAAAATTATTTGTATCCTAAAAATGGAATGATTTTTTTACAAATTCCAATCACATAATTGGATGTAATTAATTTATATTGTATCCCGCAGTTGGGTCGACAATGTTGGTTTTAATGAAAAAACATTCAAATGTTTGTTATTTTTTTATTTCAATTTCATAAAAAAACTAATTGCATTAACCTAAATTTGTTATATTGAAAAAATGATATAATTATACATTTAAATCAATTTAACCTCTACATTATACGTATAAATAAATTATATGAAAATTTAATATTGAAATAAAATTAAATATTTTCCACTATTTCATAAAAAATAATACTTCATAGTGAAATTAAAAAAATAACCCAACCTAATTATTAATTTACAAATTAAAATATGATATTTATTTTTGACAGATATAATATATAATAGTTCCAAAACATTTATTTAAATATTGTTCTACATTAAAAGTTGTAAAAATGTGTTTATAAAATATAGGTTTTAAGAATAAAATTGGGTTTATTATTATATTATGTCTATCAAATCTATTATATGAATAAATAATATTTTATCAAATTTTAAACATATATATTAAATTAGAATGACTTAATAATTGTAATTAATTTAATTTATTATTGGAAAATAACTTTATGATCATAAAAACAATAATATTTTCTTTTATATTCAATCTGTTTTCGTATTCATTTCTAATTAATTGGTAACCAATGAATTCATATTATATTTGGAAACAAATATATATTTAAATAAATTTTTTAAAAATAATCATAACCACTATTTTAACAACTTGATTATTTATTATCATATTAAATAATGAAATTTTAATAATATATTATTGTTCAGTAAAACTCAGTCTTGCGTGTCAAGAAAACCATCAAGGAATGTAAATCTTTTGCTTAACATTGGTTAACATCAGTGTTCTGTTCAGAGATATGTAAAATTTATGTTGTAGGTAGCGTGTGATTAAAATGGTGTTGCATATAACACAATCCAATCATAATGCTTGTATATTAAATAAACTATTTATAGTGTTTCATGAAATTATAAATATCAGAAAAGGTAAAATTAATTGAAAAAAATTATTCACAAAATATCAGGATTTTACAAAAACATCTCAATTTAAATACATTTTACTCTTTATAATGTAAATGTATTTTTTTCTTTGAATTATTTTTATATAATATAAATTCCCAATGTAGTAGTCCCTAAAAGGGTACTTATCGATATGTCTACATATAAGAACGTGATAGTTGAGGAGATCAATGATTAATTAGATTATGGAACGTTTCATATATATGATCATTTTCATTATCTTTCTTTTATTTTCATATTCTTTGTGTCAATTTTACCCATATGAGCATATAATTATTAATTCCTGGGTTTTTCTATTTTTATTTCTAAACAAGAAGATATTTCTGGTTCATTGATTTGTATGTGTGTAGATTATTCCTGTAATGTTGAGATTAATCCCTCTCTATGATATCTAGTCCTTGAAACATTCAACCATCTAATAGAGATTCAAAATATTAATATGAAACTTGAGAAAACATATTTTTCACTCAAAAAATATATGGGGTGATATACTTTCATCTCATAGAATCCCTTTAAAGGATTTCCATAAAATCTACTAATGAGTTTTCAAATATTATCGTTGATTTTATATGGAGATATTGATTATCATATAATCAAATCTACATTAAAGAAATTTATTGACACATGATAAAAATACAGTTGTAAAAACATATTATAACCATAGAAACCATGTAACATTATATTTAGGTGAGGAACTTCATTCATAACGATGACTAAAAACTTTTTTGATTAAAATATTAGATAAAGGTTTAGTCTATCAGGAAGTGGGACGTAGTGGGATTGATTCCCTATGATTCATACTGATTTCATTAGGATTTAGAAAAACTCCATCCATATTTGATCACTACATATAATGTTGAAAAAGATTATCAATGAATAATGGAAGAGGTTGAGAGGGAAGGATTGGATTCTATTTCAAGGGTAATAACTCTATAATTTGACTTCAACATATATATTGCAACAATTTCCATGGTCAAAAAAGCTATGGATGACATTTAGTGAATAATGATTCAACTTTTGGAATCCATGAAGAATTCTCTATAATAATAACATCCATATCATTATGAGAGAGACTCCAAACTATAGATGATCCCATCGATTTTTTAAACAATATATGAACAGTCATTTGGTAAAAAAATGAATATTTCTATTAAAATATATTTAGTTTATATTATATCCTCATAATAATTTCCACAAATTTGTCAAGAGTTGCTAAAATATATTTAAACCCTCTCAAATTTAAATTTTAAATAGTCAACAGCTATTCTTAAAAAAAAAGATTAAAATGATTTCTTCCATGGTGTAGGACTCGTCTATTTCATTGATATCCCTTTATAGGTTTTTGAATCAAGAATATTTTTCCAATTATTCATTTGAATACTAAAATTTTCCGATCTCATTCATCATACAAGCCTATTACATTAAGAGTTGAATTTTTTCCCAGATTCCCTGGTTGATATTTTAACCAAGTGAGTTCTATCTCTGTCTTCTTAATCATTTTATGTGTATGAAAATTGGACTAGTATAATATACATTTTATAGACTCTATAAATTAAGTGCCAATGTATTTTTAATCAGGGGTAATTATATGGGGTATGTATGTTAGGGTTTAAATAAGACCACATACAAATGATAGATTCTACTGTAATAATTCTGTGGTGTTTTGGCATTATGAGAAAATTATCTCTTCGGAAAAAAACATGCCTCTGGTGGGAAGTTCATATTTTGGGTGTGGTGTCTATAATATCAATATGATCACTTGTATTAATAGGTAAATAGAGTTTTCCCTAATTGTAATTTGAATTAATTATAATTAACCATGGATTATTTATATTGATTAAAACAGAAGGGAAATTAATTATTATTACTATGAATAGGGAATTAAATTATGGTGATATAATCCGAAACATTACATTACTATGTATTTGAAACATTATTGTGGGAAAATGATATAATATTCTATTTTTTTAACTTTTTCCTAAACCATTGTATCATTTGAAAAAAATCAATTTTCATATAGTGATACCCATAAGTTATGTTCCATTTCTTATTTTTCCTAATACTTTTTCCTAAACCCTAAAATTTTGAATTATTTAGAGTATTGATTTTATTTTTTTATTTTTCCAATTACATATTATTAATTTGATACATTTCGAATATTTTAAACTAATAATTTAATATATTTTTATTTATAAAATTTAGGGATATAGTTTCAGGTCACGCACCATTAAAAATTGGAGGCATGTTTAATTTTGAAAATATTTGGAATAAATTTTTGAGTTTATATTTTTATAGGTTCAATCACTGGTTATGAAATCTGTTCAGTAATGGGAATGTTGAAGATGATTTGAATTATGAGCCCATTTATTACATAGGTTACCTCGGGATTGGGAGAATAGTGTTTATGGTCATGATACATGGAAAATTTTGTGAGGGAATGTGGAAAAATAAAATGAAAATGTGTCTTGATGGTTTAAAATCCTCTAATATATTTCGAAGGAGTAGTAATAATTTAAAAAAGTGGTTTTTTATCCGGAGTAGTGAAATGTGACATGTATTAAATAGATGTATTCATATCATTCTTGAATAATGGGTTCTTTTATGATACAATGAATGTGCATAGATCTTAGTGTACTTCCTCCATAGGGTAAAACATCCCTCTACATGGAGGTTTATATTGGGGTTTTATATTCAATCACCATATAAGGGGAATGTATTCATAATAACATAGAAGTGTCCCTTAGATTAAAATATAATCATTACTGAAGGCCATGAAATATTTATAGTGATCCAATAATCTTTAGATGCTTTTTATTGTCTATGAAAGGGGTATTTATAATAATGGTTCTTTAGGCATTCTTTTCTTCAGATCACCATTTGTAGACCATTAAAGACCTTTATAAAATATTGAGTATAGACTATGGTTGAATAAGTTCAAAACAGAGGTTTTAGATCATTGGTATGTGTTTTCACTCAGTGTGGGTTTCAATATTTTTTCTCCTATATGGATGTTGATCTAATTAAAAATATATTGGTTATCTAGGATTAGTTATTCAATGTCAATGATGTTCATACGCAATTTAACATGACTTGTGATGTTTAATGTCGTGTTATAAGTAATTAGAATTAATTTAACTTATCATCATGCAATAAGTATATTGATTTCATTCAATTTGATATCTTGTTACAAGGAAACATATTTCACTTCCATAGTGAAAAACCTATCAAGGTAGACCCAATGTGAATAAAGGTGTCCGAAGACAAAAATTAATACACAGATTTAACGGTTTTTTCTTATTATGAAAAGGATAAAAATTCATGGATTCACTACATATTCAATAAAAATAGTAATTAATCCATAATTAGTTCTTAAAATTCCATTATGTAAGATGTTTTTCAAAACAACTTGACTCATAAGAAGATAAAAACAACATTTGGATAGGGTAATTTTTTTCCTTTTCTTAGTGAAGGATTATAGACTAGTACACAAAATAGGATCCTAGAAAACAATGTTTATATGTTGTATATAAGGTAATATTTGTTAATGGTAGTTTTTGTTGGGCCAAGGATTGCAGATCCATTAATCACTATGTATCTCGTAGTGATAATAGTGTGTATACACTACGTTCCCAAAATTTATAGCCATTTTTTATTAATGTTGATAAATGCACCAATATTCTTAAATGGATTTAGATTTCATGTAAGTAAAATTTGTTAGCACCTTCCCATTCAATACATATTATTACATGTCCAAAATGTTAAAATACTAAATGATAACAATTCAATGAGCCAGTAATTCAATTAAGACAATATTTATGATATAGATGATTGTATTAATGTGAGCGATTAATTCAAAGTCATGGTATTTGTAGTATCACATTATATATTTTCTATGAAAGGTATTGTGATATATTTATTCTCAATTTCTTACTATCTAGTATTTTTGTTTTATATTTTTTTTTTTTGAATGTATAGAGTATTTTCCATCCCTATACCACTATTCATTGTGATAATTGTAACATAAAGATATTTGGTGAATTTTTATTATCTAATTTAAACATTTTTATATATTTAATTTCATGAAACAAAATATATAGATTGTTTTTGAATTCATTAATTTTGACATATTTTTAACCCAATAACATAGTAATCTTGCACTGTACGCAACACCAACTTGGATAGAAGAACGTCATATTAATATTATAATAATTTCCATGAGGTATTTAAAATATCAAGGATAAACATAGTAATGTGAATAGTAATATATATTTTATAAATATTTTTGATAATAGTTTCATATAAATAATACATATTTATAATTAAAAATTAACTTTTTTGTAATTTTGTTTTATGTTTGAAGATGTTATATTTTAAAATAACGATCTTTTTATGTACTTATGTGAACAATAATAAAGTTAATATTGGATGCTAATAGAAATTGAATATGATAAAATTAACTTGTTTTTTTATATCATATGTTCAAAATTATTATATGGCGGGTTTTAGGATATTTTAGAGAATGTTCATTTTCATGTTGAATAGTGAAAAATACTGAATTTTAGTTCAAAAATAATTTTTCATCTAATATATTTTAATTCATAAATTAATTTTTATATTGTTTTAAAATTAAAAAATAATATCAATTATAAACTTTTTAGTCTATTTTTGTTAAATGTAATCATTTAAATTCTGGTTTTAGATATAAAATATTAATTTACATTTGGAACATTATCACATTAAAAACCCCATTCTTTCTGATTATGTCAGTATGATTAGAATAAAAAATAATTTTACTGCTAATGTTAATTGAATTTAAAAAAATGTAAATATATTGTTTAAAACATTATAATATTTATTTTTTAATATTATCAACAGAATTTTTAACCAAAATTATTATAGGAAGTGATTAAAATTAACTACAATGATTACAGTAAAATTAAGATTAACAAGTGACTGAACATTATTCTTAAGGGGGTAAATTACATATTCAATTGTCCAAAATATATTTAATGGAAATAATTCTAACAATACAACTATATGGTTCCATAATTATACATGTGGATACTTTCTTAAAATCTATCTTTTCGGAACTCAAAATTCAATTTGAGAAAATAAAATGTGTGTCCTCTCTCTCGCATATAAAAGGACACAACCTCTCCCAATACATTACCCCTCTCAAAAAAATATGTTCAACCACGATATACTCATTAATTTTCCCAAAATCCCTCCATTAATATTTTATTCCTCCCATTGGGATGATTGAAAAACAAGGAATGCTTTTGGTTCAAACAAATAAGAGTTTCCCAAATAAGAGGGAACAACCTTCCTCATGGAATTTTATTTTATTTCCATTATCCACCCCCTCAAAAAACCTTATTTCATGATTATATAATGATATAACTATAATAAACAGAATTTTATTTTTATATTAATGTTTATAGCAACACTTGTACATACTTCCACGTATTTTTTATGAAGCATATCATTCATGTGTACGGTGAACTACGACATCCCGAAATGATGTTGTTCATTTTATTCCATTACTACCTTTAATGGTTTGGAATAGTGATGGATATAATATTTGTGTTATAATATATATATATATATATATTATTTATAATTTGTTTATATTTCTATAAATTTTTTATAACACAATCCTTTATACTTTTTATCTTATGTAAATACAATAACATCATTTGTTGATGTGTGGACTACAACCTCCTAAAAAAGATTTTATTTATTCCAAAATTAAAAGAAATTTATTAAAGTTTAATTTATTGAAAATATAATATATATATATAATTATAAATATACTTAAGTGATATTATACAAATATATACATGTATTTCATTGAATTACATTCTTTCAATTAAAAGAGAAAATGAAATTATTCATCATGCGTACGTACGACCTACTGTGTCCACGAAAGTTGTATTCCATTTCATATTTGTGTATTTTAACAATTGTTATAAATACATATATAATGAAGTTATATGTTTTTCATATAAGGGTTTACTTTTTTTAATTACTAAAAACATTTTATATTTAATACTATGATGAATAATAATTCAAAACATGTTTGATGAACAATGCACTTGTTACCTAAACCATATCCTTAACAATGAATTGTGAATTAGAGGGTAATATAAAGTCATAATAAAATAAAATATTTTATTATATATGAGAATATGGTTTTTTAAACTATTTATAGTAGACTTCTATTTTTTATACCATATGTTTTTATGAGTATAATGAGAGTGAAAAATAATGTAAGGGAATTTCATATCACTTTTTATATCTGTGAGATACAATAAATGTTCACTAGTATTTTTTTTATGTGGTGTATATACATTCCATTAATTCATAGTAATATTATTATTATTGAACTTATTCTAATTAACGAATCTAATTTATGATCCTTCTTTCATGGGCTTTATGATTCAAATGTTACAAAATCGGTAAAAAAGTTTTGCCTCAATGTTTATTTTTTGAGACACATGTCTCTTCATGAATCTAAATTATTTATCTAGTTTTATATACATTAATTTGAAATTTTATATAAATAATATCATTTTATAATTATATTTTTTGATTCATGGAATTTTATTTTCTTATGATGAGGTTATTCACATGTTTATAATGTGATATCCAAGAGCTACTCTGGGATATAAGGGGGATCACATTAGGGAGATTTCATGAAATTATTTATAAATTTTTATATTATCATATTTTAAGAGTGTGATAATGATATCCATTTATGAAATGTTTAGGTTAACCATTTTAGGAAGTATTAATGTAATAAATTTCTACTGAAAAACATAGATTAAAGGATATTTTATGAATTACCTTATTTCATGGAAAACCATCACATTCATTTTTGGAAATTTTATAGATATGGATTTAGAAAAAGTAAATTTGTTTATTGGGTGAAAAATATTCATTTTATTAAGGGTATTGAACCTGTAAACGAAGCACAATAAGGGTTCATTTTCTTCCAGTGGCCAATGTGATGATCTGGTAAATGAGTAAATTTTTTAGTCAAATGATGAGATAAATAATTATTAATAATGAACTAATAATGATACTATTTATGTTTAGATATTAATTTATTAACCATATTTATTTTTATGAATATTTATAGAAAAATAGTAAGGATTTTTATACTTTTTTAGGCCTTAAGATCAATTAAAAATATATTTTAGAATTTAATGCTTCAAAGTTAATTTCTGAATATCAATTTCTTGAATTAATAGATGAATTAGAGAATGATCAAAGAAAAAAAAATTCTATGTGTAGAAATATATCAACATATTATATTTCATTATATTATTTTTCAATTAAAATGTTACCCGATAGTAGAAAATAGTCAAAATTTTGATTCCCAAATACCATAATTTCCCATGAATTTATGGCCTTTTAAATCATCATTGATTTATGAATGTTATGCCCGAAAATTTCAGGTGATAATTCACTTATTTAGGATTGATCATTTTAACCAATCCCTATGACTGTTTACAATTTTCCTCCAATTCCATGTATTCATTTCCCCCCTATGTTCACCTATGTGGAAATCTAGTTATGAGTTACATTGGATAAAATTTCAGTTTTAGGATTTTTTAAAGGAGTCCTCTATATAAAATTTTATGCTATGATATTCTATGAATAAATCATTAATGTATTAATCCTATTATATCCAAGAAAATAGTGAGGGATAAATATATTTTAATGGGTTAGAGTATAACACCGTGAGATTTTGTAAAATATTTTTAAAATTAATTTAATATTTTGATATTAACAATATAATGTATAGATATATATATAAAACATATATTAATTCACCAACATTGATTTTTTTCTCAAAAATCTATCGTAATCTTTCACTACAAGAAACACTGACTTCAAATATTAAATAACACTTTATTTAAATAGTTATTTAAATGAGATAGTTATAATATAGGCGTTAAAACTACTAATATAAATTGTAATAATTAATTTCTTAATTTAATAATAATTCATTAATTTAAATAGAACATATTTATAATGAAATATATAATTTTTGGTGAAGGCTTTTATGTTAGAAAAAAATATTATCTTAAATAAACTATTTTTTATATACTTTTATGAATAGTAATAATATCAAATTTAGACACACAATGAAATTGAATTTGAAAAAATAATATTCAATTTTAATTCATAATTTTAAAATTATCATAGGATGAATTATGGTGATTTTTTGAGAAACAAAATTTTTCAATGAATATTTAATAATACATAATATTAATT
The DNA here is from genome assembly GCA_963277665.1 of Viscum album. Taxonomy (NCBI): domain Eukaryota; kingdom Viridiplantae; phylum Streptophyta; class Magnoliopsida; order Santalales; family Viscaceae; genus Viscum; species Viscum album. The sequence continues at coordinate 203,450,225 of OY728121.1, forward strand.
CAAAATCTGAAAACATGTACCAACTGGTAAAGGCTTTTCTTTGGCATCCAAACGATCCAAATTGACTCCGGGCATGGAAAACATTCTTCTGTTTTGAATGTTGTATAGTAGTAATTTATTGTAGTAGTACTATAGTCGGGGAGGAACTGTAGTGGTAGTGACACTATATTGGTGGAGGTATTTTAGTGGGAACTATAGTGGTTGTGGTACTCTAGATGGTTTTGTATGAGCCTAGGTACTATACTAGTACTATTCACCGAAGGGGCCTTTGGGCCAAAACTGAGATTTCATGCTCCTAGGCCTTCTTATTATATAAGGGGTCTCCCTCTACCCAGTCCAATTATGTCATCACTTTGAAATAAAAATAATATGAAGCTTCTACACCAACCATTAAAAAAATTAATTCAAAACAGCTTTTCCTCTAGTATATTTATAATGTTACATTATATTTAAGACGGTTTAGAAGTAATAATATAAACATTCATCATCTATTTATTCAATAATGGAAATTGGAATACTTCTTAGATAGATTTTTTTAATTAAAATATAATGAACATTTTTTATTATTCTCACATCGAAAAAACCTGCATTCTAGCTACATTTGTAGGATTAGAATTAAACTATAATTTTCCACTTCTAGGAATATAATTTTTAAAATATATATATATATGTTTTTTATCATTATATTTTTAATTGTATACATAGATAAACATAATTTTTTATAAAATGATTATAAATAGTGTTTAAATTAAATTACTTCGATTAAAGTAAAATTAATCATAACAAGTGACTAAACCATAGTCTTAAGGGGAAAAATAACCTATAAACATGTCCAAAAATTGTTTTATTTCCTTATATTAGCCATCAAAAATGTATGTTTCAATATTTATTCATTTATACACCTTTTTAACAAGTAATATGTGGGTAAAAAATTCATTTCAAATAATTCCAAATGTGTCATCTCCCTCCCTTATAAAGGGCCTTCACCTCTCCATCTTTTTCACATCTCTTCAAATACATATGTTCTTCCAATATCATCCCAATACACTTCCCAAATATTACCAAATTTCTATATTATTCCTCATTTTGGTCAAATATACAACTAAAGAATCCCATTGGTGCAAACCAAAAGAAGCCACCAAATCAGAGGTAACACCTTTCCCCATACTCTTTTTTTCAATATTCATAATCCACCCCATAAACACAGCATATTAAATTATTACATAATAAAACCACTATCCTCAATATACTAAAATGTTTTTATATTATGACTTTGACCTACACTTGACAAATCATCTATATAATGTGGAATGAAAATACTATTCTTGTGTTGGATGAACTACCGCCTCATAAAATGATATTGTTCATTTTTCATTAACAACCATACATGGTTGAGAATAATGATGAAATGATATTTATATATCATATTTATCATATTTATTATTTATTTATTATTATTTAATTAATTTAGAAAAAATATCTTTATACATTCCATCTTCTGTATGTATCATAACATTTTTCGTGGACGTGTGCACTACAACCTCCTCAAAGTGATGTGATTCATTAAAAATTGACATTAATTAAATTAAGTATGGTTTTAGTGATATTATTTTATATATATAATATTAATAATATTTTAATAATATTTTTTTTCATATATACATATATTTCATTTACTTATTTTCTTCTAAAATTACAACAATAATGAAACAATGTTGATGCATACGGAAAGACAGCCATCTCCATGAATGGTGTATTCCATTTCATCTTTATATTAATTATTTTTTGTTTTAAATACCGATATAATTTAAATATGAGATATTTATATAAATGTATACACACAATGTTCATGTAAATATTTACCTATGTAACATGATCAAGAATAATAAGTCAAAACATGTATGAAGAAGATAACAAATATTATCCAAAATGAAAACATATTAAAGAATTGTTAATAAAAATCAAATATAAAGTGATAATAAAATATTATATGGAATTTGATATAATAATATTTTTCTTTAAAATATTTTTGATAAAAAAATTATTTATATATAGGTGTTATGTAAAAGTACAATGAGAGTCAATACATATGGTAATGTAATTTTGTCTCAATTTATGTATCTGTAGGATACATGCCCTGTTCACCACATTTTTTTATATGGTGTATATATTTACAATTAATGTATTAAAAGATTATAATTATCAAATAAATTATTTTTTTCATATCTATATATATTCTATTAACACAATTTCTCACATTTATCTTTCAAAATTTACCAAATTGGTAAGATATTATTCCCTCAATTGGCCTTCTTTAAGAAACATTTCTTTTTATAAACAGAAAATGTTTATTGAGATGTATAAAATTCCATTTAAAATGTTATATAATTAATAAATTTTTTTTCATTATTTTTTATGCATCATTCATTTTAATTTAGTTACCAGTATTGTATGATCCCAAGTTATTAAGAGATAATATTTTAACGAAACAATCTGATCGTTTATCTGTATTGTTTATGATTATATTTCCTTTGATGAAATATTATGATCCATATCTCAATTAAAATTATGATTATTCTTATCCTATATTTATTCACAAAATATCTATTTACTATTATCAATATTCCACTATTTTGTAACTATTTTAATTAATAAACATATTTGGGAAAAATATGATTGTATTTCTATATTTAGTTAGTAATCTATTTTATATAAAAAGTTATATTTTCATAAATTAATTAAAAATGTTCTCCAAGGATATTTCATAATAATTTTCATTGAAATAGGAATTTATAAACATGTTAATTATTTTCAATACTTCCTTTATATCTTTTCAATGTTATTTCATATGAAAAATCATTTCAAAAGGTTTTATGTTTAAAAATATTTTTTCAATGATGAATTGATATTTTCCACAATATATGTCATTAAAATATCATTAAAAAATATTTATCATCTAATATGAGTTTTTTTGGTGTTACCCTTTCCTTACTCGGGAAATGATTCAATATTTCTATTTATATTATTTCTAAGAATGGTTTGTTTTTAAATGGAATGTTATTAATGGACAACATTCTCTTTCTTGGGTTATTGGATTATGAAAAACATTCCTCTACCATGGGTTTTATGCTTATAAAATATTCATCTTTTTAGAGGATATGTATTGATGAAATTATTATGAAACATTTCTTTTTCCAAAGATTAATATATATTTACAGCTTTACGACAACCATTTCATTTTGGGGGTTATGATATGATTTATAATGATATTGTGGAACACCTTTGGATGATTTCATTATGATATTGGTTGGGAATATATCTCCCTGAAATGTATTGGGTGAATATTTATATCTCATTATATAGACTAAAATAGTCTTGGGAGTCATTATTTACATCTAAGAAGGCCATGGGAGTAATCCATGACTACCAAGATTTTATGGGGAGTATACTTGTACTATTTATATGGTAGTGGGAGTAAACCATGACTACCGAGATTGTATAGGGAGTGAACCAATTATACTTACATATCCTTGTACGTGATTCCCAGGCAGCTGTAAAAATAATTTAAGATGCTCATGTCTCCACCATAATTCCATGTCTTATTCCATGTTATTATTTCAAGGATTATTCTCTTACATATCTTATTTTTCATGTCTTATGAAATTAAAATCATTATACCATGATTTTTTATGATTAATCATATGTAGGGTATGATCTTTTATATTGAGTATTATGTTATCATACCCTTATCCTATTAATTATTCATACATATCACCCTTGTTTAACCTTACTATTCATATGAGCTCACCCTTGTTATGTATAATTTCCCCTTATGTAATGGAAATATGTATTATTATAAGGCCCTGGCCTTAAACATTACATAATATTGAATTAAATGAAAAATTCACATTGAGGATCTTTTCAGGTATAGATTTTTAGAGAATTAGAACATAACTATTACATCTCAAGAGATTTACAAAGTAGACACTTCTACCAAGTTTCCATAGAATAAAAAACTCTTAAAAAGAAACATGTCTAGTTCCATGTTTTATATAGAATGACTTTCCCTTGATCCCATCCTTGACCATATTCCACATTATGTCCTGTGAAAAACATTTCAATAAAACTTGGGGTGAGCATAAAAATCTCATTAAGGGATACACAAAGAATGAAAACTGTTAGTTTTTCAAACATCAAGTAAACCATGTATACTTTATCAAAGTAATACCTTCACCTTCATGAAGTAGTAAAAACTCTTCACTAAATAAAATATCATTACTTACCTTTTTGTAACCAAAGGATTACCATAAAACCAATATAATAAACACATAACAAATATAAAGGTAACTTGGGACATTAACATACTTAAGTGGAATAACCATACGGTCGACTTCCACACATATCACTTAATGGAATAGCCATACGGCCCACTTCCATACAAACTTAATGGAATAGCCATACGACCGACTTCCATACCCAATGCATTGGAGTTTACAACTTAACCACCCGTCCTGGTATTCACGACACCACCCGTCATATCGTTCATCACGTAACCACCCATCAAATGTCCATGTACCATTATAAAATCATAAGACATAAAACAAATATAATGGAAAGAAAACATTTCCACACTTTGATCACAATATATCACATAAATATATTGAAATAAAAAATCCATTATAAAAACAATTTTCAATACCAAAATAAATAAAAGAGTATATGGTATTTATTTCATTTTAAAAAAAAACATTACGGCTTGTTCAGGAAACCAAAGACCAAATAATACTCGCGGTGGAAGAAAATGTCATTGTCACCGCGTACGTTAAAAGAAACATGATTTTTTGTCATTTTGTAAAATGCTTCGTAGAAAAAGATTCCTTTTGTGTAAAAGTAAAAGTCAAAGGGGTTTATACACCGTATAAAAGAAAGTTGTGTATATAACGAAATATGCCTCAATGAAAGGAGATTGAGACGAAGTCCCTTACCTCGGGTCCGACTTGACTCGATCGTTCTTTAACATCCTGAATAATAAACTTGAGTTAATTTCTATTTTCTTAAGAACATTTTTAGAGTTCATTATTCTTTTTATGTCACTTATTTACATGTTAGAAACATTATGTAATCATTTATGTTAATATTGTTTGTTTTGTCGATATTTGGTCCTTAAGTAGAAAGTGGACTTCTTACGATTACATGTTGTTCGTGTGGTCAAAGGTTCATTATATCCATAATGAAATTCCTGATTTTGATATCATATATATCATATATATCTAGCAGATACATGTATTTATAATATCACATAATCATTTAGATGTAAGAAATGAAATGCACCGTTCATGGAGGCGGTAAGTCGTACGTACGCATGAACGCTACTTGCATTTCTATGTCATATTAATGGAATTTAAAATAAATGAGTGGTATGTATATTTTAATTCCAGAATTATATTCATCATTTAGATGTATCATTCATCATATATATCCATTATATACATGTACTTATAATAGTACATTACATTTGGGGATAAGAAATGAAATGCACCGTTCATGGAGACGGTAAGCCGTACGTACGCATGAACGCTAATTTCATTTCCATTTCAAATTTTTACGGAATGGAATAATAATTATATAGAGGTATATTATAATTCCAGTATGAAATCATATATAATAACTTTAAATCCATCCTTTACATGTCCCACATATGTCATTAACGAATCACATCACTTTGTGGGGGCGGTAGTCCACACTTCCTTAAATGAAGATATCTCATTTACTAATAATGGAAACCATAATGGTATTCCCAAATGAAAAATACATAAGCTTAATGAAAACATAAACATATTATATATCATATATAAAAATAGTGTCATCTTAATGGCCACCTTTGAAGGTGTTATATGAGTGTTGAACAATCATCGTTTCGTGAGGTAGAAATTCACCATCCACGGAAACAGTATGTTCTTTAACCATTAGATGTAGGTGTGTGTAAGTGTAGCTCTAATCCTTCATATAACAACATCCTAGTATATTGGGGATACTGTAGTGGTTACAAAAAACAATAAAAAGAGTTTAGGGGGTTGGAGAAACAAAATAAAACAAAAGGACTCAAGTGAAGATATTACCTTAAAATTGGGTAACTCCGTTTGGTTTGAGCTCAAAGTCTTCCTTGGGAAGACTTCTGCCCAAAGTGAGGCTTCAAGGAGCAATAGAGGGAAGTGGAGAGACAAATTGGTCGGAGGTTGGGCGAGCCAAAGGCTTTGGGAGTGTGGGTATGGTGGTAGAGGTGGGGGCCTTTTATAAGAGGAGAGGAGGGGCACTGTTGTAAAGTTACAAAAGGTTACTTTATTTTCAAATGATTTTCGGATTTTAAAGGTCCCACATTGATGTATTTTGAGGATACGGTGATAATGGTTAAAAATACACCCATCCAATAGGTTTTAGAAATGTGTAGGACTTAGATATTACATTATCTTTCCATTTTATTTAAATCGTTAAATAATGAGGTTATTGGTGCATCATCATGATGTCATAAATAATTTAATTTATTTAATGTATAAAAATTAAATAAAATACTATGATGTAGGAAATATTTTTAGCTTTCCAATGACAATTTATAGTCAAAAATATGACTTGTATAACCCCATGTAAAATTGTTTTAGTAAAACATATCATGTTTGTGTCATTTTTATTTTAACATTAAATAAAAAGATATTAATGTCATTTTCCAACTAAAGTGGCTCCATGGGTTCCCCAAGTTGACCAATGGCTTTTCATGGTCGGCCATGAAATATCCAATAAAGGTAGGACATGTTTCTAGGTATTTTCATTTTATTATAATATCATTTTTGCCTTAAATTGCACTAATTACCTCTAATCGCGATTAAAAACATTATAAGTTACTATTCACCGAAAAATTATTTTAATCTCATTTAACCACATTTTACTTATTAATGACAACCATGTATGTTGGATTTTTGAAATTAAAAACACAGAAGTGGTAAAATTTCATTTAAACAAAAAATCAGTTTTTATATGTACCACTAAGTGGTTTTACTATTCATCAAAAATTGAAGTTTTTTAGAAAAATACCAAAAATTCACCCTAAGATATATTTGATATTCATAATTAAAAAATGAAGTCTATTTTACAAAATTGAAAACATATATGTCACATTAATTAGTTTTATAATTAATTCTCGTTGTCATGACAAATAGCGTGTTTTTATGAAACAATAACTATCAAAAGATTGACACTAGTTTAAGTCCGATTTCAATGTGAAATCAATTCCAACGACCAATATTGGATTTAATGGTAAAAATATTTTCTAATTTCACTTTAAAACCAATTCAAATGATAATCTAATCATATAAATACATTATATTAAAAAGATTTTTTGAATTAAAATACAACATTTTACACTATTCATTAAAAAATGAACTTTATCAGAAAGATACCAAAAATTTAAACAAAGTAAATTTTGATGTCCTGATTCTAAAGAAGAGTTATATTTGGTCCAATATAATTTATAATATTGATCAAAATTATATTTAATTATGGTTCTCCATCAAAAGGTGATAAGTGAACCCTTAGTGAAAATCGGGGTATAAATGCCTAAAATTGAATTCTTTCCATATTATAGGCCATTATCATTTATTGGATAAATGTAAAAACATTTAAAAACATATATAATAATATTTTAGTTATTTCTATCCATTCCCTCCAATACAACGGCTACATGTTAACTACCATTTAAAATAATATTATTATATTACTAGTGTGCATCGTATGTTTTCAAAGGAACTAATCGTTGCGCATTGGGTACGCTATAGAACATAGCATCCCCGTTAAAGTAAAATTAATATTTAATTCATAAATATTAATAAATACGAAAATGTTTTATTCATTATTCACCTCGGATGTTACATCCTTCCCCCCTTTTGGGAATTGCGTCCTCGCAATTTTATTCACTTATCAAAATAAGAGGGGGTATTTATCCCTCATAGCATTTTCAGATTCCCATGTTGCCTCTTCAACCATTTGGTTTTTCCACAAAACCTTTACCTGTTGGATTACCTGATTTCGTAACACTTTCTCCCTATGTTCAAGAATCTAGACCGGTTGTTCCTCATAAGATAGGTTCTCTTCCAGCTGAACTACCTCTCGACTCAAAACATGAGATGGATCTGGCATATACTTTCTCAACATCGAAACATGAAAAACATTGTGTACCTGACATATACTCGGAGGTAATTCCACTCTGTATGCAACTGATCCAACTCTCTCTTGAATTTCATATGGTCCAATGAACCTTTGACTCAGCTTTACTTTCTTACCAAATCTCATCACACTCTTCCATGGAGAAACCTTGGGAAAAAAATGATCACCTACCTCAAAATATAGATCCTTCCTCCGGTTATCCGGATAACTCATCTACCTGCTTTGAGCTGTTCTCATGTGTTTTTGAATCAACTGAACTTTTTCTTCCTTCTCGTCTACCTATTCTGGTCCTATCATCTTCCTTTCACCCACTTCATCCCAAAATGCTGGAGTTCGACAATGCTTCCCATATAATTCCTCAAATGGTGCCATCTGTATACTAGAATGAAAACTGTTATTATAAGAAAACTCAACCATAGAAAGATGATGGTCCCAACTTCCCTGATAATCCATTAAAAACGCTCGTAGCATATCCTCCAAGGTCTGAATTGATCGTTCTGACTGCCCATCTGATTGAGGATGAAAAGCTGTACTAAAATTTAATTCAGTACCCAACGACTTCTGAAGGCCTTTCCAAAAGTTAGAAGTAATCCTGGGATCACAGTTAGATACAACGGAGAGAGGAACTCCATGTAACCTGACTATCTCTTTAAGATAAAAACGGGAAAGTTGATCTAGTGAAAAATTATCTCGTATAGCAAGGAAATGAGAAGATTTAGTCAAGAGATCAACAATAACCCAGATTGCATTATTACCTCGAGATGTCCTCGGTAATCCCACAACAAATTCCATGGATATATTCTCCAATTTCCACTCTGGCACTGGTAAAGGCTGAAGCATCCCTTCCGGAAACTGCCGCTCTACTTTAACCTGCTGACAAGTCAAACACTTCATAGTATAATCAGTAATATCCCTTTTCATTCCATCCCACTAGTAATACTCCCACAGATCTCTATAAATCTTAGTACTGCTAGGATGAACTGAAAATAGGGAACTATGAGCCTCACATAACAACTCATTCTTCAAGTGTGAATCACAAGGCACACATAATCTCTTCCCAAATCTCAAAACACAATCACTATCAATGTTGAATTCAGGCAACTTACCCTTCTGAACCAGCTCTACCTTTTTCTGCAACTCACTGCCTTCCCTCTGTGCTTGCTTAATTTTGTCTGATAGGGATGATCTCACTGATACCTAAAACAAAGCAGAAGAACTTCCTGCACCAACAACCTCTATGCCAAAGTTCATCAAATCAAAAACCAAAGGATCTCGTTCCAAACGTTGCATGGTTAATGAAGCATTACTTTTTCAACTCATAGAATCGGCCACCTTATTTTCTTTTCCCGGATGGTAGTGAATTGTATAATCATAATCCTTGATTAATTCCAACTATCTCCTCTGTCTCATGTTCAATTATTTCTGAGAGAATATATACTTTAAACTTTTGTGATCTGTATATATTTCACACTTTACTCCATACAAATGATGACTCCAAATTTTTAAAGCAAAAACAACAGCAGCTAATTCCTAAACATGTGTAGGGTAATTTATCTCATGAGTTTTCAACTGACGTGAAGCATACGCAATTACCTGATCATTCTGCATAAGGACACACCCAAGACCCATCAATGAATCATCACTGTATATAACAAAATCATGATTCCTAGAAGGATGTGCCAAAACTGGAGCATTCACCAATATTCTTTTCAACTCCAGAAAACAATCATCACATTCTTTTGTCCAGATGAACTTAACACCCTTACGATTTAGCATAGTCATTGGACTAAATAACCATGAAAAAATTTCAACAAACCTTCGGTAGTAACCTGCCAAACCAAGGAAACTACGGATCTCGGTTACATTTGTGTGTCTTGGCCATTCTTCAAAAACTTTTGTGTTAGAAAGACCAACAATTATGCCATCTTTTGAAACCATGTGACCCAGGAAAGAAATTTGTTGTAACCAAAACTCACACTTGCTGAATCTCACATACAATTTCTTTTCGTTCAAGGTATGAAAAATAACCCTTAAATTTCTTTCATGCTCCTCTTCACTTTCAAAAAACACCAAAATATCATCAATAAAAACAACCGACATTTTTCACTTGAGTCTACTGAGCCATCACTACAACAAACTGTTTAGTTCTGATTCTGACCATCACAGGATACTGATTTGAAAGGTCATTTCCCCCTGTATGCCTTCCTAGAAAATATGTTCTCTTTCCTCTAAGAAAAACCATTATTAACACAGAAATATCTTAGCCTAAGCAACATGGTAATCTATAAATTCTATATGATTTCAATCATATTATAATTTAACACTTTTAAAACTCCTAATGTTGTCTAAACCGACCTCTGATACCAACTATAAGGCCCCGACCATAAACATTACATAATATTGAATTAAATGAATAATCCACATTGAGGATATTTTCAGGTTTATAGTTTTAGAGAATTAGAACATAACTATTACATCTCTAAAGATTTACAAAGTGTACACTTCTACAAAGATTCCATAGAATAAAAAACTCTTAAAAAGAAACATGTCTGGTTCCATGTTTTATATAGCATGACTTTCCCTTCATCACATCCTTGACCCTATTACACATTAAGTCCTATGAAAAACATTTCAAAAAAACATGGGGTGAGCATAAAAAGCTCAGTAAGGGATACACAAAGAATGAAAACTGTTAGTTTTTCAAACATCATGTAAACCATGTATACTTTATCAAAGTAATACCTTCACTTTCATGAAGTAGTAAAAACTCTTCACTAAATAAAATATCATTACTTACCTTTTTGTAACCAAAGGATTACCATAAAACCCATATAAAGAACACATAAAATATATAAAGGTAACTTGGGACATAAACATACTTAAGTGTAATAACCATACGGTCGACTTCTACACATATCACTTAATGGAATAGCCATACGGCCAACTTCCATACAAACTTAATGGAATAGCCATACTGCTGACTTCCATACCCAATTCATTGGAGGTTATAATGTAACCACCCATCCTGGTATTCACAGCACCACCCATCATATGGTTCATCACATAACCACCCATCAAATGTCCATGTACCATTATAAAATCATAAGACATAAAACAAATATAATGGAAAGAAAACATTTCCACACTTTGATCACAATATATCACATAAATATATTGACATAACAAATCCATTATAAAAACCGTTTTCAATACCAAAATACATAAAAGATTATATGGTATTTATTTCATTTAAAAAAACATTACGGCTTGTTCAGGAAGCCAAAGACCAAATAATACTCGCAGCGGCAGAAAAGGTCGTTGTCACCGCGTACGTCAAAAGAAACATTCTTTTTTTTCGTTTTGTAAAACGATTCGTAGAAAAAGATTCTTTTTGTATAAAAGTAATAGTCAAAGGGGTTTATACACCATATAAAAGAATGTTGTGTATAAAACAAAATATGCCTCAATGAAAGGAGATTGAGACGAAGTCCCTTACCTCGGGTCGGACTTGACTCGATCGTTCTTTAACGTCCTGAATAATAAACTTGAGTTAATTTCTATTTTCTTAAGAACATTTTTAGAGTTCATTATTCCTTTTATATCACTTATTTCTATGTTAAAAACATTATGTAATCATTTATGTTAAAAAAAAAAATTTTCGATATTTGGTCCTTAAGTCGAAAGTGGACTTCTTACGATTACATGTTGTTCGTGTGGTCAAAGGTTCATTATATCCAGAATGAAATTCCTGATTTTGATATCATATATATCATATATATCTAGCATATACATGTATTTATAATATCACATAATCATTTAGAGGTAAGAAATGAAATGCATCGTTCATGGAGACGGTATGTCGTACGTACGCATGGACGCTACTTTCATTTCTATGTCATATTAATGGAATTAAAACTAAATGAGAGGTATGTATATTTTAATTCCAGAATTATATTCATCATTTAGATTTATCATTCATCATATATATCCATTATATACATGTACTTATAATTGTACATTACATTTGGGGATAAGAAATGAAATGCTCTGTTCATGGAGACGGTAAGCCGTATGTACGCATGAACGCTACTTTCATTTCTATTTCATATTTTTATGGAAATGAATAATAATGATATAGAGGTATATTATAATTCCAGTATAACATCATATATAATTACTTTAAATCCATCATTTACATGTCCCACATATGGCATTAACGAATCACATCACTTTGAGGGGGCGGTACTCCGCACTTCCTTAAATGAAGATATTGTGTTTACCCATAATGGAAACCATAAAGGTATGCCCAAAATGAAAAATAAAGAATCTTAAAGAAAACATAAACATATTATATATCATATATAAATATACTGTCATCTTAATGGCCACCATTTAAGGTGTTATATGAGTGTTGAACAATCATCGTTTCGTGAGGCAGAAATTCGCCATCCACGGAAACAGTATATTCATTAACCATTAGATGTAGGTGTGTGTAAGTGTAGCTCTAATACTTTTTATAACAACATACTATTATATTGAAGATACTGGAGTTGTAACAAAATAAAATAATAAAAAGACTTTAGGGGGTTGGAGAAGCAAAATAAATCAAAAGGACTCAAGTGATGATATTACCTTAAAATCGGGTAACTCCCTTTGCTTTGAGCTCAAAGGCTCCCTTGGGAAGACTTCTTCCCAAAGTGAGGCTTCAAGGAGTATGAGAGGTAAGTGGAGAGAAATATTGGGCAGAGTTTGTTGGATCCAAAGGCTTTGGGAGTGTGGGTAAGGAGGTAGAGGTGGGGGCCTTTTATAAGAGGAGAGGAGGGACACTCTTGTAAAGTTACAAAATGTTACTTTATTTTCAAATGATTTTTGGATTTTAAAGGTCCCACGTTGATTTATTTCGAGGATAAGGTGATAAGGGTTCTAAAACCACCCATCCAATAGGTTTTGGACATGTGTAGGTCTTAGATATTACATTATCTTTCCATTTTATTTAAATCGTTAAATAATGAGGTCATCACTACATCATCATGATGTCATAAATAATTTAATTTATTTAATGTATAAAAATTAAAAAAAATACTGTGATGTAGGAAATCTTTTTAGCATTCCAATGACTATTTATAGTCAAAAATATGACTTTTATAACCCCATGTAAATTTTTTTTAGTAAAACATATCATGATTGTGTCATTTTTATTTTAACATTAAATAAAAAGATATTAATGTCATTTTCCAACTAAAGTGGCACCATGGGGTCCCAAAGATGACCCATGGATTGTCTTGGTAGTCCATGACACATCCAATAAGGGAATGACATGTGTCTAGATATTTTCATTTTATTATAATATCATTTTTTCCTTAAATTGCACTAATTACCTCTAATCGCGATTAAAAACATAATAAGTTACTATTCAACAAAAAATTATTTTAATCCCATTGAACCACATTTTACTTCATAATGACAACCATGTATGTTGGATTTTTTAAATTCAAAACACAGATGTGGTAAAATTTCATTTAAACGAAAAATCAGTTTTTATAAGTACCACTTAGTGGTTTCACTATTCATCAAAAATTAAAGTTTTTCAGAAAAATACCAAAAATTCACCCTCAGCTATATTTGATATTCGGAATTCAAAAATGAAGTATATTTTAAAAAATTCAAAACATTTAAGTCACATTAATTAATTTAATAATTAATTCCCGCTGTCATGACAAATACCGTGTTTTTATGAAACAATAAGTATCAAAAGACTGACACTAGTTTAAGTCCGATTTCAAAGTGAAATTAATTACAATGACCACTATTGGATTTATTGGTAAAAATATTTTCTAATTTCACTTTAAACCCAATTCAAATGATAATATAATCATATAAATAAATTAGATTAAAAAGAGGTTTTGAATTAAAATACAACATTTTACACTATTTATTAAAAAATGATCTTTATCGGAAAGATACCCAAAATTTACAGAAAGTAAATTTTGATGTCCCAATTCTAAAGAAGAGTTATATTTGGTCCAGTATAATTTATAATATTGATCAAAACTATATTTAATGACAATTCTCCGTCAAAAGCTGATAAGTGAACCCTTAGTGAAAATCAGGGTATAAATGCCTAAAATTGAATTGTTTCCGTATTTTAAGCCTTTATCTTTTATTGGATAAATGTAAAAACATTTAAAAACATATATAATCATATTTTAGTTATTTATATCCATTCCCGCCAATACAACGACTACATGTTAACTACCATTTAAAATAATATTATTATATTACTAGTGTGCAACGTAAGTTTTCAAAGGAACTCAACATTGCGTATCGGGTACGCTATCAAACATAGAAACCCCTTTAATGTAAAATTAATATTTAATTCGTAAATATTAATAAATACGAAAATGTTTTATTCATTATTCACCTGGGATGTTACAATTATTTTTTGAGTCTATAAAGGGTGTTAGTTAAGAATATCCAATTATGAGATAATGTAGCTCACTTTTGTATCGTTGTATATGTTCCCATATTTCCCAAAAACACAAAAATAATACTATCATTGGGAATATTTTTTAAAATATACTATGAATTCACTAAATATGATGTAATTTTGTTGTATGAAAAAGATAGGGTCATTATAAATTTGGTTCCTCTTGATTTCCATAAGGTGGGAACAAATAAGATGAGTGGTTTATGTTTGACATACCGCACCATAACAAAATGTGAAATATATATTGCTTTATATTTTTAAAGGCTTCCTTACATTCATTATCTCATCATTAAGAGACTACCTTCTTTATTAGTTTCATTATGGAAATTCATTTCACGAAATCGTTTTATAAGAAACTCTTATTTTAGGAGGGAAATCCTAAAATCCATTCCCAATCATTGATGTATCAAGTAGGTTTTACTGAAATTATCATTATTGTCTTATTGGGTATATATTGATATAGTTGTGACATACCACATAAATAATGAAAATTCATATTGTCTACCAAATTTCACATTTCATGGGGTTCATATTATTGTTGTTTTTTTATAGTTTGTTAATTACATTCTCAAAAATAGGTAGATGATCGAAATAATTCATTTTTTTAGCAGTATAGAATTTATGTATCATTTCATTATCTTCCCAAAAAGTGGCTTGAAGATGTACTAGATGGTGCATCGATCTATAGTGCGACAATTTTTTGAATAGAAGGAAATAAACTGATTCTAGAATATCTAATTGGGTGATCTATATGATTAATATTCAAAGCCATTATGATCCATTGTAATCTAGTTATCTTTTTTACCCATACATAAATAAAATGGATTAGAGTCTTCCCACTATATCGATTATGAATACTATGATTGTGACTGATCAATAAACCTTCACGATGTGCAAGTAAAGATACTATAATTTGATAAAAACACGGATATCCCTGTACAATTACAAAATGTGAATGATTTTTTGTTACATTTTATTTATTTAACCACCTATATGATGTTGGATTTAGTGTTATTTTTGAATTTAGCATAAATAATTGTAGTATTGGAAAGATTCTTCCAATTTGAAACCATGTTATGACCATAATGATAACAAAGAAGGGCCGATATTTGGTGACTGCATTGAGATCTAATCCTGTAATTTTTATATAATTCTATGAGATCATATAATTATGTTGTTTCAGGAATGAGAAATACATTTACTTCTCTTTGAGTGTCATGGAAGAAGATATCAATACGATCTAAAAGGTCCTCCATTCTACCCATATTGACATGTCAGTTCACATAAATCATTGTAGATACACCTTCTATTAATGATGGATCAGAATTTCAATCATTTTCTTCCAACACACTTTCTTACGTATATTAATTTAATGAAGTAAATGAGGTGTATTTGTTTCGACCGAAGATGATATTTCATTATGTTCTAGATAGTCTAGTTTGGAGACCTCCTTACTAGGGTTTTCCAAGACAATTGAACCCTAATCCTCATTATAATAGATTGAATATAATGTACCGACATCATCTGATTTAGGGAATAAAGATATGGTAGATTTTTATCTTTGAAATTATGGATAAAAATCTTTGGTTCCCACTCATTATGATGGGATGATATCCTTAGAATCTGATGACAATGAATAAAATCATTACCTTGGGTTGTGTTATTATTATAAAAAATAAACAACTATATCTTCTCTAAATTTTTTGTAATAATGAATCATATCATTCTAACTATGATAGATCATGTAATTAAGTAACATTTAATATCACAGATTATTAATTTGAACTAATTGATGGGTAATACATATGTTTATTCAATCTCGTTATATGGCTTATATTGAGATAGTTTCATCAATTGTTGGAGGTAATTCATGCATCATTTTTTATAATTAGTTTATTCTCTTCCATTTTTTACAGTCCCATATCAATATACTATAATTCAACAGACTAAAAGGGGTTGTTTTCACTACAAAACCCTCCAAATATTCAATTGATGGAATACTTTTGGTTTTGGATATATGTGGAAGGCTCTGTTGTGTTAATATGAAACCATAGCTTCCTAGTAATGAATTTAAAGGTATTTTTAGATGAATTCACATGAATTTAGCATCAGTAATTATATCCAAAAACATTTATTTTTTCTGGATCTTAACATGAATTTTATACTCTCACTTATCATATATTCAAATAATAATATTAGAGGGTGATAGGTAATCCTCGTTAAGTCTCATTAATAATTTGGATTGAAATGTTATGAGGTTAATGACAAAGAAATTATATATGATAGGTAGATGGATATCAATGTTAAAAATCATTATATATATGTATGAGTGTATAATGTGTCCCATTATGATTGATTCCTGATCATTCTCTATAATGGATATAATTGAATGTAACTCAAGATAATAATTCTCTACATGGAAGACCACATCTATTTCTATCTCATAGTTGAACTATATTTGGATTAAGTGGGTACTAATGAGTCCTAAAAAGATATTCATTGAATGGTGATGTGAATTAATAATTGGCATCATGTTTGGGAAGGAATTTTTTTTAATATATCAAACTTTTGGGCATTGAGAGATAATTTTCCAATAATATCATGTTCCCTAATTAATGGATCAGAGGTCTATTTAGGATTTTCTAACAGTCCCTTTATCCGGCCCGTATTTTAAGGCATGTTATTTCTCGTGGTTGATAAAATATTAATTTTACAAATGTCTTGCAATGACCATAATTGAATGAATTTTCTAATCAGTCTTTTAATATGATAGGATTTTTTTGGGTCTATATTTACTAGTTGTGCATAAAATCACTTTTGAGCCATATGAAGAGATTATCTCCACGTTATATTAGTATATAATTATTCAGTAGATATATGGCCTGAATTTTATGATTATTATTGAGATTCTTTTCAGACCCACATTTTTTATCCTGAAAATCCTATGAAAACATTTTTCACATCATTCCCAACATTGGTTAGTAACATCATGATCATACATAATTTCATAATTAGATAATGGTTCTACAATGTTGATAGTATTTACAGGTCCATTTGATGAGACATCATCAATTGAGGGATCTATTTGGTGAGGTGGTCCCAAAAATTGATTTATTAGGAGAAAATCATTTTAATGATCTTAGATGGGAAAGTTCATAGATCCGAGTTCCATATCAAATTCATTACCTTTCCTATGACCATTGTGTTGAATCATATTTTTCTATTCCACTACAGTGGCCGATTCATCTATGGTAGTAAAAATTGGAGCCATATGTAATTAATTTAATTTGACCTTGAGGATCATTTTCTCTTGATCGATTATTTTAAGTGTCATCAAACCATCAATATTCTATGCATTATTACTTTTTAATTACTTTACTTACCCATCATCTTCTAGTGAAATGGAAGAATGTTATAATATTTACTAGGAATGTTCTATGAAAATGATCATCCCGTAGTTTACCTTACATTATAGGATTCATTTTATGATAAATCGTTCTTGGATGTTAGTCCCCTTCATCTGATGGGATTGGTAAATGGTCATGATGGTTAGTTATAGAAACACTTTTGGAATTCCAAGGATATAATAACTTTTAAAAAATATTCTATAGAATTTTAATGAAGTATTCCCTAAATTTTTATTTTCAATATAATTAATATTGTTCACATTGTCCTCAAATGGTTCAATTCCCCAGTTCTTCCTCTCAACATTTTAGTAATTTTTTTCAAAACAATAAATTTATGATAGGTTTCATATGATACAATAGGAACATTGGTGTGAGGTTGGTGGTGGTTCTATTTTGAGTGAAAAATTATAAAATTTCACTTTAACATTCCCCTTTAATTGATATATTGAAATCTACCTAGACCTAGTTCTTGTGAATCAAATACTATCCCCCATCCTTTATAAAATTAACAAAAGATATAAAAATAAACCATGATATTTTAGAAAACTCAATGATGTCTATATATCCCTATTGGGATTCATTATATAGGTATCAAATAGATTCACTAGTGGAGATTAATGTTGAAAAAATACTGTAGACCTTTCAAACAAGAAAGGATTTTTTGAAACCTATCATTTACCTACTATTTTCAATTTGAGTGGTTGAGAACTATCAAATTGCATTATTTTTAATTGAACTAATATAAGAATAATGGACAACAATCTTATATATCATTGTTGGACCACACTGGTAGACATTTGTTCTAAGATAATTATAGTATCTCAAGATTCTATAAATAATATTTGATCATTGAATCAATGTTATGCTCAATCGTTCCCATCATATGTTTATATGAATATAATTACATTTATAGGGTTTTTTGTTGTCCCCTAGTGCACCAAAATACTAAAAAGGATTGATTTTCAAAATTATGTTGTGGATTATTCACAATTACTACCATAGGTTTCAACTACATTTTTGGTTGTGCTTGTGTTCAATGTACTTAAAATCCCCCATGTAAACAAATTGGAGACCAAATTTATTCATGATGTTTTGGTTGGATGGGTAGCTGAGTAGACGATTGAGTTGTGTCAACAGTTGGGATCTGAAATGGTATACAAATATTTTTTTGGTGTTGATTTTAAACTAGATGTGATCGTGATTATTTTTCTGATAATTTCTTAGGTAATCACCAAATTGGAAGAAATTATTTGTAATTTTCCACATTCCTGATCTGGTACACCACCTTGTAGGATCTAAATTATATTTGTTTCTTTTTCTGTAGGAGGCAAAATTTTCTCACGATTGATATTTTATAGATGTGAAATATTCCATTTCATATGGGAGTTTTACTTAATAGGAATATTTTGATATATTAATTCAATATTAACCTAACATAGCCTCTCCATCATAACCACATATTGATAAATCATTCCTCAATAATGTTAATTTTATTTTCTAGAGTTGGTGGATGGGATATATCCACACCCTTTCAATTTACTTTGACTAAATCTATTAGTTCTATAGAAAATTATTCCCTTCACAAAGCTCCCATATACTAATTATTTCATTGGACTAGTGTATGAATACATTATTTGAATATAACAATTTGGATAATAATCTATGTAATTACATCCGCATCATGATATTATTTTTTAAAATCATGCTCATATTCTTCCATAGGGGGGATTATGATGTAATTTTCAAAGGCATAAAATGTAGTAGCATTCCTGTAATCATTTGGATGATAATAAGACCCATCATCCTATGAGTATTTTTCCTTAGTGATGACTACATTCTCCACTTATTTTACCTTTATTAATTTTCCATTTATCCTTACAGCCTTTTTTCTTTCTTTACCGTTCTTGTCAAGTTATCTCCTATAATAGGTTTTTGTATGGCGATTCTAAGGTTATCTCTATCAAACCATATTTACAATATCCTAAATCTTAGGGATCCATCATGTGTTGGAAGAAACTCGAATGGGTGAACAATTTATTATTCACATAGTATATAGAAAGATTACATCCATTGTGGAGGAGGTGGAAATGGTACAAAAGAACCTAGCCTTGTGGGTTGGGATTTCATGACAATACTAACACTTCATTTTTAATTAAATAGAATATTGTTTTCTATATGGATGATAGATATGGATAAAATGATGCAAATTACACAAAACTCATAGTCTAGGTTTACTCATATATATCCATGGTTGTATATTTAAATACTACCCCATTTATCTTCCAGGATTTATTTATACTAGATGGGGATGGTTGAATCATTTTGGGAATGATCTTTTGGATATTGAATTTCACTATATAGTGGGATGGGTTTTTCCTCATATGTGAATCCCATTAAACATTTATTCAATGATTGGAAAAGTTAATTTTAAATTATATATTAAAATTGGGTACACCATTCTTAGGATTTGGAACTATTGGGATTCCAGCGAATAGATTAATTAGTTTCTGAGGACCATTAGCATGATACTTGTCCAGAAGTGATAGTTCGGAATGAGTTACACTCAATATATTACTACCTTTTGGGTTTCATGGACCTAAAAGATAATAAAATTCAATCTAATTGGAGGGTGGACTAATTTTTAGAGTTTGGTTAGTGCACTATTCATAAGATATATTTCCCACCTTCAAATATATATAATTATTTTACTGATTCAAATAATTATATTATATTAATTATTCTATCAAAACTTATTGAATTTCATATATATGAGTTGTTATGGATCAAAATATCCCCAGAATATTATTCTAATCTTGTTATTTCATCATAATTATTTAATTATTTTAATTTTTAGAAAAATATTCCTCCTCATGATCTTACCCAATGGATGTTTCCAGATATCATAATTAAGGGGATGTGGACTCTTTAGTGTGTCCTTCGATTCATTGTGGTATGATTGTTTTGAAGGTGGTATGTGTAAGGACTATTTAATTATACCATCGCGTGATTAAGATATGGAATCATTGGATAATTACGAGGAAACTGATATGATGGTCATCAAAATATCATTCATTATTTTTTTTGGTTGAATAATATGGGTTATGTTGAAAATGGGATGCACATCTTGAAGAGTGAGGTGCTACTATATAGAGGAACTTCACACCATATTATATGGGGTTGACCTCTAACGTAGGAGGTTACTAATTCATTTAAAAGTGGATGACATTAATCCCATTTGATCTTCTACCTATGAGGTCTTTTTCATATATTAAATCATCAAAAAACAACCTCGGATCAATAATTAATCCATCATAGGGACGAACCTCTCAATAAGTGTTCTGGGGTCCATAAATATTATTAGTTATAGCACCTTAGGTATGACCTTCAAAACTATAGTTGATTTTTATTTCTTATGAGGAGTTATAATATTCAGTACCTGTAAGTAAATAAGTTTCAAGGCCTCAATAATATAGGAATTATTCTATATAAAGATATAATATTGTGCATTAGTTTCATGTATCCCTTAGTTGTGACTAAATAAATCTATTATCTATCACGTATTTGAGGATGTACATTATCCACATAGGCCTTCATAGGAATGATCATTCTTATGATACTCTTGTGTTTCTTTCATAATATACTGATAAATGTCATGAGGATGAGAATGGATGTGATAGTACTTTTTTTGTTTCTAGAATATATTTGTGGGACTCTTTCTAATGGGAAGAGTTATGGTCTTCCATTTTGGATTCCATCGGGATATGTTGTTGACCATCCATGCATCGATAGGAGACATAGATATACCATGGATCCTAAAATGATTGTACAATACACTAAGGAAATTTTGTCATTGTGGTAGAAATATATGTGTGGCCTAATTTTTTTATTGAAATGCGCCAATAATCTATAGTTGGAATGCGGATATTATCCTAATAATTTTCACTATTCTTTTCCATGATATTCCAACGGTTCTCTTGAATGCAAGTGAGAATATGATCCCACTCATGGGTATCCCCTAGAATATTCGTTTGAGTTTCATCAAGAATTTTGGCTCTATGAAATGAATCATCCCCCTACTGAACACTATAACATTCTAGCATGGGCCCTCTATTTCTACTTATGCTTCAAATATATTTTTGAATCTATATAGGGAATGTGAATGGATATGATCATTCCCCTCCATTTCTATTAGAGTATGATAATTGTTTTTATAGAATTAATGAGAATATTAAGAATGTAATATTGAGGGGTGATATAGTTATACTCCCATCCAACATTCACTATTTGTAAATGTGTATAGGTTTCTAATGTGAGGGTTGGAATATAAATCTTAATTTGAATAAATAACTAAATATACTGAATTATTCCTCATGATACTAATAAGGCATGTTGGAATAATGAATCTGAATAATCATTGATCTAATCCTACTCTTAGAGTAACACCATCGAATTTTGGGGGACTTATTTCATGGTATTAAGGATATATGAATGTCCATTATCTCTAGATGATCATTTTCCTCAGTAATTTCTCATATGCACTCAGTTCTAGGGGACAAGAGGTGAGGCCACCTATGTGGTGCACTATGTAGAATGCTATGGATTCTAGACCTAATGAAATTAATGACAATTAAGGTCTATATTATCACTTCTAAGATAATCATGATTTGGGGTGAGGTAATGTAAAACCACCTCATCCATATCCTTATGACAATGGAGTAATTCATTGTCACACTCCATGTATAGGATCCCAATGTGGTTTGTACTGGTCAAATATGCCACCAACTCTATCATAATCCTTCAATATCTAGTAGATGACTTAGAGGATTAAAATCTTTGAGTCTGTCTTTAATACCCTATAAATTGTGATAATCCTGTTGAAAACATTCTACATGAGGGATAGAATCACTACATTAGGTATAGAGACACTACATGAGGGATAGAATCCTCTTTCCCTTGAGAGCCACCACTTGGGAATCAATCGTTGAATTTGATCATTTCCTTGATGGTTTCATCGATTTTGATCAAAGGGAGATATGGTATGTGTGGCACCATGAATATTAAAAAACCAAACAAGAAAACCAAACTTTTGCTGCATCACATGTATGATCCTTGAAAATAGGTTGATTTCGAGGTAAAAGTATAAGTTAATTTAATTTTATTATCTAAGGATCAATTTTGGAATCACTATTTTTTTCATAGATCACATATATTAAGATATACCATTTTATATATATATTGTCATTTTTTATTTAATTATTCACATCAGTTTAACGATTTTCATTTTCAGAAGAAACTCCCAATGCACTTTTGGATTTTTTGATAATTTGACAGGATCACCATTACTGGCATGAATTTTAAAGGATGATGGCCACTAGGTTTGCTGCCATTGAAAATCATTACATTCATTGGGAGTATGGATATATCAGCTCACTGAACCCTTTTGAGGGTAATTATAACCTACTCTAAGAGTCTTTTATGGATTTGAGACATGCCTTTGAGTCCTTAAATCATGGAATTGGATCAGTGACCCTTTCCAAAATAAATATGTGTTTAAATAATTTTTTTTTAAAATTTAGTATTTATTATAAGGTGTATAAATTAAATTTTATTATTATTTATTAATAATTTTTTTGGTTTGGTTTATATCCAACCTGTAGAGACCCGAAGCGTGATGTACATGGACATTACAATACTTTTGTGGAATGCATAGTACATAACAAAAACACACACACAAGGACCATAATAGTTTAGTGTCTTTGGAAACTCGGAATGTAATCTTCTAATCATGGTGAAGGATCTTCAACATCTCCCATAAAGATCTTCCCTTTTTATCTTTCCTAAAACCTTTCTTTATATCCTGGGGAAAAGAAAACATAAAAGTGTGAGCTCAAATGCTCATTAAGGGTAAACAAAAGAAATATCAATCACATCATATTCATAAGAACATATCTTTTGGAAATCTTAACCTGCAAAAGAGATCATAATTTCATAACATGGGATAAATCATAGTAGTGAAACGTAATCCCAATAATCATAACATAAAACATGAAACATTTTGGCATACAAACATAATCATATATAATCATTTCTTATTAGTCAAGACTCATTTCCAAGACTATCTTAGTGGACAAAGTCCCTTTCTGAACCGAGATCATTCCTCGTTTCAGTCCTGTTTCCCTGAACCGGTATAACATACCGTTCCAGCCATGTCTATCTCATGAGATATAAAATCTTTACCCAATTAATTGGAGGGAGATATAGGTCCCACTAATCTCATAATGATACCATTCTTATGTGTTCCACAAAATCATAAACCATACATCATAGCATAACCCATGTAATAAAAATGGGAATCTTAAACATCGTGACATCAAAAATATTCATATAAGATAATGGAATTCATAAAAATATTTCCATCACAACATAATCAAATCCATGTCATAATAGGGATACAAACAAAACCCTATATTATCTTAGATGGAAAATAATTTTGACAAAAATCTTGAACTCCATTCTTGAGGAAAATATCCTTTCTTCTTCAAATTTTTTTTCCTTTCTTAACATGTCATACAATTTTAAACTAAAATAAGTTGATTAAAAATAAACGTGCGAACTTGTAAAGGAAGCTTCATGGAAATAATGTTTCAAAAATCCATTCATGTCGTATAAGTTAAAAAAACATTCTTCTCGTACTTTTGTTGGAATAGTCAGAAAGTACCTCGTACGAAAAACGACAAAAGATTCCTTTCATATCTTTTACTAAAAACTCACAGAAGGGTAAAATTGGATATAAAATATTGTAGAAGGATATAAATATTACATATTGAGGAAACATGGATGTGGATGATAAAATACACCCCATTAAATTCCAAAGTATAAACAATCTCGGTTAAAAATGAGATTGTGATATTTCCCTTACCTTAGGTCTGATTTGCTTCGTAAGTGTCCCAAACTCCTGTATAATGATTTAAATAATGTTATTGAATTATTCCAGAATCATACTTATTGTTATGATATCCTATATGGTCATATTATTATCTTCTTATTAGTAATAATTTATTACTACTTGTTATTCGGGTGTTTATTACTTTTTGTTCTTATGAGTGTTTTGTCGAATAAATTCTTATTCTTCTCTTTAGGTTATAGATACCTCATTTCCAGAATGGTATTAGTGTAATATATATCATATTCATTCATTCAATTCATTTATATAATCATTATGAAATGAAGATCATGTAGAACGAGTCGCATCACATCGTGGAGACGGTATTCCGTACGTACACACGAGTGATGATATCGTTCCTATGATCATGGAATTGTATTGGAGTGTATGTATACTATTTAAGAATCAATATCACTTTATAATAGTGATATATAGTCATTATTTACACCATTATACCCATCCAAGTACGGTTGTGGTGGAAAATAGATTACCCCACGACGTGGAGACGGTATTCCCTACGTACGCACGCACAGTGATTTATTTTTCCGTAGGATGGATAGATGGTGAAATATGGTTGTTTCATACTTATAATAACATATTAGTATGTGATTGAAACTGATGTTGTTACTTCATAAAGAAACAACTAAAGAAGAAGAAGTGGAAGAAGAAATAAAGATGAAAGAATCGGCAACAGACATTACCTCTTCTTTGAAGTGCTTCTTTGAGACCTCCTTTTAGTGTACTAAACTAGGTCTTTGAAGAAGACCAGAACCTATAGGATGTTTCTAGGGAAGTGTAGAAGTGAAATTATCAGGGTTTGGCCAAGCTTGAATTCTCAAAGTGGTGTGAGGAAGTGGGGGAGGAGGTGCCCTTTTATAAGGGAGGAGAGGGGCACCTTTGGAAAACTAAAACTATTATTTTATTATATAGTCATATTCGGTTTTAAATAGCTCCAAATTGATTTATTTAGAATCTAAGGTGGGGATGGGTCGAAATTATATCATCCAATATAATTTAGAGAAGTTTAGGTTCCTATTTTAACCTTATCATTTTGATTTAACATTAAGTTAAATAATTTTACTTTTACCGTGTCTTCTTGTGTTATTACACTATAAGGTTAACAAACATACTATAACAAGCCAATCTAACCCCAAGTTGTTTATTATTAATATATATAACCTTATCTAAGTCATTTGGCCTAACCTTAGATTTTTAGGAATAAAATAACAATTAATAATATAATAGTTGTTTTAAAAACTATTTTATGTCAATTTTAACACTTTTTGGTAATTGATTTTTTTAAAAATCATAACAGAATTATTAGTTATAAAAAAGTTAATAAAATCAATACTAACATGTCATATTAACCTATAAAATTAGTTTAATTCATAAAAAGTCTCAAATTACATTTATTTGGGTATTTATAACATCAATTATGTCAATATTTCATTAATAAGATAATTACTGCATCATTGTTGTGTCACAAATAAATTAACTTATTTGATGTCTAAAAATTTCAAATAAAATATCATTATATAGGAACATTTTTTAGTTTTATAATGAATATTTATAGTCGAATTTATCTTATGTATATCCCTATATTAAAAATGATTTACTTATTAAACATTGATTTTAACTATTTTAACCCTTCTTTAAATAAATTAATAATAAATGTGCTAATCTAATCAAAGTGGGAATAAATGGTCATATTTTATTTCTAAGGTTGTTTGCGGTCTAATTACACTTATCCAATAGAATTATGACATGTGTTAGGGTAATAATAATATCATTTTTACCCTTAATTACCCTATTTACTTTTAACCGTGGTAAAAAAAAGTCAAAAGTTACTATTCACCAAAAATTATTTTCATCTCATTGAACCACATTTTAGTCCTTGATATTAACCATGTCTCTTGGATTTTTGAAATTCCACTCGCAGAAGCGGTAAAATTAAGTTTTATGAAAAATTCAGTTTTTTAACTACCACTTAGTGGTTTCACTATTCATAAAAAAAATGAACGTTTTCCAGAAAAATAAAAAAATTACGCCTAAGCTATATTTGATATTATGATTTAAAAAATTATGTCTATTTTACCAAATTCAAATCATATCAGTTGCATTAATTAATTTAAAAATTAATTCTCGTCGTCAAAACAAATAGCCTGTTTTTACGAGATATTAACTATCAAAAGATTGACACTTGTTTATGTCTGGTTTAAATGTGAAATTACATCCAATGACCAACATTGTATTAAATTGTAAAAATATATACGAAATATACTTTAAAACCACTCAAATTAATAATTTATCACTATTAATAATTTTGATTAAAAAATTTGTTTTTAATTAATATTTAGTAATTTTCACTATTCATCAGAAAATGAAAGTTATCTGAAAAGTACCAAATATTCACCCTAAGCTAATTTCGATATTCCAAATCCAAAAATGAAGTCCATTTTGAAAAATAAAATATAAAATATTTCAAAAAGTCGTTATTACTATTCATAACGGCTAGTTTTTAATAATATTTTAATAGCATTTCATTGTTTTGTGAAACTCGGTATAGTGTACTACACATGCTATCGAGGAAGGTTGCGATTGCATGTAATGCAAGGAAAGTCAAGGATGCGTGTTGTGCAAGCCCCTTTTGGTGTAGCATACAACACAAGACATGAAACTAAAAAGAATATTTTTTCATAAAATCTTGGGGTGTTACATTCTGCCCCCCATAAAATTAATTTCGCCCTCGAAATTCATCGGGGTTATAAATGGATTACTACTCGAATGTTTCTTTAATAGAAACCCTCATCATAAAATGGAATAAAAAAACCAATATTTAAAAAAAAGTATGAAATGTAATGGTTACCCAAATAAACTATTCGCTGGGTTTCCACATAGGAGAACATAGGTGAAAATATGGATATGGAAGAGAAATATAACCGTCATATTCTGATGGATAGTGGTAGAGAACCTGGCTATGATAAATCTAACAATAAAAAATTTGTGATGATCTAGGGTACCATCTGATTTATCAGATATAAGGGCACTAGGAAAACATTTTTGGTTTTCAAGATCATTTCCCTAAAGTTGATGAATTAAAATATGTACTTACATGATTTTGGAACAATCTCACTGTTGTTTGTAAATTTAACAATTTCCACTTCATCCCTTAAAGAAATGAAGTTGAATTTGTTATTGTGTTAGCAGATCATGTGATAGAATGATGGGTCATTCCATCGGTTTCAAACAAAAGGTTAGCAAAAGTTATAAGTCCATATTATGGTTAGATTAATCGTATATGGTTCAAAAAATGAACTTATACTTCATATATCATACCACTTAATAAAATAAAACTACTTTATACTAACCATGGACTTCCTATAGGCCAATGGTAGGCGATAAAGGCCAGTCGCATTTCGGTTGTGGGTTCGATTCCCACAACCTTGTCTGACGTGATGGGTTGTCCCCGGTCCTGCAGGTTGTCATTTTTCTAAAACTAAATTACTATAACATCCAATCAATAATATCGAAAAAAAGTTCAGTCCTTAGACAATACTAACTTATGTCCAAAATAATCCATTCCAATATTTAGGATTATCCAAAATTCTGTTGTCCAATATTACAGTGAAAACGATTACGAAAGAGTTCATATAACAAGCATGTTAATACCATTGTTGATCCCCATATATCATGAGATATGTCTTGTTGGTCACATTCCAAACATTCGAAGGCCTTAATCATGTATTCTCTTGAAAAATGAATACCCATTGAATCTTAGTGAAAACATGAGTGCTGTCAAAAGGGAACTCTTTTCACATACCAAAAACTCAAACCATGATTTACCTATTTCCTTATATCAGTCAGGAGCTTATGAATACTGTCAAACTTTTCATTTTTTATTTATCCCTTCATTATGCGCATATCATCTTTTTTCCAAAAATATCTCAATCACATTCCATGGTTACCAGTTCCATAAAATTATTGAAAACCATATTATACCAATACATAAATATTCCAATATTCCACGATACTATATACAACATTATTATGGAATCCCATTACATAAACACTTAATCATTCCACCAAATCGTTGTCATATTCAACATCATCAATGGTGATCGCATGTGACTTCCCATTGTCATTTTCCTTAAGTTGATGCTCATGTCGATCAGAACTAACCCTTGGATTAGGGAATTTATTAGCATAATTCCCCATTTCCTTTCACTTGGAGCATTGAAGTGTAGTAGGTTCATTCTGTGTATCCCTTCCTTTGTTTGCATCATTAGAAATCTTCTTCCCATCATTGCGGCATTCAAATGCCCGATGACCTTCCTTTCCACAATTGAAACATTTACTTGTCCCTTTAAGACAATCTCCACCATGCTTCTTTCCACACTTTGAGCATAAGGAAACATTCATCTTCTTTTCACCATTATTCTGAGATTTCTCCTTGAACTCCATATTTCATTTCTTATCAAAACTATGAGATGGATAAGTAACACCAACTTCCATTTCTACTTTGATAGCACAATGCACAATTTCTTCATAGCTACTGAAGTCTCTTATAGCTAATGCCCTTCAAAGATTTGGTTTTAAGCCACTGAAGAATTGATCAACTTTACTTTTAGGTTGGATGCTAAATCCAGATGCATACCTTGCAAGCCTTGTAAAATTCGCTTCTTATATACCAACAGATTCAGCATCCTTTTGATTCAGTTCATGAAACTGTTTCTCCATCTATGTTCGAAGAATACGAGGGAAGTACTTATTGAAAAATAAGTTCTTGAACTCGTCCCATTACATGGACTCAATTTCATCTCTTTGCCTCGTATTCTTGATAGGATTCCACCATTAATCAGCTTCACCTTAAAAATGATATACTGCTAAGATGAATTTATCATGTTCAAAACATTGAAGAACTGAAAATATCTTTTCAGTGGTACTGATCCATTGTTCAGCAACAAGTGGATCAGAAGACCCACTGAAAGAAGCTGGACGTTGCCTCATGAAGGACTCAATAGAATATTGTTCCCTTCTCTACTCATTTAGAAGTCCATAATGATTCATAGCTTGTATAAGTATAGCAATAATATTTTTCACTCCATCTCCCATAACATTTGTTTGTTCAGGAGGACAATCATTGCATTGTCCATTGCATTGATCAACACGGTTCCTTCGGGTTCCAGCCATCGTCTAAAACCCAAAATGAATAGTGTGAGAGGCAAAAATCATGCTAGGGAAAACAACATAATAAAGTGGGAGTACCTTCAATGTCTAACATCTTAGGTTTAATTCTAAGATCGTTAGCTCAATTCTAGGACTATAACCTATACTTATACTTAACCTTAGGGTCATCCCTAGAAATACCTCAAAAATATCTCTAGGGATCTCACTAAAGTTCTCGCATCCTAGTTTCCAAAGGATGACTAAACCTTTCATCTGATACCAACTGTAGAGACCCAAAGATTGACTTACATTGACATTACATTACTTTTTCGGAATACTTAGTACATAACAAAAACACACAAACAAGGGCAGTAATAGTTTTGTGTCTTTGGAAACTCGGAACGTAATCTTCTAATCATGGTGAAAGAACTTCAACATCTCCCATAAAGATCTTCTCTTTTTTTTTTACCTAAAACCTTTCTTTATATCCTGGGAAAAAGAAAACATAAAAGGGTGATCTCAAATGCTCAGTAAGGGTAAACAAAAGAAATATCAATCACATCATATTCATAAGAACATATCTTTTGGAAATAGTAACCTGGAAAAGGGATCCTAATTTAATAAAATGGGATAAATCATAGTAGTGAAATGTAATCCCAATAATCATAAC
Source organism: Viscum album (assembly GCA_963277665.1). NCBI lineage: Eukaryota > Viridiplantae > Streptophyta > Magnoliopsida > Santalales > Viscaceae > Viscum > Viscum album. The sequence continues at coordinate 203,481,112 of OY728121.1, forward strand.
ATAAAACATGAAACATTGTGGCATACACACATAATCATATAGAATCATTTCTCATTAGTCAAGACTCATTGCCAAGACTATCTTAGTGGACAAAGTCCATTTCTGAACCGAGTTCATTCCTCGTTTTAGTCATGTTTCACTAAACCGATATAACCTACCTTTCCAGCCATGTCTATCTCATGAGATATAAAATCTTTACCCTATACATTGGAGGGAGATATAGGTCCCACCCATCTCATAATGATACCATTCTTATGTGTGCCACAAAATCATAAACCATACATCATAGCATAACCCATGTAATAAAAATTGGAATCTTAAACATCGAGTCATCAAAAAAAATTCATATAAGATAAAGGAATTCATAAAAATATTTCCATCACAACATAATAAAATCCATTTCATAATAGGGATAGAAACAAAACCCTATATTATCTTATATGGAAAAAAAATTTGATAAAACTTTTGAACTCCATTCTTGAGGAAAATATCCTTTCTTCTTCAAAAACATTTTTCCTTTCTTAACATGTCATACAATTTTAAACTAAAAGAATTTGATTAAAAATAAACTTGAAAACTTGTAAAAGAAGATTCTTAGAAGTAATGTTTTAAAAATCCATTCATGCCGTATTAGTTAAAAAACATTCTTCTCGTACTTTTGTCGGAAAAGTCAAAAAGTACCTCGTACGAAAAACGACAAAAGATTCCTTTCATATATTTTACTAAAAACTCACCGAAGGTTAAAATTGGATATAAACTATTGTAGAAGGATATAAATATTACATATTTAGGAAACATGTACGTGGATGATAAAATACATCCCAGTAAATTCCAAAGTATAAACAATCTCGGATAAAAATGAGATTGTGATATTTCCCTTACCTTAGGTCCGATTTGTTTCGTAAGTGTCTGAACCTCCTGTATAATGATTTAAATAATTTTATTGAATTATTCCAGAATCATAATTATTTTTATGATATCATATATGGTCAAATTCTTAGCTTCTTATTAGTAATATTTCATTACTACTTGTTATTCGGGTGTTTATTACTTTTTGTTCTTATGAGTGTTTTGTCGAATAAATTTATATTCTTCTCTTTAGGTTATAGATATCTCATATCCAGAATGGTATTAGTGTAATATATATCATATTAATTCATTCAATTAATTTATATAATCATTATGAAATGAAGATCATGTACAACGAGTCGCATCACATCGTGGAGACGGTATTCCGTACGTACGCACGAGTGATGATATCGTTCCTATGATCGTGGAATTGTATTGGATTGTATGTATTATATTTCAGAATCAATATCACTTTATAATAGTCATATATTGTCATTATTTACACCATTATACCCATCCAGGTAAGGTGGTGGTGGAAAATAGATTACACCACGACGTGGAGACGGTATTCCGTACGTACGCACGCGCGGTGATTTCTTTTTCCGTAGGATGGATAGATGGTGAAATAGGGTTGTTTCATACTTATAATAAAATATCAGTATGTTATTGATACTGATGTTAATACTTAATAATGAAAAAACTAAAGAAAAAGAAGTTGAAGAAGAAATAAAGATGAAAGAATCGGTAACAGACATTACCTCTTCTTTGAAGTGCTTCTTTGAGACCTCCTTTTAGGGGTACTAAAATAGGTCTTTGAAAAAGACCATAACATATAGTATTTTTCTAGGGAAGTGGAGAGGAGAAATTGGTAGGGGTTGGCCGAGCTTGAAGGCTCAATGTGGTGTGAGGAAGAGGGGGAGGAGGTGCCCTTTTATAAAGGAGGAGAGGGGAACCTTTGGAAAACTAAAACTATTATTTTATTATATAGTCATATTCGGTTTTAAATAGCTCCAAATTGATTTATTTCGAAGATAAGGTCGGTATGGGTCGAAATACTGTCATCCAATAGAATTTAGACAAGTTTAGGTTCCTATTTTAACCTTATCATTTATATTTAACATTAAGTTAAATAATTTTACTTTTACCATGTCTTCTTGTGTTATTACACTATAATGTTAATAAATAAACTATAAAAAGCCAAAAGAACCCTAGGGTGTTTATTATTAATATATATAACCTTATATAAGTCATTTTTCAGAACCTTAGATTTTTAGGAATAAAATAACAATTAATAATATAATATTTGTTTTAAAAACTACTTTATGTCAATTTTGACACTATTTGGTAATTGATTTTTGTAAAAATCATAACAGAATGATTAGTTCGAAAAACGTTAATAAAATCAATACTAACATGTCATATTAACCTATAAAATTAGTGTAATTCATAAAAAGTCTCAAATTACATTTATTTGGGTATTTATAACATCAATTATGTCAATATTTCATTAATAAGATAATTACTGCATCATCTTTGTGTCACAAATAAATTAAATTATTTAATGACTAAAAATTAAAAATAAAATATAATTATGTGGGAAATTTTTTACATCTCTAATGAATATTTATAATCGAATTTATCTTATGTATAACCATTAATTTAAAATGATTTACTTATTAAACTTTGATTTTAACTATTTTAACCCTTCTTTAAATAAATTAATAATAAATGTCCTAATCTAATCCATGTGGGCTTAAATGGTCATATTTTAATACTAAGGTTGTTTTGGGTCGAATTACACTTATCCAATAGCATTAGGACATGTGTTAGGGTAATAATAATATCATTTTTACCCTTAATTACCCTATTTACTTTTAACCGTGGTAAAAAAAGTGAAAAGTTACTATTCACCAAATATTATTTTCATCTCATTGAAACACATTTTAGTCCTTGATGTTAACCGTGTCTCTCAGATTTTTGAAATTCCACTCACAGAAGTGGTAAAAGTATGTTTTATGAAAAATTCAGTTTTTTAACTACCACTTAGTGGTTTCACTATTCATCAAAAAATGAACGTTTCCAGAAAAATACAAAAAATTAGGCCTAAGCTATATTTGATATTATGAATTCAAAAATGATGTCTATTTTACCAAATTCAAAAAAAAAATCAGTTGCATTAATTAATTTAAAAATTAATTCTCATCGTCAAAACAAATAGCGTGTTTTTAAGAGATAATAACTATCAAAAGATTGACACTTGTTTATGTCTGGTTTAAATGTGAAATTACATCTAATGACCAACATTATATTAAATTGTAAAAATATATTCTAAATATACTTTAAAACCACTCAAATTAATAATTTATCACTATTAATTATTTTTATTAAAAAAGTTGTTTTTAATTAAAATTTAGTAATTTTCACTATTCATCAGAAAATGAAAGTTATCCGAAAAGTACCAAAATTTCACCCTAAGCTCATTTCGATATTCCGAATCCAAAAATGAAGTCCATTTTTAAAAATTAAATTTACATAATTTCAAAAAGTGGTTATTACTATTCATAACGGCTAGTTTTTAATAATATTTTAATATCATATCGTTGTTTAGTGAAACTCGGTATTGCGTACTACACACGCTATCAAGGAAGGTCATGATTGCGTGTAATGCAAGGAAAGTCAAGGATGTGTGTTTTGAAAGCCCCTTTTGGTGTAGCGTACATCACAAGACATGAAATTAAAAAGAATATTTTTCATAAAATCTTGGGGTGTTACACAACCCTGGTTGGGGCTATGGTATTTATCACCATCTATGAAGGTAGTGGTTTTCGTGGAGTTTGGATCATGAAATTGAATGTGGATTCATGTATGTTCTTATCAATGAAAATAGAACCCATATAGTTTAGTGGAACATAATGGTAAACATCATACATTTTAAAAAAATTGACAAGGACCAATTCCAATAGGTTTAGTTTATTACATATTGGATAACATGGTGGATGATGGGTAGTATTGGATGATGTTTTTTTCATAAAAATGGAATAATCATTATAATTACTCATAAAGTTAATATATCCCAATTAGGGGCTTTTTGGTTAATGGGGAACATATAATTGTGAGATAAATGAATAGTATTTCTTGTAGTGGTATGACACATTGGGAAGATCAAAGGAAATATGTCCCAAATGAGGTTGAAATAATGATTATTTAGAGAGAATAGATATCTCCTGGTGGGGGTATGATGTCATTATAAGTAGGTATAAAGGAAAATATTACAGTTATGGATGACAGGCTCAAACTACATAGACTATTCCAACTTATCCTGTGGAAATAAGAATAAAATCCCACATAGTTTGTGTTACACAATTTAAGGTCATATGACCAGATTATATAGTTTGGATTTTCCTTATGATGTATAAATGATGTCATTAATTTTTACATTATGTGACTATGAAATTTATGGACACCTCAATAATTTTAATTGAATTATCATGTGATTTCTCTAATCACACACAATTCTCCCTCATTGTGATAAATAGTAGATAATGGAATTTCAATAACGATTCAAAATTGGATGAAGGGAATATGGAACTATGATGAGGACTTCATAGAGTGTAATTATATATGAATATGTGTTGGGAATTTTTCATTATTGATTCTCATTAATATTATTGATCAATTTTTGGAGTATATATCCATCATTAAATATTAACAAATGACTAAGACATTGACGTAAGGCTAGTTGTTGTGGTTAATTGATTGGAATCAGACAACATCCAAACACCCAAACGTATTCAGTATAGTAAATGTTCAACTATTATATATTTTATGACCCTTGTGGGATCATACAAGTGTGATAAAAACTTTATCTCACAATATCATAGTAATTCCTAATTTTAATTCCTTTATGGATCTATCATTATTGGATAAATCCAAGGGAGATACCTCTTATCATTGGGAAGCTAGATTGATGTTATCCACATTGGTGTAATTTCCCTGATCACATATATATGGTTGTATTTGAGTTGCCTATTTGTTTAATTTTTGTATTAGTCAACCTCAATGGAAATCTTAGTAAAATGTATTATTATTTTTCACGAACTGAAAGTGAAATCATGAAACAATGAGATATTTGTAGAGTGGTCCTCATATGGAATTGTCAAATATAGAACCTCGTGAGGTTGACCACTCAGACTGGCATAGACAAGTTGAGATTTGTGGATTTACTAACATGAAATGACTTTTTGAGTGGGTATTATGTTTTCACCTATTGGGTATAGGGTTTATGATATTTAAATCACAGTATGACTTCTAGAATTCAATCTCTACTAGAAAATCATTATATGTTTCCTTTATTGGATGATTTCACATGGTAACATCATAGGATGTCCTTGTGTGATCACATTATGCAATGTAATGATGAGGTCAAACCCTATAGGATATTAAATGAGATCCTGATATGTTTTATTCTTTATGAGTTAATTTTTATTTCCCATGAATTTATGAAATAAAATATCCTAAATTTGGAAAACTCTTTACTTTAGATCCCATATATCTGTGTCTATAGCCTCCCACTTTGTGTGTGCTTATTTTAGGAAACGCAAGGGAATTTAATATTTTCCATAATTAATATATTTTATGAAATAGATAGAAACATTAACTTGTTATGAAGCCTAATTTATAGAAGGTTATGGTGAATAATTTTTTCTGAGAAACCAATTAATTTGTATTAGAATCCCCACTTTAATAAACTATGGTTTGAATTTTTGGGCCATCATTCACATGATTGAGTCAATTCCTTTTAAGGTAATACCGTGAATTTTATAATGAAATGAGTGTTTTAATTTCAAAATAATTTTCAAATATTGTATCACATATTTTCAATTTTTTCATTTATGCAACGAGTTTGTTTAGACCTTTCAAAAAAAATTGTGAATTTTTTAGTCACTATTATTAATTATTCTATTTAAATATTGATTTTAAAAGACCATTTAATTAATGTTTTGTTTCCAAATTTTGAATCTAGGGTTTTATTCACAGATGGATTATATAACTGATTTTTTAAATATTTTTTGTTAAGGTATGATTATAACATTATGGAATGGATTATATTTTTATTGTGACACCCATATTTTGAATCCTTTTGTGTTATGTTTTTTACAAAATAATAACATACATTGTATGGATTGAGTTAGAATTTCAATCCTTTATTTTTAGTGAAAGGAATTTATTTCTTGAGAAGGTGTTGGCGGTTAGGTGAGTTATTACATATTTTTTATTATTATTGATAATCATGTTGATCTTATGAATTTATTAATTCCTATAATTCACATTGGTTATCACAAGGGAACCCTATGTAACTCTTTAGATAATCTATGTTTATATTTTACTATAATATATTACTACACATTCTACAACCCCATAAATTTTTTAATTCCCTTGCAAGGGTTGTTCCCCTATTGAGTATAATTTTTTATAAGATGATTGAAATTTTCTTTTAGGGACATTGCATTGAATGGATGTTGTTTCAACTTGAATGTGTCTAGGACCATATCATGTTAGGACTTATTAATTTAATTGTTATCCAATTAATTTTATTATTAACTAATATAATGATTATTGTTTCATATATTTTTATGTTATTTTTTATTTTTTATTGATTCATTTGTACGAATTTTATCTATATTTTTCTTCTTGTATCATTCATATTTAGAGTTATGGTTACGATTTTTATAATAATTTTTTATTTCATTTTTATGTTTTCTTACATTTACATTTCTATATATAAAAATTGGGTTTTGTTTATTTTTTTGAGTAGAATAAATATATATTTTTTATCACAAACACAAAAATAAATTTTTCATGGTTTTCAAGGTGTTTTATCCCCATGTGGTTATTCCAATTCATATATGTATTAAATGAGGAATTAAAATTAATGACCTAAAATGTAATTATTATTATATTTTGTTTTCTATTTTATCTCATATGAAATAATTTATTCAAAATTTTCATCAATTTGATAATAAAATATCTTTTGAATGGAATTTTGAATACTATTTTCTAAATTCATACTAGGGAAGTTTATCTCACATACTAAATAAACACCATCATGTGATTTTATCCCTAATGGTTTCAGGAAGTTTACCTATTTATGATCTCATATAGGATTATATTTGTGAATTCCAACTAAAGGATTATTTGGAATGATGTAGTGACCCTGGGTCATATAGTTTTTATTACATGATGTTTCTGTTATGTGATTTATCAACGGGTTATAGATTGTTTATTGTGGTCTAGTGTTTACAATTTTGGCCATATGTATTAATAATTTTATCTCTCTTTTTTTCAAAAGACATGTTATGTACTCATACTAATTTTTTATATTTATATTTGGTTACTTTTCTAAAGTTTTAAATTCCGTTTTCGGATTTTTCATTATTTAAAACATTTTCTTTCACATGGATGGTTGTCAAAATAATAGAAAATCCATAATTTTATTTTGGTAAAAATCCATTCCAAAATTATTATTTTTTCAACTTAGAATCCCAATTGCTATATATTATTTGATTTCATAATTCATGTCTTCAACACATGGTGATCAATAACTCATATTTGATCTTATGGAGGATCCGTTCTTCTGATGTGGTAGATTGAATATATAAATTTTTTTAATTAAATTGTATCATAGTCACATCTTGTTATATAGGAATTATATTATAATGACACTTAATTATAGGGATATATGATTTTTCTATAAATAGTTTGACCCAATCAACGCCTTTTATGGTGAAATATTAGTTTCCATGGGAATTTCAGTTGCGAGTGTTCAATTAGGGTTTCATTTTAATTTTTTTATAGATTATAATTTAAAATTTATTTTATTATGATATTATTGGAGTTATATTAGTTATAATTAGGTATATATATACTTTTTGGTGGAAATATGAGAGGATCTTGGGGAACTAGATAAGCACATATCTGAAAAAACTATGCACAACCTATATGTATTGTTCTAGAAACCTTCCTTTAATTTTCACAAAATTTGATCTCTATAGTACATGAAATATACACTCCACGATTTGGGGTTATATATAATAAATTCCACATATTTATTATTTTAAATACCCTATAGGAAATCTCTGAAAGTCTAACACCTTTGGTCACTTGAAAACATGGATTCTTTGAGGAAGCACTCACTGTCAATTCCCCATGTGGTCTTTTAATATTAAAATACACACACTATAAGCAAGCACTAAACGTCAATTACCTCTGTGGTATTATAACAGTAAACATTACAAACATTTAGGGCCACAAACCATCAATCCCCTCAATCGCCTCTCAATATAAAGGTATAACAAACACTTTGGGGAAGCCCTCAATGTACTTTGCCCATATGTTCTTGCTACACCAGGTTCCCACAGCCCAATCTAATATGATCGTGCACAAATGATATCCCAATGCCAAAGTAAATCTCAAACACTACTAGGATAAACAACTAAAATTTATATCACAAGAATGTCATATAATATCAACTCCATCCAAACAGCACTAGGCGTAGAAAATAAAACATCTTAAGAAGAAGTTATAGATCCAATGGACAATAACTAACAAACATGGGAAAATGCATCCATAAGCATGGTAATATACCCTATTCCTAAACAAAATCATTACTCACGAAAAAAAATAGTAGGCATAATCATGGAATGATTTCTAAAATATGCAACACAGTAAAATAGGGTATTAGCATTTTTTGCACATATAAATCAAAGAAAACTATGAAAAGGAACAATCCACCTTCCTCGATGTTGTATAATTGATATAGTTGAATATCATCCTTTTATTTGACCTATAATTTCATATTTTTAATATAAAATAAAAAACACTCAACCATAATTATCTCATTAAAGATGATAATTCAGGAGGAGAGGCTTTAGAAGAAGGAAGAAATCACCGAGGTGATTCCAACGCTATCGAAGATGTTTGATTCGGAGAACAAATGATAGATATGGGGCTCATAGAAGATTCTGAGATTATTATTGCTCTTGGAAGAGATGGGGATTAAAGAAGGTGTTTTTGGAAATTTGAGGTGACCCTAGTCTGATTAAACCAATCAACGAAAAATTACACGGAATGTTCATTTAATGTACATGCTTGGTACATGCCTGAATTGACATCCTCTTTAGTCCATCTCCAAGTCACCCCACATTTCCATGTAATCATCCATTACATGTCCAGTACATGGCTACCCGTAGAATCCTGGTGTACAACATGTACTCCAATGTAAATGGCATGTACACCTTAAATTTCCAAAAGCTCTCATTTTTCTAAAAAACTATTGAAATCATGATCCATAACGGAAATTAATATCTATGTTCGAACAAGATTCCCCCCAGAAATAAATTCATCCCTAAATTTCCATAAGAAGGAGGCATACAAGAAGAATCCTTAGACAACTCATACCACTATGATCACACATCAGCCTCCCTTTCCGACGTCACATTATTTAATGGTATTTCCTTCCACAAAAACAGTACCAGAGGAACATACCGGCCACATAGAACCTTCTTAATGTGATAAAAAACCCGGATTGGATGCTCCTAAAAGGATGTGTCCACATCCAACTCATCCTCCAGGGGTTTCAAAACATGAGATGAGTATGAAAAGTAACATTGTTGCTGAGAAACGTGGAGGACATCAATCATATCCCTATACATTTGAGGTACTGCAATAGATAGCCAACCGGTCTGAGTCTTTCCAAAACCTCAAACGGCCTGACGTATCTAAATGAAATATTTCCCTTTCTTATAATAATATATTGTCCCAAACTCGGTGTGACACATAGGAAATATTGATCTCTAACCTCATACCCCATAGGTCATCTCCACCGATTAGCATAAGACTTCTGTCTTGACATTGCAGTAGGCATCCTTTTTAGAAACAACTCTATCTACTATGTGGTCTCCTGGACAACTTGAGGTCCCATCATAGCTCTCTCTCCTACATCCAACCAAAATTGGGGAAATCATCATGTGCTAACATAAAAATCAACAAATGGTTCCATCTGAATAATCTCTTGAAAATTTTAATTGTTGGAAAATACCACCAGAGGTATTTTCTTCTCCCAAGAACCCACAAAATCTAGGTAGAATTCTCACATAATGTTCTCTAGCACCTAAATTGTGCACTCGTACTAGCCCTATATCTAGGGATGGTAAGTTATACATTGATATACCTGTGTACCCAATGCCCTCTATAGTACTTTCCAGAAATAGGACGTAAATCAGGCATCACTGTCCGAAACTGTGGACTGAGGAACCCCATGTTGACTTACGAACTCTCATATGAACAACATTCTATGAACATCAACAATGGTGGTCTACATGATCAGTAATATGTGTGAATCCTTCATGATTCTATCAATGAAAACCCAAATTGTATCATTCCCCTCTAGGGGATATCTGTAAAACTGTCCCAAAATCCATCACAACATCATTACACATCAACTTGGGAATGGGTAACTACTACAAAATCCTAGATAGTCACTGATTCTTCACCTTCAACTACTGATAGGTGGAACACCTCATGAAAAAACTAGAAACGTCTCTTTTCATAGAGGGTCAGTAATACTGACAGTGTAGATCTTAATAAATCATGGTTAATCCAGGATTAAATTCCAAAACAATTGAGTGAAAATACCACATCAACTACTCATGTTTGATTTCCGACACCCGCATTCATCCATAGAAGCACAAGATCTCATCCTCACCTATGATCCATCTATGAATAGGGTCCTCTTGTGACACAATCCCTCATGGAACTATCCCTTCGGAATATGATAGCTCCTGAATTCGTACTCGTTCAAGAAGAGTTGAGGTAACAATAATAGAAGAAAGAAACATTTTCACATTTATATAATGCACCACTAAATTAATCTCAAATAATATATCCATAAGATTCCACTCACTAATGGCCTCTAGAACTACCAATATCTGCGTTCTCCATCTCAATGCATCATCAACTCTGTTGCCTTTCCCAAGTGTGTAGGAATGCTCAAAACCAATTGACTGAAGGTACTCATCCTACCATCACTGTCTTTGATTCTAGTCTGGAAAGGTAATTATGTACTTCAGAATTTTTTGGTCAGTGTACACCACAATATTCTCTCCCAGCTGGTAATGTCTCAAACAACGAATGGAATGAACAACTGATTCCAACTCAAGATCAGGTTTAAGGTAATTCTTCTCATGTGGCCTCAACTGCCGATATAAGGACCCGGCCTTAGACATTACATAATCTTGAATTAAATAAATAATTCACATTGGAGATATTTCCAGGATTAGAGGATTAGTGAATTAGGACATAAATATAACATAAAACTTTGAATATTTCAAGTAGACACCACAACTCAGTATCCATTTTTTCATTAAATAAAAACTCTTAAAAAGACACATGTATAGTTTCATGTTTTAGACAACATGACTTTTCCTTGATCCCATCCTTGAACCTATTTATATATAATCATGTGGAAAACATTTCAAAAATGTTGGATGATCATGAAAAGCTCAGTATGGGTTATAAAATAAGGAAGGGAAACATTATCCCAACAATAAATAAAAATCCATGAAACCATATTTTTCAATCATAACATACCTTATTAAATCATTTTATTTATGAATAACACAAACAAATCATAAATCATAAAGGTTACATATGGAATCCATAACAAACATTCATAGTATCTATCATAGCTACGTAGGGAGTTACACATGGAATACATATCACAATATATTCCTTAAATCACTTAGGAGAAACATCACGTTTACCTCTGTCACGTCACCCAATGCATTGGAGAGCTATCTCGAGCTCACCTGCCCTAGGTTTATCATGGAACCACCCATATATGTAAACAACGCCCAATAAACATAACATAATCATAACATATAACATATGTATAAAATAAATATAACATCTCCACATTACAATATATCAAATCAAGATATTGAAATAAACAATGTTTTATCAAATCATTTTCAAAACCATTTAATAATATATTTTTGAATCAAAGTGTCTCATACCACATTGAAGATTTAAAATGAATTATCATTTGAAAACATTAATGTCCGTATAAATAAATCCTAAAACCCATTTTGAAAACATGGACATTAATGAGAAATATTTAGAATAATAAATCTTTAAAACTTTTAAAATGATATTTTATTTAAATAGTTTTTTATCAAAAATAGTGACGATTGAATACAAATAATTGAAGAATAAATTTTAATAATAACATTATAATAAGATGAGAATAATGGAATTCATGATGTAATATTTCAAAGGACAGAATATACACCATATAAGAGTGAATTGGTGCATAACAACGATGAAGTCTCAATAGAAATGTATATTGAGATAAAATCCCTAATAATGATGGTATCCTTAAATAATGGAAAAATCAATCACATAATTATGTTTGACATATATAAATACACCCAATATAATTGGATATTATGTGTAAAACAATAAGAGTTCATTAACATATATTCATAGGATTACATATTCAAGAAGTAAAGGTTGAACCCGAAGAATTGAAATTGGGTTAAAAGGTTCCCTTGTAAAAATTCGACATACTAACGGTGTCACTTTAAAATTCAAAAAATTAGTTGATGAGATAAAAAAAAGGGAATATCATCACTTGTATATAAATTTTACATTAATAAGGATATATAATAACATATCCCAAAATAATATGATGTAAATTAAAATACATAACAAAAAAGAAGTCTTTTATAAAGAGGAGGGTGAATGGTTCCCTTACCGATTTGGTAATTTACAAAACATACGCCACATGAATGAACGATCATAAAATGAAGATGTAAATATTAATAAATTAAAGTATATTATATAAATAGTGAAATAATTGGAAGTACATACACCCCAAAAATGAAATAGTGGCAAATATAGCATGAATCTGACGGGAATAAAAGTGAGACGAAACCATTTACCACGTTCTAATCAACTGAGTCGTATGACTAAAAGTTAATAACCACAAAATGAATCATAGAATACCATGAATATAATTAGAATCATGATAATATATATCAAATTGCAGTACGCAACACACCACATGCAATGAATAAGCGGCGAACAATGGAAATCTCACGGAATTAAAAGTGAGATACGAAAGTCTCTTACCTCGTGTTCGACTTGACTCGATCATTCCTCAATCTCTTGAATCAGAAAATAAAGTTAATTTATAATTTCTTAAGAACCTTTTTTTAAGTTTATTATTCCTTTAATATCACGTATTACCATGTTATAAACATTATGTAATCATTTAAGTTAATAATGTTTGGTTTGTCGATATTTGGTACTTGAGTCAAAAATGGACTTCATATAATTACATGTTGTTCATGTGGTCAATGGTTCATTATATCCAGAATGATATTCATTAATTAGATATCACATATATAATATATATATAGTACATACATGTATTTATAATAGTACATAACAATTAGAGGTAACAAATGAAATGCACCGTTCATGGAGACGGTAAGTCGTACGTACGCATGAACGCTAATTTCATTTCTATTTCTTATTTTAATGGAATTAAAAAATAATGATACATAGGTATATTATAATTCTAGTATAATATCAGATATAATATCATAAACTCTATCCATTATACATCCCACATAAGGCAATAACGAGTCACATCCCTTTGACGGGGCGGTAGTTCGCACTTCCTTTAATGAGATTATCGTATTAACCCATTATAGAAACTATAAAGGTACGATATAAATGGAAAATACAAAAGGATATAGAAAACATAAACATAATATATATCATATATAAATACGGTTCCATCGAAATTGCCACCAGGAGAGGCGGTAAGATGTAATTGAACAATCATCGTTTTGTGAGGCGTTAGTTTTCCATCCACTGAATCATTATGTTCTTCATCCATTAGATGGAGGTGTGTGTAAGTGTAGTTAAAATCCCTAAAATAAAAACATCATAGTATATTTATGATACTGGTGTTGTTACAAAATAATGAAAATAAAAATAGTTTAGGTGCTGGAGAAGTAAAATAAACGAAAACAATTTAAGAGAAACAATTACATTTAATTTCGGTAACTCTCTTTGGTTTGAACCAAATGACTTTTTGAAGTGCCTTCTGCCTAAGGTAAGGCTTCAAGGAGTAGGAGAGGGATGTTGTGAGCTTTATTGGGCAGAGATTGTATGATCCAAATGGCTTTATATGTGTGAGGAATTGGATCGAAATGGTCTCCTTTTATAAGGTAGAAGAGGGGCACTTTAGGAAAGTGCGAAAACATTATTTTATTATATAATGCTATTCAGTTTCAAAACGACCAAAAAAAATTAAATATGTATTTATGATGACTCGTGAGAGAAATAAAATCATCCAATAATAATTGGACATCTTTTGAATAATATTTTAATCATTATAATCTTATTTATTTAAATCATTTATTAATTAGGTAAATATTGCATCATTATTGTGTCATACATAATTTAATTTATTCGATATCTAAAAATTACAAAAAAAATACTATCATGTAGGAAATATTTTTAGATTTCTAAATAATATTTATAGTATAAAATAGGACTTATATAACACCATATAAAAATTAATTACTAAAAGATATTTTAAATGTCAATTTTGTCTTTAAATTAAATTAATTAATCTAAATTGTCATTTTCACTCCCACGTGGATCAATGGGGTCCCAAAATATACTCAAATATTCCCATGGTCTTAAATGACTCAATCAATAAGTTTTGGACAAGTGTTAAAGTAATTTATATTATTATAATATTCTATTATCCTTGAATTACCCTAATTACCTTTAACCATGGTAAATAAACGTCAAAAGTTACTACTAAAAAAATTATTTTCATCTTATTGAACCACATATTACTTCATAATAACAACCATATATGTCAGATTTTAAAACTTCAATTCAAAAATGTGGTAAATTTTTATTTAAATGAAAAATTCAGTTTTTTTAACTACCACAAAGTAGTTTCATAATTAATAAAAAATTGAAGTTTTTCAGAAAAATACCAAAAATTCAGCGTAAGCATTATTGGATATTCTGAATTCAAAATTGATTTCTATTTTGAAAATTTCAAAACATAGAAGTTGAATTAATTAATTTTAACATTAATTCCCATTATCAAAACAAATAGCACGTTTTTAAGAATCAATAACTATCAAAATATTGATAATTGTTTATTTCCAATTTCAATGTGAAATTAATTCCAATGATCAACATTGGATTAAATGGTAAAATTATATTTCAATTTCACTTTAAAACAAATTAAAAAGAAAATATAACCATATAAATAAATTAGATTAAAAGGCACTTTTGAATTAAAATAAAATATTTTTCACTAATCATTAAAAAATGAACATTATCAGAAAAATACCGAAAAATTACCCAAAGTAAAATTTGATGCCCCATACTAATGTAGGATTTTATTTGGTCAATAATAATGTAATAAAGTGACCAAAACTACATTTAAAGAGGGTTCAACATTAAAAGGCGGTAAATCAGATTTTAATGTAAATTATGCTTAAAATTTGATTCATTCATATTTTAAGCCTCTAACTTTTATTGGATAAATATAAATACATTTATAATTATATTGTAGTTAGTTTTTTTCAGCCCTGCCAATACAATGGCTAGTGGTTAATGATCATTTAAAATATTATTATATTATTTGTGTGCAATGTATGATTTCAAAGAAACCCGTTGTTGCATATCAGATATGCTATCAAACAAAGAAACCCTTTTAAACTAAAAATAATATTTAATTCAAAAAAATTATTAAATATGAAATATGTCTTATTATTCATTTATCCTGGATGTTACATCCTTCCCCCCTTTTGGGAATTGCGTCCTCCCTATTTTAAAAATCGGTCTTGGGATCTTCATTGAAATCCCCACGTTGAAAAAAGAATCAATAAAACTATCACGTTAAACTATTGTAAGAGAAGTAAAATTGTCACCCGAGTTAACCCATACTATGACTCCATGAAAACATGGATACAGAGGAGAAAAAAGGGTCATGTTCTGATGGAGAGTGATAGGATACATCATTAGGAGAAATTTAACCACAATAAAATCACAAACTTATGATGTGTGTAAGCGTTCTTTGATTACCCGGTAGGAAACGTAAACCAACAACGTTTCTGATTTACGTTCCTTTTCATAATTTTGAGGAACTCAGCTTCTACATATAATAAACTCGTAACAAAATATACTTACATTCAAGTAGAGTTTCATCTTTTAATATGTTTCTACCAAAACTAATCATTTATCTAAACGATGAGCATTCAAAATGACATGGTCACATCAAAATCACAAGAATACTCTTCCAGAGAATAAAATAATCCAAAAATGAGAACTATATATTTCCAAGTATTTAGAAATCAAAAAAAACCAAAAATGTTTGTACAAGATCAGATAATCTCTAAAAATAAAATCCTTTATAAAAAATACTACTCTTTATCTCCAAAATTCAACAATAAGAACCCAAGGATCATGAAAGACCATTAAATAAATAGTTATCTGTAAAATTCTTAAATGTAATCCAAACTAAGATTGAAACCCAAATTTCTGATGGATTTACACACCCTGTCTTCCAAGATAAATCTTAACATTTATCATTAAATAACATCAGTTACTATTATTGTCTCATACTGAAAAGTAATTAACCTAATCACATATCTTACATGATAGGTTAATCATTTCTATAGATAACCCAAAATCAACTTATTCCTAAATCATATGTTCATCTGACTAAAAATAATTAGTCATACTAACCATGGAATTCTCGTAGTCCAGTGCTAGGTGATAAATATGAGTCACACTTTTGTTGTGGGTTCGATTCCCACAACTTCGTCTGACGTGACGGGTTGTCACACAGTTTGCATGTTGTCCCTTTTCAAAAAATACATAATTAAATAACATTCCCAAAAAGATTTAAATTTATCAAAAATAACCATAACATAATTTAACACCGAAGGTTTTCTAAAAACTATCATTTTTCAAACCAAAAATGTATTAACCTATAATTTCATCAAATTCAAGGATCATATAATCCCAAATAGTTCATTATGTCTATATCCACACAGAAAATATAATTATTCCATGCATGAAATTTTCATATATCAAACATCGGGGTTACACATACTATAAAAATTATTCTAATGTAATCCCATCATCTGAAGAGCCTTAATACTTTTAGGCATTTAATCATACTAAATTCTACCATAACTCTTGAATCTCTTATATGTTGACTTCTTACTCATTCAACATTCTTCATGATCCATTAACCATATCATTCCGAATTATTTTGAAATACTTCTTCCCAACAAACAAAATCAAAAATCATATCCTAAGATTCAATAATGTCAAAACATATGTTAAGAAATAATCCATACTATTCATTGGTCAATGTTAGTTTCTTTATCCTCAATCAGAATGGCATTAGGTATTGGTAAACAAATATTTTTACGATCTTGGTGGTCCCATTCCTAATACATCATCGTAGGAAATGTGTTTTTATAATTACCATGCACACCGCACTTAAAAAATTAAATTGATCCCTCAGAAAGAACTTCTTTCCCTTTCATATAGTCAATTGGATGCTCCCCTTTTCCATGACAGGTTCTCTCTTTATGACCTTCATTTCCACATCTATAGAATAGTATCGTCTCTTTGAAGCATTTTCCTATGTGTTTCTTTCCACATCATTGACACAATGGTTTTTGAACATACTTACCTTTTTTATTATTAACTAAACATCCATAGCGATTTGTTTCTCGTATATGTGATGACTTACAAAGATCACTAAAGTTTAGGTGGTCAATCATGACTCCAGATTGTTGGTTGAGAATAACCACAAGTGTTCTCATTACGGCTCCCATATCATTCAGTTGCTCATTCATAAAACAGACACATTTTTCTTCACATCTACTGTTACTTTGGTGCCTGCTAGATCCATCCATTTACTAACACCAAGAAGGTTAGTGTGAGTATATCAGTAAAATAATCATATAATATCTTATGAGGAGGATAAACACTAATATATACTTATTCATGTTAACTTAAACTCATTCCCTTTATCTAAAAAAACTATTAATATTTCGTATATCCTAACCATTAGGGTAATTTAAATTATTCTCAAAGAATTCCCTAACCTCTAAAGTTATCTAAACCAACCTTTGATACCAAATATAAGGACCCAACCTTAAACATTACATAATCTTGAATGAAATGAATAATTCACATTGGGGATATTTTCAGGTTTATAGTTTTAGAGAATTAGGACATAACTATTACATAAAAATTTGAATATTACAAGTAGAAACTACAACTCATTATCTATTTTTTTCATAAAATTAAAACTCAAAAAAAGACACATGTCTAGCTCCATGTTTTAGACAACATGACCTTTCCTTGATCCCATCCTTGAACCTATTCATCATTATGTCCTGTGGAAAACATTTCAAAAACATGGGATTATCATAAAATGCATAGTACGGGTTATAAAATAAGGAAGGAAAGCATTATCCCAACAATAAATACAAAGCCATGAAGCCATACTTTTCAATCATAACATACCTAATGAAATCATAAGATTTATGAATAACACACGCAAATCATAAATCATAAAGGTTATTTATATAATCCATATCAAACCTGCATAGTATCAATCACAGCTTTGTAGGGATTTACACTTGGAATACCTATCACAGTATATTCCCTAAATCTATTACGAGAAACATCATGTTTACCTCTGTCATGTTACCCAATGCATTGGAGAGCTATCTCGGGCTCACCCGCTGTAGGTTTATCACGGAACCACCCGTATACATAAACAATTCCCACTAAACATAACATAATCATAACATATGACAGATGTATAAAGGAAATATTACATTTCGACATTCCAATATATCAAATAAGATATTGAAATAAACAATGTTTTATCAAATCATTTTCAAAACCATTTAAAAAATATTTTTCAATCAATGTGTCCCATACAATATTGAATATTTTAAATGAATTATCAATTGAAAAAATTAATTTACATATAAATAAATTCTAAAACTAATTTTGAAATCATGGACATTAATGAGAAATATTTATAAGAATATATATTTAAAACATTTAAAACGATATTTTAGTTAGATATTTTTTAAAAAAAAATAGAGACACTTGAATACCCATAATTGAAGAATAAATTTTAATCAGAACATTAAAATATCATGAGAATAATGGAATTAATGATATTATATTTCAAAGGACATTATATACACCATATAAGAGTGAATGGGTGCATTACAACAATGAAGTCTCAATGGAAATGTAAATTGAGATAAAATCCCTTATAAAGATGGTATCCTTAAATTAATGATAAATCAGTTAAATAATTATGTTTGAAAAATATAAATACACCCAATATAAGTTGATATTAAGTGTAAAACAATAATAGGTCATTCAAACATATTCATAAAATGACATATTCAAGAAGTACAAGTTTAACCCGAAGAATTGAAATTTGGTTAAGTGGTTCCCTTGTAAAAATTCGATAGCCTAATGACGTAAAATTAAAATTCAGAAAATGTGTTGATGAGAAAACAAGTGAATCTAATCACATGGATATAATGTTTACATCAATAATTATATATAATAATATTTTCCCAACATAATAAAATGTAAATTAAATGACATAACAAAAAGAAGTCTTTCATAAAGAGGAGGGTGAATGGTTCCCTTACCGATTTGGTAATATACAAAACATATGCCACATTAATGAAGGATCCTAAAATGAAGATGTAAATAATCATAAATGAAATTATATTATATAACGAGTACAATCATGGGAAGTACATACACCACACAAAATGAAGTAGTGGCAAATATAGAATGAATCTCATTGGAATAAAAGTGAGACGAAACCCTTTACCACGTTCTAATCAACTGAGTCGTATGACTAAAAGTTAATAACCACCAAATTAATCATAGAATACAATTAATATAATGAAAATCATGATAATATATATAAAATGGCAGTACAGAATACACCACATGAAATGAATAAGTGGCGAACAATGGAAATCTCATGAAATTAAAAGTCAGATACGAAAGTTCCTTACCTCGTGTCCGACTTGACTCGATCGTTCCTTAATCTCCTGAATAATAAACTAAAGTTAATTAATAATTTCTTAAGAAAATTTTTATTGTTTATTATTCCTTTATTATAATTTATTACCATGTTATAAACATTATGTAATCATTTAAGTTAATAATGTTCATTTTGTCGATATTTGGTACTTGAGTCAAAATTGGACTTCTTATAATTACATGTTGTCCACGTGGTCAATGTTTCATTATATCCAGAATGATATTCATGATTTTTATATCATATATATCATATATATCCATTATATACATGTATTAATAATATTACATTACAATTAGAGGGAAGAAATGAAATGCACCGTTCATGGAGACGGTAAGTTGTACGTACGCATGAATGCTACTTTCATTTCTATTTTTTATTTTCATGGAATTAAAACATAATTATACATAGGTATATTATAATTCCAGTATAATATCATATATAATATCATTAAATCCATCCTTTATACATCCCACATAAGGCATTAACGAGACAATCACTTTGAGTGGGCGGTAGTCTGCACTTCCTCTAATGAGATTATCATACTTACCCACTATGGAAATCATAATGGTATGATATAAATGGGAAATACAGCAGGATATAGAAAACATAAACATAATATATATCATATATAAATATTGTGCTATCATAATGGCTACCATGAGAGGCGGTAATATGTAATTGAACAATAATCGTTTCGTGAGGCGTTAGTTTGTCATCTACAGGAAACATTATGTTATTCATCCATTAGATGGAGGTTTGTGTAAGTGTAGATTGAATAATTTTTATAAAAACATCATTTTATATTTTGGATACTGGTGTTGTTAGAAAAAAATGAAAATAAATTGATTTTAGGGGTTGGAGAAGTAAAATAAATGAAAACAATTTAAGAGAAACAGTTCACTTTAATTTGGGTAACTCTTTTTGGTTTGAACCAAAGGACTTCTTGAAGTTCCTTATGCCTAAGGTAAGGCTTCAAGGAGTAGGAGAGGGATGTAGGGAGATTAATTGGGCAGATTTGGGCGAGCCAAATGGATTGATAGGAGTGAATAATTGGATAGAAATGGTCTCTTTTTATAAGGGAGTGGAGGGGCTCTTTAGGAAAGTGTGAAAACATTATTTTATTATATAATGATATTCAGATTCAAAAGGTCCAAAAATAATTATATATGAAGATAAGATGACTCCTGATAGAAAAAAAAATCATCCAATAAAAATTGGACATTTTATGAATAATATGTTAATAATTATAATCTTATTTATTTAAATCATTTATTAATGAGGTAAATACTGCATCATTATTGTGTCATAAATAATTTATTTTATTCGATTTCTAAATATTATAAAAATAATAATATCATGTAGGAAGTATTTTTAGCTTTCTAAATAATATTTATAGTAGAACATAGGACTTATAAAACCCCATATAAAATTTAATTACTAAAATATTTGTGTTAATGTCAATTTTGTCTTTACATTAAATTAATTATTCTTAATTGTCATTTTCACTCCCAAGTGGATCAATGGGGTCCCAAAATCGACCCAATGATTACCATGGTCGCAAATAACTCAACCAATAAGGTTTGGACAAGTTTTAATGTAATTTTAAATTATTATAATATTCTTTAAACCTTGAATTACCATATTTACCTTTAACCGCGGTAAATAAAAGTCAAAATATATTATTCACCAAAAATTATTTTCATCTTATTGAACCATATTTTATTTCTTAATAACAACCATGTATGTAGGATTTTAAAAATTCAATTCAAAGAAGTGGTAAATTTTCATTTAAATGAAAAAGTATGTTTTTTTAACTACCACTAAGTGGTTTCACTATTCATCAAAAATTGATGTTTTTCAGAAAAATACCAAAACTTCAGCCTAAGAATTATTTGATATTATTAATTCAAAATTGATTTCCATTTTTCCAAATTCAAAACATTGAATTATCATTAATTAATTTTAAAATTAATTCTTGTTATCAAATCAGATAGCAAGTTTTTAAGAAAAAATAACTAGGAAAAGATTGATACTTGTTATGTCCAATTTCAATATGAAATTAATTACAATGACCAACATTGGATTAAATGGTAAAAATATATTTCAATTTCACTTTAAAACCAATTAAAAAGATGATATAACCATATAAAGAAATTAGATTAAAGTCACTTTTGAATTAAAATACAATATTTTTCACTATTCATTTAAAAATTAACTTTTTCAGAAAAATACCAAAAAATTTACCCAATGTAAAATTTGATTTCAAATTCCAAAGAAGGATATTAATTGGTCAATTATAATGTATTAAAGTGACCAAAAATATATTTAAATAGGGTTCTCCATTAAAAGGCGATAAATCGGCCTTTTAATGTAAATTATGCTTAAAAATAGATTCATTCATATTTTAATCCTCTAACTTTTATTGGATAAATATAAATACACGTATAATCATATTGTAGTTAGTTTTGTTCTGTCCCGCCAACACAACATCTAGGAGTTGACGACCATTTAAAATATTATTATATTATTAGTGTGAAACGTAAGATTTCAAAGAAACTCGTAGTTGCGTATCAGGTACGCTATCAAACATAGCAACCCTTTTATAATAAAATTAATATTTAATTAAAAAATATTAATAAATATGAAATATGTCTTATTCTTCATTTATTCGTGATGTTACAGCTGAGACCTGAATGCAATAATTCCTTCCCCCTATACAAGCACTACCCCACGCCCAAAAACAGATGTGTCACATTAAAAAGTATAACTCAATATTAGATCTAAAAAATTAGTATTAGTGATGTTGTCAACATCCATTTTTTCCTTTGAATGGATTAATCATAGGAATCTGTCCACATGTACTTCGAAAAATTCCTAGTCAGCCCAATCACTGGGGCTCTTAATCATGAAAAGTCATGAATAAAGCACCATATGTAACCAATCAACACCAGAAAACTCCATACCTCAATAATGTTCATCATCTGCTCCTAGGAAATGAATGCTCTCACATTCTCTAGGCCTAATGATATTATTTTCTCTGAGATAACATGACCCATGAAGTGAATCTGGTCCATCAAAAAGTGGCATTTTGAGAGAATAACATATAATTGAGGCTCTCCCAGTGTTCTAAAAACAACCTCATGATTGGTGTCACAGTCATTTAGAGTAAAATATTAGACCAAGTTATCATCCTCGAAGACTACCGAAAAAGAATACATTTAAGGATTGGAAATGATGATCATCAGTTCCATAAAAACTACAGGGATGCACATGAGAATGAAGGGAAGAACCAGATACTCATATATATATTACCTACTCCAAAAGGCTGTAAGAGTTATTTCTAATGGTCTAACATGCAACTGAGGATATGCATATCTCAATTAAATAGTTGAGAATGCTGAGGCACCTCAAAGGTGATCCAAGAGATCATCAATCCTCAACAAAGGATATCGGTTCTTAACCGTCAACTAGTTAGGATTTTGATACTCCATGAAATGTATGGATGTATCATATTCCTTCTTTGCAAACAAGACATGTGATCTCCATGGATATGAACTGGGTGAGATGAAACCATTTTCCTGTAACTCGTCTTTCTACTTCTTGATCTTCTGTAACTATGTTGTTGAAATTCTATAAGGAGGAATGGAAACCGGTTCCGTTCCTCGGACAAGCTCAATAGAAAAGTCTACATCTCGCTCCAGAAGAAAACCTGAAAATTCCTATTGAATAAAACCATAAAATGATCAAACACTGGATCACAATCCATCTATGGAGTCCCCTGGTCATCCAGACACAAACAAGAAATCTGAGCTGTAACTCCTACCAACCCATGATTCTCAGGTCCCACTCCTCTTGCCTAAATATCACATTCTCCCATATGTAGAAACAATTCATCTTATTGTGATGTGAAATTCACCCTACAACGATAGAACTAGATAACAAAAAGGAAGGAAACTAAAAATTCCATTCTGATAATGACATCATAGATCATAATCTCAAAAACATATAGGATCTCTATTAAGTGAAACCCAACAACCTCAAGAGGGAACTCGTTTCACTAACGTATATTATCCATTCATGTCCCCAACCGTGTTTCCAGAATCAGGATATCAACCTACGAAAAGATATAGAGTTCATGGCACTCCAGAATAGGGATAAGTATAAAGCTATGTGAAACCCCTGTATTTCAAAGAGAATAAGCTAATACTAAGGCATCCAAAATCGTATATCTAACTATACAGGGTTAGGATCTTGCTCCTGCTAGTTCTGCTCTAGTGAAAAATACAAAATAACTCTGCAGCCTTGTGAAACTGTATGAGATCCCTGAGATGCTCCACTATACAACGGTTGAAAACCGTATGCCTGGACATTGTGACCATGACCTCCACCTCGTCTTGAATAGACAGACAAACTCCAGTTCCGTGATGGATGAGAAACTGGTGGTCCTGCTCTTGAAAGTAGAGTCATAGCAGAACCATTGCCATTAGTTTCTGTTGGGAAAAACTGATAGGTACATTGAATATGACCCATATTACTGCAATATCGGCACTCAACATAGGTCTCTCAGGAAATGTGGCGTTGTATTCCTGCTCTTCCTACATTGGTATCATTCTCCAGGCTCTATGAATGAGTATCTCTCCTACTCAGATCTTTGCATATAGACTCCTTGAGACTCTTCCAACTATGAGATTAAGAAATACCCACTCTAGAATCTGATCTGCCCAGGCACACAGCTTCATAATCCCTCAGGATTCTCTCTATGTTTAGCGACTGGTTGAATATGAATGATATGGAAGTAAACCTGAAGATGTTCACCTGGGATTAGATGTCATGTCGGTGACCATCCTCAAACATCCTCCGATGAAATAACTCATCTCCCCCCAGAATGGGTGCGAAGCACTAAATATCTATGAAGTGAGAATAATACTCTATTATTGAGATAGTACCCGAATCCAAACTCATAAAATACTGGGCTCGGTCGGCCCTCAAGGTCTTTGGGTAGAATTGGTCATAGAAGGTATGTTGTAACACATCCTAAGACATAACCCAATTGCATACCACATGTGAAATCATTCCCTACAATCTCATGGTGGAATCAAAAACATATACGTAGAGAGATTCAACCTCTTCTCTGAAGGCATCTCATGATGCTCGAAGATAGAAATAATGGATTCAAACCATGACTCTACCGCATGAGGTCCTCTATCCCCTGAGAATGTGGGATGATTCCACTATAGAAAAACTCACATCCACTCTGCCATAGATAGGGCATGATTCGGTGCTCGATGGATGGTTTTCTTAAACCTCACGAATCATTCTAAGAACTATAAATTAATATCCATATACGGAATGATAAATGCTTCCATGATGGGAACAACCGGAAGATCTACATTTATTCCCTGATATACCACGATCGGTGTCGGATCATTACCCTATATCTAGCATTCAAGCATAGGACGTCTTGGTGGTATGACTCTTTAAGGTCACACACACACCTTAGTTCATGATTACCAAGGAATTAACCATATGAGTGCATGAAAGGAACATGATTAATTAAATATCCAATATTTAGAAAACATGGATACACTGATTGTATAACCCCTACAAGGTGTGTTCCCTTATCCCTTTACATGGGTGTCTACTTCTACCAACCTATGTCATGTAACACCTCATACACATGGTGTGTTATCCATTGACATGGCTTGTACTTGAATTCATCCCCTACCATAGCTCCTCTACATGTCTAAAACATAGAGTACTCCTAGAACAAAACTACACCGCGTGTTCAACCTAAACCCAGCTTGTACAACTTATGTTTAAACTGGTTGTGTCATTAGTCACATGGTCAGAGACACATTTGACTATAAACAACATGTTTATTCCATACACTGCATGTACTAGAAGGATTTCTCTGACCTGTGTCATTAGTCACATGGCAGGATACATGTATCTACAATATGGCATTTACGTCTCGTACACGACATGTTCCACAAATGATTTCCCAACACTAGGTCACTTCTCACACTGTCAGTCACACTATTAAGGACTGGACCATTGGTACTCAATGTACACAATGGGTACTCAAATTACACAGTTTGTACTTAAGAAAAGATTTTCATTCCCGAACAAAAGGATACAAGGCATGTATCCGGCATTACAGACTGTCTATTTTGGGTTTTTTCTGAAATTTAGCCTTAGAAACTACACCAGAACCAAATAAAAATACTGAAACTAACAATAAGGTTCCAAATTATGATCTGGTGGGGCCCATAATCCCCGTGAATAAAACCGTGGAATAAAATTCTAATATATACAAGTATAGCAGTGAAATAAAACACATGATCTAAAAAATTATGATCCATGAAGGCCCATAACACCATAGGGGCCAATGATTGGTGTTCATTCAAATGAAACATAACACAATACAATAACCTGTCAAATATAATATATACTATAACGGTTTTTATCACAACATCATACATATCATACACAACAACTATCACAACAATATTTATTCAGTATTACACCATAAATTTCATGACCAGAATGCATGAAATAAGATCTCTAAAAAGTCCCAATATGATGCATGAGATAGAATAGCCTATTCTCATTGGCTCGCAATAGAAATAAAATATCAATAATATCAATGATAGAAATACAATAAATGTGAATAAACCAATGGTGAAATCAAATCAACTGTAATAATTTCAAAACAAATAAAAATGAAATATTTGAGGCATCATGGATTTTCCCTGTAAATGGGTTATCTACTCTCAGGCACTACATATAAACAACTACCTATTCTGACATATCACTACCTATAGGCTCCAAATAGTATGTCAAAGTAGAAAAATAATCCCTTTTATACCACTTTTTAACGTCCCGGTTCTAGGTGCCACCAAAAGATTCCTTGTACTAGGTTGGTCAATTGGCCTCAAGCGCATTTCCCCAAACACAAGAGGCCTTTAACTCACAGTGAGGTCCATGTGTGTGATAATTGGGAAACAATTCCATCACTGGAATAGATACATAGTAGAATGAAAATAATATACAACAGTGGAAGTAGTAATAGCATAAAATAATAAAATAGATGAAGAATGATGTAAATAATCAATTGTAGAAATTATATAAATAATGAGTGTATATATGTAAAATAAAGTATACAAAAATGTCACAATACTAGAAATACAGTACTAAACCGAGGTACAAATAAAAATGTTAAACTCTAGCAGCATCACAAAATGTATCTTGTTCCCATGCTCTCCAAATCTACAACATTAAGTACCTGAAGTAGAAGGGTGTTTTCCCTTATCTATACCTACAACAATATAATTTTTTTGGGAAAAAAAGAATGACCGAGATAGGGTGTGAGATGAATCCTAGTAAGTGGCCACATAATTATCTATACCTAACAATATGTGAATATATATATATTGCATGAAATTTTTAAAAATTATGTAATAAACAAGGAAGTACTAAAAAGTAAACAATCCTACATATTCAACAATATTCATTTTCATTTATTAATTTTTCAACCAGTCAATCAAAAGTAACCCTCTGGGAATGTTCAAACAATATAATACCATTGGTTAAACTTATAATTTAAATATGTAAATATATAACAACCCTATGGGAAAGTTCACATTGTCTAACCCATTGTGTCAGATGCAAACAAAGACTCTCTAATGATTCACTCACCTTCAATTACCATTTTGGTCTTTTAATGATGAAAGGTTGACTCTATGGGAAAAAAACCAATTAAATTACCCTTGTGGTCTCATAATTATATAATATAGACAAATATTTGGATACCATGCCTCTAATTCCCCCTATGGACTTGCAATGTGAAAAGTATAAAAAAACTCTGGGAATCCCTCAACGTCAATTCCCTCTATGGTCTAACAACATCGGGCTCTCACAACCCTGTGTAATATAATCATGCACAAATGATATCTAGTATCCAATGAAAATCTCAAATAATTCATATCTAAACAACTACAATTCATATCACATGAATTTCATATAATATAAACTATATCCTAACAGTACTATGCATGAAAAAAAAACACCGCCTAATAGGAAGTTCTTGAAAAAACAACCAATACCAAACACACATTGGAAATCACATCCATATGAAATATAATAAACCTAATTAATAACCTAAACCCATTATCAAGCATACAAATAATAGAAGACATCATCAGGTTCAGATTTCCAAAACACGCAATACCCTAAACATGGGTATTTGTCACTTTTTGCACATAAAATTCAAAGACAACTATAGAAAGGCACAAACCACCAACCACGACATTGTACGTTTGTTGTAGTTGAATATAATCCTTTTATTCAATCTATAACTTCATATATCATCAAAAACATAAAAAATAATCAATCAAAATTATCTTGAGAAACAAGAGAAATCAGGAATAGAGGCTCTAGAAGAATGACGAACTCACAATGGTGATTCCAATGAAATCAACGGTGTTTGATTCGATAATGGATGACAGATCAGGGGATCAGAGAAGATTCGGAGATTCTTGTCTCTCTAGGAAGAGGTGGGGCTAGAAGATGGTGTTTATAGAAATTATAGATGACCCTGGTCCAATTTATAAAATAAAAGAAAATGTACACAGCGTCTTCATTTTATGTACATGTCCTGTACATGCCTTAACCAGCCTCTGCTTTAGGTAGTCTACAAGTCACCACACATGGTCTTGTACTTAGCAGTTACATGGATAGTACATGGATACCCTCAAAAATAGGTTACATGACATGTATTTCTATGTACACGACATGTACGCCTTAACTTTCGAAAAACACTCCTTTCCTCAAAAACACCCAAAATCAAGATCCATGCCTGAAATTGAGATCTGGGTTCTTACAATGATATTGTGTGATAGAAATGATAATGACATATATATATTTTACATCAATTTAATATTGTAAACATTAATTCTCATAAAACATTATTATCCGAAAGGATAACATTTTTTTATTAAGAGATTAGATAAATATATAACTCAATTTAAAACACTATGGAAATTCATCCACAATTTTACCCTTGTTCATCCCCTTTTAGTGTTTTCCCTTGATAATCACTTCTTCATACCAGGGGTATTGGAAACATACGAATGGGGTGAGACCAGATGATCTATATGGGTAAACATAATACAAAATGATCAAATATCACATGTTTTAATAATATGAGAATGTGTGTATGAGAACATAATCTGGTTTCGTGAACATGTACACAAAAAATCATACCAAAAAAAACATAGATCTTGATTCATTATTCATGGAATAAATCATTTGTAAAAAATTAAGACATGATTAATATGAGTGTGGAAACATGAGTAAATAATTAGTTAAATATAACAGTAACATAAGAATGTATAATAGTCCAATGTATAGTAAATCCTATCATTTTCATTAAATATATTTGAAATCATGGAAACTCACATAATATTGAACATTACTACCATAATTCATTTCCATTAACATATAAGTGAACATAGATATAGTGCCCCAACCCATAAATCCATGAAAATAGTTCCATGGTTCGAGTTCCATAGGCCCTTAAGAAAGACTCCAAAAATGACCAAGGCTTCTGAATAGAAACAATGGTGTAAATTAGTGATGTTGGGAAGACTATATCCATGGGTGATGATATAATAATAATAAAAATAAATATACTATTGTTTATTGAAATATCATACTCACCTGGATCGGTAACTAACCTATTGCATAACCACAATTGATAACATATGAAAGAATTGTAGATAATCTCTATACCATTTGTGTAATTTTATATTATTACAGAAAATTTATTTCTACAAAATCAAGAATGATTTCAATCCAGTTCATACATATAAAAAAATATAAGGTTCTCTTATGGATGACCTAATTATATGAATATATATATATATATATATATATATTCTTGATAATTCAAATGGATAAAAAAGACAAACTCTAGATGATGGAATATCCTCAAGGTCCCCTTCCTTATGGCTAATTATATATATCCCATCTCTATGGTTTGACTCCAGAGGCTGATCATTTATCAATTCAGAAGGGTATAAAATCTATATGCGTCCAGAACATCACAAGTAGGGTGTGATAAAAAATTAAAATAATCTACCACCAATTTGTTCCTATCATACATCTATGATTTAGAAAGTATATAGTAAAATTTAAACAAAACGTTACATTCATATTGCATTTAATTGAATATACTTCCATTTTTCTCAACATCCTCATGGAAGAAATTACATTCCTTATCCATTGTCAGAATACAGTATAGCTGTGGATCATATGCCTCAGACTAAGGCATCCCCCGATGTAAATCAGTCCATGTGAGTCCTATGGTTCTTCCACTATTAAAACAACACAAAAACATCATTTTAACTAACACCTCATGTCTATTCAAAATATGATGTTCGGAATGGATTCCCCTATAATAATAACCTCGTACCATGGACCTCAGTTCATAAGAATCCTCATCAGCTCCATGAATGAAAAATAAGTAACAATTATAGTATTCACCCAATTAATATCACCAATTGATCAAAAAATGACATCCTAAAGAACGTAAATTCCCATCCTCCTAAACATGTCATAAAATAATGGTATTATTTTCAAAGATCCTCATACCCCAACCAAAAATCTCAACACTATCAACTAATGTATCCTCACCATCCTCCTGACATTCTATGGCATGAACCTCAAATCATTTCCCTAATATATAACTAACAGTGTCCCCTAAAAATATGATTTTTCAATACCACCTCTTCATCTGAGCCCCTATATCTAAATAAAACTCCATGTGGAGTATTAGCCAACATGGGTGAGCATAAATCACCAAAAATTCCCTAATTCACACCGTTCCAGCACTTCATGATCCTACAACAATGTTTGTACTTCTAATTTTCATCACCATATCGTATATCTCATGACATTCGTGCATCCAACCATCCCCACTGACTCAAACCAATGATTGTGTCTCCCAAACATTTATCAACATCACTCAATTAATTTGGGCCTCTACCAACCTCAAGATCACATCATCTCATATAAGGTGGCCATAAAAACCTAATTACTCCAGCAAACCCATCCTATTTTTATGGTACAAATCACTATCATTAATATATATATATATTCAATATAATTGAATTGAATAAATCAATTTAATGAAATCAACAATGTGACCAATATTACAAATGTATGGCCTCTCACCAACCCCCAACAAATCATTGAATTCAAGATAATTCCCATGTGAAAATCCAATGTCTGAAATTTATTATTTAAAGGAAACCATTGAAATTATAAGGTCACGCTCTGTCAAACTGATGTTGTTGAAATAACCATTTTGGGTAAATTACATGGATTATGTACTCTATAAGGAATAATAAATGGAGATAAAAGGTAGTGGATTTGAAAAGTCATTTATGTTATTCCAATGCACTAGACGTATCAAGAAACCAAGTCAAAATGATAGATTTGGCTCCACATCTAGCAGGAATATGAACAGGGGATGTTCCCCTACTATGTATAAAGAGAAAAAAAGATGAAATGAGGATAAATGGGAAATAGGGTTTGAAGGAAAATTGTAATTTCAAACATTTAATGGGGCCCTTGTTTTTCAAAATCATGCAAATACCATGTTTCTTCTTCTGCATAAGAGTGAGAAATTTCACGATTAGCTCACATAGTTAGGCTAAACCATGTTGAGAACATCCATATCCACTTTTCATAATTCACTTTGCATGTTTTTTAGGCACAATGTTCCCAAACGATATGAATAATTTTTACAAACCATTCAAAATATTACAACACATGCACCCCTCAAAACATGCTCAGGTCATTTGGAGGGTACATGTTTTCACCTTTGAGACTTCATGGTTTTTCCATACCGTGAACATCAATATGTGAACTTATAAAATATTGTTTTCAGTATCCAATGGACCAAATACCCAATTGAACCACCATGAATCTTTTTAATCAATAAACCATGACTAAAAAATGGAATATGGTAAGTGAAACATTAGGATTTTATTTTTAATGACAAAATTGATAGTTGTCCCACCTACAAAACAAGAAAATTAAAAATAGATGAAGAATTTTACCTAATAAAAAAATTATAAAATTACAATATTCCCACATTGAAATAGGTTGAACATAAGATATAAATCAAAATTTAGAGATGGTACTAAACCAAGACATCTCTTTCAAATGACTCTCTTCACCTAGGTCTCAACTCACAGGTCTTCTTCTTCATGGAGAATCCCCACATTTGGGGTAAACTACCCCTATCTCATCCAAAAAAACTAAATAAAGTAATGGTACACCAACAATACCAAGACTTCATGTCCACCCATGATGCATTTTCACTCCTACACCTCACCAAATTCACACAACATGTATGTTAAATATGTTGAACCCATTAGGTACTATATCCCCTCATATCCCTGCCTCATGGCCAAGACACACATCGAACCTATGAGGTCTTTCGTCTCAAAAAATGATAAAAACCCTTAGAGCCTCACATCACACATGGTACACTCATCACATTCATGACCATATTCTAATGCAGCTTATCAGACCATGAATCCACTAATTCCTACAAAAAAATCCTAGTTCCACATGACTTCTATATATATATAATTCATCTCATACCATTCATTCCGATTGACTAGTTTTTGGTTCATCCAAAGATACATATCATGCACCTCATGCACCACAAATATACATGCCTCTAAAAAATCACGACAAAATAAAATAAAATAAAATTGTCTCTACTCATGGAGCTCCTATAAAAGTAATCTGCACTTGAGCTTCCTAAGAGCCTTGGATCTCCACTGTATAAACCTGGATAATGATGTACTACCTGAAGGCTGATCTTTATGTGGTTCAGCCCCACCCACCATCTAATACCATTACTCTAAATCGAACTATCTCTTCCATGATCTCGGTGTGGAGTAGACTCTTAGAAAATAGTTTTGAGTAACACTCCTAGTATGATCTCAGTCAACTAATTCTTTTTCGGTACATGACTTTGGGATGTCCGATAAGGATTCCAGCAGAAACTCATAAGAATCCCAACCTATCCACATGCACCACATTCATTAATATCCAAATTGAACTGATTCAACACACATCCAAGATACAAAAACTAGAATCACAACATTGAGGATCCACTATAAGGTTTAATACTCAAGTAAATATCTTGAACACCCCGTTGAGACTCCTCTCTTACTAATTTCTGTGTATCTAAACCATTGCCATTGAAATAACATGATTTATTTAGTCAGATCATGTATGAAATACCCATCCAATTTTCCACTACAATGAGGGAGTAATTCATGACCTATCTGATTGAGGCCAACCTGAATATATTTACCTTCATAGGAATGATGTACCATAAACCCTCCTAGAATCACCTCATCCTCAGGGTGTGGATTCCCACCAAACCTGTTGAATAGTGAGTCAGTTTAGTGAATTTCAATTCATATTGAGTGACAGACATGTCACCTTGATAAGGGATCATGGACAGCTAAGATCTATCATCCCAAATCATCTCCAAAAATAATATATCCATGATTGTGCCATCAAATTCTTTACAATTCATCCCCTCTTGTCTTCCTGTATGAACTGACATTTCCAACCTGTTATATGTCATTACATTGACAATGTTCATATCCATTTTCCATCTATATCCTAGTTACAACTTAATCTATAAAAAGATATTTTTCATTTCCTTGATTGAGTTCTCAAACACATGGGGTCCTACCTCGAACAAAAATTGTGGTGGTTGAGGAAAACATATCTTTTTTCTCAATAACACCATTGAATGGTTTTTTCCCAAAGATCCCATGTAAACCCCCCAGATGATAAATACTAGAATCATTCTGTGTTTCACATATGGCCGTGAACAAAAATATTTTCATATCTGAAGGTCGACCCTACTGCACTGGATCCCATTCCTACGCCTACACATGTGCTTGTACATGCAACTGATAACCTTTCTGACCATATGAGGCCTCATCCCAAACCGTTGGGGTTTCAAAAGGTGTGGGATCCTATATCACCACATCAATACCCACCAGATGGTCCATTCTAGCCTCTCTAGGTGGCATAATAAAGAATACCAATGCATGGTCAGATGTCTTAGATAACAAATATTTATTACGTTGATAAATATTTCAGTAACACTAATTGTCAACTCCTTAATCATAATCTCCCATTTGGAAACTGTGTCTCACAACATATGGACTCTTGGCCCCTTACACACCCCTAAAATATCCATGGATCATATATTCTTTAGGCCTCACCGATACTGAAGAACCAAGTACCCAAAAATAGATGACCTCAATGCCCAACCTGGTAATCCACATCACCCCATATCAATATCCATGTATACAATTATAGGAGATAGGATCATACATATAGATTACACGTCACATATAGAATATGTTTTCCTATCCTTGGTTTGTTGGTTATGATTCCACAATACATTGGATTAGTAGTAAAAACTTATTATGATTAATTTTTGGAACATTAAACAATTCCATCCATCAATGAGAAATCCATGTCCACTATCTCAATCATAGGAAAATTTATCTCATCACATGCACATAAAATCAATTAATATGTCCCTATATAATTCATTAAAAAATACTCTATTTTCATTCCAATATATGATTAAAATTACTCCAACCTTACCATACAAATACACGTAATGAGTTTCATAACATGTAACAATCACATTTCAAATGAACTACTCGAGTAGGAAATTATATCTATTATAAAATATGTAAATCATAACAGCCATTCCATTCCTGGTAACATGGTCCCCCCAGTGCATGGGGATTTAGTCACCCAAACATTAGTTATAAATGTAGTTATGAAAACATCATAATATCTGTTACCATATCCAAATTATTTAAACCCTAAAATATGTATAGAAAATCCTATACAAAAATTTAAATCATCCTCTTCTGTGTATCCAATCAAATATTTCTTCAATCAATGTGACAATAGGCCTTATGCATGCCTCCCTAAATTCCAAAGGCATCCAACTAGAGGTGAGTCATCGATGAGGTGATAGTGGGGAGACCATAAACTGTAGATATGATATAATAATGTTTAATATAAATATAATATAGTAGAATGAATGACCATAATGTCTTGGACCAGTAACCCACCCATAGTGGAAGCACAATAGATAGTATAATTAATAAACAGAAACAAGATCAACCCCATTCATAGAATTTAATAATACATCATACCATTTGTAGAAAATAAATATAAAATTTATACAATCTTTGTCAAACATATCAATAAGTAGATGGGTATCCAGTGGTAGACATGTGTATATACATATACATTTATATATGCATGATGATACAAAAGTAGAATAATAATTAAACTTCATATGACGCTGAAACATCACTATACTTTTACATCCAGCCCATTCTATATAAGCTGAAATAATGGTCCAGCTCCCAAGCCTAGACTATTACCTAATTAAAAATACATTAAATCTATACATGTATGGTAGGGACCATGTAGGTTTTGATAAAGAAATAAATATAGTCCACCAACAACATGTTTCTATATTATATCTATGATTTAGTATGAGTATACTAAAATGTTAATCAAGTAGAACTTCTATAAGACATAAAATTAAACAAGATACCCTTGTTCTAAATTGGTAAAGGATGTAATTACATTCCTCATCAATATCCAAATTATTTTAGAGGGGGGGATACTTAACATAAGCCCAATGTATATTTTGATATTAATCTATTGAGGTGAACCCTCAGGTTCCACCTATAAAAATCCGCCCAAAACTTCCAGTCAACTGAAATCTAATGTCTATAAATAATTTTATATCCCAAATCCATAACAAAGTAATCCATAACTAGTTCCACAGACCATATATCATAAGAAATCAAGTTGACTAAAAGCATAAAATGAAAGGAACGTTGATTTATTCCCTTTATGTAATACTATTGTCATCTCAATAGATGACGTCTTGAGGAATGACAATGTTCATCCTCCCAAAAATGAGTTCGCATATTGGCCTCATGTAGGGTGAGCCTTAACACCCGACCTATAGTATCAACACTATCAACTATTGGTCCCTAACAATACATGTGACTTTATTTGGAATTGACCTAAAAATATTTCCAAACTACGATACTAACGGATCCCTCTTCCAACACAGGTATCCAATACCACTTCATCTCCGTAGTCCTTTTATGTGTACCCAACTCTAGACAATGCATTGGAAATCATGGGTGAGGTGATATCACTAAAAATCCATTAAGCCATATAATTCCTACATATTTTACACCTACGAACATGTATCCCCATCTTATGGTTATCACCATCTCATATAACCTAGGCCACTCCCAAAACATGTCTTCCTCACTAGCTGAAACTGAAGACCGATTCTCCCAACTTGTGATCACCTTCACCCATGGAATCTGATCTTCACCCAACATGGAAATCATATAATCTCATCACATTTTTTCTTAGCCACCATTGTCATCATTCCTTTCTAATCATGATCCATAGATCTCATCAAACTAAATTCACATATTGATAAAAATTCAGTACATTTAAATTGATGAACATAATTGTAATATATCAACACTATGCATTAATCATCCCAAGGTATGGCCTCTCAAAAACCTAAAAAATTTATAATAATTGATGATCACACCCACTGGAATATTTATTTGATTTAATTACTTATGTAATGGAAACCGATGTTATTATATGATCTGTCTAGGTCGACTCAATAGCACTATCAATGCCACATCCTCAAAAAACCCGCACAGTCCCCAGAAAAGAAAAAAACAACCTACCTTATGTTGGTTAAGGAATACCTTTCTAATCCTAGTCTCCAATAGAAACTGATTTGGTATAAATTAGTGCTACATAGGAACACATTCAAAATATGCTAAATGCTCTTTCATGTTTATAGAGATCTGTTAGGAAAAATAAAATGGATAAAGAAAAAAGAGGACTAGGGAACTTCCCAACCCATTCCTAATAACCCGAATGATCATGAAATACAGTCTGGATAAGAGATGTGGATCCACAACAAGGGAGGTGAAGAAATGGTGAGGAAATACTACAAAGAGTATACGGTGGAGATAAGAATGGAGGATAAATAATAAATAGGGTTTGGGAAACTGATAATTTCAAAAATTTCGTGGGTTTTATTGTTAGCCCAAATGTATTTCTATATCATGTGGAAATAGTGCTTCTCCTAATACTTACAATCCAATCCTCACATGGTGAGCAGCTATGGTTAGTCTAAAGGGAGATGAGCTCGTTCATGTCCACTATTTAAGTGGAACATTGTGTGTGGGTTGGGATTAGTTTTTCCAAACTATTCCCAATCCATTTAGATCCCTCTAGTAGAAAGAACAGAGTTCTTTGGAAGATTGTGTGCTGCATCCTATATGAATTACAAAATGTTGGTTTGAGCAAATTATTATTACATGGTTTCTCAATATATTCCACATGGTTTTCCAAATAAATGAACCTTTCTCTATGCACATTAAAAATATTGGATTTTGGCATCCAATAGACTCAAAACCCAATCAATCCCAATAAAACTTCATTATCCTTAAACCATGATTAAAAAATTCATATAGTCATGGAAACACTAAAATTATGTTTGGATGATCAAAGAGAGAGTTACCACACCCTCGAAACTCAAAAAACTAAAACGGGTGAGGAATTTTACCTACTCTAAAAACATAGGACCTTAAAATAGACACATTAAATCATATCGAATCACAGACATATAAACACAAATATGTGTACTGATGTTCACAAACATATTAGTGAAAAGAAAAATTTGTAGTCATTTTCACTCTAATATTTATGAATATGGAGACATGAAATCATGTCTACAAATATACTTGTATAATTTCTACCTAAAATCATGTACAAGCACGTACATGTGAACATATCTACCAAAAATCATGGTTTGCATGCATTAATTGTTTGCAAATCAATGTAAAATCACTTCCAAAAACATATATATGAGGATATATTATTTTATTCCTGACGAATCACATTCTTCTAAACATAGCTACCGATAATCATGTCAACATGTGACATAATTATATACTAATATGTAAAACTGTACCCAATAAATTAGAGGGGTATATCAAAATCACTATTACCAGAACAATAAATCATACATATGTGTTCAATTAGAACATAAAATCATTCATAGTTATCTAATATATGAAATATCATATTTAAAATAAATGGGTTCCAGAAATATATCCATATTAAATTATCATATGATATAAAGTGGAATAATGTGGATTTTATAGTTATATAAGATCCACAGAGAATAATAAGAAACATTTAGGGAAGTTTTCATTGATGAAAAATTGTTTTAAAATGGAATTAGAAAATTTATTAAAAAATAATGATTAATATATGTTAATTTTTATAAAAAATTGCTTTAAATAGAATGTAACTTGTAAAAATTTGAAAAAAACTCCTTTCAAAACAATAAAAACATGGAAATTAATATTTCATATTATAATTGTTGAAAAAGATGGGAATATGTGTTCTTTCAAAAAAAATTAAAAAGGAAAATTGTTTTCAAACATTTCTCAATAAAGTAATATTAATATTTTATATTAATAAGTAAATTATATAAAAATTTTCCTTTAAAAACATTTTCTATGATTTTAATAATAATAGAAAATAAATTAAAATTTTGAAACTCTACATTGTCAAAGGTTGTAAATATTTGGGAAAATATGAACTTTTTTTCTCGAGAGTGTTCTGTGGGAAAAAAATAAATTATCTTATAAAATTATTTTGGATAATGTTTCCAAACACATCATTATTCCTTGAATAGGGTGTTTACCCAATGAATATATTTTATTAGAAATACATGACATTTGAATTTTCATGTAATATTTATTATTTATTTATTTAAATATTATTGTAACCACATTTTTTCAATTAGTGATGTCTTCTAAATATGAAATTATATTGAAGTGACATCTCTGTTATTGATTATGAAATGAGGATTTATACTCAGGAAGTCATAGTCTCGCATCAGGAAATAGGGTCATATGTAGACCCATTTTCTAATCTTTTTTCCTTTTCATTTTTATTTTTATTCTATTATCTCGTTTTCTTTTTTCCATTCCACCTATATATTTTTATATGTGTGGATCTCCCTATCGGTTCCACTCAGACTTGATAATGATAGCGGTATAATAGTGGAAGAGGGAGAGGAGGAGGCATAACCATAGATCTTGGGTCATGCTAGATTATTGTATGATAGTCGCAGACCATTCATCAGTGTAAATGATTTAGTGGTTTACAAACTAATGTAGTCCTATTATTATTATATCATAATATATTCCTATATAATAGTTTATTTTAATATGTTTTATTGCCTTTTGTGTTATTGGGACCCATTGAGGGTATATCTAGTCTTAATAGTTGATAATTTGAGGCTTTAGTCCCATCTATGAGTTAATTGTTGGGGAAATCCTATTTACACTTCACTTTGTCCCCGAAAAACAATTCTTGGGTCCTTAATATTCATGGAAGATTACTTTTTGGGACTATAAGTAATGTCATGAGGGTACATGCTATGAAGTGTTGACTCAATGTATTCTATGAGAACATTTCCATGTAGGGAACACAGCTTGGACCCATATAGACTACTTGGTTAGTGGATATTTAATGTTATTAGTCTGACCTCTTATTTGGAGTATGTAATTGGAGGCCATGTCTGGGGTACATTCCATATACGGGGTGTTGAAAATAAGATAGTATAGAACTGTACATGTTGAGTGGAGGATATAGTACCTGGGATGTTACTCGTGTGGTGGTAAATTTCATGTATTTGGAATACAAGTTGTGTACTTTATAAATGTACCTATAGAGTGGTATGATAAACCCAGATATGGAGGAACATTGTGGTTACAAACCTTGTAAACTAAGAACATGTTGTGTACTTTTCTTTCCAAGGTCTGTTCATTTTTTTACTAAGACTGGAGTCAAAATTAGACTTATGAGTAGTCTATTATGGTTTTTTTACTTACAGATCATGATTGTTAAATCATTTTTTTCATTCAGAGGATTTTTGGATTTTTTTTTCGATTTATCTATAACAAAGAGTCTGAGGAACTCTTGAGAATTCCATTTTCGGTCAGTTCATAATCGAGTGATTATTTTTTACAATTATTTGGTCTTAATAATTATCATGTGTCAATCTATGGATTAGATGATGTACCATTTTGAAGGGTCAACATTTTTGAGGTGTTTACTAGGACCAATTTGAATTCCCTTTTTGGTGGGATTGTAATTTTTTGTTCCCCTTTAGTGGTATGTTTGGTCAAGGATTAGTTGGATTCCACTGAGGGATACATGGTTTTTTTTTGCACTGGGTGTGTCTCATTTTTTTGAAAAGTGAGAGTAAGATCTCATTGGTTGTCCTTATTTATTGTGGATTGGGAACATTTAGATTTTTTGTCTGAGTATTCCTAGGTAATATGGTTGTATAAGGATAATCCTTAGAGGTATTTAACTTTATACTATGACCCAAGTGACCGTGTGAGCCTTGATTTTTTGTTTTCCCTTAATGTGTCATGTTGATAGTCCATTGTGGCTACATATTGGATGTTATGAAATAGGAGGATGAGAGATGTCATTTTCTTTATTGGAGGATATTTTATCTGTGATTTTTGTTCATCTATTGGAATAGTGTGTTTGAGGATGGATCATCCCATGTTTGGTTGGCATTGGAATGTGATGATTGTGTAATTTTCTACTCTACAAATTAGTTTTAGGAGGATAGCAATGTGATATCATTGATATGGTGTGTCCATTATTTTTTTATTCTGTTATCACATTAAATGGTTGGCTTTTGTTAGACAGTATTATGGAGTTAATGGGCAATCATGATGAGCGAGACCCCTATATTGTTTGGTGCGACACCCTGGATATAGTTTCATTCGGCTCGTGAGCGGTCGAGGGAGTCATAATGTGGGGTTTTAAACCATTGTAGTCTATCTGATTCTATGTCCATGGATGTTAGATGATCCTAGATTATGTTATGGAGACAATCATTATTCAGTGAATAGGTCATTCCTATATTATTCGTCGTGACCTTAGGGACAAAACTTTTCTCTTACAGTGTCAACCATGATGTTCCAATCATTAGGTCATGTCATTCTGTTTGACGCATTGATCAAAATTGATCCTCTATGTCATGGGGATGTATAAGGTTACTCTTTAGGGTTTAAAATTCATTCCATTCAATTTATATTACATTGAGGGCCTATTTAGATCTAGTATACTTGTCTAGTATCATGTGGATAGGTTATCCAAATGTTGTATATAAAATGGTAAGGTCTAGAGTGGGTGTAGAATTACCTTTTGTGTTGAGATATAATATTCAATTGTATATTTTCCATTTGTACCCCTTTTTATTTTTGAAGATTACTTTATTCCATCATTCATTATTCATTAGATAAGATTGTCTTATAATGTGATTTATCATGTTTTATGATTGCGGATTATATGTCAACTATTGCGAACGGACTATGGATATTATTTTATCACCTCTGATGGTGCACCTCAGTTTCTATGAAGGATGGATTTCTACACTCATGTTAGAGAATATGTTTCATTATAGGTGGGGTGGAGTCATAGTTTTTATTTATCGAGTAGATTTTCTCATGTTTAGTTTCTAGATAATTCTTGTTCAACTCAAGCATTACGAAGACTACCTATGTGGTTAGGCTCACAATTAGGAGTGGATCCCATTGTATTTATTTTTAGTATCATTATTTTGTATCAGTGTTCAGTATAATGGGAAACTAATTATTGAATATTTTCCATTCATTGATTATGTATGACTATACATGAAATATCATTTAATATAGCCTACTTATATTTTCATCGTTTATTTTTTGTACTTTGACTTTCATCATTGTGTTCTATTTTTCAATATAAACTAATACTGACCATTGACCATGGCTTCTTGTGTTTCGACTATACATATTGGCCCCTCACAATTTTTTCATCACCATTTAGAATATGAGGAGGCATTCATCATTCATTCTGGTGATCATGGTCAAGTAATGTGTCTAGTTGACTTGTGATGTTTCATTCAAAAATGGTATCAAAGCAGCATTGTATTATTATTTAGTGATTTTTTACTTGTCTTATTGGAATATAATAAAAAACTGTTAATTATACTAGACCAATATTTTGTGAACTCATTTTTTGATTGGAAATTCAGGTTTTCAGGGCATGCGATTGTTGTTCATGGAATCTTCTTTTAGGGTTCTGTGATTTGCCCTCGCATGATACCCATGGGTATATGGATTTAAGATTTATTCTCATTTTTTTCTCGTGCAATATGGGAATGATTAAAATATTAATGAACCATTCTTGGGACATAGGTTTCAAATGAAATATTCCAAACTTTCTTCTTTTTACAAATTATGTAGGTTCGGTTATTTAATCTGTCAATAACTTATAATACAATGTTTTACCATATTTTGAATTGTTGGAATTCATCTCAAATAAACCACGTGCATGTATTTTCTTATGGTAATAGGTCATTTGGATATAATGGAGAGTATTTTCCTAGTGTTTGATATGAAATTCCATCACTGATGTATGAATAGAGACCCTTTTGTAGATGTGATTATCTCCAAAAGCCTTTTTGGTGTATCAATGAGGG
The DNA here is from genome assembly GCA_963277665.1 of Viscum album. NCBI lineage: Eukaryota > Viridiplantae > Streptophyta > Magnoliopsida > Santalales > Viscaceae > Viscum > Viscum album. The sequence goes on from OY728121.1 coordinate 203,523,939, forward strand.
TAAATATGCCTCAAATGACCATATATTAGGCTGAAGTTAAACTAAGGTGGTGGTTCCCTTTAAACACTTGCATCGTGTTCCTTGGGAGGGAGATTTGGTTTCACGTTGTTATTTATTTGGTCATTTAGTGGGTCCCATGGGCCAACTATAACTAATATATTTGATATATATGGTTATTCTTCCATGGTGGGTTCTTACTAGTTTAATATCATGAGGAAGCAGTTTGGAATGGGGATGAATAGGGTATTAGAATTGGAGAATTGGATGTTCTCCCAATCTCAAGGTTTGCATTAGATGGTAGGATAAGTTTGTCTCCCAAACCTACTCATTTTATTATGATTTGGGTTTTATAGTTGAATCATGATTGGATACTTGTGGGTTTGGTTGAAGATCGAGTTGAGGGTGATCATGTCGTTGTTAATGGAATGAGGTAGATTCCTCATTTTATTAATAGGATATATAAGGATAATCTATTTTATTATAACTAACTAGCATAAGGAACAATATGGGTGATTTTAGGCATTATAGCCAACTTTTATTAGTACATGGCATGCATGAGAATGCTCCCTACCCTGATTTTGAGTGTGGTTCAAGGAAATACTAGTGGTGGGGAGTACACCATTGGATATTAGAATTCGTGATCCTCGTTGAATGGGGTTTTGATAAAATGGGATTTAATTTTGGAAATGGATCTCATGTGGGAGTAGTTTGGACATGCTTATCCACTAAATTAGTTTATTGTTGAATTGTGTGTCATGAGGTTATTCATTTATAAATTAGGAGTGATAAGGATATTCTTGTGGTCGGTAGGATCATATCAGTCATGGTTGAAGGTATCTTATGTAAGAAGAGAGTTGGGACACTGTAAGACTAGATGGTTGATGGTTTATGTTGTAGTTGATTCATGAGTTTCTGGAGGAGATCATGGTTGCAGGTTGTCAATTGAGGCTTCTTGGGGATGAGAATCATTTTTGGTGGGGAGTTATTGATGAAATTTATCATCATGGTATTTGATAATCAATGGAAATTTGATAATTTTTCATCTCAAGTGTTTTTAATGGAAAATGGAAAATTATAATATAACCAGTTCCCAGATAATTTTTATAACTACCACCATTGCATCAAAAGAGTGGGATTACATTATGACAAGTGTGTAGTGGAAATCCAAGTCCTTCAAATTTTCATGAAATATTTAATATTTACATAAATTAATATTAATTTATTCAACAATGATCATTAGGTTTTATATTTTAAATGATGTATTGGAAGGAGAGAGTGTATCTATGGTTGAATCCATAATTCATAGTTTTACCCAGGTGGGTCATAAACATGAATTTTGAATTAATTTCTGGCCCATGTCCCTTTTCTTTTTTTTTCTTTTTTTTCTGTTTTCAACTTTTCTTTTTTCCATTCCTCCTATAGAAATTTTCATACCCAGATCCCCTACTATTAGTTTTTATCATCCTGGATAGGGATAGGGAGAAAATATTGGGGTATTGAGGGGAGGATGTACTGCCAAGGATCCCTTATTGCGTTAGGTTGTCGTCTGACCGTTGTAGATAATAGATTAATGTGAAGATTTGAAATTTTCTAGTTGGAGTTAGTCCAATTTTTAAAATCACTCCCCATGAATTATCATGCTGTTAATTTTTGTGTTTTAAATCCATTTATGTGATATCAGGGACCCTGAAGGGGGATCTAGGATTACTGATGAGTATAAGGGGTTTTGGGCTCTTTTAGTGGTTTTTTGGTTGGGAAAACCCTTGTACATTGTATGTGGGTCACAGAACACAGCTCATGTGTTTTTTGTGTCTTGGGAAGATGATATTTTTTGTACTCACACCATCTAACCATGGTGCACTCAATTTAGTGGAGACTATAAGTGTTTTTGGGGCACATGATCATGTTTTGTGCACAGTTAGGTCCCTTAAAGATTACAATGCTTGTTTCTATGTACTATGCTTGATCGGTCCCAACATGGGGGGTATATGTCCATATACATAGTTTAAGCTTATATATGGGTATGAATAATGTATGGTTATATGAATATCATTTACAAATAAATTTTACATTTTGATTAGTGGATTGGGTACAAATGATGGTTCCCATGGGGGGTTACATGAAGTGTATAGGGAATTAACTCAATGATATTTTGAAAATTACACATAGTGTGTCCAGATGAACATGTCCAAGGGAAAATTTGGGTAATAAATGATGATTCTCATGTACACATTGTGATCCTTTCCTTCCCTATTCTATTTTTCATGTTTTTTCCATAGGGTCGAAATGGGAATTTTGAATTGTCTATTACAGGTCGTTTCCATATTGATCACAATGGTGAAATCCTTCAAGAATATTGAGGCCACATAAATTATTTTACAGACAAATTGAATTCACTAGGAATATTCCCATGATTTATGGATAAAATATCCCACTATGGGTTTTGATGTGTGTTAGGATTCCCATGTGGGGGTTGTGATCTCACTGATAATCATGGGTTTGGTGTTCCCTGGAAATCTTTTGGAGGTGTATTTATATATTATTGAATACATGATGTAGTGGTATCTCTATGGAGATCATTATTGGTCCCTACAAGATAGGGCTAGTTCCTTGATGTTTGATAAATTGAGGTAATCTCATTACTTTTTGGAGACCAAAATTATTAGAGGAATTGGGTTGGGTTAAAACAATTAGATTGTGGTTATGTCCATTTTTCATCAAGAAGTTTTGATTAGTCAGCGAGGGAATTTAGGATACCCTTGTGGGTTGCTCCTAATTGTGTGAATAGTGGTTCCCATTAACACCTATTGAAATTACCCTTGTTTTATGGGTTTTCTTATAAAGGGATCCCAAGATTATTGTCCTATTTTTGAGGAGTACATGGCTACTAATTCGAATTACCATGTTTTCTGGATTGTTCTTCATGATACCACATTTGGTATTTTTTTGAAAAAGGGTGAGTTGGTGGCTATAGAGGTCTATTTATATAGTTTTTGAACTAGTCATGTCATAATTTTTAGATAATCTAGATGAACAACTCATTGGATGTCATTTATTTTTTAGGGACATTATGTCATTTATCGATGTGTTTTCAAGGATGTATTTATATATTTGGTGTAATTGGGGAGTCCCCAGTAGGAAGGATCTTTATGTTATGTGCCTGAGGACCAAGGGATACCAAATTCTAGGTTTACCTTGAGGTCGGTCTCTAAGAGATATTGTTGAGGTCTTGATTGATATAAATATACATGGTGATGAAATAGGCATCATGATTTGTTGATTGACAGTTGATCGGTGCTTCTTGTTCAGCTTCTTGGATAGTGGGTTCCGGTTTGGATCAACCCCCAATAAGTTGGCCTTCATTAATGATTATTGATGCAATTTCTAATCATGAAATTGTTTTTTAGAAGGGACCCATGGTATTTCTATGATTGGGAATTAGACTTTATTTGGGTTATTTGTAACACCTTGAGACATTACAATATATATTTTATTTTAACTAAATGCAATCTCTTCTATAACATTCAATATAGGAAACCCCAACTCTAAAATAACCATAAAATAATATACCATTATAACATAAATAATAAATATTTAGGTCTGAATAAAAAAAAATTGATAATTTTTTGTACACAATTATAATATAAACTCATAGTTTATCATTTTCATAATTATAAAAATAAAACATTTTCTAAACAATTTATTTCTAAAGAATTGAATTTTTCTCTAATGAATGGTTTTTTCGCTTGTTTCATACTTATGATAAAAATAATAAATAATATATTTAGAAAATTTATTTTAAAATATATATTATTTTATAATAAATAATGTAATGGTTTTCATAGAGTTATTTTTTTGAAAATTTAATAAAAATATTATTTTCTCAATCATATTGAAAAAATATTACTTTTTATTCAAAACACAATTTTTTTTTAAATCAGTTTCAAAGATTAAATTTTCATAAAATTGTTTCGAAATTAAAAGTAGTTAAATTATATTATATTTATTCAATTTTTTTCATTAGAATGAATTATATTTTAAATTTTCTTATAATATTATTTTATTATTTTGGAATCATTTCTTTAGAAACCCATTTTTCATCTTCTCATTGTGTTTAATATTAAATTACATTCTTAAAATTATATTATTTTAATTTTATGAAAATTTATATATACTTAAAGTCAACAGGATTAATATAATTTAAAAATTTTGACATAGTTGTTTCATAATTAATACTGAATATAATTAAACATAATTATACATTTAGTGTTAAAACAGGTTTACAAAGGGTTAAACCCAAATATAATGGTATTTTCCAATTAAAAAATTAAAAATAAAATTTTATGACCATATATATACCTTTTACTATCATATTATTGAATATATGGTCATTTGAAATCATTTTTATTAAGAATGACTATTATTTTTTAATATTCTGAAAAATTTCTAAGTAATATCCATGTATTTCCTTCACCCATTTATAAAAGGACATCCTCTATCCTCTCCACATAACACATTAAAACCAAAATTTTTAATAATATATATAAAAAATACCTTCCATAAATCCCTCATAATGCCATATAATCCTTATTTGTAAAGGATTTATTTTCTAGGAATTAATTATTTGTGAACTAAAATAGCTTCTCTGAAGAAGAGGTATAGTTATTGACCATAGGTTTTCATTTTATTTATCCCTATAACAAATTTAAATATCAATAGATTGAAAAAATAATAAAAATATTATCTAAAATATAATTAATTTTTATTATGTCAGTTTAATAACCTATAAACATATCATCTTTTATCAAATGGAAAATGAAATTGTCAATCTTCTATATAGAATATTACCGCATCGCAAACCGATGTAATTTCTTTTCCATCACCACCCTTCATAGATAGATATATTAATGGATTTAATATGTGTCTATATATATATAATATTTATGAAATAATTACACTTCTCTTATTGTGATATCACATTTACCTTCTAACCTTTCTATTCGTTTTAAAACCACAATTTCAATCAAGCGTATGTGTGGACAGCCACCTCCACAAAGTCATTGGAATTTTTAGTTTATTAAATTTTTTATGGACTATGATAAGGATAGATTTAATTACAATATATTATATTTATTATATAATAGTGATTCTATAAATTTGAAAATTATTTACCTTTTTTCATTTAATCTGTCATAAAATGAATACAACGTTCAAGGGTTAGTACGTCATATTGTCTCCATGAATGGTGTAACCCATTATTTTATCAACTAATTTTAGGGAATATTATGAATACATATATATGGAATATATTTTATATTTATATCATATTTAATATTAATGAGATAATGGAAACAAGATCAATGTTCAATGATAGAAACAATGGATCCAAAATATACTAAAAAAATGACGTAGTTATCACTCAGAAATTTTTTTTTAACAAATTTATAATAAATGGGTGATTAAAGGATACAATAAAAAGTATATATAATTATATATGTATTATTATTATTTATTAATATATTTATAATAAAATTATTTTATAGTATCTTATTATATTTATGAATGAAATCAGACATGAGGTAAAGGATTCCCATTTCACTTTTTCCTTAATGAGACATAGTCCATATTCCAAACAACCACCAATTGTGTGTTTTCCATAATGAAACTTTTATATTTCATATACTTATTATCATAATATCAAATTTGTATTATGTTTCAATTTATGTTTTTTATTTCATAGGGATTATGATTAAAAAATTACCGAAGTGGAATGGCATTATTTCACAGTCCCTTTATTATTTGGGACTTTTTATATTTAAGTCTCACATGGAAAATATTTTGATATATCTATTTTAAACCCAATCTATTTTTTATTATATCATTATTTATTTTATTTCCATGTAATTGAACCATTTAACTATCTTTAGTATGTAATATTATTGAGAAATTTTTATGAAAATATGACACAATTAATCATAGGTATCAAAACCATTTTCCTTCAATGTAAATGTTTAAAAAAAATTAAAAAATTTATTAAAAATTATCTATATGATTTATAAAATATATTTTTCCAATTTTTTACTTGTAAAAAATGTTGAGAAATGAATATTATTTCACTTTCCACGCATGGTACATTTTTGAAATTTTTACGAACATGGACATGTTATTTTTTCTTAATTATTGGACATGTATGAAATTAACAGCCCTCATGACCAATTTCTGTTTGAAATCATTCATTAAAATTCCAATAGGTTATTTTCATGAAAATATTTTTCTTAATATTCGATAAAAATTTTAGTGTTTTAATGTTATTTTTAAAAGTGAAATGGTATTTTCCTGAAAAATATTTGTAATGATATCTTTAATGTATTTCTATTCATCAACGACAAAAACCATTATTTTACATAAATCTCACTTTGTATTTATTATAATGATTCTATCTGAATTTTTTATATGAATGGTATATGATATGTTTTAATGGGTTTTTACTATTTATATATCATTCACCATATTATTCAAGATGGTTTGTGTATATTTTTTATTTATTGGGGGAAGCATTTAGACTTCGTATGTTAGTTTAAAATATGAATGTATTTGTTGATAATGTTTCCCATTTTCTTATATGTAACGAATTGGGCATAGAATGTGACATGTAGGGAACTTTATAGACATTATATTCATTACTAGTTCACATGAGAAAAATTAGATACAGTATATTGATGAGGCTTTACACATTTATTTAAGATGCCTTGGAATAAGGCCTTTATGGTATAATTATGTTGTTTGACAATTTTCATTCCTTAAATATGTGATTAGTTATTTATATTTAAGTTATTATTTTTTTAGTTATAATATACCTGTTCAAGTTTATTGCTCATTTTTTAAATTTATATGGAATTATTTTGATCATTATTTATTCCATTAATATTATTATATATGTTCATATTTTATATTAAATGGTATGTTTTTCTATTATTTACACTTCATAATGTAATTATATTATTTTTTGATGAGAGATTCTATTATAGACATAAAATTATAGAGATTTATAGAATAACACTTTTCTTATGATTCATTTCATTATGATTCATGGAAATTTATTATGATTAATTTTCTAGGATATCGTAAAGGTAATAATTATGTTCTAAAATAAAGAAAAATATTTTTTTATGTTCTAAAATATAATAAAATATTCAATATTCAATATAGTTTTAAAATAATAATAAAATATATTAACCTTTAAATTGTGATTAATTGAATATAGGGACCATTTAGTAATTCTAGCTCTGAATCTAGGATACCCGGTTTGTGGAAAGTAATGTTCGTATCAAAGGTAGTTTATTTAATTGAATCATAAGTAGATTCAGGGAAACATATATTATAGAATATATGCATATGACTGAGTTTGAGTAAATGAATAAATATTGGATGAAATCCTAACATATTGGTATAGTAGATATTTGTTGTATTTCCATGAAATAAATCCTTTTTTGAATACTATAACTTGATGTTTCTCTACCTCATATATAATTTTGGATAATAACTCAAGAAAATTGTTCTTTGGGCTATGAATTTATTTTCACCTATTTCATGAAAACATGTCTTATTGTACACACTGTTTTGAACTCCAATAAGATAATATTATCTTAATTCACACATTTATATAAACCCATTATAAAGTATTTTAAAATAGTTTTAGGACAAGAGAATATTCCCAATGATAGATGGTTTATGATTATGGGACTTATTATCCATGAAATTTTAAATTTATAATATGTGGTCCATTGGTTTTGAAATCATAATATATGATTCCTAATGTATTACTATATTCTAGTATATGAAATTTATTATAAATTACGCTAACTAGAAGAAATGTAAACCATATAAATATGTATACTCTATGTAGGTATTTACATAAAAAGAAACATAATGATGTTGGAGGTATATCTGTAGTTGGACATGATCATGTTTTAAATATATTGGGGTAGATGACTCATGTTATGTCCAATAACATTAATCATATTGATCATCCTACTAATCAATAACCCAGTGTAATAATGATAGTTCACTTCATTCATCGAACACCACTATCATTTGATAGGACTAGAAATGTGTTTGTACATGTGAAATAGAAAATTTGGATAGAAATGGTATTTATTGATTTGGGAAATAATAATATGGAAAAAAAATTCATTGAATTTTATCAAATGAAATAGAATTTAGATAAAAGTTTTTCATTTATAAATACACTAAGGACAAATAAGAAATATTAAAAATGGTTTGGAATAACATTAAAATAATCTTCTATGAAAAATATTCTCCTCATGATCAATGAAAGTATATTGAGATGAAATTCCATATTCTAAAAAATGGAAGATAAAAATGTTTCTATGTATGAATTTTAATTTACAAGGATATAATGAAATGGTAATAACTTTATACATATTCAAATGAAAAAGACTAACTATTTATTTCATGGTATTAAGCCCATCCTTTTAATTTAACTTTCCTACCAAAAAATCCCATCATATGACGACATGTTATCGTGTTATATAAATAAATTTAAATAAATTTGTATTTATTAAATCTTAAAATAAAATTTAGTTTATAAAAGTGTGGATAAAAACTCATGAAATGAAAATTTCACAAAACATGAAATGATAATACTAGAATTTATATCCTGTAATAAACGATGAAGGAAGAATTATGGAACATGATTAATATGAATAGTTTTTTCCTATATTTTTGGAGAGAATGGTAATATTTCATATTATTAAAAATCATTTAATGATGATTCTATTGTGAAATTATTTAATTTTAATGACATGCGACACTATAGAAATTATTTTCATATTTGTCAAGGTAATTTTTAATTAAAAATACAAGGTAGAAAGGCCAATATGATATAATCACCCTACATGAGGATAATGTTCCTAATTATGTTGGGAATTTTACATTACTTATATATTCGAATTTAGCTAATTCTTTATTTGATTCTTTTTCATTGAACTCTTTTATATCATCTAATTGGACAAAAAATAGAAATTTCAATTGCACCATAAGAGGGGAGTTATCACTCAAGACACATAGTGAAAGTCTCACTACAACAAGGAAGTTTTAGTCAATTCCCATTATAATTGATAAACATCCCCTATTTACTATATTCAATATCATACATATGGTTTATTTTCATATAATCATTGATATGAATTTTCTTTCAAAATATTGTGAAAATATTTATTGCAAAGAGAACAAAATTAAATTTCAAGATGAAGAAGTGGAATTATTTATCTTAAAAGGGGATGTGTCATCATTTTATTTATGTCTAGGTACAATACTAGTATCTTTTCTAAATGGGATTCATAGAAAATAACAGTAGAAAAAAGCAATATATGTAAAAGGTAATCTTGAAATTATGTTTTTTTCCCATTTTATAAAAATATATTTATGTATTTCTTAAGTAATATATAATATAATCACATAATCGTGATGTTAATTTTTCAATTTATTTTATTCATGATGCAAGACCAATATCAATGACTCCTTATTGAATAGACAATGTCAAATTTATTTTGTTGAATAATAAAATTGAAGATATATGTTATAAGATATTTATACATTGTAGTATTTCCACTATGGAGACCTAATTCACATTGATAAAATCAATTATAGATATATGAGGTTTTACATTGATTAAATAGTAATCAATAATATCATAATAAACAAAATATATCCTCAACTCACTTTAATTATTAATCTGATAAACATCATGAAATTTGAATATATTCACAAGATTATCCTTCATTCTGGGTATCAAAATAGTGATTAACAAAGGAATATATTCTGAATAGAACAATTTGTTTGAGCTATGGAGAATATGATTTCAATGTTATTCCACCTAGGTTAAATAATTCTCCCTATGTCTTCATGGGTATAATTAAAATTGTATTCATTGAATATTGTGATAATTTTTTATGATATTTATTAATGATATATTCATATAATATAACAAAAATTGGCGCCACGTGAATCACTAGATGTCCATTATTAAAACTCTTAGATGAAAATTTTTATATGGTAAATTTATATTGTATGAACTATGGATTTGTAATGTACCCATTACTAGCCATATTGTCTCCAAAGATGGAATAATAGTTGACCCTATGAAGAAAAAGGCTATCCAAGAATGGACTCATTCAAAAAACATAACAATTGTGCACGATTTAAATTTTTTTGTATGTTAAAATCGGTGATTAGTTATAAAGTTCACCAGAATTGATAACCTTCAAATAAAGCTACCTTGAAAAGATGTTATGTTTTTCTGGAATATAATGTAACAAATGTTTTAAATAATAGATGAGGAGATTATTGAATTCAATGATGATTAAACTACCATTAAGAAATGATGACATTTTAGTATATAGCGATGCATCTATAAATGTAAACATTTTTGTTGAAATTTAATTATAAACTGTTATATCCTATGCATCGTGGTGGTTAAAGATTCATGAAAAAATCAATCCAAACCGTGATTTGGATTTTTAATCATTAAACCTTTTTTTGATGACGTGGAAACAGTTTCCATATATTGAACCATGTGGTATGTATTAGAATAATAAGCATTTTAAATAATAATTTTTATAAATGGAGATAAAAATTAGGAAAGGTCAATGACTTTATCAACTGAAGAACTATTATTTCTCAATCACTACCACATTGGGAAGGAAAACTATGTAGTGGATGCATTGAGCTCGAAATATCATGGAGTTTGGCCGAAAATGATGATAAAAAAAAGAACATTCTCATGTATAAAATAATTAATTATCATTAAATTATTAATCAATGGGATACATTACAACCTTTTTAAATAATTCTCAAACTATCAATATTATAAAATATAAAAAATATCAACCTGATGATGAATTTCATCAAAAAATAATAAATTTATTTTTGATGAAAAATTTGGAAGAAATAATTTGTATATATGATATTTTGAAATTTATATAGAGCTTATGTTTCCAACATATACCTAATATGAAGAATTCATTTGTGGATGTTTCTTATAGATCAACACTCTCTGTAAGCCGTATTATCGAAAATATTTTTGTGATTTAAAGGTATATTTTTGGTAGGATAAAATGATGTTGGAAATTACTAATTCTATTTTTGGATGTTCGGTTTTTCAATGGTTGAAGTCTACAAGACAAAATCCTATAGGATTCATGAATCAACTTACTATTATTTTTAATAAATATGATAACATTAATATGAACATTATTATTGTGTTACCAAAGAATCCTAGAAACAATGATGAAATATGGGTTATTGTTGATCACGTCAACAAATATCCACATTTCCACTCAATATGTGAACATTTTCGCCTTAATAACTTTTCATTGTCCTATGTAAATGATCGTTTTAGTCATCATGGAACACCATAATCTATTCATTCTGATCGCAATCCATTGTGATTTACATCAAAATTATGGAAATTTATTGAAAACTTTCTTGATACATAGAATATATTGGGTATATCGTGTCACCATTAATCATATATATATACTAAAAGGACAGTTAAACCATTAAAAACATTTTATGTTTATTCTATCTTCAAATTAATGACATATTTGATAATTATATTCCTTTGGTGGATTTCACCTATAAAAATATCATACATTCAAGTATAAAAATGGTATTGTATGTAGCATTATATTATAATTCATGTCGTACTATAACTCATTGAGATAAATTTTGTAAAGGAAGAAAGGGTTCCAAAAAAATGTGTAGGAGAAACTGAAAAAGGTAAATATTTATAAGAAATTTATATACAGAAGCTCGGTGAAAGAAAATTTCTTATATCAATAAGTGGAGGAAAGATTTGAAATTTAAAGTGGGAGATAACAATTGCATGAATGTATCTCCCCAGAAGGGTGTATTAAGGCTCAGTAAGAAGGGAAATATGATCCCTAGGTACATTGTACTTTTTTTAAAATACTATAATTAGTTATTGTTTGGGATTTTTATTAGGAAATGCCACCATGTCACTCTAAAGTATGTGAAATTTTCCATATATCATTATTAGAGAGGTACATTTTAGACCTAACACATGTGAAAACATATAAAGAAATATAATTAGAATATTAAATTTCATACCATGAAGAGACTATATCGGTTCTTGGTACAATCTAATGATTTTTTAGGAATTAGACGACTCAGCGGGTAAATGTACTTTGCAGAAATTATGAGATAGAAGAGGCAAAATCGGAAACTGAATAAGTTACCAGGAAGAACATCCAAAATAATTTCATGAGATGAAGTTATAGAATTTTTTAGGATCAAATTTTTTGTAGGAGGGGATAATTTAACACCATGATACCTTAAAATATATATTTCCTTTTAAATAAATTCATTATCTTTGATAGATTTCTATACATGCATAAATTTGATTAATAGAACCATAAAATAAAATACAGTAATAATCTAGCCATTAAATTTCTGTGGTTGAATTGTAATAAAAAAAGGTTAACAAATTATATGTTTTACATAAGTATAAAAAATCTATCTTTATCAATTTAATAGAACTGAAAATATAAAACATAAGAAAGAAGAACAATCCAATTTTTGAAAAAATGCCTTTTTTTTCTAAAAAAGGGTTTATCTTGTTTTTTGAAATTATATTAATAAAATTAGTTTACAAAATTATAAGATGTATATGAAAAAATTAACATCATTTTCTAAATCATTATTTGAACATTACCTTATAGTAATTTTCTTTTAGTTTTCTGAAATTTTTATTATTTATGTAAATATTAAATAATTAATAGTTTTTGTTTAGAAGTGCCTTTTAATTTGAAGCATTTTAAATTTATTTTTTCCAAACATTGTTTCAAAATTATATTTATATAATAATAATTATTATTATTAATATTTATATGTTTTTAAGGAATTATATATTCACTTTTTTTTTAAAACGTTTTTGTACTTTTCAAATTGGTTTTTTGGAAAACCATTTTTTCATCGTGTATGAAGATTTAATTTCAAATATACTAGTACATCGCTCGTGCATACGCACAAAATCATAATTGAAGTATAAACTACAAAATGAATTAGAAAAAAATAACTGAACAATGGAGAATAATAAATATTGTATTGAAATTATAAATCTATTCATAGAAACAAAATATGAAAATCTAATATCTAGATTCTTGAAATATGAAAAAATTGAAACCAAAACATAGTAAGAGAATATTATATTTGAAACAGACATCAGTTGTCACTTTCATGTCACAGTTGAAAAATAACTATGGAATGTTATTTAACCCTGATAAGAGAACATAAATACACTATAAGTAGGAGATACATTTTTGACAACAAATGTAGAAACCATTATTTTCAACAATAGCGGCTGTGTATATCATATTACAATTCATGTCATCATAATGTGTAGTCAACATCCTCCAAGTACTACCATTTATCATTGATGTAGAGTAGCAGTTTGTCTTTTTTTATAGTTATATTGATCCCTGTAATATATAATTAGACATTACTATGAGTAAATGAGATATATTAATATGAAACAAAACTTGGTAATATAGTGAGGTGAAACCATAAAATTAATAATATGAAAATGAAAAATCAGTACTATTTGAAATAATAGAAAAATCAGTACATATTGAAAAATAACAGTGGTTAATCTGGCAGCCTGTCACCCCCCCCCCAATTTTTCAGAAGCTCTTGTAACCCCCTTACCCAGCTGTACCCCTCCCCTCCCCATGTCACCGCCTGTCTCCCACCCAATACGAGCAGACCCCCTCCCAACTCTTCCTCCCCCTGCCCATCCAATCCCCCCCTACATGGCCAAATTGTTACGTATGCAGCCCCCTCCCACCTACCTAAATAGCTCCTTGGGCAGCACCCTCCTAACTTCCCAGTCCCTCCCCTCTGATCCCCTCCCCAGCCGCTTCCCCCACCACCATCCCTGGCCAAAGCCTTCCCACAACAACCTCTTCCCACCTATGCCTCCCCCATGCCCCGCCAATTCCCCCTGGTCAAACTGTTACATTTGCACAGCCCCCTCCTCCCTGGCCAAACTGTTTTCTTGGCAGCCCCCTCCTACCTTCCCAGTCCCTCCCCTCTGATCCCCTCCCCAATCACTTCCCCCACCACACTCCCTGGCCAAAGCCTTCCCCCAGAAGCCCCCTCCAGTCGTCCCTCCTCCTCCCCTCTCCTCTCTTCCCCTCCCCTCCAATCTGGACAGTCCCTCCCCTCCATTCCCTTGCCCAGCCGCTCCCCTAACCACCTCCCCTGGCCATAGTTTTCCCCCAGAACACCCCTCCCAACTGCCCCCCCTCTTCTCCCCTCCCCTCCCCTACAGCCTGCCCAACCCATCCCCTCCATTCCTCGGCACACTAACCAGAATGTCCCCAGAGGCATTCCCCCCTCCTCCTCCCCATCCTCATCCCATCCCTTTGCAGCCCCTCTTGTCACCCCCGCCACCCTGCCCAAGTTTTCACCCCCCCCCCATTCCCAACACCTCCTCTTAACCCCCTACCCAGCTCTACCCCTCCCCCCTTCCCAGTGTCTTCCCCCACCACTCCCCCTACCCAACCTCTTCCCACACCATACCCCTCACCCCCCCTGCCCTCATTTTCCCCTCCCCTCCCCTCCCCTCTTCTCCAACCTGCCCATACCATTTATATTTATATGTAAAAACAATGGAAATGATATATTGTATCACAGAGTATTGAATTTTTTATATGTTGTTACATTTTAATAACATTAACACACTACAATACCTTATTTTAGATAAGAAATATGCATAAGAGAAAATCAGAAATAACCTCATAGGATTGGGTTTTGTAGTCAAACTATCACGTTGTTCGATAGCCAATATTCACATCTTCGGTAACATAATTTATATATACCATTCAATGAGAAAATAAAAATGTAATTCATAACATTAAACAAGCATGCACCTTGAATATGCGTATGGTGTTCCTCGAATAACACCCCACCCCATGTTGCTATTGAAACTGCAGACAAATGATAAAATTAAAGAATCCTAAAATTAATTAATAATAGAACATCATTCACAATCAATGATCAAAAAACCTGTATATTTTATACAGAAAAATAATTACAATACATTACACAGGCTTGTCCCCCCGGCCCAGATGAACCGCCCACCAGGACCATCACCCCCTCTAACTCCTCATCCCTCCTACCCATCACCGCCCCACCCATTCCCAGGCCCTCATGTCCACCCCCATACCCAACCCATTGCCTCCCCACCCCTTATCACCCTCTGCTGCCACTACATCCCATCACCTCCCCCTTCTAACTCACCCCCTCCTGCCCAGCACCAACCCAACCACGCCCCTCCTCCTTTCCCATCCCCTTTACCACCAGCCCGCACCAGCCCCCCCCCCCCACCCTCCCTGCCCAACCCCTCCCCTCCACCCCATTCCCAACCCCTTTCCTCCCTCCCCCCTTAGAAGTATCTGTTGCCAGTGAATCCCAGCACCTCCCCCTTCCAACTCACCCCCTCCTGCCCAGCACCAACTAAACCATCCCCCTCCTCCCTGCCCATCCTCTTTCCCACCAGCCCCCACGAGGCCCCCCTTCCCCACCAGCCCCCTCCAGGCCCCCTCCCTGCCCTACCCCTCCACCCACCCATGCCCAGCCCCTCTCCTCCCCCCCTGAAAAACTCCCTACCACCCCTCCCCCCTAGCAGCATCTGCTACCACTGCAACCCAGCACCTTCCCCTTTCAACTCACCCCCCTCCTGCCTAGCACCAACCGAACCAGGCCCCTCCTCCCTAGCCAACCCCATTCCCACCAGCCCCCCCCCCCCTCACTGCCCTTCCCCTTCTCCCACCAGCACTAAAATACATAAATTGACAGTTTATTTTGTAATATAGGAAGAATAAACTAACTCACATGAAGAAAAAGAAGTTTGAAGATACAATCACCAGAAATCGTATTACCTTTCATATCTGAAGAACATATCAGTCATTCTTTTCTTCCTTGTATTTTAATTTATCCTTAATTTGCATTGCCATATTTTTTTCCTGTCTTTTACCACCAACACTTACAGGTGGGATATTTTGAGATTGACAAATAACATCTTCTTTAAGAAATTCTATCAGTAGGTTTTTTTGCATATAGAAAATAGTTCTAAGTAGCATCAGATGTAGGATCAATTAAAATGTAGGAATAAATTAAAGGCTTGCAATGAAAATCTAAAAGGGGGGAAAATATTCATACCTGAATAGAGGATGATACCGTAGATGGTGTTTCAAATATAGAGTCAGTATTTTCACCGAGTTGAAATGATTTAACATTTTGATATTACTATAATAGAACAATAAAGCCTTAATCTAGTTGCTTGTTATTTACACGCATGTATGTAAAAATGATGATATTGGATTATATTTTACTTGACTATGTTCATGCACACTACTTACATTTGTACAGCCAATGATTTGACGAAGCTGTATATAATCAATAACAGAAATATCTATTTGAAATATGTCCAATTTAATGAAAATAGTAATATATAGTATAATCTACCTAAAATTCGGTGATGCTATCATTGAACTTGGTGATGTAGTTTTTGTTTTAAGTAATGAATATTACCTTGTATGAGTTTTGTTCTGCTGAATGGTAGTGATTTTGAATATTATAATTTGACATTTCAATTGATAGGAGAACCTCTTTTGATTTGAAAATAGTCAATTCAGTTGGAATAACATATTCATCATTAGCCTTATTTAAGAAGAAATACTAAATGTTAGTTTAATTGAAGCAAAAATATTTTTTAATCATGATAGATTATTAACTAGTAGTACCTGAAAAAAATAATCTCGCAACTATGAAGCAGTTTTGCTCACAATTTTCATTACTTGTTTATCAAATAGTACAACTGATAAGGAGTCCGTGGAATCACTCAGAAGTATCTGCACTCTAAAATATTGATTTATAAATATTATTACAAAGGGATTTAAGATAAGTAAAACTAAATACTATTGATATATATAAGAAGTATTAAACTATTAAGAAGAAAAACAATCTGAAATATAGTTATTTAATTAGTACAATGAATTAATTGAATAACAAAAACAATCTAAATTAGCAACTACATAGGTCACATTATATGTTTTCAGCAATTTGAAATCATATACCTGGCATTTGTTGACTATTGTTTTCCACATCAAGAATGTCTTCGTGGAGGAGATACTGTGTTTCATTCCACATAGTTTCTGGGCGAGACATATTTTTTGAGAACAGAATGTTGGCAAAAAGTCTTCGCATAGACTGGCATGTAGCCCAAGTTGAAACCACATTGACTGCTTCAATAAATTCTCTCTCATCAGCAAGATGTCCCAATGAAGAACATGCTTCACAAAAAGTACCATAAATAATGTTATTAAAAGTTTTAATACTGTAAAAAGAAGACGAACATCTGATCTTTGTGAGCATTAGTTGAAGGTAATATAGCTCTCCAGTTGTCGGTGGCACATAATAAAGTCTTCCAATACTGAACCCATTCTTTCTTGGACACTATATTTTTTCATGATGGTGGAATACAAATCTTGTTCGAAATTCAGAAAATGTGAGACATATTCCTTCTTGGTAAGAAATATTAGCCTGAAACCATTCCGTAAGCATTGATTGACAAATGTTACCCTTATGAAACACATCCTCGATATGATCAGTGTCATTGTACGTAACACTATTTTTCCCTGGTAATTGAAAATGTAATCTTTCAACCGGGGGATATCTATAGTGGATACCATAGGAAAATATTTTCCAAGAGGCCTTGCAAGGAGAGATGTATCGACAATCATAATACATTTTAATATCTTCGACATTATTTCCTGACATTGTTGTATTGTTGGTTTTATACAAAGCTGCTATTACACGATCATTACCCTTGCTAATATACTTGTACCTATATTTCATGGAAGTAGATTGATTGCAAACTTCAATATTCAAATGATCTTGAAACTTAATTAGCAGGGATGTATTTTATGGTACAAAAAACCGA
The DNA here is from genome assembly GCA_963277665.1 of Viscum album. Lineage (NCBI taxonomy): Eukaryota > Viridiplantae > Streptophyta > Magnoliopsida > Santalales > Viscaceae > Viscum > Viscum album. Next base: position 203,541,988 of record OY728121.1, read on the forward strand.
TTATCCAGTGGGACTCCATTTTTCATGATCGTGTTTCCATCATCTCTTCGTCGGTATAGAACATACCCATCATCATCAAATGTTGTACATTCAACAAAAATTTATTTGGAAAATTTTTGTACATTTTCCATTTTTCGTACAATGTGAACTACGAATTTCATCACCACAAGATCCATGCATCATTAACTTCTTAATAGCCTCATGAAGTTTTGGGAAATCACCTTTATATGGAATTTCAACAGAAACACATTTGTCAATGTAGGATAGACTACCTATTTTTCTCTCTCTACATAAAAATATGTAAAATGTGTATATGAGGCAGTCCACATTTCCGAAATTCCATTGTACAAACAACTACACAAAAAGTAATGACATAGATGACACAATTCAACATCAGATTCATTAAATAAGATAAAAAATGTCCCGTAATATAATTTGAATAACCGTAGGTACCTGCAAGTTACTTTCAAAAGAAACATCGTTCTCGTAAATCCTTCATTAACTGGTAAACCTTAAAATTGAAAATTCTGGATATAATGTGCAGACAATACAAAGGGAAAAGATTGTTATGTGATACAAATCTATTGATTTTAGGCCCAAGTGGATTGTATGTAAACGTTAAAAATAGATCCGAATATCTTGCCCAATTGCATATTGACATTGAATAATGGTAATTTTTAATCATATACCTTGGACCACCGGTAAATGTTGATGTTAAAATGATTCCCTTCCTGCATGCATACCCATCACGGCCACCTTGAAGAAAAGAATCTTGGAGCCCACTGTACAACTCAACCCTCAAGCGTTTTTGATTGAAGTGAATGAAGGATAATCTCTGAGACTTTATCATTGTGTAAGCATCAACAATAAATTGTTGCAACAGTCTTCTTGAATGTTGTAATATTGAGGTATCACTCAAATGACACTTCAAGTGGTAAGAGAAGTATTCACGCATTGTTACTTTCTGAACCATTCTACAAGTACTCATAGATGTATATCGATGCAAAATGAGGTCAATATATCCATCTTGAACATTTGTGAAAATATGTGGATATTGTAAAGGAATGTACAAGGGATGATGCTCATCAATCCCTTGGAAATCACCAAATTATCTTTGAATGATAATATTGATTTCAGTGTTGAGATCATCAATGTCACAGACATTAAGCATCGTAATCACAGAAGTAATAGGCAAGTTGTATGTCGATTAATCTCTTTGTCTTCTCTTAAGAAGGTGAAAATTTAAGTTTTCATGGTCTTGAAGATCAAGAACATCCTTTTCACTTCTGAAATGATGAGAAAAAACATTTGTTTCATGAAGCATATTTTTTAAGTTGACAACAATATTATAATTGACCATCGTGTTTGAATTTGTTCCATCATAATTGCAAAGGTAATTAAATTAAGATTGAATTGATAATATGGATGTACCGTAAATATGTAAAACTACATGTTAAATATTACCTGACATTCATAATCTGGTTTTGAGACTCGTTCACAGTATCATAAACATATATATGGGGAAACTAAGGTGGTTGTCCCTCATGAGGACACATACTACCTATGTGATGGTAGTTTTGTCCATTCAATCTGAATATAGTTGGAGCCATTTCATTTTTGAATGATCTGTCATCCATACCACCCATTGACGTGAATGCAAACATATAATTGTAAATATTCATATATTACTGGAATTCTCTTGCCTCCGGCGAGTTTTGATTGATGACTGTTGTTTGATGGTACGGAGGAAAGGAAGGTAGTAATTGCAATGAGGCTTTATGAAGTGTGCAACATATAACAAATCGTGGGTTTTCTTAGGTGCTACATTTTTTATTTCTCTCATCAAACCAAAAGATAGAACCATAGTATTGGAAAACATTAGAGGGATCTACACTATTCAAATATTCTGTAGGTGATTAATGGTTAAATGAATGGTGTTAATAAACATGGCATTATAATTTACATAAAACTGTGATGACTTGAACAACATTCTACCAAATGGTAAAAATCATACATTGACCTACATTTTCCGTTATGTGAAGTAGATTCATTATTTCTATAGCTGTATTTTCATTTAGTTTTTAAGGATTTTCATACGAAATACATGTAAAGTAACAAATGATTATGTAGTAGTTTAAAACTGAGTAGTCTATTTGATGAGTAATTCCAGTGTTGATTTCACTAGTTGTTACATCTCTTTCTGAAATTACATGACTCAATATAGATGACACATATTTTCTAGTGTTAATTATGGAATCGAATTTCATTGAAATAAAAAATGAATTGATATTTATATCTATGGATAAAATAGAGAATACAGCTTGATTAAAATATAGATCACACCTGTGTCGGGAATATAAGCTTCATTACTAGTAGTTGAAGAAGTAAAACAATATCTGTTTTTTAACAGTAATAAAAAATTTACACTATGTGACAATTAAAAATCAATTGAAGTCATGATTTGTGCTTACTCTGTTAATGAGTCACACAAAGTGTTAGTGGGTATATTTCCCTCAGTTGTTACACCTATAAAAATTAATGAAAATTTATTTTAAATGTTAAATACACATGAGAGAATACATGTCTGTTTTTCAGAACTATAAGATAATGGAGTACTTACCAGAGGGGTCATATTTTTCCTGATTAATTTATGGTATACCTTTTTGCTTGCTACTGGGCGCAGATCATATTGATGAATATCCACAACCATGATGAGTTGTTAATGAAATTTAACAATTGTGAAACAATAAAATGTTACAACATAGTAAAATAAATAAATATAGTCAGTGTTGTTTGACTGTGTAATATGACTCACCATTTGAAGATAATGATGAAATTAATATGTATGATCCTCCTTTGGTGAGTAGACAGTACATGAAAATAGTTGTAATGATTAGATATAAATTAAGATTGAAACACTAAGATATATACAGTTAATAATGATAGTACAACCTTTTCTAATTCTTGTTCTATCACTAATTGGCGTAGAGGTTCCCGAATCTAGAGCCACTGTCAATTGAAATGCATCATGAGTAAATTATATTACATTATTTACAATTAATATATTGACTGTATGTGAAAATATTGGTAAAATGAAAATATACTTTCCATTGGTTGGTATATGCGAAAGTGGTATGTGTGCTCCTCTGATCAAATTGGAATTTAGTTGCAATGAATCCGATGTTGCAGCAGAACATAGTTGGTGGCCCTCAATGGGTGTTTTGCTTATGAAGTAATGAACCTGTAAATCAGAATGTATGTTTATGGAATGGTTTCAAGGAAATAAAATAATGTTGTACCAATTAGTCGTTCTCTCATACGAAGTCTCCTTTGCGACCTTTCATCTCTCGATGCTGATGGTGTCTGCATCTTTGTTTTGTTGTCTTTATGTTGAATTGTCATGTTTTAGAATGCAACCAAAATATGTTTTTGTATACGTAGATTCAATTTACAATATACTAATATGAAAATTGACCTGGAATTCATTTTTGAATTATAGAGATCCACTGTAATACTATTATTGAAATGAACCACACTTATACCAACCTCAATGAAACATATAATGATTACAGAGAAAATATAAATTAAAATATTCAAATATTCAAGTTAAATGTCACAGAATCCAAGAAAAGGTACTCATAGATATGTAGTGAACAGTTATTGCACTGATCAACTCTTATACCAAATTTATTGCAACATTATATAAATAGAAACATCTGTATAACATTTCTAATACAGAAAGATGCAAGAGCTGGACTCAAATTTGGAATAATGGAGGAATCTCTATAGTCAAGTAGTAGAAGGCACCATAGATAAGTAATGTAATGTTATTGTACGCATACATGGACTTCAGTTTCATACTGATGTGCGGAATTAGACCAAATAGAGGTGAAATAATTTAGTGGAATTTTTCATTCAAACATCAAATGGTAGAATGGAGAAATATGTGCATTTATTCATCATAGAGATCTCCCGTTGAGTAAAACAAAACCTGGACAGTGCAATACCGATGACCAAGGGAAGTTTATTAGTAATGTTAGACCTGCATCGAAGCCACCCGGATGGATGAAACCCTTATTTAGAGGTAACAGTACAGACATCGCCAGACACTGAATGTCATCGCGAGAGTTGCGACTGGAATTGTAATAATGTGTTGTAGATATATTCCAAAGCAACATTGTAGCTCAAAACCCTAAATTGATTTGCAATAGGGGAGACCGTGCAATAGGGAAGAGAATATGTCATCGATTGTGGTGTAAATGAAGAGCGGAATACTGTGTAGGGTTGGAGTGTCGATGATTGGTGGTAGCCGATTGTGTCACAAGAACGAAAGTTGGAATAGTCATGAAACATGATTCGAGAATGGTGGTAACCGCAAAACCCTATTCAAGAGGCAGCCAGAGGAGAGTGCACGCGGGGTAGCCGACGGTGTCGCTTGAAGATAATTGGAATATCCAGGGAGAAAAAATTTGGAGAGTTATGTGGATGAAGGAGAGAGTGACACATAGGGTAGGAAGAAGCCTGCTTTAGTATAGATAATTGATTTCTTCCACATTAATTATTTAAATTTTGAAAAATAGATTCTTGAAATTGAATAGATATTATTATTATTTCCTAATTTGTTCAACATATTTTTTTAAATAATTAATATATAGTAATTTAAAAATTAATATCCTTAGTTTTGGCTATAATTGGTTTACTAGCAGGATTAAACCAAATGATAAAGACATTTTTTACAATTTAATCATATATAATTCATTATATAGCCATATTTCAAACATTACCTATAACAAAATTTAATATATGTTATTTGTAAACATTTTTTTGGGGAATTAGTTTTCCATTTTGTATTCTTTTGTGTATTTCAATGTAATGTCTAATTTTTTCATTCCCTCATTCATATAAATAGACACCCACTCGCATTCTATATTCACATGTCTAAAGAACATTATTTTGGACCTATCCAACTAAAATCAATTTCCTAATACTTCCCTATTATATATATTTTTTAATTTATCAAAAACCTTTCTAGGAAGGATTTATTTAAAAACATAAAGAGGTTATCCAAAAATTAGTTATATTTCTTAAATTTGAATAGTCATATTATTTTCCCTATAACAAAAAATAATCTTAATAATCTATAATGAAATAATAATACTTTTATCAATATCATATATATTTATAATTAATAACCTATATCTATCTCCCATTCAATCAAAATGGAAACTAATTCATTAATTTTGTGTACAATAGATTACTGCCTCACGAACCAATGTATTTCATTTCTGATCACCACTTCTGATGAAAATATATAATGAGGGATTTAAAATATATATATATATATATATATATATATATTTGTGTTTTTCTGTGCGATTGTTTTAAAATAAAGTATATCTTTAGTACCATCCAAGAGATAATAAAATAAATATATTTTCACATCACTTTGTACTGGTGGTTGTCCACATGTATGCAAGAAAGAAATTGTCTCCTTCCAACAGGGTATGAATGTGGATGTCCTATTAAAACCCCATAATTGTAATTATATATATATATATTTGTGGTTTTGTGTGTGATTGTTTTATATTAATGAAATAATTATAATTATGGGGTTTTAATAGGACATCCACATTCATACCCTATTGGAAGGAGACAATTTCTTTCTTGCATACATGTGGACAACCACCAGTACAAAGTGATGTGAAAATATATTTATTTTATTATCTCTTGGATGGTACTAAAGATATACTTTATTTATTTATATGATATATATGGTATAATAATTTGTATTTATAATTTAAATATATTTTTTCATTTATTCATACCGTCTTTTAGAAAAATGAAAATATTTTTCATACGTACATATGACTTTCCGTCTCCCTGAACGGTGTCACTCAAATTTATATTTCACTATATTATGAACATTTAAAAATTATATTATAATTAATATGTAATATACTTATTCAATAAATAATAATAATTTGTTTATAGAACCATGATCATTGTACGATAATGAAAACTTCCCAATAAAAACATACGTGAAAAACGAATGTTTTATCACCCATAATAGTGCTTTTAAGAATGTATTGTTTTTATAACAGGGATAATATTTTATAATCAAATAATTTATTTTATTAAATACATTTTATAATTATTTAATATATTTTTAATAATTATTTATGTATATAAAATGGTTTTGTCATGTATAAAGGATATCAGAATTGAGGTGAGGGTTTATCATCTAACATTTACTTTTTTATGACATATGCCTTATTCACCACTTACATATTTTATTTAGTGTATATAATCATCCATTTATATGTTATATCTTGAATATATTTATCTTCATAGTTTATAAACATTTATTTGATGTTATGTCATTCATGGGAATATAATTCAAATGAAACCCGAGTTGTAAGGTTTTATTTAACACTCTCATTATTATGTAGGGATTCTTATGTTTAAGTCTCGCACTCAGAGATTGCTTCATGTTTCAGTATTTAATGAAATACATCTTATTCTCCTATATTTTTACATAGTATTTTTTTATTATAGTACCATTTTCCTCTCCTTGGTATATAATATGATTGAGAAATATTTTTATGAAATGATTAATTTATTTCTATCTTAGTTAGAAATTCTTTTTTCATCCATGTCCATGTTTTTGAAAATATATAAAATTTTTTATGTCGTCCAATTGATTTATTAATGTAATTTTATACCTATTTTATAATTCTTCCAAATGGTTTTAATGGAATATTCTTGTAATTTTCCGAATGAGGTAGTCTTTAATCCATTAAAAATTATTATGAAATAAATGTCTTATAACTAATACAACACATATTAAAATACCCTCCATTATTAAAAAAATATGAAGCATAATTTAAATGTTTACAATGTTATATTCATATAATTTTCCACCTATTCATTATAAATTTTTCATTTTTTTAATAGTAATTCTAAAAGAGAAAAATATATTTCCTTAAATAGTGTTTTAATGAAAATTTTATTATATTTATATTCATTAATTACAATTATCCTTTTTTGTAAAATTCTCCAATACATATAAATTAAAATGATACCATCATTATTATTTCTATAAACGGTTTATGATTACGTTGACTGGGGATGAAATTTTTAGATACCATTCACCATATTACCATGAATGGATTATGATTATGTTTATTAATTTGGGGGAAGTTTTAGAATTTTATATGTAATAATTTAATATTAATATTTATTTTGATTGATATTATAGAAATAATATTATTAATTAATTGAACTTATTAATTGATTATTAGGGTCTATTATATCCCCTCAATGAATCATTATGTATCATTTGAGAAACCAGTATAGGTATTTGGTTGAGCACTTACCCATATATGTATGATATCATTGAAAAAACCCTTTATGTTGTGGTTATGATGATAGACATTATCCATTACCTCAATATTGGATTAGTTATTAATTTACATTTCATTACTTTATTAGTTATAATATCAATAGATATGTTTCAATTATCATGTTAATATTTATATTTCTTTATTTTGATAATAAATTATTCCATACATATTATTCTATATTACTGTGTTATTTATTAAATAGAATCTGTTTTAGTTATTTACCTTTCTATGTTTATTATTACTTAATTTTTCTTTATATATTCCATTTCATTCATACCCTTATTATGCATTACATCTCACCACATATAAATGTTTCATTTCCCATGGATTCCAAGAATTGTATTATAATCAATATAATTTGATATTATAAAGTGAATAATATTGTTCTAAATAAAAAGACAATGTTTTTTTTATTTCAAATGTATTTTAATATTAAATTATTTATCTAGTTTCACATACTATTAAACAATTCAGTCCTTTAGGAGTGGTTTACTTGTATGTATTGCCCATTTAATAAGTATCCATTAACTCTAGGCTACTAGTGTCATGCTCTTTATAATAACATTTTATCCTTTTATGGTTGGATTTTTTTTATGGGATTAGGGAGAAAATTAAGGATATAGATAAATGAAAAAACTATATAGTTTAGGGTCACAGGGTGGCTAGAGTGGCTATGAGCACATGAGTTGATAAGGAACTCAAAGAATTGTGTCATGTGTAATGTGGATTAAATTTTTATCCTTATCTCATGGATAATGGATGATCCTAGATTATTATATGGAACCATTCATTAATGGTTCCATGAAGGTGACTATCTCATTTTATAGAACCTTTGGGACTACTATGTGCTCTAACTATTTCAAACAATAATTTCATATCATTTGTTCAGATTATTCTATTTGATTCCTATAACCTAGATGATGTTATTTATCATGGGGGCTCTTATGGTAACACCATGGGGTCTAAAATTCATGCCATTTAATTTATATATCTTTTAGATCCATTGTAGAACTAGATCTTTCAACTATTTAGATATGGTTGGGTGGTCAATTTAATAATAAATCTCCTAGTGGGGACTTGTTCATGGGTAGATTTCACATTTTTATCATTCAAGAGGCCACTGTTTTTTTGGGTTTCCCCCCTTAATATTACTTATTTACTTTTTAGCCAACTATTATTAATAATTTTGTTATCTAGATGTATAAATTTTTTATTTACATTCTATTATGCCAAAAAAAATTCATACATTGGGGTGCTATAATAAAAATTACTTCATACCCACATTGTGTACACCTCTGTGTTCATTAAGAATAAATTTGTTTTTCGATATTAGATCAGATGTTGAAAAATTGATGGTGTCAAGGCACAGTAGTTCTTGAACGAGAATATCAACTTCTGTAGAGTATCTAATGTGGGTTGGTGTAGCTTGAGCATGAGGGAGACTAGGTATTTGGGTGTGCTCAGTGTTGGATGTATATCCCATTTTATTGATGTACATTTTATTTTTATATTCTTGGATATCCTAGTGGTGAATGTTTGTTTCATATTTTTATTCTATGAATATTTATGGCTGAATACCAATTTTAATTGGTTATATAATGCTTCTATTTTAGTAATTTATTATTGGTACACTTATTTACATCTATGTGTATAATTTTTTTTATTTACATTTTTATTTAACACTGAAAAAGGTTATTGTACCCCCATTGTACCTATTAGAACCTCATCACTACATAGTATCATATATCTTAAGGGGTGGTGTACGTGTGGCCATTTGGTTTGCGACATCAGGTGATCTGTCTGGTCAACCTAGGATAGTTCATTATATTGTTATTCATTGAATGATTAAATTTGGAAACCATAAAATAATATATTGAAGATTTATATGGAGGAGAATGATTCCAAACCAAAAATAATAAATATGGTCTCTTCCGCTTTTAAAAATACATTCAGTGAATCTATTATCAATAGAGATAAAAAATAGAATTAAGATATTTATTCCCAACAAAAAACAAGTTTTGAATAAAATATGAGTTATGTTAAAGACAAATAACATCAAATCTCTCGCAATGCAAATTTATTAATAAATAATCATGGAATTGAAGTGAAATTTTTTAAATAAAACCCTTACAACTTTGGTATCCTTTATATAAAAATTATTCCAAACATAGAGCTTTATATGTTTTCATGAATTCCATTAATTACATGAATAGTTTGATATAATACATTCAAGGTGTATTATATCCATGCCAAGAAAAATAGATATGTTGTGAATGTGGAAAATATCAAAATTAATATAATACTATGTTAAGAAAACCAATAAAATGTTGTATTATATAAATCAAAATAACATAAATTGAGGATCATGTAAAATATATGTAAACACTATAAATGAAAAAAATAATTAAAATATAAGTCAATGGAGTAGAAATTACCGAATATAAAAAGAATTTGGTTCTTAATATGATACATTCCTCAATTAAGGGAAAATGAGATGAAAACCTATACATTTTCCATTGGCTTTTATAAAACTGCATTAACATCTTTGATGAGTTTACTCCTTGAAACGAGTTCCTCCAATGTGACGGATTTGAAAATCCTTCCTAGATACAAAACTATAAATATCCATATAAATGATTTCAGATATGGGAATAGGAAAATAATTCCATTGTGTTTTGAAAGAATAGAGTTGTTTTTATAGGTTATATGAATGCTCCATTTATTAGAAAAAATTAAGGATATTTTGTAGGAAACTAATATTCGTCGGATGGAAAAGAGATAATCATATAATATTTAGTTGAGATTAGAGAGGAAGTATTATTAAAAATTATAATACTAAATCCCACCTCTAATTAATGCCTTGTATAATTTCTAATTATATGTTAATGAATCAAAATTACCCATGATAAATTATATTTGGTCACCCCATTTCAACTTATTTAATTATTTTTAATATTAATTTATATTTTCTTAATGAAAATAATATATTACATATTTAACCCTATTTTAATCTTCTTATTATATATTGGGAATATTTTTAATCTAAATTTATACCTATATGTGAGAAGGCGTACTTATAAATTAAAATATAGTATCTATTGATTCTTTAAAGGTTTTATTAAAAATGATATTTTTTATTATTATTTCTAATCAATTAAAAATTTAATAAATTTTTTTTATTTTGTTGTATAAATATATTACATTAGATTCATTATATTTAATATATCAATTAAATGTATTTAGAAAAAAATTCTAAACACTTCAACAATAATTACTTTTCAAATAAACCTTTTACCTTCACCTTGGTAACTAACATTCTCTTTCATAACATAGTATTTTCATTAAAAAGAAATTTGATCTTGAGAATAAATTTCAAAATTTGGATTAAAAATATTAAATCAACTCTATTGGATTCAATTTCTAAAAGTGATAAATATTAATTTTAATATAAGAACTCACAAAACATAAAAATTATTTTTAAAAAATATAATTTTAAGCATAATTGGAGTTTATTATCATTCCATCACATTTAATAAATATTCTATAAATGATAATCTATTTTATCAGAAATAAATTTTGTTAAAATAATGTTATATTACGTATTAATTTAATTTATTAAGAAAAGTGTACACTACACATAGAAGATCATTTCTTCAAAAAATATCTCTTTTTATCATTAAATGATTTTATCATCATTTATATACAATTTATTATCAATGTATGATTCATTATTAATTAAATATCATTATAAAACACACATTTTATTTAATATTCAAAAATTGAGAAATTTTTCTTTCAAATTTAATACATATAGCATAAAATAATTATTATAATAGTCATTTTAAAATACAATTTATTTCTTTTAATATGAATAATGAAATTATAAGTCACATAAAACACATTTTTATTTATTGGATGTTATCTACTAGTAATACAAATCGTTATTATAATTTAATTAATCATTTTTTTCAGAACTATATCTATGAATTTTATAAATATATTAAAATAATAATACAAAATTATATTAAAATTCAATATATTATTAATAAGGAAACTATTATTACAAATAAAAATATTTTTATATGTTATAATTATGTAATAATAACAGTATTGTGTAACTCTTAAATATAGTATTATAAAAAAATATTTTAATATTATTTTATCAATTTATTTTATTAATGAATTATTTAGAATTTAAAATTTATATTTTTTCTTATATAAGACTAAAAATTAAACAACATCAATATACCTGTCATATACATACATACCCAATGACCATATATCAATGAACCATGTTAATGATGAGAATATATGGAATGATCATATTTTATACATAGATATTATCTTTAATATATCCCTAATAATATTTATCCAATTACTTCAATTATATTCATTAATTTATGTAATATTTGTAATTATTTTCCTTCTTTACATTGTTATAATCTTGGTTATAAACATTATGTACAAGCAGGAGGATATGTTTTTCATGATCTTGTATTTTTTATTTACTTGTAGATTTTTTACACCTATCTTTTTCTTAATTATGTTTCATATACTATTATAATAATTTATTAATTATTATATTTCATTTTATTTTAATGTATCATAATAGTTATTTTTTCGATGTTTTATTTGATATATGTTATTCAAAAAATTATTAATTTAAATGTTATAATTATACTAAATTTTTATAGATTGGCCTACATTGTCTAGACTACCATACAAATAGACCATGTATTATCATGAGAACCTATAACTATTGTGGTTATACACCTATTTACATCATTAATTTAACCAAATGTGTTTCTTGATAATTTTATATTGAAAAATTTTATTTTTATAATCTATTAATTTTTTAATATTTTAAAGAATAAAATCCTTTGAAATTATATTTTAGGATATGATTTTTAATGAAATCATTTTTTATATTATTAAAATTATATCTAATATCATGATTTATTTCCTATGGTGAAATTTTAAAAGGAGTTAACTTCATAGAAATTTTTTATTATGTGAATTTCAACAATTAGTGAATGGTATATTTTACTATTTCAATGTTTTACATGATTTATTTGAAATTTTGAAATAGGTTAGTAATCTTTATAATTTTTTCTGTGAAATTTTTATGATAGTAAGATAAGAAGTTTTTGGTTTGGAACTAATTTGAACGTTTTATATTCCCCAGTGGGAGATAGAGAGATTATTAGATTTCCATTTATTGTACAATGGTATAATTGATTTAATTTATGTTTATAAGTAAGTTGAAATGTTTTCAAACTATGTATAATTTCATAAAATGATTTCTTATATTATTGATAAATATATTTTTTTATAGAAATATATCTATTTCACTTGGTTTTAAATGATATTTATCATGGTCATTTTCCATTTTCCATTGATTACATGGTTTATAATAGGAATGGTTAATTTGAAATAGGAAATAATATTTGTGTATTGGGATCATGATTTGTGTTAGTTAGATTGTTCCTCTATGAATATGATTTATGAAATGTAGAATGAGAATAACTAAGGATAGTTGGTAGGGTTATTCATCTCATCAGTTGTATATGACCTTTTTAGATTGTTGATCATGCAAGACTATTTATAGTGTATTATACCATTAATATAATAAACCTTCTAAAAAATCCAGGACTATTTCAATCATCATCCCAATACATTAAAATATGATCAAGGATAACATAATGAATTAAAGTAGTTATATAAGAATATGGTAATTTCAATTAACCAGTAATTTCAAAAAATAAAAAGGTAAAAATGAAATGTATGATTGTTTGATGAACCAAGACCCATGGGTTGAAAACCATCATCCATTCTCAATTCTATAATGAAATGCCTTATTAATTATTTAAGAACATATATATTTAATGAAATGTTCCTAAAAATATGAATGTATTTAAATTCATTGAATCCATAAGTCTTAGAAATGGAATTCCTCTCTTCCTATCTAGTCACTAGTGATTTTAATAAAGCGGGATTCACTGAAATAGTTCTACCATTGAACCTCATGTTAGTTCTCTTTGAATTTGGATCAATATATTTTAAGGTAGTGATTTAAAATAAAATGATTAGGGAACAAAGTCACATATGAAAACATATGGTAACCTATAGGCCATTTCCATCTAGCCGGAGAAAGGATACCCATCCATTCCCAAAGTAGAGTGATGATTAATCCAATTATGAAATATGATAATATGGTATAGCCTTCTTATTTATTTTATTCTCTCCACAGGAAGAATAATTCAGTTATTTATTTTTTGTTTTAGACTCCTGAACACTCCATGACCACATGTTTTAGAGTATTAGAGATGTTTATTTGAAGTTTTAATCGTGATAATCATCAAAAATTCTAATAACTATAATGTAAATTGAAGTTAATTTTATTTCACATACAAATAATATATTCTTTAATTTCATTGTTGTTATTAATACTCGATGAATTTATAGAAGATTGAATTTTTATGTAACTTATACATGGTATGTTCATTAGGCATTTAATATAAATTTAATTCAAAATCTTTTTATTATTTTCCTTATTTACAATTCTTTTTTCCTTTATAAGATCCTTACAATTTTTACATGATGTTATCAATGTGATGATATTTTATTTTTCAAGAATTGTACCTTGGATGCCTTATGTATGTGATTAGATAATAAATATGAGTGATACATTAGAATAGACTATAAATTGACTAGTTCCCTCTACTGAAAATTATGCAATTTATATTGGTTATTCACAATGAATGTCCAATTGTGTCAGTCATTGTCATATTTTTCATTCAGGTTCACTGTGGGTTAGGGTTCGATGAGTGAGGTCCTAGTTTACCACCATTAAGTTTTATGACCAAATATAATATCCCTTGTTTTTTTTCATATTTGGACTTTTTCCAATCCATATGTATCATTTAATATATTTTTTAAAAGATTTTTATAGATTAAATCAACTTATATAATTTTCATTTGGATATTCAGTTGGATTGTGCCATCTTTTAAAATTCAGGACTAGTATTTATTCTAGTGGTTTTTAGATTACTTTTATATTATCATTTCTATTTTTAATGATTTATATGAGGAAGTGTATATCTATTTCGTAACAATTTTTAGATATATTATATATTATGATGGGATCTATTTTAATTTTTTAGGATATAAATAAATGATTATTATATATAATACATCCTCTAAGAGATTACTCATTTGGAATCAATTCTTTGAGCTTATTTTCTCTATATTGTTATTCATTTATACCGGGAATTTTTGAAATATAATACAGAGTTATTCCCATTGATGATGTGGATTCATTATGAATATATTTTATTTCTTGATAGATTGTTTCTCTATTTTCAATGGGCCTTTGATAGATTTTCATAACCCTCCCACATCTTTTATCAGGATAATGGGGAGGAATTTTGAATAATTTTTTGTATTGATTAGTAATTATAAAATGTATGAAACAAAATTCTGTGATATGTTTTTCGGTGTTATATGTCTAATTTTATTCCCCTGGTATGCCTTTAATCAACTAATATGATGAATACGTTATTTATTCTCATTTTTATCTACATTTTTGAATGAATTTCTATGGAAGATAATTTTTCATGCATATGAGAATTATGATACCATGTTGTCACCATAATTTTATATATAATAATTTTTTTATTAAAATTATTATCATGTCAATAAATCAATACCATATATTTATGAAATTTTATCTGTTTCGTTGTTATAGAACAATTACATAATAATTTGTAGTAATTCTTTGTTCTTTTCATATATTGATATCTCTATTTAGTGAAAGACGCTTGATTTATGTATAGTTATGAGTATTTTTATGGGATACCATTACAAAAAGTGAAATAATAATAATAATATCTTTTTAATTAATTTACAAAGGGGAAACAATTTATATTATTCATAAGAATAAGAATTATATTTCAGTCGTAGAGAATAGTTACTGTATGCATAAGAGTAACAATATAGCCTCACCATCCATAGGGTGTGGCTTTAACAAACTATTTAACAATTTGTGGGGAATCCTCTAGGAAAACAATGTTATGTATTAAAGTACTATTACAGTATTATATTTATGTTTATAAAATAGTTTAGTAAACTATGCTATAAAGCCATGTAATCTACATTGAAATGGGAATTATGGTGTGGAATGTTTTCCCTTAATTGAATTCAAACAATATGTGCCCTATTACCTATCTCATTTCAATAATATTTTCATTTGGGAGTCAAATGGATCTTATATTCCTGTTTTAATGTCTTTAAATTCCTTTATATATTAATTATAGGAGGATTTAGATGTTAACCCCTCATTTCACATCATTTTAATTCTATTCGCCTTCTTAGTTCCATTTTTTTCATGGTTTCTTATTTTCCCTTAATCCCCAATGGTCATACTGGTCAAAATGAATTATGAGGACTCCCTAATAATGGATATTCGGATGTATAAAAAATATATAGGACATACCTTTCCATGGTTTTACATTATTCCATATTTGGTGACTTTTTCCTAATAACAATGAATATGTGTTTTTAATACCATTTATTTGAAATGTCATATAATGCATGGGTTTCTAAAATAAATTTTCCATAAATATATACATATATGTAATACCCTAAATGGGTTTATGAACTAGAGTCCCTATTTTTTACTCTTGACATAAAATTAGTTTCAGGTATTTATACTTAATAACCTTTTAAACCACTTTTTTATGAATTCAATGTTTTTTTATAAATCACTATCGTGATCTTTTTAAATGTATTTTATGATGAGATGAGTGTTTTGACATTTTATTTTTTCTTAAACATGGTTACCAATGTTTATAAGTGGATTTTTTCATTTTATGGGAGATTATAGACCTTACTAGAAATCCTTAAAAAAATTACAACTCATTTATGTTTTTATTATGTTTTCCTCTTGATATAGAAGTTTTTTAGAGGATTTTTTATTTTCGAAATTTTTTCCATATTTCATTTATATATTTTAAAAAATGGATGGTTTTATGACATTATTTTCACATGTTTGATCTATATTTTTTATCAGAATATTATTGTTGCAACCAAAAATTTTAATATTTGATATTTGTTTCAATTGGATGTTTCTTGGACACATATAAAGAATCTTAATGTTTTGGGGAATCTATGATATTTTTTTTGGATATATTGGTGAGAGAAATCGTCTCTATTTTATTTACGAAATAGTATTGACTTTTTCACATAGAATTTGGAAATATCAAGAGAGAATTTGATATGATTATTAAGAATTTCATTTGATATTGGATAAATTTTGGCATAAAATTATAATGGAATCCAGGACATGGGAAATGATGTAAAAATTGGGAACATTACTTATGGGAAACGAAAAATATTATACTAATAATAGTAAATGTTGTGGGGGATATTATAATTGTATATTATTAAATATAATTTCACAATACTAATAAATTTGAGGATCTGTGTAATATATTTGGAAGATTCATTAAAATTTTATAAAGGGAATTAAGATTTGGAAGATTCTATATTGATTCAAAATAGGGATTCCTTTCGAATTTTCATGATTGCGGGGACTCTAAAATGTGGAAAACATGTGTTTCAAACAAAGACATAAGATGTTTTTCATTATAAATGTCCATGTGAAACATTGGGGGCCAAAATGTTTCATCGTGTGTTCCATATTTTGATTTATAAAAAAATTATCATATTATGAAAATGAAATGTACCACACTGTGGAGGAAGACACGTTGAGCTTCAATTTTTTTGAGTTGAAGTGTTAATGGTTATGGGAGAATATATCTGGTAGTGTTATAGGTTTTTTTCCTGAATGAGAAATTTTTTTACATAATTGAGGCAACACATCCTATAGGATTTTTTATATTAAATAAATGATCTCATCGTGATTTTTATGGAAGATCATGTTGGATAAAACAATATAATTAATGGATGTTTAATGAGACATTTAATGATACATTGTTCGGATACATGTGATATATTTTTGAATTTCATATATTATAATATGATTAATTAATTTAGAATAGATTGAATTGGGGGATATAGTGAAGATTAATGTTGATAAAATATAAAAAATTGTAAAAATAATTTAATTAGTGGAGGATATTTCAAGATCAGGAATTTTTAGAATACATAAAGTAAATTGAAAACACCCTTACTAAATTTTTTTTATTCTTTTGTGAGGAATCATTGTATGAAATAATCATCGTATATATTTATTTTATTCAATTCCTCACATCCATTATTAAAAATACATTAAAAACAAGTGGCCCTTGATTGACATTGTTTATTTTCTAAACAATAAGAAAACAAATAGAGGATAGTATGAACCCCAGGTACATTTATACATATTTTAAATATTCTATTTGGACAATGTATTTTGGGTAAACTAAGTCAAATATATGTGTATTAATTTTAATTTTTTAATCAAAATATTATATACGTGATTAATGATTATCATGTACATTGATTTTATGATAACATGAGAACAAGATAAATTGGGATGTAAAGAATAATTGAACACCCAAATACACCTCGTCCACCCTCTTATGGTGTCTTAGTCATGTGGCTGAAACTAATGGTACCAACTCCATAGTGTTTCTACATGATGAAAATAGACATATATGTTTACTGATATAGAGAACTTGGTATCCAAAAAAGAGATCCCCTTTTTTATGTCAATAATTTGATGATCTATAAGAATATAATGTGATATCACTTCTGATATCCGAGGATTTATTTTTTTCATTATAAAAATACAAGAACAACAATTTAATGATGAAACCAAAATTTACATGATATAATCTAAATTAAAATATCTTGATACTATGAAAAAAGAACAAAATTCCTTATCTAAATCCTTTTTAGAAGAAATCTGTATGAAAGTGATAGAGAAAAATTAAATTAAGTTTATCTATAAAAATTTAATCAATATAAATTAAGGATATATATTAGATAAAGATTGAATGTTATATGTACCTGATTATAGCATTGTATAATTTATTATGAGTTTGAATGACTAAATTTACATATTATTAAATTATAATCATGAATTTGTTGGTTCCATCTAAAATCCTAGTAACCTGGTTAAATATTTTGATATTTTTAAGAAAGATCAGTATATACTAGTAATAATATATAATTATATGGTTTCGATACTAGAAGAATAATATCTCACCTACATGAATCTTAATTATATCCATAAATAGATTGTGTCATAAAAAATTAATATAAAACTTTTAAACACATGTAAACATTACATAATGATATTTCACTTCAATACATGAAAAAAATTATTTTTGTTTAAAGTTTAATATAAATAAAAATAAATTTGTGATCTATTTGTATCTAAAATAATAAAATAAATGTTAAAAGATAAAATGAGGTGTAAAGATAAATTACCTTTAGCTTTCATTGATAATGTGATATTTGGTCACATCACAATAAGATTTCTAAGGAATGAAAATAATGGTGTTGATGATTTTTATACATAAATTCAATAGATAATGTTTTCTTGAAGTGGAAATATAATATAATGAAATCCAACATGAAAGTAGTTCTAATTGAATTACTGGTAAAGAATAGATTAAGAGTTTGGTGAAAGGATATTTGAAGATATTTTTATTGATAAATTATAAAATGAATAAAATTTTATGTCAGAAATTATTGAAAATAGAAAACCCTAATGTGGAGGAAAAGTCCAACATGAAGGATTCATTTATTTGAATGTTTAACTCAAAGGAAATATTAAATAGACCGACATTAAAAAAATATAAATGAGATGATATTAGGCCTACTAAATTATTTAAATAATCATGTTGATTAGATGATTGTGAGAAATAAAAATTTAGAAATTGTGGTTGATGAAATTTTATCTTCTCAAAATATAACTAATGGATCCATATATTTCAATGTTGAAGATGATGAGTATGAAAAAAATAATTGATGATCTTAATTACCTATTAGAGATAGAAAGAAGAGGGTTGAATCTATCGAATAAGAATTTGTATCATTAAGAGAAAATATTTTGGTTGAAATAAATATTGAATAGTGATAATAATAACTACAATTAATGTATCTCTTTTACATGTAGTTGATTAAAAATGTAAAAAGTTTTAAAAAACGATTTTGAAGATCCTAAATCTGATTTTCACTATGACTATGGGAAAGAGAGTACTCAATTTTGTTTCCATGACATTAGAGGAATGTTGAGTTTCTATAGAGGGAAAATTAAAAATAGTGACAACCCTCAATCAATATTTATTTTCCAATAAACCAGATGATGCTCAAAATATATAAATATATTGGGATTATGAAATGAAAATGATTCCCTTTAATGAAATGACTGTTCCAAGGATTTCTTATCTATATAACCACATAGTTCAAGGATAAATAGATTTATATGAGAGTTAAATCTATTAAGAGTTAGCAATAAAAATGACAACATATCATTTATTATTATGAAAAAAATATTATGTATATTTCAATAACATCTCTATATTTCTTCCTAAGTAAATATATTTCAGGAAACAAAGAAGTAAGAATGACTCTAGTTGAATAAAAAAAAAGACATTTATTGACTAAATATATAATATTCCATTGAAAATTAGATTTTTTTCCTTGGGTGGATGAGGAGTATGATCTCATATTCAATGATCAATAAAATGAGGAGAGACCAACTAATGTATTAACTAATTTTGGAAATACAGTCAATAAGTAGACGATGAATGAGAAAGAAATATCAGGTATGTTTTCTCCATGAAATCAATAATTGATTTAATTATATCCTTGATTGTGGGGTTTAATTCCCTATAAGAATAAAGGTAAATCTCATAAATTATGTGATGTGATGATTTTATAGTATTGTAAGAATCAATATTGAAAGAACCAAAAAAATTTAAGGAAGTGTTAAGATGTGACTAATGATGACACTTATAAAATAAATATTATCTTTATGTGTATGAACATATACATAATCGTGTCCAAATGGGTAATTTTTTGACTCCAGAATTGAGGTCAAATTCAATTTAAAGGGTTTCTCTGAAAATGGTATTTCTGAAGAGTCTCTGTTGAAGGGATTGTGTGCTAAAGGACATCCATATCTGATAGTTTTTATGGAAAAGAACACATATATGCATATATATGAGGAATAAAAGAGACATTGACATCAAATAAATGGGTATATTGACCTAAAAAATCATCTAATATATATTCAATATTATAAATACAATCACAAATAAAAACATATAATGATATTTAGAGGAGAACTCTGATTCCTTTATAAAATGAAAATTAGTTACAAATATGTATCGTCTAATGAGTACAAGAAATATATAATATCAGATTCACTATAATATGTGGTCAAAATTATGGTCACAAAGAATATGATGTCAAATATATTAAACTATTTATTTAATATTATACAAGAATGGGGTATATCATTTTTATGGTGGAAAAAAATAATTTTGTTGAGTGAAATTAAATTTTTTAACAAGTTCTAGTAATAAATATGTAAGTCGGGTAAATATTTGTTTATATGATAATTACATGGATTAAACCATTGCTGTGATATAAAATTACATGATGAAACAAGTGATAAAGAATAGATACTGATTTTTCAGCACATATAAATAAAATGATGTATTGTAAATATGAAACTAAATGGTCAAAAAAGTGAAAAGTGAACTCATTTAAAGTGGTCTATTTCTATACTATTGTTAGGTAGTCATGTAGGTTGCAAGGTACACAGAAATGGGCTTTACAGATCCCAAAAGAGAAGATAACCCCAATGAAAGATTTTATATAATAAATTGAACATTGAATTAGATTAATGTGTTTTGGAGCACATGTAGCATTTTCTAGATGGAGTGAATCTTATAAAATACGGATATATAGTGTCAATTAATATTTTTACGCTAATCCATTATGTGTAATGAATGTGATTGTTTTAATAAATGGTTTAGTAATCACATAAAGACAATTTATATATATGTTGTTAATGAAAAATATAGAAATATAATATGAATTACTAATCTTATTATAATATTAAATTAATAAGAAGTGTTGGATAATGATCAAGGTGATGCACACTATCTAACATCTGAGGATGATTCGGTTTTTAAATTAATGGTTAGTGAACCTTCATGAAATTATGACCTAGTGTCTGAATAAAAAGGAAGATTAATTGAGGTTGATAAGTTAGATACCATCAATTATAAAATTAATATAATATCCTCATAGAATGACAACAACATAGAACAATTTGATCTTCTCTCAAGTGAAATTTGATGAATATAAAGAATAAATAATGGATGAATAATGAGCTAATTCCCTGAACAAGTTGCAAGATAAATTTAAGAAAAAATATTGGATCATGTGAAGAGGTAAGTGGATCACAAATCCATAAGAACAAAGTGGGTATTTCAAAATAAATAAGATGAGAATGGTTATGTTATTCCAAAAATGACATTATTGGTTTGAAATCCATATACTGAACTATAATGCATTGATTTGGAACAAATATTTTCCCTAATGGAAATACATGATTAGATTAAACTCTCTATTTATGGGGTCATTCATTGGAAAATTAAAACTAATTAGATGGATTTAAAAATGAATTAGTTAAATTTATTTATGTTGGAATAAATTTATATTGCATAACCATTTGATTTTTAAGATAGATATGCTGAATCAAGGGTGTGTTGGGTGAATAAGGACATGTATGGATTGAAAAATGGCATCTCGATAATTCTATTAATAGTAGGACATGTTTGAAATGATTATAAAATTTTGAAGTTATTGATTCAATAACAATATTTATGTGGAATCAACCATTTAGGCGCTTTTTAGCGTAGTTTTATATTCTTATGGAATCATATTTGGAATAATTTAGTCAAATGTATGGAATTTTTTATTTAGTTTATATTCTTGGAGTTATAATTATCCAAGATTACATATATCACATTCATTATCATACTAGAAGTGAGATAAATAGAGGATTAAACATGTGATTCCATGGAGGAACCAGAGAAACAGATATTGTATAAGTATGAGATATATGATATAAATCCAATTCAATACAGAGTATAAAAGATACAAAAATTGTATAAAATATATAATTAAGAGTGGTTTACCAACCCTTTAGTAGATTTTTATTGTAAGATTGTTTTCTCTCACTATAATAAAAAAAGTACTTTTCTACATTCATGTCTTCTATGTTTCAAATTTATTCTATGGAGTAATGTTTCATGGTTTTCAATTGGATAATGAGCTACATTTAGGGAACACATGATTACAGATTGTTGTATTATACATGGAATTATAAATAACTATATTCCTAGATTGATAAGTCTTGGTAAAGAGTTATTATGAACCAATAAATCATTCCCGTAAATTCATATTGAGACACAACATAGATTTATTAAAATAAACTTTAATCACAGAATTAACAGACTAGATCATCTGGGTAAACAAATAAGTGACATACACCATTCAAAAACTATTGTCTACTCTGAAATTTGAAAATAATTGGTTGATCCCTACACTTTTATCACATCCCTTAGTTTATGGATGATTAAAAAACCCCTTCTTCCATTAAATTTTTTGATTTATTTTTATAATGTATTTTTCTATAAGAAATTATTTTAATTTGTGTACATGAATAAAATGGAAATAAATCCATGGGGATTTTGAAATTGTACATAGGTTTTACTAGTAATTTGGGATAAAAATATTGTAATTAATACTTTCTCTAGATACTTAAAAAAATTCTATACTCATGAGGGCTTATAGAATATGTTAAAATATTAATGATTAGTTTTGGAATAATAGTAGTTTCTAGAAATATTTTATACAACCAAAACTAATCTGGAAACCCCTTTTAATTTTTTTTTCAATTGTAGAGAATAAATATATTACGGATATTTTTTAGAAAAATTTTAGAATTACCAGTGGTGAAATTATTTATGGTCTCTTGGACGAAATGAATAAAAAATAAAAATAAATATGGGGAATATGAAAAAAAAAAATTGAGAGACTTTTTAAACCATAGTTTCTGATATGTTGGATTGATATTAATTTTTTATTTACTAGGGAAATATATTAAATCATAAATCCTATGTTATGTTATAACAAGTTTCAACGAATATAGGTCATGGGAAAATTCACCATGATATCTTTTACACCATTGTAATTTCTTCTATTCCCTATTTTATTTAAAAATGAATATATTGAATATTCTAAATATATTTATAAATTCACTAAAATTTGGAATAATTTTAGTATTAAATATTCATTAAATCTATGTCAAGGACAATTTGGTTTCAATTAATAACATTACTAACATTGAATGAAGATGATTGTACCACTGTAGTAAATGTTATGGTGGAATGAATAATTATTAGTCCTATGAAAAAGAAAAAATTATTTCACAAATAAGATGATATTTTGTTTTGTAACCTTATTATATTTTTAAATAACACTATATTTAATGGTGTTTACAACATTCAACACCCTGCTTAATCAAACTATGAAATATTATTATATTCATAACATGGACATTAAATTGTATGTAATGAATAGTAAAACCCTAATTATGAAAAAAATATATATTTAAATTTATATATATTTATAACTCAAAAAAAGTTAATTATTATGTATGAAATAAGAAAACTTATTTTTGTGAAGTCATTTATTTACTCAAAGAAAATATGATTTTCTAAAAAAATGTTTTTTTAATTCATTTATTGAAATAATATTATAATTATTTCATCCAAATTATTTATATTTCACAATCATTATATTCAATACCCATTTAATGTATTCCATTGACAATGAACACCATATTTCGAGACCTAAGATAATTTACTCAAATATGGTGATAAAAACTATTTAACTTTTTATTCTACTTCAGATTTTTACGAAATATTCATCTATTATGACATGAGGTATGATTTGGAAGGCCGTTACATTATCATGGCTAATTATTATGTTATAAAGGAAGGTCACTCAAGTGATACCAGGTAATGGGAACTCTCTATGGAAGTGAAAATGTGTAAGGTTCAATCCCTTCCAACCAGTGATTTATCTACGGAAGGATTTTGTATGGTAATGTGTTGGACCCAGGATAAGAATTGTGTGGTGCTCGACAAAACTATGTTACCTGATAATCCTATTGTAGCTATGTTCTTGGCATAGGGGTTCTGGTAGACCCATAATCCCGCATGAAGATAAGTTTCAAACCCTATCTTATCTAAATTATTGGAATTTCAAGGTGCATATCGACAGACCACAATAGTGGATATTGGACTTATTTTGTATTTTTTGGGTCGTGGGTTCATTTTCCAATGTTTATTAGTGGTATGTGGAATCAAGAACATTGTGAGAGGGAGATACAACTATGTTTGTGTGATTAATAAGCTTGTTTGATCTATTCATAGGAATAATATTGATTGATGATGATGACATTAGTAGACCAATGATGAGATGATGTTTAGAAAATAAGAATAAACTAGGTTAGTCATTGGAGAAGCAAAGAATCCACTCATCATTGGAGTTTAATGACTGGGGGATATAGTAATGTGATGGAAGGCTTGGTAGAAAAAATATTTTTTGATATTATAAGACAAAATTGGTCATAAATGAAAATATGCTTGGACATAAGGGTTTGGATCATTTCTCCCTTTTTATGGGAATTAAATATCCACTAGTCTAATGGGTCATGTTTTTGGATCCCTATACTTAGAAAAATGAGAGTGGTTTATTTGGTTTAATAAAAAGTGGTTCTTCCCCCCACCCGTCATTTTTTTAAATTCTTATGATTTTTCCTTGTGACTAATTTTATTTTGTGGAACACATAATCATGATCATGTAATAATGGCTGATACAAGATATAGAGTTAATGTTTTTTTCTAAATTTTTGGTTTCATGATTAGTTATTAATGGGATTAGGGAGTAAGCATTATTGGTCATCGAAGTTGTTTCACCATGTGATGCTTTCTTGGCATCTATCATTGACATGTCTTTTGTTTCATCCACATTTACTTTGTTAAAATGATATTATGAAACCATGTTATTATGTTGGGTTCCCACATTTTCATTCATGAGAAATATATTTCATGATATCTTGTTACACAAATAAATATCAAATGTTTCTTATATATCAAGTTTGTTCCATTATCGTTATTTTATAAAAACACTTTTTTTGTATATTTTCCCCAAGGATGTCACATTAAATTTGATATATCAATACATGGATTAAAATATAGAGGGTTTAGTCATCATGATTATGTTTTATGTAACTAGTCTTCAAAATAAACTTGTACATTTTATTATTGTGTTTTATTTAAGGATTATTTATTGTAAAAATAATGTAATAATATATGTAATAGGTTTTGTGTCCTTATAGTTGGTATTGAAGAACATCAATTTCTTTTGTATTAGGACTAGAATAATTTTGAGATAATGATATGGATTTGTTTATGTGAAAGAAAATATCTTCCAATTTTTTTTCAATTAGAGAAGGAGTGGTTTCCATGAATTGAATACATATTCAAATAGTACTATTTGTTAAGGAGATAACATAGTTATACCTTATGGTAAATAATCTAAAAGGGATCATTGGTTATTAACACTATCTTCACCTGGTGAATAATAAATATTCCTTTGTGCATACATATTTTGACAACCTTGGATGATATTCTTTGATAAATTTTCTAATTCATTTTGTACCATTTTTTTGTAATCGAATTGACTGTTAGGTCATATAAATTAATATCAAATCTACGTTTAATAACATTTATTACAACATAGTGAATCGTAAGTATGAATATACATAACATTTGTATGTTATTCCTTCAATTTTCATTTGTTTACAAATTTTATTATTAATACTAAATGTATACTCATCATGCATATTATTATAATTCTAGGGTTTTATTTAGGAGAAATTATTTCAAAAACCAATGTGATAGGTAATGTAATATTTCTCATAATGATATAGCTAATATTATGGGAGTGGGATATGAGGAGATCATGGATGTACTTTCTCAGTTGAATCATGTCTGAATAGTAACTTAAATCATGTAAAACTCTGTCCTTCCCCTATCAAAGAAGATGACATGGTTGAGTCTTTTATGTGAAAAATTACTCTTAACTTTATTTTATATTCTTATACCTTTATCATGGAAAAGTGGATTATCTTTTTTTGAGAATATATTATTTATCCATTATTGCTCCAAATAGTAGTTAGTTGTGTATGATATTTATTACATGGAGGGGGAGGAAAATCAGTTGCGTACACTAATCCATAATATGATGTCCAAAGGGGATATTGATCTCATGTAATAAGAAGAATTAAGGAAAATATTTTTCTACTAATTTTTTCTATGGACTCTCTAACATAAAATTGAATGGTTGATCCTCGAACTGAATAAAGAGTAATACGATTCTATTCATCTGTTAGGGGGAAAATTCAAAAATATTGACTGGTATGCCCTAGGATTATTCAAAAACAACATTAGTTTGGAGAATCACTAAATTATTGGATTAAAAAAATGATTAAAAAACCATTTTCGATTCCTGATTTTTTTAGATGTGAATAGATTTTCCAATATGCCCTCAATTTCATGATTGAGATTGAAAACACTCAATTGTGTAATGGGATAGGAGATAAAAAATATAAAATGGGGTGTAATATTGGTAGATTGATAGATAATTCTTATAAATTATTGTGAAACAAACATTCCATGTGTCAAAAGAGTAGGAAGGATAATCCTAGTATCAATATAAAATGATGGGGTAGATTCATAAAGTCTTTAAAAGATGGGAATCTGGGTAATCAACACAAAAGAAAGATGAAGAATCCAATAAAACAATAGAAGAAATTAATGTTTAAATAATCAGTGATCCCACATTATAGTGGTTCAACTACAATTAACACAATAATTATCCACTTAAATTCCTTAATCCATCGGTTTTCAGATATAATTTCAGACAACAACACCGAAGGCCCATAGAGAATGGAATTGAACAATCCAATACTACTATTGATGTGAATCCCAACAATAATATGGGGACATGTGTTATACTTATTTATTTAATAACAATAAAAATAAATTTTTTATTCTAGTTCTACACACTCATTCATATCTTGAATGTTTAGTATTACTATTCTAGAAACTACTGAAAACATTTGGGATGAGTTATCCATGAAGAAAAAAAGTAGTAATTTGTTGCATCCCATGTCTATAACTCCTCCACGAGAAATGTTTGTGGAATAAATATTCCTAAAAAAGTAATATGTATTTCTTTAGTTGAGCATCATTCTAAATTGGAAAATCATAGAATATCCTTATATTAATTCCACATGAACAATCATTAGTTGGAGATCACTCTTCACACCACAATCCATCAAATAATTCTATACATGTTTAATGTCGATAAAGAATCTCCCATGGAATCTTCTACGCAATAATGAATGTTATTTCTTAATTGTAAATCATATCTAGATAAAATGAATGAGAAAATCATAGAACCATTCATCAATACATGGCTATTAAGAGTAATTAAACTAATGCATTCCCCAAATAGTTTCGTGGTCAACCTCTAGACTCGGAAGTTGATTTCTTAGTGAAACTGATAAATAGATCATTAACCATATATATGAATCTGTATCGGTTGGAAACACTTTTAATTCATGAATAAAAACGTTGTTATAATAGAATTTATAAAAGGTTTGTATATTCCAAATATCATTACCATGGGGTTTTCCTATCATCTTCATCAAGAAGAAGGATGATTCAACGCTCATCTATCATGATGATCTTAAACACATTATAATTAGGATGACGAACATGTATCCACTTCCATTTGGAGATTACACATTAGATCAACTACATGGGGACCATTATTTAAATAAGGTATACAATTATTATTGTTATAATGGTTTTACTTTTAAGAAGGAATATATTCCCTAGAAAACCTTTTGATAATGTTATGAACACTATGAGTTCACTAGGATTCCCTTTATACACACTAATGCTAAAATAATCATTATGTACATATTAAATAGTTTCTATAGTGATTAAATTGATGATTTTTTTAGAAATTAGTGATGGAATTCCCATATAATTCATAAAAAAGTGGGCATGAGAAGAATTTATATTTTTTGATATATAAATTGCGAAATAAGAAGTTATATACAATGTATAGTAAATGAGAGTTATGGACGTAGGATGTATCATTTAATGTGATTTTTATCACCATAAATGGGATATTTGTATAACCTTATATGAATTTGTAAATTGGGGACTAGTTTGTACAATCATTTATAATATAGATCTATTTTTTTCCAAATATTATATTGGTTTTACCAAATAGTTTTTAAAAAAACATCACGATTTTCAAACCCACCGACCAAAATAACTCCTAAGGGATAAATTTTTGTCTAAACTACCTAACGTTAGGAGATGTTTATGATATTAAAAAGGTAATTAGTCACTATATCATCCCTCATTCTACCAAAAAATTTAAAACATTACATATATATAGAGATACTTCAATTAAATTGATCTGATGTTTTCTAATTTTAATGATTATTTGATAGCCTAAAATGCTATGAAATTGAAATTTCATAATAATGACTATCCAAAATATAATATTTAGTTTCATGGAGTTATCATTTTAATGAAAATCATGATGAATTATCCCAATATGGAGAAATATGAAATATATAATCAATATAAGAGCCTCCAATATAAATTCAAATTGAAGTATATTACTATGCACAAGATATAATGGTAATATATGATCATGTACTATGACTTTTCAACCCATTACCATCTTTGAAAAGAAAATAATGTGGTTAATTATCAATCCAGAAATTATCAATAATTATTATCAATGATGTTAAATTAGATGTACCTTATGTTTTTAGACATATATATGATAAACACAGTATTCATAATGGGCAGAACATCATCATTTCATTCTCAATTGGTTTCTCAAACATCCCTTTTTTAGATGATAATGTATGATCAAATTGAATAAGTGTAAATTCATATGAAGGTGTAAGCAATATGAAAATAGAAATCCTCAATGTTCAAAATTGATGAAAATTAATTTTTCTTATTTGGATGATGACTATTTTTGCTATAAAATCCTAAGATAATGAATGAGATGTTGAGTGACTCACAAATTAATACCTTCCCCCATACACCTCGGGATCATAATGATATATCAGGGTCTATGAGAGAAGTATTTATGGGAAAATATGATGAATGATATTACAAAATATAAATAAGTGTATGTTAAGTCAACAAGAGATGGATAAAAGGAAAACGTATAAGGGGAGGTTGATATAGTAAACAATTCCTACATAGAAATAGGAAAATATCATTATAAAATTTATCACTATCCTTCAAAAGATATTAGATGAAATAATGTTATATGGGTTGTGGTGGGTCATCCTAAAAATACTGATCACTTAATTTCAATTTCGGTGGACTTCTAACTTGATCAAAATATAACGTTATA
This sequence comes from Viscum album, assembly GCA_963277665.1. Lineage (NCBI taxonomy): Eukaryota > Viridiplantae > Streptophyta > Magnoliopsida > Santalales > Viscaceae > Viscum > Viscum album. The sequence continues at coordinate 203,571,957 of OY728121.1, forward strand.
AATCAAAAAGGATTTCATGCCATAATGGACAACACTATCCAATTTATCATTCAAAAATCTATGATTTACATCCATGTTTTGGAAAATTCCCCAACGTGCTCAAAATATGTAGATGAAATTATATATGTATTATCCCCCCAAAATAATGGCCAATATTATTTGACTACAATGAAACATGAAGACATGTTGAGAGAATTCTGTATGTACTTCAATATAGTATGAAATCTACATTGTCCTATGTATGAGTTCTCGTACAATGATAGATTTCACTATACCATCCAAATGACTATTTTGGATTCCATTTACTCGAATAGATTTACAATAAAAAAAATTCAATTAAAATGGTGAAAAAATGATTTTTGAACAATAAATAGTTGGAAAATTTTTAGAAAAGATTAAAACCCTTTAATAAGACATTACAACACCTCAGAGTCGAAAAAATCGAAATTAAAGTAATCGTCGATGAGGCCTGGAGATTAAGTTTAGAGATAAATTGTTTATATGAATATCTCTATGGTAGAGTGTCATTATATTTTGGAATAAGTTTATGTTATGTTCTAGGTACATCATCACTTGATCACGTTTGAGTGTTTGGAATATATAATAGCACACCCACCTACCCAATCTCAAGTATTCAATGTATTCCATTTAACATTCTTCAGGATGTACATATCAGATACCATACATGTACTGAATTTCAAGAAGGTATATCTAGATAATGATATCACGTATGAGAAACATACATTAAATCTCTCTGACTATATAGATAAAGCAATATGCCATAGGATAATGATCCTAGTCAGTGTACTATGGTGAAACCATAAATATGAGGAGGAATAATCAGAATTGGAGGAACCCATATACTATATGTAACCTAAAATAAATTAACTATTTTAGGTAATACAATATTTTATGTTAAACATTTATAATTGGGGGGATAATGTAACACCCTGAGATTATAAATGAAAGCTATGTTCGATAGCATATACAACATAAATTTGTGAGCATAAAAGCACCATTAAATATTGTTATAGTTATAACCAAGCAATTAATAAAATATAATAATAATATTGAGAGTATTATGATATATATATTTAATATGGTTATTATGAAAATAATTATTCCTTAATTATTAAAAAATAAGACCTTAATTTTTCATAAATTTATTTTATTTTTCAAAATATAAATTTTTCCGTATAATGATTTTTATTACAATTTGTATGTTAATATTATAATAAATTTCATGAATATTTTAAAAATTTACAAGACAAATTAATAAAATGTTTTGAAACATAAAATTTTCAATTTATCATACAATAAATTTTTATTTTCTGAAAACATTTCCTTTTCAATGAATATTTAATAAAATTACTTTTTATTAATAGTGTTATTTCCTATTCTTGAACTTTTATATTAAAATTCAATTTAATAATATTTTTAAATGTTAATTAGTTAATTAAAATTCAATATAATAAAATTATATAATTTGGAATAAATTTTATACTTTAGTTTGGTATAAATTATTTTAATAAATAAAATGATCTTTCCTAAAAAGACATTTTTTGGCTGTGTTTTGGGAATTTACATAAAATTAATTTATAGAAATTATATAGATTTTATTTTAAAAAATTTACTAATATTTGGAATCCATAGGTAAATTTTTTATAGGACAGTTGCATTTTATGTCATTATGAATTGTAACTGTGGTAAATATTTGTCACCAATTAAATTTAAAATTGGATTATTATGGTTAAAAAATTTGATATTGAATAAAAACGACCATACCACTTTCCTTAATACCATTTTATTAGTTTTTTATTCCATTTTCATTTATTTTAATAAATTATGAAAAAAATTACATTTTTTCATTTAGGCCTTCAAAATATTTTTTGTAAGAGACAATGTAAATAATATAACATTCATTGTTATAATTCTAAGAATATTATATGATTGGGATAAAGAAGAAATATGTTTTATTATAAATATTTATTTTAATAATAAATTTATTTTTATAATTTATTTTTATTTTTAAATTTTAGTGATTAAATATTTACATTTAATTTTTACACAACGCTGTCATAATATTTATTCAATTAATTGAAAAATAAAATATTTTCATTAAAATGTAAAAATTCATAAATTGTGTGTTTATTATTGTGGGAAGCATTTTTTGATATAAATAACATATTATAGAGGTTTTAAGTGATTATATGTAAATTCTATTGTCATAATTTTATTTTAAAACTCAAATCAAATTAATAGTTACAAATATCACATTAATGTTATTTTATATTAGTTAATAAATTATTAAATAAATTATTATTTATAAAAATTATATCATCATTCAAGGGATTTGAATATGATTGAAAATTTCATATAACTTCCATTTATGGGAATATTTCACCTTTATAGTAAGTATATTAAACCTTAATGAGTAAAAAAACTGTTATTGTGGTAATTTGCAAAATGGGTTATGTCATGTTAAAAAGATTATATATAGGTAAAAACTTAATATATGGGTTTACAGGTTTTATTTGATGTTACAATTTTGATCAATACCCAGTCAATATTTTAATTACATCATATTGGGTCTTTTTCGAAAATAAAATAAATTTATATTTTATGTGTTTCGAAGTGTGTTGCTCACGTCGCTTATAAAAGGGCACAAAATCTCCACTTTAATTCAAACTCTAAAGTAATTATAATTTTGAAAATACATACCCAAATCACTTCCTAATATATTTTCAAAAATAACATTGTTATTATTTTTGGTAGAGTAAAAATCTTATAGTGTTAATGTGTATAGAAATGTAATTTTTATGAAGATGAGATATTATCTTTAATTGAATGTTTTAATTTTTTATCTTCATCTTACTCATTAATATCTTCATAAAAATTGAAAAAATAATAACAAAAATATATTAAATACAATTAAATTCTATTTAGTTAACATAATTACCTATATACATAAGTTATTTCATGAAATGGGAAATTAAATCATTATTTGTTAGTATGGTGGACTACCGTTGTGTGAACTGATGTAATTAATTTTCCTTCACCGTGTCTCACAGATGGATATACTGACATATTTTGTAAATATATATTTAATTTATTATATTATTTCTGTTATATAATGTTAAATTATTATTGACCATTAATTATTTCCATCCATTGAAAATGGATACAAGGTTAATGCGTATCTACAGTCTACCAACTCCATGAAGATTATATTTGATTTTATGTCTCTTCGTTTTAAGGATGACTATATATATATATATTATTAATATATATTTAATTAATATTATTTTTACCATTATTTATATAACTCACCCATTATCAATGTATAAAAACCAAATCTTCCAAACATAAATATTCTTGGAAAACTATGAATTTATCATCCATAATTGGGAATTTAAGAATGAAATGTTAATAAAAGAGTTTTAATATGTTATAATATTATAATAAATGATATGATATATATTATTATGGATCTAGGATACAGGTATAATATTGAAAATTTTATCTTACAGGATTTTCTAATGTATATGATGAAGGACTATACATACGGTAAGGGTTCACTTTAATCCACCCTTTTCATTCAGTTTTGACCATTATACCTCTAAATCTCCTTATATATTCATTTGATGTTATGTATTACTTCTAAATTATATAAATATATGTCTCTTAAATATATCACCAGATCATTATTACTACTTTATATGGGGAATACATGACATCAGTTCCTTTCATAAATTCATTATTTAAAATCAATCCTGTTTAAGGAAAAATTTCCAATCCATTAATATTTTAATGTAATACTCATTTAATATTTATATTCCAAAATTTACACATTAAATTGATACAAGGGATTACATTCTCATATAAAAACATAGTTAATATTTATTTTTTTCTTGTCATTATAATATTTATGGAATATAATACGATTAAGAAATGAGGGAATATTATGCATCCACTTTAATTCCATGGAAATTAATTATGATTATTACCTATGATTTATTTCATTTTTTTGAATACCTATTCATTAGTATGTAATAGTTTTTGTTCCTAGATATTTCTCTATTTAATTTGGTTAAAAATTGTCTAATTAGACATTATGTATGTGAATAGGGAGTAAACATAATCTACAATGGGACTCTATCAAATATATGATAATATTTTGGTGTTTATCCATGACATATACTTATACAATGCATTGTAATTCCACCAAACATCCATTATTACAGTGATCTTATCGCACCATGTTCATTATTTTACACTCCCATGTGAAACTCATGAGCTATCTCATTTATGATAATATGTTATACCTTTGAATCAAACATTACTCTTCTTGGTCATGTTTATTCAATTAATGTTCTTTTTATCTCCGCCATTTTTCTATGTATTCCCTAGTTTATCCTATGTAGTTTTAAGAGATAAAATGGATTTCAGATATCATTATAATGTTTAAAACAAAGAAAATTTTTCAGGTTCTTATACTATAATCCATGTCTTCCAAAGTCTTAAGGGATTTCATTACTTATTTTGTATTTAATGGATATTTATGTCAAAGAAATATTATAATTTTGTTGTAAAAATATTTACGTCTCCCTAAAAGGTTATTTAGAAAGGTAATTAAATGTGGAAAATAGAATAAATTTGAATTAGTACATTTATGGGAATCAAAATGAAAATTCTCCCATGATGGTCAAGAATATGGTGAACCTAAAATGGGGATAAGATTTGGGGTATTCCATATAATATGTAATTTTGCATTAGAATAATTCTTATGATACTTTAGAAAGAAAAATACATGAATTTTGGAATCTATATCGCTATTATTGAATACCTATGAATGTTGGGAATAAACTTAGTACCATGTTATTGAAGGAGTGTTAAGAGTAGTGTTTTTAGGGATTGATGTAGAAATAGTCAGGTGATCATGTAACAAGTGATGTCAGTTGGAGTTTTTCATAGAATATATCAATTAATTTTTAATTGGGGATATGAATCCTGGATTTTATTTTATAAAGAATAAATGAACTCAAAGTTCTTTTTAGTAATGAATTTTAGGAATGATATTATTGAGTTAATGTGTGATTAAAATTCAATTTGAGGACCCATTAAGTGGCTACATGTGTCAAATTCATGTCACATATTTGTATTGAATTTTTTCTTTAATATAAATGTTAATTGATATGATAATAAATTTACTTATAAAATATTAATAAAATATGAAAAACGGATGAGATTGTGGAATATCACATGAATAATTTTGAATATTATATATTAAGGGATGAACTTAGGCATAATGAAAACATCCTTATTGAACTAGTACTATACAGTAATGAAAAAAATTATAAATGATCATCATATCAAATTTAATTTTTAATATTTTTTAGCAATGTAGTGATAAAAAGGACCTGAAGTGGGAGTTCCCCTAGATTGAGGACATGTCTTAAAATAATAATTTCAACCCTTTTGGTTCATATTTTAAATCGTTGATACATTGATTCACCATCATTAGATAATCCTTATAAAATTTTTAATGGTTAAACAACTTAAATTCATCGGGTGGATTTTTTCTTCATATGTCTAATTTTCATTTATGTGTTTAAATAATAACATTTTTTAGTTACACATTCATGAATGAGAAAAAGATCTAGTGGGAAGAAATGAATTATTGAACACCAAAATCCACCCTCATTTAGACTGTAATTTTTTCTAAGGGATAAACACTTATAAGAAAAAATTTCCCAGATGATTGTTACACTATTCAATTTATACTATTTGTGGTTATTTTTTATAAATTATTTCGTTTTGTGGGATGATTTATGTTATTTTTGGATACATACATAGATTTGAAACGGTGCTATTTCTTGAGAGGGTGTTGTTGGATATTTGATATATTATTTATTTTTGATTTCTTGTTGAAAATTTTAATATCATATTACTTTTTTATTTCATCACCTAAAATTGGATTATGTCATTGGAATCATAGATAATTAATAGGGGATTCTAGTTTTTTGATAAAATAGATTTGATTATTCTCATTGGATGGTATACCATTTTGAAAATCATGTTATTTCATTGAGAACCTCAGTACTGATTCCAGTTGATTATACATGAGGTGGTAATTTCATTTTTGAACACAATCTATATCGATCGTTGGATCTAGATGAGTTTATAAATTATTATCACATATTAGGATTTAGTTATTTTCCTATGACTCAATAACATTACCTTGATAACTAATTTCAATGATCCTTGTTTAATATTTTATTTTTTATTTCTTTATTACATTCATTTTTACTATAACTTTTATCACTATTTTTGTGATTTTATTTTGTTAAATTATAGTAATTGTTAGAAAGTCTCTTTTTTGATGACTTTTAAATAGATTTTATAAAAAGAAATTTTGATTGAGTTTTGGAAAGGAATAATAACATTATATGTTTCTAATAAACTCCTGGGTATTTTACAGTTTGAAAACAACATTATATACTTGTATTATTTCTCAAATTTGAATTATTAGAAAGGATTGGTTAGAATTGATTTTCATTAAGGGAATGAGTATGATATTTTTTTATTCATTTTCTCATATGAAAAATCTATATTCATATTTTTTTAATTTATAGTATATAATAATTTATATTAGTATAATTGTATTGTATCTTTGGTGAACTCCTACTCAATTTCATTAACTTGAACCATTATACTAACTTCTACATGTATATAGGATAAATATATTGATGTAGGTTGCTAGATTCTTATACCATATTTGATGTTGTTTATGTTATTATGGTGATATAGTTTTATGGATGATGTGGTGACCACATGCATGATGGGGGAGATCTCATCAAATTTTGGGGTTGTCGTTAATCTCAAACTTATGGTCTCTTCATGGTGGGTTTTTAACAGCTATTATTTTATATTCATATTTAAATTTTGGAATCTTTTTTTATTATAATATATTTTTTGTATATGTGATGATTTTATATATTTTAAATTGAGTTATATTTATATAATTATTATGTTATGATTTTCCTGTTTTATTTTTTTAAACTCATTAATTCCTATGTATTTAGTTCTCATGTGTGGATTAACCATCTATGAATTTTGGTAAAAAAAATGGGTTTTTTCATTTAGGGGTAAATCAATACCACTCAGTTATTATTTAATTTCATTGTTAATTTTTACATCATGTAGTTACAAAGAATGTGTTTTGGACCATCTGTATGATTATTTTGGTTTAACTTATATGATGATTGATTTTGATTACTACTGATCACCGCATCCCTATAGTTTTACAAATTCCTATAAGGTTTTGATGTAGATGATAGATATAATATCAAATGACATTGTGATTTTAATTTCATGTTGTTTGATATTGTATAGAAATATCTTGTTAACCATATATTGTCTTACCCAATGAGTCCATTTCCTTCACATTAAGGAGAATAGTTCAACAGAGATATTAGAAGTCATTTATATAAGGGATATTATTTTATTTAAGATGAAACAATTGAAAATTATTTCCACATAATATTCTCAAATCAAGTTATTTTTTTTTGTGAAAAAATGTATTCTAATTGAAACACTAACTATGGTTGAGTATGATGTTCTATCATGAGAAAGATGCCAATAATGTGTGATAAATTTAGGTTCTTTAGGGGATGTTGAGGAATTTTTTAATTGGTTTTTTTAAATCTACAAATATCACATACAATTAGTGGACATCACAAAAATTAACACCTACCATACCACTATTAGCATGGAAAATTTCATTTCATTATACAAGATACCATGTATTTCACCACTATGTTAGATGGAGGTTAGAGATGAACACAAATGGGTTCAAATCCATTGATGTTGATAATATATAAGGTAGAACTAATTATGTAGCGGATGATGACAACTCCAATCCATTTTAAGTCCTATTAAATATTTTGGAAGAAGAATTTTCAAGAACATTAGAATTGATTATATATTACATTAATTAAATATCCAATTTAATATTGTTTGATATAGGAAACAACAAACAAAATTGAACATTAAATTATTAAAATAATCTGTAACCATCTTGAAACAACACTTATTATTAAAATTGGGAAAATCATGAGAACTTTTCATTATATTGTTCAGACTATTTCAGGGAAAAAAAATTAATTTCTCATATTAGGTGATCTCATTTAATTTTTTGAACCAGTCCACCTGTCTCCAAATAAGGTGATTCCCTTTGGAAAAATGTTTGGTGAAATATCATTTCATTCATATTTTTTAGGAATATTCAATATTTAATTAATTAAATATTAATTATTCTATAGAATTCAATGGTGGTTTCTTTTCCTAGTGATTTGGATTGATATTGAGACTTCATGATGTATTTATAATAGGGGGTTCCTATTTGGCATGTTTATAAATCTTCAAAGGGGCCGTGATGAGCACTAACCACATTTTAATTTTAATTTTTCTTTATTTTGTTTTTCTATTCTACTTTTTTTTCTCACTGCTCTTTGGATTTTTTATATGAATATCCAATATTGGGGTTCATTACCAAATAATAGTGAAGATGTGGATTGGTACTGATATATATATATATATATATATATATATGAGTGTGTTTGTGTCTATCTGTGTGTGGAGAATTGTAGGTGCCACTCTAGAGCTCATCCAACATCGGATCATTGTTTGACTGCTTCATAACTGGAATTTGCGTGATGTGTTTCCATTTTACCCCTCGTGGTCACCTAGTTTTTTATTTTTTTAACCTGAAACATTATATAATCATTGTTTATAATTTTTACATCACTTTAATGGTTGTCAAGGTCCCAATATGGGTCAAATTGTGGAATATTTGTATAAAATTGGGTCATGTTATTTTCCCAAAGTGTTACAATTTTTTGAATTTTATTTTCAAGGTGTGTAGTTTAGAATATGTACATCATGTGTTATTCATCTAAATAATGATGAGGAAGATGGGGTTACATTGTTTGTGTGTGTGTTAGTATTTTTGTGTGTGTTTAGACATTCCATTCAGGATGACTCTCTGCATGTCATTGTTTATTTCCAAAAACCACGTTTTTAGGACACGATGTATTTCATTGAACATGACCAATTCCCATCTGAGGCTCAAGGATATATTTTTTGGGTAGTATCCTAGTCCTCTAATATGGTATATTTTCAAACACCCCATGTGATGTCCACGATGTGTAGGTTTGGTTCACATCATGTACATTTGGACGTACAGATTAAGATGGATAGAGGTTCATGACTTGGGATGATGATTTTGGGTACATTCCACATACCCAATTTGCAAATCATGTAATCTCCATTTGAAAGAATATTTACTTTTTAGTCACTGTAATGTAATAATTTTAATTGTGAGAAGATTAATATGTCCATTTTTCTATGTATATTATAATGGTGGAACCATTCATCATGGAGTGTCCATATAGATGGTGTTTTTAATTAGGAGATTTTCTGTGACATGTTTTCATTGAGGTTCAGATCTTGAATACCCATGGTGGTTGGGTTCTATGATGTGGGACATTAGTTAGTTCTATAATCTTCTTGTTACTCTGGGATTGTGGAAAAAAAGTTAGATTTCATTGGTCCATTAAAATAGATCCAAATAGGAGTGATCATTGGGTGTCACTAATTAGATATTTGGTTGGTCCTTGTATTTTTTTTACTATTTCATGAGCGGTGATTGGTTGAGATTTTAAAATACATGATTGATCTAATATATCTAATGTTTGATTATCTTCTCGTTTGGAGCCTTTGGGTTGGGTTAATGTAGTGGGGTGTGGATTATGGCTTGGAATTATTGATTGGATGTTGAGATGGGTCTATGAGAGTCATCATTAATTCTCTTATGGTGGAGAAAATGCCATAAAATAGTTTTTTTACCAGTTTGAATAAAAGTTTATTTGTTTTTTTGGTCCATTAACATGGGTATCACCCATGCTATAATAGAACATTTAGGGTTTCCTACTCTTGATAGGGTCATGTGGACCAATAATATTACCATGGATGGTAAGTTAAATATTTTAAAACCACTTGAAAGAGCCCAACTGATTGAGGGTTATTGGTTTTCTCTTGTGGAACACTTGATATTATTTCCATTCCATACATATATTATTATATGGATTTAATATGATATTCCTAAATTGGTTATATAACTATATATTTTTGAATTACCCCAACTATGGGTCAATGGTTATAGTAATGTTGGGTTTTGGATCACCATTTCATCATTCATCATTAATCTATGAGGTGTTTATCATTATATGAGATGGATATGATCTAGGTGACCAATGGATCCCCGTATCTTCGTTGATCATGTTATGGTTTGGAGTTTTCTCAATGATGGAAACATTGGGAATTCATTTATTAAAAAAATATTGGGGGTGAGATCATGTTTTTTCTATTTTGTGGATCAACATGATTGGGGAAGCTTTTTGATTTATTTACTTTAAGGTGTATGGTTCTTCTATTTCTGAATCAGGTATAATGGGTTTAATATATGATTGAACACAACTATGATACTTTATAACCGTAGACATTTGAAACAATTTCTTTTTAGTACCATCATTTAAGAGAATACCATATGGTATATATTTCGATTCTACATAGAAATTTATATTTATCAAGTTCTCTCCTACAATTGTTTTATTTTTCTAACCAAGAATATAGAGATGTTGGATGAGCGAGAGTAGTACACCCCTCCCCTACACCATTGTATAGTTACTCATCCAGTGTTTATGTGTGTTAGGTCCTAGATGTTTTGATGTAACCAAGTTTTGGGAAAACCATTTATCAAAAATTTATTAAATTTTGGAGATAAATAGTTTTTCATGTACGTTGTTATATTTATATGTTATCATAATTATTTTAGACTTATTATCACCTGTTTAGATTATACCATTGGATTCTATGAGATAGGAAGAGTATTGTGACGTTGTCTAGATGCATATGGTTATGCCATGGGGTCCAACAATAATGATAATCCTCACCATTTATGTCATAGAGAAACTAAATATAATTAGATGATAGATCTATTTTTGTGATTCTAGGTGATCCATAAGATATAAATCCTCTATAGTGGGATATATTAGAGGTATATTTACCTCAAGAGTCCGACTGTATCCCAAGGATGATTGTTTTATGTTATATTTTTTTACCATGTTTTTTATAAAATTATTATATTATAAAAAATATTTTTACTTATATAGTAGTTTGGGTAAATAATGTGTGTATTAACTTATTATACATGTAGATGTTAGATTATCTATTATGTGTGGGATTCTATGATTTATTTCAAAACCCATCTATATTCACATTAGTGTGTTTGTGTAAAGACATTACATCTTCCTTCAAGTTGATCACATGTTGCACAATCGCTTGAGTGGGTTTTAGTCTTGCATAATCAAGTGGAGTAGATCCCGTGGAGTCTCATGATTGTTGTGGTGCATCTCAACAACTGTTGATATCATTTATGTGGTTTGGCACATAGTTGGAATTATATCCTTTTCAATTTATTTTACGCTTGTTTGTTTTTGAATATGTCATCATCATGAAGGGAGATGTGTTGTTTTCTATTTTAAAATGATTTCATTCTACATGATAGTATTCAAAATTCCATTTTATTAAATGATACTTATGTTTTTGTTATTTATATTATGTACTTTGATTCGAATATTGTGGTTGTGTTTTGGTTTTAATCTATTTCTATACACTCTGACCCACAGTATTGTCACCCAACTATATCATTAAGTCCCATTTTACTAGTTGGAAACCTATGATATATTAGTAGGTAACCTCTTATATTCATGTAGGTATGCTTGAGTCATTATGATGTGCCAAATGGGGTGATATCTTAGGTCGAAAATGAATGGTTCATTATAAAGTTGTATTAAAGATGTTTAGTTTAATGATGTTGGGAGTGGATAGATAGGTGGTATAGGGATATGTCAGTGCTTCTGATGGATATCTGAGTTTTATAACACAAAAAATTACTGATTTGAATTCCATGTTTTTAGGGAAAGGAATTTTTATTTTTTGCTTTTGTTTTTATGGTTGTAAGATTTCACCAATAGTGATAAAATTAGCGTTATGGATTTCTGTTTTATTAATTTTTATTTATATTTTCATAATTTCATGGATCCATTATTCCTGACCCATACTTGTCATGTTAGATTCAATAGATATATACAGATTTTTTTTAATTTAACTTATGATGTGGGGTCATTTGATTAAATTTTTGTGAATAAATTAATTAGAATTTTCACATATAGCACCTTGGTAACATTCTTCTCAACTAAAAAACATTTATATCATTTCATTGATAGTAAATGTAGATATAATGGGGGAAAGTTTTTCGGTTAAGAAAATTCCTTCCATTTAATGATGGATTTATGGAGGCCCTTATGGGTTTTTGTTTTATTTGGGTTCCATGTTATAGCTAGTGGTGGTTCTATGTATGAAATGATTCCAAAGATATTATTGGATTAGGATTTAGTTACTAAGTGAAGGAGGTTATTCCAAATGACCTAGGATAGAGTAAATTTTGAGGGAATCAATTCTATTCCCATGTTATATTTCACATCATTAAATGGGGAATTTGTGCCATATATCACCAGGGACATAGGTGTTCATGGATTCAATTGGTACGACCAAATTCCACCTTCTATCACAATGGGTCTGTTAGGTATGAGGTTTCTTATCAATTATAATTTATCATTATTTTATTTTGGTATGATGTGAATATGATTATACACTCATGTCTTTGGATAACACCTGAGTGGAGGGTCGCTATGTTTTTTATCATGGAATGAGATAGATCCCTTCCATTGGAATAGAAGCATTGTGGGTGATATGGGTTATTTTAACTGACATGTGTAAGGATCATGGTTACTATTGAAAGGGATATTATCCTTGATTAATTGGTTAGTGTATTATGTGAGAGTGAGGTCATGAGAGATTTTTTTGAAGAATTTCACTTTAATGATGAGTGTGGTGGTTCTTGTGGGTTTTTTAGAGAAATCCATTTTAAATGAAGTCATGTGTGTGTGGGTTATACATAATAAAATGTTGGGATTTAGTTTGGTTGAATTCATTTATTTAGGTACATTGTATTTGTTCAGTCCTGATAAAACCCTATTTTATTTTCCATTGCGGACCTCTTGAGGATTATTCATGAGGAGTATTGTAAGGGAAATCTTTTACTGGGGAGTGTTCCATATGTAGCTAGAGGATTTGGTCCAGATTTTATGTTTCTTGATTATTATGTTGGTAATAAATACTAGTGTGTTAGAAATAGGAAACTATTTTGGTTTTCATGATGGTTCTCAATTGTAACTCTGTTTCCATTGTCACGTAATTGTTTTTTTGGGGTTCAATCATGCTTTATGGATGATAGATTTTTTTCATGGGGTGAAGTTAAGGATACTCTTATAGTGGATAGAATTATACTAGTTATGTTTGAATAGGTATCATGTTGGGACATTTGTGGGAAATGTTAGATCAGTTAGTGAATTTTCGAGATAGTTCTGGTTGTTCAAATTATTGGAGTGAAATCATAGATATTGGTAGACCACCGATGATTCTATCAGAAGAGGAAAATTTATGGTGGATATTTTTAAAAAACACTTTCATTATAAGAATAAAAAATCATTGTAAGAATAAATTTATTTTCCCAAGAGTGTGTGAGGAGGGATATTTTATTTTCTCTAGTAATATGATGTCTATTAATTTCATCAGCCACTCTATTGGCCTCAAGAATTTATGTTTACAATAAAATAATATTTTGGTGGAATTATGAACAATTCAAATTTTAGTAGAATATTTAATATTTAATATATTAAGTATTAATTAATCTCTATTGTTTGATTGGTTATGTTATTTTTTGTTGTATCATATTTAGATATTGACAATATTTTTGAGTGGGGAATGATTCTTTTCACCTAAACATGGAGTAAACTCATTTTGGGTGTCAATATCGAGCCAAATTTTAATTTATCTTTTTCATTATTTTATTTTTCTATTTCATTTTTTTCCTTTCATCCAACACATTCTATTTCTATGAACATTCCATATGGTGAGTGCATGGAAAATGAAAATAGATAGATAATGGGGGATTGTATGGTCTTTTGATATGCCATTGTGGAGACTTTCTAATACAAGATCAACATTCGACTATTTTGGAGCATGAATTGGTATGAAGCATAAGGGTTTTACACCTTGAGGAATACCATTTTTTCACAATGATCCTTGTATAATAATTTTTTTATGTATCATTTTTAGTTTTTAGGTGCCCCATTTGGGTTAATCTGTGGTTTATTTTTTTAAATTTGTGTCTTAATAGTATGTAAATTGATTTCAATTTGGAGAAAATATTTTTACGATGTGTTGTTTAGGGAACAAACACACGGTTTCTTCTTCAATTATGTGGAGGTGAGGGAGAATCAGTTATATGAAAAGTGTTTTTGTGTCTTTTTGTGTGGTATTACTCTAGTTATGGCCTATAGAATAAGTAATCAACATGTGTTCAATGAAAAATAATGTGGGACGTACACAACTAGTTCCCATGATATGTGCTTCGCCAGAGGCCTTATGGGGTTCTTGTCAAGACCCTAAGTAGGGTAGACAATAGTAATCCTTGTCTGAATTACATAATATATATGGTTAGTGATGATTTGTTCGTTAATAATTACACACATGACTAGATATAGGTATATTAACCTAGTTTGTTAATGTAGTAAATTTTCATTTACAAATGGTACGATTTCTGTACTCCCCTTTAATGAAATTTTATCTAGTTTTCTCAAGATGGATTCATAATTGGAATAAAGTGTAGTCTATATTTTTTAATATCTTCATTTATATTATTTTTGTAGAATCCTTACCTCTTTGTGGGTCACTATAACAACTGTTTTTTGTAATAATATAGTTTTAAATGAGAATTTATTAATACATTGTGACTAGAATCCCCAAGTGTGTTGTGTTGTGTGATGTGTTGATGATGTGAGGGTTGTATGATAATTGAATGACATGGATTGTGGAATCAATGATAATTTTTATATTATTTTATATGTATCCTATAATAAAAGATCATGGTATATCATTTATGAGATAATAGTATGGTATTTAGAATTTGACACTTCTTTCTTGAGGTGTGAGTTTTTTAAGTTTCAGATTTCTAACATGATATTTTAGATCCCATGTTTTATGATCTGTTATTTTATAGCTTTTAGTAAGGGTTAACACCATATGGGTTTAGTATTGATGGTATATATTGAGAGGATATTGATATTGATCTACGATACCCATTATAGATTACCTTATTAATGTGATAATTTCAAGGGATAGGTTGTTTGCTATGAATAATGGTTGATTTTTTCATACGATGGTATTTTCTCAAGGACATGTTCATGTTAGAGGATCCCTTTTTGGGGTTTCCTCCTTATATGATTTGGAGGACCGTTGATAGAGTACTATTTGGTGTGGCGATGCATTTGGATTCCCCTTTTAGCATGCTATAGATCAAGGATCAATTGTTGTACATTGAGGGAATTTTGGAGATTTTTTCTGAAATGGGGTTGTCATGTGCTTGGGATGCGATAAAGAATACCCGTTTATGGTATATTCTTCTATATGTGTGGATATCCTTATTATTGAGTTAATGGATATAGTTGTGTTGGGTGTCGAGTCGTAGTATGAGCTTTCTTCTATCAGGAATTGCTTGTGGTTATGGATATGATCATGGGTGATGAGGGTCCCCCATGGAATTGTTAACTTAGTGAGGGGTCAGATCTCTCTCATCAGTAGTGACATTACATATTATTTATAACCGAAAGACTGCTGGTGAGAGCCTTTTTGGTTGTTTTGGTCATCCATGGCACCATTAATGAATTTATAATTGATTACCATGTAATAACAAAAATATTTATCAATGGAAATTACATTTTTATAATTATTTTATATATTATAATCACATAACATTACATTAAGAAGAAAATAAAAACATTAAAAATTATGAATAAATGAATTAATATGTATTTAAGGATGATAATATACCTGTATTGGTTAAATAGTAACATGAACTTTAGAATATTAATATGAACATTATGAATTTTAAATCATCCAATATAATATTATCCACTAAAATTATTGTATAAATAATATTTAGGTATCCTATAAATGAATGCCTAATATAATTATATCATAATATATTTAAAAACTATTTTTAATAAATTTAATTATGTGTTATTATTAGTGTAAGTTATAAATACAAAATTACAATTTTATATTTAGTATATGATTTAAAAGAAAATTTATATTCATAATATTTATTAATAAATTAATATTTTTTCTCTTTTGATTTTATGATAATTTAATGAGACCTTATTTAATTTTATCAAATTGATAAAAATTTAGTTATATTTTAAAATATTTTATTTTATTTGTAAATGATTATTATAATGAAAAATAATATTTCAGGTATTTAGAAAATTATTGACATAAAATTGCATTCATTTTTGAATTATATGCATTAGAAAATGGTTTGGGTTAAATTTTTTTATTTCTCTAAAATACATGAATTTTTTTAATATTAAATTATAAAAAAATTATATATGCTAAATACATGATTTATAATTTAATTCTAAGTTAATCACCTTAGCTTGAAATCACATGCACTATTTACGTAATTTAGTCACATGAATCAACTTTATTTAATACCATGAACCAAAATAATAAACTAATGAGTAAATTAATGAGAAAATACCCATCTCTTACACTATAAATACCACCCCTCACCACCTCTTAACCTCACACCTTACATGCTTTAATAATTTTCAAAATATTCCTAATTATATTCACATTACCCACCCTATTGTCTTAGAGCTCTTAGTCTCATCAATATAAAAAAACCATTTCACACTTGATTTTTTCAAGGTGGAGAAATCCAAGAGGTAAATTCCACATTATTTTCCATTAAAATTCTTTTCAAGTAATTTTATTATTTATATATATATCCTCCCTTAAAAAATTGTTTGATTAATCCAGTGACTAAAATATAATATAATTTCATTTTTCTAATGTAATAATTAATCATTAAACTCCTCTCTTATACATATTACTCTAAATATGAAAATGTTATTTTCCAGGTGTTAATTTATCACTTTTAATTATGAAAAAATACATTTTACACCAACACCAAAAATTATAGAAATAAAATCATTATTTTTGTTAAAATTAATTATAATTAATTTATTAAACACAATTTCATGTTCTGGAATCATTATATCCACATGATGTTAAATCATTAAAGAGAACAAGATTTTTGTGAGAAAAAACCGACAAAAATAATCTAATTGATTATCATGATCATATTATCTACAGGTCCTTCCTCCCACGAGAATGCGCCTGTAAGGGGATCTCGACCTAGGGTTTCATCCCTCTCGCCACAGCCAGCTCCTCTGCTACGGAAGTCGCGACGAATCCTTCTCAAGCTCGGTGGGTTGGTGGTGGACCTCCGCTGCGCGGCGCTGTGTGGTTATCTCCGGTGGTGGAGATGCTCTCGGGCTTCGGTGGTTGTTGGTTCTGGTCCGGGGGTGTAATACATTTCCTGTTGACGACACACTCTCTAGAGCACTCCTGGATCAGATCTCGGATGTTTTCTGGTGACTGGTGGTGTTTTTACTTGCGTTCGAGGGTCGCGCTCTTGCGTCTGCGGTTTGGGCTCTGTCCCCTCTCAGGTGAGTTCGATGGGGTTTTTATTGTATTTGTTCCAGTTTGTTTGTCTTTTGGCGGTGGGATATTTATCTCCATGGATTTTTTTCTTTTCATAGTGGATGGTTCTGATGTTTGGTTGTTGGTGGTTGCTTTGCGGGTTGTAATCTTTGAGTTTGTGGTTTCTTTCACCGGATTTTCTTGGAAATCTGTTGATTCTTTTTGCAATGTGTCGAGGCTTTCTACCTCATTGAAATCGGTGGCAAGGGTTTTTGCCTCGTTGAATTCGGTGAAGGGGTGTTGTTGCACTGGTGAAGGTATGGTGGTGGTGGTTTCTGGTGAATGGTCTCGCCGGCGTCTGTTGTGGCGGCGCGTTCGGCGACGTCCGACGATGTGTGTGGACCGAGGTGATCACGTGATTTTACGAAGCCCGAGGTGGTGCGTGGTTCGAGGCATTGAAGGTAGTGTTATTAAAATTTTTGAAGTATTTTTTTTGAATTTTGAATTTCTTAATGTGGTGACGTAGATGTGAAGTGTTTCGGGTACCAGCAACCCCTAAACCGGTTTCAGGGGAACCGTCTACCCTCAAACCGGCCATTAGAAAATCAAGAAAAATGATTGGTAGCTTCCTCCTAGATGATTTAAAAAATAATTATATAAACATTTAACCTCATGGTCATTAATTAACAACTTATAAAATCAATTATATATTTCTATGTCCATTTAATATAAATATTGATAATCTTATACAACTGCTCTGATCTAAACAATTGATATAAAAATCCCTCATGAACGATTAAATTGAACACTATAACTCATAAAAATTCCATAAATATGAATAATAAAATTATAATTCATCAATTACATTTTGAATATTTTATGAATTAATTAATTAATGTATTTAATTTGATTATCCAGTACTTTACGAACATGTGTATAACCATTTTGGACATTTGGAAATCAATTCAACACAAACTTCCATTGTTTTTCTTTGTGTTACACATTTTATCTATTTACCCCCAATAAACGTCTTCTATATTTTATATAAATTACTTATAAATTTTTTGTATATGTTCCAAACTAATTTATCCAGATCAGATCATCTCTATTTTATGGAGTAATAAATGTGTTATAAGGGTTCCCATTTTAATTCTTCATAATACGAAAGTTCTATTGAAGGGAGAATTCTAATTAATTACATTCTTCCATGTGAATATCATTATGTATATTAATCCACCATTATCATTTAAAATCAACAATGTTTTTTTGAAAAAAAAAACCGATTTCGTTTATTGTTTTATGTAAAAAATAGTCATTTTCCACATTATATTCTCTTTACTATTTTCCATAATCGGCACTAAAATGATCAAATTATATAGTTTCTAAAAAACTAATTTTCCATATTTCCACTTAAACTAGACGTAAATTATAATAATACAAGCATATTTTCCTTTATGAATGTCCCGGAATTATTTTAATCCATTCATTCATCATAACCGTTAGGATATTGTCATTTTTTATGACATCTGAAATGATTATGATACACATTTCTTCACTGGGTTACCATTACATTAAATTTTTATGCGGAAGACGTATTCATGAGTATGTTATGATGGGAAAACCAATATATCATACTAATGTATTGGGTTTATTTTAGTCTCTTGATACTCTATGTTGGGATAGGGAGTGAACATAATTCAATTACATGACTTTATCCACCATGTTATATGGTATTTCTATTAATGATAGAATCATGATTATTTATTGTTATATGTTATTTCCATATTTCTACAATGTATTTATTATATGTTCATATGTTATACATGTTACTATCCCATAAGTTTATTTATGTCCCATTACTTTTATTCCATCATTTTATTCATTCCAACCCATGTTCAATGTTTTATTCCTATTATTTTTTTCCATACAAGGGTTTTTTAGCTCATCCATTTGGTTAATGTATTCCCTAGGTTATCCTATGTAGCTGTTTGAGCTCAATAGAATTTAGGATATCATTATGAAGATTAAAAAAATATTTTTAAATATTGGATCCATTATGTTTAATTATGTACCTAATCTTCCAATGATAATAGACTATATGATCCCTCACTTGT
Organism: Viscum album; assembly: GCA_963277665.1. NCBI lineage: Eukaryota > Viridiplantae > Streptophyta > Magnoliopsida > Santalales > Viscaceae > Viscum > Viscum album. The sequence continues at coordinate 203,591,804 of OY728121.1, forward strand.
AATTTGTGGGTTAATTATTTTTAAAATAAAATAATTATATTTGTAAAATTATAGGGTCACTATAGTTGGTATAAGATTAAATTCTTAGTTATTTTGTGTATTCGGACAGTAAAAAAAATAAATATCCATATGGTTAAGAATAAATTTAAGAAAACAATCCCAAAATATGGTTACTATATAGTAAGTGTTTTATCAAGGAAATAGATAAATATCTGGATACTTCAGGTGGATGTTGTTCTAGCTCTAACATACCAAGGAGTAACAACATAGACAAGGTGTTCTAAGCATTAATTAGGCATACCTTGTAAATGAAAATGTGCCTTACAGGACACCCGGTTCTACACTCCTAGGGGTTATGAATTGTTAAATTCAAAATATCATTACAAATAAATATTATGGGAACAGAAAAATTACCATAAGGATATATGATAGGATGAAAATAATAGATAACCTATATTAGAACCTAGGGAATCACTAATTAGGATATACTTTTAATTTATTTGTTTATCCATTTATTATCAATGTTTTGTTTTTGTATTATTTGTTATGTATTCAATATGCATAATTTTACTTTATTTTTATTAGTTAATGGCTGTAAATAGACGAACTCATTCCAATAATCTGCGTGATAGGAAATGTTATTATTTCCCTAATGATTTTCCCAATATTATGGGAATGGGTGATCAAAAAACATTATGACACTACTTTCACGGGTGGATCAAGTAGTGAATAAAAACATGAATCATTTGGAACACACTCCTCTTAATAAAAAATAGGTTCCATAGAATAATTCATTAAAAAATCATCTCTTTTTTAATGGATCATCTGATTCCCTCCTCATAGATAAATGGAAGAAGACTATTTAGATTATGATATATGTCCTCTAGTTATCAAAGGAATAGATAGTTATGATTGATGATCATTGTTTTTATGGGGAATAAGATAAGTGGTGGAAATTGATAACGAAAAAAATAACAAGGTGGAAATTTATTCCATGGAATGGGAGGATTTGAAGAAAATAGTTTTTTAACATATATATTCCCTAATCCCTCCATAATAAAATGGGAAAGGATTTCCTCATGCTAATGATAATGGAAGATGAGTGTATCAGGGTGAACGAAGAGAACATCACAAGGATTTAATTATAGACCATCAACATTATCATGAACACAAAAATCATGGTGGATCACTTCATTATCATATTATAGTGGATCTTATGAACAATGATCGTGATTATTGAATTGGATAGTTAAGAGGAGATAGTCTATTTTTTCCCTTAAGGGTTACATAGTGATCAGACACACTCTGTGATCTCAAGAACCTAATGAAAAATAAAACAAATGGGCTTTATTATTGGTGATAAATCCCATGATCAAATGAAGACCCATCATCCCTCATTTCAATAGTGTGGTAAGTAGAATCTTGGAAACTATTAAAATGGACCCATGATATGCTTCAAATGTGAAAGAGAGGGGAATATGGCCAACAAAAATGAACGAGATGTGAAGAATCCAACTAATACAAAAAATAAATGAAATTTCATATCAATAATCCTTTTGTAGTAATGTGTTCTAACTACAAGGAACAAGGACATTATGTATGAAATTTTCCTTATCCAAGGTTTGTTGGAGGAATCAACAAAAATAACCTCTAAGGTAGCACAGAATGGCATATTATATCACTACTACAGAGGTGGGTCCCGAAAATGATGTGGGGAATGGTATGCTAGTAATATATTCACGAATAATGAGTATTCTATTTTATGTTAGATCTACACATTCATTATTATCTTTCAATTTTAGAAGAACTATTCTACTACAACATCAATAGACTAATGTTGAGTTATCTGTGAGTACAACAGATTGGGAAGTTATTTCAACATAACCAAACAAATCCTCCCAAGTTAATATTTGTGCACTAATCCTCCAAAAAATTATTCTCATACTCCATTTGGAAGAGATTTATGTTATTTTTTACATTTATTAAATGTTAATATATAACGAAAATATAAACTATCAATAATGGGAGATCACTCATCACATCTTGAAGCATCCTCCAATTCTGTTAAATTGTACGGTGGATGATGACTCTACTTGAGAATCATAATCATAAATGTCAATATTTTTACCTAATGAGAAGGCATATCTATATAAAATGGTTGCTAAAAAGGATAGAATCATGATTGAAGACATGCACATTATGAGGGACTACACTGGTGTGTTCCCCTAAAATTTTCCCAGTCTTACTCCTAATCGAGATGTGGATTTCTAAATTTAACATATTCCTCAATCACTGCGTTTATCTAATAATACATATAGAATGACCACCATTTGAGCTATATGAAATGAAGAATAAAATATAGGAGAATCTGTTCAAGGGTTTTATATACTTGTTTGTTTCAATATGGAGTGAACTAGTCCTCTTTTTCATGAATTTGGATAGAGCATTACCCCACAACATTGATTATCATGATCTTAATAATATCATTAAAAATAAAAAGTATCCCCATCCCCAGATATATGCATTGTTCCATTTTCTATGTTGGAACATTTATTTCTCAATGATAGTTCATTGGTTGGTATATCAGCAATTAAAGGTTACGAAAAACGATATTTCCAATTCTACTTTTTGAACGAGGTATGGACACTCTATGTTCATCGTGATTCCATTAAAACTCACTAATGCTCCATAATTTCTCATTTATTTAATTAATATAGTTTTTATATATTTCCTCATCAAATTTAAGGTAGTCTTTATCGATGATATTCAGAAATACTCCAAGTGAAAGTAGGAACATGAGGATAAATTTAATTCATTGTTAAAGAATTTATGAAAGGATAAATTTATTCAATGTACGTGGAAGGTGAGTTATGGATGATGAAAATTTCATTCATGGGTTTTGTTAGCACCAGAAAAATAATATCTATGGACCCCTATAAGAAAAAGGTATTCAAATAATGTCTTATTCCAACATCTATAATAAGGATCTATAGTTATCTTTGTTCTACATGGGTAATACTAAATATTTGTGAATAAATTATCATGATTTTCAAAACCTTATTCCTTGATAACTCAAAAAATAAGTAACGATTTTCTGGTCTAGTAAATTTGAATAAATCTTCATAGAGTTGAAGAAGTGGATTTAAATTTTACCAAAACTCACACTTACAATAAGTGGGGTACTATTTTTCATGTTCAATGATTATTAAAATATGGTATTATGTTTTATTAATATTAAAAATTAGAATAAGATAGACTACACATCAATGAAGTTGAAAACGCATTTAAAAAACTATCCCACACACGATATAGACTTGGGAGAAGTGAATTTTTCATTGAAAATAACATGGAAAGATCTCTATGGGGAGAAAAGTGAGATATATGTTATTCAAAACAGACTCAACTATATAGTCACACATAATGAGATTAATATTACAAATTTAATATGGTTAGATTTTATCAAGGATTATGAAACTTCATTCTACTACCATCATAGTAAGGAAAATAAGGTAGTGTATCTTGTAAGTAGAAAATACCATGAATCATTATTAATGATGAGAATTGAGAAGGATCAAATCTTTTTTGAACAATAATTGATGAACATATGATTTTTTTGGTATGTAACATCATCAATACTTTTTCTTATGATTTGATAACCATTCATTATAGAGAAAGTAATGGAAGATCAACAAAAAGTTGAGGATACACAAAAATGTTAAAAGCCATGAGAAAAGGGAAATCCATAGAGTTCAAAATGGATCAGGAAGGAGTCATGATATTTGGGTAACAATTATACGTAAAATCCATTCTAGAAATAAATAATTAGATTTTAAATGGTTCATATATCTAATCTTTTTTTATTCACCCAGGGTGCACAATTATGAATCAAAATATCTAAGAGAACTATTTGTGGGATAATATGAAAAATGGGATTTATGAAATTGAATCAAAGTAAATGGTATATTATAAAGTGAAGGATAAAAGGAAATGGTATTTGGGGGATATGAAATAATTAACCATACCCACATGGGTGTGGGAGAAAATTAACATGGAATTTTTCAACAGACATCTAAGGAGATTCATAAGATACAATGAAATATGGCATGTCATGGATCCTCATACAAAGACATCTCTCATTATAAAAATTAGAGAGAACATATCACTGGATCAACATTCATGGATATACATCAAATATCTGTTAAGGATGTATGGAGTAACACTATTGATTGTATCTAGTCGAGATATGAGAATCACCACAACATTCTAGAAATGTATCCAATATGCTCTAAGAAGTAACCTGAACATCGGTAGGACCTATCATCCTTAAAACAATGACCAAACTTATAAGACTATTCAAATTTTGGAATAAATTTGGATATAATGCTTTATGTACGTAAAATGATGATGGAATAGACGTCTACCTCTAGTTGAGTTTTCAAAGAACATAATCATCCAATCAAACATCCAAATGGATCCATACGAATCCCATTAAGGGAAAATATAGAGAACCCATGAATTTTTGGATGAAGTAGGTGAATATAAGATGCTAGGATCTAAAGTGGATGATGAAATGGTGGAGAATGTGAAAAAAATTGTATCACATCGAGGTAGTCCTAAGTCGATATAAGAGTTATGAAGAAAATCCCTGATTGCACCATGAGATTAGGGTTTGAGATATGGTATTCCTATGAATATCTCCATTGAAAAATATCATGAGATTATGGATGAAATTAATCATTTGGCTAAGGTACATCGTCCCCTTAGAGATTCTTGATCATGATAGAGCTACGTACAATTTACTAGCACTTCCTCCAATAATGTCTCTTGTAAATGATGTATTCTGTGTATCCCACCTGAGTAAGTACATAACATATCCTTCACATATAATAAATTTAAAGGTGGTACAATTTGTTAATGATCCATCTTATGAGGATTTACTAGTTCATATCATGGACCTTAGATATAATGTTCTACACTAAAAAGACCACTCACCTAGTCAAAATACTATATTGGAAACACATGTATGAAGAGTCAACATGGGAACCATTTAATTGTTGATAGAGATGTACCCTCACATATTTTACCCAAATAATTTAAAATGAAATTTTTAGAGTGAAATTTCATAATAGAGGACGAATGTAACAAAAAAAAGTTTAATAATTGAAAATTTACTTGTAATAATTATATAATATAATATAGTCATATAAAATCACATTAAAAAGATGACATAAACAATATAAATTATGAATGTTGGAAATAAGTGGAATTTTATGAATTTAAGGAACCTATTCTGATGAAACAATAAGATGAAATTTGGAATAGTAATATGAACATAATGAATAGTTAACTAGACAATAGAATAATAACCTCATCATGAAGATATGAATAAAATATAGGAATCCTATAAATGAAATTATCATATAATTATATCATAGTATTTGTAAGTAACAATTTTAAAAATTATTAATTAAGGTATGTAATTTTTTATTATATTAATATTTAATTACAATTTTATAATTTTTTAATGATTTTGATGAATATTTCTTTTCATAAAATATATTCATATATTGTTATTATGTTGAATTATGATATAATGATGATTTTATAAGACCTTATTTATTTTTTCAAAATGTTATAAAATCTTTTATAATTTAATAATCTATATCTTTCGAGTAAATGATGATTATAATTAAAATTGAAAAATTGATTATTTTGAAAAAAATAATAATAAAATTGATATATTTATTTAATTATACACTGAAAAAATAATTTGGGTGAAAATTTTGGATTATATGAAAATACATGAATTTTTTGTGAATTGTAAAATTTGATAATTTTCGAGAAATGAAAATTACATGATATTATTAGTCATTGATGAAGTAAAGATGAGGTAAGAACCATTATTAAGAAATTGGATACTCTAGGTATAATATTTGGATACCCAAATCAAAAGTATTTCATGTCTTTAGCCAAAATAATAAACAAATAATTAAAATAATTATAAAACACCCCTCTCATCCATTAAAAATACTACCCATCACCCCAATTCACATCCGACCTTCCATGAACTGATACTTGTCCCATTTCTTCCCAATACACTTACCCATCCCCTCTCCAATGTTTATAAGCACTTGGTCTAATTAAAATACCCAAACCCTTTCCCTATTGGTGTTATAAAAGAGTAGAAATTCAATATTTAAATTCAACTTTCTTCTAATTTTAATTTCTTTTCTAGTTATTTTCTTTTTGAATCCAAATCTTCTCTCATAGAAAATGTATGATAAATATAGTACATTTCATATAGTAGATTTTTTTTGATAATATAATAATTAGACATTAAAACCATATACTCTTCATTTTCATCTAAAATTAAAGAATCATTCAAGGGGTGTTAATTTATCACTTAAATTGAATAAGAATTTTCCTCTTCCATTAATCCATTCAAGGATTGAAATAAAATCATTATTATAGTTAAAATAAATAATAATATTTTTATTATAGACTATTTAATATTTATGGAATCATTATATACACAACATGTTGAATAATAATAGAAAACAAGTTCATTGTGTGAAAAAACTGCCAAAAATAATCCCAATGATTTCACCAACATCTTTTCTAAAGATTCATCCAATCCCAAAATAAAAAAACTTATTCACCAATCTAAATAAAATTAATTTCATTAATAAAATATAAATTCATTTCTATATTTCTATTTCTATTTTATGTGAAATTCTATACTTTTATACAAGAGAACCGATCAAGAACCAATAAACCAAGCACTCCCGAGCAAGGAAATTGAACAGAACAATACACAAAAATACTATAAATGAACATAATATAATTATAATAAATCAATTAAATGTATAAAACATTATAAAATATTTTATTATTTTATTTTATTTTATTACCCAGGACATTAATATCATTTGATGAACTGTTTCAGACATTAGTAAAGGGATTTTACCTGAAACTCCAATTTCCTTTCGGGTTACTATTTCCCTCAATTTAACGCATTGTAATTATTATTTATTTTTATATAATTGTTTTACATTCTGTGTATATATTCCAAAGTCATGTATCAATATTAGATAATCCCTCCTTAATGGGGTAATACATGATTAAGAAAGGATCCTTTTTCAATTCTTCCTCATAAGAAAGACCGATTCAAGGGACCTTCCATATTTACTAACCACATCCAATTGCACTTAATATTATTTTTATGCCAATATTATTATTCAGAAATATCTAATTTTATCAATTTAATATATCATATTTAATTTCTGGTTTTATAATAGAAAATATTTATTTCCCACTTTAATTTCTCATTAATGATTTACTTAAACCTCGCTAAAATGATTTGTTACTAAAGTTTCTTTAACCCTCCATTGACTTGTTTCCATATCAATTAGATGTAAATTATCATGATCCATCTATATTTATCCTGCATAATTTCTATATATGTTTTTAATCCATTCTTTGATGGAACATTTATGATATTCTCATTTGTTATGCCTTATGACATGATTAAGATACCCATTTCTTTCTATTGGAAAGCCTCGTGCTTAATCTTTATGTGGAACACATATTCATGAACATTTTATGATGGGTTCATACATATAGTGCTCCATTTAATTGGTTAATTTTACGTCTCATGAGATGTCATGTTGGGACATGGAGTGCACAAGATTACATTATGAGACATTTTGCACCATGTTGTGTAGTCTTGGAAATTAGCCTTGACTCGGGCTTATGTCATGTTATATGTTATTTCCACATTCCTATGGTACCACGATAATATTTTTACATGTCTTATAAGTTATTCTTCCCTATTTATATTCATTTAACATTCCTTTAATTCTATCATTTTATGTCTTCTAGCACATGTGATAAATTATATTTATATTCGTTTTTCCTGGATAAGATTTTTAGCTCATACATTATGTTCATGTATTCCCAAGGTTACTGTATGAAGATGTTTTATCTCAATAGAATTTATGTGATCATTATTGAGATTAAATGGAAATTTATTATTTTTTTTTCTAGGATTTCAAATTATGCATGTAATCTTCTAAAGACACTAGACATTATAGTCATTGTCTCTTAATTTTTTGGTTTATTATGTTTAAAATTGTGTAATGATATTATTGAAAGGATAGGGTATCAATAGACCATGTTATGGTTTTTGATAATGTTTCATCTTTTTAGATGACATGATAGAAATTTGATTGAGCCTTTCTTTTACGGAATATAGATGAGGATTTTGGAGGTAGTTTCATCTCATGAAATTGATATAATAGGAGGAATTTGTGTTATCATTGGATTGGTAGTTGTCTGTGAGATTCATATAGATCTAATCTCAATATGATGGATGTAGTTTTATGATAATATGGAGCTAATAGATGATATAGGTGAGTAAATACCTGCCCTGATCTAGTAGATATTTACCAGGCTATGTTTACTATTTCTGTTGATCTCAATGTTTTCATGTACCCCAGTTGTGGGATATGCCTTTCTACAAAATTAAATTTTATAGAGATCATTATATCTATATGAATAAAAATATTTGGATAGGTTCTATTTTTCCTAGATGGGATATTTTTCATTTTATGTATTCAACTATAATATTCCTATATCATTTTTTAGTTTCAATTCATCATTTAGACACATGTGGCTATTTTGTAATATCCAAAATTCTGATATTCCTGGAATTTGATGATTTGGAGATCCATTTTATATCATAAAAAAACATGTGATGTCTTTAGGATGGGTACTCCATGTTATATTAATCTACTATTATGGTATTTAGTGGGCATATATTTTCTTATGTTGTTAGACTAGATCCTTATGTTTGATTTTTATGTCTTATTTTTCTTTTTATAACCATTTTTATATAGTTTTTTGGTTATCCCATATATTAAATGTTTTGAAATTGGATGGGAATATTATGTATTAATTCACATCTTAGTGCATCATATGTTAGTACTACTATTGGAGTTCTCATGTAGAGATTAATTTATGAACCGCTGTATGTGATCCCAGATGTGGGTGCTGACATTATGTATTCCTTTAGGGTTTTCACAGGATTCACAGTAGATCGGGAAAGGCATATTGTTTCATTTTCTAACAAATTAGATCATGTGGGGTCTCAATATCATATTGAATAAGCACAACTGTTTGCGATATTTGGTATGTGGTTTGGATATAATTTTTAATTTGATAAATTTATAATTATTTTTATATTATTTTTTATATGTTATTGGACTATTGGGCGATCATTTTTTGTGCATGTTAGCATGATTTATGGAAATACGATTGTATGTCATGTTGCATTTTATTATTTCATTCTTTTATTTAAATTAATTAGTTTTGGAACTATGATTATTATTCTCTCTTTTATTAACATTTATTTCTCTCGGATAGACAAAATAGTCTCCCCATCATATTTTAGACACATGTTGTAAATTTGTAGCCTCTCAAATATGGGAAGGTTCAATTTAGGAATTGTGGTTATCTATATAATCTGTTACTTCTAGTTTACCAGGCTTAGTTCATTAAACATATTTATAATATGAATACATATTCTATTAACAAATATATTAACAGTCATGGGTAATTAATATTATTCTGGTTTGAAACACTTAAAGTTAAATTGGGATGTTTTTCAATTAAAAATGATTTCAAAATATTTGTTATATAAAATATATATTTCATAAATTTATAAATTGGTATTGGAAAAATGAACATCATTTTATAAATCTTCATTTTTTAATAATGACAGTATTAATTTTTTGGGTCTTTATGAAATAATAATATTCTTAGTGAATAGTGAAAATACAAATTTTTCAAACAATATCAATTTTATGACACTACCATGATGATAGAGTGACATAAAACATTATGAAATAAAATTTATCTAAAAATTAATGTTTTATTAATATTATAATTGATTTTAATAAGTAATTTTGAACATATAAATATCTATTTGACATTTTTCAAACCATAGTAATGTTTTTATTCAAATAAAAAACTATTTTATGTTCTTCTATTTAAATTATGTTATCCTAAAATTTCATTCATTTTGGTTTTAATTTAAGTCAAATTGTTATCAATTCATTTTATTTAATATAATTAATTCAATTGGAATCAACCATATACATTATTTTTATATAAAATAAATATTATACATAAAATCATCAATGTTCTAAAAATGGGTTCTCACTTTATTTAGGGAACCTATATTATAATATGTTGTTAACACTTATTTAAATTGAATATTAGATATTGGATTACATATTAGGAATTTTCATGTTTAAATTTTTATATTGGTTATATTTAAATTTTACTAATAATTAATATCTACCCAGTCAATAGTTGGTCACCCAGGTAATGGATAAAATGGTTAATGAATGGGTAGGGTTAAAATAGAATATACTACTTAAAATATCAATTAAATTACTCTAAATCTTAATTTTTTATATTTTTTAAAAATTAACCTCTCTTTTCATTGAAATTTTATTTCCATAGATGAGATTTACAAGCGATATTCATATAATTTATTTTGATGATAATAATTTTTATAGGGTTTGCAGAACCCTTACTTAAAAAAGGGATGTTCATATTTTAACATCTATACACATATAGATTACATTATCTCGGCCAAGATATAACAAATTTCATTATGAAATATACTCTTCCTCTTATAGGTCTTTTTCTCACCAAAATAACAATAAAACTTTCATTAATGTGTCAGTTAATGGAAAATATCCAAGGATAAGTATAAGTATTAATGAAATTACTTTATGTTTATTTCTTCTCCCATATCCATCTAATATATTCTAACCATACTAAAAAATGGTCATATTTATATTCACTATAATAACATTTTATTTTTATGATTAAATAACTAATTTACGCTTCATTTTCATTCAATTATAAATGTAAACATCAATCATTCATACATAAAAATTATCATCTTCATGGAGAGATGGGTTTTTCCATTATTAACCATCACAAAATGATTGTAATAAAGATTTAGGTAATGTTGATATATGATAAATAAAATAAATATAGTATTATATAATGATAAAATATAATATAACTTATTTCCCTCCAATCCATTTGAAAAATGATAAGATATCTCATGCGGACATGTAGACAACTACTAACCAAAAGTAATGAAATTAATTTTTCAATATCAACTCACCAAGGTTGTCATAAGGGTTTATTTATTGATTAAAATATTATATTTATAATATGATTATGATTATGTAAACGAAAACCATTAGCTACCATATATAGATTCTATAAATTATAAAAATGAAAATGTAGAAAATGTGTACGTACAAACTATTGTCTCCATGAATCGATGTATATAATTTTTCTTGGCCATAGTTCATGGATAATATCAAGAATATATTTAATGTAAATAAATGATACTTATAACCTGAAAATGTATTGGATATGATATAATTGTCACCAACGTCATCACAGTAAACACCCCTAATATGTTTTTGACATAACAACCTTAAACCTTTTGACATAAACATATCTAGCATATTAACAAAATATAATATTAAAATAACTAAATTTAAATAAATATTTATAAGGGAAATAACTATAAAAGTTTAAATAAAAATTAAAATAACTCATATAATTTTATTATTTAGGTGTTTAATGTATGTACCTGGTTACATGGGAGATAAGGTAAGTGATTTTTATTTTAAATAATTTTTAAATGTATTAATTTTTAATATATAAAATAATTAATCCCAATAATAATTATTTGAAAAAATTCTTTAACATATTAATATATAATGTGATGATTTTAAGATTCATTATCAAATCTAATTTACTTTTTACAATGGTTTTAGAAATATTTTAATTTTTTTTTAATATATATCACATTTGATTATACTTAATAATGTGAAAAATACTGTTTTTTAACATTTATCTCATGAACATATTTCACTAAATTGAAAAAAAGTATCATTATTTATTTATACTATCTTAATTAATTTTTAAATACAATATTATCCACTTTTTTCATGGAATTTTTGTATATAATTTTTTTTCAATATAAAAGGATGTTTCTTCTCATTTTAATGACATAACTACAAGTAAATTTTCATCCATTAAATTTCCTTTCCAATGGTCTCATTATTATAAAGTGAATGATTTTATTTTTTATCTTCATTTATTGGTTATTGGACACTGTGTATGATTATGGGTGAGTCTATAATATATTTATCTACTTCTTTAAGTAATGATATTTTCTATAAGAGAATAAACGATATAATTAAACATGATGGTTATCACAACATAAGTGTCATTATAAGAGTGATATGAAGATTATTTCCTAAGGTAAATAATGTTTTTATATTCATACAAATAGGGTTTTTGTAGTAATATGTTTATTTCATTAGGTGATAAATTGAGAATATGATGTGAAGGAATTTTTTTTCTATTATAAATGTGAAATTTTATTTTCGAGTAGGACTTTCAAATTATTCAACAAAACCTTATGAATAATTTATTTCCATTTATTTTTTCATATAAATTTTTTGTAAAACAAATTTTAAAATAAGTTTCTTATAATGAGATATTAAATTATCATATTAACTAAAATTTTAACTTTTATGAAATCATTATTTCTTGATGGGTATTCATACACTTCCTAATAGGATTATCATCTTTTTATTATTTATATATAATTTATTTATTATAATTTTTTGTTCCCTATTATTTCATATATTGTAACACCCCAACATTCCTTGGTACTTTTCCCTTTGAATAATGCAATAGCTAGCATTTTACGCAACTTCGAGATTATAACACACCGTGACTAATCAAACTAGCCGTTATGAATAGTAATACCCACTTTTTGAAATTTTATAAATTTTATCTTTCAAAATTTACTTCATTTTTGGTTTCGGAATATCGAAATTAGCCTACGGTGAAATTTTGTTATTTTTCTAAAAACATTAAAAATTTAATAAATAGTGAAAATTACTAAATTTTAAGTAAGAACAACATTTTTAATAGAAATGATTAATAGTGATAAATTTAGAATTTCAGTGGTTTTAAAGTATATTTAGAATATAATTTTACAATTTAATACAATTTTGGTCATTGCACCTAAATTCACAATTCAACCGAACATAAACAACTGTCAACATTTTGATAGATATTATTTCTTAAAAACACGCTTTTAGTTTTGACAGCGGAAATTAATTTTAAATTAATTTCTTCTACTTCTGTGTCTTGAATTTTAAAAAATGGATTCTATATTTGGAATCAGGATATCCAAATTTTTTAAATAATAAATATTTATTTTTAGTCATTTTAAATTATTATTTCGGTAAATATTTTATTTACCATGGTTGAAGGGTAAATCCGTTAAATAAGGATAAAAAATGATATTATAATAATATTTAATTACCCTAAAATGTGTGATGAACCAATTGGTTGATACATGTCTGACCATTGATATTTTTGGGTCGATTTTGGGACCCCATTGAGCCACATGTAAGTGATAATGACACTTTATATTAATAATGTTAAAGTAACTGAAAAAATGACATAAGCATATCTCTTTTAGAAAAATAATACATAGGGTTATATTTGTTATATATTCGACTATAAATATTTATTCGAAATCTGAAAACATTTCCTAAATGATTGTATTTTATTTTTAATTTTTCGACAATGAATAATTAATTTTTTTTATGACACAATAATGATGTGGTATTTTCTTTATTAATAAAATTATCAAATAATTCGTAATATAATTGATAAAATAAATATAATTTAAAATATTTGATGCCATAAACGAATTTTATTGGTTTATATGACGTGTTAATATTTCTTAAATGAATTTGGTATGAATTTATAAATTTGTTATGACTTTTACCAAAATCATTTATTAAATAGTATCAATATTGACATAAAAGAGTTTAAAAAAATAATATTATATTATTAATTGATATTCTATTCCTAAAAATATAAGGTTCGAAAAAATGACATATATCATGATAGTTGTATCAGTAATGGACCACTTGGGGGTCTCTTGAAAGTATATAGTAAGTTTATTAACAATATAATATAAAAATACAAAGTTGCATGGTAAATGTCAAATTAATTAACTTGGATTTAAAACTAAAAGATAATGTTAATAAAGTGACCCAAACCTATCTAAAACCTATTGGTTGAGTTGTTATCAACCTATCCACACCATATACTATAAATAATCCACTTTGGAGCCATTAGAAACCGAAAATAATTTTATTATAAAATAAAAGTTCTTGCTTTTCCTAAGATGCCCCTCACCCGTCTTAAAAAAGGGCACACCCCCTTCTCTCATATTCATACCCTAAAAGCCTCTTGGTTCAGACAACCTCTGCCCAAATTTCCGATAAACATCCCTATATTCATACTAGAGGCCTTTCATTAGTCATAAAGACAACTTAATAATTTCTTTTCATCAAATGAAAAAGAAGAACCCAAAGAAGAGGTGATGTTTTCACCACCCTCTTTCATGTTCGTTTCTTATTAAACATCTTGATTCTTTGTTATTTCCATTCCAAAATATTAAATCCAGTATCTTCTATATACTGTGATGTTATTATAAATATTTTACAACCATATTCAGTATTCTATCCATCCTTTGAATGACATGTCACCATACGTGCGTACGTACGACTTAGCATCTCCACGTCATGGTGTAATTGTTATTCAATAAATTATTATTTGGATGGGTATAATAATGATGTGTAATTGAAGTAAATAATAAATATAACATTATAATGATTCTTTATATACGATATACCATCCAATTGTATATTATTTTAATATCAAAATAATGATATTGTCGCTCGTTCATCCGTATGGACTACCGTCTCCATGAACGCAATGACATTCATTCCCCATCGTATCCATTCAAGAATAATTTTCATTTGATGGTTACAAATAATATTTAAAGAATTAATATCATTCTGGATATGAATAGGATACAACATATCAATAAAAACACATCTTACATAACAAATCATATAATGTAAAATGAATCAGTTAACACCCGAAACAATGATAATACAAAGATATTATTAACAAAGCAATGCTAAAATATCATATATTATATCATCTTAATGTATATTATTCTTGTATAATTTAATAACAATTATTTTAAAATTATACAAGAGGTTAACCTACCCTCAACCAAGTAAATTTACATGGTATGGGGTTACCATCTCACTCCTTATTCTTGTGAGATTCATGCCATATTTCCACTATTAACTTTTGTGTGGTGTATGTAATTTCCATAATTGTATTATTTGTGTAATATAATTTAATTTATGTGTATTTACATATTCATTGTATGATACCTCTTTGATGTGGTGTATGTTTCGAATGTTACCAAATTGGTAAGAGTTTATTTCACAATCTCTTCATTATCTGAGGTTCTTTGTACGCAGTTATCTATTGGGACCTCTTTTTCATACACCTCCATGATTCTTAAAAATGTATTTCAAATAATTATTAATATTTTACATACAACGGGTTAAATTCATTTATAACTTTGTTTCACTTTTTATAAGATGTTTATAAGGGAATCTTTCCGTCATTTTCCAAACAAGGTACTTTTTAAACTTTTCGACAAAATTAAGGTAAGAATGTATTTTTTTAACTTATACGGCAGTTGCGTCTATTTTCCACCATTATAAAATTGTTGACACTTCCCTTACAATCTTATAAGAATATTTTCAAAGTAAATTTTTTCATTTTTTTTGTGACTCTTAAATGATTTCAAAAATAGTTATTTCTCTCAAATAGTTTAGATTTCATCTATGTCCACATCATTTTAAATGTTTTAATGATTTATTCTTCAAAACCATTCTCATTAATGTCAATGTTTTCAAAATTATTTTACGGATTTATTTAAATGGACATGAATGTTTTAAATTGTTAATTACGTTAAAATGTTTCAAAGTGGTATGGGACTCTTTGATTCAAAAATTTCGTTAATTGTCTACCTTTCTAAATTGTGTATCTTTTAAATGTTTTCATGAAAAAGGGATATTTCACTCAAATAGTTTTATAAATTATTTTCATCTTTGTAAAATATTTTTATGAATTTTAATCTTGTTTGAAGTTGTTTTATTATGATACAAATCATTTATATTTTATTGAAGGTTTTCTGATATGTTTGACTATGGATGTGTTATTTTTATACCATTCATGGTTTATGGTTAAAGTATTGACATTTACGATGATAGTTTTAATATGAATGTTTATATTATATTTAAAATTTTTCTTATGAGAAATGTATTTGACATAGTTTGTGAAAGGTGAAGCATGCTTTAGCTCCTCGATGCAGCGGTAGGTCTCATTAGACAACGAGATATGGAATTGGCCATGGCCTTTTCCCAATTTGATTTATGGTTTTGACCGAGGCCTTAATCATTTATAGACATCTTGGAAGAGTCCTTGAAAAAATGTTTTAGAATGTTTGTAATTAGACAATCCCTCATTATGGAAATAATATTGATGCTTCATGTGGTCATTCGACTAGTAGAATACCTATGATTATGTTTTATTATGGAATTATTTACTCAAATCATATTCTTTCCATTAAAGTATTCATATTTATTATTGGTAAAGGCATGCAGTATCATTTGTTCACCATGCTTAATATTTATGTTTTTTTTGGATGTATTGCTTACCCTTATTGAGAGTTTGATCTCACCCTTTCTATGTTTTATTTTTTCCAGGATTCCAAGAAGTGTATTGTGATTGATATGCAGGGTTAAGCTAAGGGAATAATGGATTTAATAAATGATTATTTATGTTCTGTTATATATTATATAATGTAATGTACCATTTATGTAAGTAATCAATTTTCCAAGACTGCTTAACTGATCAGTCCTTCGGGACATGATTCCATGTAATCATGTCAATGTATTAAAATAATGCACCGACTATGGGTAACGGGGGTCGGGGCGTTACAGTTGTTATCAGAGAAAGATTAGAAATAACCATGGAAACATGATTTAGATAAACTCTGATTAGAGAACATCGCCTTATGATGGGCATTGAGGATTAGAATAGAAGAACTTCCCAGAATTTTGGTATTGTAGAGATTTTATGAGTTTCCATTGAAATACATCCCTATATGAATATGAACAGGTAGAGACAGAACTGGCACATATGTACCTAGGGGTAAAACTAGAAAACACAGCTTTGAGCTAGACTTGAACAAAAACTGTTGCACGAAAATGGGTCTTGCTTCACTCTTGGTTATGACACTCTCGGGGGATATGCTTAGGATAATTCTCGTTTTCGTTACAAACAATTATGAAGGGCTTATGAGTGTATAATTACTGAAAGAAAACATTTTTATTATAATGTATTATATCCATAAACTGTTCAATTTATTTTAGGTATTTTACAAGTTTGGAATTATTCATTGCAATTCATAAACTGGCCTAGTGTATTCCATTGCATTGAAATGGAGACCAGTAGAAAGAATGTGATCTCCAGCAATACATATGATCCAAAGAGTAATAAGGATCATATATTCCATTGTATTAAGCCAAAATTTAGAAGGTAAATAGTCTCTCGTCTTTTCTCAACATATGAATAAATAGTATCATGTGTTAATAAGATATGTAAATAATTCTCTGGGTCACATGCCTTTGAAGGGATGCAAGAGAAGAAAAGGATGGAATAGAGAATGATGGATAAAGTGAAGATGGAAAAGAATAATTTTCCCATATGTGGTAACTGTGGGAAGAAATACCCTAGAACATGCCTGAAGAGAATGTGAGTTTGTTATAAGTGTGGAGAAAAAGTACACCATGTATGTGACTGCAAGGGTTAGAAAAAGGATTCAAATTTACAATGCTTCATCTCCAAGGAGTTTGGAACTATTCAAACCAATGAATCAGTCATCAGACTATGCTACAAATGATGTTATTGGATAATAATAAACTTTTGATACTACCACAGATGAATAGTAATGACTAGTGTTCTTATGTTGTTATTTATGAATTATTTATTTTAAGTGTTATATCAATGATGTACAGGAAATAAATAAATATTGTACTGTAGTACTATTTCATTGATGATTAATGATTTTATGGTACTATGAAAAGTGAATCTATAGTGAGATAAATTTTTTGGATATTACATGGTTGAAGGAATGATAAACCAAAATATGATCCTAATATTGAGGTACTGATTTTGGAATAAGAGATGGTTGATTTGGGTAAATTATATGAGATATTTTTAAATTCATTGAAACTGATAAAAGATTTGTATATTCCATCATTTTTGGGGTGTACATAATTATTGGATGGATGAAGTATATCTAGTATTATTTAAGGAATAAGAGAGCATGAATGTAATGAATAAGGTTTTATGGTAATTCAGGATGTTTCGGTGTTTTAAAATAATACATGATGAAGGTATTCACATGTTATAACGTGGTAAAACTATCTACGTTATGTTTACATTCCATATAAATTTTGGACTGAGAGTTTATAAAAATATTTTGGATAAGTATAGAGGTTTTAATGGATTATATTTTACATCAGATACTATTGTTAATGTTATTTTTCGATATTTATAAAAAGGACAACACACAGACCGTGTGACAACCCGTCGTGTCAGACAAAGCTGCAGGAATCCATTCCACAAACATAGTGAAATTAGGATTTATCCCCTACCACTAGACTACATGAATTCCCTGGAGTGTATAATGTTGTTTTCATTTTTTAAATGGTATGATAGATGATTTATAAATTTATTTTTGGATCCCGATACAGTTAGGATAAATAGAATATTTTTGAGTTAAATTACCTTTTGGAGAGAAAGATGGGTTTGTGGAAAAAATTTATTAAATATTGAAAGTCTACATGAAAAGTAAGTATATATCCTTACATTATTAGTAAATATAATAAATAAGTTCCTCAACTTTATGAAAGGTAACTGAAAACAAAAACGTTTTCGGTTAACTTTTCCTACTGGGGAATCAAATCGCGTTTAACCAATCACAATTTCGTGATTTTCTTATAGATAATATTCTCCTAATCATTTTTTCTACAACTCTCCATCAGACCATGATGGTTCGTTTCTCCTCCATATCCATTTTATCACAGAATCCTAGAATGGGATATCTCAGGTGTCCTTTGTACTTCTCTTTCTTTCTTTTAATGTAATATTTTTATTAACCCTATTTTCGATATTGGTTTTCCAAAAAAGTATTTTCTATTTTCAAATAAAATTTTAAAAATGTGAGAATTGAATTTATTGAAGGAGGATATAATCTTACACCCCAAGATTCCAAGATACATTTCCCTTTGAATAATGCAATAGCTTGCATTATACGCAACTTTGAGATTCTAACACACTATGACCAATCAAACTACCCGTTATGAATAGTAATACCCACTTTTTGAAATTTTATAAATATTATCATTAAAAATCGACTTCATTTTTTGATTCAGAATATCAAAATTATCCTTGGGGAAATTTTTGGTTTTTTTTGAAAACATTCAATTTAGGATGAATAGTGAAAATTACTAAATTTTTTGTAAAAAATCGTCTTTAATCTAAATAATTAATGGGGATAAATTATGAATTTTAGTGGTTTTAAAGTATATTTATAATATATTTTTATCATTTAATACAATATTCGTCATTTGGCATAATTTTAGATTTAAACTGGACGTAAAAAAGTGTCAATATTTTGATAGATATTATTTCATAAAAACACGCTATTAGTTTTGACAGCGGAAATTAATTTTAAATTAATTTATGCCACTATAGTGTTTTAAATTTTAAAAATTGGATTCCATATTCGGAATCAGGATTTAAAAATTGTGTAAATAGGTAACTCTTATTTTTAGTCATTTTGAATAATTATTTCATTAAATATTTAATTTACCATGGTTCAAGTGTAAATCCAGTAAATAAGGATAAGAAAATAATATTATGATAATATTAAATTTCCCTAAAACGTGTCCTAACACTATTGGTTGATACATGACTGACCATGTGCATCTTTGGGTCGATTTTGGGACACCATGGAGCCACTTTTATTTGATAATGTCACTTTATGATAATTAAGTTAAAGTAAATGCTAAAATGACCTAAGTATATATCTTTTAGAAAAAAAAATTTACATAGGGTTAAATTTTATATATATTCAAATATAAATATTAATTAGAAATATAAAAAAATTTACTAGATAATATCTTTACACATTGAATAAATAAATTAATTTATGACACAATAATGATGCAGTATTTTCCTTTTTAATGAAAGAATAAAATAACTCTTATTATAAATGTTAAAATAAATATTATTGGAAGGTTTGGATTCCATAAACATATTTTATTGGTTTATATTACTTTTTAATATTTATTAAATGAATGTTGATAGAATTAATAATGTTGTTATGACTTTAACAGAAATAAATTATAAAATACTGTCAAAATTGACATAAAAGAGTTTTTAAAACAAATATTATATTATTAATTGATATTCTATTCCTATAAATATATGGTTCTGCCAAAGGACTTATATCATGATAGGTATATCATTAATGGACCACTTGGGGGTCTCTTGTATGTATATAGTAAATTTATTAACCATATAATATAAAAATACAAAGTGATATGGTAAATGTCAAACTAATTAACTAAGAGTTAAAACTAAAAGATAAGGTTAATAATGTGTCCCAAACCTATCTAAAACCTATTGGTTGAGTTTTTTCTACCTATTCCCACCATAAAAATAAATTAAACCACTTCGGTGACATTATAAACCCAAAATAATATTATTATAAAATAATATTTCTAACTTTTCCTAAGGTGCCCCTCAGCCCTCTTATAAAAGGGCACTCCACATTCTCTCAAATTCATACCCTCAATGACATGTTTCCAGGCCAAACCCTACCCAAATATCCTCTAAATATCCCTAAATTCATCCTAGAGGCCTTCCTTTAGTCATAAATCCTACTTAAGAAGCCATTTTGATCAAATCAAAAGGAAGAACCCAAAGAAGAGTTAATGATTTCACCACCCTCTTTCAATTTCATTCTTCGTCAACTTCTTCTTTCTTTGTTATTTTCATTCTAAAATAATAAATCCAGTATCTTCTATATACTGTGATGTTAATATAAATATGGTACAACCATATAAGGTATTCTATCTATAAGGGCTCGGCCTTAAACATTACTTAATATTGAATTCAATTAATAATTCACATTGAGGATCTTTTTAGGTTTAGAGTTTTACAGAATTAGGACATAACTGTTAAATCTAAAAATATTACAAAGTAGACACTTCTACTAAGTTTCCATAGAATAGAAAACACATAAAAAAGAACCATGTCTAGTTCCATGTTTTATATAGCATGAATTTCCCTTGATCCCATCATTGACCCCATTCCACATTATGTCCTGTGAAAAACATTTAAAAAAACGTGGGGTGAGAATAAAAATCTCATTAAGGGATACACAAAGAATGAAAACTATTAGTTTTTCAAACATCAAGTAAACCATGTATATTTATCAAAGTAATACCTTCACCTTTATGAAGTAGTAAAAACTCTTCAATGAATAAAATATCATTACTTACCATTTTTTAACAAAGGATTACCATAAAACCCATATAAAGAGCACATAACATATAAAGGTAACTTGGGACATAAACATACTTAAGTGTAATAACCATACGGTCGACTTCCACACATATCACTTAATGGAATAGCCATACGACCAACTTCCATACATACTTAATGGAATAGCCATACGGCCGACTTCCATACCCAATGCATTGGAGGTTATAACGTAACCACCCGTCCTAGTATTCAAGGGACCACCCGTCATATGGTTTATCACATAACCACCCATCAAATGTCCAAGTACCAATATAAAATCATAAAACATAAAACCAATATAAAGGAATGATAACATATCCACATTTAAATCACAATATATCATTTAAATATATTGACATAATATAATCCATTATCAAAACCATTTTCAATACCAAAATACATAAAAGATTATATGTTATTTATTTTATTATAAAACATTACGACTTGTTGAGGAAGCCAAATACCAAATAATACTCACGACGGGGGAAAAGGTCGTTGTCACCACGTACGTTAAAAGAAACATTCCTTTTTGTCGTTTAGTAAAATGCATCATAGAAAAAGATTCCTTTTGTATAAAAGTAAAATTCAAAGGAGTTTATACAACGTATAAAAGATAGTTGTGTATACAACGAAATGTGCATCAATGAATGGAGATTGAGACGAAGTCCCTTACCTCAGGTCCGACTTGACTCGATCATTCTTTAACGTCCTGAATAATTAACATGAGTTAATTTCTATTTTCTTAAGAAACTTTTTCAAGTTCATTTTTCCTTTTATATCACTTATTTCCAGGTTATAAGCATTATGTAACCATTTATGTTAATAATGTTTGTTTTTCCAATATTTGGTTCTTAAGTCGAAAGTAGACTTATTACAATTACATGTTGTTCGTGTGGTCAATGGTTCCTTATATCAAGAATGACATTACTAATTTGGATATCATATATATCATATATATCTACCATATACATGTATTTATAATATCACATAATCATTTAGAGGTAAAAAATGAAATTCACCGTTCATGGAGACGGTAAGTCGTACGTACGCATGAACACTACTTTCATTTCTATGTCATATTAATGGAATTAAAACTAAATGAGAGGTTTGTATATTTTAATTCCAGATTTATATTAATCATTTAGATGTAGCATAAATCATATATATCCATTATATATATGTACATATAATAGTACATTACTTTTGGGGATATGAAATGAAATGCACCGTTCATGGAGACGGTAAGCCGTACGTACGCATGAACGCTACTTTTATTTCTATATCATAATTCATTGGAAAGAAATAATAATGATATAGAGGTATATTATAATTCCAGTATAAAATCATATATAATAACTTCAAATCCATCCTTTATACGTCCCACATATGGCATTAACGAATCAAATCACTTTGAGGGAGCGGTAGTCCGCACTTCCTAAAATGAAATTATCGTGTTTACCCACAATGGAAACCATAAAGGTATACCACAAATGAAAAATACAGAAGCATAAAGGAAACATAAACATAATATATTTCATATATAAATATAGTGACATCTTAATGTCCACCATTAAAGGTGTTTAAAAGAAGATCGAACAATCATCGTTTCGTGAGGTAGAAATTCGCCAACCACAGAAACAGTATGTTCTTTAACCATTATATGTAGATGTTTGTAAGTGTAGATCGAATGTATATTATAACAACATCCTA
The DNA here is from genome assembly GCA_963277665.1 of Viscum album. Lineage (NCBI taxonomy): Eukaryota > Viridiplantae > Streptophyta > Magnoliopsida > Santalales > Viscaceae > Viscum > Viscum album. The sequence continues at coordinate 203,615,177 of OY728121.1, forward strand.
GTATATTGAAGATACTATATTTTTTAAAAAATAAATGAATAAAAAGAGTTTAGGTGGTTGGAGAAGCAAAATAAAACAAAATAACATAAGTGAACACATTACCTCAAAATCGGGTAACTCCCTTGGATTTGAGCTCAAAGGCTTCCTTGGGAAGACTTATGCCCAATGTGAGGCTTCGAAGAGTAATATAGGGTTGTTGAGGGAAAAAATGGGCAGGGGTTGGCCGAGCCAAAGGCTTTGGAAGTGTGGGTAAACAGTTAGAGGTGGGGGCCTTTTATAAGAGGAGAGGAGGGGCACTATTGGAATGTAAAGCAATGTTACTTTATTTTAAAATAACATTCGGATTTAAGGGGTCCCAAATTGATATAATTCATTTATAAGGTGATAAGGGTTATAAATATACCCATCCAATAGGTTTTGGACATTTGTAGGTCATAGATTTTACATTATCTTTTCATTTTATTTAAATCCTTTATTAATGTTGTAATCGCTGCATCATCATGATGTCATAAATAATTTAATATATTTAATGTATAAAAATTATAAAAAAAATATCATGATGTAGGAAATAGTTTTATCCTTCTAATTAATATTTATAGTAAAAAAATTTACTTGAATAACCCCATGTAATTTTTTTTAAAAAAGATTTCATGTTTGTGTCATTTTTACTTTAACATTTAATAAAAAGTTATTTATGTCATTTCCCAACCAAAGTGGATCTATGGGGTCCCCAAGATGACCCATGAATTTTTTGGGTCGGCCATGACACATCCAATGAGGGTAGGACATGTTTCAAGCTCATCTCATTTTATTAAAACATTATTTTTACCTTAAACTACAGTAATTACCTCTAATCGCGATTAAAAACTTAATAAGTTACTATTCACCAAAAAAAATTATTTTAATCCCATTGAACCACGTTTTAAATCTTAATGACAACCATGTATATCGGATTTTTGAAAATCAAATCACAGAAGTGACAATGTTTCATTTAAACGAAAAATCAGTTTCTTTAATTACCACTTATTGGTTTCACTATTCATCAAAAATTGAAATTTTTCAGAAAAATACCAAAACTTCACCCTAAGCTATATTTGATATTCTGAATCAAAAATGATGTATATTTTACAAAAATTCAAATCATATAAGTCACATTAATTAATTTAATAATTAATTCCTGTTGTCATGACAAATATTGTGTTTTTAAGAAACCATAAGTATCAAAAGATTTACACTAGTTTAAGTCCAATATCAAAGTAAAATTGATTCCAATGACCACCATTGGATTAAATGGTAAAAATATATTCTAATTTCTCTTTAAAACCAATTAAAAAGATAAATTAATCATATAATTAAATTAGATAAAAAAGATATTTTGAATTAAAAAACAACATGTTTTCACTAATCATTAAAAAATGAACTTTATCAGAAAAATACCAAAAATTCACCCAAAGTAAATTTTGATATCCCAATAATAAATAATAATTATATTTTGACAAACATATCTTATAAAATAGTCAAAAGATAGATTTAAAAATGGTTTTCCATAAATAGGCAGTAAAATAATATTTTAAAAATATTAGTGTATTTCAGGCTTAAGATTGGATTTATTTTCATTTTAAGCCTCCAAAACACTACCTAATTCATTAATAGGCATAGATAAAAATATCTAATATTCATTACTTACTTGGGATGTTACATCCTTCCCCCCTTTAGAAAGTTGTGTCCTCACAATTTATTTACTTATCGAATAAGTGGGGGTATTTATCTCTCATTGCATTTTCCGATCCCCATGTTGCCTCTTCAATCATATGGTTTTTACAAAAAACCGTTACCTGATGAATCACCTTATTCCATAAAACTTCCTCCCTGTCGTCAAGAATCTAGACCGGTTGTTCCATAAAATATAGGTTCTCTTCCAGATGAACTACCTCTGGACTAAAAACATGAAATGGATCTGGCATATACTTTCTCAGCATCGAAACATGAAAAATATAGTGTACCTAAGATAAACTCGGAGGAAATTCCACTCTGTATGCAACTGATCCAACTCTCACCAGAATTTCATATGGTCCAATGAACCTTGGACTCATATTTCTTTTCTTACCAAATCGCGTCACACTTTTCCATGGAGAAACCTTGAAAAAAACATGATCACCTACCTCCAAAGATAGATCCTTCTTCCAGCTATCCACATAACTCTTCTGCCTGCTCTGAGATGTTCTCATGTGTTTCTGAATCAAATGATCTTTATCTGCCATCTCTTCTACCAATTCTGGTCCCATCATCTTCCTTTCAACCACTTCATCCCAAAATGATAGAGTTCGACACCGCTTCCCATATAATGCCTCAAATGGTTTCATCTGTATACTGGAATAAAAACTGTTATTATAAGAAAACTCAACCAAAGAAAGATGTTGGTCCCAACATCCCTAATAATCAATCGAACAAGCTCATAGCATATCCTCCAAGTTCTGAATTGTTTATTCTGACTGCCCATCTGATTGAGGATGAGAAGCTGTACTAAAATTTAATTTAGTACCCAATGACTTCTGAAGGCCTTTCCAAAAGTTAGAAGTAAACCTAGGATCACGATCGGACACAATGGAGAGAGGGACTCCATATAACCTGAATATCTCTTTAAGATACAAACGAGAAAGTTGATCTAGTGAAAAAGTATCTCATATAGCAAGGAAATGATCAGATTTAGTCAAGCGATCAACAATAACCCAGATTGCATTATTACCTCGAGATGTCCTCAGTAATCCCACAACAAAGTCAATGGATATGTTTTCCCATTTCCACTTTGGCACTGGTAAAAGTTGAAGCAGCCCTTTCGGTAACTTCCGCTCTCCTTTAACCTGCTGACAAGTCAAACACTTCACAGTAAATTTAGCAATATCTCGTTTCATTCCATCCCACCAGTAATACTCCCACAGATCCCTGTACATCTTAGTACTGCCAGGATGAACTGAAAATGGGGAACTATGAGCCTCACATAACAACTCATTCTTCAACTGTGAATCACCAGGGACACATAATCTCTTCCCAAACCTCAAAACACAATCATTATCAATGTTTAATTCAGGCAACGTACCCTTCTGAACCAGCTCTAACTTTTTCTGCAACTCACTGTCTTGCTTCTATTCTTTCTTGATTCTTTTTGATAGGGATGTTCTCACTCATACCTGAAACAAAATAGAAGAACATTCTGCACCAACAACTTCTATGCCAAAGTTCATCAAATCAAAAACCCAAGGATTTCATTCCAAACGTAGCATGGTTAATGAAGCATTACCTTTTCGACTCAAAGCATCGGCCACTTTATTTTCTATTCCCGGATTGTAATGAATTGTACAATCATAATCCTTGATAAATTCCAGCCATCTCCTCTGTCTCATGTTAAATTCTTTCTGAGTGAATATATACTTTAAAATTTTGTGATCATTATATATTTCACAATTTAATCCATAAAAATGATGCCTTCAAATTTTTAGAGCAAAAACAATAGCATCTAGTTCCATGTCATGTGTAGGGTAATTTACCTCATGAGTTTTCAACTGACGTGAAACATATGCAATTACCTGATCATTCTGCATAAGGATACAACCAAGTCCCTTCAACGAAGCATCACTGTAGATAACAAACTCACCATTCATGGAAGGAAGTGCCAAAACTGGAGCATTCACTAATATTCTTTTCAACTCCTGAATACAATCATCACATTCCTTTATCTAGATAAACATAACACCCATCCGAGTTAGCTTAGTAATTGGACTAGATAATCGTGAAAACTTTTCAACAAAACATCGGTAGTAACCTGCCAAACCAAGAAAACTACAGATCTCAGTTACATTTGCGGGTCTTGGCCATTTTTCAACAACTTTTGTTTTATTAGTATCAACAGTTATGCCATCTTTTGAAACAATGTGACCAAGGAATAAAATTTGTTGTAACCAAAACTCACACATTCTGAATTTTACATATAGTTTCTTTTCTTTTATGGTTTTCATGATAACCATTAAATGACTTTCATTCTCCTCTTTAGTTTTAGAAAACACAAAAATATCATTGATCTCAACACTATCCCTGATATTTTTCACCATTGACCACCACTAATCAGCTTCACCTTCAAAATGGTAAACTGAAAGACTAACCTTTTGATGTTTTGAACACCCCATGACATCAAAAATCTTCTCAAGTGATTTAATCCACCCTTCAGCTAGAACAGGGTCAGATGATCCTCTGAATGATGGGGGATGTTGCCTCATGAAATGTTCCACCACTGACATGTTCCTCTGCGGTTGATCTGGTTGATCTCGTGCATGGATACGAACACCATTTATAGTATGAGTCAGTTGTGCCATCAGTGAAAAAAACTGTTCAGTGCCGATCACGACCATCTCAGGTTTTTGATTTGGAAGTTTTTCTTCCTCCTGATGTCGCCCCAACATAGCTGTTTTGTTTCCTCTGCAGAAAACCATTCTGAACACAGAAACATCTTAGGAGAAGCATCATGGTAATCTTTAAATTCTATATCATTTCAGTCATACCTTAAATTAACTTATAATTTAAGAATTTTATATGACCTAAAGTTGTCTAAACCGTCCTTTGATACCAACTATATGGACCCAGCATTAAACATTACTTAATATTGAATTAAATGAATAATTCACATTGAGGATCTTCTCAGGTTTAGAGTTTTAGAGAATTAGGTCATAACTGTTACACCTCAAAAGATTACAAAGCAGACACTTCTACTGAGTTTCCATAGAATAAAGAACTCTTAAAAAAGAAACATGTCTAGTTCCATGTTTTATATAGAATGACTTTCCATTGATCTCATCCTTGAACCTATTCTAGATTATGTCATGTGAAAAACATTTAAAAAACATGCGGAGAGCATAAAAAGCTCAATAAGGGATACACAAAGAATGAAAACTGTTAGTTTTTCAATCATCAGGTAAACCATGTATATTTATCAATGTAATACCTTCACCTTCATGAAGTAGTAAAAACCCTTCACTGAATAAAATATCATTACGTACCATTTTGTAACCAAAGGATTACCATAAAACCCATTTAAAGAACACATAACATATAAAGGTAACTTGGGACATACACATACTTAAGTGGAATAACCATACGGTCGACTTCCACACATATCACATAATGGAATAGCCATACGGCCAACTTCCATACATACTTAATGGAATAGCCATACGGCCGAATTACATACCCAATGCATTGGAGGTTATAACGTAACCACCCATCCTGGTATTCCCGGCACCACCCGTCATATGGTTTATCACGTAACCACCCGTCAAATGTCCAAGTACCAAAATAAAAGCATTAAACATAAAACCAATATAAAGGAATGATAACATTTCTACATTTCAATCACAATATATCATTTAAATATATTGAAATAATAAAATCCTTTATCAAAACCATTTTCAATACCAAAATACATAAAATAGTATGTGATATTTATTTTATTTTAAAAACATTACAGCTTGTTGAGGAAGCTAAAGACCATATAATACTCGCGGCGGCGGAAAAGGTCGTTGTCACCACGTACGCTAAAAGAAACATTCCTTTTTGTCGTTTAGTAAAACACTTCGTAGAAAAAGATTCCTTTTGTATAAAAGTAATAGTCAAAGGGGTTTCTACACCGTATAAAATATAGTTGTGTATAAAATGAAATGTTCCTCAATGAAAGGAGATTGAGATAAAGTCCCTTACCTCAAGTCCGACTTGACTCGATCGTTCTTTAACGTCCTGAATAATAAACATGAGTTAATTTCTATTTTCATAAGAACCTTTTACAAGTTCATTATTCCTTTTATATCACATATTTCCATGTTAGAAACATTATGTAACCATTTATGTTAATAATGTTTGTTTTGTCCATATTTGGTTCTTAAGTCGAAAGTGGACTTCTTACAATTACATGTTGTTCATGTGGTCAAAGGTTCTTTATATCTAGAATGACATTACTGATTTGGATATCATATATATAATATATATCTAGCATATATATGTATTTATAATATCACATAATCATTTAGAGGTATGAAATGAAATGCACCGTTCATGGAGATGGTAAGCCGTACATATGCATGAACACTACTTTCATTTCTATGTCATATTAATGGAATTAAAACTAAATGAGAGTTATGTATATTTTAATTCCAGAATTATATTAATCATTTAGATGTAACATACATCATATATATCCATTATATATATGTACTTATAATAGTACATTACATTTGGGGATAAGAAATGAAATGCACCGTTCATGGAGACGGTAAGTCGTACGTACGCATGAACAGTACTTTCATTTATATCTCATAATTTAATTGGAAGAAATAATAATGATATAGAGTTATATTCTAATTCTAGTATAACATCATATATAATAACTATAAATCCATCCTTTATACGCCCCACATATGGCATTAACGAATCAAATCACTTTGAGGGGGCGGTAGTCAGCACTTCCTAAAATGAAATTATCGTGTTTACCCACAATGGAAACCATAAAGGTATAACACAAATGAAAAATACAGAAGCATAATGGAAACATAAACATAATATATATCATATATAAATAGGTTGACATCTTAATGGCCACCATTAATGGTGTTTAAAAGAATATTGAACAATCATCATTTCGTGAGGTACAAATTCGCCAACCACAGAAACTGTATGTTCTTTAACCATTAGATGTAGATGTGTGTAAGTGTATCTCGAATTATTATTATAACAACATCCTAGTATATTTAAGATACATTAATAGTTACAAAATAAATTAATAAAAAGAGTTTAGGGGGTTGGAGAAGCAAAATAAAACAAAAGAACACAAATGAACACATTACCTCAAAATCGGGTAACTCTCTTAGATTTGAGCTCAATGGCTTCCTTGGGAAGACTTATGCCCAAAGTGAGGCTTCAATGAGTAATATAGGGATGTGGAGAGACAAAATGGTCCGGTTTTGGACGAGCCAAAGGCTTTGGAAGTGTGGGTAAAGAGGTAGAGGTGGGGGCCTTTTATAAGAGGAGAGGAGGGGCACTCTTGGAAAGTAAAGAAAAGTTACATTATTTTAAAATGAGATTCGGATTTAAGAGGTCCCAAATTGATATAATTCGAGTATATGGTGATAATGGTTCTATATATATCCATACAATAGTTTTTTAACTTGTGTAGGTCATTGATTTTATATTATCTTTTCATTTTATTTAAATCCATTATTAATGAGGTAATCGCTGCATCATCATGATGTCATAAATAATTTAATATATTTAATGTCTAAAAATTAGAAAAAAAATATCATGATGTATGAAATTGTTTTATCTTTCAAATTAATATTTATAGTCAAAAATATTACTTTTATAACCCCATGTAAAAATTCATTTAGTAAAACATCTCATGTTTGTGTTATTTTTACTTTAACATTTAATAAAAAGTTATTTATGTCATTTCACAACAAAAGTGGCTCCCTGGGGTCCCCAAGTTGACCCATGGATTTTCTTGTCCGTCCATGACACATCCAATGAGGGTAGGACATGTGTCAATCTCATCTCATTTTATTAAAACCTTATTTTTACCGTAAACTACACTGATTACCTCAAATCGCGATTAAAAACTTAATAAGTTAGTATTCACCAAAAAAAATTATTTTAATCCCATTTAACCACATTTTACTTCTTAATGACAACCATGTATGTCGGATTTTTGAAAATAAAATCACAAAAGTGACAAAGTTTCATTTAAACGAAAAATCAGTTTCTTTAATTGCCACTTAGTGGTTTCACTATTAATCAAAAATTGATGTTTTTCAGAAAAATACCAAAACTTCACCCTAAGCTATATTTGATATTCTGAATTAAAAAATGTTGTATATTTTACAAAATTCAAATAATATATGTCACATTAATTAATTTAATAATTAATTCCCGTTGTCATGACAAATAGTGTGTTTTTATGAAACAATAAGTATCAAAAGATTGACACTAGTTTAAGTCCAATTTCAATGTAAAATTGATTCCAATGACCACCATTGGATTAAATGGTAAAAATATATTCTAATTTCACTTTAAAACCAATTCAAAAGATAATCTAATCATATAAATAAATTATATTAAAAAGAGTTTTTGAATTAAAATACAACATTTTTTCACTATTCATTAAAAAATGAACTTTATCGGAAAAATACCAAAAATTCACACAAAGTAAATTTTGATGTCCCAATCATAAAGAATATGTTTATTTTGACAAAAATATCATATATAATTTTAAAAAGATAGATTTAAAAATGGTTTTCCATAAAAAGGTAGTAAAACTATCTTTTAAAAATATTTGTGTATTTCATGCTTAAGATTGGATTTATTTTTATTTTAAGCCTCTAAAACACTATCTAATTAATTAATAAGAATAGATAAAAATATCTATTATTTATTACTTACTTGGGATGTTACACTATCCATCCTTTTAATGACATGTCACCATATGTGTGTACGTATGGCTTACCGTCTCCACGTCATGTTGTAATTGTTGTTCAATACATTATTATTTGGATGGGTATAATAATGATGTATAATTGAATTAAATAATAAATATAACATTATAATTATTCTGTATATATGATATACCATCCAATGATATATTATTTTAATAACAAAATAATGATATTGTTGCTTGTGCGTATGTACGGACTACCGTCTCCACGAACATGATGAGATTCAATCCCCATCATATCAATTCAAGAATAATATTCATTTGATGGTTAAAAATAATGTTTAAAGACTTAATATAATTCATTATATGAATAAGATACAACATATACATAACTAACACATCTTACATAACAAAGAATATAATGGAAAACGAATCAGTTAACACACGAAACAACGATAATACAAAGATATTAGTAACAAAGCAATGTTAAACGATCAATATGATATCATATTATTGTATATGATTCTTGAATAATTTAATAAAAATTATTTAACCATTATAAAGGAGGTTAACCAACCCTCAACCAAGGAAAAGTACATGGAAAGGGAGTTTCATCTCACTCTTTATTCCCGTGGGATTCATGCCATATTTCCACTATTACCTTTTGTGTGGTGTATGTACTGCCCATAACTGTATTATTATTGTAATACACATTAAATTTTGTGTAATTACATATGCATTGTATGATACCTCTTTCATGAGGTGTATGTTTTGTATGTTAAAAAATTGGTAAGGGTTTATTTCACACACTCTTCATTATTCGATGTTGTTTATACGTAATTATCTACTGGGGCCTCTTTATCATCCACTTCCATGATTCTTAAAAATGTATTTCATATCATTTTTACTATTTTACAGAATATGGGATAAAGTCATTTATACACTTTTCATACTTTTTATATGATGTTTATAATAGAATCGTTCTGTCGTTTTAAAAATTAGGTCCTTTTTAACCTTTTCGAAAAAATTAAGGTGTGAATGACTTTTTTTAACTTATACAGTGGGTGTGGCTATTTTCCACCATTATAAAATTGTTGAAGCTTACCTTACAATATTATAAGAATATTTTCAAATTAAATGTTTTCTTTTATAATTATGTGACTCTTAAATGATTTCAAAAAGATATATTTCTCTCAAATAGTTTTGATTTCATCTATCTCAACATAATTTTAAATGTTTTAAATATTTATTCTTCTAAACCATTCTCATTAATGTACGTGTTTTCAAAATGTATTTAAGGATTTATTTAAATGGACATGAATGTTTTAAAATGTTAATTAGTTTAAAAATATTCAAAGTGGTATGGGACACTTTGATTCAAAAATGTCTTTAAATGTCTTCCTTTCTAAATTGTGTAACTTTTAAATGTTTTCATGAAAAATGGATATTTTTCTCAGTGTTTTACAAATCATTTTCATCTTTTTCAAAATACTTTTATGTATTTTAAAATTGTTCGAAGTTGATTTATTATGATACTAATCTTTTATATTTTATTGAAGGTTTTGTTATATGTTTGACTATGGATGTGTTAATTTTATACCATTTGTGTTTTATGGTTAAATTATTGACATTTATTACACTAGTTTTAATAAGAATGTTCATGTTATGTTTCAACATTTTCATATGAGGAATGTATTGGACATATTAAGTGACTGATAGAGTCTGCTATAGCTCCTCGATGCATAGGTAGGTCTCACAAAACAACTAGATGCGGAATTGGCTGATTCCTTTTCCCAATTTGATTTATGGTTTTCCCGAGGTCTTAATCATATTTAGAGGTCTTGGCCGAGCCCTTGACAAAATATTTTAGAATCTCTGGCATTATACATTCCCACATTATAGAAATAATATTGATGGTTCATGTGGTCATTCGACATGTAAAATACCCATGATTATGTTTTATTATGGAATTATTTACTCAGTTCATATTCTTTCCATAAAATTATTCTTGTTTATTATTGGTAAAAGAATGTGTTTTCAATTATTCACCATGCTTAATATTTTTGTTATTTTCTGCTGTATTGCTTACCCTTATTGATCATTTGAGCTCACCCCTTTCTATGTTTTATTTTTTCATGAATTCCAAGAAGTGTATTCTGATTGATATGCAGGGTCAAGATAAGGGAATAATGGAGTTCATAACGGATTATATATGTTGTGTTGTATGATATAAAGTGTAACGTAAAATTTATGTATGTAATATATTTTCCAAGACTGTTAAACCAATTATTACTTCGGGACATGATTCCTTGTAATCATACCAATATATTAAAATAATTTACTGACTCTGGGTAACTAGGGTCGGGGAGTTACATCTTTGCTTCAATGGAATGTGTGATATAGATGAAATATTACATTGTCCAAAGGTGGAATTCAATCAATGAATAAAATGTTAAATTAATGAAATAGGATATCAAAATTATTAAATCATTTTTTTCTAAAAATGTACAATGTAGGGAGTCATCAAATTTTTATTTAATGTTTTCCCTAATTATAAATATTAAATAAAACAGAATGATCTGGGAGAATAATAAATGAGAAAATATTGTTACGCACCATTTAATTTTGTGTTTTAAATGTTATGGATTTTCATATATTGTATCAAGACATTATTTAATGTTTTTATACATAAAATGTAGGTGTTATGGTTAAGGGAATTAAACATGGTATCAAATAAATTGTTTTAATAATTTTTTTGATTTGGATATTTGTTAATGATAACATTTATAATAGTATATGTTTTTATTATATATTCATGTTAAATATTTTTTATGTATTTATACATTAAATCATTTAAAACGTTTCCATTCACAATGGTTTTTAGATAAAAATCAATGATGATAATGTATTAAGGAATTAAGAAGATAAAATACTTTTGATTCAGTAACCCGAAATTATTATATTTGGAGATGAGAAATTTGTTTCTATGTAAAATCAATTAACATATTCTATAATTATAGTGATAAGGTAAATAGATATTACATATTCTCAATAGAGGAATATGATGATAGTAGTTAATTTTTAGAAACATTTCCCTCTAAAAATTAGTGGATCATTCGAACCAATGAAAATGGAAGGGAAAATGAATGATTTAGAGAATATTTTCGATATTCTAAAATATTTATAGTGTTATAGGGTAACTATTTATATTTATAATTTGAATGGTGAAGTTGATCATTGATGGTTTTAAATTAGAATAAAAAGAGGGAAATGAAATTGATACCATGAAATTTAATGTATTTAAGGATCATTTCTGTGATAAATATTTTCCAATTGTTGTTTTTCTTATTATGGAAAATAAATTCATAGAGTTGATGAAAAATCAGAAGGATTCAATTTTCCGATATGAAGTAAATTTTAATATATAGTACATGTATGCACTGAAAACAATTTCATTTCATTATAGAAAATTGGATTTATTTTACTACGATTGGAACCATGTTTATAAATTGATTTATTTACTCATGATTTTAAAAGTTATGACGAAATTTTCATGATTTTCCGAAAAGGTAGATATAACGTTGATATAATTTTATAACCATAAAGAGAATATTAAATCCAGATAGAAATAATTGGGGAATCATCTATAGGGAAAACATAAATGTAAAAAAATAATATTCAATCATGTGATAAATTAGGTAATAATAATTTTATGGTATTTTTAACGATGTCTGGATTGTTGCATTGATGTGGTATGATAGGGTATTTGTTGCAATATCATGTGATTTTAAATTTCATAAATCATGTTTTTGTCATATATGACATAGAATGAAAAACATTTAATTAATGTAACACCCTGATTCTTTAGTATTTATTTTTCGTTTAAAATAAATCCAATACATTCTATATATTATTATTAAGGGAACAACGTGTTTAAAATAAATGTGATAATCAATTAAAATATTATTATATAAATATGACCATTATAACATAACTATTATTTTTTCATGTACTAATATTAATCAATAAATTATGAAAATTAAATAGTTTATTAATAGATAAAATAATATCATTGGATATATATTGATTAGAAATAAAATAAAAGAAATTTCAAATAAAAAATAAATTGTTCAAAAAATATATTAATTTTTTATAAGGCGGGTTAGTCCTGATTTCTGCATATAATTTAAAATTATTTTCATAATTTTTTAAAAATTTAAATTTATAAAATAAAATATATTTTTAAAATCTAAATTTCATAAATATCATGGGGTGATTTTTTTAGAATTTGTGGAAATGATTAATTTTTTGGATGAATATATGAAAATACCTATTCTTATGGAAAATTTACTCTCCATTTAAATCATTTTCAATGTTAAATTATTTATAAAATATTTAATCAACTAAAAATAGTTCAATTATATTAATATTTAACTCATTTAGGCAAGTCAAACCAATTTCATACTCTATTATGATGTAATAACTTTTTAAAATTTTGAATGTTTTTCTGTAGATAATCCTTATATTAAGAAAAAAGTGTGTTTAATTATAAATTTAATTATAAAAATAATGTTAATTTAATTTCAATAAAATGATTAAATATTTCTAAATTAAATAATTTATATTATTTAATATGATTAACTTAATTTTTACCCTAATTAATACTAAAAACAGTAATAAATTATTTAAAATAGTTAATTTAAAAATGGGTTTATTAGGGGTTAAAATCAAGAGATAAGGGTTAATGTGTCCTTAAAAATCACCAAAAAATTTCGATTTCCCATATATCAGCATTTTAACCCCAGTTTTTATAGAATTACAAATTTTCTATACTTTTACAGGATACAAACATATCAATCAATTATTCATTCCAAAAATTCCATGTGTGTACTCTTCCCCATTATTAAAAGTCCACTCATTCTCTTCTCCTCTTCAAACATCCATAATATTTTGGTTTATCCAATACTTACCAAAATATATTCCTTATATTCCTCCCAAAATCATAGAGAACTGTGTTTTATCTATAACACCATTTATATATTTTCAGATATTCCTTGACCCTTTATTTTAACATTCTATCGTATGGGGTCATCTTGGGTTTCATTGGGTGGAAAAAATTAGGACATTTCAATTGTATGTGTATTACACGGTAGGCTGATTATATTCAAAAATAGTGTTCCCAACCAGTGTAATCTATTCATACTCTTAAAATTGGGGTGTTCATGGTTGACAAGTGGTCAAAAAAAATTCTCTATCCTTGTTGAAATAGATAACCCAACCAATTTTAAGAAAGTTTCGGGTGCACAATTTCAAAAACTATATGGCCTTTTCCCTATTACTAAGGGATTCTTTTCTTATTATTCAAAATAATTCAAATTAATATAACTACTATTTCTTCACACGCATGACCCTAAATCTAGGTATTGAAAAATCATAGTTCTTGGTGCAACTAAAGAACCCATCTATGTATCCTCCAAACCCCTTCCAAGGAGGATCTAACCCTAATGGATATCAATTGATCCCTCTCTTGTAGATTATCTTCATTCATTCCTTATCTCTCGGTATCAATTTCTTTTTTCCACAATGTTTTATAGATGATATTTTTTATAGTTATTAAATCATTTTTTTGGATCTTGAGTCTAGGAAAGATTTATTGATCTATGTTTTCATCATTTATCATTGGAAATTTCTATTATGGATGTTGAGTTTAGATACCATGATTAAATTCCGAGGGTTCGATCGATATTTTCCATCAATAACAATAATTTTTTTTACATAACATAAATTTAATTCAATTAAAATATCAAATCCAAATTATATTTTAATTGGAATTTGAATAGATTTTGTAGGGATTTTTATAAAAATCAGAAATTCCAATTTATTTTGAATATGGGGTGAATTTTAAAAATTGATGAAGATTTTTACATTTATTTTATAAATTATGTCAGAACGTTTCATAAATAGATTTTTTAAAACCTATGATTTGTTTTATTTTTAAACTACTTTAAAAGATAAAAATTTATGTCTTAATTTTGAAATTGATTTAGAATATTGAAATGAATGAAATTTTAAATGAGGTTTTGAGTGAAATGAAATATATTTCACAATATTTACTAATTTATTGAATCACATTGGACTCGGGTTATGTAGTATGTGGTTATGATAAGCATTACAGTAAGGTAATTTCCTATAAATTGATTGGTGATGAAAACACTATCTAAAAAATGATAGGATTGTAATTTTCCATTAAGTGATATTGGATGATTATAATCTCCCATATGCAGTATTTGATATTATATATGATCCCTAATATGAGAGTATGAATATCCTATAACAAGTAACTATTTTAACATAACTAAATTTACCATTATTCAATGAATTGTTTTTATTACAATGAAATCAATATGTTTGTGTGTGTGTGTCTTTTTGTGTGTTTATTTCATTTGGAATCTATTTCACTCATCCTGGTTGATTTATGTAAATTTTTCTATGTAAAATTTTAAAAAATATATTTTTTGAAATGTCTCCATCTTTTTAAATGAAAATCGTGTTTAGATTCATATGTGAAATGGTATTTGTCTTCCTGTTTTATTAAAATTTCAAATTGTGATTGGTTTATTTATTATATTATCATATTATGGAAAACACGTGAGACCCTATTGGGATTTTATCTGACAAAATACCTATTCCTTTAGGAAATAGAATATTTCCATCCAACTTTGAGCAAGGGGAAAGTACCAAATGGAGGTAGTGGTTGTTGATGATCTTATGTGATTATAATGTGAACTATTTGGGATATTTTAATTATGCTTGTATATTTTTTAGAAAATTTTATGATTTACTGCTTGGGTCATGATATACCTATTTGGTTTCAAGTTCATTATCCTTTGGAATTTTCCTTGAGAATATATATCTATAACTTTATCTTCAATAGTTTTTTTAAAAAAATTCATTCCCACTTTTTTCTTGTACGATTCCATTTTCTATTCTCCAAACCATGAGGATAGAGAATACTTTTCACGCTATGGTAGTTATGGATTGGTGATTAGGGTATTGGTGTTTCCATATTGGTTTTTAAAATAAGTGGTATCAATGTTATCGGTTTTTCATCTTAACAATAAGTGAATGTGTAGTTTAAAAATCTGTTTGGACTTAATAGGTAATTGTGAGTGAGTGTGTGGACAGATTTCAATATAACGAGCCTTATTTCCACATTAGTGGGTGTTTTGCGAA
Source organism: Viscum album (assembly GCA_963277665.1). Classification (NCBI taxonomy): domain Eukaryota; kingdom Viridiplantae; phylum Streptophyta; class Magnoliopsida; order Santalales; family Viscaceae; genus Viscum; species Viscum album. The sequence goes on from OY728121.1 coordinate 203,630,874, forward strand.
AGGCATAATGTGTATTAGTTCTATTATTTCCTTTTATTTATATTTTTATATACCAAAATAATAATTATTTTTTCATATCTAATAAAATTAATTTCCATGTCTCTCTCATTGAGTTGTATATATCAATAATCATATTATGTCTTTAATGTTGTCATCTAAAGTTGTATAGAGTAATGTCATTGAGAAGAAGTGTGAATAGGATCCATGAGGAAACAAATAATAAAGCAAATTGATCAGCTCCTCCCACAGACAGGAATCTAGTTGGGGTTATTGTGTGTGCTTTGAAATATCTAGAATAACAACCCGCACATATTTCCATTCAGGTTCCAGTTTTGGAGAAATATAAATATTATTTCTAATGAAAGGATATTTGGATATTTCTCCAAAAGACCATAGAGTTCCAGGTATATAATCATCCTCATGTGTATAATAATGGGTAGATAATTATTAACCATATGTATGAGTTCTTACATATTTTTCACATAGTCAAGGTCAAATATGACACTTTTAAGCTAGAGGGACCTACCAGGAGATGGTAAGGCAAAATGGTGAAGGATATGAATCATGGCCGATTAGTATGGAATGAAATATAATAATATTTCCATTGACAGTTTCTATCAATAAATTATTGTGCTGACTATGGAATTACAGTTTCACAAAATTTATTTTCCGAACAAAACTATAGAATAATATGCAATCCAATTCATTGAGCTAGTACAATTTTCACCTGAGATTGTATCAAATAATACGATTGAGGAATTATTGATAGATATGTTAATTTGATATAATATTATTTATTATGTTTTCATGGTAACGAAATATTCTTCTGTTGATGTACATGATAGAGCGCTAATGCTCGACCTTGAGCTGGCGGGTTTGTAAGGTTTGAGGGGAGTTATTTTTAATCATAATGGTAGTTTTCTTAGTTACTTTAATTTAAATATGAATCATGATTATTTTAATAGTTTTTCTCAATAAAATGATTATTTTATCCCTATGTTATATCTTAGAAGAGTCCCTTTGACTTGTGTCCAGTGTGGCAAGAATTCACCCTTAAAACATTCCTTCACTAAGGAACCAAAAATATTTCATCCCTACACAGGCTCATGTCAAATGAAAATGATATTTCATATCTATTTTTCTTGATATAGTTTAATGTTTATAATTTATATAATTTTTTTCTGGTGAAATCGAACAGTTCATGATATATGCGGTTTTGTCCATATGAATCTGGAGAGAAGTTTCTTCACATAGTGGGAGAGTCTCTAGAGGAGGCTGATATGGGTCATGTTACCTAGAGAGGTACCATTATTATAGATTCATCATTAGTGAATTTATTATTCGATTCATGTGCATCTCATTCATTCATTTTGACTCATATTATAATTCATATAAACCATCCAAATAGATTTTATCGTATGTTATGGATATTAATACACCCATCAGAACTAAGAGTGAACATGGTATTTGTTATCTATATTTTTTTCTCTATTTATTAGATATTAATAATTCATGAAATTTTGTGATACTCAACATGAAACCTCTTAATTTAGTTCTCATGATGATGTTTATCATTTCTAAAAATAATATATTGATTGTTATATTTGGTAGGTCTCCATTACTACATATAATGGGGTGTACCATATCATTCAGTGGGAGGGGGACTAGTGGTCTCGTAGATCCAAAACCTCTTATATAGAGTCAGTGAAAGTCTTATTAGTGTATTCTATTCACATGGAGCCTACAAATTTGAGTGTTGATCTCCCTCCATTTTTCATTTTGTTTCCTATTGTTTTTCTTTTTAAATTCTCCATTTTTGCACCGGTAATAGAGGTATACTTATATATTGATTTAGGGATTACTATTAAACAAACTACAATCATATTACTGCATAGAATGAGCTAAAATTAAATAGTTGAAGAATCAAATTGACAATCAGTTAGAGAAATTATATATATGACGGAGTGTGTCCTCCTTGGGTGGAGTAGATTCTCATTTCTAGGAATGAAGAAAAAACACTTAGCATATGTGTTGATTCATGAAAACTAAATCCAGCCACACTAAATAATCAAAATCAATTTCCATAGATTGAGGATCCATATTACAAGTAAAAAGGGATTAATTGGTTTTTGATGATTGATATTTCATCTAGATTTCACCAGCTTTGAATAAAAGTATCTAACATTCAAGAAACCAGCTTCCAAAGAAATTATGGCCATTATGACTATATTTTCTTGCTATTTAGTCAAACTGATGATCTGGATGTCTATATGGATGGTATGAATAGGATCAGCCATGATTATTTTGTAAAATTCATGGTTTTTTTGTTGATAACATGCTCATGTAATCTTTTTCAAATGAGGATCATGTTATTTATCTGGGAGAAATTATAGAATTTTTTAGAAATCAATCACATTATGGAAAGTTAAAAAATGTGATTTTTATATTTATGATCTTCTATTATAGGTACACATTATTATGGAACATGGTATAGTAGTTTATTTTAGATGGTTAATTTTTTTATGAGACGCGGTAACCGTGGAATGTTTCTGAGATTTTGATATTCAATATTTTGGTAGGGTATTATCAATAGTTCATGAAGGATTTCTAGATGTGGGATTATTTAATGACCATTCTCATTCGTAAGGGAGAGATGTTTTCATAGGATGATAAATTTTATAGTTATTTTCTTAATCTGAAACATATTTTCACTAATGCACTGATGTTGACTATTATAGATAATGTGTTGGGAAATATGGTTCTTAAGGACACAACATTCTTAAGAGTGTGTTGTGTTCTTATTCTTGGTGAACATATCATTTATTATTGATGTTGGTGTCTTATGAAATATGGGATTTATTACCCAACACATAACCATGATATGATAGCTGTAATGCATGAACATAATAGTTAACATCATAATTTTTTAGACAATGGATTACTTTGTATTCCAACCATAAGATATTGATTTATATCTTCTATAAAATATATTTGAATCATTATCATTCATGTTGGGTGTACTGCCTAAAATTATTTTGTTTCTATATTTCGTATACCATAGGGAATGGAAATTATGTCACTAATACATTGAGTATAAATCATTTATCCTAATACATGATACAATCATTGTAGGATTGGAAATTGATTACCATTTTTTCATAGATAAAAGTAAAATATCAATAAAATAAAGGATAAGGTTTTCATGGAATGTGTTCCCTTATAATACACTATTCCTAATGTGATTCTTCAGGAACATTCACATGATAATGAATTTCATAGAATTAGAGACTCTAATTATAGTGGGGAGACCATTTCTATGTTGTCATTCTCAATGGAGGGTATTATATATTTTCATAATCGGTTTTTAGGTTGGATTCCAATAAAAAAAATAGTCCATGTGATATTTCTATAACTCCCAATGGGATCTTCACCATGGATCCAAAAAAATGTTTTATGAAATAATGTGGTGATTATTTTTTCCAGTTATGAGAGGAGGAATCACATACATCATTTCACACGTCCATACTTCCCAATAGGTCAATGTCGAGGAAAAATGGCCATCCAGTTTTCTCTATCATCCTCTAATTCCATCTAGGAAGAGGGATGAGATTTATCAATACAATGTGTTTGTATTTCAGTGAACCCATGAAAACAAGAATGTAATTTTGGATGTGATAGATATGAAGACAATATATGATAACTTTATACCCATTCGTGACACAACCAAATTCTATGAAATGTGAAATATCTATTCGAATATTTCACTATAAAGGAGGTATATATTCTATACTATCTGATAGGGATAAATTTATAATTCTTACATTTAGAGGCTTCCAGGTGGCAATGGGACCTCCAGTTCATTTGAGTATGAAATGTGATCCACAAATAGAAGTCCATATAGGGAGACCTATACATGTTACTAAAGATATTCATTATTTCTACATCCTCAATTTTGGTGTAACATCTTATTATCATTGGGGACTACTAGAGTTTTCTTATAAAAATTGTTATTTGTAAATGATCTGAATGAATCCTTTTGAGGCCTTAAACATTTATCCTTGTAAATATATGTTGTGATGGTGGGATATTGGTGAGATTTCCTTAGTTAGACTGATCTTTGTCTAAGAGATAACATCAAATATTTAGTTCTTTCGTGAGGAAATATTTATGACATAGATATGGTATAAATCAACAGATGATAGTAATCCTAAACTATTGGAATTTTTAGTTAGATGTCAGGAATTATTGACAGTGTCACCTTGTTTGGGTCATAGATGGTGTGGGAGGCAAGGGAAGCCTGCACCTTTTTTAAGGGACTATGTTATGTTATTTATTAGGTGGAAAGAGTTTCTAACTGTCTATAAATTCTTTCATGGTTGAATTCGATTCAAAATTTTTTCATTGTATTGTAGCTATGAACGTATCATTCTCATCCAGCTTGTTTTTTGAGTTCGTGTGACCATGATGTTGAAGATAATTTATCATTGTCTAAGTATCCTATGAATATAGTTAATTCTAAAATCAATGTACCTCGTGGAAGGGTGATAGATTTGTTTTTGGTTCTATAGAATCATGGTCTAATACTAATGAGACTTCAGAGACATATTTACTGGTAAGAGTTTCATGCCGTAATTTTTGTTATATGGAGACTTATTTATAGGAAAAATTATACTTTTGATGGGGATATTTAAAATCATATTATTATTCATAAGAATGTTTGAATACAACATTTTTATCATTCTATGGTTGGGTTTTTTCTTGGGTTTCTTCTCCTAAAAAAATAGGAGATTTTAGAAATTCTAGGCTATCAAAGAATGGCACAATTTTTTCCCATATCATACACCCAACAAGTGTTAAACATGAAAACGAAGATAGTGGGGGTTCTTACAGTTTATTCACAGCTTGAAAATACCTTTGTGAACCAAGTATAAATTTCTTATCCCACCAAAGGGGTTTATGACTAGGGAACATGCTTTGAAAACCCTTGTAGCCCTAACCATCTAACCATTCGTACATGTTTTTATTATTCCGCAAAATATTTTAATAATTCTCGAACATCTATTTATTCACAAGATTGGCCCTAAATAAGAAGATTTCCTATTCATAGGTATTTGTAACTCTCATGAACTCATTTTTCCCTGTCAAGATCCCTTCCAAGTAGTATTTAAGAGTTACTGAATTAATTTGATGATTATTAGGCAAGTGATCAACCCTCCTCCGATCTTTCCCACTCTCTTTCTCTTATTATTAGATATGATTTGATAGATCCTATAATTGTTTACGGATATAAAATATATTGTTTTGGATCATGATTTAATGTTGGATTTTGGGTTTTTTCATTTTCATCAATCCTCATAAAAAATTCTCTCTATTGTTGTAGAGTTTTGATATCGTGATTAAAGGTATGTGGTTCTATTGAGATGTTATATGTATTAAACTCTAATTTTTATTGATATAAAATAAATTTTTTTAAATAAATTATGAAATAATAATTCAATATGACACATAGTTTTAATATATTTGGTATTTATTTGTTAAAAAATACACAATTCTAATGGGATTTGAATTTGGGGTCTGTTTTGGAAATAGCTGAGAAATTGTAAATTAATTTGTGATCGGATGTTATAAAATTTCTAAAATTTATTTTTATAAAACCTTTGATACATTTTATTTATAAAATTCTTGTAATTATGATAAATCCTTGAATTGGATTTGAGATTTATTTGGTATATTGAAATGAATAAATGGTTCATTAAAATTGTAAATGATGTTTTTATTTGAAATAAAATATATTTTCAAATAATGTTTAAGGGATTTTAAAACATGGGGGGATTGTGTAGTAAATAGTTGTATTGAAAATGAATTCTATGATAGAATTTCCCTATTAATGGATTGATGATGAAAACAATATAAAGAATATTTTTCATTTAAATTTATCTAATGTCGGAGCGGTTGATTTTAATTTCACTTAAATGGGAGTGTATATTGTTTCTGATCACTAATTTGATAGTGTATGGATCATATAACAAGTAACTATCGTTCTGTAGTGATTTTGAACATTATTCTATGAATTGGTGTGATTATAATTATATATATCTATATATTTCTATGTTCGTATTCCCTTGATTTTGAAAATATTTTACTCATGACTGCTTGATTTGAATAAATTTTTTGATTAAATGTTTTATTAACCAATTCTTCGAAATAATTAAATCATTTTAAAAGAAAATAATGTTTTTATTTAAATATGAAATCTTACTACCATTTTTGTTTTAATAAAACTGGATGCATGATTAGTCCAATTTATTATGGAATATTTTCATGGAAAACTTGGTGGGACCCTAATTGGATATATAGATCAAACCAAACCATTTCCAATGAGTGTTAGGAGATTTCTGTATTTGAGTCGGATTCAGGGGAATGAGCCAATTACCTATTGTAGATATTTTCTGATCATTTAGTACTAGAGTGTAGATTCTTCAGGATTTTTGTATTTTTGTTATATTATTTTGAGTAATAATGATGATGTATAGTTTGGTTTTCTATATAACTATTTAATTTAGAGTATTTTCTCCTTTGGCAGTTTTCTTTTTTCACTATCAAAGTTGTATTTATCTTACTCTATTTTTATGGAAAATTCGGTCCCACTTGTTTCTTGTATAATTCCAGGTGATATTCACTAGCCTGTGAGGATTGGGAAATCACTTTGGGATTTGTTAGTTTATTCTTATGTATAAATTTATCATGGTCTTCAAGCTAGGTCATGAAATTATTATAAGTTGAATTTGGAAATCATTTTGTAAAATCCTAAATTTATTCTCCAAATATGAATTAAAATCAATAATGTATGCATGGTTTTATTTCATTGTTAACATTAATAAAAAATTCCCTATATATGATAATCTAATATCAAAAGTATATAAGATATACTTTTGCTTTATTATGTTATGTTAATTACATAAATCTATATCCCCCTCTATCAAATGTAAAATGAAATCATCGACCACATGTACCGTAGACTACAACCTCACAACCCAATGAAATTCATTTTCCACAACTACCATGAATGTCTATATATAATGATTAATTTAAAATATTTATTTTATATTTAAGATATTATTATACTTTTATATTTATTATATCACATATAAAATCTTATATTACATTTTTTGGTGATACGTTAACACTGCTTGTGTATAAAACGAACTGCCTACTCATAGAGTGATGTGACTCTGCTTTCTCTTATTCCATACATGGATGATATTACTTTTTGAATTAATGAATATCTGTGATATTTTTTACCTATAAATAATTATGGAAATATAATATCATATATAACTTCTTATATTCCAACCCTTTATGAGAATAATAATGTCGCTCATGTGTACATGGGGACTAACTCCTCAACATAGCAAGGTGAGACATTTTCCATTTTTTCATTGACGGTATTATGGATAGATATTATTAATTTAAATTATAAATATTACATAATAATAATTATTGAATATTTATTTAACATGTACATTCCTCTCATTCCCTACATTGATAAAAATGTATATATTGTTGATGTGTACATCTGCCCAACCAAATCCATGAACGGTGTAATCCATTTTCATTCAAAAACATTAATAGATTACTATAATTACATATATTATGAATAAATATGATAAAAAAATAATTTATTAATGTATATATATGATTAAACCATGATCAAATTAAAATAACATAATTACTGAACCGAAACATATATGAAAAGTGAAGCAGTTATCACCCAAAATTGTGATTTTTTCAACATAATTATATTGAAAGAGTTATAAAAGACTATATGTATATCACCTTTTCTATAAAATATAATATTATGTTTATATAATATTTATATAATTATTTTAAAATTATTTTATGGGATATTTAGAAATATAAGAATGAAGTTGAACCTAAAGTAATGTTTTCTTGTCCCACATTTACTTCCGTCAAACAGATGTGAAATTCCCCACTAATCTCTTTTGTGTGGTATATATACATCCAATTTTTTATTTTATATGATGAAATTAATTATCCTCATGGTATTCAATAACTAATTTAATGTTATATATTGAATGGTTATTATGATTCATATGTTACAAATGTGGTATTGGATTTCATCTCAATTTACATTTTATTGATAGGCAGTTGTTAATATGCACCAATTTAAAATTATGTTATAAAAATACTACATAATTTTTTATGGAGAATAATTATTTATTCCTGAAATTATAGTGAAAACCTATATTCCCTGTGAATCTATATTCACAAACCATTTGATGTTTGATTTTGTGTTTGATAACTTCTTGTTGAGAGAATCACATTGTTTTGATGAATTTTCATTCTATATTACATATCCCTTAAATATAAATATAACTTATATCATTTATATTATTGTTTACAAAACCATATACCATTTTGAATATTTTTTTAATTAAAAATTATGTTATTATCTATGGAAATATTTGTAATTCTAAATTCATCAATAAATATGAATTTTTGAGGATAAAGAATATTATTATTAAATTAAATTTATTCTTCAATATATAGGGAATTATTTTGATTTACTGTAATATGTGGGGTCCTACTAGGGACAAAACCTCATTACATAGGTTGTATCATGAGAAACATCAGTTGGGTTACCTATTAAAATTGGCTTTTTGGATTATACAAACCCATATTATTGAATTATCTTGTTAAAGGTCTTGATAGTAATAGTATCTAGATACATGATATCGTGATGTCCAAAAAAACTGGATTTCATTCATTATGAATTTTTATTATTATTATTATACATGATATGTTCATATTTATGTTGACTACGAGTGAATATATTTCACATTTAATTGAATTAAAGGATTGTGTATTTAATTATATATTTTTGAATATTGATTAATACTTATCTTCTCATTGAGGTAAAGTTATTTAAATTTCATGTTTGGTTAGTTATTTTAAATTTTTGTAATTTTTTTTATATAATAACCATGGAATTAGGAAATTTATTTGTTGTTCAATGTTATTTTGGAATATGTTCACAATATTTTTGGGAACATAATAGGAATCCAGGAAAATTGTAAAAATAACCAGTGGGGTATTTTATGTCAAATTGTTTGATTTTAATCATGTAAAACTTATTGAGTTAACTTTTAGAATTATATTTGAATTTATCATGGATTTCTTTTGATTTAGGTTATATAATAAAATATCAACAAAATTTATTGAATAAATTACTAAGGAACCTAAATTTTTGTTACTCATCATTATGAGTGATTATTGTTGTTTAGATATATATTTTATATTCATTTAGGAAAAATATGAAATCAAATAAGTATAATCATGTATTATATACATTGATGATGTCTAGGGTCTATCATTTTTGTGATTTGTATGTTTAGACATTTTTTTATTTTGAGGTTTTTATATTAATTTATTATTTATTCATATGAAGTATTATTAATATTTGATATAATATAAATATATGATACCAAATATTTTTGTAATATATAAATATTATTGGAATATTTGTTCATCCTAGTATAAATATTATAATTTGTTAAATTTTTATTTTAGTTATTTAGGAAAAAAAATTATTCATGGTTAGATATCATTAGGATTATGAGATAATGTAGATATTCTAACGTACTCGAAACATAACTAAAATACTAAAATGATATTATTAAATGGAACTAAATAAAATAATTATATTTTCTAGTATTATTTAATAATGAGCTAAAATAATTCCACATAATCAATTAAATATAATATAAATCTATTGATTCTTATATGGAAAATATCTCTCAGTTGTCATGGTTTGATTTATTAATCACATTCACAAGTATATGTTATTTAATGGTAAATTAATAATTTATAAAATATTTAAGAAATGATAAGATTACTTGATGTAACATGGAAATTAATTTTCATTTCATTATAAACTATTTTTGATATAGATTAAATGTTTTGTCTTATCACATTGGAATTTTTATCTTCAACTACATATTCCTTCTACTTTACTCAATATGACTGTACCATTATTAGGGATCCATTTAAATTAATGGATTTAAAATTCATCTTTCGTTATCAAAATTTAATCTAAAAAATTTTTAAATAGTTTTCGTAAAACAAAATATAAACAAATTTGTGGATGTCATTTAAATAATGGGGTAGTGTAATAGACAAAAAATTAGTATATATTAATATAATTGAATATCATATTGAATATACTGTGAAATATGCCACAAAAAAATTAAGTGAAAATTATTATTTGAAAATAAAACTAAGGACCAAAATATTATTAATATACAATTTTCAATAAATGTAATAAACACTCCTTTTTCATTTAAGTGATTTAAGAATAAAACTACTTCATGATATAAAGGATAATTATATATATATATATATATATTATTTTTAATGTTAAATTTCTTATTTTATGAAATAAAAATTGATAATTTTGAATTAATTTCATTACATTATCACATTAAAATAATATTAAGATTATTTTTTACAATTATTATGATATAATGTATTTTCTAATGAAGTGTGAATATATTTATTTTATAAACACTAACACATTTATGAAATTTTTTTGAGGAGTGAATGGTTTGTCTTTTAATGAAATCGTTTTTATAGATCACATATATTTTCAAGCAGTAATATAATTTTATTGCAATGTAATTTTAAACTTATAAATATATGGTTCAAATTTTTAATGTCTAAGTAATGTTTTTATTTCAACATAAAATATTCTTGGTTCTTATTTTTTAATAATATTTTTAGAAAAATGTTTTCGTTTTTTTGTTTTGTTTAAATGAAATATTTTCCTCATTTTATTTAACTTTATCAATTGAAACACCTAGTAATATTCATTGTAAAAGGTTTTGGTATAAAATCATTTTTATTCTCTAAATGTTCATTTCTATTAAAACATATTTTTGTTTAATTTAGAGAATATTTATTAAATTTAAAATTTTCTACTTAAATATTATTTATATTAGAAAATTGATTTTATATTTGGAATAAAGAGGTTCAAAAAATTTAATTAGTTCAATTTAATTTTTAATCCTTTTATATAGTTACCATGGTAAAAGTTTTTCACCATAATAATGTCTAAAAGTGTTAATGGTGGAGTTAAACTAAGATATAAGGCATATAATATATTTAAAACATGTATAAATATGATTGATTGAATGTATATAGACCATGAAATATATTATCTTAGAAATTGGGTATCTTTAGAGCCACATTCCTTAAGAAAGAAATTTATTATATTTTAATGCACATAATATTTAAAAGTGATCCACTCTTCTCAATTATAAAAAGAAGCCTACTCATTTAAATTTTCAAAACAACACGATAACTTTATATTGACAATTTTCTACACAAATACCTTCCCAAATCTTGAAACCATTTCATATAGGTACTAGTGCTAAAATAGTGGGTGACCTTGACTCAAAGTAAACAATATGTTTTCAAATAAAATCTTGTATACAATGAGATATGCATGATATAATCATACAATTATAGGGATGATATTTCTATATCCACTATTTAAGGGTAATTTCCATAGAATAATTTTCATATAAAATAGTTATAGAAGATCTCAGCCCATAATGGGAACTTAGAGGTACAACGAAATTATACATAAACATATTTCGTATGATCTAGAAACATCATACTGACTGGAAATAGTAAATGTTTGACCATCATGTGTTGGGGGCTAAGAAGCATTGATAATAATTCTCATGAAGTTCATAAATGGTAATCTCTTGTAGTGAGATCATTGGGATAGACCATCTAATATGAACATTACATGTTATTGGTGCCCATGGGTATTCCAATATAAATACATGTGTGTTTGTCTCCTAAATAGAGATTATTACCAATGAATACTTTTTTTCATGTACTTTGATGCTTGAAGAAAAACATTATATTGAAATCCTAGTGAGGTATATTTGTTTGGTGTGTCATGGGCATTATGGAATTGGTTGAATGTTTAAGAAAGGATGTGTGGATTCCAAATTTAGGAAGTAATATATCTTGTGCCTGATCGATCAGGATTGTAGTACCTTAATCAGAAGATGACAATAGAAGTATAGGTTAAATCCACGCAGTTAGATCAAAAAATAATAAAGAAATATTGAACTATGACACATGTTTATATCCATCTTTATAAGATATTAAAGTAAAATATATTATATTACAAATCATGTAATCATAGGTTTCTTTCCATTTCTATATCATTCCCTATCTTTGTAGGTTCCATTATGTGTTGCTACATCTCGCTCTTGGTCTGTGAGTAGTATTCTATTATATCAAGATATAGTCCTAGAGGGACACACATAATATCATGTTCAACAATCTTCCCTATTTAGTTGAATATATAAATTGGACACAGTGGGCCCCATGACTACGATTTGTGTATTGTCCAAGGATATATGAAATTATATTTAATAAATAAACCCATTTTATTTTAGTACAGAATAATCGGAATTGTAATTATTTTTTATATGTATTTAAATTTTTTATTGGAAATACATGGAAAATTTTATTTTAAAGAATATTAGTTTAAATTTTCAAATTTCAATTAATATTTGTGGGAAAACATATAGAGTTTCAGGATCATGTTTTATCACAAAATTATTTTATGTTCTTATTAGAAATTTATTATAATATAAATGATTTCCATGGATCAGTATATTTGTTATAAAATCATTTAAATAGTGTGTAATATTATTCGGGTTTCAGGATTCCATTTCTGGGTAATTTATTCACACACTACAAATTATAGGATATGCTCTCACCAAGGAGACAATTTATTGAGAGATGTTGAGATATTGTCCCTCCTCTATCGATTTTTAGAGAGATAAGTTATCGATCAATGTGATTCGGATAGGCCTTTAAATTATATAATTTAATTATATGATATTTTATGTTCATTGATGTGTATAATGCATCAATGGATCACCAAGCTCAAACCAGGTTTTCAAAGATCAAAACTCCCATAGTTTCTTTTAACGAATGTGCGTAATCTCAAAGAATTAATATTATGATTCTTTTAGAAATGATCTATAATTATAATAACAATTCATGGTAATCAGAAAGTCTTTCACCGATGAAAATAAAGTCATTTCAATCTTCAAAAGGTTTTTTTTAAAATACCATTTGGGGGATTCTTATACATTCCAATTTCAATAAATTTTGAGGTTAAGAATATGTGAATATAATATTAAAAGGAAAAATTAAATTTTAATTATTTTTTAAAGAAGAAATCATTTCAGCCACAATGCCACACAACATGATTTAAACTGACAATAGATAACTTTTTTGAGGCCATATGATGCTTTGAATCATATTTTATCATGTATTTGTATGGTTTAGTTTTGAATGAAATATGATGTTATTATATAGGTATATATGTGTTTGTGTGAGTGTTATTTTAATTCAATGTCAGTTTCCTGAAAATCTAGTAACCAATCAGATTTCTAATGTACAGAACATGAATTCCCAAATGTTATGTTTTATTCTATGTAAATGTGGGATGATTTGAATATTTTTTATAATGAAATATTTAATTCAAAATATTTTATAATTAGATTCATAATTTTTGTAATAATAGTATTTGAATGGTTGTGTGTTGACAAATTTAACTAAAAAAGATAGCAATGTTCCCCCTTCTTGTCCGCTATTTTTTCAGCAATTAGGGATGCAACCATTCAACTTGATTATTACCAATGAAAGAGAGTGAAATGGTGGAAGGTTCATTCGGAGACCCCCCTCTATAATTTCTCATTCATACTCACACATGGGTGCTTCATCCTCCTACTGGATCCACCCAACCGCCACCACTGATCACCGTCCTCGATGAGCTGGCACCACCTCGCACTACCACTATTTTATCGATCTGCATCCTCGAATGGCTTATTCTATTGTTGGAATCACTTGAGACCAACCTTATGTGAAGTTTCACCAAAAAAAATCATTCCCATTTAATTCCATATATGGAAATTCTAGCAGTGGACCCCTCTATCGACTGCCCAAAATCCAGGCCACCCTCATTTGTTGATCTGACCACCCCTACCGACGAGATCCACCTCTACAGACTAGAGAACATTGTGGTAGATCATCCTGAACCGCAGATCTAGCTGGCCACACCATGAATAATAATCTCCTACTATGTTTTTAACAACAATGATTCGATTCTCTCATGATGCGGCCTCAACCAGCCAACAAACAAGTCCTCATCACAACTCTCCTCACGGGAACTCACCCGTTGTCGATCATCTCTGACCAGCCATTATAGATCCTAAACCCACATATACAAAGAATATATATCACCCCTAGCTATCCATTTCACCTTACTTCCTAGAATGAACCCTATTTCCACAAACAACCATTAGCCAATGGTGCCTCTAGTTCCCCCATGCGAGGTAACCTTACCTAAAAAAGCTGACGTTTGGTTCAACCCTACCATATATTCCTCGATATAGGCATTGGGTTGGTCGTTTTAATCTTGAACGGGTCATGGCCAGCCCACCTGTCCTAGAAATTCTAAACACTAGGTTTACATGTCTTGGAATGAGGATTTTTTGGTTCGGTCTGAGATGCATGGTCCCTTCCAAGGTTTATTGGTTCATTGTATCCTTAAATAATCAAAAAATTAATTGAAATAAATTTATTAGTTTTGATATTATATTAAATTAAATTAATATTAAGTATTTACTTTAATATTATTTTAAATTTTTCATGTTAATTTAATTTACTTTAAAATACAATTAATTAATTAATTTAACTTTTTGCTTGAAATTATATTAATTAATGGGCTCAAATGACTGTATATGTTGAATAAAAAATAAGATTAAATGTTTAATTCAATACATTATCACCTAATTATAATATAATTAATGATTAATATTAATTCACTATTTATCTAAAATATAAAATTTTAATGCCTATAATACAGATCATGATCCATAGATCATCCAATTTATGTACTGCTCATGTTTCGTTAATTTTTAATTTAATTATTTCAATGCGGGTATTTAGTAATTATATTATTTTGTGAAAAAAAAGAGTTTCAATGTAATTATATGTATAAGGTCATGCATGCCGATTCTCTAAGTTATAATTTATCCTATGACTAAAAAGAATGTGTATGATTTATTTTTATAATTAGAAGATGATAAAATTCATATTTCGCGATGAGTATTGCCGATGCACCATATAAGACTTTGACGCATTGGATTGGAAGGTGATATAACACGAGTCACAAGGGTCGTGGCTCAATGTATTAATCCTTGTGTTCTATTTTGATCTATTATTCCCTAAATGGATAGACAATTTGTAAAATATCTTGATAATGTTTTTATCTTATTATTCAATTGTTTATTATATTGCGTGTGTGTAGTTCATGGGTGATAACATAAAATGACAAAAAAACATGAATATATAAAATGAAATAGTGTGATGATGGATTTTTTTTCTATTTGTTGCATTTTCAATTATATGTGTGATAACATAGTACATGATAATGAGATATAAAACTATTCTCTTTAATCATAGATAAATAATAAAACCCTAAAAGAAATATTAAATAATATTTTCTTTTCATCAATAATATTTGGACAAAACTGGTTGTATAGGATGCTCGGTCAGCTTTATCTTAGGGTTCCACTTAATATAGGGGATTACTTATAAGGGTGGGGGTTTAATTAACTGAATTGGTAGTAATAATTACCTATATCTAATGTCAAATCATATTAGAGTAATGTAATCATTCAATCGTGTTATGTTTTTAGATGTTGGGACTTCACTCAACAAATTAAGAACCTTGAGTTAATGTGGACGGAAATTAGAACACCTATATTGTTATATCTGAGTAGTGGTGTTTCAATATACTTTATAATATTAGAGTAAGTTCAATGATCCATTCCAATAAAATAATAATGTGATATAGTACTCTGATTCTATTATAGAGGCTTCCATGAATTCGATAAAATCACGGGACACATTTAATTATTTAATTAATTAATCAATAATATCTTATTTTGTAATCCAGATAAAACTACATATGTTCATAGATTTTATTTAAATGAAATTGAAATTAATACCATACGAAATAATATGATAATAATGGAAAATGTAAATATCCACACTTGTAGGATTTTCCCTGTGTAGAAAACGTGATCCAACAAAATACTAAGGTAAATGAAATTGATGGTTCTAGTGTCTGGAATTCCTGTTAAGACATTTTAGTAAGATGTGGTGTATAAAATGTTTATTTTCAAAATTCTGGTATGTATAATTTGATTATTATTTCATAATCCTATAATCAATATATGATTCTAGATTCAGACAATACACTTGGACATGGGTGATAAAATGTGCAGTCTCGTCTATGAAAAATTTTCTTGGTGAGAGTGATGTAAGATATTAATAATATGATGATTACACTTAACATGTTTTAATTAAAATATGGATCACTATATTTCTATTTATCCCTTTATCATATTTTTTTTATCTCATTAACTCTTGTTTCATTTATGGGTACAACAAAAGCAGTTCGGGGAAATGCTTCCTTACCTTTTATGTAAGGATCACTATGTAAACAATAACATTAATAATATGTTAATGATTAATTATTATGATGAAAAAATTGAAATACACGATAAAACTTCCAATAGAAAGTGGAATACCAATGGAAACGATACAATATCCTTTAATTAAAAGATTAATTAATATATGTTTACTCACATTTGATATCATGAAATAAATCTATGGTGGTTTATACACAATTAACATAAGTAAGGAAGCAAGTGATCTCTTCTATTTCAAGTATATTCATCATAGGAAAGTAATTTTTCAGTTCATCTACATGGGTATTAAATAAAATATTCCTAGAACATATTTTTATTGAAATAAATTAATCAAATATGTATTGAATTGATATAATAAGTCATGTGTATTATACATGTAACAGATAGAAGGTGATTCTGTAGTCTGTGGTGAGAAATACATAACTTCTAATATCCATGACGTGGACGCTTGTAGAAATTCTATGGAGTACAACCGAACCATTTGTCTAAAGATTCCATTGGAAAAAGGATACATTATTCTATCTTTGGGAATGAATATATTTTTTGGTATTTAATACACATTTAATAGTTCAATAATACTAGAATCACAAGCAATATGTGATGAGTATAAATGTATGACCTATATTCCTTGTTTTGGTATAAAAATTCATTATTAATAAAGTCTATGTAGATAGTATAGATATAGCATGTACTGAACATAGATACATTGTAGCTCAACACCTATGTTATTATGGATGTATATACTTAGTTTTGGACAATTAAACCATTAGAAATAAATTTTAGGAAAAATATTTTTGAATTAGTTCAAATTGAGAGCACAAAATGTTACAATTGTTATCTGGTGGTAAATATTCATAATAAAATTCCATTCAGTTCTTAATGAATATCATCGTGAACTATTAATGGTCATAATATATGATATTCTTTAGGAGATCATACAGGTGAACATCTTGAACAAGAAATCACTTATCAATATAATTAAGATTGTAGTAATTCAAAAATGCATATACCCTTGTCTGCATCACGACATTGATGTCAATGAGGAGGATTGATGATGAAGTATTGCATGTTAACATTGATAATGAAAATATAACATGGAGTAATTTTTAATTGTACCTTTTATACATCATACTTATTATGTAAGGAGTATCAATGTTGAAACTTACAAAAATATCCAGTATATTTCATGACATGTTTTGAATATAATGTTGATATACCATAACCATGTGCCAACTATAATGAATAATTGACATCATATGTGTCTTATAATGATAATAATCCATTATTTCATAAGTATATATTTTTATATTCAAAAATTTTGTTAGGATATAAAAAAAATTCATCATGAAAAACCCAATGTGCATATATAGTAATTATCCGAATGATTTTGTATGATATTAAATAAAACCCTAAAATAAAAAAGTAATAGTCAATTGATAGAATACATTTCCCTACATGGTTTCACATATCTACTTATGATAGTGGGATAAATTTGACTTGGGTTTAGTCAATGCTAGATACGCAGAAATATTTTTCATAGGAACTAGTTCCACATGTGCTAGCTGAAAAGTAATGTTCCAGAGACATAGACTACATAGGAAGATTAATACCAAAGTGGTGGTTTTGTATTCAGCACAGCTAGTGACCCATTTTTTCATTAAGAATAATAATTCCAGTAGGTATGAAATATATGGATGTTAACCAATATTTATATGATCAATTACAATGTAATAATGGATTCCATGTATCAAAATGAAAATGGGAATGTAATCTTCAATACTACTACAGGTATTAAAATGAGATTATACATGGATGTTACAACTACATTACCAATAATGCTCAATCGGTAATTCCATGTCTATATGACTAAATCCATTAGAATATAAATTGTCATAGATACCTTCTATAATCCTTAAATTGGTATTTGGAAGTCAAGACCAACTTACATGAAAGGTATCTATATGATGTGACCAGCAAGGGGTGGTGACATCCTAGAATACCAATAATGGTGAATGTAACGTAAAACTTGTTTTGGATTAATGTAATCATAACACTAATAGAACATTAATTTGGAATAAATTTATTCCATATGTCTAGCAGAGTTTAGTGGAATCCCCATTGTTTTCAAAGAATAATATGATCAATAATATATGGAAAACATCTATTGGTATCACAGTTAGATAAGACCAAACTAATTGATATACTATAGTAATTGAATTAATGTAACCACCAATGTTCTATAGAATGGGATCTGTTTAGGTATATCTAACTATTTCTCAGACCTATTTAATCGTACATATACAGAAATGGTATTCAAAAATTTAAATCGGATCAAATAGTTTTTGAATTGTTACCATTCTCACATGAAATATATCTTTCCATGTTGATATGTATATAATGTAAGAGTAGATTAACAAGGTGAGTGGAATTCATTATGCTTTATTGAGGGATCAATCATTTAAGTCATGATATATACTAGAATTGATACTATCAATATACACTTTATAATAGTCAAATATCAGTTATATCAATATTAAATGAAATGGAAGTAGCCAAAAATATCTATTTATACTTGATAAATTATGAATGATCTGTTCCAAGTATGTGGAGAAGAAAGGATAATAGTTTTTAGTAGAAAAATACAAGTGTTGAATAGATCCATGTCATATAATATCGTAGATAGGATAATGTTTTGAGTGAGAAATGCTCAAAAATATCTAATTGTAAACATACATATAAACATAGTGTACATTGCAAATTTTGAGCCAGCAAAGACGTGGTTATACATAACGATTTCATCCAGTTCATGGAATCACAACTAGTAACTAAATGTTTATCAAAATTTAAGATAATATACTCTAAATATCGAAGATGACATTTTTTAACAATTGAAAAAATGGGTTGTTCTATTGGATACAATCAAATGAGAAGTTTACTAAAGGAGATGAGTTTTCCTATTGTTGTATTGTCATGCCAAGAAAGCATGACAGACCCAACCACTAAAGTAGTGACTCTGCAGAAACATGAACATAATCATGTAAGAGATTAAAATATTGGTTAGCGAGTCAGGTCACGTGCAAGTGGTAGTGTTGTAATAGTGGGTTCCCTAGACCCAAATTGGATAGTAATTTTTATTACAATATCATTCATATAGTGACATATGAATTATTTAATCTTACAACTATTGTGTACATATTTTTGAATCCACTATTTAATCGTAATATCCATATATTAATTTTTATATCAAAACGTTATAGAATATCATAGGATATAATGTGAGCCTCTTGATACCATGAAATTAATCTTAATCTTATGTCTTATGGTCAATATACATCGTACTAACTACACATAGTAGTTGATTGAGTATCATGTGCTGGGGGATCCTATGCATTGAAACTTAATCTCACGAAGTACACACTTGTTGACATATAGTATTGAGATCATGAGGATATACCCACTAATAGTAACACCGCATATAATGACCCGGAATTTCCAGGAATTTTTTTTAATTAATTGGAAATTTTACGAGTCCACAAAAATTGACGGTGCATGATTTCGAGGCCCGGTGTGTCCAGAATGAATTTCAAAACATTTTTTCAAGGACATTCAATAAACATGCAAGCAGGTTTTTCTAACATTGAAACATTTCTTGTAATTTAAATCCGAGTACATCGTTTAACTTGTAGTGTCGATATTCTTATAAGGATATTTTTACCTCGACGACAGTTGGTCGAGGGAGAGTGTTAGTATTTGGGTTTTTTGTGGGAATATAAATAAAATAATATAATCATTTATTTTATTTTTTTTAAACCTCCAATGAGGATGTTTCACTGGTGGCGACCACCTGAACTAAAACCATCCACATGGTTTATGGTGGTGGGGACCACTGGAGATTAAAACCCCCAATTTTTGAATCCTAAAGGTGGGGACCACCCTAACCCACATAATGGGAGAAACCACTTGAACTACCCATTAATGGGACATAACAATTGGTATCCTTCCACTTTAATTATACTAACTCTCCTTTAATTAAATATGTTAACTCAATTAATTAATTAAGCCAATTTAAAATTATGCCAACAGACTAAAAATTAAATATATTCTATTATGTTGGCAATTCTTCTGTTGGGATGATGGTTGGAAAAGTTCATGGGAGAGAATGGAGAAATTCATCTCCAATGAAGAACATCACCTATAAATGTAGAATGATCACTGGTGATCATATAATGAGGAATCTGACCCCAAGCCGAATCGAAAGAACCATGCGGAGGCCACCATCGTATGACATCTTCAACGACAATGAACCAACGGTCGAGGAAATGCCAACGCTACCGACATATGTTCTTACCACATCTTTGACATCAAGGAGAAATCAAGGTTGGGGTGTTTTTAAATTTAGTCAATGTCAAATTCCCTCTAATAATGAATCATCTTCCATGATCCATATGCTAATGCCCTAATGCGGAGGGTACGGGCCAAACAATCATGGCCCGACCCCTACACAAATCTTGTGGATATTTTGTGTGATCTTCACGATGGTGACGACGATAGGTACCGGTGGTTGGCAGTGGTGGAACTCGAGAGCTGTGATGAAGGAGACGAACAAAGTGTGGCCTGTCAGACCGGCCACTGGTAAAGGACAAGCGGTCTGCCGCCCCGCAGCCTCCACCGCATTGCGGCCGCCCCACCCTGGGGCGCTCCACCACCCGCGGCCTCCGTTGAACTGCGGCCTCCGCGCCGCGTGGTGCTCCGCTGTCTGCAGCCTCCCCACCGCATGGCCTACTGTGCCACACGCGGCCTCGCTGCCCTGCGTCCAGCCACGACGTCTAAGAACCTTAACAAACTACAGTCACCCGCAGTGCCCTGTGTCCTACCACGTCCCCCGTAGACCCCCTCACGGCCTTTGCGTCTCTCACGGCCTCCGCGCCACCCTTCGAATCTAGTCCGGGCTGCACAGCGGGTGGGGCTAGACCCAGCGAGTCGGGTCGGGTCGATGCAAACCAGGTCTGGCCAGGTAGGTCCAACCGTGTCAGACCGGACCTAGACCCACTTCGACCCATTATACTCTTTTGGCCATAACATTGGCACCAGACCCACTTTGACTTATTACACTCTTCTAATCTTGTGGGTTAAATGAGGAGTTTTATGCTCTCCTCAAATCGGGGTTGTTGATGGATAATTATGTTCTTACTAACATAGGGTCTGTAGAGGACGATTACACACTCCCAAACATGTAGATTATAATGGAAGGCTATGTTATCCATGATTTTTAAAATGATGATGTTCTCTAGACATGTAATTTGGGATCAAGCATATGTTATTTGTCTTTATTAGGGAGGTTGAGCATGACATATCACACCTATGATTGATGTTTCTCATTGAATCCTACTACATATTTGGAGGGGTGGGAATGAAATATCTCTTTTTTTATCTACTTGCATATAACCTAAATTCTAGACCCTTAGGGTTCATCCAAGTATCAATGATGTGACCATCTATAGAATGAGACCAAGGGATGAGACATAGGGTTGGATTTACATTTCATTAGTGTCAAGGGGTCCTTCTCTTATCTATTTATATGATAAATGTGTATACATCCCATGAATAATACATTATAGAGATTGGATTTGATTTGGGTTTAACATTAGGATAAGATGAGTATCCCTCTATAGTGATCTATGCTTCTAAGAGACTTTGTTAACACATGTAAATGCAGGTATATGTATATTGGTATTACAGAACCAAGGATCGACTGGTGATGGTTTTGAAGTAATTTCATTCACCTTCCTCATGTATCATTACATTTATGTATATATTTATTGGTATGGGACTATACAGATATATATACATATAAATTTGGATTTCAATGAAAAAAAATGACCAGTTGACTATGGTTACAGACCCTAGGTTCAACAGTGGTTTTATATTTATTGGCATAACATATCTATTCAGTTGAGTAATGGTAAGTCTAGGAATATTTCAGTTTCATGCATGTATGACCACATGTGTTATATTTTCATAACTAAGTCGGATTACTAATATTATTTCTCACACCTACACATGCACCTCAGTGTACATGGAGAAATAATGTCATATTTTTAAATATAAACATAGATTCATGGTGGATAGGGCTATGGAACGTTGTTTCAGGATTGATCATAGCTGCTATTGTGGGTTTTTTCTCATTGGGCTAGTACAATTCTAAGTGTTTACAGACTATGTACGTGGTATGTCATGGTGTTAGATGTAGATCTCTCAAATTTTATTTCAGTTTCATTTTTATATTAATGTATTTCTATTGTAAACCCAATCGGTGACCAATGTTCTATGTATGACATAGCTGTATGGGATTATATTACACATTAATCAATTGATACAACATGTTCTATTTTTTATTTAATTCTTTAGCTTCTATAAATTTAGTTATGTGAATGATATTTATTTATTTCAACTATTTTCATTATTTAATATGAGGTCATATTCAACCAAATATCACACCCTATTCCATCAATTCTAGTTAGCATCCACTTACATATAGGGAGGCACACATGCGGCCTCTTAGTGAAGTATCCCAAAGCACCAAATTAGTGGACTGTAGGTTGGGATGTTACAGTGTGGTTTTAGTGCTGATCATTTCCTTTTATTTACTATTTGGGATATGGTAGATAGAAATATTAGGAATGAGTTAGAAACTATGATGGATATCATAATTTTTCATTGAGAAAACATGTTACAGAATGATGCTCTAGTTTCTATTGGAATTAGACTGTGATTATAATCAATGATGTAATAGTTTTATATGATTTTCTCATTGACTGATGCACATGTTTTTTTTTTGGATTTTTTTATTTTATCTATATTTTTTAGCTCTTGTTACTCAATTGAGAGGTGGTGAAAATATTTTGACCCATGGATAGAATGTAAAATAGGAATCTCGTACGTCATATATGGTATGAAGTATTTTTATCATACATAACTAATGTTGTGTGATTTTACTGATAAAGGAGGTCAAATATTTAACAGTGTCCCAAACACTAGTATCATGAATATAGTTTTATACTTTTTAAATTGGAATAGATAAAATTTTTGAATCCAAATGGACCGAATAGTTTACTATATTGGGAAAAATATATTCATAAATAATTTTATCATTAAAACCTGGACTGGAAAATTCATAGAATATTCTTTGTGAAAAATCATTTTCTCACTTATTATCCCAATATGTCATTCAAAATAAACATCTTCGCTTCCTAGGTAAAATTTAAAATATGAAAAAAGAGGCAAGATAAAATGATCAGTAACGGTAATAAATACATTACATGCTATCATAGTCATAAAAAAATAAGTCATAGAGAATAACTAAAAAATACCCTATATTAAAACATAATCATGACCATAATATGGAAGGAATAAATGATCAATAAATAATTCCATATGAATGAACGTAAGAGCATGAAACATAACCATGGTTATTATACTAGTGAAATAATCACATGTATTATCAATTACCAATATTATAATGTTGGAATGGATAGTGTGAGATATCATAAGCATACCCTGAGGGATTCAGCAATGAAACCATTGATAAATGGGCAGAAACTATGTCATGTGTGTCCCATGAGACCAATCGATTCATTGATGTGATATATTGCGCCACACCCATCACCTACAAACTCTAATTTATCCCTAGTATGAATTGGGTGAATCATTACCAACATATATTTTCATAGTGATTTGATAATATGAAATTTTAATAATATACCCAAATAATAATCATACTCATAAACTATTAATAAAAATAAGGAAATGTTATCATGATAGTACATAACCAAAAATATTCAAAAAAAATTAAATAAAACTTGTTAGATGGTAACATAAGTGGTCAATATTAAATAAGAATAATATTCAATTTATGGTATTGAAATATATGAATATACTCTATCAAAATAATTAATGAATTCTTGTTATCAATACCCTTTTACTTAAGAAAGAGGATTTCTTTCAGAAATAATTTTTATTTATCATAAAATTTTGAGAGCAAACATATATATAATAAAAAAATAAAAGGGAATGAAATTATATTTTAGGAATATAAAAATATCATTCATACTAAAATTTGGAAACTGATGTGAAAATATGTAAAAATTGTGTTTAAGAAACATTAAAATGGACAACTATTGTGTGGTTTAAGGGAAAATATAAAAATATCTTTAAAATAGAAAATGTAAAAATATGTTGAATAAAACAAAAAATGAGCTAATATAATTTATCATGATAAATGGGTTTTTTTAGAATTATATTGGTTTGTTATTAAAAATTATGGATTATAAATAAATATTGATAAGAAATTGGTAATTTCCAATTAATCAATCTTTCTTATTGAGTTAAATTAAAAAGTAAAACTTATAAGACATGTTTTTACCATAAATATATCAATTGATAAATATGATTGTATTTATATCATAAATAAATTTGAGTATTAAATTATAATAAGATAAAATTACATTGGGGTAGTGTGGGTGAATCCCTATCCGGAGGAAATTGTAGGATCGAGAAAAAATCATTAACCTATGTCTGAAAGTGTTCTGAACACGCACATAATATGTTGGATAATGAAATTAGATTCTCTAAAAAGTTATTTAAAATCATATATTACATGTATTTTATTTTTTACAATTTTATTAATTTAATCTCTTTCTTTTTTGATGCGTTTTTAGATTCAATTTCTCGGTTTGGGAATGTCTGTTTCCCTGGTTTTTATGCTTGGTTAACTTGTATACATGTAAGTAAGATCATGTAAAATGGGAATGGTTATCCATAATTGAAATTATATGTTATTAACTAATTTCTATAATACTATATGGTATTATAGTGAATTATTTTATTTATATTATGATGATTATTTAAAATAAAGTTTAATAATAACCATTTAGATAACTTTTATGTTTTTTCAACCATCACAAAATAGTTTTGTTCTATTATATAACATTATGTATATATACTTGTTCCAAGACACTATATAAGTTGTAATATACATTATAATATCATTTATGACCTTAATAATGGTTTTTTGATGAGCCTCAAACGTGGTATTAAAAATGAATAACTATACTCCAAAAAGGATGAAAACCAACAACTCATGGGTGATTAATTCATTTAAAAATATAAAATTACAAGAGAATATAATTTATTTTAGATATATCATTAACATAAAAAAATTTAGTATATATTTCATATTAGAGTTATCATGTTACTTTGGACAGGGGGTTTAGATAAGGTATGAGTTATAAAAATTTTATAGACAAGAGAGATGAATTTAACTCTTGAATATTTTCACCATCAGAAAATATTAAGGATCATGGAAATGATATTTCATTGAGACCAAAAACACTCTAATTCGTAATTGTATTAAGAGATACCAATTTGGAATAATATAGTTGGAAAATTTAACTTCATGTGACAAAATAAAGTGAAATAATGAGTCTCGTTTCATAATTGATTTGAGGGGAAATTTACGAAGTTCCTAAAATAATAAAATATAATTTGTCTCATATATGGGAGAAGGATTCCAAAATTCCTTAGAATAATATTAGATCAAATTTTTAATATCATATTATCATATATTTTTTATTCTATTTTTTCATTTTTTATACAATTTAATAAAAAAAATTATTCATAAAATCTATGTTTTTTTCAAATTTAATACTATTTAAAACAATGACATTAAACCATAAAAAAGTGTGTAATTTGAAAATAATAATAATTATATCATACACATATCATATTCATATATAGAACTCGTGAAATACATCAAAATTATGAAATTATGTTTATTTTATTTTTTTTAAATTCATTTATATAATATTATCATTAGTTATTTAATTACTAAATCATTGTCTTAAATAAAATTATGGTAATTATATCTTCCCAAAAAATTAAAAATAAATTTCCAGGAAAAAAGTCATTATTTTTAAATTTATATTTATGGTCTGATATCTCTTCTCAAGAACCATATATTAAAATATTATTCTAACTAAAAACTATAGAGTGAACAACGTGACTTTTATATTAATAAAATATTATATTGATCCCATTCATAACCATATATCTCGACGTGATCATTAATTAGACCCTTCTAAATAGTAGATCAATATATAATGAACCTATAATATTTTTCTTTGATTTGGTGTCTTTTATGGTACTAAAAATTAAAGTTAATATCATTTTATTAATTTTTCATCTACACGCACAAGCACTCCATAAGCATTACAATACAAATAAAGCTAATTATTTAACATATAAAAAATTATGAAAAATTAATACCATAAAAATTAATAATTAATTTCAATATAACATTTTATATTTGTTCACTATATATATTGACACTTATCCATATAAAGAAAAATTAATTAATTTGTTATTTTTTTCTTTCCTTACACAACTATTGCACAATAATTTTTATAACATTCATGTTATATAAATGTAAATTCTGATAAATTCCACCAAAAAATTATAAATAATAATTAATAAATATATCTTTCAGAAAAATATTACCCCTTAATTATTTTCTATAGGGAAATATTAACATTTCCAATGCTGCATAGGCACTACATCATTGACAATCCTTTTCATACTAATAAATAAATTAATTATAACACACATGTTAGGATTTTTATGTTGTAATTTTTTTAAAATCTTATAATAATTCATTCCATATGTTTAATAAATTTTATTTCATAATAATATATTATCGTTGTCACAAGAAAACTATAATTCCTAAAAACTGTATTTTTTTATTATTCAAACAAAAATCTATCATTTTCATAAAATTATAAAAATTTCACCCAAAAAATATTACAATGCGTACATATATAAAATGTAAACCATTTTATGAAAGTAATTTTAAAAATTTGTAAAATTAATTTTTTTATTTTATACTATCATTCATTTGAAAATATTAATTTTTAAAATAATAATTGATTTACTCACAATATAAAAATTTAATTATGGTCTCATAAAATTGTCTTATAATCATATTTCAAATAAATATAAATTTTTGAATATATTTTCTAAAAATTCTTTTAAATCAACATATTATTTAAAAAATTACGAATAAATATTTGTGTTTCAAGAAATACCAAAACATAATTTATTATTTTTAAAACATTTTTTTTAATTATTCCATGACATAAATATATTATATTTTCATTTGTAACATAGAAAATTATATATATATATTAACAAGGAAGGTTAATATTATATAAATTTTAGTCCTATTCTTAACAGTCATATTACTATTCAAATAATCATGTTATTATTTTATATTATATTGTGGTCTTAAACATGGAGTTCTGTATGATAAACGATATCAAATACGTTAATCTGACTTTCCATAAAATATTAGAGTGTTATATTCTCCCCCCTTCATTAAATTATTTCCTCAACATATTGAATTTTCACATGGAAAATCAAATGATGCAATATGAAAATTATTTTATTGGAATTCTATATCATAAATTAGGATAAAAATACATCCTCTTCATAATAGGGAAATAGAAATTTGATGGTCGCCACAAAATCAGGCATCTAAATAGGGTAAAAATACTACAAAGTTAAAAAAAAGATATAGAATAATATCTAACCACCATGTTCTGATGGGGATTGATAGAGAATATGGTTATTTTAATGTTGAACCTAAAAAATTCATAAATCTATGATTTTATAAAAGGTCATTGATTTCATAAAATGAAAAGTAAAAAAATGATGTTTTTTTCTGATTTCCTTTTCCTAGATAGAATTGATTATTTTATTATCCATTGAAGCACTTCATAAAATAAAATTACTTGATTCTGTTTCATTTCATAATATCATTATTTTGTTGTTCTTTAGTTTATTTCAACATAACTTATTTATGAAAAAGATGGATATTAAAGAAGAATTTTTATTTCTAAAGAACTATTATCAAATTATCCATAAGACATTCATTCTTCCTTTAAAAGATGACTGAAAATAAAAGGTTGGAATAGGTTATCAAATATGATAAATAATACATTAATCTTAATCAATAATATCTTTATTAATTTCAATATGTTGTTATCCTTATATCTCATCCAAAATATGTTTATCCAAACTCAAAGACCAAATATTTAGAAAAAATATTAATTGACAACATAATGTATCACTTATTGTAAGATACAAAAAAATATCATTATATTTATCTCTATTGAACCATTATAAATCATTCATTCTTCCAAGTGTAAAATCCCAGGATTTCCTTAAATCCAAACATGTAATAATTACATTATATCATAAACTATCCAACAAAAAATACATTCATGGTCCCCAATACTATCTCATAAAAATATATGTATTATTATCTCAATCATCATGCATATATTTAGGTACCAATTAAAAAGTAATATCTATTCAAAAAGTTAATATTATAAAGGATTCACATCTCACGATTATGAGTGCAATTCATATCATGATTCCAATCCAATAAATATTGAGTAATACAGTACAATCATTATATATCTCAATAGTCTTATTAATAGATCATTATTGATATAGTATTTATCTCATTAAAATGAATACATATTAATCTTTCCTCATTGTATGAGGTAGTAGAATAATATTAACCATGACACCTTTTTTTCTATAATAAATTACATTGATGATTTGGGAATTGATTTTCATAGTGTTTTATCTCCATATATTGAAAGCATTGAAAACGATAATATTGTTTCATTCCAATTAAATCCTGACCTTGGTGGTCTTTTTCTCCACACTTGAAGCATGATATGTTTCCTTTTAAGCATGTACCAAGGTGTTTCCTTCTACAAGTATGAAATGTTGACAAATCATTCTTTCTCCAAATTCCTTTATCAAACCATTTTAAGGATTCACTACTTCTCACAGTCTCCATAATTTAGTTGTAATAATTTGATAATTCCATCATTATATTCTAATCCCATGATACGATGTCCTCAAAAGATGACAATGTCAGAGAGGGTAGTTACCTTCGAAAAATTGGAAAAAGGCCAAAAAAAATTGTTGTCACGACCCGTCCCGGTGGGGCCCGAGCCGTAACCCCCCAAGCCCACCACCAATAGGTCAGGGGCTGGTGACTAGCACTGAGTAGGAATGCTACTAACATGGTAGGCATTTCCTATAAACATGTACACACGCAAACACATCTCCAATCCCACAAAGCTGAAAAGTAAAAACTAATAAAGATGGAAAAAGCATGTATACACTAAAAACCCAACCAACAGAGTACAATAGGGAAGTAAATATAGTAAAGTAAAACCCTAGTCCAAAAGAACAAGCCCACAAACAGAATGTTTGAATCAAGTCCAACCTGTAGAGAAAGGTACTTGATCTACAACCTATCGCCGAAGGAACACACCTCGGCCTATCTGATCTCATTGAGCACTATCCGGTCCTGGTCCGCCTAGAATCATGTCAAAGGCTCGTTCATCTACACAAGACACGACACATGCAGGAAAAGCCTATGCAGGGGTGAGTATAACAATACCCAGTAGGACACCCTGAGAACCACCAAGGAAATACAACAAAGGAAAATACCATGAAGAAAGGTACAATCATCTCTACATAGTATATGTCTACGGAAAATATAACAAGAATATCCAGATATACTCATACATAGATGACCATCGCGAATCCACCACTAAGATCCAGCTCGAAGATTCCACTAAGCATACCATCGAGAGAACACACTCCTAGGTATGAAGAGAGAGACATGATGTACTTGTTCCAAGAGAACACACTCCAAAAGTACCTTAGGAACTTGATGCTCAGGTGAGGATCACAACCAAGTCATGGGGTGATTCTGACAACTCAGTCTGAGCTAATCCGCTAAGCAGAGGATTGGCGCTCGGGTAATGTTGGAAACGTCGATACAAAGAACTCAACCTAGGGTTCCAGGAATGAATAGAAGATCAGACACTATGTCTCACAGAGGGGATTCCATAAACTCTATTCAGGGAGTTCTGCTGAAGGGATCATACTCTTGTGTAAAGGAAATTATACCAGAACCTTTAGGGAAAAGACCAAGGGTACGAACCCTAAGAAGACTAGTCCAAGTCATAGAAGACAAGTGGCTCAAGTCATGATGAAAAGGTTACACGGTGTGTAGTATGGTTACATGCCGTGTTCCTTGGCCCTGGGTACTACCCATGTAAACAGCATGTGTCCTTCGTTCAAGACATGAAAAACCAAACAACACGGCGTGTAGAAAAGTACACGTCGTGTTCC
This sequence comes from Viscum album, assembly GCA_963277665.1. Lineage (NCBI taxonomy): Eukaryota > Viridiplantae > Streptophyta > Magnoliopsida > Santalales > Viscaceae > Viscum > Viscum album. Next base: position 203,661,767 of record OY728121.1, read on the forward strand.
ATTACCCCGAGTACTTCCCGTGTAAACAGCTCATTTCCTTCGGATTTTCAGATAGAAAACAACTACATGGCGTGTAGAAGAAATCAAACACCGTGTTCGAGCACCTAGGCTCGCTACATGTACACTGGCCATGTGCCCGTACACGGTCTCTGCCAGTGTCTGTGTCGCCTGCCCGTGTTCCAGTACATGGATTATCCCGTGTATCTGGCCGGGTCTGGCCGGGGAGGGGTATACACGGCGCGTCCATGTCCGTGCACCCTTCCCATGTCTGTTTACTCTCGGAGTACACGCCGGGTAACCCTACTAATGAAAACACGTCGTGTAGCCCATAGTACACTGCGTGAAGTCGGGATTTTTCCAGAAACACCGTCTTCTTCCTCGCGCTTCACCCGATCCTTCGGATCTTCGTTTTCTCGTCCGTTCATCCTGATACTCCGGGGTTTGGTTCTCCTTATCATACGAACACCGAAACGGGTGTTTTCAGTCTTCCAATCGTATCATAAAACTCAGATGATTCGTCAGAAGAATGACGTCCAAAATCCCAAATCTCCCAAATCGCTCTGAATCGCTTCCCAAATCCATCATCGTACCTCAGTGGCATTGCTTCAGGGTTGGATATTGAATCATGGATTATTGCGCCAAAAAACAAATGTGCAATGATCGATTTCTTCCAAGAACGCATAGAATTCAATAAAGAACGCGAGTGAGAAAATAAACAAGAATTAAACAAGGGGGAAGAACATCGATCGTTGTTCTTGGCGATCTGGGTTCGTCGCTGTTAGATCAAAACAAAAACAATTAATAGATTATAAATCTCAAGTATTCGATATCCCAATAAAATCCCAAATCACACCCGCCCACAAAACGATCAATCCACGGGCTAATCTATTCGTGGATTAGTCCGCGTTCGTCATAGAAATCAAAACAGAGGATGGATAAATCAATAAAAATTATCCAAACCTGATTCATTGCATTTATTGGCGAAGATTCGCTCGCCGTGTCGTCATCTCTGCGTTGAGAGGTTTTCTCCGGATCCTCTTGAGCCGCCAAGGGTTTCAGGGTTTGAGGATTGTAACCATGGACCCCCTGTGCATGCCTTTATTTAAATAGAACAAAAGATACAAGATTTAAATGATCATTCCATAGAAACAAGATTTAAATAAAATATTTTAATTAAGTATTTTATTTCTGTTGCATCCAAAAACCAGATTTCACCACCGACATGTGCTGGTAGATGTTAGGCCTCGCCTTAGGTAAAATCATTGTTCTGAACACAACGGTGCCCACATATTTCTGATTCGAGCACCCATTTGAGAGTTATTCCACTTTTTCAGGAAAACTACATGTACACATAATTTAATTATTAAATTAAATTCAGACATTTGTTCCAGGCTCACTGGGCCTCAGAACTGCACGCCATCTTAGAGCCTGGTCTCGAAATAATTCCCATATATTATTATAATAATTCATGGAGAAATTTGGGGCATTACATCACACCCACCTTAGGGATTTTACATCCTCAAAAATCCAAAACGAGGGCTACTCAAAAAGGTGTGGGTACTACATGCGAATCTGAGCCTCCCGCTCCCACATGCTCTGCTGGAGATTCTATTGCTATCATCGGACGCACACCAAGGGAATATCTCCTCAATTAAAGATATTCTCTTTCCAATCCTCGATCTACACTAGGTACTCAGCAAATTTCACACCATCGTCGATGTCCAGCTCGCCCCAGTCGATGGCGTGCAATGGATCATGCACGTACCTCCATAGCTATGACACATGGAAGACGTCGTGTACCTGGTCCATATGAGGAGGTAGAGCCAAGCGATATGCCACCTCGACAACTCTACTCAGAATCTGAAAAGGTCCAACAAACCTCAGAGATAGAAACCCACCTCGGCCAAATCTCTGCAATCCCTGTCGAGGTGAGACCCGAAGGAACACATGGTCTGCTTCCTCGAACTCCAAGGACCTATGTCTCCGGTCGGAATAATACTTCTACCAACTATGTGCAGTCTTCATCCACTCTTGGATGACCTGCACCGTCTCTATAGTAGCTCTCACTATATCTGGGCCCATGAGTGCTGACTCTCCCAGGTCAGTCCAGCAAAGTGGCGAACTACAAGGTCGCCCGTATAGAGCCTTGAATGGTGTCATACTAATAGTGGAATGATAACTGTTGTTATACAAAACTTCCACCACTGGTAGGTGATCCTCCCAGCTACGACCGAAGTCACATATGAAAGCTCGTAGCATATCCTCCTGGACCTGGATGGTCTGCTATGTCCGACCACCAGTCAGGGGATGAAATGCTGTGCTCAAGCGTAACTGAGTCCCAAAAGCTTCCTGCAATCCCTTCCACAACCGCGATGTGAAACGAGCATCACGATCTAAGACGATCGTGGATGGTACTCCATGAAGTCGAACTATATCCTGCACGTAGAGGCGTCACATGCTCTCTACTGAACTCTGCTCACATATGGCTAGGAAGTGGGATGACTTGATGAGTCAGTCAACGATCACCCAGATGGCATCGTGTCTCCAGGACGTACGTGGTAAACCCGTCATGAATTCCATGGATATTCTGTCCCACTTCGTCTCTGGAACCTCAACGGGCTGAGCCAAACCTGCTGGAACCTGGGGCTCATCCTTTACATGCTGACAAGTTAGGAACCGAGAAACAAACTCTGCCACACTCTTCTTCATTCCTGGAAACCAGAACTGACATCGGAGGTTCTGATACATCTTTGCCATGCCTTTATGTACTGCCAAAGGGGATGTATGAAACTCCCTCAGAACCTCCTCCCGTAACATCATAGGTACTACCATGCGCAATTTGAAAAGGACAACGTGCTCTCCACCTTCTTAATATCTATCAACAACATAACCTGTGGATATCTGAGCATGTAGAGTCTCACAACTAGCATCCTCGTGATGTGCTTCCCTGACTCGCTGTAAGAGTGGAGGGGTAACAACCATAGACTGAATGTATGATCCATCATCTACTTCTATTAAGGACAACTGTAAAGAGGCCAACTCCCTTGTCACCTCATCCAGAAACTGCAAACTGGATTTCCTACTGAGAGCATCTTCCACCACATTCCCCTTCCCAGGAGTATAAACGATCTAAATATCGTAGACCTGGAGGAACTCAAGCCATCGCCTCTGTCTCAAATTCATATCCTGTAACACCCCAGGTAAATAAATAATATGACATTTTCATATTTATCCATATTTGTGAATAAAATATTAATATGACTTTAAAGGGGACGCTATGATCGATGGCGTACCCAACACGCAACAACGAGTATCGTGGGAATCTTACGTTGCACTCTAATAATAAAATAATATTATTTTAAATGGTAGTTAACATGTAGTTGTTGTATTTTCGGGAATGGATAGAAATAACTAAAATATGATTATATATGTTTTTAAATGTTTTTACATTTATCCAATAAAAGATAAAGGCTTAAAATACGGAAAGAATTCAATTTTAGGCGTATATTCCCTAGTTTTCACTAAAGGTTCACTTATCACCTTTTGATGGAGAACGGCCATTAAATATAGTTTTTTTCACTCTTATAAATTCTATTGGACCAAATAAAACACTTCTTAATAATTGGGACATCAAAATTTACTTTCAGTGAATTTTTGGTATCTTTTCGATAAAGTTCATTTAATAAACAGTGTAAAATGTTGTATTTTAATTCAAAACCTCTTTTTAATCTAATTTATTTATATTAGTAGATTATCTTTTGAATTGGTATTAAAGTGAAATTAGAATATATTTTAAACATTAAATCAAATAGTGGTCGTTTGAATAAATTTCACTTTGAAATCAGACTTAAACCAGTGTCAATCTTTTGATACATATTGTTTCATAAAAACACGCTATTTGATCTGACATCGGGAATTATTTATTAAATTAATTAATGTGACTTATATGTTTCAAATTTTTTAAAATAGACTTCATTTTTGAATTAGGAATATCAAATATAGCTTAGGGTGAATTTTTGGGATTTTTCTGAAAAACTTCAATTTTTGATGAATAGTGAAACCACTAAGTGGTACTTATAAAAACTGATTTTTCCGTTTAAATGAAATTTTTCCATCTTTGTTTTTTGAATTTCAAAAATCCGACATAAATGGTTGTCATTAAGATGTAAAATGTGGTTCAATGGGATAAAAATAATTTTTTGGTGAATAGTAATTTATTAAGTTTTTAATCGCGATTAGAGGTAATTAGTGTAGTTTAAGGTAAAAATAATTTATTAATAATATTAAATGAACTTCACACGTGTCCTAACCTCATTGGATCAGTCATGGCCGACCAATACAACCCTTGGGTCAACATGGGGACCCCATGAAGCCACTTTGGTTGGAAAATGACATTAATATCTTTGTATTTAAAGTTAAAGTAAAAATGAGACAAACATGAAATGTTTTACTAAAACAATTTTTACATTGGGTTATAAAAATCCGATTTTTAACTATAAATATTAATTGTAAATCTAAAAAGATTTCCTACATCATTTTTTTTTAAAATTTTTAGACATTATATAAATTAAATTATTTATGACATCATGATGATGCAGCGATGACCTCATTATTTAACGATTTAAATAAAATGGAAAGATAATGTAATATCTAAGAACTACACATGTCAAAAACTAATTGGATGAGTGGATTTTGAACCCTAATCACCTTATCCTCGAAATAAATCAATGTGAGACCTTTAAAATCCTAAATGGTTTTGAAAATAAAGTAACATTTTGTAACTTTACAAGAGTGCCCCTCCTCTCCTCTTATAAAAGGCTCCCACCTCTACCTCCTTGCCCACACTCTCAAAGCCTTTTTCTCGGCCAACCTCTGCCCATTTTGTCTCTCCACTTCCCTCTATTACTCCTTGAAGCCTCACTTTGGGCATAAGTCTTCCCAAGGAAGCCTTTGAGCTCAAACCAAAGGGAGTTACCCGATTTTAAGGTAATGTCATCACTTGAGTCCTTTTGTTTTATTTTGCTTCTCCAAACCCCTAAACACTTTTTATTAATTTCTTTTGTAACAAATCCAGTATCATCAATATACTAGGATTTTTTTATAATAATTATTCGAGCTACACTTATACACACCTACATCTAATGGTTAAAGAACATACCGTTTCAGTGGATGGAGAATTTCTACCTCCCGAAACGATGATTGTTCAACATTCTTATAACACCTTCAAATGTGGCCATTAAGATGAAACTATATTTATATATGATATCTAATATGTTTATGTTTTACTTATTCTTTTTTATTTTTGATTTATTTCATACCTTTATGGTTTCCATTATAGGTAAACGCGATATCTTCATTTAAGGAAGTGCGGACTACCGCCCCCTCAAAGTGATTTGATTCGTTAATACCATATGTGGTACGTATAAAGGATATATTTAATAATATTATATATTATACCATACTGGAATTAAAATACTATTATGTATCATGTTGTTTTAATTCCATTAAATATGAAATAGAAATGGAAGTAGCGTTCATGCGTACGTACGGCTTATTGTCTCCATGAACGGTACATTTCATTTCTTATCTACAAATGTTATGTAATATTATAAGTACATATATATAATGGATATATATGTAATATATTACATATAAATTATGGATATAATTCTGGAATTATAACATATATATATCTCTCTCATTTGGTTTTAATTTCATTAATATGACAAAAAAAATGAAAGTAGCGTTCATGCGTACGTACGACCTACCGTCTCCATGAACGGTGCTTTTCATTTTTTATCTCCAAATGATATGGAATAGTATGAAATGAATATTTAATGTATATATATGATATTTTAATCATTAATACTATTCTGGAAATTATTTACTTATAACTACATGGGCAATCTTTTTTCAAACAAGTTCATTTTTGACTAATGTACCAAACATCGGCAAAAACGTCTGATATGAACTAACATTATTAAACAATTATTATAACATTATAATATGTGATATGAAATGAATAATAATCTCTAAATTAGGTACTTAGGAAATTATTAATTGACCAAAGTTTATTATTCAGGAATATAAAGAAACAAACAAGACATGTTGGACTTGAGGTAAGGGATCTTACTCCTCTCTTTCTTTTTAAGTACACTCTTTTATGTCATTCCCTATAAAGATCATATTTCTTGTTATTGGGATGTAATTTTATATTACACATACTCTAATCATTATGTTCATGTGATGCGAGACCCTATTCTCTCTCATCAATCCATTTTGGAAGTTTTGAGTGGCGCCGTTGGGCTGCCGAATTTTCGTAAGAGATCTAACCTCTTTATTTTTAAGTACTATCATTTATGTCACTTCTTTAAAGCTCCTATTTGTTATGTTGGGGGATGTTATTTTATATTCCTCTTTATATAAACTTTATGTTAATATTATGAGATACCCTGTTTGATCTCATCAATCCATTTTTGTAAGTTTTATGTGGCGCCGTTAGGCTGCCGAGTTTTCGTAAGGGATTTTTCATCTCACTTTTATTCCCGTGATATTTATGCTACATTTACCACAATTTCCTTTGAGTGGTGTATGTACTTCCCATTACTCTACTATTTTTATAATATACTTTAATTTATGAGTATTTACATCAATTATGTATTGTTCATCTTTCATGGGGTGTATGTTCTGAAAGATACCCAAGTCGGTAAGGGAACCTTTCACCCTCCTCCTTTTAAAAGACTTCTTTTGTTGGGTCTTTTAATTTACATATTGTTATGTTGGGATATGTTCTCATATATCATTATTGATGTAAATTTTATTTCCAAGTGAGGAGATACACCTTTTATCTCTCATCTACTCATTTTGATGTGACGCCGTTAGGCTGTCAAGGGAACTTCTTAACCCAATTTCGATTTCTTTGGGTTCAACATGTAGTTATTGAGTATGTCATCTTTCTAATATGTTTGAATGAACATTTATTGTTTTACACTTAATATACACTTATATTGGGTCTATTTATATTTGTCACACATAATTTTGAGATTGATTTATCCTTAATTTAAGGATACCTTCTTTATAAGGGATTTCATCACATTTGACATTTCTATTGAGATTTCGTTATTGTTATGCACCAATTCACTCTTATATGGTGTATATACTCTCCTTTGGAATATTCTATCTTGAATCCATTTATTCTCATGATATTATAATGTTCTGACTAAATGTTATTCCTCAATTATTGAATTCAAGTGTCTCTAATTTTGGTAAAACCCCTTTAACCAAAATATCGCTTTAAATGTTTTAACTATTTGTTCATATTAATATCCATGTTTTCAAAATGGTTTTAAGGATTTATTTATAAGGATATTAATGGTTTAAAATTTTAAAATCTTCAAGGTGTTAAAGGACACTTTGATTCCAAAATCTCTTTATTAAATGTTTTAAATGGTTTTGGAAATGGTTTCTTTTTGAATGGATTCATTATTTCAATATAATAAAATGTTATATTGTGATTGAAGTGTGGAAATGTTATGTTTACTTTATTCATGTTTTATTTGATACCTTTATGTTATGGTTCTTGGGCATTGTTATGAAGACCAGTGGTTCCGTGATAAAATAAGGGCGGGTGAGCCCGATATAGCACTTCAATGCATTGGGTAACGTGAAGGAGTGAAACGTTAAGGTTTCTCCAAAGAGATTTATGAAATATACTATGATGGGTATTTCAAACGTAACCAAGAGGGTTACTCCCTACGTAAGAATGTTATGAATTCGTCAAGTTACCTTTATGTCATATGATTTCTATGATTTATTCATTATTTTATGAGGTATGTTAAAGTGCTTATGTTTTATGGGTAAAGTATGATTTCATTATTATTTATTCATGTACTCATGTTTCCTTTCCATATTTTTATATCCCTTACTGAGCTTTTTATGCACATCCCATGTTTTTGAAATGTTTTTCACAGGTCAAGGGAAGGGTACATGATGTGATGATAGTGTCAAGGATGTGTCAATAAAGAATCCATGTTTTATTTTAAATATGTTTCCGTTGATGGGAAGAATGAATATTGTCTTTTATGTAACCACTTTGTTTAAATGTGGAATGTAATGCAAGTTTCATGATCTAATTCTGTAAAACTCTAAACCTGAAAAGATCCTCAATGTGTAATCTTGTAATAACTCAAGATTAAGTAAGGTTTAAGTCTGGGGCCTTATAGTTGGTATCAGAGGTCGGTTTAGATAACTTTATAGGTTAGGGTTTTCTTTAAGCATAAGTGGCATTACCATAATGGTTAGGATTTCATAAAGAGTCCTAGTTTTAGATAAAGTGAATGAGTAAGTGTATCTTAGTGTTTAACTTCCTCATTAGTACATGATGGTCTTGTTGATAAACTCACACTGACATTTCTCTTTTTAGCGAATGGATGGATCTAGCAGGAACCAAAGAGACAACAGGTTTGAAGGAAACTGTGGTGGCTCTATGATTAAGATACTAGATAAAATGGGGGATTCAATGAGGAAACTTGTGGTTGTTCTAAACCAACCATCAAGGATTCATGATCAACCACTTGATCCTTGGTATGATCTTTAATGTATCATGTACGAGATGACCAATCCATGTGGAAGTTCAGGTAATAATTATAAAGGTAACCATTAGAGTTTATATGATCCTTACTTTTGAGGTAATTATGGGTTATTATATGATATGCTGGAAAATGAAACGCATGAGATAAACATGAGGTTAAAATATGTTATGATCATTTTTGACGATTTTATCTCTTTTTGGGGAATGATTTAAGAATTATATAGTTTTTTAAAAATGACAACACACAGACTGTGTGACAACCTGTCGCGTCGGACAAAGCTGCGGGAATCGAACCCACAACCAAAGTGCGACTGGTATTTATCACCTACCACTGGACTACATGAAGCCCCTGGTTAGTTTGACCGATTATTTTTAGTTAGATGATTTTATGAATTAAGATTAAGTTGATTTTGGGTTACTTTTGAAAATTATTAACCTATCATGGAGGATATGTGATTAGGTTAATTACTTTTCAATACGAGACTTTTGGAGCAACTGATATTGTTTGGAGATAAATGTTACGATTTAACTTGGAAGACTATGTGAATAAATCCTTCAAATATTTGGCTTTCAATATTATATTTGTTTTCATTGAAGAATTTTATGGACAAATAGTTTATCAGATGGTCCTCATTGAACTTTGGGTTTTGTTGGAAAAATTTTGAGATTAAGAATAGATTTTCTTTTTATAAAGGGTTATCCTTTTATGGATTATCTGACCTTGTACTGTCCTTTCTAGTTTTGGTTTTGGTTAAAGCCTAAAAAAATGGGATGTATATAGTTATTTTTTGTGGAATAGGAGATTCTTCAGAAGTTGATTATAGTACTTTTAATGCGAACAAGTCTCCCTAAATACTCATCTTTTAGAAAAAAAAATATGAGTTTGATTAAGGAATCTAATAAAAGTTTAAAGTCAACATGATAAGTGATTATGATTCATTATGAATAAATTCCTCAATAAAAATTAACTTAAATCAAAAATGTTGTCTATTAACTTTTCCTACTGGGGAACCCAACACCGTTTAACCCATCACAAGTTTGTGATTTTCTTATTGTTAACTTTCTCCTAAACATGTTTTCTATCACTCTCCATCAGAACATGACCCTATGTTTTCTCCTCAATGTCCATGTTTTCCTACATGGAGTCCTAGTATGGGTTAACTTGGGTGACCTTTGTACTTATCATTCTTTATTTTAATGTGATTGTTTTACCAACTCTTGTTCCGATGTGGGACTTTCAAGGATGTTTCCAAGCGCAATTTTAAAATTGTGAGGACGCAATTTCCAAAAGGGAGGAAGGATGTAACACCCCAGGTAAATAAAGAATATGACATTTTAATATTTATCCATATTTTTGAATAAAATATTAATATGACTTTAAAGGGGACACTATGCTTGATGGCGTACCCAACACACAACAACGAGTTTCTTGGAAATCTTTCGTTGCATTCTAATGATAAAATAATATTATTTTAAATGGTAGTTAACATGTAGCCATTGTATTGGCGGGAATGGATAGAAATAACTAAAATATGATTATATATGTTTTTAAATGGTTTTACATTTATCCAATAAAAGATAAAGGCTTAAAATAAGGAAAGAATTCAATTTTAGGCGTATATGCCCTAGTTTTCACTAAAGGTTCACTTATCAACTTTTGATGGGGAACCGTCATTAAATATAGTTTTGTTCACTCTTATACATTCTATTGGTCCAAATAAAACTCTTCTTAATAATTGGGACATCAAAATTTACTTTGTGTAAATTTATGGTATCTTTCCGATAAAGATCATTTTTTAATGAATAGTGTAAAATGTTCTATTTTAATTCAAAACCTCTTTTTAATCTAATTTATTTATATGATTAGATTATATTTTTAATTGGTTTTAAAGTGAAATTAGAATATATTTTAAACATTAAATCCAATAGTGGTCGTTGGAATAAATTTCACTTTGAAATCAGACTTAAACCAGTGTCAATCTTTTGATACTTATTGTTTCATAAAAACATGATATTTGATCTGACAGCGAGAATTAAATATTAAATTAATTAATGTTACTTATATGTTTTGAATTTTTTAAAATAGACTTAATTTTTGAATTTGGAATATCAAATAGATCTTAGGGTGAATTTTTGGGATTTTTCTGAAAAACTTCAATTTTTGATGAATAGTGAAACCACTATGTGGTACTTATAAAAACTGATTTTCCGTTTAAATGAAATTTTTCCATCTTTGTGTTTTGAATTTCAAAAATCCAACATACATGGGTGTCATTAAGAAGTAAAATGTGGTTCAATGGGATAAAAATAATTTTTTGGTGAATAGTAATTTATTATGTTTTTAATCGCGATCAGAGATAATTATTGTAGTTTAAGGTAAAAATAATGTTTTAATAATATGAAATGAACATGAAACATGTCCTAACCTCATTGGATGATTCATGGCCGACCAATACAACCCATGGGTCAACTTGGGGACCCCATGAAGCCACTTTGGTTGGAAAATGACATTAATATATTTGAATTTAAAGTAAAAGTAAAAATGTGACAAACATGAAATGTTTTACTAAAACAATTTTTACATGGGGTTATACAAATAATATTTTTGACTATAAATATTAATTGGAAATATAAAATTATTTTCTAAATAATAGTATTTTTTTATAATTTTTAGACATTAAATAAATTAAATTATTTATGACATCATGATGATGCAGCGATAACCTCATTATTTAACAATTTAAATAAAATTGGAAGATAATGTAATATCTAAGACCTACACATGTCCAAAACATATTGTATGAGTGGATTTTGAACCCTTATCACCTTATCCTTGAAATACATCAATGTGGGACCTTTAAAATCCGAAATGCTTTTGAAAATAAAGTAACATTTTGTAACTTTACAAGAGTGCCCCTCCTCTCCTCTTATAAAAGGCCCCCACCTCTACCTCCTTACCCACACTCCCAAAGCCTTTGGCTCGGCCGAACTCTGCCCATTTTGTCTCTCCACTTCCCTATCTTACTCCTTGAAGCCTCACTTTGGGCAGAAGTATTCCCAAGGAAGCCTTTGAGCTCAAACCAAAGAGAGTTACCCGATTTTAAGGTAATGTCTTCACTTGAGTCCTTTTGTTTTATTTTTCTTCTCCAACCCCCTAAACTCTTTTTATTAATTTCTTTTGTAAGAAATACAGTATAATAAATATACTAGTATGTTTTTATAATAAGGATTCGAGATACACTTACACACACCTATATCTAATGGTTAAAGAACATACTGTTTCAGTGGATGGTGAATTTCTGCCTCCCGAAACGATGATTGTTCAACATTCTTATAACACCTTCAAAGGTGGCCATTAATATGACACTATATTTATATATGATATCTAATATGTTTATGTTTTAATTGAGCTTCTGTATTTTTGATTTATGGCATACCATTATGGTTTCCATTATTGATAAACGCGATATCTTCATTTAAGGAAGTGCGGACTACCGCCCCCTCATAGTGATTTGATTCGTTAATACCATATGTGGTACGTTAAAGGATATATTTAATAATATTATATATGATACCATACTGGAATTAAAATACTATTATGTATCATTTTGTTTTAATTCCATTAAATATGAAATAGAAATGGAAGTAGCGTTCATGCGTACGTACGGCTTACCGTCTCCATGAACGATACATTTCATTTCTTATCTAAAAATGTTATGTAATATTATAAGTACATATATATAAAGTATATATATGTAATATATTACATCAAAATTATGGATATCATTCTGGAATTATAACATATATATATATCTCTCTCATTTGGTTTTAATTCCATAAATATGACAAAAAAATGAATGTAGCGTTCATGCATACGTACGGCCTACCGTCTCCATGAACGGTGCTTTTCGTTTTTTATCTCCAAATGATATGGAATAGTATGAAATGAATATTTAATGGATATATAAGATATTTTAATCATTAATACTATTCTGGAAATTATTTACTTATAACTACATGGGCAATCTTTTTTCAAACAAGTTCATTATTGACTCATGTACCAAACATCGGCAAAAACGTCTGATATGAACTAACATTATTAAACAATTATTATAACATTATAATATTTGATATGAACTGAATAATAATCTCTAAAGGAGGTACTTAGGAAATTATTAATTTACCAATGTTTATTATTTAGGAATATAAATAAACAAACAAGACAATTTGGACTTGAGGTAAGTGATCTTACTCCTCTCTTTCTTTTTAAGTACACTCTTTTATGTCATTCCCTATAAGGATCATAATTATTGTTATTGGGATGTTATTTTATATTACACTTACAGTAATATTTATGTTCATTGATGAGAGACCCTATTCTCTCTCATAAATCCATTTTGGAAGTTTTGAGTGGCGCAGTTAGGATGCCGAATTTTCGTAAGAGATCTAACCTCTCTCTTTCTTTTTAAGTACTATCCTTTATGTCACTTCTTTAAATATCCTCTTTGTTATGTTGGGGGATGTTCATTTATATTCCTCATTCTATAAACTTTATGTTAATATGATGAGATACACTGTTTGATCTCATCAATCCATTTTTGTAAGTTTTATGTGGCGTCGTTAGGCTGCCGAGTTTTCGTAAGGGATTTTTCATCTCACTTTTATTCCCGTGAAATTTATGCTACATTTTCCAAAATTTCCATGGAGTGGTGTATGTACATCCCATTATTCTACTCTTTGTATAATATACTTTCGTTTATGAGTATTTACATCAATGATGTATTGTTCTTCTTTCATGGGGTGTATGTTCTTAAAGATACCCAATTCGGTAAGGGAACCTTTCACCCTCCTCTTTTTAAAAGACTTCTTTTATTGGGTCTTTTAATTTACATATTGTTATGTTGGGATATGTTCTAATATATCATTATTGATGTAAATTTAATGTCCAAGTGATGAGATACACTTTTTATCTCTCATCAACTCATTTTGATGTGACGCTGTTAGGCTGTCAAGGGAACTTCTTAACCCAATTTCGATTTCGTTGGGTTCAACATGTAGTTATTGAGTATGTCATATTTATAATATGTGTGAATGACCTTTTGTTGTTTTACACTTAATATCCACTTATATTGGGTCTATTTATATTTTTCACACATAATTTTGATATTGATTTATCCTTAATTTAAGGATACATTTTTATGAGGGATTTCATCACATTTGACATTTCTATTGAGATTTCGTTATTGTTATGCACCAATTCACTCTTATATGGTGTATATACTGTCCTTTGTAATATTATGTCATGAATCCATTTATTCTCATGATATTATAATGTTCTGACTAAATGTTATTCCTCAATTATTGAATTCAAGTGTCTCTAATTTTGGTAAAACCCCTTTAACCAAAATATCGCTTTAAATGTTTTAACTATTTCTTCTTATTAATATCCATGTTTTACAAATAGTTTTAAGGATTTATTTATATGGATATTAATGGTTTAAAATTTTAAAATCTTCAAGGTGTTATGGGACACTTTGATTCAAAAATCTCTTTATTAAATGTTTTAAATGGTTTTGGAAATGGTTTCTTTTTGAATGGATTCATTATTTCAATATACTAAAATGTTATATTGTGATTGAAGTGTGGAAATGTTATGTTTCCTTTATTCATGTTTTATGAGATACGTTTATGTTATGGTTCTTGGGCATTGTTATGAAGATGGGTGGTTCCGTGATAAACTAAGGGCGGGTGAGCCCGATATAGCTCTCTAATGCATTGGGTAATGCGAATGAGTGAAACGTTAAGGTTTCTCCGGAGAGATTTAGGGAATATACTGTGATGGGTATTCCAAACGTAACCAAGAGGGTTACTCCCTACGTAAGAATGTTATGAACGCCTCAAGTTACCTTTATGTCATATGATTTCTATGATTTATTCATGTTTTTATGAGGTATGTTAAAGTGCTTATGTTTTATGGGTAAAGTATGATTTCATTCTTATGTATACATGTACTCATGTTTCCTTTCCATATTTTTATATCCCTTACTGAGCTTTTTATGCTCATCCCAAGTTTTTGAAATGTTTTTCACAGGTCAAGGGAAGGGTACATGATGTGATGATAGTGTCAAGGATGTGTCAAAAAAGAATCCTTGTTTTATTTTAAATATGTTTCCGTTGATGGGAAGAATGAATACTGTCTTTTATGTAACCACTTTGTTTAAATTGGGAATGTAATGAAAGTTTCATGATATAATTCTCCAAAACTCTAAACCTGAAAAGATCATCAATGTGTAATCTTGTAATAACTCAAGATTAATTATGGTTTAAGGATGGGGCCTTATATATCCTTCTGAGAAAAGATATATCTAAGACTCTTGTGATCAGAGTAGATGGTAAACCTCTCGCGCATCAGGTAGTGCTACCACATCATCAATGCGAAGACTACCACTGCCAACTCAAGGTCATGGGTCGCGTAGTTCTGCTAGTGTGGTCTCAACTAACGTGATACATATGCAATCACCTCTTTCCTCTGCATTAGGACACATCCAAGCCCGGTTCCTGATGCGTCACATACCACTATGTACATGACACCCTCCTCCGGTAATCTCATGGTCGGGGCACTTGCCATACTCTATCTCCACTGTTGGGAAGCCTGCTGGCATTTCTCGGTCCACACGAAAGGTTGTCCCTTTCGGGTCAAGGCTGTCATGGGTGATGTAATCTTGGAGAAATCATGGATGAATCTCTGATAGTAGCCTGCCAACCCAAGGAAACTCCGCACCTCTATCACGCTCCGGGGTGGCTCCCATGCTAGCACTGCCTTCACCTTTTCTGGGTCCATTTCTACACCATCCGCTGAGATAATGTTCCCTATACGGTGGACCTCCTGTAACCATATCTTACACTTCGAGTGTTTCCCATACAACTGTTGCTCTCAGAGTGTGTCCAGAACCATCCTTAGGTGTCTCGCGTGATCCTCCTCAGACACAGAGTACACAAAGATATCATCGATGAATACCACTAAAAACCGGTCTAGATAGGGCTAAAAGATCCAGTTCATGAGTCCCATGAACACTGTCGGGGCGTTCATCACTCCGAAGGGAATCACCATGTACTCATAGTGACTGTAGCGACATCTGAAATCCGTCTTCGGTGTATCCTCCACCTGTACTCACAACTGGTGATAGCCTGATCGAAGATCACCCATTGAGAACCATCGTGCCCCTCTCAACTGGTCGAAGAGGTCATCGATCCTCGGTAGTGGATACCGGTTCTTCACGGTCACCTGATTTAAGCGACAGTAATGCACACACAGCCTCAATCTCTCGTCCACCTTCTTCGAAAACAGCACTGGGGGTGCCCAGGGTGAAACACTGGGTCGCAAAAAGCCCTTCTTCTGAAAGTCGTCCAGCTGCATCCTCAGCTCAGGAAGCTCTGCAGGAGCCATCTGATTAGCCGATGCTAATATCGGGGTCGTCCCGAGTAGCAACTCAATGCAAAAATCTATCTCACGACGGGGAGGTAGCCCGGGGACATCCTCCGGAAAGACATCCTCGTATTCATCCACTGCTGCTGGAAACTGGGAACTCGTAACATCTATTGTGCCGAGGGCTAGGCAAGCCAACTGATGTGAAATTGGTTGTGCCCTCCTATGCATGAGTCCAAAATGTGTTCTTGGGTCTCTCTTTCATCGACAAAAGAGAACCTCATTCCATCACTGCAGACACACCGCACCCTTCGCCTAAAATAGTCAACCTAGGAATGAACTGTGTATAGCCAATCCATACCAAGAATGACATCGTAAGGCCTCGACGCTACCACGAAGAGGTTCCAACCGAAACTCTCACCTCCAAGGGTCAGGTCACACTTCCTGCAAAGGTGTGTGGTATCTGAATCTTCCCCAGTTGGTGTTTCTATGCGTAAGAGTCAAGTCAATGGCTCAACTAGAATCTCAAGGTCTCAAACAAGATAACCAGCTAGAAAGGAATAACTAGAACCTGTGTCTATCAATACAGTAGCTATGGTAGAAAAGACACAGATATTACCTCTAATCATTCTTGGAGTACCTGGGTCATAAGACTTTGCCGCCTGCAACTGCCCCTACCTCTATCCACCAACTCCATGAACTTGGGGCGGACCTCTTGGGGGTGGTGGTGGAAAAGGGTCGAAACACCGACCACCTCTGGCTGCCCTCCCATCTCCTCTGCCTCATCCGCGACCTCGCGGATCTGCCTGGTCCACACATTGCCTCTGCCTCAGTGGTCCATCCACTGCTCTCGTGTCAGTAGTACGGCGGGTCGGACAATCTGGAGTGAGATGTCACCTGCCGTCACATGAGTGACATCGCCTCTCTCGAGGATAGCTGGATGTGCCATGTGAACCCTGTACGGATGATCCCCTGTCCTGGGATCTCTTCTAGAAACGTCTCCCACACATGGGTCCCTAACTTCAGCTCCCAGCCACCGAGGTCTCTTCTCTAGCTCACCCACTACTGATAATTGTCGGATGTCCCTACTCTGCTAGGAATCTCTCGACCACCAATTCCCGCTCAAGCACCCTAGCATAAGTAGGAATGCTAAAACTCTGACCATGCAAGAGTCACCTCGTCGTGATTCTGGATGACCCATCTCCACCATCGACTTGTCGAGCCCTACAAAATGCTCGTTACTAGGATCACCATCTGGTCTGCTGGTGTCCTGAACAAACGGAAGACACTGGCCACCACCTCAAACCATTCCTCTGCTGCCTGAGGGTCAGGCTCAACTCGAAACCTGAGGGGTCCCTTTCTCTAAAACTCTTGGAGTGCACTCAGCCTGCGCTCCTCCTCCACTGGTACAGCGGGCGCTAAACACTGCCCCACAGGTGGCGGGATAATTGGAACTCCACCTGGTGGTAGAACTGGGGGATCTGGTCCCTGTATCGAAGCTTCATCACTGAGGGTGATATCCTCCTGATCGAGCTGCTGGATCCTAGCAGGTGTGTGTCGCAGAGGCATCCTTTTTAAGAAACAAGATGTATCATATTCAGTGAGTATATCTGGAGAGATGACTTAAGAAGGACATGGAAACCACAACCCATTCCTATATGATGCATTTACCATTATTTCCCCCCATGAAACTAATTTTTTCATGTTCCGTGTTGAAAAGAATGTTATCAGAGTCCTGGTGTATAGATACGTCGGTCGCCACACCAACACTGAGGTCCTTGGCCTGATAGCCGAACACGAAACACTTAACACTATTTCCCCAAACCAACTCACAGACTCTCGGTCCTAAGGTAGAACCGACCACCTCTGATACCACTCTATCACGACCCGTCCCGGTGGGGCCCGCGCCGCATCTCCCCAAGCCCACCACTAATAGGCAAGGAGTCGGTGACTAGCATTGAGTAGGCATGCTACTAACGTGGGAGGGATTTCCTATAAACCTCTACACACACACATAATCTCACAGCCCACAAAGCTGAAAAGTAAAAACTACTAAAGATGGAAAAATCATGCATACATTGAAAACCCAACCCACAGTGTATGACAGGGAAGTAAAGTAAATTAAAGGAAAACCCTAGTCCAAAAGTACAAGCCCACCAAATGAAAGTCTGAAACAAGTCCAACCTGTAGAGAAAGGTACTGGAACTGCAACTTGTCACCAAAGGAACACACCTCGGCCTGTCTTATCTCACTGAGCACCGTCCGGTCCTGGTTCGCCTAGAATCCTATCAAAGGCTCACTCGTCTTCATAAGACACGGCATGTGTGGGAAAAGCCCATGCATGGGTGAGTATAACAATACCCAGTAGGACACCCCGAAGACCAAAAAGGAAATACAACAAAGGATTATACCATGAATAAAGGTAGAGTCACCTCTACACAGTATATTTCTATGGAACATATAACAAGAATATCTAGATATACTCATACACAGATGACCATCATGAAACCACCACTATGATCCAGCTCGAAGATTCCACAAAGCATACCATCCGGAGAACACACTCCTAGGTCTGAAGATAGAGACACGAAGTACTCGTTCTAGGAGAACACACTCCACACTTACCTTGGGAAAATGATGCTTGGGTGAGGATCACAACCAATTCATGGGGTGATTCTGAAAACTCATTCTGAGCTAATCCACTAAGCAGAGGATCGACGCCTGGGTAAATTTGGTCATGTCGATACCAAGAACTATACCTAGGTTTCCAAGAATGAATAGAGGATCTGACTCTAAGTTTCATAGAGGGGCTTCCAACAACTCTATTCAGGAAGTTCGGCTGAAGGGATCATACTCCTGTGTAATGGAAATGATAACAGAACCTTCAGCGAAAAGACCAATGGTATGAACCCTAAGAAGGCTAGTCCAAGTCACAGATGGAAAGTGGATCAAGTCATGAAGAAAAGGTTACACGGCATGTAGTATGGTTACACATCGTGTTCCTTGACCATGGGTACTGCCCGTGTAATTGGCATTTGTCCTTCATTCAAGCCTTGCAAAACCAAACTACATGGATTTTAGAAATCTACACGCTGTGTTCCTTGTCCCCGAGTACTGCCCGTGTAAACAGGCATGTGTCCTTCGGCTTGTCGGATAGAAACAACTACACGGAATGTAGAAGAAATCACACGCTGTGTTCGAGCACCTGGGCTAGCTCCTTGTACGCTGGCCATTTTCTCGTACACGGTCTCCACCCGTGTCTGTGTCGCATGCCCGTGTACCAGTACATTGGGTATCCCATGTATCTGGCCGGGTCTGGCCAGGGAGGGGTATACACGGCATATCCTTGGCTGTGTACCCTGCCTGTGTCTGTGTACTCTCGAAGTACATGCCGGGTAACCCTACTAACGAACACACTCCCTATAGCCCATAATACATGGTGTGTCGTCGGGATTTTTCCAGAAACGCCGTCTTCTTCCTCGCGCTTTAGCTGATCCTTCGGATCTTCGTTTTCTTGTCTGTTCATCCTGATACTGCAGGGTTTGGTTTGCCTTATCATACAAACACCAAAACAGGTGTTTTCGATCTACCAATCAGATCATAAACCTCAAACGATCCGTCTGAAGAAAAACACCCAAAATCTTGAATCACCCATACCGCTCTGAATCGCTTTTTGAAACCATCATCGCACCTCCATGGAATTTCTACGGGGTTCGATCTTGAATCTTGGATCGTCGCGCCAACAAACAAATGTGTAATGATCGATTTCCTCTAAGAACACATAGAAAACAACGAAGAATGCGAGGGATAAAAGAAACAAGAATTAAACAAGGGGGATGAACCTCGATTGTTGTTCGTGACGATCCGGGTTCATCCCCATTAGATCAAAACCACAACAATCAATAGAATATAAATCTCAAGTATTTGATCTCCCAATAAAACCCCAAATCGCACCCTCCCACAAAAAAATTGATCTGCGGGATAATCTGTTTGTGGAATAGTCCATGTTCATCGTAGAAATCAAATCGGGGGCAGGAGAAATCAATAAAAATTATCCTACATAGAATCACTGCGTTTGTTGGCGAAGATTCGCTCGCCGCGTCATCGTCGCCAAGTTGGGAGGTTTTTTCAAGAGCCGACAAGGGTTTCAGGGTTTGAGTTTTCTAACCCTGGACACCCGGCGCATGCCTTTATTGAAAAAGAAAAAATGATACATGTTTTAAAAGAACTCTTAGTAGAAACAAGATTTAAATAAAATATTTTAATAAAATATTTTATTATTGTTGCGTCCAAAAACCATATTTCACCACCGACCTGCGCCGGATGATGTTAGGCATCACTTTAGGTAAAATTTTTGTTCTGAACGCAACGGTTCCCTCAGATTTCTGATCGGAGCACCCGTTAGGGAGTTATTACACTTTTACAGGAAAACTGCATGCGCGCGTAATTTAATTATTAAATTAAATTCAAACATTTTTTCCAGGCTCTCTGGGCCTCGGAACTACACGCCGTCTCAGAGCCTGGTCTCGAAATAATTCCCATATAATATTAAAATAATACATGGTAAAATCCGAGACATTATAGTTGTATCCTTCTTACACATTGTATTATATGCATTTGTGAGGTTCAGATTACTTATATGGGATTCCATTTCTAAATAACGTTTTACACCAAATTAGATAATTTCATTATGAAAACATATTTTAGAATCCCAAAACAACTGAAATACATAACATAAATAGAAAAAATATGCATATAAAAACTCATAAATAGGGTTCATTAGGAATGTTATTCTATATTTATCTTCAAAGCATATTATAGGGTTTGGTTCTCCAATCTATTTATTCCAAACTATCGATTTTTATTATTCTACTAAATATCCTCAAATACAATCTATACTGATCCAGACACAAGCATCCTGAAGCTGGTGACTTACATATTACATTTGGCATAGATAAAACATTTATAATCATAAACAACCAAATTGTTTAGTCTCATTGGAAAAACAATATACAAACATAATTATTACATTACAACGTGAAAGGAAAAAACACTAATAAAAACACTCAAATTCTTGTAGATTAAACATACAAGTCATTCTTAATATACATCATCACATCCTTTGACAAAATAAAACATATGAAATGGGGGAACTCAGATTCATAGTAAGTGTATTAAATACAGTATAATCTATCATTATTATTAAAAATAAACGCATTTTAACAAATTAAAAAACACATACTACTAAAACATAATCATGACCATAACAAGGAAGACATAAAAGAAGAATATATAATTCAATCTAAATAATCCCATGAGATGGATAATTAACCATTGTTATTCTATAAGTTGAATAATCACATATATTATGAATTTAAAATATCATAATGAGGGAATGGGTAATATAGTACATCATTAATATACCATGAATCCTTTGTCCAAGATACTATAAATACATAGGTAAAAACCCTAACTTGTTTTTCTCATGAATTCTACCGATTGGTCGATGGGTTATTGTGGGACACATCCATCACTTACAAAGTCCAATGCATTACACATATGAAAGGGGTGTAACATAATAAACATATACATTCATAATTATATTTTTTTAGAAATGTTAATAATATTCCCAAACAATAATCACAGTCAGAAACTGTCATGACCTGCCCCCGGGGGCCCATTTCATGACTACTCCAAGCCCGCCTTCCATAGGCTCGGGGTTGGCGACTGGAATCCGAAAGGCATAACCCAAAAAAGAGACTATATTACCATTAAACCTATACACAGACAAACTTGTACACAATTCATATAAGTAAACCAAAATGGATAAAGGTAAAGTATGAAAACTACTAAAACCCACTACAAAGTGTAAATGTAATTACTGAATGTAATGGTTCCAGTATATAATCCCAACTAGAAAGAAAATGCATAAATAGGGAAGAAACGTGCTATGGAGGTCATACACCAACTCTCTTAACATAAGGGTAGGAACATCTTGTCGTCTACTGTCACTGCCTCTCAACACGTCTATCAATCACCTATAAAAACCATCAAACCCTAGCTCCTTAAGACTTACTCTATTTTTCCATCAACTACAAAAGACAGAAAAAGGTGTGGGTGAACCCATGTAGGGTTGAGTATAATAATAGTTAGTAGGAACCATGGGACCCCTGAAGGCCTCTTAATATTCCAGAAATGAAAAACGAGAAAGCATTACTCAATCAAAAATCACTGAGTAAAACATATCTCACACCAGGAATACAACATAGGTAACTAGAAAATAGAAGATTAGTCTACAACCAATCTGGAGAGGGTTCCTCTGATATCGATCCACAAAGGATCACACTACCAAAGATCCACAGAGGGTCGTACTCATATCAGTACATGTTGGGTCGCATTAATGTCAATCCACATAGGGTTTCTATCTTTCCGGTCCGCGGAGGGTTGGTCATCACATGGAAACTAGCCACTAGTTTCCCGCACATAATATGCATGAGTTCCATAGTTTATGCTCTGCAATCCATCATTCATAATTTAACCAACACGAAGTCTGAAAAAGAAGTTACATGAAGGACCACCGTGACACAAGTGTTCCAACACAATAGATGGTGCGTCAATTGGATGCTCGGTCTGTGAGTTATTGGAAAAAGTGATAATCGGGCACAGTTGGATTTGAGTCTGATCCCACCCTGTCATATTCCAACATCTTCCAAACCCCATGTGAATTAAATCAATAAGATTGTATCATCCAGAGGACTCCAACACCAATGACGGATCGCTAATCCAACGTCTGATTTAGGAGTTATGGATGTCCAAGAGAAACTGGGTCGGTTAGGTCTAGCTCCGGTCTAACATGGTCTGAACAACATGTCCTATACTAATCTGGGCCGACCCGTCCTGATCCAACACGTGTGTGACCTGACCTAGGCCGATCATCTTGTTGGGAGAGGCATTGCCCAGTAGGTCCGCGAGCTAGGCCCACCGGCCATCTGCGGTCATGCTCCCTCGAACGGATGTGGTCCGTTCGGTCCTCCAATAGTAGCTCGATCCTGGAAAAGCTTCATCTAACCTGTCTAGGTGGAAATGTCAAATGTAGAACATGTGGGGTTCGGTCTGCCTACCACTGTAGTTGTAGCTGGGGCGCCTCCTCCATGACATGCCACTACGGTAAAATGTTTTCCAACCAACTCATGGTAGGAAACATTGTGTGCCACCTTTGACACCGGGAACCCTCTGATGGCCCTTTCATTGTCTAATATACACCAAAATCTCTCTCATGATGTCTCCGTCACTATGTGGCCCTCAAAAATACCTTTTTGATACATTGGTTGATCCACCTCAAAGAACACACGAGGCACATTGTTGCCAGAGGGTCCAGGACATATTCAGATCAACCAACACCATTTCTGTTAGCATTACAACATGGAAAGGATCCATTCAATAAAATATAATTATTAAACCGAAATCAATTTCCTCCAATAAACCCTCACCTGTTTGTAGGAACTGTGGATCCACTCGTTATTCGGTTGACCATCATTCATCGTAATTTTTCAAGAATGAGGTATGAAAAATCCATATAAACATATAGAAGATTATTCCCCCTACTATGATTTAGATGGGAAACTATTTTGGTAGAAGAAGAAGAAGAACAACAGTGTGTGTTGTCATTTAATGTTCATCATCCCTCATCGACCTCTAGATTGATTCATCAACAAGCATCATCAATACTCTATTCATCATTGGAGGAAGTCGGCAGCGGCGCTTCATCCAATATTTCTCCTATGGTGGTCAAATCCCCCTCTGCCAACGGAATGATTAACAATTCGAGTTAATGAGTTTCACAGTAGGTTCATTAATGCAGTTAATTATTTAACCCATTAAGTACATGTATGTTGTGGTTACACAACCAGTGTAACAGGTCATTTAATGACCTTTATTTAATGACTGAGTAACTCTGCGGTCCCGCCAACCATTGCTCAATGGTGTTAGAAAGAATAAAATATGTTATCATTATTTTATTATTTTTTTCTAAAAGTACAAAAATAATTATTTTGTCTGACCCTTTCCAGTCAATGTTTAGATTTACCAAAGAAAATATTAGAACATTGAATCCAATGGTGCCCTCCGATATTCAATCTTAGCACCGGTTCAAACGAAAGAAATTCCTACTGAACATTTAATGAATGTACCAAAAAATGATTTTCAAAATTCTGTTTCATGCTCTCTGGGCCACAGAATCATGTGTCCTCAATTTCCAAAGTCTTATAAAAATTATATATATAAAAAATTATAGACCATCTGGGTCTTTAAATTCTCCACACCATAGTGATTTACATCCCATTAATATGCAAAAAAATCTAATAAAAAATGGGGATATTGAGCACAAATTTGAGCCCCCCACTCCCATGTGCCCTCTTAGTGGATCCAGTGCTTACCCCAAATTGAAATAGTAGTGATCGACCACACTCGTAGGTCTCACTCCTGTTAATCCTCTATATGCACTAGGATCTCTTTGAAAGTCACCCAATCGTCATAATCCAGCTTGTCTCAATCGATATCTATGTACGGATCATGCATGTATCTCATCAACTATGACACGTTGAAAACATCATGCCCAATGTGAATCAGTAGGGGATTTGCAAGATTATATTTCAGCTATCAATGCCTACTGAGAATCTGTAAATGTCTGACAAACCTCTGTGATATCTTGTCACCCTGGACAAATCTCCGCAAACCACATTGAGGTGATACCCGTAGGAAGACATGGTCTCCCTCCGCGGACTTCAAGGGTATTTGTCTCTTGTAATGATAAGACTTCTTCAAACTCAGTGTAGACTAAATCACCTCATGTATGACGTGTGCCTTCTCAATTGTATACCATCATATCTTTGGAACCATGTGTAGTAACTCCACATGGTATGTTACACATAGAGGTGATCTGCATGGTCGCCCGTAAAAATCCTCATATAGTGGAATACTGATGGTGTAATTAAAATTATTATTATAATAAAACTCCCCCAGGGGATATTGATCCTTCCAAATGTGACCAAAATCAAGGATGAAAGCATAAAGCATGTCCTCAAGCATCTGTATAGTCCGCTCCATCTGACCATCTATTTGGGAAAGAAAGGTTGATCTCAGACATTGGTGCATCCAGAATGCCTCTGGAAATCCATTCAACTAATGGGATGTAATCTGAGCATCATGACCAGAGACGATCATCAATGGATCCAAATGAATTGGTACATTCTCTGGAACATAGTGGTGTCCCAAGCACTCAACTAATCCCTTCTCTCAACAGGACAGGAAGTCTTCGACATGGTGAGTCGGACAATGATAACCCTTATGGAATCATGGCCACTAGACATACGTGGTAGCCTTGTCATGAATTCCATGGCGATTCTACTCCACTTCCGTTTTGGTGGCTCATGTGGTTGTGCTAAGCCTTCTGGAACCTGATGGTCTGCCTTCACTTTCAGAAAAGTGATGCATCGTGGAACAAACCCCTCAACTTATTTCATTATCCTTGGCCACCTGTACTAATATCAGTGGTCCTTGAACATAATTTCCACACCTGGATGTACAACCAAAAGAGATATATTGAAATCCCTCAACACATCATCTCTTAGGGTCACTGGTACCATGGAACGTCCCCTGAAAAAGATGACGTGCTCCCCACCCTCCAAAAATCCATCAAAAGACTATGCTATGGATTTCTGAGAACATCGGGACTTCCAGTCAGCATATCCATTTTTTCCTCCCTAACTCAGTGAAGGGTGGATGTGTGACAATCATTGACTATAGGTATGCTTCTCCATCACTATGCACAATCGATAATTGTAATGCGGAAAGATACTATTTCTCCTCACTTAACAATTGTAGACGAGACCTCATGTTGAGTGTGTATGCCACCACATTCCCATTCCCAGGAGTGTAGACTATCTCAAATTCGTAGTCCTTGATGAACTATATCTATCATCGTTATCTCAGTTTCCAGCCCTTTTGAGAGTAGATATACATGTGTCTCTTGTGATCGGGGCAGACAATAATCAGTTCACCCATCAATTATCACTTCCACTTCTTAAACACAAATACAACTAATTATTACTTTATTTAATCAGTTTTATAGTTCTTCACATGTTTCCACATCTATTGTGATCCATAGGAATCACTTCCCTCTTTTGTATTAGGAAACATCCTAGTCTCGTCCCTGCTAAATCTCAGTAGACTACATACCCGACACCCACTTTTGTTAGCCTCAAAATGGGGGCACTCGTCAGTCTCCACCTCACCTCCTGGAAACTATGCATGCATCTCTCCTTCGATATGAAGGGTTGTCCCTTCTTTGTCAATGCAGAAAAGGGTGCTTATACTTAAGAAAATTCAGGTTAAAATTTCCAGTAGTACCCAACAAACTTTAGGAAACTCCCTACCTTTGTCACACTCCTGGGTGGTTCCCTTGAAAGAAATTCATTTATCTTAGCCATGTCCAATGCCACTCCAGACTCCATGGTAACATGTCCCAGAAGGTTTACCTCCCCTATCAAAAACTATAACATCATGATATTACCATAAATACTCTTCTCTCTGAGTGTATCCAGAATAATATGTAGAGGGGTTGAAAACTCCTCTGTCGATGCTGAGTGAACCAAGATGTTGTCAATGAAGACAACCATTGAAGCGATCAAGGTATTACTGTAAGATTATGTTCATGAGTCCAATGAAATATTTTGGGGGCATTGGACACCTCAAAAGGAATAACCAATAACTAATAGTGTCAATATTGGAATTTGAAGGTTGTATTTGGTATGTCCTCATCCTGTACCTGAAGCTGTTGATAGCTTGGTCTGAGGTATATCTTCGAAAAACATAGATATCCCTTCTACTGGGATAATAGTTCCTCAATCCACGGTAGAGTATACTTGTTCCTCATGGTCACCTCATTTAGTCACCAATATTCTACGCAAATCCGCAAGATCCCATATTCTTTCATGGAGAACAAAATCGTGGATACCCATGAAGAAACACTGGGCCTTATAAACTCCTTCCTATGGAAGTCCTCTAGTTGTACCCTCATCTCACGAAGCTCCGTATGAGAAATATTATATGCTGGTGTAGATATCAGTTTCATCTTGGGGTATAGGTTGATGTTTAATTCTCCCTCACTGCAAGGATGTAGTCCTGAAACATTATCAGGGAAGACAATATCATACTGGTCCAACACAACAAGATAACTTGTGTTCCTCTCATCCACTACATCATGGGTGATTATTTCCAACTGATTAGTAATCATTTTCACCCTCCTCCGAGAAAGTCAGTCATGTGATGAAAAGGTTCCCTTCTAACTGGTGAAGGAATAACTGGTCCCATCCTTATGGAAACCCCGCACCTTGGGCCTAAAATAGTTGATCTGATCCTGAACTGGTGTTAACTAGTCCTCACCCAAGATGACATCGTAATGCATCGATGATGTTATTAGAATATCTAAAACAAATCACTAGACTCCTAAAGTATGCACAAAGTGCCGACACTAGTGATTAATCATTGAATCATCTCCTGTATGAGTCTCTAATCACAGGGATCAAGTGAACAGATCCACTAGAATCTATGATCTCTAAACGATAGTCGTGGAAATAAAAGAGTAACTAGAAATGATGTCTATAAGAACTAAAACATGGGTGGAGTAGACATAGACCATACCGCGAATCATCTCTATAATTCCCTGATCGTAGGCCTTAGCTCCCTAAAGATGAAATCATCCTTGTCCAAATGTTCCTAGAGGTCGGGGTGGACCACCTTGAGGAGGTGGTTGTAGAACCTCAAATTGATTCCCACCGCCTGATTCACATCGTACTCCTCTCCAACAACTGTCACCCTATGGTCTAACTCGCTCGAATATATTACTATTACTCAGTGGTCCCATGACCATCGATTGATAATTTTTACAACGGGTTAGGCAGTCATGAACCATGTGACCCTTCCTACCACACGAGTATCACAGTCTACTCCTCTCCTAAACTACTCTTCTACATGATCTCTGCACCTCTGATTGTACATCCTGGGGTGATCCTCTAGAAGTTCTGGTCCACATGGTCCTTTATTCATATACCTAATACATACTGTAGATAACTCGTCTTCCTATCGTCTGGAGATGGCTCTCACTATTAGTGCCTACACAGCTAGGAAAATATTCACCAAAATTGCTCGATCTATCCCTCCAGATTGTGTCAGTATGTTTCGTGGAATCATCGATGATCTGATCTCACGTTGGAGACCCTACTCAATCATCCGGACCCTGAAGAAATGGTCACGTACCATGTCGGTGGAGTAACAAGAGGGGTTAGTGAATCTCTCTGAGTATTAGGTTGTTGTCCGGCTGCCCTGCAATTAGTACAATAGCTCTTGAATACACATCATTCATAGACTCGCTGGTATGAACTATGCCCTGGAGTGGCGCTCAATGTCTAACCAGGTGATGGTTTTCTCATCATAAAACTAGAGAATTAGGCTCCACCATCTCCCTGGGGTTCCTTGAAATAGACTTGCAGCTAGGATCACTATCTCATCTAGTGGTGTCACAGCAAAGTGGAAAACTCATGCCATAAGATACCTGTGGATCTATATTGGCTTGAATCTATAGAGTCCTCTATCTCTAAATCAAATGAAACATGCCCAGTCGGCATGCATGTTATTCTAGTGGGGCGGGTTGCAACTACCACCGTACGGGTGGTGGGGCTGCTAGTACAACACATGAAGGTAATGTCCCTGTAAGAGGGCCATGCACTGATGCCTCATCTCGTTGTGGGCCGTCATCATGATATATCATTTAATTCTTTGATTGATATGTATGAGGAAACATCTTTTATGGAAACAGATGAACCACATTCAGTAATTTATACCCGGTGAGATTTCTCAAAAAGATATCAAAATAAAATCATTTCAAAACACATGCAATCAGTTTTTTCCTGTAGCGAGTTGGAAATGAAAATTTAAGGGTCCAGGTGTATGGATATATTGGCTGCTGTAAAAATAGTGGACTCACCGAACCGAAAACAATACCCAAAACACATAGGATTATTTCCCCATTGAAAATATCAGAGTAATAGTTATTTCGGAAGAACTGACTCCTTTGATACCACTTTTTCATGTCCCGTCCCCCATGGCCTATGTCGTTACTACCCCAAGCCCAACATCCTTAGGACAAGGGTTGGAAACTATCATCGGAATGTAAAACCCAAAAAATGATATTTACGATAAAACTGTACATACACAGACTAGTATACCCTGCATACAAGTAAAACAGAACGGATAAAGGGAAAGAATAACCACTTATAAAAACCAACACTGAGAGTAAAAGAATGTTCTGAATTTAACGGGGCTAGTATACATGCCGAAATAGAATAAAATTACATAAAAATGGGGAAATGTGCTCTAGAGGTCATCCACCGGGGATCCTACCTGAATGGTAGTCACATCTCATTGTATTTTGTCACTGTCGATCACCGCATATTTCAATCACCTCTAAGCACCATCAAGCCCTGGCTTCTTATGTCTCACTCTATATATCCGTCATTTTAATGAGACACAACATGTTGAAGGCCAAGCCTGTGATGGGATGAGAATAAAAATACTTAGTAGGGAATCTGAGACCCAGAACGGTCTCTCAAAAATACACAACGGAAAAACAACAAAGCATGACCTCAATCATAAAACTCTAAGTAAAAGACATATCACGCTAGTTATACATCTTAGAGAACAGGAATGCAGATGACATGTCGGAAGCTAAATCATTTTATTCTACTGAATGGATATACTACTATTCTATGAAGGGTAATACAACTGATCCCCAATGGGTCTCTCTACTACTGATCCATAAATGGTTTCTCTGTCGAAAATCCATGATGGGTCTCCCTAGAGTTGGTCCACATCGAGTCTCACTATTATCGATCCACGTATGGTCTCCCTGATGTCAATCCATAGAGGATAAGACTACCATTGATTCAAAAAGGTTCATACTCATGTTGATCCACAGATGGATTTGTTTCTTCTAATCAACATAGGGTTACTCTCTTGTCGATGCACATCGGTTCATTCGTCACACGACAACCAACCAATGGATTTCAGTACATAGTAAGCCTGAGTTCTATAGTTTCATCTTCTCAATCCATCATGCAAACATCAACCCCAATCATTTCCAAAAAGACATATCTTTAAGGACCTCCATGTAATAAGGGTTCCAACATGATAGACAATGCGTCAATCAGACGCCTGGTCTATATGTTATAGGTAAAAAGGTAAATAGGGCATGCAAGGAATCGAGTTTGATCTAACATGGTCGTATTCCAACTTCTGCCAAAATCCATGAGATGTAACTAAATGGACTGCCTCATCCCAAGGATTCTAACACCATAGAAGACTCATCAATCAGACATCCAGTTTAGATATTATGGACTTTTAAGCGAATTTGGGTCGGTTGGGTCCTGGTCTGATCCGACCCATCCCGTCTAGATCTGGGTCGACCTAATCTGGTCCGGAGTCAACCCGACCTGGCCCAGTAGGCCTGGTCTAGCCCACTGAGAAGCATCCTTGGCCATCCGTCCAGGCGCAGTGCGTTCGTGTCCTCCAACAGTAGCACCAGCCTGGCGCCCCTTCACCTAACCGGTCCTGATGGACCAGTCGATGGTGGGAGCTGTGGGCATGTTTTCGCCTACCAACGTGGACGGAGCTATGGTGACACCTCCATGGCAGCCCGATGGCTTCTGCCGTCTCCTCCGCGGTGCACCGCCATCTGACCAGCATGTGGCTGACACCACTGCATGCTGCCGGTGGCCCGACAGAATGTTCACAGAATTTCCAAACATGCTCTTAGAGTCCGTTCATGGACCCATCTATGAATACGGGCCTCACAAGACTCCTCCTTCACTATGTGGCCCATGAAAATACATTTTCCAAATGTTAGTTGACCTGACACAAATAACGCTCCCAGAACATGTCTTGTAGACGGTCCGGGCATTTTTCAGTTTGCCATTTATCCTCAGAGATAACATTATAACATGGGAGAGAATTATTCAACACATGATAATTATTAAACCCAAATCAATTTCTAGCAATAAACTACCGCATGATTGTATAAACTGCGGATCCAACAGTAGGTTAGTTCATCCGCCTTTGTCATAATTTGTCAAGAACAAGGTAGGATGAATCCTTAAACACATTGAAAATATTATCCCCCTACATTGATTTTGATGGAAAATGTTGTGGAAGAAGAATAATTATAAGATCTATGGGTATTGTTTTTTGACGTTTATCTCCTCTCATCAACCTCCATATATATTCCTCAAGGAGATTTGTCAAAAATACATTCTTCATTAGAGGAATTCTTCATCAGAGCATCCTCAATTATTTCCCTCGTGGTTTTCAAATCCACCTCCGCCAATGGATTGATTAACACTTAAAGTTAATGAGATTCACATTATCGTTATTGATTTGGTTAATTAACGAACCCATTATTAACATAAGAGTTGTGGTTACACTGCTAGTGTAACAAGGAATTTAAGGACCTTCATATAAAGAATACCAAACACTGCGGTCCTACTAACCATCACTCAATGGTTGTAGAATGAATAAAAAATATTTTATTGATTTTATTATTTTTTTCTGAAAGTCAAAAAATTAAAATTTTCATCCGACCATTAATGGTTGAATTAAGGCTTTTCATAAGAGAATCATGGTGTTGTGAATCGAATGGTGCTCTCATAATTTTAATCTGAGCACCGGTTCAAAAGGTAAAAATTCATGCTCACATGTTTACTGAGCATACCACAAAAAAGAAAAAAATTATGTTCTTGGCTCTTCGGGCCTCACAATCACATGCCGTTAATTTTCACAGTCTAGTAGTGATATTATATAATTAGGATAAATTATACGGAATTTCCATGTCATTACATAACCCATCCAGAGAGGTGTAGAGAATTATATCATGATAGAACATTACCAAAAATATTCATAAAATATTCAGTAAATATGGTAGACTTTAAGATAATATATCATTATAAATATAAAAGTATTCAATAGTGTGTATTAATATATATGAATATATTACAATAAAATCAATAATAAATTCATTATAGAAATACAATTTTTTGTGAAAGAAGTATTTTTTAATTCATTTTTATTTTTCATTACAATAATATTGTAAAAAATTTCTATCCATGATAGTTAAAGTGAAATGGAATTAAATTTTAGGCATATTAAATGATAATTCGTACTCAAATTTTTCTACTGAAGATAAATCTTGTAAAAAATGGGTTTAATAATCATTTGAAATGATCCACATCATAGTGATTTTGGGGGATGTATAAGAGTCTTTAATGTATAAAAAGGAACAATTTTTTACATAAAATAATAATTGATCTAATATATATTTTCATGATAAAATGAGTGATTTTGGAAATATATTGATGGATTAAAATAGATAATGTAGTTTTCATTACAATGGGTAATATATCGGTAAGTTGCCTTTAATGTTGATTTCATTTTGGGAGGGATTTATAATAGAAATGTATAAAATATATATTTCTCAATCAATGAAATAATAATTTAGATTGGTAAATATAAATGGATCATGCACAGATTATATAGGAAGAGTAAATAAGAATAACAAATAAACACATAGGGGTAAACTAGGAGAAAGTGTATCTTAAAGGAAATTAGATGTTTGGGAAGAAACCTTTATCTAATGTCTAAAAGTGTTTCTCACATGAACATAATGTATTGGATAATTAAATTACATTCATTAATAATTTAGTTCAAACCCACTTTAAATTTTATTTCATTTATTTTAATTGTATTAATTTCATTTCTGGCCTCTTTGTTGAGTTATAAGATTCAATTTCACCGTTTGGGAGTGTTTGTTTCCCTGGTTTTCATTATTTTTCCACTTGAATACATGTTTCATATATAATTTAAAATCTCAATATTTTTCCAGAATTGAAATTATATGTTATTAAAAATCTTAAATATTTTTAAATACTCTTATATATAATTTTTCTCATATATGAGGATGATTTAGTAGATAAAATCTTAATAATAACCATTTAAATTATTTTTATGTTTTTTCAACCATTACGATCTAATTTAGTTTTATTATTTAATATTATATATATATAGTGGTAATAGAGAACTTAATAAGTTGTAATATTGATTTTAGAATATTTTTTTAAAAAATGGTTGTTTTATTTTGATCCCAAAAGACCGTATTAGAAAATGATTAATCATCACCCATGATGGTGGTAAATAGAAATCTCACAGAAAATGTATTCATTTTCCTGAAGAAAGGGAAGAGAATATAACTTTGGATGGATATAAAATTAAAATTTTAATATTCTAGTATATTAATTATATTTTTCTTATCATGTTATTTTGGTACGGTTGGAGGATGAAGTAGTAGTTAAAATGAATTTAAAAGATAAGAGAAATTAATTTACCTCTTGAATCGTTTCTCCTTCTGAAACTCTATAAGGATCATGTAATTGGACTTTTTGTGAGACCAAATATAATATAATGTGTACAGTTATGAGGATATAATAATTTTAATGAATATAGGTGAGAAATATTTCTTAATATGTGGGTATTAAATTTATTAACGAGTGTCTTTTTATAATTTATATGTGGAGAAATTTTGGAATTTCATAAAATACTAAAATATATTATGTCTAATTAAATGTATTAATGAGTCCATTAATATTTATTATTTAATATATAAAAATTAAAAATAAATTACTAACATACAAATAAAATACACAGTCTTAATATAAACTTTTTTATAATTATATTTATTTAATCATATCTATGTCAATACAACTTAATTAATTTGTTATTTTGAATTTTATCTCCTTCAACATGCATTAGACATGGATTTCGATAAGATTCATGTTATATAAATATAAAATTATAATATATCAGTCAAAATAAAAAATAAAAAATAATGATTAATAAATAATTTATTCTAATAATTTTCACCACTTAATTATTATATATCAGGAACCAAATTTTATATTGTAAATGCTCTGTAGGCACTGCGTCAGCACTGACATTGATTTATATACATATCAAGAAATAAATTATAAATTTTTTTTAGGAATTATAACTTGTACTATATTTCTATTATAATTTAATAATTTAGTAATTCCATATTTTTATGAAACATATATAATAATTATAATTTTATGATGTCATAAAAATTCTATATTTGTTAAACCAAACTGTGTTATTTTACTCTTTACCAAAAATATACCTATTGTCAGAACACTCAAAAAATTTCACCCTAAAAATTTTTCAACATGTAGATTTAAAAAATGGGATCCATTTTGTGAAAATAATTTTTATAATCCTAGAAATTTACATTTTAATTTAGAAAAAAATTTATTCATAAAACCCAATTTTAAAAATATTAAAAAATTTATAACACTTTTCAAAAATATATTTGATGTCTCATTAAATTATGTTATAAATATAAAAAATATAAACAATAATTTTTCAAAATATTTTATGAAAATAAAATTCCTCTTGAATAATTATATTATTTATAAAATTGTAATTAACCATTTATATTTCAAAGAATTTCCAACTATTAATTTATAATTTTCAAAAAAAATATTTACTTATTTAGTGATATAAATATATTATACATTGATTCATAGGATACAAAAATTTATTTTAAAATTCATAGGGATGGTTACTATTCTTTTGGAAAGAATATGATTTATAATGGTCATTGTATGATTCCAATGGCCAGCTTAATATTTTATTATATATCTTGGTTTTAAACATTGGGTTATGTGAAACATAATATATCAAATATGATACAGACACTTACCATAAAATATTTTGGTTATATTTATTATGAAAATATGAACCGAATTTACTTTTTCTCATATAGTTCGTTGGGGGTAAATCTAATCAATTTTTCATACATTCATATATATTTATTTATGAAGGAATGTTATGTTGGTCTAAATTGATGTTTTTTGTGGTGGGGATGGTGACTCAGTACACATGATCGGTATGTGTACCGACCCTTATAGGTCGATAGATTACATGATTCCGATTTGTTTAAGCACTAGAATGTTGTTTCTTCGGGTCTGGTTTTTTTAAAGTGGAAGTAAACATGTATATAGTATTTTCTTGCATATATTAGAATGATATTATACATGAATAGCCCTCATTTTTTGTCATCTAGTTCGATCAAGGAGTACAATGTCAATGGGTACCCAGGCGATTATCATGAAATGGCCTCGAGGGGGTATTACAATACACAGATGCACAATTAATTTTATTATTGTATCTGTTATGTATTGGTATCACGACTATCAGGGAGAAGTTCCTTATATGGATGGTTGGAGGGGATAAGGGCACTAATAGACCATTTTTTCATTTTTCCCTCATTATTCATTATGATCATTAATTTTTTCAGTGAGGATCGATCTTTTAGGATTGGTTGTTCTAATTTAGGTCACAGTTTACATATTTGAACTATAGGGATAGGTGGCAGGCATAAAGGCCCTTATTTTTCAATCGATTCCTAGTAGTTCAATGATAGTTTTGATCCTAGGAAACCCGAGTGATAGGACAGACAATGATTTCCTATTTCATTTTTAAGGCGTTGATCTTGGAAATATGATCATTTTTAGAATAAGGAATGGCATAGTTCTCTATTATTAGATTATATCCATGTTGATTCCATTAGTTCCTGACAAGCACTTATGGTTATTTGGAATCATGATAGGATTCTCTTGAAAAGAGTGTTTATATTCCATCCTAAGTCATATAATGTTTATAAAATTACGGATATAGTCAATGTGCGGCTGGAATCTCTTGAATACAATGACACTTGGTGATAGCTAGTCCTAGAATAAATCATTGTGTAGGTCTCGATACTGATTTTGAAGTGTAGTTCCATGTGAGCTTCTGGATTAATGAGACTGATGTGTCGTGTAGTAGGACCATATTATCCATTTAATGGACTACTCACTATAGTATAAGTTGGGTGATAAAGTACACACTAGTTTTTTATGGTACCATTCTTATGAAAATAAATTGTTGGTAGACTAAATGTCGAGGAATGATGTTTTTAATGACTAGTCATTGGATAGGTTTCCCTGGAGTTGTTCCTAGAAAAACATTTCCCACCATGGTAGTGGTGATAGAAGTAGATCATGTACCATTAAATGGTTGTTCCATTCTTCAATGTAGAAATGTTTTTTTGGATGAAATGGTGTAGGTTGTTGGTTAGAAGAATGTTATCCTCTTGATGAGAGTGTGAATCAAAGAGATATGTACCCACTTTTTTCTAAATTCAATGTGTACTCTTGGTTATAGATGATCATGCTCTATGTTAACATCTCCATGACTATGCTGATAGATCGTCGTCCCTAGTCACATCTTCATTTCATTTATATTCCTGTCCAGGCTTGACAGAGGATCCTATTTAGGATTAGCTCAAGGAATCCTAATTTCTTGGTTGGTATTTCACCTTTCACAACTAGAGGGTGATGACTCTCATTTTGAATTTAATTTTATAATTTTCCATTGTCTTTTTTTATCTATGGTTGGTTTGGAGATGACGATAAGGGTATCCCTACGTGGTATGTGTTGTGTGTGTATGTGTGTTTCATTTTTTTTTGTGACATACCTTCTAGGATGACTCTAGGTGTGTCATGGCGTATGACTGAACACCCTATATTGAGGACACAAAGTCATGCAATGAACATGAACAATTCCCATGTGAGGTACAAGTTGAATTTCAATGTTAGTACTTTTTCAAAACTCAAATATGGTATAATTTGAAATACCCCATGTGAATTATAGCATTTTTAGGTTTAGTTAACATCATGTACATTTCTACATACACATTAGGTTGGATGGAGGTAGGAGACTTGGGTTGATGATTTGGGTGCAAATCATATAATCTCCGATTAGAATAATTTTTACATTTTTTCAACCTAGAGTAATAAATTAATTGGTGAGTAGATTAATTTGATCTCTATATCTAGGTATATCGCAATGGTATAATCCTTTAATCATGAAGTGGCCATATTGATTGTGTTTTGGATATAGATATTTTTTGGTTAGAGGTTTGCCTTATGTATTAGATCGTGAATACCCACAGTGGGTGGGTTGTGTGATGTGAAACTAGAGTTAGTGCTACAAGATTCATGTAAGACATGAATTATTGAAAATATGTAATCTTTTTTGGTCCATTAATACAGCTCCTAAATGGAGTGATCATTATGTGTCACTAATGAGATATTTGGATGGTCATTATATTTCAGGACCTATTTCATAAGATGTGACATGATGAGGTTTTAGAAAACATGTTTCGGGATTTTTTTTCTATAGTATGAGGATTAGTTCTTTTGGTGCATATAGGCTTGGATAACATAGTTGGGTGTTAATTTTTTTGGGATTCATTGAGTGGATGTTGAGATGGGTCTATGAGACTCTTTATTTATTACTTTGGTGGTGAATTAATACTTGAGAATATGTTTTTCAGCAGTAAGATTTGATCTTTTTTTTTGTTTTTATGGCCATTACCCAGGGTTTCACCAATGCTAGAGGATACCCATTTATCATTTCATAATCTTGATAGGGTCATTAATACCATTTAGATAACCATAGGTGTCATGGTTAAAATTTTATAATCCCTTAAAGGTGAATATTTGATTGAGGGTCAGTGGTTGTCTGTTGAGGGCCACATAGATATTTTCCCCATTCAACGATTATATTAAAATTTGGATGAAATTGGAAATCCCTTCATAGGATATCTAATAATATCTTTTTGGATTTCCTTGTTGATGGGTTTGTGGTTGTAGTATGGTTGGGTGTTGAGTCACTATTTCGTTGTTCTTATTTTAAGAGTTCCTCAAGCTTTGAGATGGATATGATCAAGGGGGAGATGGAGCCCCATATCTTTGTTGATCCTATGAGGGGTTGGAGTATTCTGAAAGATGGAAATGTTTGGTTATCCTTTATAACTCAAATATTAGTGTGAGAGCATGTTATGTCTATTTTGGGGATGCATAGGATTGTTTAATCATTGTGATTGATTCATGTTCATATGGCGGGTGCTTATGTTTTATCATCATGGATAATGTGTTTTATAGATGATTGTCCGCCACTTTTGTGGTTTATATTCAATAATATTTGAGGCAATTTCAGTTTATGACCATCATGTAGGAGGACACCTTGGGGATATATTTACATTATTCATTGGAATTAATATTTTTAACTGGTTCTCTCATCTAATTTCAATATTTTTTAGACTTTAATATATAGCTAATGGATTAACAAGAGTAGTATATCCCTTTCCCGAGACATTGGATACTCACCCATCTATGGTTTATGTGTATGATGTCCTAAATTTTTTGTTAGAAACATGTTATGGGATGATCATTATTTATAAATTTATTCTTTTTGGAGCCGAATAGTTATTCAACATATTTGTTCCTTGTATTGGTTCTCTTTGTTATTGTATAGTTATTATCACCAGTTTATATTATGACATTTGAGTCCTATAGATAGGTAGAGTTTTTTTGTTGTTTTTTGGATGCAAATGGTTACTCCATAGGGTAAAAAATTATTCATAACACTCACCTTTAATATCATCAAGATACTATTTAGATTTATTTGATGGATATAATTTGGGGTCTCAATGTGATCCATGTGCATTAAATCCTATATAGTGGGATATATTGGGTGTATATTTACCTCGAGTGGCAGACTCTATCACAAGGATGGTTGTTTTAGGGTTTATTTTTATATACGATATTTTTTATTAAATGATTATTTAATGAAAAATACTTTTAGTGATTTTTTAGGATGGGTATATCACGTGTGTATGCACTTTTTTGATAGTATATATAAGGAACCAATTATGGGGGGGGCATTTTATATTTTTTTCAAACCCCATGTATATGCAACTCGGTTTGTTTGTGTGTAGACCTTATGTATTTAATTAGATGATATAATTTTTCATAGTGGATTGTGTGGGGAATAGTATTTCTTGATCAAGTAGAGTATATCATGTCACATCTCATGATTTGGGTGGTGAAACTCAACAGATATTGAGATCATTTATGTGGTTTGGCTTAGAGTTGGTAGTATATCCTTTTAAATTTATTTTCATCCTATTTGTACCTATAAAGAGTCATCCTGGTGAAATAATTGATTTACAATATTTTATAGTTATTTTATTCAATATTATTGTATTCAAAATTACATTCTTTTTATTGCATGTTTATTATTTATTTATTTATATTATATAATATGATTCAATGTTTTTGGTTTTTTTGGTTATTATCAATTTTATTACACTCTAAACAATGTTATTTTCCCCCCACTATAACATTTAATCACCTCCAATTAGTTGGTAACCTATTATATACTAAAAGGTGGGCATGAGTCATTATGGTTAGCCTAATAGTGTGATGATATAGGTGAACAATGACTTTTTCATTAAAAAATGGTATGAAAGATTATTAGTTTAATGATAAGGGGAGTTGGTACATATGTGGTTTTGGGATGTGTCAGATCTTATGATGGATATCATACTAGTCTACAAAAAATCAATTACTGATAGGAATTCAATGTTATTAGGGAATGTTATTTCTTTTTTTAACCTATTAATATTTCACCAAGTGTAAAAAAAATAGGGTTGTGGATTTATGTATTATTAAAAATTAATCCCTTCATAATATCTGGAATCCAGTTTTCCTGGAACATACATGGCACGTAAGATTCAATAGATATATTAATATTTTTTTAATTTAACATATCAAATGGGTTAATTTGATTAAAATTTCCTCAATCACTAACATGGAATTGTTACATATATTACCTCTATATCATTCATCTCAACTAAACAACATTTATACTATTTTAATGATATTCTGTGTGGATCTGATGGAGATTTGTTTTTTTTATGGAAATTTATTCCATTTATGGAGGTTGGTGTTGGGTCCCTTTTGGGATTATGTTTTATTTGGGTTCCTTGTTATAGCTAGTGGTGGTTCTATAAGGGAGTAGATTACAGTGTTTTGATTATATTGTTCTTGAGTTTCCTAGAAAATGGTGTTTTTCCTATGGTCCTAGGTTTGTGTTACTTGTGAGGGAATCAATTCATCCCACATGTTATCTTTTATGGATTTTAGTGGGTAATGTGATCCTTTTATCACTAGGTACATACGTGTAAATAAATTTTCATTCCATTGGTACGACGTGTTGAAGTATTATATCACCATGGGTTTATTACGTATGATGGTTCCCATCCCATTTAATTTCTCATAATTATATTTTGGAAATATGTGATGATAATTTGTCGTTCTTGACTTTATGAAACACCCGATTGAATGGTAGTTATGTGATTTATCATTGAATGAATGATATTCCTTGATTTTGAAGAAAATCACTGAGGGTGAACAAGATTATTATAAATAGTGTGTGTGATGAACTTGATTAGTGGTTTAATGAATATTATCATAGAAAATCTATTTGGTGTGTAATCTGAGTTTGAGATTATGAGAGAGGATCATGAAGAATCAAAATTTATCGACGGTGAGTGTGGTGGTTGTGGTTGAATTTTCGGATAAATTCATTTTACATGAAGTCCTATGTGTGTTAGTTATAAAGAGTACCAGTTTGGTTTTATTTTGGTAAAATGTGTGGTTTGTCGGTCCATTGTATTTGTTTAGTCTTGATGATACACCATTTTATATTCCATGGTGGACCTATTGAGGTATCTTCTTGAGGATAATTGTAAGGAAAACAATTTTTTGGGGAGTGTTCTATAGGTAGCTAGAGTTAGTGCTCTACATTTTATGTTATTGTTGATTATGGTGGGACTAATTTCTAGTGATATTGAAATGGGAAACTATTTTGGTATACATGATGGTGCTCTAGTGTAAATTATCTTCATTTGTCTAGTCATTTTGTTTTGTTGTGGTTCAAGAATATATTGTGGTTGTATATTTTTTCTCCTCAGGTAAGCTTTATGATACTCATATTGTGAATATAATTATACTACTTGTGGTTGACGACGTCTCATTTTGGAAAATTGGTGAGAAATTTTATATTATTTGGTGGATGGTTTAGATAGTTATGGTTGTTTTAATAATGGGAGAGAAAGGATTGTGGTTGGTTGACCACAATGGATTCTCTTGGAAGAGGAAATTTGTGGTGAGGTGTTTATAAGGACCCTATCATTATAAATTTAGACAATCGTAGAAAATTTAAATTTAATTTTCTTGGATTGTTTGAGGTTGGAAATAATAATTTCAACTATTATATTATATTGTGTAATTTATCAAGCCACTATATTTTCCTCGGGAATGTGTTTATAAAATAAGATAATATTCTTGTGGAATTTTGAACCATTGAAATTTTAGTGGAATATTTAATTTTTAATAAATTAAATATTAATTATTTATAGATGTTGGATTTGTGATGTGTTTTGTTCATTGTATCACATATTGATGATGACGGTGTGTTTTAGTGAGGAATGGCATGTTTCGCATATAATAGGATTAAAATCATTTTGGGTGTTGAGACTTGGCCACTTTTCATTTCCCTTTTTATTATTTTATTTTTATTTTTCACTTTTTATTTTCATCCAACCACTTCTCTTTCAATTAATGTGCCATATTATTTGTAATTTTTAAGAGAAAATAGATAGAT
The DNA here is from genome assembly GCA_963277665.1 of Viscum album. NCBI lineage: Eukaryota > Viridiplantae > Streptophyta > Magnoliopsida > Santalales > Viscaceae > Viscum > Viscum album. Next base: position 203,703,514 of record OY728121.1, read on the forward strand.
AATGAGAGAATGAAAGGTAGTGTGATATTCCATTACAGAGCTCTTCTGACACCAGATCAACATTTGTCTATGGTGGAGCACGAATTTGTATGAATCATAAGATTTTTACACCTTCATAAATGACATTTATTTTGAGTAATTATCCATATATAATATTTTTTAAATATCATTTTTCATAATTAAGGGCCCCTTTATGGTCAATCTATGTTTTATTTCGGAAAATATGCGTTTTTGGAGGATCTTAATGGGTTTAAATTTGGGGAATATATTTACACAATGTGTAGTTTATAGAACACACATAGTTTCATCATCCATTATGGTTTGGTGAGGACTAATGAGTTACATGGAATGTGTGTTTTGGTAATTTTTGTGACTGACTCAAGTAATGGACTGGGGAATAACCAACCACCCTCTATTAAGGACCAAATATCAGGGGTGGAAACAAACTAGTTCCCATGAGAAGTAAATAGCCAAAGGCTTTATGGGGTACTTGGTCAAACCATGAGTAAGGTACACAATTAGAAACCTTTTCTTAATTCAATAATCTGAATGACTAGTTGATGATGTGTTATTTGGTATTTACACACCAGATTAGAATGAGGTACATGACCCTAGTTTATGATTGGAGTTAAATTTAATTTTTATTTGGTACACACAGTGTAATACACTTTTATGGAATTCAATCCTATTTTCTAATGATGGAGTCATAATTGGACTTTTGGGTTGTCTATATTGGGCATGTTTCCTTTAGATCATGATGGTGTATTCTATTAATCATGGTCAGTATTTGTAAATGGGGTTTTTAATAATATTTTTTTTGAAGGATGTCTTATTTATGGTTAGGGTCAATAATCCTCCTATTTTACAGGTTATGTGATGTATTGATGATGTGAGGCTAGTTATATTATTTAAGTACATAGATTGTGAACTGAAATTAATATTTTTCTGGTTATTTTAAATGGATCCTAATATATAGGATCTACTTATATCAATAATGAGATTATTGTATGTTCGATGGATGTTGATACTTGTTTCTTGATGTGTGAGTATTTTATGTTTTATATCACTCCAATAAGGTTTTAGATCCTATGTTTTAGGATCAATTATTTTTGAGTCATTGGATAGTGTTGACATTATGGGGTGTTATGTATGGTTGGGATTACTTGAGTGGAAATTTATATGGATCTAAGTGAAAAATTTTAGATTCCCTTATATGTGTGATAATTCCAAAGGGTATGTTACTTACTAAGAAGTAGGATTTATTTTTTCTTATAATGGTATTTTCTCAAGTTTCTGTTCATGCTAGAGAATCCGCTTGTAGGGTTTCCTCTTGATAATATGAGGAGGACCATTGAGAAAGGGCTTGTTGGTGTGGTGAAATGTTTGGATTCCATTTCCCACATTTTTTTTATCATTGATCTGTGGTTGGACATTTAGGGAATCATGGAGATGTTTTTTGAAATGCGATTTTCCCATGTTTGGGATTCGATAGAGAAGAACCACATTGGGTGTCTTCTCCCATCTGGGTGGATATCTTTGTTGGTGAGACGGTGGATATAGTTTGGCTGGGTTTCGAGTTGCAGTTTGAGATTTCTTATATAAGGTATGACGTTTGATTATGGATGTGATCTTGGGGGATGAGGTAACCCCATGGAATGGTTATCCAAGAGATGGTTTGGAACTCTCTCATCATTAGTGACATCGTGTCTTCAATATATCAAAAATATTGATGGTGATAAACATTTTTGGTTGTTTTGGTGATTCAAGATACAATGGAATCACCTAGCATTACTGACCATGTAACTAGCCAAAATGTTATCAATCAAAATTCAATTATTATAATTATTTCATATATTATAACAAAAAAATATCTTATTTATAATACTATAAAATCATTATAAAAAATGAATTAATAAACTATGAAGTATTTGATGATGTCATGGAACATATACAGATGAAATAGAATCATTACCTTAAGAATAGAAATATGACCCTTATGGATAGTAAACCAACAAATCGAATAGTAACCTCTCCCATGAATGTATAAATAAAATTTAGCATCCTATAAATGAATGTATAATATAATTATATCATTGTTTAATTAAATAAATTTTTTAAAAATTATAAATTAATTGATTGTATTTGTGAAAGTTATTAATATTTAATGACAATTTTATTATTATTATAATGATTTAAATGAAAATTCAGATTAGAAAGATGTATAAATAATTTAATATTTTGGTATCTTATAATTTTACGATAACTTTTTGAGATGTTATTTACTTTTTCCAATGTGTTATGAAATTAGTTATAATTTAAAAATATATATTTTTCGAGTAAATTATGATTTTAATTATAAATTAAATTACAGGTATTTCGAGAAATTATTTACATAAAATGGAGTTCATTTTGGAAATATACAGATCAATAAATTCTCATGGATTATTTTTTGGAATCTTCTAAAATTCATGAATTTTATGAATACTAAAATATGATAATTTTCATTATATGCTAAATATAATACTTTTTAATCCATTTTTATGTAATTATAATGTAATAACCTAATTTAGAAAAAAAATTCACTAATTAATTTATATTGACATAGGAATAAACATTATTTCATATCTGTAATGAATATGATTAAGTAAAGAATAAAATAATTTGGAAAACCCCCCCTCTTAAACCATATATACCACCCCTCCCACCTCTTCACCCCACACCGTCCAATATTTGAGAATTACCCAAATTATACCCAATAATAATCCCAAGCCCCTCCCCTATGTCTAAGAGTTCTTTCTCTCCTCAATATTCCAAAACCCATTCACTATAGTCTTTTTAATGTAAAATAAATTCAAGAGGTAAATTCCAATTACATTTTCTATAAATTTCATTTCAAGTAGTTTTTCATTACCTACTCACCTCCAATAATAGAAATTATATGAAATAAAATATTAGATAAAATATACTCTAAATTTAATATTCTAATGGAATAATCCATCCTTAAACCCCTCTCCTCTCCCTATTATTCAAAATATGGAAACATCATTCGTGAGGTTTTAATTTATAGCATTCAAGGATAAAAAAAATTTATTTTCCATTAACACCTGCATGTCTATAAATAAATAAAATTTTCTAGTTGAAATTAATTATTATATATTTATTAAATACTATTTAATTTTTTGGAATCAATATATAAATATTACATTAAATAATAAAACAAAACTATTTTGTTGTGAGGGAAAACATCATATAATAATCCAAATTATTATCACTAACATCATATCTATAGATTAATTATCTCTCAAAATAAAAAAATGACTTATATAACCATTTAAACTTATATATTTTTATTAATAAATTATAACATAAATTTTGAACATCTCATTTTCCATGAAATTTTATACTCTTATACAAGCATGCCGATAAAAATTACTGAGAAAAAAATAGCACTCCTGAACAATGAAATTGAAAAATATGTCACAAAATTTTTTCCATAATTGAACATATTAAAAAAAATAAATGAATTAAATTAATAATATTTATTATTTAATTCATATATATATTTAATTTTATTATCCATTACATTAATATAATTTTTAGAAACTTTTCTGAGATAAGGAATGCAATTCAACTGAAACCCCCATTTTTTCATTTGAGTTTCTCTTTCTAACTATTTACCCCAATGTTATATTCTTTATTTTTATGTAATAAATATAATTTTTGTGTATTTTTTCCAAACTCGTGTATCTATATCAAATAATCACACTTTGATGTAGTAATACATGTTTGATAAAGGTTCCCTTTTCAATTCATCCCGATGAAGAAGCCCGATTCAAGAGAACATTTTAATTTCTTGCATGTATCCTAGTTCACTCTATACTCAATATTAATCCACCATTATTTTTTTAAAATAACTCATTTTATCATGAAAAACTATCCTGGATCATTTATGGGTTTAGTAAAATAAAAAAATTCCACTTAAAATTATCTTTAATATTTTACCATAAGTTTCACTTAAGTTATTCAACTCTAAAGATTCATATAAACAATGTAAACTTGTTTACAAATCAATTAGAAATTAATTATCATGAAACAAGTGTATTTTAAATTATTAATTCTCATGTATTTTTTAAATCAATTATTTCATCAAAAAATTTACGATATTCACATTTTTTATGCTTGTGGTGTGATAATAATATTCATTTCGTTCCATGGGTAACCTATGAGTTTATTCATCATGTGGACCACATATTCATGAACATGTTATATTGGGTGACCCTAGATATAAATATAATGAATTGTGTAAATTTTTGTCTCATGAGACATCATGTTGGGATTGGGAGTGATCCTTATTCATTTATGGAACTGTGTCCACCGTGGTATATAGTTTTGATAGTCATCCTGGACAAATGTTTATGTCATGTTATATATTTTATCCACATTCCTATGATGAATCAATTAATTTTTCCTATGATATAATTTTTTTATTATATATGATTATTCATTTTTCATTCCTTTCATTCCATCATTTTATGACATTGAATTTATATTTTATATTTTATTCCTATGATTATTTCCTTATTGTGATTTTTATCTCATCCCTTTTGTGCATGTATTCCACAGGTTATACAATGTAGATTTTTGATCTGAACGGATGTTAGGATCTCAGTATGAAGATTAAAGATGATATTTTTTTATTATTTTGGTTTTATTCCATTTAATTATGTACCTAATTTTCCAAATAAAATAGACATTACGATCCATATTATGTTATTTGATTGTAAATTTTGTTTAAAATAAAATAAGTATATTTGTAAACTTATAGGGTCTCTATAGTTGGTATAATAGGAAAAGATTAGTTATTTGTGGATTTGGATAACAACACACTAGATAAATACTTAGTGTTAAGACTAAATATGAGAAAGAATCGCAAAATTTTTATAAGTATAGATTAAGTGTTTTATCAAGAAAATATATTCATGTCCAGATTCTACATTTGGACGTGGTTCTGGAATTGATGAACCTAGGAGTAACAAGTCCAACATGTTATTTTACGCCTTAATTAGGGAAACCTAGTACATGATAAGGGGCTTATTTCACACCAATCATGAAAATATCTGGTGCTAACCATTTATAAAATTCAAAAGGTCCTTACAAACCATTATTAAGGGAACAAAAAAATTCCCATAAATATATATTTTATGAAATAAATCACAGATAACCTATAATTGAACCTAGGGAATGTCATGTTATGATAGGATTTTACATTGTATGTTTATCCTTTTATGTTCAGTGATACCTCTTATTATAATTATTAGTTTAGTATTCAAGACCAGTATATGTACTTTGTAATTCTTAGTTAATGGCTGGAAATAAAATTACTCTTTTTAATAATCCATGAAATACAAAATGTGATGGATTGCCAAAGGATATGAACAATATGATTGGAATGGGTTCTCAAAACATTATTATTATACTTTCTCAGTTGGATGGTGTTTGGAATAATAACTCGATTGAAGTGTAACACCCTCCTTCTCTTATGAAAGACCATGTCTTTGACGAATCCTTTATGTGGAAAAGTACTACCATGTTTAGTGGATATTCTAATCCCCTCCTCACAGGAAAATGGAATAGTTCCTATAAGAATAAATTATATGTCTTCTATCTCAAATGAATTTAATATTGTTATTGTGGTTTATTTTTTTTAATGATCAGTGGTGGAAACTGGAAAATAAACAAAATCAAAGGAGGATTTTGATTCCAAGGAATAGGTGGATTTTTTGAAAATATATATATTATATATTTTCTTTAAACCCTACATCGTAAAATGGAAAGGGAGTTCCTTAGACTGACAAAAACAGATGAGTTTATTGTGTCATATGAAGCAAACACCACAAGCCTTTCAAGATAGGCCTTTGGAAATGTCATGAACACTAAAATAATGGAGGATATCTATATTAGAAAAATAATTCTGAGTCTACAAAAAGTGTTGGTGATTTGAGACATTGAAATATATGAGGAAATTTTATTTTGCTCCCTTTAATTTGAAATTGATATCAGAGAAACTCTATGTTTTCATGGCCTAGAGGAAAAATCAAAAAAATGGATTTTAATATTGGTGATATGCCTCGTGATCACATGAAGACCCTAAATATAATGTTTGAATAGTTTGGGAGGAATCATCTAGGAAACTATTAAAAGGGAAAAAATAGATGCTTCAAATATTGAAGGGAGGGGAATATGGACAATAATTGTTGATGGTATATGAAGAATCCTACTAATGAATATAACGAAATGATATTTTATATCATCTTTCAGCATGTTTTTATTAGTTTCATCTTGATGTAACATGGTCATTATGTACTCCATTTCGATAAGCTAAATGGTTGTTGGAGGAAATAAACAAAAACTAAATCCAATGTAGAATGAAAGGACATACTCTATCAATACTAATGTGGTGGACCTCGAAAATTATGTGGTGTCGGGTACATTGGTTATTCATTCAAGAATCATGATAATACAATTTGATTTTGTTTCTACACATTTTATATTATCTTGAAAATTTACTAAAACTATTCAATAACCACCTATAAATATGGTCGTTGAGTTTTCTATGAGAATAGGAAATTGGGAAATTATTTCATGAAAAGTATATAAATCCTCTTAGATTAATTTTTGTGGACTAAACCTACCAAAAAATATTTTCATATGTCCCTTGGTAGAGTTTTATTCTATTTTCGGTGTGGATTGACTATATTTATATAAAGAATATATCAACTATCGAGAAAGGGAGATCACTCTTCACATCCTGAAGAAACTTCAAATTACCTAAAAGTGTAAGGAGGATGATGAATCTACATCAAAATCATAATCACAAGTTTCAATAATTTTTCTTTATGAGAAATCATATCTGGCTCAAATTTTTGAGAAAACGGAGAGAATAATGATTTAATACATGCCAATATTGTGGGACTACACTAGTGTGTCCCCCTAAAAGTTTCCTAGTTTCCTCCAAATAGAGATTTTTTTTCTCGATTGATCTTATTCGTCGGTATATATCTATATCAAATAAACCTTATAGAAAGACCATCATTGAGCTGGAAGATCTAAAGGACCAATTATAAGAGAATTTGGAAACAGGTTTTATACAACTGAGTGCTTCAACATGGGGAGAAAGTATCCAACTTTTTCAAGATGAATGATGGATCATTGAACCACTGCATTGATTATCCTGATCTCAATAAAATCACGATAATGAAAAATCATCCCCTTCCATAGATAAATGACTTGTTCGATCAGATGTGTGGTTCTATTTATTTCTCTATGGTGGACCATGGTTATTGATATCACCCATTAATATCGAGGAGGGAAGATATTCACATGATTATCTTTCAAATTATGTGTGGACACTATGAGATCATAGTGGTTCCCTTCAGAGTCACTTCTACTCCGAAATCATTCTTGTATTAAATTAATAGATTCTTTACTGGTTACCTCATCCAATTTTTTTTAGTCATTAATGATTATATTCTAATATAATTCGTGTGCAAGAGGTACATGAAAGAAATTTGAATACTATGATAAATATTTTTAAGGGACAACTTTATTCAATGAACATTGAATATGAGTTATAGATGAAGGAAATACCATTATTGGGGATTGTTATCATCCGAAAAAAAATATCTATGGACCCCTCCAGTATAATTGATATTGTAACGATTCCTAGAATCACATCTATAATTGAAATCTGTAGTTTTTTTGTCTTCATGAGTATTACCAATGATTTTTGAAGAAATTATCACATTGTAAAACCCACTAACAATGATAAAAATGAAAAGAGTATGGTTTTTTGGACTTGTGATTTTGAATACTTCTTCAAAGAGTTGAAGAAGATGCTTATAATTGCACCAATACTCACACTCCTAAAATACAGGGAACACTACATGGTATACAACGATGATTAAATGATGGGATTAGGATATATACTAATTCAAAATTATAGTGTGATATCATACACATCAAGGAAATATATAATTTAAGATCAAAACTATCCCATTTCTGGTCTGGAATCGGAATATATGATCATTACATAAACAAATTAGAGGTAGTATCTCTATGGGGAGAAGTGTGAGAAATATACTATTCACCAGAGGATAAAATTTATATTCACACATATGGAGCTTAATGTTCCCTAGAAATGATGGTTAGAATTAATAATGGATTATTATAGCTTAATACACTATCACCAAGGAAAGGAAAATAAAATATTTCATCCTTTATGTATAATAGATAATGCATCTTTATCAATGATGAAAATTGATAAGGATCCTATCTTCATAGACCCACAATAGATGGTCAAAGGAATCGTTAATGAAGGGAAAATGTCCATACCTTTTCAAATTATTTCTCAACCATACCTTATGGAGAAAATAATGGAATATCGATGAAATGATGAGTAAATTCAAAATAAGATGGAGTCCATGAGAAAACGAAAATAAAATAATTCCAAAATGGATCAGGAAGATGTCGTGAGATTTGGGTTACAATTATGTGTAACATCCAATCCAGAGATAAATGATGAGATTATAAATGATGCATGTACCAAAACCTTTTCTATTCACCTAGAGAGCACAAATAAGTATGAAGAGATTTGAGAAAATTATTTGTGTGATAATATGAAAAAGGGGATTTTGAATATATATAAATGTGCATAGTATGTCAGCAAGTGAAGGATGAAAAAAAAGTTCATATTGGGATTATGAAAACACTAACCATACCATCATGGATTTAGCGGGAAATTAATGTGGATATTTTCACCAGACCTCCAAGGAAATCCATAAGAAACAATGCTATATGTATTGTTGTGTATCGTCATACAAAGGCATCTCACGTTATCACAATTCAATTAGACTTCTCAGTGGGTCATCTTGCATGAATATATATAAAATATGTGGTAATGAGGTATGCATTAACACAATTGATTTTTTCCCATCGAGATTTGAGATTCACTTAAATGTTCTGGAGAAGTATCCAATATTATCTTAGAAGTTATCAGAACTTCAGTATTGCATATCATCCTCAATCTAATGGCCAGCTTGAGCAGACAATTCTGTCACAAGAATACATTTTGAGATAATGTTATATGTATAAAAAAGGATTATATGACAAACATCTCCCTCTATTAGAGTTATCTTTGAACATTAGTTTCCATAAAATCATCTAAATGGCTCTAAATGAGTGCTTTTATGGGAAAAGATGTAAAACACCTTCATGTTTGGATGAATTCAGTGAACGTAAGATTCAAGGACCAATAGTGGTTGATGAAATGGTGGAGAATGTGAAAAACATTCTATAGCATATCAAGGTAGTCCAAATTCTATAGAAGAGTTATGTATAAAATCATTGAGGGCACATTAATATTGTCGTTGGATATATGATAATCCCTTGAATATCTCCATAGAAGAGGATCATGAAATATGGGATGAATGGAAAGATATGACATAGGTACATTGGTCCATTCGAGATTCTTGAAAATGTTAGTGATTTGGCCTATCCACTTGACCTTCTCCAAAAATGATTCAAATACACGATGTCTTCCATGTATCCACTTGACTAAGTACATAATAGATCCTTCACATGTATTTAATTCAGTAGAGCTACAATAGGTGAATGATCTCTTTTTTGAGGAGTGACATGTGAAGATCATGGACCATCGAGATAAATTTCAACACAAAAAGCCCACTCACCATGTCAAAGTACTATCAAATAACCATTTGTACAAAGAGGGAAAATGGGAACAAGAGTATGTGGTGATTGATAAGTACCCTCTCTTATTTCCCCCATATAATGTAATACGATTATTTTGAGGGTGATATTTCATAAGGGTTGATGAATATAATGTCTAAAAATTTTATCAATTGAATTTTACATATTATAATTATATCATGTAGTATAATCACATAAAATAATAGTAATAACAGAGTAAAAATTGTATCAATTAATAATGAATGAAATAATAGGTATTTCAAATAGTTATGGAACCTACACGTTATAAATAGTAACATGACATTTAGAATAGTAATATAACACTTTTAAACTATAAACTAGCTAATTGAATAGTAACCTCCCCATGATAGTTTAAAGATAATTTAGGCATCCTATAAATTAAATTATGGTATAATTATATCATATTATATGTGAATAACTATTTAAGAAATTAATAATTAAGTGATGGTGTATTATAAGTTATAAATATTTTTTTACAACTTCATAATTTAAATAATGATTTTGGAAAAAAATTATTTTCATAAAATGTAATCATAAATTATTATTTTTTTGAGTATTGATTTTATGAAAAATTTATGAGGACATAATTACTTTTTCAAAATGTTATAAAATAAGTTATAATTTAAAATTCTCATTTTCCACTAAATGATGATCTCAATTAAAAATTAAATTCCACATTTTGTGAATTTTTTTTTATAATATGGAGTTATTTTTTCAATTCTACACATCGATAAATGTTTAAGGATAATTTTTGGAATTTTTCTAAAATAAATGAATTTACAGTGAATAGTAAAACACAATAATTTTTTATATATGCTAAATAGTTTAATTTTTATGTCATTGATGATGTAATGATGAGTAATTCATAATTAGTAAGAACTAAAAAAACTATGTATATATATTTTGTTACTTGATTTAATAAAAATTCTTTTCTTGAGCCATAATAAAAACTAATGATTAAAAATATTGAGAAAACACCCCTCCCATACATAATAAATAATACCCCTCACCACCTCTTCACGTCACAACATCCAAGAATAAATACATGTACAAATTCATCCCAATACTCTCAATAATAGCATCCCCTATTTTTTTAATCTATCAGACTCTTTAAAAGAAAAAAAAATTCCTTATTGAGGTTATCAAGGAAGAGAAATTCAAGAGGTAAATTAATCTTTACATTTCATTGAATTTCATTTCAAGTTATTTTCATATTATCTCCTCACCTCCCCCCATAAAAATGGTTTGAAAACTATAGTATGTCACATATAATGTAATTTTATTATGATATTTAAGTAATCCATCATTAAACCCTTCTCCCTCTCATTTAATCTAAAAATGAAAATGAACTTCCTAGAATGTTAATTTATCACTTTCAATGAAAAGAAATTTTTATTTTCTGTTAAGGCCTTCAATGTTATGAATAAAACCATTTTAAAGTTAAAATAAATTATAATATATGTATTAAATCCTTTGTAATGTTATGTAATAATTATATACACAAGATTCCTAATAACAAAAAACATGTTTGATGTGAGCAAAAACCGGAAAAATAATCCAAACGATTTCACTAACATATTATCTAATGATTCATCCTATCCCAAAATAACCAAATGAATTATATTACTATTTAAACAGCTGAATTTTCATTAATAACATATATCTTCAACTCTATATTTCTTTTTCCATTTTATATGAACTTCCATACTCTTATACTAAAGAGTTAAATCAGACCTGAGAAAAAGGGCACTCCAAAATGATGAAATTGAACACTATAACTCAGAAAAATGATATAAGGATCTTAATAAAATTATACTAAATCCATTACATATAAAAAAAATTCTAAATTAATTAATTAATTTTTCTTATTTTATTACCCAGGACATTAGTATCATGTGAATAACTATTTCAGACATAAGTTAAGGGATTCTACCCAAACCTCTATTTTTTCATCATGTTACCCTTTCTCTTTATTTAAATAATGTAATGCTTATTTCATTTTATATTTTTTTTATAAATTATGTTTATATGTTACAAACTCATTTATCTATATCAGATCATCCTTCTTTGTTAGGGTATTACGTGTTTTAGAAAGGTTCCCTTTTAAATTATTTTTTATAAGAAATAACGATTCAAGGGACTTTCCGGATTTTATACCCCCTTCCAGGTGCACTTGATAATATTTATTATGCCAGACTTATTTTTATGAAAACATTAATTTTATCATGAAAAACTATCTTGGTAAATTTCTGGTTTTATAGAAACAAATATTTTTTTTCCACATTAAATTCTCAAATAAAATTTTTCTTCAAATAGACTAAAATTATTTGATATTATAGTTTCCTAAACCCTATTTTTACTTATTTCAACATAAATTGGACATAAAATATTATGATACTTTCTTATTTTCACTTATTTGTGTACATTTATGTTCTGAATCCATCCATTCATGGAAAAAAAGTATGATATTCTCATTTTTTATGCACTATGATATGATTATGATACCCATTTCTTTATATGGTTAACCATTATTTTTATTTTTCATGTGAAAAAAATGTTCATGATCATGTTAGAATGGGTGTACCAAGATAGTCCTCTATTGAATTTGGTAATAAAAAATCTCATGATACATAATGTTTGGCTAGGGAGTGAACCTGATTCCATTATGTTCTTTTTCCAATATGTTATTTATCTTAGAAATTAGAATTGACTCGTAATAATTTCATGTTATATGTTGTTTCCAAATTCCTTTTATAACATGAAAATATGTTCCCTTTTTGTATATGTTTTTCTTATTTATGTTTATTCCAGATCAATTCCTTTTATTCAATCATTTTACTTTTCAACAAATGTGTTATTCTTTTTTCTTATGCTTATTACCTTAATATGTTTTTCGGCTCATCCATCATGACCATGTATTTACCATGATAAAATAGGAATATTTTTGATCTCAAAGGATGTTTGGATCCAATTATAGAGAATAAATAAACTATTTTTTTTATTTCAATTATAGGATGTATAATTATATATGTAATCTTCAAATACACTGGACCTTGAAATCATTATCTTGTAATTTTCTTTTTTATTATGTTTAAAATCATCTAATGATATGTGTAATTGTATAGGGTCTCTATTGATCATGTGAGGGTTCATCATAATGTTTTTGACATGATTTGTTCAGGAGATGATTGGCCCTTTCTTTTGGGGCCAATGGGTGAGGAATATGGAGGTAGTTCCATCTCAGGAAATTTATATATTCGGAGACCTTAGGAATATATTTATATTTGTAGTTGGCCGTGAGATTAATATAGTTCGCTTATAAACATTATGGATGCGGTTAGCTAAGAATATCAAACAAATTGATGATATTGATGATTAAATCCCTACCCTAAGATAGTGGATACTTACCTGGCTATATTTTGTGTGTATGTAGTCCAGAATGTTTTCATTGACCCAGGTTACGGGATATGCATTTCTCATAAATTAACTCTTATAGAGCTAATTATTTTTTAATGAATATCATTATTTGGATAGTTTATGTTAGTGATAGTGGAGTTATTTTTCAGAGTTTTTATTTCATCATTAGAGTCCATGGTCATTTTTTAGTTTCAAGTCGTTATTTGGAAACTAATGGTTATGTCTTATTTTCCCAAATTCGAATTTTCATATATTTTATTATTTTGGAGCTAAATTTTAAATCTGGCTGACACACTTGATGTCATGTTGATGGGTGATCCATGTTCTATAAATATACTCATTTGGTTTTATGTGGGAATATATTTCCATATTATTTCATACTAGAGCCTAGTGATGTCTATTTTAGGATTAAATTTTTATAAACCTTTTTATATAGTTTTTTTGTTTATCTAATCTATTAAAAAATTTCAAATGGGATGGATATATCCTACATGCGTGCATGTGTTTATACATGATATTTTATTACTAACATCGATGATGAAATATTGGGATTCATTTCTCAACCCCTGTATATGATTTTCGATGTGTGTGCACACATTGTGTCTCCATTCATGGAGACCAATGGTTTCATAATAGAGCGAGCAAGGCCCAGTATTTCGTGATCAACCAAATTTGTTCATGTGGGGTCTCAATATTGGGATGATGTTGCTCGATAGTTGTGTAGATAAGGGATTTAGTTTTTATAAGAGTTTTAATTATATAATTATATGATTATTTATTGCTTCTTTAATTTGTATATGTGATTTGTCCACTGGGCAATCATTCTTTCTATTTTAACATGCTTTGTATCAATATGATAATATGTCATATCTTATTTTATTATAACATTATTATATTTGAAATAATTATATATGGTAATGTGATTCTTATATATTTTTTACTTTTAATAAATTTGACAGATGAAATAGTCTCCCCATCATATTTTAGACCCTCGTTGTTAATCAGTATCCTCTAAAATATGGGGAGGTTCACTTAAGGAATTGTAGTGCGCTAGATAATTTTATATGTCTTCTCAACAAGGTTTTATTCATCACCCTTCATTATAATTTGAATATTCATTCTGTAAAAAAGTATATCGACAGTGATTTTTTACTAATATGATTTAATTTTAAGAACACTTAATGTTAAAAATGGTCATTTTCTATAAAAAATGCATTCTTTAAATTTTTTATTTAAAAGTAAAATTTCCAAATTTTTCAAATTCTTATTTTAAAAATGAACATAATTTTTTTACAATGTCATTTTAGAATAATATTATCATTCATTTTTTTGGGTTTATTAAAAATGATTATATTTTAACGAATAGTGAAAATAAAATATTTTCAAACAATGTCAATTTTATAACACTATCATGATTGTAGAGTTACTTGAATGTTTTTGAATATATATTTAAAAATAAATATATATTTTATAAATAATATAATTATTTTTAAAAAAGTAATGATGACCTTATAAATATCGGTATGACGTTTTGGAAACCTATGTAATATTTTTATTCAAACCAGAAAAATATAATATGTTATTCATTTTTAAATATGTTTTACCGAAATTACATTATTTAATTATTAAATTTTATGTAAAATTATTATCCATTTTCTTTATTTAAACCAATTAATTCAATGACAATCAATAATATAATTTATTTTGATATAAAATTATTTTTATGCACAACATGTTCATTTTTCTAAAAATGGGTTCGCATTTTATTTTGTTAAAATATATTAAATGTTGTTATTAAAACATTTATAAATTAAATATTAGATATTGGATTCTATATTGGGAATTTGAATTTTCATATTTGGAAATGGATTAGTTTCCATTTTTAGAAATAATTAATAGTTACCCAAGGAACAATTTGTCATCCTGGTAAATGTTGAAACTCTTAACGAAGGGGTATGGTTAAACTATGAGATACGACTTAAAATATCATTAAAATTATTGTAAATTTTTATTATTTAGTTTATATATACATTAACCTATATAATCGTTCAAATTTTATTTCATTAGTAGAACATTACTGTAGAAATTCATTTATATATTTTAATGTTCGTCATATTTATAACGGTAGCACTACCGTGATTTATAAAAGTGAAGATCCTATGATTAAATCTACATGATTATGAATTACTTTATCTTGACCAATATAAACCCAAATACCTTAAAATATCCTATCCTTTTAATATTTCATGTTATCAACAAAATACCAATCCATGAAGCCTTAATGTTTAAACCAAACGAAAATATCCAAGGAGGAATGTAAGTATAAATTGAATTATTTTAAGATTATTTATTATAACAACTCCAACATATATATTCTAACCATCCTATAATATTTAAATAAATATCTTTACTACACTAAAATTATAGTTTTATTTTGGGATTAGACTTTTATTCCACATTTCCATCTTATGATAAATGACAACATCAATTATGTGTACATGAAAAATATCAACTCCATGAAGCGTTGTGATTCTATTTTCATACACATCTCTAAATGGTGGTTATAAACATTCATGTAAAGGATAGATATGGAACAAATAATAAATATAGGATTTTATAGTTATAAAATCTTATATACCTTTTTACCCTCTTAACAATTGATAAAATGATAACATTCTCATGTGAACTTATAGTTAACTGCCTACACAATGTGATGTGATTTGGTTTTCAATTTCAACTAAAATTTAGGGTAATAAGTATTTATTTAATGAAAAAAATTATATTAATAATATAATTATTTTAATGTAATGGAAAACCATTATATACTATATTTACATTCTATACATTAGAAAAACTGAATATGTTGCTCTTGTGTACATATGGACTATCATTTCTAGGAATCGATGTCTACAATTATTCATGACCAATGTTCATGGATGGTATTAAAAATAAATTTAATTTATACAAATGATAATGGTAAAATCCTTGATATTTTGTATATGATAAAATCATGACCCCTAAAATCACATTCAACCAACCAAATCAGTTTTAGACCAAACGACTACAAACTATTTGACATAAACATAACTGACTTATTAAGGAAATAGAATTCGACGATATCAAAAATAAATTAAATAGTTATAAAAGAATGAATTATATAAATTTAGTCATAAAACAATATAAATATTATAATTTTATTATTTAAGTATATAAAATATATATGTGGTGACATAAGAGATGAGAAAAGTGATTATTATTTAAAATATTATTTTATTTATATTAATGATTTTCTTGAAAATAATTTCAAATAATGTTCAAATTAATTAAAAAAATTATATTATTATTTAATATATACCCAAACGAGTTTTAGATTTATTTTCAACTATAATTTCCTTTTTATGAAGGCTATATGAAAATATTTTTTTCATCATTTTTCATATAGATCAAATATGATTATTTTTACAGTTATGAGAATGAATGTTTTTTAACATTTACCACATAAACATATTTTCCCAAATTCATATACATTTCTTATCCCCATTTCATTATATTCTCATCATTATTTTTTAAATAAAAAATTTTCTTTATTTTACATGGAATTTTTAATTTATAAATTTTTTCAATAGAAAACGATATATATTCTTATTTAAATGAGATAACTGTAATTGAATTTTCATATATTCAGATGATTTTTTCAGAGGTTTCATTATTAAAAGGTGAAATATTTTATTTTATTTATTCAATTTATGGTTCTGGGACATTGTGTTTGATGATGAGTGAGTCTATGATATATCTCTATATTTCATTTGGTAATGATATTTTCTATAAAAGAATAAATAACATTATTATACATGATTGATAATACTTCATAATTGTTACTGTAAGAGTGATTAAATGAGTGGTGTGAAGATGATTTCCTAAGGTAACTGCTATTTTTATATTCTCACAAAAGGGAGTTTATAGTAATATTTGAATTTTTTCTTGTATGAAAATTATCTTAAGAATTGAATGATATTTTATTCACTTCTATAGAAGAAATATTTTTTTGAAGGAGATGTTTTTATTTTTCTAGTAAACCCTCTTGAATTATAATTTTTCATTAATTTTTACAGAATATAATTTATAAAATAATTTTTAAAATAAATTTATTTTCAAGGGAAATTAGATTATTATTTGAATTTAAATTTTAATATTTAAAAAATCTAAATTTTCATATTGGATTTCATTTTTTTTAATGGGATTATATTTTTTATATTCTTTTTATATCTTTTACTGATTGTTTATTTCACAGGATTTCATATGTTCATCAATGGGATTTGATATATTGAACAAATACTACATTTTCAATGGTGATATTCCTTCAAATAATTTTTTTTCCATGAATGAAACTGTATTGTGACCATAAGAACACATTTTTGTCGAAAAAATGTACATTGTAAGGTGGTATTTTCTTATTTTTGTAATATTTTCCCCATTATCGATATCAATTAGAGAAAAAAGGTCATGTAATTAAAATAATGTGAAAACATTATTACACATCATTTAATTATTGAATAATTATGCTATGGGTTTTCATATTTGGTATCAATAAAATATGTGAATAGTATTTTCACGAAATTCAGTTATTAAGGTGAGTGGAAATATAGATGGTATCAATGAAACTATTCAAATAATTTTTTATTATATTGGATGAAGTTATGGAATATGTTGGGATGGTATAATTTATGTTTATGTATTCATGAGATATATTTTTTAGGATTTCCACATTCAATCATTTAATACATGACAATTCGAAATGGTTTTCAGATAAAAGTCAAGGAAGATAACTTATGAAGGCATCAAGAGGGAAATATTAATTTTAATTAGTAAAATGAAACTATTAGAGTTAGATATAAGAAATTTTTTTCATATCTTAAATCATTTAAGATAGGCTACACATATAGTAAAAAAGGTAATTGATATTCCAAATTCTAAATAGAGGAATATGTTGATAACAGTTAATTTATTGAAACAATGCCATCTAAATTTTTGTGGATCATCCGACCTAGGGAAACCTGAAGAATAGATAAATTATTTATAATATATATTGGAAGTCCTAATATATTTATAGAATCAGAAGGTATCTATTTATTTTTATCATTTTAATGTTGAATTTGATTGGTGGTGGTTTTATATATGAAAAAAATAGGGAACTGAAATTGATACCACAGAACTAAAAATATTTATATATCATTTCACTGAGAAATATTTGCATATAGTTGTTCAATATATAAAGAAATGTAAATTTTTGGAGTTCATGAAAAATTAGAAGGAATAAATTTTAACATATGAATTAAATTTTAATAATTTTATCAGGTATGAACATTATTCTATTCATAAAAATTATAGTAATATTGATGGATTTCACTACGATTAACACCTTTATTTTAAATTTTTTTAGATTTAAATGATTTAAATGATATGATGAAAGTCTTTTATTTTTTTAAATGGTAGGCATTTTGTTGATTTCATTTTATAACTTCAAAGAGAAGATGACATATAGGTAAAAAAGAAATGGGGAACCATGCTTAGAAAAAAATAAGAAATTAAAAAAATAAAAAGTCAACCTTATGATAAATTTTCATATAATAATTCTAGGGTATATCCGATAAAGTATAAAAAGTGTAATTGATGTGTTATGGTGGGATATATGGTGTAATGTCCCGATATTTTAAAATAATAAAATCATGTTCGGTAACATATATGATAGTGAATGTGAATATTAAAAGATAATGGAATAGTCGGAGATATTTGTTTTAATATTTTCTTTCAGAAAAAAACAATCTGTTCGATATAGAATTAATTATGCATCATCGAGTTTAAAATAAATATGATACTCTATTAAAAAGTTATTATTTAAATATTATCATTATAACCTAACCGTTATGATCTCAAGTATTACTATTAATAAATAAATTATTAGAATTATATGGTTTACCAAAAGATAAAATTATTTCAATGGATATCTGTAGACTATAAATAACTAACCATTTAACATAAAAATATAATGCTTTAAAATTTTGTTTCTCTATAAGGTGGTTTAGCCACTCTTTCTGAGAATAATTTAAAATTAGTTGTAAATTTATTTTTAAAATTATATTTATAAAATAAAATATATTTTTAAATCAAAATTTTAAAAACATATTTGGGTGATTTTTTTTAATTTTCGAAAATGATTAATTTTTGATGAATAGTATAAAATATAAATTTTTCTTGAAAACATACTCTTCAATTAAATTATTTTCAATGTTATATTATATTATAAATATTTTATAAACTAAAAAAATCAATTATAATAATATATTACTAATTAAGTAAATTGAAAACAAATTCATATTCGATTATGATATAAAACATTTTAAAAATTTGAATGATTTTGTTTGGACAGACCATTTTTTTACACAACTACAAGTTTAGTTCTAAACTCAATTTTATCATTAATGTTAACTAAATTTTTAAAAATTGAATAAATATTTCTAATAAAAATAATTTATATTATTTAAAAATATTAACATTATTTTTACCATAATTAATAGTTAAAAAGTTAAAAATTAATTACTATAGTTAATGTAAAAATAGGTTTATCGGGGTTTAAATAATAATATAATGATTAATGTGGAAAAAAACATATACAAAAACCGTTGTTTTTCTATATTTCCACATTTTCACCTCTTATTTTCTATAATGAAACATTTTTTATTCTTGTTACATGTTATAATTTTTTTTATTCCTTTTTCATTTCCAAAGATCCATGTTTCTACTCTCCACGGTAATAAGTACCCACCCCACTCCTATTCATTTCACATGTTCAATAAGTTTTGGTTCATCTAATATCTAACCAAATATATTCCTTATATCCCTCCTAACATCCATGATACCAAGTTTTTTTGTAACACCTAGTAACAATATTCTTATATTCCTCAAACCTGCTTTTGATTATGCATTGGTCGGGGTTTTTTGTGGTTATCAATAGATTAAAAGTTTGAAAAAGTTTCAATTTCATGGGTTTTTCATAATTGGTGCTTGTTTTTCCCAAATCATGTTCCCACTCAATCAAACCAATGCAAACCCATAAAATGGGGGTGTTAACGGTTGACTCATGAATAAAAAAGTAATCACCCTCTTAATCAAAATAGTGAACCCCAGAAAAGTGATTCAATGTTAGGGATTACAGTTTGACAAACCATTCGGCTTTTCCCAACTAACAATGGGAACATGTTCTTATTATTCTAAAAAATATTTTAATATTTTTTGAATGCCTATTTCATCACATGTGTAACCCTAACTAAGGGAATTGCCAAATCATAGTTCTTGGGGGATCGAATGAACCTATTTTGTTTCCTATAAGCCCCTACCTAGGAGGATCAAATCATAGTGTTCCTAATATATTCCTTCTCCTGTGATTGATGTACACTCATTAAATATCTCCCAACCTCTCTTTCTTTCCTCTGTATGGTTTTATAGATATTATTGATTGTTAATGATTCCAAAATCCTTTGTTATGGTTGTTGAATCTATGTAGGATTTATAGATTTCCTTTTTTCATTCATTGTGGGATATGTCTGCTGTTGGTTTTGAGTATTGATACCATGATTAAAAGTAAGTGGTTCTATTGATATTTTACATTAGTAAACCCATGATTTTCTTCATAAAATTTAAATTTCATAATATTAAATTATGCAATTTCAATTTCAAATGAATTAGAATTTTTATGCATTTTGTATATACTTTTTTTGAAAATTCCAAAAAGCTCATGTATTATTATTTTGCGGTGCATTTGGGAAATTGATGAAAAATTTACAAAATATTTGAGAAATTATGTCAGAAAATGAGTTAAATTTATTTTATTAAAACCTGTGATTTCTTTTATTTTTAAATGATATGAGAACATAAAAATAAATTTTCTAGTTGTGAAATTGATATGGAATATTGAAATTGTTCATATTTTAAATGATTTTTTGAGTTGAAATAAAATATATTTCATAATTTTGACTGATTGATTTAGTCACATGGGATTTATTGTAAATAGAAAGTGGCTTGGATAAGAATCCTAGGATGGTAATTTCCTATAAATTGTTTGAGGATGAAATCATTATGTAATCCATATTTAGATTGATATTTTCCATTAATTGGGATTGGATGAATATGATTTCCCATAAGAAGTATTGTATATTTTTTGTGATTATTGGTATGAATGTTTGGTGATACTATAAATAGTACCAATTTTAATAGAAGTAAATTTATCATTATTCAATGAATAATATAGATTAAATTAGTATTTTTGAGTCTTTTTGTGTTTGGTTTATTGGGAAACAATTTTACGCATCCAAATTGATTTATTAAAATTTTTCTATGATATATTTTTATTAATACATTTTTTAAAATTTTTCTATCTTTTGAAAATAAAAACATGATTTTATTTGTATTTGTAATCTCATTTTCATTCCATTTTTAATAAAAATTGAAATCATTATTGGTCTATTTATTATAGGGTCATATTAGGGAACACTTTGTGAGACCCAACTAGGATTTCTATCTATCATGCTACCTTTTTTCCTTTGGCTATTTTGATATTTCCTTCACCTAGTTTCGACCATGTAAAAGTACTACATGGAGGTGGAAGATGTTTTAGATATTTTGGGATTATAGTTCTTAATATTTTTGGATTTTTGAGTTATCCTTTACATATTTATTACATTTTTATGATTTACTAATTGGGTATTTATATACAAATTTAGTTTCTAATAATGTCTCATTTTGGAGGATTCAATGAGTATAAATATCTGTAACTTTGTCTTCGAATATTCATAAGGAAAAATCATTCTCAATTTTTTATTGTAAGATTCTATGTATTAGTATTAAATACATGGGAATATGGAATACATTTAGGCTATGTTAGTTCTGGATCATGTATTTGTGTATCTGGGTATCCAGGTTCATTCTTGAAAACATGGTATCTATGTAATTGGTTCTTCTTATGTAATTGATTTGAATGTAGAGTGTGAAATTTTTTTCATCAATAAAGATGTATTTGGGAGTGAGTGTGAGGCTAGATGTCATTGTAATGAGCATTAAGTCACCATGGGTTTGAGGTTTTGGAATGTAATGTTGAGTATTACTTCTATATTTTTCCATTATATATAATTTTATATATATAAATAAATTCTAATTTTTCTAATCGTATGGAATTAATTTCCATGTTTCTCTAGTTTAGTTATTAATATGAATAATCTTCTGTTGTATTTAGTGTTGTCAACTAATGTTTTATAGAATCAATAATATGAAGAGATATGATAATATGATCTAAGAGGAAACTATAAATGAACCAAATTTATCAAATCCTCCTATGGAAACAAAATATGGATGAGGTTATTGATTGTGTTTTAAAACATCTTGTATAGGAACCTGATCCAAATTTTTTTCAGACAACAACTGTGGAACCTCATAAGGAAAAATTCTAAAGTCATTCTCATGAGATCAACATCTACATGTCCCTAGTGTTCCAATAAAATAAACTCCTCATGAGGCTAATAATGGGTGGAAATTGATTGATCTTTTTTTAGATATTAGAGATTCCAGAAACAATAAAGGTGAAATATGACACCTTCATCCTAGAGGGTACTACCATGAGATGGTGGGGCTCGGTGGTGATAGTTAAGAATCGTGATGGATTAGAGTGGATGGAATTAAAAATTATTTTCACTTACAAGTTTTATCTAGAGTATATGGTACTCACTAAGGAATTAGATTTTTGGAAAATTTGATTAGGATAACAGGATAATGACAAAATAAGAAATATTATTCTTTGAGCTTGTGTAGTTTTTATCTGAGATAGTATAAAATAAGATGATGAATACATTCCAATTATATATTTAAATTTTATATAATATTCTTTATTTGGTATTCTTTCTAATTATCTCTTCTTATTTTGTTGTACCAGATAGAGCATTGATGGTTGATTGTACGATGACCGGTAAGTTAGGGTTGAGGGGACTTCTTTTTTTCCCACTTTGGTAGTTATATTAGTTACCTTAATTGATACAGTAATCACGATGAGTCTGATAGTGGTTCTCACTAGAAAGGTTCTTTTACACATCCTTCATTGCATGGAAGAGGCCCTTTGTCTTATATCTAGTGTGTCATGAATGGACACTTGAAGCAAGTTATCTATAGGACACCCAACATATGTCATTACTATGGAGTGTTGGGTCAAATGAAATTTTTTTCATATCTATTATTCTCCATATAGTGGAATAGATATCACCAAAACCTAATTTTGTTATGGTGAAATCATAAAATTCAAGATATAATGGGGTCCATCCATATTAATATGAAGTAATGATTCTTCATGCATTGGAGGAGTCTCCAGAGGGGGAGATATTGGTCTAATAACATTGAGATGTACCATAAATATAGCTTCATCTTTAGAGACATCGTTATTTGATTTTGGTACACCTTAATAGTTCATTTTTATTCATATTATAAATCATCTAAATCCTCATATTGATCTTTTAACATATGGGATTGATATTACAACACCCCTTACAACTAATAGTGATAAGGGTCATTGTTATCTAGATTGTGTGATTTATTTATAATAGATTTATCTTACTTGGAATTTTCAAGTTATCATCATGAAAAATATTAATTTTGTATTAATGATAAAGTGCCTCATTGATAACAAATTCAAATATAAATCTCTTCGACTGGTTACCCTTACTACGTACAATGGGGTGTGCCTTGTCTTTCAGTGAGAGTGGTCCCCATGGCTGATTAGTACCTATCCCTCTTATCTTGAGTTGGGGAATGTGGTATTAGTGTTTTCCTTTGATCTATAGTTGGAATATTTGAGTTATGTTCTCCCACCATTTTTTATTGATTTTCCTAACTTTAGTCCTTCTAAATTCTATGCATTTACATGATAAATGTAGGTGGATTTCTACGTTGATTTAGTGAGTAGAACCCAATAGTGTTTAATCCTCCATACCACATGGAATGATATGAACTGAATGAATTCATGAATTAGATGGAAGATATTTTAGAGAAAATATTTATAGACCCGAGTGTGTCCCCTTAGGTGGCTCATATTCTCACTGCTAAGAATGATGATGGACCACAACGTCTATGTGTTGATTACCAAAAACAAAATATAGGCATGGAAAATAATAATCATTTATTTCCATTGATTTAGTATATATTTTACTAGTTGAAAGAGTTGATGTTGTTTTTGATGATTTATATTTGATCTAGTTATCAGTAGCTGAGAAGAAAAAAAATATGACATTTTGGAAACCACCTTCTAGAGAATGTATAGATATTATGACTAACTTTTCATGTTTTTTTCTCTAACCAAGGCAGCTTTAGACTTTATAGATTTGATGGATAAGATATTGCATGACTACAGTGATACATTCATTCTGGTTTCTGTGGATTACAAACCCATTTAATGTCTGTCTGATGAGGATCATGTGATTTATCTAAGAGAATTTATGGAATTGTTGACAAATCACTAACTTTATGCAAATATAACGAAATATGATTTCTATATTCAGGATTTTATTTCATGGAATCATTATAAAAGAACAAGGATTCTTAGTTTATCCTTAGAAGATGAAGGATGTGATAAAATGGGGGTAATCATGCGATGTTTCTAATATTCTGTGATTCTTAGTTTTTCCCAGGTAGTATATTGGGTTTAAGAATTATTTCATGATTTTGGATTCTTCAATAACCATGCTCATTGATAAGGGAGTAATGTTTTCTTATGATGATAAATTTTATAGTTATTTTTTCAAATGAAATATCTTATTACTACTACACTTATGTTGACTCTTTTAGAGGTTGGGTAGGGATATGTGGACCTTAATGACACATCAATATAACGTGTGGGTTGGGTTATTTTGCATTGTGAAAAGGGAATTTCTCATGGATATTGATCTCTTAGGACAAATGAGAAGAATTACCCAACCCATGACCATGAACTCTTGGATATTATGCATGCAAATAAGAGTTACCTACATTACTATTTTCTAGAACTGTTTATTGTGTATTTCCAACCACTTGATCATGAATTATAACATCTCTAAAATATATTTGAATCTCTAACATAGTTTTTGAGTGTAGTACCTGAAATATTTTTATATTGATATTTCCTATACCTTGGGTAATGGAAATTTCATCCCTGATGCATTGAGTATCAAACATCCCACCCAGTCCATGAAGTAATCATATGAAGAGTGTAATTCTATCGCCTTTTCAGAATTGTTTTAAACAAGAGATCATGAATGAAAAGCTAAGGTTGTCTTTGAAAGTGTTCAATTGAAATCATATATTGATGAAATTATACTTCTAGATCAAAATCATATCAATTAATTTTGTATCATTAGTGACTCTCTCTATATTGGGGAAACAATTTTTAAGAGGTCATTCTCCAAGGAGGGTATTTTATGTTTTCAAAATCGATTATTTTTTATGTTACCTAAGAGAAAATAGTTGATGGGTGTATTTAAATAATTACCAATGGGAGCTACACCCATGACCCAAAAAAATGTCCTATGACATGAGGAAATGAAATTTTTTTCCATTTTCATGATGAGATATCGCTAACACTATATTACATTGTTATACTTTACAATAGGTCAGGTTCGAGGACCAATGGTCTTTGAGTACTCGCTAGCCACATCCATTTCCTTCTAGGAATATGGGTGATATTTATCTAGAAATTTTATTTGGTTTTTCATGGACCCATGAAAATAAGAATCTGATTTTGGTTGTGAATGATTGGAAGAACAAATCGACCAACATTATACCCATTCAAGATACAAGAAAATTAAATGAGATGAGAAATATCTATTTGATAGAAATTTTTCATTTGAAATTAGTAATTTATTCAATAGTATATGAAAGGGATACATGTTTACTTCTCGCTTTTTGATAGATCTTCTGGAGGATCTGGGATCTCAGGTCCATTTGATTACGACATATAATCCACAAACACAAGGACAGATGGAGATAGATATTTATATTCTTAAGGATATTCATTTTTATTATATCAAAAATTTAGTTGGATCATGTTATGAACATTGTTAACTGGATCAGTTTTCTTATAACAATAGTTTTAGTTCACAGTCATAATGGATCCTTTTGATTCATTGAATAACTGGTCTTCCAAATCATTGTTGTGTTCGGTGGAAATTGGTGAGATTTCCTTGGTTAGACTGATCACTGATGAAGAGATGACATCGAGGAATAAATTGATTCATGATGAAATATTTAGGTCCTAGATATTTTATAAATCATCCGATATTCATCATTATAAAAAATTGGATTTTTTAGTTAGTGATCATGAATTATTGAATGTTTCATCCTTTTTGGTTCATCATTGGATTGGGAGGAAAGTTAACCATACTCCTTGTTTTTTGGGACAATTTAATGCTATTGAATATGTGGGGAAAGTAGATTGATATTTATCACTTCATACATAGTTTTATTGGATACATAATTTGTTCCTTGTATCGTATCTATGAAAATATCATTCTGATCATTCTCAGGCTTTATGCATGGGTGATCTAGATGTTGAACCTGATTTAACATTGTCGAGGAATTTTTTTATTATAGTTGATTATAAAATCAATTTACCAAATGTTAGGGTGATACATTTGGTTTGGGAGATATGTAAATATGATTATAATAATCAGGAGACATAGGAGATAAATCCACTAATGAGAGAGATGTGACCTCATTTTTTTATATTGAGTCTTTGATATCGGAATAATAGGGAAAAAAGGTTCTCATATAGAGATTTATCAAATTCTATTACTAAATTTATGAATTTTTTTACCCAAATTTTTTTATCATGATTTGGTTGGGATATGTATTGGGTATAATTTAATAAAAAATTGATAAAATTTGGAAATTTCTATGCTTCGAAAGGTTCGAAGAATGTTTTATCAGACCATACCCCCAACCAGTGTAAATCATGAAATCCCAGATAATGGGGGTTCTCATAGTTTTTGTATGGTATTATAACTTAAGGGAGAACCTAGTAAAAAAATTATTCCCCACTAAATATGGGTGTGATTGGGGAACACAGCTGGAAAAACTATCGGACCTTCCTAGAAACATTCATACAGTTTTTTATTATTATGAAAATTATTTTAAAAATTCCCCAAAAACTATTTCAACACTAGATAATCAATAAAAATGTATATTACATAATCCTATGTCTTTGATTCTCTCAGGAACTAATTAATTCTCCTCTATACACCTTATGAGGTGGATTTAACTTTGGTGGATCTCATTTGATCCTTAAAATGTAAGATATCTTCCCTCATTCAATATCTCCCGCTCTATCCTTCATTACTCCATATAGTTTGTTATATCATATTTTAGTTTATCGGTATAAAAAAATAGTTTAGGGTCATGATTCTAGGTAGTATTTCTAGGTGTCTATTTTCAGCATTCATCGTTGGAAATTCACACTATGGTTGTTATGTTTTGATATTGTGACTTATGGTAGATTGTTCTATTTTGATGTTCCAGGCATTAAACCATTATTTTTCTTGAAATAAATTTCATTTTCTTAAATTAAAATTTTAAGACCCAATTCGATTTGAAATTTAATTTTAATGGATTTTTTATTTTTTTTAAATAACCTTTTCCAATAGAATTTTAATTTGTGGTTTGATTTGGAAATTAAAAACAAATTAAATTGATTTGAGAACCAATTTTATAAAATTTCTAATTTTTATTTTCTTAACATTGATTTTATTATATGTAAATATGCATGAAATGATGATAAATCCATTATTTAGATTCGATATTGATTTGGTATATTTAAATTAGAAAATGGGAAAATAAAATTATAAATGATGATTTGATTTGAAATGAAATAACTTTCCCAATATTGATTTATTTACTGAAGCACATGAATCTATTTGTAGTTAATAGGTGGTTTTTACAAGCATTCTAGTATATAAATTACTTCTAAATTGATTTATGGTTAAAAAAAACAAACCATATTTCGCTTATAAATTTCACTTAAGAAGAGTCGATGATTGTTATTTCCCTTTGGTGGGAGTGGATATTTTTTATGATCACTGATATGAATGTATGAGGATCATATATCTAGTAACTTCCATTCTATGTAGAGCGTGACCATAATGCAATGAATTTGTCTGATTACATTGAAAAATATATATTTACATATATATATATATTGTTCATTTTCAAAATATTTTACTCCGGATCAGAAAATTTATATAAAATTTATTATATAAAATTTTTATTCATCCAATTATTGAAATGTTTCAATCATTTTAAAAGAAAATAATGTTTTTTTAAATAAGAAAATTTGCTACCATTTCTATTTTATTAAAACTAAATTCTTGATTTTGTCTATATGTTATGGAATATTTTTATTGAACATATGGTTGGAAACTAATATGAATTTTAGAACAAATACTATATTTTTTTATGGGAATTTATAAATTTACTTATTCTAGGTAAGATTAAGGGAAAAGATTTAGTCAGAGGTGGAAAATATTGTTGATCATTTGGCCCTGGAATGCTGAATCATTAGGATGTTTTATTTGTTATTATGTTATTATGATAAATTTTGATGATGCATTTTTTGGGTTTTGATATAAAAAAAATTTATTTATGGTATTTTCCCCTCTGGGGGTTTTCTTTTAGCACACAGATATGTGTCTTTATCTTCATATATTATTATAGAAAAAAATTTCCCACATTTAACTTGTTTGATAACGTCTATTAGTCATCAACACGTGAGGGTTTTGAACTCCCTTTTGCATATGTCAGTTTATTCTTGGGTATTAGGGTGCCATGGAATTCAGTCTTGTTAATGACATTATTATATTTCCAATTTAGAAATCCATTTGGTAATAACCTAAATTCATTCTCCAAACAATAGGAAAAATCTTTACAGAATAATTTTTTTTATTTCATCCTCCAAATCGTTACAATATTAACCATCTATGATAATATAAAAAAATTATACAAAATATACTTATTCGGTTTTTTTGTTATGGTCATTACATATATTAATATCATCCTACATCAAATGGAAAATGAAATCATTGATCATGTGTATTGCAGTCTGCCACCTCACAAACAAATGTAATTCATTTTCCATAACCACCTGTAACCGATCTATATAATGATTTAATTTAAATATTTATATTATATTTATGATATAATTATAATTTTAGATTTATTATGTCATATATACAATTTTACATTACATTATTTTGGTTATACGATAACATTGCTTATGAGTACCACAAACTACTGCCTCGCGGAATGATGTGATTTGGTATTCTCTTATTCATGGCATGGAAGATATTAAGGATTAAATATATGGATATATGTTCTATTTTTGACCTAAAAATACTTATGTAAATATAATATCATATTTAACTTCTTATATTCCAATCCTCTAGAAAACAATAACGTCTCTCATGGCTATGCATGGACTAATTCTTCCACATAGTAATGTGGGATGTTTTTCATTTTATTACATTGATTGTATTAGAGATGGATTGGATTGATATAAATTTTAAATATAACAAAAAAAATTAATATGGAATTCCTATTTAACAATTTTTTCCTTTCATTACATACATTGATAAAAATGTAAACAGTGTTCATGTGTATGCACACCTTACCACATCCATGAATCATGTAATATATTTTTTATCTATAAATTTAATATATTATTATAATTAAAAAATAATTAATAAATATGATATTAATATAATTTTTAATATTATTGATATGATAGAAATATCAGAAATTTAAAAGGACCTAATGACTGAATCAAAAAATACATGAAAAACGATGAAATTATCACATGAAATAATGATTTTTATAATAAAATATTTATAAAAGTGTTAAAAAAGAAATCAAATGTATCATTTATGGTTTTAAATAAATTATTCTGGTTACATAATATTTTAATAATAAATTTATAATTATTTTATGGTATGTTCCAAAACATAAAATGGATGTTGATCTTTATGTAGGGTTTTCTCGTTCCACATTTACTTCGGTCGAACATATGACATATTCCCACATATCTATTTTATGTGGTATATATTCATCACATTTTATTCTTTATTTCATGAAATTATTTATATTAATTATATTTAATGCTTCATTTTATGTTATCTATTTTATAGGGATTATGATTCAGAAGTTGCAAATGTGGTAAGGGATTTTGTCTCAATTGACATTTTATTGAGACTAATTTGACAATATGAACCAATTTAATTCTATGTTATTTATATACATGTATATATATATATATTACACATTTAAATTATTTTAAATGTATACATATTTAATAATAATATTATGTTGATAAAATATAATCATGATGAATCTATGTTATCCTCCCATTTAATGTTTAATTTTCTGTTTGTTAACAATCTGTTGCGACAAGCCCATTCTTTTGATAATTTTTCATTTGATATTACATTACTCTTAAAAACCATTATAACGTATATAATTTATATGATTATTTAAAAACCATATACCATTTTTATATATGGTTCTAATTTATATGTTTTTTTAATTATCTAGTGAAATTTTGATAAATTTATATTCATTACTCAATATATATTTTTGATGATAAGGAAAATTATTCGTGAATGAACATGATTATTTGATATATGGGGAATTATTTGGACATGAATTTAGAAGTTGAGACCTATTCTAGAAAAAACCCCAATACATAGTTAGTATACTGAGAAAAACTATTTGGGTAGACAATTAAAATTGTTTGTTGGATTATTCCAACCCATAGTATTAATAGTTCTTGTGAATGGTCTATATGGTAGAGGTATCTGGATACATGATATCATGATGTCCCAAAATTATTAATATTATTCATTGAGAATTTATTTATTATTATTAAACCATATAGTTTCCCATTTATATTTTCTATGTATGAATATCATTCATAATTTATTGATTAAAAGGATATTGTATTCATTTATTTACATTGGAATACTGGTTAATTCTTATCTATTCATGACAGTCGCATTATTTGAATGTCATGTTTTTTAGTTATTTCACTTTTTTGGAATATATGTTTTATAGTATGACCAAGGGATTAAAAAATTGATTTTATGGTTAATATTATTTTGAAATAAGTTCAATACTTTTTGAAACACTATACGAATCAAGGAAAATTGAATTTTTTAGAAAGTGGGATATTTTATAATTGGGATATTTTTTCAGCTAGTCGGAGTTTTTAGCAAGTGGGTTATTTTTGTACTGTCATTTTGGTTATTTATGTTATATTATAAAATATTAATATAATTTGAAGTATATAAGAATAAAAAACATAAATACTTGGTATTTAACATTACTAGTAGTAACTGGTTTTTGGAGATAAATTTCATGTTGATTTAGGAAATATATGTGATCATATAAATCTAATCATGTCTGACATATTTTGATTATACTTACGGTTAATTATTAGTTTTATTTTATTGGTTAAACATTATCTTATAGTTTTTTGTTTTTGAAATTAATTTATAAATTCTTCATATGAAGGTTTATTCCTATAGGATATAATCTTAATATATAATAACAATTTTATGTTTTCATCATTTATAAAAATAACTTGATAGAAATTTCACCTTTTTATAGAACTTATTATTTTTAATAATAAATTTTAATGATTTAGGTATGTAAAATTCATCATGGTTAGTTATCATTTTGAATATAAGTTACACTAATATGATAAAGTGCTTGAAACATAACCAAAAAAAGAAAATATTCTTTTTTTAATCTCATTCACAAGTATATGTTATATAATGGTAAAGTCATATTTTATTTTTTTGGAAATGATATGTATCCTAGACATAACATATAAATTAATGTTCTCTTAAAAAGGAAATATTTTTTAAATTGAATAAAATTTATATCTTTTCACTTAGTGTATATTTATGTTCCACCCTATATTCTTATATTTTACTCAGTTTTAATGTTCCATTTTTATAGATCATTTTAAATTAATGTATTTAGAAATAAACAATCATTAGTTAAATTTATTCAAAAAAAATTTAAATCATTGGCCATCATTCAAAATATAAACAATTTGAGGATATGATTTCATTAAAGGTGGGAATGTAACATCCAAAATTTTTTTTCATATTACTTCAATTTAATATATTCTTGAATATCATGTGATATATTCCACAACAAAATAAATGAAATATAATATATTACACTAAAATTAATTATCAATATATTATTAATATAATATTTTGAAACATACAAGTTGGCACTCCATGTTAATTGACATGATATAAGGATAATAATAATTGAATTTTAAATGGGTCATTTTTCTATATTTATTATCTTCTAAAAGTTAAATTTAATATTTTTTGAAATAAAAATTGAAATTTTTTTTTTAATTTCATCAAATAATCACTTCAAAAAATATTGAGATTATTTTTTAGAATATTTCATAAATAACTGAATTTTTTAAGAATATTGAAAATATTTATTTTGAAAATATTGTCAATTGTATAACTTTATCATGATGTATGAATGACATGATTTTTAATGAAATATTTTTTATAAAACAAATATATTTTCATGAATTAATATATGTTTTTTTTAAAAATAATTTGTAACTTATTAATATATGTTTCTCATTTTGGAAATCAATGTAATAATTATATTTAAACAAAAAATATTCTTGTTTTGACATTTTTAATAATATTTTCAAAAGATTAATATCATTTTTTGGGTGGGTTAAAATGTAAAATTAGTCTCAATCTATATAAATTTAACGAATTAATCCTCAATTAGTCTTCATTTTACATCATTTTGGTATAAAATCATTTGTATTCTCTAAAGGATAATTTATGTAAAAACATTATTTCATTAAATATTGAGATACTATATTAAAATTAATTTTTACCACTCCTTGATTTATAAATTTAGAATATTCATTTTATATTTGGAATATATATTGTAAAAATTCATAATGAGTTAAATTTCATTTTTAGTTTCTTTGTTAAGTTACCATGGTAAACATTTCCCATCATGATAATGGTTAAAAGGGTTTGTGGGTGAGTTAAACTAACAGATAAGGCATATAATATAGTTAAAATAATTATAAATAATATTGATTGAATTTATTTAAACCATAAAATATCTTATCCTAGAAATTTGGTTTATATGGAGATATATTCCTTGAGAAAGACATTTATTATATTTTAATGTACATAATATTTATAAGTGTTCTAGTCTTATCACTTATAAAAGGGAACCTAATCATTTCAATTTTCAAAAAAAAAACATGAGAAATTTATATTGATTAATATATACCAAAATACCTTACCGAATCATGTGACCCTGTTATATAATTCCCAGTGTTGAAATAGTGGGTTCCCTCAACTCGACATGAAAAATAATTTTTCTTATCATATCATTCATACAATGAGATATGTATGATTTATTATTACAATTATAGTGAAAATTTTTCTTTGTACAATATTTAATGTAAATGTCCACAGATTAATTGTCATATAAAATGGTTATAGAAGATCACAGGACACAATTATAAGCTAGTGATACCATGAAATCCATCTTAATCATATTTGATATAGTGTAGATACGTCATTCTTACTAGACATAGTAGACATTTTACCATCATGTGTTGGACTATCATAATCTATTGGACTTGTTCTCATAAAGTTTATACATGGTCATCTCTTATAGTGAGATCATGTGGATACACCATCCAATATGAACACCACTTTATTTGGGTGTCATTGGAAATTCCTATATACACACAAGTGTATTGGTCTCATGACTTGCGATCATTACCATTCTATACCATTTGATTTTGTACTATTTTTCAAGGAAAAAATTATGGTAATGATATCACAGTGAGGTATCTTCAATTGGGTGATTCATTGGTGGTATGGAATTGTTTGAATGGTCAAGAACAGATTTTTTTCTTCCAAATTTTAGAAGTAATATATCTCGTGCCTCATTGATTTGGATGGTAGTACCATCATTAGACCACGACCATGTAAGTCAAAGATAAATCCACCCCGTTAGATCAACAAAAAATAATGAAAAATAGGAAGTTGAAAAAGTGTGCAATTGGATTTATGTGTAATTAATTTCAATGATATTATATCACACCGCATGTGATTGTAGGTTAGTTTCTATTTCAATAACATTCCTTAACTCCTTCAATGCTAAGATGGGTTTCTAGATCCCTCTCAAGGTATTTAAAAATTATTAAATTCTATCGAGATATTTTCCTAGAGGGACACACAAAATAATGTGTCCTACAATCTCCCTTATTTAGTTTAATTTGTATACTAGACATGGTGGGCCCCAGAACTGGGGTCTTGGTTTTGTTGAAGGATATACGATATCCAAAGTAATAAATAAATTATTAGTGTTATTATAAATAATGATTGTTATTGGATTTATTTTTAATATGTATTTACAATTATTAGTGTAAATTCATGGACAATATTATTTGTATGAATATTAGTTTAAAATATTCACGGTTCAATTAATATTTTCTGGAAAACAAGTTGAGATTATGGATTTGGTATTATCATGTAATTTGTTTGTGATATTACAAAGATTGATAATAAAATAAATGGTGTCTATGGATCATTATAGTAGTCATAAAATCATTTATATACTGTGTAATGTTATTTGGGGGTCAGGATTCCATTTTTAGTAATTAATTAACACACTATATATTGTAGGATAATCTATCACCAATGAGACTATTTATGGAGAGATATACGGATCATCAATCTCCTCTCGCACTATCTAGAGAGATAATATCTCAATCCATGTGATTCAGATTGACCTCTACCTTATTAATTGAATGATAGTATATTTGATGATCTTTGGAGTGTTGAATGAATCAAAATATCACAACACTGGCACCACTATTTAAATTACCACAACTTCCATAGTTCTGTGAAGCGTATTTGGATAATGTATTCAAATTTGGATTTAGATTATTAAATAAATGATCACAAATGAAGAGAATATTTAATGATTATATTTTTTATTGAACCATGTACTAATAGTATTAGGTTTGGATTTAAATTCCACTTGTGTTATACTCAGGTGGTAATCAAGACGGGTCTCACCGATAATGAAAGTCATTTAGATCATTACTGTAAATTTTTTTAGAATAACATTTTGGGGATTCCTATAAATTCCCAGTAACGTAAACTTTTATCAGGGGAATCTATGAAAATTTTAACCTATGAAAAATTAAATTTTCATTATGTATAATAGAGGGAATAATTTCATCCCAAATTCCACTTATAGTGTTTAAATCGGACACTAGATGGCTAGTTTACAACCATCTGACTTATTGAATTAGATATAATCAAATATTTTCTCTATTTATTTTTGAATAAAATTAGTTGTTAATATATATATATATATATATATATCTGTGTGTGTGTGTTTGTGTGTGTTACTCTAAACCAATGTCAGTTTAGGGAAAATTTGATCACCAGCTAAATTTCTAGTGGCCAGAACATGAAGATCTAGTTGGTATGTTTTATTCTGCACATATGTAGAATGGTTGGAATATTTTTTATTACAAAATATTAAATTTTAAAAAAATTTCTTAAGATTAATAATTTAAATAATATGAATATTCTATGGGTGGGGTCAAATTTTAACCAAAAAAATGATCAAGGATCCCCCTTCCTATCGCCAGTTTTTGTCACTAACAAGGGATTTAGCCAGTCGGCATAACTATTCAAAATGAAAGAGATAGAAAGGTGGAAAGGTAATAGGGTGAGCCCCCCCCCCCCCAAATCATATGCTGCATAATTCCCACTCTTTCAGGGGTTCTCTAGCCTCCGGCTTGAGGCACCCAGCCACCACCACCCATCACCTTCCTCGATCAGCTAGAACCACAAGGAACTACTTACATGTTGTAGACATGCAACCCTGACTGGCTTCCTCCATTTTCGGCATCACCTAGGGACAACACCATATGTGTGTTCATAATATACCTGAAATCCTATATAATTAAATGTGTGGATATCTGGGTAGTGGACGCCTCCATTGACCACCTGAATACGATTCCTACCTCATTGGTTGAGCCAACCACCCCTGTTGATGAGATCCACCTCGTCCAACTGTTGACCATAAGGTTTGGATCTCCCATGACTGAAAATCCACCTGACCACACCTCTAATATGCAACTCCTCTTGTGCATCCTTCTCCACATAGTGTCACTGCTCTCATGATACATCCACAGAAGACTATAAGTTAAGTCCTTAGTGCATCACACCTCGTTGGAACCCAACTGATGTTGATCACCACCTGTCAGCCAAGATAGATCCCTAACCCACATCCACCATGAAAATATTTCACCCCTAGCTAGTCGATGATCCTCTCTACTAGGGATGAACCCTATACACACACCCAACCATCTGCCTAGGGTACCTCCTTTGACCCCCCACGTGAGGTATCCATCCCTCTCTATATTACATTCAGTCAAACCTTACAATATATTCCATAAAACATATCGTGGGTGGGTCATTCTGATTGGGAATGAGTATGTGTGGGACCACCCAACAAAGAACACCACTACACTACATCTTCATCCCCCAAAATGAGAATGTGTGGGTTCGGCTCCAGATGCATAGGCAATGCCCAGGGTTTTTGGTTACTGTTAACATTAAATAATCAAAAAATTAATTAAAATATAAAATTTAATTGTGGTTTTAAAGAAAATTAAATAAATATTAATTTTTATTTAAAAATTAATTTTATTTTTTATTGCTAATTTAATTTAAATTTAATATTAAATTAATAAAATATTTTAATTTTATGTTTTAAAATTAAATTAAATAATGAGATTGAATGACAAGAATTTTTGAATTAAAAATAATAGAAAATTTTAAATTCAATACTTTACACCCATGTATAATATATTTAATGTTTAATTTTAATTATCAATTTATATTAAATATCCGAGTTTAATGCATAAAAGTCTGACCATGATACATAGATCTTCCATCATTTATCTGGTGCATGTTTTTTTAATTTATTTATTTATTTATTATAATTTTGGTATTTAATAACTCTTTCAAATTATGGAAATCAGGGATTTTCCATATCATTATATGTATAAGGTGATGCATGTCCATTTTCTATGTTAAAAGGTCTATTTTTTATTTATACCCCATACCCCAAGACCGACTATACTATATGTTATTATTTTTTATAATGAAAAAATTAGAAGATTCATAATTCCCAATGATTAAAAACGATGCACCAAACAGGATTTTGAAGCATTGGATTGGCATGCACTATAACTCTATTCACAAGCGGCCATGCTCAAGGTATTTACCCCAAGGTTCTTCGTTGATCCATTATTCACTCCATAGATCTACCATTAGTACCATATCATGATCACTTTGTCATTTTACTTCTCCATGGGATAATATATTTAGTGTGAGTGTATAGATTATGTGTGATCCCATAAAATAGTAGACAAACATTCATTGTTCAAATGGACATGTGAAGATATGGATTTTTTTATTTATTGCATTGTTACTTTTAAGTGTGATCACATAAAAGATTATAATGAGATAGAAAATGATTTCATTTCGTCACATAAAAAAAATAAAACCCAGGATGAAATATTATTTCGTAACCACCTTCCATCATTCGAATTTGGAAAAAACCGACTATTTGGGGTGCTCAATATGCCATGCACCGAGTACCTCTTAATATAGGGTATTTCTAATGAGAGTGGTGGGTTGAATTAACTAATTTTTTATTGGATTATCCATATTTATCATGCCATAATTTTTTTGGAATGTATTTGTTCAATCATGTAATGATTTTAGATGTTTTCACTTTACTCAACATTTCAAGGAATCGTGAGTTAACGTTATTCGAGATCCAAATACCTTCCATAATCTCACAGAGTAGTGGTGTAGAGAATGAATATATACTATTAATGTATGATCAATGATCCATTCCACTAGAATACTCAACTGAGAGAGTAATATAATTGTAGTGCAGATAGTTTCTTAAATTTGATAAAATAGTGGGACACATTTAATTATTTAATTCATTAATCAATAACATCTAAATCAGTAATCTAGATAAGATTTCTAATATGGTTAAATTTTATTTAATAAAATATAGAATAATATCACCTAAAATAATATGATAATAATGAAAATTTTAAATTCATACAACTGTTGGATATTCCATGTGTTGTAAAGTCACTAGGACACAATACTACGATATGAGAAATTGAAGGTGCTAGTGTCCCTAATAATTGTTAAGCTACCTCAAGAAGCGGTGGTGTAAAAAATGATTATGGTAGATTTTTGTTTTTAGAATATGATGGTTATGTCATAATTCAATCGTCAACATATGATTATATTTTCGGACAATACATTTGGACATGTGTGATAAAATATGCAGTCTCACCTATGAGAAATTTTCAAGGAGAAACTGAAGAAAGATATGAATAATGTGATTATTACAATGGAAATTTGTAATTTAAAATATGGATTATGTTATTTAAATGGATCCCTTTCTCAAATAATATTCACTAATTTACTCCAGTGTCATTTATGTTTACAAAACAATAATTATGGCGAAAATTCTTCCTTACCATTTAGGTAAAGATCTATAAGTATATAATAACATTAATGACTGGTTAATCAATAATTATTAAGGTATAAATTGAATGAAAAGAAAAAATCTCAAAGAATAATTGTAACCCCAAAGGAAGCTTAAATATATCATTAAATGGAAATAGTAATTAATATATTTTTATTAACTTTTAAAATCATGAAATTAATATATTGATGTTATAATGAAAAAATCTGAATTAAGGAAGGAATTAATCACTTCTTATTCGGGTATGTTCATCACTTAAAATCAATGTTTCAGTTATTCTACATGGGTGTTAAATAAAATATTACTATAAAATATGTGTATTTAAATATAAAATTCAATTAAGTATAGAAACAATATAATAAGTCACATTTATTATCCAAGTACCTAAGAGAGAGTGATTCCATAGTCAGTACTGAGATACACATAACTTCTCATTTCCACATGATTGAATCTTGTAGAAATTTTATTGATTAGACCAAAACATTTATATCTGGATAACATTTGAAATACGGAGTCATTATTCCCTATTTAGGAATGACTTATTTGTATCAAATACTCAAGTAATAGTTTAGTCATACCTAAATCATAGGCAATATGTGAGGAATATAAATGTAAAACTTATATACCCAGTTGTGGTAAGATCATTCTCTGCCAAGAAAATTAAAAAGATGTTCTTGACACACCTAGTATGGAATTTATATTTAATGAAGATATACCCCTTTGGTATTATCTATGTATATACAGAGTTTTGGATAAGTAATCCTCTATATATAATGTTTATCAAAAAATCATTTGGAATTATTTCAACAGGAGATCAAAAACTATTCCAAAGGTAACCATGTGCAAAATATACATTATAAAATTAAATTCATGCATATGTAATGTAAACGTGATGTGTTCATGGTTAGAAGATATGAGTTTCTTTGGCCTAGCATACCATAGAATATCTTGAACAAATAATCATCGATCAATATAATGTAGTGTGGAGTAATTCCAAAATGAACATTCCCTTATATGAATCACAGAAATGGTGTTACTGATGATAAATGATGATTAAGTCTTACATGTTAACAATAATAATGAAAATGTAGCATGAAACAATTTATAAATGGACTATTTTTATATAAGAGTTTTGATGTAAGGATTATCAATGTTGAAACTTTCAGAAACATCTACTATATTTATTGAACTATTTTTCAGATAATGGTGATTTCCCATAACAGTGTCCCAACTATAATGATAAATGGATATCATATGAGTCGTATTATGATATAAATCCATTTTTTCTTAAGGATATATGTTTAGATTTAAGCAAAAAATAGAATATAAACAAACTTTCAGCAAGAAAAACTCAATCTGCATCTATATTAATTATCCTAATGATTTTGTAGGAATTACATAAAACCAGAAGATAAAATGTATATAGTCAATTGATAGTCTACATTTATCTATAAGGTTCAAAATATATACTTATGATAATGGGATAAATATTTCATTGGGTTATTTAAATGAAATATATGATGAAAATTGATGGCATAGGAACTACTTCCACAAGTGCTGGTGGAAATGGAATGTTCCAATGACACAGAATTTGTAGGAAAGATAAAACCATAATGATAGTTTTGTATTCACTGTAGATAGTTATCCATTATTCCTTGATAATAATAATTTCTATAAGTATGCATTATATGGATGTTGACCAATATTTACAACATTAATTAAAAATCAATAATGGATTCCTTGTATCAAAATGATAAGGGTTATATGAATTTTAATACGGCATTAGTTATTAAAATGAGATTATATGTGGATGATAAAGTACAATAACTATAAGGATTGATCAGTAATACCAAGTCAGTATGCTTCAATCCATTAGAATATAACATTTCAAAGATATATTCTATAATAATTTAATTGTAATTTGGAAGTCGAGACTAACAGTTTGGGGAGGTGTATATATGATGCAACCAAAAAGGGTTGGTGACATCATAGAATTCCAATATGGGTGAAATTAACCTAAAACCTCTTTAGGATTAATGTAAACATCTCAATCATATAATATTCATTTTAAATCAATGTTTTCTATATGTCTATCAGTGTTATGTGGATTTCCCATTGATTTCCATGTGTAATATGATCAACAACATATGAAAAAAAAATATATTAGTATTAGAGTTTGTTAAGACCATACTAATAGATACACTATAGTGATTGAATTAAATTAGAATCCTTCGCTCTAGGGAATGAGATCAATTGAGGTAGATCTAACTGTTGAACAGACCTAGTTAATCATACATATATTAACATGGTATAAAAATAGAATTTGAAATAAAGAGTGTGTGAATTGTTACCTGAGTCGATTGGCATATATCTAACCATGTTGAAATGTATGTTACATAGGTGGAAATTATCATAGTGAGTTTAATTCCATACGCTTTAGGGAGGCGTCAGTCATGTATTTCATGATATGTAAGAGAATTGATTCTATGATAATGCACTTTATAGTAATCAAATATCAGTAATATCAACAAGAAATGAAAGGGATGTAGTCAAAATATCCATTTATACTAGAGAAACTATTAATGATATAAACATGGAATGTGGAGAAGAAAGGATAGTAGTTTTTTGGGGACATATACTAGTTTTACCTTTATTGATTTGATATAATATCATATTTAGGATAAGGATTTGAGAGATTCGAGATCAAAAAAATCTATTGGTAACCATACATAAAAATACTGAGTTTGTTGTAGCATCATAGGAAACTATGTAGTCGTTATAAAAAATGATTTCTTCCAGTTCTTGGACTCGAACCTAGATAACTAAAGCATTATCAATATCTATATTAAGATATTATTACCATCCTATATGTCA
Source organism: Viscum album (assembly GCA_963277665.1). Taxonomy (NCBI): domain Eukaryota; kingdom Viridiplantae; phylum Streptophyta; class Magnoliopsida; order Santalales; family Viscaceae; genus Viscum; species Viscum album. Next base: position 203,745,325 of record OY728121.1, read on the forward strand.
TTTTTTATAGTAGAAAAATGGTTATATTATGGGATACATTTTCATGAAAATATTTACTCAAGGTGATGATGTCTCGTATAATAGTATTTTTACATGGTGGAAATGTGGGTTACCTAGCCACTAATACCACAACATAGAAGAATCATTATCTAAATCATGTGACATCTGACAAGATTGGTTAGTGAGTTAGATCTAGTGAAAGTGAGAGTTTTGTAATAATGGTTTCCCTATACCCTAATTGGGTTGTACTTTTTATTACCTTATCATGTATATAATGAGATATTCATGATGTAATGTTACCATTATAATGTATATATTTATACATCAACTATTTCATTGTAATGTTCATAGATAAATTGTCATATCAAAAGGTTGTAGTTGACCCCTAGATATAATGAGAACCTCATGATATATTGACATTAATATTTAACTTGTATACTGTGGTGAAGATATATTGAACTTACTATACATAGTAGTTGATTAAATATCATGTGTTGAGGGCTCATATACATTGAAACATCTTCTCATGAAGTTCACAGTTTTAGATCTCTAGTAGTGAGATCATGAGGACACACCCTCCTATAATAACAACACATGTTTTTCCTGTCATTGGATGTTCTTAAATATGGAGATGTGTATTTATCTCCTGATATTAGATAATTACCATTTTATGCAATTTTATCATGTAATTTTATATAAGGAAAAACCATACTAATGAAATCAGAGAGAGGTAGATTGTTTTGGGTGCCTCATTGGTGGTTTGGGAATGGTAGAATGGTCAAGAAATGATTTTTCCCTTCTTTGTTACAAAAGTAATATATCTTAGGCCTTGTTAATAACGATGGTAGTACCATCATAAGTCCATATCCATGGATGTTGTGGGTAAATTTTTCTAGTTATATCAACAAAAAATAATGAAATAAATGATGATGACATGGGTGTGCACTTTTCATAAAGAGATATTAAAGTCAAAGAGATTATATTACACAATACATGATCATTGGTTGGTCTTGAATGTTTTTAATTTCACTATATCATTAGGGGAAATGATGGGTTTCAAGATCCAATCCCTATTTATGAACAATATTCACTATATTCAACGAAAATTCACAGGGTGTCACATAAAATAGTGTATTCGAGAGTCTACCATATTCAGTTGAATAGGTATATAAGACATGTTGGGCCCCACCACTGGGTCTGTGTTTTCTAAAAATATATACGATCAAAATACCATTCAATAAATTATTATTATTCATGATACGAATAATTGGAATTGAATTTAATTATTATATATTTTTTCAAGTTTTAATGTAAATATATGAAAATTATTATTTAAAAAAATATTAGTTAAAAATATTCCCTTTTTATTTAATATTTACATGAATAATGAATTGTGGTTATGGCTTAGGTATTATCACATAATATATCTATTATATTAATAGATATTGATAAAATTATAAATTGTATTTTGGGATTTATAAAGTAATAATAATATAATTCATTTAGTGTCAAAAATTATTTGTTGGTCGGTGAGCCATTTCCTAGTAAATTAATAATTGACAATAATAATGAGGATAATATCTCTCCTATTAGATTGTTCAATGTATTTTCATGAGATAATATCTCTCTTATCCCACTTTCTAGAGAAAAAATAACTCGATCCTTATGATTTGGAATGATCTCCCCCTCATGTATCGCATGAAAATCTATGTGGTTTCTATTGTATAATCCAATGCATTGCCAAATCTCCGCGCTTGCACACAGATTTCAATGATCGATGCTCCTGTATTTTCTTGAAGTTTTTTTGGATGATCTAGATGAATTTTCCATTGTATTTTTTCAGTAGGGATTTAAAATTATGAAAATATATTGATCATTACTTCAGATCAAACCTAGTATTTAGGGTTGTATTTGGTGCTTTAAATTACTCAAGAGAGATCCTCAAAAGTTAATCGGTTATTGTTTCATTAGTGATGAAAAATTCATATTGATAATTGGTGGGTTTTTAATCACATTTTGGGGGATTACTCTTATTTCCCAATACAATCACCTAGTATCACCAAAAGACCAATCCTATAATCCCTAAGCTTTAAAATAAGTATAATATTCAATAATAAGGTATTAGTCTTAACATAATTCGTTAAATATTATTTCTTTCTCCTCCTCCTACGAATCTATTATAATGATCCTAAAAATGAAAATAAAAATATTCTGTAACATAAAATCTTGTTATGATGATGGGACATATATCTTCTATCTCATTTCCATAATATGGAGAATGAATAATTTTTATGTGTGTAGGTACAAAAGACCTTACCCATGAAGATATGTGTATAATGTTTTGTCATTATATCACACATTTAGTAATAATGAGATACTTAATGGATATATATGATTTCTATAAAATTTATGTCTCTTTAAAAAAACATTATATACTTTCTTCCCCTCCAATTCATTGTATAATGATAACATCACGAATTCATATATCAATATTACCACATTTGTGAAATAATGTGATTCATTTTTAATTACTATATCAAATTATTTTTCATAATGATATATTTAATGAAAAAATTTGATACTTATTATATTGTTATATTTCTATAAATTTAACCATTATCAACCTTATTTATTTTTTATCCAATTGAAATATAAATACATCACTCTTGTAATGGTAGGACCTAACATCTTCATGGAAAAATGTATTTCATTTTTCATTACCTCCTTACATGAAGGTTAATAAAATTATATTTAATGAATAAAAACGATTAATTATAAAAATATTAAGATTGTAAATATGATTTAACCATGAATACTTTGACCATGGTCAACACACCAAATCTTTTTTGGACTAAAAACCCTTAAAACCATCAATGTAATCTTAGCTACCATAGTTGTGAAAAAGGAAAAGATAATAAATGAAATATGTATAACAATGATAATAGAATTAAAATAAAAAATTTTATAAGGGAAATAAATAATAATTGCAATTTTAAAATTTCAAAACTTAAATGATGTATATGATGATTCAGAATATGTGGTAAGTGGTTCATATTTGAAATATGTTTTTAAATTTCATAATATTTTCATCTAAAATATATTCCCTCTATCTACATGTTTTTCAAAATGTTCCAATAATTTTAATATCAATAATCTATTAATTTTTAATTTCATTTTTAATTATCCATTATTTTAAAAAAAGGAATCCTATTAACGTTTTCGGTATGGGCCGCTTTTGAAATTTTTTACTAAAGAGAAAACTAATGTTTTTAAAGATTACTGCAAGAATAGACATTCCCACTATTATGAATATTTTTCATTTTATAGATTTATTTAAAAATTTCAATGGGTTTATAATGATAATATTGTTCCAATTATTCGATGAATTGTTATTTTTTAAATATTTAAAATGGAAATTAATATTTATTCTCATTTTGAGGAGATAATTGAAAGAAATATTTCTTGTATAATTTTAAATATTTTAAAGGAAAAATAATATTTATTTTAATTTTTATGGGGTAACATAATGGGTTATTTCTCACATACAAATGAGTTTTAAAAAGAAAAATGAGGAAAAAGTGAAGGATTTTTTGTGATTTATTTATTTTCTAGTTCTTAGAAATTTTTGATAATTATGGGTGACATTAGTATATATATTTTCAATGAATATGGTAATGATTTTCGATCCAATATGAGACATAATTGAATTAAAATTGATGGATATTCATTTATAAGGGTTATAATAAGAGGAATTTTAAGAGTGATATTAACATGATTTCCTAGGGAACATAATGTTTTCCTTTGATTATAAACTATTTTTTATGATAATATATTGATTTAATAAGGTAGGAAAGTGATCTTATTATGTAATGGGAAATTTATCATCTTATAATGGTGAAATTATTGGAAACAAGTCCTATTAATGGTGATTTTGTGTTGATTTTCTCTGTCAACATGGATTGAAATTTTTAATAATGGTTGTATGATGAATTATGGAAGAAGAATTTACATGAATTTCCAAAAGGATCATGTGAAGTGTGAATGTCTTAATGGATCTTGTAGTGCATGAATGCCTGAACTGATCATGTGAAATGGTTAATTGATGGCATTAACAATCAACTGATCACACGATCACATATATCCAAAATGATATAGTAATAAAATCATGAAATGTACTTCAATTCATTGAATTATTGTCAATTTTACATGTGAAGAGATCATGGGAAGAACTTAAAGACATTAAATTATTATCAAGGGGTCTTAATAAGAGATTATTTTATTTGTATGATGACAAATATAATGGAAATGATTAATATATCTCACAGTCGCTCAAAATTACGTGACTTAATAATTTTCTATTTATCTCACAATGAGGTCACACAATTCATTATAATGAAATGTCACAAACAACATAAGATTCATTCTATATCATGATGATATCAAGTTTATATCCCATGAGTATCATTGGATATCACAATTAGATCCTAAGAGTAACCAGAAAATAATGAACATGAATAATGCATGAATGTATTTGGATCATAATATGGTAGCACAAGAAGAATATAATAGATTTTATTGTAGTTGAGGAACAAATGGATAAGAATGGTTTGTAAATTAATTATGATAGTTTTATTCCTATAAATACCCCTTACCCCATTACTAATAATGTGATAAGTTATTTTAAATGGTTTGATCATAAGTAAAGGTATTTTTCATGAATAGAACAAAGCATTTCGTAGGAGTCTCACAATATGCATAATCAGTAGAATGAATTGTACATGGGTCATGCTATGGTATCAAAAAAAGAGAATTATGAGTTTAATTATCTTATTCATAGGCTACCCCATTGATGTCACACAATTTTGGTAAGCTAAATATTTTCTCGAACTAGATTCATGCAAACCGTGTAAACAAGAGTTGTTTTTGAAACGTGGTGTCATAAAGGGGACTTAGGAAATTGTCTTGTGAAGGGATTAATGTTTGAGTATTTTGAATGTATAGGATCAACCACTAGTGTCACATGGTCTACATATGTTTAACAAGGAATAATGATCTGCATTACCAGAAGAGTTCCTCCCACAAGAGTCTTGTGATCCATGTTATTTATAGAGGGACTAGTGAAGGGTACTCAATACTTGGTATTACGAAATGGTCTCACAAGATTTTAAAATGTTAGGGTCTCATGAATGGAGATTAAACATGGGGTTACCCTTTTAATAGTTTTATTTCCCTATTTTAATTTTGATGAATAATAAGATAGTGGATTTTCTCCATTCAACAATACTTTTTTAATGATATTATAAACTAAAATAATCTGATGTTGTGAATTTACGAAGGTTGAGATACATACCAGTAAGTGAATGGATTTATAGAATAATTTTGAAAGAAGGAGATATATAATTTCACTATGAACATTATATGTAAATTAGGAATTTCTGTGATATCTCACAGAAATGTAATGCTCGAGGTGATTTTCAAATTATGGTTGTGAATGATTGAATGAATTAAAATGGAACCAATATTATATTCATTTAAAATCATAATAATTTAATATATTATTATTTTTTATAAGTTTGATTTTTTTTTCATTCTAAATATTTGATCAAAAGAGTGAAGTGTCAATGAAGTGATCCCTAGGATACAATGCATCTACCCCTACATTATAAGGGAAATTTTTCATGGAAGGATTAACATACCTTAAACCAACAATAGAGAATTTTAGTGATTTGGAATATTATAAAATTTTCTTTTCTTTACTCATTGAATATATCCAAATGTGTATGAACAATGAAAAAACTATTTGTCTGCTTTAATGATTTAATGATTTACATTAAATGAATCATCATCAAATAATGTTGCTAAAAATAAGTTCAATATGATGAAAAATATGTAAAATAAATGACATATATAGAAAAATTTCATGGCATACTGGTATAGGATGAATTTTGAAAATAATATCCATACCCCGATTCAACCCCATCTACGGGTATATAAAACTCTTTGGCCTAAAACATAGTATGATATCACAAGCATCATTTATTGGATTTTTTTCTCTATATTGGTTTATATTACAATTGATATTTTTGGTCAAATTTTATATTATGTTCGTATACCAAGAAAAAGGGATGAAAATTAAAGAAGAAGTAGAAGTATGGTGGAATTCCTTATTATGGGAGTGTCTATAGAAATATTGTGATTCAGTTATAAGAACTCCATGATGTAATAAATAAGGGCTTTGATGAATCATGTTGATAGAATTATAACTCATTCATTGATACTATAGGATTTAGTGGAAAACGTGACAGGACAACTGGTGCTAGAATTATTGATGATGATGAAATTCCATGAAGGAAAAAAGTGTAATTTTACACATGACAATGGAATTGGTTCAAAAAATAAAATTAGAAAATAATTCTCAAGATATCTTTATCCAACAATAGTGAATTCAATTCCGGAAATATTAAATCCTTAAATAAAGGACTTTTTTAATTGGGTAATTTTTTTAATAAATAATATTGGTTCCCAAGATGAATAATTTCATGTTATTTCCACAACGATGGAAAAATCAATGCCGATGAAACCGAAGGTAATTTAAATAAGATGAAATTCAAAATTTGGAACCCTGAATTGAAGATCATTCCAAAAACCTGTCATTACATGTATTGGATAATGAAATGCTATAATAATAAAATATTGGAATTATTGAATGTGTTTATCAGATTGATTCTATAATATATGAGATAGGTTACTTGGTGGAAAATATTTCCCAGTATCTGGAAGATGAGATGACTTGTTGAAAGATTCTCAATAGATATCTTAATTCATATCATGAATCAAGAAATAATAATATTCAAAAATTTGCATGAGAACTAATATGAATCAAGAAATGAGTGGAGATATCAACTTCCAAAGTCAATCCTAAATTGAACGATCCATTTTATATATTATTTGACAATACTTGGGATGATATAAATCAAATGAAATGAAAATTTTTTATTTTTTATTTAAAACTAGAAATGATTTCCTTGTCGCAATGTCTATGTAGTTTTGAAAATTTTGATATTGGATATAATAAACCTTCTACCATTTCTGAGAGTAACTGATTAGTCAATAGCTTTAAATATTAAAAAAAATTATGGAGGACTTGGAAACATATCTATAAATAAATTTTCTAAAGGTAATGATAGCAAGTCCAATTTTTTTGCATTTATTTTCATATATCAATAATAAAAAAAAAATTTCTTTTCAATTCATATCATGATTTGAAATAATTTATATATATTAAAATATAAATAAGAAAAATATTCATTAAATTTATGAATAAAAATTTTCTCCAAATAATGTATTCATTAAATTATACTACTATGTATGACTATGACACACCATGATTATGAGTTATGATTCATCAGGTCTCAATGTCAAATAAAGAACCATATATTCATCAATTTGAAAATTGATATATGATTATAAGTTGAATTTTTTTTAATTAGATATTTTTTTCATTTTCTAATAAATTTATATTGGAGATGAACTATATTAAGAATAAAACATGTAAGGAAAATGAACCTCAAGGGGGATCATCAACTATATTAGTGTATAACAAGAAATCCATTAATATAAGACAACCTACTAAGAAGAAAATTAGGTTTAAATTTATAGATTAAACACATGGAGATCAATGAATGGTGTACCTAGAACACCCTATGTTACACTTGAATAAATTATATTGGATGTAATGGGAATTAAACCTTGAATTAAAATTGGCGAACAACTCCAGTTCTGAGTATGTAGTATCTATTAATATTTTAATACTACCCCCATCACGAAATTGTTAGTTGACTCATATAAATGATAAAAGAAAAATGGATGAATAATTCAATGATAAATTAACATTTCAATCAATAAGGTGAGAATTTAATGAAAATTATTGACCATTAAATGGATGAATAATCTAGATAAAAACCATTAGAAGTATTCTGTCCCACATAAAGAATCATAAAAATTGGAATATCAATATAGAATCAAAGGAAGAATATTTTACTAGTGGGATTATAAACTATATTTTGAAAATTTTACAAGCCTAAAGAACCTATGTGTGGGAATGTGAATGAACATACATGTAGATAATTTCTATTAATATGGTCAAAATAGTTGAATCCAGAATTGTAGTTAAAAGTGGTAGATAATAAGTACAATTATTTGTAAGAAAAAAATCATAGGGATGTTCCCTTATGATAAAAAATAATCATATACTCACGGATTCCATATGTACCCATACTCACATGATCATAAAAATTTCAAATATGAGTTTAATGTGGTACACAATAATAATGGGATACAATCCATGGGTTATGACTGTGCATAAAGGTCAAAAGTGAATACACTGAATATTAATACATGCAAAAAAGAAGTATCAAAACTCATCAAATTCTCATATGATATCATATTCAAAAAGATTCCTTATATAACCACTATCGTTTTAATCTATATATTGGATTTTCATGCTATGGAAATAAATTATTATATGATGAGGATCCTGATGTTAAACTATTGATCCATCAAAGATATACTCGAATGATCTAGTGGTTTTAAGTCAATTTGAATATTCAGACATTGGAATCATTCAATAGTTTTAGTGTTATTTATCCACCTCAAGATAAAATATTGGTTGATAGAAAAAAAACAGTTATTTCATGATTATTTATTTTTTATAATAATGAGGTATTTTCTGACTATTTTCAACATATTTTGAAGGTGTTAGAGAAAATACAAAATATTCCCAACAAGTGTTGTCCCATTTCTGAAGAGTAAATAAACATATGGAATTATCTCAACAATAATATAATTGATCTTTATTAGATTAATAATAGATACATATAATAATATACAGTGACGATATTTCTATGATATATAGCTTCATTTGATAATAGATTCATCTAAAGCATATATGAACGTCATGATGTTACTATATATTCATGTAAGTGACTTGTATGGATATTCTTGGGGGTTATTGGATTAAACTTATGTTCCATACATAGATTCTTAACTGTGTAGAATTAGAGGGTACATTAATGGATTAATTCCAAGTGAAATTTTCACATGCTAAAAATAATTAGATATTGTGTAGTTGTATTGAATAATGTGGCTCAATGAAAGAAAATGGATAAGAAGAGAAATTTTTTTGTGTTATGTTGATAAATGGATATGAATGTGAAATTGAAAATAGTTTTCTAATATGTAATTTCATATAATTTCAAAAAATGGTGCCACATTGGCTATGAAATTGTTCATGGACCATTGGTGAGAAGAATCATTCTTTATATAGATTACAGGAGTAACAAAAAGAACATGAGATCCCTAATTAATTTATATATTATTGAAAATATAAGGAATTGAGATCATTCATTATAGGGGATACTATCAATGATGAATGAATCGCAGATGGAAATATATTGGAAATATGTAGACTGATGTGATGTCTCGTATCGATATACATTGTTATAATTATAGTGCTATAAATTTTAGTAAAAATTAAGTCAATCAATAAATGAAAAAAAAAATTAAATTATCTCTTCCTCAGAAAGAAATTGGAGCATGGGAAAATGTACTAGAGTATTTTTCCTATTAATTTCCAGGCTGTAGACATCCTAATGCAAGCATTTTCTGATGATGAATTTGACATACATAGACTAGCTCATAGATTTCAGTTGACTCCCCACTGCAAAACATTAAAAAATGTGGCACCCACTTTCCCTGATATATGGTGTTTTTTCATCTATGTCATAATATGTTTTCATTACCATGATTTAGAGAAAATGTGAGTGAATGTGTCATTCATTGACAAAGGGTGAGAAAATTATTGATCAATATAGTTGGGGAAGAATATGGGAGAGAAACGACACAAGAATGGTTTTTATATATGAAGAAACAGAATCTTTTTTATCAAAAAAGAATAATATCAAAGACGAGTATTTCTTGGAATAATTATATGACCATTTGACATGTGTATGTGATGGATTGATCATAAGGGATAATCATATTTTATCATTTTTAATCAAGGTGGTTTATAGAAGCACGTTTGAGAAAGAAGTTGATTCATAAGTGATCTTTTCTGGTTACTCTGGTTTCTCATGTCGATATTTATTCATGTGGTATTAGAGTAAATTTTAGATTTCTATTCTATCATTATCTATTATATTATAATTAAATATGATTTACATGTGAATAACAAATAAAAACGTTGATTCTAAATTATTGAAGTGTTAGGAGAAAAATAAAAGGGGATATTATTGGGAAAAATCAATTTCTATATAAATTTAAGGTTGAATATAATTATTGATTGTGATTGATGTTGTTGAAAAAGTATGTTTATCAAATAAGGTGTAAAGAGTTAAGGTTAATATCTTAATAGATCATGGAGAGTTTGAATTTCAAAAAACACTACATAGAGTATGAATTTCCAGGAATATCATTCGAAGGAATTATGGGATATCATGTACTACCAAATACTCATGCTAAAGGCTAACTATATCCCATATTTCAAAATAGATCTTGTGATGAGACCATGTGAAGCACTTGAATACATCAAAGGATTATAAAGGGTTCTCATGAAGATATCATGTAAAGAACTCAAAGACAGCACATGATTGATAGAGGATCTCATGAAGAGATCATGTGAAGTTCATGAAGAAAATGAGACTATAAATGATGGAGATATCGTTTGGTCACTCAAAATCATGCCTCATTATGGTTGTTTATTGACCCAAGATGAGGTCATGAAGGTTCATGAATAAAATTTTGTTGACCACAATATTTTTATTTGATATCATGATATGATGGAATGAAGTGAACATGATTTTCATTATATATCTTGATCTGATAACATGATGTACTTGAAAAAAATGGTGTTGGTCACTATATCACTATATTTGTATATTACTAGAGGATCACATTTAGCAAATAATAGTGTTTTTTGAGGTGATGAAATGGATATCTCATCATGATTTATAGAGTTAATGTGATGGATTATTCTTATTAACACACATTATAATGTTCTTAAAAAATAAATATATTCTTTTCTAAAATTGATTGATCAGATGAAAATTTATTTCACATTTGTAGATTAGAGTCTTTTATTGGAGTCTCATTATCCAATTGATCAATATAGAGTCATAGGTTTGTGTCTCACAATATAATATTGACAATTAAATTATAAATTGGTTATTTGGATTCATAGAAAGAATCGTTTGTGTTAAACAACCCATGTAACATTAATAGTGTCTTTTTCTAGATTCATGCGAACTATGTGATCTATTGAAGGTATTACAAAGGAGAATCATCTAGGGGTATTGTTAAATGATCATGTGAAGAAATTTATGAATTGGTTGTTTTCACACATAGGAAGATCAAATAAATACACAATCTAAATAAGAATAATAATGTCTTAGTATTCATGTAACCTAAATATTGACTCAACCTAGAGTCCCACAATCCATGTGGTTTAAAAAGAGCATCATGGAGGGGTCTTAGATATTAGTATTGTGAAGGGGTGTTGTAAAGGGGTCTTGCATATATGTTCATATAATGTTTTTAATAAATAATATACCAAATTCTGTAAACATACAAATTGATAAAATTTATTATCATAATTATGAATATAAAGAAGAATATATTGGATTTTTACACTTAAAATTTAATTTTAATATTTTTATTCACTAAAAATACGAGGTTTTGAAATTTAGTATGTGGTGATGCAAACTAGATAGTAAATAATTTCTATAATTATTCAAGAAGTAGGAAGAGTTGTAATATCTTGAATAAGATTCCAAATTGATGATTTCTTTTGATCCCACATGGATTGGTGGTTCTTGATGTGTTTTAACATCATGACTATGAAGGAACACGTGATGGTAAAGGGCACCTATCAATCTTTTAGTTCCACAATGATCGATATAAAATATTTTTCTTTGTCCTATATGTCATGTTTTATTTCATCTGAAGTAGTGAGAATAAGAGGGAAGTGTGATGTAAGTGATACATAGGATAATGTGCATCTACCCTAAAAAGTTTAAGTATGGTCAACCAAGGAACAAGTGACCAAGCCTAAAATAATAATAGTGTGATTTAGTTGATTTAGAAAATTGTAACTTTACCTTTGTCTTCTACATTGATATATCATAGTGAGGGAAAACCCTGTAAAAATATGTGTTTTATTATGATATCATTCTTGACATACTATTGGTGCATCAACATCAGATAAATATTGTAAAGATAATATCAAATTAAACATTAAAGTGAAAAATAAGTGACCATTATATTAAATAGATCGTGATCTAGTGTGTAAAGTATAATTTGGAGAAATGTTTGCACACATAAATTCACCCCTCATCAATTTGTATCTAATACCCATTGCGTTTAAATTGAAAAAAATTCAAGGAATAGATTTCATGCTTTTCAATAAACATTCATAAATTAGAATTTTAAATTTGTTTTTTCAAAAATATTTATTATGGAAAAAACTGGATTATAACGTTGGATTCATTAGTGAGTATATGGTAATTTATATCAAGGTTTATTTTGAAAAAATTTATTTATGATTTTAATTTATTATTATAATAATTTATAATATTATTTTTCATATCCCACATTTTCATCTTTTTTTCAAAGGACCTATATATTTCTTGAAAAAATATTGAAATCAATGATTGAACATCTTGAATGAAGAACCATTGTAATGAATGAAATAGATTTATAAAGATAATAACTTTTTTTTTTGAAAACAATATACACACCATTGAAATTACCACTTTGTATGATAACGGTTTTCCTAATTCTATGGAACTCTAAAACAAAAATGACTACGAAGTAAATGTAACAGAAACCCATATTACACATCCTGTATCTTTTTTTATTGTGTTATAGGCTATCATATTTGGTATCATGCTAGCATGTAAAGAGTATACTTTTAGAATCAGATTTGGGTATATTGGACTAAGGTGTTATATATTTATTAAATTAGGATAGTTATCATTTATTTAAAATGTTATCTTTATAAAATAGTTTATATCAGTTTGGCCAGAGGATCAAACTATCCCTATGGTTCATCTGTTAATTTTAAATTTTGTAAAGGTTTGGCCTGTTTACTTACAACATATAATTTACATTGTAGTTGGAATAGGTGAAAAACATCAATCCTATTTTTCATAGAAGGGGATAGTTGTAAGTCCAATCATATGTCTTTATAGGGTATATCTATATGTTATGGATAATATTACCATGATCAACTATATAGTGGTTATTGAGAATTGATAGGAGGGCACCCATAAAGGCAGATAGATACCATAGTTGCGTGTGTGATGTAAGTAAGGGAACCTTCAAGAGACTTTACCTGAATTTTATAGTCATATATTAGAAACATAACCTTAACTTTTTTAGTATGGTTTTCTTTTTGGGTGAATCACCTTGATGATGAGGAGGATATAACAAACCAATATTTTGTGGTCCAAACCATTATAATATTTTAAATAATAATATATGGATGGTATATTGAGTGATTTTTATTGGATTATCATTAAGGATTATAAAATATTTTAAATTGAATATATTATATTACTTTTAGTATTTGTAGTAATGATCACAAAAATTCACTATTTCCTCGTAAATGGTAACATGCATAGTAAAATTGATGTATTATTTGTGTTGTATGTATGGGTTTTTCCTTAAGGTAATTGTAATTATAATTTTTATGTGGTCACTATGGTTGGGTCCATCAAGAGAGTAATTACTTATTTACATTAATTATAAAATTATTTACGTATATTGAGGATCTGAACTTTTCATGTTTTTTTGCATAATTACATATTTTTATTAGGGTTAGAAACCAATTATGAAAACCCATAATTGAAGAGGAGATGATTACCAAATATTCATTGATGTAGATGAACATGTTATTCAATAGGGATCACAAACAGAGTTAGAGACAACAAAAACTTCATCGAATTTAAATCTGAATATAATGGATGGCTACTTATTTTATTTTCTCACAATTTGTTATGATTTACATTAATATTTATTTTTTTATTTATATTAAAGGTTTATTTTATAGATTAAAAATATTTTTTATTGTATTATTATTTAGTTTATAGGATATCTACCAATAATTTTATGTTTATTCTTCATTATTGGCTCTCTACCCAATAATCAGTGTTCAAACCATTCCATTGTCAACTGAAAATATATATTTAGAAAATCATAAATTTTTTATTTGCATTTTTTTTTGGGCCATTTTCATTTTCATTTTCTAGCAGTTTGATGAATATCATCCCAAATAAATGAACTCTTGTAATTCATATTTTAAAGATAATCATTTGGGTTCTATTCTGTAGGTTTTGTTAATGTGAGATTGTTATGGAATGACAGTGGATCATTAAGATTCACGTTTTTGGGGGATCTTGAATTGATGACATAGGGGATTTTATGGAGGATATTTTCAACCCCATGAGGTTAAATAGTGATGATTGATTCCTTTATTAGTGATTTAGGAATAAATGAAGATGGAATTTTTGATAGTTGTGTGATTTCAGATATATTTGTGCACAATTTGTCAAAGACACAATCACATTGTGTGCACTTGAAGTATATATATTTATCATCACCTTGGAAGTGGAATATATCAATTCCTGATTTATTTAAATTTCACATGGAATTTTATTTTGTAACACATGTTATGTGGTCTTTTGGGGATTAACTCAATATATACTTGAATCTTAATAAGGTGGTCTCTTTTCAATAAAAATAATTTGTTTTGGGACCACTCATCATTTATATTAAACAATAAATGACTCATCAAGTGATGGTACACACTGAGCACACTCATTTTTCCTAAAAATAATGTGGACTATCAGAAATGATAATTAATTCAATATTTATATTTAATGTAGACAAAAAAATAAAAAAAACCTCTTCCTAAGGGCTTCATAACATTTACCCCTATAGTATATTCCATGTTTATTTTCAAGTGGTGGATAAATTCATATATTATTTCCTATGAATAAACATTGTCATTTGAATAGTTAATCCTGATCATTTATCTACGTAGAATGCATTGATATATCTTTATTTATTTTATATTATATGAAAACTGATCAAAGTAGTATAGTTTCCATAGATCTATGAGGATGATGAGTGGGATAGTGCATAACTATTTTTGTTTTCATGGATTTAGGAACTCCCATTGTGATAAGTTAGTAATAGGCCATCGATCCTCCACATGTATTAGGGATCTTGGTATTCTATCATATTTTTGAGGTGTGGTTCTTCTAGATCAGACATCGAGTCGATATTCCCTTTACATTGATAGTAGGACACATTGATTCCATTATTTATGATATGTAGTGAAATTTTAGAATTTTTCTACTTAAACTGACACTGGCTAATAAATGATTGAGTTGAGAAAGTATATGGTTGATCCCATGAGGAATATGGAATCCTACTGAGAACCCCCAACAAACTATTAGAGAATCACTACCATATAAGGATAATAATACACAATATAAACTAAATAAAATTTTACAATCAAATGAATGAAATACATAAAAACTGAAATGAAAATATCATGATAGGGAAATCAATTTTCTACTATTTTTTTTCTCTAAAAATAATAGAATTTATTCATTAAAAAGAAATCAAATGTAATATTTTCTATTCACTTATCCACCCACATTGATACCCTTAGACCAATAATGATATTTAAAAAATTATTTTCTTGTAGTCTATCCCAAGACGTATAGGTTATGGCCTTCTAAAAAAATATTTCCAAAAATCATTAAGGTGTTTTAAAAAATGATTATCCAAGAATGTGGTATAAATTCTTTCAATGATCTTTCATGTTTCATTCTTTCTAATCTTGCCAAAATTATTTTAAATTAATATTAATATAATGACATCAATATATATACTATACTAAACTTTTTTATATTTAAGGTTCAACCATTTTCTATCTCCTTTCCACCTAATAGAAAATGAAACTATAATCACATTAGACATCCAAAGTGTGTAATAAATTATTTCATACCATATTTATTTTTTATTATTATGAATTTATTTGGTGAAATCTAATGTATCTCTTAAATGGTATTAATGATTTTTATAGGCCTTTAACGGGGTACATGGATTGAGAACATTTTTGGGAAACCATGATGTTCTCCCCAACTAACTGTAAGGCTTGATGGAGATATGTAATAAATAGTGTGTGGTAGCTCAATGGTTGTATTTAACCATGATACCTTTCTCACGAAACTGTGCAACTCAAAGTAATTTAAAATATCATAGCTTCACTATTGTTTACCAAATAATCTGTAAAAACTGCATGATTCCCTTAATGTGGATGTGATTCCCACAAGGGTCATGAATGGTTTGGTAAATTGTGAGACCCAATCGTCTGTGATAAATTGATTAATTTTTAAATTATGACATTAAGATAAAATTTCCCATAAAATATATTTCTTAATCTTAAATATAGTGGTCTCAAACATAGGGATCGTAGTGAATTTCCATTTAAATTCCTCTCACACCGAACTCCAATTTTGGTTGATCTAGAGGTATTTGATGTTAGTATTCTAGGTACTAGGTTTTTCATCCCTCATCCATTCAATTTCATCTAGATATCATCTCTTATTATATGGCGGAAACATAAATCTGTGATATCATGGATAAATATTTTAAATGTAATGGGATCCAATGTTTAAATATTCTTCTATTGATCGATAAGGGGTATGATATAGAGAATCATCATCTTCCATTGATAAATATTGGATCCATTGTTGATGGCGGTTCATGTTGGGTAATCCTAATAAAATGGTATTCCACATCATGTTATTCTTCTTAGTTACTGATTAAATAATCTTCATGTGAGAAATTTGTGTTAGATATTTCAATTTGTGGGGTATGATCATGATCCAAGTGGAAATTCATGGTTAAGGGAATAGATTCCCTCTGACATAGTAAATCCATTAAATATTAGGCCTTTTTATAGTTTTTTATGGTAATATATTCATGTGGATGAGATCAAATAATATGATATCCTAATTTTTTTAGTATTTATTATTTGGTTCTAATGTATTTTGACAAGATTTCTTTATAGTTTATCTATTACTTCTTTTAAGGAATCAGGTCGAGCTAGCTCGACTTGTTGGCCGCTTAGAGGGGGAGTTCACTTTTTTGTTATGGATTTTGGGACTTCACCTTCCCATATAACAAGAGATAGTGTGACATAACCAATAGATATATAATGGTTCAATATATTTATTTTTAATTCCACAATGTTTGATATTATGATGAAATTTATGATGTGACTTTCCCCATAGATAGATATTACATTCAAATGTGATTGTGCACCATTCAGCAAAGCATTTAATTGGGTTGAATTATAGAAAAGATTAATTTCAATTAATTTTGTGTAATTAATTGTACCCTAAAAGTGTAATTTGGACTATATAATGTTTGATTTATCTATCAAGTTGACATATAAAAAATTTGTACTGATTTGATTCAATTAATGAATATTTCTTATTTTCATCTATCATGGTGATGAAGAGGGTACTGTCATATTTCATGGATATATGGTTACTCAATGATGAAATAGAACATTTTTTGTGAGTTTACATATATATCATGGAAAAACAACTATATATTTATTTAATTATGTTTAGGTTGCATTAGTGGGGTCTTGATGGGTTTGTACTCAAACAATCCATGGGAATCTCGATACATATGAATATTTCATGGGCCTGGATCTTGGAATAGGAAAATTCATTACATAGGGTAGCAATATAGGTGTAGGTTGAAGGATATATAAAAATTTGGTATAGAATTTTTTCTATTTTAGTGGTTTGATTGTTTATTTTTTTATCATACATTAGTTGGACAACCACCATGGGGGTCCTTTTTTATTAATGATAGATGTATTCCATTTTATTACTATATTACATTTCATTATATATTTATTATGTAGTTTTTTAGTATGTTATTAAATTACAATATTTCTAATGAATACATTGTTATTATAAAATCAATGTTTTAATGTGTTTATAACCGATATTTTCATCAATTTCATCATATATTAATGTATCTAATGCTTCACTAGAGATACTCATTAATTATATGATCCATCATATTTTTATTGATTTCATATGATAATGTTTATATTTTTTTTAATTTGGAAAATATTTATATTTTATATGATTGTTTTATAATATGGATGTTTACTACTTATTAATGTTTATTATGCATCTTATTTATTAAATTTTCCATTCATGAGATGATTGATATTAATTTATTTATTGACAGGCATGGATTCAATAATATCTTGTTGTTTTAGTAAGAATAATGAGACAAAAAAATACTGGTTTGTGAATTTTCATTACCTATTTATAATGGATTTCTAGAGATGAGGAATTGATTATAATATTTTTAATTCTTATATTATGCATTAGATTATTATGAAACCTACTATTATTATCTATGTGATTATTTATGTTTATGTATCATCTATGGATTTATTCCTCTTTCAGGGTTTTAATTATATGGAATAAATGATGTTTCGTTATATATACCATAATATTTATACTTTCGTTATTATATGATATATTATGTTATATTATATCCCTTATAAAAAATATTAAATCAAATTTGAATTTTTTTCATTTCCAAAAAGGTTTGGAGGGGGATCATTGAATGATTTCAAAGTGGTGTATGAAATATTTTAAGAAGATTATCTAAAATGTTTTAATGTTTCTAATTTATTGTGGAAATCATGTATGTAAGTATTCTCCTAGGACGAATAAATTATTTAGTACTATCGGATGAAATCTGTTGTATCTTTTACCAATGTAAAATAATAAACATATATTCTGGGATACTAGATATATGGTTATTATAGAACCTCTTTTGGATGATCCATCTTCTATTAGTCAAACATCCTTTTTAATTCTATCAAAATCCCACCAGTGAAATTTTGGTAAAATTACTCTTATCCAATTTGAAAATATATGAAGTTCATATATTTTAATTAATGCGACTATTAATCTCACTATATGAATGATTTAGTGAAATGGTAAAAATTACATCATAATATCTTTTCTAGTTATGGAATAGCCACATGACTCAAAAATCATCACCTAATTATTTTTATATTAATTTTGAATTTCTCATTTATAAAATATCAAACATCCCAAAAATGTTGCAATACTTCGCACAGGGGTGAAAACTTCTTCTCTACTATAAACCACTCTTACCTATATTGAAAATCTCATCTCATGAATCTTATAATCAGTATTTTATCAATATTTATAATTTATTTATACCATTTAAGTTTATTTCCTAGAATGAATAGGTCCATATTGGTCGGAAACCTCCCAATATATAGACATAACTACACATAAGAAAATTTCCCAACATGAATCATCATCTCCAAAATTCAATAATAGGAAATATTTTATGAATTTTAGTATCCAATGGAATAATAATACATTTAATCATTATACATCAATGAAATAATTTGAAATAAATTCTACATGTGTGAATCCTACAAAAAAAATTCTTACGTATCACCAGATAATTTTTGAGGTATTGTTTAAAAACATATGCATGTACTAAAATATTAGGATTGAACAGCTCTGTTGAGGTCATGTTCTCCAATTTTTTCAAAACATAAAACCTGATGTAACACATTTTCGATCAATATAAATATCTACAACATTATATACTCAAGATTTTGATTATTACTGATATTTTTTCATCATTAAGGACATATAAATTATTCAATAATATTTTCCTAGAATTTTATGTAGAATTATAATTTCTCTTTCAGATGTTTTACTTGAAACTATCTCATTGTAGTTTCTACACTCCCAGTCTGAACCCTATCTTCACAAATAACAATGTACTGATGTCAATACACACATAAGAATGAAATTAACATATCATATAACTTTAATCCACATTGTTATCCGAAATTAGTTTATAAGCATATATGGAACCCAGTTGTTTTGTTACAATACTATAAGTAAATATTGATGTCTTCTTATGGTTTCAGTATGCACTATTCATATTGAAATTAACCATGATTTCTAGACATCATTTTTTACCGGAAATTTTATTTTTTTTAGATCAAATTTGTGTAAGGGGTAAAAGAGTAATCTTATTCTAGATGGTAAACTTGAATATATTTTTTAACCACTCTATTTTTCCTAGAATTAGTTGTTTACCCTATGACATGTTTTTGGTGGAATTCAGAGCTATTTTTGTTTTAATTTAATAATTAATAGAGAATATTAAATAAATTAAATATTAATTTGTATGTGTAGGTTTCATAGGATATATCCTTGGAATTGAGTTTCTGATTGAGATTTTACCTCCCTTATTGAGTCTATAATTGGTAGTTTTTCCATGGCAGGTTGTAAAAATAATTGGTCACCATTGATGGGTCTGTCTAAATTTTTCTATTTCTAATTTATTATTTTCTTCCATATAATTTAATTGTTTTATTTATTTTCCATGTTGGGTATATTAGGTATACCCATGTGGGTCCCCCTTCATTCTATCAAGGGATATGACAGGGATTGTGATTAAGATAAAGAGAAAGCGAGAGATGGAGGTACCTCAATGGAGCTCGGGATATATCATATCAACCCGTGTTAGTCGTAGAGTGTTGAAAGAGCTAAAGATTCACTGGATTGTATCGAAATAAGGATTTTATGTGTTTTCATTTTATATCCTATTATATTTCTCATTTTCTCATTTTAAAGACAAGTTATGATTTCTTTGGAACCCTTCTGGTTTATGATTATAAAATTGTGTTTTTTGTCTATTTCAGCGTTTTCTATTCCATAAACCCTGTATAAATTTTATGTGTTTTTGGAAACATATGAATTATTATCTTCATATTGAGGGGATTTGTATTATATGAAGAACCTATTGTATATTGGAATTAAACGCCTCATAATGGGACTCATCCGTGTAGCTGAGTACCCAACCAAGATTCCCATTAAGGGGGGACATTGTAAATAACATGGTCACACCCTTTGTGGGTTTCACACCATGTAGATGTACATGGAATACCTAGATACAAGTTTAGGCCATTATAGGTACAAGAGAAGGTACCACATGTAGGATATATTCTGTGTATAGGACCAATAAGCCGTGAAATTGGGATTTTACATTCCATGTCTGGAAAGGGTACACACAATTGTACTTCCATGACGGTACATGTCGTTTACTGGGGTGCACAGTTTGTGTAATCCACCCATGATACCCTTTACAGAATTTTTGTATCTTCTCTCAAGGATATGTAAATTGACCCATGAATAGGCCATTCAAATTATATTTCCCTATAGATCATGATACCGAAACCCATGTGTTTTGTGAGGACTTCGACGTGGTGTTTCTATCTTTTCTCTAGATCGAGATGTTCTTCCTCTAGTTATTGAATTCATTAATCTCTTAAGAGTTAGAAACATTTTTTAGATGATCTATGATATATATATATATATATATAATGATAGATTCTATCATACATTCCACATGATGTAGTCTCTCTTATGAGATGTGACCGTTTGGGTAAGAGGCCATGAGACTATTTATTTCAGAGAATCACTGATTGGTATATTCAGCTAATGTTTCCACCTAGAGGATCCTGGGTAGGATGCCAATATAATCTCCCTAGTACGAAGCATTTCCTATGTGATTATGTTTCATACTTTTGAAAATGGTAATCCATTACAGGATCCTTTTACTGGTGTACAGTTTTGAGGATCTCAAAAAGGATGCCACTTCTTTCTTATTGTTATAAGATCCCTCATAGGATTCATATTTAATATTTCTTCTTGAGATCATGAGTATGATTCCTCTTGGTGAATGATTTGAGGTACCCTTATGGTGGCCTAATGTTTGATAGAACCTGGGTTAAATAATTTCAGATTATGGTAGATATGGTAGAGGGTATAAACCCAGAACCATTGATGAACGTGTAAACCCATATGGGTATTTCGGTATTTGTTGGTTTAGGGGTTCATCCATCATGACTCGTCTGTTTATAAAATCACTTGATTATTGATAATTCATTGATAATTACAAGAGGTACTTCATATATATTGGTTTATGATATTGATGAAAGGTAGATTTTATCACTTTAGGAAGCCCCAACACGCATTCCATGAATCGGGGTTCTGATACATGTTATATCTTATATATATTTATGTACCAGGAGGTAGTACCTCAGATATGCTTACTGAGCTATTGTATTTCATTATTACATTATTTGGATATATAGAGGTGCTCTTTAGTATACTGTTTTGTATCCTATGTGATGTACATCTATTTATTCCCACGTAATGATACTTGTGGATGATTATGCTCTGAACTGTGATATGGATAATTTTCTCTTCTCCTCTTGTGGTTTAATGGGGGACAATTACACTCTCTTATACTCAATGTTGTTGATGGATTATTATGTTCTCCTAAATATATATTCCACATAGTATGATTACACTCTCCACAACCTATGGATTATAGAGGATGACTATGTTCTCCTTTAATTTTTATATAATGAAGTACCATTAACATGCTATTCGGGAACAGATTATTGGATCATACTTTATTAGGGTGGTTGAAATTGAATCCGAATCCACTGATTGTTGTTGGTCATAATATCCACTTATAGATTTTGCGGGGTGGTAATGATGTCCCACTAGTGATATATCCTTACAAATAACATAATGGTTTGACCATTAGGGTCCATCCATCTATCAATGTTGTGACCGCCAATGGACTGGGACCTAGGGCTCAGACATAGGACTGAATATTCATGGCATGAGTGTCATGGTGTCCAACTCTGGGCGATTTACAGGATGTATGGATTTCATTTCGTTGAATACTACATTGTAGTGATAGGAGGTGACAATGGTTGAACCATATGTTAGGATGCGTATCCCTATGAGGTGATGTATCATACTTAAATACATTATTGATGATGGTCGAAGTAGGTATATTCCTATTGGGATTACCGAACCATGGATTGACTATTGTTGGTGTTAATTTTATTTGATTCAACATTCTCATGTATATTTACATTTATGTATATATGTAACAATAAGGAAATATACATATATATATACATAAATATGGATTTCAATGATAGAAAATTCGATGTTGATATAGGTTATAGATATGGGGTTCATGTATGGTATCATTTTATGGGAATTACATATCATTTCAATTGTGTCATGGTTAGTCTATTAATATTTCATTTTTTTGCATTATGGACACATATTTTATAGTTTCATCATCGAGGTGGATTACTGAGATTATTAAACACACCTACACGTGCATCTCAATGTGGATGGGGACCTTATGTCGTCTATTTATGTTGATAAATGATTCAGGTTTGATAGGGATGAGGCCCTATGGTACACGATTGAGAAGATCTACTGTTGAGGTTTTTTAACATCAGGCTTGTTCAATTCGACAATGTCTTGGGACTGGGTATGTGGTATGTCATCGAGTTAGAAGCATATCCCCCAACTTTTATTTCAGTTTATTTTTTATGTTCATGTATCTATATGGTCATCCCAATGGGTGACCAGTGTTATATGGATTACATAGCAATTTGGGATTCAATATATTTTTCATCATTTATTATGGAATGTTCTATTTAAATATATTTAATACTTCAGCATATGTTAATTTACATTAGTGTATGATCCATTGCAATTTCAACAATTTGTATACTCTTATATAGTGGCACAATCTCCCCACTATCATACCATAGTCCCTCACCTCATGTTGGAATCCTCTTGCATATAGGTAGGCACAATTGAGGCCTCATAGTGAACAGGATCGAAGCAACAGATTAGTTGCATTTGGGATGGGATGCTACAATGTGGTATTAGAGCTATTCCATTCCTTGGATTTACTATTTGGGATATTTTATATAGTAGTATTAGTAATGTCTCAGAACCTTTTATGGATATCATAATTTATCATTTAGAACACATGTTCTAATAATAAGTCCATGTTTCATTTGGAATTAGACTATGATTCTAATCTATGATTTAACATTCTTATATTATTTAATCTTTGAGTGATGAAAACACTTTGTGGATGATATGTTTTTCTATATATTTCATGATCTTTCCCCAATAGTATGACATAATGAAAATATTTTCACTCATGGCTAGAAAAGGAAAGGGGAGTCTCATACATCATATTTCGTATATAGGATTTATATCATACACACCTAGTTTTGTGTGATTTTTTCTAATTATAGAAGTAACATTTTTGAAGTAAAATCACAAACCCCAGAACCCTAAATATAGTGACATACTTATTAAATTGGAATAGATTAAAAATATGAATCCA
Organism: Viscum album; assembly: GCA_963277665.1. Lineage (NCBI taxonomy): Eukaryota > Viridiplantae > Streptophyta > Magnoliopsida > Santalales > Viscaceae > Viscum > Viscum album. The sequence continues at coordinate 203,769,739 of OY728121.1, forward strand.
AAAGGACATAATAGTTTACATTCTTTGGAAAACCATATAAGAACATAATTTTTACATTAAAATGTGAATGTAAAAAAATAACACAAAAAAATCATTTAAAACACTCTTACACTCAATTATTATCTCAATAATTCATTCACAATATAGATATTTATATCCTGGGGAAAAATAAATTATAAGTAAGGTGGGAGATAAGATGCTCAATAAAAAAGATATATACAGTGGAAGATGTCATAATCCTAAAAAATAATTCATAGTGAATAACTGAAAACACTCCATTAAAACATAATACTAACCATAATATGGCATGAATAAAAGATGAATAAATAATTTCATATAAATAATCACATGAGAATGAAACTTAACAAAGGATATTATAATAGTCGAATAATAACTTGGATTATCAATTAATAATATCATAATATTGTAATTCATAATGTGATACATCATGAAAATAAAATTACATATTCATTTAAGAAATAATTTATAATTGGGTAAAAATGGATTCATGTTTGAGTCATAAGACAAACCAATGCATTGAGGGGCTATAGCAGGCCACACCCATCACATACTAAGTCCAATGCATCCCACATATGAATGCGGTTAATCATTATCAACATATATATTCATATTGATATGATAATTTGATATGTAAATAATATCCCCAATTAATAAACATAATCATAGATCATCCAATGAAATATGGGGTTGTTATCAAGATATTACCTCCCCAAAAAAATTTCACAAATCATTCAATAAAATATGGTAGATGGAACCATAACATATTATTATAAATTAAAAATAATATTCAATAGAGTGTATGAAAATAAATGAAAATACTCTAATAAAATCATTAATGTATTCATAATGGAAATGCTCTTTTACTATATAAAGATGATGACTTTTAGAAAAGAATTTTTATTTTCCATAAAATCATATTATAACTGGCTTATTCTAATAAAATAAAAAGGAGTGAAATTATATTTAAGCATTATTAAAAAAAATTGTTCGTTCCGAAATTTTGAAAATGATGTGAAAAACAATAATAATTGTGTTAATGTGTAATTATAAAAAGTCCATTATTGTGTGGTTTAAGTGAAAATATAAAAACATCATTAAAATAGAAAATGTAAAAAAATAACTAAAACAAAACATAACCAATATATGTTTTCTTGATAAATTGAGTAATTTTATAAAAATATTGGTTTTATATAACATGTTATGCATTGTAAATGAAAATGGGTAACAAATAGTGATTTTCCAATTAATCAGGATTACTTATTGGGTAAAATTAAAATAAGAACCTTATAAAACAAGTATTTCCCCATAAAAAGAAATATTAATTGAGATATGTGAATATATATGGAACAAACACACACAATCCCTGAGGATTACATACAAATAGTGAATAATTACAATTGGGTAAATAGGGTGAAAGTGTGTCCTGGAGGAAAATGGAGGTTGGTGACAGAACCCTTGCCATATGTCTAAAATTGTTATGTACACACACTTAATATAATGGAAAATTAATATTTGATTCATTATAAAATTTATTCAAAACTTATTTAACATTTATTTTATTTATTATAATTTTATAAAGTTAATTTATTTCATTTGTTATGTGTAATTAGATTAAATTTCTCTATTTTGGGAGTGTTTGATTCCTCAGTTTTCATGATTGGTTCAAATGTATACATGTATGAAAGATCCAGTAAAATTGGAATAGTTATCCATAATAGAAATTATATTTTACTATTTAATTTATAAATTATTAAATGGTCTTATATAGATTTTTTACGTATATGAGTATGATTCAGTAGATAATTCATTAAAAATAACAGTTTAGATTACATTTTGATTTTTTCAACCTTCAAAAACATGTTTTGTTTTATTAAATTATTTTATGAATATTAAATGGTTCTAGAACAGTATATAAGTTGTAAAATACATTATAAAATATTTTTTATCTATAATATTGTTTTTTTTACAAGTGTCAATGGCGGTATTAGAAAATGAATAATGATCAACCATAAAGGTGGTAAAATGACAACTCATGGGTGAAGCATTCATTTTCAAAATAAGAAAGGGAAGAGAATATAAATTATAATTGATATGACGTTAAAATATTACATTATAGTAAATGGTTTTTACTAGACTTATCATGTAACTCTTGATAGAAGTTCGGATTATGTAGGGGTGAGAAAAAATTTAAAATTGAATAAAAATGAATTTACATGTTGAATAATTTCACTTGGTGAACATATTAAGGATTTTGGAACTGATCACATTTTGATACCAGAAACTCAATTATGTGAAAAGGGAAGAGGATATTAGAATTTTTTATAATATATTTGTGAAATATAGCTTACTGAGATGAAATTAATTGAAGGAATGAGTCCATTTTCAAAATTGAGGTTAGGGGAAATTTAAGATTTTCGTAAAATACTAAATTATATTATTTATGATATAGGGGTGAAGACTTAAAAAAGGCTTAAAAATAATATTAGATCACATTAATGTTTTAATATTTTCTTATTTTTCTTATTCTATTTTTTAAATTTGTAAATAATTTATTAAAATATTTTATTCCTAAAAAATACTTTTTATTATATTCAACACTATCCATAACATTGACTTTAAAACATAAAAAAATAGGATAATTTGAAAAACAAATATTTAATTATATCATATATAGAACCCCTGAAATTCTAAAAAATATTTCAAATTATGTTTATTTAAATATTTCTAATTCCATTTATTGGATTTTTTTCATTAATTAACAGATTACGACATCGTTGTTGTGAAATAAGTTAATGTAATTTTTTCACCCCTTAAGATGAAAATCAATTTCCTAGAAAAATGGAAATTCATTATCTATAAAATTGAAATTTATGTTCTGACATCTCTTCTGAAAAAATATGTTTTAAAATATTAATCAAATTAAAAACTGTTGTTTAAATGACTAAACTCTATTTTACATAAAATATTATAATGATCCCAATCATATCCATGAAACTCAAAGAAGTCATTAATTAATCCTTTGAAAAAAATGAACATGATATAATCAAAAAAAATAATATATTTATATGTTTTTTGGAAATTTAATAGTACATTAAAATTTTAATAAAATCATTTTAATATTTTTATTCTTGCACAAGAACTACATAAGAATTGCAAATAAATTAAAGTAAATTATTTCATATATAATTTCATTTTAAATAATAATATAAAAACTAATTAATTAATATCAATATATCCTTTTACATTCGTTCACTATATATTTTACATAATTCTATATAATAAAAAATTCATTAATTTTTTATTTTTTTTCATTCCTTGTGCAAGTATTTGACTTGATTTTGTATAATATTCTTCTTATATAACTCTAAAATAAGAAATAATCATAAAAAAAATAAATTCTTATTAATAATTGAAAAATAAGACATTCAAATAACATTATCCACTTAATTATTATGTATAGGTATGACAAATTTTATTTTACAACCTTCTGTAGGCACTACGTCACAGTGGATGGTTTATATAATAATCAATAAATAAATTATAACATATGTGTTAGGAACAATTAATTATATAGTATTTAATATATAATTTTATAATTTATTTTTTATGTATGTTTAATAAATTTAATATCATAATTATTCATCAATTATGTCACAAAAATACTATATTCCCTAAAAAGTGTATTTTTTTAATATTCGTCAAATAATTAACATTTTCAAAAAATTATCAAAATTTTGCCCAAATTTTTTAGAAGTGTAGTTTTAAAAAAAGGACTCAATTTTATGAGAATAATTTTTTAAATAAGATTAATTTAATTTTTTTATAAAAAACATCATTTATATTATAATATTAATTTTAAATTTGTAGGTGATTTTATAACACTTTATAGAATTAATTCAACTCTCAATAAAATATGTTATAATTACAACACATCAAAATATTATTTTATGAATCTATTTTTGGAATTTTAATTTTATTTTAAAACATTTTGAATATTTACAAAATTAAGAATAAATGTTTATATTTATCAAAAATACAAAAACAAAAATTATCATTTTTATAAAAATTATGTAATTTTTAAATGATATAAATATATTATATTTTCATTAATAAATTTATAGTTTAATATATACATTAATAAGGAAGAATAACATTCTACTGACTAGATTACAACTCTTAATGAACACATTACCATTCAAATGGCCAGGTAATTATTTTACAGTATATCATGGTATTAAACTTGTTATTGTGTGTGACATAATATATCAATGTTGTTAAAGAGACATTCCATAAAATATTATGGTGTTATGTTCTCCCCTCTTTAACTAAATTGTTTCCTCACAATTTTGAAATTACAGCTAGAAAATCAAATGATAAAACATGAAAATTCCTTATTGGAAAATAAATATCGTACATGGGGTTAATAATACATCCTCTTAATGTGAATGAAATGGAAATATGATGGTCACCACAATACTAGGCCAATGAATTAGGTAACATGACTGAAAACAGAAAATATAGTCGTAGATGAAAATATAAACATCCTGTACTGATGGTGATTGATAGAGAATATGGTTATTATAATGTTAATCGTCACAAAGTTGTAAATTTATGATTGGTTAAACGACTATCGATTTCCAAGACTGAAAAGTAAATAGATTGTGTTTTTGTTCCAAAATCCTTTTCTGAGAGTTATGGGATTATTTTACTATCCATAGAATCACTTCCAAAAATAAAATTAGTTTATTCCATTTTCATTTCACAATATCATCCTTTGGTTGTGATTTGATTTATTTCTATGTCATTTCTAAAACCAAAATTTGTATATTCAAGATGAATTTTTATATATGAATCACTTTTATCAATTGATCCATTATTCATTCCTTCAACCTTTAAATGTTGACTAAAACAAAATATATTATAATATGTTATCTAATATTATAAATCATACATTAATCATAATCAATAATATCTTTATTCTATTACATATGTAGTTGACCTTAAGACTCATCCAAAATATGTCTATCCAAATTCAAAGGAAAACTATTTAGAAAAAAGATTAGTTTTCAACATAATGTATCTCTTTTCATTACATACCAAATATATGATTACCTTGATGACCATTCAACCTTTATAAAACATGAATTATTTTTATAGTAATATCCTATGTTTCTCTTAAATCCAATAATCTAATAATTCCTTCAATACATAAAATATCCAAACACTAACCACCTTCATAGTAACTAATTTTATCTCTTAAACATATATTTATTATCATCTCAATGATCAATAATATATTTAGGTGTATCATTCCCAATTCATGTGACATTCAAATATAATCTTAAAAAATAATCACATCTGTTGATTACTAGTTTTATTCAAATCACGATTCCAATTTGATAAATATTGAGTACTTTAGTACAATACTTCAATATGGAATGAGTATTATAAATAGATATTTTTTGATAAAAAATCATTATTATTGACTTAAGAAATAGACATATTAATCATTATTCTTTTATTTGTTGTAATAACATAAGATTAACATTGATCACTTTACATTTTCAGAGCTATATTACCCTAATGATTGAGGAATTGATTTTTATAGTTCCCATAATCCATATCGATGAAGCATTGAAATATAGTATATTATTTAATTCCCATAAAAGCCTTATTATGGTGGCCTTTTTCTCCACACATTATTCAAACACATTTTTTGTTTTAAGCATGAACCATTTTTTTACTTCCATTAGCATCACATGTTGGAAATTCATACTTTCTACACATTCCATTACCATACTTTTTTCTCGATGTACTCTTGTTATCAGGCATCCCTCATCAGCCATAATACATAGATAATTCTCTTACTGAATTTTCTAGCACATGATATTATGTCCTCATATTATGATAATGTTGGAGAGACTAGTTCCCATTAGAAAATTTGTGTAAGTCCTTAAAATATTTTTTCCTCCTTAAACATTGGGTCATGTGCATGGGTGATGTCCCCATTCCATCTGTGAGATTCCATTTTTAAATCACTAAATACACATTATTAGAACAAATTATAATGAATACATAATGTATAATCCCAAAACACATAAAATACTTAAGAGAAATGGAAAATTTATATGTAGAAAAACTCATAAACTAGGTTTGATAAGGATTTTATTCTATATTCACCCCCAAACTATATGATAGTGTTATGTTCGCCAATATTTTTTTCCCAAATTCTCATTTTGAATGATTATATTAAATTACCTCCAAGACCAATGACAAATAATGATACCCCATTAGCCTGAAGTTTGTGCCAGAGTTATGAAATTGGCATAGATAATAAATTATAATCCAAAATGAGCGAAGAGTTTCATATCATTGAATAAAATATACAAACCCAAATTTTTACAGTACAACATGAATGTAAAACAACATATAATTCAATTGAGAAGACACATATTATTGTATATTATCCTTTAAAGACCTTAATAATATAAATCATCGCATCATATGAACAAAAAAACATAATAAAGGGGTGTGATATGATGCTTAGTAAGGGTATGAAACACAACAGAATCTATCAGAAACATAAATAATTATCCAATGTGAGTAACTAAAAAACACATTCCACTAAAATATAATCCCAAACATAAAATGGAAGAAATATTAGGTGAATGAATAATGAAATAAAATTAATCAAATGAGAATGAAACCTAACCATGGTTATTATACAGGTAAAATAGTCACATGGATTGCCAATTTCCAATATAAAAATAAGGGATTGAATAATGTTTTACATCGTAATCATACCGTGAATTATTCGGCCCAAATTTTATACATATTTGGATAAAAACTTAGTCAAGTTTGTATCAAGAAACCATCTGATGCATCGAGGGGCTATAGCAGGCCCAATCCATCACATAAAATTTCCAATGCATAACTCATATGAATGATGTGACACATAATCAACATATACATTCATATTGACATATAATATTAATATAAAATAATATACCCAAATAACGAAAAAGTTATAACCAATCCAGAGTAATATGGGGAATGATATCAAGAGAGTGCAACCCCGAAAATATTAATAAACTATTTAGTAAAATATGTTAGATGGTAAAATAATATATCATTATAAATGAGGAGAAATATTAAATATATGGTATTTAAATATATTCACATAGTCTAAAAATCATTAATAAATTCTTTGGAGAAATACAACTTTACTTTAGTTATAAGTGTTTTTTGTAAAATCATTTGGGTTTTCATAAAAATCAGATTATAAAAAAAGTTATATCCTAAAAATTAAAATATAAATGAAAAATATATTTTACAAATATTAAATTATCATTTATACCGAAATTTTTCAACTAAAGATAGAATGAGTAAAAATCGTATTTATGAAACTTTTGAAATGCGCCACTTCATTTTAATTTACCAGAAAATATAAGTCTTTAAAGTGGGAAGGGGAATAATAATTTTCATAAAACTACAAATAAACTAATATAGATTCTAATAATAAAATTATTTATTTAATAATAATATTGGTGGCTTAATATAGATTATGGAGTGTTATTTAAAATGGGTAATAAATTGAGAAGTTACCTTTAATCTGGAATTCTTATCTGGAGGAATTAAAATGATAAACATATAAATTATGTATAACCCCATAATGGAAAGAATAATAAAGCTAGGTATATATATTTGGAACATAAACACATAATATAGGTGTAGTAAATAAGAATAATAAATAATTACATGGGTGTAAATATAAGGCCTTGACCTTAAACCTTACTTAATCATGAATTAAATGAATAATTCACATAGGGGATCTTTTCAGGTTTAGAGTTTTGGAAAATTAGGTCATAAATATTACATCTCAAAAGATTACATACACTACGGGAAAAATGAGCAATTGCGACGGGTTATTTGCGACGGGAATAGATCCCGTCGCAAATAGTCCTGTTAAAAACTTATTTACGACGGGGGTATTTACCCGTCGCAAATAAGGAGGATTTTGCGACGGGATTGCTTTCCCCGTCGCAAAAGAACTGGCGCACGTTGCGCGCCAAATCGCGGGAAAACTATTTGCGACGGGGGGATATTCCCGTCGCAAATAACCGGCGGCGGTAAAAGGTATTTGCGACGGGAATATTCCCCCATCGCAAATAGTATGTCGGCAGGTGGTTATTTGCGACGGGTCCCGTCGCAAATAACTATTTACCCGTTGACCGTAATAAATGTCGGCTAAGGTATTTGCGACGGGACCCGTCGCAAATAATCTAACCTGTAAATACCCCCATCCGTTTTTTTCAAAACATTCTCAAATTCCATCTTCTTCTTCTCTCAAAGTTATATTTCTAAAGTTCAGTTTTTCTTCAGTTTAATTTTTTTCTCCGGAGCTGATATTAATGTTTTGAAGAACGATCAGAGCGGATCAATTTTTAATGTATTTATGTTCAATTTAATTTAATATTTATTTTTAATTTTTTATTAGTTTCAATTATTTTTAATTAGTTGTAATTTAATTATGTTTATATTGTTTTATTACTTAATAAATTTAAATTATTAGTATTGTTCATAGTTAATGGTAATTAGGAATAATTAGTAATAATTTTTAATAATTAAGAATAAATATTAATAATTAGTAACAAATACCAATAATTAGGGATAATAACATTATTACATTATTAGTCTATTTTATTATTAATATTAAAATAATATAATTTTTTATATATATACAGTTCTCTTTTCATCTGTGTGTTTGCTGTCTTCACATGTATTATTTGTATGTGGAGATAGAAAACGCACAGATGAAAGGAGAATTGTATATAAATTAGAAAATTATATTATTTTAATATTAACAATAAAATATACTAATAATGTTATTATTTTTAATTATTGGTAATTATTCCTAATTATTAGTAATTATTCATTTAATTACTAATAATTAGGAACAATTACCAATAATTATCAATAATTAGGAATAATTAGTAATAATTACCAATAATTAGTAATAATTACCAATAATTAGTAATAATTACCAATAATTAGTAATAATTACCAATAATTAGTAATAATTACCAATAATTAGTAATAATTACCAATAATTAGTAATAATTACCAATAAGTAGTAATAATTATCAATAATTAGTAATAATTAGTATTAATTACCAATAATTAGTATTAATTACCAATAATTAGTATTAATTACCAATATTTAGTAATAATTACCAATAATTAGTAATAATTACCAATAATTAGTAATAATTACCAATAATTCGTAATAATTACCAATAATTAGGAATAATTACCGGTAAATAGTAATAAATAGTACTAATTAGTAATAATTAGGAATAATTACCAATAATTAGTAATAATATTAATGGTAATAATTAAGAATAATTACCAATAATTAGTAATAATTACCAATAATTAGTAATAATTACCAATAATTGGTAATAATTACCAATAATTAGTAATAATTAACAATAATTACCAATAATTAATAATAATTAGTAATAATTAGTAATAATTAGTAATAATTAGTATTAATTACCAATAATTAGTAATAATTAGTAATAATTAGTATTAATTACCATTAATTAGTAATAATTACCAATAATTACCAATAATTACCAATAATTCGTAATAATTAGTAATAATTAGTATTAATTACCAATAATTAGTAATAATTAGTAATAATTAGTATTAATTACCAATAATTAATAATAATTACCAATAATTAGTAATAATTACCAATAATTAGTATTAATTAGTAATAATTAGCAATAATTACCAATAATTAGCAATAATTACCAATAATTAGTAATAATTACCAATAATTAACAATAATTACCAATAATTACCAATTATTAGTATTTATTACCAATAATTAGTATTAATTACCAATAATTAGTAATAATTACCAATAATTAGGAACAATTGCCAATAATTATCAATAATTAGGAATAATTAGTAATAATTACCAATAATTTGTAATAATTACCAATAATTAGTAATAATTACCAATAATTAGTAATAATTACCAATAATTAGTAATAATTACCAATAACTAGTAATAATTACCAATAATTAGTATTAATTACCAATAATTGGTATTAATTACCAATAATTACCAATAAGTTGTAATAATTACCAATAATTAGTAATAATTAGTAATAATTACCAATAATTAGTAATAATTAGTAATAATTATCAATAATTAGTATTAATTACCAATAATTAGTATTAATTACCAATAATTAGTATTAATTACCAATAATTAGTATTAATTACCAATAATTAGTATTAATTACCAATAATTAGTATTAATTACCAATAATTACCAATAATTAGTAATAATTACCAATAATTAGGAATAATTACCAATAATTAGTAATAATTACCAAAAATTAATAATAATTACCAATAATTAGTAATAATTACCAATAATTAGTAATAATTAGTAATAATTAGTAATAATTACCAATAATTCGTAATAATTACCAATAATTAGTAATAATTACCAATAATTAGTAATAATTACCAATAATTAGTAATAATTACAACTAATTAGTAATAATTACCAATAATTAGTATTAATTAGTATTAATTACCAATAATTAGTATTAATTACCAATAATTAGTAATAATTACCAATAATTAGTAATAATTACCAATAATTAGTAATAATTAGTAATAATTAGCAATAATTACCAATAATTAGTAATAATTACCAATAATTAACAATAATTATCTATAATTACCAATAATTAGTATTAATTACCAATAAATAGTATTAATTACCAATAATTAGTATTAATTACCAATAATTAGTATTAATTACCAATAATTAGTATTAATTACCAATAATTAGTAATAATTACCAATAATTAGTAATAATTACCAATAATTAGTAATAATTACCAATAATTAGTAATAATTACCAATAAGTAGTAATAATTACCAATAATTAGTAATAATTAGTATTAATTACCAATAATTAGTATTAATTACCAAGAATTAGTATTAATTAACAATAATTAGTAATAATTACCAATAATTAGTAATAATTACCAATAATTAGTAATAATTACCAATAATAGTAATAATTACCAATAATTAGGAATAATTACCGGTAAATAGTAATAAATAGTAATAATTAGTAATAATTAGGAATAATTACCAATAATTAGTACATTATTTGTATATTTTATTATTAATATTAAAATAATATAATTTTCTATATTATATACAATTCTCTTTTCATCTGTGTGTTTTCTATCTCCACATGTAATATTCGCATTCTTTTTCAAAATTATCAACCTACTCGCCAATGGAGAGGTGAAAGTGAATGCGAATATTACATGTGGAGACAGAATGTTAAACACACAGATGAAAGGAGAATTGTATATAATATAAAAAATTATGTTATTTTAATATTAATAATAAAATATACTAATAATGTAATAATGTTATTATTATATAATTAATGTTTATGACAATATTATATTAGTATTATTAAAATAATAAAAAATCAATATAATATTAAAATTATCAATATTTGTAACATGATTTTCTTTATTCTCAATATATTCAATCATTACTTGAGTGTTTTTTCTAACAAATTATTCAAAACCAGTAATGCTTTTATATTTTATAGAGAAATATGGAACAATGAGGTCATCAACAATCATTATTAGGTGACCGCATATGGATAAATCAACGTAGAAATCCATACGGTTCTGGTTTAAATCCAGTATATGTTGAGGGTGTGGAAACGTTTTTATCATTTGCAGCATCAAATTCAGAATTTGTTTCAAAAGGAAAAATAAAATGCCCTTGCAGAAAATGTGCGTTGAGAACGTTTGACACGTTTGACAATGTGGGAGAACATCTCTTGCGTTTTGGTTTTCAACCAGATTATGTTTTTTGGTATCAACACGGTGAACGCAGTTCCAGAGAAGGTGATACCAACTTGGTTCTGGATCCATCCTGGTTTCAAGATTTAGTACATGATGTTGCAGGTTCATCTGTTCAACATACAGAAACTCTGGCTGATATAGCTTCAAATCCCGAGTTGGCACCGTCTGAATTTTATGAGTTGTTGAAATCTGTTGAGGATGCATTATATCCTGGCTGCAAGATGAGCAAATTAGAAGCATTTACAAAATTTATGGCTATCAAATCAGATAACGGAATGTCAAACACCTGTTTTGACCAGATATTTTCTTTGCTGAAAACACTGTTACCAGAAGGAAATGTTTTACCTGCAAATTACTATGAGAGTAAGAGGCTGGTTTGAAATTTTGGACTTACTTGTTAGAAGATTCATGCATGTTCAAATGACTGCATTTTATATTCTGGGAAAATGAGTCGTTGGATAGTTGTCCTACATGTGGGCAACTGAGATATAAAGAATGACAACACGGAAAGTCTAGTTTGTTTCCTGTAAAACAGTTGAGATATTTTCCGCTTACATCCAGACTTCATCATTTATTCATGTCTAAGAATACAGCGACAATGATGTCATGGAATAAAGAGAATATTTCAACCGATAAAAGCTTGAATCATCCAGCCGATGGTGATTCATGGAAACATTTTGATAGAGTACATCAATCCTTTTCTTTAGAAGCTAGAAATGTTTGACTGGGCCTTTCCACTGATGGTTTCTGTCCGTTTGGATCTTATGGTAGTCAATATTCATGTTGGTTTGTTTTTTTAACTCTGTACAATTTACCTCCATGGATGTTGATGAAGGAGACATATATCTTTTTGACTTTACTAATTCCAGGACATCCGAAGAAAAATATTGATGTTTATTTGAATCCATTGATTGATGAATTAAATTTATTGTGGAATACTGGTGTCAGTACATATGATGTTGCAACGAAACAGAATTTCATACTGAGAGCAGCATTGATGTGGACAATAAGTGACTTCCCGGGTTATGGGATGTTATCTGGCTGGAGTACACAAGGTCAGAAATCATGTCCTTACTGTATGGGAGAGAACAAAGAATTTATGCTCATTCATGGAAAGAAACCTTGTTATTTTGACTGTCATCACAGATTTCTTCCAGATGATCATCCTTTTCGCAGAAACAGATCTCATTTCAGAAAAGGAACAGTTGAATGGGATGGACCTCCAAAAATGCTATCAGGTTCGGAGTTAAAATCAGTTGTATTTTCATTACCCCCCGTCACTTTTGGTCCCACAATAAACCAACAGAAAATTTCTGGTTTTGGGAAAGAACACAATTGGATTAAACATAGAATATTTTGGGATTTTCCCTATTGGTCTGATATGTTGGTCCGACACTCGTTAGATGACATGCATATTGAGAAGAACTATTTTGATAATTTGTTTCATACAGTTTTGGATACGCCAGGAAAGAGCAAAGACAATGTAAATGCACGTTTAGATCTTGCCCAAATTTTCAGGCGTCCAGAATTGGAACTATTTGAGAATGTCAGAACAGAAAGGTTACTGAAACCAAAAGCAGCTTATACACTGTCTAAAGAAAACCGTTTATTATTTTGTCAGTGGATTGCAGATTTGAAACTTCCAGATGGATGTGCTTCTAATTTGTGTAGATGTGTAAAGAATGGTCATATTACTGGATTAAAAAGTCATGATTGTCATGTTATAATGGAGAGACTTCTACCCATTGGATTAAGAGTCCTGTTGAATTCTGTGATTTGGGATTCCAGAATAGACATGTCTCATTTTTTTTGGGAAATTTGTGTGGCTACGGAAGATTATGATGCTCTAGGAAAACTTGAAAAAGATGTTGTTGTAATTATATGTAAACTGGAAAAAATATTTCCGCCATCTTTCTTCGACTCAATGGAACATTTGATGTTACATTTTCCATATGAAGCCAAATGTGGAGGTCCGGTACAGTTTCTATGGATGTACCCATTTGAAAGATGCATGCAAAAATTGAAAAGAAAAGTACGTAACAAAGCATCTGTTGAAGGATCTATTGCAGAAGATTATCTGCAAGAGGAAATATCTTTTTTCTGCTCCCATTATTTTGAATCTGAGTATCCTTAAAAACACAACCGAATGGGATGGAAAGAGAGGAATATTGATGAAATTCACAATCAATTATCTATTTTCAACCAGTCAGAGCATGGTTTCGGTGGAGTTTATGAATGCTGGATTTCAGATGATGACCATCAGAGAGCTCATACGTATGTTCTGCTCAACTGTGAAGAGATGACATCAGTTGTACTGTAAGTGTTTATATCACTTATTCTATCATTTATGTTACAGTAAATAACTTTGGATTTTATAGGTTGTATGATAATCATATCAAAAAAACAAATTCCACAAATTACAGCAGCTGCTCTCGAAGAACGTCGACTGAAAAATTTCTCTCAGTGGTTTCAAAAACTGGTAACATAAATTTTTTATCTTTTAGCAACTCATTCAATGTATAGTTTACTATATTGATAATTATTTCACAAATTTTTAGGTGTCTCGACATGCTGATAAAATTGACAAACGGCTGTGTTTATTGAGTAACCCACCTTCCAAACATGTTAAAACTTATAATGCATATGTGGTGAATGGATTTCGATTCCACACACATGCATATGGGGAATCGAAAAAAACAATGAACAATGGAGTTAGCTTGAGAGGATCTCATCATCGAAAAAATGAAGTTGACTTTTATGGCATACTTGATAAAATCATTGAACTCTGTTATCTTGGACAACATTACATAACCATGTTCAAATGTCGGTGGTCGGATACAGAGAGAGGCGTGCATGTTCATCCAACTCATGGAATCATCGATATTAAATGTAAAAGTGTACTCGCAGTAAATGAACCATTCTTATTGGCTCAACAGGCATATCATGTTTATTACGCAAAGTACTGTGCAACATCAAGAGAATTGACTGATTGGTGGAGTGTAATAAAAATCAAAATTCGAGACAATCAGTTTAGTCAAAGTGAATGTGCTTTCACTGATGTGCAAAGAATTGAGGTTTTTCAAGAGAGTACTCAAAATCAATCTTTTTTACAAAGATTCATGAGTATCGATGACGACAACCCACATTTAAGAGTCGGTGATGACGATGATGTTAATGATGTCACATATGAATTTGAAATGGTAAGAGATGAAGCAACTATAACTCGAATAGATATCGATGATGTTGAGGAGAATTATGAAGATGACATTGACATATATGAAGATGATGATGAAGATGAACACTGATTGAATTTCATGGTATTTATATACAATCATAATATGTATATATGTATATATAATAGTAATTATCAATTATTTTCTAACATTAATATTTTCTGTTTCAGATGGATGACTCCACATTTCGTGAGTTGGCGGATGCTGACCTGACTTTCGATGCGGATGAGTTGCTGACAGATGACCCTCAGCCTGCAGGCGCTCCAGGGAGTATGCGGAGGGGGCGCGGTCTTTCACTATTGATGATTCCTGACCCCGTCCCCGAGCGATGTCCACGTCTTGGGTTTAATCCATGCACACGGAGGTGTGATAACATGTGTGATAGCCTGTGGATTTGACTAAGATTTTATTAATCTATTCACATAATAAATGTTTATTATTTTTTCAGTTTTCCGCATATAGCAGTCGGACAGGGTAGCTCTATTTTGCGCAACTATTTATCTCAGCCGTGGACCACATGGGAGCAGATTCTCATTGATGTGCAGCAGGCCATGTTCGGCCATTGGTTGGTACGTACGTAAATAAATAATTTTTATTTTGAAAATTATTTCATTTCTAACTTGATATTTTGATTTATTTGTAGGGTTTATGGTATCCGATCGAGGATACCATGCGTGACGCCATCCACGAGGCATGGGAGGTGGCCATGCGTGGTCGCCTTCGTCAGTTTTTTCACAATTTATGAAAAGCTGCGATGAAGAAAGCAGGAGTGTCAGATTTTGACGAGTCATGTAGAGCACACCGACTAGAGTATATTTAATCCCATGTATGGGATGGATTATGTGTGCATTGGTTGAGTGGTGCCTTTCAGAGGAGATCATCGGTGGGGAGGCAGAATCGGGGGAGACAGGAGGTGACTCATCGAGATGGGAGTCGTTCTTTCAGTACTCATAGACAGCATCTGGTACGTACATTATTTATAAATATTTTATATAACTATAAATATTAACAGTTTATTTTTTATTCTTATAGGTTGTCGAGCACCCCGATATTACAGAGTACGACGTATATCGGAGGATGTATAGTGATCCTGCTACTGGGGAGCTCATAGGTGATCGTCGGCATCACATCGTGGTCAGTATTATTTGTTTTCAAGTTTAAAAATTAACTGCATATAATATATTCACAATTTTAATTTTAAATTGAAACTATAGGAGTCATATGAGGCCGCAGCGTCATAGGCCCGGCCTGAGAGTCAGGCCGAGTCATCAGATCAGACCACTGCCCATCAGTTTGATGAAGCGGCATGGATGCATGCCACCCAGTATGCCTTCGAGAAGGGCCGGGTAGTTCGTATCGGCTCTCGACTGACTCCCGGAGATTATTATGGTAGTGCTGCGATGTCGGCGTCCAGCTCGAGATGAGCTCGTGCATCTTCTTCTAGTACAGAGTATGAGGATCAGTTGCGATCTCAGACTGCACAGATAGAGAGTCTCCGACAGGAGCAGGAGCAGATACGTCAGCAGCATGAGGAGGACTGTCGACGCCAGCAGTAGTTGTACGAGGAGCAGGCGAGTCGGTGGCAGCAGCAGTATCAGGAGCAGATGGAGTACATGCGCCGACTCACTCATGCTTTAGGGATGGAGTTTCCTCCACCACCATCTGCAGATCCCCCACCCCCCCCCCCCCTCCTACAGATTAGAGACTGTACTTATGTTATAAAATTTGTGAAATCAAATTATTTTTTTTCTATTCGTAGTTTCTGTCTCATTATAAAATATTAATAATATTATATTTTTAAATAACAATATTAATATGAATAATATTATTATTTATATATTATAATATTAAATTTTATATATATATTAAAATTTTATAATATTATAATTTAATTATATTTTTTGTAATACTTGAATTATTTTAATATTTGAATGTAAAATAATTCTATTATTTTTATATTAATTAAAATAAATTATTAATATTTTTTTATTTATGAATTATAATTATAATATTATTATATTAATTAAATCATTTATTAATATTCTATTATTTTTTATTTTTGAATTATAATTCTATTATTATTATATTAATTAAAATAATTTATTAATAATTTATTATTTTTATTTTTGAATTATAATTCTATTATTATATTAATGAAAATAATTTATTAATAATTTATTTTTTTTTATAGTATTTGCGACGGGATACTATGCCCGTCGTAAATACTAGTATTATTAATAGTTTTTTATTTTTTTTAAAAATTGTTTTTGCAACGGGTCCCGTCGCAAAAACTATATATAGTATTTGTGACAGGATACTATGCCCGTCGCAACTACTAGTATTATTAATAGTTTTTTATTTTTTTAAAAAAATAGTTTTTGCGACGGTACCGTCGCAAAAGGTATTTGCGACGGGCCCGTCGCAAAAACTATTTTAATAGTTTTTTACAAAAATACGGAGTACTATTTGCGACAGGGAGAATGATCGTCGCAAAAAACTGTTGTAGTGATGGGCCCGTCGCAAATAAGTGTTGTTGCGACGCCGTTTTCAGCAACATGCTATTTGCGACGGGCCCCCGTCGCAAATGCCCCGTCGCAAATGCCCGCTTTTCTAGTAGTGATAGTAGACACTTCTACTATGTTTCCATAAAATAATAAAAAAACTCTTAAAAAGAAACATGTCTAGTTCCATGTTTTAGATTGCATGTCTTTCCCTAAACCCATCCTTGACCCTATTCATCTTTAAGTCCTGTGGAAAAAATTTCAAAAACATGGGATGAGCATAAAAATACAACTAATGGATACACAAAGAAGTAAAACTGTTAGTTTTTTCAAAACAATAGGTAAACCATGAATACTTTACCAAAGTAATACTTTTCACCTTTATGAAGTGGTAAAAACTATTCATGGAATAAAAGACCATTGCATACCCTTTTGTAACCAAAATATTATCATAAAACCCATTTAAAGAACACATAACATATAAAGGTAACTTGGGACATAAACATAATTAAATGGAATAACCATACGGTCGACTTCCACACATACTTAATGGAATAGCCATGTGGCCAACTTCCATACCCAATGCATTGGAGGTTATAACGTAACCACCCGTCCTGGTATTCACGGCACCACCCATAATATGGTTTATCCAGTAACCACCCGTAAAATGTCCAAGTACCATCATTACACATAAAATATTGAAAATATAAACATTTCAATAACAACATTTCATTTGCAATCACAATAAGTAATTCCAAGATATTGAATTAGTCAATCCATTTTCAAAAACCATTTAAAAAATATTTTTGAATAAAAGTGTCCCATACCACTTTGAATCTTTTAATGTAATTATAATTTTAAAACATTAATGTCCATATAAATAAATACTGAATACCATTTTGAATAGATGGACATTAAAGATAACGATTTTGAATAATGAATCTTTAAAACATTTATAATGATATTTTTGTTAAAGAGTTTTTAATAAAATGAGAGACTCTTGAATACAAATAATTACTGAATAACATTTAATCCGAACTTTATAATATCATGAGAATAAATGGATTCATGATATAATATGTCAAAGGACAGTATACACACCATATAAGAGTAAATTGGGGCATAACAACATTGATGTTTCATTGGAAATGTAAAATGAGATGAAATCAATTATAAAGATGGTATCATTAAATTAATGATAAATCTATCACATAATAATGTGTCAGAAATATATATACACCCAATATAAGTGGATATTAAGTGTGAAACAATCGGAGGTCATTCACACATAATCTTGGAAATACAAAACCAATGACATAGGTATTTAACTCAATGAAATGAGATTGTGTTATTATTTCCCATAAAAGTTCATAAGAATTTAACAATGAGATGATTATTTGTAGAAATAGTATATTTTCACAATGGTTTGTGGAAATTACAACATAGATATTCCACATATAATCTTGGTATAATAAAATCAAGAAGTCTAGTTTTAACCCAAAGAATTTAAAGTGGGTTAGGAAGTTCACTTATAGAAATCTGACAGCCTAAGGGCGTCACATTAAAATTAACAAAATGAGTTGATGAGAGAGAAAATGGTATCTCATCACTTGGACATAAATTTTACATCAATAAGGATATATAATAACATATCCCATCATAATAATATGTAAATTAAAAGACATAACAATAGAAGTCTTTAAAAAGAGGAGGGTGAAAGGTCCCCTTACCGAGTTGGGTATCTTTCAAAACGTACACCCCATGGAAGAAGGGTCATACAATGAAGATTTAAATACCCAAAAATGAAATTATACTACAAAAAGTGTATAATAATGGTCAGTATGTACACCACTCAAA
The DNA here is from genome assembly GCA_963277665.1 of Viscum album. Lineage (NCBI taxonomy): Eukaryota > Viridiplantae > Streptophyta > Magnoliopsida > Santalales > Viscaceae > Viscum > Viscum album. Next base: position 203,789,278 of record OY728121.1, read on the forward strand.
GGAAATATTGGCAAACGTAGCATAATTTTCACGGGAATAAAAGTTAGATGAAAAATACCTTACGAAAACTCGGCAGCCTAACGGCGCCACTTAAAACATCCAAAAATGGATTTATGAAATCAAATAGGGTCTCTCATAATATGAACATAAAAATTACAGTATGTCAAAAATAAAATAATATCCCCCAACATAAGAAATATGAGCTTAAAAGAAATGACATAAAAGAGAGTACTTAAAAAGAAAGAGAGAGGTTGGATCCCTTACCTCGTGTCTGACAGGACTCGACCATTCTTTAATCTCCTGAATAATAAAATTTGTTCAATTTATAATTTTTTAAGGACCTACTTTAAATACTATTATTTTGTTCATAACACATATTATAATTTTATAATAATTGGTTAATAAAGTGAGTTCATATCAGACATTTTTGTCGATGTTCGGTACATGAATAAAAATTGAACTTGTTGGAAAATAATTTTCCATGTAGTTATAGGTACATCAGATCAATAATAGTATTGATGTTTTAAATATCATATATATCCATTATATATTCATTTTATACTATTCCATAGCATTTGGAAAAAAAATTAAAAGCACCGTTCATGGAGACGGTAGGCCATACGTACGCATGAACGCTACTTCCATTCTTTGTCATATTAATGGAATTAAAACAAAATGAGAGATATATATATTATAATTACAGAATGATATATATCATTTAGATTTAATATATTACATATATATCCATTATATATATGTACTTATAATAGTACATAACATTTGGAGATATGAAATGAAATGTACCGTTCATGGAGAAGGAAAGTAGTATGTACGCATGAACGCTACTTTAATTTCTTATTTTTTTGTATTAAATTGAATGAAATAATAATGATATAATGTTATATTATAATTCCAGTAGGATATCATATTTAAAATCATTAATTCCATCCTTTATACGTCCCACATATGACCTTAACGAATCAAATCATTTTGAGGGGGCGGTAGTCCGCACTTCCTAAAATGAAGATATCGCGTTTACCCATAATGGAAACCATAAAGAAATCACATAAATGAAAAATAAAGAATCTTAAGGAAAACATAAACATATTATATATCATATATAAATATAGTGACATCTTAATGGACACCTTTGAAGTTGTTAAAAGAATATTGAACAATCATCGTTTCGGGAGGCAGTAATTCGCCATCCACAGAGACAGTATGTTCTTTACCCATTAGACGAAAGTTTGTAAAAGTGTATCTCGAATCCTTCTTATAAAAAAATCCTAGTATATTTACGATACTTGTTTTGTTACAAAAAAAAAGTAATAAAAAGAGATTTTGGGTTTGGAGAAGAAAAATAAGACAAAAGAACACAAGGGAAGACATTACCTTTAAATCGGGTAACTCTCTTTGATTTGAGCTCAAAGGCTTCCTTGGAAACGATTCTGCCCAAAGTGAGGCTTCAAGGATGAATAGAGGGATGTGGAGAGATTAAATGGTCTGTGGTTGGTCGATACAAAGGCTTCAGAGGTGTGTGTAAGGTGGTAGAGGTGGGGGTCTTTTATAAGAGGAGAGGAGGGGAACTCTTGGAATGTTATATAATATTACATTATTATAAAATGTTTTTTGGATTTAAAATGTCCCAAAAGGATATATTTCAAGGATAAGGTGATAAGGTTTCTAAATCCACCCATAAAATAGGTTTGTGACAAGTTTAAGACTTATATTAAACCCTATATTCACATTTTAATTAAATCGTTCATTTATGAGGTAATCACTGCAACATCACGGTGTCTTAAATAAATTAATTTATTTAATGTCTAAAAATTATAAAAAAAATATCACGATGTAGGAAATTTTTTTATACTTCTATTAAATATTTATAGTCAAAAATATTACTTGTATAACCCCATTTAAATTTTTTTAGTAAAATAACTCAGGTTTGTCACAGTTTTATTTTAACTTTAAATAAAAATTTATTTATGTCATTTTCCTACCAAAGTGGCTCCATGGGGTCCCCAAGTTGACCCATGGATTTTCGTGGTCGGCCATGACACATCAAATGAGGGTAGTACATGTGTCTATGTCATTTCATATTATTAAAGCATTATTTTTACCTTAAATTTCACTAATTACCTTTAATCGCGATTAATAAAACATAAAAGTTATTATTCACCAAAAAAAATTTTTATCTCATTGAACCACATTTTACTTCTTAATGACAGCCATTTATGTCATATTTTTGAAAATAAAATCACATAAGTGGAAAAGTTTCATTTAAACAAAAAATCGGTTTCTTTAACTACCACTTAGTGGTTTCACTATTCATCTAAAATTGATGTTTTTCAGAAAAATACCAAAAATTCCCCCTAAGCTCTATTTTATATTCCAAATTCAAAAATTATATCTATTTTACAAAATTCAAAACATATATGTTACATTAATTAATTTAATAATTAATTCCTGCTGTCAGAGAAAATAACGTGTTTTTATGAAACAATAAGTATCAAAATATCGACACTAGTTTCAATCCATTTTCAAGATGAAATTAATTCCAACGACCACTGTTGGATTAAATTGTAAAAATATATTCTAATTTCACATTAAAACCAATTCAGAAGATAATATAATCATATAAATAAATTAGATTAAAAAGATATTTTGTATTAAAAGACAACATTTTTCACTATTCATTAAAAAATGAACTTTATCGGAAAAATACCAAAAATTTACACAAAGTAAATTTTGATGTCCATATTCTAAAAAAGAATTTTATTTTGTCAAATATAACACATAAAATTTTCAAAAAGTTGATTTAAAAAAGGTTCTTAATCAAAAGGCGGTTAATCGACCTTTTAAAGAATATTAGAATGTTTACGCTTAAAATTGGATTCATTCGCATTTTTAATCCTGTAACATTTATTGTAAAAAGTAAAAATATTTGAGAAACATATATAATAATTTTGTAGTTAGTTCTATTCATTCCCGCCATTACAACGGCCAGGCATTAAGTACAATTTAAAATAATATTATTTTATTATTAGAGTGCAATATAAGATTTCCAAGAAACTCGTTGTTGCATATTGGGTACGCCATCAAGCATAGTGTCCCCTTTAAAGTTATATTATTATTTTATTCACAAATATGGATAAATGTGAAAATGTCATATTCTTTATTTACCTGGGGTGTTACATCCTTCCCCCCTTTTGGAAATTGCGTCCTCACAATTTTAAAATTGGGCTTGCATACATCATCGAAAATCCCAAATCGGAACAAGAGTCAGTTAAACAATCCCATTAAAATAAAGAAAGAGAAGTACAAAGGTCAGCCGTGTTAACTCATACTAGGATTCCATGTAAGAAAACATGGATATTGAGGAAAAAACAAAGGGTCATGTTCTGAGGGAGAGTGATAGTAAACATGTCTAGGAGAAAGTTAACCATAAGAAAATCACAAACTTGTGATGGGTTAAACGGTATTCGAATCCCCAGTAGGAAAAGTTAACAGAAAACATTTTTGTTTTAAGTTACTCTTCATTGAGGAATTTATTTTTGAGCTTAACTAAATCATAATGAAACATACTTACTTGTCACGTAGACTTTCAACTTTTACTAGATTCCTTAATCAAACTCATATTTTCTCCAAAAGACGAGTATTTAGGAAGACTATTTCGCATTAAGAGTAATATATTCAACTTACTGAGAATCACCTAATCCACAAAAGATAAGTATATATTTCCCATGACTTTTATACCAAATCCAAAACCAAAAATTGTTAGAACAAGATCCAAAAATGAATAATCCTTTATAAAAAATAAAATCGATTCTTCATCTCCAAAATTTGTCCAACAAACCCAATGTTCAGCGAAGACCATTAGATAAACAATTTTTCCATAAAATTCTTAAAAATAAACCAATCTAAGATTGAAACCCAAATATTTTAAGTATTTATTGACATAGTATTTCAAGGTACAAATTAACATTTATCTCCAAATAACACCAGTTGCTCTTAAATTCTCATACTGAAAAGTAATTAACCTAATCACACATCCTCCATGATAGGTTAATAATTTCCATAGATAACCCAAAAATAAATTTACTCTTGATTCCTAAAATCATCTAACTAAAAATAATTAGTCAAACTGACTAGGGACATCACGTTGTCTAGTGGTAGGCGATAAATACAAGTCGCACTTTGGTTGTGGGATCGATTCCAACAGCATTGTCTGACGCGACGCGTTGTCACACGGTCTATGTGTTGTCCTTTTTCCAAAACTACATAATTCATAAAACATTCCCCAAAATGAGATAAATTCTTCAAAAATAAGAATAACATATTTTAACCTCAAGTTCATCTCATGCCTTTCATTTTCCATCATTACATATAATAACCCATAATTACCTCAAAAGTAAGGATCATATAAACCCTAATGGTTACCTTTATAATTATTACGTGAACATCCACATCGATTGGTCATCTCTTACATGATTCATTACAGAACATACCAAGGTACAAGTGGTTGACCATGACTCCTTAATAGTTGGTTTAGAACAACCACAAGTTTCCTCATTGAATCCCCCATTTCATCCAGTCTCTTAATCAGAGAACCACCACAGTTTCCTTCAAACCTATTGTCACTTTGGTGCCTGCTAGATCCATCCATTCACTAAAAATAGAAATGTCATTGTGAGTATATCAACAAAACCATCATGTAGTAATGTTGAAGATAAACACTAAGATATACTTACTCATTCACTATATCAAAACTAAAACTCTTTCTGAAATCCTAACTATTATAGTAATGTCACTTATGCTTAGAGAATACCCTAACCTCTAATGTTATCTAAACCTACCGCTGATACCAACTATAAGGCCCCGACCTTAAACCTTACTTAATCATGAATTAAATGAATAATTAACATAGCGGATCTTCTCAGGTTTAGAGTTTTAGAGAATTAAGTCATAACTATTACATCTCAAAAGATTACATAGTAGACACTTCTACTAAGATTCCATAAAATAATAAAAAAAACTCTTAAAAAGAAACATGTCTACTTCCATGTTTTAGATATCATGTCTTTCCTTGAACCCATCCTTGACCCTATTCATCTTTAAGTCCAGTGGAAAACATTTCAAAAACATGGGATGAGCCTAAAAATCCCAGTAAAGGATACAAAAAGAAGGAAAATAATTAGTTATTTCAAAACAATATGCAAACCATGAATACTTTACCAAAGTAATACTTTTCACATTTATGAAGTAATGAAAACTAATCATGGAATAAAAGGCCATTACTTACACTTTTGAAACCAAAAGATTAACATAAATGTAACATCCTAGGTAAATAAAGAATAAAGTATTTTAATTTTTATTAATATTTTTGAATTAAATATTAATTTTACATTAAAGGGGTTTCTATGTTTGATAGCGTAACTGATAAGCAACAAAGAGTTTCTTTGAAATCTTACGTTGCACACTAGTAATAAAATATTATTATTTTAAATGGTAGTTAACACGCAGTTGTTGTATTGACGGGATTTAATGGAAATAAATAAAATATGATTATATATGTTTGTTAAATGTTTTTACATTTATCTAACAAATGATAAAGTCTTAAAATACGAAAAAAAATTCAATTTTAGGCATATATACTCTAACATTCACTAAAGATTGACTTATCTCCTTTTGATGGAGAATCGTCCATAAATATTGTTTTGGTCACTATTATACATTCTATTGGACCAAATAAAATTATTCTTTATAATCAGGACATCAAATTTTACTTTGTGTATGTTTTTGATATTTTTCCGATAAAGTTCATTTTTTAATGAATAGTGAAAAAGGTTATATTTTAATTCAAAACCTATTTTTAATCTAATTTATTTATATGATTAGATTATATTTTGAATTGGTTTTAAATTGAAATTGGAATATATTTTTACCATTTAATCCAATAGTGGACTTTAGAATTAATTTCACTTTGAAATTGGACTTAAACTAGTGTCGATATTTTGATACTTATTGTTTCATAAAAACACGCTATTTGCTCTAACAGCGGGAATTAATTATTAAATTAATTAATTTAACTTATATGTTTTGAATTTTTTAGAGTATACATCATTTTTGAATTCGGAATATCAAATATTGTTTAGGCTGAATTTTTGGTAATTTTCTGAAAAACATCAATTTTTGATGAATAGTGAAACCACTAAGTGGTAGTTAAAAAAACTGATTTTTCGTTTAAATTAAACTTTTCCACTTATGTGTTTTGATTTTAAAAAATATGAAATACATGGTTTTCATTAAGAAGTAATATTTGGTTCAATGGGATTAAAATAATTTTTTGGTGAATAGTATCTTTTAAGTTTTTAATCACGATTAGAGGTAATTAGTGTAATTTAAGGTAAAAATAATGTTTTAATAATATGAAATGACCTAGACACATGTCCTAGCCTTATTGGATATGTCATGGCCGACCATTAAAATACATGGGTCAACTTGGGGATCCCATGGTGCCACTATGGTAGGAAAATGACATTAATACCTTTTTATTTAAAGTTAAAATAATAATGTCGCAAACATGAGTTGTTTTACTAAAACAATTTGTAAATGGGGTTATACAAGTCATATTTTTTACTATAAATATTAATTATAAATATAAAAAGATTTTCGACATCATGATATTTTTTCTATAATTTTTAGACATTATATAAATTAAATTATTTATGACACCATGATGATGCAGTGATTACCTCATTATTTAACGATTTAAATAAAATGAAACGATAATGTAAAATCTAAGCCCTAAACTTGTAAAAATCCTATTGGATGGGTGGATTTCTAACTCTTATCCCCTTATCCTAGAAATATATAATTTTGGGACCTTTTAAATCCGAAATGAATTTTCTAATAAAGTAACTTTTTATAGCTTTCCAAGAGTGCCCCTCCTCTCCTCTTATAAAAGGCCCCCTCCTCTACCTCCTTACCCACACCTCTAAAGCCTTTGGCTCGGCCAACCCCTGATCATTTTTTCTCTCCAAATACCTCTCTTACTCCTAGAAGCCTCAATTTGGGCAGAAGTCTTTCCAAGGAAGCCTTTGTGCTCAAATAAAAAAGAGTTACCCGATTTAAATGTAGTTTCTTCTATTGTGATCTTATGTTTTATTTTGCTTCTCAAACCCCCTAAACTCTTTTTATTTATTTATTTTGTAACAACACCAGTATCTTAAATATACTAGGATGTTTTTATAAGATGGATTCGAGAAACACTTACACACACCTGCAACTAATGGTTAATGAACATTCTGTTTCCGTGGATGGCGAATTTCTGCCTCACGAAACGACGATTGTTCAATATTATTTTAACACCTTAAAATGTGTCCATTAAGATGACACTATATTTATATATGATATATAATATGTTTATGTTTTAATTAAGTATCTGTATTTTTCATTTATGGCATACCTTTGTGGATTCCATTATGGGTAAACACGATAACTACATTTTAGGAAGTGCAGACTACCGCCCCCTCAAAGTGATTTGATTCGTTAATGCCATATGTAGGACGTATCAATGATTTAATTAATGATATTATATATGATAAAATACTGGAATTATAATATACCTTTATATCATTATGATTCCATTCCATTAAATATGAAATAGAAATGGAAGTGGCGTTAATTCGTACGTACGACTTACCGTCTCCATGAACGGTGCATTTCATTTCTTACCACTAAATGATTATGTAATATTATAAATGCATGTATATACTGGATATATATGATATATATGATATATAAATCATTAGTATAACTCTGGATATAATTTATACATGAACAACTTGTAATTATAAAGAGCATATTTCTGACTCAAGTGCTAATGATCGTTAAAACAACCGTTATTAACATAAATAATTACATAGTGTTCATGACATTGTAATAAGTTATATAAAAGGAATAATGAAATTGAAAAATGTTCTTAAGCAAGTATAAATTAACTCAAGTTTATTATTCAGGACATTAAATAACGATCGAGTCATGTCAGACCCGAGGTATGGGACTTCGTCTCAATCTCATTTCATTGAGGCATATGTTGTTTTATACACAACCTTCATTTATACAGTGTATAAACCCCTTTTACTTTTACATTTATCCAAAAGGAATGTTTTTTTATATGAAGCGTTTTACTAAATGACAAAAGGGAATGTTTTTGTCGTACGTATGCGGCGAAAAGTACTTCTCCACCGCCGTGACCATTATTTCAGTTTCGGCTTCCTCTATAAGCCATAACATTTTTCTAAATGAAAAATAAATTCCATGTTTTAATTTTATTTTCTTTTGGTATTGAAAATGGTTTTCATAATGTTTATATTATATAAATGTGTTGTATTGATATCTTGTTATTGAAATGTGGAAATGTTATGTTTTTTTTTATTTATGTTTTATGTGATATTATTATGTTATGGTTCTTGGGTATTATTATGATGATGGGTGGTTCCGTGATAAACTAAGGGCGGGTGAGCCCGATATAGCTCTCCAATGCATTGGGTAACGCGAAGGGGTTAAACATTAAGGTTTCTCCGAAGAGATTTAGGGAATATACTATGATGGGTATTCCAAACGTAACCAAGAGGGTTACTCCATACGTATGAATGTTATGAATGCCTCAAGGTACCTTTATGTCTTATGATTTCTGTGATTTATTCATCATTTGATGAGGTATGTTAAATTTCGTATGTTTTATGAGTAATGTATGATTTTGTACATGGACTAATGTATTCATTTCATAATTTTATATCCCTTAATGACATTGTTATGCTCATCCCATGTTTTTGAAATGTTTTTCACATGTCAAACGAAAGGTACATGATGTGATGATAGTGTCAATGAAGTTTCAAGAAAGAATCCATCTTTTATTTTAAATATTTTTTCATTAATGGGAAAAAAATGAATACTATATTTTATTGTAACCACTTTGTTTAAATGTGGGATGTAATGCATGATTTATGATCTAATCTTTAAACACTAAACCTGAAAAGATCATCAATGTGTAATCTTGTAATAACTAAAGATAAAGTAAGGTTTAAGGCTGGGGCCTTATAGTTGGTATCAGATGTCAGTTTAGATAACTATAGGAGTTAGAATTTTATTAAATGATTATCCAAAAATATTTTTTTATGGTCAAATTTTAATGATATAGCTTTTGAAGATTACCATGATGCTTCATCTAAGAAATGATTGTTCAGAATGGTTTTCCATTGAGGAAACATGGAATCAGTGCTAGGAAGGCGTACAGAAGTAAATAACCTTCTGAATCAGCATCCTGAGATGGTCAGAATTGGAACTGAACTTTTTGTTGCAGTAATGGCGCAGTTGACTCAAGCAATAAATGGTGGCGGTATCCATGCACGAGATCAGCCAGATCAACCGCAGAGGAACATGTCAGTGGTGGAACATTTCATGAGGCAACATCCCCCATCATTCAGAGGATCAAATGACCCTGTGCTAGATAAAGGGTGGATTAAAGCACTGGAGATGATTTTCGATGCCATGGGGTGTTCAGACAATCGAAGGTTAGTATTTCTATTTACCGTTTGGAGGGTGAAGCAGATCAGTGGTGGTTTATGGTTAAAAATATCAGGCACGCTGATGATATTGATGCTCTCGACTAGGATTAATTCAAAGGTATGTTTCTTGAGAAAATTTTCCTAGGGCTGTTCGACTTAGGATGTAAAAACAATAACATGAATTGAGGAAAGAGGAGGACTCAGTGGCTGCCTATGAAGAAAGGTTAACTCGATTGGCATGGTATGTTCCAAATTTTATCCGAGACCTTGATAGTAATATCAATCGTTTTTACTCAGGATTAAAGCCAAAATATCGAAGGGCTTTATCTTCTCATGATGTCAAAAGTTATGGAAAGCTTGCTCGATGGGCTGAGAAGGTTGAAATGGAGTTTTCTGATGATCAAGTGTTCTATGAAAACCAACAGAAGAAGAGACCGAGGTGGCAGGAGAAAGGAATGAATTTTATAAAAAGGTATGATGGTAAGAAAACTAAGTTTCCAGTTTGTGATAAGTGTGGGAAAAGGCATGCTGGGGAATGTCTTCTGAATTCTGGAAAGTGCTACCGAAGTGGTAAAATGGGACATAAGGCTCCTGATTTCACCGAAAAAGATCAAGGTGATGGTAAGTCCGCATTTTATTTAAAGATAGTTAAATGTTTTATGTGTAATGAGATGAGTCACTATACAAACGAGTGTCTGACAAAGAGCTTGAGTGATGGGAAGCAGTTAGACTAAAAGCATATCGTGGTGGGGAAATCCTTTGCAACTACATAAGCATATGTCGGGCCATCAAATGAAGTTGTATCAGGTACTTTGTTTTTTCAGATTATGCTCGTGTGTTGTTTGATTCAGGGACTACACATTCGTTCATCTCTGAAACTTTTTCTAGTAAAATGGGAATATCATCTCAAGAAATAACTCCTGAACATGTGTTAAAAACACCTGGGGGAAATGTTGAGGCAAAAAGAATTTATTAGAATCTTCCTATCCTTATACGTGGAAAGAACCTACTTGCAAACCATATTGTTTTACCTCTAGTAGAGTTTGATGTTATCCTGGGTATGGATTGGCTCTCTATTTACCATGATAAGATTTAATGTAGAGCTAAAGAAGTTTCTTTTCAGAAAGACTTTCAGTTTTTGTACAAGAATGAACCCTTACTGTTGATAACTTATCAAGAGGCCAAGAAACTTGTAAAAGATGAAAATGAATGTTACCTTGAACACATCGTTAAAAAAAAGGAACTGTTCAGATTAATGATGTGCCAGAGGTAAATGAGTATCCTGATGTTTTTCCTGATTAGTTGTCTGGAATAATACCAGATCGAGAAGTTGAGTTTACTATTGACTTAGTTCCTAATTATAATCCAATTTCAAAACCCCCTTATCGAATGGCTGAAGTTGAACTTTTAGAGTTGGAGGAGAAATTGCAAGATTTATTAGAGAAAGATTTCATTCGACCTAGCACATCACCATGGGGTGCTCCTGTTTTATTTTTTTAAAAGAAATATGGTTCTATGAGACTTTTCATTGATTATAGAGCCTTGAATAACATCACTATTAAGAAAAAATATCATTTTCCTCATATCGATGATTTGTTTGATCAGCTCTAGGGAGCTCAGTATTTTTCAAAGATTGACCTGTGATCGGGGTACCATCAGCTGAAGTTAAAGAAAGAAGATATTCTGAAGACCGCGTTTTGAACAAGATATGTCCATTATGAATTTTTAGTAATGCATTTTGGGATAACCAATGCACCTACTGTATTCATGGACTTAATGAATAGAATTGTCCATGAATTCTTGGATAAGTTTTTGGTGATTTTCATTCATGATATTTTGTTGTTTTCTAAAAGTAAATAGGATCATGAAAGACATTTAAGGGTTATTTTGAAAACATAAAAAAAAAAGAAATTGTATGGGAAATTCAGAAAGTGTGAGTTTCGGTTGCATCAAATTTCATTACTTGGTCACATTGTTTCTAAAGATGGGATAATTGTTGATCCTACAAAAACAAAGGTTGTTGAATAATGGCCAAGACCCACAAATATAACCGAGATTCGTAGTTTTCTTGGTTTTTCATGCTATTACCGAAGGCTTTTTAGAAATATTTCACGGTTATCTAGTCCAATGAATAAGCTAACTCGGAAGGGTGTTAAGTTTATCTGGAAAAAAGAATGTGATGATTATTTTCAGGAACTGAATAGAAGATTGTTGAATGCTCCAATTTTGGCACTACCTTCCAGGAATGGTGAGTTTGTTATCTACAGTGAGGCTTCATTGAAAGGACTTGGGTGTGTCCTTATGCAGAATGATCAGGTAATTTCTTATGCTTCACATCAGTTGAAAACTCATGTGGTAAATTACCCAACACATGATTTGAATTAGCTGCTGTTGTTTTCACTTTAAAAATTTGGAGGCATCATTTGTATGGAGTAAAGTGTGAAATATATATTGATCACAAAAGTTTAAAGTATATATTCACTTAGAAATAATTGAACATGAGATAGAGGAGATGGCTGGAATTAATCAAGGATTATGATTGTACAATTCATTACCATCCGGGAAAATCAAATAAAGTGGCTGATGCTTTGAGTCAAAAAAAGTAATGCTTCATTAACAATGTTGCATTCAGAACGTGATCCTTTGGTTAAGGATTTGATGAACATTGTCATAGATGTTTTTGTTGTACGATGTTCTTTTGTTTTGTTTCAGGTATCAGTGAAATCTTCTCTATCAGGCAGAATCAAGAAAGCACAGAAGCAAGACAGTGAGTTGTAGAAAAATGTAGAGCTGGTTCAGAAGGGTAAGTTGCCTGAATTCAACATTGATAATGAGTGTGTTTTGAGATTTGGGAAGAGATTGTCTGCGCCTTGTGATTCACAGTTGAAGAGAGAGTTGTTATGTGAAGCTCATAGTTCACCATTTTCAGTTCATCCAGGCAGTACTAAGATGTATAGAGATCTTCGGGAGTATTACTGGGGGGATGGAATTAAAAGGGATATTGCTGATTTTACTGTGAAGTGTTTTACAAGTCAACATGTTAAATCAGAGCATCAGTTACCAAAATGGATGCTTTAGCCTTTACCAGATCCAAAGTGGAAATTGGAAAATATATCCATGGACTTCGTTGTGGGATTACCAAATACATTCGAGGTAATAATGCAATCTGGGTTATTGTTGATCGCTTGACTAAATCATCTCATTTCTTGGCTATACGAGAAACTTTTTCCCTAGATAGACTTTCCTGTTTGTATCTTAAAGAGATAGTCAGGTTACATGGAGTCCCTCTCTCCATTGTATCTGACTGTGATCACAGGTTCACTTCTATCTTTTGGAAAGGCCTTCAGAAGTCATTGGGTACTGAATTAAATTTTAGTACAGCTTTTCCTCCTCAATCATATGGGAAATCAGAATGAACAATTCAGACATGGGAATATATGTGACGTGCTTGTTCGATGGATTATCAGGGAAGTTGGGACCAACATATTTATTTGGTTGAGTTTTCATATAATAACAGTTTTCATTCCAGTATACAGATGGCACCATTTGAGGTGTTATATGGGAAGCGGTGTTGAACTCCAAATTTCTGGGATGAAGTGGGTGAAAGGAAGTTGATGGGACTAGAATTGGTAGAAGAGTTGGCAGAAAAAGTTCAGCTGATACAGAAGAACATGATAATAGCTCAGAGCAGGTAGAAGAGTTATGCAGACAATAGGAGGATGGATCTCTCTTTTGAGGTAGGTGATCATGTTTTTTCTCAAAGTATTACCATGGAAAAGTTTGATGTGATTTGGTAAGAAAGTAAAGACGATTCCAAGGTTCGTTGGACCATATGAAATTCTAGAGAGAGTAGGATCAGTTGCATATTGAGAGGATTTACCTCCGAGTTTATCTCAGGTACACAATGTTTTTCATGTTTCAATGTTAAGGAAGTACATGCCAGATCCATCTCATGTTTTGAGCCCAGAGGTAGTTCAGTTCGAAGAGAATCTCTCTTATAAAGAAAAACCAGCCTAGATACTTGATCGTAGAGAGCAACTGTTTCGGAATATGGTAATTCACCAGGTATAGGTTTTTTGGAAAAACCATATGGTTGAAGATGCGACGTGGAAATCTGAAAATGCTATAAGGGATAAATACCCCCACTTATTTTGATAAGTGAATAAAATTGCAAGGATGCAATTCCCAAAAGGGGGGGAAGGATGTAACATCCCAGGTAAATAATGAATAAATCATTTTAATTTTTATTAATATTTTTGAATTAAATATTGATATTACTTTAAAGGGGGTTCTATGTTCAATATCATAACTGATACGCAACAAATAGTTTCTTTGAAATCTTACATTGCACACTAGTAATGAAATAATATTATTTTAAATGGTAGTTAACACGTAGCCGTTGTATTGGCGGGAATGAAGGGAAATAAATAAGATATGATTATATATGTTTGTTAAATGTTTTTACATTTATCCAATAAATGATAAAGTCTTAAAATACGAAAAGAATTCAATTTTAGACATATATACTCTAACATTCACTAAAGATCGACTTATCACCTTTTGATGGTGAATCGTCCATAAATATAGTTTTGGTCACTCTTATAAATTCTATAGGACCAAATAAATTTCTTCTTTATAATTGGGACATCAAATTTTACTTTGTTTAAATTTTTGGTATTTTTCCGATAAAGTTCATTTTTTTAATGAATAGTGAAAAATGTTGTATTTTAATTCAAAACCATTTTTTAATATAATTTAATTATATGATTAGATTATATTTTTAATTGGTTTTAAAGTTCAATTAGAATATATTTTTATCATTTAATCCAATAGGGGTCGTTAGAATTAATTTCACTTTGAAATTTGACTTAAACTAGTGTCAATCTATTGATATTTATTGTTTCATAAAAACACGCTATTTGCTCTAAATGCGGGAATTAATTATTAAATTAATTAACGTAACTTATATGATTTGAATTTTGTATAATAGACATAATTTTTGAATTCAGAATATCAAATATTGCTTAGGGTGAATTTTTGGTATTTTTCTGAAAAACGTCAATTTTGATGAATAGTGAAACAACAAAGTGACAGTTAAAAAACTGATTTTTCGTTTAAATGAAAATTTTCCACATCTGTGTTTTGATTTTCAAAAATCCAACATAAATTTTTGTCATTAAGAAGTAAAATTTGGTTCAATGGTAAAAAAAATATTTTTTTGGTGAATAGTAACTTTTATGTTTTTAATCGTGATTAGAGGTAATTAGTGTAGTTTGAGGTAAAAATAATGTTATAATAAAATGAAATGACCAAGAAACATGTCCTAACCTTATTGGATGTGTCATGGCCAACCAAGATAATCAATGGGTCAACTTGGGGACCCCATGGAGCCACTTTGGTAGGAAAATGACGTTAATACCTTCTTATTTAAAGTTAAAATAAAAATGTCACAAACATGAGTTGTTTTACTAAAACAATTAGTAAATGGTGATATAAAAGTCATATTTTTTACTATAAATATTAAATAGAAAGATAAAATGATTTTCTACATCATTATATTTTATTTTGATAATTTTTATACAATAAATAAATTAAATTATTTATGACACCATGATGATGCAGCGATTACCTCATTATTTAACGATTTAAATAAAATGAAAAGATAATGAAAATCTAAGACCTAAACATGTAAAAAACCTATTTTATGGGTGTATTTAGAACTATTATCACCTTATCCTAGAAATATATATTTTTGGGACCTTTTAAATCCGAAAATCATTTTATAATAAAGTAGCTTTTTTTAACATCCAAGAGTGCCCCTCCTCTCCTCTAACAAAAGGCCCCCACCTCTACCTCCTTACCCACACCTCTCAAGACTTTGGCCCGGAAAACACTAGATCATTTTGTCTCTCCACATCCCTCTATTACTCCTAGAAGCCTCAATTTGGTCAGAAGTGTTCCCAAGGAAGCCTTTGAGATAAAAAAAATAGTTACCCGATTTAAAGGTAGTGTCTTCTATTGTGTTCTTATGTTTTATTTTGCTTCTCATACCACCTAAACTCTTTTTATTCATTTCTTTTGTAAAAACACCAGTATCATACATATACTAGGATTCTGTTATAACAATTATTCGGGATACACTTACACACACCTACATCTAATGGTTAAAGAACATACTGTTTCCGTGGATGGCGAATTTCTGCCTCACAAAACGATGATTGTTCAATATTCTTTTAACAACTTCAAAGGTGGCCATTAAGATGAAAATATATTTATATATGATATATAATATGTTTATGTTTTACTTAAGCTTTTTTTATTTTTCATTTATGGCATACCATTATGGTTTCCATTTTGGGTAAACGCGATAACTTCATTTTAGGTAGTGCGGACTACCGCCCCCTCAAAGTGATTTGATTCATTAATGACATATATGGGACGTATAAAGGATGTAATTAATGGTATTATATATGATAAAATACTATAATTATAATATAACTTTATATCATTATGATTCCATTCCATTAAATATGAAATATAAATGGAAGTAGCGTTCATGAGTACGTACGGCTTACCGTCTCCATGAACGGTGCATTTAATTTCTTACCTCTAAATGATTCTGTAATATTTTAAATGCATGTATATACTAGATATATATGATATATATGATATATACATCATGAGTATAACTATGGATATAATGGATACATGAATAACATGTAATTAAAAAGAGCATATTTTTGACTCAAGTACCAATGATCATTAAAACGACTGTTATTAACATAATTAATTACATAGTGTTCATGACATGGTAATAAGTTATAGAAAAGGAATAATGAACTTGAAAAAGGTTCTTATGCAAGTAGAAATTAACTCACATTTTTTATTCAGGACATTAAAGAACGATTGAGTCAAGTTGGACCCGAGGTATGGGACTTCGTCTCAGTCTCCTTTCATTGAGGCATATTTTGTTTTATACACAAGATTCTTTTATAAAGTTTATAAACCCCTTTGACTTTTACTTTTATCCAAGAGGTATCATTTTTTATATGAAGAGTTTTACTAACCGACAAAAGGGAATGTTTATTTCGTACGTATGCGGTGACAATGACTTCTCCGCCGCCGTGACCATTATTTGAGTTTCGACTTCCTCTACAAGCCATACCTTTTCTTAAAAGAAAAATAAATACCATGTTTTAATTTTCTTTTATTTTGGTATTAAAAATGGTTTTCATAATGTTTTTATTATATCAATGTGTTGTATTGATATCTTGTGATTGAAATGTGGAAATGTTATGTTTCCTTTATTTATGTTTTATGTAATATGATTATGTTATGGTTCCTGGGAATTATTATGAAGATGAGTGGTCCCGTGATAAAATAAGGGCGGGTGATCCCGATATAGCTCTCCAATGCATTGGGTAACGCGAAGGGCTTAAACGTTAAGGATTCTCCAAATAGATTTAGGGAATATACAGTGATGGGTATTCCAAACATAACCAAGAGGGTTACTCCATACGTAAGATTGTTATGAATGCCTCAAGTTACCTTTATGTCTTATGATTTCTATTATTTATTCATGATTTTATGAGGTATGTTAAAGTTCTTATATTTTATGAGTAAAGTATGATTTCATACATGGACTAATGTTTTCATTTCATACTTTTATATCCCTTACAGAGCTTTTTATGCTCATCCCATGTTTTTGAAATGTTTTTCACTGGTCAAGTGAAAGGTACATGATGTGATGATAGTGTCAATGAAGTGTCAAGAAAGAATCCATGTTTTATTTTAAATATGTTTCTATTGATGGAAAAAAATGAATACTATATTTTATTTTAACCACGTTGTTTAAATGTGGGATGTAATGCATGTTTTATGATTTAATTCTCTAAAACTCTAAACCTGAAAAGATCCTCAATGTGTAATATTATAATAACTCAATATTAAGTAAGATTTAAGGCTGGGGACTTATAATAAAACCCATATAAAGAACACATAACATATAAAGTTAACTTTGGACATAAACATAATTAAATGGAAGAACCATACGGTCTACTTCCACACATACTTAATGGAATAGCCATACGGTCAACTTCCATACCCAATGCATTGGAGGTTATAACATAACCACCCGTCCTGGTATTCACAACACCACCAGTCATATGGTTTATAATTTAGCCACCCATAAAATGTCCAAGTACCATCATTACACATAAAATATTGAAAATATAAACATTTCAATAACAACATTTCATTTGCAATCACAATAAGTAATTCCAAGATATTGAATTAATCAATCCATTTTCAAAAACAATTTAAAAGTGATTTTTGAATCAAAGTGTCCCATACCACTTTGAAGCTTATAATGGAATTATAATTTTAAAACATTAATTTCCATATAAATAAATACTGAAAACCATTTTGAAAATATGGACATTAAAGATAAATATTTAGAATAATGAATCTTTAAAACATTTATAATGATATTTTTGTTAAAGAGTTTTTAACAAAATGAGAGACTCTTGAATACAAATAATTGTGGAATAACATTTAATCCGAACTTTATAATATCATGAGAATAAAGGTATTCATGCTATAATATGTCGAAGGATAGTATACACACCATATAAGAGTGAATTGGGGCATAACAACAATGAAGTCTCAATGGAAATGTAAATTGAGATGAAATCCATTATAAAGATGGTATCCTTAAATTAAGGACAAATATATCACAAAATTATGTGTGAGAAATATAAATACACCCAATATAAGTGGATATTAAGTGTGAAACAATCATATGTCATTCACACATAATCATGGAAAAACAAAACCAATGACATAGGTATTTAACTTAATGAAAGGAGATTGAGTTATTATATCCCATAAAAGTTCGTAAGAATTTATCAATGAGATGATTATGTGTAGAAATAGTATATCTACACAAATTTTTGTGTAAATTACAACATATAGATTCCACACATAATCTTGGCATAATAAAATCAAGAAGTATAGTTTTAACCCAAAGAATTGAATGTGGGTTAAGAAGTTCACTTATAGAAATCCGACGGCCTAACGACGCCACATTAAAATTCAGAAAATGAGTTGATGAGAGAGAAAATGGTATCTCATCACTTGGAAATAAATTTTACATCAATAAGTATATAGAAGAACATATCCCAGCATAATAATATGTAAATTAAATGACATAACAAAAGAAGTCTTTTAAAAAGAGGAGGGTGAAAGGTCCCCTTACCGAGTTGGGTAACTTTAGAAATGTACACCCCATGGAAAAAGGGTCATACAATGAAGATGTTAATACCCATAAATGAAATTAGACTACAAAAATTGTATAATAATGGGCAGTACATAAACCACTCAAAGTAAATAGTGGAAAATGTAGCATAAATGTCACGGGAATAAAAGTGAGTTGAAAAATATCTTACGAAAACTCGGCAGCCTAACAGCGCCACTTAAAACTTCCAAAAATGGATTTATGAGATCAAATATGGTCTCTCATAATATGAACCTAAAAATTAAAGTATGAGTAAAATAAAATACCATCCCCAAACATAAGAAATATGAACTTAAAATAAATGACATAAAAGAGAGTACTTAAAAAGAAAGAGAGAGGTCGGATCCCTTACCTCGTGTCCGACATGACTCGATCGTTATTTAATCTCATGAATAATAAAATTTGGTAAATTTATAATTTAATAAGGACATACTATAAATAATATTATTCAGTTCATATCACATATTATAATGTTATAATAATTGGTTAATAAAGTGAGTTCATATCAGAAGTTTTTGTCGATGTTCGGTACATGGGTAAAAATTGAACTTGTTGGAAAAGAATTTTCGATGTCGTTATAGGTACATCATACCTAGAATAGTATTTATGTTTTAAATATCATATATATATAGTATATATTCATTTAATACTATTCAATAGCATTTGAAAAAAAATTAAAAGCACCGTTCATGGAGACGGTAGGACGTACGTACGCATGAACACTACATTCATTTTTTTGTCATATTAATAGAATTAAAATGAAATGAGATATATATATATTATAATTAAAAAATGATATCTATCATTTAGATGTAATATATTACATATATATATATTATATATATGTACTTATAATAGTACATAACATTTGGAGATAAGAAATAAAATGTACCGTTCATGGAGACGGTAAGCCAAACGTACGCATGAACGCTACTTTCATTTCTTCTTTTTTTAATATGAAATGGAATTAAATAATAATGATATAAATTTAAATTATAATTAAATTAGTATATCATATATAATAACATTAATTCCATCCTTTATATGTCCCACATATGGCATTAACGAATCAGATCACTTTGAAGGGGCTGTAGTCCGCACTTCCTAAAATGAAGATATCGTGTTTACACATAATGGAAACCATAAAGGTATGACATAAATTAAAATTACAGAATATTAAGGAAATAATAAACATATTATATATCATATATAAATATATTGACATATTAATGGCCACGTTTGAAGGTGTTAAAAGAATATTGAACAATCATCATTTCGGGAGACAGTAATTCGCCATCCACAGAAATAGTATGTTCATTAACCATTAGATTAAGGTGTGTGAATTTTTAGCTATAATACTTATTATAAAAACAACCTAGTATATTTAATATAATTTTTTTGTTGCAAAACAAATTAATAAAAATAGTATAGGGGTTTGGAGAAGCAAAATAAGACAAAAGAACACAAGGGAAAGCATTACCTTTAAATCGGGTAACTCTCTTTGATTTGAGCTCAAATGCTTCCTTGGAAAGGATTATAACCAATTTGAGGCTTCAATGATGAATATAGGGATGTGGAGAGATGACATGGTCAGTGGTTGGCCGATCCAAAGGCATGAGATGTGTGTGTAAGGTGGTAGAGGAGGGGGCCTTTTATAAGAGGAGAGGAGGGGCACTAATGGAATGTTGTAAAATATTACTTTATTATTAATTTTTTTTTTCATATTTAAAAGGTCCCAAAAGGATATATTTAGAGTATAAGGTTAAAATTATTCTAAATCCACCCATACAATATGTTAGTGACAAGTGTAAGACTTATATTTCACCATATCTTCTCATTTAATTTAAATCATTCATTTATGAGGTAATCACTGCATCATCACGGTGTCATAAATAAAGTAATTTATTTAATGTCTAAAAATTATAAAATATATATCATGATGTAGTAAATCTTTTTATATTTCTAATTAATATTTATAGTTAAAAATATGACCTGTATAACCCTATTTAAAAATTGTTTTAGTAAAATAACTCATGTTTGTGACATTTTTATTTCAATTTTAAATAAAAAGTTATTTATGTCATTTTCCTACCAAAGTGGCTCCATGGGGTTGTCAAGTTGACAAATGGATTTTAATGGTCGGCCATGACACATCAAATGCAGGGAGGACATGTTTCTTGGTCATTTCATATTATTAAAACATTATTTTTACCATAAATTACACTGATTACCTTTAATTGCGATTAATAAAACATAAAAGTTACTATTCACCAAAAATTATTATAATCTCATTGAACCAAATTTTACTTCTTAATGACAACCATGTTTGTATGATTTTTGAAAATCAAATCTCAGAAGTGGAAAAGATTCATTTAATCGAAAAATCACTTTCATTAACTACCACTTAGTGGTTTCATTATTCATCTAAAATTGACGTTTTTCAGAAAAATACCAAAAATTCGCCCAAAGTTATATTTTATATTCTGAATTCAAAAATGATGTCTATTTTAAAAAATTAAAAACATATAATTTACATCAATTAATTTAATAATTAATTCCCAATGTCAGAGGAAATAGCGTATTTTTATGAAACAATAAGTATCAAAAGATTGACACTAGTTTAAGTCCAATTTCAAGATGAAATTATTTCCAATGACCACAATTGGATTAAATGGTAAAAATATATTCTAATTTCACTTGAAAACCAATTCAAAAGATAATCTAATCATATAAATAAATTATATTAAAAAGAAGTTTTGAATTAAAGTTCAACATTTTTCACTATTCATTAAAAAAATGAACTTCATCGAAAAGTACGAAAAATTTACACAAAGTAAATTTTGATGTCCCGATTGTAAAGAAGAAATTTATTTTTTCAAATATAACATAAAAAATTGTCAAAAAGATGATTTAAAAGAGTTTCGTAATCAAAAGGTGGTTAATCGACCTTTTAAAGAATATTAGAATGTTTACGCTTAAAATTGGATTCATTCGCATTTTTAATCCTCTAAAATTTATTGTAAAAAGTAAAAATATTTGACAAACATATATAATAATTTTGTAGTTAGTTCTGTTAATTCCTACCATTACAACGGCTAGGCGTTAACTACAATTTAAAATAATATTATTTTATTATTAGAGTGCAACATAAGATTCCCAAGAAACTCATTGTTGTGT
This sequence comes from Viscum album, assembly GCA_963277665.1. NCBI lineage: Eukaryota > Viridiplantae > Streptophyta > Magnoliopsida > Santalales > Viscaceae > Viscum > Viscum album. Next base: position 203,811,322 of record OY728121.1, read on the forward strand.
ATTGGGTACGCCATTGAGCATAGCATACCCTTTAAAGTTATATTAATATTTTATTCACAAATATGGATAAATTTGAAAATGTCGTATTATTTATTTACCTCGGGTGTTACAGTAAAGATGGAGAAAGTGAATCCTGAAGGAAAAATGAGGTTTGGGATGAAACCCATACATTATTTCTGAAAGAGTTCTTCACGTTCAATTAATGTAATTAATAATGAAAATTTATTTTTAGAAAATTAATTAAAAACCACATTAATAATTATTTCCCTTATTATTATTTTATAAAGTTCATTTATGGTCTTTTTGATGATTTGTGGGATTCAATTTCATCATTCAAGTGTGTTTGTTTCCCTGGTTATCATGATTGATTCACTTAAGTACATGTATGATTGATCATGTAATAAGGAATGGTCATCCATAATTGAAATTATATGTTATTAGAATTTATACATAATATTAACTTTTCTTATAAGTAATTTTCCCCATATATGATGATGATTCAATATGTAAAATGTAAATAATAACCGTTTAAATTAATTTCTTGTTTCTTCGATCATCACAAACTAGTTTTGTTTTATTAATTAATATTATATATATAGTAGATATAAAACACCAAATAATTAGTAATATACGTTATACAACATTTTTCAACCATAATAACTATTTTATTATGATCCCAAAATTCATTATTAAAAAATGAATCGTCATCGTCTAGGAATGTGGTAAATCAACGCCTCATGAGAAATGTATTCATTTTCATAACAAAATTAGTGATGTGAATATAATTTAAGAGGGATATACCATTAAAAAATAGCATGAATGTATATGTATGATATTTTAATTATAATGTTACTTTTGAATGGGGGTGAGGATGATGTATAAGTGAGGAAGAATTTAATAGAGGACAAAAATGAATTTTTCTCTTGAATCATTTCTCATTGAGAAAATTTTTAAGGATATTTGAATTAGACATTCTGTTAATCCAAAAACACTATAATGTGTAGAGAGATGATGATATGGTAATTTGGAAGAATATAGTTTTTAAATGAGGCTAATGGAGAATAAATTGAATTGAGTAATGATTCTCTTTTTATACTTGAGATGAGGGGCAATTTAAGAATTTGATAATATACTAAAATATAATTAGTCTAATATTAGGTTGAAGATTTAAAAAAATATAAACATAATACGACATCATTTTTTTGATAGAATAATTTCATATTCTCCCTTATTAAATATTTTTTATATCTTAAACTAACATAATAAAATATTATATTTATGAAATATTTTTATTTTCAAATATTATTCTATTCATAAATATGACATTAAAATATCAAAACAAAGAGTAAAATTTCAGAACAATATTTTATGGTCTTTTAGGAATGTAATATTACTCAATAGAGTTATTGAAATAATGAGATAATGTCAAATTATATTTATTTTAATATTTTAATTGAATTTCTACAAATTTTTCATTAATTAATTAATTACTTCATCATAATTTTGCATGAAATTAATGTAATTATTTCATCCCTACAATTTTTTAAAAAAATTCAATGAATAATATAAATTTAATAGATTAAAATTAATATTTATGGTTGAATAAATCTTTGGGAAATTATATATTAATTTATTATTTAAATTAAAATTATAGTGTGAACAACTTGACTTTCATTTAAATAAAATATTATTATGGTTCTAATCATTATCTTGTGGATCCAAATGGGAATTAAATAGACCCTTAGTAAATAATTGTAATTATATAGTAAACCAGTAGTATTAAACTATGTTTTTGGGTCATTTAACGGTAATTATATTTTTAAATAAAATTCTTTTACTAATTTTCCTTATACTTTCTCTAGAACTGATCAACATTACACAACCATTAGTTTTAATTATTTCATATCTAAAATATTAAAATATATTAATATTATAAAAAAATAATTACTCTCCAAATTAGATTTTATATTTGATAATTAAGTATATTTAATCATATTAATTCCAAGATAGCTTCTTTAATTTTTTTAATTTAAATTATATCCCATTCTGCAAGAATTACACATGAATTTGGATAGAATTCGTGTTTTAGTACTCTAAAGATAGAATATATAATCCAAAACCAAAAATAATACCTAATAATTAATAAATATTTCATTATAAAAAAACATTCCACTTAATTATTATCTATAAGGAACCAAATTTGTCTTTTATAATGATGCTTAGGCACTGCGTCATGTAATGTCTCGACCTGGCTCACCCCTGAACTAGTGGTCGAACCGGTCACCACCTGACCTCTAGCACCTCTCTCCAAATTCTAGAGGATTCCAACTAGTAGTGAGGGTCTAAGGATATTCAGTGGGGAAACTATATCCTATTAAATGATTTGAACAATGGTATATCCGAGTAAATAATAATCAATAGCAAAAGTTGTAATATATAATTCAAATTTAAGTGGAATAAAAATATTACTAATATTTTAAAAGTTACCTATGGAAATAATACAAAATATGAATGCATGACATGTTATGGACAAATAAATTAAAACAAAAAAGCAATACAGAAATCTCTATATAGTAAGTAAATTACACATAAATGGAAACATAGCCCTACGACATTCAACTTGGGCATCTCGATATCTCGCTCGGTCCTCTACTCATATCTCCCATGTATAGGTAAACACCTCAACCAGGAAACCAAATAGAATCTACTAAGGTTCCCCTGTGCAATGGTGGATTATGTAGGGTGTTAGATATAAATCTCAGTTGGTCGGGACCATTGGTGTTTACACCAATATTGGTTATTAAATAAATAACTTAAATAGTGTGAAAACATGCATAAAAAAGTTTGCAGTACAAAGTAACTATATACCGAAGCCCCTGTTTTTACTACTGGAAAATGGACCTATCCCCACGGTTTTGGGTAAAACCTTGGGAATAGGTCTGGGATAAATAACCTATACCCATAGTTTTGAAAAACCGTGGGTATAGGGTTTCCATGTGTGTGCGGGAAATTTTTTTTTCAACGGGAAGGAAATTTTTTTGGCGGGAGTCTTATACCCACGATTCTTCCTTCTATACCCACGGTTTATATAACTATATTTAACTAAATGTAAATATATATACACATAATTGATGGTAGGTTAGTGGTTAGACGCGGTACATTGCAGCGAAGAGGTCGCGATATCGAAACCCACCTGTGGAATTATTTTAGGATCTATACCCATAGTTTTGAAACCATGGTTAAAAGCCATTGACACCGTGGAAATTGGGAATGTTTTGTTGACACGGTGGCAGACCAACTATACCCACGGTTTAGGAAAACTGTGGGTATAGGATGGGGACCTATATCGATGTCGTTCCAGCCCACGGTTCCCAAAACCGTGGGTATAGGCTATACCCTCGGTTTTGGGGGCTACACCCACGGTTTTGAACCGTGGGTATAAGACATTTTTCCAGTAGTGTTTAGCTGTAAGATGGTGTCTGAACCTGCAATATACATTTTTCATTCATACACAATAGTCAACAAACATTCATTTCTATTTATCAATTATTCAAACATTATTAAATTATATATGTCTTGTGATCCAACATATGCACCACATCCCATGTATAAGTCACTCAGAATAGATGTCTCTAAAGAACATCTATGCAATAAATGGAAAGACCAATTTCCATGATTGTTATTTTTCTTGTATAACACATCATATGATATTTAATTTAATCATTCATGTACTATTTCTAATCCAGTACACAAATAAATAGTTATTCACTTTTGGGTCTTTCCACTAAATTGGGATTCACCCAATTCATTTACAAATCTAAACCCTTTATCATATTCCATTCCCAAATCATTACATCTTCATTCATAAACAATTTAATTTAATCTAGTACGACCAATTTGAACAACATTCTAATGTAAATTAATGGGTTTATAACATCATTTCTAGCACCCTCGTGAGTATTTGGAGATTTATTTCTTGTATCACAACCCATGGGTATTTGGAGCATCAGCCTCTATCCCATAAAAAAATATTTTCATGCAAATTGGGAGGAGAACGTCAAATCTTGAACCATGTGATTATTTGGAGCATAATCCCCTGTCTCACAATACCTTTATTAGTCATACAAAAATATTGATCATTTTTGTAGAACCCCATGTCTCACACTCCAAAACCATCCAATAATTAAATCATAAATTAAATAATCAAATCCATTAATTAATTCAACAACTAATTAAAAACATAAAAATCACGTCAAATAATACTATATTTAATTAACCATTCCACACCTCTATAGATAATTATTAATTAAAATTTTTATTCTTAACCACACCCAAGTCGACTAAATAAGTCAATCAACATTTAATAATCCCAATTAATTAATTGAAATCAAGATAATTTATTCTGTAATATATCACAACAAAAGAACTTCATTTAATCTACCATTAAATTATCTCTATATACCCAAAAAAACTTATCACAATTAATTTTTGGATCAATTATCTCATTCTAATTCCAAGATTTCTTATTAAACCCCACAATTAAAAATCATAAATCAACATCATGGTTCATAACATTGAGCATTACCAATTCATCATTAAAATTAATTCATTCCAATTAATTAATTGAATAATTAATTAATTAATTCATACACATTAATCAATTAAATAATTTAAATAACTTTCATGTCATTGACATGTAGTAATTATTCCATATTTAATTATCTTGATTTTTCCAAAATAACATATCGCAATTAATCCCTAAATAAATTATATCTTTTAGCTAAATCAATATATTATAATTAATACTTTGATTATTTTTTTATATATAATCTGAATGTTCATAATTAATATAGAAAATTACTTACCTTACCATAGGCAATATAAAACATCATTTAATTATTTAATCGTGTCACATTAACAAATTTATTAATACCATCATAAAACCAACACATAGTCATGTCCCCATTTTTCTCACATGATCAGCATCATTTAATAACATCTAATGTTGAGAATCAACACATCCCATATTACATTCCAAATTTTAATCAAACACACTATATTAAAATTTTAGAAGAATTAAATATAAACACTTAATTACATAATTCAAATACAAAAAATTGTGCAGAATGAAATTTATTGTTGAATTTATTAAAGTTGATGACTTGAAAGGGGACCCCACCTAGAAGTGGAACCAATTAAATATTCCGCATATTGACATATGACGTCAACCAATCCGCAACTGGTCCTCAACTACACAAACACGACATTATGTATATATAAATATATATGTGTGTGCTCCCTCAACATTAATCAAAACTCACTAAAACATTACTTAGAATCAAAAAATGAAATTAAAATACTCAATGTACCTCATATAATGTACTTGGGACTCATATAATTTATCAAACTATAAATCAGATCGTGAAAAAACAAACCGCAAAAATGTATATCCTTACACAAAGCAATAGAATCAAGAAAAATTGAGTCCATCCATCTAACCATTGGCGTCAGATTCTGGATTATGGACCAATGGGTCCTGACACAAAAATCACATACCCTAAAAATAGAGGATCACAACAATTGGATTAAACCCGTACCTTAGGGTTTTGGCTGACCAAACAAGGTGAAAGAGTGGAGTCAAATGGCCGATGCAAATCATGAGTAATACGCAGACTGACTCACCATGATGAGGCAGACATGATTTGTGAATACTTTTGAATGAATGATCACATGAAAAGTGGAGTTATAGATATGGGTGTCACGCCGAAGAGGGGGATCGTGCTGCTACAAGGGTGCTGCCCAGGTGTCATGCGCTGCAGCAGGGGGTCCAGCTGGGAATAGGTCATGCTACATGTGGTGCACCACATGAAGGATTGACCATGGTGGGGTGATACCTAGGTGTTGTGTGTTGTAGTAGAGGGTCCAGTTGGGAAAAGGTCACGCTACAGGTGGTGCACTACAGGGAGGATCGGCCTTGGAGGGGTGGAGTAAGTGTTCTGGAGGAGGAGGTTTTCGCCATGGAGGAAGCCTACACCTATTTTGCATCGAACTTATAGGGGGGTTGCTTTATCATGGTGGAAAGTTAGACGGGTCCTCCCTTTAATTTATTTTCTAACAAATAACATTGAACCTTAATAAAAACAGGTATTAATTGAAACAATTAATAATGATGATCATTAATATGAAAATTATAATTATAGTCATATAATTATTTTTATTGTCACCATTAAAATTTATAATCATTAAATCTAAAGATACCAATTTATTGAAAAATACATGACTTTAAATAGTTCAATTAAAATTAATTGCCACAATTAATTATATTCTCCATTTACATGAATTTAATTAGTTATCTCAATGCTAATAATAATTACATCATCATAATTATTATTATTATAAGAAATCATTTTTTCAATTCTAGCCAAAAATCCAAAATCCATTAGTATTATTATTTATAAAATAATAACTATGATAAATAATTATTATTATAAAACTCATTAAACCGTAATAATGAAAATCTTATTATTATTACTCAAACATTTGATATAACCCAAAACCTCCATTTAATAATAATTCTTCTTCCATAATTCTAAAACTATTTATTTAATTAAATCATACTTTGAGATATCCAAAATCCACATTAATTTAACATAATTGGTACACCCCAGTAATCATACTAATAAAATGAATGAACATAAATGATACACCTTATTAATCATATAATAAAATACTTTTACATCCAAATAATTTTGGACACAAATTTAATAACAATATTAATAAAACCATTATTATTATATCACATTATTTTATTTAAACACAAAACTCTCAATAAATATTATTAAATTAATGTAAATAAAATATTAAACTGGGTTAGGTGCATGGGTTAGACTGTAACCGTGTGTTTCCCATGCAGATCCATTAAAGTGGACTTTTTGAGATTCGGTGATCCTGAGTCTCATCGGGACACCTGTGAAAATTATTAGGAAAGTATGCAAGTCCAAAAATGACACATTTAGGTCTTCCAATACTGAAAATAATTTTCTATTTCCCAGTTTAGAAATTTACCCATATATAAAATGAAAACAAATATGATAACCTTTTTAATTTAACCCTGGTTGAAAAAAATATGACATTACTATCTACCAACTTTAAAAATTTCTTGTCCTTAGAAGTCTTTGAGAATTATAAAAACATCATCTGACATATCGGGGTCAAAATGTTTTGTTCGAATGACAATTTATATTTTCAAACTCAGAATGCACTTTTAACCAAAACACATTTCCAGCCACTTAATTCATCAAAACTCAAGCCCAAGCTCACTAAGAAGAGCATACATATTAGGAAATTAGAGGGAACTCATTATTAAAAGGTATAATCATTATCACCCAATAGAAACTAGTTGCACATGATTTTCGGTAAAGACATTATAGTCCAAAAACACACACTCACACTTAAATTGGTGATGTGCCTTTTAAGGAACCATGATCACCATGTGAAACATTTTCACATGAAAGCCAAAAATTTAAACCAACCGGCATGTCAAAACACATGATTCCCATATGCCTATCTTTTACAAAACATAAACATTGACCCTCTTTCATGGTCTCGAAAAACTGATATCACATTTATCAAAAGCCCATTTTAATCAATTTAAATAATTTATTTCAACCTTAAAACATTTTAATAAATTTCAACAAACCCACAAGTAGTTTTTCATTACAAGTCTCCTGGTATTCAAAACATCCTCCCATGGAAAAATCGTCATTCTCTAACAAACATCTGGATTAAACATTAAATATTTAGTGTCATTTTATTTTTATCAGGAAATTCAGCATCTAAATTCCTTTGAACAAAAAGGAAACCTCTAAGGGTCACATTTATTCAATCCGAGTTATTTAAAAATCCACCCCACACTAGTTCATTATAATTAAAACTCGGCAGTTTTATATTCATATCCATTTTCAAACATACTGTGGTTATATGGTTCAGTCACATGGAAATCCATATACACGTCAATAAGGTTCACATACACCTTACCTTTTGAATTTGAATCCCATTTATGATATTTTTTCCCATTTCACATTTTATCTTTAGAATAAATTTTTAATTGTTTGAAAACATGGGTAACTATTTTTGCACTTTTAAGGTTCCCATACATCTTAAAATTGCAAACCATTTCCATTGTAATTAAAACCAAATTAATTTATCCAAATAAACCAATCATTTATCAGCATGGTAATATGATACTATAAGCATCTAACACAGATCAACATGTTGAAATCACAAATACATGATATAACGTAGAAGAATGGGACATAATCATTTAATATTATTACTCAAGCATGTTAATTATATCAAATAAAAATGTTATCTAAAAATTCATGCTAAATAAGTACAATACATGGAAAATATTCAAGGCACACAATCCATATTAGTAGGCATCCTACAAATGAAACTACAAGACATTGAATATATTCATGGGATGTTATTCTCTAAGTCCCTAATATGATGCATGTACTGCAACTTTCTTGCCATATTAGGCCAAGGTAATTTTTTTCATAATTTAAATAATCAACAAGAAATGACAAATAAACCATCCACAGAAGGTGAAATCATATCAATTGTAACCTCAAATACTATAAATATAATTTCCCATCCCTGGAACCGTGGTCATTTCTTGTAAATTGGGCGATCAGTCCCAAGAAAAACTATTAACCTAAGTGCTCACAATTTCCTAGTCTCCTGTCTACCAACCACACAATAGAAAGAAAATGGAAAAGAAAGAGAACATTACCTATGATACAACATTGAAACATCCTGACCCGGCTCACCTCTGAACCGGTGGCTAGACCGGTCACCACATTACCTCAAGCGCATCACCCCATACACCATAGGATATAGATTAGTAGTGAGGGTCTATGGATAGTCAGTGGGGAGACTACACCATCTTAACGGAGTTGAATAGTGGTACATCAGAGTAAATAAAAATCAATATCAGATGTAGTAATACATAATTTACAATGAAGTGGAAGTCAAATAGTACTCGTTATATAAAAATGTCCAATGCCAATTATACAACATATGGATTAATGAAATTTAATGGATAAATAATTAAAAGGATAAAAACAATACAAAATTCTCTACACATCATGTAAAATAAAAATAAAAGGCATTCAAGCTCAACAGCTTCCCACATGAGAATCTCGAGCTCTCACTCGGTCCTCTGCTTGTATCTCCCATGTATTAGTAATTAGATCAACCCTTCAAACAAATTGAATCTACACAGGTACCCCAGTGAAATGGTGGATTGTGTATGGTGTGAGAGGTAAATCTTAGTAAGTCGGGACCATCAGTGTCTACCCCAATAGTATACATTAAATAAATAATTTAAACAGTGTGAAAGCTTGCATAAATAATGTATTTAGTATAAATTATCTATATAACCATGTACCTGCATCATCCCTAAGCTCATATCTGAACCTAAATTATACATTTTTCATTCAAACAAAATAGTCATCACACATTCACTTCTATTTATCAATAATTCAATCCTTGTTAAATTATATTGGTCTCGAGATCCAACCAAATCCCGACATCCCCCTTATATGTCACATAGAACAGATGTCTCTAAAGACCATCTAAGCAATCATTGTAAACACCAAATTCCAAGATTTTTCTTTCGTTGGGTAACGCGTCATAAGATATTCAATTTAATCATTCATGTAATATGTCTGAGAACATCCACCAAAAAAATAGTGATTCTCTCCTAGTTCCATCCACTAAACATTGATTCACCCAATTCATTAACAAATCTTAACCCTTTATCATATTCAATTAAAAAATCATCACTTATTCTTTCATTAACCTTTTAATTCAATCATGTACCGCCAATTGGACCCACCATCCAATTTCAATTATTGGGTGTATAACGCTATGTCTAGCACCCTCCTGAGTTTTTGGAGCATCAGTCCTTGTCTCACAACACTTGGGGATTTGGAGCATTAGACCATGTCCCATACAAGACTATTTTCATGCAACATGGGTGTAGAACGTCATGTCTTGCACCTCGTGAGTATTTAGGGAATAAGTCCATATCTCACAACCCATTTATCAATCATACCTAAATATTTATCATTGTGGTAGAATTCCATGTCTAAAACCCCACAACAATCCATTTATTAATTTATAAATTAATTTATCAAATCTTTTAATTAATTAAACAAATAATTAACAACAAAAAACTCAAGTCATTTAATTATACAATTAACTAACCATTCAACACCTCAATAGATAATAATTAATTAACAATTAATTATTCTTAACCATAAGTATGTCAACTAAATAAATCACTCTACATTCAATTATCCCAATTCTTTAATAGAAATCATGATAATTAATACTCCAAATTATCTCTAAAAAAGCGCATCACTAAATCAATCATTAAAATATCACTATTTAGCCAAAATAGTGTATCAAAAGTAAATTCCGGATCAAGTATCTCATTTGATTCCTACATTTCTTAATCAAACCAACCATTAGAAATCTTAAATCAACATCATGGTTCATAACATTGAGCATTAACAATCCATTATCTAAATTAATATATGAAAATTAATTAATTCAATAAATTATTAATTTGTTAATACACATTAATAAATTAAATAATTGATATCTATTATCATCAGTAACATATAGTAGTTAATACATAATTAATTCTCTTGATTTATCAGAAAAAACATATCGTAATTAATCTCTGAATAAATTATCTCAATCACCTAAGCCAATATATTATAATTAATCCATTAATTATTTTTTTATTTACATTATCAACGTACCTAATTAATATATAAAATGAATATTTTATCTTTTCGAAAATAAAAAAACATGAAATTATTTAATTGGGCCACTTTAAAAAATTTAGTAAAACAAGATCAAAAACAACACATCGTCATGTCCTCATTTATCTCACATGGGATGTGTCATTTAATAACATCCAAATTTGTGCATCAACACATCACACATCACATTTAGCAATTTATTCAAACATACTAAATTTACCATTTCAAATCATTCGATATAAACAATTCACTACATAATTTAAATACCAAAAAATTATAGAAAGCATTTTATTATTGCATTTATTATTGTCGAGGACTTGAAAGGGGGCCCTATATCAATGTGGAACAAATTCAATATTCAACGGCTTGACATATGATGTCAACCAATCCATAACTGGTTCACAACCACAGACACATGCCTTTATGTATATACATATATACACACTTGCGCTCCATCTACATTAATCAAAAACCCCTGTAACATAACTTCAAATCACTAAAACGCAAGGAAAAGGCTCAACGCACTTCAAATAATGATCTAGGGACTCATTTAATTCGACAGACACTAAATTAGATGGTGGAAAACAAACCGCAGAAATGTATATCCTTAGCTGAAGCTATAGAGTCAAGGAAATTTGATCCCATCAACCTCGCCCTTGGCGGTAGATTCCAGATTATGAACCAATGGGTCCTGATTCAACATTCGCATATCCTAAAAATAGATAAACGCAACAATCATATTATAACTGAACCTCAGGGTTTTGGCAGACCATACAATGTGAGGGAGGGGAGTCAAATGGCCAATGAGAATCACAATTTATATGTAGATAGACTCACCTTGATGAGGTAGATATGACTCCTGAATAGTCGGAAAGGAATCGTCACGTGTAAAGTGGTGTTCGGGAGAGGGGGTCACGCACCAAAGAGGGGGTCTTGCTGCTATAGGGGAGCATCTCAGGTGTCATTTTCTATTGTATGGTGGTCTGGCTCGGAGTAGGTCATGCTGCACGTGGTATACCGCAAGGAAGATCATCCTTGGTGGGGCACTGTAGGTGGTCCGGAGGAGGAGGGATGTGCCATGGAGGAATTATGCACCTCCTGTGCATCATACCAGAAAGGGGGGTACACACTTCAGTGTGCGGGAAAGGGAGAATGGTTCTCCCTTTAATTTATTTTCTATCCAATAAAATAAAACATTAATAAAACCCATATATTTATTGCAAAAATTAATAATAATTATTATTAATATAAAAATAATAATAATATTCATACCAATATTATTATTGTCTCAATTAAATGTTGTTCTCCTTAAATTTAATACTCCCAATTTATTTTAATGACATGTGACATGATATAAATCAAAAAATAATATTCCCACAATTAATTAAATTCTCCTTTCACTTGAATCTAGTTATTTAACTCTATAATAATTATAATTACATCTTCATTATTATTATTTTTATTAAAAAATCTTTTTTTTCAATTCTAACAAAAACTCCAAAATCCATTACTATTATTATTTATAAAATAATAACAAACACAATTACCAATAATTATAACACTCATTAAACCATAATAATAAAAATAATTTTATTATTACTCAAACATTTAATATAAACCATAACCTCTATTTAATAATAATTCTTCTTTAGAAATTCTAAAACTCCTTATTTAATTAAATGTTTCTTTGAGATACCCAAGATACACATTAATTTGACAAATGTGCTACACCCCATTAATCATGACATTAAATATTTTAACATCCAAATAATTTAAGACACAAAAATAATAATAGTAATAATAATAATATTATTATTATTATAAGAATATTTTTCTATTTAAACACAAAACTAAAATTTAATATTTTTTCATTAACATAATTAAAATTTTAAACTTGGTTAGCTACATGGGTTGGACCACAACCATGCACAGGTTGTGCCGATCCATTATAGATGACTTCTCTAATTTTAGTTCTCCCAAGACTCATCAGGACACCTTCCAAAATTATCTGGTAATTACGCAAGTCCAATAATGGCACCTATAGGTGTTCCAACACTCATAATAATGTTATAGAGTTCAGTTTAAAAATTTACCAATAGATAAACGATTTTTTTTTGAAAACGTTCGTAATTTAAACCCTTTTAAAAAAACTGGACCTTACACGCCTACATTGACCTTACTTTTCATACATATCAAGAAATAAATTATACCTTAATGGTTAAGAAATAATTCATGTAAAATATATATATTATAATTTCATAATTTATTAATTTTATATTTTTAAGAAATTTATATAACTTGTATGACATTGTAATGTCATTAAAATAATGTATTTGTTAAATAAAACATTACTATTTTACAAATCATCAAAAATTTAACTATATTTAGAAAATTCAAAAAATTTCACCCTAACAAATTCTCAACATTTATATTTTTAAAATGGACTGCATTATATGAAAATAATTTTCCATATATTATAAATTTAGTTTTTAATTAAAAACATCATATATTTGAATAATACAAATTTTAAATATATACATAATTTATTACAATATGAAAAATTAATTAAGCTCTCAAAAAATTATCTTATAAATTTAAAAATACTAAATAAAAATTTATAAATATATTTTTCTGAACTAACTTTTCCTTTAACTAAATATTTTATTTATAAAATTGTAAAACATAAATGTTTCAAAAAATTTTAACGATTAATTTAGCATTTTTAAAACATTTATTCACATATTCCATGATATAAATATATTATATTCTGATTCATAAGATACATATTTTTTAAAATATTATCACTAGTAAGGTTATTATTCTATTGGCCATATTACTATTCTTAATGGCCACAATATGATTCCAATGGCCATGTTAATATTTTGCTGTATATCAGGGTCTTAAACTTGGTTTTGAGTGCAATGTAAGAGATTGAAGACGTTAATGTGATAAATCCTAAAATATATGGGATACATTTATTGTGAAAATATTAACCCAAATTGTGCTTTCTCATATAGGTTTTTGGTGGAAATGCATTCAATCAATCCTACATGAAAATATATTTCTTTCTGATGTTAGGTTATGTGGATCTACATAGAGACATTTTGTAATGTTGATGACTCAATCCTCACGCCCTGTGAAGAAACCCTTATAGGTCCATAGATCACATTATTATACTATGTTTAACCCCTTTTAGGGTCTTGTGTATCCAGTCAGGTTTTTTCAAAGTGGTATTAAAAAACTATATAGTATTTTCCTTTATATAATAGAATGAAATTCTACTTGACTAGCCCTCATTTATGGTAATCTTGTTAGATAGCTGAGATAATTATTGTTGGGCACTAGGGAATTTCTAATGAAATATGATAATGGTGTATTAGCCTATATGGATGCTTGATGACTGTCTTTTATTTATCTTGTATGTAGGGGTATTGTGACCTCCAGGGAGAAGTTCCTTATAAGGATGAGCGGAGTGTAGAAGGGCCCGTGTAGTCTGTGTTGTCCATTTTAACTCTTGCAGGTCATTAAAATCGTTAAATTATTAATATAGGCTTGATCTTTTGGGAAAGTTGGTCAGAATTTGTGGCCCATTTTTGAGATTTGATCTATAGGGATAGGTGGGATATCTAGAGGCCCTTATTTTTGAATCGAAGTCTGGTAGGTAGACATTTGTTCTGATTATGGGTAACCTTCACGAGAGGTTGGACCATGTTTTCCTACTCCTTTTTAGGCATTGACCTCAGGGATATGCGCATTTTGATACTCAGGAATGGGTAGTTCTTGGGTCCTATGTTATGGGAATTATGATTCCATAAGCTACTAAGAAAAATCTAAGGTGATTTGGTATCATGACAAGATTTTATGGAAAGGAGTGTTCAGGTGCTTGTCCCATTCAACCAGCTTTTTCGCTATTACGAGTATAGTCAGTGTGTGGTTGGATAATCATGATTGGAATGACACTGGTTGATAACTGGTCAGGGAATAAATTGTGGTGTAGGTGTGGAGACTGATTTTGAAAAGAAGTTCCAAGGGAGATTCTGGATTAATGAGGCTAATATATATTATAGCATGGTCTTCTTAGCAATGTATTGGAGGAATCATTATACTATATGTCAGGTGATATGGTACACACTAGTTGTGCATCATACCATTAGGTTGAAAATCTATGGGTTGTTGGGTACAAGATGAGGACCAATGTTTTTAATGACACGTTATTAGAAGGCTTTCACAAGAGTAATGACTAAATGAAAATATCCCCTCCCTGTGAGAGGTTAAATATGAATTAAATTGAGTATTGGGAGATGTATGACCCATATTTTGACATAGACACGCTTTTTCGGGAGACAAGGTGTCGGGTGTTGGTTAACGGATAATTATCCTCTTGATGTTAGCATGGATCAGAGAGATTTGTACACATATTTTCAATGATTCATAGTTCACTCTTTTTTATATATGAACATTCATTATCATGAAATATTCTTGATAATGTTGAAAGATTATCGGCCCTACGATCATCTAATTTTCGTTTAAATATCTTTCTAGGCATGATAGAGGAACCTGCTAAGGTTTCACTCAGGGACTTGTGTAAGGTAAGGCATATGGTGGGGAGTGAACCATTCTCTACATGAGGTTTGTGATTCTCATTTTCAATTGAAATTAATCATTTTCCAAGGCCCATTTTTTAATTGTTTTCGGTTTTGAGATGATAATAAGGGCATCCCTATGGTGGGTTTTCCATCATCAGTTGCGGATAAATGCCTACCATTTTATAGGTAGTTGATGAATATATGATATTTGTAGTTGGACATTAAAGATAGATTTTCTGTGATGATTTTTCGTTTGAAAGAATGTTTTATAGTCTTATGACTAGGATTCTCAGGTATGAGATGGTTTATGACGGGGAGGATGTAATAACCATGTTTTTCGAATGGATTTTTGTTTATAAGTTTGAATTTTTGTAAATGAATTCATGTAATTGGAAAAATTATAATTCTCCCATATCTAATGAACATGGATTTTTTTAACACTCTATTTCTCAATGAATAGGGTGTTTTCCCGATGAAAAATGTTTGGTTGAATTTTGAGACATTCTATTATTAGATGAATATTTAATACTTAATATAAAATAAATTAAATATTAATTTATTCAAATAGGTTCTTTATGTGGTTTTTTTGAATGGGTTTTCATTTTGAGATTCATTCTCTATCATTCAGTATAAAATTTAATGGTTTTATATGGAGGAAATAAACTCTTGTTGGCCACCATGGATGAGACCCTTTTCTCTATTTCATTTCTAATCTTTTATGCCTTCTCATTCCATTATTTTAATTATTTTCCTTTCATGGCTTATCAAATACACCCATATAGTTTATCCTTCATGAAACTGAGAGAGTCGAGAAGGATAAGGATGAATATGGTGAGATATGGTGGGAGGGATGTAATACCACAGTGCTTAGGACATTCCAGATCATTGTGCACTAGTTGTGGAGTGTAAAAACAGGTGAAGCATCAAAGGATTATACCCAAAGGAATTACATTTTTATGTTATCTCCATATATACCCATAGATATAAAATTTCTCATTTTAAATACTTTTTTTTATTTTTATTACCCTTTGTGGGTTGATCTTTTGTTTCTAATTGGAAACGAGGGTCCTGGGGTTATTTCATTGTTTTCTCTTCGAAAAAAAACCATCAATTATGTGCCTTGTTTTTCCAACATGTGTTGTGTGTTATAAATATTTAGTAGAGAAGAATTTTATTATGAAGATGACTTTTATGGGAAATAAATTCCATTTACTAGGACTGGACCATGTAGTTGAGTACCCAGTTAGACTGCTCGTGGAAGAGGCTCATGTCATGTAAAGTACATGCTCAGCCCCCATGTGGGTTGCACGCTATGTAGACGTACACATATAGAGAATATACATGTCTCATCCTTATTAGGTACATGTTAATGTACCCCATGTAGGGTACATTCCTTTTATAGGACCAAAACAACATGTATTAGAGATTTTACATATCATATCAGGAAGGAGTACATGATCAGGTGGGCCTTGAGTTTAGTTGTTCTGTATTAGGCTAGACACACTGTTTTTCATCCCTTGTTACCCTTTGATAGGATTTCATATATTCTCTACATTAGTCATATTTTGATGTGCTATTATTCCATTATAATTATATTTATTCATAGATTAAGATGGAGAAAACCATGTGGATTTAAATGCACTACAATTTGGCATTTCATGCTTTTCTCTAAATGGATAGGTTCTTCCCAAATTATTGAATTTAATTGTATCCTGAGATTGATTCCCCTGATCTAAGATGAACCATAATATATCACCCATTAATTATTCCCCTATATCTTTTTCTTGATGATGTATCCTTTGCAAGATGACCCCTTATGGCCTAAGAGACTGTGAGACTAGCTATTTCTAAGAATATATTGTTGAATTTTTCTACTAGGGATTCGTCCTAAGGGATCCCATATTGGATGCCTCTATCTTCTACCATTGAACAATGGTCCTCTATGAGATGTATTTTCTTGTATCTAATCCTAGATAATCCTTTTTTGGATCCCATTACGAGTGTACAATTCTGAGGACTACAAAGAGGATGTCATTTTATTCTTATCATTAGATTATCCCTTATAGGATTACTCCTTTTACTTTTTCCACTATAGATCCCATATATTATGCATATAAGTATTTTATTAGAAGGTCTCAGTAGGTGCCATGATTTTTTACTACCCCTTAGTTAGTGTGTTCAGTGTTTGGGTAGATATGGTTCTGGGTATCACCGTAGAATGCATGCTAAACATTTAATCTCATGTGGTTGAGGCTGTAGTTATGTGTTCAAGAATTCCACCACCATCACTCATTTTTTATACATTCATTTCATTATTATTAATGCAATAATTATTACTAGTGGTGATTCCAATTTTGTGGTTTGTTATCCAAATGCAAGGTGACTTTCAATCCCATTGGGATGGCCCGACATGGTTTCATGGGACCAGGCATCAATACCATGATATTTCTTATACAAATAATTGTACCTAGTGGAATTATTATTGATCTAGCTAGTGAGTTTTTACATATTATTATTACAATATGGGGATTACTAGATCTATTTTCCGGTATCCTATTTTTTATCCTATGCTTATGATATACGGTCAGGGAATCCCTAGTAATGATACCCATGGATGATTATGCTCTCCTAAAATATGAGTATGGTTATGCTCTCCTCAAATCCGGGGTTCAATGATAATGATTACACTCTCTTCATCCCATGTTTCTCAATATATGGTTATGATCTCCTATAATTGTTTCTTATGGAGGTTCTCACCTCGACATGTGGTTTATGAAGGATGACAACACACTCCTTTATTTTTCTTATTATGAGTTTCTCGAGACCTACCCTCAATGATCGTGATTATGAAATTTTACTTTATCATGTTGATTAAGAATGGAATATCTCATCAATGAATTTTTTAGGGAATTATATCAAAATATTTAACATAAAGGGATGGCATGATGTCTCACGATTGAGCTCTCCTAACACATCAACTATGTTACAGACACATAGGGTTAACCTAAATCTCAATTTCTTGACTGCAAATAGACTTAGACCTAGGGCTAGGATATTTTAAGTGTTTTACCTAGAGTTGGTGGATTGTAATACAGACATGGATTTCATATAGAGTTTTCTCATGATGGCCAATATTGTTATATTACGATTGAGATTATGGACACAAGAATTGAATACTGATTGTTTTCATGTTATTTCATTCACCTTACTCTAGTATAGACATATATAGGTATATATATATATATATATAGGTATGGGACTATTTATATATAAACTCATTAAAATATGGATATCCATGTTTGAACTTTCCCAGATGAATGGGATTATGAACCAGGGGTTCAACAACGGTTTCATGATTATTAGATCTAATTATCTTTTTAGTTCAGTGTCGGTAAGGATGATCATGTTTTATTTTTTAGAATTTTGGGTAGTGTATTTTATAGGTTAATATTTGGGGTGGCCTTATAATATTATTTATAACCACTGCATGTTCACCTCAGTGTGTATATTGAACTTTTGTATTATTTAATGGTTGATCAAAAATGCATGTGGATAAGGTTTAGGCCTAGTGTTTTATGATTTAGTAGTGTTTTTCATGTGGGTTCTTCAGATTTGACTAGTGTACATTGATAGTTTCTCGAGAATGGGTATGTGGTATGGCTCAAAGTTAGCGGTAGATCCTTTTAACATTTTTTGATTATTTTTTTCATTCCTATATTTTTATGGTCGCCCGAGTTGGTGAATTCTATTTTATATTTGAAATAGTTGTTCATGATTCTCTATAATATTAAGTAATTATAAAATCATGTTCTATTTCTATTTATTTACTAATTACACCCTTTATTTATTTACTACTTTGTATGATACATGGCTATTTATATTATTTTTGAATGATGATATGGGTGCATAGTCTACCCACTATCACAGACTAGGTGCTTGCTACTACTCATAAGTCTCAAGAATACAGGAAGGTGCACATGAGGTCCCATTGAGAACCATCTCAGTGCATTGGATCAATCACATTATTGTTGATACATTATATATATGAAATTCTTATTTTCTTGCATAATCCATCACCAGGATCTACTCTTCTATGAACACTCAATCAAAACTTATTTGAAATATTGGGCTTGTGGAAATTCAGTATTTCAACATTAGATATAATATTTATATTTATAGTTATTTCCACTTTCAAAATTTTCTAAAAAATTTTATTTATTCTTACTAGATTCCATAAAAACCCACGTCTACTAAAACATCTTCAAATTCAAATGATGAGAATTTTCCAAAAACTAAAATCATACATGAATTTGTTTTATGAAAAACCAAAATCCATGGAATATATATATTATAGATATTTAAAACTCTTCCATACTGAAATGTTTCCTCATCCTTAAAAAATAGTCATTATCAAATTATAATAGATACATACATTATTAAGGTAATAAGTCAATTTATCATACTCATAAAAATAAATGTATGCCTAAAGATGTTAAAACCCCAAAAAATAACCAAGGATAAGTGTCCAATCAATTATTAAAATATAGTCTCAATTCAACACATTATTATTATTTTATTGACATTAATCAAAAATTAATCAATATTCATGCCACTAATGATCTAACTTATAGGGAATACTTTTCACCCATCACCCAGGATAGTACATACATTATTTTTCAAATTCCGTATTATATTATTTCTATACATGGGCCAGTAAATAATCTAAATATATAATTATAAAATAGAACAAAAAAATAATGTTATCATGTTTCTATGGTTACAATAAATAATAGAAAAATGGTTGGTGGATAATAATGTGAAAATTTTAACCGAGAAGGATTGAAAAATGAGCATACTTTAATTACATATAATGTCTATTGTTTAATATATAACTTTTCATAATTGAACTTTCTCCTTCAATAATCACTTCCAATGATAAAATCATCACTTATTTTTCATCTTTCAAGTAATTCATGAAAAAAATATTTTATAAAATGAAACTTTTATGTGCATAATTTCAGATTTTTTATTCAATTTATTTAATTTATTTTTAACTTCCATCTCATATTTTTTATTTTTTTACCTTTATAGAAAAACATTTGTTAAATGAATAATAATTTATAAACCTTATTCTATATAATTAAATAATAGATAATTCCCAAAAAATTTATCAAAGAACACTCACTTATTGATACCATGAAACAACAAACACTCACCTAATGATCAAATAAAAAACAATGAAATAATAGTAATGAAATAGGGCTGGAAAGATAATCATGCCTGTAATGTGGATTCCAATCCTGAAAATTCATGGACTCTATGGGATCCAAAAAATATCACACATAGAGTACGTATTGTGATAAAATGGTCAATGATGTAATCAATTAGTGTCCTCAATAATTCTAGGTTGTTAAATATCATAATACAATGATATAAAAAAGAATTGTCTTAAAGGTATGAACATCACAATTTCTCTGAAATATGGGGTATAAAAAAGCATTATGAAAATTTCATAGAATAATTATTTGAATGGGTAAAAATAATTGGACATTCATTTAATGGAATGATCAATAATAATCATTCTCTGGTCAAAAGATTACATGAATCAATGACAATAATATTTACAATATTAGCAATTTCATTTAAATGGTTAAAATTTTAAATAAGGAAGATTCATTCAAAAATATGAACATATATATCCAAATTTATGTTCATGATATCTCATGTTTTAAACACGCCGATATCTCAAAATAAAATTATCATTTAAATAACACTATGTAAGATATATTTTTCCATAAAAACACCAATAAATAACATGTGATGACATATTACAAACAAAATAGTAAAAATAAGGATAGTACATAATTATGATATATAAATATTATTATTTTATTAAAGGAAAAATTTTAAGGATTAGAAAATAGGTCATTAGTTTGAAATGATTAAAATTGTTCAATTTTAATATTGGTAATTTTCACATTTAAAAATATTTCAAGAATTTTTTATTTATAGAAATCCCCCATTTAAAAGTAATTTAATTTATAAAAAAATTAATTTTCTCAAAATTAGATATAAATTTCTCTGTAAAAAAATTATGACTACATGACCATTAAAAAGGAAAATATCATATATAATAATTTTTTCTATATATATATTTTTTAATATAATATAATAATTTAGGTCCTTAATATTTAAATTTGATAAAATGAATTAAATTGATTGATTCAACATATCGAAAATATCTAATTATTACATTTTAGGATTTCCCTAAAAAAATTTATTTTTGGTTGAATAGTTACAAATAAAAATTTAATAAAAATTATAACATTTATTATATATCCCTGTTAAAATAATAAATTGAATGTTTATGAAATAAATTGGGGACCAATATATATTTAACAAGTAATATAATCAACTAAAAATTTAATTTTAAAATTATAATTCTATTTTTAACATTATTTAAATATCATAAATTTTCTTAGATGAAGAAAAACATACTTTGTTCATCTCTTTTACTAAAGCATTCTTATGGTTCATTTTGGTTTTTTTAATGTCAAATAAGTATTATTTTATAAAAAATAATTCAATTAATTTTACTATAATCAACAATATACAAGATTTCTGTATAAAATCAAATTTTATGCTTAAAATGATTTTCGAAAAATCTATTATTCATTTTGTTTTTGTGAACTTATATTAAAAGTATTTTATGAAAACACAAGAGATTGAATCATTTAAAATGGATTTTATTTTTTATTTTTATTTTTTATTTTTTTAATGATTTCAATTTATTATTTTTTAATAATTAATGTTTACCTTGGTAAATGATTATTACCATTATAATGGTTAAAATGGTTAACTATCGGTAAAACTAATAGATATGGATTCAAATATCATTCAAAATTATATAAATGTAATTTATGATGTTTATTTAAACCCTATCATATCATATTTTTAATATCTGTAAAAATTGGAACCATATTTTAGGAGAGATATCTTTATTACATTTTAATGCTCTTAATATTTTCAATGGTTACACTCTTGTACTTATTAAAGGACACCTCCCCTATTCAATTATATACACACCATTTGATCAGAATATTTTTACAGAAATACCCACCCAATAACCTTATTTATAACATATGTGTTCAATTTTCCCCAAAAGACACATCATAATATACTTAAGGTGTAATAAAAAGGATGATATCAAGGGGGAGTGGAACATGTTCAATCAAACATAAATCCAAGGTGTGGGTTTAGCATCTCATGTTTATTTTTTGAAATATATTTTAAAATACACACCTACATAAATTATATGGATTATATAATTCCCATTATATTATTGATACCATAATTCACTATTAATTCATGGTAATTAATGTTACATTTTATCTTCTCCCTTTAATGATGTTCTGATTCATGTGTTATGAAATCTATAAATATGATTTTCAATTTTGATACCTTATAACATGTATGATATTGTGCACTATAATTTATTTTATATATTTTACTTACAACCAAATATAAATATTTTGGAATAATATTTAATTATATTCTTTTGATTTCCATAACTATAAAACATTATAAATTTTGGTGTACTTTGATTAGAAACATACAATATTTGTAAGAGTTTATTTTTTGATCCCTTTTTATTGAATATTACTTATTCTTAAAATTAAATTCCATGATATATAGAATTTTTTATCTCATTGACCCCATATAGTACCTTACACATTAGTTCTTTCAGTGGTTTATGTGTATTCTTCCCCACGACCATTTAATACTCTAAAATAATAGAAGAATATTTTTTAATAAAAACTGGCCTTCTTATCAACTTTTTTTTTCAAGTAATCTTTTTCTTCCATATTAAAAATAATTATTTTAGACAAATAAGTTTTTTAAAAAATTATTTATGTATTTATTTCATATTATTTTAGAATTGAAATTTTATTCAAATGTTTCAATGGATTATTTTTTACATTTTCCACATAACTCTTTTTTTTTCTTCAAAAAAGTTTATAATGAATCTCTTTTTAAATTTTCTGCATGAATAGATTTTCCCACCTTCAAAATCATTCTGTTTTATTTATTTGACATACAATTTTTTTTAATGTAATATGTATTACCATTATTTTTTTATTTTTCATTTTTTTATGCTGATATAATTTTATTATACATGTGAACTAGATTTGATTTCATTTATGAATTTTTATCTTCCACACGACATTTGATTACTTATGAATTTTTTATTTTAATTATTATATTTGTATAAATTATTTTACAAATGATTTTTTATTTCACTTTTAATCCTTTTCATTATAGTTTTTATGAGGTTTATATCTTCATTTTTTAACAAATTCACAAATACTTTCAGAAAATTCTTTTTAAAGATTCACATCAATTTTACTCTCTATTTTCCAAAATAATTTTAATTAATAAAAAACCATAATATATAATGAATTTATTGTATATTTGATTTATATTATCTTTATAATCATGGATTTATTCAATATCATATCTAATAACGACATATCCATATACTATCAAATATATACGATGTAAGCATAATATTTTACATAATCAGTTCGGGGTGTTTACCAAGAATGATAGATCATTTATTGATTTGGGAAAACTTGAATGTTCATATAATTTTCAGTTATATATTAACTATTATTTACTACTATGGAAATTTTTTTATGTATTGTGGAAATATTTATATTTCAGTTAAAAATTTTCCAATAAGATTGTTTATTACTTAGTCATGTTGATTATGTATTCTATTAAATTTTTATATTTGATAAATGTATTGGACATATTAAGTGACATGTGGTTTCTATCTTTAGATAACTACTCAATGAATAGATATGTAATAGGAGACAAACTATCCTAGGTATTTAGTGATTGGTTATCCAATTATTTATGATACTGTAGCCCAGGGCCATGATAATATTTTTATGACGTCTTGGCATAAGGCCTACCAATATTATTATGATTTAAACAATTATTCATTCAATCATAATGATGTCAATAATTTTTTTCCATGTCATTATTTAAATAGTTATTATTGGATATATTTCACACAAAATCAATTCTTATATTTTATAATTATTTTTTATTAACCCTAACATATTATTTATATTGTATGTATTAATGATATATTCTTCTATTCATTTTCCATTACGAAGCTTCTGACATCATGTTTTATTATTTTTTCATTTACCAGGATTGTGAAAAAACGTATTAAAAAGTTATATCTATATGGTTATCATGTGTTGATAATTGTTTAGGTTATCCTGAAGCCTTGTTCTTGGATAATAACTTTTTTAAAAAATGGGAAAAATTATTATTAAATGATAATGATAGGGATTTTGAAATTAATCATTTTAAAAATTCTCCTAGTATCTAACTATAAAAATATCATAGGTATGTAATTGACTCAATAATATCTCTATATTTGTAATTATTGAATGTCAAAATTTGGTCACTTGACTTTTTATCGAAGCCATTATGTTAAAATCATGTTTATGGGAACCATATGAGAAGGTATATGTATCGAATACTAAATTTAGTGTCAAAGAATGTTTCTTATAATTTGATATATTATATGTTATTGAAATATTATAATTTAAAATATATATAAATCATAAATGTTTCAAATGATATTTTGGTATCTTAATTTAAAATTTGTATATAACATTATAAGTTAATATGTTATTATCAAAAGTTGATGTATTATGTTAAATCAAAAGATATTAATTGATGATTTGATTTATAATGATAAATTTGTATTTATCATCTTCAAAAAATATTTTGTTATAATTTAACTTGATATGATCACCCTAAACATTTTCATTTTTGGTAAATGGTTAGAACCAGTATTTAATAATTTAACAGTCGATGTGAAAGACTATATGGAGGTTATATAAATTTGAAACCAATAGAGACAAGGGTTAGAGTGAAAAAAATGTGGTTATTCATAACATTCTATATAAGGCCCCAGCCTTAAACCTTACTTAATCTTGAGTTATTACAAGATTACACATTGAGGATCATTTCAGGTTTAGAGTTTTAGAGAATTAGACCATGAAACGTGCATTACATTACACATTTAAACAAAGTGGTTACATAAAAGACAGTATTAATTCTTCCCATCAACAGAAACATATTTAAAATAAAACTTGGATTCCTTCTTGACACATCCTTGACACTATCATCACATCACGTACCTTTCCCTTGACCTGTGAAAACATTTTAAAAACTTGGGATGAGCATAAAAAGCTCAGTAAGGGATATAAAAATATGGAAAGAAAACATGAGTTCATATATACATAAGAATGAAAACATACTTTACCCATAAAACATAGGCACTTTAACATACCTCATCAAACCATGAATAAATCATAGAAATCATAAGACATAAAGGTAACTTGAGGCTTTCATAACATTCTTACGTAGGGAGTAACCCTCTTGGTTACGTTTGGAATACCCATCACAGTATATTCCCTAAATCTCTTCAGAGAAACCTTAAAGTTTCACTCCTTCACGTTACCCAATGCATTGGAGAGCTATATCGGGCTCACCCGCCCTTAGTCTATCACGGAACCACCCATCTTCATAATAATGCCCATGAACCTCAACATAATCGTATCACATAAAAAATGCATAAAGGAAACATAACATTTCCACGTTTCAATCACAAGATATCAATACAACACATTGATATAAAAACATTATGAAAACAATTTTCAATACCAAAATAAAAGAAAATTAAAACATGGTATTTATTTTTCTTTTAAAAAGAAGGTATGTCTTGTAGAGGAAGCCGAAACTCATATAACGGTCATGGCGGCGAAGAAGTCGTTGTCGCCGCATACGTATGACAAATACATTCCCTTTTTTCGTTTCGTAAAACGCTTCGTATAAAAATGATTCCTTTTGAATAAACGTAAAAGTAAAGGGGGTTTATACACCGTATAAAATAAGGTTGTGTATAAAATAGAATATTCCTCAATTAAAGGAGATTGAGACGAAGTCCCTTACAAAGACGGTATCCTTGGTTTAAGGATAAATCAATTACATAATTATGTGTGACAAACGAATACACAGAATATAAGTGGGTATTAAGTGTAAAAAAATAAGAGTACATTCACACATAATCATAGACCGACATATTCAAGGTGTACAAGTTTATCCCAAAGAAACTAAATTGGGTTAAGAAGTTACCTTGCAATAATTAGACAACCTAATGGCGTCACTTCAAAATTCAGAAAAAGAGTTGATGAGAGATAAAAACGGTATCTCATCACTTGGACATAAAATTCACATCATTAAGGATATAGAAGATCATATCCCAAAATAATATTATGTGAATTAAAATACATAACAAAATAAGTCTTTTAAAAAGAGGAGGGTGAAAGGTTCCCTTACCGACATGGGTATCTTTCGAAACATACACCTCGAGAAAGAAAGACAATACAACATTGATGTAAATACTTATAAAAGAATGTATATTACACAATGAGTAAAATAATGGGTAGTACATACACCACTCAAAGGAAATTGTGGCAAATGTAGCATAAATCTCATGGGTATAAAAGTGAGATGAAAAATCCCTTACGAAAACTCGGCAGCCTAACGACGCCACTTAAAACTTCCAAAAATGGATTGATGAGATCAAATAGGGTATCTCATCACATTACAATAAAATGTACAGCAAGAGAAATATAAAAGAACATCCCCCATCATAACAAAGGGAAGATTAAAAGAAGTGACATAAGGGAGAGTACATAAAAATAAAGAGAGAGGTTAGATCTCTTACGAAAATTCGGCAGCCTAACGGCGCCACTTAAAACATCCAAAATGGATTGATGAGAGAGAATAGGGTCTCTCATCACATGAACATAAAAATTACAGTACGATTAATATAAAATAACAACCCAATAACAAGAAATATGTGCTTTAAAAGGAATGACATAAAAGAGTGTACTTAAAAACAAAGAGTGGAGTAGGATCCCTTACCTCGGGTCCGACATGACTCGATCGTTCTTTAACGTCCTGAATAATAAACTTGAGTTAATTTCAACTTTATTAAGAACCATTTTTTAGTTGATTATTCCTTTTATATCACTTATTTCAATGTTATAAACATTATTTAATCATTTATGTTAATAATGTTTGTTTTGTCGATATTTGGTTCTTAAGTCGAAAGTGGACTTCTTACAATTACATGTTGTTCTTGTGGTCAAATGTTCATTATATCCAGAATTATATTCATGATTTGGATATCATATATATCATATATATCCAGAATATAAATGTATTTATAATATTACATAATAATTTAGAGGTAAGAAATGAAATGCACCGTTCATGGAGACGGTAAGCCGTACGTACGCATGAACGCTACTTTCATTTCATTGTCATATTAATGGAATTAAAACTAAATGATATGTATGTATATTTTAATTCCAGAATTAAATTCATCATTTATATGTATCATTCATCATATATATCCATTATATACGTGTACTTATACTAGTACATTACATTTAGGGATAAGAAATGAAATGCACCGTTCATGGAGACGGTAAGCCGTACGTACGCATGAACACTACTTTCATTTCTATCACATACTTTAATGGAAAGAAATAATAATGATATAGAGGTATATTATAATTCCAGTATAACATCATATATAATAACATTAAATCCATCCTTTATACGTCCCACGTATGGCATTATCGAATCACATCACTTTGAGGGGGCGGTAGTCCGCCCTTCCTAAAATGAAGATATCACGTATACCCATAATGGAAGCCATAAAGGTAATCCACAAATGAAAAATACAAAAGATTAAGTAAAACATAAATATATTATATATCATATATAAATATATTGACCTCTTAATGGCCTCCTTTTAAGGTGTTAAAAGAATGTTGAACAATCATCGTTTCGGGAGGCATAAATTCACCATCCACGGAAACAGTATGTTCGTTAACCATTATATGTAGGTGTGTGTAAGTGTAGCTCAAATAATTATTATAACAACATCCTAGTATATTTAAGATACTGGAGTTGTTACAAAATAAAACAATAAAAATAGTTTAGGGGGTTGGAGAAGCAAAATAAAACAAAAGGACTCAAAAGAAGACATTACCTTAAAATCAGGTAACTCCCATTGGTTTGAGCTCAAAGGCTTCCTTGGGAAGACTTATTCCAAAAGTGAGGCTTCAAGGAGTAATATAGGGAAGTTTAGAGACATAATAGGAATGTTTTGGCCGAGCCAAAGGCTTTGGGAGTGTGGGTAAGGAGGTAGAGGTGGGGGCCTTTTATAAGAGGAGAGGAGGGGCACTCTTGGAAAGTAAAGATAAGTTACTTTATTTTAAAATGAGTTTCGGATTCAAAAGGTACCACATTGATATAATTAGATTATAAGGTGATAAGGGTTCTAAATGCACTCATCCAATTGGTTTTTTCCATGTGTAGGTCTTAGATTTTACAATATCTTTCCATTTTATTTATAACCATTATTAATGATGTAATCGCTGCATCATCATGATGTCATAAATAATTTAATTTATTTAAAGTCTAAAAATTATAAAAAAAATACTATGATGTAGGATTTCTTTTTATCTTTCCAATGGCTATTTATAATAAAAAATCTGACTTGTATAACCCCATGTAAAAATTGTTTTAGTAAAACATCTCATGTGTGTGTCATTTTTACTTTAACATTAAATAAAAAGTTATTTATGTCATTTCTCAACAAAAGTGGCTCCATGGGGTCCCCAAGTTGACCCATGGCTTGTATTGGTCGGCCATGACACATAAAATGAGGTTAGGACATGTTTCAAGTTCATTTCTTATAATTTAAACATTATTTTTACCTTAAACTACACTAATTGCCTCTAATCGTGATTAAAAACTTATTAAGTTACTATTCACCAAAAAATTATTTTAATCCCATTGAACCACATTTTACTTCTTAATGACAACCATGTATGTCGGATTTTTGAAATTCAAAACACAAAGGTGGCAAAATTTCATTTAAAAGGAAAATCAGTTTTTATAAGTACCACTTAGTGGTTTCACTATTCATCAAAAATTGATGTTTTTCAGAAAATTACCAAAAATTCACCTTAAACTATATTTGATATTCCGAATTCAAAAATGAAGTATATTTTAAAAAATTCAAAACATATAAGTCACATTAATTAATTTAATAATTAATTCCCGCTGTCATAGAAAATAGCGTGTTTTTATGAAACAATAAGTAGCAAAAGATTGACACTAGTTTAAGTCTGATTACAATGTGAAATTAATTCCAACGACCACTATTGGATTTAATGGTAAAAATATATTCTAATTTCACTTTAAAACCAATTCAAAATATAATCTAATCATATAAATAAATTAGATTAAAAAGAGGTTTTGAATTAAAATACAACATTTTACACTATTCATTAAAAAAATGAACTTTATCGGAAAGATAATAAAATTTTTACACAAAGTAAATTTTGATGTCCCAATTCTTAAGAAGAGTTTTATTTGGTCCAATAGAATGTATAAGAGTGAACAAAACTATATTTAATGACAGTTCTCCATCAAAAGGCGATAAGTGAACCTTTAGTGAAAACTAGGGCACATACGCCTAAAATTGAATTCGTTCCGTATTTTAAGCCATTATCTTTTATTGGATAAATGTAAAAACATTTAAAAACATATATAATCATATTTTAGTTATTTCTATCCATTCCCACCAATACAACAGCTACATGTTAACTACGATTTAAAATAATATTATTTTATTATTAGAGTGCAACGTAAGATTCCCAAGAAACTCGTTGTTGTGTGTTGGGTACGCCATCGAGCATAGCGTCCCCTTTAAATTCATATTAATATTTTATTCACAAATATGGATAAAAATGAAAATGGAATATTCTTTATTTACCTGGGGTGTTACATCCTTCCCCCCTTTTGGGAATTGTGTCCTCGCAATTTTTAAAATTGAGCTTCGAAACATCCTTGAAAGTCCCACATCGGAACAAGAGTCGGTAAAACAATCACTTTGAAATAATGGGAGAGAAGTACAAATGTCACCCGAGATAACCCATACTAGGATTCCAAGTATGAAAATATGGATATGGAGGAGAAAACAAAGGGTCATGTTCTGATGGAGAGTGATAGTAAACATGTCTAGGAGAAAGTTAACAATGAGAAAATCACAAACTTGTGATGGGTTAAACGATATTAGATTCCCCAGTAGGAAAAGTTAATAGACAACATTTTTGTGTTAAGTTACTTTTTATTGAGGAATTTATTCATAAGGAAACATAATCACTTATCATGTTGACTTTCAAATTTTACTAGATTCCTTAATCAAACTCATATTTTTTTCCAAAAGACGAGTATTTAGGGAGACTTGTTCGCATTAAGAGTACTATAATCAACTTCTAGAGAATCACATGATCCACAATAGAGAACTATATACATCCCATGTCATTAGACTCTAACCAAAACCAAAACCAAAAAGGTTAGTACATGATCAGATAATTCAGAAAAGGATAACCCTTTATAAAAAGATAATCTATTCTTAATCTCCAAAATTTTTCCAACAAAACCCAATGTTCAACGAAGACCATTAGATAAACAATTTTTCCATAAAATTCTTCAAATTAAACCAAACTAAGATTGAAACCCAAATATTTAAAGGATTTAGTCACATAGTCTTCCATTTTAAATCGTAACATTTATCTCTAAACAACATCAGTTGCTCCTAAAGTCTCGTATTGAAAAGTAATTAACATAATCACATATCCTCCATGATAGGTTAATCATTTTCATAAATAACCCAAAATCAACTTACTCTTACTTAATAAAATCATATAACTAAAAAGAACCAGTCAAACTAACTAGGGACTTCACATAATCCAGTGGTAGGCGATAAATACCAGTCGCACTTTGGTTGTGGGATCGATTCCCGCAGCTTTGTCCGACGCGACGGGTAGTCACACGGTCTGCGTGTTGTCCTTTTTCCAAAACTATATAATTCTTAAAACATTCCCCAAAATGAGATAAAATATTCAAAAATAATCATAACATATTTTAACCTCAAGTTTATCTCATGCCTTTCATTTTCCATCATATCATATAATAACCCATAATTACCTCAAAAGTAAGGATCATATAAGCTCTAATGGTTACCTTTATAATTATTACATGAACTTACACATCTATTGGTCATCTCTTACATGATGCATTATAGAAAATACCAAGGTTCAAGTGGCTGATCATGACTCCTTGATAGTTGGTTTAGAACAACCACGAGTTTCCTCATTGAATACCCCATTTCATCTAGTCTCTTAATCAGAGAACCACCACAGTTTCCTTCAAACCAATTGTCACTTTGGTGCCTGCTAGATCCATCCATTGACTAAAAACAGAAATTTCAGTGTGAGTATATCAACAAAACCATCATGTACTAGTGAGGAAGGTAAACACTAACATATACTTACTCATTCACATTATTTAAAACTAGGACTCTTTCTGAAATCCTAACCATTATGGTAATGTCACTTATGCTTAAAGAATACCCTAACCTCTAATGTTATCTAAACCGACCTCTGATACCAACTATAAGGCCACAACCTTAAACCTTACTTAATCTTGAGTTATTACAAGATTACACATTGAGGATCTTTTCAGGTTTAGAGTTTTAGAGAATTAGATCATGAAACTTGTATTACATTCCACATTTAAACAAAGTGGTTACATAAAAGACAGTATTAATTCTTCCCATAAATAGAATCATATTTAAAATAAAACTTGGATTCTTTCTTGACACATCCTTGACACTATCATCACATCACGTACCTTTTCCTTGACCTGTGAAAACATTTTAAAAACTTGGGATGAGCATAAAAAGCTCAGTAAGGGATATAAAAATATGGAAAGGAAACATTAGTTCATATATACATAAGAATGAAATCATACTTTACCCATAAAACATAGGCACTTTAACATACCTCATCAAACCATTAATAAATCATAGAATTCATAAGACATAAAGGTAACTTGAGGCATTCATAACATTATTACGTAGGGAGTAACCCTCTTGGTTACGTTTGGAATACCCATCAGATTATATTCCCTAAATCTCTTCGGAGAAACCTTAACATTTCACTCCTTCGCGTTACCCAATGCATTGGAGAGATATATCGGGCTCACCCGCCCTTAGTCTATCACGGAACCACCCGTCTTCATAATAATTCCAAAGAACCTCAACATAATCATATCACATAAAACATAAATAAAGGAACCATAACATTTCCACCTTTCAATCACAAGATATCAATACAACGCATTGATATAAAAACATTATGAAAACCATTTTCAATACCAAAATAAAAGAAAATAAAAACATGGTATTTATTTTTCTTTTAAAAAGAAGGTATGGCTTGTAGAGGAAGCCAAAACTCAAATAACGGTCACGGTGGCGGAGAAGTCGTTGTCGCCGCATACGTATGACAAAAACATTCCCTTTTGTCGTTTAGTAAAACGTTTCGTATAAAAATGATTCCTTTTGACTAAACGTAAAAGTCAAAGGGGTTTATACACCGTATAAAAGAAGGTTGTGTGTAAAATAGAATATGCCTCAATGAAACGAGATTGAGACGAAGTCCCTTACAAAGATGGTATCGTTGGTTTAAGGATAAATCAATTACATAATTATGTGTGAGAAACGAATACACAAAATATAAGCGGGTATTAAGTGTAAAAAAATCAGAGGAAATTCACACATAATCATAGAACGACATATTCATGGTGTACAAGTTTATCCCAAAGAATCGAAATTGGGTTAAGATGTTACCTTGCAATAATTAGACAGCCTAATGGCGTCACTTCAAAATTCAGAAAAAGAGTTGATGAGAGATAAAAAGGGTATCTCATCACTTGGACATAAAATTCACATCAATAAGGATATAGAAGAACATATCCCAAAATAATATTATGTGAATTAAACGACATAACAAAATAAGTCTTTTAAAAAGAGGAGGGTGAAAGGTTCCCTTACCGACATGGGTATCTTTCGAAACATACACCTCGTGAAAGAAGGACAATACAACATTGATGTAAATAATTATAAAAGATAGTATATTACACAATGAGTAAAATAACGGGAAGTACATACACCAATCAAAAGAAATTGTGGCAAATGTAGCAAAAATCTCAAGGTTATAAAAGTGAGATGAAAAATCCCTTACGAAAACTTGGCAGCCTAACGGCGCCACTTAAAACATCCAAAAATGGATTGATGAGATCAAATAGGGTATCTCATCACATTAAAATAAAATTTACAACAAGAGGAATATAAAAGAACATCCCCCATAATAACAAAGTGGAGATTAAACGAAGTGACATAAGGGAGAGTACATAAAAAGAAAGAGAGAGGTTAGATCTCTTACGAAAATTCGGCAGCCTAACGGCGCCACTTAAAACATCCAAAATGGATTGATGAGAGAGAATAGGGTCTCTCATCACATGAACATAAAAATTACAGTATGATTAATATAAAATAACATCCAATAACAAGGAATATGTGCTTTAAAAGGAATGACATAAAATAGTGTACTTAAAAAGAAAGAGTGGAGTAGGATCCCTTACCTCGGGTCCGACTTGACTCGATCGTTCTTTAAAATCCTGAATAATAAACTTGAGTTAATTTCCACTTTATTAAGAACCGTTTTCTAGTTCATTCTTCCTTTTATATCACTTATTTCAATGTTATAAACATTATTTAATCATTTAAGTTAATAATGTTTGTTTTGTCGATATTTGGTTCTTAAGTCGAAAGTGGACTTCTTACAATTACATGTTGTTCGTGTGGTCAAATGTTCATTATATCCAGAATTATATTCATGATTTGGATATCATATATATCATATATATCAAAAATATACTTTTATTTATAATATTACATAATCATTTAGAGGTATGAAATTAAATGCACCGTTCATGGAGACGGTAAGCCGTACGTACGCATGAACGCTACTTTCATTTCTTTGTCATAATAATGGAATTAAAACTAAATGAGAGTTATTTATATTTTAATTCCAGAATTATATTCATCATTTATATGCATAATTAATCATATATATCCATTATATACATGTACTTATAATAGTACATTACATTTAGGGATAAGAAATGAAATGCACCGTTCATGGAGATCGTAAGCCGTACGTACGCATGAACGCTACTTTCATTTCTATCTCATTCTTTAATGGAATGAAATAATAATGATATTGAGGTATATTATAATTATAGTATAACATCATATATAATAACATTAAATCCATCCTTTATACGTCCCACGTATGGCATTAACGAATCACATCACTTTGAGGGGGCTGTAGTCCGCACCTCCTAAAATGAAGAGATCACGTATACCCATAATGGAAGCCTTAAAGGTAATCCACAAATGAAAAATACAGAAGATTAAGTAAAAAATAAACATATTATATATCATATATAAATATAGTGACATCTTAATGGCCACATTTGAAGGTGTTAAAAGAATGTTGAATAATCATCGTTTCGGGAGGCATAAATTCGCCATCCACGGAAACAGTATGTTCGTTAACCATTAGATGTAGGTGTGTTTAAGTGTAGCACAAATCCTTATTATAACAACATACTAGTATATTTAGGATACTGTAGTTGTTACAAAATAAAAGAATAAAAAGAGTTTAGGGGTTTGGAGAAGTAAAATAAAACAAAAGGACTCAAAAGAAGACATTACCTTAAAATCAGGTAACTCTCTTTGGTTTGAGATCAAAGGCTTCCTTGGGAAGACTTCTGCCCAAAGTGAGGCTTCAAGGAGTAATAGAGGGAAGTGGAGAGACAAAATGGGCAGGGTTTGGCCGAGCCAAAGGCTTTGGGAGTGTGGGTAAGGAGGTAGAGGTGGGGGCCTTTTATAAGAGGAGAGGAGGGGCACTCTTGGAACGTAACGATAAGTTACTTTATTTTAAAATGCGTTTCGGATTAAAAAGGTCCCACATTGATATAATTAGAGTATAGGGTGATAAGGGTTAGAAATCCACTCATCTAATTGGTTTTGGCCATGTGTAGGTCTTAGAGTTTACATTATCATTCCATTTTATTTAAATCCTTTATTAATGAGGTAATCACTACATCATCAAGATGTCATAAATAATTTAATTTATTTAAAGTCTAAAAATTATAAAAAAAATATTATGATGTAGGAAATCTTTTTATCTTTCCAATGACTATTTATAATAAAAAATATGACTTGTATAACCCCGTGTAAAAATTGTTTTAGTAAAACATCTCATGTGTGTGTCATTTTTACTTTAACATTAAATAAAAAGTTATTTATGTAATTTACCAACCAAAGTGGCTCCATGGGGTCCCCAAGATGACCCATGGCTTTTCTTGGTCGTCCATGACACATCCAATGAGGTTAGAACATGTTTGAAGTTCATTTCATATTATTAAAACATTATTTTTACCTTAAACTACACTAATTACCTCTAATCGTGATTAAAAACTTAATAAGTTACTATTCACCAAAAAAGTATTTTAATCCCATTGAACCAAATTTTACTTCTTAATGACCATCATGTATGTCGTATTTTTGAAATTCAAAACACAAAGGTGGAAAAATTTCATTTAAACGGGAAATCAGTTTTTATAAGTATCACTTAGTGGTTTCACTATTCATCAAAAATTGAAGTTTTTCAGAAAATTACCAAAAATTCACCCTAAGCTATATTTGATATTCCGAATTCAAAAATGAAGTCTATTTTAAAAATTTAAAAACATATAAGTCACATTAATTAATTTAATAATTAATTCCCGCTGTCATAGCAAATAGCGTGTTTTTATGAAACAGTAAGTATCAAAAGATTGACACTAGTTTAAGTCTGATTTCAAAGTGATATTAATTCCAACGACCACCATTGGATTTAATGGTACAAATATATTATAATTTCACTTTAAAACCAATTCAAAATATAATCTAATCATATAAATAAATTAGAATAAAAAGAGGTTTTGAATTAAAATACAACATTTTACACTATTCATTAAAAAATGAACTTTATCGGAAAGATAATAAAAAATTACACAAAGTAAATTTTGATGTCCCAATTCTTAAGAAGAGTATTATTTGGTCTAATTGAATTTATTATAGTGAACAAAACTATATTTAATGATGGTTCGCCATCAAAAGGCGATAAGTGAACCTTTAGTGAAATCTAGGGCATATTCGCCTAAAATTAAATTCTTTCCGTATTTTAAGCCTTTATCTTTTATTGGATAAATGTAAAAACATTTAAAAACATATATAATCATATTTTAGTTATTTCTATCCATTACCGCCAATACAATGGCTACATGTTAACTACGACTTAAAATAATATTATTTTATTATTAGAGTGCAGCGTAAGATTCCCAAGAAACTCGTTGTTGCGTGTTGGGTACTCCATCGAGCATAGCGTCCCCTTTAAAGTCATATTAATATTTTATTCACAAATATGGATAAATATGAAAATGTCATATTCTTTATTTACATGGGGTGTTACATTCTATCTATGGTTATGATTATCAAAATGAATATAGACGACATTCCCAATTCTATAAATAAATGATAAATTCCGATTCATTTTAGCTTATGTGATAAAGATCTTGAACGTAAAAAGAATCAACTTATTCTGAGTATGGAATGATGGAAGAAGATCCTATCGCTTTATCTAGAAATAATAATTACACGTTCATATGTTTTATGGGGGGAATATTACAGTAAAAGTCAATGTAAAAATAAACTTTTTAGTTAGCATAATGAAAGGGAATAAATTTATTCATACAGTATCAATTGAATGTTTTAAATGTATTTATTTCGGGAAATGAAAAACATTATTAACTATGATTACAGATCATGAATGATATCAGTAAGATCCAAAAAAATATATATTTAAAAATGTCATTTGTTAAAGATGATGAAAATATGAAGAGCATATTAATGTTATGAATTATTTTAACTATATTCTCATTCTGACAAGGATGGTGATATAGTAGAATGAATGTCCACAACTATTGGATCATTATTGGCTAGTAATAAATGAGTGGTATGGTTAAGTAATAAATAGGAAACCACTTTTCTTAGTACTACATAATGGGATTATATCTCTGCTAAAAAGGATTTTACTCAACAATAGTGGATGAAGAAAAACGTGACTGTTGGTGATGAGTTGAAAAAACCAATGGTAATCCACTATGATAAGAAGAGAGTGATTTATCTTACAAAGAATCGTGTTTATACTTCTCAAATGAAAAATATTGAAATCATATATAACTTAATCAATAATAAAATGCTGGACATGGTGTGATTAAAATGGATCATGTTCGAACTGATGAAAAAGTGGATGACATTCTGACAAAGCCATTAGAATCACATATGTTTGAGAATAATCGATTAATCATCTATAATTAGCCACCTCCAAATGCATGATGAGGTTACAATGAGTTCCCTCTACCCAGTTGTCTTAGTTTTTTTAATTTATTAGTTTTTGAAATGTAGGTTTATAGTGGAGATGCGATCAAGGGGGAGTTATTTTTGGAGCACTAAAAGTCAAAATTGAGGGTCTTTGGGTGTCATTACAATTAAATAGAATGTATTAATTAAATTATTCAAAAGGTATAAAATTATAATAGATATTTAGAAACGATAATAAGAATTCGGGGTTATGAAGAAATAGTTAGAGATTATCTTGGACATCATTAATCCTTAAAAAAAAATGAGAGCACAATTCATGGTTCCCCTTTTGTTTTCTTCACTGATATATTATCACATAGTCATAGAGTGTTGGATGATTTTCTCACCACATATCATGTATTGATAGGGGTAGTTCTATATTGAATTTATCTTCATATTATCAACAATCCCAAAGAGGGAGATTGTTGGAACCGTGGTTGTTCTGTTATGGATATGATGTTTAGTTTTTTTTTTCAATCCACAAATGGATGATTAGTGTCACGACCCGTCCTCGGGGCTCGTGTTGTGACTACCCCAAGCCCGCCTTCCATAGGCCAGGGGCTGACGACTAGCACCAAGGCGTAAATCTCGGTAAAAAGGGAAGGCATTGCCTTTGCAATGTAAACAAGCACCACAGAGTAAGCAAGCGAAAAGTAAACACTAAGTAAAAACAGAGTACAACTAAAAGTGCGGAAAAGTAAATGAGCCATTATACAAACCCAAACTGAATGTAAAGTACAACTCGAAAGGGAAAACAAAAAATGTAAAGTAAAAGCCGCTACACCGAGTTGTCCACTGGAAATCCCACCTGAAGGGTGGGTACAGATAGCTCCACTACTCCACGTGTCCCACCGTCCGCTCCGAGTACGTCCCGCCCAGTGGTCCTCCTCCAGGTACTGTCCTGCTCTGCAAGCCTCAACCATGATCAACGTTGTCCATCGTCTGCAACCAACACAACGTAGTGCGGGCATAGCCCGTGCAGGG
The DNA here is from genome assembly GCA_963277665.1 of Viscum album. Taxonomy (NCBI): domain Eukaryota; kingdom Viridiplantae; phylum Streptophyta; class Magnoliopsida; order Santalales; family Viscaceae; genus Viscum; species Viscum album. The sequence goes on from OY728121.1 coordinate 203,850,285, forward strand.
GTGAGTATAAGCTACTCAGTAGGGAACCCAAGACCCCTAAAGGTCTCCCAAAATCCACAAAGGATAAACCACAAAGGTGAGATACAAACATGAAGTAACAACCAACACTGCTTAGGTATATTCCCATACATATACCTAAGTCATCAATTCCAATATTCTCCAACCTCCGAGCCCAAGTAGAAATCAGTCCACACAAGAAAGTATACGTATTCCACACAGGAAAGCAAAACGAAATCCACACAGGATAGCACAACACAATCCACACAGGAAAGAAACAGGATTCATCTCACACAGGTATACTTCTTCGAAAGACGATAAAGATGATCTCTGATCCATCTATGTCGTCGGACCCACGAAGGATCGATATGTAACTAACCCCCGCAAAGACCCACACAGGATCGGGGCCACAGAGGACCTGTAGGTGCTGGTTCACACAGGACCGCTGAGCGCAATGACCCACACAAGATCAGACCCACACAGGATCGGGCCCACACATGACCTGTAGCACTGATCCACATAGGATCGCTGAGTGCGGTAGTCGTCGTCGAATCCACCAAGGATCTATGTACTGTCATCGTCGCAGTCACAGTAGCAGTAGCAGTAGCAGTAGCAGTCGCAGCCAGCTCTAGGGTTTCTGCACACAGCAAGCTCGTTCGGGAGGGTCCGCTCCACGAGCCGAGAGGCTGATACATCAACTGTCACATATCCCATAGTTGATGTATCCAAGAGTTCTGTATCGTCAATAGGAACTCAACGCAATAGACGGCGCGTCGATCGGACGCCCGGTCTGAGAGTTATTGGCTTTTTCGTCCCTGGGGCCCGGTTGGTTTTTAAGGCAAAACCAACCCGACCGTACTCCACGTGCGTCCAAACCTCAGGCGGAGTATGCCAAAATATCCGTCTCACTAAGAGGAACATAACAAAGCTGACGACACATCAATCAGACGTCTGTAGCTCAAGATATGAGTGTTTCCGCTCCGAGGGCCCGATTGGTTTCGTGTACGAACCAACCCGGCCGAACTCAAAGTATTCCAAAACTTTGATTGCAATATACCTAATCGACCGTCTCGATCCAAGGATCGCATCTCCGCTTACGGTTCGTCAATCAGAGGTCCGTAGCTCAGGTTATGGCCAAAAGACTGAAGTCGATTTGAAAACGGGGGGTCCGGGTCCGGGCCGCCCCGGCCCGACCCCCCCTGGGTCAGCCCGAACCGGGGCGACCCAGGTCCGACCCGGCCCGGCCGGTGGTGCGGCCCGGCGCGGTCCGGCACGGCGGCGCGGCCCGGATGGCGGCGGCGCGGCCTGGGCGCCGCTCGGGTGCCACACGCGGGGGGAAAAGCCCCCGCTTTCCTGCTAGCGGCGCGGTTGAAAGCCACGCGTTTGTCCAACGGCCTCCCCACGTGGGGGCCTGCTTTTGAAAAAAAATGGGGGGGGGGCTTCCCCCCTTGGTGTAACCGCGGCCCCCCCATTATGGGGGGCCGGTTTTGGCCAGGCGGGGGAAATAATTCCACCGGTTCTTCTCCCTTCCGGCCGACCGGTCCTTCATCAACGGGACCGGAAAGGCCGGTCCCCCTTCCGGCATCCGACACCGGCAGCCCGGCTAGCCGCCGGTCTTCCCGTTCCGCCGCTGCCGGGAACCGGCTGCAGCCTTCGTCGTCCGGCGTGGTGCGACGGCACCGCGCCCCTCCGCCGCGGCCCCGCTCCGGCCGCGGCGCCTTCGGTTTCCTTTGACGCGGCGCGACGACGTCGCATTAATGATAATCTTTCCATGGCGCAGCGCGACGGCGCCGCGCAATATTTTCTGTGATTATTCCCGTGTGGTGCGACGAAACCACGCCATCTCGTTCATCCACAAGAAAATAATAATAATCAAGAACAAAGGGGGGGGGATTCGGCCGTGTTTGTGCGTACCGACCCCCCCCCCCTCTCGTTAGATGATAACCCTTAAATTTTTATCCACAAGATTATCATGCTAGAACAAAGAACGAGAGTAAATAAATAAGCAACATCAAACCCCTACCTCGGTTTCAAGAACGATGATCGTCAATGACCCGCGGAAGACACGTCGCGGTGGTTGGCGTCACGGAAGAAGGACGTCGATGTCGTGAAGAAAGGATTCGATGTTCTTTGACGACGATTTCGTCGCGCGAAATCATCCCGGAAGGGATGACGCGGAAGAAGACGTTGTCGGTGTCGCGGGTATGGCATCATGGAAGATGATTCCCGAGAACGTGGCGTTCTTCGTTGATGTTCGAAGGTTCTTCGCGTTCTTCGTCAAAGCTTGAAGAAGAAGAAGATGAAGGCTCCAAATTCTCTCAAGGTGGATAGAGAATTCAAACCCAAATAAAATAAGCTAAAGTCTTATTTTATTCACAAAAATATCAATTTGAATTTCAAAGGTTTGAAATTCAAACAATTCAACTCCACTAATTAACAAAGTTGTCATGTTATTAAAAGAGGAGTTTAAGGGTGTTTTAAAAAAAAGAAGGTGAAGAGTTATGCTTCGTGTGGGCCCCACCACACTTAATCCTCCCAATGGAGGTTAAGTGGATGTGGGTCCGACCTCTAACTCCCTTTGGGATAAGTTATCCAACAAGTTAAAATAAAAATTTGTATTCCACAATTTTTATTTAACTTATTCTAAACTCCCAAAAACTAACTCTCAACCCGCAATAAACGCGACCTCGGAAAAGGTCTCCTTAGGCGAATATCGGCGCTGCGAGTTCATCGGTTCCCTCAGAATTTGATTCCAGGCACTGGTTCAAAAGTTAGAAAAACCCGCTCGTTCGTTCACTAAATGTACCCGAGCCCAACTTCGGAAAATGATTCCGGGCACTCCGGGCCTCAGAATCAGGTGCTGCCAGAAACCGGGCTCTTGTAAAATTCCAAAAAAAATTAAGAAAAAAAATTCCCTTCAATTTTATGCATCTTTACATTACTCCTACTTCAGGGCATTATTTCCCCGTAAAGATACATCAAAACTAGGGAAACAAATGAGGGTACTGAGCACGCATTTGAGCCTCCCGCTCCCATGTGCACTCCTGGAGATTCACGTTCTTCCATCTGATGCGTACAAGAGGAATCGATCGCCCACGTAGGACCCGCTCCTGTCGATCCTCTATCTCCACCGAGACCTCTGTAAAAGTCTCCCCATCATCAACGTCAAGCTCCCCATGGTCAATGATGTGCGTCGGGTCGTGCACGTATCTCCTCAGCTGAGAAACGTGGAAGACGTCGTGCACCCGATGCAACTGAGGTGGTAGAGCCAGGTGATAAGCCACCTCGCCAATCCTGCTGAGGACCTGGAAGGGTCCGATGAAGCGCGGAGATAACATGCCGCCTCTGCCAAATCTCTGAATACCACGTCGAGGTGAGACCCGCAAGAAGACGTGGTCGCCATCCTCGAACTCTAGTGGCCTCCGCCTCCTGTCAGTGTATGACTTTTGTCGGCTCTGAGCTGTCCTCATCCGCTCCTGGATGACCTAGACCTTCTTTGTCGTGGCCTGGACCATCTCTGGTCCCACAAGTGCTGACTCCCCAGTGTCTGTCCAGCACAAAGGAGATCTACAAGGTCGTCCGTACAACACCTCGTACGGTGCCATCCCGATGGTGGAGTGGTAGCTGTTGTTGTACGCAAACTCCACCAAGGGTAGGTGGTCCTCCCAGCTACGACCAAAGTCGAGGACACATGCGCGGAGCATGTCCTCGAGAGTCTGGATGGTCCTCTCCGTCTGACCATCCGTCTGAGGGTGAAAGGCTGTGCTCAGACGTAGCTGCGTCCCGAATGCCTCCTGTAACCCCTCACAATGCCGGGAAGTAAAGCGAGCATCTCGATCGGAGATGATAGATGATGGCACGCCGTAGAGCCGCACAATCTCCTGAACGTAGAGACGTCCCAAGCTCTCCACTGAGCCCTGCTCTCTGATGGGTAAGAAGTGAGCCGACATGGTGAGTCGGTCAACAATCACCCAGATGGATTCATGACCTTTGGAAGTGCGTGGAAGTCCAGTTATGAAGTCCATAGATATGTCGTCCCACTTCCACTCCGAAACCTCCAAGGGCTGTACCAAGCCTGGTGGTACCTGATGCTCTGCCTTCACCTGCTGGCAGGTGAGGCATCGAGAAACGAACTCTGCTACAACCTTCTTCATGCCCGGCCACCAGTGCTATCATCTGAGATCCTGGTACATATTCGCCACTCCAGGATGTAACTTCAAAGGAGAAGTGTGAAACTCTCTTAGCACCTCCTCTCGCAAAGCGACTGGTACCATGGTACGTCCTCTAAAAAAGATGTCATGCTCTGCTCCAAGGGAGATACCATCGGGTGCCTGTCCCGAGGATATCTGTGCACGCTGTGTCTTACAGTCAACGTGCTCACGCTGTGCCTCTCTGACCCGCTGCAGTAGTGGAGGGGTGACTGTGAGAGACTGGAGGAAGGCCGCTCCATCTCTATCCACGAAGGATATCTGCAAAGAGGCTAGCTGCTCTGTCGCCTCCTCAAGTAGCTGAATGCCCGTCCTCCTGCTGACGGCATCGTATACTACGTTTCCCTTCCTAGGAGTATAGACTATCTCAAAGTCATAGTCCTGGAGGAACTCGAGCCATCGCCACTGTCTCAGGTTCAGGACCTTCTGCGAGAAGATAAACCTGAGACTCTGATGATCAGAAAAGACTGTAAAGTGCTCGCCCATCAGGTAATGTCGCCATGTCTTCAGAGCGAAGACCACTGCTGCTAACTCCAGGTCATGGGTAGCGTAGTTATTCTCATGCGGCCTCAACTGACATGATCCATAGGTGATCATTGTCCGCTCCTGCATCAGAACACATCCGAGTCCGGTCCCTGATGCATCGCAGTAGACTACGTACCCTACTCCCTACTCTGGCAACCTCAAGATATGTGCGCTGGTCAATCTCTGTCTCAGCTCCTGGAAGCTCTACTGACATCTGTCTGACCACACGAAGGGTTTCCCCTTCTTTGTCAAATATGTGAGTGGTGCCGCAACTCTAGAGAAGTCTGGCACGAATCTCCGATAGTATCCAGCTTGTGCCAAGAAACTCTGAACCTCAGTCACACTCCTGGGTGGCTCCCATGCTAACACAGCCTCAATTTTCGCAGGATCCACTGCAACTCCCGCCTCAGAGATAACGTGTCCCAAGAAGTGGACCTCACATATCCAAAACTGGCACTTTGAGAGCTTACCATAAAGATGGTGCTCTCGGAGTGTGTCTAGTACAACTCGCAAGTGATAGGAGTGATCCTCCTCAGTCGTAGAGTAAATCAGAATGTCGTCGATGAAGACCAGAACAAACCAATCAAGGTATGGCTTAAAGATCCTGTTCTTGAGGGCCATGAACACTGCTGGAGCATTGGTTACGCCGAAAGTCACAACCAAGAAACATAGTGGCCATACCGACATCTGAAGGCCATATTCTGCACGTCCTCGTCTCTGACTCTGAGCTGATGATAGCCTGACCTGAGGTCTATCTTCGAGAACCACTGTGCTCCCTTGAGTTGATCAAAGAGGTCATCAATCCACGGTAGCGGATACTTGTTCCACATTGTCACTTGGTTCAGGCGACGATAGTCAACACAAAGTCGCAAGCTCCCGTCCACCATCTTGGCAAAAAAATTCGGGGAAGCCCAGGGTGAAACACTAGGTCGGATGAACCCCTTGCCATGCATGTCCTCCAACTGTACCCGTAGCTCTCGAAGATCGGCGGGGGACATCCGATATGCTGGAGTGGATATCGGGGCTGTCCCAGGGTACAGGTAAATATAAAAGTCTACCTCTCTGCGAGGAGGTAGCCCTGGAACGTCGTCAGGAAAAACGTCCGCAAACTGATCCACTACTACAGGAAAACCAGGACTCCGCACGTCAACTGCTCCAAGGATGAGGCTAGCCAACTGATGAGTGATGGGTTTTCCTCTCTTCCGCGGAAGTCCATCCTGTGCTGCAAAGGCTCCCTTCTCACCGGTGAAGGTGAACCTGCTCCCGTCGGTGCGTACACATCGCACCTTGAGCCTAAAACAGTCAATCTTTGCATGGACCGTAGATAGCCAATCCATGCCCAAGATGACGTCGTAAGGCCTCGACGCTGCTACAAGAAGATCCCAGCCGAAGCTCTTGCCTCCTAGTGTAAGCTCGCACTGCCGGCACCAGTGCGTAATCGTCGAGTCTGCTCCCATAGGAGTCTCTAGCCGTAAGGATCGAGCCAACAGCTCTATCGGAATCTCCGAGCTCCGAAAAAGGGCAGCGGCTATGAAAGAGTGACTCGCTCCTGTGTATATAAGTACTGCAGAAAGGGTGGAATAGACACAGATAGTACCTCGAATCATCTCGGGTGCGCTGTGGTCGTAGACCTCTTCTGCCTGGAGCTGTGCCTGTCTCTGCCCACCAGCTCCCTGTGGTCGAGGTGGACCTCCTGGTGGTGGTGGTGGCAGAGCCTCAAAGCGTCGCCCACCACCTACTGCTCGGCCAGCTCCTCTATCTCGTCCGCCTCCTCCCTGCATACCGCCACGGTCGACCCTCTGCCTCTGCCTCGGTGGTCCCTCAACCGTCTGCTGCTCCTCGGCACAGCGGGTCGGGCAGTCACGAGCCATGTGGCCCTGCCCGCCGCACGAGTAGCACTGCCTGCCTCTCGAAAGACTGGCTCCACGCTATGTGCCCCGCACTACTGAGCCAGTGTCCTGAGGTCCTCTTCCTGAAGGTATGGTCTGTCTGGACCCCTGAGTCATCCGTCGACTGCCTGCTGCAGATGACTCTGCCACGTGACGCCCTGCGCTGGGTCTCGGTGCTGGTGTAGACTCAGCAAGGAAGATCTCGATCAAAAGGGCCCGCTCCAGTACTCATGTCTGAGTCGGTATGCTGAGGGAGATCAACTATGCGCTGATGTCGTGTCTCAAACCCTGCTCGAAAGTCCGGGCCCGGAAGAATGGGTCTCGTACCATGTCGGTCGAGTAGCGCGAGAGATCAGTAAATCTCGCCGAGTACTGAGCGACCGTCATGCTGCCCTGCCGCAGCTGAAGAAGCTCCTGGATACGCACCGCACGAAGGGTGGCTGGGACGAACCCCGAGCGGAAGAGGATCTCAAATTCCGTCCATATAAGAGATACCTCATCATGCACCTGGAGCATCAAGCTCCACCATCGTCCCGCTGCTGCGTGCAGTAGGCTCGCAGCGAGGATCACCATGAGGTCTGCAAGTGTCCTCACTAGCCTAAAAACTCGTACCAATGCCTCCATCCAGTCCTATGCTGCCTGGGGGTCTGTCTCCCCACGGAACCTAGGCGGTCGCTGGAGCTGGAACTCATGCAGAGCTCCAAGGCGACGTGCATCGTCAGCGGCTGGTGCTGGAAGCATCGGTGGCTCAGCGGGTAGAGCTACCGCCGGTGCCACTGCTGACAAAAGGCCCTGCACCGAGGCCTCGTCGCTCGGTGGGCTGTCTTCACGCTCGACTCTCAGAACCCTAGCTGGCTGCCATCGTGGGGCCATCCTGAAAAGGAAACAGGTGCGCCACGGTCAGAACAGTATACCTGGTGAGCTGATTTAAAGTAATCAAAAAGAAAACTTTGAAACACACACGCAATCAATGTTTTCGTGCATTAAGTCAGAAATCAGAAGTCAGGGTCCTGGTGTACGGATACGTCGGCCGCCGCACCAACACTGGACTCCCTGGACTGATAACCACACTCAATACGCTAAACATTATTGATTCACATAGAAAAGATCAGAGTACGCGGTAGAACCGAACTCCTCTGATACCAATTTGTCGCGACCCGTCCTCGGGGCCCGTGCCGTGACTACCCCAAGCCCGCCTTCCATAGGCCAGGGGCTGGCGACTAGCACCAAGGCGTAAATCCCGGTAATAAGGGAAGGCATTGCCTTTGTAAAGTAAACAAGCACCACAGAGTAAGCAAGCAGAAAGTAAACACTAAGTAAAAACAGAGTACAACTGAAAGTTCTAAAAAATAAATGGGCCAGTATACAAACCCAAACTGAAAGTAAAGTACAACTCGAAAGGGAAAACAGAAACTGTAAAGTAAAAGCCGCTACACCGAGCTGTCCACTGGAAATCCCCCCTGAAGGGTGGGTACAGATAGCTCCACTGCTCCACGGGTCCCACCGTCCGCTCCGAGTACATCCCGCCCAGTGGTCCTCCTCCAGGTACCGTCCTGCTCTGCAAGCCTCAACCACGATCAACGATGTCCATCGTCTGCAACCAACACAACGTAGTGCGGGCATAGCCCGTGCAGGGGTGAGTATAAGCTACTCAGTAGAGACCCCGAGACCCCTGAAGGTCTCCAAAAATCCACAAAGGATAAACCACAAAGGTGAGATACAAACACGAAGTAACAACCGATACTGCTTAGTTATATGCCCATACATATACCTAAGTCATCAATTCCAATACGCTCCAACCTACGAGACCAAGTACAACTCAGTCCACACAAGAAAGTATACGTATTCCACACAGGAAAAGGAAAACGAAATCCACACAGGATAGCACAACACAATCCACACAGGAAAGAAACAGGATTCTGCTCACACAGGTATACATCTTCGAAGGATGATAAAGATGATCTCTGATCCATCTAAGTCGTCGGACCCACGAAGGATCGATAGGTAACTAACCCCCGCAAAGACCCACACAGGATCGGGCCCACATAGGACCTGTAGGCGCTGGTTCACACAGGACCGCTGAACGCAATGACCCACACAGGATCGGACCCAGACAGTATCGGGCCCACACAGGACCTGTAGAACTGATCCACGTAGGATCGTTGAGTGCTGTAGTCGTTGTCGAATCCACCAAGGATCTATGTACTGTCGTCGTCGCAGTCACAGTAGCAGTAGCAGTAGCAGTAGCAGTCGCAGCCAGCTCTAGGGTTTCCGCACACAACAAGCTCGTTCGGGAGGGTCCGCTCCACGAGCCGAGAGGCTGATACATCAACTATCACATATCCCAGAGTTGATGTATCCTAGAGTTCCGTATCGTCAATAGGAACTCAACGCAACAGATGGCGCGTCGATTGGACGCCTGGTCTGAGAGTTATTGGCTTTTTCGTCCCTGGGGCCCGGTTGGTTTTTAAGGAAAAACCAACCCGAACGTACTCCAACTACATCCAAACCTCAGCCGGAGTATGCCAAAAGATCTGTCTCAGTAAGAGTAACACTACAAAGCTGACGACACGTCAATCGGATGTCCGTAGCTCAAGATATGAGCGTTTCCGCTCGGAGGGCCCAGTTAGTTTCGTGTACGAACCAACCCGGCCAAACTCAATGTATTCCGAAACTTTGAGTGTGATATACCGAATCGACTGCGTCGATCCAAGGATCGCATCTCCGTAGACGGTTCGTCAATCGAAGGTCCGTAGCTCATGTTATGGGAAAAAGACCGAAGTCGATTTGAAAACGGGGGGTCCGGGTCCGGGCCGACCCGAACCGGGTCAACCCGACCCGGTTCCGACCCGGCCCGGCCGGCGGCGCGGCGGCGCGGCCCGACGCGGCGGCATGGTCCGGCACGGCGGCGCGGCCTGGGTGCCGCTCGGGTGCCACGCGCGGGGGGCAAAGCCCCCGCTTTCCTGCTGGTGGCGCGGCTGAAAGCTGCGCCTTTGTCCAACGACCCCCCCCCCCCCCCACGTGGGGGCCTGCTTTTGAAAAAAAACGAGGGGACGCTGCCCCCTCTTGGTGTAACCGCGGCCCCCCCATTATGGGGGGCCAGTTTTGGCCAGCCGGGGGAATTAATTCCCCTGGTTCTTCTCCCTTCCGGCCGGCCCGACCAGGCCGGCCGGTCCTTCCTCAACAGGACCGGCAAGGCCGGTCCCCCTTCCGGCTTGCGACACCGGCAGCCCGGCTAGCCGCCAGTCTTCCCGTTCTGCCGCGGCCCGGAACCGGCCGCGGCCTTCGTCGTCCGGCGCGGTGCGACGACACCGCGCCCCTCCGCCGCGGCCCCGCTCCAGCCGCGACGCCTTCGGTTTCCTTTGACGCAGCGCGACGACGTCGCGTTCATGATAATCTTTCCACGGCACGGCGCGACGGCGCCGTGCAATATTTGCCGTGATTAATCCCGTGTGGTGCGATGGCACCACGCCATCTCGTTCATCCACAAGAAAATAATAATAATCAAGAACAAAGGAGGAGGGATTCGGCTGTGTTTCTGCGGACCGACCCCCCCCTCTCGTTAGATGATAACCCTTAAATTTTTATCCACAATATTATCATGCTAGAACCAAGAACGAGAGTAAATAAATAAGCAACATCAAACCCCTACCTCGGTTTCAAGAACGATGATCGTCGACGACCTGCGGAAGACGCGTCGCGGTGGTCGGTGTCACGGAAGAAGGACGTCGATGTCATGAAGCGAGGATTCGAAGTTCTTTGACGACGATTTCGTCGCGGGAAATCATCGCGGAAGGGATGTCGCGGAAGAAGACGTCGTCGGTGTTGCGGAAGACGATTCTCGAGAACGTGGGGTTCATTGTCGATGTTCGATGGTTCTTCGCGTTCTTCGTCAAATCTTGAAGAAGAAGAAGATGAAGGCTCCAAATTCTCTCAAGGTGGCTAGAGAATTCTAACCCAAATAAAATAAGCTAAAGTATTATTTTATTCACACAAATATCAATTTGAATTTCAAAGGTTTGAATTCAAACAATTCAACTCCATTAATTAACAAAGTTGTCATGTTATTAATAGAGGAGTTTAAGGGAGTTTTTAAAAAAAAGATGGTGAAGAGTTATGCTTCGTGTGGGCCCCACCACACTTAATCCTCCCATGGGAGGTTAAGTGGATGTGGGTCCCACCTCTAACTCCCTTTCGGAGAAGTTAACCAACCAGTTAAAATAAATATTTGTATTCCACAATTTTTATTTAACTTATTCTAAACTCCAAAAAACTAACTCTCAACCCGCAATAAACACAACCTCGGAAAAGGTCTCCTTAAGCGAATATCGGCGCTGCGAGTTCATCGGTGCCCTCGGAATTTGATTCCGGGCACCGGTTCAAAAGTTAGAAAAACCCACTCTTTCTTTCACTGAACGTACCCGAGCCCAACTTTGGAAAATGATTCCGGGCACTCCGGTCCTCGGAATCAGGTGCCGTCAGAAACCGCGCTCTTGTAAAATTCCAAAGAAAATTAAGAAAAAAAATTCCCTTGAATTTTATGGGTCTTTACAATTAGGGAGTTTCAAAACAATGTAATTTTATAGTTCAAGTTTCCTACAGTATTGATGGTCTGTCATTTCACCATGATTTCCAATTTCATGGGCTCATAATTTGGGGGATAATGCTAGAAATTCCATAGGTATATTTTTATTAATAAAACATCATAAAATGGTAAATGTATGGGTTTTGTGATGGTTGGGATGTGATTTGGGATGATGTAGAGAATCAGGAATGGTGATAGTAATATCTGATATAATGAGAAGTTTAGAATGCAGAGTGCGTGATTTTTTTATTGAAATCATTACAAAAATGAAAAACCCCAATGGAGATTTGAAAATAGGGGAGTTACATGATGATTTTTTTAAGGATCTGGAAAATATTCTATGAGGTGGTGGAGAATCATGAATCTTTGAGCTTATAAATATGAGGCTACCCCCAATTTATTATAAATTAAATTAATTGGAAAAATTTAATAATAGATATGATATCATGATGGTTGCGGAGTATTGTGAATCTGGTTTTCTGTGTGATCATACACATCGTGAAAAGACTCATTCATTATTGATTGATCCCAATGATTTTATGTAATCGGTGCTTCATCATGATGGGACATTCCTTGAAGAATAAGTGATCTTCATGAAATTATTTTGTTCCGTGATAGTAGTTATCATTGCAACTATAGGGAGATTCATGAACAATATTCAAGAAATGAAGTTTTGGTCATTTGGTTTTTAAAGAAGAATTCTTTCAATGTGAATCAACAAAGCTCTATTGTATTTGTTAAGTCCTTTTAAATTAAAGGAAAAACATTATAATGGAAATTTACTGAGGTGACACTCAGGTTAATAAACTGAGTAATACATCACCAAAGGTAGTGCAATATGGGGAGATTTTGGAACTATTCTGACGGATGTATTCTAGATTCCATAAAATCATGTAAAGGTAGTGTGCATGGAATAGAGTGACTGTGTATGATCTTCTAGATTCCATATCTAGTAATTATTGGTGTACATAGGTATGACAGATGCACAATTGGCACATTCTATTTATATTACCCATAGGGTGTATACCATGTAATATTGATGTGGTGTCTCTCTATGTGTGAATATTTAAATTAATGTACATTATCCCCAGACAAGTTTAACGTGTTCCTACAAACATGGGAACAAGACCAAACCCATTAGAATAAAAATTATACACCCTCATTCACCCCTCCACTCTCTTTTTGTTCTGGAGTCCTTCACTAAGAATCCTTATATTATAATATAAATGGAGATATCACAAGATGAGGAATTTGGACTGTGTTCAACCAATAGAAAATCCATGTTAAGGGTTAATCATATCAATTTCACTTCCTTGATACATGTTTTTAATTACGCACATATTTTAATTATATGTATAAAATTATACCCATTTTAGATATTATATCATAATATACCCTTTATTCATAATTAATAATGTTCGACAAGGTTATCTCTCTTTCATGTGGTTTTGATTTATAAATTTTAAAATTTTGTAGTGGTTCGGGGTCTCAATTTCAATTCCATATTAAATGTTTCATATTAAGAAACAAGATTTATTTTATTTTTTCTACATAATTACACATGAATATAATTTTGGGGAATATTTTATATGAATATTTGGATTTATGAAATCATATATTGTTATAAATCTCTATGATAATTGATTCTAATGTTTCCTAAGTTGTTAGGGTTTATTTTACAATCTCATATTTATTTCGAGAAATTTTAAATTTAAATTTCCATTAGTAATTATATTATCTTAAACCTGTAAACCCCATATATTTTATTTTTCTCTTAATATTTATTTTTATATAATGTATTATTTCAATTTTCACAATCTTCGATACTAAAAAAGTCCTAATCAGAGTTTTAATGAACAAATAACCTTATTTATTCTTTTAAGTCGAGAATAATTTTACTCCAAATCAATGCCATTATTTTTTCTTCAAGAATATTATTTTTCCTAAATTTATTTATTTTTTATGTTTAATTATTCCATCTTTAACATTCCATTCATGTATTTTAGAAAAAAAAATTATTTTTTTCCTTAAAAAGTCATTATAAATTTGTATACAATAATGTGCAAACAAAATTTGCATAAAATTCTCTACATAAAATAATTTTCCTACTAACAAAAAATTTTATAATTATTTATAATACATTACATGTTTTTACAGTTTCTCATTGTAATATATATTCCCACTATTCTTTTATTTTTCAAATTTTTATTCAAAAAAGTTATATTATTTTCTTAAAAATTATGAAATATATTTCATTTCATTTATGGTTATATTTACAACCCCATACATTTTCATACTTATGGATAGTTTGTTTTAAATTTTCCATTTTTTAAAATTAAATTCTAAATAATTTATTACATATATTTATGGAACCTTTTTAAAAGTGTTTTAGAAGAGGATTATTCCATTTTCATATAAATTTTTTTATAATTTTTATGAAATCCATTTTCAATCATTCACTTCTATTTCCTTCTCTATCTAAAAAAATTCTTCAATTTACTAAAATGCATTCATTTGTGATGATTTGGTGATTCCTTCATGTATATTTTATTTATTGGTGTGTGTCTAGTAAATTTCATTTCTACTACTAATATATCCATATACCCATTACCCTTTTTGTTGTAAAAAACAGATTTTTCATAATTCAAACAAGTGGTGTTTACCAACTCTAATTTATCTTTTACTAACTCAGCAAACACATACAGTATACATTATTATCAGTTCTACATGAAATACTATTTATTACTATGTTTGGATGATTATGTATTTGGGAAATACTGAAAATTTTTGTTCTATTTTCCAAATATAAATGACTATTACGAAGAATTGTTTATAAAGTATAGTATTAAATTTCCATAAAATGATGAATGTTATGAAATTAGTATGTGATGGTTGGCGTTTGATATTAAATATCCCTTTATTTTATTGATAGAACTCTATAGATAAACTATCTTTGGTATTTAGAGTATACATGGCCAATTATTCTTTCTATATTGTCACGAGGACTTCAAGAAAATTATGATGTATTTAAACCAGGCCATGATGGTAATATTATGATGTCCCACATGATGAATTCCATCAATATGTAATCAATAATATTTATTCAAGTGATTATTTTAATTTTTATCTAAGGATATATTTGATGCTCATGTTGTTGATTATATGGAATATTTTTTTATTATACACCATTCAATATCATTTATGATTTATTTATTAATGATAGATATAATTATATTCATTCCCTTAAAAAAATTGGGATTAAAAAATTTTATATTTCCATTTTTATAGGTTTTTGAGAAGTGCAATACATATGATATATCTATAAGGGAATCACTTGTGGAGCATGTTTTAGGAAATTTTCAATGCTAGTTATGGTATAAATAAATTTTGGTATACTAAAAAATTTTTATTGGGTGATAAATATATATTGTTTTTATGTAATGATTTACTCTATTATATAAATATCAATATCATAATATTGGTGTTGGATATGTACAAGACTCAATTATTTCATTAATATTGTAATAATGAGAGGTCAAATTTATTTCACATGAGTTCGTCTCAAAGCTAATATGTAATGACTACATTTTTCGCATAAAATTATTTTCTATGGATGAGGGATATTAAAAAAAATGACAATAATAAAAAATAAATTTTCTAATTTGTGATATCTTATATATAAATGGGTTTGAAACAAAAAAATCTTGTACACTACCGTTGAATTAAACTCATCTGTTTTATAAAAATATGTTCATGTTTCATAAAAAATAGTTGATAATAAGAGAAAAAAAATATTAATTTTCTAACAATACTCCCATGTACAAGATACTCTATGATTTTCTTCCATTTATTCTATAAATATTAATCTTATTTTGATCCTATAAAACTAGAAAAAAAATGTAAAGGAAAGTGAAATCCGTTTCATTTAAAAAAAATTGTGATTTTTTTGTAGATCACTAAAGTGTTATAAAATTATTTTCTAAAATATTTCCAAGAAAAAATTAAATTGGATTTTCCAAAAAAAATGTATGTATATATTTTCTTTTAGACGGACCTTACATCAATAAAATATAAAAGGATAACGAACCAAGGAATCCCGGTTTGGTTTTAAAACGTCCTTGAATTTATACCTGACCCGTGAAATGGTGTCATATTCCACTATTAAAGTTACATTATATTTTCTTGATAGGTAAATGAATATTTTGAAACTCTAATGGAATGAAATATTAGCTAATTTAATGATCATAACTAATAATAGTCCACCTTCAGAACTTTTTTTCCTATAATTTCTTCAATTCATCCATTTAAATATTCAATTTTGAAACATTATCATCCTCATATGAATTTTATTATTTTACTTCCTCGATATAATGTAACAATATATATTTTATAAATGATATATAATTCATGAAATAAATTTTTATTATATTATAATATACAATATTATACACATAAAACACATAGAGAAACCTACATGATAATTTATTCATTATTGAAAAGTGTTTCATTAGTAATCAATTAAACCAATTAAAATTGAAAATATTATTGGGGGAAAATATTAAATAGAAAAACTATAGTGGGGAAATTTTCTTTTCCCTATTCAACTATAATCGTCCCTCCTACCACAACACTATATATCAAAATAGAAAAGGGTATGTTTTCATCAATTATTCTTTTCATCTCCTTCTTCTTTCCTCTCTCTATCAATCCCTTTTAGAACCAAATATTTTAATATTAATTATATAGTATTTCAAAATTATATTAATGGTGAAAAAATACATTAAAAATTATATTTCTGATTTATTTATATTGTATACATTTCTATCTCTTCCCATAGACAACGTTCCTGATATCATTCGGTTAACTTCCAAAAAAATGCCAACTTCAATTATATTATCTACCTTACGGATGGTTATAAATAAAATTTTTGATATATAAATGTATAAATATATGTTTTATAATTTTATTTAATTAATTCTACTAATTTATAATTACAGTAAAAAAATATTCAAATCAATGACTAGTGGTAAATTTATACGGAACACAATATATTAATGTATCTTCCCTTTATCGAATGAAATAATGAAAATAATATAATTCAAATTTATTAATATTGTTAAAGATTAATATAATTTATTTTTTTTACTTTTTTATTAAACTTATGCTTATTCTTTGGGAGGAGGAAATGTGATGAAATAAATTACGATTTAATGTAAGGTGATTGTCGAACCGAACTCCATTTCGTTAGGATATCTATATTTATTAACAATTTCCTTATGTATTTCCCAATAAAATTCATTAAATATCCTTTCATTATATTCCCTTTTCTTTTAAAGGTTTTACATTTATTATTCATTCCATTCCAAAATTTAATTTTACACATGTACAATTTTTTCTAAAAACATTCCTTCGAAGACACATCTTTGAATCCACATGGGTTATTTAATCTTTGATCAATAATTCTGATTTTTATTCTAAATATTATTTTAACATTTCATTTTTAAACCCCAAATTTTATTTCTGAAAAATTGTATTATGATATCCATATGAAACACATTCTTTTCCTTGTGTTATTTCATGACTGTGATTGTTAAATATTTTATGTGGCATTCATTTTTATGAGAATTTATGTAGTAATGAGTAGGAATATAATTATATATCCCTTAAATGAATTTTAGAATCTAATTTATCTCATTAGATTATGTGCGCTATGTGTTAATATTATTCTATCTATATTTAAAATGATTATTTTTTTATTTATCTACCTACGTTACACATGAAAATTATACTAGATTTGTTCACAACTATGTATATTATCTGACCAATATGGCATTAGGTTTCATTATTATGAAAATCCACATTCCATTCCAATATCCAAATTTTACCTTAGGATTAAGATTTAGATCATATGATTATTATAATATGATGATACTTATTCTCACCCATGTTATTGTGATTCATGCCCCTTGTTCCTCCTCTAACTGGGATTTTAGCTCACCCATTTTTTTGATGAATATCCTCAGATGAATTTATGAACTAAGTAGAATATGGTATTTTTTAAGGACAAATAATAATGTTTAAATATGTTTTTATTTATTATTATATTCTAACAATTTATTAGGAAAATTTTCCTTAGAAACTAATATTTTGGATCCAAGTCTTATAACAATATTCTATTGTTTATCTAAAAAATGATGTAATAGTGATGTAAGAAAAGTTAGTTTTGTTATAGATGAAATCATAAGGTTGATTTAGTAAATATTGTATTTAGTATTGGAAAATTTTAGTTAAAACCATATTTTTAAGTCTATGGTTAGGTAAAACAGTATATATTAATCATTTTAACAAAATCCTCAACTTTGGAAGCCCAAATGATATTCCATTAGAGTCATTTTTGCAAGAGAATTAATTTTTTTCATTATTTTTAGACATACATTTTTTCATACTATTTCAAATTTAGATAATGGAAAAAACTAGGAGAAACCAAGCTGGAAATACATGTGAGGGACAATTTAATGATTATATGAATGACTTCCCAAATATCATGGTAGGTATACTTCATAATTATATGGTTATCCAACCCAGTTTCCTTAGGTTATGAATAATAACTAAAACCATAGGAAAAAAACACCATATATTAAGAAATAGAAATTGGTTATCAAGTTTTCTATACAGAAATGAACACCAAAATTAAATGGCACTTTTTATCTAGATGTCATGAAATAATGGGTTAACTCAGTATATAATATATCTTCATTTATACAATATTTTGAGAAGGATATGTTTTCATTGGAAATATATCATTTAGAATGTGGACCCAATTGATAGTACGAATTGGTAAAGAACAGTAGACTGATTAATGAAATAGAAAATATGGAGTGGAAATTTTTTAATAAAATATTTCATAATAGGTGTTTCCCTTGAACACATTAAAAAATATATTTAGAGATAATTATTATATATATAAAAAATTAATGTGAATTAAAAATAGTTTATGATAAATAATTTATATTGCTGCAACAAATTCCTCATGATTTTTTATCCTAAATGATAAGAAAAATGATATATTCTTTGGTGGAAAAAACTATTCCTTTGAATGGATATTTCTCTCTAATACTAAATGAATTATGAATAAGTGGTTCAATGTGGTCTTAACGTTTTGACATGCTTCAGATATTGGTCCTTTGGACACGTTTAAAAGATAAGAAGAATGCAGTTTCAATCTAGCGGTTCAAATGAAAAAGGTGGAAATAGGGTTGAACCACCCATGTGTTCAAAATGTGGAAAAATAATCATTAGAATTTCTAGAAGAGGAAAGGTAAATTATTAAACATCAATTGAGAATGCCCCAATATCATGAATTTCAATGATACAAGATGAATTGAACCAATATGATGGAATAAAGGAAGGTGCCACCACAGTCACCACTCATGGTTAAATTATTCATCTGTATAGACCAAGTTAACTATGAAGTCCATTAACATAAATCATGGATACTTGAGGGTAATTAATTTCATCAACCACTGAATCCAAAGGATCAAAGTAACCCTTAATCCATTATTACTTATGAAGTGTACCATGAAAATGATGTTTTATAAGGTACACCTAATATTAACTTGTGAATGGAAATTGTTTTATATGATTCTAGTTCTACTCACTCCTTTTTATTTTATCTTTTTTATTTAAATGTTTAATCAAATCCATGATACCATGGAGTATATATATAATAAAAACCCATAGTGGTGAGATCATTTCAACCAAATTGTTTAACTCTTATCCTATTAGATATATGGGAAGATCCATCCAGAAGATAACATAATAAAAACCTTGGGGAATTAGATGTTATATTTGGAATAAATTGGCACAATTTATAAAGATCACACATAAAGTTTTAGGAAAATAAAATGTCTATTCATATTCTAATCCATCCCTTTATCCTCAAAAAAATGAACGGAATATGAAGAATATCTATTTTAATATCCCTTCCTGATATGTGTGATGATACCCTTTAAAGAAGCTTACATGGGCCAAATGGATTCATCGAAGGCAAACATCACCCTTGAGGAAAATCCCATTGTTATGTAAGACAATTATGTATTTCAAAATGAGTTACCCAGTCTTACCCCAGATTGTGAGGTAGATTTTATAATAGATCTTATTCATAGATACACTGTTACTCTTGTCTCCAAATTCCCATATAGGATGGAATCTATTGAACTATAAGAGACAAATAAGCAATCACAACATCCTTTGAAAAAATGGTTCATATGCCCAAGTGCATCACCTTGGGGTGCACCAAGCCACAGTGTAATATAAAAAAGTGTGAACAATAAGGATGATTATTGACTATTAAGATCTTAAAAAGTTTTATATAATGATCATGTATCCATATAAAAGGATTGGATACCTTTTTGGTTAACTATAAAGAGCTCAGTACATCTCAATGGTGGATCGCCATTCTAGATATCATCAGACAATGGTGAGGAATGATCATAATTAGATGACATACTCCTGTAAAAGTTATGAACAATGTGAATTAATAATAATGAACCTTATACATACTAATTCCCCTGAAATATTTATGTATTTCTCGAATAGATTCAATATATACTTCATAGAAAATTATTTGGTAGGATTTATTGATGATATTATCATTTACACAATGTGTAAGAAGTTACATGAAGAGCATTTAAGGCTTCAGCATGATACATTATGGAAGGATAAAATGTACACTATGTTCCGAAACTGTAACTTTTGGATGCAGAAAGAAAAATTATTTTGTAACATGATCAAAATGAGGTAACTTCAATTCACACTTCAATGATAATTTAAATTAAATAATATCACATCCCCCCACTAGTGTCAAAAATCCATAGTTTTCTTGGATTAAGTGGGTACAACGTACATTTTTTTGATAATTTAATCATGTCATTATAGAATTTAAATGATTTTAGAAAATAAAGGGGTAAATTATATATGGATTTACGAATGTGATTAAATTTTTAAGGAGCTCAACAAGGGGATAAATAATGCATTTGTACTCACACAACCGACATGTAGAGAAGGTATTGTGATATATATTGATTATTTAATGAATATCATGGGTCGTGTGCTCATGAAGAATGAAAATATTATATCATGAACATCATAAAAACTAATCAACCTAGATAAAAAATATGTGATGCATGATCTAGAGTTACCAGATAGGATTTTCCCCTTAAATATTTGGCATAAATGCCTCTATGATTAGTAGTGTGACATATAGTCTGATCATAAGAGCCTAAAATATTTATTCACATAGAAGGATATCAATATGCATCAAAGAAGATGGTTAGTGTTACTAATGAACATTAATTTATCTATTAACCACCATCTAGGAAATTTTAACTACGTAACTGATGCTCATAGTGGGAAAGAACATACAACTCTATCCACAATACAGACTGACAAAGAATGTATCTTCATGGATTACAAAAAATAGATCTAGAAATAATAATAGAGAAGAATAAATCTCACTTTGATGAATTTATTTCAAAATAATCTAACAAAGAGTAGATCAATGAGGCATAAAGGGGTTACCTATAGCTTCAAAATAAGTTGAAAAAATTAAAGGAATGTAATATTGATGAGTTTTATATCAATGAGAACTATTTCATTCGATCTAGAAATAGATATTTCATTTATGAAACACCTGAGATAAAGGAAGATGTATTGGTTTATGAACATATTTAATCCTTCTCCAACCACCCATGATGTTCTTATATGTACCATGATCATTGATAATACATCTTTTGAGATAACATGAAGAATAAAATTTTAGAGTATATCTAAAGATCCTTGCAATGTCATCTTGTTTAAATTGGGAGATATATGTCCAAGGGAATGATTATAGCATTTCATATACTCACATGGAAGTTGGATAACATCACAATGAACATATTCCATGGTATCTAAGTGAATAATTTTGGAAATAACGCAATGTCGGTTGTGGTGGATTGACTTACCAAGACACTTTATTGATATAAGAGAATATTTCTCACATGAAAAATTGGAAAAGATTTATATAAAAGAATTTTTGAAGATGGAAGAGGTTCCATTTTAAATTTTCTTGGATCCCGATCCAAGGATGAAATATAATTTCTAGAGAATTATTCAATATGGTTTGATTATGGAATTGAAAATCAATATATCTTATCACACCCAAAATGATGAAAAATATGAATGGATTGTTCCGGAACTTGAGGAAATGTTGAGATCGTTATCAATAGAATTAAAATGAAGTTGGGATTAATATATCACATTAGTGGAGTTCTCATATAAAAATAGCATACCCTCATGTATTCAAATGGCTCTATATGATGCTCTATATGGGTATATATGTAGAACTACATCATGTTGGGATGAAGTTGGTGAATGAAAGCTACATAAACCTGATTTTATATAGGATATGATATGGAAGTTTAAAGGAATCCAAAAATATTTAAAAGAATCATTGATTCAACAGAGTATTAATGTTGAAAACTATTGAAGGGACATGGATTTTGAATTCAGAGTTAAATTTTTCCCATAAAATATCACCATGGAAGAGAGTCATGCAATTTATAAATAATTAGAATCTTATCGTTAGGCACATTTGTCCCTTATTGATCCTTGATCACATTGGATTAGTGGAAAATCAGTTAGGACATATACCAAATAGCACATAGCTTCGTGATTTCTTCCAGGAATCACTTCAGAGAAGATATATTCCCAACCCATCATAGTTATTGAATCTAGTGGTAGTAAAACTAGAGAATGACATCTCCTATGAGAATTAAGCGATGAATATCATTGACCATAGAGACAACAGATTATGCAACATCGATATTCATGTTGTCAAAGTACTATAGAGGAATAATAATTATGATGATGTGCCATGGGAACTAGTGGAAACAATGCAACAAAATTACCCCCAACAAATTCACAATCGAGATTAAGAGATAAAATTTATTTGTTTAAATTTTAAAATAGGGGAATATTTTAATAACCTAGATTTTAGTTTGAAATTTTATTATTTAAATAAATGTGTATTATATTATATTATGTAGTGTCATATACATAAAAAACATATAAAAACAAACAATACTCATTTTCATTTAAAAAAATTGGTAAAATATTTTTATTTGAACCAATTAAATTTATAAATATTATTAGGGAAAAATAGAAAATAGAAAAACTATCGTGGAAAAATTTGGATCTCCCTAATCAGATTGAATCACCCCTCCCTTGAACAGCACTATAAAAATAAAAAAATAATCATAAACCCATAAAAATTATAGAAAATGGAAATGTAGAGCCTTTATAGGATATTAGGTGAAAATTTAATGAAGGTATGAAGTGGTATTTATAGGTGGTAAATTGACCATTGGAATAGAAATGTGACAATTTTAATAATATCATAAACATTGAGAATAATAACATGGCCATTAGGAATAGCGATTTATCCTCAAAATAAAACAAATATCTATAAATAATATTTCACATGATTACTTATTTAAATATAAATATTACAATTCTATAAAAACAAATATCATGATTAAAAACGCAAATAAAATATAATCGCATTTTTAATAAATAATATTTTATTATATTATGTAAAAATAATTTTTATCTGAAAAAATAAAATTTATTGTTTTAGAAATTTAATTTTATAAAAACTAAATTATTTATAAAATAATCACATCAGAATATTCCAATGGTTATTTTTTGACTAATTTGCTAAAATATTTCAATTTCATATGTGCAGTAAAAATACTTTTTTCATAATAGATGTATCATGAATTACATCATTCCTGGTGTAATAACTATATAACCATTTATCGAACATTAATTTAGGCTAAAAAATACTTAATTAGATAAATAAGACATTAGAATACAATAAACATTTTTTCCAGACCAAATATGTACTTTACAGTCTCTAAAATATGAAGTGTTGCATTATAATAATATTTTCTCATCTTCCTTCCTTTCCTTTTGATTAAACTAATGAATTATAATTATAATGTGATTAATAGTATTATAATAATTCTATTTAATTAAAATATGGGTTATAATGTATAACATGTCACTATTAAATGGTTTACCTTAGATATAATATTTTATTCCATATGTGAACACAAAAATACCCCTCCCCTAATGTTTAAATAAACCCTCTCCATACCCTTGGAAAACCTCTCATCGCACAATTTCCAAAAAAATTATCAACAAAAATAAACTCTATTTGTACTTTTATAGTTCGTAGGGACACTCTATATTAATATGACTCCATTAATCATGGGATTCTAGTGTTGTACATGTGAATCAACACCTAGAAGTGTGTTTTTTTCCGTCAACTCTTCATTGCATTTTCTTATTACCTTCCTCTATTTCTTTATACGTTTAGTAACAATATAATATATGATTAATTATAAATAATACTAATGTTATATTCCTAATGATTAAAAACTATGAAAATTTTATTTTTTAAGTATCTATATTTTAGATCTCTCAATCTCTTCTATTTGATGAGGATCCTAATAATGTTTTTTAACCGCAAAAGCGAACAATTACAACATATTTTATACCAAAAAATTTACTAATGGTAATAATAAATATAGCATAATATGTAATTATATTAATAAACATCCTTAAATTATCTTTAATTAATTCTTCTAATGTATAAATTATAATGATTTTTTTTGAAATTGATGAAAAATGTTATATTTTTATAGAAAACATGAAAACAAAATATCATGACATAACCATTGAAATTAAAAGTATATTATAAAGTAATTATAACTGACCAATTGTGATCTAAATGAAAATAATTCACTTATGTACATTTTATATTAAAAAATTATTATTCTAGATGAGGACAGTATATGAAATTAAGTGGAATTTAAGGTATGGGATTCTCGAACCCAACACGCTTTATTCGAGTAATCCATAGCTATCATAATTTTATAGTGTGAGTATTCCTTAAATTTATTTAAATATCTTTCCACTATTATTCAATTTCTATTTATGGTGTATTCTTGTATTATGAAATTCCAAAATTATTTTCGATCCAAATAAAATATTTTTCAAAAAAAATAATTTCAAAACACATCTTTTATTCATGATGAGTTTTTTAGTATTCACTCAAGAATAATGATTTATAAGACCAATATTTATTAACCAATTCATTTTATAACCACATAGATTATTCATTAATCTATGCTTTATGAAATCCTTTTGAAGCCATTCATTTCCATGTGATATTACAAACTATGATTGTTAAATGTTCAATGTGACATGCATGATTATGGAAATTTATGATGTGATCGGTGGGCCAAAAATTATAGATCCCTAAAATTAATTAGGTAATGTTATGTGTATCATGAAATTATATACACTTTACATGGGCATGATTCTATGATTGTTCACAGTGATGATGTTATGATTTATCCCCATATGTTATGTGTGATCAAGATGCAATCTTTATTCATATCAATGTCCGGTATTTGACCACTATGATGATATTTTTTATTCTTATGATTATTAAACATTACTTGACATTATATAATGTCTCAATCATGATTATTATGATTATACTATTATTATTATATTATTTTAATTATTATGTTCTCCAATGTTATATTGATTACTTCCCTAAATTCCTCCTATTATATGGCTTTCAGGTTCCCCTTTTCCTTCATGAATATCCTCTTGAGACTACATGTACTATAGATAATGTGATCATTTATAAGGATAATGTTGTAGGATTTAAATAAATTAATTTTTATGTAAAAGTTATTTATGAGCCTATCATTGAAATAAAGTAAAGTTTTAGTTCCTAGATTTGAAACACTTTTATGTTTTTGACTAAAAAATGATGTAATCAACTTGTAAGAAAAATTAGTGTTGTTATAATAAGGACTCCACCTTATGCATTCCATAATCATTAGCTTTAGCCAATAATTTACATTATTTTACATTGAGGATCTCTTCAGGTTTAGATATTTAGAATTTTTGGATGTAATTCACACATATCAACCCATATTCATATAGAGTGGGTAAAACATAAAAAAAATCCATTTTTCATAATACCAACGATTTCATTATAAATATGAAATATTTTCATAAAAATTCATTACAACATTTATCTAGGATTCTCTTTTATATCTTAACCAACCTAAACCATTGTGAAAAACTATTTAAAATGTGGTATGAGTACAAAATATAATTATGTGTTACAAAAAATGAGGGAAATCACCAATACGTGAATATTTATAAACATATGAAATCATTTTCACCAAGACATACATATAAAAAATAAAATATCATATACATACTTTTTGAAACATGATATTTCCATAAAACAAAAAAAACATACAGGTATCTGGTAGAATTACATACAGAATATTGTAACCCTCACAGCTAACTTTCAATTTGTAACCCTCACAACTACCATACTTTGTAGCCCTCACGACTACATTATGGCGTAACCTTAACAATTACACATGGAGTAACCATACGACCGAGCACCAATATCAACATAAAAAATGTATTGGAGAGAGAAATATGTCACAGAATTCATCAATAACAATTCCCAAGAAACATAAAATTATCAAAAAACATGACTAGTTTTATAAAAACATTCCTTTTCTTTTTTATAAATCAAAATATTTATAAGACAATTTTTGGGAAGTGTCCCTTACATATACAATAACAATGAAGTGAGTATAAATGAAATAAGAGTTATATGTATAATCATTATATATCCACGTCATACGACATAATATAATGGAAATTCGTTCAAAAATAAAATTATAAAGAAAAATATCAATGATGTAGTAGGATAACTCAAAGAGTAAAAATTGATTTAATAATTCAATTACCCTATGTTTTCCTTATACAAAATGTGTTTAAACCTCATTTATGGAGTTTAAAAAAAGTGTTATTAAAATTTTACAAAAACATAATAATTTTTATAACACCTTATATGATCAATTTATAACATCATTCAACCCGTTTATTAATCATATTTTGTTATTTCCATTATTTTAGGTTTGTTCATTACATGGTTTCCACAGTGAGTCCATAATGAAGTTCTCATTGAATGGAAGGGGAAATACAATAGTTGAATAAAATGGAATTAATATATTTCCCAAATATTAAATGATACCATAAATAATTTTTTTAGATATGATTATTAATAATAATATAAAACACTAAGGATACTTGTTTCTATCATTTTGGCGGTAATTTGATAATCACAAACTAGTTACATTATATAATTTAATATTATGTATATATATTAATTACATAAAAAACATGAGGATATATCATACACTTTGAACTCATATTTAACCATTTAAATTGGTTTATGACCATCCAAGAAATCGGTAATGGAAATTGAAAACACATCATCCATGATGTCGATAAATTGACAGATCACATACGAGGTTTTTATTTTTAGAATATGAGGGAGTGGTGAAGATGGATGATGAATACTTTTTATGTAAAAATTATATAATAGAAATATATATATTATTCTGGTGTTTTAATTCTTATTGGATAAGGGTTGGTGAAGATACATTAAAAAAAGAAAAATATTGGAATTGAAAAAAAAGTAAAATTAATGAATATTTTTACCTCTTGAATTATATTCCTTGATAACCTCTTTAAGGCCTTTGGTTTTGGCCTTTTGGTGGTACGATAATGTCATGTATTTGTGGAAGAGTCTTGACAAAAATCATGGATAGATATTGTACATGGATAGATGCATGAGGGTTCTGTGGAAAGGAGGGGTTATGGGGTGTTATTTATAGTGTGTGAGAGGGAGGGTTTCTATTATTTTAATCATTATTTTACAATATTTTTCAATAAAAGAAATAGTATTGGTTCTTATGACTAAATATTTTAATTTTTTAATATGAGTTAGAAACAAGGTTCCTTACCTCGTCACAACATCATCCATACCTCAATAATTCATTTATTTATCTTATTTTATAAATTATCGTTTTTCAATATTAACCAAAAAATCAATTATTTCATAAAAATACCAAAAATTCACACAAAAAATTTATAAATGTGTAGAATTTAAAAAATAATTACATTTATAAATACAATTATCTAAATATTATAAAATTATTTTTAAAAAAAAATATAATTTATTCGAAAATTAAAATTTTTAAAACTATAATTGATTTTATAACACATGGAAAAATTAATCAAGTTCTCATAAAATTATATTATAACAAAAATATAGAAAATATTAATTTATCATTACATGTTATGAAAATTAATTTTCATTTAAATTATTAAATTATTCATACAATTGTAATTAAATATTTTGGACTCACAAAAATAACAACACATCATTTATAATTTCCTATAAAATTATTTACTAGATCAATGATAATAATATATATTATTCTCACTTATATAATGGATATATTTCATTTATTATTTATTAGGTTAGTTTTATTTTATATTTTTTATATTAATATTTCAAATTGTCAAGTTACTATTCCTAATTACAAGTCACTACTCCATCAGTATAAATCCCTTAATTTCTAAAATATAAATTATTTTATTATAAATTTATAATGATTTTAAATATTAAATTACATAGTGAAAATGATTTATTTTATAAGTACATGGGTTCTAATATCCTCCCCACCTTCTAGAAATTTCATTCTCACAATTTTTATTTTCTTATTAAACAAGTGAGGGTATCATTCCCTCATTGGCTTTTTAGATTCACATGCTTCTTATTCAACCATGTTGGTTATCCAAAAAAATAATAACCTAGTATATTAAATTATTCCGCAATATATCATCTCTATTATCAAGAATCATAATAGGTTTCTCTACAGGTGAAATGTTCTCCTCCAACTTAAATACTTCAGGGCATAAAACATGAGATGAATCTTGCACATACATTCTCAACTTCGATGCGTGAAAAAAACATTGTTCCTTAGATGAACTAGTAGTTGACGATACTAAAGAGAAAACTAGTCCAAATTTATGTAGGATTTTATAAGGTCTAATGGACTGTAGACATAGGATTCTTTTCTTATGAAAATGCATAACACTTTTTCATGGCGTGATTCTAAAAAAACCTGATCACCTACCTCAAAAAATGTATTTCCTATTGTTATCTGCAAAAAATTACTTCCACTTCCGATTTGTCCTCATATATTGCTAGATAAACTTCACTTCCCAACTAATTATTCTATTAAATCTGGTCCCATCAACATTCTTTCCCCGAATTCATCCCAAATATCTGGAGTTCAACCCTACATCCAAAATAATTCTATAAAATATTCCATCTATATATTGGAATGAAAACTTATATTATAATAAAACTCAACAAAAGAAATATTTTGATCCAAACATCCAGATATCCCATTGAACATGATCGAAGAATTTCATCCGATGTATAAAGTTTTATTTTGGTCTATCCCTTATATTGTGGATGAAAAGTAGTGATGATATTTAATTCTATACCCAACAAATTTTTAAGGTCATTCCAAAATTTTGATGTGAACCTAGGATCATATTCAGATACAATAGAAAGATAAAATCCATATGAATAGAATCTCTCTTTGTGGTATAGTCGATAAAGCTGATACAAATACATTTTATCTCAAATAAGATGGAAATGTGATGATTTAGTCATCAAATCATTAATAAACCAAATCATACTGTTACCTCAAAAAGTATTTGATAGACACACCATGATGTCAATGGATATATATTCCCATTTATACTATGGAACTTGGAAAGGATGATCCATCCCCTTCAGTAGTTTTCTCTCTCTTTTAACCTATTGAAATTTCAGACATTTCATGGTAAAATCTGTAATATCTCTTTTAATTAAATCCCACCAATGTTACTCTCAATGGTTTATGTAAATATTTTTTCTACCATGATTAACTAAAAATGGATAACTATGAACTTTATATAAAATTTACTTCTTTAGCAAAGAATTCCAAGGGAAACATATTACATTTACAAATCTTAAAACCCCGTCATTCTTAGTGTTAAATGATGGAAACTTATCTTTTTTAATCAATTCTACATGTTTCTGCAACTCACAGTCTACCTTTTATGCTTTCTTAGTCCTATTTTATATAGATGACTACATTGACACCTAAAAAATAAGGGAATTTATTGCAACATCTACATCCAATATGAAATTCATCAAATAAATAATCAAGGGTTCGTATTCATAAAGTATCATGGTTAATTATATATGATGTTTTCAACACAAGTCATCTGACACATTTTTTGATTTTATAAGATGATAATTGATCATAAAGTAATTATCCTTTATTGGTTGTATATATATTCCCAGACTCATGATCAATTCCATATGAGTAAATATATACATCAAACTCTTATTTTCATTATATATTTCACATTTGGCTCCCAAATAATGATTACACCAAATTTTCTAAGAAAATAATCATATCTAATAATTCTAGATCATCTGTTTTATAGTATAACTCATGAGGATTCAGTTTTCTTCAATAATAATAAATTACATGATCATTATACTTCATAACACAACCACATATCGCCAATAAATGATCACTATATAAGATAAACTAACCATTTCTGGATGTTAGGTCCAAAGCGGAAGCATTCTCCAATTTATTCTTCAGTTTCTGAAAACAAACAACACATTCTTCTCTACAAATAAATTTAACCCATTTTCGAGTTATGTTAGTTAGTGGAAAAGATAAATGTGCAATTTTATTATCAAAACATCGTTAATAACCTTATAATCTAGTAAAACTATGATTCTCTATAACATTTTTAGGTCTTGGCCTTTCATCAACCACTTTTTTTGGGTGTATCGACTGTATTTACATCATTATTTACAATGTTCCAAAGAAATGAAATATGTTGCACCAAAAAATAACATTTTATAAATTTTCCATATTACTTATTATCTTTGTGAGTTTACAAGACAATCCTGATATTTTTTTCATGATCCTATTAACATTTTGAAATACCAAAAATATCATCATTAAAAATATTATGATAATTTGCATAAAATATTCAACTCATATGTTCCATAAATATTGTAGAGGTATTTTTCAGTCAAAAGAAGATAAACAACTCATAATGGTCATATCTATTATGAAAAACTATTTTTGGAATGTCATCCTCCTTCACCACCAACTAATGGTACCTGCACCTCAAGATAATGATGGAAAAATATTGATCTCTCTGGAGTCGATCAAAAAATTCCATGTTATGAGGAAAAGGATAATTATTTTTAATAGTAATTTTATTCAAAGATCTATAACAAATGCAAAGTCAAATGTAACAGTTATTATTTAAAAAAACTAAACTGGAGCAGCCCATGGTGACATTCTTGGATGAATGATGACTTTATCGAGAAACTCATCTAACTAATTTTTCAATTCAATAAGACCCTATTGATCCATTCGATATTTTGTTTTGTAAATTTTGTATTATTAGAAATTAATTCAATGATAAATTAAAATTCCAAATTAGTTATAACACTAGGAAACTAATCCCGAAAAACATCCAGGTATTCATTTCCAACTAGCACAACATTAATCTTTAAAAGTTCCCTATTCTCAATAATATGTTCAAGAGAATATTATTTTAAAACTTTTCATAGTTTCTAAGCTTCCTAATTTGTTAAAAACATTATTGTTTCATTCATGAATACAAAATAAAACTCTTAATGAAGAAAATTTATTTATCTCTATAATCTATCTTATCATGATAAACAGAAAAGCAATCCATGTGTAGAATTGAAAAAAAATATACTGCATGTAAACCCTGAAGGATTGAAGTTAATTTATTTCCAAAGAAAATAATAGGAAGATTATTATAATGCATTTTTCTATAATATTTCACCCTGATGTTTTAACTATATGTTCTGGTCTCATTCCTTGATGTAAAATATCCAATTTACTGGATAATGTCATAGAAATAATAGAATATGAATACCCCATATCAAACAAGACATTATAAAAACATGAGTAACCAAAAAAATTACTTGATACCAATTCATTGAATGGAATCACATCTGCTGACATAGTCACAAATGATCTCACTACACGTTCCTTGGTATAATTTGATTTCTTTACATCATTTGGATCTTTCATTGGGTTGGTATTTGCATATTGACCCAAATCACCACATTTAAAAAACATTACCAATTTATTATTAGAATTAATAACAATATCATTTTGATTACATTATGAGGCCATATTTCCAAACATACCACACCAAAAACACTTCTTAATTTTTCTAAGTCAGTCGATATGATGATTTTTACGACACATTTCACAAATAGAAAATTAGAAATTCATATCATCAGATTTCATGGATTTATTCTTACTAATTTATTTCCAACTTGACCTCTTTTTATAATTATATTCAATGTAAACATATTTATCAGAAAACTGCATGTATACCCTCTCAACAAATCAGAAAGGATAAATATAACTTTTGAATTCAAGGGTTATCCAATTACATTTGATATATTGGAATTAATCTTG
This sequence comes from Viscum album, assembly GCA_963277665.1. NCBI lineage: Eukaryota > Viridiplantae > Streptophyta > Magnoliopsida > Santalales > Viscaceae > Viscum > Viscum album. Next base: position 203,882,044 of record OY728121.1, read on the forward strand.
AGAAAAAATGATTGATTTTTTTATAAAGATCCAAAATAATATTTGGAGTGTAACATACTGATATGGTGATTTTTTCTTCATACACAACCATCAAGTCCTTCTACTATATATTCAATCTCTTGAGATTATTTTCCATACTACTTAGAACAACAATAAGAAAACAATTCATTGAAATGATTTTTAAATCCGTCCCATTCTAAGGAAAAAATATTCTCACTACCCCTAATATTTTGGACATTGACCACCACTAGTCAACCGAACCATCAAATTAATAAATGTAAAGGAATTCATTTTTCTTATCTTAAAAACCCATGAAATTCAATATCATTTCAAGGGATTGAATCCACCCTTTATTTTCCACTGGGATAGAATATCCACTGAATGTTGGAGATTGTGGCCTCATAAAATGTTCCACTTTCAGAATGTTCCTTTTTCATAGTTTTGTTTATTCTCTTTCATGGATTCCACTACAATTTATTTCTGGTGTCAACTAATACATTACAATAACAAACTATTCATTTCCAATTCCCACCCTTTCCTGGCTATGTATTCTGATAGATATCAGCATCTAAGTTCCTTTCTACTTCACCTTCACTATATATTCTATTGACATCCATTCTAAATGGACATATCTTAGACAATATAGCATGGTAATTTTAAAAGCTATATCATTTCAACATTGTCATAATATGAAAATCATTTTTATATTTTTTTCACATCATCATAAACACATATGTTATTTAAACCATATTCAGATACCAACAATAGGGACTCGACCTTATACAATACATAATTTGAGTTTAATTCAGAATATAATTTCTTTTAAAATGAGGATATTTTCTGGTTTAGAGTTGTATAAATTTAGGAAATAATTCAAATATGTGAACCCATATGCCTACATAGTGTGTACAACTAAAACATTATCCATTTTTTCATAACAAAAATATTATATTAAAAAAATCATATCATTTCATGACAAGGCTTCACAATATTAGTCTTTTCTTATTTTTTTCTCTTACCCATCCTTGATACCTATTAAAACATTTTAAAACTTTGTTTGAGCATAAAAATAATGATATCGGATATGAAAAGGAGATAAAGACTAATTACATGAATACACATAAACATATGATATCAATTTCACATAGACTTACATCTCACCCATAAAGTATCATATACTTACTTTGTGAAACATGATATTTCCATAAAACATAAAACCATAAGGATATATTGAGGAATTACATACATAATATTTTATCCCTCGTGCCTACTTAATGAATTTTAAACCTCACGGATACCTTATAATGTAACCATTTCAGCAACCTTATGGTTTAACTATCACAGTTTCACATTGAGTAACCATATTGCCGACCTCCAACATAATCATACCCAATGCAATGAAGGGAGATATGGGTCCCACCATTCATCATGAAAAAAATACAAAAATCATAACATTATCATAGAATAAGAAAACGTTCATAAAAACATTTATTTTGATTTATGAATAAATTAATATTTAAAAGAGGATTTATGAATAAAGGTTCCTTAAATATAGAAAAAATTTGAAGAGATAATTAATTATGAGAATAAAATATGTTTACTCGTGGTAAATAAACATAATTAAACATATTATAATAGAAATTAATTTAAAATAAAAATCCTAGAATGACAATATCAATGATGTATAATGATAACCCAAAGAATTCAAATTAGGGTAAGAATTATCTTGTCTCCGGTCTGTCTTACTTAAAATATGCTTAAAACAAATGTATATTTGTTATAAGAGTGTTATTAATTATTAAAATAATATTTATAATATTTATAACACATTATTTAATTATTTCATAACATCATTCCATCCATTTATCAATAATATTTTATTATTTTCATTATTCTGGGGCATTCTTTACATAGTTTCCATGGTCGGTTCATAATGGATTTTCTTTTTGAATGGAAGAGGAAAACCAGATGTAGAATGAAATGGTATTAACATGTTTCCAGAATATTAAATGACACCATAATACATTATTTTATATATGATGATGAATCATTAGCTAAAACATTAATGATAGTTGTTTAAATCGTTTGGGTGGTTCTTCGATAATCACAACCAAGGGTCGTTATATAATTTAATATTATGTATATATGACAATTATATAACAAAAAAGAGGTTATATCATAAAAATTATAATATGTTTCATCAATTAGAAAATTTATATGACCATCCATGAAAGAGGTAAGGGAAATTGGAAACACAACCTCCATAATGTCGGTAAATTGATACATCATAGTTGATGTTTTTTTACAATAAGAGGGAGTGGAGAAGAAGTATGATGATGAATATTTCCAAAAACATGATAAACATTTAGTACATATAATATTATTTATTTTTATGACTCTTTCATATGTGTATGTGATGTGAGTTTAAGAAAAAAATTGAAAATAATAATTAGGAAATAAGAATGAGTATTTTTACCTCTTGAATTCTCTTCCTTGATAACCTTTTTAAGGCCTTTGGTTTGGGCCTTTTGGGGGTACGATAAGGTCTTGGGCATAGGGAAGAGTCTTTTGAATAATCCTTGGATGAAATTTTATAGGGATCAAATCTTGAGAGGTGTGTGCCAAAGAGGCTTTGATTGTTGGTATTTATAGTGGAGGGGAGGGGGTTTTCCATAATTTTAATCATTAATTTATTATTTTTCTCAAGGAAAGAAATTGTATTTAATATTGTGACTAAATACAGTTATTGGTGGATGTGAGCTTGAACAAAGGATTCTTACATCTACATAAAGTCATCCATGACTTAATAATTCATGTATTTTTCTTATTTCGTAAATTATTTTATTTGATTATTCACCAAAAATTCATGTATTTCATAAAAATCCCAAAAAATAACCCCAACCATTTTTCAACATGTATAAATAGAATATTTAGTTTATTATATCAGAAAAATTAAATATGATGACTTTTATTTTTAAATAAAATCATAATTTATTCGAATAAATAACAATTTTAATAATATGAATAATTTTATAACACCTTTATAAATTAATCATGGTCTCATGAAATTATATTATAACCATAAGGAATAAAAAAAATTAATAATTACATTTTATGGAAATAAATGTTCATTTAAAAATATTAAATTATTCATAAAATTGTAATAAATGATTTATGACTCCCCAAATAACTAACAAATAATTTATAATTTTCATAAAAATTATTTACTTTTTAATTAATATAGATATATCATATTTCACATAGAGGATGGTTAAATTTTACTTATACTATATTAGGTGGGTATAATATTCAATTGTGAATATTACTATTCCAAATGGTCATGTTACTATTCTTAATTTCATGTTATTATTCCATCAGTATAAATTCATTAATTTCTAAAAATATAAATTATTTCAATATAAATTTATAATAAATATAAATAATTAATTTTTGAATGGAAACAAAATTATTTTATATGTACCTGGGTTGTTATAGTTATACATTATCTTTATAATCTTACACATAATCATGTGCACATGTGTCTTCCTCCCAGGATTCTATCACTATATCGACTTTTTGAATCGATCACTCATTAGATTCTGTGTTAAAATGGAATCATCATCATCATTAGTTCTCTCTTCCAGTTTTTTCATTAATTCTAACATATTATAGAGAATTTTCCGTCATTGAGATCTCTATTTGACCACATTATTCAGTAGTTCACTCCCATATCTATGTCTTTCTTCAACAAAAAATTTGAATTCTTCATCCAAGCATATATAATACACATAATATCCTCCATAGTATGATTTTGTCCGCAATGCATTACATTAAATTGTCCTTTTATGTATAGAAATCAATTGATAATGGAGATAAACTTGAATTTCAAAATATATATGGACCTTATTTTTTGAAATCTATAACCCCAATAAAAAATCCACAAGCATTTCAGAATAAATAAAACAAAAACAAAAACAATATATGCTAAATTTAGGAAAGAGACATGTTAACAGATATTTGGACCCAATGAGGTAAGTACTTATAATAAAACTCTAGAGTTCAAAATTCATAATCCCATATAACCACAATATATTAATGCATATAATAATAAAAATATATAGTTGATCCCACAAGGGATAATTAATATAGGAGAAAACTATAAAAAATTTATTTTACCATTATATCCTTTTTAGAACATTGAAAAAGAATCTAAAAAAAATCAAACAAAATAACTTATGACAAAAAGATATAGAAAATATTATTAAATTATTATAGAGGGGAATAATGTGGAATGCATTGTTTCTCTAAAAATTATTTCTTGACATCATTTACGTAAAAATACTGATATATAGTTTCAAAATAATCAATTTAATTAGTATCAATCTAGTATACTTCTGTCCATAATATATTTGTATCACAATTACACATGTTTATTAGAACAAATATAAATAAATTTCAATATATCATGATCAAAATATAATAAGGGTAGTTGAATTAATTATTCATGAACGAATTATATATACTAGGATATGTGTTATCATTTGAAAAACATAATATATCAGTTATATAATAAAATTAATATAAATATAATAATTTAAAATACATGAATAAAGAATAAAATTATCTTATTTTTGAAGCTTAATCATTACATGTCATACACACCAATTTTAAATAAAACAACATTCTCATAAGGGTTTGTATTCTCATAATTATGTTCTCATCCAAACAAATAATAAACATAATTTTTCAGAATAGCGAATATAAAAAATAATTCTATGAAAGGGAATTTAATTATATTGTTAATATTTCTTAATTCATGTGTATCTAAAAAAACATTGAAATCAATATATACAAAATAAAAATTCAAAATATAAGAGTCAATAAACCTAATAAAGTGTTCTACCTATGTTGAATCCCTAGAAGCTTCTCTGTTTCATAATCCATCATTCGGTGGATGTATTTTATTTTAAATAACCTCACTGTACCCCATGTGAAATATCATTCAAACAACTCTTACCCTTTCTAAAAATATAATAATATCATATCATTTAATATCCATGACTATTGATTTCATGACATAAATGACTATATTTTAGTGAAAAAACATCACAAAACCATATTTTCATGGACACTACAAGAATGCATCTAATATTCAAAACCACATTCTCCAAAATATTCAATTGAACTTCATTCCATTCATAAGACACACAACACTGTTGGAAGATAAATTAATACTTCCCACCGTGATATCAGCTTCATTTGAATTAGATTAAACCCTAAAAATGCGGAGTGTCACTGATCCAATGAATCTTATACATGAAAATATCTCAATATATATCTTCAATCATGTCCTATAACATTTTTGTGAAAGCATGAGAAAATCTATTCACCTCTAACACCTCCTAGCATTCTAGCGTCGCAGGATGGAAGAAAATATATGATCCATCTCATCTTATTAAATAATACCAAAAAGTTTAAAATATTATGCATTGAAAATTGTGATTTATTAAATTCATTGTGAATCTATACAGTGGACTCTATAATTACATTATCACTCTTGTGACTACTAGAATGTCAGTTTCAGATTCATTCACATACCAAGTCTTCAATAAAAAATTAATAGCATTTCATGTGTCATTCTTGTTTTGACATTGTCATTTCAATTTTAATAATTTCAACACATATGAAATAATACTAGAATTAACCATTGATTCATGAGTTAGATAATCTAGAAAAATATGTCCCACTCCCATAAACCCACATTTCATAACATTTAAATTTATTCCATGTTTCCATCCCACATCATTGATGAATAATATATAGAGTCTACTTTATAAGTTCAAACTCCTCATGAGGATACCCTTTCACACCATGATGCCTCCCAACACTATAACCATTTATCTTCTCACTTTCCCAGTGTTGACCTACACTAGGATCTTCCCCGCTTTGACTACATGTGTATGAATTCTTGTGAATCATTGGACAGTTGGACATCAGTTTTTTCCACATCAAATATATTATGTTTTTTTATATTTTCAATTATATATTTATCTTCTGCATTCTATTATTCCCTCTAAAATCGATCCAAAAAATAACCTAATCTACAAGATCTCAATCTATTTCAAAGTATAATCATTTTTATGAAATACAAAACAATAAAACAATAATACTATATAAGAAAATATTATCTCTCCATCAAAATCCAATTAATATATATATATATATGTTAATATAATAGTTATTTAACCCCATAAGGAATGAGTTACACACATGATTGGAAGAGTTAGAAACTCCCTTGAATATGTAAGGAGTGGGTTGTCCATTCATTGATTTAGACACTCCCCCATCTAACATGTTTTACTATACAAGGTTTGGACCATCCACTGTGATTGGACACTAAATCCAAAAACACTAACCTTGGAAATGGGTAGGCCTCCCACAATAGTAATGAGTTGTGTGTAGGATAGTAAGTAATTTTAGTTCAATTTATGTTTACCTTCTATGGATATTTATTTTTTATATTTTTTTGTGCTGAACTAAAACCTCTTTTATGTTTCTAGTATTATACTTATAATAATATCAAATTATATTCCTAGATTCGTTAATTTGATATAACTTCTATCTTATCATTACATTAGGGATTCCGTGGAATCCTATTGGGTATTCATATACTAAACCAAGTAGTGTTAGTTTTCAGAAACTATCATTCCTTATGCAAAAAATATAGTATTTGGAAGTAGTTTTGATGGACACATTGATGATGGAGCGGGAGATTAGTCAAACTAAAAATTGATTGGTTCTAGTAGATTTTATGTCTGTATTTTTTCATTAAGGAGTAATAATTTCCTTTCATGTTGTGTAATTTTTTATTTTAGCTTGTGATATTGGGACTTTGTTTCTAACTTTCTACCTTTAGTTGTTTCACCTTTTTAATGATTTATTTGTTTCTCATGTATTATATATTTTAGTGAGTTTTATTGTCTTTCTAGAATTATTATATACTCTGTAGAGGTATTTTTCGTATTGGTTCATTTGGAAAGGGTCTCTAATGTTGTATGATATTTTTAGTTTCCCTATTAATATACCCCAAGCCAATTGATTGCTGGCATGGGGTAATAGACATAGTTTATTACTAGCCCATGAAAGGTTCTAATAGGCTGGGTTATGTAATAGTCTAGATAAACTAGGTATTGAGGTCTATTTTAATAATAAAAACATTTTACCCCACTAATAGTTTCAATTATTCCTCATTTTCTTGATAGAGAGAAAATACAAAAGTATAGATATGTGATTCAAATTATATAGTTCACTTGAGATAAATTATAGATGGAAATATAGTACAATCACAACATGTGAAACATGTTGGTCAGGGTGAATTTATGAATAAAATAATTATTGACTATATGGTATATAAATCTAGTATGGATCATTTGATTAAAGGATCCAAGGATTTTTATATGGTAAAAATATTATAATGAAATTATAAGAGGAAATTCGGAATAGAAGACATAATTTGATTTGATGATGAAATAAAAGTATAATAGATTTAATGTTATTGTTTTCCCTAAATATAGTAAACCATGTCATGTGGTCATATCACTCCCTACGATATGAGAATCGGTAAAAAAACAAAAAACATATACTATTCTTCAAAAAAAATACATGTGTATCATTATAATATACATGATATTGTCTAAAATGGTATATTGTAGAAGGTGGTGATGGAAATAAAAAAATATAATGTGTATCCTGGATAGGTACATTTTCAAATTTCCATGATGAAATTGAAGGTTAAAAAGAAGAATATATAAGAAAGGTGAGTATAATGTTATGTTTATTTAGGATATTACATTATACATTTTACAATGGTTTAGTTTAGGGATATAATTATATATGTTTTTCTAATGAATTTTATTTTTATTTTTTAAACATGATGTAAGTAATTATTTTTTATCATAGGATAAGATAAGGGGTAGTAGTGGTGAAAATAAAAAATGAGATGTTACACAGGGAATAAAATTTTATATTGAAAGGAGTACATTTTCACCTACAGTGATAGGTAATATAATGGGAAGTGATAATAATAATAAAGAGAGATACGTATTACTGATAAAATAGATAAAATTATATTTTTAATTATTTTTTAAAAGTGATAAAAATGGAACTATTATTATAGATATCATATGATATGACCGATATAAATTATAATAAAATGGGTAGAAAGTATTAAATGGAATATGTAATTATAATTTTATTGAATACACATATTTTTTTCAATTACTCAAATCGTCCATGAGATTTACCAATTGTAGCATGAATAATTTTTCATAAAAATATATTGATCATATAATGTGAATTAAATATTCAATTTTTTATAGTAAACGAAAATAATAGAGATATTATTATGTGTAAAAAAATTAACTATGAACCTATAAAAATAGATTATAACTAAAAACATATCATTTATTTTTAGATGAAATTTTAAAATTTATAAATGGATATCTAGACACATGTAAAAATTATTAGGAAGGTTTTTTCATAGAGAATCTAGATATAAATTTGGTAGATAAGGATTGGAAATGAAGGTAATCGGGTATTGAGTTATGAGGGGAAGAAGATAAGATGTGAAAATTGAGATTCCTCCATGACCTGAGAAAAAATAATTCATGCTAATGATGATATAAATGTAATTATTCCTATGTTTAAGAGGATATTTTTTTTATAATTATGTTTATCTAGATATGTGGTGAATTAATTTTAAAATAAAGTACGATGTATCAAGGAAATTCCACATGTATTTCAAATTATAATGGTTTAATAAGGAAATATTGAAAATAGGGTTAAAGGGATATTTGGAATGACTGTAATAAAGTGGCATCTTAAGTATACTAATAAAATTATATAAGAATATACATTTTGTATCTCATACCTTTAGGATTCATGATGACTACAGATATCCAATGGTTATTTTATTACATCATAACGAACATTTTTTAAAGAGAGTAAATATATAATTTTCTTTTAAAGAATTTAATGTCAAGAGACACATACATTGGTGTTTATGATGGTGGGTAGTGACCAAGGATCATCCATTATGGTAGTAATAAAATAACTAGTTTTATATACATGGGGGTATCCAAAACATCTATATTTTCCAATATAGTTATTATAACTAGACATGTACATTGAAATGCATCACATAAAAAATACATTTCAGTATTGTGGAAATCTAAAAAAATATTGAATATCTCTTTGTATGCTTGATTGGATATCTACATGTTGTAAAAATTTATATAATGAGAAAGATAAATGTTTATACCCACAATGGGAACATTTTTTATAATGAAATGTTATAATTGATAATATAGTGTAAAAAAAATAAGTTGCATGCAAACAATCCCATTGTGTAAACTATTATTTTGGGCAACATGTAATTTATTCGAAAAATAAAACATCTTAAATAAATGTTTGATTTATGGTTTTAGCTCAATTTACTAAGTCAGTATTCTTCAAAAATAGGTTATTATATTAATATATTATTTTGTGAGAATTGATATTTGTAGGATTTTATATTTGAATTTTAAATGTAATAACTCAAAAATGAAATAGTATAGAACATTATATATATAGATCAAGAACAAATAGACACTCTATTTATATATTATATAATCATCACAAATTTCTAATTTGATCATTGAGTTACATGATAATGTGGATGGAAATTTGGTGATCTTTTATAAATTTACTATAAATTGGTTAAAATGAACATTTGAGAAGATAAGGATAGTAAAATATTCTTGATGTTTAATACTCCCTATGAGGAAGGAAGATTACTAGGAAAAATTAATAAAATTACAAATAACATTTATATTTTCTAATTATTATGGTATAGAAGCCAAATTATATAATCAAAAGAAGGAAAAGGTTGAAATTGTAAGGAAGGAAGAAATATGAAGTGAAAATTAAGCATAAAGAAGAGATTACAATGGGAAGAGAATAAAAATATTAAGTAAACTCTTTAATGAATATTAAAATATAATTTATTCATGAAATTATAAATAAACTACATGAGAATATTAAAGGAAAAAATGAATTGATGTTGATCATAATGAATTGAAGAAATATATCCCAACAATAATTAGTGAATAAAATAACTAAAATTACAATTTCTATTTATCAAAAAGATGAATTTTTATAGATCATATAATATGAATAAAATATTATGTAAAAAATATATTATAATAGATAGTGTTGAATAAATTAACTTATATTCTACATTATAAATCATTTATATAAAATCAGTAAAAGTGGAAAAAGAAATTCATTGTATCAATAGATAATCATCATAAAATCTCAATGATATTATCATAGTTTGAAATAAAATATTTTAATAATAAATATAGTCATGGTTACATTTACATGTCATAAAAATAAACCAATCCCACTTTTGACTTGAAAAGTTAAAAAGTAAGAGGGAAAATGAAACCTAATAGCCACAACATATAGATTAAAGATATTTATTTTTGTGATCTAATTTACAAAATAATCTACTTTATGATTCTGTTAAATTGATTTATACAATAATATTTTGAATTGTACGCAAATTTTTAGAATTCATGGACATTCCATTATCTACATTTTTTATTTCAAAGAGTCTACTTGGATATGTATATTATGAAATATCTAATGCAAAAATACAGTGATATACCACAACATATAAGGTATAAAAAGTTTACAAAATAATTTACTCACACAAACCATGAAAATAAGGATTGTATGACTTAATTATATAGTATATGAAATACATATTGGATATATAAAGAATAAAAAAATGAAGGAAAGAGTATAATTATTCATATAAGGAACAAATTCCCTCGATTGATCAAAGTATCTAATAATTTTTATTAATATTGATTGAATGAGTGAAAAAAATAATCAATCTTCCATAAAGGACTCTATGAAATCAATGAATAAATGGAAATATAGAGAGTGTAAGAGACTACATGAAATTAAATCTTGTTAATTAATCCAAAATTCAATGTTTCTTTAAATGGGTTTCTGAAAAATATGAACTGTATAAAAAAAGGCCATCATATATTGATTTGTAAGATGTTTTATAAGAAATAGGCTCGCTCAATGATATAGTGGGAATATGAATTAATTGATCAATTTAGTTTTTTAACAATAATGTATAGAAATTTTAATTGTTTAATTTATCAGAATAGAGTTAAAGGATGGATTAGTGATACAAGATTTGATGTTTATATAGGTTATATTAGTTAGAATAAACCTATTATGAAGTTTAATCAAAATAATAATGTTTATATAAACAATAAATTGTATTAAAATTTATATTAATTATGTCTAATTATCATAAAAAAACTACGTAATACAAATATATAATGAAATATACACTGATTATATATTTGAATTTTTTGTTTAGCGAATAAACACAATTACTACATTTATAGATTGGAGATAAACATAAGATCATCCTCTAACAACTATTATGGGTATTAAGATAAAATATGCAAACTTTAATCCATCATAAGAGAAACCCCTCATGTAAATAATTATATAATATTATATATGAAATTAATGGGGGATATTGGTAATTGAAATGGACATGATAGTATATCCATTTCTACATGAATATTTTTTATCTTAAAATTGATTTCAATGAAGTTTTTTATAAAGACTATGGGTTGTTGAATGGATCATAGGGATTATAAGAGAAATAAGAAATTGGAGAAAATATTAATGGGATAAAATTTCTAAATAAGGAAATGGTGAACATATAAATTTTATAAATTTCCTTTTTTATTACATATGGAAAATATACATGTGTTTTTAAAGGATTAGTTGGGGGTTATAATTATATATATACTATCAAGGGTAATAACATTAATTAGAAATTGGATAAGTGTGATGGTAGGATATATAGAAAATTTTAAAATCCTTATTTTATTTAACTATTAGATAGGGGGAAATAGAAATGACTAACAACCAAATATAATGTGGGGCATTCAAGACCCCCTGCATTTTTTTATTTCTATATTTATTATTAATCCGTGTAATAGATTCAAACGTCTGTAGATATATCACCATAAGGATTAATGGATATCATGGAGAACTATTGAATATTTCTAGAAATTTTGGATATGGAAGGTGAAAGTAATAAAAGAAAATAAAATCATATTTATTCATTGACATTTTATATGGATTTATATTCATGAAAATATATTTGAAAATGTAATTCAATAGTACAGGTGTAAATACGCATTAGAATATTTCATGTGATGATATAGTCTTATCATTCCACAAAGAATATGGATATATATGAAAATAAATTATAAGAAAATACATAGAATACCATGTAAATTTTATAGAATAATTAATATGTTTTGATTAATTCATGGAATAATTGGAATTAAATTTGAATTTTTTTACATGTTTAACCTAGCATGAGGTATTTTCATGATGATATCAAGGATCTGGAAATTTTCATGATTTTTTTTGGCCCTATTATGTATTAATGAAAATGAAAATATATTAATATTTTAGTTATATGATGATGAATAAATTTATAAAATATAATCCCAAAAATTAATATTATAATGTGTACATATTTTTTCGTATTCTAATTTTCATGTTATAGTGCTCAGTGATATATAAATAGTTTAATATATCTTAACTATTATGGTTACATATCATATAATAATTGTGGATAATTATAATTATTTAGTTTAGTGATTTATTTAAGAAGTGATAATAATTATTATGGAATACGACAATGAATTTAGAAATTTATAGAGGAAAATGATAATTTTTACCTAGAGAAAACTAAAAAATGATAATGGGAGAGACCTATCATTTATGGTGATATGGGTTATCATAGTATACAATAATAATCCTAAATGATGAAAAATAATATCGGTGGAATAGATAAACAAAAAATTTCAATGTTTCTCTTAATAACCTATATAATGCACCAATAATTTCTAATATCACATCAAAAAACACTTTTTAAAATTTTTAAAATATCTATAATATACTATATGATATGATTCGATTAAATGTTGAATTATACTTTTGATTTTTACTAATACACTAAAATTCATCATTATTCATCATTGGATTCAAAAAAATTCATGATATACATTTATTGATCCAATCTGTTTAAGTAAAATGGTGAAATACATATGGAAACTAAAAAATTGTAGTGATTATATTGTTAAGAACAATGGTTATGTAGAATCACTTATACATTGGTAAAATATAAAATGTTGTTGGAGGTCACTATAAAAAATATAAGAAACACTAAATGTTTATATATTTGCAAGTATAACATTAATGGAATAATTAAATCATTATAAAACTAACATGACATGAAAAAGATGATTCCATGGTATGTGGATCTTGGAAAATGAAGCTATGATGGTAAATTTATTATTTGGTTGATACTATAAGATGTTAAGGTGTAATGAACTATCATTCTATAAGATGAGGATACCATGGTACTTAGTTTCTATTATTTAGTAATTAGGGATTTACCTATAATGGGTTGATCATTAGGTATATTTCAATTACATTCAATAATGGGATAATTATGAAATGGAATATGTATAACATATATAAATTCAAAAGAATGAGATAATCATAGTGGTCATATGGATACATATATATTTATAACACATAGTAATATATTATTCGTGTGCATAGAGAAAAAGATGATTTTTCATTCCATATTTCCATAACCATTTGGTGTAATAAGATTGTGATGTTATTTAAATATTTAAATACTACTAATATATATAATTTTTTTAAATATAATTAATAATGAAATAGTTTCTATGGATTATATTTATAGATATATATACATTTATACTAATGAAGTTGAGGATAATCAATGTTGGAACATTTTGAATATATCATTCTTATATTTCATATATGAATTCTCCATACTCTAACCCACTATGATTCATCCTTACCTAATGATGAAATTATGAGTAACACTCTATATATTCTTATAATTTAAATAAGGCTAATAATAAATTCCTATAATATATATTCTTATATGGAATACCTAATTCATTTTAAAACTAAAAAACTCTATAAAACTACTGTAAAATTACTACTGAATTATCTATATTATATCCATTGGACAATTATAATAAACATGAATGTCAAATGTTAAATCAAGGAATGAGTTTTTGGTAAACAAAAATACATATTCTAAGATATAGTAACTAACTTCTCCCAATATTAAGGTATCATGATGTGTTTCTAGAATAAAGTATTGACATAATGCCATTTTCTATTGAGTTATTTCTAACAAGACAAAGTATAAAACTTATTTCTAAATGATTCTTCATTGTGTGATTTCAGAATACATGAATAATTATGGTCAGTAAATATAAATTACACCACTTGGTTGTTTTTATCCAATTTTCATTATAAATATATAAGTCATGAACTAAGAATATCTTTATACATATAATTGGTTATTATATACTCCATTAATTTGAGGATATTAAAAATAATTAATATATAGATTCATACCTAGTTCACATGATGAATCAGGATGTTTTTATGGTATAACATAGACCATGTAAATTAAAATTAAAATCATTTATCTCTAAAGCCTCAAAACCATATATATATATATATGAATAATATTATTGATGTATTCAATAAGATATTCCTCAACATTTTTGATTATTTGAAAAAAAAATAAAAGGTAATGGAATATAGAACATGAATGCCATTAAATTTCATATGAGAACATGTGAGAAATTATATTAAGTTAGACCCTAATTTTTAAACTGATATATCTATTCATTACAAACCTAAATTTTTTGTTTTCTAGACAATATTATCTTTTTTAAACAAAAAACTCATATGGGTTAGTTATAAAATTTCAATATCAAATTTTCCAATGAATAGTTCTGATGAAGATGCATTTATATCATGGTAGACCCATGAGGTGTCGTAAAAATAGTCATACAAAATTCATTTAATAATTCCATTTTTCATATAGGTATTTAAGATCCAAACAATCTCTTAAAACCCATCATGCAACACTTGGTATGGAAATTGAAAATAAAAAACATATATTCAGGGAAAAAAATAATTCTCTCCAATAATCAAATATCATATCATAAATTACTATTAAAATTATATATAAGCGTTGTTTGGGAAACGTATGTGAATGATATGATGACATTGTATTCCCTAGGTTCTTTTTACAACATTAACATATTATTGATTGTTTGATATTTTTATATACACATAGAATGGAAATAAAAATAATTTATTTATGATTAAATAATAATCCACTCTTTCACATAACCATTAAAATAATCATAATGATATTTGTAACCATTATTTAGATTCACCAATATCCTATACCCCTTGATTAGTTGTTCATATATTAACATAATAATTATATTTTTATTCAAATATTAAACTTATCTAGATATATAATGGTGTCATATAATCCATTCAATGATTTCTAAAACCAACTCATAATAATTAGTTATACAATTATAATCTTTTTTATTCAATTCAAAAAAGACATATATACAATATTACCATCTAATTTTGTATCATTATATAATGATCACCATTAATTGATTCACTACCATAGATAAATAAAATTATTATCCTGAAAAAAACTTTTTTATCTGGGGAATACTTAAATTTATTATGTTCTCATGAAATATTTATTTTCATGTCATTCCCCAATAATGTTAACAAGGTTAAGACGTTTTCAATTAAGAAAATAATTTAAAAATGTTTATCATTACTATCTAGGATTAGAAAACTATATATATGTCATTTTTATTACTCTAAAACATTATTTTATTTCCATATTTTCATTATGGTTCAACTAATATACCTTTACTGTTAACCATGTGATCAATAAAAATAATTTGATTCTACCATATTTATATCTTTATAAACTCATATAATTATTTATTTCTCTTTAATGCATATGAAATAATAATAATAAGATCATAAAATTCATCTAGAATCATTGAATTAATAATAATTACAATCAAAAGTACAATAAAAATCATATTAGAGAAATTATTAAATAATACATTAATTAAATTCATGATCATAACCATTAAATTTATTAAAATAATGGGAAACACCACAGTGTCAAGAATCCCTTAAATGATTATGGAATTATACATATATAAATACTCATTTATACTGTAAATTTATTACTTACGTATATAAGATAAATCGTTTAAAATAAATGGTATCATGAATCAAATCAAATATGACCTCAATTCATCTAATGACACATTTGTTACTAATAAATGTACTACTAAAATATACACTACTATAAATTTAGTCTATACAAACATACTTATGCCAATGGTCTGAAACCATAATAGAATAGAAAATCATATATACAATTGGTTTTCTGAACTGTTTGTATAGGAAAACAATATGAATAGTTCTTTTAAAATATTCATATAGTGACCTCTTGATAATAAAAGTGAAATCCACCCTCCCCTTCTGAGCTTCATTTTCACTTATCCTACTACGTCTTGTTTCCCCTCACCTTAAATCTTCATTTATTATAAACCCAAAACCATATATTTTAAAAAAACATAGAGTTAGATTAATAATTCACAATGAGTATCTTTTTAGGATTATAGCCTTAGAGAATTAGGCCATAAAAATTACATTAAAAACATAGAAACACATATTGGACAATTCCAACAGTATCTGTTTCTTCCATAACATAAATACTTCTATGAAGAATCATGGTTTATTTTCAAATTTAATTATCATAATTTTACTTTTATTTCATTCTTGACTCAATTCACTTTTAATTCCTGTGAAAAAATATTAAAACATCCTATGACCACAAAATTCTTGGTAAGGGACATAAAAATAATGAAAAAAAATTATTCTAGTTAACACATGATATCCCATACAATGTTTTTTAAAAAGATGCAACCGAATATTTTCACATAAGTAACACTCATACATTTTTCTCAATGAAAATCACTAAAACCAAATAGCATGCAATGAAAACTCTTTTAGGTGACATAGATCATCAAATACATAAAACCATTTAAAAAATAATCCAATTCAAATAACTATATGGTTGAATTCCAAATTGGAGATCTATAATGGGTATCACCCTTTGTATAAGCTATATCGAGCTCACCCATGACCTATAATGGGGCTTAATCCTCCGTATATGATGTGTCGCGCTCAACCATTTCATATAATTCTCATGTACCATTTCATGAATAAATCATGTTCATCACAAACCGCTTTTTGAAAGCTTCATCTAATCCCATATAAAAAATATTTCCATATAAAAATACAATTTTCATTTAATAACGCATTTTAAATACCATTATATCCAATGAAATTAATTAGTGATTTATTTACTTTTTAAAATAAATTAATTCTTAATGAGGATGGAAAAATATCAAACAACGGTTATGATGGTGGAGATGTCGCTGACTCAGTATATGTTAAAAACATTCCTTTATTCATTTATTAAAGAAAGTAAAAAGAATTGTTTAAAAATATTACTTTTGAAAACATTGAATGAAGTTGAATATTGACATAAAATTTCTGATATATTTCTTTTTATACCCATAAAAATAAATATGTAATTTAATATCATGAAGAAATCTATTTGATAATTTATTCATTAAATGTTAATCTTGTCCCATACCAAATTGAAAATTTAAATATTACTCTTTATGATTTAATAAATAAAATTATTATAAAAAAAATTTGGATAATAAATTTCATAGTATCTTTATATACACCTAATAAAATAATAAATATTCTTATTAACAAGAAATTCTTCAATGGGAGGATATTGATATGAAGTCAATTACCTTGAGTCCGACTAGTCTCATGCATTCTTTAATTTCATAAATAAGAAACATAGGTTAATTTCCACATTTTTAGAGAATTTTTAAGTTTTATTCTTCATTTTATATCATTTTTACCATGTTATATCAATTACGTAATTATTTGAGTTTATATCGAACATTTTGTCGATGTTTGATATTTTAGTAAAAAATGAACATGTTTTCACGAAACTTTTCCAAGTGGAAATAATTACATTATCTATATAATATAATTCATTAGTTAAATATAATATATATTCTATATATATATATTTTATAATAGTCCATACCATTTAGGGATGAGAAATTAAATGCACCATTCATGGAGATGGTAGGTCGTACAAACGCTTGAATGCTACATTCCTTTCTTTGTCATATTAATGTAATGAAAAATTAATGATATAAAGGTATATTATAATTATAGTATAATAACTATGTTATATATGTTACATAATTTCAAAAACTTCATCCTTCATACATTCCATGTATGGCCTTACCATGTCATATCAGTTTGATGGGGCAGTAGTCCAAACATCCATAAATGAAAGTATCGTCTTTACCCATTGTGAAAAGAATAAAGGTGTGTTGTAAATAAAAAATCTATATTAATATAAATAATAAAATATAATATATATCATATATAAATACAGTTCCATAATAATTTCTATAATGAGATGTGGTAGGAGAAAATTGAACAATCAAAAATTTATGAGGCAGTAGTTCATCTTACACCGAAACAGAATGTTCGGATCTATTAGATGGAGGTGTTTTTATGTTTAGTTTTAATCCATATCATAACAATATCCTACTATATTGAGGAGAATAGTGTTTTAATGTAATCATATAATAATAATATCATAGGTATTAGAGAAATAAAAATAAACGAAAGGAGATTGAGAGAAGACGCTACCACAAAATTGGGTAACTCATTTTGATTTGATCCAAAAGGCTTTCTTGAATTCACATCTAACCAATATAATGCTTCTAGGAGGAAGGGTGTTTTGGTACCTTATATAATTATAGTTTGGAAGATCCAAGGGGTTGATTGGTGTGAGTAAGTGGGAAGAGGTGTTGTCCTTTTATAAGAGGGAGGAGGGTCAATTTAGGTAGGTCTTGAAATATTATTATATTATTAATTTATTTTATAATTATTATAGTTAAAAAGTGATAAATTAATAGGATAAGATGATTATGGGTATAAATACTATAATAAAATAGGTTTTATACATGTTTATGTCACAAAATTAACCATATATTTTATCTTTAACCCTATGTTAAAAACATTATCTCTTACCATGTCTTCTTATATTTTCATAATATAAGGTCACTATAGTTTCTATAAAATGACAAAATAACCACAAGTGGATAATTAATTAAATATAAAAAATTATATAAGCCATTTTTCTGAATCATTTATTTTTAGGAATATTATATTATTTAATAATATATTATTTGTTTTAAAAACACTTTTAGGTAAATTTTGGCACTATTTAGTAAGTTATTTTTTATTTCCAAAAAACATGATTCATTTGAACCTAAAAAATTAACACATCCTTAACATTTAAATTTAATCCAAAAAAATCATTTATGGCATAAATATATTAAAATTTAATTTATTTTAATATTTTTAATATCATTTATTTTAATCATTCATTAAAAAGTTAACCATTACCTAATCATTGTGTCAAAAATAAATTTATTTGTTTATTGTCTAAAAATTATAAATAAAATACCATGATGTAGGAAATCCTTTTATATTACAGATGACTATTTATAGTCAAATATATCATTTAAAAATTTCATATTAAAAAATTATTTAGGAGAATCATGTTTATGTTATATTTCCATTTTCATTAAAATAAATATTATAAGAGGTCATTTTCAGACCCCAAGCATCTCCATGGGGTCTTAAAATTGTCCCAAGGATGCACATGGTGGGACATATCTCATAATATTAGATTATACAACATGTGAGGATCATTTTATATTATTATAATATTATTTTTTACCCATATTAAACTAATTTAAAATTTAACCATGGTAATTAAAAATAATTAGTGAAGTTAAAATTAAAAATGCCCAAAAATAAAAGGGATCGATTTATAAATATTTGACCTTATGATTCCAAATATGGTCACATTTTTTCAAATTCAAAACACAAACTATTTATTAATTCATTTAATATTAGTTCTCATTGTCAACACAAGAAACCTGGTTTTTAAGAAGTAAAAACTATTAAAAGATTGACATGTGGTTATATCCAATTTAAATTTGAAATTACACCCAATGACCATAATTGGATTAAATAATAAAAAAAATAAACCATTAAAACATTAAAACCAATTAAAATGTTAATCTAACAAAATATATAAAGTAAATTAAATTGTTTTATTGAATTAAAATGAAATATTTTTCACTATTCATAAGAATATGGATTTTATGAGAAAAATAAAAAAAAATTAAACAGATGTGAATTTTTATGTACCACTTATAAAGAAGTATATATTTATCAAATATAACATATAACGGTGACAAAAAATATTTTTAAAAAGGTTTCTCCATTAATAGGCGGTAAAATTTCCTTTTAAAAATATTACTGTATTGTATTCTTAAAATTAGATTCATTCTCATTTTAAGGCTCTAAAATTCATTGGATAAATGTAATAAAATTTTAAAAATATTTAAAATCATAATTATATTATTTATATTAATTCTCACCAATACAATTACTAGGAATTAACATCCATTTAAAACAATTATATTATTATTGTATTAATTTCAGGTAGAAATCATTGGTGTGTGCAACATAGGATTTTGGAGAATCTTATTGTAGGATGTTTCCTACACTATCTTACAATGTATCCCCATTATTGAAAAATAATATTAAATTCTAAAATATTTATAGATAAAAAATTGTATTAGTCTATAAATACATGGAATGTAACATCATTCCCACTTTTTGATATTGCATCCTCGCAATTTTGATACTATGCTGCAAATAATCATTGAAAATCCCCCACTAGAAAAATAATCAATTAAACTATAACTTTGAAATAAATAAATATATCTACAAATGTCACATGAGATATCACAGACTAGGATTCCATGTTAGAAAATATGGATATGGTAGAGAAGGTAAACATCTTGTTCGAATGTAATGTGATATAAAACATGATCAGGAGAAACATAACAACCACAAAACCACAAACATGGGATGGGTTAAATGGTATTTGATGTAATAGTAGGAAATGTAAAAAATAAAACGTTTATGTTTTGATATTGTTTTCATAAATTTTTGGAATTCATTTAAGAGCGTGACTAAGAACAAAATGAATCATAATTACTTGATGTATTTCTATTTTATAAACACAATTTTGTCCTTATATTATTCCCTGAATATGATCTATATCAATAAGAATAACCTTAACCATAAAAGATAACTCAAACCATAAAGGATATCAATATCTTAAAATTGAGGGTTAAAAGTATAGGCATACTTCCACTTAAAAAACCATTCAGAAACATAAATTCACAAAAAAATTCCCAAAAATATCCTTATTAACTTATTATCACATCACATAAAACCTGAGAAGGTTTTCCTAAAACCATGAACATATTATTGTACTTAAAAAATTACCAGGCTCCCAAGAGCTTCAAACAATTCACAAGATGTCTCGACATCAAGTGTTTTTGAAAAAATAGATTTTAACAAACATATTTGTTTCTGATCGTACCGATTTCCAAATTTTTGAAATTAAATTCAAACACCTATTTTTCTAATGTCCCAACTCAATATAAAAAGACATCTTACTGTATACTAGTTATCCGTTATCTCAATATTGAAATATTCAAAACCCTTTTATTCATAGTTTTGAACCTTGTGACCAAACTTACCACATTGTTAACACTTCCCAGATCCCCACATATATTACCCAAAATGTATTTTACCACACTTGAAACACGTTTTGGGCTTACATGCATAATTATTAGATGGTTTCTTCTCCATTTCCTGGCAGCTAAACTGTTTCTTACTTTTATTATCTAGTGGAACATATGTTTTTTGGAAAACTCCATTACAACTATCTTTGTACAGTGAACCACTTTTTCATAAATTCTAAATTCTCAGGAGGTTAATGATATTTGTATCCATGGTTTCAATCCTGGGT
Source organism: Viscum album (assembly GCA_963277665.1). Lineage (NCBI taxonomy): Eukaryota > Viridiplantae > Streptophyta > Magnoliopsida > Santalales > Viscaceae > Viscum > Viscum album. The sequence continues at coordinate 203,904,110 of OY728121.1, forward strand.
AAAATATATTAATTTTAATATCATTGTATCTAATAATATCTAGATCATACCTATAAAATGTTATGAAGATCGCTTCATATGGGGAAACTAAATCATCATCCTTTATTCATTAATTCTAAAAATTGTTTTCCCATCCAATGATGAAAAACAATATGGAAATATATATCAAGGAAAATATCCTTAAATTATTCACATTCCATGGAATCATGTCCATTTTTTATCTAGTGTTCTTAACTAATTTCCACCATCGATCAGCTTCACCTTCAAAACAATAAATGGACAGAGTTACCTTTTGACATTCCGTACATCCCATGATTTCAAAATATCTTATCTTAGGTACTGATTCATCCTTAAACTAACACTGGGTCATATGATCCATTTAATTATAGGGGATGTTGCCTCATAAAATGTTCCACTGTTGACTTATTCATCTATGGTTGATCAGGATGATCTCATTCGTTGATACCACTTCCATTTATAGCTTGAGTCAATATCTCCACCACTACAAAAAATGTTCTGTTCCTACTCTCACCACCTCGTGTTGTTGATTTCAATGGCTTCCTTCTTCTCAATACCTTCCCATAATCGATTTCAAATTTCCTCATAGGAAACCCATTCTGAATAGACTGGGTTTAGATAAAGAATTTGGTTTATTAAAAAATTCTACATCATTTCCACCTAACCATAGAGTAAAATCCACAAAGGAATGAAATTAACAACATCCTAACATTTAATTTCATCTAAACTGATCTTAGATACCAACTATAAGGAATCCACCTTAAATGTTACATAATCTTGAGTTATTTCATGAATTCACATTCAGTATCTAAACATTAGAGAATTAGGCCATATAAATTATATAAAAAAATAGATAAATACAAAGTGGACACATCCGACAATATTTCTTTCTTCCATAATAAATCATTTTCTAAAAAAATGGTTTCTTTCAATATTTAATAATTATATATTTTCATTGATACCATCCTTGATTCTATTCTACCTTAAATCCTATGAAATTTTTTAAAAAATCGGGGTGAACCCAAAATTATCAATAAAGGACCTAAAAATAAAGAAATCCCATTAATCTAGATAAAGTTTGATAACCCATTCAATGTTCTTTTAGAAGATGACAGAAAACATTTTCACATGAAAAACACTCATACTTAATTCTCAATGAAAAAAAATAAAACCCAATATCAATCAATCAAGACACCATTAGGTGAATTAAATCATCATACACATTCGACCATTTCAAACATCTTATAATTGAAATAACCATATGGTCGAGTTCTAAATTGGATATCTAGAATGGGGATCACCCTTCGTATAAGCTATGTCGGTCACACCTTTCTGATATAATGATGTTAAAGACTTAGTATATGTTATGTAGAACTCACCCGTGAGCAATAATGGGGATCATCCCTTTGTATAATCTATACTGGGATCACCTGTTTCATATAATTCTCATGTCACATTTCATGAATAAAACACTTTCGTCAAAAACACCATTTTTGAAAGCTTCTTCTAATCCAATATGAAAAAAATTTCCATATAAAAATTACATTTTCATTTAAGAGCCCATAATTAATACAAATATACCCAAATAATAGAATAAGGGATTTATTTTAATTTAAATAGACTTTGAGGCTTATAGAGGAACCCAAATATAAAATAATGGTTACGGTGGCGAAGAATTTGTTGACTTCATATATGTAATAAACCTTTCGTTTTGTCATATTTTAAAGATTGTAAAATGATTTATAAAAAATATTCCTTTTGAAAACATTTAATGAAATTAAATATTGACATAAAATTTCCAGTATATTTATTTTATACCCATATAAGTAAATATGAAACTTAATATAATGGAGAAAGTGATTTGATAATTAAATACTTAAATGTTAAAGGTGCCCCATAACACGTTGAACATTTAAATAATAATATTCATGACATAAGAAATAATAATATTATAGATTAAATTTGTGTTATAAATGTCATAGTGGCTTCATATACCCCTTATAAAATAATAAAGGTTCTTGTTATCAATAAATTCCTCAATGAAAGGATATTGAGACGAAGTCCATTACCATTAGTTCAACTTTTCTTCTTAATTATTTAGTTTCATGAATAATAAACATATGTTAATTTATAAATTCATTAAACCATTTTAATTTTTATTATTTTTTATATCACTTATTTCCATGTTATGTCAATTAGTTAATAATTTGAGTTCATATCGGATGTTTTAACGATGTTCTGTATTTAAGTCAAAAATGATCTTTTTTTTATGCAATTTATCAATGTGTTCATAAGTATATTATTTCCTGAATATTATTACAGATTTAATTATCATATATATCCATTATATATTAATTTTATAATAGTACATAACATTTTTATATAAGGATTTAAATACACCATTCAGGGAGACGGTAAGTTGTACGTACACATGAACGCTAAATTCGTTTCATTGTCATATCAAAAGAATGAAAAGTAAATGATATAAAGGTATATTATAATTCAATTATAATATCAATGTTATTTATTTCACATAAGTTTATTAAGTCCATCCTTTATATGATTCATGTATGGCGTGAACGATCCATATCACTTTGAGGGGGAAAGTCCACATTTCCTCAAATTAAATTATCGTATTTACACATTATGTAAATTATAATGGTATGTTGTAAATAAAAATTAAATAATTGTAAATAAAGTTTAAATATATTATATATCATATATAAATAAACATCCATCATTATATCCACCATGAGAGGTTGTTGGAGAAAATTAAATAATCATCATTTCATGTGGCAATAGTTAGCTGTACAAATAAATAGTATGTTTGTATCAAATAGAAGCAGGTGTATGTATGTGTAGTTATAATTCATATCATAAAAATATAAAAGTATATTTATTATATTGTTTTTGTATTTCAATAATAGAATATTAATATCAGAGAAAATGTAGAAGGAATAAATAAAGTAATGGAGCTTGAGAGAAGACGTTATCTCCCAATCGAGTAACTCAATTTTATTTGAGCCAAAAGGATTTCCTGAATTTCATCTTTCCCATGTTAGGGATTATAAGTGGGAGGGATGGATGTTGGGATATTGTTTTATTAGAATTTGGATGATACAACCTGTTTTAGATGTGTGAGTAAGTTGGTTGAGGTGGTGGTCTTTTATAAGAGTGAGGATCAGAACTTTAAGAAAGTCTTGAACTATTTTTTTCTTAAAAATTTATTTTCGAGTCATAATACTTCAGAGGTGATAAATATTAATGATAATAAGAGGATGGGTCAAAATACACTCAACCAATAGGTTTTAGATAAGTATAGGTCACAAAATTTACCTTACCATTTATCATTAATCAATAGTTAAAAACATTAACTCTTTCCATGTCTTCTTGTGTTTTCAAAATATATAGTTACAATAATTTTTTTAAAATGAAAATAGAATCATAATTGGATAATTATTGATATTTTTTACATAATATAAGTCATTTTTTGAATAATATATTTTAGGACTATTGTATCATTTACAAAAACAGTATTTTTTTTTAAAATCTCATTTATATTTATTTTGAAATTATTTAGTAATTGACTTTTTATTAAGTCTAAACAACTTGATTCCTTATAAAAAATTCATTAGATCATCCAACAGATGACAATGTCATCCTAAAAATTCTTGTATGGAATAAAAATGTTCAAATGCATTAATTTTAGTATTTATAATATCATTTATTTTTTTTCACTTATTAATAAGGTAATCACTGAATCGTCATTGTGTTATAAATAAATTAACTTATTTAATGTCTAAAAATTATAAATAAAATACCATGTTTTAGGAAAAATGTTTATATTTATAATGAATATTTGTTGATAAATATATCATTTCTATAAAACAAATTAATTTTTTTAATTAGGAGATACATGTATATGTTATATTTCACTTTTCATTAAAATAAATATTTTAAAAGGTCATTGTTATAAGGACCATGCCTTAGTACATTACATATTCTTGAATTAAACGAATAATTCACATTGAGGATCTTTTCAGGTTTATATTTTTAGAGAATTAGGACATAACTATTACATCTCAAAAATTACATGGTAGACACATCTACTCAGTTTCCATTTTTTTCAAAAAATACAAACTCTTAAACAAAAGTGTCATGTTAGTTCTATGTTTTAGACATCATTACGTTTCCTTGATCCCATCCTTGACCAGTATTCCACTTTAAGTCATGTGTAAAACATTTCAAAAAACATGGGATGAGCATAAAAAGCTTAGTAAGGGTTATAACAATACGGAAAGAAAACATTAGTCCATGTATACATAAGAATCAATGAAATCATACATTACTCATAAAACAAAATAACTTTAACATACCTCATGAAATCATAGGATTTATGCATAACTCAATAGAAATCATAAGACATAAAGGTAACTTGAGGCATTCATAACATTCTTATGTAGGGAGTGACCCTCATGGTTAGGTTTGGAATACCCATCACAGTACATTCCCTAAATATTTTTGTAGAAACCATAGCGTTGAAACCCTTCACGTTACCCAATGCATTAGAGAGCTATCACAGGAACACCTGTCCTTAGTTTATCACAAAACCACCCATCTTCATACACAATGCCAATGAACCATAACATAATAATTACACATAAAACATGTATATAAGAAACCTAAAATTTCCACATTTCAATCACAAGAGATCACATCATGATATTAACATAAATAAAAACCTCTAATAAAATCATTAAAACTCTATGAGGTAAATATCCCTTTATACTTTGAAAATATTAAAAGAGGACATTTAAAAGAGATTTTAGAATCAAAGTGTCCCATACCACTTTGAAACTATTGAAATGGGTTTAAAACATTCATGTACATATAAATAAATCCTTAAAACCCATTTTTAAAACATTGACATGGATGATAAATTTTTAAAAGAATAAATCATTAAAACCATTTAAAACAATGTTTTAACAAAAGAGTCATTTCCCATTTTGAACATTTAAATTATAAGACACATGAATGTAGAACATTTTCAAAACATTTAAATGACTTGATAATAGACATAATGTGGATATGGAATGTCAAAGGGGCTTTATATACACTTTAAAAATAATAAAAGTGCATATCATCAAGAAGTGTCTCAAGGAAGAGAAATTTAGATGTAAACCCATTCAATGATCATATCAATAGTGCAAGGATAATTCATTAAAAAAATTATGTGTGACAAGTATAAATACACCTAATGTAAGGGGATATAAAGTTTAAAACAATCAGATGTCATTCACACATACTCTTGAAAAAACAAAACCATTGACATAGATATTTAACTTAATGAAATGAGATTGAGTTATGATTTCCCATACAAGTTCATATAAATGAGGTAAGAGTTTATCAATGAGATTATTATGTGTATAAATAGTATATCCACACAATGGTTTGTGGAAATTATAACATAGATATTCCACACATAATCATTGCATAATAAAATCATGAAGTAGAGGTTTAACCCAAAGAATTGAAATTGGGTTAAGAAGTTCCCTTACAGAAATTCGACAGCCTAATGGCATCAATATAGAATTAATAAAATGAGATCATGAGAGATAAAAAGTGGTATATCATCACTTGGACATAACATTTACAGCAATAAGGATATATAAGAACATATCCCATCATAATAAGATTAAAAGACCTAACAAAAAGAAGTCTTTTAAAATGAGGAGGGTGAAAGGTTCCCTTACCGATTTGGGTATCTTTCGAAACGTACACCCCATGGAAGAAGGGTCATACAATGAAGATGTAAATAAACATTAAATTATATTACATAAATAGTTTAATAATTGGAATTACATATACCACTCATTGTAAATAGTGGAAAATTTAGCATAGATCTCACGGGAATAAAAGTGAGATGAAAACTCCCTTACGAAAACACGGCAGCCTAACGGCGCCACTTAAAATGAATTCATGAGAGTAATAGGGGGTCTCTCATCATATGAAAATAAAAACTAAATTATGTTGAATATAAAATAACATCCTTCAACATAAGAACAAGGAGCATAAATGAAATGACATAAAAGAGAGTACTTGAAAAGAAAGAGAGAGGTCGGATCCCTTACCTCAGGTCGGACTTGTCTTGTTCATTTTTTTTATATTCCTAAATAATAAGCTTTGGTAAATTTATAATTGATTATGGACATATATTAATGTTTATTATTCATTTAATATCATATATTATCATGTTATAATAATTAGTTAATTATGTGAGTTCATATCATATGTTTTTTCGATGTTCGGTACATGAGTCAAAAATGATCTTGTTTGAAAAGAATTGGCAATGTAGTTGTAAGTACATCATATACAGAATAGTATTAATTATTTAAATATCATATATATCCTGTATATATATATTATTTTTATATTTATTCAATAGAATTTTGAGATAAAAAAATGAAATTCACGGTTCATGGAGACGGTTGGTCGTACGTACGCATGAATGCTACTTTCATTACTTTGGCACATTAATGGAATTAAAACTAGATAAGATATATATATATATATATATTATAATTAAAGTATAATATATATGTTATATGGGTAACATGATTTCATTAATTTTATTCTTTATACATTCCATGTATTGCATGACCGAGTCACATCACTTGAGGGGTGGTAGTCCACACTTCCTCAAATGAAATTATCGCATTTGCACAACATGAAAAGCATAAATTTATGTTTTAAATATAAAATAAAGAAGAATAGAGAGGACATAAATATAATATATATCATTTATAAAAATAGTTCCATCATAATGGCCACTATGAGAGGTGGTAGGAGAAGATAGAACAATCACCGTTTCGTGAGGCAGTAATTCTCCATCCACGGAAACAACATGTTCTTTAACCATTATACAGAGGTGTGTGCAAGTTTATCTAGAATAATTAACATAAAAACATCGTAGTATGTTTATGATAATGGTGTTGTTACAACAGAAAGAAATAAAAAGTGTTTAGGGGGTTGAAGAAGCAAAATAAAACAAAATAACATTAGGGATGACTTTACATTTAAATTGGGTAACTCCCCTTGGTTTGAACCAAAAAGTTTTCTTGAAGAGAAATCTACCTAAGGGAAGGATTTTAGGATGAATATAGGGATGTGGAGAGATAAAATGTTCATAGTTTGGTCAACCCAATGGCTTGAGAGGTGAGGGTAAGGAGGTAGAGGTGGGGGCCTCTTATAAGAGGGAGGAGGGGCACTCTTGGAAAGTAAAGAAATGATACTTTATATTCAAATGCGTTTCAGATTTTAAAGGACCCACATTGATATATTTCTAGGATATGGTGATAAGGGTACGAAATATAGTAATCCAATAGGTTTTATACAAGTGTACATCTTAGACTTTACACTATCTTTTCATTTTATTTAAATCGATCATTAATGAGATAATTGCTGCATCATCGTGGTGACATAAATAAATTAATTTATTTAATGTCTAAAAATTATAAAAAATTTACAATGGTGTAATTATTTTTTCTAGAGTTGTAATTAATATTTATATTCAAAAATATGACTTGTATAACACCACGTAAAAAGTTTTTTAGGAAAACAATACATGTTTGTGACATTTTTATTTTAACATTAAATTAAAAGTTATTAATGACATTTTCATACCCAAGGGGCCCCATGGGGTCCCCAAGTTGACCCATGGATTTTCTTGGTCTGCCATGACTTATCCAATAATTTTAGGACAATTTTAAAGGTAATTTCATATTATTATATCATTATATTTACCTTAAATTACACTAAATACCTTTAATCGCGATTAATAAAACATAAAAGTTAATATTCACCAAAAAAATTATTTGTATCCCATTGAACCATATTTTACACCCTAATGAAAACCATGTATGTAAAATTTTTTAAATTAAAAACACAGAAGTGGTAAATATTCATTAAAATGAAAAATCAGTTTTTTAACTACCACTTAGTGGTTTCACTATTCATCAAAAATTGATGTTTTTCAGAAAAATACCAAAAATTCACCCTAAGAAATATTTGATATTCCGAATTAAAAATGATGTATATTTTAAAAAATTCAAATCATATAAGTTTCATTAATTAATTTAATAATTAATTCATGCTGTCAAAACAAATAGTGTGTTTTTAAGAAACAATATATATTAAAAGATTGACACTAGTTTAAGTCCAATTTCAAAGTGAAAATAATTTCAATGACCACTATTGGATTAAATGGTAAAAATATAATCTAATTGAAATTTATAAACAATTAAAAATGTGATATATTCATATAAAAAAATTTGATTACAACAAGGTTTTGAATTAAAATACATCATTTTTCACTTATTCATTAAAAATGAAATTTATCAAAAAAATAAAAAAACATACACAAATTAAATTTTGATATCCCGATTCTAAAGAAGGATTTTATTTGTTCAAATATAACATATAAAATTTTCAACAAGTGGATTTAAAAAGGCTTAGCCATCAAAAGGCGGTTAATTGACCTTTTAAAGAATATTAGAATATTTACGCTTAAAATTGGATTCATTCCCATTTTAAGCCACTAACATTTATTGGATAAAAGTAAAAATATTTGACAAACATATATAATAATTATTTAGTTAGTTCAGTTCATTCCCGCCATTTCAACGGCTAGGAGTTAACTACCATTTAAAATAATATTATTTATATTATTAGAGTGCAATGTAATATTACCAAGAAACTCGTTTTTGCATATTGGGTACGCCATCAAGCATAGTGTTCCCTTTAAATTAATATTAACATTTTATTCAAGAATATTGATAATCATGAGAATGTGATATTTTTTATTTACCTTGGATGTAACATCATTCCCCCCTTTTGGGAATTGCGTCCTCGCAATTTCAAAATTGGGCTTGGAAACTTCATTGAAAGCCCCACATTGGAAAAAAGAGTCAGCAAAACTATCACTTTAAAAGAAAGAAAGAGAAGATCAGAGGTCACCCGAGTTAACCCATACTAGGATTCCATTTAGGAAAACATGGATATGGAAGAAAAAAAAGGGTCATGTTCTGAGGGAGAGTGATATAAAACATTATTAGGAGAAAGTTAACCCCAAGAAAATTACAAACTTGTGATAGGTTAAATAGTATTTGATTCCCCAGTCGGAAAAACTAACAGACAACATTTCTGTTTTAAATTACTTTTCATTGAGGAATTTGTTTATGTGCTTAACTAAAAAAAAGGTAACATACTTACTTGTCATTTTGACATTAAACTTGTGCTATATTTCTTTCATAAACTCTTTTTTTCCAAAAGACGAGTATTTAGGATGACTTGTTCACATTAAGAGCGCTCTAATAAACTTCTAGAGAATAAACTAATCCAAAAAAGAGAAATATATATTTCCCATGTCTTTATACAAAAACAAAAACCAAAAATTGTTAGTATGAGATCATATAATACCCAAAAATGATAATCCTTTATAAAAAGAAAATAAATTCTTAATCTCCAAAATTTGTCCAATAATACCCAAAGTTCAACAAATACCATTCAATAAAAATATATCCATAAAATTATTCAAAGTAATCAATAATAATATTTAATCCCAAATCTCTTCGGGATTTAATCACATAGTCTTCCAAGATAATTCTTTACATTTATCTCCAAATAATATCAGCTTATATTAAAGTCTTGTATTGAAACATAATTAGCCTAATCACATATCCTCCATGATTGGTTAATCACTTCCATAGATAACACAAAATCAAATTAATCTTGAATCATATAATCATCTAACTAACAAGAATTAGTCAAACTAACCAGGGACTTCACGTAGTCTAGTGGTACGCGATAAATCCAAGTTGCACTTTGGTTGTGGGTTCGATTCCCGCAACTTTGTCCGATGCGACGGGTTGTCACACGGTCAATGTGTTGTCCTTTATCCAAAACTACCTAATTATTAAAAAAATTCCCCAAAAAGAGATAAAATCCTCAAAAATAACCATAACATAATATAACCTCATACTTATCTCATGCCTTTCATTTTCCATCATAATATATAGCAACATATAATTACCTCAAAATTAAGGATCTTATAAACCCTAATGGTTACATTTATAATTATTACCTGAAATTCCACATCGAGTCGGTTCTCTCAAACATGATGCACTAGAGAAATCACCAAGGTTAAAGTGGTTGATCATGACTCCTAATTGTCGGTTTAGAATAACCACGAGATTCCTCATTGAATCCCCCATTTCATCCAGACTCTTAATCAGAGAACCACCACAGTTTCCGTCAAATCCATTGTCACATTGGTGCCTGCTAGATCCTTCCATTTACTAAAACCAAAAATGTCGGTGTGAGTACATCATTAGATTCATCATATAATACTATGATATAATTATTCATGTTATCTTAAACTCATTCACTTTATCTATAAATATGACTCTTTCTGAAATCCTAACAATTATTATAATGTCACTTATGCTTAAAGAATACCCAAACCTCTAAAGTTATCTAAACCAACCTCTGATACCAAATATAAGGACCTGGCCTTATTACATTACATATTCATTAATTAAATGAATAATTCAAATTGAGGATCTTTTCAGGTTTAGAGTTTTAGAGAATTAGGACATAACTATGACATCTCAAAGATTACAAGGTAGACACATCTACTCAGTTTCCATTTATTTCACAAAATATAAACTCTAGAACAAAATAGTCATGTCTAGTTCCATGTTTTAGACATCATGACATTTTCGTGATCCCATCCTTGACCATATTCCACTTTACGTCCTGTGGAAAACATTTCAAAAAAAAACATGGGAAGAGCATATAAAGCTCATAAAGGTTTATAAAAATATGGAAAGAAAACATTATTCCATGTATACATAAGAATCAATGAAATAATTCATTATTCATAAAACATAAGAACTTTAACATACCTCATGAAATCGTATGATTTATGCATAACTCAAAAGAAATCATAAGATATAAAGGTATCTTGAGGCATTCTTAACATTCTTACGTAGGGAGTAACCCTCATGGTTATGTTTGGAATACTCATCACAGTATATTACCTAAATCTCTTCGGAGAAACTATAGCGTTTAACCCCTTCACGTTACCCAATGCATTGGAGAGATATCACGGGCTCACCTGACTTTAGTTTATCACAGAACCACTCGTCTTCATAAACAATGACCAAGAACCATATCATAATCAAAACACTTAAAATATGCATAAAAGATAAATACAATTTCCACATTTCAATCACATGAGATCACATCATGATATTAACATAAATAAAAACTTCTAATAAAATCATTAAAACTCTATGAGAGAAATATCCCTTCATACATTGAAAATATTAAAAGAGGACATTTAAAAAATATTTTAGAATCAAAGTGTCCCATACCACTTTGAAACATTTGAAAGGCTTTTAAAAAATTCATGTCCATATAAATAAATCCATAAAAACCATTTTCTAAAAATGGACATGGATGATAAATGATTAAAATAATATATCTTTAAAACCATTTAAAACAATGTTTTAATAAATGAGTCATTTCACATTTTGAACATTTAAATTACAAGAAACATGAAAGTAGACAATTTTCAAAACATTTAAATGACTTGGGTATAGACATAATATGGATATGGAATGTCAAAGAGGCTTTATATACACATTGAAAATAATAAAAGTGCATATCATCAAGATGTGTCTCAAGGAAGAGAAATTGAGACGTAATCCCATTCAAAGATCATTTCATTAGTGCAAGGATAATTCAATGACATAATTCTGTGAGACAAGTTTAAATAGACCAAATATAAGGGGATATCAACTGTAAAACTATCAGAGGTTATTCACACATACTCTTTGAAAAAAAAACAATGACAAAGATATCTAACTCAATGAAATGAGATTGAGTTATGATTTCACATACAAGTTCGTATAAATGTCGTAAGATTTTATCAATGAGATGATTATGTGTAGAAATAGTATATCCACACAAAGGTTTGTGAAAATTACAACATAGAGATTACTCACATAATCTTGGCATAATAAAATCAAGAAGTAGAGGTTTAACCCACAGAATTGAAAGTGGGTTAAGAATTTCCCTTACAGAAATTCGACTGCCTAACGGCGTCACTTAAGAATTCATAAAATGAGATGATGAGAGATAAAAAGGGTAATCTCATCAATTGGACAAAACATTTACAGAAATAAGGATATATAAGAACATATCCCATCATAATAATATTAAAATTTCTCACAAAATGAAGACTTTTAAAAGGAGGAGGGTGAAAGGTTTTCTTACCGATTTGGGTAACTTTCGAAACGTACACCCCATGAAAGAAGGGTCATACAATGAAGATGTAAATACCCATTAAAGTATATTACATAAATATTATAATAATGGGAAGTACATATACCACTCAAAGTAAATATTGGAAAATGTGGCATAGATCTCACGGGAATAAAAGTGAGATGAAAATTCCCTTACGAAAACATGGCAACCTAACGGGGCCACTTAAAATGAATTGATGAGAGTAAGAGGGAGTCTATCATAATATGAAAATAAAAATTAAATTATGGTGAATATAAAATAAGATCCTTCAACATAAGAACATTGAGCATAAAAGAAATGACATAAAAGAGAGTACTTGAAAAGAAAGAGAGAGGTCGGATCTCTTACCTCAAGTCCGACTTGTCTTCTTAATTTCTTTATATTATTTAATAATAAACATTGGTCAATTTATAATTTCATAAGGACAAAATATAATTTTTATTATTCAATTAATATCATATATTATCATGTTATAATAATTAGTTAATTATGTGATTTCATATCATACGTTTTGTCGATGTTTGGTACACGAGTCAAAAATGATCTAGTTTGAAAAGCATTGTCAATGTAATTTTAAGTACATAATATCTAGAAGATTATTAATGATGTAAATATCATAAATATCCTGTATATATTAGTTTTATACTTATTCCATATTATTTGGAGATAAAAATAAATTAAATGCACCATTCTTGGAGACGGTAGGTCGTACGTACGCATGAACTCTACATTCATTGCTTTGGAACATTAATGGAAACAAAACAAGATGAGATATATATATTATAATTCCAGTATAATATATATGTTATATGGGTCACATAATTTCACTAGTTTAATTCTTTATACATTACATGTATTTCATGAACGTGTCACATCACTTGAGGGGGCGGTAGTCCACAATTCCTCAAATTAAATTATCACATTTTCACAACATGAAAAGCACAAAGTTTTGTTTTAAATATAAAATACAGAAGAATAGAGAGGAAATAAATATAATATATATCATTTATAAAAATATTTTCATCATAATGGCCACCATGAGAGGTGGTAGGACAAGATAGAACAATCATCGTTTCATGAGGTAGTAATTCTCCATCCATGGAAACGGTATGTTTTTTTACCATTAGACGAAGGTATGTATATGTTTAGCTCGAATCCTTCCCATAACAACATCCTTTCATGTTTAAGATACTATTTTTGTTAAAAAGGAAAGGAATAAAATGATTTTATGGGGTCGGAGAAGCAAAATAATACAAAAGAACATTAGGGAATACATTACCTTTAAATCGGGTAACTCCCCTTGGATTGAACCAAAAGGGTTTCTTGAAGAACTTTATGCCCAAGGGAGGGCTTCCAGGATGAAGATAGGGTTGTGGAGAGATCAAATTATCAGTGTTTGTCTAAGCCAATGGCTTGAGAGGTGTGGATAAGGAGGTAGAGTTGGGGGCCTTTTATAAGAGGGAGGAGGGGCACTCTTAGAAAGTTAAGAAATGTTACGTTATATTAAAATGAGTTTCGGATTTTAAAGGACCCACATTGATATATTTCTAGGATAAGGTGATAAGGGTTCGAAATATACTCATCCAATAGGTTTTATACAAGTGTAAATCTTAGATTATACATTATATTTTCATTTTATTTAAATCGTTCATTAATGAGATAATCACTGCATCATCATGGTGTTAGAAATAAATTAATTTATTTAATGTCTAAAAATTATAAAAAAATTAATATAATTTAGGAAATATATTTATATTTCTAATAAATATTTATAGTCAAAAATATAACCTGTATAACACCATGTAATTTTTTTTAGTAAAACAATACATGTTGGTGACATTTTTATTTTAACTTTAAATAAAATGTTATTAATGTCATTTTCTTATGCAAGTGGATCCATGGGGTCCCCAAGATGACCCATGGGTTTTCTGGGTCGGCCATGACTTATCCAATAAGTATAGGACAATTTTAAGGGTAATTTCATATTACTATATCATTATATTTCCCTTAAATTACACTAATTACCTTTAATCGTGATTAATAAAACATAAAAGTTACTATTCAACAAAAAATTATTTTAATCCCATTGAACCACATTTTACATCCTAATGAAAAAAATTTATGTTATATTTTTGAAATTAAAATCACAGAAGTGGTAAAGTTTCATTTAAATGAAAAATCAGTTTTTTAACTACCACTTTGTGGTTTCACTATTCATCAAAAATTGAAGCTTTTCAGAAAAATAAAAAAAATTCACCCTCAACTATATTTAATATTCCAAATTCAAAAATTATGTCTATTTCAAAAAATTCAAAACATATAAGTTGCATTAATTAATTTAATAATTAATTCATGCTATTAAAAGAAATAGTGTGTTTTTAAGAAATAATATCTATTAATAGATTGACACTAGTTTAAGTCCAATTTCAAAGTGAAGGTAATTCCAATGAACACCATTGGATTTAATGCTAAAAATATAATCTAATTAAACCTCAAAAAAATTAAAAAGATGATCTAATCATATAAATAAGTTAGATTAAAAAGAGGTTTTGAATTAAAATACAACATTTTTCAATTAATCATTAAAAATGAACTTTATCAAAAAATAACATAAACATACACAAAGTAAATTTTGGTATCCCGATTCTAAAGAAGAATTTAATTTGGCACAATATAACATATAAAATTGTCAATAAGTGTATTAAAAATTGGTTCCCCATCAAAAGTCAGTTAATCGACCTTTTAATGAATATTAGAATATTTACGCTTAAAATTTGATTCATTCGCATTTTAAGCCTCTAAAATTTATTGGATAAAAGTAAAAATATTTGTCAAAAATATATAATCATTTTGTAGTTAGTTCTGTTATTTCCCTCAATTAAAATGGCTAGGCGTTAACTACCATTTAAAATAATATTATTTTATTATTAGAGTGCAACGTATGATTTCCATTAAACTCATTGTTGCGTATTGGGTACACCATCGAGCATAGCGTTCCCTTTAAATTAATATCAACAATTTATTCACAAATATTTATAAACATGAGAATCTAATATTATTTATTTTCCTTGGATGTTACACCCTTCCTCCCTTTTGTGAATTGCATCCTCACAATTTTAAAATTGGGCATGGAATCTTCATTGAAAGCCCCACATCGGAAAAAAGAGTCAGCAAAAATATCACTTTAAAAGAATGAAAGAGAAGTATAGAGATCACCCGAGTTAACCCGTAATATCATTCCATGTAGGAAAACATGCATATGGAAGAACCAAAGGGTCATGTTATGAGGGAGAGTGATAGAAAACATGATTAAGAGAATGTTAACCAATGAAAATTACAAACTTGTGATGGGTTAAAGAGTATTTGATTCCCCAGTCGGAAAAATTAACAGACAAAATTTTTGTTTTAAATTACTTTTCATTGAGGAATTTGTTTATGTGCTTAAGTAAATCATAAGGAAACATACATACTTGTCATTTTGACTTTCAACTTGTGCTAGATTTCTTCCACAAACTCATTTTTTTCCAAAAGACGAGTATTTAGGATGACTTGTTCACATTAAGAGTGCTATAATCAACATCTAGAAAATTAACTAATCCAAAATAGCAAAATATATATTTCCCATGTCTTTAGACCAAAACCAAAACCATAAATTGTTAGTACGAGATCAGATAATACCCAAAAATGATAATCCTTTATAAAAAGAAAATATATTCTTAATCTCCAAAATTTTTCCAACAAAAGCCAAATTTCAACAAATACCATTCAATAAACATCTATCCATAAAATTCATCAATGTAATCAAAGCTAAGATTGAAACCCAAATCTCTTAAGGATTTAATCACATAGTCTTCCAGGATGAATCTTAACAGTTATCTCCAAATAATATCAGCTTCTATTAAAGTCTCGTATTGAAAAGTAATTAGCCAAATCACATATCCTCAATGATTGGTTAATCATTTCCATAGATAACACAAAATCAACTTACTTTTGATTCATAAAATCATATAACTAAAAATAATTATTCAAACTAACTAGGGACTTCACATAGTCCAGTGGTAGGTGATAAATACAAGTTCCACTTCGTTTTTGGGTTCGATTCCCGCAGCTTTGTCCGACGCGACGGGTCGTCACACAGTCTACGTGTTGTACATTTTCACAAACTACATAATTCTTAAAACATTCCCCAAAAAGAGATAAAATCATAAAAAATAACCATAACATAATTTAACCTCAATTTTATCTCATGACTTTGATTTTCCATCATAACATATAGTAACCCATAATTACCTCAAAAGTAAGGATCTTATAAACCCTAATGGTTACCTTTATAATTATTACTTGATCTTCCCCATCGAGTTGGTTTTCTCATACATGATGAATTAGAGAACTCACCAAGGTTCAAGTGGCTGATCATGACTCCTAATTGTTGGTTTAGAATAACAACAAGATTCCTCATTGAATTCCCCATTTCATCTGGTCTCTTAATCACAGAACCACCATAGTTTCCATCAAATCCATTGTCACATTGGTGCTTGCTAGATCCTTCCATTTACTAAAACCAAAAATTTCAATGTGAGTATATCATTAGATTCATCATATAATACTATGATATAATTATTCTGGTTATCTTATACTCATTCACTTTATCTATAACTATGACACATTCTGAAATCCTAACCATTATGGTAATGTCACTTATGCTTAAAGAATACCTTAACCTCTAAAGTTATATAAACCAACCTCTAATACCAACTATAAGGACCCAGCCTTAGTACATTACATATTCATGTATTAAATGAATAATTCACATTGAGGATCTTTTCAGGTTTAGAGTTTTAGAGAATTATCACATAACTATTACATCTCAAAGATTACAAGGTAGACACATCTACTCAGTTTCCATTTTTTTCACAAAATATAAACTCTTGAACAAAAGAGTCATCTCTAATTCCATGTTTTAGACATCATGACATTTCCTTGATCCCATCCTTGACCGTATTCCACTTTAAGTCCTGTGGAAAACATTTCAAAAAAACATGGGATTAGCATAAAAAGCTCAATAAGGGTTAAAACAATACAGAAAGAAAACCTGATTCCATGTATACATAAGAATCAAAGAAATCATACATTACACATAAAACATAATCACTTTAACATACCTCATTAAATCATTAGATTTATGCATAACTCAATAGAAATCATAAGACATAAAGCTAACATGAGGCATTCATAACATTCTTACGTAGGGAGTAACCCTAATGGTTACGTTTGGAATACCTATCACAGTATATTCCCTAATTCTCTTCGGGTAAACCTTAGCGTTTAACCACTTCGCGTTACCCAATGAATTGGAGAGCTATCACGAGCTCACCCACCCTTAGTTTATCACGGAACCACTCGTCTTCATAAACAATGCCCAAGAACTATAACATAATCATAACACTTAAAACATGTATAAAATAAACATAAAATTTCCACATTTCAATCACAATAGATCACATCATGATATTAACATAAATAAAAACATCTAATAAAATCATTAAAACTCTAAGAGAGAAATATCCCTTTATACTTTGAAAATATTAAATAGGTCATTTAAAAGAGATTTTAGAATCAAAGTGTCCCATACCACTTTGAAACTTTTGAAAGGTTTTAAAACATTCATGTCCATATAAATAAATCCATTAAACCCATTTTTAAATCATGGACATGGATGATAAATGATTAAAATAATAAATCTTTAAAAACATCTAAAACAATGTTTTAATAAAAGAGTCATTTCCCATTTTGAACATTTAAATTATAATCCACATGAAAGTAGACCATTTTCAAAACATTTAAATGACTTGAGTATAGACATAATATGGATATGGAATGTTAAAGGGTCTGTATATACACTTTAAAAAGAATAAAAGTGCATATCATTAAGAAGTGTATCATGGAAGAGAAATTGAGACGTAATCCCGTTCAAAGGTCATGTCATTAGTGCAAGGATAATTCAATGAAATAATTATGTGTGACAAGTATAAATACACCCAATATAATGGGATATCAAGTGTAAAAAATTCATATCTCATTCACACATACTCTTGAAAAAACAAGCTAAATGACATAGATATTTAACTCAATGAAATGAGATTGAGTTATGATTTCCCATACAAGTTCATATAAATGACGTAAGAGTTTATCAATGAGATGATTATGTGTAGAAATAGTATATCTACACAAATGATTGTGGAAATTACAAAATATAGATTCCACAAATAATCTTGGCATAATAAAATCATGAAGTAGAGGTTTAACCCAAAGAATTGAAAGTGGGTTTAGAAGTTCCCTTACAGAAATACGACAGCCTAATAGAGTCACTTTAGAAATTGTAAAATGAGATGATGAAGGATAAAAAGGGGTATCTCATCACTTGGACATAAAATTTACATAAATAAGGATATATAAAAACATATCCCCTCGTAATAATATTAAAAGACCAAATAAAAATAAGACTTTTAAAATGTGGAGGGTGAAAGGTTCCCTTACTGATTTGGGTAACTTTTGAAACGTACACCCCATGAAGAAGGGTCATAAAATGAAGATGTAAATACCCATTAAATTATATTACATAAATTGTAGAATAATTGGAAGTACATATACCACTCAATGTAAATAGTGGAAAATGTAGCATAGATCTCACGAGAATAAAAGTGAGATGAAAAATATCTTACGAAAATACGGCAGCCTAACGGTGCCACTTAAAATGAATTGATGGGATTAAGAGTGGGTCTCTCATCATATGAAAATAAAAATTACATTATGGTGAATATAAAATAAAAACCTGCAACATAATAACATGTATCATAAAATAAATGACATAAAAGAGGGTACTTGAAAAGAAAAAGAGAGGTCGGATCCCTTACCTCAAGTCTGACTGGTCTTGTTCATTTCTCTATATTCATGAAAAATAAACTTTGGAAAATTTATAATTTCTTAAGGAAGTATTTTAAAGTTTATTATTCAATTAAATTCATATATTATAATTTTATAATAATTAGTTAATTATGTGTGTTCATATCATACATTTTGTCGAAGATTGTTACATGAGTCAAAAATGATCTTGTTTGAAAAGCATTGTCAATGTTGTTGTAAGTACATCATATCCAGAATATTTTTAAAGATGTAAATATTATATATATCCTATATATACTCGTTTTATACTTATTCCATAATATTTGGAGACAAAAAGAAATGAAATGCATCGTTCATGGAGACAGTAGGTCGTACATACGCGTGAACGCTTCTTTCATTGCTTTGGCACATTAATGGTATAAAAAATAGAAGAGATATACATATATATTATAATTACAGTATAATATATATGTTATATGGGTCATGTAAGTTCATTAATTTCACTCTTTTTAGATTCCATGTATTGCATGAATGAGTCATATCACTTGAGGGGCGGTAGTCCATACTTCCTCAAATGAAATTATCGCATTTGCACAACATGAAAAGCATAAAGGTATTATTTAAATTTAAAATATAGAAACATAGAGAGGAAATAAATATAATATATATCATTTATTAAAATAGTTCCATCATAATGGCCACCATGAGATGTGGTAGGAGAAAATAGAACAATCATCGTTTCGTGAGGCCGTATTTCGCCATCCATGGAAACAGTATGTTCTTTAACCATTAGATAGAGGTGTGTGTAAGTGTAGCTCAAATCCTTCTCATAACAACATCCTAGTATGTTTAAGATACTGTTTTTTTACAAATGAATTGAATAAACCGATTTTAGGGGGTTGGAGGAGCAAAATAAAACCAAAGAACATTAGGGAAGACGTTACCTCTAAATCGGGTAACTCCCCTTGGATTGAACCAAAAGGGTTTCTTGAAGAGATTTATGCATAAGGGAAGGCTTATAGGATGAATATATGGATGTGGAGAGATAAAATTATTGTATTTTGGCCGAGACAATGTCTTGAGAGATGTGGGTAAGAAGGTAGAGGTGGGGGCCATTTATAAGATGGAGGAGGGGCAATCTTGGAATGTAAAGAAATGTTACTCTATACTAAAATGAGTTTCGTATTTTAAAGGTCCCATGTTGATATATTTCGAGGAAAAGGTGATAAGGGTTCGAAATATACTCATCCAATATGTTTTAGACAAGTGTATTTCTTAGATTTTACATTTTCTTTTCATTTTATTTAAATCGTTCATTAATGAGATAATCGCTGCAACATCAGGGTGTCATAAATAAATTAATTTATATAATGTCTAAAAATTATAAAAAATTACTATTATGTAGGAAATATTTTTATCTTTCTAATGAATATTTATATTAAAAAATATGACTTTTATAACACCATGTATGAATTGTTATAGTAAAACACTACATGTTTGTGACATTTTTATTTTAACTTTAAATAAAAAGTTATTAATGTCATTTTCTTACCCAAGTGGCTCCAGGGGGTCCCCATGTTGACCCATGGATTTTCTGGTCATCCATGACTTATCCAATAATTGTAGTACAATTGTAATGGTAATTTCAAAAAATTATATCATTATATTTACCTTAAATTACACAAATTACCTTTAATCGCGGTTAATAAAACAAAAAAATTACCATTCACCAAAAAATTATTTTAATCCCATTGAACCACATTATAAATCTTAATGACAACAATGTATGTCAGATTTTTGAAATTAAAATCATAGAAGTTGTAAGGTTTGAATTAAATGAAAATTCAGTTTTTTAACTACCACTTAGTGGTTTCACTATTCATCAAAAATTGAAGCTTTTCAGATAAATACAAAAAAAATCACCCTATGATATATTTGATATTCGGAATTAAAAAATTATGTCTATTTTAAAAAATTATAAACCTATAAGTTGCATTAATTAATTTAATAATTAATTTCCGCTGTTAAAACAAATAGCGGGTTTTTAAGAAACAAAATCTATTAAAAGATAGACACTAGTTTATGTCCAATTTCAAAGTGAGATTAATTCCAATGACCACCATTGGATTAAATGGTAAAAATATATTCTTATTTCACTTTAAAACCAATTAAAAAAGATGACCTAATCATATAAATAAATTAGATTAAAATGAGGTTTTGAATTAAAATACAACATTTTTCACTTATTCATTAAAAATGAACTTTATCAAAAACAAACAAAAACATACACAAAGTAAATTATGATATCCCTATTATAAATAAGTATTTTATTTGGTCCAATATAACATTTAAAATTTTCAACAAGTGGATTTAAAATGGGCTCTCCATCTAAAGGTGGTTAATCGACCTATTAAAGAATATTAGAATGTTTACGCTTAAAATTGGATTCAATCATATTTTAAGCCTCTAATATTTATTAGATAAAAGTAAAAATATTAGACAAACAAATATAATCATTTTTTAGTTAGTTCTGTTCATTCCCGCCATTACAACGGCTAGGCGTTAACTACCATTTAAAATAATATTATATTATTATTAGAGTGCAACGTAATATTTCCAAGAAACTCATTGTTGCGTATTGAGTACGTCGTCGAGAATAGTGTTAACTTTAAATTAATTTTAACATTTTATTCCAAAATATTGATAAACATGAGAATGTAATATAATTTATTTACCTGAGATGTTATAATTGTCACACACAAGTTGCACCATTGGGTCCTAAAATCGACCCAAGGATGACCATTGTCGGTCATATATCATCCAATATGATTAAGATATGTGTTAGGGTAGTTTTATATTATTATAATATAATTTTTTTACCCTTATTTACCTTATTTACCTTTTATCCGTGGTAAATAAAAATAATTACTGGAGTTACTATTCATAATGTACAAAAATAAAAAGGAACCTACATACACAATTTAGACCTCGTGATTAAAAATATGTAATCCATTTAAAAAAATTAAAACCACATTATTTTCAATATTTAATTAAGAATTATTTATCGTTATCAAAACCATAAAGCAAGAATTTATGAAGTAAAAACTATCAAAATAATGACATGTGTTTATGTCCAATATAAATGTAAATTTATTTACAATGACCATAATTGGATTAAATGGAAAAAAAATTAAAGTAATTAAATATTAAATGAAATAAAAAGTAAAATCTAACAATATAAATAAATTATATGAAAATGCAGTTTTGAATTAAAATGATGTATTTCCACTATTTATAAAAATAATCATTTTATCAGAAAGACACCAAAATTTCAACCGAAGTAAATTTTGATGTCCCATATCTAAATAAGAAGTTTTTCTTATAAAATATTAAATAAAAATGTTAGAAACTCCATTTTTAAAAAGGTTTCTCCATTAAAAAACGATAAAACGAAAATTAAAATATTAGAGTATTTTAAGCTTAAAAGTTGATTAATTATCATTTTATGCCTCTAAAATTCATTAGATAAATTTAAAAAAAAAATAAAAATATGTAAAATAATAATATAGTTAATTATGCTGATTCCTAAAAATACTACGGCTAGGCGTTAACTACCATTTAATATGATAATTTTATTGTTGTATTATTTTTTGTTACAACACAATATTATGTGCAATGTAAGATTTCAGAGAAACTCTTTGATGTGTGTGAGGTATGCTATCATACATAGTGTACACTATAAACTAAAATTAATATTAAATTAAAAAATATTATTAGATATGCAAATGTTTTATTCTACAAATACCTGGGATGTTATATTTATTCTATTCTTTCTGATTTTTTATGTAGTGGATTTCAATGGTTGTGTAGAGCTTCATGTTAAAAAATATCCATGGGTGTTTTTTTATATTTAAAAAACATAAAATAATGATATTACTGTATTAAAACTAATAATATTATATTCATCACTTTTGGTATTTGGTTCTACCTAACTCCATACGTTTCCAAAAACATGACTTCTTGAATTAATTTAATTATATATTTCTTTAAAATTGAGTTTTTTATTATTGATGATGAAAATTTGATAGTAATATATTGAGAATAATTTACTTCTTATGTCATAAGTTTTTTCGTTAAAAATGTAATAAGATAATTTTTAAAATAATATTTCACCTAAGGAGGATGTTAAAATATAATTTTCTTATAAATTTATTTGTGTTATTATTTAGATAAATAATGACTTGTTATAAATAATCTGATTCATCATTTTTATTTCATTACAAATATCAGTTATACATTTTCAAATCAATGTCTTTTGTGTTTCTTAATGTAAATAATTCATTTTGTATTTTTTATTTATATTATTTCAATATGGAATAAATAATTTTTTATTCATATCAATGTTAAGGGGTGTTTTTAGATGCATCGAATTATTGAAGGGGATTTATTAATATTTAAATTCATTCTATTAATATCAAATTAATTTTTGATTAATAACAATATTTTTTATAATGTTTTTATATCATTTATTTGAATAGTAATTGTATTATTATGATGTAAAATATGGGACATATAATTAGGATTATAAACCTTAAAACAAATATGATATTTTTCACATTATCTATAATCAATGTTCTTCATCAATTTTTTTTTGATTAAAAATTCATAAAGTAGATACACAATAAATTTATTTTTTGGTCGGTGGTCTCTAGTATTTGATTTGAATTTTCTTATCAATCGTGAATATTTAATCATTTCCATTCACTTTAACCCACACATATGACCACTATTTATCCATTTTTTCTTTTATTTCATGTATTTATGAAATTAAAACTATATATTGATCTTCTAATTTCTTCAAAAACTCTCATCACATAAGAATTCCACTAATGCATAATGTTACATAAAAATAAAAACTATTATAAAAACATTATTTATATGTTTAGTATTTGAAATATTTTAGTATCCTGAAATGAATACAAAAGATTTATTATAATGAATTTTTTAATTATAATTTATTATTTTTAATTTAATAAAAAATTATTTTTTTGTATCATAATTGATAGAACATGGTTGTATAATACTGATTATATAACAACTCAGTATAAAACAATGCTACATTTGTTTTGTATTTTATATTTCATAGTTCTTAAATGGAGTAATTATATGCTAAATTTTTTTTTATTATTTTTGAAGACCTTTTTTTGTCATGAAGAATTGAGTTTACATATAACAGAATATAGTTTTGAAATTACTATTTTACCTCATATCAATATAGAGAGAATATGGAATCCCAAAAAATTCCTGATTTAAATAAACATATTATAATGTATAATTTTATATGAAATTATTTTCCTTTTATTCATCATCCAGAAAAAAATGTATTCCAATTAATGTATGAAATGATACAAGGTTTCATGATGCTAATAATGAAAATAATGATATAGAAAAACTGAAAACAACAGATGTATAATATAATTTAGCCTATGTGGAATAAACGAATCACTTGGTACCGTTCTTTTTAAAATAAAAATATAGTTCATATGAATATAATTTTATGTCATAACAGATTTTGTATTCTTTTTGTGTAGAATGAATCATTGGTAATAGAAATTCTGATGAACAAAAATATGGTTTCGAAAAATTAAGTAATCTGAAATTTCAACACATATTAAATTCATTAAAGTAACGAGCATGATCATTATTAAAATAAACTCATTAGTTAGTGGAATTATATTTTTAGTTCATTGGAAGATAATGAATCTGTTATCGATGGTGTTACAACTGACATTGATGATTATAGAAATCGAACAATTAGATTTTTTTCGTCCTTGACTATAAATAGATCCACAACATCAGTCCTAAGATTTAGAACAGGAATCATGATTTTGAAAACTATCCCATTATTTGATGTTGTGGAAATTCATTTTTAAAGAATACCTCTAATCATTTTATGTTTTTCCTTTCTATGTTTTTCTACTAATATCTACATTTTCAAAGGTTTTTTGTAATTATAATGGTATTTAGATTGATTTTATTTTTTGACTGATCATGTGTGATCATGGGACTCTACATATAGAAATAAAGAGAACCTATTTACATGTTTATGTTCATTGTTTTCGAAGATAGAAAGATAAGGATAAGTTAGATCTAGTTTCATGATCAACCATACAATGTGGTTTAAATATGTTATTTCATTATATTTTTTAAATAAGTATTATTTTCACCAATTATATGAGTTTAATTAATCTTATAATGTATTTATTTTGTATTTCCTCTTTTTTAATACCTTTACCGGTTCCAATTGAAATACTAATTGTTTTATTTGCACTATGTGAACATTTTCTAGTTTGAAATTTTTGTGGGTATATCAGAAATTCAAATTTATGGTTTTTTAATGCTTGATGATGACTAAAAGTGTAATAAAAAAAGTAATATTCACCCCTCCCCCAATGGCCTGAAGGAATTATTTTTTATTTTACTATGTATAATCCCCCTTTTAAGGGTTAATGGGGAAGCCTTACATGACCTGTAGGCCCAAGGCATAAGGCCCAACATGACTCGAATGGTAAATACATGACCTGAAGGCCCAAAGGAATACTATTCCCATTACCTGACTCATAGGCCCAACCAACTATAACCACGCCTCCCCAGCTTCTGCATCATTGGTCTCCAAGTTCACCATCTTATATTGTTGATCGACTAGCATTTCCCCATGGAAATATGTATGGTTCCTAGCCGCGATTGTGGTTTTCATACCCTCTTATACTTCTAATATTACTAGCTCTGCTTCTAGTGACTGCTACTCTTGGCTCTGATCCTCTTCGGTGGCCTCCTCTATGGGAACTAGGCTACTCCATGATCTATGTGGCATGAAGGCCTTTGATGACATGAAGGACCTGAGACCCATATGCCCAAACTGGTTGCTCGAATGCCTAAATCATGTGAATAGTTTATGCTACTACAATTCCAGATATTACCAGGTAAAGTAGAACTACAGTACCTGCTATAGTACAGCTACGATTACTCAGAAATTTTCCTCCACCCGGTTTCGAACCTGGGTCTCCTAGCTCTATATGGTTCTAAGAATCAATTTATTTTATGTCAAAGTATGTATCTACAAGTTTCTGATTCTGACTAATTTTTTATTAGTTGGTAAGATTTTCAATACAGCTTCCTTAAAATGACTATGATGTTAGATAAATTTATTTTATTATTATGGAATGAATTTTAGTTAGATGTCTTGAAATATTGAATCTGATTTAACCAACGATCATTTATAGAGTTAATAATGAATACTGGCATGTTTATTTGAGTTATTTTTTCATTAATACTAGATTTTATGGTTTTCATAGGTTAACTAAATATTATAATGTATATGGGGTGGAAGTTTTCATTTTATTGGTGAATAAAATATGGAATATAAGGTAAAGCATAGTGTTTATAATACTTTATTATGTTCTATCACTAGACATATTTATAGTTAGATATCTTTATGTGAAACAATAAATGTATTCGTAATGAAAAAATATATTACTAAATTTGAACATCAAATGTTTTGGAAAATTAAAAGGCAATGTTAAGAATAGACAATCATGATTTTCATTCTATGCCTACTGAGACGATACCACAAATGATTTTGTATTTAATGAATATTGTGAATAGTTTAAAAAATTTTGTGACAAATAATTATCTGAATATCATATTACTGAAAACTTTGTTTATATTATTCTGGAGGAAGTATAATTGAAGGTAATAACTGTTGATGATACTAAAAATTTTACTAACCTAATTAAGGATTACATGATTGGTACTCTAATATAATATCAATTCTAACTAAAAAGAGTTACTAGGAAATAAAAAATGAATAATATTTTATTTTTTAATTATAATTCGGGAAATCCTAATTTCTTGTAATTTTAACTCTTGTTAAAATATTTCTAAAGAAGAGGTTATTATGTATAAGTTTAATCATTCTGATCAAAATATTTTAGATGATAGTGAAAATGAGCATTCACATTATTCTAATTGAATTAATAAGGATCTTTGTAATAATAAAATGTGATATACTCCTTGCGAAGACCAAAAATATAGAAAACATAAGAAGGAGAATTTATATGTTACATGTTATGAATTATTCAATATAGATCAATTTTACAGAATTTTCTTAAATTGTATATAATGGATATAAATACCAATAGAAAATATAATATTTATGGAAAAATTATTTTTTAAATATTTGAACACATGTGGTGTCAGTATAAGAGTTATAACATTTGATAGTTCATCAAAATAATATGTCAGTGAAAGTAGGAAAATGCTTTATTTTATGCAATTAATCCAAATAATTAAAAATATTACATTGATCAGGTAACTACTAAATACATGAAAAAAAATTCTAGGTATTAAATTAAATTATAAGTATAATGATAATTTTTAATATTAATATGACGATTAAAAAGAAAATTCATTGGATCCTAAAGATGATATTCCTACTTTTGAAGTGATACCATTACATTTACGATTTATGTAAAAATGGAATAAAATTTTACTGTGTAACTTTGAATTTGCGAAGGAAAATATTTTTTGTGCTAACAAAATAATTTAAAAAATTATCTGTCAAATTTTATAAACATTCAATGCAATTACATTTAAAATCCAGTACATATTGAAGGATGGATAATT
This sequence comes from Viscum album, assembly GCA_963277665.1. Classification (NCBI taxonomy): domain Eukaryota; kingdom Viridiplantae; phylum Streptophyta; class Magnoliopsida; order Santalales; family Viscaceae; genus Viscum; species Viscum album. The sequence goes on from OY728121.1 coordinate 203,932,085, forward strand.
TTATTTTAAAAAATAAAAATTTTATTATTATAATTTTATAGTTAAAAATGAATCCATCATCAATAGATTGAAGAAAAAATAATCTAGTTTTACTCTTATTAAAAAATTGAAAAAATGTAAAACAATGAAGAACCTCTAGAAATTATAATTAAATATTATTTTCCTATGAAAAAAACATTCTAAAATAAATTATTGTTCTACATTGAATTTCATTATTTCATTCTAAATATTAATGGTGTGGCCATTTGAATAAAAAAATCCTTTAAACAATATTCTTGTTTTTCATTCAGGAATAATTTGTTTCAAAAGAACTAGTATTTTTTCAACAGTACAGAGTTGGAATGATATGGGTTCCAATAATATTTTTTATATATTAATTATTCCAAATAAATTTTGGTTAGAAAGAGAATAGTCTTTCAATTTTTGGAAAAGGGGCGAAGTAACAATGACTAAAATAACAGGTTCATGGACTGTTCTTTTTCTTGACACATTAAAAGAGACATGTATAACATTCAAAATATGATATCATTGAATGGAGGATGAATCAATTTTGGAGAAAACAACTAGGTTGAAATCATTTGAATCATTTATGTTTCATCTCTTATAAAAACTATAATTTCAAGTGTATAATATGTTTTGTGTGTTATTTAAAACCACATAATCACTATCTGACTATTCTTGAGGGTTATCTTGGGAACTATATGAATAATCACAATAATATTCATCATTATAATGGTACATTAATTATGTCATATAATATTAAAGATATTGTTTAAAAAATTTAATTTGAAGAGTTAAGAATTAAAAATTTAACTTTTGTAATCCAAAGTAGTGATTTATCTTAGATATGGATTATAATATTGGGACACTGTAATTAAAATTTATTAACCAAAAAATTCAAGGATTGATGATCATTGAGATTTATTTGAACCTCAGAATAACTAAATATGATTTGGTGATCCTTTTCAATTTTGTAGTAACGTATGACTAGATTTATATCTAATATTGACGTCTCAACATCTTAGGATTTACAGTTATTGTGAAAGGATTTATATATTCCTACAAAGACAATAATTATTGGGGAAACCACAAAGTTTATGTATGGAATAATGAATTTCTTACATTTAAATGGGTTTTTATTATCTCATAAAAATTCAAACCTATTAATAATTTCAATGTTTTAGTTATTTTGTTAAAAAAGATAAAAACCTACCTCTGATAACTATCCAGTGTGATCATGGTTTTATGTTTGTAAATTCAAATTTGGAAATATTTTATAGTAATTAATGTATTACTCATAAATTTTCATCACCTATAACTCGAAAAAAATGTATGGTTAAATTAACAAGGTTATTTCTCATGAAAATTACTCAGACATTACTAAGTGATTATTATTTTTTTAGAAATTTCTTTTTTGGACATTGTGTAATACATCATATACAATTATTTAAATTTACTCATAACATTTATTAATTAAATCCATCATCATTAATGGAATATAATATATCCAAAACATTCTAATTTAAATGTATTTATATTTATAATAATCATTTTTTATTATAAAGATCTACTTAATAAATTATATCTTAAGTAAGATGATAAAATTTTTATTTGTTATTCAATAGAATGTCAGCATTATAGAATTTTCAATATAAAAAATGTTTTTGAAGAATATTTTCATTAAAATTTTGATGAAACTTGTATATTTTAAAGAAATACTTTGAATTTTCATTCTAAACATGGTATTTCTGATAATTAAATGTGGTATATTTTCTTGAATTTGATTTCAACCACTGATAGTAAATCCTCCACAAGTATGATCAATGGATTCTCAGTATCTAGAAGTTAGATAAAAAAATAAGTATTGTCATTATTTGACAATCATCATACCTCTTTACCTATGACCCCTTCAATAATAATGATTCATCTTTTTAATAATATTATTGGTGATGTATTTAATGTAGTTGAATATACATGTTCTTTAAGAAATATATGTGATCACCATTCATTATTATCTCAATTTGAACCTAAATATTTAGACAAGGACCATGATGATAAAATTTGAAAAATATCTTTGATAGGGGAAGTCTAGAAATTTGATAACAATATTTTTTTTATTTCATTCTATGACATTAATATCTTCTAATATTTTTAAAAAATTATTTTTAAGAGGAAAATGTGATCAAAAAGGAATTGTTGTTAGAAATAAATCAATATTTATTACAATGGGATATTTTTCAATAAGAATTAATGTATTATGGGGATAATTTTTCTCATAGATTTAGACATGAATATATTTGAATATTATTATTCATTATATAACATCATAATTTTAATTTATTTAAAATGGATATTAATAGTTTTTTTTCATAATGGATCTGTATTGGAAAATTGTTGTCTTAAAAAGCCCCTTGTTTTGAACATAAAAATATTTTATAAAATGTTATTAAACATAAAAAAGTTAATTATATATATATATAATCTAAAAATTCATTTTATGATAAACATATGAGATATTTACGTCAAAATAACAAATTCAATGGAAGTGTCAATGCAATCCATTTTATAAAGAATATTTTTTTAAAGACCATAACTATTCAAATTTATGTTGTTGAAATTATTTTTAATAAATAAAAAAATAAATTTCTAATTGATTATTGAAACTTATGAGAAATGATTTTGGATTGAGTAAGATGGATGAACTCGATTTCTTCCTTAGTATATGAAATTTTCAAAAATAACAATAAAAAAATTTCCAATTTTTAATATATTAGATAATTTCAAAAATGTTTTGATTTTGATAATGAATCAAATATAAGTTAACTGATTACGACTTATTTCACACATTATATTAAGAAAACTACAAAATAAGTTGATTATAAATTATATAAAACTATGATCAATGGAGAATATATTATAAAAATAATACCTAATAATATGTTTTAATATTTTTATTTGTATTTTATTTTGAAAATAAAATGGAATCACATTTAAAAGTAGAAGGATTCATTTTCCTATAACTTAATGGAATAATGGGATTTGGTGTATATTATTCTTATGCAAATTATTTGTTCATTAAATTAATTTAGATGATAACATTAAACTATAAAAGATGAATATGTGGTAATTGTATATTATTGTGATCAAGTGTTTTGGATTCAAAAAACAATCGTGGATATTTGTTAGATTTTCACTCAAAATCCAATTATTTGGGAAATTAATAGTAAACATTAATTATATAGAAACCAAAAACATAACTCAAGAAAAGTACATATATTTTTTAGTTATAACATATTTAAGGATCACACCCGTGATGGTGATATTTTTCTTGGCTTCATAAAATGGAAAATAATATTGATGATATTTTAGAAAAAATATTTAAATATTGATATATTTTAATATTTTAAATATAATTTTTGAATAGTCAACATAATGGAATTTTTAATTCATTTGTGTATTATTTTATCTCGTAAAATTGATAAAATTGAGAAAAGGGGATGATATATGATCAATTTTTTATTTTTATTTCATTTTATTAATAACATATATTTCATTTGTTTTTCGATTTTTTCCTAGAGGATTTTTTTCATTAATAGTTTTATATTTGATGAAACATATATTTAAAATAATATTCATAGTGAAATATTTTATAAAACAATCTTAACAATTGGAAAATAATACATATATATGAGAATACAGCTTCTAAGATGTTTAAATTATATTAACATTATCATTTATGAATCATTTTCAAAAACAATTCATCAATGATCACATAGTTTAAAATTTTGGTAGATAAATATATTCTATTTGGAGTTGATAATTTGAAGTAATTTTTATAATGGTTACCTATTTAAAACAGTTATTTTACCCCGCTATTTTTCTTCTTATTTGAAATCACAATACATGGTAATATTGAATAAAACGAAAAATTTTGAATTTTTATATGTATGTTTTATAAATAAAATGGGTGAAAATTCAAATATTTTGAGTGATAAATTTTCTATAAAAAATTAAAGATATACTATTCTTTAAAAAAGGTGTATATTATTTATCTATGTAATTTATATATATATAATTTGATCATATAAAAAACTCAAAATTTATTGTATATAAATTTATACCACCAAATATTCAAATGTATTTTCATTTAAATTCAACTCATCTTTTAAATTTTTCCATTGTGTTTTGTCCTCTATAAAAAGGGGAAGATTTTTTTTTAAATGACTAATATTATTTATTTGTTTTGAAAACAAAATTTCACATCATGTGGATACTACTTTACTAGAGAATTTGCTTTTTTATGTCCAAAATGACTTCTGAATTACTGAAATTCCAAATAGCGTAAAAATGGTTTGTAAAAATAAGGGGATCTAATCATTCAGTCCAAATTAAATTAATCAGATTAATAAGAGCTATTTTGGGTCTAATAACTCCATTGGTATATTTTTTGATATTTAGACTTCTCTAATTATGATTAGGATTTTGTTTATGTTGTTATAAATGACTCTATTGAATATTGAAATATGATCGTCGGATTTTGTTATAGTGTTTTATATAATTTCATCCAAAAAAATTATTTTCAAAATAAGAACATGAATTGGACATTATAAAAGCATATATAGTATTAAATGAGTGATATTTATTATTTTTAAGAGTTTATGTGATTAGTTAAATTTCTTATGAGAGTTGGCCTAAGAGTTCGGTTTGGAAATGTTCTCTCATAAAACTCTTCGTATTTCAATTATAATAGTTTTGCAACAAATTCTTTGTGATTTTTGGAATATAGGGATATGAATATTTGGTGTTCATTTTTAAAACATTCTACCTATTAATATGGTTTGTCATGGTCATCTACTGATGGGATGATAGAGAACTTCCCAACTAGTTTATGATGAGGGATTTGGGATATGAAGAGAGAGATATGTTTGATATGGTCTAATTATCAACCATACACTTTGGATTAAAAGTGTGGATTTATTATATCCTATAAAGGATTTTTTTTCAACCATTATTTTATGTCTTGTTTTTAACTATTTCATCAGTTGATTTTAAATTTTAACTGAGTCAATAAAATTATCGGTTGTTGTTAAAATGTGGATAGTTTTATGTCTATTCTACCTAAATTATTTACATTTATACAATATATATATAAGAAATTAATAAATATGATGTTATTAATTATTTATTAGGATTTAAAATAATATATTATTTTTTAAACTTTATTTCACCCCCCTATTGTAGTCATTTTTTACATAAAACATTGGAATCATCTTATATTAATTAAATATTTTTAAATGAAAAAGAATGATTTTTTAATTATATTTTATTTTATGAACACCGTTTATATATTTAATAACATTTTTAGTCATTATCATGTTACAATATTGAAGTAATTACTCCCCAAAAAATTAAATATTTCTACACATCATTAAATTTCATGGAAGTTAATTAATCTACTTGGACATTGAACAAATAAAATTCATTATTTCCAAAATAATTATAAATTATATTAGGATTAAATTAATGGGATAAAAGATCGTAAAGAATGGGTTAAATTTGAATTGAAGACAAATTCATATAGAAAAAATTCATTGTCCCGTAAAATGTAATGTGAAACTGTCAATTAATTGATAATCCCCAAAATTATTTCATATCTATGAAAATTTCTAAAAATATGAAAGGGAACTATACTAAGAGAATTGTGTATAATGATGAGTTTATTCATCCTACGGATGGAATATCATAATAGAAACATAATACATGATATCTTTATTTTTTATCTATTGTATATAATATCAATTTGGGTCTATAATGTAATATTTTTAACTTATATTTTCAAATTATTAGTTCATATTTCATGTTAAAAGTTTTCATTCCCAGTGATAGCTATATTCCATGAATGTATTAAAAACCCTCATTTACTCTCTTCTTTTAAGTCGTATCTATACCTTCTAGTCCACCCAATTATATAAATGTGTATTTTGAATGCATAATGGTATAGTTTAATATGCTTTATAATGTCTATTTGAACTCTTGTGATTGTTCTTTGAAAGATACAATTTATTTTTGTCTTTCGCGTATATGGAACATAACTGATTTTCATGGTTATGGGATTACATATTAAATGAGCAATAAGGATCCTATTTTTATAAAAAAAATACATGATCCAAGGGGATTAAATATTATTATGTTTTTAGGTTAATAGGACATAAATTAATATTTTCAATGAATTATCGATTTCTTAAAAAGTTTTTTTAAAATACAATTGAGTCCTACAAAACACTGTAATATATTTTTAGAACCTATGTGGTTAATGAATTTCATGATATTGGGTTTTCATTTAGAAAAGTACATATGGTGTCTAGATAGAATAATAATTTTTTAATCCAAATACATTTAGTGGAGTAAGATATACTTCTATGATTTCAATTATTGGATAAACAATTGGATACATTGTTTTTAAGATATAATAAAAATTGAGAAGAAATGGGTTGATTAGGGTATGACATAATAACTAAATCTTTTGTGTTTTAGTGAAAATAACGAGAAAAATTATGTTCTTTTTATTTGATGACCACATCAGAGAAAAACATATTCTTTGAGGTAATAGAAAATATTGTTGATTATAATGGGATTTCAGATAACTTATCTAAATGAGTTAGTAAAATAGTGGTAATACTCAATTCTTCAAAAACAATTGACCATAATATCCTTCATAATGAATTGATTCCAATAAAAATCCATTATTTACTATCAAATAATATAAGGGTGATTTTGATTAGATCATTCCACTTACATATATATTTTTTGGATAAATTTCTCTTTCTGTATTTCTTGAAAAAAAATATGAAGAGTCACTAATAATTACTTATACATTATAGAAAATTTTCCCTCTATCTTTTTCACATTCCTGATGTATCTAACTATCCATCATCATGATTAAATACATATTTGGAGATTACTAACATACTTTTGAATATAAATTACAAGAAAAATATGAATATAATTAAATGATATGTAATTAACTAGAATCATCATGAATGGGCCATTGTGAAATTTTATTTAGATAAACAATGTAAACATTTCTTTATGTATACTTGTTTGATGTCCAAATGATATGTTTTTGGATAATGCGAAAAAAATGAGAGGTAAAATAAAATTGAGGACACTTTTCCCTCACTCATAGAAATATGTGCAATTCATGTATTATATATGTTGCATATATTTAGCCTAGAAAAGTGATATATTAAAATCACATGGTCTTCTTTATATATGATTTATTCAATGACTACACCATGTATGTAAATTAAATATTTATCTATTATTTCATCCCTTGTAATTGTAAATGTAATGAAATCAATTACAATATTTTTATATAGGGGAACCAAAAAAATTTATAATTGTAATTATTCATTTTTGAACTCAGATAACAAGAGGGGCATTGTTTATCAAATTGTTTCCTTCCTAGACAAAAATTAAGGTAAGATAAAAATTTATAAAATAAATAATAAAATTTCATTCATATTATTAATTTAAATATATATTTTAGGTATTGATTGTAACCGTTGTGTTGTGTCACATGAGATAAAAGCATTGTCTTTTGGTCTCAATAATTTGGTTGGTAGACATAAAAAATTTGTGATCAACGATTTAAATTTTTTATCAATAGTGTTAAATCCAATGATAAAATATTATTGCATTGCTACATATACCTCATATAAAGGTTAAAATGTATCTTATATGGAGTTTTTCATAATATTATTGAGTTTACATTGTCCACCCCTTGATCCGGGCACCTGATCTAGGCTTGGAAATACCCATGGAGAATTTCTAATCAAACCAGGTTTGAAAAAAAACTCCAGTTCGTTACAAAATAATCAATTTAAATGAGTTAGCACTTTATAATAAAAATATTATCATAAAAATGAACCATCAATTCAGAATAAGGAACATAAATAAAAGGATACATAGAGTAAAATGATCCTAAGGGATGAAATATCATATAAACTAATCAATGGAACATATGAGAATAATCATATACCCATCAGATTACATATTCTAAAGATTGATATGACACACTTTTAAAGACCCTGAAATTTCAAGGAATTTGTTTTAAAATACTTTGGAATTTTATGAGTCTGTGGCTTCATATGGCGCTTGATTTCGAGGCCCGGTGTGTTCTGAATCAATTTTCAAAATATATCTCAGGTACGTTTAGTGAATGAACGAGTGGGTTTCTCTAACTTTTGAACCGGTGCTCGGTTTTAAAATCAGAGGGCCCCAATGAACTTGCTGCACCGGTAATTGCTTAAGGGGACACTTACCATAGATGCATTCGCAAAATATGAGAAGATAATTTTTGGGGGTTTGTTTAAGAAATAAATAAAAATTGTCGGAACAATTTTTATTTCTAAAGGTGGTTATTCCCTCCCATGTGTAGTTAAGGGAGGGGCCCACAACCACTTAATTACCCTTGTGATGAGGTTAGAGAGTTGGGGCCCACACGAGCCCCACCATTTAATTCCCTCTAATCTCTTTAACATCGCCTCATTAATTTGGGAAACCTCCATTTAATTCCAATCTATCCATTAAATTATGTCAACCCATAATAATATTAGGAACCTTCCTCTTTCCTCCTTTTTGTTATTTGTCAACGCGTGCTTTGAATAGAGACCTTCCCTCTCCCTTCCCCAATTAAACTGTCGACACGTTTTTTTAAATGGGAATATTTCATTCGGGGAGTTTCTTGCATGTGTAATTAAATAATAGGAGGAAACTATTATTTAATTTGGGAAGAGCCTTCATTGTGCGATAGTGATCGGGAGAGCGTGGAGACTTTGGGAGGAACACCAACCTCTGATGAAGAATGAAGAGGAACGCTGGTTCCTCGAAGATTGACGACGCCCTGCCCTTTCTCTTATCCGTGATAAGAGAGGATATTTCGCATCCTCCTCAGTGTGTTAAGACGACGCCTACGATCCTCTTCCATGCGATGCTGACGTCTGACATCAACTATTGAGCTAGGGGTTTTTTCTATAAATTTCTTCATTTGATTTTTATACCCTCAGCATGGCGTACTTTATTGTTGGTGATGTTTAAAACCACAAACGTGGTGGGTGCGGACTAACGAACAAGTACGGACCCACCGATTTTTTGTTCTTGATGCGCGGAATCCTTGGAGATGATGGAATAGGACTGATTGGGCGATTGGAGGCCATCGCAGTGATGTACGGGTCCCGAGATGACCGCTGGCGCAGATGGCAGACCGAACAGACCACCGGAATGACTCCTGTGGCCTGCGGAAATCTCTGGTAGCACGGGGCGCTGATGCGGTGGTGCCGGCCAGCCGCCCGGAGGCGGTGACGAAGAAAATGGATCACGTGGCCACGTGGGATCCAGGGAGACGCGGCGCCTGGCGCCGCATCTGCGGAGCACAAAGGGGGTACCGCGTCCCCCCTGCTTGGCTCGTTGGCCGAGCCAACCCACCCCTCAGCTAGGCTGTGGCGGGTAGTTCGGACTGGACTGGGTCGCGCCCAGCCGGGCCGGGTCGGACCCGGATCCGGGTCGGGTCGCCCGGTTTGGGCCGACCCAAGGGGGTTGGCCCAGGTCGGACCGAGCCCAGACCCGCCCCCCTTCAGACCATTTTTGGTCTTTTATCCATAACTTTAGTTGTGGACCTCCGATCGAAGCACTGTCAGTTGCATAGGAATCCTTGAATTGAGACGGTCGTTTTGGTATATTACACTCATGGTTTCGGCAAATATTTTTTACAGCCGGGTTGGTTCGAACCCAAAACCAACACGGGCCTTGGAGCAGAAATGCTTATAACTTAAGGGATGGACGTCCGTTTGAAATGTCGTCAACTACGTTGAATTACTCTTAATGAGACTGTCCTTTTTTATTACTTATCATGAGGTTTGGATGCAGCTGGAGTATGGTTGGGTTGGTTTTATCTTAAAAACCAACCGGTCCCCTAAGACGGAAAAGCCAATAACTCTCAGACCAGGCGCCTGATTGACGCACTGTCTATCCTGTTGGGTTTCTTTTGACAAGACAGAACTTTGGGATACATCAACTATGGAATTCATGACAGTTGATGTATTGACTCTCTTTTTCTCATGGAGAAGATCCTCCTGGAATCGAGCATTCTTTGTGCGGGAACCCTAAAGCTGGTTGCGACTGCGACGAGGACGACTGCACTTGGAACCTCTATGGGTCCAGGTCCGAAGATGACTATACATGGGTCCTCCATGTGTTCGGAAGGGACAACGACTGTACAGGAATCTATTGTGGGTTCAATGGTTATGAATACTTTTCTTGTATCCTATGTGAGTCTGGCAGTTTTTGACTCAGTACTTGTATCATAGGTGGGTTCGGTAGAGTAGTTGGTCTTGTATCCTTTGTGTGTCCGACAGCTTAGCTGGTCTTGTATCCTATCTGGGTCAGACAGCATAGATGAATCAATGGATACATCTGATCATCTCTGTCTCCTTATGAAGTGTATACCCATGTGAGCTGGGTATTGATTCTCAATCATTATCATTGATGTGGTTGACTTGCTTTCCTGTGTGCATTGGGTTGTGATTTCCTATGTGGACTGGGTTGTGATTTCCTATGTGGACTGGGTTGGAGCCAAACTATAACTGATGACTTAGGTATATGTATAGGCATATAACTGAGTAGAGTTGTTGATACATCATGATTGTATCTTTCTATTGTGGTTTATCCTACGTGGATTTAGAGAGACCTTCGGGGGTCTCGGGGTCCCTACTGAGTATCATATACTCACCCCTGCACGAGCATTGCCCGCACTACATTCTGATGGATGCAGACGACAGACATCACTGAACGGGGTGGAGGCTTGTGGAGCTGGATGGTACCAAGCGGTGGACCACTGGGCGGGGCGTACATGGAGCGGATGGTCGTACCCATGGAGCTGAGGAGACTATCTGTACCCACCCTTCAGGTGGGATTCCCGGAGGATGACTCAGTCTTAATTTTTTACTTACTGTGGTTTCACTTTCCTTTCAGTTGTACTATAATTTCAGTTGTTTTTGTATACTGGCCCATTTACTTTTTCAGTACTTACCTTGTACTCAGTTTTACTTAGTGTTCACTTCACTTGCATACATTTTTGTGTTGGTTGCTTCATAAAGGAAATGACTTCCCTTCAATTAGGATTTTTGCCTTTGGTGCTAGTCGCCAGCCCCTGGCCTATGGATGGCGGGATGGGGGTAGTCACGGCACGGGCCCCGAGGACGGGTCATGGAAAATTGGTATCAGAGGAGTCGGTTCTACCACAAAACTCAGGACTATGATTATTTCTTCTCTGTGGAGCAATAGTGTTAAGAGTATTGAGTGAGGTTTTCAGTCTAGGGTGTCCAGTATTGGTGCCGCAGCTGACGTATCCATACACCAACACCCCGAATTCTGATTTTCGACTCTGTGTACGAAAACACTGATTGCATGTTTGTTTACTTTCAAAAGTTTTCTTTGTGATCACTTTGTGTCAGGTCACCATGTATACTGTATTAACCGTGGCGCACTTGTTTATTTTTAGTATGGCCCCACAACGGCAGCCGGCTAGGGTTCCGAGCTTAGTGCGAGATGTCAGCTCATCGAGCGACGAGGCCTCGGTGGAGGGTCCCATTACAGCGGAGGCACCGACGGTACCTCTACCCACCGAGCCACCGATACTACCATCCCTAGTGGCGGAAAGTGCACGCCACCTGAGAGTGATGCATGATTTTCAGAGGTAGAGGATGCCCAGGATCCGCGGAGAGACTGATCCTCGGGTAGTTGAAGATTGGCTGGAGGCTGTCGTCAGATTCTTCATAATAGTAGGGACCCTAGCAGACCTCATGGTGATCCTTGCCGTGAGTATCCTGCACGCAATAGTTGGTAGATGGTGGAGCTTGATGCTCCAGGCACACAATGATGCATCTCTACATTGGATGGACTTCGATATCCTCTTCCACTCGGAGTTCATTCCAGCCACCCTCCGTGCGGTGTGCATCCATGAGTTACTACAGTTGTGGCAGGGTAGCATGTCAGTAAACCAGTACTCGGTGAGATTTACCGACCTCTCGTGCTACTCCACGAACATGGTACGAGACCCATTCTTCTGGGCCCAGACCTTTGAGCAGGGGATGAGGCATGAGATCAGAGGTTCAACAATTCCACTCAGCGTCCATAAATTGGCGGGGGTGCTTGAGATGCCATATTAGTGGAGATATTTCTCACCGAGCAGCCATCAGCAGTGATACCCACAACAGGACGACACGAAGTAGACTCTTCGATAGCTGGAAGTCGACAGTTTACGCAGGGGTCCAAGCGGACTTGGCCATCAAGTGGGCAACCTCAGGATATGGGCTAGGCTGTGCGGGGCACACGACGCAGATCCAGCCTTTCGAGGAGCACAAATTCCTATGCATGCCGTGGGCATGGCCACATGGCTTGTGACTGCCCGAACAGCCATGCAGACGACCAGCAGACAGTGGAGGGACCTCCCAGGCAGAGGCAGAGGTTCGACCATGGCGGTCTGCTGGGAGCAGGTGGACAAGGCAGAGGAGCTGTTCGAGCATTGGGTGGTGGATGAAGCTTCGAGGCTCTATCACCACCACCCCCAAGAGCTCCACCCCGACCACAGGAAGCTTGCAGGCAGAGGCAGGCTCAGCTCCTGGAAGCGGAGGCTTACGACCACAGTGCACCCGAGATGATTTGAGGTACTATCTGTGTCTAATCTTCCCATACTGTAGTTTTTATAGACACTGGTACGAGTGATTCTTTTATTTCCACTGCCCTTGTTCAGAACTCGGAGATTCTGATGGAGTCGTTGGCTCTATCCTTAAGGATAGAGACTCCTACGGGAGCAGACTCGACGATTACACACTGGTGCCGGTGGTGTGAGCTTACTCTAGGAGGCAAGAGCTTCGGCTGGGATCTTCTTGTAGCGGCGTTGAGGCCTTACAACATCATCTTGGGTATGGACTGGTTATCTAAGGTCTATTATCAGATCGATTGTATTAGGCACAAAGTGTCGTGTGTCCGCACGGATGGGACCAGGATCACCTTCACCGGCGAGAAGGGAACCTTAGCAGCACAGTATGGACTCAAGCAGAGGAGGGGGAAGCCAATCAAACATCAGTTGGCTACTCTCATCCTTGGAGCAGTTGACGTGCGGAGTCCGAGTTTTCCTGTAGTGGTGGACCAGTTTGCAGACATTTTTTCCGACGATGTTCCAAGACTAACTCCTCGCAGGGAGGTAGATTTCTACATAGACCTATACCTCTATACATCATCGATATCCACTCTAGAATATCAGATGGCTCCCGCCGAGAATCGTGAGCTGCGGGTATAGCTGGAGGACTTATAGGGGAAAGGTTTCATCTGACCTAGTGGTTCACCCGGGGCTTCTCCGGTTCTATTCGCCAAGATGGCGGATGGGGGCTTGCGACTGTGTGTTGACTACCGTTTCCTGAACCAAGTGGCCATGAATAACAAGTATCCGCTTCCGAGGATTGAATACCTCTTTGATCAGCTCAAGGGAGCACATTGGTTCTCGAAGATAGCCCTTGGTCAGGCTATCAACAGCTCTGAGTGTGGGATAAGGATGTGTAGAAGATGACCGTCAGGTGCTAGTATGGAAACTATGAGTTCTTGGTCATGCCCTTCGGTGTGACCAACACTACAACAATGTTCATGTGTCTCATGACTAGGATCTTCTAGCCCTACCTCGATCAGTTTTTCATGGTCTTCATTGACGACATACTGATTTACTCGTCGACCGAGGAGGAGCACGCCTACCACCTACGGGTTGTACTGGATGCACCCCGAGAGCACCATCATTATGGTAAGCTCTATAAGTGCTATTTCTAGCTTCGAGAGGTTACCTTCTTAAGGCACGTCATCTCATAGGTGGGAGTTGCAGTGGATCCCGCAATGGTCGATCCGGTACTTGCTTGGGAGCCACTCAGGAGCGTGACAGAGGTGAGAAGCTTCCTAGGTCTGTCTGGGTACTATCGGAGGTTTTTCCATGACTTACCCAGAGTTTTAGCACCACTTACAGCCTTGATGAAGAAGGGGAAACCCTTCGTGTGGTCAGAAAGATGTCAGCAGAGCTTCTAGGAGATGTGGCAGATATTGACTAGTGCTCCCATCTTGAGGCTGTTGGAGGAGGGCGTAGGGTACGTAGTGTACTACGACGCATCAGGGACCGGACTCAGGTGTGTCCTGATGTAGGATATAGTAGTGATCGCTTATGGTTAATAGCAGTTGAGGTAGCATGAGCATAACTATGCCACCCATGACCTGGAGTTAGGAGCTGTGGTCTTCGCCCTAACGATGTGGCGACACTATCTGATGGGTGAGCACTTTACAGTCTACTCTGACCACCAGAGTCTCATGTACATTTTCTTTCCAAAGTACCTGAACTGGAGATAGTGGTGATTGATCTATTTCCTCCAGTATTATGAATTTGAGATTGTCTATACTCCTTGGAAGGGGAATGTTGTGGCTGATACACTCAGTAGGAGATCGGGCATTCAGCTACATGGGGAGGCGATAGAGCAGTTAGCCGATTTTCAGATATCCATCCTGGATTGAGATGGGGAAGCCTATCTTCAGTCCCTCAAAGTCACTCCTCCTCTACTTCAGCAGGTCATAGAGGAACAGCGTGGGGACGTTGACTGTGAGGCGCGACGTGCTCAGATGTCCTCAAGGATAGCACCCAATGGATTTTCTAATGGTGGAGAGCACGTCATCATCTTCAGGGGACATACCATGTTACCAGTTACACTACAGGAGGAGGTTCTAAGGGAGTTCCACAAATCCCCTCTAGCGGTACATCCTAGGGTAGCGAAGATGTACCAGGACCTCAGACGATAGTATTAGTGGCTGGGTATGAAGAAGGTTGTGGGAGAGTTTGTTTCTCGATGCCTCACTTGATAGCAAGTGAAGGCAGAGCACCAGGTACCAGCAGGCTTGGTACAGCCCTTAGAGGTCCCAGAGTGGAAGTGGGACGAGATATCCATGGATTTTGTGATGGGGATTCCACATACTTCTAGAGGACACGACACCATATGAGTAATCATGGACCGACTCACCAAGTCAGCCCACTTCCTACCAACCAAAGAGTAAGGATCAGTAGAGATATTGGTATGCCTCTACATTCAAGAGATCGTACAACTTCATGGTGTGTCATCACCTATTGTCTCCGATCGAGATGCTCACTTTACTTCCTGACTTTGGAATGGGTTGTAGGAGGCCTTTGGGACGCAGCTACACCTGAGCACTGCCTTTCACCCGCATACGGATGGCTAGACAGAGAGGATAATTCAGACACTCGAGGACATGCTCCGTGAATGTGTCCTTGACTTTGGTCGTAGAAAGGAGGATCACCTACCCTTGTTGGAGTTTGCGTACAACAACAGCTAACACACCACCATTGGTATGGCACCTTAAGAGACAAAGTACGACCGACCTTGTAGATCATCTCTGTGTTGGACTGACCCTGGGGAGTCAGCACTCGTAGGACCAGAGATGGGCCAGGATATGATGGAGAAGGTACAGATCATCCTGGAGCGGATTAGGACTACATAGAGCATACAGATTCCTATGCTGATAGGACGCAGAGACCACTAGAGTTTGAGGATGGCGACCATGTTTTCATACGGGACTCACCTCGACATGGGTTACAGAGATTCGGCCACGATGGCAAGTTATATTCTCTCTTCATCAGACCTTTCTAGGTCCTTAGTAGGGTAGGTGAGGTGTCTTACCACCTGGTCCTTCCACCTCAGCTGCACTGGGTGCACGACGTCTTTCACGTATCTCAACTGGGGAGATATGTGGACGACCTGATTCCTATCATCAACCACAGGGAGCTGGACATCGATGACGGGGTGACTTTTGAGGAGGTCCCTGTGGAGATCGAGGATCGATAGGAGCGGGTCCTATGTGGGTGGTCGATTCCTCTGGTCCGCGTTCATTGGCAGCATGGGAACCTCCAAGAGAGCACATGGGAGAGGGAGGCTCATATGCGTGCTCAGTACCCTCATTTTTTCCCTAGGTTTTGTTGCAGCTTTACAAGACACAAAGCCCAAAGGCGGGAGTGATGTAATGACCAGGAAATTTCAAGGAAATTTTTTTAAATACTTTGCAATTTTATGAGTCTGTGGCATCAGACGGCGCATGATTCCAAGGCCTGGTGTGACTGGAATCAATTTTCTATGCTTATCTTGGGTACGTTCAGTGAACGAAAGAGCGGATTTTTCTAACTTTTGAACTGGTACTCATAATTACAATCTAAGGGCACTGATGAACTCGCAGTGCCAGTAATTGTTTAAGGGGACACTGACTGTAGATGTGTTCGCAAAAGAGGAGAAGATAATTTTTGGGGGTTTGTTGAAGAAATAAATAAAAATTGTCAGAACAATTTTTATTTATAAAGGAGGTTATTCCCTCCCATGGGTAGTTAAGTGTGTGGCCCATATCCACTTAATTACCCATATGAGGAGGTTAGAGATGTGGGGAACACACGAGCCCCACCATTTAATTCCCTCTAATCTCTTTAATATCCCCTCATTAATTTGGAAATCCTCCATTTCATGAAAATATCTCCATTAAATTTTGTCAACCCATAATAATATGAGGAACCTTCCTCTTTCCTCCTTTTTATTTATTAGCCAATGCATGCTTTGAATAGGGGCCTTCCATCTCCCTTCCCCAATTATATTTTTGACACGTTTTATTAAATGGGATGATTTAATTCGGGGAGTTTCTTGCTTGTGTAATTAAATAATAGGAGGAACCTATTATTTAAATTGGGAAGAGCCTTCATTGTGTGAGAGAGATTAGGAGAGCTTGGATCCTTTGGGGGGAACGCTGTCCTCTGAAAAAGAATGACGAAGAACGCTGGTTCCTCGAATATCGACGACGCCTTACCCTTTCTCTTCTCCGAGAAAAGAGAGGAGATATCGCTTCCTCCTCGGCGCACTCCGACGACGCCTAAAATACTCTTCCCCGTGATGCCGACATCCTACATAAACTTTTTAGGAAGTGGTTTTTATATAAATTTCTTTATGTGATTTTTATACGTTCGGCATAGAATACATTATTATTGGTGATGTTTAGAACCACTAACGTGGTGGGTGCGGACTAACGAACAAGTCCAAACCCACCGTTGTTTTGTTCATGATGTGCGGAATCCTTGGAGATGATGAAACATAAATAATTGGGTGATTGGAGGCTGTCGCAGTGGCGTACGGGTCCCGAGACGACCGCAGATGCAGACGAGAGCATGAATGGACCACGAGAATGACTCCAGTGGCCTGCGGAAATCTCTGGCGGCGCGGGTCGCGGGTGTGGCGGCTGGCACCGGCCGACTGCCCAGAGGCGGAGGCTCCCCGGTGCGCCGTCGACAGGGCCCACTGCGGCTTTTTCTGTGGCGGCGAGGAAATGGTTCCCACAGCCGTGCGGGATTGAGGGAGACGTAGCGCCAAGCGCGGCGTTCATGGAGCACAAAGGGTGGACCGCGTCCCCCCTGCTCGGCCCGCTGGCCGAGCCAGTGCACCCCCCGGCCGGGCAGGGGCGGGTCATGCAGACTGGGTCGGGCCACGCCATGTCAGGCCGGCCAGCGCCCTGCCGAACCCAGACCCGGGTCGGGTTGACCCGGGGGGGTTGGGCCGGGTCGGATCGGGCCCAGACCCCACACTTCGGACCATTTTCAGTAATTTTCCCATAACATGAGATGTGGACCTCCGATCGATGCACCGTCAATTTCATATTAATCCTTGAATTGATGAGAGAGTTTCGGTATATTACACTCGAGGTTTTGGAAAAGTTTGTGTATGGATGGGTTGGTTCAAACTCGAAACCAACCTGGCCCTTGGAGCAGAAACACTTATATCATAAGGATCGGATGTCCATTTGATGTTCTGTTAACAGCGTTGAATTACTCTTGATGAGACTATCCTTTTTTATTACCCTTTTTGAGGTTTGGATTTTGTTGGAGTACAGCAAGGTTGGTTTTAGCATAAAAACCAACCAGACCCCTCGGACGGACATGCCAATAACTCTCAGACCATGCGTCCGATTGACGCACCGTCTGTCGTGTTGGGTTTCTTTTGATGAAATGGAACTTTGGGATATATAAACTCTGGACTTCGTGATATTTGATGTATCAAATATCTTTTGATCAAGGAGAGGTCCCTCCCAGAATAGAGCATGCTATGTACTGCAACCCTAGAGTTTTCTACGAATGCGACGAAGATGACTGCACTTGGATCCTCTGTGGGTTCGGCAGCGACGAAGACAATACTTGGATCCTCCGTGGGTTTTCCAGAAACGACAAATGTACAAGAATCCATTGTGGGTTCGACGGCGATGACTACTGTTCTTGTATCCTATGTGGGTCCGACAGTATATGACTTTGTACTTGTATCCTATGTGGGTCCGGCAGAGTAGCTGGTCTTGTATCCTTTGTGGGTCCAACAGCTTAGCTGGTCTTGTATCCTATGTGGGTCTGACATCTTGGATGAATCAGTGTCTATATCTGATCATCTCTATCACCTTAATAAGTGTATACCCGTATGATCTGAGTCTTGATTCTCAATAAATATCACTGATGTGGTTGACTAGCTTTCCTGTGTGGATTGGTTTTTGATTTCTTATGTGGACTGGGTGGTGATTTACTATGTGGACTGGGTTGTGCTTGGGCTCGGGAGTTGGAGCCAAACTGTACCTGATGACTTAGGTATATGTTTGGGCATATTCCTAAGTAGAGTTGTTGATACTTTGGGATTATATCTTTCCTTTGTGGTTTATCCTACGTGGATTCTGGGAGACCTTTGGTGGTATCAGGGTCCCTATTTAGTATCGTATACTCACCCCTGCATGGGCTATGCCCGCACTACGTTTTGATGGATACAAACGACAAACAGCACTGATCGGGGTGGATGTTTGTAGAGCTGGACGGTACCCAGAGGTGGACCACATGGTGGGGCGTACACGGAGGGGACGGTTGGACCTGAGGAGCTGAGGAGACTATCTATACCCACCCTCCAGGTGGGATTTCAGAAGGCCGACTTGGTGTTGTTGTTTTACTTACTGTTGTTGCACTTTTTTTCAGTTGTATTGTACTTTCAGTTGGGTTTTTATACTGTCCCATTTACTTTTTGCAGCACTTACCTTGTACTCAGTTTTACATAGTGTTTACTTCACTTGCGTACTCTATTGTGTTGGTTTCTTCATAAAGGCAATGTCTTCCCTTCTTTTAAGATTTACGCCTTTGGTGCTGGTGCCAGCCCCTGGCCTATGCAAGGCGGGATTGGGGTAGTCACGACACAGGCTCCGAGGATGGGTCGTTATAACTCAAACCACCCAAAATTAAAGAAATAGCATTTCTTCTGGAAATATCTATGTGAACCATAATCACTTTCTACAGAAAAAGCTAAAAATACTATACAACCTGCACCATGACACAAGGGAGACCAGTTCCATTGAACATGATATAAAACCACAGGAATAACTTCCACTATGTTGTGTATGTGGGTTGTGATAAAAACCAAGACTTGTTGGTATGAACCACAATGATAATTAGTTAATTGAAAAATAAAATACATTACTTATTGTTTAAAAAACAACTGATAAACGGTTTTTAATTCCCAAGTATAAAAAATACAATACCATATTAACTTATTTTTTGCATATTCGTTTTTTTGGAATAAGTCGAAACAATGACTATGAAAACACCTTCCTATGCCTCAGAAAAGATTCAATAAAAAAAATTCTCCTTATTTGAATGTAAATAGGTGTATAAAAACGATTTTTTTCGAAAAAATTAAAACACATAAATTGGATTATTTGTTAAAATCAATGAAATTTGAAAAAATAACACTTTCCCAATGATTTCTTCATTTCTTGAACACCCTTTTCAAATTAAAACCCTATTTACAAGGAAAAAAATTTCATAAATTATTTTTAGGAAACAATTATAGAGTGATCCCAAGACATGAAATTCAACAAAAATTACTATGGACACCTAGATATCAAAAAACATAAAAGATTTATAAATTGAACTCAATTACAACAAGAAATCAATGTGTAGTATATAAAATTTAATAATAAAACAAAATCCTGATGTTATAATAAAATAGGATCTATGCATCACAAGAATCATCCTGAGACTAAATCAATTAGATTTTAAACTACTGACGAGGTACATAGGATGAAACTATTGAACCTTTCATGTCTTCTGTGTCTTAAAAATCTATCCTAGCTCCATCATGATCAAGGATCTAAAATGAAACCCATGTCTCTTCTAATATATCATGGTCCAGAGGAGCATCCCATTATCTCACTCTTCCTAACTGGGTCATTACCCTAGGTAGCACACTCTATACTAGGACTTTCACTTATACAGTTCCAAAATAGTCTTCTAAGACATTCATGACATCTATCATATATAGTTTAGAAATCACATTCATAAATATATTAAAATTAGTAAATCACATGTCTCCTCCAATAAACTCACAATAAATATACACCATTCATAATTCAACTATATCACATGAAATATACAACATGCCTCTTGATACATAATCTTATCAAATTATTGAAATAAAAAACCTAAGGGGTTAAAATTAATCAAGGGATCCCAAGTAGATCTAATACAAAAAACCACACCAATATGAAATCATTTAAAATTAGAAATGGGCCTTTAAAAAATAGGCATGATATATAATATCAATTCTTAACAGTGTGATTCACCACTACAAACCTTTATTTAAAACACCTCATTCCCAATTAATATTCGATTAATTTTCCAAAAAGAATTCACTCAAAACCAATTTGAAGAAACATTCATGAGTAAGAACTTTTATAAATAAAATTATCCAACAAAATAAAACACATTCTTTAGGTAAGATCATCACACAAACAGGCTTAACTAACTCTAAAAACATCACACTCAATTTAAAAAAAATCGCTCAACATTTTTCCAAATACTTTTCATTTAATTTACCACATGAAATTCCACGAAACCCCATTTAGAATTTATAATTCATACATAAAAAATTATATAATATCCACAATAAGGTCAAAATACTTTAATCATTAAATTTTATGTTAAACCATATTTCAATGAGTTTTTGTTCATTTAATTTCATGTACAGCAAGAAATTCAATGAAAAACTCACATTGGAAGTGGAAATCAACCCTGAATATATTTAAAAAAACAAACGACCATATAAATGGTTAATCTAACAAATTAGATAATTATAATCAACCAATCACATAGTGAGATTCCAATTCAATATAAATCCCAAAAATCCCTACCTTTCTTGTGTTACAATCAAGTCGAAATTCATAGAATACAACAATAAAAAATAAGCCCCATGGAGTAAAAATAAATCAAAAACAAACTATACATCCATGAATTAGACATCCCAAATCCTAAAATATTTACCAACATAATCTACTTATCATGTGGGAGAAGAATCCATAAAATTAGGTAAAGGGTTGATAAGGAAGAAGATAAAATGCCTTATGAAGGAGTAATCTACAAGAAATGAGGTTAGTGAGGATAGGTAATCGAAGATATGGTAGGCTATATCTCGATTGGTGTTCACCCCAACTATGTGAAATGAGAGAGGGGGTAAGGATAGTGAATTATCATAAAAATATAGGAAGAATTCAAATGGAACTTCATGATTTTAATGAATCCAATTTCACACAATGTTAGGTCACATGGATTATTAAAAATTACTCAATCCATAACAGATCTAATAGAAATAAAAAACATTTATTTCTTGCTTTCCCACATGGTTTCTCATACTCATGTTCCAAGCATTCCCCATCTAACCCCCATGGTTGATTAAGATTCATGGTTTCTTATAAGAGTCATATAAACCATGTGTTACCCATGTAGTCCATACTCCCCATGTTCAAAAAGGACAACATGTAAGGGTAGATATGGGCCAGGTAATGGTCATCGCATGGTTTATACAAAACTGTGTGCTAAAAAACATGTTAACGAACAAAAACAACCATAAAAATCATAAACAAAACCAAAATTTCTAAATATTAAATTTCCTAAAAAATAAATAAAATAATTAAATGAAATTAAATGGTATAGGGACACTAGGTGTTGTAATCTCCACACTGTGACACTTCCAACCATTATAATGTCAATATAAAATATAGTGGTATGCATAATCTGTCACACCCACACACCATTGAATGAGATGAGTCAGATTAAAAATATTAGATGGGATCTAGGAAAGGAAACTCTCAATGTCTATTAATTACCCCATACCATACTGTCAATTCCCTAAAAACATTATATCTCTCCATGAAAAAATACAAAAGTGATCATTTATACTAGATTAAAATAATATGAAGACTATGAGAATGTCTCCCCAGCATTTTTAAATTTTCTAAATGATGTACCAAATGTAAAACACGCCTCAAGATGGAATCATAAACTATTAGTACACATATCCATGAATCCTAAATAAAAAAATATGAATGATCTACGTGACTAATTATATACTCTTAAAAAGAAAAACCAGTCTTTATAAAACTCAAAATATAGATGGTAAATTCATTCCCCAAGTTTAACACATATCACATCCATGTGGGGAAACTCCAAATCACACAACAATAAGAAACCACATGTTCTCTTGAATTGGGTCTCCATACTCAATGGGTAAATTGAGTTTTTATCCAAGTACCACTGTCCCCATGGAAACCCACAAAACTAGTACTATGAAGAGATAAACTTCATGAAGGAAACTCTTTCGTAAATAAACAAGAATTGTCCCAAAGGTCACCCATCCTCTACCCAGTGTGAACCTAACCACATGATGGATTAAATAAAAGAAGATTCAATAATCCCCAAAAGAAATAAACCAAAATTATGAGGAAATAACAAACCATCCAAAACACAAAGCCATCTAAAAATAACATAAATACAGACACAATAATTCTTAATTCATCAAAATACATAATATAATTACCCAATATTTTGTGATTTGTTAAAAATAATCTCTTTGAAAAAACAAACACTCCTGAAAATCACATGAGGTCCCACAAAAACACCCCCAATGATTCACTAAAAAATATATGATCCAAAAAATATATATAAACCAAATAAAAATCCTAAATTTATTAATAAATCCATTAAATTTAATTTAAGATAACTAATCCAATAATTCATAGATATCAAAAGTAGTTTCAGGGTACCCATTCCACATAGAGTCGGATTTGTGTATAGAAAATGAAGCATCTATTTTAGTAAATGAAGGATACCAAACAAAGACAAATCATAGGTATAATAACATATCATACATTAATAACTATTTATAAGATATATAGAAAACAAAATGAAACATGGACCTCAACCATTACATTCCCCTATAATTAAAATTATCTGTCCCTTAACTGTAAGGATAAACCAGAACACCAATTTTACATTATTGAAATAATTCTCATTATAAAACATAAGTATCTGATAAAATTTCATAATATTCCAATCATCAATCTAAAAACATTATAATTATATTTAAAACATAATTATACTTGAAAAAATCCACAGGAATAAAAATTGACCTCGATGTCTTTTGAACATCAAACCCATTTTTTACTCTAAAAGATTTTCAAATTTACACTTAAAAAAATATAAACCCTTTTAGAGAACACTAATTAATCAATACATTCTACAAACCCATTATTAGATTCAATATTTTATAATTCCCACATATTTTTAATTTGATCCTTTCCACATAAAAGTGATTCTTTATCCCCACATCGAAGAAATACCAACATTATTTTTTACTAAAAAAGAAAAAATATCCAAAACTATTAAAAATGATTTTTAAATAAAAAATTTAAATTACTCCTAACATCCAATAAATCAATTTTTTAATAGATATCATAATGTTCCCAATGGAAAAAATGAAACATCTAAGAACACACCTCAAATAAAATTATATTCAACCACATCGACTTCTATGTAACCCCTTAAATATCATGTCACACCAATAAAAATAATATTGGAACCATTTCAGAATGAATAAGAAGAAAAAAATCAGAAACAGAAGGTATTCTATGTAGGGTTTAAAAACATTGGAAAATAAAACATTCACGAGCCAAGAAACAAGAACATCAATGGCGGAAAATTCATTCTTCATGTTTACCACATAGTTTACTAGAAAATATAGGATAATCGTACGTACCTAGTTCATTCCCAATTTTCACTATTGAAATTAAAAATGACTACCAAAATCACATACACAATCAATGAAGATTAGGTAATCATCCTAATATATCAAAATCCATGAAAAAAAATCCCATATTTAACTCTAAATTTTGACTCTAGCGCAAACCCCCCATTGAATCTTGAGGTTTTTCATGATAGTTGGGAATTTACTTTGTTGAAACCTCCAAATAATCCTTAGGGATTATACAAGAAACTGTATTATCTAGAATCACCTAAAATAGGAAGAATTAGTGCTCTAACAACATTTTTTAATGAACTAATCATGTTCACTGCATGGTCTAAGAAACTGATATGAATAGAAAAATATCAAAGTTGTGTCTATTATCTCATCGGGCTGAAAAAAAGTTTTAGTGTCTTAAAACATAATTTCTAGTAATTATTTCAACCATTAATTAAAAAATATGCACATCCACATTAATCATTCTATTATAGAAGTCAGTATAAATGAATGAAAACATGTAAGAAACTGAATGTAAGTGAATCATTGTGAAATAAAATATAAAAAGTAAAACTAATGAATAAACATAAAATCCTTGAATTATAATGGTTAAATAAGGAGAAAATACATTTAATAGACAATTAAGAAAATAAGAATAAAATAATTATTGACAATCTCCATGTGACCATGGGTCACTATCCAAGTACCAACCCAAATATCCCATATAACGTGTACCACCAACAGATGTGATAACAACACCAAGGCACATAAAAATCATAATAATTACATACATCGTGGGTTGTATACATGGTTTAAGACAAACCTTGTCTAAAAGGTAATCACCATGAATTATGTTCAAATCCATTATAAACAAAATCCCTTAATTATTGTTTGAAATAAAATATAAAACACATTTGAAATAAAAAAGTATATAAAATCCAATATCATATTTACTCATTTTGAAAAAATCTATTTTTTATTATAAAAAAATCAATCACATTAGAACTGATTTCATGGGACTCATCTTCTATTTATTAATAAATTTACACTTCTCATAAAGGAATAAGTGCTGAATGAAGATATTTTCTGGAGTAATTTTTGAAACATCAATATAGTGTCATTATTTAAATACTATAAAACCAATTGAAAAGTATATTTTCACTCATAAATTGTTTTTCTCAAATTCCCATTTATAATTAAAAAATATTTCCTTACTAAATCCACATCCTAGAAAATTTTAAAAAATAATTTTAGAGTAAACCATACCCATAAAATGGAGGAGAATATAATAATAACTCATACATCGTAATAAATAAAAATTATTAAAAATAACATGGTTCTAATAATCATTCAATGGGTAGTGGATGGGCAATAAGAAGAAAATGAAATCTTTGATGTCTTCCTAAAGTAGCATCTAACCATCATGGGAGTCATCTTGAGACTATTGTATCTAGATCACAATCTAATAATGAGGAACCTGGGCTGACACTGCTAAACATGTCATATCTCTATTGTCTTCATAACTAACTAGTTTGTAACATGTTGAGAGGGTTAAAAAGTAACCTTGGCTCATACCAATACGTCCTAGGGCCATATGAACAACCCATTAGCTCACTTGGTCTATCCTAGTTCTTAAACTAGAAAAAACTCTACATCAGGGATTTCACTTATTTGGATCCCAACATAACATTTAGTACTCCCATGACATGTGTTGAATAGTGGTGGGAAATCACATATATCATTACATAAAAAATTAAATCTCAGGTCACCTCTAATTCCCCCACAAGAATCATCCCCCTTTCATTATTCATCTATATCACATTTAATATATAATCTTCCCTTCATGATGAAATAAAATCAATCAATACAAAATATCACCTGGAAAGGTTAAAATTCAATGAGTAAGGTCAATAGTGTCCCATATACACACTAACACAATTTAAATACCTTTCAAAGTTTAAAATCAGACTTTATAAAAAGGTTTTCTGGTGCTAATTCATTTCATTATGGTTTTAATCCCCACTATGAAACATTATTTAATATAAAACTATTGATAATCATTTATAAATATTTTTACCAAAAAAAATAGTCAAACCCATTTGTAAAAACAATTCAAGTGGGAAAACAAGTTTAATGGAAAGTATGAAATAGATTAAAACATGCTCTTTAGTTTATATCATAACCCAGCTTATGTCATGGAATTTTAAAAATGTCACACACTGTATAATGAAATATATTTAAACATTTTTAAAATACATTTCATTTTGATGTACCACTTTAAATTCCTTGAAGACACTTCAAAATTTAAAAAATACACATTACAACATATTTCATAACCCAAATGGGATCTGAATACATTAAACATTATATTTTATGTAAACCCATTTTTTAAAAGATTAATCAATACATGGAATATCAAGAACAACATATATTACTAAGAAAACACTTATTCTAAGGGAAAATACACCTTCAATACATTTTGAAATCAATTAAACTACAACATATTGAATTAATTTAAAAAATAAGGTCTACAAAAACTACCATTAACATAATCTAATTCTAATTTATGAAAAACTATAAAAAACCTAAATTTTTTTTGATGAAAATCATGATATAATTCATTACCTAGGATGGTGGATGCTCAAACAATCCTCAATGAATCCCATTAAATCTCTAACAGACAGAACCCCCAAGAATCAATCAATATAAGACTTAAAATTGAACATACAATCCCAAAGATTTTAAATGGGAGAGGTACACAAAATGAGAAGTTATATGGGTGGATAGGGGGGGTTGAATAATGTTTTTACGTTAAAGTAATCAACAAGTAAATATGTTATAGATGCCTCAAAATTAAAGAAACAATATGAAATATCCTTTACTATATGCATAGCCTAGTCAAATGAGAGGTAGAATATGTGTGGGGAATGGCCCTTAAAATCAAGAAGGGGAATAATGAATATTCTATACATTTAGTAAATTTTGATTCATTCATGGTTTGGCCACCCCATTTTATAATCCATACACAAATCATGCAAGAGCTACTAGAAATGAAAAAAATCACCATACAATTTGGTTTCATAGTTTCGGTTTATCATTTTCTAGTCCAGTTCTAGTAAAATCTAACAGAAGGGTAAGATGCAAGGATACTTTTCGGAGTCATGTAAACTATGAATGTTCAAATTAAACCATAAGTATTTGTTAAAAATAAAAATGGATCATTTCATTCTTTTTACCACACCATGCACCAAAATCTGTGTGTTGGATCAAAAAAATCTTAAAAATTAAAATCCAAAAACAATTATTAACAAATTTAGGCTTCCTAACAATTAATTAGATTAATTAATAGGAAATAAATTATAAAAATACATTGTTGAGTAAATATGATGCAATAAATGTTTTTTTTCAATGAATTGACACTAAATAGTTTATAATGGTTGCATATTTCAATTTACCAACATTAGTATATTTCTATATATAAAAGAAACATTTATTTTGGAATCAATGGGAAAATATGTGAATTTTGTGAGAAGTCCTATAAATTATGAATTCAATTTAATTTCTAATTTTATATTAATAATTATTTTTGTGATGTTCAGGAACATATTGAAACCATCACCACCCACAATGATCTTGAAAAAAAATGTTTTCTATGATCACTAAAATACAAAAAATTTAAAAGATGACTACAATCTTGTAGTAGTAGTGGATAATTTTTAGAAGCAACAATATGTGGTATCATCATTCTATTTTCTATCCAATCATTCTCATTAATAACTTTAGGTCAAATTATTAATATAATATTTAAATCTTGTTGTGGTTTATTTGATTGATTTTTTAAATTTTTTTAAAATATTATACATGAAAAGAGTAAACCTATTCTGACTCATGTAACTAAAAATGTGATCAATAACCAATGGTAAACTAAATTTGGAAACTGTAATTTTTAATCCATAATTTTAATGACATCATGTCAAAAAATTTATTTACTAATGGTAAAAACCACATTTGAGGTTATTTGAATGGTTTTTAGATATTTTCATTATCATCTTAACACTATAAGAGGAGATATATTCCAAAATATATCATTATATATATTATAAAAATTCTAATGTGAATAAATTTAAAAACTCGAGTTATGAATCAGCAATTGCAGTGAGTTTGGGTCATTTATTATATATATAAATGATTAAAATTGGTTTGGAATCGTTTTAATGAATTATAAATATTTCTATATTATCACAAATAAGCTATAAAATGATATCAATTATTATATTTGTAAATATTCATACCATCAAAAATCTTATGTAAACCAAACTAGAAAACTATTGTTTTTACCTATGAGTTTTGGTATGTTTACGTTAAGTTTTTATATTCTAAAATGTGAAAGAAAATTTTTTTTACATGAATTATCATTATATATCAAGAATATAGTTATAATGAGATAATATAAAATGATATTTTTCTATGAAAACTATATATACATCCAGAAACCGGACATAAATCAAAATGGAAAACTGTTGTTTTTAAGAAATAGCTAAAATATGTTGTGGTAAATTATTTAATATGTGAATGGTTAATATAGGATTCTGTTTATCTAGATACTATATATATATATATATTATTTATTTATATTTATAACAAGATAATAATAAATGAATAATTGGATTTGTAACTACATATATCATCAGAAACCTGAAGTAAAAAATAGTAGAAAACTACAGTTTACACCTAACCAATATAGTGAGTTTGGGTAGAAATTATAATATGTAAATAGTTAAATTATATATATTTTTTAGTTGAATTATTTTTAATACTTTTTCAAAGTTCTTCCAAATTAATAATACTGACTCAATTATGGAATCTGTAACAAAAATATCAACAAAAAAAACTGGGATGCTATAGTTTTGACATGGAAGTTTTAGGGGGCATGAAAAAAAAATATGTATTAAATGATAAAATTATATTTCAGTGTAGAAAAATAATTCATTGAAATTTATTTATAATTTCAATGAGATATGAATAAATCTATACCAGGTTATTAAATTATATATGTATCCAAGAATTAGAAAACATAATATCAAATCAAATGATGATAATTCAATAGTGAAAAACATTTTTTTAATTACATGTTATATATTTATAAGACACAATATCCTATAAATAATAAATGAATTCAATTATTCTAAAACATAAAATGAAGACTTATTATATTATTCTAATAGTTCCCATAGTAAAATAATAATTAAAAAAAACAAAACATCTAATTATAAAAAAACTATATATTTTTTATATATTTTTTGGTATGCACAATGTATTGAAAATGGGATATAAATTTATTAATTACTACTTCCAAAATATTAAGTATTAATAAGGATATTAGAACTCTTATTTCAATAAATATTTTATATTATGTTTTCCTTTCCAGTTTTTATACTTTATTTGTGTTCAGGTCACCTTGTATTACTTTTTTGGGTTCTCCCATTTGTATGTCTTAATTATTTCTTTATACTTATTATGAGTTTTTATTGAATTTCTATTTGAATGTTCATTTTTCACCATTTTGGGATATGACTGATAATAAATGTATATTTACTAAGAGATTTGTCTATAAATATTGATGAATATCAAACATAGTAAATCATTCTCTATTGTATGTTTAGATTATAGTACCTCTAATATAATTGAATTCAAATACATTAAATTACATTTCATTATTCATTTTAAAATTGGATTCCATTAAATATATTTAGGAAATAATGTTTCAACTTTCAAACTATTTATAGTGATGAAAAATATGGTTTACCAATTAAGGGGTACTAGAGGTACTCAAACCTCCCTCCATAACATTTAACACTAAATCCAACCACCACATATCCTATATATCACTCATTCTCGTCATATTATTTAACTCAATGAATCATGGATATTTAGTCTTACTATAATTTAATCATTATCATATTTTCACTTATTGTCATATTCCTTTTTTATTTTCCATTATGGTTAACCATTCCATAAATCCTTTAGACCAACTTATATGCCACATATGTTCCCCAATTATTCTTTATCTCTGGGGTTTTATTCTCATGCTCCTACAACACCTATATCAGAAATTTTTTGTAATACAAAGCATTAATTGTACCCAACCCATATTCCAAACACTATGGACTTGTCAAATACTTCATATCCCCCATATCCCACTAATCATTTTGAATTCGGTATATATTTGACATTGCATTAAATTCTATAATAATAATTTAATTTAATTTAAAATGACAATTATTTTTATTATTTAATTACAAATTTTATATTGCATCTACTAATTAGTGGTTTGGATGTACTCATATCGATGAAAATTTTAACCACCATACACAATTAATGGTTGAGTACAAAAATACAATTAATTGGTAAATATATAAGACAATTTAAATAATTTATGGTGATTATATAAAAATATAAAGATATAATTTTCCTATAACCAATCTCATAGAGACATATATGGAATCACATCATTGATAATGCAAGATTTGAGACATGGGAAATAAAATTTTTAAAATTAATATTAATATTATTTTTTAAATTATATAAATTATTACTTTTCATTTAACACCAATATATCATTATTGGTTTTCCATCTATGAGTGTTTCATGGTTGGTAGATTTAGTGTAACTATAAAGAATAAATAATCATTTTTATATGTTTATTGGACAAGTATTCTTCCAATGTAGTTGTACGGTATACCAATCATAATTTATTATCTAGTATAAAATAACTAAGTGATGATTTCTTATTATAAGAATGTGGATTTTAATTTTCATATTAAAATGTAATGGTGATTTATTTAAAATTATTAATAATTCTATTAATACATTGTTTCATATTATTGAATATTATTTTCATGGATCTTTACAATTTTGAAAAATGTTTTATTAAATTTGTAGACAATTTATGATGAATGAAAATTCAAAAAAATTATGGAATCATGGTATTTTTCATATAAAACTGAGTTGAGTTTTTTCATGGTTAATATTAAAATAATAAAAAAAATTCGGTTCTAGTTGTTTTTTAATTTGATTAACATTTATATAACAATGAATTATCATTGAGTATTGTATTCGTATATCAATATTCATTTTCATTAGGATCCTTTGAACATAACGTGGTTTTTACCTCAATAAAAATTATTTCCTCAATAAGAATAATGAAATACCTGTGAGTGGTTAATGATTATATGAGGGAAAGGATTGTTAGTATTAATCTAATTATTTAAAATATTATTATCTATTTTATACTGAAATATCACATTTATATTCTCGACATCATTATCTAGTTTCCATTATTTAAAAAGGAGATGAAAAATTAATCCCAAAAAATCACATAATAAATGTGTTAGGTGATGATCACTGGGGTCGAATCCATTTTTTTACTTTGGAAGACAATCATAAACACTCTATATTAACAAACATTAAGGAATTTAACCAACTTTTTACCAACTTTTAATTGGGTCATATAGATATTGTTGAGTGAAAAATATTGGCATTGTAAAAGAATGTTAAAATTAAAAATTTCATCAAGAAATACATCAATGAAATGAAATATTTATACCCATCAATTAGATTAGTTACTAATATGGTTTTTCTCAAATGAATTTTGATGATGTGAACCATATATGATGTTCTATATTATAGAGATGATGGATCCATTGGTGGGTAGGGAAATGAAATTTTTGGTGGGGTTGGTGAAGATTTTTTTTGAATATGTTGATTCATGTTTTGAAATACATGATGTGGTGATGTTAGTAATTACTATGTCAATAGTGGTGATCATGACGATGATTGTTTGTAGTGGGATATTAATCTGATATAATTTTGAAATTATTTTTGTAAAACCTTTATTATATAAGATATTATATTTTACTAAAACTCATTATATTTATAAGCAGTTCATTTTCAATTTATTAAATAATTCAATTTAAAATAAATATTATTTTCAATCTTCTAAAATTTGTGACTAGAACTGATGCACTAATTATCCCCTACTTTTGTTTTTTTTTATTTTGTTATCAGGAGGAATGATATAAGATAAGGCTAGAATGTTGTATCCTACTGGAAGACCAAACCAATGGTCTATGAAATATTTTAATACCTCTATAACAATGTTTTTTTAAATTAGTTGTTATTCAATTATACTAATTATTTCTAAAAACCATTGGTATATGTAAATAAATAGTTCATATAAACGATTAGTACAGAAAAATATTGGCATTGGTATACCCATGTGTTTTTAGAAACATTACTACAAGATATAAAAATAATATTTAGTCATATATTAATAGTTAAAAACATATCATATACACAATATTTCCATCAGTGTTATATAAATGAAGTTCCCAAAAGATTGTACAGTCACACTGAGGGGGGTTGTATTATTGTGAACATGTTTTACATGATTCTCATGACTATACTTTTACCCAATTTTTATATTAAAAAATATAAACCTATTAGGATTAATCAATATCATATGATCACAATCCCATCACGTAACAAACAAGATAGAAATTAAATAGGGAGCACCACCATGTTTCTCACAGTTTTTCCATTTTCATATATCTTGTGATTAATTTGATGTAAACTAATCTCAAAGCCTTGTTTGGTAATTTTTTTGGGTGTTTCAAATGATAATAAATATATCATTAATATCCTAATGCTTTGTGAACATTGAGATATTCAAACCTCCTGCTCTTGACTATGATCCCACGTTAATCAATTTTGAATCTATTTACATTCCATTGATATAGGATATTACTTTTTCATAAGTTAAGTCCATCTCCTCTCTATTCTCTCAGTGCACCAGGAGATATCCCTTCCAATGGAGTCATGTGTTGTGTCATATCCATCAATCGAGTTCCTTTGGAGTCCTTCATGTTGTTCGTGTGACCCACTTTTTTAAGCGCAAAGAGAGGTTTTGGTTGCATGTTGTTTCAAGTAGGTATTCATTGACCTATATTTATTTTTTATCATCCAAGGTGGGAGTAGTATTTTTTATTCATGATTAATGGATAAATAATTTTTCATAACATGTAATAAATGATGGGATGGGAATATAATGATCAAAATAAAACATGTGTCAATTAAATAATAGTGGGTATGTGATGATGTTACATATTATTTTTAAATTGTTAATTAAGAAACTAATTTTTAATTGTATGGGCTGTAAGGCCTACAGAAAATCATGGTCATTGGTAATATTTTCTTGAGCATTGGTGGTGTTCTATATTTTTTGTGATTATTTTAGAAATAGATGTATCATGAAATCTTCTTAATCATGTATACTTGGTTAAATAAATGGATTCCCTAGGATCAAACATATTCGACGATCACCATAGTTTTTTAAAGTGGAATTGAAGAACCCCTCTTCAAAAACCACAATATTCATGGATTAATGGCACAGTTTTATGGTGCCTTTTTTTTGGATTTGTACATCATGGGGGGTTTTGTGATGTATATGTTGGTAACCTTATTACATGTATGGGGGTGGACATCAGGAATGACATTATGTTTGTGGTACGGCATGTTTGTGCAGTAGGGTTTCTATTTGGTGGTGTTTTGTTGTAGGATTTGAGTATGGAGTGCTATACAAGATGTGAAAAGATATTAGGCTGAGAGATTGATTTATTATGAAATGGAGGAAATTTTCGGAAGTGGGACTACCTTTTGGATTATGTTGTGGTCGTCTAACGTGTTTGTGAAGTGGGATTATGATGTGGTTGTGTGATTTTTTTTTGCAGTGGGATTGATCTATAGTTTGGATTGTTGTGTTGGGTATGGATTTGGATTGTAGCTACCCTAGGTAGTATTGGAATAATTTAATGTGAACCCCTTTATTAATTAATATAATGTGGTTAAATGAAAGAGGTTTTGGATTTTGTTTTATTATATCTTTTTGTGTGGTTGTGTAAAGAGGGGTAACATCAAATGTGGTTCTTTGTGGGCTAGTTGTTGTTTTGTAACATGTAGGTTGGGTTGACTGTTTTCTTACCACTCTTTATAAATTGTTATTTCTTGTGATTTCTATACACACCCCACCCTTGTTGAACCCCATGGGCGGAACACCCCCGTTTTATCGGGGATGTTTTCATTTCCAACATCCTGGTGGGAGGATCGATGGATGGTTACAAACTTTCTTCTTCAAACCCACATTTGGGTTCTTACTACTCAAGCGTATCCATGAAGGATATAATATCAAGGTGGGTTTTCATAATCAATGATAATTCAGACAAGTTTTTTTCATTGATGAGCGGACCATGTGTTTGTGGGCCACGATTGTTTTCTCTAGTGTCTTCGTGATAAGTCCTATGAGTCATTGGGTGAGAGGTGTGGTTGTTGTGGACTATGTGTTTACGGGTGGGAAGTGTGGTGTGGTTGTGGATCATGTGTATGTGGGTGGTATTTGGGTCTATTTTGAGGCACATGTGAGTGTGGGTAGGTTGTGCTAGTGGGAGTTCATTTTTGAAAATTGATAGCATCAAGGCGTTAGCCATTAGAAATGAACTGATACCCAGTGGGAATGTGGTGCAGGTTACTGTAATCATCGATGTTCTTATATTAATATCTTACATTACTTATGTTATTTGAGGAGTGTTCATTCGTGAGGTTGGGCCGGTTATCTTTCCAAATTAGGTGTTGTTGGTTTCAACTATTTTTATAGGGGCATTAGTATGCTTCTCCCAATCGTGGATGAGTGGCACTAGTTTTTCAACTGGGTATACTTGTATACTCACCCTACATTTGTGGAACTATTTTCAGGCTTCCAAAAGGTCTTCTAAGACCATTCTAGACATTTCTAGATTAGGTTTCAAGATAGTTGTTGATCTGGTACATAGTATTTTTTTGGTACCATTGTTTGGATTTTTCGTTGTACCTTCATGGAAGTTTATGTTTAAATCATGCGTGGGTGGTATTTTTGATTTTCCTTATAAAAAAGCTTGGTGTTGTTTGTGAATTGTACCATATTGTCTCAGGACCCTTATTTTACAAAGAATGGAAATTCCTTCTTTGAGATTTTATACCAATTCTAATGGTCACTAATTCGAGTTTAATTGAGGGGGGGAATCATGGGTCATTATATCTCCATCATCAAGAAGATGGAAGGGTGTGTTACATTGTTGTCTCATCCCACCTATTTTTGAATTAGGGTCATGATAAAGTGGTATCCGAGATTATATTTGGGAGATTGGATGGATTACTAAGTTAGTAATAGTGAGGATTACATGGGATGGTAGTGGAACGGTTTTTGGAAATATTGTTTTGTGAGATAGGTCCAGGAATATTGTCTATGACAAGTCATTTTAGCCCCCCCCCCCACCCGGATCTGATGTGAGGAATCAAATCCTATCGAACTACCAATTGAAGATTCACTGATAGTAGGGTAGGGACCCTATGAAAGGTAGATGCATCATAATTACTTTCTTTCTTCTATTTCTTGGGTTTTTTAAAAATTTAAAATAAATTAATAGTTAATATTAATTTAAATGAAAATTTCCACACTACCCAGGCTAAATAGTTCTTTATTTAACCTTTTCAACTATTAAACTCAGACATAACCCATGTGTGGTACGAGTAGTTTAGTCCCTGTAGGCTTACATGGTTGATCATAGAAGGATCAATCGAGGGTAGGATGATGACTTGTGGAAAAATATGCTATGTTATTTCCAGCGATAGACCCTTGGAAAGTTCAAAGGCAGAATTTTAAACTTAGAGAAGGATGGTAGGCATGAAGAGCTGGCAATCACCATTTCCTTGAATTTTTCTCTAAAGGTGTATTGTGTTCCACTAGCAGTGAGATAGATTTGAGGAAAAGCATTTCAGTGGTGGAAGCTTTACCTCAGGGAGAAGAAGGATCCTGATGTTTCATTGGATGCCTTTGGGAAGGATTTTGGGGTGGATTATATTTCCTTGATGATGGAGGCCATATAGAGGCCTAAATTTCTCACCCTCCAGCATGGGAGTATGTCAGTGAGGAAATAGGGGATCATGTTCAATGATCTCCTATGGTTTTATATAGATATCTTTACGGGTGTGGTTCCCTAGGAGAGACACTTAAAGAATGCTCTCTGTCCGTCTCTTCAGTATGTCATCACTCCCTTTACGCTATCGACATGCATAGAAGTTTAGAAGATGTCTTAAGTAGGGTAGAGGATTCATTTATAGGGAGGTGTACTGTGAGAGGGGATTCGGCTGAGTTCAATGAAGGGGAAGGCAGTCAGCAGTAGTTCTTCTGCATCAGGGCCTTCCAAGTTTCATCCAATGGGATATTGGCCTTAGTTGTTCCAGTTCTAATCTCATAGTCCCTTCCCTTTCCCCATGGGCCCAGGACTGTGTTTTTTTGTCTATGGAGGCTTTGGAAATCTTATGAGCCAATTATCAGTTCAATATTAGTATGGTGGGGTTGGGTATGATTTGTGACAAAATTAGTAGTTGTTGTTTCTAGTCAGACATTTCCAACAACTGGGGTAGCGTGCTCCTGCTCTACTAATGGTAGATGGTGCTAGTGGATGACGACCTCAGGATAATCCTCATGGAAATTGACCAGGGAAAGGTTTTGGGAGGTGTTTGAAATTATAGGTATAGGGGATGTGGTTGTGGGTAGTTTCACACCACCGAGTCACCAGTTCCAGTTGGATCATAGGTTTTTTGAGGTATGATCAGTATATTTTGTACTCTTGTATGTTATTTGTTTGACTAAGGAGCATCTCACTACTTTGTTTCACCTAGACTAGCCCATTCCATTGGACATGATGTAGAAAGACATTTCATACCCCTGGTGTTGATCACAGTAGTTGGAGGTCAGACCAGTCTGTTTGATGTTTTTCGAGGATGTAGGCAGATATTAGCATTTCATCATTCCAGTGGGGATCTTCTTCTGCTAAATATGTAGCCATAAGATGTCATCCATGTAATCGATTATTTTTTCTCTGGGAAATTTCATTATCTAATTATTTTTAATGAGATACATGTTTTAGAATATGGATTCCCATCATGAAGCTTTTTATGGAGAGCACAGACGTCAGGACAATTGTCGGCCTATGGGGACTCTTCTTTCTATGTCAGCTAAGTTATCACAGGGATCAAAAAGTGTTGAGATAGTGGAAGTTAAGGTAGTTTTTGGCAAGTCCCTGGAGGTTTTCGCCTAAGATATTGTGACTCTAACCCCCTCAATGTGATGTTCTGTTCAGAATAGACATGAAATCCAATGCCTGTCTGATTTCAATGGATCCCTATCGGAGGTCACCTTTTTAGTGGAAGGTGTTGCAGATTCGGGTTGAAGACCTGATGAAAATGTATTTTATCTAGATTAGTGTGTTTCTAAGGGGTTCTTCTTTATTCTTTGACAATAATTAATTTGGTGGCTTGAGGCTGTGCGTAGACTACCGGAGACTGAATCATGTGACAATCAAGAACCGTTACCCTCTCCTTAGAATAGATGACCTTTTACACTTGTTAAACGGATCTGGTTGGTTCTCCATGATTGATCTGTGGTCTTCATATCACCACATTAATTTTAATGTTGGTGACGTCTTAAAGACTAATCTCAGGTGTATGAATAGGCAGGTCGA
This sequence comes from Viscum album, assembly GCA_963277665.1. Classification (NCBI taxonomy): domain Eukaryota; kingdom Viridiplantae; phylum Streptophyta; class Magnoliopsida; order Santalales; family Viscaceae; genus Viscum; species Viscum album. The sequence continues at coordinate 203,969,919 of OY728121.1, forward strand.
GTTTGTGGTCACTCCCTTCAGTGTTATGAATGATCCAAAATTGCTCTGTGGGGCTCATGAACATTGTATTCCACAAGTTCCTAGACCAATTTTGCATCAGTTTCATCAACACTATTCTAATTTACTCAATGTCGGAGGAGGAGCATGTTGGGAACATCGGGCCATTATTGAAGGTCCTCCAACCCAACCATATCTTTTGGATGTTGTCCAAGGAAATGTTTTGAAAGAGAGATGTTCACTTCCATGGAAATGTGGTGTCTTAGCATAGGATGGCAGTGGACCCATAAAAGGTAGAGGTGGTTGATGCATGGGTATCACGCAATAAATGGTCCAGGTTCGAAGATTCCTTAGTCTAGAGTGCTATTACTATTTCATAGTACCTAAATTTTCTCGATTTTCAGCTCCATTGATAGCCTTGACAAGAATATACCAGTCCTTCAAGTGGAGTGAGTATTACCAGGCAACCTTTAGCTACCTGAAGGTGAAGCTGTTTAGTGATCCAGTTCAGTGGTTTCCAGGGGAAGGGATTACATTCGAAGTGTTCTATGACACTTTTGGTCTACTATTGGGATGTGTGAGGATGTAATAGATGGGAGTGATATCTTCCAGGTCTAGGATGTTATGCCCACAAGAACATAACTATGAATCCCGTGATTTTGAGCATGCAGCAATCGTATTCATGGGAGACATAGTGGGGAGACTCAGAGACAAAACTGTTGTGTGATCACAGTGTCTAGGGTGATGCACCAGAGGGATGGTCAGAGGATATTTAGAATCAGGTGTTGTTCCATGGGAAATACGTTTTCCAAATGGAAATGCACGAGGGAGTTCTCAGTTTGATCCATAGATCACCTATGTTTGTGAATCCATAGGTTTCTATAATCTACCATGTCTTGAGGGAATAATTTTGGTGGCATATTTTGAAGTAGTAAGTGGCAATGCTTGTGGCACGGTACCTAGTGTGTTAGTATGTGAAGGTTGATAATCGTGTTCCCAATAGTCTATTGCACCCCTTAGATGTTCCCGAGTGGAAGTGTGATGACATATTGATGGATTTCATCATATGATTTCATTGGACATAGATAGGATGTGATTTTCGTTGGGTATTAGTCGATTGGTTGATGAAATCAGCTCATTTTGTCATGATTAAGGAGTCTAGTGTAGTGGATTACTTATCATAGAGGTATGTGGATGAGGTGGTGCTCCATCATGGAGTTTTGAGATCCATTATCTTGAATCGGGATACATGTTTTGCATCATGAGTCTCAGGGGGGTTTTATCATTCCTTTGGCACTCATTTTAACCTCACCATAGCTTTCCTACCTCAAACAGATGGATTGATAGAGGGGACCATCCAAATGTCGGAGGACATGTTACAGGCATGTTTTCCGGGCAATAGCGGGTCTTGGGTGTGATATTTACCCTTCGAAGAGTTTTCATATTATAATAGTTATAACTCTTCCATCGGTATGGCTCCGTTAGAAGATATATACGAGTGGTCTTTTCGTCCACACTTGTTCTTGATTGATGTTGGGGAGACATCTATTCTCGGTCTCAATGTTATGTAGAGTACAAAAGAAAAGGTTCATCTTGTCCATGAGAGGATGAAAGCCGCATAGGACTGATAGAAGTCTTATGTGGATCATAGGAGGAGGCTTTTGAAGTTCAAGGTTGGAGACCATGCATTCTTGGATGTTTCCCCTATACATAGGCATCATAGGATTGGAAGAGGGAGGAAGCTTTCTCTCATGCTCTTCAGACCATTCAAGTTACTAGGATGAGTTTTCGACTGTTCATATCATCTAGCATTGCCACAACAGTTGGATATGATCCTAGACTACATCCATTTCACTCAGCTTCATTGATATCTACATAATGTATCCAACATCATTGACAGGGTTTATTTTGATATCGAGGGCGGTGCGACATTTGTTAAGATACTAGTAAGAATCGAGGATCCTAAAGGGAAGGTGTTTTGTGAATGGACCATTCCTTTGGTTCATGTGTTATAGATTCACGGTGTCTTTAAGGATAGAACATGGGTGTGAGATGAACAGATGTGTGTCCAATAATTGGATCAGTTATATGTTTTCCTCGTGAGTTTTTCATTGTGATTTTCTTATGATGTAATTATTGACCACATTTTCTTTAAGATGATTTTTTTACATGTTCTCTGAATGTGTGTGACAATTATTTTCTCTAGGTAGGGGAGGACCTAATCCCTAATATAGTCACATTATTGTGGATATGATTGAACCCATCCAGGTGAGTCAGAGTAACCCAATGTGGATATCATCTTCATATGGGGTAAAAACCTCCCATATCCATGTGTTAGAAGAGTGTGAACTTTAGTGTTTTCATGTTTTTTTAGGGATAGTATAGGTCTAGGAAGTGTTCTTGGATGTTGAGATTCTCTCCCTAATTATTAAATAATGTAGGGTGGGTTTTTCCTTAGTGGTATCATAAGAGGTGGTTGATCGGACCCATCTTTTTTTTATTTTTGTTTTAATTTCTCATGAATGAGACTATTTTGACAAGTATCAAATGTAATTACTTATATTTCCCTGATCTCTTCCTTTGTGAAAATATAGTGTTTTCGATTTTCTTGGGGGTTGTAGTGGTTTGCGTGAGGAGTTTTCCAAAAATCCATTTTCACCAAATTTGCGGCACCTGTGATGTATCCACATGTAGATGGTGGCACGATAATGGTGGAATAGAAAAATAGTGGCACCGTAATAGAGACACACTGAGGAGGTGTCACATTGATGGTGAAAAATAGAAAAGTTGACATCTTGAGGGTGGAACACCGAAATTGTGGATCACCCTTTTCTAAATTTCTTGTTTTCCCCAATTTCTCCATTTTTTTCTACATTCTCCCCTCTTACATTTTATTTGATATAAACTAATTTTAATGCGTTGTTTAGTAGTTTTTAAGGGTGTTTCAAAGGATTATATGTATATCATTAATATCATAGTGCTCTATGTACATTTATATATTCAAACCATATGATCTAACCATGATCCTAATATAATGTCTTTTGAAAATGTTTCCATTTCATTGATAGGGGATATGAATTTTTCTTAAGCGAAGGACATAACCTATCTTTTATCATGATGAACCAAGAGCTCTCCTCCCCATGGATTCATCCATCATATTGTAGCGATCAATAATTTTCCTTTGGAGTCCTTCCAACGGCTCACGTGAACCTCTGTTTTGGATAAAAGATGAGTTTTGGTCAACTTTTGTTTCAACTAGGGATTATTACACCTCTATTTATTTGTGTATCCTGCGAGGTAGGTATAGTAATGATTCTTCATAAATAAAGGATGAATAATTTTACATAACAAATAATAAATGAGGGGAATATAATGTTATGATAAAAAATAACATGGGTCAATGAAATAACGGTAGGGATGTGATGATGTTATGTATGATGATTTAATTATTATCCATGAACCTTATTTGGAATTAATGGGGTTGTAAGAACTTCTAAAAATCATGGTTCATAGTGTTCTTTTCTTGCACACTAGTGGTGTTATGTATTTTTTTATGATGCTTTGATAAATCATTGTAACATGAAAGAACCATAATCACATATACATGGTTAAAACAATGGATTCCCTAGTATCAAACATGCGTTTTGATTTACCTAGTTATTTAAAGTAGAATTAATGAACACCTCTTTCTAAAACTAATTATTCGTGGATTAATTGTGTGTCTATAGGGTGTGTTTTTTTGGTATTGTACTTCATGGGAGTTGTGTGATGTTTTTCTTGGAAACCTTATTACGGGTATGGGGGTGGATAGAGGGAAGGACCTTCTGCTTGGGGAATAGATTGTTTCTGTAAAGGGGATATGAATTCATTGTGTTTTTTGTGGGAATTGTGTTTAGGATGGTACTAGATGTGTGATAGAATCTTAAGTTAAGAGATTGAATTATTTTTCAATGGATGAAATTGTATGATGTGGTACTATAATTGATTTATGCTATGGTTGTCGAACATGTTTCTGAAGTGGGACTAAAATTATGTTATGTGTGTTTTGTGCAGTGGGATTGCGGCTTGGTTTGGCATGTTCTATTGGCTATGGATCGGAATGGTAGTTTCAATCGGTAGGGATGGAATAAATTAATGGGAACCCGTAAATTGATAAATGTAATGTGGTTTGATAAAAAGGGGCCAGGCATGTGTATTATTGTGGCTATTTTTTTGGTTGTGCATATAGGGGTAGAAAAAATTATGGTTCTTTGTGGGATAGTTATTTGGTTGAAACCCATAGGTTTTATTGAGTGTTTTCTTACCTCTATGTATAAATTTTAGTTCCTTGTGATTTCTATATACACCCCACCCTTGGTGATCATGGTGTACCACACACCCCCATTTCATGGGTGTGGGTGTATTCACCATCATACAGGTGGGACGATGAATGGATGGTTACTAGATCAGTTCCTTAAACCATCTTCCAAGTTCGTACTTCTCAATCATATCAGTGCACACTATAATGGATTGAGTTTTACCAAATTCAAAAATCCTTTAGATAGGTTTTCCTTTTGGACAAGTGGCCCAGGTGTTTTTGAGCAAGACATGTTTTCCCAAATGTCTTCGAGATGAGGGCTAGGTGTATTTAGGCAAGAGATTTAGTTTTTTTGGCCCAGGTGTTTGTGGGTAGTATTTGTGGTGTTGTTGTGACTCATGTGTCTATAGGTGGGACTTTTGTGCGGTCTGAGGCCCAGGTTTGTGTGAGATTGTTGTGGAAGTCGGACTGCATTTTCGAAGATTGGTAGTGCCTTGATATTAGCTATTAGAAATGAGCAGATAACTAGTGGTAAAGTGTTATGGTGTGCCCAAATTATCAATGATATTATATTATTATCATGCATGATATTCATTATCTATGGATTTTTCAATGCTTAGGATGGGTTGTTTAGCCTTCCTCATTATGTTTTGTTGGTTTATTTTATTTTCACCGGGGAATTAGTATGCTTCTCCCACATGTTAATCGGTGGGTTTATATTTCCTACAAGGTATAATTTTATACTCACCCAACATTATTGTAATAATTTTCATGTTTTTAAGAGGAAATTGAAGACCATGCTGTATTTTACAAGCTTGCGCATCAGGATAGTTGTTATGTTGGTAGATAGTCATTTTTTGGTATCTTGTTATGGAGTTCTTGTTATAAGTTTGGAGAAATTTATGATTAAATCATTCATGGGTTTGATTTTGGTTTCTCTTTTTATAAAATTTGGGTGTTTTGTGGGATTTTAACCATCTTATATCTCAATCCTATTTTTAGTAAGAAGGGTAATGCCTTCCATTTTCGTTAGATTCTATACCCTTTCTTCTAGTCTCCACTATGTGGATTATGAATGGTAGGACTCTTTCTAATTATCTCCCCTGTAGCATGAAGAAGGAAGGGTGTCGAACTTTTTTGTACCTTCCCTCATCTTCAAAAAGGTGGGACATGAAGGAATGTTATTAGAGGTGGTGGTTGAGATATAGGATGGGTTTCAGTGTTAGTCACAGTGAGTATTACGAGGGATGGTAGGGAAATGGTGTCAGGAAATCCTTGTGTCTGATATAGGTCATTGAAGACATATATGACATATGATTTTAGTGCCCCCATGATCTGATGCAAGGACTCTGATCCTACCGAATGACCATGTGAGGCTACACTGATTGTAGTGTATAGACCCTATGAATGGTACATGCATAATAATAACATGTGTTATGGTGTGTCTTAGTTGTTTTGGGAATTTAAAATTAATTAAGAGTTAAAATGAATTTAAAAGAAAATTTTCATACTAAATGGGCTTAGGAGTTCCTTGATTTCTCTTTTCAGTTATTGCACAATGATGTCAGCCACATGTGGTATGAGCAGTTGAGGCATAGTGGGATAACGTTTTTGATCAGTAGAGGGATGATGGAGTAGAGGAATATGACTTGTGAAAATATACCCTTCGTGTTATCCAGCGGTTGACCCTTCAAAAGTATGAAGGAAGCGTTTCAAACATAAAGACGAAGGGGTGGCTTGAGGCACTAATAATCACCATTAACTTGATTTGTGCTCCAAGGTAGTACTGGGTTCCTTTAGAAATTTTCCAAATGTGAGGAGTAGAACATCATTGCTGGATTCTTTACCATGGGGTGGGGAAGGATATTGATGTCCCATGGGATGTCTTTGAGAAAGAGTTTCATGTGGACTTTCATTCATCGAAGATGAAGTCATAGAAGAGGTAAGAACATTTCTCCCTCTAGTGGGGGATTATGTCAGTGAGGGAGTTGGGATCACAATCCATGATCTATTATGATTTTCACTGAATCTCTTCTCAAAAGAGGAGTCACATGTGAGATTCTTGGAGGAGGAACTTAGACCTTCTATTCAATAGGCCATCACTCCCACTTCCATACCCACTTCGATAGAATTTCATAAGAAGGAAAAAAATGGTGGAGAGGATGAATTAGCAGAGAGGTTCACCATGAGAGTAGATCCATCCATGTTCTTCGAAGGTTAACGCAGTTAGCAGCAGGTCTCTGGCATCAAGGCCATCACGATTTTGGCCAGTGGGAAGTAGTCTTCAGTAGTTACTCTTCTGATCTCCTATTCCATTCCCTTTTCTCTTGAGACTAGGACCAAGGTTCTTTTTCTATGTATGTCGTGGAAATATCCATAGCCATTACCCATCTCAAGCTCAGTATGGTGGGGGTGGGCATCATTAGATCCCACCTTAGCAGAAACAGTTGTTGGTCAGAAATTTCAAGTAGCAAGGGTAGCAGGCTCCAACTCTAACAAGGGTAGACTATGCTGTAGGAGTCCGACCATAGAGTGATTCTTAGGGACGTCAACCATGTAATGGATGGGTCGGTGATCTAATGTATAGGGGTATACGAGCTAGGAGTGGGAAGTTGCATTATGTCGAAGAAGCATTATAGTAGTTTTGGTTATTGTTTGAGGTACGATCAGTCTGTTTAGTACTCTTGTGTGTTCTTTGTTTGATTCATGATCTTTTCACTCCCTTGTTCTAGTAATTCTATATATATTACATGGGTCCAGGAATAGAGGTAATTTATGTGCCCCTCTTGTTTATAATGTCAGTTGGTAATCAGACCAGAATGTTTGGTTTTTGCCGGAGTGTAGACAGATATTGGGGCTGCATAAGTCCGGTGGGTATCTTCTTCTACTATTGATGCAGCCATACGATGTCATCAATGGTGTTAATTAGTTGTTCTCGGTACATTCCATTATTTACTGATTGTAGGGGAAATTCATGTTTTTAGATAGTGATAGCCAGCATGTAGTTTTTTGTGATCATAGTCATCAAGAGGGTAGCGAGTGTATGGATCCTCTTCCTTCAGTGTCACCCAAGATGTTAGATGGGTCGATTGGTGCTGAGATGGTGGTGGTTTTGGGTGTTTTTGAGGAGTTCCTAGATGTTTTCCTAGAAGTTTTTGTGACTCTACCCCCCCCCCCCCCAACGTGACATTGAGTTCGGAATATAATTGAAACTCGATGTCCATCCGATTTCGATGGATCCCTATAGGATGGTGACATAAAAGTTGTGGGGGTTGTAGATTCAGATTGATGAACTAATGGAAAAGGGTTTATCCAGCTGTGTGTGTCACTACATGGTGCTTTAATCTTTTTCACAGTGATGGAAGATGGTGGCCTAAGGCTATGGATAGATACAAGAGATAGAAATAGGTAACTGTCAAGAACCCGTACCCTCTCCCAAGAATATACAATCATTTTTACCAGTTATGGGGACATGGTTGGTTCTCAAAGATCGATATGTGGTATGGATATCACCAGTTGAGGGTGAAGTAGGGGGACATCAGGAATACAAATTTTAGGTTCTGGTATGTGGACTCCGAGTTCATGGTCATGACCATTGGAGTTACATGTTTACCCTTTTCATCTTTGGAACATCGACATCACCCACGTTTGGTATGACCAGATGAGGACCAGCAAGATAACATGGTTGATCAAGGGAGGTTCAATAGAGAGTATGAAGATGAATTGTGGAAATACACTCTTTGTTCTTTCCATCGATAGATCCTTGGAATATATGATGGTAGCATTTCAGGCATAGTGATGAATTGCAAGATTGAGTAGATGATAATCACCATTACCAGGATATGTTCTCTAAGAGATTATTGGGTTCCTATAGTAGTGATAGAGAAAAAAAATTCAATTAATTTACATTAAATATCATTGTTTTAAATCCCACAAAATTTTTACTTTATGATTAATTACAACATTTTCATGATATTGGTGTTATTTTGAGCGGAACAGTAAAAATGGCCCATTTTAGTGTTTTTACTATTTTAACATATTTTTTGTATATTGTCCATAAAATTTACTAAACTAATCAAAATTTCAAAATTATTCATTTTCCATATTCTAAACATCAATGGCTTAATTTCATCCTTTTGGACCAAAATCCTAATTGGTCATATAGAAGCTCAAACGAAGCTCACAAGTGGGCATACAAAAACTGTTTATAGATCAGCCGAGTTTTGGTGTGGGGTCCATAACTCATTCTTGGTGGGGGAAATTGTTATGAAATTCAGTGGGTGGATGAGAAAGGAGTTTGGTAACAACTTTAGTGAGTCAAGGACATGTTAATTGGTCCTTATGGGGTCATTAAAGAATCATAATCAAGAGGTTTGCGATTTGGAGAGTCTAACTGGACCGAATAAATGGTCAGTGTAAAATGGGCCTAACTCTCTGAATACTCGTCCAAATCCTCTGATATTTTGAGGGGAAACGACCAAGATAACTGATAAAAAATTCAATATGGTTAAAAATCATTAGATTACATTTATTGGGGAAAAATGTGTCAACATTCGGGGGAAAATTCTGGCTATAAAAGGAAGAGAGATCCTCCCTCTTAATGCATCTCTCATTCCATCCCATTCTTTTTGGGCCACCAAGGAGGAGAAAGTTTTAGCATTATATGTATTTTAATTTTATTTTCCACTCTTTTTTAATGCATTCTTCTTCCTGATTCATCTCCATTACCCTTACCATGCTATGGTTAACATTTGGAGTGATTTGAGAATAATTGGTTTTCTATTTTGTAATGCATGAGTTCTTCGACGTAATTGAATGAAATTTCATTCTGCTTCAAATTTGTTTTCAATTTCTTATAGAGGATATTTTTATCAAGTGCGCTCGTTCTTGAATTTTAATTTGTTTATTGATATTTACATTGTTAAAATAATCATTATCTCCCTCGAAAAATTGTTGGTTTATATACAATCGAATAGACCAGAGATTAGTGGTGAAGTACTCGACGAGCGTCTGTACGTGTAAAAGGGGTAGTGAAATTTTTTGATTGTTAGGGATAAACAAGACCCGATCAGGTATTAAACATGTCAATTAAGAATATTCAATACATCTATTTTTCACATGGAAGGAGATTTGACCAAATTACGATCTTATTAATGTTTTCCCTCCCCATCATAATTTTACAACGGAAGTGAGAGGAAACGATTGTGGGAACTCACATTAATCAAATAAAAAATTATTTTTTTAGTTAAATTTATTAAATAAATCATTAAAATTGGGAAATTGACCCCTACCTAATCACCCTTTTAATATCATAGTTTTTCAATCATTTGAATTTCAAATTTCATTTCAAAATCAAAACATTTTTACCCACCTTTTAAAGTGAAAAACTATTTTGTGTGCACTCCTCTTCGGAATACATCCTAGGTCAACCATATTTATGAATTTCAAATTAGGAAAATAATTTTTTTCCCACATCCTACGATATGAGTGCATCAAACTTTTCATCATTTCTAGGAAGGCAGTTCGACAACCTAATTACAAATATTTTACTCTTTTAAAATTAATAAAAAAGAAAAGATGCCATGTTTTTTTCAAGTGACTATTTATTTCATTCATGGAACAATTACCCACTTATAAATGAAACAATTGTTGACTCAACCTTTTTTTTTGGAGGATGGTGTTTCTTATATAGTTATACGGTTGAGGTTATTCTGAAAAATAAATAATGATGGGAAAACATTCAATGAACTCATATATAGACTAAGGGAGGACATGAACAAATAAGTTTTTGAAGCGATGGTCTGAATGGTAACTGAGTTCTCCCAATACATTAAAGAATATTATGAAGTTTCCAAGGTCCAAGAAGACCTCCCCTTAGTGATATCAATTTTTTCTATGGAGATCCAAGATATAGTGGAGACTGACTACCGGCCTCTACCTGCTACTACTCAACTCCAAGAGGAGTATCCCGGTGAAGAAGAGTTTGAAGATGAATATACTCAGGGAGATAATCATTTCATGAACACATTATCTTTTGATTTTTTTTAAATTGAATTGGGTATCCCCCCCTGTGTTTTAATTTTTCAGATTCATCCAATACTTGTATTTCCTTGGAGTAGGATGATGAAAAAGAAGATTCACCTAAAGAAGAACATATGGAGCTCCCCAATATTTTGGAACATTTATTATAGTCTATAGAATTAGAGATCAAAGTGGATTTTCATGAGGAGAATGAGACAAAAGTTTTTGACAATGAAAGTGAATAATTTGATATTGACAATTCATGCTTTAATTATATTAAAATAGAATTATAATCTAACAATACCATTTATTTTTCCACTGATATATCATACCTTTGGTAACCACTGGGGAATAAATAACATATTGTGAAAGCGGAAACTAGGAAAGGGGACACATTCATTGTCTTAATCCCAACATGAATTTTGTATCTGATTAAAGTGGTGGTGGACTTGGAATGCAATATAAATTTATTCCTCAACAAAAAGGAAAAAGTGAATGCTAGAAAGAATAATTTTTGTTGGTTTATGAGAAAGAAACCTCACCCACCATCATATTGGGGATAACTGATTAGAACTACCCCTGTGGAGGTAGTAAAAACCCAAGGCCCAATTGGGGGATTAAACCAAGATTTATCCTTCTTATATCATTTTAATTATATTTTCTTTCTATTAAATAAATATCTTCTGTTATATTTTTTACCATTTTTATGTCTTAAAAGAGAAACACATAGGAGCTTAACTCAACATTACTTTGCTAATAATTCGGGCCGTACCTCTCCATTATATTTTCTTGATTACTATGATTCATTTTCAAATATACTTACATATTAAATCAAATTTAATTCACTGAGGACACTGCATCAATTAAGTGTGGGGGAACATTCTAGTTTAGGATTTTCATTTGATGGTTGGTTTACTTTTTTCATTAAAAATGATTTTATTTGTTTTTTTTTTGATATTTTTCTATTTATTTTTTAAATTAAGTGTGTTGTCAAAAAATTTGAACTAAAATGAATATCATTTCTATTTTTGAATCTCATGTAAATGGTTGAACCAATCAATTCCATGAAACTGTGCTTAAATGAATACTAAAATGACTTTGGTTAATGTTCAAATCTTTTCAAATTTTATGAAAAGTACACTGATTTTTAAATCCCATCACACATTTCATAGTATTTATTTTTTAAATCACTTTCCTGTGAGGTTTCTTTACCACTTTTCATTATATTTTCACTCACATCATTTCTTGAGAGAACTGAACTATTCTTGGTTTAACCAGAATTTGATTTATTCCTTTCAGAGCTAGAGGTTATGGGGTACATGTTTTTTAATTGATTTATGTATTTATTTGTTTTATATCCAATTATCAAAATAATCTTGTTTGCTGTCTACCTTGAACATTTAATCATTATATCCCTTAGAATCCATGAACAATCGGTTAGGTTAGCCACATTACATGCCAGTTTTCCCTTTCCAACCTACTCTTGATGTGAAATTGGAAATATCTAGTTGACCTCAAGTGTGGGGAAGTTGTCTTGTGTTGTGCTACCTCATTTGGTGAATATTTGGGGGGGAAATCAATTGTTGAAGAGATGTGTGTGCTGCTGAAAAATTATTCTATTGAAATATGTGACTTCTCTGGAGCTTTTATGATATGAGAATTTGTGCCTTTTTTGAGCTATCATGATAACAGATGTTGTTCTGTAGCTTCCGATGTAAAAAGGAAGATGTGTCTATCTTGAGCATTCAAGATAAATCCTGTTAGAGAAGATTTAAATTTTTTCTTGCTGAAATACTGAGTTGATGGAACATTCCTAGAGTTCTCATTATGATTGATCCTATTTTATAAAAAGGGGATGATAAGGAGACCATGTTTGAGTGAAAATTAGAATCATTCAATTTTTATTCAAAAAGTGCCAAGCCATCCTTTTTCATCCTCTGAAATTTTAACATCTAAATCCTACCAACAAGATGCCATAGAACAACCCTCAAATTTCCTAATGAGAAACGCATGTCCTTGAATCACATCGGGTGGAGAAGTAGGAATCTATCAAGCCTGTGATGACTCTTGTGTGAGTTTGGATGAGAAAAGAATTGTTGAACATATAAATTTTTGAGGTGGGAAAACATTCATATGCGGAAGGTGTTTTGTATTCATGAAATAATAAAGAAAGTGTAAATATATTAAATAATCTAAAATGGAGAACTTGAAATAATTTTTTTTACGAGGCATGATAACTTTTTATTTTTTATTATTAATTTGGTAAATCCCATTGGTATTTTTTTGGGTTTGATTTGATTTGATTTTGATGTTTACATGTTCAAGAGTCCAAGTGCTAAGTGTGGGGTAATTGATAGTGAAAATATTTTCAATTAATTTACATTGAATATCATTGTTTTAAAAACCACCTATGTGTTACTTTAAGATTAATTGCATCATTTTAAGGATATCGGTGTTATTTTGAGCTAAATAGTAAAAATGGCACATTTCAAATTTTTAACTATTTTAATTTATTTCTATATTATTTCCATAGCATTTTCAAAAACAATCCAAATATCAAAATTCATTATTTTCCAGAGTCTACACATAATGTTAGTCATTTCATCCTTCTCAATCAAAAGCTGAATCAGTCATATGGAAGCTCAAATAAATCTCCCAAGGGGGAGTATAAATACAATTTACAGATTACCCAACTTTTGGGGTGGGGTCCATAACTCAGTCTTGGTTGGCCCAATTGTTAGTACATTTGTTGGGTGGATACAAAAAGTGTTTGGTAACATCTTTCGTGATGGAAAGGATGTGTGAATTGTCCATTTAAGAGGCTATTAAAGCATCCTAATACAGATTGTTGTGATTTTGAGAGTCTGAATAGACAGAACAAATCCTCAGTGTACAACGGGAATAACTCTCACAATACTAGTCCACATCCGCTGATATTTTTAGGGAAATGACCAAGATAATTATGAACAAAATTCTAGAAGGATTCAAAGTGTGAAAATTTCATTTACTGGGTATACAATGTGTTACAATTTTGGGGAAAAATTTTGGCTATAAAAAGAGGAGAGCTACTTCCTATAAAAGCATCTCTCATTCCATATCATTCCTTATAGGACAGCAAGGATGAGAACATTTCCACTTTCCATTTTATTTATTTTCTTTTCCATAGTTTTGTAATTACATATTATTCATCATTCATCTCGATTACCCTTACCATGGTAGGTTAAACATTTAGAGTGATTGGGGAAGGGTTGGTTTTCAATTTTGTAACTCATGAGTTCTTGGATGTAATTGAATGCAATTTCATTCTTTTTCAAAGTTGATTTCAATTTCATATTGCAGATTTTATTATCAAGTGCTATCATTCATGAATTTTAATTCCATTTTTTATTTTTACTTTGGTAAAATAATAATTATCTCCCACCACTAATTTATTCTTTATATATGATGGAATGGAGTAGAGATTAGTGGTGAAGTAATCGATGATCATCAGTACAAGCAAAAGGGGTAGTGAATGTTCGTTATTTTTTGGGATAAAAAAGATCCAATCGGGTACTTCCCATGTCAATTAAGGATGCTCAATTCAACTATTTTTCACATGGTTGGAGAGTTGACCATACTAGGATCATGGTAAGGTTTTCTCTCACCATCATAATTTCACCAATGAAGTGAGTTGAGATGATTGTGTAAACTCACAATAATAAAGGAAGAAGAAGAGTTATGAATTTAATTGAACAAGGATATCATTAAAATTGGGAAATAGACCCAGAATTAATCACCCTTTTAATATCATAGCATTTCAATCTTTTGTTTTTAAAATTTCCTTTCAATAGCACAACATTTTAACCGTCGTTTTACAGTGAAAAACTATTTCTTGTGCACTACACTTCGATGGACATCCTAGGTCAAAAACATTACTTCATTTTAACATAGGAACATATTTTTTTTCATTTCTCGATGATAGTCATGTGTCACGTAGGGAGATATATGTGAGCGGTGGAACTCTAGTGGTGCACGCTTTACCTTAGGGATAGGAAGGAGATCGATGTCTCATGGGCTGCCTTTGGGAAGGAGTTTTGGGCAGTGTCTATTTCCTCAATAATGAATTTATATTAGAGGAATAATAATCTATCCTCCTAGTATGGGAGTATTTCGGTGAGGGAACTAGGGATCATGTTCAAGGACCTCCAATTCTTTTGTCTAGTCATCATTCCAGATGAGGATTCATTGGATAGATTCTTGGAGGTGCCACTCCGAACTTTTCGACAGTATGTCGTCACTACTTTTACATTACTGAAATACATAGTAGTTCATAAGAAGGATAAATTATTGGATTGGATGCACTTTAAGCGAGGTATAGCATGAGAGGAGAGCCAACTGAGTTTGTTGAAGGGTAAGCCATTTAGTAGCACGTCTTTGGAATCCGGGCCTTTTTTGTTTCTGCCAGCGGGGTGTCAGTATCAGTAGATCCAGTTCTGATCTCTTGGTTCTTTCCCTTTCCCCATTGGCCAAGGACCAAGGTTATTTCTCTTTCTAGGACATGTACGTATTTGGTTTCAATACCCAGTTCTAGCATAGTATGGAGGGGGTTGGTAGGATTGGTACCCACCACAGCAGCAGCAGTTTCCGATCAAATATTTCAAAGAGTAGGGGCATCAGGCTCCCGCTCCAGTGCATAGGTTTCTAAAGGAAGGGGAAATGTTAGAAGTGTTCTATGATGTTTCCAATATAGACATGGGATGTGTGATGATTAATGAGAAGGTATTGATATCATATGGTTCTAGGAAATTACCTCCACATGAACGTAACTATTCCTCCCCTGATCTGGATCTTATAGCGGTCATATTTGTGCTAATGTTGTGGAGACATTACCTCATTGGGGAGCGCATTTTGGTCTTCCCAGATAAAAAGAGACTGAGGAATATCTTCTCCCAGTGAGACCTGAACTTGGGGAGTCGAAGGTGGATGGAGTTTCTCATAGACTAAGAAGTCATGATCTATTATACTATAGGAAGGGGGAACATGGTAGATGATTCCCTAAGCAGGAAGTCACCGAAGGAGGCTGGTGGGGAGTCTAGGGATGCATCGATGGATATGGATTATTTGGCCCCCTTTCAGTTGGATGTGAGTGTGGGTTGCAGAAAAGACTACCTATTTAAGATAATGGTGTGGTCTACCTTGGTGTGGTCTATAGAGGAGTCTTAGAGGGAATACATAGAGACTGATGTGATGTGTGCTCATACTGTCCAGGGTGATGCTCTAGAAGGATAGTCTGAGGATAATCTGAATATGATGTTGTTCGGTGGGAATCTGTTTTTCCAAGTGGAAATATGTTACTGAGTTCCCCATTATTTCCATATCTCACCCCTAGAGGTGCATCAAGGATTTTATAAAAAGTACCAAGGCATGAGGGAATAGTTTTGGTGGCCCGTGGTGAAGCGGGTAGTGGCGGAGTTTGTGATAAGGTGCCTAGTGTGTCAGCAATTTAAGGTTTAGCACCATTTTCTCAGAAGTCTATCGCATACCTTTGATGTTTCCTTATGAAACTTGGATGACATCTCAATGGATTTCATCACAGTATTACCAAGGAATTAGGTAAGATGTGATGCTCTTTTGATAGTACTAGACCGATTGTCGAAATTTTCTCACTTCACATCAATCAAGGAGTTGAGCGCAATGAATGACTTAACGTAGAGGTTTGCGGATTAGGTGGTTCAGTTTCATGGATTTCCCTGATCCATTATCTCAAATTAGGATACAAGTTTTCTGTCGTGAGTCTGGGGTGGATTTCATCAATCCATTGGCACTCAGTTACACCTCAACAATTCTTTCCACCCTTAGAATGATGGATAGAGAGAGAGGACCATCCTGACAATGGAGGACATGTTACAGGAATGTGATCTGGACATTATTGGGTCATGGGTGCTTTATTTTCCTTGGTAGATTTTTTATAAAATAATATCTATCACTCTTCCATTGGAATGCATCCATTCTAATATCTATATGGGATTTCATTTCATTCACCCTTCTACAGGACAGATGTTGGGTATGAATCTATACTTAGTTGAGAGGTGGTGTAGAGTATGATACAGAAGGTACAGCTTGTTCGTGTGTGGATGAAGCTATCATTAGACTGAAAAAATCCGTATGTCTATCATAGGATGAGGGAATTGGATTTCATGCTTGGGGACCACGAATTCTTGAAGGATTCCACTCGACATGGGTAGTGGAGGTTTGGAAGAGGGAGAAAACTTTCACCCAGGTTCATCAGACCTTTCGATGTGTTGGGATTAGATGGAATGGTGGAATATTAAATGGAATTTCCACTGTGGTTGGAGATAATCCATGATGACGTCCATGGATCTCAGCTCCGTTGGTATCTAAATGCTAACCCCAACATCATTGAATGGTAGAATTTTATATCAAGGATGACACGACGTTGATCGAGCGACAAGTAACCATCCAGGATCATGAGGAGATGTTACTCTGGGGATGGACCATTCCTTTGGATAATGTTTCATAGAGGATTGGAAGCCTTGGGGAGAGTACATGGGAATTAGAGGCACAAATTTTTTCATATTACCCTGAGCTGTTATATGTATTTATCATGGGTTTTTATTTGTGATTTTCTTATGTTTTAATGATTGACCTCATTTTCTATAAGATGTGTTTTCCCATGTTCTTTTAATGTGTGTGAAAATTCCTGACTATGGGGAGGGGAGAACCAGATCCCTAATCAGGATGAATTAATGAAGTAGCCATTGAACCTGTCCGGGGGAGTCAGTTCCTCTCAAAGAATATTGTATCTTGACATGGGGGTAGGATCCCTGTAAACAATGTGTCAAGATAGTGTTCTCTTGTATGTTTGAGTGGTTGTTTGGGGTAGTAGTAGTCAGCGATGTGTTATTGGAATTTGAGATTTTCTATCTAATTTGAGAAAAATGTATTGTGGTTTTTCCCTGAGAGTTAACTTATGGGGTGGTTGTTTGGATCCCACTTCTGTGATTTTAGATTTAAATTATCGGGGAAGAGAATTTTTGGAGATGTATCTGATGTAATGTACTAAATTCCCCCAGGTCATTACATTATAAAAATCATGTTATTATGTTGTTCATTGGGGTAGCAGTGGTTTTCATAAGGTGTTTTCCAAAAAAATAGTTTCTCCAAATGTTTCCACCAAAATTGTGGCATCGTGACGGTGACACTATAACAGTGGCACACCTAAACGGTGCCACTTTAATAGAGGAACACCAAGATGGTGGATCCGTAACAGTAGAAGACAAAAATGGTGGCACCATGACAGTTTCACAATAAAACAGTGGCATACCGTGATGGTGGCACACCAAAATGGTGGAACACTAAAATAGTGTCACCATGATAGTGGAACAATGATATAGTGGCTCACCCTTTTCCAAATTTCTAGTTTTTCCCAATTTCACCCATTTTTCCTATGTAACCCGTCATGTTTTTTGTTTGACGTAAACCATGTTTAAGGCCTTTTTGACCATTTTTAATGGTGTTTTATAGGATATTCAGTATATATTTAATATCCTAATGCTCTAGGGACATTAAGATATTCAAACCGCATGATCTTGACTACAATCCCATGTTAATGATTTCTGAAACTGTTTATGTTCAATTGATAGAGGATATGACTTTTTCATACATGGATGTCATCTCCTCTCTTTTCTCTTGGTTTTCCAAAAGATCTCTCTCCTCAGGGAGTCACGTTTTGTGACATATCCACCAATCATGTTCCCTTTAATTCCTTCACAATACTCATGCGACCCCCCAATTTTGGAAAATAAATAAGTGTTTTCGTCACATGTTGTTTCATGTTAGGATTCTTAGGCTTCTATTTTTTTTTTGTATCATGCATGGTGTGGGTAGTAATGTTTCATCATAAATAATGGTTGAATCCTTTTCATTATCTTGTAATAAATAAGTTTAATGGAACATGATGATAAAATGATAACATAAGTCAATTAAATAAAATCATTGAAGTGATTATGTTAACTAAGTTGTTTTAATTTTTATCCATGAACATTGTTTTGAATTTTATTGGTTGTTAGGACTTCTGAAAATCATTGTAGTTGGTGGTCTTTAATTGAAAACTGGTGGTGGTATTTTTTTATTCTTTGATAAATAGTTGTAACATGAAATCTGGTTAATCACATATAATTGGTTAAATAAATGGGTTCCCCAATATAAAACTTGTTTTGTGATAACCCCCATTATTTAAAGTCAAATTAAAGATGTCCTCTATCTAAATCTGAATATAATTGTCTTAATAGCTTGAATGTGTGTTGTTTTTCTTTGGGTTTTGAACATTGTGGGGGTTGTGTGAAGTTGTTTTTCCAATCTATGTTATGGGTATGGGTGTGGATAGAGGGAATAACCTTGTGTTTGGGGGATGGAATGTTTGTTTAGCAGGGCTGCTGTTTGGTAGTGTTTTACTGGAGGATTTGTGTATGGGGGTAGAGTAGATGTGAAAGAATCTCAGATTGAGTGATTGACTAATTGTGGAATGGATGAACATGTAGGATGTGGAGCTGCCTTTATTTTATGTTGTGGTTATCGAACGTGTTCGTATAGTGGTACTCTCAGGTTGTTATGTGGTTTTTGTGCAATGAGATTGTGGATTTGTTTAAAAAATTTTGTTTTCTATAGGTGTGGATGTTATTTGACATGGGTAGTGATGTAATAAATTAATGTGAAACCCATAATTAATAAATTTAATGTTTTTAAATGAAAATGGGTTAGGCTTTTGTTTTATTGTGGTTGTTTTTGTTGTTGTGCAAATAGGGGTAAAAGAAAATGTGGTTCTGTGTGGGATGGTTGTTTGTTTGAAAACCATAGGATTGGTTGAGTGTTTACATACAAAAATGTATAATTTTTTTCCTTGTGATTTTATACATTCCCCACTCTTATTGAGAACCATGTTCCGAACATCCCCTTTTCATGGGGGAGGGTGTCTTTCCCAACAACTTAGTGGGAGAATGGATAGATGGATACTAAAATTCTTCCTTGCACCCTATGTTGATTTCAATTCTCTTGAGTGTATCCGAGCATGATGTAATGCTTTGAGGTTTTCCATAGTTCAAGATAATTATTGTATTATTTTTGTGGGTGAGTGGGCCCATGTGTTTGTGGTTCAGGATTTTTTTCCAAATTATCTTTGGGGTGAGTCTCACGTGTCTTTGAGCTAGAGGCTTGGTTGTTGTGGCCCAATTGTCTTTGAGTGGGATGTGAGGTGTGGTTGTGTCTCATGTGTCTGTAATAGGTATTTTGTGTTCCTTGAGGCCCAAGTGTGTGTGGGAAGGTTGTGGAAGTGGGAATGTATTTTTGTAGAGTGTCAGCACCCAGACGTTGGCCGTTAGGATTGAGCAGATAACCGGTGGGAAATGGTGTGGGGTACCCAAATAATCAATGTGACTATATTATTTTCTTACATGAATTGTGTTATTTGGGGTGTATCCCTTAGTGTTCCTTGGTTGGTAATCTTTTGACGTTAGGTGTTCTTTGTTTCTTCTATTTTTATAGGGGAATTGGTAGGCTTCTCCCACTTGTGAATAGGTGGAATTAGTTTTCCTAATGGGTATACTTGTATACTCACCCAACATTTTTGTACTCATTTTTAGGTTTCTTGGAGGGCTTTCAGGACCCTGGTATACTTTACTAGCTTCTGTGTTAGGATATTTGGAATGATTATACACATTCTTTTCGTTTGTTACTTTGATTAGGATTTTTTGTTTTACCCTTGTAGAATTTTATATCAAAATAATGCTTGGTATAGACATTGGTTTCCAGTTATATAAAAGTTTGGTGTTTTTTGGGATTTTTCCTATCTTATCCCCTGATCTTGATTTCATTACGATAGGTAATTCCATTGATTTTGTGTGATATTCTATAACTGTGGTGCTAGTAGTCACTCCAGTGCCTATTGAAGGTAGGACTCAGGGGTCATTATATCTGCTTCATCATGAATAAGAAAAAGTGTGGCACTTTGTTATCCCTTCCCTCATCGTCATGAAGGTGGTTAGCTACATCCGCATAACTCATTTTTATAACTTCAAATCTTTTAAACAGTTATACAACCAGTTTTCCTCATATTTCACTTTCAAAAAAAATTATTGAATCAGCTTTTGATAATAATTCCCTTAGATCTTCAAAAACAAATCTTTTGGTCATCTGAAAATTTTCATTTGGACATACCTTCCATATATTACACACATATCATAAAAAATAGATTTAGATACCTTTTTATATTATTTTGATCAATATCAATATCTACTATTTTTTTCATTCATTTAATCCATATAAGTCATGTATTCATACATTAATCAGACACATCTGGATTTTAATCAACCAAAGCTATCACTATTAATAACTTCTCAAACTACCATATTTTCTTTCATGGAATATTTATAAATTTTTTTACATTTCATCTACACATATATACATAACTAATATTGAATCAATTTTTTTTCTATAACCACCCTAATTTGTATTACATTAAACGATCTTAATAGAATCATTTTTCTTAACATATAACCTTTCATCTAGTTCAAAATTCAAAAACACATTAGGTACCACCTAATTCAGTTACACTCCAAATCATCTTTATATGATCACAATTAAACATCCAAATAGTAACATTTTGTATTCTGAATTTATTTTAAATAGATAACCATTATATATTCTGTTTTTATACTTTACAAAATAAATTATTACTCATATTTTTTTTAGTGAGAGTATAGGGATCTTCTAAATTTCTAATGATCAATCACTTTATGTATGGTTTTTTACATTATGGATTTCATTATTATTCATTGATAGATAACTTCTATATGTATTGAAATATCGTATGAATCAATATATAACATTTTTAAAATTTTAGAATACAATATCAAATCTAATAAAATTCAAATTCAACAAACATCTTTCTGTACATATGCCTTCATTTGTAGCATAATAGGTATCTTTTGGAATTGAATTTTTGTTATATTTAATGTATACCACTTTTAGAAAAATTTATTATGGAATCTATCTCTATATATATTTTCATACGTAGTGCTTATTCTATAAGGGTTTAATTTATAATTATAACTTCTATATTTAGATTTTAGAATTTTTTTTACCCCAAATTTACTACTTCAATATCAAGAAACTATAAATATATTATCATCATCAATTTTCATTCAATATAAACACAAAAATGGATCCCAAAAACACAAGTATGAACAAGTAGTTTAATGTTATTTTATAAAAATTCAACACATATAATTAACATAAATTATGTTTAACTTATCAAATATCATATATTACTACCTCTTGAAATATCTATCTTCCCATGAATATAGTATTGACATAAACTTTAATGTTTTCTCAAAATTATTAATTCTAGAAATGAATTCTATTACATCATTAGAATGTATCTTGTGGGATCCCAATCTAATTCAGTGTTATATTTTAGAAGTATACCAAATTCTACATATATTTCAGAGTGAAAATTTTGAAAAACTATTTTGTGAAAATTCATTATCAATTATTAAATTACATTACGTGTTGAATTTAAATAAAATTAAAAAAATACAATACTATTCCTCACAACCCAATGTGTTGTTCAATATCCCCCATTATATTTGTTATAATGAACTACTAAAATATAATGGAAATAATCTCACAATTTTATCCCATATTTATCTCTCCTTATTATTGAAAATAAATTCATGCTACAAGAGAAATAGAATGTAACACTTATCAAATGTTCTATTAAAAAATGTCATTTTTCATCAATCCCTTGTAGGAAGTAAAACATTGTTTATTTGAGAGAAGGATGGAATCACATTTTATTAAATAATTGATCCCAAAATTAATCAATTTTATGTCTAAATGAGAAATTCTCAGTGTAGAAAAGTAGATTGAGTAACATAGACATTAATGTTTTCCATAATCACTCCAACATGTGATATAGACTCAAAAATATCCTTTCATGGGTTGATAAAAAAATTTAACTAATATCCTGAATTAATCTTTACTTAAACATTAGAACCATTCAAACCAATGTTAGTTTCTCAGATTTGAATATAACTTTTCTTTGGTACAAAAAAAATAGTTTTTCCTCATTAGTTTTGAATTTATTTTTCACATAACTATAAGTGACTATAGAAAACATACCTCATCAACGAAATAAATCAATTTATAATTTTTTGACATATATAATCTCATAATCATATAAAATATTAATAAATATATCATTTACCAAAAACATAATGTAATAGATATTTAGCTTCTTGTCTGTCTCAAATTTTGTCCCTTTCCATTCAAATTAATAAATTTCTAGAATGGAGGAATCTATTACTTAGAAAAAATTATCATTCTTCATAAAATATAAATATCCATATTCTATGAAACAAAACTACCCATTAATGGATAAACCTCATATATCATATTCATCATAATTGATACCACAAGAAATGTTTTGTTTGATACCCATTTAAATAAATCACATTATAATGGATATATCTAGCGTATTATATGACTTTA
Organism: Viscum album; assembly: GCA_963277665.1. Taxonomy (NCBI): domain Eukaryota; kingdom Viridiplantae; phylum Streptophyta; class Magnoliopsida; order Santalales; family Viscaceae; genus Viscum; species Viscum album. The sequence goes on from OY728121.1 coordinate 203,992,780, forward strand.
GTGAAATTAATTTCTCAAAAAGTTCACCCCCTAGATTATATAAACTATAATTACTTTAATAGGGAAAATGAACACAACATATATTGGAATGAGATGGATTCATATGTACTTATTATATAGATAAATATGATTGAAATAAATTTCACAACTAAAATATCCATCAAATAAAAATCAATCATTATAATAACTATTCATGCATGCTTCACTTTTTATTTTACAAACACAAATATCTCTAGGTAGTATGGCCCAGTTCCACATACCGTAGAATTTTAACTTTTATAGAAGTTTCTTTTTCAACATCAGTTAGCAAGGAACATGAATTTTTTATATTTCTTAAATATACCATTCTACTTCAGACTATACTATCCAAACAAAAATGTATAATTCATGATTATTATCAATGTTATCCTAGTGTGAGGATTTATTCACTATAGAAACAATTATTGTATATAAATCTAATTACCCTTATTTTATTTTATTCACACACATCATTTAATTTAGTAAAAATGTCATAAAAATTTTAGCAATGTGTCAATTTTTTTGGAATCTTCCTTATTATTCCTAAGAAAACATCAAGGTAACTATATTAGTGATTTTCATATGAATTTCAAAATTTTCATCAAATACATATTCCACTAAACCAATATTTTTTTTCATTCTCATGTTGATTTTATTTTACTCTCCATCATACTTCTATTTACATTAATATTCATGGATTTCATTCAACTATCCCAGAATGTTATCTTTCCTTCCCCACTAGAAGTATATTTTCATTGTTTTATAATCTTCTTTTATATTCTTCTTTTGAGTGTTTTATTTCATATGTACATTTTATTATACACAATTTTTAAATCACCATCATTATTTATATTATTTCTCAATAAATTATAAGGAATTACTAATTTAATATTATCTAAATCATGCTTCATATGTGTATCCCAGCACTCATCATGAAAATGACCACTTTTATTACAATTCTCATATAATTAATTTAATACTAAGATATGTTACATATAAATAGAGTAACAATTTTTAGTTTAAATTATTTATCATGGAAGAATTATCTTTAATATAACTTTTCCCCCCTTAATATAGCCCTTATATTTCCTTTACTTATTTACATATCATACCAGTATTCAGTGTCCTTGTGTCAAAAATTATCCTTTTTTGTACTCCAAATAGTTTTTTCTCCTTTTTTATTATGATTAAAACCTCATTCCTTTTATAATCACTTAGGGAAATTACTTTCCTTTTGTTTTCTCATATAAATATTAGTTTAATTGGGATGTTTCAAGATATTTTCTCAATCAAAATGCATTAATTATTAGTTTTTTACCCCACATATTTCATTGAAACATTATTTTCAAAAAATATCTTAAGAATGGTTTACCTTTTCCTAGGATAATTTAGTTGATTTATCGAAATATGATTTCAAGATCTTCTTTACACTAGAATAATAATTTCTGAAAATAATATTCTTTTTGAATGATTTCATTAAAATTGATCTTCTTTTAATTTAATATAAACAACCTTCCACAATGACTAAAATGTTTCTTAAATATTATTAAAGAAAAATAGTTTTTCAATATTTTGTGTCTTTTATATTCACATGACTTCTCAATATAATAACATTCCATTATCATCCTCTCAATTTAATTTTCATAAAGAATACTATTTCTTTGTAAATAAATATGATACTCTTTTGTTCTATTAACTTTGATTTAAAATTGATAATCTTCTGAACCAATGACTTTTTCCAATGAATGAATCATGAATTAAATGAAAATATTAAATAGTAGTTTCTCATGACATGATTTTTTCAAATATTCATTATATAGGGAAGTTATCTATCTATATTAAAAGATAATGTGTTCGTTAGAATCAAAATATGGATATGGGTAACAAAAGTTTTTAGACATTTCGACATTGATTTCACTATAACATCTTCTTTCATCACAATTAATTTTTTTTCAACATTTAGTCATTTAATTAACCCAAATACCTAAGTGATATAATCCATAATAAATTTTTTATAATTATAATTTACATATGAGTACAATTATTCAACTAATTTTATAAAATAATTCTATTAAAAAATTTTAAAACAAAAAAAATTATTCTTCTAAATAAACATTCTCAAAAGATTTATGGTATCAATTTCCATTTGGATTATCTTTGTGTTTTTGTATGTTATTTATATTTTTTTTATATGTTAACTTTGTTAAATTTGTAGGAACCCGGTTCTTATTTTTGAGGTACAGGATTCTTCCTTTTCCTTTTCCTTAAGTGTTTTTGAGAAAATATGGAAAATGGGGAAAATACTAAATTTTGGAACTACATGTCGTGTACATTTCCAAACATCGTGTACTATTGGCCTTGTTGGGATGGGTACACGGGTCCTGTAGCCTTGTTCTATGACGAAGGGTGTAGGAACCGACTACACGCCGTGTAGTTGTACCTTACATGCCGTGTAGTCAGTCGGTAGGCTTAATCAGTAAGGCAGTGGTGTCACCGCCAGCTGGGCGACAGTACACGCCATATACTCGAGAGTACATTCCGTGTACTAATGTCGACGGATGAACACTGTGGCGGTGCCGCCAAATAAACAGTTAAATGACTGAAGTACACGTCATGTACTCAGAAGTACATGCCGTGTACTTTTTTTTTGGCATAAAATAGGCAGTAGCCTCCTCATTTGGCAGAGGAGGCGTTTGAGCCAATTTGGATCCAAAGAGGATGGCCAGATCTTTGAAGATCCATCAGGCGTTCGTCTGGAATCCATTTCGGCTTAGGAAGATTTCGTTTGAACCGCACAGGTAAGCCCTCTCCTCTCGTAGTACTGTTCTTTCCAATTCATCTCCTAAAGTAAGGTATTTACATTTGTTTTGTTTTTGTTCTTCGTCAGATCTACAATGTTCTAGGGCGTTTCTGGAGTAGGCGTTCAGGTATAACGCGCGTTCACGTATAAGGTAGGTGGCTTAGTGTATAGGTTTCCAACTGTTTTGTGTTTTGTGCATTTTCGTGCCACGAACCCATGTTTGGGTGTCATGTGGATGAGACAGTTTCAATATTAAACACCTATAATTGATTAGGTATTTAATTATGATATTAAAATGATGGTTGGGATCGTTGCTTGGATCCGGAACCACCCCCAGGGTGTGTTTCACTGTTTAGCCATTTGGCCCAGATACCCGAGGGTATGCCTTTAAAGTAGTAATTGTAGAATTTCTTTGAGAGGAATTGCTTGTTACTGCTTGTTTACCTATTGGGCATAGCCCGGTTACCTATATTAGCCTGAGGGCGTGACTATATTAGCCTGAGGGCGTGATTGTTTTAGCCCGAGGGCTGTTGTTATTCCGTCTGAGGGCAACCTTTCGTGCTTGAGGGCTTGAAATCTGTGCTTGAGGGTGACACTTCATATGCCTGATGGCGAGAATTCGGTTAAAATGCCTGAGGTTGAGATTTTGTATAGCCTGAGGGCATGGTTCACTATATTTTCCTGAGGGCGAGATACTGGTTGGCCTGAGGGCGTGGTGCTGTTGAGCACAGAACGACACTAAATTTAATTGATTTAATGAAAAATAAAATGGTAATTTAATTTTTAAGTTAGTTACTGTTTAGTACTACTTACTTTATTGAATTTTTACAATTTCACACTGTTGTTTCATGCTTACACGCAGTTGGGCATGGGCCTTTGGTGGGTGCCTACTGAGATATATTTTTCACACCTTGTTTGGGTCACGCTTTTCAACCCAAACAGATTACGTTGTGGTAGGTTTAGATAGGGGAAAGAGTCCCTATACAGGTACTTGACTATTTCTGAGTAGGAGGGCATGGGACCGAGCATAGGCTCACGATGCCGCTGCCAGCTGTTTGCTTTGTTTTGCAGTACTCTATTTTCTATTGTACTGTATTGATGTATAACATGTTCTGGCTATTTTCTTGGAACCTGAAACATGTAGCATCATCTTTTATATACTGTTGGTTATATCCACAGTTGTAGTTTATTTCCATTGTGTATGGTTTACTGCTTCTGCTGTTGTCGTTGTATGTTTTTTTTATTCTGCTGCGCTACACTTTGAAAAATGAGGGCATGGTTTCCCCACTATCAGACCTGGGCCCTCGCTTCTAGTCGGAATCCTCTATCGTTTGGGGAAATACGCTTGAGGTCATGTGGAGAACTGGGCTCAGGGCACCCGTTGCGTGGCACCCGGGTCCTGGACTTTACAAAGTGGTATAAGAGGGGTTTCTTTTCTTTGAATTACTATTTGGATCCATAGTCAGGGATAGGACGGAACAGTAGTTGGTAATAAGTTGTGCTCGGGCATAGCTAACCCATTTACAGGGAAAAGCCTGTCTACCTCGTATTTTTCATTATTTGATTTTGCAATTTCACGGTTCATATATTTTCACCATTTGGTGATGCTCTTGGATTGTGTTGTTTATATTTTATCTGTGAGTTCTATATAGTTGCAACCCGATTAGATGAGGGTATGCCGTCTCATGCATCATATAGGCACATTCTAGAAATCACATGCCATGCATAGTTTCCATGCCGTGTACGTGCATTAGAAATTCGCATGTTGTTGTGATAGTTGTTGTGCTAATGAAGAATGTTGTTGTTATAGCTGCTTGATAAATACATGTCGTGTGATATGTTGTGTTTGGTAGAGCTTGTTTATAGAATGGACGCCAAACTTTGGTTTTTGGGGAGTATGGGCCCCCATTGACCGGAATTTGGTAGATCATTGACTGTTTATTGGTTATAAAACATATAAGATGTCAAACTTTGATTCATGGGGAGTATGGGCCCTCACGGATCAGAATTTGACACTTAGGTGTTGGTTTTTAGTATTTTCTGGGATCCGGGGAAGTTTCGGAGGCATACTGTACAGAAACCCAGTATACACGCCGTGTAGTATTCTTATAAACACCATGTATGTTCTTCTATTAGGGAATAAAAATGATCTTTTTGAGTACACACCGTGTACCTTGAGTACACGCCGTGTAGTCTCTTCTAGTGTCACAAACTGTGTAGGCGGCGACACAGGGTAGGGAAAGGCTTGGGTAAACCATGCCATGTAGTTTATGTACACGCCGTGGAGTGTGACCTGGAGTCCAACCGTGTAACTAACAACATGGGTTGGTGAAATCTTGTGCATCACACAGTTTCAATGATGAACACGCCGTGTAGTGTGACCTGGGGACTTGGTCGTGTAACTAACAACACGGGCCGGTGTAACCTCTCCCGGAACACGCCGTGTACCTATGGGACATTCCATGTAGTCTTGTCCGAGGACAGACCATGTGGAGTTAGCCGTGTGGCTGGGAAACAGGGTGTTGTACACGCCTTGTACGGGTGTAACACACCGTGTAGTGTCAAGCCGAGTGTTCGGCTGTGTCACAGACGACACGGGCAGTTGGAAAATAACATCGTACACGCCGTGTAGATATTATACACGCCGTGTAGTTTTTTGGAACGTATGTCATGTGACTTAGCCATGTAGAAGGACCCGGGCAGGGGAAGGGAAGTCATCTACACGTCATGTAGTCATTGTACACACCGTGTAGTCTTGATTTGAAATTATTAATGCTTTCTTCCTCCTGTTTCCTTTGTGGTTCCTTCGGTGTTTGGTCTTAATAATCTTGAATCTGAGGTGTGATTTTGACCTTGTAGCGGCATGCCGCCTAGATGACTGTGAGATGTTCGCTAGGAGAGCGGCGTTGATTATACTACAGAGATGGTGGGGCATGGCCTACCAGTTGATCCTCCAGCAGAGCCAGATACGACGCCTGCTGCTATACCAGACACAGGCCCGGAGGCGCAATTCCGTGAAGGCTTTATGCGGTTCATGCAGACCTTTAAGGGAGCACCGTAGGCTGCCACATCTATGGCCGAGATGACACGTATCTTTTAGCAGCAGCACCCACCTATGTTTTCAGGGGATGGAGGACCACAGGCTGCAGAGTCTTAGTTGGGGTCGATACAGACTATTTTCGAGCATCTTGAGTCACCTCCATGGCGGAGGGTCAAGCGCGCGACATATATGTTGTGTGATTCTTCCAAGAGGTGGTGGGATGTTACCACCCAGTCAGAGCATCACAGGGACATGACATTGGAAGATTTTCAGGTAGTCTTCTATGAATTCTTCTTTACCGAGGCGCTGATGGCAGATAGATCTCGATAGTTCATGAATCAACAGCAGGTCTCTAAGTCAGGAATGGACTATTATACTCATTTTACAGAGCTTCAGCGCTTTGCACCCATGCTGGTGGGTGATGAGACGTTGAGAGCCAGACATTTTTAGGATGGTCTTCGGTATGACATCGAGCCCTGGAAAATGTTTTCAGGTTACCTACTGTACACGCGATTGTGAACCAGGTGCTGATTTTAGAGAGGAACCTACGGGAATCTAGTTGTGTGGGCCAAGGAGGATCAGCACCAGTTACTGGTAATATTTCTGCTGGCAAGAGGAAGAGACAGATGGACTTATCTCAGGGTGGCAGTACCAGCCAGGCAGCTTCTTCAGGTGGTCTGGTCAAGTGCTACCAGTGTGCCAGAGAGGGGCACAAGAGACCACAGTGTCCACGAGACCCAGTTGAGTGCCGAACTTGCAGTAAGATGGGTCATCTGCAGTGCTTTTTTAGGGAATTACCACCAGGGGCTAGTGAGAGGGGTTCTGTGCAGACTCCACGTGCGGGAGCAGGACAAGTTACTTCTTACCAGTCTAGGAACTGGAATACGTCAGGTCATGCAGGAAGATATGGTGGTCATGGTCGTGGTAGCCAAACACCAAGATCGCAGAGGCAGCAGGGCGGGACAGCTCATGGCAGCCAGGCTGTGTCACAGGGCCACGGCACTGGGCAGGCATATGCAGTGCAACAGACCCAACAGGAGCAGGATCTCGGACCTTCTATAGTCATAGGTACTATTCTAGTAACTTCTATCTTGGATTCAGTACTTTTTGATACGGGTTCTACACATAGTTTCATATCATTACTCGTTGTGGAGAGCCTCGGGCTCGGTGTTTCTTCTTCTTCGGGTATCTTGACGCTAGATATTCTGTTGGGGACTAAGACGGCTAGTGTGCATCAGTGTAAGGAGTGCCCCCTTGAGGTTGGAGGGTGTCACATCCTTTAGGACATCTATGTCCTCGAGATGACGAGTTATGACGTCATTCTCGAGATGGACTGGTGGGTTCCCTTCCGAGCCTTTGTAGACTGCTATCGTCGCAGGGTGTGTTTCATGTCACCAGAGGGTGGGGAGTTTCTATACAAGGGCGAATGGGATGTTCAGGAGATGCGAGCTGGACCAGAGCATCATGGGTGAGGTGGAGTCACAGCCCAGATTGCGAGCTTATATCTGGATGATCAGGGGACTTGTCAGACGGATTTCCCTCCAATTTTCAATCATTTTAGGGATGTCTTCCCAGACGAATTTTCAGGTCTACCTCCGGTGCGTTATGTGGATTTCTCTATTGAGCTTTCTCCAGGAGTAGCACTGGTGTCCATTCCTCCTTATAGGATGGCCACGCCTATGTTGCAAGAGCTCAAGAGGTAGTTAGAAGAGCTATAGGCAAAGGGTGTTATCAGACCCAGTACTTCTCCTTGGGGTTCTTCGGTCCTTTTTGCGAAGAAGGCGGATTGTACCCTTAGACATTGTGTGGATTATCGGAAGCTAAACTAGTTGAAAGTTAAGAACCGATATCCCTTGCCGAGGATAGATGATCTGTTTGATCAACTTCGTGGAGCACGAGTGTTCTTGATGATTTACTTGAGATCCAGATATCATCAGCTGCGCATTAGACCATCTGATATACCTCTCACATCGTTCAGGAGTAGGTACGGTCTATATGAGTATACGGTTATGCCGTTCGGACTCACGAACGCACCAACAGTTTTCATGGCTCTGATGAATCATGTGTTCCATTCGTATCTTGATTCTTTTGTGGTAGTATTCATGGACGAAATCATGTTTTACTATCACACTCGACACGAACATGCCACCCATCTTGATACCGTATTGAGTACACTAATGTAGAATCAGATATATGATAATCTCTTGAAGTGCCACTTTTTGATGGACCAGATTCACTTCCTGGGTCATATTATCTCAGAGGCAGGAGTTGCAGTAGACCCAGAGAGGGTGAGAGCAGTAGTTTCCTGGGAGTAGCCTAAGAACATGTTTGAGATTCGGAGTTTCTTTGGGCTGGTTGGTGTCTACAGGCTCTTCATACAGGACTTCTCCAGCTTAGCAGCACCGCTGACAGGTCTGGCAAAGAAGGGTGTGATGTTCATTTGGTCGGAAGCTTGTGAGGTATCTTTTCAGGACCTGAAGGGAAGGTTGACATTATCACTGATCCAGATACTCTCAGAGTAGGGGAAGAGCTATACAGTTTACTTTGATGCATCAGGGATTGGGATGGGGGCCGTTTTGATGCATGGCGATCGATTTATTGTGTACGGGTCTCGGCAGTTGAGGCCACATGAGAAGAATTACCCGACGCATGATCTCGAGTTGGCTGCAGTTTTTCATGTGTTGCGCTGTTGGAGACACTATCTACTGAGAGAACATTTTGTGGTTTTCCCCGACCACAAAATCCTCAAGTATATATTTACTCAGTGTGACCTGAATCTGAGTCTAAGAAAGTGGGTTGAGTAACTACAATCCTTCTATTTTGAGCTTACCTTTACACCTGGTAAAGGTAATGCAGTAGCTGATGCACTATGCATGAAGACTCAGATACAGGCAGTGTAGGAGGCTAGTGGTGAGTGGTAGCTTATGGATTTGTTCTCTGATATGCATCTATAGGTGCATGATAGTCAGGGGCAGACTTATATTTCCTCGTTAGCTATGACTTCTACACTCCTGGATAGAGTGAGGGTGAGGCAGCTATCGGATTCAAAAAACCTAGTTATACGGGAGTCAGTGGCAAGCGAGGACCCTCCTCCCAGTTGGACGATAGACAATGATGAAGTGTTGCATTTCCATGGACGATTATGGGTTCCAGGGGATATACGTGAGGAGCTGATGTGGGAGTTTCATGATTCATCTTGGGAAGTTCATCCCGGGGTTACCAAGATGTACCGAGACTTGAGACACCGGTACTGGTGGCCGGGTATGAAGAGAGAGATAGATGGGTTTGTTATGAGATGTTCCACCTGTTAGCAGGTGAAGGCAGAGCATCAGAGACAAGCTAGACTATTATAGCAGTTACCAATTCCAGAGTGGAAATGGGATGATGTCGCGATAGATTTCGTGACGGGATTTCCGAGGTCACCTCGAGGTAGTGACGCCGTGTGGGTTGTTGTGGAAAGACTCACGAAGGTAGCTCACTTCATTCTGATCAAGGAGACCTTCGGTGTGGAAGAGCTCAGAAGGATGTATATCTGAGATATCTTACGTCTTCATGGGGTCCCTCGTTCTATCATTTCAGATAGGGACGCCCGCTTTACGTCTCATTTCTGGAAGAGTTTTCAGAAGGCACTGGGTACACAGGTGCTTCTGAGCACAACATACCACCCTCAGACAGATGGCCAGTCGGAGCGGATGATACAGGTTCTAGAGTAAATGTTGTGCGCATGCATCCTGGACATTGGGGGCTCATGGGAGAAGCATATACCCTTAATCATGTTTTCCTATAACAATAGTTTTCAGGAAACTATTGAGATGGCACCATACAAGGCTTTATATGGTAGGCCATTCTGATCACCTTTGTGCTGGTTAGAGGCCGGTGAGTCAGCTTTACTGGGGCCACAGCTCGTGCAGGAGACATCTGAGCAGGTCCAGTTGATTCGAAAGCGGATGGCTACCTCACAGTCTCATCAGAAGTCTTATGCTGATCGTCGCAGACGACCTTTGGAGTTCGTGGTCGAGGATCAGGTTTTCTTACGTGTTTCATCGATGATGGGACACAAGCAGATCAAGAGACAGGGTAAGCTTTCACAGAGATATGTGGGGCCATTTGAGATTCTGGAGAGAGTCGAGCTGGATGCCTCTCAGTTGCAGTTACCACAACAGTACCGAGCCATGCACGTCTTCTTCCACGTGTCTTAGTTGCGTCACTACCATTCAGACCCATCTCACACCCTTCAGCCGGAGGAGGTTGAGCTTCAGCATGATGCGTCTTTTGAGGATCATCGGATCCGTATTGTTGATAGGAGCACGAAGGTTCTCTAAGGCCAGTCATTTCCTCTCGTATGGGTTCTATGGCAGCATGGCCGAGTGCAGGACGAGACCTGGGAGCAGGAGGCCGACGTACGTGCTTAGAGGCCAGAGCTGTTCTGAGATTATTCTTTGCCACCCTGGGAAGGGCAATTCGGGAACGAATTGCTCTAAGGGGGGAAGTTTGTAAGAACCTTGTTCTTTTTTTCGAGGTATGGGCTTCTTCCTTTTCGTTTTACTGAAGTGTTTTTGAGAAAATATGGAAAATGGGGAAAAATCCTAAATTTTGGAACTACACGCCATGTACTTTCCCACACGTCGTGTACTTTTTTCTGTGTTGGGATGGGTACACGGGGCGTGTAGCCTTGTTCTGCGATGAAGGGTGTAAGAACCGACTACATGCCGTGTAGTCAGTCAGCAGGCTTAAACAGTAAGGCGGTGGCGTTTTCGCCAGCTAGGCGACAGTAAACGCCGTGTACTCGAGAGTACATGTCATGTACTCATGTCGACGGATGAACAGTGAGGCAGTGCCACCAAATGAACAGTTAAATGAAATAAGTACATGTCATGTACTTAAAAGTACACATCGTGTATTTTGTATTTTCAGCTTAAAACAGGCAATATCATCCTCATTTGGCAGAGGAGGCGTTTGAGCCAATTTGGAGCCAAGGAGGACGGTCGGATCTTTGAAGATCCACCGGGCGTTCGTCTGGAATCTGTTTCGTCTTAGGACGATTTCGTTGGAACTGTACGGGTATGACCTCTCTTCTCCCGGTACCATTCTTGCCAATTCTTATCCTAACGTAAGTTATTTGTGTTTGTTTGGTTTTTTTCTTCGTCAGATCTACGCCGTTCTTGGGCGTTTCTGGAGTCAGTGTTCGGGTATAACGCCCGTTGACGTATAAGGTAGGAGGCTTGGTGTTTAGTTTTCCAATTGTTGTTTGTTTTGTGCATTTTTGTGCCAAGAACCCATGTTGGGGTGTCGTTTGTCCGAGGAATTTTCTATATTAAACACCTAGAATTTATTATGTATTTAATTATGATATTAAAATGCTGTTTGGGATCGTTTCTTGGATCTGGTACCACCCCCGGGGTGTGTTTCACTGTTTAGCCATTTGGCCAGGATACCCAAGGGTATGACTTTAAAGTAGTAATTGTAGAATTTCCTTGAGGGGAATTACTTGTTACTACTTGTTTACCTATTGGACATGGCCCAGTTACCTATATTAGCTCGAGGGTGTGACTATATTAGCCTGAGGGCATGACTATTTTAGCCCGAGGGCTGTCGTTATTCCGCCTGAGGGAAACCTTTCGTGCCTAAGGGCTTGACTTCAGTTCCTGAGGGTGACACTTCGTATGCCTGATGGCGAAAATTATGTTACAATGCCTGAGGGAGAGATTTTGTATAGCTTGAAGGCATGGTTCACTATATTATCCTGAGGGTGAGATACTGGTTGGCCTGAGGGCGTGGTGCTGTTGAGCACAGAATGAAACTAAATTTAATTTATTAAATGAGCAATAAAATGTCAATTTAATTGTTAAGTTAGTTACTGTTTAGTACTGCTTACATTATTGCATTTTTACTATTTCACCTTGTTGTTGCATGTTTACACGCAATTGGGCACGGGCCTTTGTTGGGTGCTTACTGAGATATATTTCTCACACCCTATTAGGGTCACCCTTTTCGGCCCAAACAGATTATGTTGCTACAGGTTTGTATAGGGGCAAGAGTCCCTATACATGTACATAACTGTTGCTGAGGAGTATGGGGCACAGGACCGAGCCCAGGCTCATGATGCCGCTACCAGCTATTTTCGTTGTTTTGATGTACTCTATTTTCCGTTGTACTGTATTGATGTATAACATGTTCTGGCTATTTTCTTGGAACCTGAAACATGTAGCATAATCTTTTATATATTTTTTGTTATATCCACTATTGTAGTTTATTTCCGTTGTGTATGGTTTACTGTTTCCGTTGTTGTCATTGTATGTTTATTTTTTTTTAATTCTACTGCGCCACACTTTGAAAAATGAGGGCATGGATTCCCCACTATCAGACCTGGGCCCTCACTGCTAGTCGGCAGCCTCTAGAATTTGGGGAAATGCCCTTGAGTTCATGTGGCGAACCGGGCTTGGGGAACCCGTTGTGTGGCACACGGGTCCGGGACATTATAAAATGCATATCTTATCTTATCTTCCTATATTTTCAAGATTTTCACTAAAAACAATATATTTTTGTTAATATGAATATAGGTTATATTTTCCATTTGAGAAAACTCAGTAGCTTCAATAAATACTTCCATCATGTAAAACAATGGAAAATAATTGGGGAAAATATAGATCTAATAAAAAGGGTAACTAAGTTCTCACATACTAGTTAAAGTTTATAGTGGATTATAAAATCACACAATTTAGGGGTGAGAATCTGGTTGAATATGTTTTATCAATTATTGGACTCTCTAAACCTATTACGATGAATGGGTATCATAAATGTTTAAAAAAAATTATAACCACTTCAATTATTGAATGTAAATATTGAACCCCCCCCCCAATTATTTTTACACTGTATAATCCCACTATGGTTATATACTTCTTATTATGTTCGGGTCTAGTCCGAGACATACAAAATTCACTATTAAAGAAATTTTTTGTTATGGGGTAACTTTTCATCATAAACCTAAAAGTGAATGGGAATGTATCTTGCTATAAACAAAAACAATTAAAAGGGGTGGGTCAGTTTTATCTCAAAACCTTGTGAAGGTATCCTCAATAACATATTCTGTCTCATGAAAGTAGATATATGTATACTTAATTTTAGACTCTTAATTGTTGTAACAATTTTTACACATGATCAAAAAGATCTTTAACGGTCCTCCCAGAACACTTGAAAAAGGATCTTTAGTATGATCCAAGATTTCTCGACCTCACAATGTAAAATATTCCTCATTTGAAGTAGGTCATAATATATAAATGAATAAAAACACAAACTAAATACTTGTTTAGAATATTCTTTCAATATTCAAAATATTCAACTCATGATTTTTTTTAATTTCATTATGTAGTCTTCTCCCTAAATATTCTGATATCTTGATGTTATAGGTAACTTTCGAATCTACACAACTCGTTCTTCACAATCCCATATCATTTTAATCTATTCAGTATCTAATTCATTTTATATAAAGAATATATAGTTCAACATCATCAATATTTTTCTCAAATAAATATATTCAACATATCATGGAAGTCAGACTGAGTTATTCTTCATCATCTACCTAACATCTAGAGACTGCAATCTAGTTTCTCTTTATCTTCACCCAAAATATCATCATCAAAATAGCCTAAATAAACTATCTAACTTTTATAGTCATTACTATATATTGAAAATTTCATGAAATATATTATAGAAAAATAATTCCTTCTGAATAATATTTCCTGACTGACACTTCTTCAAAAAGTTTCTTTTGTCAGTCATCTTCCCCACATCCACAAATCATATCTAGAATCAATACTTATGTCTTCTGATATTTGTATCATGATTTATAGATTAAAACTATAACATTTACATTGAAATTTCATAAATTTCATGTGAAATCACATGAATGTTCAAAAAAGTTTTTTTCATTAATTTATGGTTTTCCATCTCCCCATATATTTCACTATCCTCTAAATTATGCAGCTTTATCCTCTTTGACTAATTATCTACAACCATACTTCTTCACAAATATTCTCAAAACTTCTAAAATAATTCAATGTCATTTGGTTCATATATAATAATCAAAAATATATTCTAATAATATATTTAAGTTACGTTACTTCCCAAACACATGATTATAACTCTAAATTATAAAATATCTACTTCTACCTTACAAATCATCTTTATAACATCAAATATTCTCCACTTTTGGAAGAATATGTTTCCTCATCATTTACATTCCAAATATTTAGATCTAAATGACTTATAATTATCTTCAATAATTTTAACTTCTAATGTTCGGATATTGTAAAAATAGTGAAAATTTTGATCTTGATATACCTTCTACGTGTTTCTCATATTACTTCTAATATATTTTTTCCATCTTTTTTAAATTTAATTGATCCACATCACTATATAATGAACATATTTTCATTCACTTCATCTTTATTAGTCAACTGTACATCCATTATTATGAAACAGTTGGATTTTGATCATATAGAAGATACCCACATATCATTCAGGTTTTAAATATGGTGGAATTTTTTATTTTTTTTATAGAGGTGTACAGTATTGTAAAATGGTATTTTATCATATTAAATGACTATATATAATTTTTCTTATAGTTCGGTTTATATTGGATTGTGTTTTTTACCCATGTTCTGGTTTTTTGAGAGTTTCAAATATTGGTTATTTTTAGAATATTTAAATACTTATAAAATTAAATATTAATGTTATTATTGATAAAAACCATAATACCTTTTGAACACAGTCAGATATTTTAATTTTGACTTCACTATTGAGCCTGAAATGGGGGGGTTTCCATTGTGAGGATTAAAACATACCAATGTTCCAGGATCATTTTCGGGTACATAATTGGATATTTTGATTAAATAATAGTAATTTTATTTAGTTAATTTAATTAAATTATTACCCATGTTCCTCTCCATCTTTATCATGTTAGGGGAGTATTTTCTTCACCTGTATGATGTTCAATTAGTGATGGATAATGGGGGAAATGTGATTAATTTTCCTAGTGAATTTTATTAGTGGTTGTTTGAGTGGTAGAAAAATTATATAATGATTCTGATCTCAAAGACACGATGATTCACTACATAGTAAGATGATTATTTTTAACATTCACCACATTACCAATAAAATTTAATTTCTATAATATTTCATATTGTATTTCGATTATTGTGTGATGAGATATGGGTTAAGAGAGGGTTTTGAATTTATAAATTTAAATTTTTTTAATTCTGGAAAGACATTAACATCTATTTTGTGTGGTGTGAATGTTTTGGGAACAAGAAGAGGGGGAATGTGATATTGAAATCAAGGAAGGGGTTGGTGGTTTCATAAGGCTAATATTGGTTACCCTTCCATAGGGAACTCCGTGTATTATGAAATTGTAACCAGGGGTTACCCATTCAGATGGTACACCCCTCACAAAAGCATAATTTTTTATTATAAAAATGAAAAATATATAATTTATCCACTTTTCATATTGAATTATTTTCTAGTATAATAATCGGTTATGAGAGATAGTGATTTATTATTAATTTTATTTATTTTAATTGAGGAAGTAATTATAAATTAGATTATAAAATTACATTAAAGTTAATATAATTAATTAAATTAATAGAAATTGATTTTTTGGAACAAACCAGAAAAGGGGGTCTCTTAAATGATCCTTAAAATTATTTTAGAAATTTTATAATATTAAATATGTATCACTGACCATGATATATTATAATTAAATTAATATATGTTTTCAATAAAAAATAATTTTTAATTCTTTTATAATTAATTAATGTCTATAAATGAAATTGGGGCCTCTCATTGATGAATGGATACTCTTCAAACATATATAAGTTTTGAAAATGATTATTAAACTTCAATAAAAAGAGGATGATTCTGCAAATGTGGAAAGGTGTCCCTCAAAGATTCCCCCATTTATAAATCTATATAGATTTTGACATGTTGTATCACTACCTATGTTCAATTGGAATTTAGATTAAATTATTTTTATTAAATAATATATTTTAATTAATGTTAAATTCCCATGAATGGACTGAAAAGTTTTCCAAGGGTGGTGATGGGCCTTTCTACACTCACTTTATTCATTGACCACTTATGGTTGAGGAATTGATTGTAAATGTATGCATAATGATATACGGACTAAAATGGTTGAAATGTATATGAACATAGACATTCAAGTGTCCCATTGTATATGTTCTGTATGGAACTCTATGTAGAGGGATTTGATGAATTGTAATGATTGGCCCATATGGGCCTTTTTAAAATAATGAGATACAATATACCTGATGGGATGGTTTATTTAATGGTGGGATGAGTTTTTTTCATGATACATGATCTCTTGTGAGTGTTTTCCCAATATTGGATGAGTATTCAAATTTAGGTAGGGAATATGAGGACCGAACAAGGATGGCATGGAAATTGATAAGATCATTATGTTTCCTCATGAGTTGATCCTAGTATCATTTACCCAAGGAGAGAAGTAAGTCCTTAATATGATTATAATGAGGTTGAATGATTTTATACCCTATGATTGATGTAATTTCACCAAAGGGGGAGAATTATCTAAGGGCACCTTACTAGAGTTCCAATGCTATAATGAAAGCTGGGGAATATCAAAGGGTTTATTAAAGAAATAATAACCCCATAGAGGGTGTTTGCATTATGGGTTGTGATGATTATAGGTTTCACCATAGAACATGGGTCAATGGATGGAACCTGGTATAGCTATTTTGAAAAAAATAGGCCATGCACTTAAGTGGCCGAGTATGGTTATATGAGATGGGTTGGGCTAGGGGGAAACTCCAGTTACGTTTATTATTTCTATTACTATAGGATGTCACTAGATGGATATAGGACCCCGAGTATTTGAAGAAAAATTCCTTGGAAAACCACCCTTATATATTCTATAATTCATTTATTAAACATTCCTTGCATTACCACCCAAGGATCTAGATATAATTGAATATGTGATTCTCGTTATTATTAGCCAAGATTTTGGTGGATATTCTTGGTGTTTGGATGGATTCCTAGTGATTCCAAGAATCTAGTGGTGTATCCCATCTTTTTGGGAGATATTAAATGAGATGTATTAAGCTAAAAAGGATTCCATAGTATGACTATATGATATATCTAGGTTACCATGGATCCATTGGTGATGTCTAGTATCATTAGATTCCTTATATTTCTCGGATATGGCTTATATTTCTAAGGATATTATAGGTTTTCTTGGATTAGAGATTGTGTATAACATGATGGGATGCGTAGGACACTCCCAATGATCTGGGAAGAGTCTGATATATTATTTGAGATTCTTAAGAAACAACCTAGGTTTCAATATTTATATCTGGTAGAGGCATGTACATGGGATCCGATGGTAGAAAATGAATCCCCCTATGGTGATGGTTTATGCTCAATGGTTCACCAATACCTGCCAAAGAATGTATAGTCAATCACATGTGCCATGTTAGAACCCAAAAATTTATAGAAAATATACATTTAACCAATACTGAAATTTTAATTTTTCTGATTGTATTAAATTCACATCAATAGAATATAATGGTTATATAAATTAATTTATTATTGGTTCTCAACTGAGTTTTTCTCGCAACCTTGTAAGGTGGATATATCACTTGGGAACATGCGTAGCCATCATTGTTCAAATGTTTGTTTGGTAAGAGGTCTACGGTTAAAAGATCATTCAAGGGAAGATCTATTGTATTCATGTATATGGATATGTAGCGCATTTTGTTTTTTATGACATGTATCTTACTTATTTCTTTTCCATGCACTGATTTATGGTATAGATCATTCATAGTTATTTTCACTATTGTGTCTATTTAATATAATGGCACAGTATCTCCATGATCAATCTATAGACACTCACTACTAGTAATTAGCCATTTTTATTCAAGGTGACATGATTAAGGTCAATTAAAAACTCCATTAGGTTACGGTGGATAAAACCAAGGTAGGGACATTTCAAATTTTAATCAATGCTCTCATTTAGATATACTATTAAAAGATATAATATGAAAATAATTGGATTGTTTTTTATCTAATGATGGGACATAATTTTGTACCTCGTGAGTACCATTCTCAATGATAAGTCTAGGTTTTCATGGATATGAGATTTTTATTTTTGGTTTTCTAATGGATTAATGATTTGACCCACTTTTACACACATAACTTGTGTATTTATGATTTTTTTAATATATTCTATTGGTCCACAGGAAAGAGGATGGTATTCATTAATCATGAATGGAACATAGGATTCATAGGAAATATTCATGTTTGTATGTGATTAATATCCATAATAATGAGTTTTTATCAATTTAATGTGTCAAAAATAACATACATGGTTTTATTTTTAATTTAATTTTAGTGGAATTCTACGCAGGTGGACTATAATATAATTTCATTTGATGATAGTACACATAGATCTTCTATAGAGATAATCCTTAATGATATAAATATCACCCCTCTATGAGAGGGATATATTATCACCAATAAGTGGGTAATTTCAAAAGAAATTTATGCCTTAATGATGAACCCCTTGTGGGTGTTCATTATATGAGTTTTTATATTTAAAATTTCGAAAAAACTATATAGTTTATCCGATATATATATTCCTGTTCGAAATATACTGAAACAAACATTATAGATGTGTTTATTTAACATTGGTCTTCTAGGATGATTCTTAGTAAATATATTCTCATAAAAAAAATGATCCTCAAGGGGTGGAATCTATATGTGGAGTCCCAATGAAGATTATCTTGTGATCATGATTCTTGATGTGGTAGACATGTTTGAAAATTTTCATTGACAATTAGTTCCATAAGAGGCCATTGATTTTGAATGAGATTCAAGATATTTATATGATATATGAGAACACATGATTTGTTTTTGTTGTATATAATTTTCTACATGACATTTTATGGGTAAAAAAATATTTATTGTCTGTTATGACCAATGTGGGGTTTGGTTTATAGGCTATGTATTAGTACATAGTTTCCATGATAGGTTTTTTAGAATATTAGTGATTTGAGTTCCATGATTGAATAACATGATTATTTATAGCTATTACTTAGATGATTTGAGAAATGTGAGGTAAGCCTGAGACGTGGGTTATGTGACACCCTCTAGGTAACTAATATGTATTATTTTGAATTTTATTTATTTATTCAAATTATTTCTGGGAGTTAAATTCTAAATTACATGTTTTTTCGGGAATCCAATAGGAAAACGTGGTTTGAAAACATTTAGTACTAACTATATGCCTAGTCATGAAATATAGTGGTTTTTGTGAAAGTGTAGTTTCACATTATCTCTACATGGATTTACTAAAAATGTAAGAGTTTATCATAACTATGAAACTTAGTTTTGGGTAGATAGTGTCTCTCACATGGTTGGTAAATTATTTTCCTAATCGTGTGAAAAAACCATGTTTCCCAATCTAACTTAATAAAATGTGTTTTTTAATTATATTACCTCAATGGATTTTAACATCAATCCACCTATCTTCCCCTTTAATCACATGTGGAACCTCTCTTTTACCATGAGGTGTCATTCCGCTTGATTTTTGTGTAAAAAATTGTATTCATGATGATTATCCTTATGGATATAATGTTTCTTCTACATTTATTCATCTTACACCCACAGTATCCCATTTCTCTTCCATTTACATAAATTTTTAAAAACAAAGGGTAATGTGTAATTTATTTTTCGATTTGTGGTGGTTTAGGATCATAAGGAATATGTTTACTTTATTATTTTGTTTTTCATAAAATTCAATAAGTTTTTATTTGGTTTTAATGTTTGTGACTTTATTTTATGGTTATTTTATATGGATTACCATTGGTTCTTATTTTCCTTTATTTTGGTAAAGAAGAATGAATCAAAATTGTATTGAAATTGTTTTTTATCCATGTTTTTTAATTTGTGAAATTTAATTAATATTTGACTATTTAATGTGTATTTCTATAAGTTAGTACCTTAAATTCATGAAATTTGTGCGGTAAAGTGTCTCATGGATCATTTATAGTTTTATTAGACAAAAAGCACTCAAGGTAAAATTCCAGTATTTTTGTGTTAATTGTGTTTGTTCCCAAAAAATGTTCTCATGGTTAGTTTTGGAGTTCCAAAGATACTATTGACTAGGAATGTTATAAAAGATCATGGAAGAAAGAATGGATTCCCTATAATTGGTATTGAAAATTTTTTACACAAGTTGACATCATTTTCTTGTGTTTTCCAAATTGTTGGGGTCCAAAATTTTATGAATTTATCGCATTGTGAAAGATGGGTTTCCATGAAGGGGTTATGAAAATATTGAAAAGGAATTTGTTTGATAAATATGGGGCTTTGTGAAGGGTGTTTTGCGAAGGTGTGAATATTTTGACATTGATGTTTTCAACTACGTCAAGCATCAGTAATGAGAAAGTCCCATGGAGTAATGCGAGATAGGGATAATCATGAATTAAATGGGGGAGTATAGTGAAATGGTGATGACATGGCTGAATGCTTGTGTGATTGGTGGAAATGACTATAAATAGAACATTATCCCCATTAAAAAAGTAGAATGTCTTAACAAATATCATATGGGTCAGGGTTCACAGAGGTGGTTCATGAAGGTAGTTCTTGTGAAACTTTTTGTAAATAATGGAGGTTCATGAAGGCTTTAAACACCAATTGAAAATAAGGATCATTGAAAATTTAAATAAATCAATGAAGGCCATAAAATTCCAACTAAAATTTGTAATCATTAAAATTCTTGGTTGAGATTAGTGAATTAGATAGCTTTATTAAAGGTGGTTTCTTCTCAATGGTTATATGAGATTTTTAAAACAGGTGATCATTGTGAACGTAGTGAGAATCATGAAAATGTTCAAAAAGTGATTACCAAGTACATTAATGCTTAAGTGGTATTCAAAAATTTGATTAAATTGGGACATAAAGAGAGAATCGATCTACAACTGAATATTTATTCATTACTGATCATAAAGGGACCTACATGTCAATAAAAATAGGGTGAATCCTTTATAAGAGTAGTAAGAAAAGGAAGAGGAAGCAAGTGATCCCTTCCACCAGTAGTGATCTATAAAAAGAAACATAGAGATTAACCAATGGGAAAACAGTGATCTAACCTGAAAATATATTAATCTAGTGAGACTATCCATATAATTGATCATGCCAAAAATCTTTAATTTGGTAGTGATACATAGTGTATTTGGTACATCGACACATCACAGTTGAAGGCTTTGTGGACGTAGCTCATTGGTGTTGAACCAATTATAATATTGTCTCTCATGCATGATTTCAATTATGTACATACATTTATTTTAGAAAGGGAGAGAAGAGTGTTTTCATCAATTATGATACAATATTTTAAGGGGTAGTTGTTTTAATCTATTATACACTAATTCTCCCCCCCCCCCACTCAGGCTATTTAATCTAGTTTTGTAAACATGTTTAAAATGGATTTAGAATGGTGTTTTCAAAAGTGTTTTTCCTTGTTTTTGATTATAGTTTTACTATAGTCAAACATAGTTTATGTAATGGGTATTTATATTTATTTAGTTGATTGATAATTTATGGATCATGGGTAAACTTGGGTTATTGACATAGGAACATTAATCCTTAGTTTTTTTGGGGGCTAGCTTGGTAATTTTACACACGGAATTGAGGGATCTAATGAAATAATCATTAACCATGGGATTCAGGGAGACCATGAATTGAATCATTCCTTTATTTAATGAGTGAACAATTGAAAGTATTGTAAGTCCCTTGGAAGATCAAAATTTTTGAAAACATGTTGTACTCACCTTGAAAACTCTCGAACTATTCCTTAGATTATGTTATACTAAATCCCATTATTTTTATCCCATGATACTTATTTGGTGTGATATTTTTTTTATTTTGAATCTTGTGTATTTATGTCTAACCCAAATGTTGAATATATGATATTTTTTCTTCTTACTTTTATTTCTTAAGGTATGTTTGTATTAGTTGGTTATGATTATTCCCTGTGGCTTTACATACATTTTATTTATTCTATATTCACTATGGTTTTGGAAACCTAGTATTCATAGAAAACCAATTAAATTTATAATGAAATTGTCTTCAAAATTATATTATATGAATATTTATTACAAACTAGAGTAATTGGTTTTTATATAGATATAAATTTTTTAGAATCGTAGTGGTATCCTGCTAGCAGTTTTTCCTAACACACTACGAATAACATAGCTTTATACATACATTATTTGTTAATATATGTGTAAATTTAAGGGCACCAAGTTGTTCGATGACCATTATTGATTAGCATTTTCAGTTTATGGTTTTTTATAGTGGAGTAATTGATCTCATTGAGTGTATATTTTATAGATAATTATGGGATTTAATATTGTTTGCGATTTCATGTATCATCCTCTTTAGTCTTGATCACCCTTAAATATTTATTTGTATTTTAAACACAACAAAAATTGTATATATGTTATTTATAAACTACGAAATTTTGTCGGTCATTATATATTCTTCTATAAATCAATTAATATACCCGATATAGATTTTTATATTTTTTCACATTATTTAATTTTGTGGTGTGGATATTAATACATGGATGGGTCATGCTAGATTTATAAATGTGAAACCATTCCAAAATGGTTAGGTGTCATAACCTAGTGCCTATCACTAACATATGGTGGATGGGAAAATGATTTAGGACATGTTGTGGGATGGAGGGAGAGATGTGTATTTTTCACCTATGTTATATTATTAGAAAAAATTATCAAATCCCTCTTGTTTTTGAGGATATAAGGTAGATATGAGATAAGACAATTAAGGCTCAAGTGGTAAGTGTAGACGAGTGTCTCTCCATTATAAAAATCAATGAGTTTCCATGAAATTTTGGGATTTGTGTGTAAAATTAGTACTCGATTTTGGGTTTTTATGATATTTTAAGTATATTATAGTTTAATATGGGCATTGGGAAGAACAAAATAGTGTTTTTGTAAAATATAATGTTATAGGGTGAAATGGTGGAGGGATGAATAAGAGAAATTTGTATAAAATAGATATCTAGAAACCATGTGGACATCAAGTGACTAGGTTTGAAATATTTCGAGTATTATTTTTCATGGTAGAGGTATGGGTTTCCAAAACATTAAACCAAATAATGAATAGTGGGAAAATGTTTCTAACTAGGACTATTGAACCCATCTTCATTTATAATTTTTCAGTCCAATTCCTATATTTTATATTAATATTTAATGTTTATTTTAATTTCTGTTAATTGAGATTCAATTATGTATTGAATGTTTTTTTGTCTTCTGTTTTGAATATAATTCCTACCAGACATGCCTCATATATGTGACTCGAGGGAGTCAGGGAGTATATTCCACAACTATGCCCACCAATTGATTTTATTTAGTAATATAATTGATTAAAACTATCTAATTCTTGGGCCAAGGGGGATAAATAATTCACTCACATATTATTTACCATTGTAAGATGTTCAACATTCCAAACCCACTAGATTTTCATGTTGATAGAGGGACCCAGGATCTCATGGAATGGATTTTAAGCATCTATAATATATTTATTTTTACGACCCTTGATACTAATTTTGGTGTATTTACCAATTACATGTCAGATGAACCAAGTAAGAAGTAGTGAGAACCCATGATGTAAGGATAGATACATTAGGCTATCACTTGGACAACCATCATGAGGGTGTTTAATAAGTATATTTGTCCAAAGAAACTATCGGAAAAATGGAATGTGAACACAAAAACATATTAAAATAAGACCATTGAGTGATGAAATATACTATTGGATGGATGATTTAGTTTATTTTTCTCCAGATGTATTTATGAATGACTATCTCACGACTATAGTTTTGGATATGGGATTGAAGTCTATGAACATATTTATTCTTATCCTCCTTTTAATACCATCTTAAATTATAGTGGTGGATAATTTCATTATATATTAGGCCAACATAGGTGAGAAGTAAAGACTTGTAGGGATTATATAGCATCATGGGGTATCTAGATCTCTTACACTAGACATAATAGGATGTTGGATAATCATTTTTTGGAGTGGCAGAAGAGGTGTTCAATAGTCATAAGGATTAGCACTAATGTATTTTCATGGTATAATCCAATGACTAGTTATAATTGTGGGAATCTTGGCCATGTCAAACCTAAATATGAAAAGTCTGTAATGTTGTGTAATTGATATGGGTGCCTGAGTAATCCACATCACAACTGCAAGACTCTCTCAAATGGGAGATTATTTATTATTCATTTCCTAAGGGTTCATATGTGAAATATAATTATTTTATTAGTGTGAGATATCACCCTCGGATTATAGGGGAGTCTCATTCAACAAATAAACCTCTATGAGGTATAATACGATGTCTATATAAAATGCACATGGTAGAAGAGGAATTTGAACATTGGTATTCCACCATAAGTGGTAAAATGTTTATTTTGTCTTATATCGCATTGGATTTGTTTCATATACATGATTCAAACTCTTTAATCTCATTAATGATAATTGGTTATTTGGGTATGAATAAATATTTGAATCCAATTATGACAGATATAATTACCATATAGAGAAGTCAGAAAAATCAAGGCTTTAATATCCTCGAGTGTCATATTTTAGTTATTGATGGGAAGATTGTGTTACATTTCCTAACATTATACCCATATATATTTTATATCATCATTGGTAGGTATAGGATGATAATATTAAAATATTAGATTTATTTTTATCACTATAGAGTTAAATTTCCATCCACTGATGGGAACAATCATGTTTTCTAGCATGAGTGGGACACATGGTTTCAGAGGTAATGACTTATTTCTTAATATGTGGGATTGATTTAATCCTTGTTACAAGGATTTTGTTTGAGGTTGGTAGTACGGATCTAATGATCACCTTCCTATATTAGTGTAAAATTACCCTACTGTGTTAATATATGGACTTACAAAGTTTTTAACCCATGAGAAGTGCATATCAATATTGAACCACGCCTAGTGTTGATCACCAATTCCTTACCATCATAAAAGTTGGCCCTTATCTCATTCAATGTGTTATAAGTTTAGTTAGAGGATTTATAACGTAAGGGATTGATTCATTCAATTATTTCACCATCACATTTCCAATTATTTTTACAAATAAGGTAGAACAGAGTCTCTGAAATTGTATAGATTATCGCATGATAAATTAAGAGACCATTAAGAATGACTAAAAAATTCACCAAATTTATGACCTTGTTGATAAGTTCAGAAATGCATGATTTTTTAGAAACAACATGACATCAGGGTTTCACCGGTAAAGTTTCTAGGAAGATTAGTTTCTTCAGTTTTCATTTAGGAGATGGTATTGAAATTTATAGAATATGTGCACGTCATTTAAAATTACAAAAGCGCATGTGGTCTTTATTTCTTGAATGAAAATTCCTTGATCACTTTCTTGGATTCCATTATGGTCATGGTCATTTTAGATATGTTTGTGTATAAAATTATTTACGAGGAATACATTGAAAATTTGGAGAGTTTTTTGGTAAACATGAGGGAGGATATCATAGTTTATAAGATTCAAAAATGTTTTTTAGGATCTTTGACGTAAACATTTTGGGATATGTAATTATAAGGAATGGTTTTTTGTGGATCATGATATGGTCATTGAATTCATTTACTCTATGAATCCCATGAACATGTTTTATATCATGAGTTTTTTAGGGTTATTCAAGTACAAAATGTGTTTTTTCATAAAATCTCTTTGATAAATTCCACCTTCAGTGCTTTTTTATCGAAAATGGTTATGTTTGAGTGAATAAAGAAGAATCAGGGATCTTTTGAGGAGATACAGTTCTGAATGACATCTTCTCATTATTTGATTCTTTCTCAGCCTTAGAATTGATATTTTAATGTTCTAAATCACCAGAAATACTTTTAGATTTTTTAGGATTTTTAATGATCATGTGGTGGCATATGTCTGTCGTTTAGTATTCCAATATGAAAATAATTACACCACGAATGGCGTAGCCGCAGTAAATTCAGTATGCTAGAGTTGATTTTTATGTTATTATATTGGTGTAAATTTAATGGATCACACCATGAAGGGTTTATCAGTTGAGAACTATTGGGATACTCGATGCATAATTGACATCTATAATAAATATAGAAGGGAGGATAAGGAAAACACAATAACTTTAAATAATAACATGGGTGAAATTTACCTCCAAGGCTAATATCAACATAGACATTACATGGATAGTAGAAGTTGATTTCTAAATAAATTAAATGCATAAATATATACATTTTTGATCTTTTAATAAATGCCTCAGTCAAGATATCATGAAAATTACCATGAATTACTTGTCCAATATATCCTTGTATATTTTCAAGGCCTCTCAACCATTACATCTTAAATAGATAGGTAAGGAACATACAAAATAACCAACTATTATGACATGATCTTATATCCTCCAATTATACATCATGTCAATAGGTTTTATCTCATCAGACATGTTGATATATCAAGGGGCTATCAAAAACTAGCTCCAAACCATCATTGTCATCTATTTTAAATTCCATGCATATTATCATATTAATACATGTTATTCTCAAAATTCATTATAACCCAATGGTTTTCAATACTATATAATGAATCCATAATGTCTCCAAAGACATTAAAATAACATTATTAATAGAAATATTTTAATACATATGATAAATAGAAATAGTAAATATATGAGACTAATATAAGTAATGGAAATTATTCCTTAAAACCCAGTGATACTAAAAATGGGTCCTCGGAGGTGAAAATAATGTCCAAAAAAAAGATGAAGAGTGATATGGATGGATATTATGGGAAATTTAATGACAAAGAATATAACTCAGTGAAGGATTAAACAATTCATTTAATTCATTAGAAATGATGTCTTTTAGTAAATCCAAGGTTTTAGTAATATGAAATGAAAATATAAGAAGTATATTAAAAATAAATTCCTTCTAATTTTGAGGAAAAACGAATTTATAAAGGAATTTAAAACATAATTCATTATATAGTGAAAATATTTATGTTTTATTTTTATATTATTAATAAAATACCATAGAAATAATAGAAAATATATCTTCTAAATTGACCCATGGAACAATGTAAACTAATATTTATAGTTAATAGGTGTTACGGTGTAAAGAAAGGGTTTTCAAGCCATATACATTAAAATCTTATTTTTGTACACTATAAGAAGTCAAAATTAACCAATAAAAAAATGTTGAAAATAGCCCCTTTTAATCATTTATAAATAATTAAATATGTAGTTAAATATATACATTATCAACATTATATTTACAAATAAAATATATTTCAAAATTTTAATTGATCGTAAAGATAGAAATCGAAAGATTTAAAAAAATTCAAAACCCAGAAAACATATAGTGACATAGTCATAACATTCTTGGAAATTACAAAAATTTTGTTAAATGTTCATAAAATTACAAAATTACATGCCTGAGGACCATAACAGTTTAGTGTCTTTGTAAACATATAATGCACTCTTCTATTTTGGTGAAATGTCATCCACATCCTTAAAGATATTCCCCTTTAGTACTCCAACATAAAACCCCTATTTATGACCTTGATAAAGGAAAAATATTAAATGAGTGAGCATGAATGATATGTATGGATATATAAAGGTAATAAATAATCATAACATTAAAATAAGTAAATTAGAACATGAGGATAACATGTAAAGAACATACCCTACATAAATTAAAATTCTGATTCAAGGCATAAAGATTATATATTCATAAAACATGAATAATAAAGGGATCAAGAGCCTAATCCATTAATGAATGAAATGGAAAAAGACAGTGAATTGTGGCAGTCATATACACATAAAATTTCATTCTTTATAAGAAAAGGATCAATGAGAAAAAAAATAGGGAACTTCATGGGAATACACCTACTAGGCAGGACATACCACCAACTCCTATCACATTCCTTTTCTTATAAGAGTTTTGTTTTCCCCAATCATCCCTTGGTGGATGGTGATTCTCTATCTTCCTAATATGGATAGGTTTTCATCATCTTTCCATTGCAGATTGAGTTTCCCTGTCTTCCCAAAGGGGTTCAGGATTCCCTATATTCCATAGTGGATCAAGATCGTTGACATGATTGTCATAATTTTTGTATGAGATATAAATCCTTACGCAATCCATCAGTGGAAGATATTGTTCCCACCCATTACATAATAAAATCATATAGACTTATGCCACAATATGATAAAACATGAATCATATCATGACCCATAAAAAGATATGGGTTTCATAGATGTCATATTGTAACCCATGAAATGTCATGGTTTTCATAAACATTTCAAAATATCATTACCTATATAAAATAGATTGGACTCATAATAATTTCATCAAATATCAACACATGAAATGAATCAGTGTTCATAATTAGTTAATCTATGGAATAGAATATGGTGTCACAAATATCATTCCATCTAATTAAAATCAATTCAACAGTGAATATGAATGGTATTCAGGGATCAACATCCCAGTATGGAATAAACCATAACAATGTATAATATATTAGTTAGAGATAAATTTTTAAGGATCAAATGTTTTTTATTCAGAGGAAAATAACATTTCATCAAAAATATCGTTCACAAAACCTTTTCAAAATTCATTTTTTATAAACAGTTTATTGAAGTTTTGTTTAAATAAATTCCTATGTAAAAATTATTTTATACTTTGAAAAAAAAATTAAAATATAGAATTTTTTAAATTCCTTTTCATTGTAAACTTATAAAATAATCATGAAAGAATTTTGAAATAAAATTACACCTAAATTGTTTTTGAAATCCCTTTTTTATGAAAAATATGTTTTTTAAAGAACATAGATTTCTGTCTGAAGAGAGTGATATAGTCATATTTTCATAAAATAATATTCTTAATTATATTTGGATCTAAATAGTGTAATATGTGTAATAATATTAAAAATATATTTGATAACCAAAGAAGAACAAAATTCATTATTGTTCTTGATATATGGTTGATAATATTTCTTCAATTGAAGTATAATCATAAAGAATCCAAATAAATGATGACATTATAAAAATAAATTATTACCTCTTTGGTTACATTGATTCATAATCCCCAAGAAAAAAATAAACTAAGTGATGATTAAAATATAACAAAAATAATGACATTCATTAAGTATCATTTAAATGAGAATTATGTAAACCCCGTATAAAAATAATAGTTCATAACATGGCATGTATCTCTAATAATGAAAAATTGAGAAAAAAATTACTTTATATATTTGGAAACATTTGAACTATAAAACCCATGAAAGAAATATCAGAAAAAAGATGTATAATACTCATAAATTTAACTATAATAATCATAGAATTTATTCATGGGTATTATGTACACAACAAAAAATAAAATAATAGTGAATAAGGCATAAGTCTCAAAGAAATAAAAGTGGGATGAGAGAACCCTTACTACATGAGTAACATTAGAATCACAGTCCCCAAGAAAAAATAACATAAATAATTTTATTTTAATATCACTACATAAATTTAATTAATAATATTACCTTTCAAAAATATTTTTATACACCTCAAAAAAGTATCTAGTGGTAAATATGATATGTATCTCATGTAAATAAAATGTGATATGAGAAAACTCGTACCTTAAGTCTTGACAATCATCGTACAAATTAAATAAACTTTTATAATACATATAAATTTATTATAAATATACCAAAATCCATATTATTATATAAAATACATTATATTACTCACATATGGCTTTATATCACCCATTTATTAACAATTCTATGTTAAAGTAACATTTTTGGTAATAACTGCATTGTTTATCATATTTGTTTGAATTGTTATTTTTGATCCTATAACGTAGATCATGATTTCCTAATTTAAAAAATTTAAATAATGATGAATATATCATATATATTCAGTATATAAATATTTATAAAAACATATAAAATATATAAATATGAAATGTAATACACTGTTTATTGAGATGGTTGGTAGTGTGTACACATGAACGTTGTTTTCGTTCTCTTGTCGAATTGAAATAAAGAATGTGAATGAAATATATGAATATATATATATATTAATTATGGTTGAAGTATTATTCCATATTTATCATATAATTTTTCTAAACCCATCCCTAATACATTCTATGTATGGTGTAATGAAATCACATTGCTTTGAAGAGGCAGTGTTCCACAAATTAACAAATGAAGTTATCATATTTACACAGAATGGAAATCATTAAGGTATTTTTTAAATAATAATTATATAAATATAAATAAATCCTATATATCATATATTTCATATAAAAAAATTCTTCACAATATCCATCTTTTGAAGGTGGTAAAGGAAAAATGAACAACATCATTAGTTGAGGTGGTAGTTCACCGTACCCAAGAACGGTAAGTTCATTACCCATTTTATAGAAGTGTGTGTGGGTGTAATATTAACACATATAATAAAAAAATATAAGAATATTTAGGATACTATGGTTAATATAAAATCAGTTAATAACAATATTTTATGGGATGGAGAATAAAAATAAAACTAAATATCTTGAGAAAGGATGTTACCTCTTAATTGGGTAACTCCTTTTGGATTTCCCCAAACAAATTCATTGGATAGATTTAGGACCAAATTAATTCTTCTAGGATTAAGTTGGGTTTTCTTGGAGGATATTTTTTAAGGTTTTCTATGATAATAAATTGATTGAGAGGTGTAAATATAGGGGGAGGCTAGGTGTCAATTTATAACAGAGGAAAATTACACATCAGATATTCATGAAAAGAATTGTGTGCTATAATGTTTTACAAGTCTCCAAAGGGTTAACAATTGATTATAATTGATAATTAAAGGTTCAATGTAAAATATAATTATATAAAATAATTTTTAGAAATGTTTTACGTCATTGTATGATATTATTTTCTATGTTTAGTTACTAATTAATCTCATTTTAACCTTAATCACTACGAATAATTTTAATTAAATTCACTAATAATATTGTTATTTAAGTAAGATTAAATTATTATCGTATATAAATTTTTATTATTATGAATATTTTATCAATTTTTCAAAATTAGAATCATAGATGTTGCATAATTTTAATCTAAAATCAACCAGTAGATGTTTCGCGACAACGGGTTGTTCAAATAATTTTTTTAAAAGATTGACATGATTTAATATCCAAATTCAATTTAAAATTAGTTAAAATTACCTAAATTGGATTAATTTTATTAAAATTGATCACATTAAACTTAAAAATAAAATTCAAATACATTTTATCTATTTAAAAAAATTAAATAAAAAACTCCTCTTTGAACTAAAATTTCAGTGATATTCACTATTCATTAAACAATTAATCATCTCAAAAAATTCCAAAATATTCACTAAAAGAAAATTTTGATAGTAATATTTAAAAATTGAACTTTATTTTTTCATATAAAAATTAAAAAATATTAAAAAAATATTTAAAATTGGGTCTCTATTAAAAGTTGGTTAAATCATCTTTTGAGATATCTATCTTTTTATTCATAAAATTAGATTTATTTTATTCACTAGCCTATAAAATCTACATTATGAGTGTAAAAATATTTCATTGAATATATAATATATTAAAACAATCATCAATATTTTTTTGATATATTGAGATAAAATGTTGTGTTTTCATAGAAAAATTATTTTTTTAGAAAATGACTTTATTTATTTTAAAATAGTTTATAATTTAATTTATAGCAAATTGATAACAAAAATGATCATTTTATACAAAATTTTAAATAATATAAACACAGGTTAGTAAATATTACTCTTAACTTCCATTATAATGGCTATGTAGCCATAATAATATTTAAATAAAAATATTAATTGTTTGTATTTTCTTAGGAAAACTGTGTCTTACGTGTGACATAAGTTGTTGAAGGAAATCATAATTATGTGTAATTCAAGAGAAAAAAATTTCATTGTACCATAAACTAATATATTTTTTCTGGGAAATGAAAAATCAACATGGTGTTTCATAAAAAACAAGAATAACATGGTGCCATCATATAACACTAGCTATGTTAACTATTTCATGAAATGAAGAATATCTAAATATTTAAATTAATTTGAAAAATCAATATTCAATAATATATTAGGGTGTTACATTATATTCCACCTAAAATTTATTTCTCCATAAAAATTCATATTGGTTATCAATGTATTGATACTTTAATTTTCCTTTCATAGAAACCCACATCATAAAAATGAATACTAAAATATTGGTTAAAAGGGAATAATGGAATAGTAACGGCTACCCAAATTAACTAATAAATAGGTTTATATAGTGGATAACATAGGTAGATAGTGAAATATTACTATGATGTTCTAATAGATAGTGATAGAGAACCTGTTTAGGAGAGTGTTAACAATCACAAATCCATAACCCAAAGAGGGTTGAAAAAGGTTATTGATACCATAAAAAATGAAAAAAACTTTCCAATAATTTATTTGAACACCATTTTCATAAAGTTGAATATTTTTCATGAAAATATAAAGATACACGATTTCCGGACAACCATCACCATTATTGTTCCTTGATGAAATTCCACTACATCACTTATTCTAAAAAATGAAGGTGATTTCTTCATTCCTGAAGCATTATCAGATCAAAAGATCCATAAATACAAGGATAGGTCATTCAATATATCTTTATCATAATATAAAGGTTATCACATGTTATACAATATGAATATGTCTTCATATTTTGAGATTATAATTTAATCTCAAAAACCACAATCAATGTTTGAGGTAAACAATTTCATAAATGGTTAACCCTGTAGCACATCCATAATATAATTTACCATTTATTCGTTAAATATCTTCAAATACGGTCTTATATTATTAAAAATACATTTTAATTAGAAACATGAATACACCCTTATACCTATATAATGTCAAATTTTATTTTATTAGTCTAGGATCCATGTGGAGGTAAATAATCACATGAAATTTCAAATTTTTTTGAAAAATAATATTTTCATAGGGATTTGAAATACAAAATTAAACATGATATTACCAACTATGGAGGGGAGGGAAAATATTAGTAAAATATCATGGTTTAATTTGTCCATTATGATAACATAATATTTCCCATATTTCTTTTTAGTGGATTTTGAGGCTTATCATCCAATGTATACCTTTGGATTGAGGAACATGTATGTCTAATGGTAAAGCATTATGTAATTGAATAACTTGAGTGTGGGAGGGGAATTTTTCGGTGATTTTATATTATTTTAAACCTTAGATAACTCATTCCCATTACTTGAACATTCATCCGCTCGATGACCATCCCTTCCACATGTAAAATAATTATTAGTCCCACTAAAAAAATGCCCCATGCTTCCATTCACTCATTGAGCATAAAGTAAATATAATATTCTTTTATCCGTTGTTTTTTGAGATTCATTTAAATTATAACCTTTAAATATTTATTATAACCATGAGATTGATTGGTGGATCTAATATCATATTTATTATGTGTAATATGAGGGAGGTAATTACTGAAAAATATGTTCTTGAACCCTCCCTAATACATGGATTCAATTTTATCTTGTTTCCTCTTTTTCGAAATAAAGTTCCACCGTTGTTTCTCTTCACCTTCCTAGAGATATGTTCCCAATATTTCTATTTCACTATCAGAACAACAGAGAATAAAAAATATATTTTCAGTTGTACATATCAATTTCTAAAAAAACTAGTTGATTAGTCATTCCATTAAAAGATGTTAGTTGTTTACATAAAAGGAAATCATGAAAACAATGTTCCTTTATTTGGACTTTTTCAAACATGGAATGATTCATGGCTTGAAAAGGTTGTATGGTCATAGTAATGATATATTTCAATCTATCTGCCACAAAAATCTTCTTCTCAAGAGAGACATCATTGCATTTTCCATTTTAATCCTCATTAAAACAATTATTTTAGGTTCCATTCAATTACTGAAAACATAAATTAGAGCATGAGAAACATTAATAATTGAGGAAAACTAGATAATCATGAATAATTACTTATAGTAGGTCTAAATCATGACACCTAATTTTTTAAAATCATTTAAACCATAGATTAATACTAGATAATTCAAAGCCTTATCTATTGAAAACCATCATCATCGTTTGTAATGATTTTGTGATTTCCCAAAGAATTTCCACCTCGAGTGTAAAACCATGTTTGTAATGAGGCCCGTTATCATGAAAAAGTTCCAGATTGAGTCTATCATAATACAGAGTTTTTTGGGTTTTCAGCCCAATGTATATATATTCTATAGACACATTAACTTTTAGTATTCAAATTGGGATGCATTTCTATTAATCCACTCACACTATCCATTACCAAAATTATAGGACATTTTAATATACTTTAACTCATCCTTAGACTCATTCATAGAGACATCCCTAGAAATATCCTTAGAAATATTCAGAGGGATCTCCATAATGTTGCCTCATAAAATATTCAAATGTTTTACTAATCCATTCTTTTGATGACAACTATAGTGACACAGGATTTACATATATAATTAATAATTTATTATAGATGAATAATCCACACATTAAAAAATCACATGCCTGAGGAACATAATAGTTTACTATCATTGGGATATTGGAACACACTCTTATAGTTTGGTGATAGATCATTTAAATATCCCTTAACAATCTTCCCCTTTATTAATCCTATATAAAACCACTCTCCATGACCAAGATAGAGGAAACATAATAAAGGGGTGAGAAAAAATAATTAGTGAGGGTAAAAAAGGAAATTTGTAAGGATGACAAGAACATAAGGGTATCAGAAGATAATCATAGTATTTGAAAAGTCATAACCTTAATATCAATGATAATAATCATGAAACACAGAAATAAGATTGGAATTTCATAAGACATGAATCAAAAGAGAATCAATAACATAATCCATGAAGTAATATCATTGCATTAAGACATGGAATTTGGGAAGACACATGAACATGTAATTTCATTCCCTATAAGTCAAGATTCAATGGAAAAAACTTATCAGGACTCTCCGTGGGGAATCCACATTGTGGGGGAGACACACCACTATCCCCAGTAGTAATGATTTTTTTATGCCAGATTGAGATTCCCCATCTTACCATAGTATATCAGGTTTCCCCAACTTCATATAGGGGGTCATTCTTCCCCATCTTCCCTGAGTGGATCGAGTATCCCCATCTTCCACAGTGGATCAACCCTATAAACATGATTCTCATAATTTTCTCATGAGATAAAATTTTATACCAAATTCATTTGAGATATATATACGTCACACCCATCACATAATAAAATCATACAAACATATTCCACAACATAATAATACGTGCAACATATCATGATCTATAAAATGATGTGGGTTTAATTAAAATTCTATCATAACCCATGAAATTAAATGGGTATCATAAACATTTCATAATATCATTATAAATGGAAATAAGATCAGATTCGTATTTATTTCATCAAAGAATAACACATGAACAGAAGTGGGTTTTAGAAATAATATAAACCACATAAGTGAAAAGGTTTTCATAAACATTCTTCCGTCAAAACATAAAACCATTCAAGAAATAATATGAATGATATTTATGGAATATATCCCATGTAAGACATAAACTATAACAAATTATTTCATCATTGATTTTGAATGATTTTGAAGGATTGCATAGATTTTATCTAATAAAAATATCTTTTCATTGAAAATCCCTTCCACAATACCTTTTCAAAATAATTTTATTATAAAGAATGAAGTGAAATTTCATTTAAAACATTTCATGAGGAAAATATATGTTTTCAAATTTTCAATAATATTTTTAAAAAATAAATAATTTTGACAAAATATTTCATTGAAAACTTATAATATAATCACAAAATAATTTTGAAAACCATTTTATACAAAAAAAATATTTGAAATGTTTTTCTAGAAAAATATTTTTTTGAATGAACAAAAATTTCTCACCGTAGATATAGATAAGGTCATATTTCCATAAAAACATTTTCTTAGATATCTTAGGTACTAAAAATTTTTAAATGGTATTGAAAGATTAATATATCATTTAAAAAAAGATGATAAGAAAAATCATGATATTTCTAGAAATATTGTTCATAAATGTTAATTAATTGGGGAAAATCACAAATATTCCTAATAAATGTTGAGATTGTGGCCATAAACTATTACCACCTTAGTAGCATTCCCAATGAATGTATATAATTACATTAATATTAAAATATCATGAAAATAATGATATTTGGAAAATAAAATTTCATTTTGTAGTTTTTAAACCTCATAAAAATATAGGTTCATAACACGGAATGTATCTAAAATAAGTAAAATTGAGACAAAATTAATTTACTTTTTTGTAACATTTGAATGATAAACCCCATAAAAGAAATATCATAAAATGGATATTTAAATAACCATAAATGTTACTATAATAATCATACAGTGCATTAATGGTTAGTATATAAACCAAAAAAATTAATAATGAATAATTCATAAGTCTCGTAGAAATAAAAGTGGGACAAGAAACCCCTTATTACTTGAGTAACTTCATAATTGTGATCCACTTAAAATAATAGCATCGATTAATGATTTTAATATCATAATATAAATAAACTTAATTATATAGTATTTCATATGGAATTACATACCCAACAAAAATGAAGAAAGAAGTGTATTTATGTATTTTTAGAGAATATTTGGTCATGGATTGGACCTTATAATAAGGAATTCTTGGTTTAAAGTGAGGGGGAGGAGCGGAGTCCTTTTATAATATGGAAAAAGTAAACATTGGGTATTCTGTAAAAGAATTGTGTGATTTCAACATTTTAATTTTTACCCAATGGGATAAAAATGGATAATTCTAGATACATATAGTTTTAAATGAAGAAATATGGCTAGAAAAAAAAATAATGGATGTGGGGACATTTTACTACAACTTATTTTATATGTTTATTCAATAATTAATCTTGTTTTTACCTCAATCATTTTGATTATTTTTAAATATTTACAGTAATCCAAACACGGAAAACTAATTTTACATTAACAGAAAATTTAAATAATTATAAATCCAAATATGGAAACTATTTATCTAAATTAAAAACATAGAAGTGGTCAAAATTAAATTAAAACTAATCATGCATACTTGTTGAGACAATGAGTTGTTTAAGTGAGTTATATAACTTTGATGTTATTTTATAACCAATTTCAATTTGAAATTTGTTTAAATGAATTAAATTGTATTTATTTATTTAAAAATTACCTAATTACACTTCAAAAAATGGAAATATAATTTATCAATATAAATAGTTTAGTTTAAAAAGTTTTTTTGAATTGAAATTCAGTGTTCTTCACAATTATGTAAAGAAATAAAACATCATAGAAAATTACTAAAAATTAACTCAAGGTAAATTTTCAAATTATGATATGAAAAATATTTTATATTTTGGAAAATAGAAATTAATAAAAAAATTAAAAATATATTTAAAATGTGTTCGACATTTATTATAGGTAAAATTAGGTTTTTTATAAAATACATCTTTTTATTCATAAAATTTGATTTATTATTATCTTATGTCTGTAAGATCTATTTTAAGAGTGTCAAAAAATATTGAATATATCATATGTTAAAACATTTAGATATAGTGTTATTTAATTTATTTATCTATTTTTTTTGATAGAAAAATAGTTTTTTAGAAATGGAATTTCATTATTTTCAAATATTTCTAACATTAATTTCTATATCATTGATAACCGAAGTGTAAATTCTATACACATGATTAAATAATATTTTCAAAAAAATAATCTTATTCATAACATCCATTATAATGCCTAGGTGACCATAATAACATTTTTTCCATAATAGAAATTGTAGAAACAGGTCTTCAGTGTAATGAAGGCTATCGTAGGAAATCGACAATTCGTGTAACACTAGCCAGCATAGTGTTTCATGTACCGATAGTTAATCTATGTTTTTTGTGTATTAAAAAACAATATGGTCTTTTGTAAAAATTATTAATAACTTTATTCATTCATATAACACAAGAAATATTCAGTATTGTGTAAAATGAATAATATCAAAAGGATTAAATTAATTCATAATACCAAAAAATATTCGGGTGTTACAAAACATTCCCTAGGAACATCCATAAATATTAATGAAAATGGAATTTAAATAAAAAATGTGAAATTTATTTTGTAACCACTTTAATATCATTAAATTAATGAAATAATACACTCATAATCTATTTTATACACTAAAAAATGAAAACCTTTTGGAAGATGAAAAACGTTTCGATTAAAATAAATTATGACGTAAAATATATAACAATATGTCCAAAATAATTTGATGAATTATTATCCTAATATATAATAAATTTAAATTTTATATGTATCTATAAAAACTATATTCATACTCACCATAAAATATATTATTCGTGTATAACATTTAATAACCCAAAAATTATTTATCCTTGTGTAAAATCTTCTTTCTAATGAGAACATGTAAGGGACCTCTTCATTTTAACACATTCAATTGAGTGTCATTAGAGACTTGGATCTTGGAGGAATACATGAACATGGTTGGTGTTTTTTGGGAGTTGGAATCTAGAAGTATACGAGATTCATGACCTGAAGGTGGTTCTATTTCATGAATTTTGTATTCGGGCTTGTGTGGGAGTACAGTTCACAACTCAAATACAATATACAAATTGTATCTATGTGACACATAGCATCCATTCAGAATGTTTATTTAATACATGATGTAAATGTATTGGTGGGTCATGATAGGTGAATTCAACCATGAAAAATAAAATTTTGAACTTGAAATTCAATATGTAAATTAAATTTAGGTCGAGTGTTTTCAAGGAAACATTTTTTTGGGAGACTTAAGGTTTCAGACATTCATAATGTTAATAAACTATTAACATAGTAAATATAATATTTATTGTATGGATATAATAATTATAGTACCATTATAAATTTTTAAACCTATTACTTTTCTCAAAAACTACAGGATTCTAACAGTGTTCTCCAAATGTGTTCGGAAGCCCTTTTAATGGGGATTTATCCCATATTACAATGTTATAACATTGGATATTTCATGTGTGTTATTCATCTTTTATTGTGGATGATTTAGACTAATTTTCACTTATTCATTCATTTCATTCAATTTAGTTCAATATCATTTTTTCTTATGGAGTTATTTTTAATTTTTGTGTGTGTTATTTTTGAACATCATTCTTGGAGGGATTTAGTTACCTTTTAGTGGATGTGATCACATATTGATTTTTTCCCATTATAATTAAAGGAATGCTAAATCCTAGATGTTTTTTATTTTTTTTATATACATTTATATTATGTGTAACATTAAATTATTCAATATTTTCCTATTTTTTTAGTAGTGAAATTAAAAATACTAAATAACAAATCGCACTAATGAATGAAATGGTTTATGGTCACTGTGATCAATTTTTTCCACTAGGATAATAGAATACCAATAATTTTCTCAATATTATTATTTCTATGTTTATACTTGTTGAGAATGAATGTTATACTTAGTTTTATCATATTTAATTTATTTAAACCATTAAAAAACATAAATCCATCAATTTCTGGATTGCTAAATAATTTAAAAAGGCATGTATAATTAATATTATGATTTAAATAATATCATAGAAGTGAAATGTATCTTAAAATAAGAATAATTAATTTATCATCCCTATGTTAATGAATATATTTTAAAAACATGAATCATTAATTATTGTTTTAAATATTAATAAAAAATATGATAAATGGGTGTTTTTGATGCGCAAATTTTTTAAACTGTAAAATATTCTAGAAAGAATGTTTAATTTATTTATTTCATTTATTCATTAACTCGTTAGGTAAACTGTAGTTGTAGACAATAATTTATGAATTAGATAAATAATGTTGGAATAGAAACTAGTTTCATAATATGGATTATTCTTTGGGACGACATATCCGATTTACATATAAAGGTCGATCCATTTTTTAGGGACAAGATTCCATACTGAAATTGTTTTTCTTTTTATACCTTTTTTGTTGCTCAAAATTTGAGAATTGATATTCAATTTGATGAGAGATTTGGATGGATGTTTGATTATGATATATGTGTGGGGAATCCACTATTGGTGGAAATAGTTTATTCCTATAATAGAGATACGCATAGTGATATGATTGATAGTGTGAGGGATGACATTAGGATTAATAGAATGGGATAAGCTATAATTTCATATTTTTTTCTAAAATATTTGGTTTTTTCTAGTTATTATCCCACTTAAGGGATGATTGAATGGCTACTTTTTTACCATCATTCCTTTCCCCAGTGAAGGAGGTGGTTGGTTATTCTTAGTTATGCATCTCTTGTGTGGTAGATTGGATTTTTCCTCGAGATCCTGGAATTTTTGATAAATAATTGTGTTTAATAAATTATTTCAACCTTTGGGAATACAATTTGGTGGAATGTTGAAAAGAAGTTACTCTTTAGTTACTATGGGTTCAGTATGATTATACAAAGAGGGTATGGACTTCACATTGAGGTTAATGAAATTTGAATTAAATAATGTAAAATAAATGGATAATAAAAAAATTAATGTAAATTAAAGTCTTCAAAGAATGAAATTAATGAAAATATTATTATATGCATCAATTCTAAAAGAATACCTCATTATTTTTAGTGGTAGTTGGGTGTCTGATAGATAGAAGGTATAGTTGATTATAAGGCTAGTTTAATACCCATAGTGTGGTTTTGGGCTATATTATATCATGTATGTTTTATTATTTTATTATCAACCCATACTATGTCATCTGGGTGACTCACACCTTGTTGACAATGGGAGGTTTATTTCCCCATAATCTAGGATTCCATTAAATAGATGGATGGCTCCCCCATTAAGCCTCATTCTCTTCTCCATATATTATATATGTACTTGTATTCATGGTGGGTATTGTTCCCATGTTTGTGTTTAAATTGATGTAATAGATATGGGCTATTCCAAACACATATATATTTGAATATAGTAATCTAAATGTTATTATAGGCATGTTTTTTCTTGGTATATTACACAATGTATGGGTTGTCATTGATTGGAGTACAATACTTGATGTATAATTCATGACATACAAGTTATGGTGGATCCCAAAAATAGCTTATCAATATATGGTTTATGTGTTTTACTATAATGAGATTATGTGATGCATGAATTTCTTGTTAGGATACATTATCTCATGTGTCTTTATATTGTATTATTTTGAGAGATATGGATCATCATGTGATGTGTTAGGGAAAATGGGTAATGTAGAGGGGAAGTAGTGGCAGGGTACCATTTTGTTATTATATTAAACGATCTCATGTATGAGTTACGTGCTAAGAGAGAGATACCCATGGTGTCTTTAATAAGATAGTATAGATGCTTAGGTGGTGAGTTTGTTTCAAATATTTTCCACTACAATTTAACATGATTTATTTATCATTTTCATGAGAGGATCTAGGGAGGATCCTATGGATTTTACCAATTATTCTCACCCAAAATTATAATTAACTAGAATTTAGGTTTTTTTGAGAAGGTAAGGGATTTGGATGGATTTTATTAGATCAAGGATGTTTGGGTGCTGTATGAGATTCATGGTTGCTTCTAAGTTTATACTTTTGTACTTTTAGATTCCTTTTTAGTTTCTCATGTTTTTTAGGACATTACATGCACATTATTTAGTTTTCTTGAAATATAATGTTAAAAATATGTTGTTTACTTATCTTGACTCTCATTACTCAATGTCGTTTAGAGTGTAATGATTTTTATTTATTATTTATTATATACCCATCGATTCTTTTTTTTTCAACCCATGGCCTATTAGTGGTGAAATTTTAGTGTCATTATCTCCCTCCTCTCATTTTTGGACCAGGAGGGGTACCTTTTAGTGGATGTGATCATGAAAGAGTGGTGTCAATGTTTCAGATTGAGATATATGATAGTGTTTAGAGTTAGTCATAGGTGATAATGCATGGGTTCGTATAGAAATAGTGTTAGCTATGTTAAGTATTAAATGTAATCCTAGGATACTAGATCCCATAAGGGTATTTAGGGGCCGCAATGATTTTATTCATGGACCTTTATGTTTACTGATGTTCTGATGTGTTATGACATAGGTTCTATGGTAGATTCCGTATAAGGTATCATGAATCATTATTATTTGTGAATGTGATTAAAATGGGCACACCTTGGGATTTGGCCAGACTTTGAATAAAATAAATAATAAATTAAATTAAGTGGTTGTGACTCTATAAATGTTTCTTATTATTGAGGTGAACCACCAAGTCAATGTATCCATCAATTTCATGATAATTATGTTCAGTAGGATATGAAAAAATATCACCATAATGTAGAGATTATGTATAGGGTCACTTGGATGAGGACACTCTGAGCGTTTCAGCACCATATACTATATACGCATGATGTATTCATTTTATACATAGTGAAAAAAGACTAGTTAGAGGATGTGGAGATCACCTTCAGGTTGATCAATGATAAGAATTACAACTTTGTTTCATTGGTATTGAAAATTCTACATGATTTAGTGAGTAAGTAGTTGATCATGTTCCTTGAGGATCGTGATGTGTTAGTTGTATCTTTATATATTTTCTTAGACAATTTAGTTTTAGAGTTTCCTTCTTTAACCATAACAGAATCCAGCCTCTAGGAGACACATACATGTTGATAGGGTATTTCTCGCAATCATGTGTTTGGGATAAATTTTGAGACCCTTCTCTAGTATGCATTAAACCTATTTCTAGATGATGTGTCCATTGTCAAAAAAATTTGGGGAGGCCTTTCATGTGATGATTTAGTTCCATTTCACCCCATTTATTGTACTGATGTATCTCAAGGTACTGGGAAGAGAAAATATTTTTTAGGGGAAGATGAAAAAAATAGCATCATTATGAGAGAGGATTCATCACTGATTCCTATGAATTAGTGCTATGGTCTAGGGTTCCTAGAATATTTGAAATAAGGTGTTTCAGATAGTTAGGGGTAGAACCCAACCTCCATCATCTCGTTTCAGAAAATGTGGTGGCTCTATTTCCTTTTCTAATGGATTATTCGAATGTTTTTATTTTAGAGGATTATATTATTTATTTTGTTAGTTATTGAAACTTTTTAGTTTGAATTATTAACCAGGTATTCAGTTTCGAGTTCTTCCATTGAGGATGTCTCATCCAATGTAGTATAAGATGTAAGATTCTCTATCTTCAGATATGTAGAGAAGAGATTGGGAATGAAATAGAAAACTCCAAGATTCAACTCATCAATAAATAGAACGGTGTGTCTATGGAGGTTCTCCTCTTCATGGTCAGATATATTTTAGTGTAATATATGGCTATCTTCATTCTCTAGAGTTTTCAACACTATATAGTCATGATGTCATCTAATGTAAAAATTTTCTTATTTAGTTCATGCAATTGTTCATTCATTAGGGAAACCCTCCACCATATACACTTCCCTAATATATTCATTAGGAATTGATGTGAAGAAGCTTCTAGTTACCTTGGAATTGACTACACATGTAGAGGTCTACCCTGTCTATATGAAGTATGTAGAGACTATGAGTTAAATATGGGATGCCTCGAAATTTACTATAATTCTTGTTTATAGAAATAGTTGTGTGACACCACACTTTGTATGCAATGTATTCGTGGAGGGATAATATATATTTCTTCAAGATACATATTTTGTTATATAAATCCAGCCAATATTCAATCTTGTTCATTGGAGAGTGAAGAACTCGAATGGTAGAGAGGTGTGTTTCATCCATATTGTCCTTGATGGTTGATCTGATTCTATGTTTATCGTAGGTTTGTCTAATGGTGTGTCCCAAGGTTATCGAAGAGTACCCTTATGTCTTTCTAAAGGAGTATGTAGTGTTACACCATCAAAGATAGATTTAGATTGGGATAGTTACATGTCTATGAATTTATCTAAAATGAATATCTCTCTATCGAAAAATTCCTTCTATGTTGTGGGAGCTACGAGTACACATAGATAATTTGTTTTAGTGGGGCTCTTTTTGACAAATTGTTCCAACATAGGGTTCCCTAGTTTTGTTCATGAAGAAAGCTGATAGGATTATGTATCTCTGCATCAATTAACATTGAATGAACTAGGTAATAGTGAAGAACAGATATCCTCATCCATGGATTGATGATTTATTTTATTATCTAAAGGAGCTAGTTAGTTATCGAAGATCGATCTTCGGTCAGTATATCAGTAGATGTGAGTAATGTATAAGGATATTATGAAGACCTATATTTTTTTTATGGGTGTTAAGAATTTTTTTATAATGTTATTTTCTATGATGAATTCTCTATCCATGTCCATGGGATTCATGAGCATAGTGATTTGTGAAATTCTAGATCATTTCATAGTGGTTTTCATCAATGAAATCCTTGTGTACTACACATCTAACAATGATAACCCAGAAAAGCTATTAGTCATTTTTGGTCTTATTCATCCTCAATAGATATCATGGAAGATATAAAACATTAATTTCTAGT
Source organism: Viscum album (assembly GCA_963277665.1). Taxonomy (NCBI): domain Eukaryota; kingdom Viridiplantae; phylum Streptophyta; class Magnoliopsida; order Santalales; family Viscaceae; genus Viscum; species Viscum album. Next base: position 204,037,370 of record OY728121.1, read on the forward strand.
ATTTTGAATCTCACTTCATGTTGAAAGTCATGTCCAAATAAAGAGTACTTGAGGATCCTTGGATCATGGATGCATCCCATCACTGTGTACCCCACAAGATTATTGTAGAGGTGAAAATATTCCTTAGTCATTTAGGAAATAATGGGATGTTTGTATCCAATTTATCATGATTTTTAACTCCTATGATAATATTTAAAATAATTGGTAAGGCATTATTTTCAACAAATTACTTTCATGAATCATTCACGTACAAAAATTAAAATTAGGTTGGGGTCCAATTATTTTTTTCCATTAGAGGGATTTTAGTGTGAGGTTTTCTATGAAATCCACGCCTTCAGCTGGGATGTGTTATGATGAATAAAATATTCCTTTCTTCTTATGGTTCTTCTAATTTTGTTCCCCATGAGAATAACTATTCCCCCCACAAGATCTCAATTTCTCCATTATTGTGTTTTCCTTAATGTTATGTAATCACTACCTCAATGAAGGTCATTTTTTGTATTAAATGTTCACAAGAACATCAGGTATGTAACATCCCAATTTGACATAAACATAATAAATTAATGGTGTATGTAATTCTTATATTATTATGAAAAAATGATTTCATATACGACTATAAAGGGTAAATTTGTTGTTGATGTGTAGAGTAGGATGTCACATGGTTATGTGGTCTGAAAATCTAGATATTCATGTACTATTATGGAAGATCCCTAAGTGATGTTTCTAGATATATAATAGGTTGGTTGAAGAGGTTTTATTTTTTAGATAAAACCATAGTCTCAATTAGTTCAACAAGTGGAGGTGTCCCACCTAGGGGATTCGATCATAGATGTATGGGGATAATGATATTTCATTAGTGATTCCCCTATTTTTTTCTGAGGATGAACAACACTGGGTGTGGTTTCAAGGGATGATTTTCATCGTTTTTGTTACACCTGATATGGTTCTCCCTGATTTTCATATCTCTCCCTATGTAGTTTATCAATGTGTAATGAAGATGTAGCAATCTCTGATAGGGAAGTTTTTTTGGCCTATTTTAAAGTGTTAAGTTACAATGTTTGAATCTCTATGTTTGTTATACCATAATGTGACGATCAAGGATCCAGTTTCTAATGATTTTATTCATCCATTGGATGATCCATAGTGGAAGTGGGAGGAACTATCGATCGAAATCATTACAATTTTACTTCCACATTAGGGATTATTTAATGAAATATTGGGGATGGTGAAAAGATTGATTAAATAATCCAACTTCAAAGTGATCAATGAGTCAAGAATAGTTGATGTTTTGTTGACATAGTACATAGAGGAGATATTGAGACACCAAGGGGTCCTAAGGTTTATCATATATAATCATTATCATTATTTTACCTCCATGGTGTGGATAGCTTTCCATTATTATTCTGGATCTCAATTAATCCCTTCCACTATATTTTAAATGCACATGGATGGTCATTTATAGTATACAATCCAAACTATTGCATTATTTTTTATTCTTATGTCCTAGATTTTGGATGTTAATGGATGAGGAATGTGTATCTTGTCATGTTTTCTTAAAATAATATTTTTCACTCCACCATTGGTATGACACTATTTGATTCAATGTATAGACGAACTTCAACTACATTATTGTACTAGACTGGTTTTATAGAGTCCCACATTCTCATGAATGATCTAGGCTAGAACACGATAGATATTATTCAGGTGAATTTTTAGAGGATGGAGGTAGTTCCAAATCATCATAACTCCTATGATGATCATAAGAAAAACCATCTAGAGTATAAAATTGGATATCTTGTGTTCATTAAGGTAACTACTCGTGGTGGATAGTGAAAGTTAGATCTTTAGAGTAACATTTCACCAAATATGTTTCGGCATTTCTAGGTGTTGGTTCATGTTAGATCTTTCTAACATCTGATAGAACTCCCCTATAGATATTCCAGATAAATGTTTTCATGCATTTATCAGATATTCTACCTTATGTTCATGATGACTCCTACATCATTTATTGGGGTAACATATATGTGGAAAATGATACGACCATTGAGGAGTGGCCTTTAGAGATCCATGAATTCAAAGAGATGTTATTTCCGGAGCATTTTCTTCCCTCGGCTCATGTATTCTGGGGACATATTTTCATGGGGGATAGAACCTAGGATAGTGAGTTATAGATTCATGAGTATCAAAATAAGATATTTGATGTTTATATAATCTCTTTTATCAATGATAATTTGTGAATTTGAACCTATATATAGTATGTGGGATAGTTTCCTTATATTTTATTCTTTGTTTGTATCGCTTATTCCCTTTTATTGGTGTATTCTCAATAGAGTATTTTTATCTATTCATTTGTATTGCATGGTTTCTCACGTGGTTCATATGAGTGATGTGTTTGATCATTTGTAATGGTGATATTATTAAGAGGTATATCATGGAGTCTATATTTATATTACCCAAAGTTGTATTTCATTTAAGGTTTGGTTTTGAAATCGTGATGATGATAATTGTTTAAGAGGTATTTAATGCATGGGATTAGATATTTTTATCACATCCCATTGCATGTTTTGGAATTTTTTCATCTTAGATGAATACAAAAAAAATCTTGTTGTTGATTGTGAGACAAAAGTTGGAATCATAAGGGAGTGATGATATGAGTGGTGGTTCATGTTAAGAATGTGTCATTCACAACTTCTGCGGGGATAAAATTTATGACCTGACTACGACTGTCAGATTTTGTGAGGATGACACATAGGGTATATTAACAATATATTTATAATATACATTGTAAAATGAGTTTAGGTTTGGTCTTGGTGAATTCAGACCTGAAAAATCACATCATTAACATGAAATTAATTAATTGAATTAAATGCAGGTCATGTGTTTTTTTAAGTGACATGTTGGTAGTGGTATTAAAAATACTAGAAATTCACAACAAGAATGACACAATAAAATTGTGAATATCCACTTGGAGTTACACATATAAGGCCTACATAACCCTCTATGTTTTTGAAACATGTGTATTTTGTCTCAAACAATAGGTTTCAAGAAGTTTTCTCCCAAGGCACAATGAATCATTTTTTAGGGGGATTGATCCCATATATACATGTTCAATCTGTGGTAAACCATGGTTAATTATTATTCTTTTCTTGTGGTTTCATAATTATCATTATCCATTTTTCTTTCTTTATATACCATGTTTGTACATATACAATGTTCTTATGAATTAATTTCAAAAAAATTGGAATAGTTGTCACACAATGTTCTTGGAGGGATTTATTTTCTCTACAGGATAAGTGATTTGAGATGCATATTATAATATTGGGATTATTTTAGGGAATTTTGATCCATGAGGTAGGGGATCTATTACTTCCCCTTTTATATTATGTTAAATATTAAATTATACATTCTTTTTTCCTCTGTGTGGTTGGGGAAATAACCAAAACTAATAATAAATCGTATTAATGATAGAAATATTTTATTGTTGTAGCAATTGTATATTTTGAAAGATTATAACAAGTACCCTTTTGTTTCATTTTGTTTTGTGACAGTAATATTTATGCTTATTTAGCATGTTTTTTATTTTTGGGATTAGCATATTAATTTGTTAAAAATGGTCAAATAATTTACATCTATTAATTTTAATTTGGCTAAATAATCTAAAGAGTCATGTTTAAGGAATATTTTTATTTATGTAATTTGATACAAATAAAATGTTTTTAATGTATGTTTAATTAATTATTATTAAATATGTTAATAATGATTTCTTAAGAACATGATGTTGGAATGATTTTGGCTAATATTAAAAAAAGGGATATTAACTGAGTTTTATTATTCCTCCATTTTTATGAAATTAGAATATATTGTATATATCAATTCTAATTAATATATATATATATTATTATCTGATTCCATAGGTTACCCATACTTGTTACCTATAATAAATTATTCGGTTGAATCAAGTAATAATAAAAAGTTCTTGTTTGATAGTGATAAATATTTTTAATCTAGATAGACCACTGACATGTAAAGATTGATTCCTTTTTTTGGGAAAAATTATCTTTTTGTCCTTTTTGTTGCCTACTTCCTTTTATGTTTCCCAGACTCTATGAGTCAAGAAATGTAGTGTGATCTGACCTGGGGATGGTTGTTGGTTGATGGGATTTTAGCAGGGGGGGCTCGTGATTGTGGTGTAGTTAACACCTATTAGATATATCTGTATGGTGATATATATGATGGTTTAAGGATTTAATTGAGATTGGTATAATGGGTTGACACTCGTATTACCCATTTTGTACTCGTAGATGAGAATCATTCTTTTTAATATTTTTCTTAAGGTATGGATGGATGGGTTTCATGTTTCCATTCATTCTGTTCCCTATATCCTAAAAAATATTTTTTTTCTTGGTTATGAATCACTTGTGTAATTTATTAGGATGTTTCATAGTATACCTAGATTAATGGATTAATAATAATGTTTTGTAAATGATTTTAACCCTCATGTTGGTGTTTGTTTGATGGCTGAAAAGATGTTATTATTGAGTAAAAATGATCCTAATTGGATTATTCTAGGTTTTATTGAGCTACACCTTGATGTTAATTAACAGTTAATTAAGATAAAATTGAAATAAATTGTTGACGAATTAATTAAAATAAATAAAAATGTCAAAATATTGGAATTAATGAATGTATTCTAAAAATATATAAATGTTATTGAATATCTAGACCTTTTCATTTGTATATGGGTTTCCAAGAGATGATAGCTTTAGTGGAGTGTAATATGAGGTTAATAATCATAGATTAGTTGTGAGATGTATTATATCTTGTATTTTTTATGATTTCATATCCCACCCCACACATGATGTTAGGGAAACAAACACCCAATGGACACTGGGAGGGTGTTATTTCAAATATACAGGTCAATGAGTAATATATGGATGACTACCACCTATGTACCCACTCTCCTATAATGAAAATATACAAAAATACATAGACAACGTGGTTATCCATCCAATATATGTTAGTACATGGTTGTAATGGATTATGTTTTTTCCAAAAACATATTTCACTAGATACAGTAATCGAATCATTTTTATCGTTATGAAATGTATGTGTTATGATGGATCGAGGTACATTACTCAATGTATTGTATGTGATGGGTTGAGGTACAATACTTGATGTGTAATACATGACATTTGGAATTTGGTGGCACCCAAAAACTATTTGGTTCCTATATAGCGATATAGAATAGGGTGATGAGAGATATGAGATTCATGTTACAATACTTTATCCCACATGTCATCAATAATATACTATACCTTATGGCAGGTTATTTTGTATACAATTAAAATGGTGGAGGTGTTTTCATGAAGTCCCACGGGATTTAGAGGTAAAAGGGAGAGCATGGATTTTGGATTTCAGAAAGAGGGAGTCCAATTCCATGGAGCATGGTGATTCACTATAACTACAAATGCATGGAGAATTAGATTATTGGGTTGTTTTTAGTGCTTCATGGTTTAGTTTTATGGTTCTACAAATATGGTACCTTTATTGTGTGAAGGAGTGGTTGTGGCATGAATGTGTGTTTGTATAGGATGTTGTAATGTGGAGTTTGAAGGGTAGTGAAATTGGATTCCTCTTTGTATCTTGGGTACTTAGTGTGGTGTCTCATCATGATTCATGTTACCCCCCCCCCATTTTAAAGGATCATTAGTGCACTGATCACCAAAAATATATTGGGACTTTGATCAGCAGGTTTGTGGCATGATGAGGGGTGTTACGGTGTAGGTTTTTAAAAGTATCATAGAATTTTCCATGGTTTTTCACCGTAGTCTTGTGTTTTCATGATAGGGTGTAAATTCATAAATCCCCTCATACCCAATCTCTTTTCTTGCTTTTATCCTATTTCTTGGGAGACCAGAGTCCGTACCAAGGATCTCTATCATACCCATTTTTGTTTCATTTGACCCTGGACCTTGTAGATCGATCATTGGTGTTTCGAGTAAGTTTATGTCCTTCCCTACATGTTTTATTCCATGATTCTTGTCTTATAAAGGTATCTTTCAAGGGGTATTTTTTTAGGATTTTTTGGTAAAAAGTAAAAGATGTTTTTGAAATCTAGTCCAATATGATTCTCTCATTCATTGTGTAATTTGGGGGTGGACATCCTCTTATTCCAACCTTATACAACAAATCATATTTCTTCATTTGAGGTAGGGGTACATCATTTACCACCTATAATATCATATAGGATTGGTTTTCATTTTTTATACCTTTTGGAAGGATGTTCATAAATTTCTTAATGAAGATAATTACTCATTTTTTTGAAATTAAAGAGTAATTGGTTTGAATAACATGTTTTTATAGCATTAATATTATTTTCTACATTGTGAATATATTTGATAAATTCAACACTAAAAATAATGCATAATGGGAATTTTTTTTTGCATTATTATTGTTATGATGATGGAATCATTGTTGGGTGCTATTTATTAACACTAAAAATTGGAATTGAATAACAATATATATTTGTATGATGAAATGGTTAACCTGGGAAATTTAATACTTATGTGATAATTATTATAAATGATGAAGCAGAATTTGATGAAAATATGCCTCATAAATCTAAAAAATGTAACATGAATGTGATCTGAAATGTGGTTTCATTTCTGGGTGTATTATGAGTCTTTGATGTGTGGTTTGTTTAGGGTTGATGGTGAGTGGTTATGTTTTTGGGAGGTGATGTAATGATAAGTGGAAGTGGAATGTGGTGGTTGTAATGTGTGGTTGTGATATAGGGGTGAATGTCATGATTTTTTTAGTTACGATGTGGGTTATTTATGATTGACATTGGTTGTAGTCATGGAAATGTGGGATGGTCAGCATGTGGATAATAGGATGTTCATTTTTTTCTTGTGATTTTTTTTCTAGTTACATAAGTTGTATTTAAATTGATTGTTTATAATAAATAGTAACGGAATGGGTTTAAATGGATAATTAATGCTTGAATAAATAAAATTAGGGATTGTATCACAAATGGTTTTTCATAAATTTGAATGAATTGTGATGAATAATGATAAGAACATGTTGAAATAATGGAATGAATGGGATATAAAATTAATGGGTTTAATTCATTAAACTAATATTTACTCTAAAATATAGAAAATGTATTATGATGAGAAATAATACGAAATGTGAAATTTTTCTTGAGGCCTATTGTGTTGTGTGGAATGTTTAGAGGTGGGAGTGAAATTGGTGTTGTTTTGAGGTTAGGTGGTGATGTTTTGTGCTGGTTAATGTTTTGGTTATGTACCCATAGGTTCAGAATATGTGTTGTTTTATGTATGTGCACTATATTTCCTTTTGATTACTATTTTTTCATCATCCATGTTTAGCTATTTCTTCTCACATGAGGATCTTTTGTGTGTATTTTCCCCATATTATTGTGGTGTATATGGATGTGTAGCTACCCTCTCTTTCCCACACACTCTTTTGGGAGAAGTTGAAATCTTCAAGCTTTTATATCTGAAATTTAAACATGAAGTAAATATAAGTGAATTAATGTTATGATTCTGGATTCATTTATTCGGTTGTGATGATGTGAGATGTGATGAGATGACTTATGGTGAGGTTTGTGAATGGTATAAATGGGTAACATGGTTGATTCCCTTCATGCTCTGGATGCCCTATGATTTTGGTTATAGTTTTGGTTTTATGAGATAGCATGAGTTTCTTTGGGAGTAAATGATGGGATTGAAAAGGTGTATTCGACCGAAATGTGATGTGGGGGCCCATATATTTTTCGGAATGATTTGGTGTGATGGTTGTTGCATGTGGGGTGCTTGGCATGACATGATATATAGAAGATGATGGAGTTATAATTCATATGATTTTGGGGTGTGCGAGTAACATCTTTGTAGGATGTGGTGTGGTGTAACCATTATTGTTATTCTTCATATTAAGTTATAATAAATGGTTTCAATATTTTCTGATTATTTCCTAGTAAGGATTGTCATTGTTAGTTTTCTTATATAGGTATTTTTGGTTCTTATGATCTATCCCTTCTGTATTTGTACTATCTTTTCCAATGTGAATAATAGACGTTGTAATATATTTATGATTTTGGTGGAAACTCACTCCAAGGTTCTTGTGGGAATCCTATATTAAAAAATGAGCATACATTGGGAATTGACATTTCTCATTTATAAAGGGAGTATGATATTTCACAAAGGTTTGTATGTTTTTCACACCTAATGTGAGGGAAACATTGTGTTGGATGGTCTATCAAGAAAATTAGAGCTGAATAGTCCATTCATTTTTTTTGAAATGGTTAGCCTCATGAATGACTCTAAACTTGTTTTTTGGGGTAACTCTCTTGGAATTCATCACTTCTGGAAGGTTGGATTGAATTTTCTAGATTTTAAAATGAATAAAAAGATAATTATCAATATGTTTTACTGGATGTGTAAATCATGGTTCATTTTCAAACTTTTATTATTTCTGACCTAATATGAGAGCCTTTGGAAAGTTTGGTTCATGATATAGCGGTATCAAAGATGATGGTCTGGTGATAGAATAGTTCTTGGTGTTAGGAACAATCATAATTACATGGGTTGGTAGGGACATGGTAATAATTGATCATGGTGTGTGGAATAGTCCATTGAAGACCATCTAGGAAATGTGATTTTAGGGGGACTTGATTCATTTATAGGACTCTAATACTATGGAATGAACACATGAGGTGGTACCGCTTGTAGGGTAGAGACCTAGGAGATGAACATTTATCATAATTTATTTGTTTAATTATTTTATTCTAGGAGTTTCTATGAAGTTAAAATAAATTAAAAAAATCCTAATAGAATTATATAATCGATTACTAAATGAATATTATTTCCCTTTTAGTAATTGATCTTGGTCACTGTCTGCATGTGCCTCATGTAGTACTGGTTCAGTAGGATGATCTAACATACCATGAGAGGGATGATATACATGAGTATCATCGCCAATGGAAGAATTAATTGAATTATTTCCAGTGTTAGTCTTTTTGTTTGTATGAAAGTAGTGTTTCTGATCAAGAGGCAGAGACCTTGTTGGAGGAGCTCACAATCACCTTTAGATAGATCCATGCCCTTAAGGAGTACAAGATTCCACTATTTTTATATCATATATTATGATATTTTTATTTTTGGTGGGTGTTATATCATGGTGAACATAAGTAGGTTACAGATTAATAGATATAATTTCAAAAGGAGTTCAAAGAATAATTTCATTCATTAATTATGAAGGCAGTGAAGAGGCATGACAATCTCTCTCATATGCAGTGGATTATGCCTATGTGGGATCTTAATATCTAGTTCAAGGATATTAAATGTTTTCCCTAGAAATATTTCTAAATTAGGATATCCAAGTCTAGAATCTGGAGGTTTCACTTTTTCCTTCTATCTAGTATGTGGTTACTCCTTTTACATTACCAATATATCCACTGGTTCAGAAAAGGCCGAGGTGATTGAGTTGAATCACTAAGGATGAGGTTTACCATGATATGGGAACTAATAGTGTTCATCCAGGAGGATATTATTCTAAATAATTTTTATGGAACTTTTTCCGTCATGGTTTCAAAAATATGGGATTCGGCATCAACAAATTTCATTCCGATGACATAAGGTCGGTGGTATTCATAATTTTCCTGGGGTCTTTAGGAGAATTGTTTTCTCATTGGAGTTCTTCTGTATGGCCAGAAATTTTTCCCAGGGGTTCATTTATATCATTTTATTGGTGGTATATAGGTTCATAATTTCCATCATAAATATCATTGAGTGATAGTGTTTCACCAGTAGGAGAAGCATTCTTATACCCAACCAAGAGGAGATTGAGTCGGCATGGGTCGACCATAGGATGTCCCTCGTGTTCAGGGGCCTAGAACAAATCATTTCAAGGGGGTGGTAAATAGTAGATAGGAATTGGAGCTGGGAGTGTTCTATTTATTGTGGTGGAGGTTTCAATATAAGAGGGTCCAAAATTTATTTGAGGTATAATCATTTAATCATTTACCATTGTTTTTTTTTTCAGGTTCTTCTCACTCTTTTGTTTCACTTGTTCTAGTTCGTGTTATAGGAATATATGCTGAGAGTTATCTCATTCCCATGGTTATGAATATACTACTTATAGGTAGACCTTATTATTTAATTATTGATAGGGTTAGGGAAAAATATTGTAGAAAAAACATCCATGAGGGGATCCACTCTATCTTCAAATGCGTCCATACATCACCATTCTTGACATTGACTTGTTTCATGCATACTTTATAGAATTCATCAATAGAAGATTCATATTCATGGATATAGGTTGAAAAGTAAGTAGTTTTCAATAGTAAATATATTAGTTAGGTGGGAAGTGTATTTTTTCATCCTCTATGTTCTTTAATGATTGAGAAGTTTATAGATTTAGCAGGTACTAAGATGATGGAGGTTTACAGATTTGTTAGGGACTTTTAGGAAGATTTTTTCTATGGAGGATTTGATTCTACCACCTTAACATGATGTTGAGTTTTATATATATCTACATGTTAATGATTATAGGATTTTTTGGGATCCGTATCAGATGGAAGATTATATGTAGTGGTAGTTGAGGCCCAGATAGATGATCTGGTGTGGAAAGAAATTATCGAACACTTTGTCTCCCTCTATGGTGCTCCAGTGTTTTTCAATAAGAATAAGGATGGAATTCTAAGGTTTTGTATACAATATTGGATGCTTAATCAGGTGATGATAAATATTCATTACCTACATATGAGGATTATAAATCCATAGAGTGATGATATGGATTTCTATGATTGATCTATGATATGGGTATCACCAGTTGAGGGTAAAGGCAGGTGATATTTTAAATATTTCCTTTTGATGTATCTATGGGAACCTTGATTCCATTTTTATGTCATTTGGTGCTATAAATTTATCATATGTTTTCATGGGGATCATGAACCCTATGTTCCATGAGTTCTTAGAACAGTTTATATTATTGTTCACCATTGATATATTGATCTACTCAATGTTAGGCCATGATCATGGTGATCATCTCACAGCTATCTTATAAGTCCATTAATGACACCAACTCTACAAAATTTTTTCTGAATTTATGTTTTGGAAATGATAGGTTCATATACATGGATGTGTGGTGTCTCAAAAAAGTTTGGTTATGGAATAATTGAAGGTCTGGTGGTTCTTTATCCGTCGACACCCATGAAGGTTCCAAAGGTCTGTTGATTCCCTACTCTTATGGGCTATTTCCAATGGATTTTATATATCATCACACATATTAAGAATATTTTAAATATTTAACTATGAAGGACTATGATATTAAAATGACTCATTAGTTTCTGAATGCATTTGACCACCTGAATGGTAAAGTGATCATTTATCCAGAGCATTGATTTCAAGATGAAGGGTTCATGTTTTATGGAGTTTTTTATGCTTCTCATTGAGGATTTGGATGTGTTGTAATGTAGTAGAGGGATGTAATATTTTATGGTTATCTATTGTTTTGTACATATGAGAATAACTATACGGCCCATGATTTGGGGCTAGATGTGGTTTTATTTTCAAAGATGATGTGGGAGAATTAACTCATTAGGGATAAATTTCTTTGTTATATAGGTCTCAATAGTTTGATGTATATCATTTCTCAATGTGACATGAATTTGTGGTAGTGGAGCTATATTTACTTTATGAATGATTGTGACATTAATATTTCCTACACCTCGGGGAAGGGGAATGTTGTGGATGATTCTTTGAGAAGAAATTCATGAATAGATATTGTTCATGAGTCAAGATATTCTTATATATATATATATAAGATATTTAATCCACACACCTTTAGGAGATATTGGTTGGCGGTGTTGGTTTTATGTTCCAGATGAAAGTGCATCCATATCCAATGTAGTAGTTGGGGGAGCCTAAGTGGGGAACTCAAAGTCAATGGTGAGGCGTGATTGTGTTGGCTATGATGATACTCTGGAGGGATGGTTAGAATTGGATGATGTCTTAGGAGAGTTTTTTATTCTACTGGTGGATTGTATGACATTCCTCAAAATAGATTCATAGTTCACATTTGTTGATTCACCGATGGTTATCCAAGATGTATCATGGCTTGTGGATTCTTTTTTTTAGCTATTAATGTAATTGTTGGAGTTAAATTTTATGACTCACTGACTAGTTCGATAGTAGGTAAAGGTCGAGCATCATGTTCTTGGTAGTTTCTTATATCCATTGGATAATCCGGAGGGGAAATTGGAATAAATCCTGATAGTTACTATTATTGGATTACCCCAAACTCATCATGTTTTTATGATATCTAGGTAATAATGGATCAATTGATGAAATGGAATAACTTCCCCTAATTCAAGGTTTTGGGTATCATGAAGTTTTTATAGGGGAGTTATATGGATGAGTTGGTATGATTTAGTTGAGTTTATAGGTCCATTGTAAATGATCAGGATTCTCATTTTACCTCGTGAGACTAGATGGGATTACAGGCCCACAATTATGCTTCAAAACTACTTTCCAAACTCACATGGATTGGAAGATAGAGGTAATCTACAAATCAACAAGGATATGTTGTGGGAATGCGTCATATAATTGGATAATCTTAGGAAAATGACTTTCAGGGGACAAGTTATCTTATAACAAAAGATATCACTCATCTAATGGCATGGGCCCATTTGAGGCTTTGTATTGGTCATCATCACAATCATCATCATGTAGAGCTAAGGTTGGAGAGTCATTAGTTCTCAATCCCAATGTAGTATAGATCATGAAAAATATGGATCAGGTTATTAATAAGAAGAGGAAAGCAATGAAGTAATAGTATAAGTCTTATAATGAATGTAGGATGAGTCCCTTGGAGTTTGAGGTATGAGTGATTTGTTCTTGAGACTCTCCCTTCGTTTTGGGTGGTGGTAATTTGGAAGGGGATTATGTTCACGATATTGTTTGTTTGACCTTTCGAGAAGTTGGTGTGTGTCAGTGATGTGTTGATTGGTTGGAACATCCACTAGGTATGGACTAGATCCACAATGTCTTCTACACATCTCATATTCGTCAGTATCATCATGAGGAATTTCATGTCATTGACAATAGAGATTTTGATATCAAGGATGATGAGATGTTCATGGAGTGACTTGTGGAGAACCATGATTGTAGGAAGAAGGTGTTGAGTGGGTGGACCATTTCATTGTTTCATTTCTCATGGTGGAAAAGTATCTTGAATGAGATTAAATGGGAGTAAGACACACATATTTGTTCACATCACCCTGAGCTTTTTTGAATTTATCTTGTTTCTATGTTTTTTGTTTCAATTAATTATGTGATATTTAAATTTTGTTGGATTGTAAGACATTCTTAAACATTTTTGACATGATGTGTGATGAAATAATGAAGTATATGATATAGGTAAAACCAAATCCCTAATCAAGGAATGTTATATTTTGACATTACAAAACCATGCAGGAAACTCAGTGCCACCCAATGTGGATAATATCTAAACACAGAATTTGGAATTCATAGAATTTTTTTGTTGGGGCCTTGGATGAATATTTTTAGTGATGGTCATTAACATTGAATTTTTGGGGATTATATGGTTTTGTGGTTGGATATATGAAAAAGGTACATGTATATGGTTAATGTGTAATGGTGTTGTAACGCCCTGACCCCAGTTACCTAGAGTCGGTGCATTACTTCGTAAAATTGGCATGATCACAAAAGATCAAGTCTCGGAAGACCGATTAGTTTAGTAGCCTTGGAAACGATAGATACATTCATAAACGTACATTACATCATAAAGTGAAAAACTACAATAACAAAGTCTCCATAGTCCACACTCATATCCTCTTCTGACTATCCCTGCAGGTTATTCATAAAATACTTCTTCACATCCTGGAAAATATTAATACATTGAAAGGGGTGAGCTCAGATGCTCAGTAAGGATAACAATATAGTGGAAGCTATCATCAATAAACATAAACATTTAAGGCAATGTATAACTAAAACAAAATCCTTTTAAACATGAACTTCAACATAATATGGCAAAAGTAAAATGAGATAATGCCATTTACTTCTTCACATGGATATTCTACTGGTCGAATAATCACATGCAATATCAATAACCACTTTCATAATGATGGAGTGCATAATGCCAGACTATCATAACCACGTAGCCAAGGCCTCGTGCCAAGACGACAAATAAGATTTTGTCAAGGCCTCATGCCAAGACACTAGTTTGTCTCATGAGACCTGCTGATGCATCGTGGAGCTATAGCGGGCTCCACCCGTCACTTATTAAGTCCAATGAATTCCTCGTATGAATAGGTTTAAACATATAATAAACCATAACATAATCGTATCACATAAAACATGCATAAAGGAAACATAACATTTCCACATTTCAATCACAAGATATCAATAAATTACATTGATATAATAAATACAATTTCAAAACCATTTTCAATACCAAAAGAAAAGAAAAGTAAAACATGGTATTTATTTTTCTTTTAAAAAAAGGTATGGGTTGTAGAGCAAGCTGAAACTCAAATAATGGTCACGGTAGTAGAGAAGTCGTTATCGCCGCATACGTACGACAAAAACATTCCATTTTTTCATTTAGTAAAAGCTTCTTATAAAAGGATTCCTTTTGAATAAATGTAAAAGTCAAAGGGGTTTATACACCGTATAAAAGAAGGTTGTGTATAAAACAAAATATGCCTCAAAGAAAGGAGATTGAGACGAAGTCCCATACAAAGATCATTTTTTTTAAATAAAATAGATCTATTATGTGTATTCACTATAATTACACATAACGAAAGTACAAATACAGGATAGGACATAACAATATCATGACCTAATTTGAATGTAAGAGATTAACCTAAAGAATGGAAATTGGGTTATGAAGTTCCCTTACCTTGTGTCCTCTCTTGACTCGACCGTTCTTTAACCTCCTGAATAATAAACTCGAGTTAATTTATAATTGCTTAAGAACCTTTTTCAAGTTTTTTATTCCTTTTATATCACTTATTACCATGTTATGAACATTATGTATTTATTTATGTTAATAACGGTTGTTTTGTAGATCTTTGGTACTTGAGTCAAAAATAAACTTCTTATAATTACAAGTTGTTCATGTGGTGAAATATCCATTATATCCATAATTATATTCATGATATAGATATCATATATCTCATATATATCCAGTATATACATGCATTTATAATATTCCATAACGTTTAGAGGTAAGAATTGAAATGCACCGTTCATGGAGACGGTAAGATGTACGTATGCATGAACGCTACATTCATTTCTATTTCGTATTTAATGAAATCATAATGATATAAAGGTATATTATAATTACATTATAATATCATATATAATATCATTTACTCCAACCTTTATACATCCCACATATGGTATTAATGATTCAAATCACTTTGAGGGGGCGGTAGTCCGCACTTCATAAAATGAAATTATCGCGTTTACCCAAAATGGAAATCATAAAGTATGCCATAAATGAGAAATACAGAAGCATAAGGAAAACATAAACATAATATATATATCATATATGAAAATAGTTCCATCAAAATGGCCACCATTAGAGGTGTTAAAAGAATATTGAACAATCATCGTTTCGTGGGGCAGTATTTCGCCACCCACAGAAACAGTATGTTCTTTAACCATTAGATGTAGGTGTGTGTAATTTTAGCTCGAATAATTATTATTAAAACATACTAGTATATTTAGGATACTAGTTTTGTTACAAAATAAGTGAATAAAAAGAGTTTATGGGGTTGGAGAAGCAAAATAAAATATAAGAACACAAGAGAAAACACTACCATTAAAACGGGTAACTCTTTTTTGATTTGAGACAAAGGCTTCCTTGGGAAGCATTCTGCACAAATTCAGGCTTCTAGGAGTAAGGGAGGGAAGTTGGGGGAGTATTTGGGCAGAGTTTGGCCGAGCCAAATGGATTGAAAGTGTGAATAAGGTGGGAGTGGTGGGGGCCTTTTATAAGTGGAGAGGAGGGGCACTTTTGGAAGGTAATGAAATGTTATTTTATTATACAATGCTTTTTCGGATTATAAAGGTCCCACACTTGTATAATTCGAGGCTAAGGTGATAAGGGTTCGAAATATACTCATACAATAGGTTTTGTACAAGTGTAAGCCTGGTATTTTACATTATCTTTTCATTTTATTTAAATCGTTAATTAATGAGGTAATCGCTACATCATCATGGTGTCATAAATAATTTAATTTATTTTACCTCTAAAAATTATAAAAAAAATATTATGATGTAGGAAATAGTTTTATATTTCTAATGAATATTTATAGTCAAAAATATGACTTGTATAACCCCATTTACAAATTGTTTTAGTAAAACAACTTATGTTTGTAACATTTTTATTTTAACATTAAATAAAAGTTATTTATGTCATTTTCCAACCAAAGTTGCTCCATGGGGTCCCCAAGTTGACCCATGGATTTTCTTGGTCGGCCATGACTCATCCAATAGGGGCAGGACAAGTTTAAAGGTCATTTCATATTTTTATAATATCATTTTTACCTTAAATTTCACTAATTACCTTTAATCGTGATTAATTAAACTTAAAAGTTACTATTCACCAAAAAATATTTTTAATCCCATTGAACCACATTTTACTTCCTAATGACAACCATGTATGTCGGAGTTTTTAAAATAAAATCACAGAAGCGGTAATGTTTCATTTAAACGAAAAGTCAGTTTTTTAACTACCACTTAGTGGTTTCACTATTCATCAAAAATTGAAGTTTTTCAGAACAATGGAAAAATTTCACCCTAAGATATAATTGATATTCCGAATTCAAAAATGATGTCTATTTTATGAAATTCCAAACATATAAGTTGAATTAATTAATTTTATAAATAATTCCAGCTATCACAACAAATAGCGTGTTTTTTAGAAGAAATATATATCAAAAGATTGACAATTGTTTATGTCCAATTTCAAAGTGAAATTATTTATAATGAACACAATTGGATAAAATGGTAAAAATATATTCTAATTATAATTTAAAACCACTCAATAGTATAATTTATCACTATAAATTATTTTGATTAAAAAAGTTGTTTTTATATATTTTTCACTATTCATAAAAAAATGGAAGTTCTCAGAAAATTACAAAAAATTCAAATTAGGATAATTTCGATATTATGAATACAAAAATGAAGTCCATTTTGAAATATAAAATTTATATAATTTTAAAAAGTGGGTATTACTATTCATAACGGCTACTTTGATTAGTCGCGGTGTGGTAGAACTCGAACTTGCGTAAAATACAAGCTATTGCATTATTGAAAGAGAGGCGTATCGTGAAAGCTCGGGGTGTTACATTCCCCCTCCTTCAATATATTGCATCCTCGCAATTTGAAATTTTTCTTTGAAAATAAATGGTTGAAAATAGAAAATACCTTTGTGGAAAACCCACATCAGAAATAAGGTTAATAAAAATATATCATTAAAAGAAAGAAAGATAAGTACAAAGGTCACCGGAGATAGCCCATACTAGGATTCTATGAAAATATGGATATGGAAGAAAAAAAACCATCATGGTCTGATGGAGAGTCGTAGAAAACTGGATTAGGAGAAATTTAACCATAAGAAAATCACAAACTTGTGATTGGTTAAATAGTCATTGAATCCCCAGTTGGAAAAGTTAACCAGAAACGTTTTTGTTTTAAGTTACCTTTTATAAAGTTGAGAAATTTATTTAGGATATATACTAAGAACATAAGGGAATATACATACTTGTCATGTAGACTTTCATTCCTTAATAAATTTTTACCACAAACCCATCTTTCACTCTAAAAGGTAATAGAACTCAAAAATATTCTATTTATCCTAATTTTATAAGATTTCAAATATTAACACATACCATTTAGATTAGTAAAACTATTTTGTAATAACCAGGGACTTCCTGTAGGCTAGTGGTAGGTAATAAAGGCATGTCTCACTATGGTTGTGGGTTCGATTCCTGCAGCTTTGTCCGACGCGACGGGTTATACGCCACCCTGCAGGTTGTCCTTTTCCTAAAAATATAGTATTATAGTATTCTAAAAATAATCATCAGAAATTTTTTAACCTTAAACAATACTATTAAAAGTTCAACTTAATCCATCCCAACATTTATAGTTATCCAAAATACCTATGTCCAGACTTTTTCTAAAATGTCTCTAAATTCCAAAATCAATTTATCAGATTCCCCAAACAAAGAAAAGTTTCTCTTATTGTCACATACTAAAAATATGATTACCTTTATCATATTAAAAACATACTGAAACAATAAGTCATGCAGTACAATCCTTATATATATATCACATTATTCTAATAACTATAATATAATCCATGAGTCCAAAAGCACCAATACATTAATTATTCCGCTTCAACTGTAGTAACAGCATAAGATTTTCCTTGATCCCTTGGCCTTTAATGAGGTAAGTTTCCCTGATGCTTATGAAATTCATTTACATAATGCCCCATTTCTCTACAATTGTATCATTCAACATTGATAGCCTCTTTCTTTCCCTTGCAATCACGCGCCTGGTGACCTTTTTCTCCACATTTATAACAAACTCTCATTCCTTTTAGGCAAGTACCAGGGTGATTCTTCCCAGAATTATCACATAATGGAAAATCCTTCATTCCCTTTTTCCATTTATCTGTCTCTTGTTCCACAGTTCTCTTCTTCTATTGCTTTACTTTATTGTCATAAGATTTAGAGAATTCCTTTTCTGTCTTGATATCACATGAGACAATGTCTTCATACGACAAGAAGGTTTGTGAGACTAATGCTCGACGAAGAAATGGTTTTAACCCATCAAAGAAACGATCAATATTACTTCTTGGGTAACGTATATAATCTGCTACATGCCTCGCTAACCTTTTAATGTTAGCTTCATAGTTTGCGACATTCTCATCCACCTTTTGTCTCAGACTCAGAAATTGCCTTTCCATATCTTCTCGATGGTCATGTGGAAAGTATTTTTCTAAGAAAAGCTCTTTGAACTCCCTCCATTCCATATTCGATACGTCATCATCTTCCTCTGTGTTTCTAATCAATGACCACCATTGATCAGCATCTCCAGTGAGGCAATAAATTGCCATGATAACCTTTTCCCTTTCACTACTCCCCAAGGCGTGGAATATTTTCTCTAAGGATTTTATCCACTGCTCAGATACTGATGGATTTGTACCCCCAATAAATGTTGGTGGTTGTTTCCTCATGAAGCGGTCTAACATTGATCCTCCACGTTGCGGATCAGGGTGATCCATATGAGTAAGATTATTATTCATAACCGGAGTGAGTTGTCCCATTATGGTAATAAGTTGATCAGCACTAGTTGTATCTCCAGCTCCACAATAATTATCTTGAGCAGGAGGGAAATCCCTACATGGAGTGCGTGCATTGATACAGTTTCCATTCCTTCCACTAGGCGCCATTTCTAAACAATGTCCTAAACTAGATTAGTTTATGAATCAAAATACATAATTCCATACTTGTAAAACACTTTACACTAATTGAACTATTTATGGATATAATCCATAATCATAAAAAAGTTTTCTTTGAGGAAGTATATACTCATAACCCTTCACAGTTGTTTGTAATGAAAATGAGAATTATCCTAAGAATATCCCCTTGGTGTGTCGTAACCAAGAGTGCAGCAAAGCCTGTTTTCGTGCACCAGTTCCCGTTCGAGTCTAGCTCAAAGCGGTGTTTTCAGGTATTACAACTAGGTACATCTGTGCCAGAGCCGCCTCTACCTGCTCGTATCCATACAGGGATGTATTGCTCGGAAAACTCACAAAATCTCTATAATACCAAAATTCAATGAAGTTCTTCTATATTAATCTTCAAAGTCTATCTTTGGGATATGTGCTCTAATCAGAGTTTATCTAAATATAGCTTCCAAGGTTAGTACTAAACTGCCTCTGATACCAACTGTAACGCCCTGACCCCAGTTACCCAGAGTCAGTGCATTACTTCGTAACATTGGCATGATCACAGAAGATCAAGTCTCGAAAGACCGATTAGTTTAGTTTCTTTGGAAACACTAGATACATTCATAAACGTACATTACATCATAAAGTGAAAAACTACAATGACAAAGTCTCCATAGTCCACACTAATATCCTCTTCTGACTATCCCTGCAGGTTATTCAAAAAATAATTCTTCAGATCCTGGATAATATTAAAACATTGAAAGGGGTGAGCACAGATGATCAGTAAGGATAACAATATAGCAGAAGCTTTCATCAATAAACATAAACATTTAAGGCAATGTATAACTAAAACAAAATCCTTTTAAACATTAACTTCAACATAATATGGCAAAAGTAAAATGAGATAATTCCATTTACTTCTTCACATGGATATTCTACTAGTTGAATAATCACATGCAATATCAATAACCACTTTCATAATGATGTCATGCATAATGCCAGACTATCATAACCACGTAGCCAAGGCCTCGTGCCAAGACCATAAATAATATTTTTTCAAGGCCTCGTGCCAAGACACTAGTTTGTCTCATGAGACCTTCTGATGCATCGAGGAGCTATAGCTGTAGAGACCCGAAGCCTGACGTACATGGACTTTACATTACTTTTGCGGAATACTTAGTACATTACAAAAACACACACACAAGGACCGTAATAGTTTAGTGTCTTTGGAAACTCGGAATATAATCTTCTAATCGTGGTGAAAGATCATCAAAATCTCCCATAAAGATCTTCCTTTTTTTTTACCTAAAACCTTTCTTTATATCCTGGGGAAAAGAAAACATAAAAGGGTGAGCTCAAATGCTCAGTAAGGGTAAACAAAAGAAATATCAATCACATCATATACATAAGCACATAACTTTTGGAAAATCTTAACCAGAAAAAGAGATCATAATTTCATAACATGGTGTAAATCATGGTAGTGAAATGTAATCACAATAATCATAACTTAAAACATGAAACTTTGTGGCATTCACACATAATAATAGAGAATCATTTCTTGTTAGTCAAGACTCATTGTCAAGACTATCTTAGTGGACAAAGTCCCTTTCTGAATCGAGTAACCCTCGTTTCAGTCCTGTTTCACTGAACCGGTATAACCTACCATTCCAGCCCTGTCTATCTCATGAGATATAAAATCTTTACCCAATGCATTGGAGGGAGATATAGGTCCCACCCATCTCTTAATGAATCCTTTCTTAGGTGTGCCACAAAATCATAAATCATACATCATCGCATAACCCATGTAATAAAAATGGGATTCTTGAAACATCATGACATCATAAATAAATTCATATAAGATAAAGGAATTCATAAACATAATTCCATCTCAACATAGTCAAATCAATGTAAAAATATGTATAGAAACAGAACCCTTTATTATCTTAGATGGAAAATAATTTTGATAAAACACTTGAATTGAATTCTTGAGGAAAATATCATTTCTTCTTCAAAATCAATTTCTTTTCACAAAACATCATGCAATTTTAAAAGAAAGAGATTTTATTGAAAATAGTCATGAAATCTTTTAGAGGAAGCTTCGTGAAAATAAGGCTTTATAAAATAGTAGAAATCCGTTCGTGCCGTATAAGTTAAAAAAACATTCTTTGTACTTTTGTCGAAAAAGTCAAAATGTACCTCGTACGATAAACGACAAAAGATTCCTTTCATATCTTTTACTAAAAACTAACCAAAGGGTAAAATTGGATTTAAACCATTGTAGTTGGATGGAAATAATATTACATATTGAGGAAACATGGATGTGGATGATAAAATAAACCCCAGTAAATACTTACGAATAAACAATCTCGGATAAAAATGAGATTGTGATATTTCCCTTACCTTAGGTCCAATTTGCTTCGTATGTGTCCGAACCTCCTGTATAATGATTTAAATAATGTCATTGACTTATTAAAGAATCATATTCATTGTTATGATATCATATATGGTTCACTTATGACATTATATTACCCGTTCTTTTGTAAATTCCATGTTAAAGAAGCGTTTTGGGTAAAATCGTTTCATTTATCGTAGGTGTTTTGACTTGTTGTTCTTGACCTCATTATTACTTATATCATGATTTACTTACTTCCAGAATATAAAATATGATTTATATATCATATATATTCAGTATATATATATATATAATAGATAGATAAATAAAATGAAAAACACCGTTCATGGAGACGGTAGTCCGTACGTACGCATGAACGCTGTTTTTCTTTCCTTATTGTCTTGAAATGGAAGTAAGTAGATGACATACATATGTATATATATACATAAATCCAGTATCTGTATAATTTCATATATTTCATTATTATATACATTATAATCATTCTTAAATGGTTAACATGGAGAATGAATCTCATCGCGTCGTGGAGACGGTAGTCCGTACGTACGCACGAGCGATGATATCATTTCTATAAATATTGAATTGAATTGGAGTGGATTATAAAATATATCAGAATCAATATGATGTTGTAATAACTATGTATAGTTATTCTTTACATCATTATACCCATCCATGTAAGGTGGTGGTGGAAAATAGATTACACCACGGCGTGGAGACGGTATTCCGTACGTACGCACGCGCGGTGATTTCTTTTTCCGTAGGATGGATAGATGGTGAAATAGGGTTGTTTCATACTTATAATAACATATCAGTATATGAGTGATACTTATGTTATTACTTCATAATGAAACAACCTAAGAAGAAGAAGTGGAAGAAGAAATAAAGATGAAAGAATTGGTAACGGTAATTACCTCTTCTTTGAAGTGCCTCTTTGAAACCTCCTCTTAGGGCACTAGAATTGGTCTTTGAGGAAGACCAGAACCTCTAGGATGTTTCTAGGGAAGTGGAGAAGGGATTTTGGCAGGGGTTGGCCGAGCTTGAGTGCTCAAATTGGTGTGAGGAGGAGGGGGTGGAGGTGTCCTTTTATAAGGGAGGAGAGGGGCACCTTAGGAATATCTCAAAATATTATTTTATATTAAAGTCAAAATCGGTTTATAATGGTTCCAAAGGGTCTTATTTCTAAGATAAGGTGGGGAGGGGTCGAAATCCTATCAACCAATAGAATTTAGACAAGTTTAGGATATTATTTTAACCTTATCAATTAAATTTAACTCTAAGTTAAATAATTTAACTTTTACCATGTCTTTTTGTTTTCTTTCACTATTTGGTTAATAAACTTACTATAACATGACAAACGAACCCCAAATTGTTTATTATTAATATATATATCCTTATCTAATTCATTTGGCCGATCCTTAGATTTTTAGGAATACAATAACAATTAATAATATAATATTTCATTTAAAAACTATTTTGTGTCAATTTTGACACTATTTGATATATGATTTTTGTGAAAGTCATAACAGAATTAAATTTTCAAACCAAGTTGATTAAATCAACATTAATATATCATAGTAACCTAGAAAATTAGTGGAATTCATAAAAATTCTCAAATTACATTTATTTTGGTGTTTATAACATCAATTATGTCAATATTTCATTAATAAGATAATTACTGCATCATCGTTGTGTCATAAATAAATTAAATTATTTTATGTCTAAAAATTACAAATAAAATACCATCATGTAGGAAATCTTTTTAGCTTTCTAATTAATATTTACAATCGAATTTATCTTATGTATAACCCCATATTAAAAATGATTTACTTATTAAACTTTGATTTTAACTATTTTAACCTTTCTTTAAATAAATTAATAATAAATGTCCTAATCTAATCCAAGTGGGCCTAAATGGTCATATTTTATTCCTAAGTTTGTTTTTGGTCGAATTACACTTTTCCAATAGAATTAGGACATGTGTTAGGGTAATAGTAATATCATATTTACCCTTAGTTACCCTATTTACTATTAACCGCGGTAAAAAAGTAAAAAGTTACTATTCACCAAAAAATTATTTTCATCTCATTGAACCACATTTTAGTCCTTGATATTAACCGTGTCTCTCGGATTTTCAAAATTCCATTCACAGAAGCGGCAAAATTAAGTTTTATGAAAAATTCAGTTTTTTTAACTACCACTTAGTAGTTTCACTATTCATCAAAAATTGATGTTTTTCAGAACAATGCCAAAATTTCATCCTAAGCTATATTTCATATTCCGAATTCAAAAATGAAATCTACTTTACCAAATTCATAACATAGAAGTTTCATTAATTAATTTTATAATTAAATCCCGTTGTTAAAATAAATAGCGTGTTTTTAGGAAACAATATATATCAAAAGATTGACACTTGATTATGTCTGGTTTAAATGTGAAATTACAACCAATGACCAACATTGTATTAAATTGTAAAAATATATTCTATATATAATTTAAAACCACTCAAATTAATAATTTATCACTATTAATTATTTCGATTAAAAAAGTTGTTTTTAATTATAATTTAGTAATTTTTCACTATTCATCAGAATATGAAAGTTATCCGAAAAGTACCAAAATTTCACCTTAGGCTAAATTCGATACTCCGAATCCAAGAATGAAGTTCATTTTGAAAAATAAGATTTACATAATTTTAAAAAGTGGTTATTACTATTCATAACGGCTAGTTTTAATAATATTTTAATAGCACATCGTTGTTTAGTGAAACTCGGTATTGCGTATTACACACGCTATCGAGGAAGGTCGCGATTGCGTGTAATGCAAGGCAAGACAAGGATGCGTGTTGTGCAAGCTCCTTTTGGTGTAGCGTACAACACAAGACATTAAAAATAATATTTTCTCATAAAATCTTGGGGTGTTACATTCTACCCCCCTTAAAATGAATTTCGCCCTCGAAATTCGTCGGGGTTATAAATGGTTTACTATTCAAAAGTTTCTTTAATAGAAACCCACATCGTAAAAAGGAATACCAAAACTTGGCTTTAAAAAACTAAAGTATGAAATGTAACGATTACCCAAATAAACTACTCACTGGGTTTCCACATAGGTGAAAATATGGATATGAAAGAGAAATCTAACCATCATGTTCTGATGGAGAGTGGTAGAGAACATGGCTATGGAAAAGCCAGTAATCACAAATCCATAGATTTGTGATGATATAAGGTACCATCTGATTCATCAGGTATAAGATCACTAGGACAACATTTTTGGATTTCAAGATCATTTCCCTAAAGTTTAAAATTCGAATTAGAATAAATACTTACTTTATTTTGGTACAATCTCACTGTTGTTCGTGCCTTGAACAATTTCCACTTCATCTCTTAAATAAATGAAGTTGAATTTGTTATTCGTGAAGTGTTAGCAGATCATGTGATAGAATGACTGTTCATTCCATCTGTCTCAAACAAAAGGTTAGCAAAAGTTATTAAATATACATAAGTCATTCTATAGTGAGATTAATCATATATGGTTCCTAAAATGGACTTATACTTCATATATCATACTTCTTAATATAATAAAACTAGTTTCTACTAAACAGGGACTTCCTGTAGGCCAGTGGTAGGCGATAAAGGCCAGTCGCACTTCGGTTGTGCGTTCGATTCCCACAGCCTTGTCCGAAGCGATGGGCTGTCGCCCGTCCTGCAGGTTGTCCTTTTTCCAAAACTATATTACTATAACATCCCATCAATAATATCGAAAAAAAATTTCTATCCTTAAACAATACTAACTTATGTCCAACATAATCCATTCCAATCTTTAGGCTTATCCATAATACTGCAGTCCATTCTCATAACATAGTGAAAACGATTACCAGAGATTTAATACCATCGTTGATCCCCATATATCATAAGATATATCTTGTTGGTCACATTCCAAACATTCAAAGGCCTTAATCTTGTACTCTCTTGAATACCCATTGAAACTTAGTGAAAACTTGAATGCAGTTAAAAGTTAACACTTTACACATACCAAAATCCTCAAAATTCTATATACTCAAACCATGATATCACTTAGTCCTTATATCAATCATGAGCTGATAAATACTATCAAACGTTTAATTTTCTCCTTATCCCTTCATTATGCGCATATCATCTACATTCCAAAAATATCTGAATAACCTTTCATGGATACTGGTAACATTAATCATACACTTTCAAAACACAAGGAAAGACAACAGTGTAACAATTCATAGATGTCTCTTTATTCCAAAATTACACATGATAAACATGTAATCATTCCACTACATTCTCAAACCATTGACCGAGCTTCAAAAATTCTTTCATCTCACATATCATTTGTAGTCTCTTCATCATCATCCACATAAATACTACCCATATGACCATACTGATTCTCTTCATGAGTCTTTCCCTTAGGGCATTTGTTTGCATAATGCCCATACATTCCACATTTAAAACACTTAACCATTTTTGATGTCGTAGCAATACCATTATCCTCATCCATGGTGTTAACCGACCCTTTTCCTTTGCACTTACTTGCTTTGTGTCCTTCTTTTCCACACCCAAATCATCTTCCAGTTCCCTTGAAACATTCTCCTTGATGCCTCTTCCCACATGATTTACATAGGGGAAATTGAACTTTCTTTCCTCTATGATCATCATGGAACTCCATCTTTCTCTTATTAGTCGAGTCAGGAAACTTACCAAATTTTACTTTACTGATCATGTTGTGAGATTGCTGATTTGGAATAATAATGATGTTTGGACATCCAAATCCCATTTCATTTGGTTTCTCATGAAGAATATCATTCCATTGTCCATCATATCCTCCATTATTGTGAATCATCTTGATTCCAGCCATTTTCTAAAACCCAAACAGAATAGTGTTAGATGAAAAAATCATAATAAAGGGGGAGTAACTTAAATATCTATCATCTTTGGTTTAATCTAATATAGTTACCATAGTTCTAGGACTATATCCTATACGTATACTTATCCTTAGGGGCATCCCTAGACATACCTTAGAAATATCTCTAGGGATCTCACTAACGTTTTCGCATCCTAGTTTCCAAAGGTTGACTAAACCTTTCCTCTGATACCAACTATAGAGACCCGAAGCCTGACATACATGGACTTTACATTACTTTTGCGGAATACTTAGTACATTACAAAAACACACACACAAGGACCGTAATAGTTTAGTGTCTTTGGAAACTCGGAATATAATCTTCTAATCGTGGTGAAAGATCTTCAAAATCTCCCATAAAGATCTTCCTTTTTTTTTACCTAAAACCTTTCTTTATATCCTGGGGAAAAGAAAACATAAAAGGGTGAGCTCAAATGCTCAGTAAGGGTAAACAAAAGAAATATCAATCACATCATATACATAAGCACATAACTTTTGGAAAATCCTAACCAGAAAAAGAGATCATAATTTCATAACATGGTGTAAATCATGGCAGTGAAATGTAATCACAATAATCATAACTTAAAACATGAAACTTTGTGGAATTCACACATAATCATAGAGAATCATTTCTTGTTAGTCAAGACTCATTGTCAAGACTATCTTAGTGGACAAAGTCCCTTTCTGAATCGAGTAACCCTCGTTTCAGTCCTGTTTCACTGAACCGGTATAACCTACCATTCCAGCCCTGTCTATCTCATGAGATATAAAATCTTTACCCAATGCATTGGAGGGAGATATAGGTCCCACCCATCTCTTAATGAATCCTTTCTTATGTGTGCCACAAAATCATAAATCATACATCATCGCATAACCCATGTAATAAAAATGGGATTCTTGAAACATCATGACATCATAAATCAATTCATATAAGATAAAGGAATTCATAAACATAATTCCATCTCAACATAGTCAAATCAATGTAAAAATATGGATAGAAACAGAACCCTTTATTATCTTAGATGGAAAATAATTTTGATAAAACACTTGAATTGAATTCTTGAGGAAAATATCCTTTCTTCTTCAAAATCAATTTCTTTTCACAAAACATCATGCAATTTTAAAAGATAGAGATTTTATTGAAAATAGTCATTAAATCTTTTAGAGGAAGCTTCGTGAAAATAAGGCTTTATAAAAGAGTAGAAATCCGTTCGTGCCGTATAAGTTAAAAAAAACATTCTTTGTACTTTTGTCGAAAAAGTCAAAATGTACCTCGTACGATAAACGACAAAAGATTCCTTTCATATCTTTTACTAAAAACTAACCAAAGGGTAAAATTGGATTTAAACCATTGTAGTTGGATGGAAATAATATTACATATTGAGGAAACATGGATGTGGATGATAAAATAAACCCCAGTAAATACTTACGAATAAACAATCTCGGATAAAAATGAGATTGTGATATTTCCCTTACCTTAGGTCCAATTTGCTTCGTATGTGTCCGAACCTCCTGTATAATGATTTAAATAATGTCATTGACTTATTAAAGAATCATATTCATTGTTATGATATCATATATGGTTCACTTATGACATTATATTACCCGTTCTTTTGTAAATTCCATGTTAAAGAAGCGTTTTGGGTAAAATCGTTTCATTTATCGTAGGTGTTTTGACTTGTTGTTCTTGACATCATTATTACTTATATCATGATTTACTTACTTCCAGAATATAAAATATGATTTATATATCATATATATTCAGTATATATATATATATATAATAGATAGATAAATAAAATGAAAAACACCGTTCATGGAGACGGTAGTCCGTACGTACGCATGAACGCTGTTTTTCTTTCCTTATTGTCTTGAAATGGAAGTAAGTAGATGACATACATATGTATATATATACATAAATCCAGTATCTGTATAATGTCATATATTTCATTATTATATACATTATAATCATTCTTAAATGGTTAACATGGAGAATGAATCTCATCGCGTCGTGGAGACGGTAGTCCGTACGTACGCACGAGCGATGATATCATTTCTATAAATATTGAATTGAATTGGAGTGGATTATAAAATATATCAGAATCAATATGATGTTGTAATAACTATGTATAGTTATTCTTTACATCATTATACCCATCCATGTAAGGTGGTGGTGGAAAATAGATTACACCACGGCGTGGAGACGGTATTCCGTACGTACGCACGCGCGGTGATTTCTTTTTCCGTAGGATGGATAGATGGTGAAATAGGGTTGTTTCATACTTATAATAAAATATCAGTATATGAGTGATACTGATGTTATTACTTCATAATGAAACAACCTAAGAAGAAGAATTGGAAGAAGAAATAAAGATGAAAGAATTGGTAACGGTAATTACCTCTTCTTTGAAGTGCCTCTTTGAAACCTCCTCTTAGGGCACTAGAATTGGTCTTTGAGGAAGACCAGAACCTCTAGGATGTTTCTAGGGAAGTGGATAAGGGATTTTGGCAGGGGTTGGCCGAGCTTGAGTGCTCAAATTGGTGTGAGGAGGAGGGGGAGGAGGTGTCCTTTTATAAGGGAGGAGAGGGGCACCTTAGGAATATCTCAAAATATTATTTTATATTAAAGTCAAAATCGGTTTATAATGGTTCCAAAGGGTCTTATTTCGAAGATAAGGTGGGGAGGGGTCGAAATCCTATCAACCAATAGAATTTAGACAAGTTTAGGATATTATTTTAACCTTATCAATTAAATTTAACTCTAAGTTAAATAATTTAACTTTTACCATGTCTTTTTGTTTTCTTTCACTATATGGTTAATAAACTTACTATAACATGACAAACGAACCCCAAATTGTTTATTATTAATATATATATCCTTATCTAATTCATTTGGCCGAACCTTAGATTTTTAGGAATACAATAACAATTAATAATATAATATTTGATTTAAAAACTATTTTGTGTCAATTTTGACACTATTTGATATATGATTTTTGTGAAAGTCATAACAGAATTAAATGTTCAAAACAAGTTGATTAAATCAACATTAATATATCATAGTAACCTAGAAAATTAGTGGAATTCATAAAAATTCTCAAATTACATTTATTTTGGTGTTTATAACATCAATTATGTCAATATTTCATTAATAAGATAATTACTGCATCATCGTTGTGTCATAAATAAATTAAATTATTTTATGTCTAAAAATTACAAATAAAATACCATCATGTAGGAAATCTTTTTAGCTTTCTAATGAATATTTACAATCGAATTTATCTTATGTATAACCCCATATTAAAAATGATTTACTTATTAAACTTTGATTTTAACTATTTTAACCTTTCTTTAAATAAATTAATAATAAATGTCCTAATCTAATCCAAGTGGGCATAAATGGTCATATTTTATTCCTAAGTTTGTTTTTGGTCGAATTACACTTTTCCAATAGAATTAGGACATGTGTTAGGGTAATAGTAATATCATATTTACCCTTAGTTACCCTATTTACTATTAACCGCGGTAAAAAAGTAAAAAGTTACTATTCACCAAAAAATTATTTTCATCTCATTGAACCACATTTTAGTCCTTGATATTAACCGTGTCTCTCGGATTTTCAAAATTCCATTCACAGAAGCGGAAAAATTAAGTTTTATGAAAAATTCAGTTTTTTTAACTACCACTTAGTAGTTTCACTATTCATCAAAAATTGATGTTTTTCAGAACAATGCCAAAATTTCATCCTAAGCTATATTTCATATTCCGAATTCAAAAATGAAATCTATTTTACCAAATTCATAACATAGAAGTTGCATTAATTAATTTTATAATTAAATCCCGCTGTTAAAATAAATAGCGTGTTTTTAGGAAACAATATATATCAAAAGATTGACACTTGATTATGTCTGGTTTAAATGTGAAATTACAACCAATGAACAACATTGTATTAAATTGTAAAAATATATTCTAAATAAAATTTAAAACCACTCAAATTAATAATTTATCACTATTAATTATTTCGATTAAAAAAGTTGTTTTTAATTATAATTTAGTAATTTTTCACTATTCATCAGAATATGAAAGTTATCCGAAAAGTACCAAAATTTCACCTTAGGCTAAATTCGATACTCCGAATCCAAGAATGAAGTTCATTTTGAAAAATAAGATTTACAGAATTTTAAAAAGTGGTTATTACTATTCATAACGGCTAGTTTTAATAATATTTTAATAGCACATCGTTGTTTAGTGAAACTCGGTATTGCGTATTACACACGCTATCGAGGAAGGTCGCGATTGCGTGTAATGCAAGGCAAGACAAGGATGCGTGTTGTGCAAGCTCCTTTTGGTGTAGCGTACAACACAAGACATTAAAAATAATATTTTTTCATAAAATCTTAGGGTGTTACAATAGCGGGCTCCACTCGTCACTTATTAAGTCCAATTCAATCCTCATATGAATAGTTTTAAACATATCATAAACCATAACATAATCGTATCACATAAAACATGCATAAAGGAAACATAACATTTCCACATTTCAATCACAAGATATCAATAAAACACATTGATATAATAAAAAAACTTTCAAAACCATTTTCAATACCAAAATAAATGAAAAGTAAAACATGGTATTTATTTTTCTTTTAAAAAAAAGTTATAGCTTGTTGAGGAAGACGAAACTCAAATAATGGTCACGGCGGAGGAGAAGTCATTGTCGCTGCATACGTACGACAAAAACATTCCCTTTTGTCATTTAGTAAATGCTTCGTATAAAAAGATTCATTTTGAATAAACGTAAAAGTCAAAGGGGTTTATACACCGTATAAAAGAAGGTTGTGTATAAAACAAAATATGCCTCAAAGAAAGGAGATTGAGACGAAGTCCCATACAAAGATCATTTTTTTAAATAAAATAGATCTATAATGTTTATTCACTATAATAACACATAAAGAAAGTACAAATACAAGATAGGACATAATAATATCATGACGCAATTTGAAAGTAGGAGATTAACCCAAAGAATGGAAATTGGGTTAAGAAGTTCCCTTACATTACGTCCTGTCTTGACTCAACCGTTCTTTAACCACCTGAATAATAAACTAGAGTTAATTTATAATTGCTTAAGAACCTTTTTCAAGTCTTTTATTCCTTTTATATCACTTATTACCGTCTTATAAACATTATATATTTATTTATGTTAATAACGGTCGTTTTGTAGATCTTTGGTACTTGAGTCAAAAATAAACTTCTTATAATTACGAGTTGTTCATGTGGTGAAATATCCATTATATCCAGAATTATATTCATGATATAGATATCATATATCTCATATATATCCAGTATATACATGAATTTATAATATTCCATAACGTTTAGAGGTAAGAAATGAAATGCACCGTTAATGGAGACGGTAAGCCATACGTACGCATGAATGCTACTTTCATTTCTATTTAGTATTTAATGAAATCATAATGATATAAAGGTATATTATAATTCCAGTATAATATCATATATAATATCATTTACTCCATCCTTTATACATCCCACATATGGTATTAACGATTCAAATCACTTTGAGGGGGTCGTAGTCCGCACTTCCAAAAATGAAATTATCATGTTACCCATAATGGAAATCATAAAGTATGACATAAATGGGAAATAAAGAAGCATAAGGAAAACATAAACATAATATATATATCATATATGAAAATATTGTCATCAAAATGGCCACCGTTAGAGGTGTTAAAAGTATATTGAACAATCATCGTTTCGTGAGGCAGTATTTTACCACCCACAGAAACAGTATGTTCTTTAACCATTATATGTAGGTGTGTGTAAGTGTAGCTCGAATAATTATTATAACAACATCCTAGTATATTTAGGATACTGGTGTTGTTACAAAATAAGTGAATAAAAAGAGTTTAGGGGGTTTGAGAAGCAAAAGAAAACATAAGAACACAAGAGAAAACACAACATTTAAAACGGGTAACTCTTCTTTGATTTGATCCAAAGGCTTCCTTGGGAAGAATTATGAACAAAGTGAGGCTTATAGGAGTAAGGGAGGGATGTTGGGGGAGTATTTGGGCAGAGTTTGGCTGATCCAAATGGCTTGAAAGTGTGAATAAGGTGGGAGTGGTGGGGGCCTTTTATAAGTGGAGAGGAGGGGCACTTTTGGAATGTAATGAAATGTTATTTTATTATACAATGCTTTTTCGGATTATAAAGGTCCCAAACTTGTATAATTCTAGGATAAGGTGATAAGGGTTCTAAATCTACTCATATAATAGGTTTTTGACAAGTTTAAGCCTTGTATTTTACATTATCTTTTCATTTTCATTAAATCATTAATTAATGAGGTAATCGCTGCATCATCATGGTGTCATAAATAATTTAATTTATTTAACGTCTAAAAATTGTAAAAAATATATAATGATGTAGGAAATATTTTTATCTTTTTAATGAATATTTATAGTCAAAAATATGACTTGTATAACCCCATTTAAAAATTGTTTTAGTAAACCAACTTATAATTGTGACATTTTTATTTAAACATTAAATAAAAGTTATTTATGTCATTTTCCAACCAAAGTGGCTACATGGGGTTCCCAAGATGACCCATGGATTGTCTTGTTCGGACATGACTCATCAAATAGTGGTAGGACAAGTTTCAAGGTCATTTCATATTTTTATAATATCATTTTTACCTTAAATTTCACTAATTATCTTTAATCGAGATTAATTAAACTTAAAAGTTACTATTCACCAAAAAATTATTTTAATCCCATTGAACGACATTTTACTTCCTAATGACAACCATGTATGTTGGATTTTTTAAAATAAAATCACAGAATTGGTAATTTTTCATTTAAACGAAAAAACAGTTTTTTAACTACCACTTAGTGGTTTAACTATTCATCAAAAATTGATGTTTTTCAGAACAATGCCAAAATTTCACCCTAAGATATAATTGATATTCTGAATTCAAATATGATGTCTATTTTATTAAATACCAATCATATAAGTTGCATAAATTAATTTTATAATTAATTCCTGCTATCGCAACAAATAGCGTGTTTTTTAGAAACAATATATATCAAAAGATTGAAAATTGTTTATGTCCAATTTCAAAGTGAAATTAATTCTAATGAAAACCATTAGATAAAATGGTAAAAATATATTCTAATTATACTTTAAAACCACTCAATAGTATAATTTATCACTATAAATTATTTTGATTAAAAAAGTTGTTTTTAAGTATTTTTCACTATTCATAAAAAATTGGAAGTTCTCAGAAAATTACAAAAAATTCAACGTAGTATAATTTCGATATTACGAATACAAAAATGAAGTCCATTTTGAAATATAAAATTTCTATAATTTTAAAAAGTGGGTATTACTATTCATAACGGCTACTTTGATTAGTCGCGGTGTCTTAGAACTCGAACTTGCGTAAAATGCAAGCTATTGCATTATTGAAAGAGAGGCATATCGTGAAATCTCGTGGTGTTACAGGTGTTCTATTGTGCATCATGTGGATGAGGGAAAATTAGTGTGGAGATGGGTTTTGTTGGGATGTTTGGTAAAAGTTATTATATAGTTTGGTGTGTTTAATTAATGGAATTTTTAATCTTGGGATATAAAAAGATTATTTAGAGGTATCCAATGGGATAGTGGTTTAGACCTCTTAACCTTTATCTGTTAGTGGGTTTTTATTCTCAAGGGATAGAATATATTTAAAGGGATTTTATGTTATACTCTCAAACTTCTAGATCATTTCTTTTAATAAATTTTTTTTAGTTGAGGTGTTTGAATGATGTCTTGAGGAAATTGACGGGTAAGATGAGATATTAGAGTTGTTATTTCATCTAGAGGTAATACTTTGGTGTGGAGCCTTGGTATTTTTCGTAAGGGAAATTGGTTGTGGAATAGGAGGGTCAGGTTTTTCCATAGTTATATGAGGGGTGGTTTTTTTCATTCTTCCAAAATGGTACCACTACATAATGGAAGAGTGTAGGGGTGTGGATTTGATTTTTTCTAGAAGTTCTGCATTTGGATGTGTGAGAGTGTATTTAGTTTATTTTTCTTCTCCGTAGTTGGGGTCTATGGGGTGGATTCTCCTCCTGCATTATGGCCTCACCTCCCCTCTTGTTGTAGGATATGTGGTACAAGAATTGCCAAAAAAACTAAATTGGAATTTCACTAGTTGGGTTACAAAATTATGACTGTCGTTTCATTTTATTTTGTTATGTTTTTAGTATTATAGTGACATTTTACAATGTGATATTCCATGGTCTTCTGTTTGGAATACTTTGTATGAATTCATAAATCCCACAAATGTGCCAAATTTTTCTGTATTTCTCTCATTTCTTAGGTGTCCCAAGTGCCTACCACAGATCTCATTCGGCCCCATTTTAGTGTATTTTTCCTTCAAACCATGGAGTTGGATATTTGGTATTTTTAGGTATGTTCCCTTCTTTCCCTAATTTTATTCTTCCATTTTACATGACCAAGATAGTTTTCTACCAAGTGGAACATTCTGTTTCGATGTTTTTTTTAATAATTTGATGTGATTGTTCTATTTTTATAGAGTAAGGTTCTCTCCTTCATTTTGGTGTTTAGTGGTGGCCCTCCATTAATTCCTACAATTCATAAAAAAAATTGGAAAATTTAATTTTGGTAAAGGTATCCGTCATTTATCTGTAGTGTATCATTGAATATGGATTATTCTTTTTTTACAATTGGTAATATGGTTCACATCTACCATAATGAAGATAATTAACCATTTTATTGAAATAAATGGGGAAGTGGTTTGAAAAACTATTTTCTATCTTCCATTTTGTTTTTTGTTTTTGTGATTATACGAGATAAATTAACTACTAAAAATTTTGACTGTTAGGGTTTTTACTTGTTCCACGGTTGTTTTGATGATGGAAATATTTGCGTGTGTTTTTTATTACCACCAAAAATTATAATTGTCTAACAAAATACATTTGATTAATAAATTTGTTTCCCACAGATATTCCTGGGTTATTTGATAATTAGCCTAAATATATATGTGGAATTTTATTAAGGAACTCTTGATAAATCAGAAAATGTAATGTGAATTTGATGTGAAAGGAGTTGTGAGTTGTGGTTGTGTTTTGGGGAGATGATGTGTGGTTGTGTCACGCGGAGATGATGTGAGGTTATGTTGTGGGATGGTGATGTGATGATAAGTGGATGATTAATTAAGAGGCTATTATGTGTAGTTGTGTTTTTGGGTAATAATTAACAATTTATGTGAACAAGTTGTGGGGAAGTTGTGACGGAATGTGGTAGTGTAGGTGGATAGAGGTCCTAGTTAACATGGGGATGGTTGTATATTATTTAGTTTTTGTGATGTTATGTTGATCTAATTTCCTAGGTAGTATCATAATTAATTGGTTATAATGAATTATAATGGATGAATTTGAAATGTATTATGAATTAATGAATAAATAATGGTTGGAACTGTGGCATAAATTATTGTGGTTAAATGTGAAATAACATGGCTGAAAAATGAAACGAACGTACTGAAATAATGAAATGAGTGTGTTATAAAATGTAGAGTGTTTATGAATAAAATTGGATGGTAATATTATTTATAGATAATTTATTATTTTTCTAAAGTCTCTAAAATTTGAAATGTGTTTTGTGGCCTTTTATATGGTGTTATGCGTTTAGAAGTGGTATCGAATGTGGCTGTAATGTGGGGTTGGTGGTGATGTTGTGAGTTGGTTAGTTTTTTCATTATGAACCCTGTATTAGGATATTGTTTCATTTAGTATTTATAAATTATATTTCCTTTTGATTTCTATATGTGTACCACCCATGGTGAACACTTCATTTGGATAACAAGATATTTGGGTGGTGTTTTCCTAACTCCCGGTTGTGAGGATGGATGACTCTATACCCACTCGTTCCCTCTCTCTCTACAAGGTGGTTTTGAAATAATTGGGTTATTATGGATTGAAGTCAAAGGTTATCTTTTGATATGTGATGTGAGGTGATGGACTAGGTGTCTTTGTGTGTGTGGTGATTAGGTGATATGTGTTGAGATGACTTCTTTTATAGATAGTTCATGCTAGGAGGAGGGAACAAGGGTGATGTCTTCCATGTTTGTGATAACCTACTATTTCGGTTAAGGTTCTGATGTGAAGTGGTGGCCTAGTATTCTTCAAGAGGGATGTGATGGGATAGCATATGTGTCTTCAAGTGAGATGTTATGAAATGGGTCAGGTTGTTTCAGGTGAGATGTGTTTTCATCTCATGTTTTATACTAGGCACTTGGTATAATATGATATACATAAGAGATGGGAGAACAATGATATATGACAATGGGTGTGAGAGTGGAATCCAAGTGTGATAAAATAAATGGTTTTCTTTATCGATATATATCTTATTATATTATTATGCATGGAATCATTATTTGGTTAGTATTCCATTATGAGAATGGGCATGATTTGTTAACCCGTGTAGGTATGGTTGGTTCAACTATTTTTTCACTGGTGCATTTGAATGATCTTTTAAAATGTGCATGATAGACATTGGTTTCCATACTAGCTATACTTCTATTATCACCCCACATAGATAAAGTATGATTTTATATTTCTAGAAGGACTTCATATACCATTACATACATTTATCTTTGTATTTAGAGTCATTGTAGTGTTTCTGCCTTATGTTTTCTTTTAGGTATTTATTTGATGACTTTTATATGTTTCTATTATAATTATACTTTCTCAGTGGGATGGTTTTGGGGTCATTTTTATATTTTTTTCATTTATTTTCTTGTGGTTGAAAATTCCTTTCTCCAAATCATGTTATTATATATGTTAATTCATCCCATTGTGTTATTTTTATACACTTAGTTCTTGTCGCCAACCCGAGGCCTACTAGAGGTGAGACTTAGGGGACTTTTCCTTCCATCATTCCTGACCTAGGAGGGCTTACATTGGAGGGAGGGGTTATGAAATCATCCAATTGAATGTTTTGTAGAGATATGGACTCTAATAAAGTAAAATTTAATGAAATATCTTTTTTAAAAAAATTATTTCTCTAATCGCTTGTATTACATGAAACATCATGTTTAAACGAAATAGGATAAACTATTTAAATATTAATTTCTAATTTAATCAACTAGTTCTTGTATTAGTAAGAATAATTTAGATAGGAAAATTTTAGAAAAATTTATTGTTACATGTGTATAAAAGAATTTTGGGGCATCGATTAATTACACATAAAATTAAAAAATATTTCTTAAAATTAAAAAATATTACAAAGTAAATGAAATATTTTTTTGAAAAAACTATCTTATGCGCACAATGTATTATTATTTTAATATTTGAATTATTAACTAGTGGTAAATTATCATAATTAAATTTATATATTATATACTTAATAAAATGTTTTTAACAATCATTTATTATTTCATTAGTTTGTGATAAGAATAAACCATGTTTTATACTGAAAAAGTTTTTTTTCAAATAATATTTCATCATATGTTGCACACATATTTGAAAATTTATTTCATCTAATATTAGAAATTTAATATGATAAAATGTATTCCATATATATAATAAAGGGGTTAAAATTTATTAAATATGTCTCTTTCATTTTTTTAAATAGAAATAGTATCCTTGGTAGAATTACACACCTTTTTGAAGGGTGAATTGAGTAATATAGATTGAAACTAAGTGATAAGACCATAATATTTCATCCTAGTTATTATTGTATCTATTAAGTTTACTGTTATCACATTATGATTGAGATTTATTTTTTATTGATCACTATTCCAGAAAAATTACATATATAATTATTAAATCAAAGAATGTTTCAAAATGTCACTCTTTTAGTTTTAAATATCTCTTATGTTTCCAATAAGGGTGAAAAGATAGTTATGAACAAGTATAATTGTTTGTTATGGAATTCATGATATTATTTTAATGATAGAAATTTATTTATTATTTTTAGTAACTATATAATGACCTTAAATGTGTATACGATACTGATGTAGTATTTCATCAATTATTAAAAAATGTAATAATTTATTTTTTAAATATATTAAAAGTAATATAATTTTAGTGATTTGATTTTTTCCATGAATTTTAAATATAGAAGTTACATATCATTTTTATGTTAAATGGTTATATGTTAATTAAAACATTTTTTTATTCTGTTTAAATAAAAATAAATGAATAGTGTTTCAATTGGTAAAAATGATATTTTATGGTAACAATATATTATTAAATAACCTAAAAAACAAAAATATTAATATATGATAAGGGGATAATATTTTGTCAAAAAAATAATAAATATCCCATTTATCTTCCATTTCTAAAACTTCTTCTTGAGAATAATCTTAAAATATTTTAATCCTTCAATAAATTCCAAGAGTACCCCTCCCCTAAATTAAACCCCCCCCCCCAACAACTTCAGACAACCTTTTCCTTATATATCTTCAGAAATCTGAAACATTTCTATTCTAAAATACTTATTACATATTATAGTACTTATGGTATTCCATAAAGTCCTACCCTGTTATCCTTAAGAGTATATCTAAAAGAGTTGATTCAAATGAGAGGTAATCTCCTTAACATCTCACTCAATTTTAATTATTAATTTAACTCTAATATATTTCTTATATTTTCATAAATAAGAAATTATGTTTCCTAAATATAATTAAATATTATTAATATTATTAAACAACTTCTATTCATCCTATTTCTAATAAATGGTTAGTGAATGTATTGCTTGGGTGTATGTACGGCTTACCATCTCCCCAAAGAAATACAATTATTTTCATCACCACTTTTATATATGGATTTTTTTGGATTTTTAATTTTTATATATGATAATTAGGAAACTATTATACATATTTAATAATAAGATACCATATATATTCTTTTCATTAAAATTATTGTAAACAATAAGACCACTTATGTGTGCGTGTGGACTACCTCCTCCACGAAGTGATGTTATTGGTTTTTCATTTCCACTTTAGATGGATTGAAAAAAATTTGGAGTTAGTGAATATATATGATAAAAATAGTAAAATAATTATTTTATAAATTAGTGATTTTATTTACATTAATTCTCTTCCATACTCAAAAAATGAAAATTGCGTTCATCCGTACGTATGACCTACTATCTCCTTGAATGGTCTAATTTATTTTTTTATCCCTAATTTTATGATGAATATAAAAATTTAGATGATGAATATATATGATATTTATATAATTATTCATGATCCAAATACAATGACCAGAACTACCAACCAAAACATATTTGAAAAATGAAGTGGATATCACACAAAAGTGTAGTTTTAAAAAATAATTATAAACAAACATATGATAAAAGGTTATAATTAAATATTATATGGTATTATATGTAATATTATGTTTATATAATACATTTATAATAAATATATATTTATTATTCATGATTTTTAAACCTATAAAATGTAATTTGGACAAGATGTAATATATTTTCATCGATGTTTTATTCTTTTTAGACACATGCCATATTCACAACATGTTTAAATTATGTGGTTTATAAACTTCCCATGAATTTATTTTATGATTATTACTATAAAAATTATGTGGATTTATAAATCCATCAAATTCTATTTCATTCAAGTGGTCAATGATTCAAATATCTCTAAAGAGATATGGGTGTAATGTTACCGTCTCATTATTTGATATGATTTTTCTATGAATAAGAATGAAATGATGAAATATAATGATATAAATACCAAGAAATTAATGAATTTTACTCTAATATTTTTATTTCTTGAAAATAAATTTTTTCCTTTCATTTTCCTCAAATTAAGTACTAGTGAGACTAAAAATATTACTCTAAGTAAAATCTACATTATTTCTCCCTTCGGTCGAAAATAATTGTTACTTCCATATAAAATATTTTTAAAAATGTTTAATTTATGGTTTTTAATATTCTGTTATGATTTTTTAATTTCATTTTTACATGTGACTGGCTTTTAAAATAATTTAAAATGAATCTTCTTCTGGTTTTCTGAAAGGGGAATGTTTTTCATTTTTTACAAAACTATTGATAGAATTTTTGTTAAAAATTATGGAATGAAAATAAATTTATACTATAATAACCACTCAATACATTAATGGTTACTTTATAAGGTTCCATGATTATTATCAAATAATATTTTTCCTATAATATTTTTTATTTATATATTTTAAATAAGTTATTTCAGAATTTAAAGGATATTCTCCTCAAGATTGTTTAGACATATTTTAATGATATTTTTATTCATCAAATATCAAAACACATGATTTTACCTATCATTTACTTTGGATTTCTGAAAGATATATTAATTTCAACTTATTTGATTGCTTTGTGTTTATGATGAATATCTTTTTTGAAATTCGTTCATTTTCAATAGGTTATCCTATGTTGAATTCATAGAATGTTTATGAAAACCATTTATTTTCCATGGGTTATACTCTAATGAAATGAATATGAATTCCATTTCAATTCAAGGGATTATATATTATGAATGTTATATAATGTTATGGAACCATATGTATTATGTTTATTAATTGAATGTTGGGACCTGAATCTCCCTCTAATGAAATGGTTAAATATTAATATCTTATCAGAAAAATTGGACCAGAATAGGGAGTTAGCCATATTTAGTAAGGTACTCGGTCCGTTATGATACCATTGGGAGTTAACCCTGACTAGTAAAATGGTTTGGGGAGTGAAACTACAACACTATGATAGTCTTTAGAGTTATCCTTGACTATATTAATGGTATGGGGAGAGAATCCAGTCCACTATGATAGTCAAGATATTTAATCCATTACTACAAAGGAAATTATTTTCTATGTTTTTTTGAATGCCAAAATTCCACATATTAACCCAATGTAAAGATGTAATGAATCATTTTAATTGATTCCCTTATAATTTATTTCTTTTTAACAACCAATCTTTATATCATGACTCATGTTTACGAACTATGAAATGTAGGGTATAGAATTAAATTGTCAATCACACGTTCTCATACCATTTTGATCATCTTATGATTATGTGATCATTAGTATCCCCCTTTTCACCCTTAATAGACATCTAAGCTCATCCTTTCCTAGGTTTCATTTTCCAATGTTACAAAGAATGGTTTATGGGATGTTATTTATAATAAGGGTGATACTAAAAAATGGATTAATGGGAGAATCAAGTGAACTAGTTTATTATGTGTCCTTGATTCAAATGATTTTATACCAATACAATTAATATGTGGATAATTATAATATTTCATGAATATTATTTAATAAGATGTAATATCTATTTATTTAAAATATGCATCACTATAGTTGGTATCAGAGAAAGGTTTTGTTAACCCTAGGAATCTAGGATGAGAACAACTCAGTAAGAACCCTGGGTATGTATCTATGTATAGAATATTACCATATTTTTTTTGAAAATGGTCATGGATAACAATTGATACCCCTATAGTGTCCTAGATCTAAAAGAAGAAATCAACATTTAGACATCAAATGAATAATTTTCAAGATTTTATGATTGACCACTCTGATTAAAGATATCTAATGTTAATGCTAACCATTATTGTTTTAGTAAGTGTTTAATGATGAGATAAAAAATATTAGGTGTTCAAATGTATACTAAAATATGGACATATCTTTTTTGATCTTAGTAATATTAATTCCATTATTTCAGTAATAGTCTATAGGTGTGTTATTTCATATCCTCAAAGATTATATATTGAATTATCAGTGAAATTACGTAATGGTACAATGATCGAAACTCAATTCAATGATTCTTATGGGGTTGAAGTTTTCAAGAATGTAATTCATTTAAATATTTTTATACACCATCTAGATGAGTTTGATGTTATCTTAGGCATGTATTTGATTTATTTTCATAAATCCCATATCAATTTAAAATTAAGGGAAGTCACTTTTTACATTCTGTAACAGCCTTTGATCAGCTATCAATGATACAAAAAATATGAAAATCAGATTGAAGTTACCTCCATTGTATTGGTCGTGATTACTATTAAAAATTGGTATTTATCTCAGGTGGTTTCATAGAAACTTATTAACAATTATATTCCTATTTTCCAAGATTTTGTTGATACCATTTTGGAAGAATTGTTTTGGACTTCCCCACAATTTGGAAGCTGAGTTCTTGTTAGAACTCATACCCGGTTCTACACCTATATCAAATACTCTATATAAAATGGATTTTATATAGTTGCATCAACTAATGAACAAAATCCTATTGTATCAAGATACGATATTCATTAAAACAAGTTTATTACCAGTGGGTAAATAGTTCTTTTTATTAAAAATAACGAGAAATCAATGAAACACTATATTAATTATCGATAACCTATCTACATCACTATCAAGAATAAGTATCATCTACCATGTATTAATGAATTATTTCAACAAATTCATGTACATAAATAATTATCCATGATGGGTATTCATTACATATATCATTAATTTATGGTTAAGAAGGAGGATATACCCAATACAGCATTCAGTACAACATATAGACGCTTTTAATTCATAGTGATTCCATTTGGTCATACTAATTCCCTTTATATCATCATGGATTTAATGAATAGATTGTTTCGAGATTACCTTGATTAGTTAAGGGTAGTATTTATAGGCATTTTTCATATCTTTTAAAAAAGAGAATGTAAGATCATAATGATCATTTGTGGATTGTTTTTAAGTCACTAAGGAAGGTATGTATTTTTGAAAAATATAACAATTATGAATTATGTATTAGGAAATATTCCTTCTTTGGCCGTATAATATCAATTAAGGGAATATCAATAGATCCTTTAATGAATTTTTTAAACAATGTTCTTCGAGAACAACTATTGTCACTAAAATCCCTAGTTTTCTTATTTAGGTTGGATATTATCACCTATTTGTCGATAATTTTTCATGAATTTTTAATACACTCAGCAAGTTAAATGAAAATGGAGCTATGTTCCAACAGGCAAATAAATGTGAAGATAAATCATGGATATGAAGAGAAGGTAAATCAGTACACCCATACATACCATACCCTATACTGGATAATGGTTTGTAATCTATATTGATGCGTTGAATAGAGGATTTGGATTCATTCACATGAAGAAGATATAATTGTAGATTATGCATGATAATTGATTGTTTGTGAGAAAAATTACCCAACTCATGATTTGGAGTTATTTGTTGATATAATTGTAGATTATGCATGATATTTTGTAACGGATTATGAGTTATAGAATCTTGAAGTTGGGCTGGAAAACTAGTTCATGAAGCCCATTTGTGATGCCCCCTCCGCGATCATGAAGCGCTACCGTGAAGTAAGAAGGCAGGATGCTCTGTGATCCACTTTGACGTTCCCGAACATTCCGCGAAGCAAGGAGGTGGGATGCTCCCTGAACCCCTTTGACGTTCGTGAACCCGCCGTGAAGCAAAGAGGTGGAATGCTACGCGAACCCCATTGACATTCGCAATCCGCCACAAAGCATGATCTTTCATCAAGCCGAGCGAGCTCTGCTTCATACTGCCTCTCCCCAATAAATACACATCTCACCCCCCCCCTTCTCCAGATGGTCACTCTGACCCTTGGGCATCTGATCTCCCAGTTCACAGAGCTCTGCATTCCTTTGCGAAGCGGCTCCGCGAGCCCATGATCTGGGATCTTCTTCCTTTGCGTTGTTACTCCATGAGTCCATGCACTGTGAGCAGCTTCCTTCGCGTTGTTTCATTGTGAGTCAATTCTTTGGGAGAAGCTTCCTTCGCATTGCTACTCCGTGAGTCCATGCTCCGCAAGTTTCTT
This sequence comes from Viscum album, assembly GCA_963277665.1. Lineage (NCBI taxonomy): Eukaryota > Viridiplantae > Streptophyta > Magnoliopsida > Santalales > Viscaceae > Viscum > Viscum album. The sequence continues at coordinate 204,082,080 of OY728121.1, forward strand.
CCTTCACGATGCTACTACGTGATTCAATGATCCGCGAGTCCCTGCTCCACGAGTCCAAGCTTCGTGGGTCCATGATTCATGTGATGCTATTTTCCACGAGCCCCTTTACTCTTTATAGATACATCTCAATGTCCTATCCTTTTAGGGGATCCTACCACCACTCCCGCTGGTTTATTCCGCTGGGCCGTAGCCCCCGTGCGACCACTCGTGGCCAGTTTCGGGTTGTGGTCCCTGCCCTATGGGTTGTTCCATTCGCTAACATCACTGACCCCCATTATAATGGAGTGTCGCACCTAGAAATTTTCGGGTTGGGACGTCGATAATATCCATTTCGTCCTTTTGTGTAGCCACCTTCCACCTTTGGGACACCATGATTTTTGATACTCCTCCACACACTATGAAACACTTTCAGTCAACATATTCCTCTTGGTTCATTTCTCATATTGTGATTTGAGATTCTCCTCACCTATTACCCGAGAACCTTGAGTCAAACCATTCCTCAAGAAAATCATCCAATCCCTATCACTTGTGTCATATTCCGTGTTGACCCAGAAAGGTCCTCACTTGTGTAAGACCCAACACCAACCATTGCTAGGCACCTTATGCCAACTCTCCCTATATACATGAATGTAAACTGTAGTAAACCCTATTTTCCAAACATATGATACCTCTCTCTCTAAATCAGAGATGCATTATCCTCCAATCATAAGAGTCCAATAGTCCCATCTACACGAGTATAAATGGTAGCTTTCCCTGTCATTCAATAATAGGAAGCCTCTTGTTCCGAATAAGAGATGCTTTATGTGACAAGAATAAGATGCCTAATGCCATTATTAAAGTGGCATAATTTCAGGGGCATTGGAATTCATTCAAACATTCCATCACTCCACCTCATGCTCTTTTTGTCCTTCATTCGGATCTTCAACCACCTTCATGTCTGAAGGAACCCCCCTAACGTCCTGGTCCCATGCCGCATCGGCTCACCTACCGTCTTGGGCCAACACCCCTGAAGGCTTTGGATGACACATCGATTAATGTCCCATGTTTCAATCATGGCCAGCATTCGACCCTCGTTTTTTGTCCCCATTTCAGGATAACACGATATGGATGTTGTGTTCTGATCAAGGTCAACAGTTATCCTTCATCGCCACACCACTGTCACCGTGTTCCGAATGTCTGGCATGTGATTCACACTTTTCATCTCCCTTTGTTCGGACTGATTCCAATACCCTTGGCATTATACCTCTTGTTCACTAGCACAAAGGTGAAGGCCTCAACCCACCAATGGGTTGGGAGGCCCTCATGGCCAAACATGAGAAGACATTATGGGTAGCTTCCTTGCGTAAACTCCAATCACCATTGTCGCTCCATTGCGGCACCCGGGAAGCTTCCTTGCAGAAGCCCCAGCCACCATTGCAGCTCCATAGCGACCCCTGGATAGATTACATGAATAATCCCTAGCCATTGTTGCCACTCTATAGTGTCCCCCTGGCTGATTCCTCATGTAACCCCTATTCACAATTTCCCCTCCATAAAGGCACCCGAGTAGCATCCTTGCGTAAGCCCCATTCACCATTGCAGCTCCATAGCGGCACCTAGGTAGCTTCCTTGCGTAAGCCACATCCACGATTATCACTCCAAAAAGGAACCCAGAACACATACTTGTGTAAACCCCATTCACCAACATTCATAGATGCACGTTTGCGTTGTGATCGTCAGGTTTTTGCTTCATCCTGTTTCTCACACCAAGCACGACTCACGTGGGCTTAGAGTTTTATGTATCGACCATGAAATCCTCTACAGGCATCATAAAGTGTAACCCCACACCTAAAATGAACTATTTGGTCTTTTATCCTTGCCATGTTTAGGTATATAGGAAGCCTCTCTGAGGATCAATCCCTACAACCCATTGGTTCCGACCACCTTCACATCGGTTCCCACCACCTGAACTATGTGGTATTTGATCCTTGCCATGGTGATGTACGTAGGAAGCATCCCTAAGGTTCAAGCCCACCATCCATTGGTCTTGACCATCTTCACTCCGGATCACCAACCCCTTCTGAAATACATGGTCTTTGATCTTTTCCAAGGCAGGGTATGTAGGAAGCCTCCCTACGGTTCAAGCCAACCACCCATTGGACCCGACCATTATCATGTTGGTTCACCAAACTTATCATGAACATTGAGGCATTTGATCCTTGTCTCCTAGATAAGGTATGTAGGAAGCCTCCCCGAGGTTAAATCCCAACACCCAGTCGCTCTGACCGCCTCCACATCAGTTCGCTCACGTCCTGCATGATGTTAAACTGTGTACCTCAATCCATGATAAGTCGTTGTTCCCCCAGCCAGCGGTAAGATGTTGCACCCACCTTAACTATGTGGACATTGATCCATGCCAAGTCGAGGTATGTAGGAACCCTCCATGAGGTTCAAGCCCACCACCCATTGGTTCCAAACCCCTTCACATCCCATCACCAAACTCCACCATGAACTACACAGACTTTTATTCCCTATGACGGGGATACGTAGGAAGCCTCCATCAGCTTCAAGCCCTACACCCATGTCTCATCCGGATCTATCCCTCGATCCCACATGTTCCGTGAAGATCATGCCCCAACCCGGATGTTCTACTTCCTCCAGGTCCCATCCATGCATACATTCTCACAGGCCACCTCCTCAGGTGTCCAATCATCCCACCGAACTATGTGGACAATGATTCCCTACCATGGGGATACATAGGAAGTCTCTTTGAGGGTCAATACCAACAGTACCATCACCTTCATGACTGTTTGTTCTCATTCCCCCTCTACTCCATTAAACTCTCCATCATCCATCTTGATTCTCTCCCGGGTCACCACATCCCAGTGGGATCATGTCATCCACCTCCTCGTTGCTCCTAGCAGTACTTGGGCTGCAATTCACACGCAAGCCCGAGCATGTCTCCGTGTTGTTGTCCTATTTATTCACCCTGATTCATCACCCCTTTGAACTACATTGGTTTTGATCCTTGTTTTCTACACAGGGTACGTTGGAAACCTCCATGAGGTTCAATCCCAGTTGATGGTTAACCTTGGTGTTCCCCCATTCTCGGGCGCAGACTCCCTGATCTGCCATCAGTGGTGTCCAGATCAATCTTAACTGTGTGACATCTTCCCCTTATGGGACACACCTTCTTGGGTCTACTCTTATCGATTATTCTGATCCATCCACTGGTAAACATTCCAGGTTTTTCCTACTAGGGATGTATCCATCAGATTCTTCTTTATGGGACATTTTGATCACCCTCATTCAATCTCCACGAGACGTTAAACTTGCGTCCTACCTCATGATAAACATGAGATGCCTATGAAAAACCTCAAAAGACACACCTTTGGCTTAACTGTATCTCCTAGATGTTATGCTTGCGGCATACCGTATGTTAAACATTGGAAGCTAAGGAAAACATTAGATACATACCTATGTCATTTGATTCCATGCATTCGACGTGGGATGCCTCGGGTTCTGCACCCTTGAGATTCCCTCATATCAGTAAGAATACAAGTTCCCCAAATTCCACGCATCTAAAGATTCCCCAACATTCCCGATGTTGTAATCTACTCTGACCAAAGGATGCTACCATGTAAAGACCCCATGGAATGTCCTAACAGAAGTACTGTAATTAACTGACATCCACAGAGATATGGCGTCGGGAATGAGATTCACAAACCACGACTTAATATTTAAGGGATACCCAGACGAGGTAACAAGTTCCGAGGAGGAATCCACAGAAGGAAGAACCAACATCCCATCATCTTATTTCGATCATGGTGCAATCGTCCCTAGATGAGGAACAGATGACTCCCGCCTTTGGAATGTGGGATGTCGGGGCAACTACTATGTGTCCTCGAACAGAGAGATGTGTGTGCCCCAATAAAAGCATCAAAAACATATTTAAAAAGAATGGTGTGATATATATACTGATCATAAAATTTTAAGTAATATTTTCAAGAAAATATATTTGAATATACAAAAAATAATTTGGTTATAGTTGATTAATGATTATGAATTCTCACCAAATTACTCCCTGGGGAATGGAAAATTGGTGGTACATACTTGAATTTTAAAGGAACATGCTTTCGTAACTGTAATGAATATCAGAAAAGATCTTATATTTCTCGACTTTTATATGATGGATCAAAAATATGAACAATGGGGAGAAATAAAAACTTTCTCAAATGAGTGTTCAACCATCTATCCAGGTGAAAATTAACGGGGTGTAGAATGGATATGTAGAGCTATAAAATATGGTGTCATATTTTCATGAATTTAATTGTTATTGTGTTGGAATGACAAGGCTTAAGAAATGTGTATATTTTTTGTCCATAACATAATTTAATAAGGGGTTATTTGATGAGAATCAAATTTATTCATTATTTATAAATCATAGAAGTAAAATATATATATATAGTTCTGAAAGTGTAATTCTCGGTGGGATAACGTGTTCATAGATATAATTGACAATCCATATTGGTTCTTGGTATTTCAGCAAGTTATGGTTGAGGGATAGAAGCATAAGGGGATGTTATAATGATTACCCATAGTAGAATATAAGTGAGAAATCATCACCTTGGATTTTTTTATTGGACACCTCAAAACATCAAAAGGGAATAATGGTATATGGGTTATAATTCATCTCCCTATTAATTATTTACATATAATTTCCATTAGATAATTTTTCAATCTTTATCATCATTAAAGAATTTATATTTTGGAAGTATTATGGTTCATTATGGACCACATTCTATTATATTTGATCGGGATATAAGGTTTACCACAATGTTTTGGTGAAGTCTCCAGTTGTCTCTGGATACAATATTATGTTTCAGTACTCTATATAATCCACTAAATGATGGTCAGTATGAGAGAAAATTAAAATTACTATATGGTATTTTTAGATATTTCTCCATGTAGTTGAATTTTTTTGGATCAACATCTTCCTCTTGTTGAGTTTTATTACAAAAAATATGTTTCCACTAATCACTCATTTTAATAAATATGAAAACCTCCATTGGAAAAAGTGTATAACACCAACATGTTGGGATGATGATTGATAAAGAAATATATTGGGACATGATCTAGATGAGAAGATATAAGAAAAAATTAGATCCCATCAATAGCACTTATATTAGTCTTGTAGTAGATTGAAAAATGATGTTAATCATCATTGATGACATCTATAAATTTATGTTATTATGAAGGGGATTTTTAAAATTTCTACATAAAATAATTTTATAAGACTTGGAATGATTTTAATGCTCATTCCTTATTATATGATACCTTTTGAGACTCTTGAATGGGTATGGACATTATCTTATCTCTTAGAGATTCCATCTAACCTCTCTCAAAATCATGTTGTGTTCTATGTAACTATACTGAGAAAGTACATACCTAATCATTAACATGTACTAAATGCATTGGTCATACCACTTCTAAATGATATTTATTATGAAGAATAACCAATATAAATATTGGATCATAGTGATAAATTCCATGAAATAAGGCAACTAACCTTGTGAGACTTCTTTTGAGGAATCATAAATTGAAGAAGCTATATAGGAACCTAAGGACGTGATAAAATAATGATTTACTCAATTGTATTTATGAAAGTGAAAAATTTTATGGAAAAACAATATTTCTAGGCTGGAAGAATATGACACCCAAATAATTTATAAAATATTTTTTTAAAGATTTCGATTTCTTTGATAGATTGAATTACACGAAAAAACAATGTGTTAATGAACCGTGATAAAAAATTTAAAATATTATTATTTAATATTATCACAAATAAATTATATTGTATGCTATGAATGGGAATATATTAATTATGGAAAATTTAAGGATACATGTGTGTAAATGATTTATTCAATAATCAATTAATTAGTAATAAAAAAAATTAAAGTAAAAGAACTATTTTTTAGAAAATTGTTTTTTATGAAAACAATGTCTTTTCACCTTAATAAATTAAATTATTCACTATTGGGGAATGATTTTTATGAAATTTTAATATTATATAGTTAATTTATTTTTTAACATGTATTTAATATTTTTCTACTCATGGGAGGAGAATAAACCAATTGTAATAATAAACATGTATTTTTAAATCTAGGATTTCAATGTGTGTAACGCGATTATTTTAAAATTAATTTATACCATTTTTAGATTTTATATTTGTTAAAAATTTATTTCCTATTTTTAACCCAGAGGATCAAATTTGGTAAATATATCCCTTTTGTTGTTGGTTAGTATACATAGAAACCATTTCAAAAAATGTCACCCCAATAAAGTGTAAATTGGTTTAATCAATGTTAAAACTACATGATAAGTACATAATTATTCATGGAATTTATTATCGGATGAATGTAATTATACCCTTTTAAAAATAGGATTTAAATTTTTTGTTTAATGGTTACTTCTCCATGAAAATTACCTATATAATATTTAAATTGAAAAAGTTACAAAAATTCACTCTCATAGTTTTAAATGTCACTTATGTGTCCACATAGAGACCAAATAATGTTATGAATGACTTTTTATATCTGTTTTTATATTAATGAAATTATTTTTATTATATAAATTTATTTATAATTTTTATTATATGCATAATGACCATAAATTATTATGAAACATCGATGTAGTATATCTCCAAAAAAGAAGAAATATAATAAATAATTTTAAAAAAATTAAATGTAATATACTTTTAGTGAGTTAATTTGAAAAAAGTCTGAGGATTTTGAAATATTAGTGTTATTTTAAATTTTTAGATTCTAATTCAAATATTTTATTTTAGTCTTCTAAGTCAAAATAAATGAATAGTGTTTAAATAGGAAACAATAATATTTTATGAAAGTAATATTTTATTGAATTACATATAAAACATAAAATTTTTAAAATAGTACGAGGGGGATAATATATGGTAAATATTATCATACCTTTCAAATTTATAGTCTATTTGGATAAATTCAGATTGGGAAGGACTATTATATATTTTAATCCTTTTAGAAAATCCATGAGTTCTCCACCCCTCAATTATTTAAGGGAACCCATACTTTCTCTCATTCACACCAATTTGAGCATTCAATAATGACCATCCTCTAACATGATTCACAATACACACCCTTATACACCTAAAATATGTTATTTTATTCTCAAAATTTCATCCCTTTAATCCTTATGAGGGGATCTAAAGGTGTTCTTTCAAAGGAGAGGTAATCGCCTTAACGAGTCACTTTCTTTTTTATTCTTCATTTAATTCCATTAAATTTTTTATATATTTCACCAAATAATATCCTTAGTATATTCAACATATTTAAATATTATTATGACTATTAAACAGCCATTATACAACATATTTCCATCAAATAGAAAGTGAATGTATCAGTTGTGCATACGCACAACATAAAATCCCTGCGTACGATGCAATTAATTTAACATCACCATATTTTATGGTGGGATTATTGATGGGTTTAATTTTATACCGGAAAATTATGAGATAATTATATTTGTAGAATTATAACTTTATATAAACCTTCTTACCTTCCAATCCATTGAAAACCGATAATGTCGCTCGTGCATGCTTGTGGACTTCCACTTCAATGTGACATGAATTAGTGGTAGTAGATATATATTGACTTTCTGTATGATTGTGACATTAATATTTCCTACACCTAAGGGTAGGGTAATGTTGTGGATGATTCTTTGAGAATATGTTTTTGAAAGGATATTGTTAATGTGTCTAGATATTCCAATAAATATATATAAGAAATTTAATCCACACACCTTGATGCAATATTGGTTGGTGGTGTTGGTTTTATGTTCCAAATGAAAGTCCATCCATTTCTAATTTAGTAGTTGTATGAGCCTAACTATGGGACTCAAAGTCAATGGTCATGCATGATTGTGTTGGAAATGTTTGTATTCTAGAGGGATGGTCAGAATTGGATGATGTCATAGGAGAGGGTTTTTATTATGGTGGTGGTTTGTATGAGATTCTTCAAAGAGCTTCATAGTTCAAATTTGGTGATTAACCTAGGGTTATCCAAGATGTATCATGGCTTCAGGATTCATTTTTTGTAGTTGGTGATGAAATGGGTGGTGTTAGATTTTATGGATCAATGACTAGTTTGATAGTATGTAAAGGCCAAGCATCGTGTTCCTGGTAGTTTATTATCCCCCATGGATATTTTGGAGGGGAAATTGGAATAAATCATGATAGTCATTATTATTGGATTACCCCAAACTCATCTTGTTTTTATGCTATCTATGTAATAATGGACCAGTTGATGAAATTGGATTACTTCCCATAATTAAAGGAGTCGGGTGTCATGAATTGTTTATAGAGGAGGAATATGGATGAATTGGTATGGTTTCAATGAGTTTCTAGGTCCATTGTAAATGATCAAGACTCTCATTTTACCTCCTAAGGCTCTACGGGATTACAGGAACTCAATTATACTTCGGCACTACTTTTCACCCTCACATGGATTGGAAGATAGATAAAATCTCCAAATCATCAAGGATTTGTAGTGGGAATGAATCATAAACATGGATGATCTTTGAAAAGTCATATTCATTTGTCAAGATTTCTTATAACAATATATATTACTTATCTAACTACATTGACACTTTTGAGGCATTGTATGGGTTATCTTGTCAATCATCATCATGTTTACTTGAGGTAGGAGAGTCATCAGTTCTAAATCCCAATGTGGTATAGATAATAAAAATGAAGGTTCTGGCTTTTCATGAGAAGAGGAAACCACTGAGGTAATAGTATAAGTATTATGTTGAATGTATGATGAGGCCCTTGGAGTTTGAGGTTGAATATTATTTGTTCTTCAAACTCTCCCTTCGTTTTGGGTTGGGTAAATTTGGAAGGGGATTAAGGTCATGATATTGTTTGATGTAACTTTCGAGATGTTGGTGTGTGTTGGTGATGTGTTGATTGGTTGGAACATCCAATAGGGTTGTACTGGATCCACAACATCTTCTACACCTCTCATCTTCGTCAGTATCATCATGATGACTCCCATGTCCTTGACTAGGGAGATTTGGATATCAAGGATGATTTGATGTTCATTGAGTGACTAGTGGAGACACTTGATTGTAGGAAGAAGGTGTTGAGTGGGTGAACCATTCCCTTGTTTCATTTTAAATGGTGGCATGGTATCATGAACAATATTACTTGGAGGTAAGACACACATATTTGTTCCCTTAACCCTCAGTTTTTTTGAATTTATCTTGTTTCTCTGTTTTTTGTTTTAATCAATGTTGTGATAATAAATTCATGCTAGTATTTAGGATGTTCTTCAACAGTTTTGATCTGATGTGTGATAAAATTATCATGTATACAATGTAGGGAAAACCAAATCCCTAAACAAGGTATGTTATATTTTTACATTATTAAAACCATGCGGGAAACTCAGTGCCACCCAAAGTGGACAATATCTTAACACGAAAGATGGAATTCATAGATTTTTTGTTATGGCCTTGGTTGTTTGATTTTGGAGATGACCATTAACATTGGATTATTTGGGGATGAGATGGTTGTGTGGTTGGATATGTGAAAATGGTACTGGTATATGATAAATGTGTGATGGTGTTGTGTTGTGCATCATGTGGATGAGGGTAAAGTAGTGTGGATATGGGCTTTTTTGGGAAGTTTGGTAAAAGTTTATTGATAGTTTGGTATGTTTAATTAGTAGAATTTTTATTCTTGGGATGTAACCAAATCCTTTAGAGGTATTCAATGGGATAGATTTTTGGACTTTATACCCTCTAACTTTTTAGTGGGATTTTATTCTCAAGGGATAGAAAAGATTTAGAGGGATTTGATGTAATACTCTCAAACTTTTAGATCATTTCTTTCAATAAAATTTAGGCAGTTGAGGTGTTTCCAAGATGTTAAGAGGATATTTAAGGGTAAAATGAGATATTAGAGCTGATATTTCAGCTAGAGGGAATCCTGTGGTGTTGAGCCTTGGGATTTTTCATAAGGGAAAATGGTTGTAGAATAGGAGGATCAGGTTGTTCCATAGTGATCATAGGTGTTGTTTTTTTTCATTCTTCGAAATTGGATCCCCTACATAATTAAAGAGTGTAGTGGCGTGGAGTTTATTTTTTCTAGGAGTTTTTTGTGTGGATGTGGGAGAAGGTATTTAGTGTTGTTTTCCTCTCATTATCTGGGGGCTATGGTGTGGATTCTCCTCCTAAATTATGGTCTCCCCCCTCTCCTCTCATTATAGGTTATGTGGTACATGAATAGCCAAAAAATTAAATGGTAATTTGAAAAGTTGGGTTAAAAAAAATTAATGGTTGTTTCGTTTTATTTTTTTATGTTTTTAGAAGTATCAAGAAATTTTACAATAGGATATTCAACGGTTTTATGTTTGGAATACTTATAATGAATTCTTAAAGAACTCAAATGTGACCAATTTATTGTATTTCTCTCACTTCTTGGGTGACCTAGGTGCCTCCCTTGGATCTTTTGTAGCCCCATTTCTATTTATTTCTGCTTCGAACCTTTGAGATGGATAATTGGTATTTTCAAGTATGTTCCCTTCCTTCTCTAATTTAGTTCTTCCATTTTCCATGATCGGGATGGGGTTCTACCAAGTTGAACTTGTTGTTTTGATGTTGTTTTTTAATAATTTTAGGTGATTATTCTGTTCATAGATATTAAGGTTCTCTCCATCATTTTCATGTTCGGTGGTGTCCCACCATTCTTTCCTACCATTCACAAAAAATTGATCAAATTAATTTTAGAAATGGGATCCTTCATTTCTCTCTAGTGTATCATTGAGGATGGATTATTCTTTTTTTACTATTGGTAATACTGTTCACATATACCATAATGAAGATAATTACCTATTTAATTGAAATTAATGGGTAGGGGGTTTGAAGAACTTCTTTCTATCTTCTATTTCATTTTTTATTTTTGTGATAATATGAGAAAAATAACCTACTAAAAATTGTGATTGTTAGGGTTTTTACTTGTTCCATGGTTGTTTTGAAGATGGAGATCTTGTTGTGTGTAATTTGTTACCACAAAAAATTATAATTGTCTAACCAAATACATTTGTTTAATAAATTTGTTTCCCTAAGATATTTGTGGGTTATTTGATAATTAACAAAGATATATATATATATATATATGTGGAATTTGATATTTTTTTAGAAGAGGGGTAGTTCTTGGGTCAAAGACCCAAGCACATTTTATTGAATATAAAATGAAAGAAGGTTTTAGAAGTAAAAATGATGGAATTTTTTTATAATCCTTGTCAAAAAGCTGAAATAAATCAGGAGGAAGGTCATTGAACCAAGTCAACTCTTGGTGAACACCTTTGTTGGCAAGGGCATCAGCAACAGTGTTCACTTCACGAAAAGTGTTAGTGGGAATGTAATTAATCTCCAAGAGAGAATCAATACACTTTATCCAAATGGTGGTAAGATGCCTAGCCAGGTGGATCACACCCTTCCAGATTTCCTGGACAAATGGTGGTCGAATCACTTTCAATCCAGAGCTTCCTCCAGCCTTTTTGAAGTGAAAAATTGAAGGTGTCAATTACACCCATAATTTCAACTTCTAGAGATGAGATGATACTACATCTTCCAAAGAAACAACCATGACACTGACCAGAATAATATCAAAAATTCGCACTGCATCCTATAGGACATGGATTGCCCTATGAGGCACCATCAACATTAACATTGATCCATCCTGGAATTGGAGTTTTCCATAAAAATTCAAAGGTGCGTTTTGGTTTTCGATAGAGGCCATCAACTAGCAGTGTTCATAGAATCTCAAAATCACTAACTAAGTTGTTGCAGTGGTCCTGTTGAATCGAAGCAGCCTCTAGAACCGCAATGAGAATTCTATATATTCCGGCATTATAATTTAATGAGAATTTATTATGGAGGATATCATTTCTATCATACCAGATAACATGGAGGAGTTCTGCAACAGTAGAGAGGAAAACATTTTTGATTTGCTGATATGCCTCATGATCAACACATTTCATTAAAAGAGAAAATATTGAGTCAGTAATAAAACCACCTTCAGTCAAAAATGTCAAAAGTATAATTATATATAGCAGAGTCTGTAGCACAAGAATGAAAAATATGGTTTGTATCTTCCCTATATTGGTTACAAAGGTGACATTTAGAGCAGAGTTGGATACCAAAATTTTGAAGGCAATCCTCATTGGGAAACCTGTTGTGAGAAATATTCCATATGAGAGTGAGTCTGGTAGGCATGATCCAAGATTTATTAAAATTATTCAACCTCTGAAAGCTAGATTCAGTTCCCAAGAAATTGTTCTTGTAAAAAAAATTGGAATCAAGGATTCCATTTTAGGCCGGTTCCCAGACAAGAAAGTCATCAGAGCAAGAGTAGGGGTAGTTATCAATGATTTGAGAAATGTTATATGGGAGCTCACTCCTATGAGAGTGAAGAACATCTTTAATAGTGTATATTTTATTCTCCGAAGGACAGTTAGGAGGTAGCAATGGGGAAGGATAACATGGGGATGATATTATATTTTTTTCGTTTGTGTAATGTTGTGTTGATCTAATTTCCCAGGTAGTGTCAGAATTAATTGGTTATAATTAATTATAATGGAATAATTTCAAATGGACTTTGAATTGCTGAATAAAAAATGTTGGAACTATTGAATAAATTGGTCTGGTTAAATGTGAAATATCTGGGAAGAATAATTAAATGAGCATACTGAAATAATGAATTGAGTGGGTTATAAAATGAAGGGGATTAATGAATTAAATTGGTTTGTAATATGAAATATAGGAAAAAATTTATGTTTTAAAGTGTTTATAATTTGAAATGTGTTTTGTGGACTTATTATATGGTGTTGTGCATTTAGAGGTGGTATCGAAAGTGGCGGTGTTGTGGGGTTGGGGGTGATGTTGTGAGTTGGTTAGTTTTATCGTTATGAACCCTATATTGGGATTTTGTTTCATTTTATATTTGAAAAATATTTTTCCTTTTGATTTCTATATGCATACCACCCATGTTGAACACTTCATGACGCTAACACGATATTTTGGGTGTCTTTTCCCAACTCATTGTTGTTAGGATGGATGGCTCTATGCCCGCTCTTTCCATATCTCTCTTCAAGGTGGTGTTGAAATAATTGGGTTATTGTAGATTGAATTCAAAAGATAACTTTTGAGATGTGATGTGAGTTGATGGACTAGGTGGCACTGGGTGTGTTTTGATTAGGTGGTATGTGTTGAGATGACCTATGTTGGGGGTCGTTCACATTAGGAGGAGGGATAAAGATTGATGTCCTCCATCTTTGTGATACCCAACTATTTTGGTTATATTTATGATGTGAATTGGTGGCTTAGGATTCTTCCAGATGGATGTGATGGGATATCCTAGGTGTATTTAAGTGAGATGTGACGAAATGGGTCAGGTTTCTTTAGGTGAGATGTGTTGACATCTATTGTTTTAAACTAGGCACTTGGCATAATGTGATATATAGAAGATATGGGGGAACCATGAAATATGACCATGGGTGTGAGAGTGGAATCCTAGTGGGACAAAATAAAATGTTTCCTTTACCAATATATTTCTTATAATATTATTATACAAGGATTCATTATTTGGTGAGTATTTCATTTTGAGGATGGAATTGATTAGTTAACATGTGTATGTTCTGTTGGTTCATCTATTTTTTCACATGTGCATTTGAATGATGTTTTCAAATGTACATGATAGACATTGGTTTCCATAGTAGCTACAATTTTATTATCAACCCACATAGATATAGACTAATTATATGTTTCTAGGAGGACTTCAAATACCATTGCATACATTTCTATCTAGGTATTTAGATTTGTTGTAGTGTTTCTGCCCTATCTTTCCATTTATGTATTTATTTTATGACTTTTATATGTATCTGTTTAATCTATACATTCATTGTGGGATGGTTTTGGATTCATTTTTAAATACTTCCATTGATTTTATTGTGGTTGAAAAATAATTTCTCAAAATCATGTTTTTATATAGGTTAATTACTACAATTGTGTTATTTTTATGCACAGATATTTTGTCACCAACATGAGGCCTACTGGAGGTTGGACTCTAGGGGATTTACCTTCCTTCATTCCAGACCTAAAAGGGCTTCCATTAAAGTGATGGGGTTATGAAATCATAAAAGTGAAATTTTTTTAGAGATATGGACTTTAGCACTCTAAAATTTAATGAAATATCTTTTTTAAATAAATTTTATTTCTTTAATCGCTTGTCTTACACACTACACCTTATTTAAACGAACCAGGATATAGTATTGAAATATTAATATCTATTTTTATCAAATATTTATTGTATTAGATGTAATTAATTGGACTGACTAAATTCAGAAAAAATTATGGGTACATGTGTATAATAGAATTTTTTTGGAATCCATTAATTATAAATAAAAATAAAAAATATTTCAATGTTAAAGAATTTTTTTTAAATAAAAAACTTATGCACACAATGGATTTTTATATTAATAATTGAATTAACTAGTGATGGATTATCATAATTAAATTTATATATTTCATAGTTAATCAAAAGTTTTAACATTTCGTTATTATTTATTTAGCCTGGGATAAGAATGAACCTTGCTTTATACAAAAAATGTTTTTTTTTCTAATAATCTTTCATAATGTGTCTCACACTAATTTGATAATTAATTTCTTCCACTATTGAAAATTCAATTTGATAAAATGGATTCCATATCTAGAATATAGTGGTTAAAATTTATTAAATATGTCTATTTCATTTTTTAAATATTAATAGTAACCCTTGTAATATTCCACACCTCTTTGAACGGTGAATTAGGTCATCTAGTTTAAAAATAAGTTATAAGGCCATAATGTTTCATCATAATTTTTATTGGATGTATTATGTTTACCATTATCACATTATGATTGAGATTTACTTTTTTAATGGACACTATTCCACAAAAATTACATATATAATTATTAAATCAAAGAATGTTTCAAAAATTTCACTCTTTTAGTTTTAAATATTTCTTATGTGCCCGCATAGTGGGAAATAAATGTTATGAAGAAATAAAAGTCTATATTTTGGAATTAATGGTATCAATTTCATTATAGAAATTTATTTATTATTATTTTAACTATATAACGACCTTAAATTCTTATACGATATCGATACAATATTTTATTAATTAGAAAAAAATGTAATAATTGATTTATTTGTCTATTAAATGTAATATAATTTAAGTGATTTAATGAGTTCCATGTATTTTAAAGATGAACGTTACTTATCATTGTTATGACAAATGGATATATTTTGATTAAAATGTATTTTTGATGTCTTTTAAATCAAAATAAATGAATAGTGTTAAAATTGGTAATAATGATATTTTATGGTAACAATATATTATTAAATTACATAAAAATAATTAAAATATTAATATATGATAAGGGGAGAATATTTGGTCAAAATATTCATAAATTTCCAATTTATTGTCCATTTAGAACAATTTTTCTTGAGAATAATTTTAGTATATTTTAATCCTTCAATAAGTTCCAAGAGTCCCCCTCCCCTAAATTATAAAAAAACACCCCTATCTTATGAACTTCACAACACTTTTTCCTTATATACATTCAAAAATCTAAAACATATCTTTTCTAAAATCCATTATACACATCATATTAGTTATAATATTCCATATATACCAACCCTATTATCCTTAAGATTAGATAAAAAATAGTTGATTTAAAGTAGAGGAAATCACCATAACTAATCACTCGATTTTAATTAATAATTTAACTCCAATATATTCTTTATATATTTGTAAAATAATAAATTATTTTTCATAAATATAATTAAATTTTATTATTATTATTCTTAAACCACTACTATTCATCCTCTTTCCAATAAATGGTATGTGAATGTATAGTTTGGGTGTATGTACGACTTACCATCTCCACATAGAGATACAATTACTTATTCTTCACCACTTTTATATGTGGATATTTTTTTTGTTTTTAAGGATTATATATGATAATTAGAAAATTATTATACATTTTTAATTGTAATATATCATATAACTTATTTTTATTAAAATTATTATAAACAATACTGTCACTTGTGCATGCGTGCAGACTACCACCTCCATGAAGTGTTTTTATTGGTTTTTCAATTCCTCTTTACTGGGATTTTAATAAATATGGATTTATTGAATATGTATGATAACAATAGGAAAATAAATATTCTATAAATTAGTGTTTTTATTTTCATTATTTTTGTTCCATCCTTAAAAATTGAAAATTTTGTTAATGCATATGTATGACCTACTATCTCCATGAACTATAAAATTTATTTTTTTTCACTGATTTTTTGGAAGATTATAAAAATTTAGATAATGAATATATATGATATTCATGTAATTATTCATTATCCAAATACAGTGACCAAAACTACCAACCAAAAAATATATGAAAAATGAAATAGATATCACTCAAAATATTAGTTTTAAATAATAATTTTAAACAAATATATGGTAATAGATTAAAAATAAATAATATATGGTATTATGTTTAATATTACGTTTCTATAACATATTTATAAAAAATATACATAAATTATTAAGTATTTTTAAACACATAAAGTGTAATTCATACATGATGTAATATATTTTCATCAGTGTTTTATTTCTTTTAGACAAATTCCATTTTCAAAAAAAAATTATGTGGTTTATATACATCCCAAGAATTTATATTTTAATTTTAACAATAAAATTTATGGGGATTTAAAAATCCATCAAAATTTATTTCTTACATGGGGCCTATGATTAAAATATCTCTAAATATGTAAGTGCTTACTGTTATAATCTCATTATTTGTTGGGATTTTTTATGAATAAGAATGCGATGATGAAAAATTATGATATAAATCACAAGAATCTAATTAATATTACTCTACAATAGTTATTTATTTTAAATAAATTTTTTTCCTTTCATTTTCCTCACATTATGTACTAATGAGGCTGAAAATATGATTCTAAGTAATGTATACTTTTTTTCTCCCTTTGGCCGAAAAAAACTATTAATTATGTATCCATTATTTTTAAAAATGTCTAATATAAGGTTGTTAATATTATATTGTAATTTTATAATGACATTTTTATGTGTAACTGACATTTAAAATAATTTAAAATGAATCTTCTTGTGATTTTCTAAAAGAGGAAATTTTTTTCATTTTTTACAAAACGATGGAAGGAATGATTTTTAAGATATATGGAATTAAAATAAATTTATGTTACAATTACCACTCATTACATTAATGGTTACTTTATAAGGGTCCATGATTATATTCAAATATCATTTTTTCCATATTATTTTTGTATTTATATATTTTAAATAATTTATTTCAATATTTAAATGACATTTTCCTCAAGATAGTTTAGTATTATTTTAATGATATTTATATTCATTAAATATTAAAACCCATTATTTTATGTATCATTTACTTTGGATATGCTCAAAGGATATCTTTATTTTACCTTATTTGGATTCATTGTGTTTATGATAAAAATTTTTGATTGAAATTATTTCTTTTCAAATGGGTTATTCTATGATGAAT
Source organism: Viscum album (assembly GCA_963277665.1). Taxonomy (NCBI): domain Eukaryota; kingdom Viridiplantae; phylum Streptophyta; class Magnoliopsida; order Santalales; family Viscaceae; genus Viscum; species Viscum album. The sequence goes on from OY728121.1 coordinate 204,099,738, forward strand.
TGATGGAATGTTTATGAAAACCATTTATTTTCCATGGGTTATTCTATGATGTAATAATTATGAATTCCATTTTCATTCATGGGTTTTTATATTATGAATGTTATATTATGTTATGGAACAATATTTATAATGTTTATTATGTGAATGGTGGGACCAAGATCTCCCTCCAAGTAAATGGGTAAATATTAATTTCTAATAAGAAAAAAAAGACATGAATAGGGAGTTAACCCTATATAGTAAGGGACTCTTTCCATTATGATCGTCTTGGGAGTTAACCTTGACTACTAAATTGGTTTGGGGATTGATACTAAAACAAGATGATAGTCTTGAGAGTTATCCATGACTTCATTAATGGTCTAGGGATAGTATACCGACCCGTAATTTACATACATTGCTATTTCTTCAAATTAAACCACACTTACTAAAAAATATAACCGAACCATCAAAGGACCGTATAGTTATAGTGTCATTAGAAACTGGGAAACATAAACAACTGGTTAATAAATCATCTACATTGTCTCCCATTTATTTTATCATATCTAGAGTCCCTTTTGGCATATCTTACTTAATATCATTCTTCCTGACCTGCGGAAAAGAAATCATAAAACAAGGGTGAGCTCAAATTCTCAGTAAGGGTAAACAAAAGAAATATCATTCGTATCATATTCATAAGAACATAACATTTTGAAAATCTTAACCTGCAGAAGAGATCATTATATCATAACATGCGATAAATCATAATAGTGAAATGTAATCCCAATAATCATAACATAAAACATGAAACATTGTGGAATACACACATAATCATTGAGAATCATTTCTTAGTAGTCGGGACTCATTTACAAGACTATCTTAGTGGACAAAGTCCATTTCTGAAACAAGTTCACTCCCCGTTTCACTACTATTTCACTAAACCAGTTTAACCTGCCATTCCAGCCATGTCTATCTCATGAGATATACATCATTACCCAATGAATTTGAGGGAGATATTGGTCCCACCCATCTCATAATGAAACCATTATTATGTGTTCCACAAAATCATAAATCATACATCATAGCATAATCCATGTAATAAAAATGGGAATCTTAAACATCATGCCATCATAACTTAATCCATATAAGATAAAAAAACATCATAAACATAATTCCATCATAACATAATAAAATAAATGTAAAAATAGGGATTGAAATAGAACCCTATATTATCTTAGATAGAAATTAATTTTGATAAAACACTTGAACTCTATTCTTGAGGAAAATATCCTCTCTACATCAAAAACATTTTCCTTTCTTAAAATTTCATATAATTATAAAATAAAAGAAGTTGATTAAAAATAAAATTGAAAACATGTAAAGTAAGCTTCATGGAAATAATGTTCAAAAAATCCATTCATTCCGTATATGTTAAAAAAAAGACATTCTTCTCGTACTTGCACCGGAAAAATCAAAAAGTACCTCGTGTGAAAAACGACAAAAGATTCCTTTCATATCATTTACTAAAAACTCACCGTAGGGTAAAATTGGATTTAAAAAATTGTAGTTTTATGGAAATAATATTACATATTGAGGAAACATGGATGTGGATGATAAATATTCCCCAGTAAATTCTGATGTATAAACAATCTCGGATAAAAATGAGATTGTGAGATTTTCCCTTACCTTAGGTTCGATTTTCTTCGTACGTGTCCGAACCACCTGTATAATGATTTAAATAATGTTAATGACTAATTACCTAATCCTACTCGTTTTTTATGATATCATATATTGTCATATTCTTATCTTCTTATTAGTAATATTTCACTGTTACTTGTTATTCGGGTGTTTGTTGCTATTTGTTCTTTTGTGTGTTTTGTCGAATAAATTCTTATTCTTCATTTAGGTTATAGATACCTCATTTAATGAATTTTATTAGATTAGTGTATATCATATTTATTCATTCAATTCATTTATATAATCATTATTTAATGAAGATCATGTAGAACGAGTCGCATCACATCGTGGAGACGGTAGGCCATACGTACGCACGAGCGATGACATCGTTCCCCTGATCGTGTAATTTTATTGAAGTGTATGTATACTATTTCAGAATAAATATCACTTTAAAATAATAATTTATATTTATTCATTACACAATTATTACCTATCGAAGTTTGGTGGTGGTGGAAAACAGATTACACCATGGTGTGGAGACGGTATTCCGTACGTACGCATGCGCGGTGATTTTGTTTTCCATAGGATGGATAGAAGGTGAAATAGGGTTGTTTCAAATTTATAATAAAATATAAGTATATGATTGATACTGATTTTATTACTTTATAATGAAACAACTAAAGAATAATAAGTAGAAGAAGAAATAAAGTTGAATGAATCGGTAACGGATATTACCTCTTCTTCAACACGCCTCTTTGAAACATCCTCTTAGGGCACTAAGATAGGTCTTTAAAGAATACTAGGACCTCTAGGATGTTTCTAGGGATGTGGAGAAAGGGAAATTGGCAGGTGATGTCTGAGATTGAAGGCTAAAAGTGGTGTGTGGAGGAGAGAGAGGAGGTGCCTTTTTATAAGGGAGGAGAGGGGCACCTTAGGAAAAACATAAAATATTATTTTATTATAAAGTCATATTCGGTTTTTAATAGCTTAAAATTGATTTATTTCAATGAAAATATTGAGATGGGTAGAAATAATATCATCAAATAGGTTTTAGATAAGTTTAGGTTACTATTTTATCCTTATCATTTAGATTTAACACTATGTTAAATAATTTATCTTTTACAGTGTCTTCTTGTTTTTTTAAACAATATGGTTAATAAACTAAATTTTACAAGCCAAACGAACCCAAAGTTGTTTATTATTAATATATATATCCTTATCTAAGTCATTTGGCCGAACCTTAGATTATTAGGAACAAAATTACTATTAATAATATAATATTTGTTTTAAAAACTATTTTATGTCAATTTTGACACTATTTGGTAATTGATTTTTGTTAAAATCATAACATAATTATTAGTTCTAAAAGATTTAATTAAATCAATACTAACATGTAATATTAACCTATAAAATTATGTTAATTTATAAAAAGTCACAATTTACATTTATTTGGGTATTTATAACATCAATTATGTTAATATTTCATTAATAAGATACTTACTCCATCATCATTGTGTCATAAATAAATTAAATTATTTAATGTCTAAAAATTATAAATAAAATACCATTATGTAGGAAATCTTTTTTTCTTTCTAATGAATATTTATAGTCGAATTTATTTTATGTATATCCCTATATTAAAAATGATTTATTTATTAAACTTTGATTTAAACTATTTTAACCATTCTTTAAATAAATTAATTATAAATGTCCTAATCTAATCCAAGTGGACCTAAATGGTCATATTTTATTCCTAAGGATGTTTTTGGTCAAATTAAACTTATCCAATAGAATTAATACATGTGTTAGGGTAATAATAATATCATTTTTACCCTTAATTAGCCTATTTACTTTTAACCAGGGTAAATAAAAGTAAAAAGTTACTATTCACCAAAAAAATATTTTCATCTCATTGAACCACATTTTATTCCTTGATATTAACCGTTTCTCTCAGATTTTCGAAATTCCACTCACATAAGTGGTAAAATTAAGTTTTATATAAATTTTCAAACTCTCATAGGAGGTGGGTAAAAGACGGTGAAAAGTTCAATAAAATTTTTATATATCTAAATTTATTATAAAATGACTCCAATGAATTACTTTGAACTTATATAGGTATTATTTATCACTTTTGACCTAAAATTAATTTCAGTAAAATAAATAATTATTTGAATAAAAAGTCGGTTTTTAAATAGTAACCCAGTGTTTTCACTATTCATCAAAAATTGAAAGTTTGTAGAAAAAATACCAAAATATCACCCTAGGATAATTTTGATATTCTGAATCCAAAAATGAAGTACATTTTGAAAAATAAAATTTCAAAAAGTTTGTATTACTATTCATAACGGCCAGTTTTAATAATATTTTAATATCATATCGTTGTTTAGTGAAACTCAGTATTCCGTACAACGCAAGCTATCAAGGAAGGTTGCGAATGCGTGTAAAGCATTCCAAGATAGTGTTGTGTGTAGTGAAAGATTCCTTTGATGATGTATATAACATAAAAACATAATATTTCCCATAAAAATATCTCGTGTTACATTATACCCCCCTAAAAATAAATTTCGCCCTCAAAATTCGTCACATTGAAACAAACAGATCAGGGTACCTCTCCCTCATAATATCCTCAAGCTCCCATGTAGATTCTTATAATTGTTGGTTCCCCCATAAAACTTTTACCAAGCGAGTGGTCTTGTTCCATAGTACTTTTTCGCTACGATCCAAAATCTATATCTGTTGTTCTTTATAAGAAAGATCTTGCTCCAGCGGTACAACTTCTGAGCTCAGTACATGTGAAGAATCAGGTATGTACTTTCTCAGGAGAGAAACATGGAACACATCATGAAATTGATAGAGATTCGGTGGAAGCGCCAATCTGTAAGCTACCATCCCAACATGATCCAGTATTTCGAAAGGACTGATATACCTAGGGCTCAGCTTTCCCTTCTTTCCAAATATCATTACTCTCTTCCAAGGACATATTCGTCAGAACACTTTATCACCCACTTCAAACTCTGGGTCTTTTCTTCGGTTATCGGCATACCTTTTTTGTCGACTCTGAGATGATCTTATGTGTTGTTGAATATATCGGACCTCTTCTGCCATCTCATCAATAGGATCATGTCCTAATAGCTTTCTTTCTGCAACTTCATCCCAGCAAGTTGGAGTCCTACATTTCTTTCCATAGAGAGCTTCATAAGGAGCCATCTGAATACTAGAGTGAAAGATATTATTATATGAAAATTCCACCAAAGGTAGCTGTTATCCCAACCACCTTTGAAATCCATAGATCAAGCTCTTAACATATCTTCTAGAGTTTCAATTTTTCTCTCAGACTGACCGTCTGTCTGAGGATGATAAGTAGTGCTAAAACTCAACTCTTTATCCATAGTATGCTGAAGACTTCTCCAGAACATTGAGATAAAACTCGGATCCCGTTCAGATATAATGTAAATTGGTACTCCATGAAATCCAACAATTTCCTTTACATATATCCTGGAAAGCTGATCTAGAGAGAAATCCTCTCTAGTAGCAAGGAAGTGTGCCAACTTTGTAAGAAGATCAACTATGACCCAGATAGCATTATTACCTTTGGATGTTTTAGGATGTCCGGTGAAAAATTTCATAGTGATGTTTTCCCATTTCCATTTGGGTATGGTTAATGGTTGTAACATCCCCTTAGACTTCTGTCTCTCAGCTTTAACTTGCTGACAAACCAAGCATCGGGAGACATATTCAGCAACATCTCTTTTCATGTCATCCCACCAGAAGTACTCTTTCAGGTCCCTATACGTCTTCGTGCTTCCAGGATGAATAGAGAATGAAGAACTATGAGCCTCATCCAGCATCTCCTTATTTAATTCGGGGATGGGAGGAACAGAAACACGATTCCTGAACATTATTATCCCTTCACAATCGAAGTTGAATTCAGGAACATTTCTCACCTTCTTTTGTAACTCTACATCTTCTTTATGTGCCTCTTTAATCTTCGAATGTATAGATGGTTGAACATTCATTTGATAAAGATAATATCATTCCTTTACATTATAATTTCAAGATCTGTCCTTTGTAAATCCATAAATATTGGATCTTTTTTTATCCTCATCATGGATAAACAATTATGGTCTTGTCGACTTAATGCGTCTGAAACCTTGTTTTCTTTCCCAGGGTGATAATGAATTGAGCCGTCGTAATCCTTAATCAGCTCCAACTATCTTATTTGGTGCATATTCATCTCCTTTTGTGTGAAAATATACTTTAAACTTTTATGATCAGTATAAATGTCATACCTTTCACCATAAAGATAATGCCTCCAAATCATTAATGCAACAATTACCGCAGCTAACTCCAAATCATGAGTTGGGTAATTTTGCTAATGGATTTTCAACTGTCATGAGGCGTAAGCTATCACCATATCATTTTTCATTAAAACACACCCTAGCCCTTTCTTGGATGCATCAATGTAGATCAAAAACCTTTCTCCACTACAAGGCAGTGTGAGCACAGGTGCACTGGATAACCTTCTTTTTTACTCCTTGAAATTCTCTTCACAATCCTCTATCAAAGAGAACTTAACTCCTTTTCGATTAAACCTGGTGAGTGGATTATATAATCATGAAAAATATTTCAAAAAACGTCGATAATATCTAGCCAAACCAAGAAAACTTCGGATCTCAGTCAGTTTTGTTGGTCTTGACCATCTTTCGATAACCTCTGTTTTTGCTAGATCCACAAATATCCCCTCTTTTGAGATTATGTGACCCTAAAATGAAACTTTTTTAAGCCAAAATTCAAACTTGGTAAATTTGGCATAGAGCTTCTCCTTTATCAGCGTCTTCAATACAATTCTCAAGTGATCATCATGTCCTTCCTTACTCTTTGAATAAATAAGAATTTCGTCTATAAAGACTACTAAAAACTGATCAAGATAGTCTCTAAGGACTCTATTCATCATATCCATGAAGATAGTAGGGGCATTAGTAAGACCAAATGGCATCACTATAAATTCATAGTATCCATACCTTGTACGGAAAAGACGTCTTTGGTATATCCTCCCTTTTGACCCTTAATTGATGATACCCTGAACGAAGATCAATCTTTGAAAAGTATTGAGCTCTGCGTAGTTGGACAAATAAGTCATCAATTCACGGGAGATGATATTTGTTCTTGATAGTGATCTTGTTAAGTTCTCAATAATCAATGCAGATTCTCATTGAAACATCTTTCTTATTAACAAACAGAACAGGTGCTCCCCAAGGTGATGAACAAGGGAATATGAATCCCTTATCAAGATTATCTTGGAGTTTCATCTTCAATTTCTGCAACTCAATTGGGTACATTCTATAAGGTGTCTTTGAAATGGGAAAAGCACCCGGAACGAGTTCTATTGAAAACTCAACTTCACGATTTGGTGGAAGACCTGGAAATTCCTCCGGAAACACATCATCAAACTCCCGTAAAATGGGCATATTCTTAATCGTGAGCATCTCACCAACCATTTGAGATAAATAAACTTCATTTAGTGGAATCAAGACCCATAAGATGGAAGAAATTTCCACTGGAAGGTTATGTTCATCCTGGCATCGATAGACGATCATAGATTGATCTGGAATATGAAATGTGACTTCCCGTCTTTGGAAATTTATATAAGCTCCATATAAAGAAATTCAATCCATGCCAAGAATCACATAAAATTCCACTATAGGAAGGATCACAAGATTTTCAGGAATCACTTTCCCACAAACATCAATTGGAGAAGAATTGAAATCTTTTGATGCGACTGTTGTGCCATTAGGGGTTGTCACAGCTAAATCAACATCTAATTGTTGAGGTAATATGGCGATACCCTTAGAAAATTCATCAAAAATAAAAGAGTGGGTGGATCTAGAATCAAATAAAACATTTTCTAATTTAGCGTGGATGGTAAGTGTACCTTTCACCACTTCGTTATTGTACTCCACATCACTGATCGAAATTGCATGTGACATTCCTTTGTCTTTAGCCTTAAGAGTTTGTTGACGTCGATCATCATCAACAACCCTAGGATTATGGAATTTATTAGCATAATGCCCCATTTCCTTGCACTTGTAACATTGAAGTTTAGGAGGTGCACTCTGTGTAGCCTTTTCATTGTTTGCGTCACTAGACATATTCTTCCCATCATTGCAGCATTCAAATGTCTGATGACCTTCCTTTCCACATTTGAAACATTTACTTGTCCCTTTAAGACTACTCCCTCCATGTTTCATTCCACACCTTGAGCATAAGGGAAAACTCATCTTCTTTTCAGTGTGGTCTTTAGATTTCCCTTTGAACTCCATTTTCCACTTCTTATCAAACTCATATGACTAATGGGTTACTCCAATCTCCATCTCAACCTTCAGAGCACATCGAACGATTTCCTTGTAGATATTGAATTCCCTTATGGCCAACACCCTTCAAAGACTAGGTTTTAATCTACTAAAGAATCGATAGATCTTACACTCAGGTTGGATAATAATACCAGAAGTGTACCTTGCAAGTCTTGTAAAATTTTCTGTGTAGGTACCAACAGATTCATCATCGTTTTGCTTTAGTTCAAGAAACTCCTTCTCCATCTTTGTTCAAAGAATAAGAGGAAAGTACTTATTGAAAAATAAGTTCTTGAACTTGTCCCATTCCATGGACTCAATTTCATCCCATGGCCTCGTATTCTTGATAAGATCCCACCATTGATCAGCTTCACCTTCCAAATGATAAACTGCTAAGACGACTTTATCATGTTCAGAACATTGAAGAACTGAAAATATCTTTTCAGTGGTACTGATCCATTGTTCAGCCACTAATGGAGCAGTAGACCCACTGAATGAGGGTAGACGCTTCCTCATGAAGGATTCAAAAGAATTTTTCTCCTTCCTTTGCTCGTTTGGAAGTCCTTCATGATTCATAGCTTGATAAAGTTGTGTGAGCATGGCTACATGATTTTTCATTCCAACTCCCATAATATTTGGTTGCTCAGGGGGACAATCATTGCATTTCCCATCACATTCCTCATTAACACGGTTCCTTCAGGTTCCAGCCATTGACTAATACCAAGAAGAATAGTGTGACCAATAGTAATTATAATAGGAAAACCACAAAATCAAGAATAAAATTTCACACATAATGTATTATCATAGGTTGTTAATGGCCATTTTTAAAACACTAAGATTGTATTCTATGCGTAGAATTATCCTTAGGGTTCTTACTAAGGATTTCAAATCCTAGTTTCCAAAGGTTAACTATACCTTTCCTCTAATACAAACTATAACGACCCATGTTTTACATACATTGCTATTACTTCAAAATTAAAGCACACTTATTACAACATATAACAAAACCATGAAGGGAGTGTATAGGTATAGTGTCTTTAGAAACTAGGAAACATAAACAACTGGTTCATAAATCATCTACATTTTATCCCTTTTATTTTGTCACATCTATAGTCCATTTTGGCATATCTTACTTAATATCCTTCTTCTTGACCTGGGGAAAAGAAAACATACAACAAGGGTGAGCTCAAACGCTCAGTAATGGTAAAAAATGAAATATCATTCGTATAATATTCATAAGAACATAGAATTTTGAAAATACTAACCTATAAAAGAGATCACAATATCATAACACTACTACAAATACGGCCTTTATCAGCACTAAAAATGGCCTTTATCAGCGCTAGAAAAAGCGCTGATAAAGCCAGTGTAGATAAAGGGTGGGTCCCCTTTATCAGCGCTCTGAAAAGCACTGATATTGGACCCCTTTATCAGTGCTTTTTTTAGCGCTGATAAAGGGGTCCCATATAAGCACTTTTTTTATCAGCGCTTTCATTTCAGTGCTGATAAAAGACCATTTTATCAGCGCTTTTTTAAAAGTGCTGATAAAAGGTAAAAAAATTTAAAAAATTTAAAAACATTTAAAAAAATACTGCCAATCGGGGGGCTTTTATAGCGCTTGAGCCCCCCCCCCCCCCTTTACAGTGCTTTTCTGCCCATGTACATCGCCCCGCGCACCCCTACACCCTTTAACAGCGCTTTCTGCTATATTCCCACATGCGTGCGTGCCCCTGCCTCCACCAGGATTTGAACTCGAGACCTCCCCCCTGCGCGCCTAAGCCTTTACCACTACTCTATTTTGATTTGTCTTCCAATTCATGATATCTATATATATATATATATTTAGTTATATTTATTTGTATACTAATATATATTTATATTAATATATATATAGTTATATTATAATATAAATATAGTTATATTATAATATATATATATATATATAATTATATTATAATATATATATATAGTTATATTAATATATATATAGTAATATTAATATATATATATAGTAATATTAATATATATATATATATAGTGATATTAATATATATCTATATATATATATATATATATTTAGTTATATTTATTCGTATAGTAATATATATTTATATTAATATATATATATATATAGTTATATTAACATATATATAGTTATATGAATATATATATATAGTTATATTAATATATATATATAGTGATATTAATATATATATTTATAGTAATTCTAATATATATATATGTAGTTATATTAATATATATATAGTTATTAGATTAATATATATATATATAGTTAGATTAATATATATATATATATAGTTAGATTAATATATATATATAGTTCGATTAATATATAGGTATATAAATATTCATATATTTGTATTTTAATTAAAATGGATGTTAGTTATTATTTAGATGAAGCTAATATATTTTATATGTAAATATATTTTATTATTTATATTTATAATTAAATTTTTAGGTTTGAATATTTAAAAAATATGAATATATTGTTATATTTTTTATTATAAATAGCAGTGCATTATAAAAAAGGATGAAATTTCAAAGACATAATATCAATATGAATGTAATACCTTGGAATAAATTCAGACCGCTCCAAAAAAAATCCAATAATACACCCTTAAATGAGGGTGAAAATCCACAAAATGTTAAAAAATCGGGGTACCCCGACTAAAAACTCAGTTTTTGTAGGACTTCTGGGCCTCTTTTGTCCTTGAAAATCGCTTGACCGGGGTGACCCCGGTTAAAGCGACATAGAGCCCGTCGCCGGCTTCGATTTGATATGTGGTAGTGCTCAAACGGACACCCGGATCAAAAGTTATGGCCGTTTGAAGTTCGAGTTGCGTTTTCAACATATTTTGGATCTTTTTATAATTTTTTTAATTTTTTTAGTCTTCAAATTGTTATTAAATGACTATTAATCCATAATTATTATCAAATTATTAATTAAAAATATTTTTTTAATTTTTTAAGAAGCCATTTTCATTAAATATCTTATATATAAAGTATAATAAGTGTAAATGTACATTTATAATTATCTAAAATATATTTAAAAATTATATATTATATTTATATAACTATATAACTATATTTATATATTAATATATTAATATATTTTTAATTTTTTTTTGAAGTCGACCCTTTATCACCGCTTTTTCGTTAGCGCTGATAAAGGGGGGGCACTGCGAAAAACTATTTTTCTGGTAGTGTAACATGGGATAAATCATAATAGTGAAACGCAATCCCAATAATCATAACGTAAAACATTAAACTTTGTTTCATACACACATAAACATATATAATCATTTCATAGTAGTCAGGACTCATTGCCAAGACTATCTTAGCGGACAAAGTCCATTTCTGAACGGAGTTCACTCCTCGTTTCAATCATGTTTCATTGAACCGATTTAACATGTCGTTCTAGCCATGTCTATCTCATGAGATATAAATCATTACCCAATTCATTGGAGGGAGATATAGTTCCCACCCATCTCATAATGAAACCATTCATATGTGTTCCACAAAATCGTAAATCATACATCATAGTATAACCCATGTAATAATAATGGAAATCTTAAACATCATTCAATCATAACATAATCCATATAAGATAGAAAGAACATCATAAAAATAATTCCATCATAACATAATAAAATCAATTTAAAAATAGGTATACAAACAGAACCCTATATTATCTTAGATGGAAAATAATTGTGATGAAACACTTGAACTCCATTCTTGAGGAAAATATCATTTCTACTTCAAAAACATTTTCCTTTCATAAAATGTCATATAATTCTAAAATAAAAGAAGTTTATTAAATAAACTTGAAAACTTGTAAATTATGCTTCATGTAAATAATGTTCTAAAAATCTATTCATGTCGTATAAGATAAAAAAAGACATTCTTCTCGGACTTTGGCCGGAAAAGTCAAAAACTACATCGTACGGAAAATGAAAAAAGATTCCTTCATATCTTTAACTAAAAACTCACCAAAGGGTAAAATTAGATTTAAAAAATTATAGGTGGATGGATATAATATTACATATTGAGGAAACATGGATGTGGATGATAAATATTCCCCAGTAAATTCTGAAGCATAAACAATATCAGATAAAAATGAGATTTTGTTATTTTCCCTTACCTTAGGTCCGATTTTCTTCATACATGTCTGAACCTCTTGTATAATGATTTAAATAATGTTATTTACTTATTTTGGAATCTTACTCATTATTATGATATCATATATGGTCATATTCTTAGCTTCTTATTGGTAATATTTCATTGTTACTTGTTATTCGGGTGTTTATTGCTTTTTGTTCTTATGCGTGTTTTGTCAAATAAATACATATTCTTCTTTTAGGTTATAGATACCTCATTTAAATAATGGTATTAGAGTAATATATATCATATTTATTCATTCAATTAATTTATATAATCATTATGTAATGACGATAATGTAGAATGAGTCGCATCACATCGTGGAGACGGTAGGTCGTACGTACGCACGAGCGATGATATCATTCCCATGATCGTGGAATTTTATTGAAGTGTATGTATACTATTCCAGAATCAATATCACTTTATAATAAACATTTATAGTTATTATTTCCACCATTATACCCATCCATGTATGGTGGTGGTGGAAAATAGATTACACCACGGCGTGGAGACGGTATTTCCTACGTACGCACACGCGATGATTTCGTTTTCCATAGGATAGATAGATGGTGAAATAGGGTTGTTTCATATTTATAATAACATATCAGTATATTAGTGATACTTATTTTATTACTTCATAATGAAACAACTAAAGAATAAGATGTAGAAGAAGAAATAAAGTTGAAAGAATCGGTAACGGATATTACCTCTTCTTCAACATGCCTCTTTGAAACCTCCTCTTAGGGCACTTTGATTGGTCTTTGAAGAAGACCAGGACCTCTAGGATGTTTATATGGAAGTGGATAAGAGAAATTGGCAGGGTTTGGTGGATCATGAAGGCTCAAAGTGGTGTGAGGAGTAGAGGGAGGATGTGCCCTTTTATAAGGGAGGAGAGGGGCACCTTAGGAAAAACTTTAAATATTATTTTATTATAAATTCATATTCGGTTTTTAATAGCTCCAAATTGATTTATTTAGAAGCTAAGGTGGGGATGGGTCGAATTCCTCTCATCCAATAGTTTTTAGACAACTTTCAGTTACTATTTTATCCTTATCATTTAGATTTAACTCTATGTAAAATAATTTAACTTTTACCGTGTCTTCTTGTTGTTTTACACTATATGGTTAATAAACATACTATAACAAGACAAACGAACCCCCAGTTGTTTATTATTAATATAAATAACCTTATCAAAGTCATTTTTCCGAACCCTAGATTTTTATGAATAAAATAAAAATTAATAATATAATATTTGTTTTAAAAACTATTTTACGTAAATTTTGATAGTATTTGGTAATTGATTTTTGTGAAAATCATAACAGCGTGATTATTTCAAAAAAAGATAATTAAATAAATAATAACATGTCATATTAACCTAGAAAATTATTGAAATTCATAAAAAGTCTCAAATTACATTTATTTGGGTATTTATAACATCAATTATGTTAATATTTCATTACTAAGATACTTACTGCATCATCATTGTGTCATAAATAAATTACATTATTTAATGTATAAAATTATAAATAAAATACCAATATGTATGAAATATTTTTATCTTTCTAATTAAATTCTATATTCTAATTTATCTTATGTATAACCATATATTAAAAATGATTTAGTTATTAAACTTTGATTTTAACTATTTTAACCCTTCTTTAAATAAATTAATAATAAATGTCCTAATATAATCCAAGTGGACCTAAATGGTCATATTTTATTCCTAAGGTTGTTTTTGGTCTAATTACACTTATCCAGTAGAATTATGACATGTGTTAGGGTAATAATAATACCATTTTTACCCTTAATTACCCTATTTACTTTTAACCGTGGTAAAATAAAAGTAAAACATTACTATTCACCAAAAATTATTTTCGTCTCATTGAACCAAATTTTAGTCCTTGATATTAACCGTGTCTCTCAGATTTTTGATATTCCACTCACAGAAGTGGTAAAATTTTGTTTTATATAAATTTTCAAACTCTCATTGGAGGTGGGTAAAAAACGGTGAAAAATTCAATAAAATTGTTATATATCTAAAATTATTATAAAATGACTCTAATGAATTACTTTGAACTTTTATAGGATTATGTATCAATTTTGACCTAAAAGAAATTTCAATAGAATAAATAATTACTTAAATAAAAATTTGGTTTTTAAATAGTAACCTAGTGTTTTCACTATTCGTCAAAAAATGAAAGATTTTAGAAAACTACCAAAATTTCACCCTAGGATAATTTCGATATTATGAATCCAAAAATGAAGTCCATTTCAAAAAATAAAATTTCAAATAGTGGGTATTACTATTCATAATGACCAGTTTTAATAATATTTTAATAGCATATCGTTGTTTAGTGAAACTCGGTATTGCGTACAATGCAAGCTATCAAGGAATGATGCGACTACGTGTAAAGCAAGCCAAGCTAGTGTTGTTTGTAGTGAAAGATTCCTTTTATGATGTATATAACATAATAACAAAATATTTCTCATAAAAATCTCAGGTGTTACAGATAGAATCTAGTCCACTATGATAGTAAGGATAGTTAATCTTGTACTATTAAGGAAATTATTTTTGATGTTTTTGTGAATGTCAAAATTCCATGTATTACTCCAATGTTATGACATAATGGAACATTTTCTATAATTACTTTATATTTAATTTCTTTTTAACAACCAATCTTTATACCATGACTCATGTTTACAAACTATGAAATGTAGTGTATAGAATTAAAATGTCAATGTCATGATTTCAAACCATTGTGACCATTAGTATCTCCCTTTTCTCCCATACTTAATATTTGAGCTCACCCTTTCATGTCTTTAATTTTCCTATGTTATGAAGAAAGGTTTATAGAATTTTTTTTATAAGAAGGGTGATATTTGTGAATGGATTATTGGGAGAATATTTTGAACTAGTTAATTATGTGTCCATGATTCAAAAGATTATATACCTATACAATTTATGTATGGATAATTATAATATATCATGAATATTATTTAATAATATGTCATATATATATAATAGGAATCACTATAGTTGTTATCAAACAAAGGTTTTTTTACCCTTGGAAATGAGGTTGAGAAAAACTCAATAAGAACACTGGTTATGTATATATGTATAGAATAATACCCAATTATATTGATAATGGTCATGGATGACATTTCATAATCCTACAGTGTCATAGATCTAAAAGAAGCTATCAACTTTTTTACATCCTATAAATTATTTTCTTGATTATAAGATTGACCACTCGGATTAAAGACATCTAATGTTAATGATAACCATTTTAGTTTTAATAAGTGTTTAATGATAAGATAAAAATGTTTAGGTTGTTACACGTATACTCAAATATGGATATATATAATTTAATATTAGTTATATGAATTCAATTATATCATTAAAATTCTATCGGTATGTTAATTCATATCCTCTAGGATTATATATTGAATTATAATAGAAAGCACCTAATGGTACAATGATCGAAACTCAATTCAATGATTCCTTTCAGGTGGATGTTTTCAAGTATGTGATTAATTTAAATATTTTTATTCACCCTCTATTTGAGTTTTATGTTATCTTAGTCATGGATTTTTTCTATTTAAATAAATCCCATATGAATTTTATATTAAGGGAAGTCACTTTTTAAATTCTATAGCAGCCATAGATTGTCTATCAATGATACAAAAAATATGAACATCTGATTGATGTTACATCCACTATATGGGTCCTGATTGCTATTAAAAATTGGTATTTATGTGATGTGATTGGGTAGAAACTCAGTAACAAATATATTCCTATTTTCTAAGAGTTTTTCATTTCATTTCGGAAAAAATTTTTTGGACTTCCCCCCAATCTGGAAGTTGAGTTCTTGATAGAACTCTTACCTTGTTCTACACCAATTTCAAAGAGTCCATATAGAATGGAATTAATTGAGTTTCATCAACTAGTGAAGAAAATTTTATAGGATCTGTATAAGATATTCATTCAACAAATTTCATCACCATTTGGTTAATAGTTCTTTTTATTTAGAAGAAAGACATATCAATGAAACACTATATTAATTATTGATAACATAACTAGATCACTATCAAGAATAAGTATCATCTACCTTGTATTTTGGAATTCTTTAAAGAACATAATGGATATAAATAATTATCCAAGATTGGTATTCATTACATATTTAATAAATTTAGGGTCAAGAAGGAGGATATACCCAATACGGTATTTTGTACAACATATAGACACTTTTATTTCATAGTGATTACATTTGGTTTTACTAATTCCCTTTATATCATCATGGATTTAATGAACAGATTATTTTGATATTATGTTGATTAGTTAATGGTAGTATTTATAGACATTATTTATATATTTTAGAAAGAGTAAGTAAGATCATAAATATCATTTGAGGATTATTTTGAAGAAACTAAAGAAAGTTAAATAATTTAAAAAATGTAATAATTGTGAATTATGGGTTCGGAAATATTCATTCTTTGGTTGTATAATATCAATTAAGGGAATATCAATAGATCCTTAAATGATATATTTTTCTAAATGTTCTCCTAGAACAACCAATATCACTAAAATCCATATTTTTCTTGTTTAGTTTGGATATTATCAATTATTTGTGGATAATTTTTCAAGAATTTATAATCCAATCACAAAGTTAAATCTAAATGGAGCTATGTTCCTCTAGGAAAATAAATGTGAAGAAAAATTAGAGATGCGAAGAGAAGGTAAATTTGTACACCCGAACATACTATAACCTATACTGGATAAGGTTTTATTAATTATATTCATGTGTTGAAGAAAGGATTTGGATTCATTAGCATGTAGAATATATGATTTTAGATTATCCGTGATAATTGATTGTATTTGAGAAATATTACCCAACTCATGATTTGAAGTTATCTATAGTAATTTTTCCATTAACGATATTTAGGAATTATATTACAAAATAAAGGTGTGATATATATATCGGTCATCAAATTTTATGTTATATTTTAATGAAATAATAATTGAATATACACCAAAAAACATGGTCATAGTTGATTAATAATTATAAATTCTTAATAAATTACTCCCTATGGAATGGAAAAATGGAGGTACATACCTGATGTTTAAAGGATCATGCTAGATTACCTATGATGAATATCACACATGATCTTATATTTCTAGACTTGTAGTGGTTGGATCTAAAAATATGAATGATGGGGAGAAATCATAATGTTCTCAAATGAGTTTTCAACGATCTATCCAGGTGAAATTTACAGTTTTGTAGAATGAAGATGTAGAGCTATAAAATATGGTGTCAAATTTTCATGAATTATATAGTTATTGTGTTGGAGTGATAAGGTTCCTGAAATATGTATTTTTTGTCCATAACATAATTGAATAAGGATTTATTGTATGAGACACAGAGTTATTAATTATTTATAAATCATGGAAGTATAAAAGATATATATAGATCTGAATGTGTATTTCCAGTGGGATAGTGTGTAGACAGATACAATTAACTATTCATATTGATGCTTGGGATGCCAGGAAGGTAAGGATGAGGGATATAAGCCTAAGGGGGTGTTATAATTATTACCCACACTAGAATATAAATTAGAAAACAACACCTTGGATTTTGTTATTGGACACCCCAAAACATCCAAAGGAAATAATTGTATATGGGTTGTACTTGATATCCCTGTTAATTATTTACACATAATTTCCATTAGATAATTTTTTAATCTATATCAACTTTAATGAATTTATATTTTGGATGTAGTATGGTTTATCAGGTCCCACATTCTATTATATCTAATAGGGTTATATGGTTTACCATAATGTTTTAGTGAAGACTTTAGTAGTCTCTAGATACAAATTTATGGTCCAGACCTCCATATCATCTAGTGGAATATGGTCATTCTAAGGGAAAATTTAAAATACTAGATGATATCATTAGATTTTGTTCTATGGATTTTAATTTTTTTTAGATCAACATCTTCCTCTAGTTGAGTTTTATTACAAAAATATGTTTCCCTTGATCATTCACTTGGATCTATATGAATACCTCCATAAGAGAAAGTGTATAACACCAAACTTTTGGGATGATTTTTGATAAATAAATATATTGGGACCTGATCAAGATGAGAAAATATAAGAAACAATTATTTCCCTTCAATTTAACATCAATTAATCTTGTAGTCGATAGAAAAAAGGACGCTAATCATCATTGATGTGATCTAGAATTTCATGTTGGTGAGTAGGTGATTTTTAAAATTTCTTCATCGAATACATTTATGAGATTTGGAATGATTTTAAAAATCATTTCATGGTATATTATCCCTTTAGAGACTCTTGATTGAGTATGGACATTATATTATCTCTTGGTGCTTCCATCTAACCTCTCTCAAGTTCATGATGTGTTCCAAGAATCTCCCCTGAGAATGCACATACCTGATCATTCACATGTACTACATGAATTGGTCATACTACTAAGGAATGATATTTATTATTACGAATAACAAATATAAATCTGGGATCATAGTGATAAATTCCATAAAATAAGGCAACTCACCTCGTGAGAGTTCTCTTGAGTAATCAAAATTTTGAAGTAGCTACATGGGAATCTAAGGATGTGATGAAATAATGATTTCCTCAATTGTATTTCTGAGAGTGAAAAATTATATGGGAAAACAATATTTCTAGGCTGGAATAATATAACAACCTTGTATTTTATGAAATATTTTTTTAATGAATTTGATTTCATCGATAACATGAATTACCCGAAAAATTGTGTTTTAATGAATCGTGATGTACTATTAAAATATTATTATTTAATAATATCAAAAGACATAATATTAGATGCTATGAAAGGGAATATATTAATTATAAAAAATCTATGGATACATGTGTGTAAATTATTTATTTGATAATCCATTAATTAGAAATAAAAATAAAAACCAATTTAAAGTAAATGAAATATTTTTTAGAAAATAATTTTTTATGAAAAGAATGTATTTACATGTTAATAAATTAAATTATTCACTATTGGAGAATTATATTAATGAAATTTTTATATTATATAGTTAATGTAATTTTTATCATTTATTTTATTTTTTCTACTCATGGGAGAAGAATAATCCAATTTTAATTCTAAACATGTATTTAAAAAAAGAGGTTTTCAAAGTGTGTTATGCAATTATTTTAAAATAAATTTATACCATTTTTAGATTTTGAATTTTTTAAAAATGTATTAAATATTTTTAATCAAGGGGATCATGTTTGGTAAACATATCCCGTTCATTGTTGGTTAATATACATAGAGACTATTTCAAAATTTATCACCCCGGTAAAGTGTAAATTGGGTTAATCATTTTTACAACTATGTGATAAGGACTTAATTTTTCATCCAAATTATTATTGGATGAATTTAATTATACCCTTTTCAAAATAGGATTTAAATAGATCTATTTAATGGGTAATTCTCCATAAATATTACCTATATAATATTTAAATCGAAAAAGTTACAAAATTTCACTCTCTTAGTCTAAAATTTCACTTATGTGTCCATATAGAGACTAAATAAAGTTATGAAAGATTTTGTGTATCTATATTTATATTAATGAAATTATTATTATTATATAAATTAATTTATTATTTTTATTATTTCCATAATTTCATTAAATGATAATGAAACATTGATGTAGTATATCTCCAAAAAAAATATAATAAATAATTTTTAAAAAATTAAATGTAATATAATTTTAGAGTGTTAATGTGAATTTGTTTTTGATGATTTTTAAATATTATTGTTATTTTAAAATTTTATATTCTTCTTCAAATATTTTATTTATGACTTTTATGTGAAATCAAATTAATGGAGTTTAAATTTCAAACAATGATATTTTATTACAGTAATATTTTATTAAATTACTTATAAAACATAAAAATATTAATATAGTATGAGGGGGATAATATATAGTCTAAATTTTCATACCATTATCATTTATAGGGTATTTGTGGAAATTATAATTTGGAATGTCTATAATATATTTTAATCTTTTTGGATAATCAAAGAGTTCTCTACCCCTCAATTATTAAAGGGAATCCATAATTTCTCTTATTCACACTAATTTGAGCATCCAATAATGACCATCCTCTAACATGATCCACAATACAAAAAGTTATACACATCAAAATATGTTCTTTTATTCACAGAATATCATCCATTTAATCCTTATGAGGAGACTTAAAGGTGTTCTTTCAATGGAGAGGTAATTTCCTTAACTTATCACTTTGTTTTTTATTCTTTATTTAAATCCATTGTATTTTTTATATATTTTAAAAAATAATATCCTTAGTATATTAAATATATTTAAATCTTATTATTATTATTAAACCACCATTATACACCATCTTTCCATCATATGGAAAGTGAAAGTATCACTTGTGCATACACACAACTTACAATCTCTACAAACGATACAGTTAATTTATCATCACCCGATTTTATGGATGGATGTTTTGAGGGGTTTAATTTTACAAATGAAAATTATGAAATATTTATATTTATAGAATTATAACATCATATAATGCTTCTTACCTTCCAAACCATTGAAAACTGATAATGTCACTCATGCATGCGTGTGGAGTGCCACCTCAATGAAGAAATGATATTGTTTTCAATTTAATTTTACATAGAAGGTAGAAAAATACGCATTTAATGAATATCGATATTATATATGGTAAATTAGTTATTTTGGAATTATGACTTATTATTTACCTTTCATTCATTACATCCTCTGAAAAATGAAAACGTAGTTTATACATGCGTACGACCAACCATCTCCATGAACTGTGTAATTCATTTTTCTAACTATTATTTTATGGATGAATCTAAAAAAGTATATAATTAATATATATTCAATTTATATTATTATTTAAAATCTTGAGATGATGGTATAATGATCAATATACAATGACCAATACTACCAAACCAAAAAAACAAGAAAAACAAAGCGGATATCACCTGGAATACTAAATTACATGAATAATTGTTAAAAATTATAATAAAAGTTTATTAACTAAATAATATATGATAGGATATATTTTTTTAATTTTCTAAAATAAAATTAAAATAAATCAATATATATCTTACTAGAGGATCAACCATATATAAATGATCTCTGACATATAGAAAAGGAATTTCATCTCACTTTTATTTCTGTAAGACACATTCCATATTTACCACTTGATTATTTTATATATTGTATATACATCAGAAGAATTTATTTTATTATTATTATTATTATGGTTATTTTTATTTACAAATCCAATTATAGTTCTTTATTTCATTGGTCTTATGAATCAAATGTCACCCAAGTAGTAAGGGTTTTATGTTATAATTTCATATTTTATCAAGATTTACTGTGATTAAGTTTTTTATAAAATATATTTTGATATATATCTCAATAAATTATTTAATTTTATTCCCATATGTTAATTTCATGAAAATTTATGTTTTCCTTTCATTTTCTTCTTATTAAGTACTCAAGTGGTAAAAACTTAGTTTCTAAGAAAATTATGATTATTTCTCCCATCTCTTAAATAATATTTTATTCTTATACTTGTTTTATTAAAATGTTTTAAAGAATTTTTATACTATTATTTCATTATTTTTTACCTTCACCTTTACAAATGTTTGAATTTAAAGAAATAAAATAAATAAATATTTTTTTCTTATTCTGAACAACTTATTTTTTTTAACTTTTTCCATAACATTTAAAGGAGTGATTTAATAACTTATACAACATGAAATTAATTTACATACTTCATGAAAAATCAATTATTTTATGATTCACTGAAAATTAAATATGCTTACTTTCAAATAACAAATTTTCAATTTTATTTTTGAAATTTTTTGATTTTAAATAAGTGATTCCAAATTAAAAAGGTATATTTTATTTAGAATATTAGTTTCCTTTTACTAGTATTTCCATTCATCAAATCCAATAACCCTTTATTTCACTTATGATTCAATGGGGATTGATCCAATGATACCATATGTATTCTTTTTTCTGGATGGTTTATATTTTTTATTAATATAAGTTTGTGAAACCTCATTATCTTCAATAGATTTTTCTATAATGAAATTATGTATTATTTATAAAACCCATTACTTTTCCATGGTTTATTCTAGGATGAACTGTTTATAAAAAATTAATCTTCATTTGTTATAATATTATTAATGTTTTATGGCCTTGTCGAACACATATGAATGATTTTCTTTAAGTGACGAGTGGGACCTATATCTCTCTCCAATACATTAGGTAAATATTGATATCTAGTTTGAGAAACAGGACATGAATATAAAGTGAACCCAATTCATTAAGGGATTGTACCCACTATTTATGTAT
This sequence comes from Viscum album, assembly GCA_963277665.1. NCBI lineage: Eukaryota > Viridiplantae > Streptophyta > Magnoliopsida > Santalales > Viscaceae > Viscum > Viscum album. Next base: position 204,122,327 of record OY728121.1, read on the forward strand.
TTGGAGTTACCAATGACTACTAATATGGTTTGGGGAGTTGGAATATTCCATTGTTCTACTCATTGATGTGAACCTTAACTACAATGATGGTAAGGTAGTGAACCCAATCCACTATGATAGACCTAGCTGTGAAGCCTTAACTTATAAGGAATTAAAAGTATATGCTTATGTGTATTCCCCAATTCCATATTTTATATCAATGTTATTCACTCATAGATTTTTGTCTTTGATTATTTTATGAATCATGGCTTATTAACTTCTATTCATTAAGCCTTGACTCATGTTTATGATCTATGATATTTAAGGTAAGTGTTTAAAATGTTAATCTCATGATATTATACACTTTTTCATGTTATTTTTAGGTGATAATTGACATCTCCCTTATTTACCCTAACTAGGATTCTGAGACAATCATTTCTTATGTTTCCTTTTCGTTGGTTATAAGTAATTTTTTATTAATGATATGTCAAAGAAAGGTTATATTTATGAAGGATTTAATGGGAGACTATTATGAACAAGTTGATTGGTGTAAAAAATATCAAAGATACTAAAACTATATTATTCTAGCATTGATCATTATGATATTTAATTAATATTAATCTTTTATATTTAATATCTATATATGAATAGTAGTGGTCGGTATATTGTAATGAACTGAACTCTGTAATAATATTTATTTCTTAAATTTTGGGTTATTTTATACTCAACAAAACTATATCCTTTAATTAATGAAGTGATTATAATTAAATGAGACCTTTGAGATTTGGTTGTTATATGATCATTGGTCAATATAACCCTTATAAACTAAACTCTTTACATTATAATTATTGTTTATAAATATAGGTGATCATGGATATCTAATATAGAATGAAGTGTCGATGGCCTCATCTAGTAGACTCAGGCCATATGAATCCCATATGTCAGAGCTTGGGAAGGTGGTAGAATCTATGGGCTTTCCTCTGGACCTAGCCCAATATAAGCTTCAACATGTGAATCTTGAACAGAATTGCCTTAGGGAGATGTTCAAGAAGATAGAAATCACCACTTGGGAATTTTTGTCCAAGCTACTACATGATTATATCACTATAGCACACCTTACACTTATGTCCTATGCTGGTGTTATAAGGGGCTATGTAACAAGGCCTTAGATACTTTTTTGTAACCCCTTGTTTAAATAAAATGGTTATTTATTTTATGGTAAAATTTGTGAATACCAAATGGCTGAATAAATGTAGGATTAATTTATATATGTTCCATATTACTATTGAATTTTGGAAAAAAGTGTATTTTAAAATATTTATGTTAACATTAAATAATTAAAAATGTAAAATAATTTTCAAAAAATGTTCTTCTGCAGTTGTGGCCAGTATGAAATTTAGAGTTTAATAAGATTATTATAATTTTTGTAAATACTAATTTATGAATAGTAACATACCCATATGAATTGAAATGAATAGTAATCCCACTAAAAAAATAGAAACCTTTCCCATGAATGAATAAATACAACTTAGACATCATAAAAATGAAAAAATGATCATAGTATAAGTTTTCATATTTTCATATTTCATAAATACTTTATTTAAAATTTAATAAATTAATTAATAATTTAAAATGGAACTTTATTTTCATAAAATGTAATCATAAATAGTTATCTTCTTGTCTTATGGTTATACATTAATTTTATGGGACCTTGATTACTTTTTCATGGTGTTACAAAACTTGATATAGATTTATAGTTGTTTATTTGGAATAAATAATGATTTTACATAAAATTTAAATTAAAAATATTTAGAAATTTACTTTCATAAAATGGAGTTCGTTTTTTAATTCAGATCATCAATATTAGGTTAGAGTAAATTTTTGGTATTTTTCTAAAATAGTTGAATTTTTGGTAAATAGTAAAAAGACAGTTTTGGAGTTTCAGATGTTTAATGACACCATTTATAATGTAATAATAATTTAATATATATGCTTGACTTTTGAATAGTAATATATGTTATTTTGTGTCCCATGTGGCCAATACCATGGGAAAATACCTTGTTCAAGCCCATGGTTTGGGAAATACCACATATGAGGTGTCCCTTGGAAATTAATTAATATTCCACCACTTTCCGTATAAATACCAAGAAATTATCTCATTCTTTTCCTTAAAAAATTCTCCTCAACAAAAATATGGTATTTTTACCACCAAATGAGTCCTCCCAAGGTTCCCTAAATCCCCAAAGGTCCCATCCTCAAAGATTTCAAAGATACTCCTCAAGGTATGGGATCTTTTCACCCTCCTCTTTTAAGTCATGACTTCCTTTATGTTATGTCTTGTAGTTTATATTTCATTATGTTGGATTGTGTTCTTATATATCATTCTTGTGGTCAATTTTATATCCACATGTTGGGAGACCCTTTCTTCTCTCATCAACTAATTTTCTGGATTTTTAAGTGTTTACGTTAGCATGCCGAATTTTGTTAAAAGAAATCGCATCTTCTCTGTTGTTTAGTATCAATTCCATGTGGTATATAATTCAAATATCAATAGAATGTTTCTGTTTCTATTTTATTCCATCCATATATTGTTTTATTAATTATATCTGAGTGTTTTACACTTTTCCCCTCTCTTTCATTTGTTTTCTAAAATGATGTTATGTAGCGAATATGCTGCAGAATTTTCCTCTCATAGTCTCTCTCTTTTTCTCAACAAATTCTCTTGTATTATTTATGTGGATACCCAAATATATTTTCATTTCTAGGGTTATTCATCAATACATTAAATGGATCTATTTGATTCTAGAATTTAGATACAAATAACCCTCACTCCCTTTCCATGGGTTATAAATGACATAATGATTATATTTTTTTGTACTTTTTAAACATCAAGATTTTGACATGAAACCCATTTCATGGATTCTATTTGGGTTATGTATGAAATATTTTATTTTGATTTATGTGGATCACATTAAAATAAATACATATTAATTTTTATCCCTGATATCACTCCAATGCATTGGTTAATGAACTAATCTCTAGAGATGGCAAGTTTCATGATACCTTGGTGAATAACCTTAGTAATTTTTATGACGCCTTGGGGATGAACCTTGGTGATATGTTCATTAATGTCTAAATTGAATTTTTTATCCACATATTCTTGTTATGATTCATGTTATTTTCATTATTAAATTCGTCTACTTCCATTTCCCATATCATTAGGTTTTTATCAAGTTCTTATTGATTTCACAAGTAAACTGATTCCCTTTTTTTCCATATTGGGCCTTCTTCTCACCCTTTCCTGTCATGTATGTCTCCAGGTTATGAGATGCAGTAATTTTAATAAGGAATAACTTATGATGAAGCACTAAAATTCAATAGAATAATGTTATATGTTTTCATGTGTTTCTGATCCTGATTTCCAAGACACTAGACTTTAATGATCCTCTGTTTGTAAAATGTAATGAAAAGATATGTAGTAAAAATGCTGGATGCAATAGCTGGTATAAAATGATATTTTAGTTATTTAAGGAAATTAAGATATGAAAACATTAGGTAGAACCCTATAGAAACTTTTAAATATAGGAATACTTCCTTTAATTTTGGTGAGTATTGAGTAAGTGGTTTTTCAATCAAATACATCTCTGCCTTGATCCGAGTTGGTAGAGGTGGCTCTGGAACAGATGTACCTAGGAGTGAAAACTCTAACAAGGAGTTTTAGGCTTGACCTGAGATATCCTCGTATAGGACAACGGGCCTTGCTGCACTCTTGGATACAAAACTCCTGGGGGGATATATTTGGTTAATCATAATCTTTTTATGAATCATTATGAAGGATTTATAGATAAATGTAATTGTTTAATGCATGATGTTTTAAGACATAAAATCCTTTATAGTTTAAATATTCATAAATGAAATAATCCTCTCAATATGGTTTTATTATTTTAGAAAATGGCGGGAAATAGGTGGAACACTGCAAATGGTGATTGCAATAGACCATGCACTAATGAACCTCTGATGGAAGCCGGAATGGAAACATTCATGTGAATGATGAAACAACTGACTGAAGTTATGGAAAATAACATGAATCAAGACGAGAGTCCAATCCCCCTAAAAAGGGAACAAATATATATTTAATCCTTTATGTGTCAATGACCACCAACCATCAGTGAATCTACTGACCCATTGATTGCAGAATGGTGGATCAGCTCTATCGAGAAGATCATTTATGTGCATTAATGTTCTGAACAAGAGAAGGTTACCTTGGCTATTTATCACTTAGAGGGAGAAGCTGATCAGTGGTGGGAACTGATTAAAAACACAAGGTCAATATTTGAAGTTTTAGCTATGAATTGGTAAGAGTTCGGAGGTATATTCTTCAACAAGTATTTCCCTCGATCAATGAGAACAAGAATGGAGAAGGAGTTTCTTGAGCTGAACTAGAAGAACAATGAATCTATGTGAATCTATGAGATGAACTTAAATAGGCTTTTAGGTTACACCTCTAGATTTTTTATGGATACAAATGATAAGGTTGATAGATTCTTCAGTGGATTGAGACCTCATATGTCGAAGAATCTAGCCAACCGCGATTATGATAGCTATAAGGAGATCGTACGAAGTGCGATGAAAGTCAAACTGGGGTTTGATGAGATGCAATGGTCTCATAAATACAATGACAAGAAACTATTAATGGATTCAAGCTTAGTGAGGGGCTTCTATCAAGAAAGAAAAGGTAGGAAAGTGCAACATTCCACATGTAATAGATGTGGGAAGAAGCATTTGGGGAACTTCCTGCTCAAGAGTGGTAAGTGTTACACGTTTTTTAGTGATGGCCACATTGCATGGAATTTTCATAGTGAGGTGAAGCCACAACTTCCTAACAATAATGACAAAGGGAATATGGTTCAGGCCCTACCTGTTGTCCAATCCTATAAGTGTGGGAAAAATGGGATCTTTTCTAATCAATGTCTAAATCTGAGGGCATTGGAGGTGAATCACCCTCAACCTCAGCATAGGACAATAGAACAAGGTCGTACTTTTTCAATCACTAGGGTTGATTTTGATGTGCCAAATGAGGTGTTGAAATGTACTCTTGTTTATCTTTCAAAGAAATAAAGTACATTGTTTGATTCAAGTTCGACCAATTCCTTTATTTCCTCCAAGTTTGCAAAGAATTTAGAATCAACCCCTTATTTTATAAAAGTAGAGTTATCTATCAAGTCTCATTGTGGGATTATCTAAGAATCATTAGTTTTTATAAACTCTAGTATTTACTTCAGTGAGCACAGTATTATCACTAATCTAGTAGTCATTCCCATGCTGGAATTTGACATTATACTAGGGATGGACCGGCTCTCTAAGTATAATGCTAAGATAAATTGCAGAAGAAAGGAAATATACATACTCCTGAATGGAAAACCTACAGTTATCATCCAAAGAGAGATATATCAACTAGTTCTTTGTCTAGAATTACCTCATATATCATTCTTTATGGTGTTGATTAGTGAAGAAGAAGAAGAAGGAAACGTGAATTTGAGCATAGAAAATGACCCCATCATCTAGAAATACATTGACATATTCCTGAAGAGTTACTCGGACCTCCCCCCGAAAGAAAGTTAGAGTTCTCCATTGAACTCATATCTGGATCACATCCAATATCAATGACCTCATAGAGGATGGAAAATGTGGAGCTGGGGGAGTTAAATAAACAACCCCAAGATCTTTTGGAGAAGGGTTTTATCAAATCGAGTGTGTCTACTTGGGGTGCACCAGTTCTCTTTGTAAAGATGAATGTTGGATCTATGCGGCTATGAATTGATTATAGAGAACTGAATGGGAACACAGTGAAGAACAAATTCCCTCTTCCATGAATTGATAAATTCTTTTTCCAACTTCGTGGGGCTTAATTTACCTCTAAGATTGATATTCTGTCTAGTTTTCATCAATTGAGGGTGAAGAAAGAAGATATTCCAAAAACAACCTTCCAGTCATGATATGGGAATTATGAGTTTGTTTTTATTCCCTTCAGACTGACTAATACACCTTCTATTTTTATGGATTTGATGAATTGAATCTTTAAGGACTACCTTGATTATATTTATGTAGTTTTTATTGATTATATTCATATATATTCCAAAAGTCATGAGGAGCATTAGGATCATATTAGGGTTATTTTTCAAACTATATAGAAGGAGAGGATTTCATGGAAGTTCAGAAAATGTGAATTCTGGTTACAACAAGTGGATTTCATGAGGCATATTATAACCAATAAAGGAATCACAATTGACCCTGAAAAGAAAAAAGTAGTAGAGGAGTGGCCTCAGCCTACAACAATAGTTGAGATCCATAGTTTCCTTGGATTTGTGGGATATTATAGGAGGTCTGTGAAAAAAAATTCATGAATTTCTAATACTTTATCCATGATAACCCAAAAAGGTGTCAAGTTCATCTGGAAGAAGGAGTGTGAAAAAAGTTTCAAAGAGATGAAGAAGAGATTGGTTACTTAACCTATGTTAACTTTTCCCTCAAGTGGATAAGGATTCGTTATTTTTGGAGATTCATCTCTGAAAGGTCTTGGGTGCTTCCTCTTTCAAAAAGACAAGGTAATTTCTTATACATATTGACAGTTGAAGACTCCTAAGAAGAACTATCCAAAGCATGATCTGGAGCCAGCTATGGTCTTTTTTGCTATGAAGATATGGAGGCATTATCTTTATGGGGAGAAATGTTATATATACACAGAACATCAAATATTGTTGTATATTTTCATAGAAAATGAATTTATAATGAGACAGAGGAGATCGTTGGAACTTTTCAGTGACAATGATTGTTTAATACATTATCATCCCGGAAGAGAAAACAAATCCATTGATGCGTTAAATAGGAAAGACCCTGTTTTTAATTCCATGATTAGGATTCAAAGAGATCCTTTGATCAATGACCTAGTGATATTGGACATGGGAATTATAAGAGAAGTCAAATCATCAACCCTAAAACTAAATATTTCTCAACCATCATTACTGGATAAGATCAACAATGCTCAAAAAGAAGATCCTTCGTTACAGAAGAAGTTTGATGCTATAAAGGATATGAAGTTTACTAAGTTCAATATCGATTAAGAAGGTGTACAAAAATTTCATACAAGACTATGTGTTACATCTATTCCAGAAATAAATAAGGAGATGATGGATGAAGCTCATAGATCTATTTTCTCTATACATCCTAGAAGCCCAAAAAGGTATAAGGCCCTTCGTGATCATTATTTGAGGGATAATATGAAAATGGAGATTTTTTACTAAACTTCAAGGTGCCTGGAATGTCAGTAAGTGAAGTCATAGTGAAAACTTCCTAAAGGGTTATTGCAACCACAACCCATACTAGCATAGAAGTGGGGAAATATCTCTATGGACTTCGTCCCGTTTCTTCTGAGAACATCCAATGGAAACAATGCGATATGGGTTAATGTGGAGCATCTCACCAAGACTCCCCATTTTATCTCCATTCGGGAAGATTTATCCCTTGATAAAATCAAAAGGATTTACGTGAAGGAAGAGGTATGGTTGCATGGAGTTCCACATACTATCATGTCTGATCATGTTTCAAGGTTCACATCAAACTTTTGGAGAAGTCGTCAACATGCTATGAGAACTAAATTGAATTTAAGTATGGCCTATCACCCCAAAACTGATGGCCAATTAGAAATAACTATTCAAACAATGGAGGATATGCTGAGAAGATGCTCAATGGAATTTAATGATTGATGGGTTAAACATCTCCCTTCAGTTGAGTTCTCTTTCAACAATTTCTTCCACTAGAGAATTCAGATGGAACCCTATGAAGCTCCATATGTTAATCAGTGTATAACTCCAACTTGTTGGAATGAAGCTGGTGAGAGAAAGCTTATTGGGCCTGATCTTGAGAAATAGATGATAGAAAAGGTCCACCCCATCCAGAAACACATTAAGGTTTCTCAATGTCGACAAAGGGCTATGCAGACAACCATCTAAGGGACACGGAGTTTGATTTTGGTGACAAATTCTTTCTTCTAATATCACCTTGGAAGTGAGTCATGTGGATTGGGAAGAAAGGGAATCTCAACCATAGTACATTGGATCCTAGGAAATCTTTTATTGCATAGGATCAGTGGCCTATCGGCTCGCACTTCCTCCAAATTTAGCACATGTTAATTATTTCTTCCACCTATCCCTCTTGAGGAACTACATACCTAACCGTTCACATGTACTAAATACTGATGTGGTACAACTGGAACATGACCTCTATTTGGAGGAGCAGTCGATGGAGATATTGGATCGTAGAGACAAATTCCTATGCAACATGACTACACACATTATTATGGTGTTGTGGAGGAACAGCAAATGTGAAGAAACCACATATGAACCAGAGGAGTCTATGAGGGAGAAGTATCCAGAACTTTTCTCTTCATAGGGTGTGACATAAAATTCCGGGGATCAAATTTCAGAAGGGGGGAAGAATGTAATGACTGGAACATTTTAATTGTATTTATTTCATAAATTTGTGTGATATTTTAAACTCATCAAAACTCTATCCTTTAATTAATGAAGTTAGTATAAATTAATGAGACCGTTGGGTTTCGATTGTTTTATGACTATTGGTCAATATGAGCATTTGAAACTAAACTCTATACGTTACAATTATTTTTTATAAATACAAGTGATCTTGGTTAATTAATATTGAACGAAGAGTCGGTGGCCTCATCCAGTAGGCCCGTGTTGTACTAATCCCATCTTTTAGATCTTGGGAAGTAGGAAGCATATCTGGGCTTTTCTCTAGACCAAGACCAAGCTGATCATCAATATTTGAATTTTAAACGGAATCACTTAAGGGAGAAGTTCAAGCTGATAGAAATCTCCACTTGGGAAATGTTGTCTGAGCCTCCCCATGATTCTATCACAAAATCACACCTTACACTTAAAACATATGTAGGTGTTATAGGGGTCTATGTAACGAGTCCTTAGATACTTTTTTGAAATCCATTATTATTATTTCTTCTTATGGTAAACTTTTTGAATTTCAAATGTTCAAATAAATGTATGATAAATTTATAGAAGTTCCATATTACTAATTAATTTAAAAAAAATGGTATTTTAAAATATTTATGTAAACATTAAATAATAAAAAATGTAATACGATTTTCAAAAAATGGTCTTCTACAGCTGTGACCGTTACGAAATTTAGAGTCAAATAAGATCAACTTAATTTTTATTGAATATAAAATATGAATAGTAACATACCCTTATGAATAGTACTGAATAGTAAATCTTCCAAATAAATAGAAACATCACCCATGAATGTATAAATACAATTTAAACATCTGTAAAGTGAAAACAATGACCATATTATAAGTTTTGATATTTTTGTATGTCATAAATACATTATTAAAAATTTTATAATTAATTTAAAAATTTAAAATTGAAATTTATTTTCATAAAATGTAATAAAAAATTGTAACTTTATTTTTTTATGGTTATACAATATTTTTATGGGACCTTGATTATTTTTCAAGGTGTTACAAAATAAGTAATAGATTTAAAGTTGTTTATTTGGAATAAATAATGATTTTATTTATAAATTAAATTAAAAAATATATAAATTTATATTTATAAAATGGAGTTATTTTTTTAACTCAGAGAATCTATATTAGGTTAGGGTAAATTTTTTGTATTTTCTGAAACAATTTAATTTTCGATGAATAGTAAAAATACAGTTTTGAGTTTTGGGTGTTTAATGACATCATAGATGATGCAATCATGATGTAATAAATATGGTCCACTTATTAATAGTAAGATACCTTATTTAGTTTCCCTAGTGGACAATCCCATGGGAAAATACCAAGGGAAACCCCATTGTTTGGAAAATACCACCGATGAGATGTCCCTTGAAAAATAATTAAATATTCTCTCACTTTTCTTATAAATACCAAACCATTCCCGCGTTCATTTCATTAAAAAATCCTCCTATTTAAATCTCTGTCCTTTTCACCTCCCAAGGAGTCCTCCCATGGTACCCTAAAGCACCCAAGGTCCCAACCTTCAATCTTTCGAAGTTACTCATTATGGTATGAGAACCTTTAACCCTCCTCTTTTAAGCCATGACTTACTTTTTGTAATGTCTTCTAGTTTCTATTTCATTATGTTGGAGTATATTATTATATATCCTTCTTTCGTTCCATTTTATGTTCAAATGATGAGAGACCCTTTCCACTCTCGTCAACTGATTTTCTAGATTTTAAGTGACGCTATTAGGCTGCCGAATTTTCATAAAAGAAATCACATCTTTTCTTTTTTCAAGTTTCCTTTCCATGTGGTATGTTATTCAAATATATATATAATGTTCTTGTTTATATTTTATTCAATCCCTATAAGGTATTATGATTTATATCTGAGTGGGTTACCGTTTTACCCTCTCTCTTTTTTTCTAAAGCGATGTTATTTAGTCGTTATACTGCATAATTTTCCTCTCAAAATCTCTCTCTTTTTATCAAGAAATTCACTTGTATTATTTATGTGGATACCCAAGTCTATTTTCATTTCTAGGGGTATTATTAGATACATAAAATTGATCTATTTGATTCTAGAATTTAGATAAATATAACCCTATATCCCTTTCCATGGGTTATAAATGACATAATGATCTTATTATTAAGTATTTTTTAAATGTCACGATTTTGACAAGAAACCCATTTCATTGATTATATTTGGGTTATTAATGAAATATTTGACTATGATCTATGTATATCACATGAAAATAAATACATATTAATGGTTCTCCCTAATCACGCTCCGATTCATTGGGTAAATAATTAATCTCTAGAGATGACAAGTTTCATGATACCTCGGTGAATAACCTTCGTAATTTTTATGACACCTTAGTGTTATGTTTATGAATGTCTAAATTAAATGTTGTAGAAACATATTCATGTTATGATTCATGTTAATTTAATTATTAAATTACTCTACTTCCATTTCTCATGTCTTTATTTTTTTTTATCATGTTCTTATTGATTTCACGAGAAAACGGATTCCCTTGTTTTCCTTACTAGGTCTTCTGCTCACCCTTTCCATTGATGTATGTCTCCAGGTTATGAGTTGAAATAATTGTACATAGTAAGAACTTATAATGAAGTCCTAAAAGTTTATTAGAATAATTTTTTTATGTTTGATGTTTTATTTTCTTGATTACCAAGACACTAGACTATAATGATCCTGTTTTGGTAAAATGTAATTAAAAGTTATGTAGTAAAAAAGACGGAATTCCTTATATATAGAACACGACATACGATGTTTTTGTAGAGATATAAACAATTATGGAAGTGGTAGTAGGGAACCTGACTCATTCCTATCGTAGGGTGTGGAAAAACAATTTTTGAATTTCGTAAGTGTAGTCTAGGGATTAAAACTAGGAAGTCTCCTGATGAGGAGTGCACAAAAAATCTATTTGTCACTTTTTAACAAGGGTAAAAATGTTGTTTTTTTAAAGGAAATTTGAAATTTAAATGGTTGAAAAACTATGATATTAAAAGGGTGATTAGGTCGGGGTCAGTTTCCTAATTGTAATTCTATACTTGTTCAATTTAATTCAAACCTATTCTTCTTAGTTTATTAAAGTGAGTTTCCACAATCATTTCCTCTCACTCCCTTGGTGAAATTATGATGGTAAGAGAAAACCTTACCAAGATATTGGTTAGGTCATCTCTCCTTAAATGTGTAAAATAGTTGTACTGAATATCCTTAATTGTCATGGGCAATACCCGATTGGGTCTTTTTTATCCCAAAAAATCAAGAACATTGACTACCTCTTTTACATGTACTGACGATCGTCGAATACTTCACCACTAAACCCTGGTCTATTCCATCGTATATAAACCCGAAATTAGTGGAGGGAGATAATGATTATTTTACCAAGGATAAAATCAATAACGGAATTAAAATTCAAGAATGACTGCACTTGATAACAAAATACGCTATATGAAATTGACAACAACTTTTATGAAGAAAAAAATTTAATTCAATTACATTCAAGAAGTCAAGCATTACAACATTGAAAACCAACTCTTCCCCAATCACTCAAAATTTTCACCCCACCATGGTAAGGGTAATCGAGATGAATGGGGATGAATAAGGCATTAAAAAAATTTGAAAAAAAATAAATAAAATATAAATTTGAAAAGTTCACCTCCTTGGTGTCTGTGAAGGAATGGGATGTAATTAGAGATGCTTTGAGGGGGAGGATGTCTCCTCCTTTTATAGCCAGAATTTGTCACCAGAATTATGATGCCTTGTATCCCTATTAAATGACATCTTCAAGTGTTTCTACTTTCTTGAATGTTGTTCATAATTCTCTTGGGAATTTCCCTTCCAAATCGCAACAGATTTGGACAAGTAATTTGAGAGTTATGCATGTTTTACTAAGACCATTTATTCTGTCCAGTTAGACTCTCCAAAACACCAACCCCTGGATTAGGAATTATTAATGTACCAATAAACAGACAATTCACGTGGACTTTCCTTAATGAAAGATATTCCCAAACTCCTTGCATGTCTATCCACCGATGTTCACAACACTTGGGCCTACCTATAATGATTTATGGACCCCACAACAAATATTGGAAGAAGTGTAAATAGTTTTCTTGAGACAACTTGTGAGCTTCGTTTGAGCATCAATATTGTTGATTCAGCTTTTGGTAAAAAAATATTAAATGAAGCCCTGGATGTTTAGAATATGGAAAAGAAATAATTTTTTAATTTGGATTAGTTTAGAACATTTTATATCCAAACTAAGGAAATAATTTAAAACAGTTAAAAATCTGAAATGGGCCATTTTTACTGTTCAACTCAAAATAACACCAATATCATAAAAATGAAACAATTAATCTTAGAATAACAATTTTGTGGGTTTAAAACAATTAAATGAAATGTAAATTTAATTTTTAATATTTTCTCTATCAATTCACCCACACTTTGCATTTGGACTCCTGGACAAGTAAAAATAAAATCAAATCAAATCCAATACAATTACCAATGATATCTATCAAATCCATACTAAGTAACAAAAATACATCATGCCTCATCAAAAAAAATTATCTCAAATTCTCCATTTTAGATTTTAATTTATTTCCACTTCATTTTTTATCCCATGCACACAAAACACCTACCTCACAGGAATTTCTCTCATCTCACAAATGTAAATGCTAAACAAGGCATCTCTCATCCAAACTCACACAAGAGTCACCATAGGCTTGATAAATTCATACTTCTCCACCCGATGTGAGTCAAGGAAATGTTTTTCTCCTGAGGAATTTTTAGGGTTGTTCTGTGGCTTCTGCTTGTTAGGATTAAGAAGTTAAAACTTTTAAGGCCTAAAAAAGAGGGCTTGGCTCTTTTTAAAGAAAAATTGAAATATTCTAATTTTTACTCAATTATGGTCTCCTTGTCTTCATATTTGTAGAAAATTGGCTCCATCATCATGAGAATTCAAGGAAATTTCACACCATTTAGTATTTCACAAGAAAAAATTTCTTCACAAACATTTTTTTTGAAATCTCTAGATAGGAACAACATTCTTTCTACATTGGAAGCTCCAGAAAGGAACAACATCTTTTATCATGAAAGATCCAGAAAGGAACAACTTTTAACAAAATGAAATCTTCAATTGAAACTTCCCCTCTTCAACATTTTATTTTCCACACAAATTATCACCAAATTAGGTATTACACCACAAGACATCTTCCCCCACACTTAAGCTCAACTAGATCATCCAATTTCACATCAAGAGATGGTTGGATTGGGAAAATTGGCTTTTAATGTGGCTAACCTAATAGGCTATTCATGGATTCTAGGGGATACAATGAATAATGTAAGGTAGGAAATTATAAAAAGGATTATTTTGAAAAGGGGGATTAAAACCAAATAAATAGCTCAATCATTTAAAACACATGTACCCTAAACATTCATGCTTTGAAAAGAATAAATCAAATTCTAGTTAAAGAATGCATGGTCTGGTTCTATCATGAAATGAGGTGAATGAACATAATATGACAAAAATGGTTCAAATTGCTCACAAGAAAGTGATTTCAAAGACACAGATAGTGAAATATAGCATGGGATTCAAAATTCCGTGTACTTTTCATGAATTCCCATAAGATTTAAACTCGAAACAACGTCATTTCAGCATTCATTTAAGCTCAGTTTCATGGAATATATTGGTTCACTCATTGAAATTGGTTTCAAAAATGTTAATGATAATCATTTCAGATCAAATGTTTCAAAAACACACCAAAAATTGAAAAATTAACACAAAAAATTATGAAAAAACGCATTTATTATTTATTTTTTAAAAAAACAAACAAATAATGAAAAAACTAAATTACAAAGGTTACCTCCCCTACACTTAAACGACGCAGTGTCCTCAATTAATTCAAGTTGATTTAACATGTAACACAATTAAAAATGAAACACAATAACAAGAAAGTGTGAAGGGGAGGTACAACCGGATTTATTCATAGTGCAACATTGAGTTAATCTCCTAAGTATAGCCTATGAAAACCTAAAAATAAAAGAACAAAAGAAAACATAAGATATTTATTGAAAGAAACAAAAGTATAAATAAAATGAGAATAGAAGGATAAATCTTGGTTTAATCCTCCAAGTGGGAATGGGTTTTGACTACCTCCAGAGGGGTAGTTCTAATCTGTTATCCCCAATCGGATGGAGGGTGAGGTTTCTTTCTCATTAACCAACAAAAATTATTCTTTCCATCATGAAATTGTTCCTTTTTGTTGAGGACTCTATTAACATAGTATTCCAAGTCCTCCCCCACTACAATGATATACAACATGTGTGGTGGGTTTAGAACAATGAATGAGTCCTCCTATTTCATGGTTTCTGCTTTCACAATATCTTCATCATTCACCAGTGTGTTCTCAAGGAATGTTGGATTAATGGAATAATCAAGGATAATGTTAAATTTTAATTCCATTTGAAAAAAAATAAAAGCATGAACAATCAATATCAAATTCATCCCTTAAGAAGTAAAAAAGCGTGTGTCTGCATTTCCTCCTGAAAATACACATTGATCTTCTCATGTAATCCCTCCAATATATTTTCAACCAGTTTAGGGAGATCGATATGTTTCTATTTATATGTATATTATCCCTCTAAGGAAATACAATTGTTGGATTAATCATCAATTTATTCTTCATTGGGAGGTTCCACTTGTAGTTTAATTTCCCTAAATAGAGGTAGGTAGTCATCCTCCTCCATATTTTTTTCAAATTCCACTCCTAGGGTGGTTGCTTCCTTCAATGTTGCTGAATCTTCTACAATATGAGGAATAGTTTGATCAAGTAGTACTTCACACTCATTCCAGAAGTTAGCCAATTTTTTTTGATCTCCCATATGTATTTCAATAGCTAAATCTTCTTCATTAATATCCACCAAAATTGATTGTGTTGGGCTCAATGGATCTTCATTTAATTTCTTCATGGCCTCTATGGGTTCTTCAACTTGAAGGATTTGTGGGGCTACTTCTTCCATCAATTTTTCTGGTTCTGGTTCTTGTTCTATCTCTATTTGTTGATCCTGGGATGCATGTACTTGTTCTTCTATCCACTCTATTGAGGTCTCCAGTTTTTGATTTGTTTGACTAATTATTTCAAAATGGGCTTCACGATCCTTTCAAAATTATTCTTCTTGGTGTTTCAATTTGATCATTTCTTGATAAAATTCCAGAAAACACTCCTGACGATCAATTAATTCACTTTACAAACCCTCCAACATTGGTTATTCGAGGTTCTCTTAAAGTTTTTTAATGAGATCTTTGAATTCATCCACTGTGATGATTTGAATTTGAGCTCCCTGAATTTGTTTATCTAAGAAAAAAACTCCATACCATATAGGCCAAGGTGATTCAATAATTGGTTCGTGAACTGGTGCATTATTTTTCCATGAATTAAAAAAATAATCATTTGAAAACAACTTTTAAAAAGTTTTTTTTTTATTTTGAAAAATTCAAATATTTACATATAAATTACGGCACTAACTCCCCGGAAATAGTGCCAAGTTTGGCGCACGCCTGTCATAGGGTGTAGAAAAAAAATTTTAATTTCCTTTGTGCAGTATAGTGATTAGCTATAGGAATTCGCATGAAGAGTGGTGCACACAAAATCAGGTTGTCACTTTTAAACGAGGGTAAAAATGTTGTGTATTTGAAATGAAATTTGAAATTAAAATGATTGATAAACTATGATATTAAATGGGTGATTAGGTCGGGGGCAATTTCCTTATTTTAATGCTATCTTTGTTCAATTAAATTCAAACCACTTCTTCTTAGTTGATTAAAATGAGTTTCCACAATCGTTTCCTCTCACTTCCTTGGTGAAATTATGATGGTGAGAGAAAACCATAGCAAGATCTTGGTCTGGTCAACTCTCCTTCCATGTGTAAAATAGTTGTATTGAATATCCTTAATTGACATGGGAAATACCCGATCAGTTCATATTTATCCCAAAAAATCAAGAACATTCACTGCCCCTTTTACAAGTACTGATGATCATCGAGTACTACACCACTAATCCCTGTTCTATTCCATGGTATATAAACCAGAAATTAGTGGAGGGAGATAATGATTATTTTACAATGTCAAAAATCAATAACAGAATAAAAATTCAAGAATGATCGCACTTGATAATAAAATCTTCTATATGAAATTTAAAACAACCTTGAAGAAGAAATAACTTTCATTCAATTACGTTCAAGAACTCAAGCATTACAACATAGAAAACCACCCCTTCCTTAATCACTCAAAAATTTCACCCTACCATTGTAAGGGTAATCGAGATGAATGGGGAAGAAGAAGGAATTACAAAACTATGAAAAAGAAAATAATTAAAAGAGAAATCCAAAAATATCTTCTCCTTGGTGTCCCAGAAGGAATGGGATTGAATGAGAGATTCTTTGAGGGGGAGGAGCCCTCCTCCATTTATAGCAAGAATTTGTCCTCTAAATGTTGACACATTGTAGCCCCGTTAAATGTCATCTTCACGCGTTTCACCCATCTTGTATGTTCATCGTAATTCACTTGGTCTTTTCCCTTCAAATTTGCAGCTGTTTTGGACAATTATTTTGAGAGTTATGTGCGTTTTACTACGACCATTTATACTGTCAAGTCAGACTCTCCAAAACAACAACCCCCCGATTAGAAAGCATTAATGTCCCCTTAAATGGACATTTTACACATAATTTCTTTCATGAAAGACATTCTAAAACTCCGAGCACGTCCACCCACAACATTTCACAAAAATTGGGCCCACCAAAAATGATTTATAGACCCCACACCAAAACTCTCCAGAAATGTAAACAGTTTTTTTCAGACAACATGTGAGCTCTTTTTGAGCTTCCATATGGTCGATTCAGCTTTTGGTAAAAAAAAACAGTTAAATGAAACCCTGGATGTGTAGAATTTGGAAAAGAAAGAAGGTTTCAATTTGGATTAGTGTAGAATATGTTATGGCCAATCTAAAGAAATAATTTAAAATAGTTAAAAGTCTAAAATGTGATATTTTTACTGATCAACTCAAAATAATACCAATATCATAAAAATGAAACAATTCATCTCAGAGTAACACTTTTGTTGGTTCAAAACAATTATATTCAATTTAAATATAATTGAAAATATTTCCTCTCTCAGTAAACTTTTACTATCATATTATAAGATCTATTGTATGTGTTACATGGTGATAGATAGTCCTAGTTACACTATAAACTCATTATACATATATAGTTAGTGATTTCACTTCACTTTTGGTGAACGTACATTTATCAAGAATTATTTATCTTTTGCATGAGAGGCTCTGAGGAGAATCATACTATGTATACGTTTTAGTCCTACACTATGTATATATAAAATATTTTTTAGTTCAGTAAGTGAATGTGTGGAATCATGATGTATTTTACATGGTCAAGGATGTTTTGGATATAATTCTCCTTTGAGGTTACTATCAAGATTATATTTTGTTGTTTGTAGTTCCCTTTTCAGTTGACCTGGTTTTGCGTGACGTTATGTGCATGTAAATGGTTTTTCATTAACCCTTATTGTGAGAATTATTTGTGTACATATATTATCACTTGTTAATAAAGTCCTTTTAGAGGGTAATATAGAAACCCATGATTAACATACATGGATATTACATCATTTTAGATGATTATTCAGTACATTATAAAAATACAATCCAGGAGACCATAATAGTTTAATGTATTTGGAAACATTGAAACAAAATCTTCTATCCTGGTGAATAATCTTCAATGCATCCCATAAATATCAACACCATTAGTACTTCTACCTAAATTTTTTTTTCATAACATAGGAAAAGGAAACAAAAGAATGGAATGAGTTCAGCTACTTAGTAAGAGAAAATAGAGGAAATGAAAAAGAATGACATGAAAAAAGGGTATGGATGTTGTGAATACCATTTGAAAATTATACCATACATATTAGATATCATAATAAATATAGACGGTTCATAAGACAGGGATCAAGAGAAAATTAAGAACATAAGTCATAAAATCATAACATATGTATAAGACATGGAATTTATCCTATACACTATAATTTTTTAGGTTGTGGACAAGTATACGTAGAAACTGGTTCACTCATTAATCTAAGGAAATTAAATTAGGAACATTCATCATCTTATGGACATGCAACCGGGTCCATGCCTATCATTTTGAATGTGTAATCAAGTTCACGCATAACCTTATGGACATGAAAATAGGCCCATGCATAATATTGTGAACATGTAACCAGGTTCACACCTAAATTTATAGACATGAAACCAGATCCATGAATAACGTTTTGAACATGTAATATGGTTCACCCATAATATTTTTAACTTGTAATCAGGTTCACACATAAACTTATGGACATGGAACCAGGTCCATGAATAACATTGTGAGCATGTAATTAGGTTCTCACAGAACATTTTGAACATGAAATTAGATTCACCTATAACATATATACTCATGGTTCATCCATCATTACCCAATTTATTGGTGGGAGATATCAGTAGTCCATAAAATATTTTTCATGTCTGTTTTAATGCCTTTTCATGTCATCTATTATAAGACATTATTATATGTGACTTAGTTAATAACTTTTTAACATCAGTTAAAGAAACTAACATTAAAAAATAATATCTGTAAATGGCTTTGCACATCATTTATTCTATAATAGATGTGAATAATAATATTTTTAAAAATTTTGTATATATATTCATCTACTAACTTAAAAATATCCATAGAATAGTAGAAAAGGTAGAATATAAACTAGTAAAGGACACATAAAATTGAACATTCTAATCAAATAAAAATCAATCTAACCTGTAAAATTATTTTCCCATTCAATATTTAAATATCTCAAATCTTCTACAGTATATGACTATGCATTATTAAAATGTTAAGAAAATAATATAACAATAATTTGACATGATTTTCCAGTAAAAAATATTAAATAATATAGAAATCATTATAAACAATGATAACCTTATGAAACTTCGTAACTATCCCAGTTGAAATTATTTCATATATGAGTCATAAATCATAATACCCACATTGTGTTCCACCTTAGGGTTTATAAAATTGTTTCAAAGAGATTATAATTCAAAACAATATTTAATATAACAAAAATTTATTAATTGTAAAGGAAATTTCACCTTATCTTATACAAATTTGATCTTGGTGATTTTCTTTCTTGTTTTACCTCTAACGAAATATCATTCCCTATTTGAAAATAATATCAATATTATAAATTTTATTCAATATAATAATAAAAATTATTAAAATTAGAAAATATATGTGTTCAATACATTCTTAAAATTTTCTCTCACATCACTATATATTGAGCATAGGGAATATAATGTCTTATCTCTTGGAAAAAATACCCCCAAAAACCAATGATGACTAAAAAAAGAATATTCAATATGATTTTTTAATATGTATAGTGATATATAACACTTTATGGGAAAAAAATTTTTTTACTCTTCGTGATATGGGAACATCCACCCCTGAATGATGACATTCTTTTGAACTCATTTAGCAATTTAAATTATTCTTTTAGTATTGGTCATTTTCAAATATATATGATAAATAAACTATGGTTTTATAAATCCATATACATATATTTTTCATTCTCTAAACTAATTGAATATATAAACCTAAAACAAGGAATACATAATTATAAATTTTCATTATATATACGGAATGAATTTTTTTTGATAATCGACTTACATAAAAAAATGTTTCATCATGTTGATGTCCAATTGATCTCATGTTATAATCTCCATGATATAACTTTAAAAAACCCATGAGACATTTCACTCCCACAAACAACAATATCAATTGTAATATCAATTAGCCTTAATGAAAAATTTGAGTATGTTGACAGTCGATCAAGACTATAAGTATCTGTATTTGAAGTCATGAAATGTTGACTTTTTTGTTTTGTATTTAGTATTTATTTACCTTAAAAGTATTTTAGTAACAGATTAGTGAAATATATAAAAATTAAAATTGGAAAATATTAATAGAAAAATGAAATAAAATATGACACATATGCATACCTCAATGAAAATATATCAAAGTGGTCTAGATGGAAAAAACAAAACAAAATTACCGATGCTTTGTCCAACTGTATGCACCTCATCTGTTGGACATGATATTGTTTATGACCTTTCTATAATATCTTGTACAGTGACCCTATGATGCTTTATCTCAATATGGCGATGATGAATGGTATTTCTTAAATAATATATCTTCCCATATGTAACAATATTATGAGGATCATCAACATATAACTCATAGTATCATGGAAGATGTGGGGGTGGGTGTGGGGTAGAATAAGAAGGATTTGGGTCTGGAAACAAAGATTAGTGAGAAGGATAAGGAATAGGAGTGGGATGTACTGGCAGAGGAGGATGATTCATATCGATAGGATAAAACTATCCTTTCATGTATGAAAACATTTCATGTATCAAAGCTCTGATCATATCCTCAATCGTCTCTTGAAAATCCTAAACATTGGATTTCAGAGATTCTTTATTTTTTATGAACATTCTCCTTAGAAGAATCTTTCCAACATCAAAACACTTTTTATACTAATACACCTTTTTGGTATCCTCGTACATGACCCAGGTGTTCTGGCATTCCCAATTCTGCTGCTAAAATATGTTATCAATCCATATCAATAATGACCCCATGTGTGCTATGCCCCCAAGATAATCATTTACAGAATATTTAAAAAAAAATATGTAATGAATCATAATATATAAAGAGATTATTTGACTTCAATAAATAAATAAACACCACAAAATTTCATTATCTATAACTCTTGACTCTTCCATATGATATTTTCCTTTTTCTCATTCAAACCCTCTATCATTTTTCATGTCTATAAGGGGGAGGAGGGGAAACATCTATACAACTCGATGACTAAACACTATGTATTTGATGTTTTCCTTCAAGCATGTGTTTTTAAAATAATGTATACCCTCCCAGAGATATCGTATGTGGGTATGCATTTCTATCTTGAATCTTATAATGGGAACTTCTTAATTACTATAAATTATTAATTAAGAATAAATAAATCATTTATATGTTCATTTATTTAAATAAACATCTAAAAAGGTAACATAAAACATTCTATAAATTCTTTTATATGTCAACCTTGAATAACTTGTTTCCATTTATATTCATATATAAATGGATATATGTATCATGTATTTTCATTATGTATATTCTCAAAAATGAAATGTGATGTGGGGGTGATTTAAAATCCCTCCATCACATATAAGCTATTAATACAAATTTCATCCTAACACCTATTGGGTGAGGTATATAATATTTCATCTGATAAAAAGTTTAAAACATAAATTACAATAAACATTTCAAGATAAGTAAAATAATAATAAACTAGCCTAAAAAGAGTCTCCCATAATAGTGATAATGTCCCTTGGTCAACACTTCGTCCATCATCAAACAAAATAACAACTTTTCTTTTTTCCCTACATTGATACAAAAGTATTTAATTGTATTGGATTTTTACCTATTGAAATATGATTATAACCAAAGACTATTAGTATCCATTGTTACTATCTATGAGAAACTGATAATTTTGGATAATGTGTGGTGCCACATTTCCCAACTGTAACATCAGAAGAAAATAAAGAATATAAGATTTTCATATTTATTAATATTTTTTAATTAAATGATTATTTTATTTTAAAGGGGATTCTATATTCAATGGCTTACTAGACAAGAAACAATGGGTTTCTCAGAAGTCTTATGTTTCCCATAATGCATGGTCGTACTGGAAAATAATATATTATTATTATTTTAAATGATAGTTAATGCCTAGTCATTGTAATGGAGGTAATAAACAGAACTACCAACAATATGATTATACATGTTTGTTAAATGTTTTTACATTTATCCAATTAATTTTAGAGGCTTAAAATGTGAATGAATCTAATTTTTAGCATAAATACTCTAATATTCTTTAAATGGATGATTTACCACCATTTGAGGGAGAATCCTATATAAATATATTTTTGGTCAATTTTATATATTGTATTAGAAAAAATAAAATTATTCTTTAGAATCAAAACATCAATTTTTACTTTGAGTAAATTTTTAGTATTTTTCTGATAATTGTTTTATTGAATAGTGAAAAATATTGTTTTTTAATTCAAAAGTGCCATCTAATATAATTTATTTATACAGTTATATTACCTTTTTAATTGGTTTTAATGAGTAATTAAATTATATTATAACCATTTAATAAATATTTTTCATTGGATGTTATTTCAGTATGAAATTGGACATAAACAAGTGTCAATCTTTTGATAGTTATTATTTCATAAAAACACATTTTTTGTTTTGACAATGGGAATTAATGATAAATTAATTAATGAAACATCTATGTTTTTAATTTGTTAAAATATACATTATTTTTTAATTCATAATATCAAATATTTCTTAGGATGAATTTTTTGAATTTTTCTGAAAAACATCAATTTATTATGAAAAGTGAAAACACTGAGTTGTTGTTAAAAAACAGACTTTTACATTAAAAGGAAATTTTATCACTTTTGGGAATTGAATTTCAAAAATAAATCATACATTTTGTTATTAGTAAGTGAAATGTGGTTCAATTATATGAAAACTATTTTTGGTGAATAGTAACTTTTTACTTTATTTATCACGGTAAAAGTTAAATAGGGAAATTCCAGGTAAAAATAATATTATAATAATATTAAATTACTCTAACATGTGTCCTAATGCTATTGGTTCATAAATATTTTAGCATGGTCATTCTTGGGTCGATTTTGGGACCACATAAAGCCACTTATTAGTGATAATGACACTTTATATTAATTAATTTAAAGTTAAGACAAAAATGACCTAAACATATGTCTTTTTGTAAATCAATTATCACATGGGGTAATATGAGTTATCTCTTCATCTATAAATATTAATTTTAAAGATAAAATTATTTCCTAACTCATGGAAGTTTTTTTATAATTTTATGACAAAAAATAAATAAAATTATTTATGACACAATAATGATGTAGTGTTTACCACATTAAGGAATTATTTAAATAAATCTAATTATAAAAAATAAAAAAATTATCAAAACCATTCCAATTCTTATTGGATGATTTTTTCTCTAACATTAATAATCTTATATTGTACTTTAATGAGTTTTGGACCTTTAATAACAATATAACATTATATAATAAAATAATATTTTCAAACATTCCTAAAGAGCCCCTCCACCACCTTATAGAAAGCCATCAAATCTATTGCATTACTCACTCCTCTCAAGCCCCCTGGCACACCATCCATTTCCCAATTAATCACAAAAAACCCCTAAATTCCTACTATAATCCTTACCTTAGGTAGAAGGCACTTTGAAAAATCTTTTTGGTTAAAACCAAAGGGTGTTACCTGATTCAAAGACAATGTCTTCTCTTAAGATCTTTTCTTTTATTTTAGTTTTTCAGCCCTCGAAACTATTTTTATTCCTCTAATTTAAAAAAACTCGAGTATCATAAATTTAATCCTATTTTTATATGATATGGATTCAAACTAAACTTCCACACACCTCAATCTAATGGGTAATGAACATATTGTTTATGTGGACGGCGTACTACTGCCTCACGGAACGATGATTGTTCAATCTTCTATTACAACCTCTGATGGTGACAATTATGATGGAAATGTATTTATATATCATAAATATTTTGTTTGTGTTTTCTATATTCTTCTGTGTTTTTTATTTTACAAATATACTTATATGATTTAGAATATGTCTAAAAATTGTAATTTCTTTTGAGGATGTGTGGACTACCGCCCCCTCAAGGTGATGTGATTCGTTCATGAAATACAAGGAACTTATAAAGGATGTATTTATGAAATTATGTAATATATATCTTATTATATTATAATTTAATTATAATATAACTATTTATAAATAAGATTTCATTACATTTAATATTAAATAGAAATTAAAGTAGCGTTCATGAGTACGTACGACTTACCGTCTCCATGAACGGTGCATTTCATTTGTTATCTCCAAATGTTATGTACCATTATAAATACATATATATATATATATATAGAATATATATGATATAAATTATATCTAAATCATGAATATTATTCAGGAGATAATGAAATTTTAACCACATAGACAATTTGTAATTATAACAAGTTCATTTTTGACTCAAGTTCTGATCATCGACAAAATGTCCAATATGAACTCAAATAATTAACAAATTTTTATAGAAAGGTGATAAGTAATTTAAATTGAATATTAATCTTGTAAAAGGTTATTATTCAAGTAAAAATTAACATAATTTTACGATTCATGATGAACAAGGAACAAACGAGTCAATTCGTACACGAGGTAAGGGGTTTCTTGTCTCACTATGAATTCTGTGATATTTCTTTTGTTCGACACATATTTCTTGCATGTGGTATATTGTGTACTAACATTTAATATATATTATCATGATTATATTTATATTCATGGTATTTTGGGAATAATTTGGTGGTTATTATTTTTTGGTCATACGACTCGATTGATTGCTACGTGGTAAGAAGTTTTCATCTCACTTTTTTATTCCTGTGATATCCATGCTATATTTTCCACCATTTTCTTTTGTGTGGCATGTGTACTGACCACAATTGTATTAATTTGGTAATATATTTTAATTTATTTGTATTTACATCTTTATTTTGTGATCCTTCTTTCATGGGGTGTATGTTTCATACATTATCAAATCAGTAAGGGAACCATTCACCCACCTCTTTTCAAAAGACTTATTTTTGTCATGTATTTTAATTTACATCATATAATGTTGGGATATGTTATTATATATTATTATTATTTTAAATCTTATGTCCAATTTATGACAAACCATTTTTTCTCTCATCAACTCATTTTCTGAATTTCATAATGATGTTGTTTACTGTCAAATTTATGTAAGAGAACTTCTTAACCTAATTTCAATTCATCGGGGTTAAACTTCTACATCATGATTATGTCATGATTTGAATATTCGTGAATGACCTTTGATTATTTTTCACATAATATCCACTTATAATTGGTGTATTATTATTTTTAAGACATAATTATTTTATTGATTTATCCATAATCAAAGGATATGAACTTTGTAGTGGACTTTGTCTCAATCACCTTTCGTTGAGGCATACTTTGATTTATACACGACATTATTTTATACGGTATATAATAAAATCCTTTTACCTTTAATTTCATTGAAATCTAATATTTTTTCTACGTAGAATATTACTAAATGACCAATGGAATGTCTTTAATGTTTGTGGTGATAATGTCCTCTCCGCCACTATAATCGTTATTTGGATTCCTCTATTAGCCTTAATGTTTTTAAAATGATAAAGAAACCCCTTATTCTATCTTTTGGGTGTTTTGGTATTGAAAATGGTTTTTGAAATCAATTTATTATTCCAATATCTTGATATGATTTCAAATGAAATTTTATTAGTGAAATATTTATATTTTCAAAATTTTATGTGTTATGATTTAATAATGGTACTTAGGCATTTGAAGAGTGGTTACGTGATAAACCAAAATATGGGTAGTGCCATGATAAACTAGGATGGGTGGTAATGTCATAACCTCCAATTCAATGGGTATGGAAGTCAGTCATAGTGTTATTCCATTTAGTGATATTTTTTGAAGTCAACCGTATGGTTATTCTGTTAAAGTATGTTTATGTCCTATGTTACCTTTATATGTTACGTGTGCTTTCTATGGGTTTTTTTGGAAATATTTTTCTTAAAAAATGGTAAGCAGTGATCTTTTATTCAGCGAAGAGTATTTTCTACTTCATAAAGGTTGAAATTATTAATTATGATAAAGTATTCATGGTTTAGTTTTTGTTTTGAAAAACTAACAGTTCCCCATGTTTGTGTATCCCTTACTGAGATTTTTTTCTCAACCCATGTTTTGGAAATATTTTTCATAGCACATAAAGTGGAATAGGGTCAAGGATGTTATCAAGAAAATGTCATGTTGTCTATAACAAGGAACTAGACTTGTTTCTTTTGAAGAGTTTTTATTTTATAAAAAAATTGATACGGAGTTGTAGTGTCTACTTGAAATTTTGAAGTTGATATGTAACAGTTATGGAATAATTATCTAAAACTCTAAACATGAAAAGATCATCAATGTGAATTCTTGATTTAACTCAATATTATATATTGTTTTAAGGCTGGGGACTTATAGTTGGTATCAGATGTCAGTTTAGATTTCATTAGAGGTTAGGGTGTTCTTTAAGAATAAGTGGCATAACCATAATGGTTAGAATTTTAGAAAGATTCATTGTTATTTTAGATAAATTGAATGAATTTATGATTACATTAATATGTTTATCTTAGTATTTACACTCCTCATAAGATATTATTTGATGATTTTACTAATATACTCACACTGACATTTTTGGTTTTAGTAAATGGATAGATCTAGCATTCAACAAAGTAAGGGTTGATATGAATACAAATGTGATGGTTTTCTGAATGAGAAACTAAATGAAATGTGAGTTGCAATGAGAAGTCTTGTAGTTATTATCAACCAACTCTCTAGAGTAATGATTGACCACATGATCCTTATTGATTTTTATAAGGCGTTGTATATGAGATAAACTATTCCCTACAGAAGTTCAGGTAATAATCATAAAGGTAAACATATTCAAATTCCTATGAGTCAAAGATGTGGAAAGAAACACATAGGAAAATGATATAATGGGACGGGAAGATGTTTCAGATGGGGTAATGAAGGAAATAAATCATGAACCTACCACAGAAAAATGAAGCGTCTAATTGACCCTAGAAAAAGGAAAGAAGTTATTTCTGAGGGGTCAATTGAATGTTTTAAATGTGGGGTGCATTTTCACTATGAAAATAGATTTCCTATGAGGAAGTGTCGGGAAAGGAACCAACAAGATCTTACAAATATATGTTTACCAATTCCTAATGTCGTCCCAATTGATGATGAGAAACTAAAAATGACATATGAATGGTATAGATTATTTCTTAGCTAATGTTTGTAAATTAATAAAATCTTAGGACATTATGCATGATTTTGTTAGTAGAAAGTATATATTAAAAAATAATATAAAAAAGCGTGGATAAATGATCTATAAGTATTTTCATTGATTAAAATTTCTACATTTTAGGAATTGAAGAGTTATGGATAATGATAAGTTTGAATGTACTATTGATGGGATTAGTTTGGAAACATTTTCTATTATGTGTAACCCTAAATATTGATATGTGAAAATTTTATTCAAAGAAGAATTATCTATTCTTTTGATGATATAGTTATAAAGAACCATTTGGGTTCATATGATCCTTAAATTTGAAGCAATTACAGGTTATTACATTTTGGGATGCAAAATGAGAGACATTATAGAACCATGGTTGTCAAAATATCTTATGGTTATTTTTGATGAATTTATCTAATTTTTTGGAATGTTATAAAATTATATAGTTTTTGAAAAAGGACAACACGTAGACCGTGTGACAACCACTCATGTCAGACAAAGCTACAAGAATCGAACCCACAACCAACGTGTGAATCGGATTTATCACCTACCACTGGACTATGTGAATCCCCTGGTTATTATGACTAATTAATTTTATTTAGATGATTTTATGAGTCAAGAATATATTTATTTTGGTTTATATTTGGAAATAAATAACATATCATAGAGAATATTTGATTAGGTTAATTACGCTTCAGTATGAGACTTTAAGTGCAGTCCATGTTATTTGGAGATAACTATTAAGATTTATCATTGAATACTATGTGATTAAATCCTTATGATTTTTTGGTTTCAATAATAGTTTGGACTATTTTTATTAATTTTATATACAATTGTATATTTAATAATCTTTCTTGAACATTGGGTAAATTTTGTTGAATTTTGGTGATTTAGAGTAGTTTCACTTTTTATAATGAATTATCCTTTTTGGGGATTATATGATCACGTACTAACCATTTTGGTTTTAGTTGATGTCTAATGATAGGGGAAATATATAGTACATTTTTTTGGATTATGTGATACTCTAGAAGTTTATTCTAGTGCTTTTAATGTGACCAAGTCAGTTTTAATACTCATCGTTTAGTGAAAAGTAGAATTTGTGGTATAAATTTAGTAAATAATGAAAGTCCTCTAGACAAGTAAATATGTTTCCTTATGTTTTTAGTTATGATCATAAATAAATTACTAAAAATTAGAAAAATTAACATAAAAAAACGTTGTCTGTTAACTTTTCCAACTAGGGAATCAAAGACAGTTTAACCCATCACATGTTTTTGATTTTCTGGTGGTTAACATTTTCCCAATAATGTTTTCTATCAATGTCCATCCAAACTTGATGGTTTCTTTTCTCTTTCGTATCTATGTTTTCATGGGATCAAAGTATCTATTGTCTCAGGTGACCTTTTTAATTCTATTTTCTTTCTTTTAATGTGATAGTTTTATTGACTCTTTTTCATATTTGGGATATTTAATGATGCTTCCACGCCCAATTTTAAAATTGTGAGGACGCAATTCCCAAAAGGGTGGAAGGATGTAACATCCCAGGAAGATGAATAATATGACATTTTCATTTTTATTAATATTTTTGAATTAAATATTAATTATATTTTTAAGTGGATTCTATATTCAATTGAGTACCTGATATGAAATAATGGGTTTCGCCAAAGTCTTATGTTTCACACAATGCTGAGTCATACTAGAAAATAATATATTATTATTTTTTAAAATGGTAGTTAATGCCTAGCTATTTTAATGGCTTGAATGAATAATACAAACTACAATATGATCATACATGTTTGTTAAATGTTTTTACATTTATCCAATAAATGTTAGAGGCATAAAAATTGAATGAATCTAATTTTAAGCATAAATATTCAAATATTCTATAAAAGGTCGATTTATTACCTTTTGAGGGTGAACCCTCATTAAATATATTTTTTGCCACTTTTATATATTAAATTTAAAAAATTAAAATTCTTATTTATAATAGTTACATAAAAGTTTACATTGGGTAATTTTTTAATATTTTTTTGGATAAAATTATTTTGTTTAATGAATAGTGAGAAATAATGTATTTTAATTCAAAACATCCATTGAATATAAATTATTAATATAGATATATTATATTTTTAATTGGTTTTCAATTTTAATTAGATTATATTTTTACCATTTAATCCATTTTTGGTCATTGGAGGTAATTTCACCTTGATATTGGATAAAAACTGGTGTCAATATTTTGATAGTTATTATTTCATAAAAACAGGCTTTAAATTTTGACAACGAGAATTAATTTAAATTAATTAATGAAACTTCATTGTTATGAATTTTGTAAAATATACTCCAATTTTTAATTGAGAATATCAAAAATATATTAGGCTGAATTTTTTGTATTGTTTTTAAAAACATCTATTTTTGATGAATAGTGAAAACAATGAGTAGTAGTTAAAAACCAATATTTTCATTTAAATGAAATTTTACTGCATTTTTGAATTGAATTTTGAAAATAAAACATACATGGTTGTTATAAGTAAATAAAATGTGGTTCGATAATATGAAAATAATTTTTGGTGATTAGTAACTTTTTACTTTTATTTATCATGGTTAAAGGTAAATGGGGTAATTCATGGTTAAAATAATATTATAATAATATTAAATTACACTAACATGTGTCCTAATCCTATTGGATGATATATTTCCGACCATGGGAATCCTTGGGTCGATTTTGGGAACCCATGTAGCCCCTTAAAAGTGATAATGACACTTTATGTTAATTAATTTAAAGTAAAGTCAAAAATGACATAAACATATATCTTATAGTAAATATATTTTTAAATTGGATTATATATGTTTTATCTTCGACTATAAATATTAATTTTAAATATAAACTGTTTTCCTACATCATGGTATTTGTTTTATAATTTTTAGACATCAAATAAATTATATTATTTATGACACAATAATGATGCAGTGTTTACCAAATTAATGAACAATTTAAATAAATAAAATTATAAGAGATAAAACAATATCCAAAACCAAGCCAATTATTATTGGATGATTTTATTTAAAACATGATTCATCTTATCTATGACTGTAATGTGTTTTGGAGTTTTAGAAACTGAATAGCATTATATAATAAAATAGTATTTTCAAACATTCCTAAATATCCCCTCCCCCCCCCTTATAAAAATACATCTCATCTATCCCATTACTCACACCTCTCAATCCACTTGTCTCATACAAACTTGTCCCAAATAATATCCATAAAACCCTATCTTCTACCTAGAGTCCTTATCTTAGGTAGAAGGCACATCAAGAAATTCTTTGGGTTCAAACCAAAGGGAGTTTTCCGATTTAAAGGTAACGTCTTTTCTTAAGTTCTTTTCTTCTATTTTACATGTCCAACCCCCTATACTCTTTCTATTAAATTCCTTCATAACAACACCAGTTTCCTCAATATACTATGATGTTGTTATTATAATTATTCTACCTACAATTCCACACACCTCCATCTAATGGGTAAAGAACATACTATTTTTGTGGACGGTGAACTACTGCCTCACGAAACGATGATTGTTCAATCTTCTCCTACCACCTCTCAAGGTGTCCATTATGATGGAACTGTATTTAAATATGATATATATTATGTTTATTTTTTCTCTATTATTCTGTGATTTTTTATTTTAAAAACATACATTTATTCTTTCCAATATGTGTAAACAAGATAATTTCATTTGGGGAAATGTGGACTACCGCCCCCTCAAGGTGATATGATTTGTTCATGACATATATAGAACGTATAAAGTATGGAATTATGAAATCATATATCATATATATATCTTATGATATTATACTAGAATTATAATATAACTATGTATCATTAAGTTCTCATTCCATTAAATATGAAATTGAAATTAATGTAGCATTCAAGCGTACGTACGACTTATCGTCTCCATGAACAGTGCATTTCATTTCTTATCTCCAAATGTTATGTAATATTATAAATACATATATATATATATACTTGATATATATGATATATATGATATCTAAATAAATAATATAATTCAAGAGTAAATGGAATTATGACCACATGGACAATTTGTAATTATAACAAGTTCATTTTTGACTCAAGTTACAAACATCGACCAAATGTCCAATATGAATAAAAAAAATTAACTACATATTATATCAAGGTATTAAGTGATATAAAATTTCAAATAAAATTGAAAAAGGTTATTAATCAAAAATAAATTAACTTAGATTTATTATTCTGGAAGAACAAGGAACAAATGAGTCAATTCAGACATGAGGTAAGGTGATTCTTATCTCATTTTTTATTTTGTGAGATTTTTTTTCTTCACCTGCTTTTTCTTTCATGTGGTGTATTGTGTAATACAATTTTATATTTCTTATCATGATTCTATTTATATTCATGGTATTATAATAATCATTTGGTGGTTTATTAATTTTTTGTCATACGACTCGATTGAATACAATTTGTTAAGGAGTTTTCTTCTCACTTTTTTATTCCCAAGAGATTCATGCTATATTTGCCACCATTTTTGTGTGGTGTATGTACTGCCCGTGATTTTATTTATTGTATAATATACATTAATTTACGTTTATTTACATGTTCTTTTTGTGATCCTTCTTTCATTGGTTGTATGTTTCGTAAGTTACCAAAATTGGCAAGGGAACCTTTCACCCTCCACTTTTTAAAAGAATTATTTTTGTTATGTATTTTAATTTACATATTATTATGTTGGTATATGTTATTATATATCCTTATTTCTGTAAATTTTATGTCAATTTTAAAAGATCCAATTTTTTCTCTCATCAACTCATTTTCTGATTTTTGATGTGACGACTTTAGGCTATCGAATTTCTGTAAGAGAACTTCTTTAACCAATTTCTTTTCTTTGGGGTTAAACTACTAAATTTTGATTATGTCGTGCTATGAATATGTGTGAATGACCTCTAATTTTTTTACGATTAATATCCACATATATTGGGTGTATTATTATTTGTCACACAAAATTATGTCGTTGATTTATCCTTATTCTAAAATATGATCTTTGTACGGGACTTCGTCTCAGTCTATTTTCATTGATGCATACTTTTATTTATACACGACATTCTTTTATATAGTATAAAATAAACCCCTTTGACTTTTAATTTCAGTCCATGGGAATATTTTTTCTATAAATCATTTTACTAAACAAAAAAATAATGTTTTTAATGTTTGTGAAGACAATGACCTCTCTACTGCTTTAATCGTTAATTGGCTTTCCCAATAAGCCCTAATGTTTTTAAAATGAAAAAGAAACCCCTTTTTCTATTTTTGGGTGTTTTGGTGTTGAAAATGGTTTTTGAAATCAATTTATTAATTCAATACCATTAAATGATTGCAAATGAAATGTTATTAGTGAAATATTTATATTTTTAATTTTTTCTGTGTTATGATTTTATAAGGGTACTTGGACATTTGACGGGTGGTGTCGTGATATACAAGGAAGGGTGGTTATGTGATAACCTCCAATGTATTGCGTATAGAAGTCATCCGTACAACAATTCCATTTTGTGATATGTGTGGAAGTCGACCGTATGGTTATTCCATTTATGTACGTTTATGTCCCATGTTACCTTAATATGTTATGTGTGTTTTCTATTGGTTTTATGGTAATAATTTGGTTATAAAAGGGTAAGATGTTATATTTTACTCAGGGAAGTGTATTTACTTCTTCATAAAGGTGAAAGATATTTCATATGACAAAGTATTCATAGTTTACTTATTCTTTTGAAAAACAAATAGTTACCCTTCTTTCTATATCCCTTACTGATCTTTTTTTCTCATCCCATGTTTTTGAAATGTTTTTCCCAGGACATAATGTTGAATAGGGTTAAGGATGGGATCATTGAATGGTCATGATATCTAAAACATGGAACTATACATGTTTCTTTTTAAGATATTTTATTTTATGAAAAAAATAGATACTGAGTAGTAGTGTATACATGTAATTTTTAAGTTGATATGTAATAGTTATGGCCTATTTCTCAAAAACACTAAACCAGAAAAGATCCTCAATGTGAATTCATTATTTAACCCCAGACTATATAATGTTTCAAGGGTGGGGCCTTATACCAACCCTCAATCACTTTTTTCTTATTGAAGTATATGTCTCATATAAAGATGGATGGGGATGATAATCAATAGGTGCATGTATACGTTACTCCGGAGTGGTATGATTATGAGAATATCTTGAAATATATGGTGGATAAAATGATTGATATGTCATTATCCTACAAATCAAAGGAACATCAATTAGTTCAAAAAAAATTAATACAACAATTATAGACAAATGTATATAAAAAATTAACAATTATCTAACGAAAAGTAAAGTAAACTAAATGTAAAACATTTTTATTCATAGTTTTTATAATTATCTAAATTTCTAACAATATATATGTGTAATGAAATATTATAAATGAATAAAATCTGAAAATTATTAATGATAGATGAAATGACTGTAAAAGTTTATGATCCTGGTAAATCATTTTTACAACCTAAAGAATTATTTTATAATATACACTTTTACAATATATTTTTTTAAAATTTAGAATTTAAAATAATTGGTTTCCAACAAATTAAATTAATTGATATGTTACTTAAGGGTAAACATGGAAAACTATACAAATCTAAACTAATATAAACAAAAAATATATCTTATTATTTATAATTAATTTTTTAATCAAAAAAAAATTAAAATATATAACTTAAGAAATTAAAAAAAAACCATATTATACATATTTTACCTTTAATATTAGAAATGTACTAGAGAAATGTTTTCCAAATTCCATCTTCATGATCATTATGTATGGAAAAAACAATGTCTTCGAAATGTAAATCAATGTTATTTGTTAATGGTTCCATTGATGTAGGGATATCACATAAATCAAAAACTTCGTAAATTTTATCATCGCCAACATGATATGTTTTTCCCTTGTAAAACAATTGACTAATTCCTATTGGATTGATCAATAACATGGAAAAAAATTCATGTGTTTCCTTGATTGAAGGATCATTTTTGTATTCCAATTTATTCATATTGACTAATTTCATTCCATATTCATCATGTCAGACATAGTTTTTTCCAATAATCAATTCAATCATAAACATAGGAACATTAAATATAATGTAATCAACCTCCCACATTTCTTTAATAACTTCAGAAAATGAAGTTGATTTGAATATGGGGGTTCTTTGGAACTCGAAAAATGAAATTATTTTATGAACGTTGAAACACTACTATTCTTAACTACACTTCTATTGTCCTAGTTTTTCATATAGAAAATATATCCATTATTTTCATAACCATACCATGTTTTCAAATTTAAACTTGGAAATCCCACTAACCTTATGAATGTTTCTGAGGCATCAAGTTGTAGGGTCTCTTTATACCATCGAAAAAATTTATGATCATTCAAAATCTAATTATAATTCTTCATTGGAAGACATTGTTTCAACTCATTAATATAAAATGTTATATATGGTTAAGAAACATATTTTTTATTCAATGTGTATAAGATTTCCTTTTTTATATGTTCAACTATCAATGATTTGAATTTCATGCCACGAATCCCATTTCCCGCAAAATTAACAAATTCATAGAGAGATGTATGAAAACTGATGTGCACGACATCAGACAAAGAGGTTATTCGAAACTCTACAACATCCTCAAAAATATACTTCTCAACAATGGATAATTAATTTCATAATTGATTCATAACATAAACATTAAATATCTTCATATAGCTTTTAAAAGGACACATCCAGTATAGATATATAGGTCAGCAAATATTTATTTCTTCCACCAAATGAACCATTAATTGCCCCATGATATCAAACAAAGATGGAGTAAAATACATTTCCAATAGAAAAATCAAAGAAACCACTATAATCTCCAAAATTTTCAAAGAATTTTAATCTATCACCTAATTACAAATTGAATTAAAATATAACACTCCTTCAATATATTCCATATGAAACGGGTGATAAATATTCCATGCCATGGAACTAGTAGTAGTTGTTGCATCATGATGTGATAATAATGATATTTCATACCTTTCAACATCTAATAATTTAAGGAAATAAATGTTTTGACATTTTATTAATAACCATTAGAAACATTTAAATCATGAAAGGCTTTGAAGAAATCTATTTTTAACCCTCTTGGATATGGTATGACAAGTCAGGTGTTGGAATGTCCACCTTCCATAGGGAGTGGGAGCCAACTCCAAACTTATTCCCATTGAGAGTAAATCCATTCATTCAATAAAACCATATTTAATCATTCCATTAATATCTAACACTATTCCAATCATAGTTTCATATATATTCTTGTCCACATTCATTACATGAAGGTTAAATTTCAACTCATGAAATCTCCAATTCGATAGCTCTAAAAATATTGAAACTTTCTTCAAAATATTTCTTTTATTACCATATTTAATTGTCTTTCTGAATTTAACATCATTGTTTTCACCATCGTAAAGTACTGATCAGTGGGAAACTGTTTATTAGTAGTATCAAATTCATGTGACCTACTAAAATCCAATTTTAATCTTCCTTAAGAATTATATATAGAAAAAAACATTTTATGACCCATGTATACTATTTTTCTCCCATTATTCCACTTGTAATATGAAATATGTTGTTAAAAAATTGGACAAGCTATAGGCCACTTGACAATGTATCCAGAAAAATTTATGTATGCTAGGATGTAATTTATAGTGAACATAATTATTTCCTATTGTTGAAAATATTACATTTTATAGGAATCATAAACACTTATACCTTCCACCCATAACAGTTTCAAATCATCAATTAATGGTGATTAGAGAACATCAATATCATTTCTAGTTTTTTTGGTCCAGAAGTCATTAAAATAAACATGACATATTTCTTCTTCATATAAAATTCAGGAGATAATTTGTAAATTACCGATAAATCAGAACATGAAATATGTGTTCTATAAAGTATTATATGTGGATTCATTCTATTTATATAAAATACAAGTCAATGACATATGACAACATTTACCAATATTGGAAACAACGGATCAATTTTCTTCTACTGTGGACAATCAGATGGATAATGTATTCTTCTATCACATATCTTCCTGTCAGTAATAAATCTTATCATTTTTCATCCGATGAATTAGAAAATAAATGATAAAAATGAGTAATTATAAGAATTTACCAAAATTCTCAACAAGCAGTCTCTAAAAATATTAAAAAAGCCTATGATTTTTCATTCTACTTATACTGTGATGTCCCATATTAAGGACAATCTGACATAAATTGGAAGTATTTCCTATATAGAACACAGTCATTAGTATAGACATGTATTTTCTTATACCCCAATCCCATCAGGAATAATATTTTCAATGACTTATAATTTGAATCTAGAATATACTTTTCTTTAAGAATAATGTCTTTAAATAATTGTACTAGCTCTGTAAAACACTTTTCACTTCATCCATGATTCACCTTCAGGTTTATTAATCATAACATCATCGATAGAAGAATATAATTTCTACAACCCAGATACAAAGGTTTTTTTCATCCTGTTCAAATTTAATTATATCAGGCATGGTCAGAAAAAAAATATCGTTGTTTGGAACATTTCATTAAGTAAATTTTGAAAAATCAACAATACCTTCTTCTTATTGAGCACTTATTCTAGGAGCATTAAACAAACATTGATTCATTATCTATATCAAATATCATAAAAAATATCAAAACCTAATATTTTAATTCATAAAATATTGATATTATAACTGTCATTGAAAAAATATACCAAACCATGAATGGAATCATTAATAGGAAAATAGAAAATTTGGATTAGAAAATTCATTCATGAGTAAGGAATTAAAAAATAGATTTTTTTAAAAAAAGTCTCATCTAAACATAAATCAATAAAACTATTTTAAATTATTAAAAAAATATGAAAAATTGAATCCATCTAAAAATATCCATAAAAATATATATAATTAGAACAACTAATTCATAGTTAATTATTTATAAAAATAAAAAAATTATTATATATTATAATTAACAATATATCCTTATCATAAATTTACTCTTACTTTAAAAAATTTCACATTAAACAATACATCATTGAACATAAAATGGTACATAGTATTTCTTAATAGGGTACCCAGTTGGTCAGTTACTTTAAAAAGTATACCCATCACCGATTCAAACATTTTTTAATGCCCCAGAATACCATTGAGACACATGACCATCCATAAAAACGACACCTAATGATTATCATAATATCCAAATTCTCATATGAGTCTCAATTATCAAATAACCCTAACTTTC
This sequence comes from Viscum album, assembly GCA_963277665.1. Taxonomy (NCBI): domain Eukaryota; kingdom Viridiplantae; phylum Streptophyta; class Magnoliopsida; order Santalales; family Viscaceae; genus Viscum; species Viscum album. The sequence continues at coordinate 204,160,371 of OY728121.1, forward strand.
ACAATAGGAATTCAATCTCACTAAATTTATTAACTTGTAATGTAACCCCCCATGATAAACTCCAAACCATATGTATTCTCAACAGTAAGATGCATTAATGATCCCCTTACTCTTGATCATCCATTAGAAATGGTTTTCAATAATATTTCAAAATCCTAACTAGTTTTTTACAAAAAAAATATCATTTCATCTAATATACACACATACCATTTCTTAATAAACTTATATTAGAAAACCCAATTCAAAAAACCTCTTATCTTCTAAAATTTCATGAGATTTTTTTTCAACTCTCCCATGACCCGACTTTATCAGAATTGAAATGAACCAACTCTGACATAAAAACCTAATTAATTTAAAACACATCACATTGATGTAAAAGAAAGCATAGAAACTCATAAAATAATCCTCTCTTAACTACTCAATAATACTTCTTAGCATTAAATATTCTAAAAATTATTTTCAATGTAATCTTAATAAGGAAAAATATAATGAATGGGAATAACTAATAAATACTAGAAATAAAATAATGAATAACTAATTAACACATTTTAAATGAAATTCAACCCTTTAGGTGAGCTATTTGAAAATTATAAGATGTATAATCTAATGTGCAATGATAAAGTTGAAGAATACTGAATTTTTGATGATTGTAATGTGGGAATGAAGAACAGTTGATCGAAAAATCATTGGTTTGAAATTATATGTCAAGAAAAGGATGAAAATAGATAAAAGAAAATGGTTGAGTCTTACTTTAGATTTTTATTTGACACGTAACATGGTAACAATGAATCCTAAGGCTTGATTGAAATCTTAATGGGATATTTGGCCATCGGATTAAAGAAACTGGAGAGTTGGGACTTGGGAAGGAGAGAAACGAGACATGTGTGACAATAATGAAAGACCACGTAATAAACCCTAGGTTGATTTATATATTTTTAATGGATTTTTGAGGTTTTTGTACTACATATGATGTGATAATCAGATATTTTCCACTCCATAATATTGATAATACTACAAGTGATGTCAAATACCAATATTTCACATCAGTTAAATTACAGAAATGGCATAAAAGAGTGGAGAATATCCATTTTTCATTTTTATTTTATGCAAACCAACATGAAAAATTCCATTTTCACATAGTTCAATGGAAAACAGATCTAAAAAATTTATATTCCCAAAATTTTTATGTCAATTATAAATTACCAACGTGAAATTGTGACTTAATAAATAGTATTTTTACTATTATATAGATCCAACCCAAGTCATAATAAAATCAATCATATGAGTTACATAAGACTATAGAAAATAATGATATCATAACCCCTAAAATGAAATCTGCATCATGAACACTTAATTGTATCATGACCGCTGGAAAAGAGGTAGGTCTCATAATCACCACACATGAAAATTAGTGGATTTCCAAATCATATAACTTATGAATGGAAAAAAAGATTGATAAACATAATTCCATAAAAACAGTAACAATTCATAGAAAAGAAGTTTAATTAAATCAATGAATCATTTCTCCAGAAATGCATTAGTAACACCAACAGATGGCATTATAGATGTGAAATAATTTGGAAAGCTCATTTAAAAACAATTCTTGATGAAAATAGCCATTCTTATTTTAAAAGTTAGTTTTTAAATCATAAAAACTTTTTAAAACCATTTTCCTGAAAATAAATGTAAGGACTAATAAATAAATATTTGAATTAATTTTGGAAACCTATTTTTTTGAAAATTTAAAAATAATGATAGAAAATGTTTAACACATTTCTTAAAAAGAAAAAATTGTTGAAAACATTTTTCTTTGGAAATATTATTGAAATATTTTAAAGGTATATTAGAAAAAAAAGGATTAAACATTTTTGAAAACATTTATCAATGAAAAACACATTAACAAGAGTAAATTATTATAATATTAAGAAAAAAATTCTATTTAAATTATACTTGTAAATATATAATGCAATATTCCAGGAAATACTAGTCTGAATGGTTGTAATTATATATGTGTCGATCATTCCTTTTTTTACCTTAAATGTTCTGAAAAGTGACATGAAGGGAAAATGACAAGAAGATTACATCTATGTAGATAAAAGGTAAAAAGGGTAACAAATTCCTTTAATGGCATATGATAAAAGTAAAACATTTTTGAAATTTTTATAGAAATCATGGTTTTTAAAGAACAATGATTTCGGACTAAAAGGATAAATAAAATCATATTTTCATTAAAATATTTTCCAAGTTATCCTGAGTAAAAAATGGGTGGAAATGGTAAAAATAGGTTAATATATCAGGTAAAACACAGTGGATGATAATTAATTAGTGTTCTTGAGATATGGATCATGAAATTTCATCAATTGAGGCATAATCTTACACAATAACGATAAGTTATGAGATTGTTTCAATAGGATCATACCAATTGGAATGTTAGAATCATACTCCCCATGTACAAAAATGAAATTTAATGAATATTATTATATCATGAAAACAATAGGATTCATTATATAAATTTTCAAAGGGAAGTGTATAGACAACATAATAAAACTGAGTGGTGGATAAGTCATGTATCTCATGGTAATAAAATTTGAGATGAAATTCCCTTACCTTGTGTCTTGACTCTATCCATACTCACAAAATCCTCCAATATAATAAATATATGATTATTATAGATATTTTAAAGAATAATATTCTTATATCTAATACCATATAAGGTTTTATTACTACCTTACATTAACCTCTATTTGACAATATCGTGTTAGGGTTTCAGTGCGAAAAATATTATCTTTGTTCATCACATGAATCATAATATGTTATATATTTGGTCATCATACTTATATCATGATTTATAGAATTTATTAAACGATATAAATATATTTTATATTTAGTATATTATTATTATTTTTATCTATAGAATATATATGTTTTAAATGGAATACACCATTCATGGAGACGGTATGTCGTACATACGTAGGTACATTGTTTCTGTTTTTTTTATGTTGAATGAAAGAATAAATATTAAATATAAGTATCTACATATATTTATTTATTTAATTAGAATTATTATATAATATAAATCATATAATTTCACTTATCCCATCCTTAATATATTCTATGGTGTGTGTTAATGAATCACTTCGCTTTGAGGGGGCGGTAGTCCACAATTCCTCAAACAAAATTATCATCATTACACCAAATGAAAACTAAAACGGTATGTGTTTTAAAAGGAATACAAGAATCTTAAATAAAAATCAATATAATATATGAATTATATAAGTAAATTTTCCATTATATTTTCCTCCATGAGAGGCATTAAAAAAAATAACAATCATTGTTTAGTGAGGAAGTTGTTCGTTGTGCACATAAATAGCATGTTAGTATCCCATTAGATGTATGTGTTTGTAAGTGTAATAATAACCCTTATCATAACATCATACTAGTATATTTATGATACTGTTTTTTTACAATAATTTAATAAATATATTGGATGGGGTGGACAAATAAAATAAAAGAAAGGATAATGAGAGAATATGTTTCCTCTTAATTTGGTAACTCCATTAGGTTTTTGCTAAAAGAAATACTTGGATATCATTCATCCAAAAATGAGGATTAATGGAAGAAGGTAAGGATTATGGGGAATTTATTTAATTTATATTGGACTACACTAAATAGTTTGAGAGGTGTTAAGAATAGGTATAGGTGGTGCCATTTTATATGGAAGGCAATGGACGCAGTTGGAATTTTTGAAAATATGTTTGGTGTACCCACATTTTTACATTAAAAAAGTCATAAAACTGAAAGAATTAAATAATTTAAAATTTATGTACTAATAATGGACATAAAATGAGTATTGGTAAATTTTATTGATCGTTTTGGGTCTTAAATTTTAGGTTTAGAACATTATTAACCTAATTTTTCTCTTAATAACTGTAATTATATTTAATAACATTCACTTATATTTTTATATCAAAAACAATTTTTACATTTTTTGAAATTAAATGTTATTCTTATTCCAAATATGGAATCCATCGTTTCTAAATACTAATAAATAAAGTGGAAAATTTTCATTTAAAATCAATCTGGTTGATGGGAAGACACTACTGGTTTTTAATATAAAAACTTCCAAATGATTGATATGTTTATAAATCAAATTTCAAAGTGAATTTGATTAAAATTAACTGTATTGGATTAAATAATAAAAATATGGTCTAATTTAACTTTTAAACCTAATTAATTTATTATTTATCCATACAAATAAATTATATGAAAAGGCATATTTGAATTAAAACCGATATTTTTCACTATTCAACCAAAATGATGTTTCTTAGAAAAATCTCAAAAAATCACCCTAAGGTAATTTAGAAAATATAAATTATAATATTATGTTTATTTCATCAAATTCAATTTCAAAATGCATTTCAAATTCATTTTTTTCATAAAAGGGCATTTAAAGTTGTTATTTTAAGAAAATAGTATTTTTAAACATATAAGGACATTACCAAATAATTTATCTTTAATTATCAACATGTTTTATTTTTATAAAATCATTATAAAAAATATTTAATAGTTATTAATTTTTATTCAGATTTCTTATTTTAATATCTAGGTTAGTATTATCTCATTTAAAAAATTAAAACAATAAAATGATCCTTCCTAGAAACTTAGTGTTGCGTGTAATGTACCCCAAGTCAGTATTGTGTGTAAAGAAATCCATGTCATTTTTGTGTGAAAGGAATGTTTCACATAGTGATTTAATATATAAAAAAATTATTTTCAATATTGTGTGAAATGAAAAACAACAATTGATTAAATTCATTCAAAAAATACATTTCATAGAATCTAAGGGTGTTTCATTTTATCCCCCTTAAAATAAATTTCTCCATTGAAATTATATAGGGTTATCAGAGGTTTAATACTAGAAAGTTTCATTAATAGAATCCCATATTTTAAAAATGAATACTAAAACAACCGTTAACAAATGAATTTTTGAACAATAATAATTAACCAAAGTAGCATATAACTTTGTTTCTACATAAGATAAAATTGGTTGGGAGTGAAAACATTGACATGGAAGAGAAATATAACTATCAGGATCTGAAGGAGAGTGATAGGGAACCTAGTCATAAGAATTATAACAATCATAAATCCATAAATCTATGATTACAAAATGTACCATTTGATTAATCCTAAAATAAGTTACTATGTTAATCTATTTATTTTCAAAATAATTTCCCTAAGGTTGAATAATTTAACAAAGAAGTTATGTATAATTTATTTCATTCCCTTTGGAAATTAGAATCTCACACTTAGGTCATGTCTTTCCCAATTTCTGTGTTAGCTCATTCTATAAATTGGAAGGGGAATTTTTCATTCTAAAAGCTCTAACAAATCAAGAGATCTATAATAATTCATCACATATAACATTAGTTACCATCAATACAATATTGTTAGAGTATGTTATCCAATATTCATAAATCCCCATGTGGTGGTATAATAATTTAATCTCACAAACATCATCAGTTTTTTAACATAAAATTCACATAAATACATAACCTTATAATATGCATGAATGATAAAAATACAAAAAATTAGAAATAAAATCATTAGATAACCCTAACATTGATCTCCCATTTATCACTAAGTATCTCTATATTTTCACATTCCAAACAAGGGAATACCATCATCATATATCCTCTTGAAACATGGTAATAACCCGAATTACCACAATTATTTATTGAAAACATGCATGTTTTGTTATTACAAATTATATTTGATATATTCCATAAATCTAAAAACTTTTTAAACTTTTCCCTTCATGAATTAGACCACTTTTTCAATAATCAGTTCCTATGTAATCTGTACTATCTTATTTACATATTCATGTGCATCATATATTTATCTAAACATCATTATCTCAACACCAAGAATTAATTAAGGGTTACCATAACTTAATCAACATATTACTTTTCTATTGAATAACATTTCTATGACTCCATCACCACTCAACATGTCTAATTAAATAATTAATTAAAACATATACTAAATATATATATATATATATATATATATATATATTTCATGATTCAAAAAATATAATCTCTGAATTCGAAAACATTATAACTTCACTCATTCATCATTATTATTGAAACATTAACTAGGATTCATCAACATATTCCTTTACACCACATTCCGAGAATATGAAATATGATTCATTTCTTAAAGTTCCACAACCTCAATAAATTCTTTCTTCTTATTTTTATGGTAAAAAATACTAGTAGATCATAACATAAATTTTAAATGTTGTTTCTAGTATCTCTATCTTCACAGGTATAAGAAATAATCTTACCACCTTCTTGATTATCTTAATAAGACTCCCACATAGGAAATAGATTCCCATAATGCCCAAAAATTCCACATCTGAAGCATTAAATATAAACTATATTCCTTCTAGTTCTCTCGGTTTACTAAAACCCAAAATCATAGTGTGACAAATATTTATCTTTTTAGGATACCATGTTGTCATGAAAATAACTTATAGGGTGCCTCAATCATGGATCCTATTTGTTTAATCCAAGAAACCATGGGTTAATCCTTGCTAATTCATATCCATATTCTATTTAAATCCTTCATCATTTTTCATAAATGATTATTGAGTTCCCATAATTTATCACATGGTATTGGCAAACCAGGAGTGAATCAAGGCACATTATCATGTACCAGATTACCACATATTAGGACAAAGATAACATGTTAGAGTTATTACCCCTAGGTACATCTATGCTACAACCACATCCAATTTTAGCATCCATACATGGAAGTATTTCTAGGAAAACATTCACTCTATACTTTACCAAAAATCCAGGACATTTTCATAAATTTTTCCTTATCTATAAACGTATCGTTCCTTCCATCCCTAAATATATCCTTTAAAATATACCTAGGGATCTCACAAAAGTTTTTTTATTATAATTTAAAAGGGATTAATAAATCTTTAATATGATACCAAATATAGAAACTCATACTTAAAATTAATTGATAATACATAATTTTAGAAGAATATCAGTAAATATACAAAATGCATTCCCAAGGATCATAATAGTTTATTATTTTGGAAACATGGAAAAAAAATCTTCTATACTTGTGGAAGATCTTCAACATCTCTAATAAATATCTCCACCTTTAGTAGTTATACCTATAACATTTCTTCAGGACATGGTGAAAGGAATCCTAAGATAGGGTTGAGCTCAGATGCTCAATAAGGGTAGATAAAGGAAACGTATAATCATAACCTGAAAAAATGTGTATACAACTTGAGCTTGACATTTGAAGATCATTCCTTTCATATTAGATTCCATAATAAATATTGTAAGTTCATAGGACAATAACCATAAGATAATTAAGAGAATAAGTCATGTAAGCATAACATATGAATAAGACATGGAATTTATGGAATGCTCATTGGTTTATATCATTTTGAAAATGTATAATTTGAAATATTTTTACACATTAAGTTAAGAATATGAAATAAGGCCCCTAAACAACTTATGGACATGGAACCCGGTCCATACATGAAATTTTTAATGTGTAATATAATTCATGCATAACCTTATTAACAAGGGACCAGTTACATGTATGACATTGTGAACATGTAATCAGGTTCATTCATAACATTATGAACATGCAATTGGGTTTGTGCATAAACATATGGAGATGAGACCAGATCTGTTAATAAAATTATAAACACATAATAAGGTTGACTGAAAACATTGTGAACATGTAATTGGGTTCATGAATAAAATTATGGACATTAAACCAATTTGATGCATATAATTTTAAATATGTAATTAGGTTCATGCATAACTTTGTGAAAATGAAATCAGGTTCTGACATGAAAAATATGATCTTGATTGATCTATCGTTACCCGATGTATTGCAGCGAGATATTGACCCATCCAATGACATAACCAAATCATACATACGAGTACCAATAGATTATAAACAACAATCATATAATTACCTAATAAATGATATAGGCATCATGAACATTTATTCATGTCAATACTAATGGAAAAGGGGTAGCTCTTGTAATCACCACACATGAGATGAAGTAAGTTTCCAAATCATATAACCCATCAAAGAGAAACGAGTTTCATAAAAATCATTATATCAAAATATTGACCATTAATAGACAGAATATGAATTGAATCATTGAATAAATTCCTTTAAATTTCATAAGTAACACCAAATAATGTCGTATTAGTTAGTAAATTATTTTGAAGGTTATTTTATAAACATTTGTTGAGAGAAATAAATTTTCTTCTTTGAAAAAATCGTTTTAAAAACATAAAACCATTTGAAAACCATTTACATGAAAATAAACATGAATAATTATAAAGAATTCCTTGAAATCATTTTGATAACTTTTTTATTTAAAAACTAACAAAAAAATTTTCAATGTGTTTAAATAATTTCTTAAAAATAAAACGTTATCAGAAACCCATTTCTTTGAAAATAGCTTTGAAATATTTTAAAGGAAGATATGAAAATATATATATACATATATATAATTTTTTAAAACCATTTTCATTGAAAAACAGTTTAAAAATAGAAAATTACAAATTTATTAAGAAGAAAACATCCTTTAAATAAAACTTGTAATCATAAAATTTGTGCTTCAAGGAAATGATGACCTCAATGGTGGTAATTCCATATGTTATGAACAATCCATTTTTTACCATAATTCTTATGAAAAGTGCCTTGATAGGAAAATAACTAGATGATTCCATATAAGACCATATAAGGTAAAAAAATATGTAAATATTTACTTTAACATCATATGATAAATGTAAAACATTTTTTAAATCATTTTTTGAAATCATGGTTTTGAAAGAACACATATTTTTGAACGAAAGGGGAAATAAAATCAAATTTTTATGAAAACATTTTTTAAGTTATTATATGTATAAAAGATTGGAATTGGTTTTAATAGATGAATATATAATGGAAAATTTTAAAAAATGAAAAATAATTTTTGTTCTTTACGGATTTATCATTAGATGTCATCAACTGAATCATAATCTTAAACATTCTTGATAAACGATGAGATTTTTTCAATAGACACTTACCACATGGTAACCTAGAATCATACTCCACATGTGAGAAAATGAGAATTAATGATTCATATAATATCATTAAAACTTATGATTCATAGTATAATATTTCAAAGGTATTTTTAAATACCGCACAATAATTGTAAGTGGTTTATATGGAATGTATCTCACAGTAATAAAAGTTGTCATGATATTCCCTTACCTTGTGTCTTGACTATCTTCGTACTCATACAATATTCATTTATTATAAATATAAGTTAATTATACATATCTTAATGAATTATATTATTTTATCTAAAACCATATATGTATTTATTATTTCCTTATATTACCTATTTGTTGACAATCCTATGTTAAGGATGTATTTTGGGTAATATTATCATTATTCTATACATGAATCTTAATTTGTTATATATTTGATCCTTATACTTATATCATGATTTCTATAATTTATAAAAAGATATAAATATAATTTATATTTATTTTATGTGTATTATGTTAATCGATATAATATATAAGTATAAACTGGAATTAACCATTCATGAAGACGTTAAGTCGTATGTACGCAAGAATTTTATTTCCATTTTTTTATTAAAACAATGTATGAAAATGATATATAAGGATATTTATATATATGTACCTATATAATTATTCTAGTAGATTTAGTATATCATATATATCATATAAATTCACTAATATCATCCTTAATTTATTCCATGTAGTGGGTGAAAGAATCACATTTCTTTGAGGGGCGGTAGTCCGCACTTCCCCAAACAAGATTATCGTATTTACATCAAATGGAATATACAGAAGGTGTGTGTTATAAAATTAATAAAGAAGAATAAATAAATAATAAATATAATATATGAATAATTTAAACATAATTTCCATCATAATTTCCACCATGATAGGTGGTAAAGAAAAATGAGAAATCATCGTTTAGTTAGTCGGTTGTTCATCGTGCACATAAAAAAATTATTTGTTTCCCATGATATTGATGTGTGGGTATGTTTTCATAGAATACTTAAAATTGAAAAATACTATTATATTGAGGATGCAATTGTTTTTATGAAATCATGGAATAAAGAGAGTGGAGGGGTAGATAATGAAAATAAAAGAAAGGAGCTTGAGAGAAGAGGTTACCTCTTAATTTGGTAAGTCCTATTTTTTTGTACCAAAATTCATCCTTGGATTTATTTCTACCAAATGGGATGATTCAAGGAGAAATAGAGGTATGTGGGTATGTTTATTGAGAATATTTTGTCTGGGCATAATTTTCTTTTATAGGTTTTATGAAGTGGGAGGGTTGGTGGCCTTTATTGGAAAGGGAAAGGACACATATGCCATTTTTAGAAAACATGTTTGGGTTACCCATGTTTTTCCTAAAAAAGTAATAAAAAATAAAAAATTAGGATTTTAAGGTTCCTAAACTAATAATGGCTAGAACATGGGTTTTGGACCAGTTTATCAGTCGTTTTGGATCTAATATTTTAGGTTTACAACTTTATTAACATAATTTATCTCTTCACCATTGTAATTAATTTTTATCATTTCCACTAATCTTTTTGGTGAAAAATCGTTTGACCTTTTGATAAATTATAAATTGTTATTATTTGAATTATGGAATCCATTATTCCTTATTATAATCAATATAGTGGAAATAATGTTTTTCAGAATTAATCTCACTGATGAGACGACACAAATGATTTTTAATATAAAAACCTCCAAACATTTCATATTTTTTTTATATTCAATATCAATGTGTTATTTACTAAAATGAAAAAAATTGTATTAAATGATAAAAATTATATCCAAATAAACTTTTAAAATATATTAAAATATTATTTAACCATATAAATAAATTAGATGAAAATGCAGTTTTGAATTAAATTCTGGTATTTTCACTATTCATACAAAAAGTGAAGTATATTATAAAAATAAAAAAATTATCCATAAGATAATTTCAACATAATAAATTATAAATTGAGGTTTATTTTATCAATATATATTATTGAATGTGTCAAAAATTAATTTTACCATTTTTCATTATAAGACATTAAAAGCAGTTCATTGGAAAAAATATTTTTTTTAAACATTTATGAACATTACCAAAAATTATATTTTTCATTATCAATATGTTTTATTTTTATAAAAACATTATAACAAATATTATAACACTACTTATTACTATTAATATTATGAAAATTTAATGTATAAGATATAATTATCTCATATAGATTTTATAACAATAAAAAGATGCTTCGTTTAAACTTGGTGTGTCTTGAATGGTATTCCCTGTTGGTGCTATGTGTAGCCCAATACATGTATTTTAGGTGTGAAATAAATATTTTAATTAGTGATTTAATATATAATAAAATTATTTTTACTGTTTTGTGAAATAGAAAATATCAAAAGATTAAATTAATTCTGAAAAAAAAATATTTCACAAAATCACTTGGTGTTATGAGTAATGCCAACCATTTTTTTGTATTATATACCCTTTGTTATTTCATTAAACTAGTTGAATATTTGTGGTGGGATATGGGCATCATTATACCCCTCCTCTCATTGTCGGTCTAGTAGGGTTTCCTTTAGGGGGGAGGGACATAGCTGGTCTACTTCTCATCTATGATTCAGTTTAATGTTTTTTATTGAACCTTGATTGTGGATTCATTCTCTCTAAAATAATAATCATTTGATAATTACAATATTTTTTCATCGTATAAAATTTTTTAACTAAAAAAGTAATGTGGTTAAGGAAAATGAATTATGTCACTCTTTAAAGATTGTAGTCTATATATACTCATGAGTAATGCTTCTACTTTAAAAAGGATGGAATAAAATATAGCTAAATAGTAATTAAACATTACATAATATTTATCATATCATATATATTAATTAAATATTTCATTATTACCATCCATGTAATGAATAAATAAAAATAAGAGTCACATCACTTTGGGAATGACTCATTCCACACATTTTCATGGTCGATGTTATAATCATTTAGCAAATGGGAATGTAAGAAGGTAGATAATATATTATAATTACAGAAGCATAATAATAACATATAAGTCACATATATTTATTAAATTCATCATAATAACTAACATTGTTGTGCAGTTTTAAAAAAACACACATTTCTTCATGAAGGTGGTAGTCTACACATACACACGAGCGACGCTTTCATTTCCCATTTGAGAGAAAAGGGGTGGACAAAAGTTGTGACCTAAAAATAATTACATATATGTATATTTAAGATATTTATGATTTTATTTTATCATGGTTAGTACAGAATTTAATGAGATACGATAAAATGTATAATGAAGGAACTCCGTTAATAGTTATATAGAATATTTTTATATTATCCTTGTTCTTACACCTTAATCCTTCTTTGGATGTTCTTAAAGGAAGAACATAATATATATTAATTTTATAAGAAATATATTTAGTTATTTGGTAAAATTTTCCTAAACTATATTTAACATGAAGTGTGAGTAATAGAGGATATATGGTTTCCTTTTATAAGTTGAGTGGGTTGAAATTTTTTAAACACTTGAAATATTAATATATAATATGTGTCTAATTGATATAAAATGTATAAAAAATATCTATATTCAACAATAAGTTTTATAGGGTTTAAATATAATCATCCAATAAATATTATTCACATTTATGAATCATTTTATACCATTTCTTTTGGATTAACCATTTCATCAACTCTATTTAACCATATTTGTCATAACAAGTTTTTCACTCTTTAAGTGTCATGAATGTGATTTTAAAAATTAAAATTTCAACATAAATGTAAGATGTATGATTATCTTTGAAATTTTATATCCACATGGGGTGTGATAATAATTTTGTATTTCCTAAGGATATAATAATAATTTTTGATCATTAAATACCTTATAAGGCCATTTTCGGGAATATTCACATATCATTACATTAAAAAAAGAAAGGTAAAAATTGAATTATAATATAAACTCGTTTTGAATAACTTATAAATTATATATATCTAATATATTTTGGGTATCCATAATTAAAATTAAATATATTACTATTCTTATTTTAAAATCATTAATTGGTTTTCTACCACATGGAAAATTGTTTCCCCGATGTTGCGTAAGTGATTGGGGAAATTATCATTATAAATATATTATAAATAATTTATCATCATAGATATTGTTTAATAATTATCAATTTTATCATGTAAATCATTCATATGTCATTTTTACCTATAATCGTAACATGACATCATAATAAGTGAGATAAAGTGATATTTTAGGTTTTTCTATAACATAAAATGATATAATGATGGTAATAAAATTATGGTATAAAAATCATATTTGAGAATTTACAATCATTATGTTAAAATTTTACTCATAAAATACTAAAAAAATAATGTTTTTGGATGATTTTAGGACCATATCCAACTATTTTATCCATAATTTTCATATTATACTCATTATCGTGGTGATAAACTGTTACTGTGGTTACTATTAATTATGAAAACAAATGAAAATGAACTATTTATAAAGTTTGTAACTCGTGACTCTAAATATGAAATCTATTATTCATTATTTAGTTCCTATTAATTGAATAAATTTATTAAATTTATACACACAGAACACATTGAAAGCAGTTTCTAGAAAATTGTATTTTTTATCATAAGAATGAACTTATTCTGAAATAAAATATATTGGTGATTTTTGTATCATTATTTAAATTATATTTATCAAAATATATCTAATATTAATATATAATAATATTCAAAATAACAAGGAACATTTAAATTTCTTTATTTTAAATAAATAAAATGTTAATTTTCCAAATATTAGCATTTCCTCTATTCACTCAAAAATAAATATTTTCTAGAAAATCACAAAAAAATAATCCAAATAAATTTTTGAAATTAATATTTCAACAAAATATTTCCATTTTAAAAAATTAAACATGGTGGAAATTAATTATATTATCACCACAAAAATTAAATAAAGATCATTTATTCAGAAAATATATTTATGAAACATAAAATGAATTTATTCTCATTATTTTCCTAATAAAAATAATTAAATTTATAATAGTAAATAAAATTGGAAATATAATCTACTTAATCCATTAGAATAATTTATCATTATTGTTCAAAATATATTTCACACTAAAAAATAGTTTAATGAAAAATATATATTTATCCTTCATAAGATTTTTACATCATTTCTAACCAATTGATAATCAATGTATGATTTCCGATTAGTTTTATTTACTATATATATATATATTTATAATAAAATTATACCTATTTATACATTCCAAACTATGGGATATGTTATAAACAAAATATTTAAATAACATTATGTTATGGTTTGTTTAAACTCAATGATGTGTGTAGTGTGTGACATCAAACATAGTTTTCATTTAATATAAACAAAAATATTAGGGTATAATATTATCCCATCCTTACTAAAAATTCATTCTCTCAATTTTAATTATTTTTTTCTAAAATAAAAATAACATAATATAATAACAAAATCAGATATTGATTTATTATGACCTTTATTTCTTATGCTATATCCGAGTATCTTATTTTTCATGTTCCTCAATATTATTATACATGTAAATGATTATCCAAAAACATACCTTGGTATATGAATTTCAATATCCATATAATATGTGATAAATTTATCTTCAGTTAAATAATGTTTGAGAAATTACATTACCATTGGAATATAAAATTTGATAAAATTTACAAACATGATTTCCTCTCATTCTATAGTAATACTTTCAACCCTTGATGTAAATCACCATGATCATGATAAATTTTTACTTCTCCAATTAATAATATTAAAATTTAAGGTATCATGAGATCCATTAAAGGATATTATTATTCATTTTATGAAAGAAGGTTAAACATTTTACTCCGCCCATTCATATCCATTTACTAAAATCAAAAATGGTCAGCACAAGTAAAAATAATATTCAATAATATAAACCATAAATTCAATGAGTAATATCCATAATCTCTAAAATAACTCCCAAAGCAGACCATTAATCATTAAAACCAAAATGTCTTCAATACATGATAGAATGAATTTGAATACATCATAATCATAAATCCACAAATATTCCCAATAAATACCCTTATTTCAAAAATCATAGTTACACTAAATGTTTTATGTGAGGAATATGTTCCACCTTGTATTAGAAACATCTCCAAACATTCAATCCTTAGAGAAAATGCATCTAATAAAAGAAAAATTCTTTAGCAAAGATTCACTCTTACTGAATTTATAAAATAACTTCTTTCCAATGAGAATCCCATGAATTATTAAGAATTTGTTTTCTTTATCTTTAGCTCATCTATTATATACCAAAAGGACCTCAACAAATTCAAAAATTAAATTTTCAATGTATTCCTTGATGATTGGAGTATTGGATTGAAAAATCCCCCATCTTCTAATAGATAAAACACAAAATATCAATGATTTATTATTTTCCGTGGATTAAAGAGCTATATAGTCCATATCTATATACTTTTAATAAAATTTCATTCCATTTAAGAACTTACATGGATATTTCTTTCCATTATTATCACATATTTGAAGTTATACCCTTTAATTGTTCTCTATTGATTCATTTATTTTTCTTCAGTGATCAGTTATGTTTTTCTTCTCATAATTCCCATTGAATAAATATAACTTGAACAATTATTTCTCTGTCCTAATAAAACTTGATAGTTTATAATAATAAGATAAAAATTGATATATCGATGACTATAAGAGGATCAAATAATGACCAACCACAAAATGATCAATATTACATTTTGGATCATATATATAGTCCATATCCATCATTGATAATCTCAAAATTATTTCCTCATACTTAGAAACACATTAAACATCCATTTGTCTTAAATTATGCAATTTACATTAAATATAATCTTTTTATTCTTAAGAATAAAAAAATATCAAATAAAATCACCTTAAAGGATTTCAATTCCATTCCCTATATCTCTTATTTCTCTATAGTATTTTGAATCAATGGAATCCTTTAGTCTACGTATCCCATTAAATTATATATTTCTAGAATTAACATTTCATTTCATTACTTCCGAAAGACAAAAATATCATTTTAAGGGACTTGATATATTTCCATATACCAAAATATTAATATATCTATTAAAGGATGGATTATTAAATTATATAAATATATCTGACATAGGTGTACATATATATGGAACATCAGGTTTCCCCATACAAGATATGTTATTTTTCATAACCTGGGTTATTTTCCCCAATATAGCCATGATATGATCAACTCCAATACTCATTTTATTGAAATTATCATAAGTGAAATCACTATATTGACTATGATTGTTTCCATGATTTCCATTTAATTTTATAAATTCCATATATAATATATGGTATACACGTAATAAACTCATAACATCTGGATTGTTGAGCTCCAAGATAAAAATAACCTAAAATTTATTAAATATTCTAGAGGATTTACTTAATTCTCATATTAGATGTGTTCTTAAGAATTTTAGTTCCCAAGGATCCTACTAAACATTATCAGATAAAAACTACATCTATCACAAATCAATTAACCAATATTGATTTATAAATATCTAACATTTGTACAAATACACTAGATCTCACCACAAATAATCATTCACTTTATAATCCATCATAAACTATATTCATACATTCCTTCTATATTAAATTATAAATTAAAAACATAGCATGAAAAACATTCTTTCATACTTTAAATTCATTCAAATAATCTCTCTTATTATCCTTGAGAGAGGTAAATAAATAAAGTTAGATATTATATGCTTATAAAGGTATATATACACTAGAACCTATTAATAGTAAATAAGAAATAATCAATATGGATGAGGGGATAATAAAAAAACGTTTAATTCAATAAACAAATTCAGTAAAATTTATATATAAGAATAATTTCATGACTCTAATTTCATCACATAACAAATTGGAATATTTCATTGAATAACTCCATAGATGGGAGTGGAGGGAGTACAGAATTATGATGTCAGGGGAGCCTCAATGCAGATATATAAGTAATATTAAATATAATATATCATAGGAGTGTTTTTTCAATGATAGTGGTATATCAAATAAATATTGTTCTGAATGGGAAATATAAGAAAACCATTAAATATAGAACTATGGTTTTATCTTAAGTATGACATAATAATTTCCAATGTTGGGTGTTTCAGTAAATATTAGTCCCAAGTGGACCGTTAATAACTATATTAATTAAAAAAAAATATTTGTTTATTTTAATTACCTACCAACATCTATATTAGATCCTTTTTATAGGAAAATCCTAGAAGTATCCACAAAACATCATGCAATTAGGTATATTGTGGAGAATATATATGGAGATAAATTCTTGAATCATGTATAAATGATTGATACCAATGAGTTTTCCTTCAATAACAGAGTTCACAGATCTCACTAATGAAAATGACCTTGAACCGTTCATTTTTTATGATTGATCCAAAATTGAGGTTGTGTTTTTAATTTTTGTTATATTAGTCATTTATTTTATAATTCCTTTTTGAAAATGAATCAATCCTTCTAATAATATATTCTCATGTTAAAATATGATATACAATTGATGAATTTTTTCCTTGAGGTTATGAATTATTGATCAAAATTTACTTCTCTTAATTCTCCATTATCATGGAAATTAATTGAGTTCATGATATACAATAGTTTAGGTTCCTTACTCATATAACTTTATGAATTCCTCTCATTTTTATTTTCAATTTTATCATCCTTGTTTCCTTTGGTCAATGGTTTCACAAATACCTAGGGGATGATCATTTCACCAATTTTTTTATAATGGACCATTACAATGAGAAAGTGTTCTTGATTGATGGAATGAATGTGGAGCATGGTGATGATAAAAGATTATGAATGGATTAGAAACATGAAGATCATAGTTTATAATTCCAATTTTGGAGTGAAGTGGAAGGAGGGGATTTTCATGGAATTTGACGGCTGAAATCTTCCCATAGATGACACACAGGTCCTCGTCTACTCAACTATTTCGGTTCATGGCCTTGATTTGTGGTGGGGGTAAAGGAACTAAAAGTATGAGTAAAGTCACATAATGAACTGTAATTTATGGAAAATTATAAAATACATACCATGTAGTTTGTTGGAACACACACCATATATTCCCATATGTTCACTAGATTGGGTTTGTGGGTTGATTAATATATAACATGCCATTTTATTTACTCACACATTGTGTGAGCCTTAGTCTGCTTACTCATCTGGTATATAGAGTACATTCTTAATAATACATATAGTTATACACATCGAGTTTTTTGAATCAGATAACATGTAACCCTTATTTAATGAATCACATGTAATGGTAAAACACACCCAAGAGGTTATGTGACTGGACACACCATGTGTATTGGGGAACATTCCATGTAATTTTAAAGTACACATCCTTGGGAAGACTTCACATGCTAAGTCCCATCCTAGACCCTACAAGTCGTGTGATGTGGGGTACATCCTATGTTCTTCACTAGGTTCTCATCTATTACTATTATACATGGTTATGACCTATATACATGGTAACATTCCAGAGTACACGAGATTCACCAAATGGCATGCCATGTTCCATCCTGGCCTATGAATACCACATAACACTAGTTGAAATTCTTTTCATATGGATAAATAAATGTCATGTGAGATGGATGGTCATGGGTAGTATTAGACTCAGAGTGTCACACTACATACCCCATGGTAAATGTCATGTACTTCATTCAGGTCATGTTATCACCCTTGTTCACCTCATTTCATCTTTTTCACTAGCTTCGGAATGTTATCCTCGAATTGTATCCCTGTGGATGTGTTCCATCATTTTGTTATGGAGTTAGTATTCTCTAAACACCTCTATGAGGTTCAGTTTTTGAATTTAATTCATAGTATTGGAAAATATATCCTTAGTAGAATATATAAGGTATTTATCCATGATGATAAGGTATTTTATCCTTATACCCATGATCTTTTTCTATACATAGGGTTACAGTAATCACATGACTAATATTTGTGGTAATGAACCCAATATAGATGGTTATAACTGTTGGATTTGGGTATACCCCATTGGCACTGGTGTCGTCACCTGTCTATGTATCAACATTTTTTTGGTGAGGTTTAATCTGATGAAGTGTGTATCTCTAATGATCCATCTCAGTTTCCTTAGTGATTCAACATGGAAAGAAATCATGAACATGTTCACTCAGATTAGATCCATTGGTATTGTATGAATTTATGAATGATACATCATTGATGAGTTCCATCAGTGATGTACTAACTTGTGGAGTGAGTCCTCCTAGAAAATGTTACTTTGACCCTCTAGTATAATCTGAACATTATGTGAGGATGTAACCTTACATGGAGACATGGTGTCTACCTTTGATCATTTATAGTTTATTATTTTTATTATAACTATTATTGTCTCATGTTCTGATGGATATTCCTTCATGGTGATGAGTTGACAACTCTCTATTGATTCTTTGTGTTTGGTGATTTCAAGGTTTCCTAATATGTAAATTTATACTCACCCATGCATGGTCTCTTACCACTCATGTCATGTTTCATGTAGAGTTCATACCATTTTTTGGAGTCTTAGTTAGACGAGGAGTATGTAGACCTTAGTTGGGGGTTATTTATACTATGTGGAACTTAGAAGGATCTAGAAGTATCTTTTGGGAAGCTTTCATGTGTTTTTAGCCAGTTGGGTTCCTTTAAAGTTTTTTTTGGTAATGTATTAGGACTTTTTCCTTACTATACAATACTTTCTATAATTGGATGTGTTACAAATTTTATGTAGGAATTATAATATGAGTCATCTTTTTCCATATAATACTAGTGTATAAAGATGGGTGAGTGTGCACATGTCCATTTGGATAGGGTATCCAATGTGTATGACGAGTCGATTCAGTGGTAGTCTCTTACCCCAAGCCTTTTAGTGGTAGGATATGGGTGTCATTATTAGTATACTACCAGCAAGGCTAACCACAGTCAGTTGGATCATGATAGATTGGTACTAGAGGAGTTCATCTTAGGAATCAATCTTTGAGATTGTTGAGTTGTGAGGATTTGTTTGGGAACTAGGGAAATAGTGTTAAAGTTCCTCTATTTCATCTTTTAGGAATGGTAATATAGTTTTTTTTAGTTTCCAATGTATTCATAAATTGGGACATTGATAACCTACTTATTGTCTCGAAACATATAAGCAGTAGTTGTAGGGTATAAATTGGTGCATGCATTATATGGGAGTGGTTTGTGGTTTCCATGTCATTCTTGATTTAGCTCCTCAAATATGCACATTTTACAATAATACATCATGATTATCGATAGATTCCTCCAAAAAGATAGTCATCTGGAATTATATCATAGTTTCATTGTAATGAACCTCTTAGTGAAGTGGCTTTTGATTTTATACCTCTTTAGGGGGTGGTTCATCAGAATTGATAGTGAGAGATGTCTCGACCTTTATTGTTATATGTAGACTCACATTTGGTCATTTAGTTGGATACTCCCCATCATGTTGAGAATTAGTTGGTTATAATTGTACCAATACATAACTCACCTAAAAATAGTGTGTATTATGAGTTCCATAGATAGAGATCATCCAAGTTTTTGTGGTGAGACAGTCCCCCTTCCCAATCGGGATAGGACAGGCTTGAGCCTAAGATTTGAGTTTCCTACATGGATGTGAACCCTCTTGATGTTCATCTAGACAATGATATTTCTATAAGGAAACATAGTGTGTCAATATATCCTTATTTTATTTTTTTTATCTCTATCCATTAATGGAATAAGGACACTTCCACCTCCCTGACGTGTTCTTGTTATACGATACAAAACCGTGTGGGTGGGTAAATACCAAACAAAGTAGAAAGTGTCAATGTGTGGAAGGTGAGTTCATTTGAAATTAATGTTTCAGGATATTTTGGTGTAATATGTTTTTGGATTATGTGTAACATATTTAGATTTATGAATTATTTTTTCAAATAAATTTAATGTCTTTAATGTTTTTTGTTTCTTGCAACCCTCATGTTTTAACAAACTATGATATACAATTAAAATATTGTGATTTAATGTGAACACTTTAACCCAGATATTAAATTTATTTATATTAATTAGAATATATAAATTTTTAAAATTATATATGAATATTTTAAATAAATATAATATGTTGATTAATAATTAATTAATTTTTGTGTAAAGTTATTATACACTTTTAAAAAATAGGTTTTCTAAAAAATGATAATTATAGATATTTGTGAAAAATTAATAAAATCAACATTTTTCATTTTTAGAAAATTTATTTGAAAATTTTAACATCAATTTTTAAGTAACCATTTAAAATTATCATAGTGGTAATTTTTGAAAAGTTTCTTGAATGATTGATTTTTAATGGCTTGTGAAAATACTAATATTTATTAAAAACTATCATTTTCTTTAAAGAATTTACAAGTTAAATTATTTGGAAATAGTTTGAAAAGTAAAATTTGTTTAGATACTATATTATTAATCCAATTTAGGTTATTATAATCAATTTCATATATAATTTTCATATTAAACATTGTATACTTTTTCAAACTTTTTCTTCATAAAATAGTATTTTAATCATGTATGTGGGTTAAATTTTAAATTAAATTATACCACTTATTTTAATTTAATTTTAAAAAATTCATTATATATTTCTAATCTAAAAAATTAAAATTTTATAATAAGTTTTACCTCATTTTTTAATAATGAAGAATAAAATAGTAAAAAAATTATTTACATGGTTATGGGTAAACCATGTTTAGCGAGTATTAATCTCAAGATATATGTGATTAAAAGAAATAAAACGTGTAAAATTTAATTTGGATATCCATATTTTGACCATATCTTATATATTTTCTCAAAATGACTCATTTTGGATCCATTTTTCCATGATTATAACCGTTATAATTATTTATGTAAGGAAACAGACAAAATATCACACTCTTACTTTTAATATATATTTTCTATTCACGTATGTTCAAAAGAAAGATGTGAACGAATATTTATGGTCATTTTGAGCATAATTAAATAAATTTCATGTGGATAATTTTTTTTAAATATTTTTTAAAAAAATATATTATTAAATTCAATTAGAATGCAATATTAATGCAGTAATTATTTAATTAATAGAAAAATAAAATGATTCTAAAAATATTAAGAGTAATATAAATTAAATTAATTTTTTATTCAATGAATATTTTTTATTAATATAAAATTTTATGAATACGATAAAATAATATATTATAATTCCAAATTTTTCTTTATTTTTTTAAATTCATATTATATTAATAATTTTAAAATGACATAAATGTTATTTTATAAAAAAATATTAAATAATATTAAAATAAAAAAATATTATCTGTGTACAGGTGATTATTATATGTTTAAAAATATCAACCTTAATCCATTCATAGACACATTTTCCATTTATAATAACTATTTTGACTCCTAAATTGTAAATACATTCTTGCTATGGTAAAGGATTAAAAGGGGTTCTTCACATTACATGCATTTGTGTAAAAATGAATTTTCCACGCTCATATATTTATTATTTTTTATTTTTTAGTTAATATTTCTTTCTAAATGTAAATATAATTTAATAATTAGCTTTTTCTATTTCTTATATAATAAATTACCAAGGTAAAAATACAAGTTATAATAGTGAAAACTAAAATGGAAAAAGTAAGTAAATTGAAAGATTATGGAGAAAGATGTTTAAAACATTTTTTTATGTGTTAGGGTGTGGCTCGACAATATATTCCTTTTACACAATTTTTTATTAATTATGGAGGCATTTGGGTGGAGGGTGACTTCCCATTTTTGAATAGTTTTAGGTATTTAAAAAAAATGTCACTCCGAAATTATAAAATGTTCCCTCCTCACCTTACTTCTCTAAATCAATTAATCTATTTGGTTCAAATAACCCTGAAGAAAATACTTCCTCAAAATCCCTAGACACATTCTATATATGATGGTATCCCCAAAATAAGAACCTTTTGATTCTTAAAACAGATCCAAAGGTGGTTTTTCTTAGCGAATATGGATTGAAAATGTACAAAGAAAGTCATGACTAATGGCAAGGGATTTTTGTCTCAAATATCCTTTTTTACATATGTTATGTTATGAGCCAACCTTCTTTCATGTCATGTATATACAACCCATTTTAAATTTTGTTTCATGAATTTATTTATTCAAATGACATTTAAATATTTAGTTAAAATTATTCTTTCATGGGGATTATTAATCAAAAGTTACCAAAGTTTTATGGATTTTATGTTACAATCCCATTATTTGTGGGGATCATTTTTTATTACTCTTATGAGGAATAAAAATTATGATATATCTCTTAATGAACAACAAAATTTTCTTCTCATTGCGTTATTTCTATAAATTACATTTTTTCCATTCATTTTCTTCTATTTGGGTTATAATGAATTCAAAAGAATGTTTGTATGAAAATCCAACATTATTTCTATATTTAGAAGAAAATACGTTCTCTTAAATTTCCTTGTTTTCTAAAAATGTTTTAAAATATATATATATATATACTATTAGCTAATTATTATTTAAATACATTTTTACTTATTTATTAATTTTAACAAATTTTATTTAAAGGAATAGTTTTTTTATATTCCAAATTAGACTATTTTCGCATTTTACAAAAAAAAAATGATAGGAATCATTTTTCTGTATATACTGATTGAATGATATTTTTGTCTTTCATAACCACTCAATGATTTAAATCATCACTTACAATTAAAAATGTTTATATTCAAAGGAAAATTTTCTTTAATTGTCATAAAATTTTTTGACTTTAAAGAATTGTTTTCAAAATGGAAAGTATATTTTCTTCATGAAATGTTACTAGAAATCTTTCAAAATCATTTTCAATATAATTTTACATCCCTTGATTTTACATAAGCTTTGTTGGGGAGATTATCAAATGGTCTCATACCAATTATTTATATGAATGTTTTATGTTTATGAATCAAATTTATTTTCATTAGATATGATAAGATGAATTAATGAAATTTTTCTAAAATCCATTTATTTTAATGGGTTGTACAATGAATAATTAGTTAAATTTTTATGAAACCCATTTATATTTGTGGGTTATTTTATGATTAATGGAAAAAATATTTATGAATCCTTTTTCCCAATCACAGGTTATGTTGTGATGATATGAGGACTATTTAATGATCTTGGGGAACACATATATATGCCTTAAATTACCTGATGGGTGGTTCTATTATAATCCAAGGAAGGTGGTTACATTATAGAAATTAATATTGTTTTGTTATAACCAAGGATTGTGGTTACATTATAACCATGAAAAGTGGTTGTGTTTTAACCAAATGAGAGTGGTTAAATTATAAACAGAGATAGATGAGACCTATATCTTTATTTAATTAATTGGTTAAAGATTGATATCTCATTATATAAACAAGAAATTAATGGTGAGTAAACCCAACTTATTAAGGAAATTTTTAAAATAAGATACTCTTGTGAGTGAACCTTTATTTCTATGACATTTTTGGGTGGTAACCATTCGGCTATGATAGATGTGGAAATGATCCTTGACTCTTATGGAAATGATTTTCCCTGGTTATTGGTATAGAACAAATCTATGTATTTTTATAATGTTATTCTCTCTTAGCTTATGTTCATTGATTACTTTATGATTCATGTATTATTAACCAAAATTATTTATTCCATGACTTAATTTTAGGACATATGATGTGAGGTTAATGGTTTTAAAATTTTATTATCATGTTCTAATACATTAAATCTCAAGTTATGTTGATATATCCCTTTTTAACCCTTACTGATAATCTAATATCACCCCTTATTATGGTTCTTTTACCTAGGTTTTGAATAATGTTGTTATATATGATATGTTTAATATGGGTTTTAGTAATGAATAATTTATTGGGATAATATTTGGATAACTTATAAACAAATTACTTATGTATTAGTGTTTCTAATTAGAATAAACCATTATTGTCCTCATGATTGATTTCACATAATGAATAGAATATGAATCTGACTAGATGAAATATCATTGTTAGAAAATTTAAGGACTTTATTGTTTTTATTTTAAGAAATGTTTAGTTATCCATTTAAATCTAGGACAAGAATAATTTAGTAAATACCCATGGGATAATCTTAAGTATAAGAGAATGTCTTATTTTATGGTAATGAAAGGAGTGTGGTTTTCCAAGATAAACAACCATGTATAGATAAAAAATGTATATGGTTTTGGACTAGTTGTACATATGGGAAATAACACTAAAAAGGAATCATTGGTATTTGAATCGATCACCACATGGTGCAACACAATGGGTCTTTCTACACAACTAGTATGACACCCCCATTGGACATTCTTTAGTTAACCTGTATTTTTTTCACCATCAATTATTATGGATGTGAATAGATAATAATGATAGATATAAATGGTTAAAACTAAAGTTCTATATATTTAAAATAATATTTAAAGATTTCTAAATTGTATAAATTATTTTTAGTGATTATGGTGTTTCCAAGTTAAAATATTGTTTCCCAAACTATGCTCTTTGGTTTTATCCAAAGGTGGGAATGAGAAGGGTATGGGTTAACATTGAATGTGATATAAAATGGGTAACTTAACCACCAAATTCGATGATGACTGGAGTGATGGAGGTTATTATTACACCTAATTTGTTATCATGATATATGATAGAAAAAATACACCTCAAACAACTATAAGACACAATAAAGAAGTGAAGGATAGAATCTGCTAAGAGCATGTGTTGTGAAGATAATCTAGGAAAGAATATTAAGTTTACTATATGTAAATAATGTGGAAAGAATCATTCAAGGGAATGTATAAAAATGAATAGATTTTTATATCTAAATAAGAAGTGATCATAGTCTGTAATTACTGAGGAAAAATGCAAATTCAATTTTATGAAATTAATGATAATAATGGTTCTCTTAATGACTCATCAATAGTTGAAGGTTTTAAATTTTAATTGTATTGGAATTATGAAAATATATTACCTATGTGGATATCTAAATATTAGTATTATAATGTTTGTATGAGTTATTATTTTTTTATTATGAAGAGACTAAAAATGACATATTAATAGATGGAGGTTTAGTTGGATAAGATGATGAAGCCTTGTTTACTATTTAAGAATAATGTGGAATGATTGATTTTATTACATATTGTAACTCATAAATTATTATATATGAATCATGGGAAAAAAGTTATTGCTCTATAGAAATTTTCCATTAAGGATTTTATAGAATATTTTGAGTGGAACTAGTGCTCTAGAAAATTGATTTATTGGAATTGTGTTATTCTAGTGAAAAAGTTATTTAAGGAAATATAACATTTAGTATTTTCATAAGGATTTAGATTATGTTATTTATTTGGGATAAATATATGATTTATATGGATAATATAAATTGGTTATCATTTTTGTACTTGAAAATGATTAATGATTTGATGGAAAAGTGGTTTATATTATCATTAATATAGTTCAAAACATTTTCATCTTTCTAGAATACATTCAATAATCTAAGGTTTTATTTACCAACTTGAGGAATAATTTATAATTTTATTGAGTTTTTATGGTATTCTAATTATTTCCATGTTTTAGTAGAATATATGACCAAGGAATTTACATATTTTTTATGTTATAATTAGGATATACTTTATGATATTTTGGGGATTTATGTTAACTTGATTTTAGGAATTTAATGACCTTTGTTATAAATTTTGTTATTTATTAAGGGTATGAAGTTAACCAATTTATGGAATGGTTTAAGTTAATCTTGTGATTTTTTTAGAGGTTAATGTATTATTTAATCATATGATGATTTATCCATGTTAGATAACATGTTCTAACCATTTTGGTATTGATGATAACAAGAGATATAAGGATTAGCATATCATTGTTTTATGGATTAAATGGTTTATTAGACCTTAATTTTAGTTCATCAATCCTGAAAAAATAATGTATATTTAATGGAGTGATGGATGAAGTGGAACATTATTGATTCATAACAAAAGGATGATATTTAACATATGATATGTAATGAAATTGAGAATGTATATTTCCCCAGGAAAATTATTCAACATAAGGAAAAGTATCTTTTGGAAAAAAATTATTATATTAAATTCATTTAATATTTATTGATGGTATTTTTCATACCAAATTAAATTATGATTTTTTTATTATCTTTCACATTATCACTCACATTCTTGTCATCCATGATATATGGACATTAAATTTCAAATATATCTATATTTTAATTACCACTATTTATCTCTTTTTTGAAATCAAATTTATGTGATGACATTTGTATTATCATATCCATCATTTTATGACGATACTGTATTAATAATTTTTACAATGTTTTTTCCATAAAATAATTTCAAATGTAAAAAAATTAAATTCTAGTCACAATTTCAAATTATATGGATGTAATTGATTAAAGGGGTAGAATATAAAACATAACATTTCATGAAATTTTTTTCAAAAAATAATTTCAATTTCTTTGATAGATATCATATAATGGAACATAGAGTTTAATTGAACAATGATATACTGTTAAATTCTTGTTATTTAATGTCATAATTTTAACCAAGATCTAAAATTTGGGGGTATTAATTATAATATAATCATATGTGAAATAGGTAAAAATATTATAGATAAGTAAAATATATTTATAAATAATTGAATAATTTTTTATATTTTTATAATATTATTAGAAAATACATCCTTGTAAAAAAAATTTCTTATTGCTTTTTGTGATAAAAAATTAATATTTTTCAATTTCAGAAAATGTATTTTGGATGCGTAATGGTATTTTTGAAATGAACATGTAAATGTTATATTAGTGTGAGTTTTATGAAGTTTTAGAAATTTTTTATTTTTCAACAAATAGGGAAAATGATGGCTTTTATTGATAAATTTTCATTTCATTTGAAGCATTTACATGTTAAAATTTTATATAATATTGTTTAAAAAGTAAAATTAGTAAAATTATAATATGATTAATCCAATTTATATCGTATTAATCAATTTCATATTGAAATTATTTATAAACAAATTTTATACTTACAAAAACATTTTCTTGAGAAAATATGTTTTTATTCACATATTTGTTAATAATTTTAATTTATATTTATTTTACTATAATTGAATTATAATTTCAATAAATTTATTCTAGATATATAGTCAAAAAATTTAATATAATTTAATAAGGATAACATTATAGTTTTCACAATGAATATTAAAAATATTAAAAATATGTTACCATGGTTAAGGGAAAATAGTTTTACTAGGGGTTAAACCCAATTATTAATGGTTATAATGATATAAAAACATATCTAATTTCTATTTTTGGCCTATAAATAGACCCTATACAATCTAATTACTAGAAATTTTACATTTTTTAGCCATACTTCAAGGATTGTGACCTTTAATATACTTTAATTAAAGTAAAGGACAAAAATACACTCTCTTGCTTTTAAAAAAATATTTTATCACGAACCAGCATGGGTACCCTAGTAACTGGATAACTGAGCTAGCCCTGATAGAGGCCGAAGGGAAGTCTAGATCCCTAAAATTCATTGACTAGCCCCTGGCATCACACAACATTCATGTGGTAATTATTGTCTCACTAAAAATGTGGATGAAAAGAAACCAGACAGTCAGCATATCAAAAAAACTCCACTGAGAGTGATAAACCAGAATAAAACAAGAAATAAATATCATATTATACTACACCCCAAGTAAAAAAAATGGGGGAAAACCCCAAGGTTCCTAATGACACAACGCACCAAGACTAAATCTTAATAGCTGGATCCATATCTAAGAGTTCCATTCCATTTGCTCGAACCTGGAAGAATATAGTCTACAAATACCTGAAGGAAAAAAGTAGGGTGTGAGCCTAAGCCTAGTATGATACCACCAATGATTCCATATAAGATTCCTAATATATATTATCCAATAATAAGATTTTAATTTTATAGAAAACAGGTTTGGAAACTCAAAGACATATTTAAACAAAACATGCTATACATTTTAAAAATGTTGGAGAAATACATTAAGAAAAGGCTTTACAATGATGGAATATTTGTATAACAATAGATTAAATAAAGAATTCATATAAAACAGTTTATATAATTTTTGTAGTTTAAATAAATCAAGCAATACAAGGATAATCAATTTTTCTAATCGGAATGGAACAACCTACCTCACAGACATCGATGTTAGCAGCAATGACTAACCATCGTCTGTAGTTCAATACCCCTCTATGTGATTGAATTATCGTAAGCATCGACACACCAATGTTTTATGTTTTTCAAGTGTTCCTAGAACCAAGACTAGTTATTTCATTTCAAAAAGAAGTAAAATTTCCCATGTCACAATAGTTTCTCTCTCCTGAATACTTTCCCAATTATGGATTAAAATATTAAATGCAGTAATATTTTATCTCCATTGGATAATTTTTAATTTACCATCTTATAATTATAATAATTATTCTTTTGCATCTAACGTAATTATCCTTTTATAATTTAGAAAATCTTATCATGTGATAATTACATTACAATTTTATTTTTACAAAATTGAATAATTATATTCCAAAATTTATTCCTTACAAATCATCATTTTTTAATTAACCTGTAATAATTTATTGTAATTATCGATTGATAATTATTTAAAATTATTCTTTAAATTTTATAAAAAACAATTCATTGTTCGTAGATAAACCAAATCAATTATTGTTTTAATACTGATAATAATTAACCTTTGATAATCTCGAAGTTATCATCGGATAATTATATTAATTATACATTGATAATTTAGATAAATTATTATTCGATTAATTATTAAAATTAAAATTTATTTTAACAAAATTATTTTCTCAAAATAAATTATCCAAGTAATTATCATCAGATAATTATCTATAATTATCTGAGTTAATTATTCACATATTTCTCAATAATATTTTGAAACAAAATTTCGATAATAATTATTTTATATTCCACATAATTATTCATTGGTAATTTGAGTCTCATCAAATTATTATTCCACCAATGTTTTCGTGCACCACTAGATTTTAATCTGAAGAAGGAAAAATGAGGGGCTTTTTCACAGTTTATACCCAAAGAACACCTGAGGTTATTTAAAGTCAACAATATTCACTGTAAACAACAATGATATGTACAGTTATAAGGAAATCCCCAAGTGGCGTGTTCTTAAATTTATTACTTCAAAAACCTGATTTGAATCCATTATTGATTCTATATGTCAATACCAAGTTGTTGATTTTATTTTAAAAGGTGTTACTGATTTTTAATCCATTCAAAACACATTAAAATGGAGGTTTCAGAACCTTCAATTTTCAATAATGGAGGAATTGGTGTTAGAAACTGAGTTTCATCATGGTTTTTTGGAAAATAAATAGTTTATTCCAATTTTATTAATTATATTTACAATTAAATGAAATTAATAATATCAGTTATTTAATATAAAAATTAAATGAATCCAAACATCCATTGCGAATTAAATTTATATATCATCTTGGGTAAAAACCATATTTCGGACCTAATGGTGGTTTTAGATTTCTCATAGGACGCACCGTTTCATAGATATTAAATATTTATTAAATAATATTCTGAATAATTAATTAATAAAATAAAAAAGTGTTATTGTTTCGAACGAGGCATCCAAACGCTCAATGCTTACAGATGTTATACACCAACCTAAGGTAAACCATCAATTTCAGACCAATCGGTGGTCTCCGATTTTCCATACGATGTACCGTTTGGGAGATATTTATTTATTTTTAATAAAAAAATATTAAATATTATTTAAAAACATTATCACACAAGTGAGGCATCCATAATTCTGGTACCTTTGAATGTATACTCTTCCTAGGGTTAACACAAAATTTCTAAGATAACTGTGGTCTCAAATTTCTCATACGACGAACCTTTTTGGAGTTATTTAATTTATTTTGAATAAATTTCGCATTCTTAGAATAATATATTTAATATTTTTAGTTCTGTTCTTTTCGAGACACTTCAGACCACAAAAATTCATACTTACTCCATGTTTTTACTCAGAAAATATTTAATTTAATATTCTGGAGTATTAATTGGACGTTTTACCATTCCTGGATTTTTTTTAAAAAAACGAAAAATTTTACTGATAAACCATTTTTCCCATTTAACGTAATTATAACTTTACACAATATGGTTTAGAAATACATGAAATAGTAATACGATTTTATAACCTCCCCACCATAGGAACTTTCTATCCCTAGAAATCCTATGAATAACCACATCAAAAAGACAAGGCCACTATTATCTCATCAGTGACTACGTCTCTCAAAACGCATTGGAATAAGAACTGTGCTTCAATATAATAAGGACACAAGGTATCGTATGCCCATGAATTACCTTGGTCTCAGAATCAATAACCATGACCGGTCGTTCAATCACAGATAATACTGGATCTACTTCAAGATCACATAAACTCAAAACCTGAGATGAGTTAGATAAATACATTCTGAGCATAGATACATGAATGAAATTATGTATCGACATCAGTTGTGGTGGTAGTGATAAATGGTAAACAACATTCCCCCCTAATCAACAACCTCACAATATTTCACTATTCAAGGATCAAGCTTCCCTTGCCATCCAAGTCTCAATTTCCCAATAGGGGTGAGGCCTTAAAAAACTCATTTCCACCGAAACTACTACCTCAACTCATAGAACGTCTTAGTACTTCCTGGGTGCACAACCCATTGGAACAAATTGAAATCCCACATTATATTATTCCTTGTCATGAATGGTGAAACATAACAATTCCAATAACATGGAACACTCTCTTTGGATAACAACCACTGGGCATTAGTCTCCCCATCATAAAGAGAGTCTCTAATTCTTACAAAATTCCTCAACAAGATTCTATTCCTGAAGAATCATATCAAAAAGATAATATGTCATATAACCATTAAAATTCATGGTGGAGAGAATAGATGCCTCCCAAGGTTACACAACTTGCTGAATAAAGGATTTCTTAAGAAGATCGTCCAACAGGGACATTAGTTCTTTCAGTTCTACTGGATTCATTCGGTAAGAGGGAAAAGAAACTGCTTGAGTACAAGACATTAAGTTAATTGAAAACTCAATACCCCCTACCTATAGAAAACCTGATAAGTATAAATAAAACACATTGGGAAACTCAATGATGACTATAGGGAGATCACCACTCATTTAATCTCGCTCCACATAAAATGTAAACACTAATATCACTTTCCCCAACTCTTGATAAGAAGGTCCTGCTCTTCCCAGGCTTGGGTCACATTATTCTTGAAGGACAAAAGAAACAACACTGCGTATAGTAATGTAGACTTGTCGATGACAACAATCAATTCGGGCTTTATTGGTTACAATCTAATCCATCCTAAATATGACTTTAAGAGATTTCAAATCAAGTACACAAAAAAATCCAAGAATGTTTGACAACAAATAGAGGGAGGACACAAGAGGGATTACAGAGACCCTTCTCTCTCTTTATACCAAAGGTTATAGTAATATCCATTACACAATACAAAAGATCCACATGAAGATTAATCATATTAATAGTACAAGTTGAAATAAATGAGTGATATTCCCCAGTATCAAAAATATTTGTCACTAACAATAAATATATAGTAATGGTAACACTCACGGTCATCAGACCAGTATCTTCTTTCTCTAGAGACTCATCCAATGCGTTATGAATCTTCTTTCCCGAATTATTTTGTTGGATCCCTTTTGTACAAGAAGAATTTGATTACTCCATAGTTTTTTTATTGTTTTGATGATCTTATGCCACTATGTTGAGTAGAAATATAGTGGAAGAACATCTATAAGCTCCCAAAAAGTCCACAGAAACCATAGTTCTTTCAGCCTACTCAAGCCTAGAAAACTCTACAGCTCTAGCCATAACCATTGACTCTATATAGAACTATTTGTTGAAAAGAACCGTGATGTACTTCAACATTAATCTTTCGTGTATTTTTTTCTCGCTATTGTTTCCCACCATCTCCTTCTTGGTCCCTCCAACACGAAGGTGGCACACTTCACCTTGATCTCATTTGGTGTCTCTATGATCACAAATAGATGTTCTATCCTACCCAACCATTCCTCAACATGTTGAGGTTCATTTGTGCCTTTGAATACTAGTTGTTTCTGGTTAGAGAAATCATGAGAAATACTTTGACAACCACACCCCCCCCCCAGGTTCCACAACTGGAGCCTGATTGGGGACTAGAGGTGGTGCCAATACCAGAGCATGAACATTACGCATGCTCACCACAACTAGATTTAGATCCACAATATTATTCGCTCACTGAGATTCCATAGTAGCCCCTTTTGGGATCCGATTCTCACATATTCTCAGAGGCATGATGTTACCCAACATCAGTAGACAATAAGGGAGCCCTGAGATTATTCTTGTACACAGAAAAGAGGGAAACATGATCTTGATCGGTAGAATAGTCCTGATTTGGATTTCACTCTATCCAAATCAAAGTATGGAAAAGACTAGAACTAATCCACAAGACGTCTTTCCCTAACCACCCCCTGGTGACTTAAGGTTCATTGTGGTGAGATTTGGTCAAACACTTAATCGCAACTACCTCTTATATCTTGAAAAGAATACTCAAATGTCTATTGTCATCTAGGAAAGATTCCTAACCTCCTCTGATTCCATTTTTTCACAAACCAACCCAGGTACCCCGGTAACCGGATAACAGCCCCATCCCTAACATAGCCCAATGGGCATCCACAATCCCCATATGTCAGCTACTAGAAATTGTCATCACACAATATGAAAGTTGGAACGATTTTCACACTATCAATGTTGAAGAAAATAAAAAAGGAAATATTCATAACAAAAGAAACTCAATGGGGAGTGACGTACCAGAATACATAATGGCATAAAAATCCCAATGAACTACAACCCAAACCGAGCCAACCCTAACATAGCATCAAGGGTGTTCCTGATCCCCACAGGTCGACGACTAGCACTTATAATCACCCAACATGCAAGTCGGAATGATTTTACCCCCAACAATGAGGTATAAAAGAAATAATATAGTATACATAACAAAAGAAACTCCACTGAGATTGATGTACCATAATACAACATGGAAAAAAGGCCCAAACTACTACAACCCTAGTACTAAAATGGAAAAAACAACCCCAAGGTCTCTAATGAGACAACTCACCACGAATAAATCTCAACAATTGGATCCACCTCCAAGAGATCCCTTCCCTATGCTCGAACCTGGAAAAAGAATATCTAAAAACACCCAATGGAAAAACTAGGGTGTGGGCCTAAGACAAGTAGAATACCACCAATGATTCCATATTAAATTCCAAATATAGATTATCTAAATAGAAGCATTCGATTTTAATGTTAACAGGTTTGGAAATTCAATATCATATTTAAAAAAAGCATGCAATATATTTTCAAAATGCTTAAAAAATATTTTAAGAAAATTCTTTACAATAATGGAATATTTATAAAATAATGGATTAAATAAAAAATTAATATATAACAGTTTATATAAATTCCACAATTTAAATAAATGTAGAAATATAAGGATAATTAATTTGGCTAATAGGAATGGAACCACCTACCTAATGGTCATCGATGTCAGCAGCAATGTTTTACCATCTTATGTGGTTCAATACCCCTCCGTGTGAATGAATTATCATAAGAGTCAACACACAAATGTTCAACATTTGTTAAAGGTTCCGAGAACCAAAACTAGTTATTTTATATAAAAAATAAGTAATATTTCACATGTGATGATAGTTTCTCTCTCCTGAATAATTTTTCATTTATGGATTAAAATATTACACGTGATAATATTTTCTCTCCCTTGGATAATTTTTAAATTTCCATTTTATAATTATATTAATTATCCTTTGATAATTTAGATAATCTTTCCATGTGATAATTACCTTACAATTATCTTTGAACCAAAATGAATAATTATATTCAAATAAGTATTCCATACAAATCATCATTTTCTAATTATCATAGGATAATTTATTGTAATTATCGCTTGATAATTACTTAAAATTATTCATTAAATTTTATATAAAACATGTCGATGTCCTTTGATAAACCTAATGAATTATCATTTTAATATTATTAACAATTAACCTTTGATAATCTAGAAGTTATCATCTGATAATTTTATTAATTATCCATTGATAAATTTGATAAATTGTCCTTTGATAAATTATTACAATTATTCTTTATTAAAAAAATTATGTTCTCAAAATAAATTATCAACGTAATTATCTTATGATAATTATGTATAATTATATTATTTAATTATTCACAGATTTATAAACAAATTTGTGAAACAGAATTATGATAATAATTATGGGATATTCCACATAATTATTCATTGGTAAATTGAGTTTCATCGAATTGTTAATCAACCAATATTTTTGTACATATCATTGGATAATTTGGGTAATTATCATTTGGATAATTTGTTTATAAATTATCCTTGATAAATCTAGTTTTGTCATTTATTTAAAATTACACCATTTTTCTTGTTTTCATGATGAAAGAATAAAATAAATATAAAAAATACCTTTTTCTTGTGTTGTGTAAGGATGTCGCGAACCACTGGATCCAAATCCGAAGAAGGAATAAATGAAAGGCTCCTTCACTATGTATACCCAAAGAACACTAGAGGTTATTAGAAATTAACAATATTCACCGCAAACAACAATGATTTGTATGGTTATAAGGAAAACCCAAATTGGAATGTTCTTAAACTCATGAATTTACAATCCCTATTTGAATTCGTTATTCATTCTAGAAATTAATATGATGTTGTTGATTTTCACTTAATAAGGCATTACTGATTTTTAATACATTCAAAGCACATTAAATTTGAGGTTTCCAAACCATTAGTTTTCATTTATAGGGGACGTGGCATTAAAAAATGAGTTTCAGTGTGGTTTTTGGGAAGATAAACCAGGTATTCTGATTTTATTAATTAAACTAACAATTAAATGAAATCAATAATATCAATTATTTAATATAAAAATTAATTGACAATAAAAATCCGTTTTAAATTACATTTAATCCTCATCTTGGAAAAACACCTCGTTCTGGAGCCAATGGTGGTCTCAGATTTCTCATATGACGCATAGTTTGAGATATATTAATTATTTTTTAATTAAAAATTGAAAAAATTAATTAATTATATAAAAAAGTGTTATTTTTAAGAGTGTGGTGTCCAAACTCCCGACGCTTTCAAATTTTATACCGCCGTCTATCGTAAACCCTCCATTCCAAAAACATGAGTAGTTTCAAATTTTTGATACGATGCACCATTTGGGAGATATTTAATTATTTTTAATAAATAATATATTAAATATTACTAAAAAATTATCTCATGAGCGAGGCATCCAAAAGTTTTGCACCTTTGAATGTTATACTCTCCATGGGTAAACACCATATTTCAGACATAACTGTGGTCTCAAAATTATCATACAACGGACTATTTTGGAGTTATTCAATTATTTTGATTAATTTTCTCGTCGTTAAAATAATATATTTTATATTTTATATTCTGTCCACTTAGAGACATTGAAAACCTCAAAAACTCATACTTACTCAGTTTTATCTCTGAAATTAATTAGTTAAAAATTCTAGAGTACTAATTTGTCATTTTAAGATTCCAAAATCTGTTTAACAAAAACACAACTTTTCATTGATAAACTACTTTTTCCATTTAACATAATAATAATTTAACAAATTATAGTTTAGGAACACCTGAAATAATATTGGGATGTTACATATTATGTGTTTAAATAGATATAAAAGAAATATTGGAATGAATATTTATTTTAAATTTTAGAATAAAAAATTTAATTTCATGAGTTTAATTTTATTAATTTTTATTAATTATACATTTAACATATATTAATACAAAACACCAATATAGTATTTATTTAATTAAATGAAAATTAAAATAATTGATACTAAAAATATTAAAAATATTAAAAATTAAGAAAATTATTATATTCCAGGAATCTAGAAGATGAATATAGCATGATATGAATGTTTAAAAATAATAAATTTTAATTCCACAATTTTCATGATGGTTTTAAATTAAAATTATATGAATACTGTAAAAAATTAATTTTAATGTTATTTTCAAATAAATAATATTTTATATAATGATTTAAATTTCCAAATATCTTGTCCTAGTAAAATTGATTAGTATTTGTTTAAAAATATCAACCGTATTCTAGTATTATAGAAATTTTACTTTTATAATAATTATATTAAAACCTAAATATTAAAAACATTCTTTTCAATGTAAAGGGTAAAATAGGTTTTTTCACTTTACATGCGTTTGTGTTAAAATTAATTTTCCACAAACACAGAAGTTTTATTTTATAGTTTATAATTTATATTGATAATTAGTGGATACAAATTATATAATAAGGAGATTATATTTTTTTCCTTAATTGATAAATTACCTAGGTAAAAATACTAGTTACCATATTGAAAACTAAAATGGGAAAATTAAGTAAACATAGAGGTTAAAGATCAACATGTTTTAAAAAGGCTTTTTTACTTTTAGTGGAGGTTTGAATCAACCATATATTCCCCATAATCTAATATATATTAATTTTGGAGGAATTTGGGTTAATATTGACTCTCATTTATTTAAGGGTTTAGGGAATTTACAAAAATCTCACTCCTCCTCGGATATAAAATGTCACCACCTTCCCTCACTTATCGACTCCTCTAAATATAGTTAGCTTGAACAACCCCTACCAAAATCCTCCACAACATACCTAAACACATTCCATAGCTTCTAGTGTCCCAAAAAAACAACCCAATAGTTATTAATAAGAGATAAAAATTATGTTTTTCTATGAGTGAGAGGTTTCAAATGTGTACAAAGAACATTGATACTTGAGGTAATGTTTTTATATCACAAATTTCCTTATTTGGGAAATATGTAACGTTCTGAACCTGTTTTATTTCATGAGGTGTATTCACAGCCCCTTCAAGTTTTTATGTCATCAATTTCATTATTCAAATGATATTTAAAGATATATTCTATGTTTTTCTTTCTTGTGTTATACGATTCATAAATTACCATAGTGTTAAAGGTTTTGTGTTACCATCAAACTGTTTATTAGGATGGTTTATGATTACTATAATGATGATGAAATATTATGATCTATATCTCAAGAAACACATGAATTTTATTCTATTCTATTTATTTCTAGAAATTACATGTGTTCCTTTTAATTTCCATCCATTATGTACTCATGAATCCAAGAAATTATTTTATGGAAAACATTAGTCTATTGCTCTTCTTTTTCAAAATTCATTTCACTTTCACATATAGGATTTATGAAAGTGTTAAAAAAATGTTTTTACTATTCTCCAAGGATATTTCTAATAAATATTTATCCATGTAGGACTTTTTACAAAATTATTTAAATGTAATCTTATTGTATTATTCTAAATAAGGTTATTTTGATTATTTACGAAAAATATGAAAGAAAACATTGTTTTAACAAGTATAAAATGAATAGTATTTTATATCATTATTAAAAATAAATTATTTAAAGCATACATTATAGGTTTCCAATGTCATTTTCAAATAACTTATTTTAATGGTAGGGAAATTTTTCAATTATAAAGAAGTATTTTTCAAATGGAAAGGATATTTTCATCATGATATTTTCCAAGAAATCATTCAAAATAATTTTCCTTCTAAGATGAAATTCATTGATGTTACATAAGGTTTAATTATGATATGATCCAAAGTTACCATCATTTTTCTTTCTTGGGATGTTTTATGATTCTAAAAACATTTATTTTCATGGGATGTGCTATTACGAATTGATGAAATGTTGATGAAATCAATTTAATTTCAAGACTTATGCTATAAAAAATTGGAGAACTATTTATGAAATCCATTTATTTCCATGGGTTATCCTATGAAGAATTGATGAAAAATTTATGAAACACATTTCCCTTGCACCGGTTATGATGTGATGATATAATTAAAGCTTGATAATTTTATGTCACACATATGTATGGTTTTCATAATGTTATAGGGGCCTTACATTATAAACCAAGGGTAGTGGTTATGTTATAACCAATCAAGGTTATTATTTAGTAATTATGGATAGTTTTTATGTTATAACTAAGGATGTTTGTTACTTTATAACCAATGATGGGTTGTTAAATTAAAAAATGAGATGGGTGGGACCAATATCTCCCTTGAATTCATTGGATAATGAGTGATATCTTATGAGATATATAGGACTGGAATGGGGGTGAACCAAGTTCAGTATGGGACATTGTCCACTATGATAGTATTTGGAGTGATACTTGACTACTATGATAGTTTGGGGAGTGAACCCATTCCAATATGATTTTGTTGGATATTGGCCTTGAATAATGAACAAATAATTCCATATTCTAACCCGTATAGCATAAATATATATCTTATACTAATGTCACTCTCTCATGGATTATTTTCTTTGATTCCATTGTTATTTATTTCTTATGAACTACCACTATTTATATAATGACTCTTGTTTATTAACTATGATATATAGCATGCGTTTTTAAAATTTTATTCACAAGTTATTATACTCTTATAATCATGTTCTCTTTATATCTCCCTTATTAACACTTACAAAGCATATGAGGTAACCCTTTATTATATTTCATTTCCCTGAGTTATGAAGAAATGTATTTAGTAGGATATAAATATGAAGGATTCTATTTATGTATAATTTTCTAGGGTGTTATGTGGTTCACTTATGAACTAATTATAAATTTATCCATGTTTTCAATGACATTAAACCTTTACAGTTCTATTTAATGTTTTTCTATAATGAAAAGAAAATTTTTCTATTATAAAAAATATCTATGTGTGTAAATTTTGGGTCTTTACAGGAAGACCTAGTTGTGGGGAATCGGTGAGAAATGGAAAGGGTATCTCCAAGTGGATGTTGGTTTTCAATTGGAAGCTTGAAGTGTATTTTATGGTGTCACTACTGAAAAAAATATCCTATACAAAGGGTCTAGAACTATTGTTATATCCCTTAAAACCATGGTTATAGGTTATAGCCATGGTTTTATGATGTTTGGCTAATGGAGCCGTAAGTATGGAGCTATACTCATGTATTCAATTTTAATCATGGGTATATCCTATTATATTTTATCATACCGATGGTTTTGGTTAAATATTGGGTATATATTTTCCCAAAAATAAAACATTTACCCATGGTTCATTGAATAGTGGGTATAACTATATATCTCCATTTGGTATCATTAGCCCTTCCAGCCCATCCTAAACCTTGAAATAAAAAAGTAATGAAAGTATGTATTCAATAAAATACACAAATTGTATATTTTTTATTCAACAAACTTCTTGTAACTATTTTTAAAACATTTACAATACTATAACATACATATATATCCATTCAACTAATAAATTCATGTCATTAATCAACATCCACATGTCTATTTATTTTAGAGTCAAAATGGAGGGGAAGAATATCTCTACCATCACTATAATTCTCAACCTCAACACCATCAACAACATCCTCATCACCAACAGCATCATCTGGAGCACTAGCATCATCATTATCATCACCACCACCACCACCAAGACCAGCAAAATCATGACCACCCTTAGAAAAATCATTGAAATCAATTCGGGAATTTAAAAAAGAGTTTATTGATGAAATATATGAATTAAAATTAGTATCATACTCTAATTGATATGATTGAATGATAACTGACATAGCTTTCAGGATGTGTACGGTGATCAGTTTACATATTTCTTGCTCCCAAGAAGCTATTTTCCTTACCATGGCTGGTTCAACCTTTGTGTTTTGGAGCTCTGTGGTCTAAGAGGTTTGAGAGGATCCAGATTAGGACAAATAACTAGTGGGTATGTTTTTTAGGTCCACATCAGACACTCCCTTGGTGATCCTCACCTAATACATCACTCAGGTGATAATTTTTCCCAAAGTTGTCAACTTATTTCTCGTCTTAGGCCTCCAAGGAAGACTTTATAAAATATAAAATATTTATTTTATTAATAATTATGTATTAATATTTAAAATTTAAATAATATAATATAATATCAGTTCTTATGTTTTCGAATATACTACACATCCATCATTTTTATTCTTACTTGAGAAAAATATTTTTTTGTGAGGCAAACGGCCTTTGATGCCCAATGATGCCTTCTAAAAATGAAAATGATTAGCATAAAACTAAATTATTAAATAATATGATGTGGTAAACCTAGAATGAATTAAAAAATTCCTATTGAATAAATCCATAAAAGGATGAAGTGTCTAAATATACATTTAATTGTACATTTAATACTACTTTCATAACATTACCAATAAATGATAAATATCAAGCTAAACATTGGTTTTATAGGGATTTCTCTTGTATACTTATTTTATTTCGATTCAATTTTTGTAACATTATTTGGTTTTTTAGAGACTTGGTAATTTAGTTCATTTGGTCATTAGGGTCATTTTAAGCTTAGGATGTTTGGTAAATTGTCAAATTGGTCATTTGGCTATTTTTTCCATTGGCCAATTTGACCATTTTGGCCATTTTGGGAAATTAGTCCAATTTGTCCAATTTGTCCATATATATCAATAAGACTATATATGTCAATTTTTACAAGTATTCTAAATATTCCAATTGGTTTATGTATTCTATTTAGGCAATTTAGTCCATTTAGGCCAATTAGATCATTTTGGTCATATAATCAAATCAGGCAATTTAGACCATTTAGGACATTTGGGTCAATTAATCCATTTGAGCCACTTGGGACAATTTGGATAATTAATCTATTTCATCCATTTCATCTAATTAATACAATAATTCCATTTATTCGGCTAATATCCGCCAATTAGGCCTTTTATTGGGCCAGTATAGGCTAATTTGGCCATTTTCGCTAATTTTTCCATATTCAAGCCAATTTTAACCAATTCAGGTCTTTTAGGAAAATTAATCCTTTTAGACGACTTAGGCCGTTTAGGAAAATTATTTCATTTAGTCTAATTAGCCCATTTTGGTCATTTAGACCATTTAGGACAACTAGGCCAATTAGGCCATTAATACAAATTTTTCCATTTAGGCTAATTATGCCAATTTGGTCATTTATTCCATATTGGTCATTTTGGCCATTAGCCTATTAGGTCATTTGGGAAATTGTACATTAAATTATTAGGTTTTTATGCCATTGGTACATTAGGTCATTATGTGATTATGTCATTAGACCAAAAACTGAATTGGCCACTAGGCCAATTTAGCCAATTAGCCAGTCAGACAATTAGCCATTAGGCCATTAGCCCATTAAGACATTATGACAATATCACATTTTCCAATTTGTCCATTAGGCCATTATTCCATTATGTTAATTGTGAAGTTATCCATTAGGACATTATTCCATTAGTCCATTGGGTCAATTTTCCATTATGTCATTAGCCAACTATACGAATTGTCCATTAGTCCATTATGTCAATTTGTCAATTTTCAAATAGTCCATTGGTAAAATTGGCCAATTGTCCATTAGTCTTGTTTTTTCAATTGGTTATTCAACCATTAGGCCATTATCCAGATTTCTCAATTAGGTCGTTAGGCCATTATGTGATTGACATATTGTCCATTCTGCCATTAGGACAAATGGTCATTATTTGATTATGCCATTGGGAAAATTGGGCAATTAGGTCATCAAGACACTAGGCCAATTGACTGATCATCAATTAAGGCATTTTTTTCAATTGTTCGTTAGTCTATTGTGGCATTAGGTCAATTATCCATTAGTCCATTTCGCCAATTGTCCATTGAGACATTAGTCCACTAATCCAATTTGTGAATATAAAATTATGCCATTAGGCCAATTGGTCATTATTACATAGGCCAATAGGCCAATTGACTAATGGGAAAATTATAAAATTAAACATTATTCCAATTAGAACAATTTTCCATTAGTCCATTAGGAGAATTGGTCAATCAGAAAATTTTACATTAGGTCATCAGGATAATTGGCCATTATACATTTATTCCAATTAGCCATTATTCTATTAGGCTATTAGACCAGTTGACCATTATTCCACTAGGATAATTGTACATTGACAAAAAATAATATTTTTCTTTATGAAATGCATGAATCAATGCAGCTATACATAACAACACGAACAAAATGTGCCTTAAAATAGTGATGATTGGGAGAATAGTTCTTATAAATAATATTACAATGATTAGGTAAAGACCCTACACTAGTATCCAGAATCAGACACTCTCCTACCCTTCCTTTTCTGGATAGGGCCTTAGTTATGAAATTACCATCTCTCAAAGTATGTGTGATGTGAATTTTCTAGTTGATGTAGGATCTATACATTCTAAGAATACAAATCAAAGCCCAAGGTATAT
This sequence comes from Viscum album, assembly GCA_963277665.1. Lineage (NCBI taxonomy): Eukaryota > Viridiplantae > Streptophyta > Magnoliopsida > Santalales > Viscaceae > Viscum > Viscum album. The sequence goes on from OY728121.1 coordinate 204,204,132, forward strand.
CACCATTTTCATATAGACACATGACAAGCACTGTAGAATCTAACTCAACTTCTATAATTTTTATGTAGAAGTGATGGTACAAGTAAAGGCCTATGTCCATGTATTTGGCCTCTACACAAATGTTGGTATATACACTAAGAAGGAGCTAAAACATAGAATTATCGACACGCTGAAATATCTCACCACTCTACCTTCTCTCATGTCCCTATAAATACATGAACCATCAATATTCAATTTTAACACCTCTATAGAAGGTTCCTATCTGACCCATATTCCATGTATACCTCAATTTACTACCTGGATCGAGAAATACAATCGAATAAAATTCCGTACTGAATCATAATTCATTGCACCATTGATCAATGTCCAAAACTCCACCACCAATAGCTTAACGTGAACCTAGAATTAAATTACATATTGACTCATACCATCTCATTATTTATTCTTATCATTCTGTAGAATAAAGTAATCTTTTGAAAACATCTTACCATGCACCATATATTATGTCCCCGGCTACCCCAAGCCTTGAAACAAGGCCTCAATCAAACCCTATGGGGAATCACTCATAATGTTCAGGTTTGTCCCCTAACATAGGAAATCCCAAATCCCCTTCACCCATTCATCGTTCATAAATATATTCTAGGTCATCTCATGTTGGTATAAATAGTTTCATTAACCATATTATCAATAAAGATGCCTCTTTATTGAGTTATCGCATCAGTAGTGATCCCCTTATTTGTAATCTCCAAACTAAAAAAATTATTTTACTAGGAATTTTTGCACCATTGATGTGATGACTAATAATCCATACCACTATGAATATGAATCATATTTTGGATGACACAATCCGGGAACCAACCATTGTTATATATTTTTGGGAATACATCTATCAGCTTCTTATACCAATTTTATACTCTAATAAGTGCACAGCTAATCATAGTTAAAAATATTTGGTAGGAAATCTAGATAAAAACAAGCTTCCCTGAATGAAATGGTTGGATTTTTACCCCCTTTAAAATAAATTGATTCACCTATAAAATTTCATTTCCCAAATCATGAAGTCTCCCCCACCAAAAATCCTACAAACATCCCCCTAAATGCCCTTTATTTGTTCAATCATGCACTATACGAGGCATGAAAACCTCCAAGGTTTAAGGGATTGGCCTCTCTATTCGTCCCCATACCTATCAATCATGAATTTTTCCAGAAAAATCATGTTTAAGATATCCAAATACAATTGATATTACCTGACTTTTATGGTTTCCCCCATGTTATGAAGTCTAATACCACCTTCTTCCACAGGCTTTTCCATTCATCTCTAGGATTCCCAATAACATTGATCAGAATTATTTTCATCCCATATAATGGTTTTCAAGAGTTTTTCAAATAATTTAATGGTCCCCTTTAGCGGTATTATTATTGATAAAACATTTATCAGTATTGAATTAATAACATTTTTATCCAAGGTAGTTCATATTCCATATGAGAGAAACCCATGCATCCAACCAAGAATTCTCCACACAATATAATTGATGTTTTCTTCAAATAGCACCTCTTTAAACCTACCATTTGATATAGGGCCTAGATATATACCATTAGGATTTGTCTCCATTGTATGACTAACATGGATTTAATTATATTGTTGCATCTTTCTGAGCATTTGTTATATATGAAAACACTTCTCTTTCTAATATTGATGTTGTGGATACCCAACTTTGAATATTTTGAAATGATTTTTTAATTACAAGTGATGGATCTTTTCTTAACATTAATGAAAAAACATGTTATTAGAAAACATGTGGTTAGATAAAATGACATTCCCAAAAATATTTTAGTATGAAACAATATTCAAATTCATCTTTTCATGATGGATATTTCTCAAAAGATCCTCTTGGACTAGGATTAAGACAGTGGGAAAAGTGATCACCTTGTATGATTCCACGTGTTGATTTAAAGAACCAAAAGGCCATTCCTATTAATGATATGGAAATCCATGGAGAGTAATAGAACAAAAAACATAAGCCACAAAACCACTCCTAGAATCAAAGATTCCCCATAACCCTAAAAATGAAACTCCATTTCATTTAATCATTATACCTTTCTATATCAACCATTATCATAATGTTGGATCCAATAACCTTTTTTTCCAAATCATCAATCATTTCTTTGGAGATACCAAAATCCCACTCAATGTTTCCCCCTTTTAAAAATCCATGAGTCTATTGTATGATATGTTTGGGAATGACGTTACAAAAAAGACTATTAAGGCATGTTACAAGGATTTTATAGAATCATTTGCATAATAAATGGTCTAAATTGATTTAATATTATGGGATCTTTCACCATATGAATGATAACAACTTTGTATGAACTAGCTTCTGATTTAGCGAACCATATCTAAAAATTATTACACCACCTCCCCCACTTGAACATTAATAATGTCCCATGGAACAACATAGAAGGCTCTAATAAAGCTAATAGCACCATGGTAACTCTCAAAATTCATAATGAACTCTACATCCTTCTCCACTTCTTCCTTATATATTTCCATCAATTCACCATTGACTATGTCTTCCACTAATGTTGGAATACAATTCATAATGTATTTTCTCCCACTTTTTTTATTTGTATTTCATCATTGAATCTATTCAGTTTAGCCATTAAACCATCGCAAAAATCTAGGTCAAGAATTCAAACCACTTCCACATATATGAATAATGACCCATCATTAGGTTTAATGTTGATCCTACTGTTTTACATTATTCTTTTCAGGCATGCCAAAAAAAATCAGTGTTTCTATCCCCCTCATTTGACTATATTTCCCTTGATTTTTTCCAACAAATTCATTCCACCTTAAAGAGTTTCTCTCTAAATAATTTCTTCTTCCCAGCCAGCAAGGTGAATCTGGAGTCATCTTAGCCATCGAGGAGACATTACTCTAACATTATCAATGCCATTTTTAACCCCTACAAAATATTGTAACCAATTTGGACAGTAGTTATCTCCTCCAAAATTCCATTATCATCCACTAAAGTAGATTTGTGGGACCTAACCATGTCTTACCCCACATTGGCTTCTCCTAAGATTTTTTAACTTTTTCTATCTATTCATTGGTCTTCTGAAATCTGGGTGTATAAAAAAACCCCTACTCTAGAGCTTCCCTTCTTAAGAGCCACCATGATACAAGAATGTTCATAGAAGTATCTATTTAGGTGGTTGAATGAGGCCAAATAAAAAGTGTCCATGCCTTGAATGTTGTTAATACAATGATCAATTCAACTCTATATCTTCCTTGAACATTGTCGATTGTTACTCCAATTAAATCAATTCTCTAAGAAGCCTATATACAACACACATATAGATTCCATTAAATCCGTGAAATTAGTCCTGAAGTTAAAAGATAATCAATCACCTCATTTTTAGTAGAAACTTCCATAATTGTGTTAAATTCTCCTCCATTTTATCAGGGAAGATAACTATCCTATACAGAATTATGTAGTTTCTAGAGGATGATTCATTCTGAAACATTGGAATATTCATAGATAAAAGAAAAGAAAAATTCAGTTCCAACTTCAATAATCATGGTAGTAATGATTTATGAATAGGCATCTGCATGCTCTACCGTGATTCATAATTTCTAAAAAAAACTCCAATATTCGTATTGTATGTGCTTCCATGCATGTAGTTGTAGAATCCCAAGCTATTAGAGAAGAAGTAAATATGACTGCCATCTTGTTTTGGTTATAGGACAAATAGCATAGATGTATTGAGATTGTGGGATTCTGTGGTGACGAAAGAAACATTCAAACAATCCCCCAGACCACGATAATTCCATATGATAATAGAAAACATAATACAAGTGTTTTGGTGGCCATTTGGCCTAAGGTACCTATCTTCAAAGATGACCCTGAAGAAGTATCTTCCCTCTCCATCACTATGGAAAAATATTTGAGGTCGATGGATGATAATACCACAGATGAAATGGTCATGTTCTAAATGACTTTGGAAATCTGATCCCACACTTCATTAGCTGCCTACCCTAGCACTAAGAATCTATTGAGAGAAATGCCCATCAGAGACTGAGACATTAGTGGGATAGCATCAGAAAATAATGAAGAAAATCAATCGCTACTCTGGAGATGATCTGTATGTGTGGATCCCCTCTATCACACTCTCGAGTACTAAGTATATTACAAAGTCCTCTATTAGATAATGTTTGTATCAACCCAAAGAAGATGAGGCTTCATGTGGGAACAATTGATATTTTATCTTGACATTTTATTGGATTGAAGGATCCATAGTAAACGTATATTTTGAAATTAGATTCATCATTGGAAACCACAGAAGAGATATGGAAGAATTAGTAGAGGATAGACCCGGATTTGAGACACTAGAAATCCACAAGGCCTAACAAACATCATCAGGAGGAGGGACAGGAGATGGAGCCACCATGGTGACTTCACCATCTAACTAGTTGCGAGGTAAGTTTAGTGAGACATTAAAATTTGAAAACACCACCAGAGGGGAGGCCACATCCCTATCAGATAGAGCAGTAGTGGAGGACTTTGATGTTGTATTAAACACAATCAACCCCACTTTCTCACCATCCATTACAGGAGGGACAACAGAAGCTCCTGAAGAAGTTGAGTAGGAGGGTCGGCAACCACGGGGGCCTCCTTGAAGTCAAAGAGTCATTTTCTACCAGACTACACCAAATTACCCATAAATTTACAAACCCCACATAATAAGATTAAGGAATATAAATAAACATTTCTAATACAAAAACCCATCACTTTCCCTTTTCTTAAAAGGGTAAGGGATTTACATCACCATGTCTAAATCAACACATAAACTAGAGTTTGATGCTACATGAAGGAAATGAGTATCATTATCCAATGATAGGAATCTTCCCAATTTATTTCTAATCGATTCGAGGTTGGAAGGATTTTTATGTCAGATAGGAATCCATAGTAGTCAATTTCAAACTATATCCTAGCTCATTCCCATGTTGTACTATGTAGCCCAACACCAACGATAGAGGGTGATTCTCCCAGAATAGCACTGACACTCCTCCCAAGACCATGCCATCCCAAATGAATCTCTAAAAAAAAGATAGATCTAATCAGAATATCTGGATAACACTGATACCACACTAGGGTTCCAATGTCATAATAAATTCACATACTCCCTAAAAAATAAAGAGTGATTTTTTTCATATGAATATAGAAAAAAGTGATAGATCGTGGTAGGAAGAATCCTCTAGGAGATCCTTCACAAACCGACCAATGGCTGGGCAACGCTTAACATTGATCTAAGCACCTTAGGGAAAGCTGTATCAAAAGGATACTAGGAAGACACCACTTTAAGAATGGAACCATATGGCAGAAAAGTTTGAATTTAATGTATTTGGTGATAGGATAACCAGGAATGGGATCAACACTATGGTGATAGTTGGATAACTCTTCTTTATCACAGAATGATGAAAGGAATCTAGAGAGAATGACTAAGAATCGCACTGTGTGTGGGGAGAGTTACCTTTGTAATATATCATTATGTCACTAAATGGATCACAAGAACACCTTCCATTTATCCATTATTCCATTAATTCAATTTTTAAACTATCCATTAGGCTAATTGGTTGTTAAGTAATTAGTCCATTATGTCAATTAGGCCAATTGGCCATTAATCCATTACTCTATTAGGCTAATTTTCCATTAGGGTATTAGGCCATTAGGTCAATTTTCCAATTATACTATTCTTCCACTAGGCCAACTCTTCAATACTTTATTTGGCTATTGTGATAATTGGTTGTTAATACATTTGTCCATTGGATCAATTAGACATTAGGACATTTGGACAATAGTCCATTAGTCCATTGGTCCAATTTTTAAATTAGGCTATTAACCAATTATTTAATTAGAAAAACTGGTCATTGGTCAATTAATACATTATACGAATTAGGCCAATTGTATATTAGGCCATTAGGCCAGCATGCCATTAGGCCAATACTTAATTAGGCCATTGGGTGAATTGTCCATTAGGATATTAATCAATTATTCCAATTATCCATTAGTCCATTTGGAAATATTTCCATAATTAAATTAGTACATTAGGCCAATTTTACATTAGGACATTTGTCTAATTGACCATTGGTCTATTTCGACATTAGTCTATTTTTTCAATTTGACACAAGGCCATTAGGTCAATTGACCATTTATCCATTATGGAAATTGGAAAATTTTCCATTAGGATATTTTTCCAATTGGACACTATTCCATTAAGCCATTAGTAAAATTTATAATTATCCCATTAGTCCAATTATACAATTGAATATAATGTTTACTAGGCTAATTATGAAATTGGAAATTGGTTATTATGCCATTTGTCCAATTGGTCATTAGGCCAATTTTCCAATTGGGTAATTGGACATTATGTGATTTGACCATCAGGTCATTAGGCCAATTCGACAATAAGCCATTAAGAAAATTGGACATTACAATATTAGTCCATTAGGCTATTAGGATATTTGGCCAATTGGCCATTAGGTCATTAAACTAATTATTCCATTATAATATTAGGCCTTTTGGACAATTTTCCATTATTCCATTACTCCAATTGGATGTTAGGAAATTAATCCATTAGGAAAACTGGAAAAAAATTCATTACGACATTATTTAAATTTTCTAATTTTCCATTAGTCCATTGGATCAATTGGCCATTAGGTCATTAGTAAAATTTCCTATTATCCCATTAAGGAATTAGTCCAATAGGACATTTTCCAATATGAAAATTAACTCAATTGGGTGTTAGGATAATTGTCAATTAGTCAATTAGTCCATTAGGCGGTTAGTCCAACCAGTAATTATGTCGTTATTTGAATTGGACAACTAGATATTATTGAATTTTTCCAATTGGACCTTAATCCATTGGTCCATTAGGCCAATTGGTCTTTAGTCCAATAGATCATTAGGCCAATTAGGCCAATAGGAAAATTAAAGAATTTGACATTAGGCCATTAGGATAGTAGACCAATTTCCAATTTGTTAATTGTTTATTAGGGAAATAAAAAATTAGTCTAGTTGGACATTATTCTATAAGGTCAATTTTCTATTAGGTTATTAATCCAATTAGGCCATTCGGTCAATGGTCCAATTAGGCCATTATTCCATTATGTAAATTGTTCATTGGGCTATTGGACCAACTTTCCATTAATCCATTAGTACATTTGGGCATTAGACCATTAGGTCATTAATCCCTTAATAAAATTGGATAAAGCTCCCAAAACACTTATAAAATATTTTGAATTTTTACTTATCATCTTATTTTATTCATTATAATCTACTGTTATTTGTGTTTGGTAATTCCAAACTTCACATATACAGGTGTGATGACATCGCCTATTAAAATATCCCCAAAAATAATATCAATGGAAAAAATAATATCAAGTCATAATACAACAGGACAAAAGTGATGTGATTTAATATGACACACGTATAATGAAAAAATAAGACGCGGGATGCTCATTAGGATCTGATGGATCTATGGGTTATCATGATTCATTATTCTATAAAAGATATGCCTATTTCAAAGCTTGCTCTCAATTACATTCTTATTGCTGGAGTGGAAGTTGAAGGAGCACAATCATCATATCCTGTATTTACATTAGGAAATAGAGGAATAATAGACATTGAAGTAAATGGGTGGTAGGGTTGGGGATACATCAAGGGATATGGATATGGTAAAGGTGGGAACATCCCTTGAGGATATGTACACAAGGTATGGGAAGAAGAGGCCTAATGTGATGATTATGGAGGAATGGGAGGGAACATCTCTAGAGGTTCATGTAAAGGACGGAAAGGTGTGGTATATGGGGTGTTTGTTGGCATGTAATTTTGGAAACTGGTATGACAGGTGCTCTTTCAAACTCTAGGACCACCCCCGCTCAGACCCATGCTAGTCGGCTAAGTAAGAGTTAACTTTAGTTCAACTGAATTTATCTAATATTTTTTTTTTAATAATAATAAATAGACATTATATATAAATAAAAAATTCAAATCTTATACTCCATAAGGTTATGTGAAGAGGCAACTAATTCTATAAAATCATTTGATCAGTATTAAATAATTTCTTCTTTAGAAAACATTCAGTATTTTTCATAATCTGCAAAAGAATGAAATGTTCATTTTTTAAGAAAGTTTTTCAAAATCATTCATACATCTTATAATACAAAGAATTCATTGAAATTTCATAACATGTTTTATCAACAATAATTTGGAACCAAGTTATTATTTTTTAAATCCATTTTAAACCTAGATCTCTGAATTGAATTAATTCTAATGAATTGAATCAAAACCAAACAATACTTAGACAAAAATATTATCCCAAATTGAAACTAAATTAATGTAATTATAGTAAAATCAACCTAATAATACCACATCTCTGAAAACTGAATGATCTGTGAAGATATATAGTTTCTTTTATATATTACCAACTACTTATTTAGGTTCAACATCAGATCTCACATTAGGAAAATCTGATTTAAAAAGTAAAATATTTTGTTCAAAACCAATGCGAGTGTCAATGGTTTTAATTTAGTTCCCACCACCACCAAAAATAATTCATGGGATTACATCATTAATGGCACCATAATCAGGTCTCATAGGACCTTTCACATAAAGCACTTGTTTTCCATTGATGAGAAAATGCATAGTTCATCGGATGCAAGGAATCATCTCATGTAAACAACTATTAACCCTCAATCATCAATAAATACACAATGTCACATTATTTAATCTAGCCATTTATATTTCATCATAGTGACTCGAGCATAATAGTAGTAATCCAATAAATATTTTTTCTCAACAATTCTATTAAAAGACACATTTTTGTATCAAGGATGACTATCTGATACACTATAATGATATTATATTATAGTAATTAACAAAAATACATCATGTTAGGTTCTTATTTTCACTGGTTGATCAGTTTTTAATAAAAATTCCCATTCATTATTATATACTTTCATTCATAAACAAAAGAATTGGGATCAAAATACACCACTCTGAATTCCATAGAAATAAAGTGAAAAATTAAAATAAAAACATGAAATATATATGAATAACAAAATTAAATTAATATCTATATTTTAATTTAATTAAATCAATGGTCATACCTTTGATTTCAACCAAGTAGAAAACTATTTCTTATACAAAACCTATCTCTCTATCAAAAGAAATGATTAATTAAATATACTTATAATTATTTTATATTTCTTATATAAAATGATAAAAAAAATTATTGTTTATGTGAAATGAAATTTAATGAGATAGCATAAAAATATTAAAATTACATGATATATAGTTCAAATGTAAGATCTTGACCTTTTTTTAGATGTCTCAAGGTCATTTACATGATTTTTTGTTCATTTTTTGAGTACTTTTCAGTTGGGTTATAGCTTGGTTGTGTTTGAGTGAAAATTTGAGGAAATTAGAAGGAATAATGGGTATACAAGGTTGGTGCATATTTTCCCAAATCGTGCCCTCTGGTCTAGAAAACCATGCAACTCTAAACAGAATGGTATTTCAAGGCTGGAGAATGGTTTTTCAAACTGTGTGACGTATTTGGGAAATTGTTAACCATAAAAGATGAACACAATTTAGATACCTGTTTGTAAAATGGTACGCCCCTATCAAGGAAATCATGTAGATGTTTTAAATTAACCCATTTTTAAAAAATATACATGAACCCACATATTAACACAAAATTTACCCCATCTTAGACATAACCAATTCTTCCCAATTTTTTAGGCTCCTTTACTAATTCCTAATGATACCGACCTATGTTCATCATGCTTCAATGGTTGGACTATTATATCTTCACCCTTCAATATATGTTTTCCTTCCTAATTAGTTCTATCTCTCTCATTCTCCTCTTTTGGAAAAATAGAGAGATTTTTATCCATAGTTTGTTCTAGATCTCGATCTAGGTTTGCTAGATATTTATTCTTTTGATTATAAACCTTGGTTTCAGAACTATATCATGTTCTTAATCATGGGTTTGGCCAATCCGTTTCATAATGGGAATTTCCATTGGGAAATCAATCATGTAAAAATTGAGTTAGGTGGTTTATTACTCAAATATTATAGTATTGATTTCCATTATAGGTATATAATTATAGAATTTATGTTTAATAGTTAGAAATTAAATTTACTAAATTTAATTAATAAATTTTGTGAATTAATTAATGAGATAATTTGATTGTGAAATTGATGGAAATTGGGAATTTAAATATTATCAATTATTTTGATTATGGTTTTGGTTGATTTTAATTAAATTATTCTAAAATTAATTAATGTAAATATTGAGAGTGAGAAATAAATTAATTAATTGTAGAATTATTTAATGTGATATTGAGATTGTGAGTTGAATAAATTAATTATTTAATTAATTAATGTGATATTGAGAATTATAATTGTATTATTTAATTATATAATTAATTGATGTAATATTGATATTGATAATTGAATTAAATAAGGTGATATTGAGATCATTGTGTTGAACTAATTAATGGGGTATTGAGATTGTGGATTTCATTCACTAATTGTTGAAATAATTAATGATAATTGTTGTGTTTATGTAATTTATTAAATTGGATTTATTATTTGTTGAACTAATTAATAGGTATAATGATTTTCAAATGTTAGAATAGGGTCAAGGATGATTAACCTTAATTGATGTGAGATATTTTTAAATTTTGGTAATTGAAATTTTGTGTGTGGGACATGGCCTTATATAAAAAAATCTCTTTGTTATAAGTATTTTAAAAAATGTGTGGGATATGATATTTTGTACCAAAATCCAATAGTGATAAATATTCATAAATGTGTATTGGACATACTTTGCAGCATCAAAATTATATAATGATATAAGAGGCATAGGAAATGGACTAAGGCTCCAAATACCTAAGTGACATTCAGTTTGTGGGATAGGGAAAGAGGATCTAAATACCCATCGGGCATTAGACACAACATTCTTCACCCAAGAGTTGGAATTGGACAACATTCCCAACTAGCGATGGTATGAATTTATTTGAAGAGTTGTGAAAATTGAATTCTGAAAAATGATATCCCTTGGGGTATTTCATACTCCTGCGAGAGATGATGTATGTATTGAGAGTTTAGGTGTCCTTGAGAAACAGGTGGTTTATGTCATTAAATAAAGAGTATTGGAATAAATTTTAATTGTTTACTTTATTATGTGTACATTATTCTTTATACAACTATATACACTATTATTAACTGGATATTGTTTTATATGCCTTTGGTGGTGGCCAACTATGTTATACTCACATCCTAATTTGGCTTCCTGATGGGTACCCGAATAGAATTCATGGTTTCATGAATGGTTAAAGGAAAGAGACCTATTTTTGAGGGCTGATATAGGATGGAGCATCGGTAAGGGAACAAGAATTTGATTCAGGACCCACTTGGGAGATTTCAGTGTCTTTATTTATTTTGGGATTTTCATATTGACATTTTCCACATATTGGCATGACATATCTACTTTTTAGTTTTTGATACTGTATTCCCTAATTTGTTCATCGTGTGATAATGATAATTATTTGGTTATTATATTTTAATTATTCTATGGTATTTCTCTGATAAATATGGTATAGTCTCCTCAAGATTATTATTATACCCTCATTGTTATTTATCAGCCTCTAGCATATGGGGAGACATTCTTGTGGTCATGTGACTCACCTGCTCGAGGCACCAGAGTGTCGAACTTGGGTTAAGACATTACAAAGTGGTATCAGAGGTGTTTTCTTTTCTTTTACCCAGTGGTACCATTTGGGAATGGTTAACATGAAACTAGTATGAGTAGGGATGTGGTTTTGATCTTGTAAATGTGAGTAACTAATCCATGTATAGGGGGAAACCCAGATAACCAGGGTGTGATTACTTTTATTGATGTGTGTTGTTACATATTATTTTAATTAAACTATGGTGAAACACAATTTCTGTCCAATGAATATTCATGATGAAATTATATGATATTTGACTCATATACTAGAATAGAAATAGAGTTGGGTATGCATTCATAATTGTAGGAACTCCAAATTATTTTTTTCAAATGCATCATTTAGGCACATATATGGAAAAAAGGTATTGGGTAAGATATTCAAATGAAAATGTTGGTTTTCATTTATTATGTGAAATTGAACTAAAAAGGGTGCCTAATGTAAAATAAAAAAAATTGTTAAATGATTAAATATGTGAATAATGGTTGTATAATCATAAAATTTAATAATAAGATTGATTTTACCCTTTGTATAATTGTTACAAGGATATTGGATGGTTAAGGGTGGTGATATTGCCATGGTTTGACCCTGTGGTGGAAAAAGGGAGAATGAATTGATATATTTTTATTTGAATCCCTATTATTGATAGTGTAAATGTTTTGAAGTGTTTCATAAGGTATGGGTTCGGAATTCTAGAGATATTCCTGAATGAAAACACTTATTGAAAGGATGATTGGATGATATGGCTGGAGACGATATTCCTGTAGTGGAACCTGAGGCACAGATAGTGCCAGTTAAGGATATGGGAGAGCAGTTCCGTGAGATCTTTTCACACATCATACAGTTTATAGAGAGAGTCCTAGAGACGTTTGTGAATAGAATGTATGATCATACAATGTATTTTAAGTTACAACACCCTCTAACATTCACTGGAGAGGGGGACCTGAGGTAGTAGTGCTCTGGATTGAATCTATCCAGAAAACACATGACCTTTTAGACACACCATCTAAGAAGAGGGTTATGTTAGTTTCTTATATGCTACTATGATCAACAATGAGATGGATGGATGTTAAGGATAAAACTTTAAATACTGGTTTTATATTATGGAATGACTTTTTTGAGAAGTTCCTATAGCACTTTTGACTAGAAATGTTAAGGAATGAGATAGAAGCTGAGTTCATGATTTTTTCTTAGGGGAGTATTACTATGATGGAATATGTTGGAAACTTATTATATTTTTAATTCATTACTTCATCATTGGTAGGGGATTGGATAGATAAAGTGTGTTGTTTGGAAGATGGACTTAAATGTGATATAAAGACCTAGGTTAAGATATTTTTATTAAAGAGACTTATTGAGGTGGTTAATTAGGAAATCATAGATGAGGGGACCTGAAGGAGGATTCTTGTGCAGGACATGTGTTTTCTTCTGGACAATCGGGCATATGTATTTTGATAGTATTGAGTGCATGAAATAGAGTGGTATCCAAGAGGATATCACAAATAGTTGTCAGGTGTAAGAATATGTTTCTCTGGATCTTACCTAAGTACTTTTCCACCATTATGGTAAGAAGATACACTATCATAGACATTATCCCCATCAACTAGTAGAGTGTCAAATATGTGGTAGGATGTGTCATCTACCGAAGTTTTGTAGGAACCTACAAGATACGATTAGTGATGGAGGATCTGGATAGAACCAGAGTAAATGAAGGAGATATTTTGTACCATATCTATCTGGAAACATGAGTTCTACTGTGCATGGAAGTTGAGGCAGTGGAAGGCATACTTATAAGAAAGAGGGCATGTACCTGTAGGGTGGTGCATCTCAGGGACCTCATACTTCATCATAGGGAATACTGGTTGGACAATTTCAAGTTGGTCATCTTACGTGGGTGGATAGTGAGTCAAGGCCATCAATAGTGAGAGTTAATATCTTTTATAGATTCTACATTGGATATTGCCTTATTTGAAATGGGTGCCTCTCAATTTTATTTTTTGAAAACTTATGTATGGTTTGCTCTAGGAGGTGGAGTTTATGAGAGGGTGTTGATGATAGATAGACCTTTTTATTATGATCTACATACATATGGTTGTTCATGGAGTTTTCTCTCGAGTATAGAGAGTAACTCTTTGTGTGGGATTATTATATCCTTGACATGTCAGGATTTGACCTAATTTGAGGTATGAACTAGTTACTAGCATACATATCCCACATAGAATGTTACTACAGGATAGTGAATTTTACATCTCCTAAGGTAGATAATTTTATTTACCAAGGAGAGTGGGATATCAAGGTGGGTCGTATAGGGAATGTTCACCAGAAAATTGGGGAGCATACTTCATATAGTGAATATTTTTCTTCGATGATGGTGGTGTAAAGAAAAATGTATTTCCACTGGTACAAGATAAATTTAAATTAGTGATTCCTGAAGACTTCTTAGGGCTTCCACCAAACATAGATGTTGAATTTTCAATTAAGCTCTTGTCATAAGATTATCCAGTTTCTACTCCACCATACAGAATAGAACCAAAATATCATCAAGTTCTCAAGACTCAATTGGATGAGTTGATGGATAGAGGGCTTATCATCCTGAGTACGTCACATTGGGGTTCACCAATGTTGTTTGCAAAGAAGGCCGACATGACTCTAGCATATATTTTGATTAAAGAAAATTGAACTGGATGAAATCAAATAATTGAATCCACTTCTTTGTTTTAACAATCTGTTTTACTAGTTGAGGGGATGTTGTGTTATATCCATGATTTTCATGAGTTCATTGTATCATCAGTTTATATTTTGATCTTTTGATACACTGAGGACAAAATTCAGAATAATTTATGGCCTTTATGAGTTCTTTGTGAGGTTGTTCAGGATAACAAATACTCAAGCAATCTTTGTGGATCTGATGAATAGAATCTTCCATCCATACATGGATCATTTTGTTGTAGTATTTTTGGATGAAATCTTGTCGTACTCTAAGACACATGATGATCATTTATAATATATTATCATAATACTGACTACACTAATAGATCATAGTCTATACTACAAACTATCTATGTTTCAATTCTATGTTAATTAGTTACACATCTTGTGTTGCATCATCTTGGTGTAGGGTGTGTTAGTGGACCCGTAGAATTTCAAGCAATAGTTTATCAAAAGAAGCCCCAGAATGTTTTTTATAACCGTAGATTTATGGGGTTAGAAGGATATTATCAGAGGTTCATCCCTGTCTTTTCCCACTTGGATACACCACATTCATACATGAAAAAAATGAGTAACGTTTGAATGGTCTAGATCATGGGATAATGCCTTCCAATAGGTTATTAAGTGCTTGAAAATATCACAAATCTTGATCCTACCCAAGATTGGGGTGGAGAATATGTATTTTTGTGATTCATCTAGGATAGTGATTGGAGTAGTGTTGATGTACTGAGAATGATTTGTGGTGTATGGGTCTTAGAAATTTAAGCTACATTATTGGAACTAGAATATTCATGACCATGACTTAGCTAAAATTTTTTTCCACGAAGTGTTGGCAGAATTACTTATTGGGAGAAAAGAAAATTCTAAACATGGATAACAAGATCTTAAAGTATATATTTTTTCAACAACACATGAATCTCCAGTGATTTCGATGGGTTGGGTATATGAAATCATTTGAATTTTAAATAGAATATATTCCTAAGAAATGAAATAGTATTGTTGAATATTTAGGTAGGAATACTCAGACTCAAGCAGACCAGGATTCCAGTCTATAATGGAAATTGATGACATTATTGGTTGAGATGCATGTTGTGGTTTAGGAGAGTCTATATTAGATGACCCGTGTATCCATTTTAGTGGAATATACAATTTTGATTTGGATTTTGAAAAAATTTTATGAAGATATGAAATGTTTGACCATGATAGAAAATCATGAAGGTAGGGATACACCATTATATTTGAGTATATATGAGGATGAGATCACCGATATCAGGAATCAGATTTTTTTTCCTGTGAGTATATAGGAGGAGATGATGCATGAATTTCTTTCCTTTTAGTGGGAGGTATATCCCAGTGTGACCAAAATGTGTCATGACCTACATTAAATGTTTTGATGATTTGGAATGAAAAATGATATATCAGGGTTCATGGCATGATGCTTCACCCTATCAACAGGTGATGAACAATCATCAATGACTACATGGTCTTACTAAATCCATTTCCTATTCCATAATGGAAGTGGGACGATGTTACTATGGACTTTTTTGTGGGTATCCAAATCTTTCCTCTTAAGAATGACTCTATTAGAGTAATTATAGTCTGCCTGAAAAAGATATCACATTTCAAGATAATATGGCAGACATTTCTAGTGGAGTAGTTGGGGGAGTTTTCAGTTCAGTAAGTAGTTCATCTCCATATGGTTCCATACACTATTGTTTCAAAACATGACCCATTCATTACTTCTCCCTTCTTTTAGGGATTTAAGAAAGCGATTAGTATGTAGGTTTTACTATGTATGTCTTTCCACCCATATACATATGGGTAGTTAGAATGTACTATATATGAACTAGAGGATATGCTATGAGCATATGTCCTAGACATTATAGGGTCTTCATACAATCACTTATATTTTGCGGAGTTCTCCTAAAAAAATTTTATTAGAAAATGATTCATCTGGCTCTATATGAGGATATTTATGGTAGGCCATGGAGATCACCTATATACTGGATGGAGGGAGGTGAGTTGGAGTTATTGGGATTCAGCCTCATGCAGGATATGTTGGAGTAGGTTCAGAATATTTAGAAGTGTATCGATACATCTCAAATTACACATAATGAATATGATGATAGATGAATATGAACCATAGTGTTTATAGAGGGTGATAGTTTATTCCTTTCGGTTTCACCTAGGTTGGGTCACCGTAGAATATAGAGGCAGGGTAAGCTCATACCTATGTTTGTTAGACTGTTTGAGGTTGTGGAGAGAATGGGTTGATGGTGTAATGATTGGATCCTCCCTGAAGGTATATTTATATGTGTGATGCTTTCCATGAGACACAACTATAGCGGTATCACCATGACCCTTCTCATGTGATTGATGTGGATGATATTCATCTTGAGATTAATACATCCATTCAGGAGTATTTGGCATGTGCGTCAGATATTTGTGAAAATGAGTTTTGGGAAAATACTGTGTTTATAGTTCATGTATTATGGTAAAATGGGTGTGTTTTGGGGGAATAATGGGAGAGAGAAGTAGGTATATCTTCTCAGTGGCCCAATTTGTTTTACTTATAATCTTAGTGATGCATGGGATTACAACTCAGGGTCATGATATTATATGGTGGGGATATTGTAGGATCCCAAAATTTTCTGGAGATCTATAAAGCTCTTTTAGAAGTAATATTTTTTCCTTATTTTAAATACTTTTTGTTTGGGTTTTACCTTAGGTTTGTTTGGGAAATCATTTGAGTAAATTGATGGAAGATGAGTAGTGTGGGGTCAGTGCATGGTATGTCCAAATCTTTCACCAGGGACTAGACATCCAAGAAACCCCATAAAAAGGGAAATTCAATGGATGGAACATGGTTTTTTAATCCATCCACCCTCTAAAGAGAAACGATGATCCCCCGTAAATGAGTCACACGGTTGAGGTGAAAAGTTTAGGTAATTGTTCCCCCTTTACAGGAAATGATGCATGGGTATTTAATTAACATTAAAATTAGTTTTAAAAATAAATGAACCTCCATATTAACCCAAATTCAACCAAATCTTTTGAAGACCCTATTACTATCAATTTATGAGGATTCTAGATGAATTTTTAAGGCTAATGACCTCTTTTCTTTAGTATTCAAGGGTTGTACCATTAGATCTAAACCCCTACAGGTATGTTTTCCCATCCCATTTAGATCTCTCTCTCTTTCTCTCTCCGGCACCATATTCCAGATAAATTATGGATGTTTATATTCTATTGGTTCTATATCAAGATCTAGTTTTCTAGATCTTGATTCGTCTGGTCATGGATCAAGGATTCAAATCTAGATTTTGTTCTTTATCATGTGTTTGAACTATCCATTTCAAATTGGGGATTTCTATTTGGTGATCGCACGTCAACGAATTGAGGTTGTTGGACCACTGTTCAAATCTCATAGTCTTGATTTCAATTAACTATAT
Organism: Viscum album; assembly: GCA_963277665.1. Classification (NCBI taxonomy): domain Eukaryota; kingdom Viridiplantae; phylum Streptophyta; class Magnoliopsida; order Santalales; family Viscaceae; genus Viscum; species Viscum album. Next base: position 204,222,093 of record OY728121.1, read on the forward strand.
GTAATTATAGAATTTCTATTGAATATTTATTAATTGTATTTCCTAAATTGAATTAGTTAATTTGGGGAGTTCATAAATTCTATAATTGGATTGTGAAATTGGTTGAAATTTGGATTTTGAAATTTGTCAACAATTATAAGGCCCCAGCCTTAAACCTTACTTAATCTTGAGTTATTACAAGATTACACATTGAGGATCTTTTCAGGTTTATAGTTTTAGATAATTAGATCATAACTATTACATCTTAAAAGATTACAAAGTAGAAACTTCTACTAAGTTTCCATAAAATAAAAACTCTTAAAAAGAAACATGTCTAGTTCCATGTTTTAGGTAGCATGACTTTCCCTTGATCCCATCCTTGACCCTATTCCACGTTAAGTCCTGTGAAAAACATTTCAAAAACGTTGGGTGAGCATAAAAAGCTTAGTAAGGGATACAAAATGAATGAAAACTGTTAGTTTTTCAAAACAACAAGTAAACCATGTATACTTTTCAAAGTAATACTTTTCACCTTTTCAAAGTAGTAAAAAACTCTTCACTGAATAATAGTTCATTACTTAACTTTCTGTAACCAAAAGATTACCATAAACCCCTTATAAAGATCACATAACATATAAAGGTAACTTGGGACATAAAAATACTTAAGTGGAATAACCTTAAGGTCGACTTCCACACATATCACTTAATGGAATAGCCATTCGTCCAACTTCCATACATACTTAATGGAATATCCATATGGCCGACTTCCATACCCAATGCATTGGAGGTTATAACGTAACCACCCGTTCTGGTATTCACGGCACCACCCGTCCTATGGTTTATCACGTAACCACCCGAAAATGTCCAAGTACCATCATTTCATATAAAATAATGATAATATAAACATTTCAATAACAACATTTCATTTTCAATCACAATAAGTAATTCCAAGATATTGAATCAATCAATCCATTTTCAAAAACTGTTTAAAAGAGATTTTTGATTCAAAGTGTCCCATACCACTATGAATATTTTAATGGAATTATAATTTTAAAACATTAATGTCTATATAAATAAATACTTAAAACCATTTTGAAAACATGGACATTAAAGATAATGATTTAGAATAATGAATATTTAAAACATTTAAAATGATATTTTTGTTAAAGTGTTTTTAACAAAATGAGAGACTATTGAATACAAGTAATTGCGGAATAACATTTAATCCGAGCTTTATAATATAATGAGAATGAAGGGATTCATGATATAATATGTAAAAGGAAATTATACACACCATATAAGAGTGAATTGGTGCATAAAAACAATGAAGACTCAATGGAAATGTAAATTGAGATGAAATCCATTATAAAGATGGTATCCTTAAATTAAGGATAAATATATCACATAATTATATGTGAGAAATAAAAATACACCCAATATAAGTGGATATTAAGTGTGAAACAATCAGAGGTAATTAACACATATTAATAGGATGACATGTTCAAGACGTACAAGTTGAACCCAAAGAAATCGAAATTGGGTTAAGATGTTCCCTTGTAAAAAATTCAACAGCCTAACGGCATCACTTCGAAATTCAGAAAATTAGTCGATGAGATAGTGAATGTTATCTAATCACTTGGACATAAAATTTACATCAATAAGGATATATAAGAATATATCCCAACATAATAAGATGTAAATTAAAATACATTACAAAAGAAGTCTTTTAAAAAGAGGAGGGTGAAAGGTCCCCTTACCGAGTTGGGTAACTTTCGAAAAGTACACCCCATGGAAGAAGGGTCATACAATGAATATGTAAATACCCATAAATAAAATTATACTACAAAAAATGTATAATAATGGGAATTACATACACCACTCAAAGGAAATAGTGGAAAATGTAGCATAAATGTCACGGGAATAATAGTGAGATGAAAAATCCCTTATGAAAGCTCGGCAGCCTAACGACGCCACTTAAAACTTCCAAAAATGGATTTATGAGATCAAATATGGTCTCCCATAATATGAACATAAAAATTAAAGTATGAGGAATATAAAATAACATCCCAAAACATAATAAAGATGGGCTTAAAATAAATGACATAAATGAGAGTACTTAAAAAGAAATAGAGAGGTTGGATCTCGTACGAAAATTCGGCAGTCTAACGGCGCCACTCAAAACATCCAAAATGGATTGTTGAGAGATAATAGGTTCTCTCATCATATGAACATAAAAATTACAGTAATAGTAATATAAAATAACATACCAATAACAAGAAGGATGATCTTTAAAAGGAATGACATAAAAGAGCGTACTTAAAAAAGAGAGGAGTAGGATCCCTTACCTCGGGTCCGACTTGACTCGATCGTTCTTTAAAATCCTGAATAATAAACATGAGTTAATTTCTACTTGCTTAAGAACCTTTTTCAAGTTAATTATTCTTTTTATATCAATTATTTACATGTTATAAATATTATGTAATCATTTAAGTTAATAATGTTTGTTTTTTTGATATTTGGTTCTTATGTCAAAAGTGGACTTCTTACAATTACATGTTGTTCATGTGGTCAAAGGTTCTTTATATCCAGAATGACATTCCTGATTTGGATATCATATATATCATATATATCCAGAATATACATGTATTTATAATATTACATAATCATTTAGAGGTAATAAATGAAATGCACCGTTCATGGAGACGGTAATCCGTACGTACGCATAAACGCTACTTTAATTTCTATGTCATATTAATTGAATTAAAACTAAATTAGATATGTGTATATTTTGAATTCCAAATTTATATTCATCCTTTAGATGTATCATACATCATATATATCCATTATATGTACTTATAATATTACATTACATTTGAGGATAAGAAATGAAATGCACCGTTCATGGAGACGGTAAGCCGTACGTACGCATCAACGCTACTTTCATTTCTATCTCATACTTTAATGGAAAGAAAACAATAATGATATATAGGTATATTATAATTCCAGTATAACATCATATATAATAACATTAAATCCATCCTTTATACATCCCACATATGGCATTAATGAATCACGTCACTTTGAGGGGGCGGTAGTCCGCACTTCCTAAAATGAAGATATTGCGTATACCCATAATGGAAGCCAAAAAGGTATCCACAAATGAAAAATACAGAAGCTTAAGTAAAACATAAAAATATTATATATCATATATAAACATAGTTACATCTTAATGGCCACTTTGAATATTTTAATGGAATTAAAATTTTAAAAGAGTAATGTCCATATAAATAAATACTGAAAACCATTTTGAAAACAAGGACATTAAAGATAAAGATTTAGAATAATGAATATTTAAAACATTTAAAACGATATTTTTTTCAAAGAGTTTTTAACAAAATGAGAGACTCTTGAATAAAAATAATTGTGGAATAACATTTAATCTGAGATTTATAATATTATGAGAATGATGGGATTCATGATATAATATGTCAATGGACATTATACACACCATATAAGAGTGAATTGGTGAATAACCACAATGAAGTCTCAATGGAAATGTAAATTGAGATGAAATCCATTATAAAGATGGTATCCTTAAATTAAGGATAAATATATCACATAACTATGTGTGAGAAATAAAAATACACCCAATATAAGTGGATATTAAGTGTGAAACAATCAGAGTTCATTCACACATATTAATAGGATTACATGTTCAAGAAGTACAAGTTGAACCCAAGGAAATCAAAATTGGGTTAAGATGTTCCCTTGTAGAAAATTCGACGGCCTAACGGCGTCACTTCAAAATTCAGAAAATTAGTCGATTAGAGAGTGAATGGAATCTCATCACATGGACATATACTTTACATCAATAAGGGTATATAAGAACATATCCCAAAATAATAAGATGTAAATTAAAATACATTACAAAAGAGGTCTTTTAAAAAGAGGAGGGTGAAAGGTCCCCTTATCGAGTTGGGTAACATTCGAAAAGTACACCCCATGGAAGAAGGGTCATACAATGAAGATGTAAATACCCATAAATGAAATTATACTACACAATGTGTATAATAATGGGCATTACATACACCACTCAAAGGAAATAGTGGCAAACGTATCATAAATGTCACGGGAATAAAAGTGAGATGAAAAATCCATTACGAAAACTCGGCAGCCTAACGACGCCACTTAAAACTTCCAAAAATGGATTTATGAGATCAAATAGGTTCTCCCATAATATGAAAATAAAAAATAAAGTATGATGAATATAAAATAACATCCCCAAACATAAGAAATATGGGAATAAAAGAAATGACATAAATGAGAGTACTTAAAATGAAATAGAGAGGTTTGATCCCTTACGAAAATTCGGCAGCCTAACGGTGCCACTCAAAACTTCCAAAATGGATTGATGAGAGAGAATAGGGTATCTCATCATATGAACATAAAAATTACAGTAAGAGTAATATAAAATAACATCCCAATAACAAGAAGGATGATCTTTAAAAGGAATGACATAAAATAGCGTACATAAAAAAAGAGAGGAGTGGGATCCCTTACCTCGGGTCCGACTTGACTCGATCGTTCTTTAACCTCCTGAATAATAAACTTGAATTAATTTATACTTTCTTAAGAACCTTTTTCAAGTTCATTATTCCTTTTATATCAATTATTGACATGTTATAAATATTATGTAATCATTTAAGTTAATAATGTTTGTTTTGTCGATATTTGGTTCTTAAGTCAAAAGTGGACTTCTTACAATTACATGTTGTTCATGTGGTCAAAGGTTATTTATATCCAGAATGCAATTCCTGATTTGGATATCATATATATCATATATATCCAGAATATACATGTATTTATAACATTACATAATCATTTAGAGGTAATAAATGAAATGCACCGTTCATGGAGACGGTAAGCCGTACGTACGCATGAACGCTACTTTCATTTCTATGTCATATTAATGGAATTAAAACTAAATGAGAGATGTGTATATTTTTAATTCCAGAATTATATTCATCCATTAGGTGTATCATACATCATATATATCCATTATATGTACTTATAATAGTACATTACATTTGAGGATAAGAAATGAAATGCACCGTTCATGGAGACGGTAAGCCGTACGTACGCATGAACGCTACTTTCATTTCTATATCATACTTTAATGGAAAGAAAACAATAATGATATAAAGGTATATTATATTTCCAGTATAAAATAATATATAATAACTTTAAATCCATCCTTTATACATCCCAGATATGGCATTAACGAATCAAATCACATTGAGGGGGCGGTAGTCCGCACTTCCTAAAATGATGATATCGGGTATACCCATAATGGAAGCCATAAAGGTATGCCACAAATGAAAAATACAGAAGCTTAAGTAAAACATAAAAATATTATATATCATATATAAACATAGTTACATCTTAATGTACACCTTTGAAGGTGTTATATGAGTGTTGAACAATCATCGTTTCGTGAGGAAGAAATTCGCCATCCACGGAAACAGTATGTTCTTTAACCATTAGATGAAGGTGTGTGTAAGTGTAGCTCGAATACTTATTATAAAAACATCCTAGTATATTGAAGATACTTTATTTGTTACAAAAGAAATGAATAAAAAGAGTTTAGGGTGTTGGAGAAGCAAAATAAAACAAAAGAGCACAATTGAAGACGATACCTTAAAATTGGGTAACTCCCTTTGGTTTGAACCAAAAGGGTTTCTTGAAGAGCTTCATGCCTAAGTTAAGGCTTCTAGGATGAGTAGAGGTATGTGTAGAGACAAAATGATCAGATCTTGGCCAAACCAATGGCTTGAGAGGTGTGGTTAAGGTGGTAGAGGTGGGGGCCTTTTATAAGAGGAGAGGAGGGGTACTCTTGGTAATGTATAAAATGTTACATTATTTTCAAATGGTTTTCGGATTTTAATGGTCCCACATTGATATAATTCGAGTATAAGGTGATAAGGGTTGGAAATCCACCTATCCAATAGGTTTTGGACATGTTTAGGTCTTAGAATTTACATTATCATTCCATTTTATTTAAATCCTTTATTAATGAGGTAATCGCTGCATCATCATGATGTCATAAATAATTTGATATATATAATGTCTAAAAATTATAAAAAAATATCATGATGTATTAAGTCGTTTTAGATTTCCAGTGACTATTTATAGTCAAAATTATGACTTGTATAACCACATGTAAAAATTGTTTTAGTAAAACAAAACATGTTTGTCACATTTTTATTTTAACTTTAAATAAAAGGCATAAATGTCATTATCAAACCCAAGTGGCTCCATGGAGTACCAAAAATCGACCAATGGGTTGTCGTTTTCGTCCATAACTCATCCAATAAGGTTAGGACAAGTGTCAAAATATTTTCATTTTATTATAATGTCATTTTTACCTTAAATCACACTAATTACCTTTAATCGCGATTAATAAAACTTAAAAGTTACCTTTCATCAAAAATTATTTTCATCCCATTGAACCACATTTTACATAACAATTAATATCATTTAAATTGGATTTTTGAAATTCAAATCACAGATGTGGTAAAGTCCCATTTAAACGAAAAATCAAATTTTGTAACCACCACTTTGTGGTTTCACTATTAATCAAAAATTGATGTTTTTCAGAAAAATACCAAAAATTCACCCTAAGATATATTTGATATTCCGAATTCAAAAATGATGCATATTTTACCAAATTCATAAAATAGAAGTTGCATTAATTAATTTTATAATTAAATCCCGATGTTAAAACAAATAGCGTGTTTTTATGAAACAATATCTTTCAAAAGATTGACACTCGTTTATGTCCAATCTTAAAGTGATATTAATTACAATTACCACCATTGGATTAAATGGTAAAAATGTATTCTATTTACACTTTAAAACCAATTAAAAAGATAATCTAATCATATAAATAAATTAGATGGAAAAGAGGTATTGAATGAAAATACAACATTTTTCACTATTCATTAAAACTGAACTTTATCAGAAAGATACCATAAATATAAACAAAGTAAATTTTGATGTCCCGATTCTAAATAAGAATTTTATTTTTTCAAATATAACACATAAAATTTTCAAAATGTGGATTTAAAAGAGGTTCTCCATCAAAAGGTGGTTAATCGTCCTTTTAAAGAATATTAGACCGTCTACGCTTAAAATTGGATTCATTCGCATTTTTAATCCTCTAACATTTATTGTAAAGAGTAAAAATATTTGACAAACATATATAATAATTTTGTAGGTAGTTATGTGCATTCCCTCCATTACAACGGTTAGGCGTTAACCACCATTTAAAATAATATTATTTTATTATTTGAGTGCAACATAAGATTCCCAAGAAACTCATTGTTGCGTATTGGGTACGCCATCGAGCATAGCATCCCCTTTAAAGTAATATTAATATTTTACTCACAAATATGGATAAATATAAAAATGTCATATACTTTATTTACCTGGGGTGTTACAATTATTTTGATTATGGAATTGATTGATTTGATTTAATTAAATATAGAATTGAGTAATGTGATAATGATATTGAGAATTGAATTAATTAATGTGGTATTGAATCATGGAATTAATGTAATTACTTTTTTAAATAATTAATGTGATATTGAAATTGAGAAATTGAATTAATTTATTATAGAATTAAATAACATAATATATAGATTTATAATTGAATTAATTAATGTGATGTTGTGATCCTGGGTAGAATTAGTGAATTTTTTAATTAATTAATGGTAAATTTATATTTCGGATTGGATTAATTAATTGTTGAATTAATTAATGAGAATTGTTGTGTTTATGTAATTGACTGAATTGGATTAACTCGTTATCAAAGTGATTAAATGATTTAGTGATTTTGAAATGTGATAAGAGGGTTTAAATTGATTAACGTTAATTTATGTGAGATATTTTAAAAAATTTATTGTTGATATTCATGTGTTGAAAAGTTTTTGTTGTACCAAAATTCCATAGTGGTAAATATTGATAAATGTTTGTGGGAAAAGCCTTATTTATCAAAATACCATTCTAATAAATATTGATTAATTTGTGTGGCATATGGTATGTAGCATCAAAATACCTTATTGTTATATCATGTTTGGGATAGGGACTGAGGCTCGAAAGACCCATGTGACATCAATTTGTGGGACAAGGACTGAGGCTCTAAATACCCATGGGGTATTATACATGACTTTCTACTCTCTTGAGTTGGAATCAGAAAATGATTCTAATTTTCCATTATATGAATTGCATTGATGAATGGTAACAATTTCACTATAATATATAATATCCCTTAGGTATAGTTCATACCCCAACACGGGCTGAAGAATATATTTAGAGTTCGAGTGTCCTCAAGAGCCTACTGGTTTATGTGGTTAAATAAATTATAATTTAATAAATGTAAATTGTTTACTTTATTGCATGTACATTATTCTTTATAAAACTAAATATGCTTTTAATTATTGGATATTGTTTTAGACTCCATTGGTGGTGGACTACTGAGTTTTAATGACACCTTACTCAGGATGCCTGATCAAAACGAGAGTATATTTCATAGTTGCATGACCGGATAATGGAAGGGGCCCTATGTTAGATGGATGATATGGGATGGATCATGGATGAGGGAACTATACAATTATGTGAGATGCTCATGGGATATGTAGGTGTATTTAATTTTTTGGGGATTCATATGTGGACACTTGAAATATATTATCATGATATATGAACTGTTTAGTTTGGATATTTCATTTCAGGTATTGTTAATTGTGTGATACAAATATTTTTATAGTCATTGTTATATCATGTGGTTAATTAGTTTTATTTCTACTATGGTATTACTATAATAAATAGGGTATAATATCCTCAGGATCTTTATTAGACCCTTTCTACTAGTCGGTAGCTTGTAGTGTATGGGGAGGTGCATTGGAGGTCGTGTCACTGATCGGTTCGGGGCACTGGTGTGTGGAACCACGGTTGGGGTATTGCATCAAACAAATCACATTTAATGAAGATTGTTCGATGGTCCATATCCCACTCTTCATGTCTCAATGTATCTGATGTATATGAGTAAAGAATTTCCCCTTTATGGGGAAGACATGGAAATGAGTACTCAATTTCCCCTATACTGCTCATCTTCATTTCTCATTGTCTTGTTATATCATAGATCACATTCGACAAATACATTAAACAAAAATCCATACATTATTTATCCAGATAACCTATCATAATGGAACATTATGGATGATTCTTATTTTAAACATATGATTTCATTGTAAAAATATTTTTTTCAGTTTCATATATCAACTAAAATGAAATGGGTCCCCCATGAAGTATTTCAGTTGGAAGATGAACTATTAAATGCATTATGAAGGTGTAAAATTACGGAGGAAATTTTTTCGAACTCATAAAAAATTAATGGTTCCACTTTCTGCATTTAATAAAAAAATACTTGGATAACCATTTAGAACATAGGTCCCAACTAAATTGGATAACTGAATCATTAACACCCTAATATTATTGGATAGAAAATGTTTGATTTCCATTGGAATCAATTTATACAGAAGGATGTGATAATAATGTGTTTTTTGGGATTTTAGTTTCAAATATCATTTCTTGACTCATTTAGATATGTTGCTAGAATAGTTATTTGGAAACAAGATATTATCCAATAAATCTAGAAATTGATTTTTCACTAAAGGTTTCATCACATATGTAGAACATGGAACTTTCCAATTGTTTTCAAAAATACAAATAGGATGTAGTTATGGTCGAATACCTCGATCCAACAAGTCCTGGTGTGATCAAAAGTCATATTTGGTCCTCCCAATTGAAATTTATATAAATGTAAAGAAACATTTCAGATATATATTTCTCATTGTTCATTACATCTTCATAATGAAATAACAAATTAGTAGACCGATATACTAACTCAAAAAATAAACTTCCCTTTTCCCAATTTAATGTGGCTTCAGTGTCAACATTATGTCTCCTTTTATATTTCATTTGACCATTTCTTAATGAAATATTGAAATCTATCAATGAATTAAGAACCACAATTCCTAACATACATTGTGGGGGTTGTTATGTTTTGACAATATTATCAATCCTTTTGTGATTCTTCCTATATTAATGATACATTGGAATGAATTTTTGATTCCCCCTAAAGATAAAACTATGATGATATTTATTCCTTCTCAATTAAGTAGTCCATATAAAAATAGGATAGGAATGTTTCCCATTCTTTCTCCAACCATACATCATTTCACAACTAGGGAAATCATTTATAGTCTACAGGATAGAATCATACATTTGAAATATATTTTTCATATAAGAATCAAATGTGAACACACTGATATCCCAAAGCTACTTCAACTCTCTAATTAAAGGTTAAAATTATCAATATATAATTTCTAGGAATAGAAACTCCATGTATTAGAATACTCATGAAATTGCATGGTGTTTTCGTAAACATCCATGTAGGAATATTAGAAACATTAATAAAAACCGGCAACATGATATGATCAGTAACAATCTTACCAAATAGATTAAAATTGTCATACGATAAACAAAAAATTATATTATGTGCCTCAGATTCTAAATCCAAATGTTTTTCATCGAATTCCTACCATGTTACTCCATCTGTAGAATAAAACAACTCATCGTTACCTTTAACTCTCTATACATCATTCCACCACATATTAGTTGACATTTATATAGATATGTAAAGATTTTGAAGCATGGTAATCAATGGAATGTTTCACAAGAAATTTTGTAGCTCATAATATGGTGTTCCATATTCATTTTCCATCCATCTAGATATTAAACACTCTTTACAATCATTATGTTCAGATGTTTACTTCAAAAATAAACTAAAATCCTTTTGAAAATAATGGATTTTAATATTAGAAAATCAGAGCATATTAATTATCTTTCATTCCTTATAATGATTTCAGGGAATATTTACACCATTAGGGGGAAATTCAGAAAAAAGTAAATAGTATAGTCAATGGAAGTATTATAAATTACATTAATGGGTTTTCTACGATATAACCTCATAAAAAATTTCAACATTGTCATTTTAGTACATACCTAATATATAGAAGTTCTAGAATTATCCATTAATTTTTTTACTCTCTCAACATCATCATCTTTAGTGTTTTCCCCTTTTGTACTGTATTAATATCATAGCCTTCTTTAACTTTCATATTATCTCTCTCATGATAATTCATAAATGGAAACCAATCAAATATTAAATTCTATAAACCACTTCATTATTATTGTTCATGAATAGTTGAATATTTTTTCTTCTCTCCATTATGATACCAAACATAATAATTTGTTTGAAATATTTATTTTTTATTATGGTAGTTAACTTATTACCAACCTAAACAGGGTATTCCAATACAATTATAACATGGATAATGTATATGACCTCCATTTATAGCTTTGTAAAATGAAAAATCTAAAAAAAAGACCAATTATTTGAAAACTCAATTGAAATATTATCGGTATGATACATCCATCTTCAATAAATAATATTATAAGGAAAAAATTTGTGTTCCAATCAACAGTGTAAAAACTAATTTTGAAAATAATTACAACCAATTTCAATATGAAAGTCATCAAATAAACTAATATTTATAAAATAACAAAGATATGTCTAAAATGTAATAAATTAGAAGGAAAAAATGAAGTTTTAAGATATATGAAATGTAATAAAAAATTATTTAGTAAACATTACTCCTCAAGAATTTGAAGGCATTTAGTTACAATTCAAAATGTATTTATATTCTTAATTAGATTGCCTAAAAGAAATAAAATTTATTACCGTATTACCTAAATAATTTGAAGACCATGTTTATTGAAAATACATAAATATTCTTTTATTCATTTTTATACAAAAAAAATAAACTATTTAAATAATTTATATATATAATAATACAAGCACATCTACATCATTATTTAAAAATAAGAAAGGTTCACAAAAGTACCTAATAATGATTAAGAAAAATAATGAAAAAATATAAGATAGTTTTTAATTCAATATTATATTCCATTAAAAAATTATTTAATATACAAGAATACCTAGAAAAACCCCATCGTAATATTTTCAAATAAAATCATTTAACTATTTATTTAATTTTACAAATTATGTGTAGTGGAATCATAGGAATATTCTAAAAATTAATTATATGGAAGAGACTACCTACTAATATAATCTGTCAATGAGATAATCAAGCTTAGGTAATAATAAATCAACCTCATATAAAGAATTAATAAATTCCAATAACCAATCAATTCCAAATGATTCAGCTCTAGAAACTAATAATAACAAATACCCATTTGAAAACTTTGAAAATAACTTCTAATAACCTCTTTAAATAAAATGTAAAAAAATCCATAATTTTTTCAACCTAATTACAGATCGATTTCAACCCATATTAAATAAATCCGAAGAATAATTTAGAATCATCTTACCTCCAAATAAAAAATGATGAACCTTTTTTAAATTATCTACCTCAAGATTCTTTTGATCCATCATATAGAATCATCACCACCTCAAATAAATTAGAAATTTCCTTTATAAAATTAAATCAAAATATCCATACCAAAAAATTTATTTATACTAGATAATATCAACATACATATTAGGATATCCCTAAAAGGGAAAATACCCATGTCAACACCATATAGTCATAATAATGGAAAGGTTAAATCATAATAATTTTTCCAAAAATTAGCAACAATGTTTTCCCGTTTTTATGAATATACTGTTACTCGAAATCATGTATATAAAAGGAAAAAATCAAATATCACCCACAAATATAGAACAATGTAATACTAATGGTGTTTCATAATTAGAATAATTAATCCAATATCCCAAAAATAAAACATCACCCAAAAATAACATTATTTCTAATTATCCAGAATAATAATATAATAATTTTCCCTTTGTTGGGTTTTTATACAATGATAAAAATAAAAACAACAGTTAGAAAAATAGGTGATGGATTTGGAACTCACTATCGATGTAGATTAGAATTATAAAATCACAAAATTAAAGGATAATGTTCGAGGGGGAGAGGTGTTGACCATCTCTCGAGTGAGGGAAACATGAATCTACCTATGTGGGGATATTCAAACCGACAAGTGATGGGGGAGGGTGGTAGGGGGAAAATTTGGGACTCTACCACATTGGGTTTAAAGAAAATTTGGGTTAGATGATCTATACACATGGTTTACATAATACTTGGGTATAGAAAAACTACATGAATGTTGTGCCCACAATTTTCATAAACCAATGGTATATCTCCATGGGGATAGCTCATATTTCAAATAGTGTATGACATGTGGCTTATATAAATTTAATGTGGTTTTAGTACATTTTCGTAAGAAAAATTGATTTGAATATTTACCATGTTTGAGGCCTACAAATATTAGTGGATTATTTTAGCTAAATCCATGTATATGGAGGATCCATCAGAGAAGCTTCAGTGATCACACACTTCTTCCAAAAATGGGACACGTCTCTGAGAGGAGCTGTAGAATCATGAGAAATCATTCCACATTGGTAGTGAGACCCTACGATGTTTATCATAGTATGGAATTGTCTCCTACCATCCATGATCAGTAGACTATTACTAGCAGATCATATAGTGAACTTGTGTTACTTGGATGGATTTTTCCATCATTTCAGATAATGAATCCAAATAATTGTATGAATAGATCATGTGTTGTAGGATTCATCTTATTTCTTATCAACTGGATTTTATGACCCATGGGGAATTGGATTCTAGGAATTTTATTCTCCTTAGTTATTAAAGGAGAAAGAGGTTGTCTCCCAAAATGGTGTTCCATTATTACCTCCAATTGATTTTTTCAGAATTTTCCTATAAACATGAATTTATTGATATCTACATCAATATATCAGATAACCCCATGTCTTTGGTAGAGATGGATGTGTGGTTATAAAATCTACAGATCATATGCTTCATTAAACCTATTATGTTCCCCCGAGTATCCTAGTGTTGGTCACCTAGAATGTGGAAGTTATATTGATGTTATGTGTGGATTAATATCACTTGAGTCAGGTTACCTAAGAAGATGTATCCAAACCTGAGAATCGATGAATTATTCAACTTGTATTTAGGGGGATAGTGGACCTAATGTTTAAGATTATAATGTTTTATTTATAGATTCTTATGTGGGGTCAAGATATATTATGGTTGGAATATTTTAGCTTCTATGGTTTCTTTGAGTTCATGGTGATAACCTTTAGCTTGTATAATATCCCAATTGTACTTGTGTGACAAATAAACTAGGTCCTTGATGTGACATCCTTTTGTAATCGGTTTCATAGGAGGATCATGTGATGCACTTGAGGATGGATTAGGACATGCTCTAATGTTATTGAACATATGAGAAGATCTCAAAAGATTTGTTCTGGATTTAGGAGGTCCACTTATTGGGATATTTCTTCTCAAACATAGAGGTTATAGTAGAGCTAACAAGGTTAAGTTAGTGTTAGCTTGAGATCCACACAAGATCATGGTGGTGATGGAATATTCTCATATCAATGACTAATTTTCGCAATTTTGGATCAAGGTAATGAAGCAATTTACTCATCAGGATGATGGTTTTGTATCATCCCTCTATTATATGGTTGCCTCCAATCCACTTCTTATGTGTTCGAAGGAGGAAAATGTGGGTATCATTCAAGATAAGATATACATTTTACATATTCCTTATGGATATTCAAAATGTGGGGAGAACATCTTACTTGTTTAAGGATGGATGATGACACCAGTCATGCAGTGAGTGGTTGTTTTATAGTAGGTGCATACATTCCCTTATTAATACATCCCTGAGAGGTAAGGATGTTTCCAAATCATTTGTAATTAGGATTCATAGCCAAGGATTATTTGGTTTGTTCTATATCTATCTCTTAATGTATCAACTACCAAGAGGTGAAGATTGAGGTGACCAAATGGAAGTGGAAATGGGATGGTGCCATTATGGTTTTTGTGATTGGAATTCCAAAATCAATGAAAGAACATAAAGCTATGTATGTTATCAAATTCTGTAACTCCAAGTTTTACTAATTCTTAACCATATGAGAATACTGAATAATGGGATAAATGTTATTAATATTCATAATGGTGGTAGTTTGGCTTCATGGAATTTCCTCAATGAGAATCTAAGACTATGATGCTCACATTAAAACGTCATTAAAAACTATATAAGATTCAATCATGACTCAGTTTCAGTAGAACACGTTTTTTCTAACCCCATAATGATTTTTAGTTTCTCTTTACTAATCTCATTTTGATTTAGTTTTGATAATTACTTCAACTCGTCTATAATTTTTTATAATAAATTTGTTAACTGTTTCAGATTTATTATATAAATGTATTTATTTTATATCTAAAGTAATAATGATCGGCGTCCTATGGAGTTTAATATATTTTAAATTTAATATTATTATCTTCATTTTATCTTTTAATGTCGAAATATAATTAAATTGTTTCGATGGTGCAAGAATTCACTGAATATATTACAAGTTGTTCAAGTTATATTTCAGTTTTCAACATAAAGTCAATTCAGAATTATGATGATTCTCAATATACATTGAATAGATTTGAGGGATCATTATACCAATGGATATATATGGATTTTTTCTAAACTTCATTAGTTTATGTAGAAGTCTAAAAATGATGTTTTGATACTCTAAAAAATATCCAAATTTCAAAAGTTGTTTTTCAACTATACAGTTATCATATTTGAAAACTTATGGAATTTATTTTTCTCCAACTTCTATAGATTTCAGAATCATTCGAAATATGGGGATATGGAAAGACAATATGTTTATATTTATTTTATCGAAGGCTGAAAAGTGGCTATGATTGTCAATAAATTCCCCAATGATTGGGAATACAGTTTTCTAGCTGTAGTTTTCTGAAATTTTATTGCTTCAGTTTTTCAAAGATATCAGGATAGTTTGAAGTTGGATTGATTCACTTCCTAAACAATTATAAATTTATTAATAATTAATAAAAATATTTTTGGTGGGAATGAGGATGAATCTAACGATAATGGGCTCAAAAAATTCAGTGATGTCGATGTTATGTTGTTTACATTTTTCTGAAATCACTATTCATACCATATGTTGATAAATGTAACATATGGAATCAATCCTACTCTATGCTAAAAAATTCATATATGGATCATAAAACCTATGTTGGAGTCTAAATATACTATTTGAAACCCTATGTTTTGAATAGATGAATGTATGTTTAATCAATGTTACATTCGTGATTTTATGCTAACAAGGATGAACATATGGATCATCATCCCTATGTTACATTTTGATCCCTAAATTACGTGCAGATAAAAGTATAGATAAGGAACCATATGTTATATATTTCAACCCTACTTTGGATATTTTGTCGTTAAATGAAGGAACAATACATTTTACTTTTCAACTATGTTGTTTTAAATCTGTGATATTTTACGTTATTTATGCAATGGTATAATTTGTACTAAAGATCATTATAAAGCTATTTTATGACTAATTAAAATTCTTGTATGAAATGGATTAAATCATTTCTATTTTTATATGATGTTATTAATCTCTTTGAATGATTTGATTTCTAATATTCAGGATTTATTGTGAGGCTATTTTTCAGGAATTGTTTCTACTTTATTTAATGTTGTATGAATGGATATAAATGGGGTTATATATTGTTCAGTGATACTATTATTATGGAGATATTATTTTATGATTTATTCAAATTATTTTGAATGAATTAAAAAGAGATTTATTCTACATGTATAAAGAGGAAACAATGATATGGTATTCTTGGGGATATTTATGAAGGCTATAAATTCTATTTATTTTGCATATTGTAAGGAAGAGGAATTATATTAAAAACTAATATATATTTATTCTATATATATATATATATTACTATGCCTGAAAATGAAATTTACTATGACGAAAAGTAGAGATGTGAATACTCTGTTAAAAATATGGCACTGAAAATATTCATACAGAAGTATGATTCTTTCGAAAAGAGAAATTATTCTTCGTACATTCATATTCTATCACTGTGATAAGATGAAAGAAGCCTATGAAAAAATTTTCTAATATATTTTCTTCTATTTGAAGACGATGAAGCCTACTCGACATTGACGATTATTTTGCAGCAGTTGCTGTGCAATATTGATGATCATCTATATCTGTCAATTGCTGTTGCAACTATGAGATAAAACTATTTCACTTCAAATTTCATCCCATTTATTTTCTTTTTGAGTATCAGCTACTTGGACTCAGTCATGGGGGAGTGTTATCTTCTTGGACAAAGATTTGGATATTTTGGTTCCCTATAAATGAACCATAAGGCCCTGTAAAAGCCTTGTAAGGTGTTAACTGCCTGTACTCATATGTAGATGGTCTTGCGATAAGAGGACCTACTAGTGAAAATCACCATGCTAATGTAGTATTGCATTGGTGGAGTGGACTAGGGTATTTTTTTACCCCAAACCACTATATATACTTTTGTTATTTTCCTTTATTTATTTCCACTACTCTATCTACATTAAGAGAGAAGTAAAGGATTTCTTCATTTCATGAGGGATAAATTAATATTGTCAAGATTTTTAAAAGGAAACAATTCACACCCCTCTTGTGTCTTCTTCATTGACATCCCGATCTAACAAAATATTGTCGAGTATTTTTGTAAACTCAGGATCTTGAAAACATGCTTCATGTTTTCATATTAGTGTTTGGGAATAGTTGGTAGGATCATCATTCAACAACAGTGTTTTCACATCATGATAATTACCACTCCATCATCGGTGTAATTCCATTCAGTACCATGTATAGTAGACCCTATAGGTTACTACTACACTAATCAGAGCCAATGGGAGACAACACATATATACCCATAGATGGTGTGAGTGATGTTGTAATGTTGTAGTTCATCTAGAGGAAAATGAGAGCTGTCCATAGTCGTTTGTTGTCCTTTATAGTCCAAGTATGGAGGCCATTTGGTTTCAACAAGAATATCATATGTTCAGAGAGATATCTCCACAACATGGTTTGTAGTTTTTTTTCCTAAGGTAGTAGGATATCTAAGAGGATATTTTAATCTTTTTATATTTTATGTTCTCTTATAGAGTTGGAAAACCACTTATACCAACCACTATATTTAATCTATGAAAGTGATGCATTCCACATGTCGCCACATATGGGATATGTGCCAAATTCATTGCTTGATGTCGGTTGAGTTGAGCTAGGCATTTATGGTGGATTATCCTTTTCAGGGAGACAAATTGTGTCTAAGAAATAGTAGGAAAACTATCATTGTATGAATGTGTTTAACATGGTTGCGTGTTTTTTGGTAGCACGTGAACCACTTGTAAATCTTATTAGTGAGTGAAATCCCGATGCAAGATCAGTAACTACTTGTATGAGTAGGTTTTCAATTTTCATGATGAAAATCATTGAATGAGGGGATAATTTAATGTCTATTCATTCATCAAGTAACACTTTTTAATATTTTCAACGATCTTTTTCTGAGATTGGTGTTTTATCGGTACATAATTTTCAGGCTCAGAGATCCTCGATATGTATGCATTAAAAATAATAAATATTGTATATAATGCATGTATAGTTCCTTGGAAATAATGGAATACCTCACTAAACATGTTGTGTATTGGAAATCTGAGACAATTATAAAATAAAAAACATGGGTTTTACCCTAGGAGTGACATAATATTTTTTGTGTTGGGTGTTTAATTAAAAATCAATCACAGGTGGATGGTGACTAAATCAATTAATTAAATATTTTACTTATTTTATTGATTATTTTAACCTAACTCTCCCTCTATTTAAACCTGGTTATGGGAAAATAACAAGGTTAGTTTAAAACCCTTTTGAATTTAGGGGGATAATGATGAAAATCTATTTCTAATTATTATTGTGTCATGGGTCAATAATCAGTGACATGGATTTTTCCTTCTCAAATGTAGTTCATGGTTCTCTTCAAAAATAATGACCGTGAACCATTCTTCTTTAGTGATTGATTCAAAATTGATATAAAATGATTTATTTAATTGGTTTAATCATTTATTTTTTATTCCATTTCAAACATGAATTAATCCTTCTAAAAATTTATTTTTTGGTGAATCTTTATTTATGGTTCATGAATTTTTTCCTTTTGTTTATGATTTTTTATCATCATTTATTTATATTCATTCACATTCTAATAATAATGAATTGATTATAACATGAAAAATAGTTGACTTTCATTCGTTAGGTTTGGGTTTTACCATTTCTACCATCATTCACGACACTTCCTTCATTGTTGTCTCCTTTGGCCATCAATTTTACAAATTCAAAATGGGTGATTGTTGCAGAATTGATCATTGGTGGAATGGGTCATTACTATGGGTTTAGTCTCAAGATCTGTGGAATGATTGAGGTGTGATGAAATTATGGAATATTGATAATACATCCAAAACATATAGATCATGTTTTAGCATTTTAGAGGTGGCATTGTGTGACGGGAGGTGATTTTCATGAAATTGGATGGCCTAAATGAGGCTACTAGAAACATATATGGCTCAATAAACTAGGATCTAAGGTTATAAGGTTTTTATTTATCCTGGGGGAAATGGAATTGGTTGTTTGAGAAGATCCACAAAAATAATTTCAATTTCATTAAAATTCCAAACTACACACCATGTTGTTCAAAGGAAAAAAACACTATATAGTCTCCCATTTTTAATGGCATGGGTTTGAGTGTTCAGAAAAATATCAAATGCTATGATATTTACTAATATGTCATGTGACCTGTTGTCATCCTAAATGGAATGAACATGGAGTATATTCTTTGGAATTTATATTATGATAGAAGACATGTGTGTTGAATATCAAATTGAGTAATACTTGGAGAATGTCTCAACACAAAAAAGGAGTACATGCCCATAAAGGCATGTGACCCCACATTCCATGTGTATTAGGGGAGACACAATGTACATCCAAAGAAACAAGATCATTGGGTAGATGGAACCTTTTTAGTGCCAGCCTTACCCCTATACTCAGTCTGATGTGGTGTTCACACCCTGTACTTTAGAGAATAATTGGTCATGGCCAGTTTAAGTAGGCACTAACTAAGTAAATTGGATTCATCTATGGTACATGGGCTTGACCAGACAACATACTTAGTGTCATCTAGACCACTTCAAATAATTTACCACTAGTGTCCATGTGTTTCATATATAAAAACAAATACCATGTGAGACAGTAGCACATGGGTAGTGATAGACTCAGATATACACACTATGTGACCCATTGGATACGTCTTGTACTCCATTAAGGGAAATTTATAACCCTTGATATCCGCAATTCATTCTGGTGTGAGTTTCCCAATAACTATATCTGTGTGGGTTTAACCCCTCCTTTATTTATTCTAAATTAAATTTTCTCAATCCACCTCCATGAGGGTTTACTGCATATTTTTTTAGAGAAATGGACAGTATCCCCAAAGTAGACTAGAGAAGAAAATACTCAGGGTGTCTTAGTGGATGTATCCACATTCCCTTTATCTTCTTCACTATATGTGGTTTCAAGAATCACATGACCATCATATGCGAGGGTGATCCCTTATCTGGTGGGTTATTCTAGTTAGGTTCCAATATACACCATAAACCCTAGGTGTGATCCCTTCTTTGGGTATAGAAATTTTTTGGATTCTAGGGAGGTGTATTCTGATCGAGTGTGTATCTCGGATGAGCCCACTCAGTTTACATGGAGCTTATTCATGGGAAGACATAATGACCATATTCACCTGGATGAGTGCCATTAATTTTGTAAAGTTGAATGATTGTAACCTATCAGTTGATTTTCACTAGTGATGGCTGGACTTAGGGAGTAACTTCTCCAAGATGAGTGTTACATTGAGCCTCTAGTAGAATCATAGAATGAAAGTGAGGGCATGGCCTCTCCTTGGGACATGGTATCTATCATTGATAATATCTAGGTTATTTCTGTTATTATTAAGTTTATTTTCTACTATTATGATTTTCATGCCTTCATGGTGATGAGCAGTCTACTTTATCTTAATGCTCTGTGTTTGTTGATTTCAATGTGTCCGAATAGGTATATTTATACTCACAATTTTATGGGATCTTCCCAAACATATCATGTTTTGTGTATATAAATGGCCTTTCATTGGATTCCTAGGTTATCCAATGGTAGGTGGTGCTTAGTAAAAGGTTATTTATACTAGATGGACCTTAGAAGGATCTAAGTTCTACTTTTGGATAACTACACATGTATCTCAATAGGTTGGGTTTCTTTATAGTTTTTTGTGGTCTTGAATTTTGAATTTTTTCTTTTTTGTACTAATTATTGTATTTCTATGTGTTATATATGTTTTGTATTCATTTTTATATGATTTCGTTATCTATTTTCATAATATTGTGGTATGGAAATGTGTGTGTGAGTGTAAAGGCACTATAGGATAAGGCCTCCAATGTGTCTGATATGCCTACTCAAGGATAGTCCCAAAAAATATATTCTTAGAGGTGGTATTGGGATTTCATTATTTAAATACCTTGATATAGCTGGTCTCTAGTGGTTCTGGTCATGATAACTATTATCAATATAGAAATCAAACGGCTAATGGAAATGGAATTCTTAGTAAAGAAAATTTATAAATCTGGAAAATCATTATGTTTCTATCATGGACTCGTCTAATATATCATGAATCTTACCATAATTTCCTTTTCCAATAAATTATTATATATTTTTGAATTATTCTCAAACAAGACATCGTGCATAGATGGGTATTTTATAAACCAAATGCCTTACAATTATGAGATTATCTTATATCCACATCCTATATATCATGTCAAATTGTATTCTGTCATTAGACCTATGTATTCATCAATAGATTATCTATTCCCATATATCACCCATCACTTTTATACCCTATGGAATATTAGTATATTGAAAAACCAATACAATTCATTCTCAATGTTTCTTACAAATAAACATTTATCCTTATTGAATCAAGAATATGGATCATTTCCCCAATCAATGAAGTAGAATGCCTAATAAACATTCTTTAACTAATACCATATATAAAAATGGTATATGGACGAGACAAAAACAATTTTGTGGAAGTGATTTCATATAAATCCTTGATACTTAAAATATGGACATGGAGTTCAAACTAGTATTTAATGAAAGGATTGTGAGTGAAAAAAGAATGTGATCTATTAGAATAAAAACTTCACCTCTGAAAGTATAAATTAAAGTTTATTTTCTCATATGTGAGAATAAGATATATTTATATCATAGAATAATTAAATAAATTCTTTAAAAATGTTAAATTAGGTATTGGTATATTTGTGAAACCTAAAAGTTTATTTAAAATATTATAATTAATATAAATATTTGGAAAAAAATATTTGAATAAAATATAGTCATAAATTAATTTTTCATTAGATTATATTATTATATAATTTTTGAGACCTTAATTAATTTCTCAATGTTTCATAAAATAGCTTATCATTTTAAAATCAATTTTTTTTAAAATAAATGATGCATTTAAATAAAAATTAAATTTCAAATATATATATAAAATATTTTCAAAAAATGGAGTCCATGTCTTATATCTACACATTAAAAAATTGTTATAGTGAATTTTTTGTATTTTTCTAAAATAGTTGAATTTTATTGGTGAATTGTGAAATATGGTAATTTAAAATGTTTAACATTATAATTAAATTAATGAATTACTAATTCATGGATGATATATGGATGTGGTAGTAACTCATTAGTTCTAACTCACATTCACTAGTTATTGTGTCTCCATGTACTCTCTAGTAAGGTCTTTCTCTAGAGAAAAATGAAGCCTGAAGATATTTTAGATGAGGCTTAGGGATGTTATGCCACCAAATTGATGGGCATGGACCTGGGGGAGGATAATTAGATAAAGGGAACCAGATAGGGAGTCAATGATTTTATTTGACCTGGGGGATCTCATAGGGTTCCACTATGATACATTAACTCTCGAGATTTTTCATGATTTTAAGGTAGTGATGATTGTGGGTTTCACCATAAAACCCAAATCGATGCCTGGAGCCTTTTATGGATGTAGTGACCAGAATAGGTCATTCTCTAGAGATGACGACCATGTTATCTGAGAATTTTTGAGCTAGATATTAACTCATGTTGTTGTTATTGTTGTGTATTGTAGTTTTTTTGGTAAAATATGTTTATGTGTGGATGCAGGTCCCTAGGTATTTGATGGAACATGTCATGGACTACCACCTGAGGATTTGATAGTAATCATTGGTAGCTTATTCTAGGAATTACCTCACTAGGATTCTGGTATTATTAATAATGTTATTCAATGGATTAACAACCTATGTTCCGGTGGAAAGCCTGGTTTTTGGAGAGACACTTTTAGATTCATGGATCAGACATTGTTCCCTATAGAGTTTAGAGATATTCCTAGTCGTGGAAAGGATTTGGAGGGATGTTGTGGAATTATTATATGATATTAATAAGTTTAAATGGTTATTCATATTACTATGATATTCCAAATACACCTGTTATTTGGATACTAGTCCTAGTAATATTATAAGATGTCTATAATAAATTAGATCTAGTGACTATTCCAGACATGATGGGATGCCTAGGATACATCCATGTATCTATCATGAGTCTACGGTATTATTTGGGATGACTACGATACTAATAAGGATAATATATTTATATCTAGTGGAGGAATGCACATGGGACCTAGAGTTAAGACTTATCTCCCCATGAGGAGATGTATTGTGCTCAAGGACACTTTACCACTAGCTGAAGCTGGTACAGACAATCATAAGATTCGTGCTAGAACTCAAAGATCGACAATGAATAATTATTTTTTCATATATATATTTTTAATTATTTGGATATTATATTATGCACTTATATTAAATTTTCTTGTAATATATAAGTCCACATTTGGGGTTTCATTTAAAGTAATAATTTTAATAGCGCTTAAAGGTCATGTTACTTAAGTATCTTAGTAACCGTGACTATTCATAGGTTTTATTAGGGTGGGGGAAAAGGGGTACATGATCTAGATTGGTTCGCTCAAGGGAATTCAAATACTAGGACAAGGTAGTCCATTTTTTATATAATATGTTTCTTATATATTTATTTTTTGTATTATGATTTCATTTATAAATGAAAATAAGTCATTTTCAATGTTATTCTACTCTAAAATGAGGGTATTTTAATGAACTATCCCAGACTACCATCTAAACCAAAACACAATCCAACATGATAGTGGCCTAAAATTATTCCTAATCCCCATAAGATAGAAACTAGTTCACGGTAATCATGGGACTTTCCAAGGTAATTATTTCCATCATTATATCAATAAAAATAAACTAACATGTCAAATGATAAATAAATTATCCGGATATAGAATAAATATTAAACAATCATTCATAAATAAATACTTATACTAAATACTAAGTGGAAAAAATAAAGACAATCATCTGAGGAATAAATATTGATACAAAATTCATACGGAAATAATATGAAAAAGAACCCAAGATGCTTTAACTACACAAAAAGTGACCTCTAGTAATACATCACATTCCACTCATCTATCCATTGATGTACCCAAACCAATGAACTAATGTGGGGCTAGCTTTTAGAATCCTGCAGAAGATCTATATAGGTTTGATCTATACATTCTAATATTTCACCACCCACTAAATCTATGTAGTATTAATTATTAATATAGTTCATAAAGATCTAATTTGAACATAAGTCGTCAAATAGGGGTTTTCATGTTCTTTTGAAAAGAAATCCAATAATAATTTAAAATTCTCTATTATAAAAAACACACTCTTATTATTAAAAAAAATAATTATAGTTAAAATTATTCTCAAATAATTTCACAACAACGATATATGTTCCTAAAAATTATAATGTAAGTGGTAAATCCATTTAACCCTTTTCCAAACATTTCATAAAAACACTTTTCATAATAAATCTTAGTAAATAAACATTTATTAATACTATTTTATTAAAAAACAAAACCATTTTCCTATTTTAAAACACACTTTTTAAAAAATTGTTAACAAATAATCTAAAGGTAAACCAAAACATCCTCAGGGTGACACATAAATTAGTTTCCAGCACTCAATCATCAAGGAAAAAATATATAAAACAACCTAAAAATGGTGTAAAAAATCTAATAAGCTATGGGATTGAAATTTAATCCTAATATTAAATGCCCAAATGTGTCCTAAGAAGGATATAAGCATCATGGGAAACATCTATAAGCTCAAGTAATAAAGTCCTAAATTTGTGGCAAGGAAACTAGCCTAGCACTACTGAACTGGTTTGTATCCGCAGTAGTCGCATAAGAGTATATGGAAATAAATTTACCAAGATATACTTTTCAAACATGGGCTAAAAAATGGTTTCTAGCTGGTATCACTCGCTAAACCTCATAATATAATGAGTGAGGTGGAGCTGTATAAACACTCAAAAGATTGACTACTACTGCACACATTCACTTTCTCTCACACAAGTCACCAACTATCATCATAGGACCACCACTATAATTAGAATGGAGGTGAGTAGAAATCAACCTTCACAAGTATCAAATAAAATTAATTTTTCATAACCCAAATCACACCACATATACCGTCTTATCGAACAACCCCATTTAAAACGATACATAAGCTATATATATAGACACCATAGTATTAAAACATACCATCAAAGTATCAACCCTCCATGTATATAATAATAGTCACACATGGATTGATGAAGGTCTCCCACGTTTATAAATTCACTTTTCTTAAAATTCTATCCATTCTTTCATAAATTATTAAGTAGACAATCCATTCTTGCACCATTTCAAAACCACATTTCACATTTCTTTTTAATCTATTAATCAAACTTAACATTTAAAGAACAATTAGAATTCAAACTATTTCTACATAAAAAACTTAATATAAACAAATCACCCTTTTAAGGGAATATAAGTCATAACATGATCTCTCTACAAAACCACGAAATCCATTTCTGAAACATCTCTTTTAAATCAAACATGAGACCCAAAAGTCTCGAATCCATTTAGAGGAATTAAATAATAATCCCATAATTTCACAAAGCATTCCTTTATAAAATCACATATCCACATTAAATAAATATATTGTATTAATACCCACATTGAAACCTTTAAATTCCTTTTGAAAATACACTTTTTCATTTCAATAGAACCATCACTTGTAAAATGGGCCCATGTCATTCCTTTAAACCGTCTGAAATCCATTTAGATACCAAAAAGGTATTACCATAAAAATAAAATTCCAAAAGGATCAATTTTAAAACACTTTAATCATTTTTAAATACCCAATTAAGAATTTTGACAAGCACTTGGCATGAGACCCATCCATTTTAAGAAAAAAAACAATTTGGAGACCAATTCAAGCCATTTATGGAATTAAAATATGAATCTAAAATCATTGAAAAATATTAAAAAACATGCATGAAATTTAAAACATGATTTATTAGGGATTTAAAAAGAAACACCTACCTCATTTCAAGAGGAACCGTCTAATACTCTTCACCTTCATTGGAAAATGAACAATGGAGCAAAGAAAAAACCTTCTCAACACTAGAAAGCCAAAATCCATATCATTAGAACCTTCAAAAACCAAAATATATTCAAAAATAGTATTGAGGGTTTGTGGGAGTGAGAAAAAAACATATATATAGGTAGTATAAAAATGAAAAGCGAAGAAAAGAGGAAGCATGTTGGGATTACATGTAATATAATAAAAATTAGCATGTATAATATTTTTTATTTTAAATATATATATAAGGTTATAATTTCAATTAATTTATTTTTTATTAATATTTGTAATTAATTGTGAACTAATATTTATTTTAGATGCATCATGTCTATCCTACCTTTTAAAATATATTTTAAAAAATTAATTTGTAAAAAAATACATGATTAGATATTAACACAAAAATTGTAAAAATATATTATTTTTTATACTAATTCCAAATCCTTATTTATAAATATAAATAATAGTCTATATTAAAGTCATTTAATAAATTATTAATAATTCTAAAATTCATTTCAAGTGAAAGTGAATATTAGTCATATTAAAGTACTTTTATTTTGTTGTGAAGTATATAATTTTGATTAACATTAAAAACATTACTTTTTTCACACAATTTATTTTGAATATATTATTGTTATTCAACAAATAAGATATACATAGATGCTTATTGAAACATACCATCATTAATAAATTTATAATATAATAAAAATATATTTATAACCTCTTGATAATATGTATATTTTAAACATGGAACTTATTTACTATTACATTATGCAAAGAAATGTTTATAATATTAATGGAAAAAATTTGAAATACTATGATTACTGTAGTTTTTAATAATAAATAAATATCATGAAATTTTGACTATGTTAATGAAATGTAAGATATATATTTTGAGTGAATAAATTGAATATATTAATAATATTGGATTATCAGAACATTAGTAGAATGGGAATTATTTCATTTAATAGTTAAAAATATATTTGGTGTGAGAAGAAGAATATAGGAAATGGTAGATCTCTAATAACACTTCTTGAGTAAGGGTATAGGTTGTTTTCCTTGATTTATGTAATTTTAATAACTACTATGTAAGGGTCTCACTTCTATGGAGTAATGGTAAACTAGCCCACACATAAAGCTAAAAGCTCCCTCACCGTGTTCTTGTAAGGGTAATTTGAGTATTCCAATGCCCTTAAAAGGGTAGATTGATTTCTCTAATACCTGCATAATGGTGATATGATACTCAAGTAAGGGTTACCTGTATGTTTCAAGTACTATATAAATGTATTTTTTTCTCATATATGGTTAATAAGCCACTAGCATACGGGTACACACAAGTTGCATAAGGGTCAGGTTCGCTATTTAAGGGTCTTTACCTAACTCATGTAAGGATAATACATCCAATAAAAGGGATACTTAATTGTATAAAACCACTTATATAAGGGTATATTATGCTTTATTAAGGACAGAAAAGGGTAAGAAAACACTATCATAAGGGTAAACCAAATATCTAAATTCATATGTATCGGTATAAAAAACTATCATTAGGGAAAAAGTAAAATAACCAAAACATATGTTAACGTACCCAAAACAGACTTAGTGGTTAAAATATGATTCAAAACACCTTGTAAAAGTTAAAACGTAAAGGTAAAAACCCACCCATATATAAACACAATACATTTTATTCATCCTCATGTAAAAAACATCAGATAAAATTGAATAATATATATGGCATTATCATATCGAGAGACATAATTATTTTTTTGAAAAAATTGGATCAAATATATTAAACTCAACACAAGTAAAAAAAATCACATTTATAAAGAATTATTTTATTCATCAGTTTGATCTATAATCAATAAAGAACATGACCCCCTAGAAGCATCATGTTTGGAGGCTTATGGATTATTAAATGGAGAGAATATTAGAATAACTTTTTGAATTGATTCATTTGAATTAATTAATATTTTTTCAATTAAAATATAATTTTTCTATATTCTAGATTAGTCACATCTGAAATTTAAATTTCGATAGAAGATTTATATTTATTTGATTTTGTTACTAATATGATATTATTTGATCAATTAATTATATGAAAATACAAGTGTGCATTTTAGAATCTATTTATAAAGGGTGAAACTTCCCAGAAAATAGTATATATTTGTGTGATATTATATATACCCTTATATCTTGAATTATTAATGTATGAAAAATACTGAGAGAGTTTGTGTTTGTGCATTTTTTATTATATCCATGTAAATAATATCACTCGAGACGGGAAGCTATAAAGGATAAGCCATAAGGATATATTGATGAGATTCATTATGAAAGAGGCATGGGAAGAGGATTGGGAAAAATTGGATAGGGATAAAATCATGATAGGTTTGAGGAGAATAGGGGTAAGGGGTAGTATTTATAGTGGAGGATAGGGGGATTATTATTTTATTCATTATTTTATTATTTTTCTCAAGAAAAAAACAGTTTTGGTTCTTCTGAATAAATATATTAATTACTACATTTGAGTTCTAACCAAGGGTGCTGACCTTAGCAGAACATCATCAAGGACACAATAATTCAGGTATTTAACA
The DNA here is from genome assembly GCA_963277665.1 of Viscum album. NCBI lineage: Eukaryota > Viridiplantae > Streptophyta > Magnoliopsida > Santalales > Viscaceae > Viscum > Viscum album. The sequence goes on from OY728121.1 coordinate 204,251,363, forward strand.
TATTTTGTAAATTATCTTATTTCACTATTCACCAAAAATTCAAGAATTTTGGAATAAAATAAAAAATTATACCAAACCATTTATTAATGTTTATAATTCTAAAATAAACATCAATTGGTGAAAATAATTTTATAAACATGAGAAATTAGATTTTTAATTAAAATACAAATTTATTCGAAAAATACCAATTTTAAAATTATTAGTAATTTGACAACACATTGAAAAACTAATTAATGTCTCTAAAAATTCTATTATAGTCATAAGAAAAATTAATAATAATTTATGAATCTATTTTATGACATTAAATTTTTTTATAATAGTTAAATTATTTATAAAATTTTAACTAAAAATTAATAACTTACAAAAAATACCCAGACTTAATTTATCATTCCCAACCCATTTATTTACTTATACCATGCTATAAATACATCATTATTAAAATTATAAGATACAAATATTTTATTTATACTACCATAGGTGATATTACTATTATTTTGTCCAAATTAGTATTCTTTATGGTCATGTCTCTATTCCAAAGGTCAAGTAACTATTCCATCATTATGAATTCATTAATTTCTAAAAATACCATTTATTTCATTATAAATTTATAAATAATTGTCCTATTTAATTACAAAATGAAAAGAAATTATTTTATAATTAACTGTGTTGTTAATTCTCCATACCTTCTAGAAATATATTCCGCATAATTTTTATTGACATATTAAAAAAGTTAGGATACTTTAACCTCATAGTATTTTTGGATTCTCATATTTATTCTTCAACCATTTGGTTTTCCACCAAACCATAACTTGGCGGATTACCATATTCCCTAACACTACATCTATATGACCTAGAATTTGAACCGGTTTATCTTCACAAGATAGGTTCTCTTCCAACTAAACTTTTTTGTGGATTAAAACATGTGACGAGTCTGATGCATACCTTATCAATATTGAAACATGAAAAAAAATTATGTACCATAGGTATAAATTAAGGAAATTCTACTCAATAATTGGCTTTTCAAACATTCTCTAGAATTTCATATGGTCTAATGAACTGTTCACTTAGATTTCCTTTCTTAACAAAAGGTATAACACATTTCCATAGTGAGTTTATATTAAAAACAAGATCACCTACCTAAAAAGAATAATCTTTCCTCCTATTATCCACATATCTTTTAGGCCTGCTCTGATATTTCCCCATGTGCTATTGAGTCATCATCACTTTCATGGGACTTGAACATCTAATTGTTCTCCCATCCATTTCCTTTCCCCATCTTCATCCCAAAAATCTGGAGTTCGATACAATTTTCCATATAATTACTCAAAAGGTTCAATCAGTATACTAGAATAAAAAAAATATTATAAGAAAACTCAACTAAAGAATGATGATGATCCCAACATCCCTAGTATTCAGTTGAAAATGATCAAAAAATATCCCCCAATGTATGAGTTTTTTCCTGGTTTGTCCATCGGATTAAGGTTGAAATGCATTATTGAAATTTATTTCAGTATGAATGACTTCTAAATGACTTTCTAATTTAGATTGAAAATTTGATCAGAGTCAGATATAATGGAAATACGAACTCCATGTAACCTAAAAAACGCTTTTAGGTACAACTCAAAAAGCTTATCCAAATCCATTTTATATCAAATTGTATAGAAATGTGAAGATTCAAGCATTCGATCATCAATAACCCAAATTTCACTGTTAAATTGAGAATTATTTGATAATCCTACCATGAAGTCCATGGATATATTTTCCCATTTCCACTCTAGTAATGTAAAATTCTAATGAACCCCCATTGGTGTTTGTATCTATACTTTAACCTGTTGACATGTCAAACATTTCTTGGTAAAATTAGAAATACCTCTCTTCATTCCATCTTAATAGGAACACTCTTGAAGGTCTCTGTACATCTTAGTACTACACCGATGAATTGAAATCGAAGAACTATGTTTATCATATAACAATTCATTCTTAATTTGGGAATCACAAGGCATGCATAATCTCTTTTAAAATATTCAAAAAAAATCTTTATCAATGTTAAATTCTTGAAACATACTCCTTTCACCAATTCTACTTTTTTCTACAACTCTTCATATCCATTCTACGCTTTCTTAATTCTATCTGATATAGATGTACACACTGAAACATGAAACAAAAAAGAGTAATTTACTACCCCATCAATCTCAAATCCAAAATTCCTCAAATCATTATATATGGGTTCTTATTCTAGACCTTGCATGGGTAATAATGTATGATGTTTTTGACTCAAGGAATCTTACACTATAATTTCTTTTTTAGAATGGAAATTAATCATTGAATCATAATACTTTATCAATTAAACCCATATTATCTACCTAATGTTCAATTCCTTATGATTGAATATATTGTTCAGGATTTTATGTTCAATATATATTTCACATTTGGATCGTTATAATTGATGCCTCCAATTTTTAGAAGCAAAAAATCCATAGTTTCTAATTTCCAATCATGTGTGGGATAATTCAATTCGTGAGATTTTTGTTGTCCTGAAGCATAAGAAATTAACTTATCATTATACATTAGAACACAACTGATTACCTTCAATGAAGAATCATATTATATGAGAAAGTCACAATTTCTGGATACCAAACCCAAAATGAGGGCATTTACTAATCACATATTCAGTTCCTGAAATCAAACATCACATTCCTCTATCCAAATAAACATAACTCCTTTTCGTGTTAAAATATTTTGTGGTCTTGATAACAAATAATTTTTTTTAAAAAAACAATGCATAATAACCTGCAAATACAAGAAACCTATGGATTTATATAACATTTGAAGGTATTTTTCCTTCATAAACGAATATTTTTTTGGGTGAGATGAACTCGTATTCCATCCTCATTTACAATGTTCCCAAAAAAATAAATAGGTGGAAACCAAAAATAATTTTTTTTAAATTTTCCATATAAGTCCTCTTCTATGAGAGTTTTCCATAAAATCAATAAATAATTTTCATGCTCCTCATAACTTTTTTAGAATAAAAAAATATAATCAATAAAAACGAAAACAAAATTATACAAATATTCATATAAAATTCCACTCATAATATCCATGAATTCAACAGGGGAAGTTTTCAAACAAAATGGCATAACAACAGACTCATAATGTCCATATATAGTAAAAAAAGCTATTTTTTGGATGTTATCCTCCTTCACCTTTAGCTGATGGTACTCGGATGTCATGTCAATCGTGGAAAAATATTGAGCTCCCGGAAGAGCATCAAACAAGACATCAATGTTTAGAAATTGATAAATATTCTTAATAGTAATTCCATTAAAATCACTATAATCAATACAAAGCCTCATGGAAACATCTTAATTTTTAATGAAAAAAAAATAGCACCCCATGCTTGAGAGCTTGGATGAATGAATCCTTTATCAAGAAACTATTGCAACTAATTTTTCAATTCAAGAAGTTCCAATTGAGTCATTTTGTTAGGGATTTTTTAAATTGGAATAGCATCATGAACCAAGTCACTCATAAATTTGACTTCCTAATCTGGTATAACCTTGGGAAACTCATCACGAAAAACATCCAAGTGTTCATCTTCCACTATAACATCATTAATCTAAATAAATCTATTTTTATCAAAAATTAGAGCTGGATAACATTCATTCCCATAATTTAAGAGTTTCTCAGCTTCCTGATATGTTATCAATTGAATGGGTTCATTATTGTATACGAACTGAAAATATTTCTGAAGAAAAACTTATTTAGATCTAAAATCAATCTTTTCATGAGAAAAATAAGGCCAATCCATACCTCAACGAAAATCAAACTCTACTAATGGAAAAACCACATTGTTTGTATGTAATTTGATTCCATATAAAACAATATGAATATTCTTATAATGCATTTTTTCTATAATATATCCAATGGTGTTTTATCAATATGTTCCAGTCTCATTTATTGAGGTGAAATTTCTGATTCACTAGAAATTTTTTTATAAAAAAAATGTGATGACCTTGTATTAAACAAGTCATTAGATAAATTTGAGTAAACATACAAAGTACCTAATACCACTTCAATAAGTGGAATGTAATCTACTGATATATTCGCATAGTGTCTCACACACCTTAATTCTTGTATTTGGTTTATTTCAATCATTTGGATCTTTCTTTGGGCATGTATTTTCATAATTTCTAATCACACTCGATTTAAAAAACATTCTATTTTTCTCATTTGAATTTTTCTTAATAGGATTTTCATTAAAATATTATTTCATATGTCCAAACTTTCCCCTTCAAAAACACTTCCAAATTTTGGCAACGCATCCCCCGGGAGATTTTTACTATGTTTTCACAAACTAGAAATTGGAATTTCTTACCAATAGATTTATTTGATAGATTCTTACCCATCACTTTCCATCTAGACATATTCTTCTTGTTGTTTTCATAGTACACATAATCATTAGAAAACTCCACTTAGAACCTTTTAGAACATCAGAAAAGTTTCTCATAATTTTTTAATTCTCATAACCCCAATTCCCTTCAGTACCATGTCTTTGATCCTGAATAATATTGATTTATTTTGATATCAAGATCTCAAATATGATTTGGAGGATACCTTTCCAATAGTTTGATGTTTTCTTCATACATGTCCATTGAATCTCACACCTTTTTCTTCAATTGGTGGAATTAATTTTACCTCCTAAGTCAAAAAAAACCTTCAGAAAATATTTTTCAAGGAAAATATTTTTAAATTCATCATAGTCCAATGCATCAATATCCTTGTTATCCCAGATATTCTTGACCATTAACCACCACTGGTCAGCTCAAACTTCATAATGATAAAAGGAAAGACTAACCATTAGATTATCTGAACACCTTTTGACATATAATATATTTTCAAGGGCTTTAATCCACTCTATAGCTACTAATGGGTCAAAATATCCACATAAAGCAGAAGGGTGTGCCCTCGTAAAATGATCCACTATCATCATTCTCCCTTGTGGTAGTTCTAGTTGTTCTCCTACATGGATTCCACTACCATTTAATTCCTATGTCAGCTGATCCATTACTATTACAAACTGCCCAGTTCCAATCCCAGCCATTACAGGTTGTGGATTTGGAAAGACATCAACCTATTGGTTCCTTCTAACTTCATCTTCCTTGTTTATTATATGGATTACCATTCTGAAAATAAATATCTTAGATGAAGCAAAATGTTAATTTTCAATTGCTATATCATATCAATATAAAAATATGGTAAGAACATTTTATGGTATACTATTAACATCATCCTAACCCATAATGTTATATTAACCATTCTCTGATACCAACTATTAGGAATTGTCTTTAAACATTACAATATCTAGAAAATTCCTTTTGAATTCACATTCTTACATTCCCAAAGATCATTTTGATTTAGAGTTTTGGAAATTTAGAACCTGATTCATACATATCAACCCAAAATCATATAAATTGGATACTACTAAAACAATATCCATTTTTTCCTAAAAAAACTTTTTAATAAAACATAAAATCTATTCATGAAAATTGATTACCACATTCAACTTAGTATATCCTGTTTTCCTAACCATACTAAAACCCTATGAAAAAAATTTAAAACATCGGATGAGAACTAAAATCTCACTATGGGATAATAAAAAAATAGTGAAACTCTTATTAAATGAATAATTATAAACATATGAAATCATATTATCAAATACATACTTCTCCCCTAAAAACTATAGTATAGTTACATTGTGAGAACAAGAAATTTCCATATAAAATCAGAAAGCATTAAAAAAAATAGGTTACATTGTGAATTAAATACTTAATATCTTACCCATTATTGCTACCATATGATTTTTAACCCCTATGGCTACCATACAATTTAACCCTCTTGGATACCTTACAATTTCACCATCATAGCTACCTTATAGTGTAACCATCGAAGTTACACTTGCAGTAACCGTATGGATGACCTCAAACATAAACATACCCAATGCATTGGATTGAGATATATGTACCACCCTTCATCATAAGAAATTACCAAAAAAATGTAAAAATCATTGAAAAATAATAATTTCATCATAAAAATCATTATTTTTTTATTTTTTAAATAGAGAAATTAAAAGATTCTTTTTATAAGAAAAGTCCCCTAAAAATACCATTTAATTGAAGATATAATTAATAAAATGAAAGGAATGTGTATATTAATTATAAATTCACATAATAAAACATAATATAGTCATTAATTTGTTTCACATATAATCATTGTACCACACAATTAATGAAGTAGAAGGCTAACCCAAATAATTGAAATTGTTTTATGAATTCCCTTACCTCAGGGTCATCTTACTTCAAAATTGTTTAATCCTCTTGTATAATGGTTAAAAAAGTGTTATTTATGTTTTAAATAAATATTTTTATTTTTATAACACCTTTGTGATTATTTTATAACATCATTCCACCCATTTATTAATAATATTTTGTAACTTCCATTATTTTAGGTGTGTTCATTCCATGGTTTCCATGGTCATTTCGTAATGGGACTTCATATAGAATGGAAGAAAAAATAGATATGTAGAATTAAATAATATTAATATGTTTCCATAATATTAATTGATACCATAAATCATATTTTTTCTCAGATATGTTCATGAATCATTAGATAAAACATTAATGATGTTTTTCTAAATCATATTGGTGGTACATCGATAATCACAAACTTGTTTCGTTTTATAACTTATTATTATGTATATATGTTAATTAAAGAACATAATAAGCACATAAATATACTATATAGGTATATATTAATTAAATTAATCCATGAATTTCCATGTATATAGGACATGAATAAAAATCACTTCGCTTTGGGGAGGTTGTAGTCGACACAAACAAACGGATGACATTATCATTTCCCATAGGATGGGAAGGAGGTAAAAAATGGTTGTAAAATTAACATTAAAACATTTGAATAAATTACTGATACTAATTTAATCATGTTAATATCCTTATATAATATTTTATTATGGTTAAGGAATAATTAAACTCAAAATTGATCTGTAAAATAAATTACCTCTTCTTTTAGAAACCTCCTTTGGTTTGTATCTTATTCCATTAAAGGTTGGTTTCCTGGAAGTTAATTTTTTATTTGACATGTGGAGGTGATTTATAAAGATATATAGGAAATTATTGGATGAACTATAGGGCCTAACTTGTTTGAATAAGTGAATATAGGAGGTTCCCTTTTATAATTGATATGGTTTGCACAATTATAAATACTTAAAAAATTAAAGTATAATAGTCATATCTTTGTTAAAGTGAGAAAAAGGAAAAAATGTTGTGGAATATGATAATTTAAATTAAAAATATATTGAAACAATCATATTTATAATATTCGTAATGATATTTTCAACCCTATCTTTTATATTTATACCCGAATTAACCCCTTTTAACTTTAATTGAAGGATGAATTTTTATCATATGTTTTATTAATTATGGACAAAAAAGAAACTGATCACATTACTAATTTTTTAAATGATTATTCAAAATATATAATTAATTTTATAAAATTTTATTACTATAAATGTAAGACATTTCTTTCAAAATAACTATGGATAAATAATAGAAATGTGTTTTATTAAATATTCGTATTTATGTATAATACTAAAATTATTATCATTCATTACCTAGATAGAACAATTAAATAAATATTAAAACCTTTTATTGATTATATTATTTAAAAAATCCATCCAAATCATTCAGAAATAGATATTAATTTAATTTACTAAAATAAAAAAACAGTGTGCGCCTAAAAGTGGTTTTTAAAAAACACATCACATTTTCCCTTCAAAAGTTTTTATATTAATTTCTTACCAATCAATAACAATAGGATTAATTTTCTCAATATAAAAATATAAATTCTCCATTATTTTAATAATATGAATTAAATTTTTAATAAATAGTATATTTCAAAAAAAAATCTCATAAAAAATATTTTTCAATGGTTCTTTAGGATCAATATTACTTCCTAATTGAATTAAAAAAAAAATTCAACAATTATATTTCATTTTGATACCATATAATATTATTAATTTTATAATTTATGTTAACATTAAATCTAGGATTAAGGTTATGCTCCTTAAAATCTATTGAACATGTTCATTTATTAAACAGTAATGTATTCTAGAATCACAGGTTATTATAGTCCACCCCCTTATAATAATTTATCCATAAAATTATTGTCCCTTCAATTCAAAAAATTATGGATTATTTTACCTCATCACAACCTCAGGTTCCCATGTAACTTTCTAAAAATTTTCATTACCCTAGATAACCATAACCCGGTGATTAGTCTTTGTTTTTTATAACTTTATATCAAGTATGCAATATTTCTACTCATTTATTATTATAAGAAATATCGTAATTAAATGGTAAAACATATGAGTTCAATATATATGAATGATCTAGTGTGTACTTTTTGAAAATAAAGATACACATAAAAAATATTGAACATAGAAGTGGTTAAAAGGATGTTCCAAGTGATAATACACCATTCTGATGAGATCAATAATCTCATATGGATAGATATACATAAGGATTACTTTTTCCTTATTTATAAAACACAAAAAATTATTTTAAGGATATATTAAAGGGAATAACTTATCTCTAACTTTGAACTCCAAATATCTTCAATGATTCTTATCATAAAAGTTCTGTTGAATTTGAACTGCATTGATGTGTTTCTAAATGGCTCTAGCCATCTATCTTATTTCCCCAGTGACCACAGGTCCCATTAGTGTTGATTCCCCAAAATCACCCTCACTTGTTGGATTCGTCAACTTATTTCCATAAAAGACTGCATAAGTAGATATATAAATTTATGAGTGAACTCTATTATTGTAAGAAATTTTGATCAAAGGATGTTTTTTATCCAAAAATCCCTTAAGATCAACAAAGAAATCTCTCATCATATCTTCTATGTTTTGAATCGTCCTTTTAGAAAAAACATCTATCTGAGGAGGATATGTAGTGCTGAATATGAACTCCATATTCAAATATTCATGAATAATTATATAGAACATCAAATTAATCCTTGGATCTTGATCATTTAAAATTGAGGGTCGTAATCCAAACAACCCTACCAATTCCTTAACTTATATATTGGGGATTTAATCAAGCTAAAATTTTCTATAATAGTTGTGAAATCTGCTGATGTTTTATGGTGATCGACTACAACCAAAATTGAATTGTTCTCTTTATATTTCATTGGTACTTCCATGAGAAAATCTATGTTTATGTTTTATCATCTAAACTAAGATATGGTTATTACATATAAAAACCCTTATACTTATATCTCTTTTACTAAACATTCTAGAATACTAATTTTCTAGGTATAGACTCCAAAATATCTCTCTTTATTTTTTCCCAAAAAAATGATCCTTATGCTCTCCACAAGTCTCCATAATTCCAAAATCAATAGAAATGATGAAATATTATCTTCATAAAATAACTCCTTTAATTATGTAACTGAAAGGACACATATTCTACTCTATTACCTTATAATTTTATCACTATCATGAAAAAACTATGAAAAATTATATACCTTATTTTTTAGATCAACATCTACCTTTTATGCCTCTTTAATCATTACATAAATAGATAGTTGAAAATTTATCTAATAAAGATTTTATTTTCTCCTTTTCATATGATTTCAAGTTATATATTGTGAAAATCCATTATTATGGGATCCCTTTCAATCCACTTCATGAAAAAAATATCATTTTCTTTGCAACATAGAGAATCATCCACCTTGATTTCCTTCCTTGGGTGGTAATGTATAGAGCATTTATAATCATTAATGTGTTCCAACTATCATTTATGGGATATATTCAAATATTTAAATGAAATATATACTTAATAATGTTATTATTGGTATATATTTCACACTATAACCAATAAAAATAATTTTTCCATGTATTCAATGAAAAATTTCCTATAGCTAATTCCATATCAGGATTCAAGAAATTTTTATCATGAGACATCAATTAACATGAAGAATAATATATTACCATGTAATTATAAATTATTACACATCCCAGTCCATTTTTTGATGTGTCACTATAGATCAAAAATCCTTCCCCCTAGTGGGTATTGTGGGTATATGTTCACTAACAAACCATCTCTTTATTTATATTAAATTATCTTGACAATTATCTATCCAAAGGAACTTCTCTCCCTTTCATGTCAACATTTTTAGAAGATTTTATATCCTTGAAAACATTTTCACATGGCTTCATTAATATTCACCTAACATAAGAAAAATATGGATTTGATTCATAAGGGATTATCTGTTCATTTTTAAATGACATATACCTTTAACGTAACCATCGATATATTTTAACTTATATTTATGTAACCCAAAAATGATACTTTAGTTAGAAAAATTTAATATTTAAATTTCATTAAAATAACTCATATTTTCACATGTATTTTAACACACTACATTTACAATATTCATTCTCATGGTTTCTTGAAGAATATATAATAATATCCTTTAAAAATACTACAAAAAACTGATCAGGGTAGTCTCTAAAGACTATTGATCGTATCGATGATGATTGAGGGGGTATTAGTAAGTCCAGATGGCATCACTCAAAATTTATAGTGTCCAAACCTCATAGAGAAGTTTTTATTGGATATTTCCTCCTTTTTGAGCCTTGATAGATGAAATCTTGATCAGTAATCAATATTTATAAAGTATTGAGCTCTACATTATTGAACAAAAAACATCAAAACTGGAAGATAATACTTTCTTCGTAATATTAATCTTATTAAGTTCTTGATAATCAATAGATATATGTGTTTATCCATGTTCATTTATAACAAAAATAATAGGTTCACCTCATAGGGACACACTTATTGGAATCAATACCTATTCATGATTCCCCTGGAGTTAGTTACCCAATTTATGCCTCTCAATTAATGATTTCTTATAAATAGTATTTGAAATAGGTATTACAACTGGTATGTGTCCTATTATAAACACAATGTTATCATTCGTTGAAAGACTAAGCCACTATTTAGGAAATAAATCGTAATATTCCCTTAAAATATGCATATCTTCAATATTGAGATTCCCCTAAACTAGTTGAGATAGATACCCCTCATGTATAGGTAATAAAACCTATAAAATGGAATTGATTTCCATTATAAATCCATATTCAACCACCAATTAATATAAAATAATTATTTCATTAAAAATATGAAATGTAACATCCCTTCCCTAGAAATTGATAAAGTATCTATGTAATGAAATCAAATCTATTCCCAAAATCACATCAAATTCAACTATAGTGACAATCAAAATATTTTCAAAAATCACATTCCCACAAACTTATATCGAAGAGGTGTTATAGATTTGTGATGAAATAAACATACCATTAGTATATTTAATAAATAATTCAAAATCCAATCTTTAACAGGTCGATTTTTTAACCTTATAAAATTTATTAGATATAATAGTGTTCGTAAAAAAAATCAAATAATACATTTCAAATTATTGTTTAGATAACAAGTGTAACATTAACAACTTCATTCCCATAACTTATATTGGTCATTTTTATCACATGAAATTTACCTTTATCTATTATATTAATTAGGATTTTATTCCAATTTTTGACATTAAACCTTGGATTCATGTTTTGGTTAGCATAATTCCCATAATACTTGACTTTGTATCCTTAGTGTGTGATTGGTGCATTCGATTGAGCTCTCTCTGCATTAATTTCATTATCTTTTTTTATTACAATTCATCAGAATTTACTTCATTTATGTACATCATTTCCAGAATTAAAAAATTTAATGGTTCTTTTAAGACTATTTATTTCACGCTTCCTTCCACACTCCTTGAATAAAGAATGATTCATTTTCCTTCCTCTATATGTTTTTTTTTAATTCTCCTTGAAACTAAATTTTATCTTTTTATAAGTACTTTAAAAATGATGGGAATATCGACTATTCATTTCTACCGTGATTGGAAATCAAAAAAATATTCATAGTTAATAAATACCCTTATGTAAAACACCATTCAGAGACCTAGACTATGCCACATAAGACCTAATCAATGTTTCCATTAGGTTTGATGGTCAAACCAGAAGTGTAATTCCTAGGTATTGTAAATATTTCCTCATAGGTACTAATAGATTCATCATCCATCTATTAAATATCAAACAATTACATTTCTATATTTATGCATGAATTTTGGTTATTGTACTTACTAAAAAATGATCCATTAAACTCATCTCATTCCTTGGAGTAAATTTCATTATATTTCCCCATATTTTTAATAATATTCAACAATTGATCTGCTTTACCTTCTAAATGATAAATTGTTATGAAAATGTTTTCATTCCAAGGGAACTGGATATTTAAAAATAACTATTAAATCATAATGATCTATTACTCATGATCTACTAGACAATAGTAAACACTAAATGATAGTGTATATTGCCTCATAAAATACTCAATGATGTCATGGTACCTATATTTCCTATTTGGAAGCTCAGCATGACTCATGGATTGGGATAGTTTTAGGAGTATAAAAATATTATTTTTCATTCCATATCCCACATTATATATTTTCTAAAGATGGAAATAGTTTTAATTCTCTACCACATTCTTTTTTACAGGATTCATTTTGGTTCTAACCATTGATTACACCCATCAAAGAATATTGTATATATAAATCTAAAATAGTCAGAGAGATAAATCATATAATCATGAAAATAATTCCCAATCATTCAAAAACGTTATGGCACAATATTACCAACCTACAACATTTTTAGGTTCACCCTATATCACTTTTAGTTTTTTATATATTTGTTAGGTTGTATCCTTCCCTAATAATGACTCTGAAAACTAGTGTCTTACATACATAAATATTGTATCATTTTAGATGAATACTCAATAAATTTCACAATTGTACACCCACTAAACCATAATGGTTTAGTTATTTTGAATAATAGATATGTAATAAACATATTAAAATAAATATTTTTAATATCACCCCATAATTTATCCTCTCCTAATACCCTTATTATACATTTCATATTTAAAACTTTATTTATATCATTGGTAAAATTGGAACATAAGAAAGGGTGAGCTCAAATAGTCAATAAGTGTAAAATTTTGAGATTTCAGTTGATTATCATATAAAATATTAACATAAGTATAATTGTAATACTGATTGATCTAAATGTATTAATTTCATATAGAATTAGTCATATATCATAATTTATGAGTCATGGAATTATTCTATAGCATTTTAAAAGGCATGAATCATTAGTGTGAGAAATAATCAGAAGTCAATCATGATCCGTGAGAGAATACCAGAAGAATAATAACATATCATAGGACTCATGGAATAATCATTATCATTAAAATTCATTTCATTTTTCAATGATCACTGCTAATATCATTTTTATATAGTAGAAAAATTTCCATAATGGAGTATGTTCACAAGCCAACCTCTAATCATTCATGGAATGGGTTCCCTCCCCATCATCTTTCATATTATCTCATGATATATCGATTATTACACAATCTACAAATGTTTTATAAAATTCTATTCCCACTACTCATATAATGAGAAGCATATATATTTGATCCATGAGATCATATATATATTCAACATTACATCATAGGATAACCCATGGAAAATAAATGAGTTCCATTAAACATTTCTTCATTACATAATAATAAGAAATATAGAGAAATAAAATGGACAGATTAATTAGATCTTATCCCATGATAATTATAACCCACATCTACAGAAGTATACATAGATAGAACAAACCTTTATAATAACATTTGATTTCTTATTACAATGCATGAAAAAAATATCTTTTATGTTTTCATAATTTCTTTAAAAAAATTGAATATTGACAAAAATATTATATTTTATAACTAAAAATGAAAATTTTAAAGATATATATAAATAATGTATAATAATGATGTTCAGAAAAGGTGTATGTGCAGTAAATTTTAAAACAATGATTCCTTTCACACCTTTTGTAAAAAAAGTGATAAATAATATATTCAAAAAACTTTATTAAAATTACTTTTTAATTTATGGAAACTAAAATATAATTTTGTTTAAATGACTTTAAATAATCATGAAACCATTGAATATTACATTCATTAAATAATTTGAAATAATATTGACCAGAAAAAAAAACCATCGACCAAAGATGAAATAATGTAAACTTTTCTAAAAACGTTCTCATTATTTTTAAGTGAAAAAGATAGGAGAGAGAAAGGAAAACATTAAAAACCCAAAAATAACTGTAATAAAATAAAATAGATGTATTTTAATACATAAAGTTCAAATAATTCCACCAATGGAGATTCAACCATATATATTCCCAAAATAGACATTGCAACAAAACAACTATCCACATATCCTGATTTTTTCATACTTGTTTTTATACTATTGTATAATAAATTTATTTATTTATATATATAAATTCCAATATTTTATTTAAAATTATATTACCATTTAATAATAGATTATAATTTATTATTACACATCCATTAATACTTCTTCATTAAAATCATGTTCTGCTAAAAACATGTCTGTTTCCCGTGCAATTTTTGGTTTTAGAGTTCTTATCATTAGAAATTATTCAGGTTTATATCTCATTAATTATCTTAATAATGTTATAAGATTCGTATTTATACATTTTAAAAACTTTTATAATGATTCATATAAGGTGGTTATGAGAAAATAACCACATCCCTTTTTGGAGATAGTAGTCCATATGTACCAACATATAATGTTTTCATTTTTCTACCAATGGAGGTGAGAAAGGTAAGTCACAATATATCATTCCAGAATAATAATAAAATAATATATATCATATATAAATATATTCATTAATTCCATCCATCATAACATTCATGTGTGTAATACATGAAAAACAAATCACATCGCTATGTGGATTAGGTAGTATGCACATATGCAAGAATGTCATTATCATTTATCTTAGGATGAAAATAATTTTGAAAATGGTTATAACATTAAAATAAATTAAAAAATTAATTATATAATTGATTATTATTTTATATTGTTAATATTTTAATAGAATATTTAGAGAATGTTACGGAATAATGAATCTCAAAATATATCATAAATGCAAATAACATTTTCCTTCATAAACCACATTTGGATTACAACTTTTCCCTTTAATGGTTGGACTTATGGGAAAAAAGAAGCTATAGGAAATGGGTAGTGAATTTAAGAAGATATTTTGACAGCTTTTCTCTGATATATATGGAAAAATTATTCTGAATAAGTGAATATCAGAGGAATTTTTTTATAACTGAGATCAGTGGCACTCTTATAAATACATATTACCATAAAATATAAAAAATTCATATTCACTTATAAGTGGAACCATGTATCCAAATTTTCAAATATAATAAAATATATAGATTAAAAATCTTCAAACAGTCAAATTTTAACATGTTTATGTCATATTTTAAACCATATCTTTTGGGTTACCCGCTCATCATGATTTTTTAACCTTAACCGAGGTGATAAATGTTTAACATAATTATTATTAATTATCAAAAAAGTGAATGTTTCCTCATTAAAAAATTTAAAATTAAATATTATAAATATTGAAATCGATTTATAAAATTAAATTTCAATAACTAACATAAATTAATTACAATATAATCACGAAAAACATATAAAAACAATTTTTATAAAAACAAATGCATTTTAAAAAAAAGAATATATTCCAATTCATTGTATAGTTAAAACCATTAAATGATTATTAAAACTTTTTATTAAATATTTTATCCAAAAAATTGATTAAATTAATTCTTCAAAACTAGTTTATTAAACTTATTATGATAAAAACATATTGCATGAATACAAACATTTTTTCATATAAACATCTCTTTTTGAGCTCAAATACATTTATTTTCATTTTTAAAAAATATATAACCAATGTATTATTATTACACATGTGTAAAAATTATTTTTTTTATTTTTAATACTCTTAATTAAATTTAAAATTTATCATATATTGTAAAATAAATTCACATAATAATATATTTCAACATGTTTCTTTAGGATCTATATTATTTCAAAAGTAAATTAGAAATTATTTTTTGTAATAATATTTAATTTAAATATCATATAATGTGATTTATTTGATAATGAATGAGAATAATTCACATAATTTCCATGTTTTTTAAATCACAAGATATCAAACATATTTATCTGTTATAGGGAAATGTATTCTAAAATCATGGGGTGGTACATGTATGGTTTAAAAAAAATCCAACCATTCCAAACAACAATTTCAAGTTAAAAAACCACTTCACAAAATTTTTGAGAAGATTACTCGAAACAAGTATAACTCATTAGGCAATACACTTACTTATAATAAGTATCACACAATTTATTCTAGGTTCCACAATGTTCTGACCGAACCTTGTGATTCTCATATAGACCAACCAGGCATCGAAAAAAACAACTGAAAAGTCCCTACAAAATGTTATTCACATGGATTCTACGAAATCATGTTTGTAAGACATGAAGGGGGAGAAAAATTCCATGTTTATCAATATTCAATGAAAAATTTATTGAAAAAATTAAATTTTCAAATATATAACAAAATACCACAAAATAATAAAAAATATTTTTATATGGGTGTTACAGGTATTGCCTCTCCATTATATCACCATAATCACTTGATGCTTACCATCTACCTCTCATGTATGGGGAGATATGCCTGAGTTCAAGTAACTACTCAGTCTAGTTAATATAGAGTGAACCATGATGAGGAATTCACATAATAAAACTTATCAACATTACTAATGACTTTATCATTTTGTCTTCAAATTTAGGATTCACTTTCTAGAATCACTCAAGATTTGTCTTAAATTACGTTGTCCTTTTTCAATTTAACTCAAATAAAAACATATCCGATTATAAAACCATGGTGACATTTTTTTAAGTCATATGTTCATCATAAAATCACCAGACTTAGCTTCAAATCCTTATAGTTAGTTATGACTTCTTGGTCTCTCAACTATCTCATCTATTGGATTTAATCCAACATAGCATTTGAAACTCACCATGTAAATTCATGGAAGTAACTTCTAAAATGATCAATTTATTTAAAACATATTACTCTTAAATACACTTTTATTAACCTTTACATGATAAATTTTAACTCTTAGGTATAACAATGACAGTCGGGTACCTTTCCAAATTTCACATGATCTGTAACATTATGTTTCCTTTACTAATTCTCTTAATAAGCTTCAAAAAATATCTTTTGTATGAATTCAAATAAATTATGTATAAAAATGATATATTTTCCTATTAAATTTTAATCTTACCTTATCAAATCTACCCACATTAATATTTAAGAAATATTCATCCTATGATATGCCTCCAACTACAACTCAACATGTAACATCCAAAATTACTTTGGGGTTGACTTCAATGTATAAAACATTTAAAAATAATTATTCTAGATTACATATCCAAATATACTGACATCCCTAGTGATTCTTCTATAATTGAATCTTTTGTATGTATAAATTTTGTATGCAGCTTATGGAATCACATTTACTCTAACTTAAATCCTTGAACATAAAACATGTGTAGTTGAACTCTCAATATCAGTTTTCAGTGTCTATAAATATAATATAGTATTCTAAAAATCTCCTTTAAGAACATATAGTTGAATTATATTTCATAAAATAATAAATATTATCATAGACTCATATTAAATACATCTTGGAAATCATCAGATATTATTTCTACTTGAAATATTCACCTTCATATAGTAGTAGTGTTGAATTTTCCTTAAATCATTACTCAATATCACCACTTCTAGAAATAGATTCTCTTGTATCATCCATATTAATCCTCTGAGACCCCATTCTCTTTCATTGTTAACTTCCAAAAGTAGAATCAAACTCTTCCTATATTTCATAGTTTTCGCTTCTAAACCACCTATTAGTCTAACTTGATTCTTCATCCTTACCTTTCCGTACACATTGTATTTACCAAATATTGATGACAAATAAAATATTCATAAACATTTCCGTTTTGGATCATTAATTGTAAATATATAATTCCATAAGACTATTTATTTTTTAAAATATATAAATTTTATCCAAGGTTATATAATAAAATATATAAAAATCATGTCTTATGGACCTATCAATTGTTTTTATTGATCCCTTAGAAAAATTTTCACCAATATGTATACCAGTTTTTATATGTCTTTATCTAAGGAAAAGTTTAATAGTAAACACCACTTCTTAATTTCCTTGAGATCATAGAAACAACATAGGAAATAAAATAAAAACATCTTACAATATAGATAAACTCATCATATTTATTTCATCATTCACTTCTATTATTTATGTGAGATATCTATACCCATCATGTTTTAATAGTATTTTTATATCAGAATATGATATTAAGGTTGAGATTTGATTCATCTATATATTATTTTTTTGATTTGGGATTTTTTAGCAGATTTAAATAAATCTATTTTTTTAAAATGTATGGCCCCTTCTATATTTTAAGGGAAATCTCTGTCGTATTAACTCAGATGATATCACAACTAATCATCATAATCAAAAAATTATGGATCTTCCTAGTATATAATTTTTATGTCATATCAACTCTAACTACTCATTTTATGTTTGTGGAGAACAAAAGTATCATGGATAAGCCTCTCTCTCTTTTGATCACAATAATCATCCTTCCAGCACACACCACCACTGCTTCCTACCCAAAACATCACATTTTTATAATTCAACAAGCACAATCCAACTAATCTCAAATCATCATAGGATTAGATTCCCAATACATCACCTACTATGGATGCTTTTTCACCCCCAATATCAATATTTTCTGAAGGAATTTGAATGCTTCTCACCACAATCTGTAGACACCATTGGGGTTATTTTAATTTATATTTTTCTGTAAAAATTAATAAAATTGTATACGATAAAAGGTATTTTTATAAAATGAAACCATGATTTCATAGACCTTATCCATGGAACCACTTATTTAGATTATGTAAACTGGTTCACAATTACATTATATTTTTTAAGACAGATGTGTTTTCTTTTATTAATATATGTAAATATATAATAAAATTTTATGAAACACTTAAAATAATTTGATTTCATTAGGTATCGCATGAATTAATGTAGTCCTAAAATAAAACATAAAACCTTACTTGGGGTTCCTTTTTCTATTGGGTGGTGGACATATTTTGAGTATTTAATTGTGGGATTTGGGTTCTGCATTTCCACTAATAGATAAAAAATATATTATTACTAATAATACATCAAAATAAAATATGAATATTATTAATAAAAAAATTAAAAAAATTATTATTATTATTATTAAAATAATTATTAATTATTAATAATTAATTAATAATATAGCTTATAATAGTTAATAATACATGTAGTACTATAATTATAGGTTTTAGTGACCACCAAAATTAGCTTCCAAATCCCATACGTGACTACCTAACGATAGCCAGGTGAAAATTGCTACATTCAGTTTGCTAATACTTTCATTGACCACTGACACGCGGTACCTAAAGAGCCATACACAAAACAAGAATTTTTGAAGATGGAGGTTGTGGGTGAGGTGAGGACCATATTGGGTGATGTTTGGGGGAAACTTGTGAGATTTTGAAGCTCTAACTCATTAGTCATAGAAGATGTGTAGTGACTAGAGGGTGTCTTCTTGTGTCAAGGGGGTTGAGAGGTGATATGGGAATGTTGGGGGAGGATGTAAGAGAGATAATAAGACTAAGTTAGGCTATCCACTTTTAAGAACTCAACCTTTTTTAGAGATTTCTTGAGATTGTTTCCAGATATTCTTTTTCTTTGATTTGATCATAACAATTTTGTGTTTAACCATGTGGTGTGTTTGGGTAAAATTTTGAAATTTTGGAAGGAAATGGGAACGTGTATGGTTGGTGCATGGTTTTCCAAAACCATGCACCCTATCCTAGATAACCATAACAACCTAGGAGAAGGATATCTACAAGGCTGGAACACTATTTGGAAAATAGTGTTCCCACAAATGATAATCCATGTGCCCACTTGGAGAGGCACATGCCTAAGGAAAATGGTTATGTGAGACTCTGCACCCCTGCCTAGAAAACCATGTTAGCGGTTTTAATTAACCTGAAATTATATTTTAATTTCATGATCCCCATATTTTAACCCCTATTTATCCGCAACTCACTACAAATCAAATTATCTCGATTTGGGGGGCCCATAGATGGAATCCAAGCCCTCCTGACCTCTCTTCATAGAAAATTAAAGGGTGGATTGAAGATATACACCTCTCAGGTATGTCTTTTCTTCCCAATTAAATCTATCTCCCACTTCTACCCCTCTCCTTGGATAAAAAGTTGGATTTTATATTCTACTGTTTTTAGATCTAAATCTAGGTTTATTAGATCTTGATTCATTTAATCATGGATCTAGGTTTTGGATCTAGATCGTGTTCTTCATCACATTCTTTATCAGTCCATTATGAAATTGGGTGTTATCCACTGGTGGGAATTTTTTCATTCTTGAGATAGACGTTCTATAATAAAAATCCAAAAGAATTAATTTTATAAGTGTATGTAACTGTAAAATTGCAATTAGATTTTTTTGTAATTGCATTATTGATCGAAATAATTAATTTGGTTAAATAATTAATTCATGGAAATTTTATGTTTAAGGAAATTAGGATTTTGAGATTATGAATAATTAATTGTTGAGTAAATTATCAAAATATTGAATTGTGATCCAGAATAATTAATTAATGAGTTAATTGGGGATATTAAACTTATAAATATGGAATATTTAATTGAATAATTATTAAGGGTTATTTAATTTTCTAAGATGGAATAATTGCATAATTAATTAATTATGGGATTTTTTTTGAATGTGGACATGATTAATTAATTTTCAAATTAATTAATTGAATTAATATGGTTCATTAATTGTTGAATTAATAAAAAGAGTATTCTTATTTCTTGAAGTATTTAATTAAATTATGTGATTTAATGGATTAATTAATTTATGAATTCATTAATTCAATAATATGATTATTTAATTATTGAAAAAAATATTGGGATTGATGAGATTAAATAATTGATAAATTAATTAATAGAGTAATTTGAATATAAAAATGTTTTAATAAATAATGGGATTGATGGGATTAATTAATTGATGAATTAATTAATGGGAGTAATATGATAATTTGAGTTTTATATTAAATAATGGGTTTGATGGGATCAATTAGTTGATGAAATAATTGATAGAGCAATGTGATTATTTAATTATTTAATTAATTAATGGAATTGGTGGGTTTAATTAATTAATTAATCAATTGAGTACTATGATTATTTTATTGTTCAATTAAATGATGGGATTGGTGGGATTAATTAATTGATGAATTATTTAATATAGTAACGTGATTATGTAATTATTGATTTAAATTATGGGAATTAGGGTATTAATTAATGAATGAATTAATTAATGGCAGTAATGTGATTATTTAATTATTAAATTAAATAATGGAATTGAAGGGATTAATTAATTTTCGAGGTAATTAATGGGTATAATTTGATTATTTGATTTTTTAATTAAATAATGTCTTTATTTTGATTAATTAATTTTAGACATAATTAATGGAAATGGATGTGAACAATGAATTAGTGAATTAATTTAGGGAGTTGAATTTTATTAATTAATTGGGGAATTAATTAATTGAGTTGATGTGGAAAATTAATTTTTGAATTAATTGAATGGATTGAATGCGATTAATTATTAGTGATTTCAATAATGGAATTTAACATGTACAATTAATTAGAGAATTAATTGAAGAGATTGAATAGATAATAAGAATGGCTTAACCGATAAAGAAGGGGGTGAGCTCTACATGGTTGAACATGCCCTAGAAAACGATGGTCCTCAAACCAACCCATCTTCCCTTAGTGAGGGTGGATGCTTAGGCATATTTTGAAGGTTTTCGACATCCTCCATTCATCCCTTTCTCAATTAATAATTGTATCCCTTCATTCCCTCAAATTGATCTCCACCTTAAGGTTCTGTATTTATTTTATGGAGCTCAAGAATTTTCAATCTCAAGTCGGGAATTCACCAAATCATATTCTCTGATGCAACTAAAATTGCTTGAACGTTTCTAACTCAGAAATTGGTCAGTGCATTCCTTCAACCGCACTATTTTTTATTCATGGGGTATTCAGGAGAACGCGATATTAGTGATTCATGACTCTCAACACATCATGATCCTATTTTCCGTATAGTAGGATATAATCTGGGCTTGTTCGAGTTCTCCTCATACCTATAATAGATCTCACTTTCTAATTAACAAATGGTCCTATGAATTTAATCTGATGTACAATTTTCCAACCACGTTTGTTTGGGTATGGCCTCTCGAACATCCCCTACCTTTTTAGAACCATTCAATTCTTTGTATGCTAAGGAATATCACATGTCATTACCTTTGATATGACAGTCAACTAATTCTTTATTCCACTCAATTTCACCTAGAATCAGTGTTGAGGATGATCATTCCAAACCACCCATTGAGTTTTTCTAAATCAATGATGGTGAAGAGTATAGATATAAGTTTCCCAATATTTTTGAATTGTGTTGTGATTTCTATTCCCTATGTAATAAACATGGACATTGTACGAAGGTATACAAGCTTGCTATGCAAAAGAAACATGGATTGCATGATACTTGGACTAAGATAGATACATATGAGATTTATGTTACTCATGATTGTCACTTGGGTGTCAATCATTTTGGGTTTTCTGTGGGTTGTGAGTTGGCTGAGTCTGATCAACATCTTAGAAAGATAGATAGTTGTGAATTTTTTCACGAGGCACTAATGGAGGTGTCAATGAAGTTAGTGGTTTGGCTTATTGATCCAACGGTCTAAAAAATATTAGTCATATTGAAATGTGATTTGGGAGTGGGAAGTCCTATGGAGGTTTTTCTGGTGCAGGGTGATGTAGATTGTTTGGATGGTGTTGTTAAAGGTAATGTAATTATCAATGATTGTGTGATGTTACCTGTATGTTCTGAGGTTGCATTGGTCACTGCATATCAGATTCCCAAGACTCCCTTTCGTAAATAATTTGTAGACGTGGTGTACCTATGTAATGGTATTAAAACTAGAGTCCAGGAAGTGGAATATTATAAATATAGGTAGGGTAAGCCACGTGCGGACTTTATTAGGATAAGAAATAGTATGGAGGTGGCATCACTAATCTGGTTAATCATTTTAAACAATTTCCAATCGATGATATAGTTCAAAAGTTTGAGAATGATTCTATTATACCCTACATAGATGGGCATAGGGTTTTTGGGAATGAGTCTAGTAGAGACGGTAGTCATATTTTAGGCGATATATAGGAGGAGGCTTTGGGAGACATGCCTCTGAGCCCACAGAGAATCCAGAGTAGTAAGGGAATCTATAAAGAGAGGAATGATTATTCCTTTTTACCACTTTTAATGGAGACATAATCAGAAATGAATTTAATAGAAATTTAGAATTAAATTAATTCCACCTAATAGGAGCATAAGTCAGTTTGTGCATTTGACCAATACCTGGAATTTCTTTTGAGCTCGGAAGATGAAGCAGTTGAACAGGTTCTGTCACTCAGTTCTATTGAAGAGGAAGCTTCCAAACAAATGGGGAGGACACTGAGGGTGACACTCAATGAGGAGGAATATACATAGATCATCAAGAAGGACCTAATTCTTGTTGGGGGATTTAATTATGGGAAGATCAGTGTTGAGGAGTACATCCAGTCTGGGGACATGTTGGCCTATCAATTTGAAGATATGATAATGGATTAACCAAACTCCCAGGCAGCCAATATTTCATGGAAATTTTATAGGGAGGATAAATCAAGACATCCTAAATCTTCCTTTAAGGGATTTTTTATCTCATTTTTTGGTTGAACTCATGGTTTCAGACATCTTCCGTAAAAGTGTTTGATATAATCACAATTTATCTTTCAGTCAATTGAAGGGATTGAATGAGATTAATTAATTATGAAATAAATTAATGGAAATTGATCTGAAAAATTAGTTTATTAATTGATTCATTGTATTGAAATTGATTAATTAATTGTCGAATTAATTAGTGGAATTAATGTGAAAAATTAATTGGTCATTTAATTTAAGTGATTAAATGTTTATTAATTAATTATGCATTTAATTAATGAAATTTATGTGACTAATTAAATGGTGAATTAATTAAGGGGATTGAAGTGATTAATTATGTGTTGAAATAACTAATTTTATAGAAATAAATAGATAATTAATAAATAAATTATTGTTATTGACATGATTATTCAATTTTTGAATTATGTAATGATACTAATGTGATTAATTATTTATTAAATGGGTTAATGCTATTTATGTCATTAATTAATTATTGAATTGATTAATGTTATTGATTTCATATATTAATTAGGTTAATAACAATAGTAAGTAATTGAATTAATTAATTATTGAATTAATTAATTTCATTCATGTGTTTAGCTAATTTTTTAATTAACTAATGGAAATGATATGATTAGTTAATTGGAAAATTAACTAACAGAATTGTTCTAATTAATAAATTGTTGAATTAATTAATTTTATTGATATTAATACTAGATTATTTAGTTACCTATAGAATTGATGTGAATAATTAATTGTTTAATTAATTAAATAAATGAATAATGGTTATAATTTAATTCAAATGTGAATTGGAATAATGAATGGTAATACTGGAATATATATGTGATTGATTGTGGAATGAGGTGTGGGAAGGGGACTGTGCTCCAAATACCCATGGTTTCAATACCATGAAGTTCTCGGACCCAAGGCATGCATGAAAATTGTATGGGACAGTGGTGGTGCTCCAAATACCCATGATGTGTGGGACAAGGGCTGATGCTCCAAATACTCAAGGTGCGCTAGACATAGATATCTATGCCCAAAATAGTGGTATTGGAGTATGTTTCCAATTATTCATATCATGAATTGAAATAAAATGTATAATGAAATATCGTTTGTTAAATTAATTGAAAGAATTGATAATTTGAAATGGATCGGACTCCATCAAGGGTTGTAGATGATGTTGACGTTCTGATGTCCTCGAGAACCTAGGGGTTTATGTGGTTAAATAAAGATTATTTGAGAATGAGATAAATGTTTACTTATGCATTGGGATTATTTATTTATACAACTGTATACACTATTATTGATTGGATATTGTGTTATACATCGTTAGCAGTGGACTAATGAGTTTTACTCACGCCCTACTCGGGATTCCTGATTAGTACAATAATATATTCTGTGTTTTAGGAACGGTTATGGTAAAGGGTCATTTGTTAGAGGGATTATTGGGATGGATCCTGATGAGGGAACTAGACATGGTGTTGGAAAATACTTGGAGTAGTTTCTCGTTTCTATTTATTTTTTGTTTTTTATATTAACACTGGAAACATACATTGGTATGGTATATTTACAGTTCAGTTTGGATATTGTATATCTAGTTTCATTCATCTTGAGATCTTGGTACTAGGATATTTCTGGATATGTTATATTTTATTCAATTAGGGTTTCTTATTTTATAATGGTTTATTACTCTGATAAAAGCAGGTGTAGTCTCCCCATGATCGATATTTTAAACTCATTGCTAGTTGGAAAGTTGTTGCATATGAGGGGGGCATTCTTGAGGTCATATCACCAACCATTGTGGGGGAAAATGTGTGGCATCCTGTTCAGGATGTTATAAAGTGGTACCAGAGGAGTTTTATTTTATTTTTATTTTGGCGTAAAGTTTGGGAAATATAAATAGGATAGTGGGAAGATTCGTTCCATTCCTATGAACTCATGGATGGGAGTAGCTAACCCATGTATGGGGAGAACCCATGTACCCATGGTGGGGAATGTTTTTATTATTCTGTGCTGTAATAGATGAATATTATTTCAGCATTACTAACACACTTGTTTTGGGTTGTGATTATTGTTTCTGAGATTTTTTGAGAATTGACACATGACCCCACATAGACTGAGATTTTAGTTTTCATGTATCATTCTAGGAAATCAAGATTATTTTTTGACATGTATCTTTTTAGGAATACATGAGAAAATAGGTTTTAGTTAATTTTTTTATCTTGAACTCTTTTTCCTTTCTTGTGAAAATTTAACTTATGGTTCCTAATTTGAAATTAAGAAAGCTTTTAAAATGATACCAGTTGAGATAAATTGGGTTTATAAATTAGAAACTTGGATAATGGGAATGAGTTTCTTTATATGAACCATGACATAGATTTACGATGCATAAGGTTAAATATAACACCTTATAATTGACTGTGTAGTGGGGAAATGGTGGAAATACTTGTTATAGTTTTCTGAAACACCATCTTGTTAACGTTCTCAATATTTTGAAATGAGAATCCTTTGTGATTTTTATTTTTCCCTTGTTGTGGGTGTCTTGGGTAGTGACAATTCACTAGCTTGAGAAATCAATTGATTGTTTGAGATGGAATGACTGGTTTTGGATCATATGGTGAGATGTTGTTGGGAAGGGAAGCCCGTGAGTTTTGACAGATCAAGGTGCTTCCATAGTGGGTGGTAACATTGGTGTGGAGGATTTGTTGCGTTGATTCACCGATGACATATTACCACACTTTTAACTAATGATTATCATGTCCCCTACCTTGACACCATCTTTGGTAGGTTGAGAAATCTTTGGATTCACATAGTGTTATGTGAATGTGTTTATGTTGGATATGGAGATCCTTATATGTTGCGTGTTTGAATCAGTATATGTTGATTTAGATTGTGAAAGTTATACCATCGATAATTTTTGGATGAGGTTCTTAGGATGGAATGGTGGTCGATGAATTCCAAGGTGGTTAATGTAATTGAAAAGAGGGGTTAATGATGCTCCCAAAGTGGGGAGTGGTATATTAGTAGAATGTGTGAAGAGAAATCCCATGGGTTAGAAGTGGTGGTATCAGAATGCTAATGGGGAACGAATAAGGTGCATATTTAAATTCCCCGTGGAAAGGCCAAGTGGGACTTGGAGATGGTGGGTTGACATCCATTATAGGTGTTTTCTTATGTCAAGGATAAGTGACAATGTAGGATGGTGTTCTTGTATTAGTTTGGAATAGTGAGTTGAGAAAACTATCACGTATGTTGTGAGAGTTGATCTTAAGATAGATGTGTCCATTGAGGAGCATCTGATACATGTGTTGGATCACTGTGAGAATGTGTTATAGGGAATGGGAGTGTCGATAGTATGAGTATTCTGGAAACATGGGCATGTATATAAGGAACCACAAGAGAGATAAGTGAATATGAGGGATATGTGGCCAGATTTTTTGGCTCAGAATCATTGGTATGCTTTGGAGTGCATCTTGAAGATGAGCTATTGTAACTTGGGTGATTGTAAGAATGTGAAATTTTAAGTGATGTCTCAAGTTTATTTTTTTGTATTATTTTCCATTGATTTGAGCATATCTTGTCTTTTTTTAACATTATGTCACATCTGGGGGAAAATCGAAATTTTGGTGGGAAAGTGCACAGATGGTGCACATTTTTTCCAAATCGTGAGCCCCAACCCATCTAATTGTGTAAATCAAGGAAGAGGTTATTTGCATAGATGGTGTACAGTTTGGAAAACTGTGCATCAAAAAAAGGATAAAACTATCACCCTCTAGAAGAGGTGTGTAGTTAAGTCACATGGTTCTGGGAAACCATGTGCCCCTTCCCATCAAACCACACATGCAATTTTGATTTACCTATAAATTAGATTTTAATTTCCCAAATCACCTACTTTAACCCCTATTCAACGTCGATGCACTCTAACTCAAGTTCAATCAATATTGGAGGCTATGGAATGGATTCCAAGCCCTCTTGGCCATTATTCTTGGAAAATCGATGGGAGTATTAAATATCTTCACCTCCTGGGTATGTGTTTTTTGCACAATCAGATCTATCTCTCTCTTCTGCTCCTCTCCCAAGATAAGAATATTGATGTTATCTACTGCGTGTTCTAAATCTAGATATGGTATTCTTAGGTGATGATTTATTTAGTCTTGGATGTAGGTTATTTTTCAAGATCTTTTTCTTCATCATGTTCTTGATCATTCGGTTTGATATTTGGGATTATCCATTGGTGAGTGCTCATCAATGTTCGTGAGGTAGGTGGTCTATAATTCAAATCCCAATGTCTTCATTGATATTAGGTATATATAATTGTAGAATTTCTTTTAGATGTTTAGAAATTAAGTTCCTAATCAAATTAATTATTTTGGTGAATTAAATAATTCATTGAAATTTTCAATATAATGAAATTAGGATTATAGATTTTGAATAATTAATTATTGAGTTGCTTATAAAAATATTGAATTTTGAGTAGGAACAATTAATTGATGAATTAATTGGGGATACTGAATTGATTGAGATGAAATAATCAATTGATGAATTAATTGGGGTTATTGAATTGTTTTAGTTTGAATAATTAATTGATAAATTAATAATGGGAATTTTATAGATTATGGACCTCATTAATTGATTTTAAAATTAATTAATTGAAGTAATTTTTTTATTTAATTGATGAATTATTTAATGGAGTAATTTGATTATTTAATTATTGAATTAAATAATGGGATTTATGAGATT
Source organism: Viscum album (assembly GCA_963277665.1). Lineage (NCBI taxonomy): Eukaryota > Viridiplantae > Streptophyta > Magnoliopsida > Santalales > Viscaceae > Viscum > Viscum album. The sequence continues at coordinate 204,280,153 of OY728121.1, forward strand.
AATAAATTTTTGAATTAATTAGTGGAGTATCATGATTGTTTATTTTTTGAATTAAATATTGGGATTGATGGGATTGACTAGTTAACGAATTAATTAATAGAGTAATTTGATTATATAGTTTTTTAATTAAATGACGGGATTGATGTGAATAAATAATTAATGAACTAATTATTGGGGTAATTTGATTATTTAATTGTTAAATTAAATCTTGAGATTGACGGGGTTAATTAATTGATAAATTAATTAATAGAGTACGGTGATTATTTAATTTTCTAATTAAATAATGGGATTTATTGAATTAATTTAAGAATTAATTAGTGGAGTATTTTGATTATTTAATTATTAAATAAAATAATGGGATTGATTAGATTAATTAATTGATGAATTCATTAATAGAGTAATGTGATTATTTAAATGTTCAATTAGATAATTGTATTGACGGGATTAATTAATTTATGTATTAATTAATTAAAGTAATGTGATTATTCTTTGATAAATTAAATAATTGGATTGATGGGATTAATTAATTGATAAATTAATTAATATTGGTAATGTGATTATTTAATTTTTTAAGTAAATAATGAGTTCTATGTGATTAAATAATTATGTTATTAATTAATCTAAATTGATGTTAACAATTAATTAGTAAATTAATTGAGGGAGTTGAATGTGATTATTTAATTATGGAATTAATTAATGGATTTGATGTGAAAAATTAATTGGTGAACAAACTAAAGGGATTGAATGTTATTAAAAACTGTAAATTAATTAATAGAATTTTACATGGAAAATTAATTATAGAAATAAATGAAGGTACTGAATAAGATTAATTAATTGTTCAATGAATTAACAGAAATGGATGTGAATAATTAAGTGGTGAATTAAATGAGTGGATTTAATGTTATTAATTATTTGTCAAAATAATAAATGGAATAGACGTAAATAATTAATTGGTCAATTAATTGAAGGGGTTGAATATGATTAAATAATTTTGGAATTAATTAAAGTAAATTATGTGAATAATTAATTAGAGACTTAAATGAGGGGATTTATGTGATTAATTAATCATTGAATTATTTAATGAAATGGAATTTATTAATTAATTTTTAAATTAATTGATGTTATTTATGTGATTAATTTATTGTTTAATTAATTAATGAAATCAATGTGATGAATTAATTATTGAATTAATTAATGTGATTAAAGTGAATAGTTAATTTCTGAATTAACTAGAGGATTTTACTTGATTAATTAATTGTTTAATTAATTAATGTTATTGATTTGATTAATTAATTCTTGAACAAAATAATAGAATTTATGTGAGTATTTAATTATTGAATTAACTAATTGAATTAAATAATTTAAAGATTTTGTTGTTGAATTAACTAATGGAATCGATGTGATTAATTTAATTTTGAATTAATTAAATAAATTATAAATGTGAAAATAGAATTCATATGTGAATTGAAATTTGGAATGGTAAGAGTGGCATTCATATATGATTTATTATGGAATGAGGTGTGGGACACAGACTAGCACTCCAAATATACATGGGGTCTAGACATTACATTCTAGGACTCAAAGCATGCATGAAAATTATATGTGGTAGAGATTGATTCTCCAAACAAACATGTTGGGTAGCATAGCGACTAAGGATCCAAATACTAATGATGTGTGAGATCGGTACTGATGCTCTAAATACTCATGGGAAACTAGAGATAATGATTTATGCCTAACATAGTGGCATGGGACTATCGTTCCAATTAGTTATATCCGCAATTGAAATGAAATGGACAATGAATTCCCATTTTTTAAATGAATTTAAAATTGATAATAAAAATGCTTCATACTCTTTCATGGGCCGAAGCAGGTTTTGAGGTTCGGGTGTCCAAGTGAACCAAAGTGTTAATGTGGTTAAATAACTATTAATTGATAATATGATAACTTTTTACATATTCATTTTGGTTATTTATTTCTATACCTACTTACACTATTATTTAATTAATATTGTTTTTGACTTCGTTGGTGGTGGCCTACTAAGTTGTAATCACACCCTACATGGGCTTCTTGATCATTACCAAAATAGATTATATGATTGTAACATAGGTTAAGGGAAAGGGTTTTTTTAAGGGATGATTGATATGGAGCATAATTAAGGAACTATATTTGGTGTCGGGACCCTCTTGGAGTACTTTTTAGTTTTTTTTATATTGGGATTTTCATATTGAAACATGGAAAAAAAATTGGCATAGTATCTTTATAGTTCATTTTTGATATAATATCCCTAGTTTTTATCATATTGTTATCTTTGTAATACTCCATTTCTGGTTATGTTATATGTTATTCACATCTTGTTTATTATTTTCCATTGGTTTATTACTCTGATAAATTATGTTACAATCTCCCCATTATCAATTTTAGACCCTCGCTACTAATCAACAGCCTCTAGTGTATGGTGAGGCATGCATGAGGTCATCTGACTGACCGAATCAGGGAACCAGTGTTTGGTACCTGGATTGGGACATTACAAAGATGCATCAGATGATTTTTCTTTTCATTTTTATTTTTTATTAATATTTGGGAATGGTGTACACGATACTAGGAAGAGTCTGGTCCTGGTTAGGATCTTGTACATGGGAGTAGTTATCCCGTGTATTGGGAGAACCCACGTACCAAAGATCGGGATTTTTGTTATTGTTGATTTATATTATAGTTGAATATTCTTTCACCTTTGGTGATAAACTTGTTGTGTGATGTGATACTTCTTTCATAGATTGTTCATGAATTGACTCATGGCCCAGAATGGGATGATATTTTAGTTTTCATACATCATTCTAGGTTCTCAGTATTATTTATTGACTTCCATCATTTTCGGATTCATGAGAAAAAAAGTTGTGGGTATGTGGTTGAACATGGATTGTTTCTCCATGCTTGTGAAAATGGAACTGAAAATGGATCCTAACATGAAATTGATAAAAAATTTAAAATGATGCAAGATCAGAATGATTTGGTGTCTAAATGGGAAACATGAATAATGAGAAAAATATTCCATTTGTGAACCATGACCAAGATGTGGGGTGGTTAAGGGTACGGATAGCTCTTCGGAGTTGATTATGTGGTGGGAAAAGGGTGAAAGACTTGTTATGATTTTTTGTAACACCCTCTTGTCAAATGTGTTAATGTGGTGAAATGAGAATACTTTCTTATGTGTATTTGGACCTTATTATATGTTGTTTGGGTAGTGAGAATTCCCTAGTTTGAGAACATGGTTGTAGGTTGTCGGAGGGACTATATAGTTTTGGATCATGTGGTGTGATGTTTTCAGGTAGGGAATCTCAAGGCCTTTGATAGATTTAATTGTTTTCAAAGTGGGAGGTAACATCGGTGATGGAGGATTTGTGGATTTTATTCAAAGACAACTTATTTTCATACTCTTCTTTAATTACCATCATGTCATGTTCATTTACATCATTCTATGTATATTGAGAAATCTATATCTTTATTCCAAGCTACCAGAATGTGTTTCAGTTTGATATGGAGCCCCTTAGAGTCGGTGTTTTTCAAGCAGTACATGTGAAGCTGGATGGTGGAATATACGCAATCGAAAGTTTAAGGATTAGGATTTCAGTATAGATCAAAGGTTTAGGAATACCATGGTGGTTGACATTCATATCAAGCAAGGTTAATAAATCTATAAAGGTGGGAGGGATATGTTAGTAGAAGGTCTGTATAAAAAGTCCATGGGTTGGAACTAGTGGCATCATAATTTAAATGACGAACCTATATGGTGCATTATAAATTCCTCATGAAAATTCCATATGGGACTTGTAGGTGGTGTATATACATCATTTATTGGGTTTTTATGGAAAGGCTAAGTGTCAATGTGGGATGCTGTTCTTATGGTTTTTGGGAATAGTGAGTTAGGAAATGTGTTGGGTATGTTGGGGGAGTTGAGATTGAGATAGTTGCATCATTTAAGGAGCACAAGATATGTGTGTTTTAATAAGTTATAATGTTTTTTGAGGAAGTTTCATGCCAAAAATATGAGTATTACAGCAACATGGGAATATGTAAGAGGAACCATAGGAGAGGGAGTCATATATGAAGGCTCAGTGGCCCAATTTTTTGGCTCATAATGTTATGGATATTTAGTAGTGTGGCTCAAGGATGAGGTTTCATAATGTAGGGAGATTGTAAAAACCCACCCTTTTCTGTAGATGTCATGAACTTTTTTTAAGGTATTCTTTTACCTACAATAAGAAAAAAAATTAGGGTTTAACAATTGGGAGCATTTGGGTAAAAAAATTATTTTTGAAGGAAACAAAAAATATCATAGTTGGGGACCGATTTTCACAGACCATGGACCCTAACCTAGGTGACCATGTCAACCCAGGAAGAAGAAATTTGCACAGCTGGTGCACGATTTGAATAACTGTTTTCCCAAAAAGGATAAATCGTGCACCCCCAATAAGAGGCGTAATGTAATGGTTCCCTATTGGGGAAATTGGGTGTCCCTTCCCAGATAACCATGTGTGTGGTTTTAATTAACTCGTAAATTATATTTTAATTTCCCGAACCCCCTATTTTAGCCCCTATTCGACCCCAATTCACCCTAAATCAAATTTTCCGATTTTTAGGGCTCTTAGATGGATTCTTAGCCGTCCCAACCTCCATTCGTGGTGAATTGAAGGGCATGTTGAATATGTACACTCAATAAAACACCAAACCTTCTATCAAGGACTCCAGCCAGTGGAACCTAATGTATTCAATGCAGCTGTTCATGGAGGTCTTGCATTCATGTCTCCGGAAGCTAGAAGAGTCATTCTCAATGAAGTATCTCACAATTCTAGTCTGTGGTAGAGTGATCGTGGACCACCACGACATGGAATCTACCAGATTTATGAGACAACAAGGCATGTACTGTAAGTGGAATCACTCACTAAAATTTTGGAATAATTTCATATGCAAACTACTCAACCCCCTCCTCCCCCTATAATGGAATTTCAATAATGTGAGATGTGTGTTGGACCGTATCTATATCAAGACAAAAATATGAAAATGAATAACCCCAAAAAGATTGTAATTACATCAATTATAATCAGCAACCCCATCATTCTAGCTGCAATAGTATTACCAGTGGAGGCCTGCTCAGTTAGAACCTCAAAACAACAATGAATATTTTCAACCAGAAGGAGGACAGAACCAATTCAAAGCTCATGGAAAAATAGTTTATCTTCCAATAAACCCTATACCAAAACCACAAGAAAAATAACATCCCATTCCTCAATGAGAACAACAATTTCAGCCACCTTAGCCAAGACCATAGCACGCATTGATGGAAATGAATCTATAAAAACACCTATCGTCTTTTGTGGAAAATTTTGATAAAAAATGTAGACCTATGATACATATATAAAAAATGAGCGAGATTCTATGTAGAACCATAAAGTGTAAATGGGTCAAGTCTCAAAGACCATATCTGAGATATTAGTAGGTACTCTACATGGTAGCATTTATATGTACCCATGAGAGGATGCTAAGGTATTAGTGTTGTGGAGCAGAAATATTTTAGACATCCAATAACCCAAAGAAGCAAGGCTGTAAGAGGAATAGCCATGAAAACAACCTGTAGTTGATGTAAAAGCTAATGAGGTCACTCCAACCTTACATCATGAAGAAGTATGAGGTGAGAAGGAACATATACTTGAGTAATTTATGGAACCTATTTATGATGTCCCACCTCCATACCAGCCACCTCTTCCTTATTATATCTATATTACACTAATATAACACTATAGACTATTGCACCATTTCTCTCACCTAGAATGGATAAGATTACATGGCTATCGAGGAAGAAAGTGGTGCCAATTTTACAAAAAAAAAGAGACTATGACTTTGAGGAAGTCAACTTTATTGAACCACTCACCAAAGATGGTGTTCCATTGTTTATCGCATCCATCATTAGGCCCCCTTGATTAGACCTGAAACCACTTCCAGTACAATAAAGTACTCATTTTTAAGGGGATATTCTTCCTTCCCCTTATCTTCATCTTCGAACAATCCTAGGATCCAGAAGAAGAGTTGGTTAATGTCCTCAAAATACACAATTATTTTATCACTTGGGGAGTGGCATACATTAAAGGGATAATTCCCACTGAATGCACTCAGAAAATCTTACTCGGATAGAATGAAAAGCCAAAACGAAAACCTCATAGGCGGCTCACGCCACCCATGAAAGAATTTTTCAAGAAAGAGGTACTGAAACTCATGAATTCCAGAATAATTTTTCCTATCTCAGATAGTTAATGGACGATCCTCTTCTAAGTCACTCCCAAAAAATAAGGACTCATAGTAAAAAGAGTATATGATGATGAAAAATTTTTAACATGCACCATCCCAAGATAGAGATTTTCGGTGTATTATTGATGTTTGAACTCAGCCAAAAGAAATGATCACTTTCCCTTACATTTTATAGTCCAAATTTTAGAAATACTAGCGGGGCATGATTTAAACTATTTCATGGAAGGATTTTCAAGATATAATCAAATTGCAGTTGACCCCACTGACTGGCCAAAAACCACCTTCACATGCCATTTTGGTACATTTGTGTACATACACATGTCAATCGATATGTGTGACATTCTAGTGAAGTTACAAAGATATATGACATATATCTTTCATGATATGTCTGAAGCACTTATTAAAATGTTCATGGATGATTTCTCAATTTATAGGAGGTCATTCAATGTCTGTCTCAGTAATCTAGAACTAGTTCTTCGACACAGTGAAGAAAAACTCTTGGTGCTGAATTGGAAAAAATGTAACTTCCTCGTGCGAGGAGGAATTTTACTCGTCCACAAAACCACAAAAGAAGAAATCAATGTAGATCCAGAAAATATTAAAATTATCAAAAATCTACCTGATCCATCAACCGTTAAGGGTGTCAGAAGTTTCCTTCAGCAAATTGAATTCTACAAACACTTCATAAAAGATTTTTCTAAAGTCACATGTCCTTTGACACACTTTTTGTCAGATGATATTGTTTTATAATTCAATCAATACATCATAAAATAATTCAATACTTTGAAAAACATCCTGATGACATCTCTAGTTATCATTTCACCGAACTGGGAAAAGGAGTTTGATCTTATGTGAGATGGTAGTTACCTTGCTGTAGGAGATGTTCTGGGACAACATACGAATAAAAAAATTCCCAATTTATTATAAAATTGATACCTTAATTGAAGCTCAGATTAATTATACGACCATGAGGATGGATATCCTAGCTGTCGTGTATACCTTTGAAAAAAATATGTTCTTACCCTGTTCTATAAAAATTTAATGCTCGTACCAATCAAATTGCCCCTCGATACTTGCTAACCCAGAATGATGCAAAACAAAGGTTTATATGTTGGATACTTTTCCTACAAGAGTTCAACATAATAATATAAGATATGAATGGAATAGAAAATGTTATGGAAGACTACCACTCCAGACTACCTCTTAACAACATCAAACATAACAAGGCTGACATTGAGGTAGATTTTCCTAGTAAGACCTTATTTAATATCACAACCCAGTCCCAGCTCTCCTAAATAGCCTATTTTATTCCAACAGGATTCCTCTATCATGATTTATCATATTAGTAGAGGGAAAAAAATTCATATTCCAAGCACTACTTTTGGGATTAACCTATACATTTCAAGAGTTATGTTGATGGCCTCTTAAGAAATTTTATTTCAGAAGAAGAGGCGTAGAATGTAATTAAAATGTACCACACATCACCAACTGGAGGACATCATGGACCTGAGCGCACAGTGGGTAAAATCCAACAAAGTGGATTTTTATATCCCTCATTGCATCAAGATTCCATGGGATTCTACAACCACTGTGACAGATTCCATATGACAAGGAATATCAGTAAAATAAATGAGATTCTGCAGAACCACATGTTGTAAGTCGATGTTTTTGATGTCTTGGTCATCGACATTATGTGACCATTTCCCATGTCACATTCCAAGAAATACATTCTAGTGTATATGGACTATGTATCTATATGTTTTGAATCCGAACAAAAGGCTCATGAAACTTCCAACGTATTAATAAATTTTCTTCAGGGAAATGTGTTTTCATGTTTTGGATTTCCATGACTACCCATTAGAGATCACAGAACACATTTCTCCAATCAACCAGTTAGAAAATTTATTAAAAGATATGGGATTCGGTACAATATTGGAACCCCCTATTACCCACAAATGAGTTGTCAAGTCAAACTATCAAATAGGGAGGTAAAGTAGATCCTATAAAAATAATCAATACAAGTAGAAATGATTGGAGTCAGAAGTTGGACGATTCATTTTTGAAATATTGAATGGTTTATAAAACACCCATTAGCACCACCCGATTTTAAAGGGTTTATAGAAAACCACGTTATCTCCCTATAGAGCCAGAGCACCAATCATTTTGGGCCCTAAAAACTGAATTTGGATTGAGACAAGGGTGGAGAGGAGTGGTTATTGCAATTAACCATGTTGGAAGAATTATGAAAATATGTGTACAAGAACGTAAGAATTTACATGGGAAAAACAAAATAATGGCATAACTGGTGGATTGAAATACACACCTTCATCCCAATGAATAATTTTTTGCTATTCAACTCCAGAGTGAAACTTTTCCAAGAAAATTTGAAATCAAGATGGTCTGGTCCTCATGATGTTATCCATGTTTTTTTGTATTGATAAATTGAAATTCAATGAGATGGAGTTCCACCATTAAACTTTAATGGTCAATAGTTGATGATTATTCAAGAACCATTCCATAAGTGCTATGTCTTTTACCTCACATTCAGCCAATATCTAATGAATTCATGATCTCAAATTTAGTGAAATAGATTTATTAGAGGAAACCCATAGTTTTTTGAGTTTTTTAGTCTTATATTTTTCAATGCTTCATTTCAGTACTTTGTACAAACTTTCATTCAATAAATAATATGGTTACCATTATCCCTCACTTTTTCACGTACCTATTTTTCAGCTGTTCAAATGTTTACACCTCCGAATTAACGCATGTTCTATAGTGTAGGATTTTTCTACTAACATGTTTTATATCTATATAAAATTCTATTTTAGGACACCTCAGACACCCCCAAGGAATACCACATTATCTCAGGGAGCTCTCGATTCATTCTTTATAAATTCTTTCATCATTTCCATGTCAATTCAGTTACAAAAATTCACTACAAAACTACTCCCACCGATTATTTCATAGACAGTGGGGATATTGTATAATTTTATGTGTGGTTAGGTTTTCTCATGATTTCATTTATAATATACTTGATTTTTTCATGCTCTCACTATTTTAAGGGATATTTTTCAAATTCATAAACATGATGAAAATTTAAAAACCATTATTCCCAAGTAAATTACAAATAACGTTAAAAATAAAATTTTAAGAATGAAGATTCACCATTTCTTACAATTTTAGAATGATTGTTGGGTTTAGATGTTTAATTATAACTTGAAATCTTTGAAATTATGATTAATTGTCTCAATAATTATTATTTATGCCCTGTGTGATTGCTAGTTTTTATTTATTTCTCATTACCCAAGAGGATTCTATGCCTTCAATATCATATTCTTTTCTAAGCATATATCATAATAGATAACTGGGACATATAAACCAACTAGAACTTGCACCGATATCTTATCAAAACAATGACTGAACAAGTGTAATTTTAAAGTGATTGAGGAGGCCGTTGATAGGGATTTTACTTGAGACCCACCGAACATTTATCAATCATATATACCATAGTTTCCATGAATGAATTGTTGGATGAAATGATATTTCATTCCTACTTCCCTTCCTACCCTACTCCTTGTACAATGCTTGAAGATTATTTTTAAAAAAGGTTGGGGGATTCAAACATCATGGGATGATTTCACTATCAGATATGTGCGACATTCTCACCTGGCTACTAGGTTATGATCTATATACCTTTTTGGTGTATCTCGTTCATATTCTCGTCCTTTGAAAACTTTTAGAGAAAAGAAAAAAAGGATATGAGTTGTGTACGAGGTGGGTCAAAAATCCCCATTTTTTAGACCGATTAATCCCTCGAAGTATCATATGTGGTTAGCTGATGGATGTGAGATCTATCCTAGGAATAAAAATCAGAAAAAAAATCAAAAGAAAAAGGAATAGAACAGAATCATTTATTTGTCTACTTACATGATATACATATGGATCCAACTAGAGAAGATGGATTATTGCCCTGAATCGATAGATGGAGGAATTTTGACACACTTAAATTGTTTCATTATCATTATACTTTAGAGCTTATCCTCTTTTTGAGCCTGATTTCCACATTTTACCTACCACCTGCATCTATAAATTCATCATAACCTTCTTGTTAAATTTCCTCATGATTACATTTATACATGGCTTTACAAAGTGGAGATGATAGAACTAGTGCAATCCTATGGTTAAGAACATGGACTCAGGGTATGAGCATACATTACATAAATTTTACCCTAAATAATGAGAGAAAACCATGGTGAGGAAAATTACAATTGGGAATATAGATTAAGGAATAGTTAAAAGATTTTGATTAAAATAATAGATTTTGTTTTTAAAATATGAACTATGAGGCATGACTAATTTACTATTGAAGATAAAACCTGTAACATGACTACTTTTATGCATACAATTAATACAATTGCATGTACATAACATAAATTTCTTTCTTTAAAATTTACTTATCCTCTTGAAATCATTGTTGAGATATTTTTGTTGAGGACAAAAAATGATTCAAGTGGGGTGGATTTGATAAACCTAAATGTTTTATATATTTTTCTATCACTTTTCCATTGTTTTATCATTCACTTACTGGATAATTCACATGGTGGATGTACAATATCGTAGGAAATAGATCTTTACAAGATCACAAGGATGAAAGGTAGAAAAGATAAACAAAAATGACCAAGTACACATCGTGATGGAAAAGTTCATGTCGTGTACAAGATGATCACAACCTACATCAAGTTGTGAATTAATGTTGTGTCCATCCACGGAGTCTGAGGAAATTTATAGTTCATGTTGTGAATCCCTCCTATAGGTCGTGACTCAGGTCAAACTAGAAACTAAGAAATCCCTAAGGATTCAATGCGAAAAGCCATCTAGCCGTGGGTTACATGTCGTTAACCACATTGACACGATAGGACTATGGTCAAAATTCATTAATATGTGGATGCTCTTCATGCCACTGCCAACGTATTAATAAATTTTCTTTGGGTAAATGTGTTTTCATGTTTTGTATTTCCATGACTGCTCATTAGCCATCACGGAACATGTTTCTCCCATCAACCAGTGAGAAACATTATTAAAAGATATGGGATTTGATACAATATTTGAACCCCCTATTACCCACAAATGAGTGGGCTAGTCGAACTCTCAAATAGAGAGGTAAATAAGATCCTAGAAAAAAACAATCATTAAAAGTAGAAATTATTGGAGTTAGATGTTGGGTGATGCATTATGGGAATATTGAATGGTTAATAAAACACCCATCAGCACCACCCCATTTTGATAGGTTTATAGAAAACCACATTGTCTTCTTATAGTGCCAGAGCACCGATCATTTTGGACCCTAAAAACATATTTTGGACTGATACAAGGGTGGAGAGGTGTGGTTATTACAATTACCCACATTTGAATAATTATGAAAAGATGCATACAAGAACTCAAGAATTTACAAGGGAAAACAAAATAATGGCTTAACCGATGGATTGAAAGACACAACTTCATCCCAGTGAATAATGTGTTTCTATTCAACTCCATATTGAAACTTTTCCTAGGAAAGTTGAAATCAATATGGTCTGGTCTTTATGATGTTATACATGCTTTTTTGTATTCAGAAATTGAAATTTAATGAGATGGAGATCCACCATTCAAATTTGAAGGTCAACAGTTTAATATTTTTAATGAACTGTTCCTTAATTGATTTGTCTTAAACCTCACATTCAACTAAGATCTAATGAAGTCAAGCTCTCGGCGTTAGTGAAACATCATTATTGTCAAAAACTTGTGGTTGTTTTTTTGTTTTTTTAGTCTTATATTTTTCAATGTGTCATTGCAGTACTTTGTAAAAACTTTCATTCAATAAATAACCTGGTTACCATTATCCCTTACTTTTTCAACTACCTATTTTTCATATATTCATATATTTACACCTATGAATTAACACATGTTCGATAGTGTAGTATTTTTCTACTTACATGTTTTATAGCTATACAAAAAAGAAATTTTAAAACAGCTCAGACACCCCCATGGAATACCACATTATCGAAGGGAGCTCTCGATTCCCTCTTTATAAATTCTGTCATCACTTGCATGTCAATTCAGTTACAAAAATTCACTCCCATACTACTCCCACCGATTATTTAATAGATAGTGGGGGCATTGTATCCTTTTAAGTGTGGGAGGGTTTTCTCATGATTTCATTTATAATACCCTTGATTTTTTCTTGTTCTCATTATTCTAAGAGACAATTTTCAAATTCATAAACATGATGAAAATTTTAAAACAACTATTCCCATGTAAATTAAAAATAACGGTGAAACTAAAATGTTGAGAATGCAGTTTCACCACTACATAGAATTTTTGAATGATTTTTGGGTTTAAATGTTTTATTATAACATAAAATCTTCGAAATTATGATTAATTGACTCACTAGTTAGTATTTATTCCATTTTTTATTGCAATTTTTTATTTATTTCTCATTAACCAAGAGGATTTTAAGCCATCAATTTCATTTTCATTTCTAAGCATATATCATAACGGATACTTGGGACATATAAAACTACTAGAACGTGCACTGAGATCATATCAAAACAATGACTGAACAAGTGTAATTTTAAAGTGATTCAGGAAGCCTTTGATATCCATTTTACTTGAGACCCTCCTAACATTTATCCTTCATCTATCCCATAGTTTCCATGAATGAATTGTTTGATAAAAATATATATCAATCCTACCTCCCTTCCTACCGTTCTCCTTGTATAATGCTTGAATATTATTTTTAAAAAAGTGTGGCAGAGCCATTCAAACAGAATGGGACGATTTCACTATCAGATATGTATGATGTTATCACCTGACTACTAGGTTATGATCTATATAACTTTTTGATGTATCTCATTCATATTCTCATCCTTTGAAATTTTTTAGAGAAAATAAAAAAAAAGATATTAGTAGTGTATTAGGAGGGTCAAAAATCACCATTTTCTATATTGATGAATCCTGAAAAGTATCATATGTGGTTAGGTGATGGATGTGAGATCTATCCTAGGAATAACTTTAAGAAAACAAATGAAAAAAAAGGAAAGGAATGGAATCATTTCTTTATCTACTTACTTGCTATATATATGGATCTAACCAAAGATGATGGATTTTTCACCGGACTCCGTCGATGGAGGAATTTTGACACACTTAACATGTTTCATTTTCATTCTAATTTAGAGATTTTCCTCCTTTTGAGCCTAATTTTCACATTTTACCTACCTACATGCATCCACAATTTCATCATATCCATCTTGCTAAGAGTCCTCAAGATTACTTTTATACTTTTCTTTACACACTGGAGATGATAGAACTAGTTCAATCCTATGGTTAGAAACATGGACTCAGGGTACGAGCATAAAATACTAACATTTAACCCTACGTAATGAGAGAAAAGCATGGTGAGGTAAATTAGAATGGGGAATATAGCTTAAGGAATTGTTAGAATATTATGATTAAAATAATAGAATTTCGTTTCGAAAATATAAACTATGAGGCATTACTAATTTACTATGCAAGATAAAAACTGGAACACGACTACTTCTATTCATACACATAATTTAATTGCATGTACATAACATACATTTATTTCTTTACAAGTTACTTATCCTCTTGAAATATTTGTTGAGATATTTTTGTTTAGGACAAGAAATGATTCTAGTGGGGTGTATTTGATAAGCCTAAATGTTGTATATATTTTTCAGTCAGTTTTCCATTATTGTTTCATTCATTTACTGGATAATGCACATGGTGGATGTACAATATTTCAGGAAATATAGCTTCACAATATCCCAAGGATGAAAGGCAAAAAAGATAAAAAAATGTCAATGTACACATCGTGATGGAAAAGTTCACATCGTGTACTAGATGATCACAACCTGCATCAAGCTATGACGTCAAGTTGTGTCCAACCACAAAGTCTGAGGAAATTTATAGTTCATGTCGTGAATCCCTTCTATAGGTCATGAATCAGGTCAAACCAGAAATTGAGAAAGCCATGAGTATTCAACATGAAAAGCTAGCTGGCCATGGGTTACTCGTCGTTAACCACCGTTACAAGACAGGATTGTGGTCAAGATTCAATGTATCTACATGCTTAATTATACCTCTAGTTCTAAACATGGAAAACCTAATTGGATTAGTAATTAGGATATAAACCAACATTAAATCCTCATTTGTGCAAATGCACCATGACCATTGGATAGTAAAACAAACAACCCTATCCTAATTAGAGTAAACTAAGACAATTCCCACTAGCTTAGGAAACTTTTTTCAATAGAATCTGAACATAATGCATCTTGGATTGTAACTAGACTCCAGGACATAAAATTGTTACATCCTAGGTAGAACTAGAATACCGCACAAAGGTTAACAAGTGACTACCACTTTATTCATAGACTATGTTGTGAGGACCTTGACAAGCTTAGAATTAGGATCACCTATATATAGACACTCGGATATGATCTTGATCCCTCTTTAATCAATTTAAGTAAAACCCAAAAATTGTTAGAAAACTCTGATGCATTAATCAAACTAGTAAGGACTCCCACAAAGGATTCAATACCATATTTCTTCTCCCCAAAGAATAGTGTCCTCTTCATGGGATCAACCTCAGACTTCTACTATACTATGCCCTAGTATATAGTAAAGTTTGGGACACATATAAATTTCTAATCTAACACACCCAAGATAAAACAAATGACCTACTCATTTTACGCCTGTCAGAATAAAAATATTTGTTTATGTGGAATAATATTTCATTATAGCGATGTAGTGAAATTTTGGGAAGAAGTAAGATCTAGTTTATAAATCCTTATTTAGGGAATTGAATAAATAGATTAATCTAGTATAATAATATTTCTAACAATTGGGACACTAAAAGGATATCAAAAGAGAACTACTATAATGAGATAGCATTGGATAGGATAATACATTCCCATTGGTAAAGTATACTATCTACACCCCCCCCCATTATGAGTATTGATTTTTGTGTGATACGATTTCATGGAATGGTAATAACTATAATTTATTAAGGACAATAAGGGTTCGGAAAATTCCCTGAACATAGTATGAAGTATATTAACACATTATGTCAAAAATTGAAAAAAATACTATGTAATTTTTTCTCTGGTTAAATTATTTCATTATATGTGATGCTGGGTATTGATATCATATATATATATATATATATATATATATTAATTGATACGGTGGTTTGAATATCAATATGGGAGAATTAAAAGAAAATATAATTCAGTTTAATGAGTCACACCGATTCACCAAGCCCCTCTTAGGTGACTGCATTATCAACAGTGTAGTTCAAGTTATATTAAAAATATTTTCACTCTAATTGGATATATCTTGTTTCTTAGTTAATTTTTTATACATATATGACTTTTATATTTAAGGAATATTCAAAATCACCACTGATGAAAAATAAATTTTTCGTCCTTATTAATAAGAAATGTGTTTTCATCAAAAAAAACAAAGGGACAAGGTAAAAAAATGATAAAAATAAGTTAAGGAATCATTAAATGAAAACATATGTTAAAAATTATTAAATTTAGTTAATATTTTTTACCTTTAAATATTTTCAAAAAACATCCAATTAAATAATTAGTTTACAAAAATGAAGAGGATGGGTCAATAGAATCATTTGAACACCTCTACATTGAGGTTAAGGATTATATGAAGAAGGTTCTTCCTAATATTCTCACAAAAATATTTATGTTTTCCGAAGAAACACAGGATAAGAAAACAATTTTTTACTATATGGAATTTGTATTCAAAATGAATTAACTTAATGGTTGTAAAATTCAAACTCGATCATCAATTATATAAAATCTAAGGATCAATATTTAATAATTAGTAGGAAACAATTATACATTTATTGATAATTATTTGAATAAAACATTAATGTGAAATTTAAGGTAAGTAGAAACTGGGAATATAATATATATTCAATGAAAAATGGTATTTCATTGATATCAACAATATACAATTTGAATTCAAAAATAACTAGATAAATTGGATTGAAATTTATTTACAAAAAGGTATAAAAATTCATGAGGATTCTATTGGGATGATTAATAAGGAATATGAAGAAAATATAAAAAATGAGGATAATAAGAACATACTTAATATAAAATGTATCGAGCACGAAATAATGTTATAATATTTATACATTCTTTAGAATAAATCTCCACATACAACTAAGATAAGTGTTTCTCTCACCATCAAAATTACAATGGGGATTATTATAGAAAAATTTATCTATATTTTGGAAAGAAGATCTATAAATATTCCATGAATATATTCACTTCAAATTTGAAGAATGTGGTAACCCATGCCTAGGAAGATGTTTCATGTACTAATGATGTTTCAATTTCAAGTGTAGTTTTCCAAAAAATTGGGGATAAAAATGGGAAAACAAAAACACTATTAAATCCAACATTACATTGAAGGTGGATGTGATCATGATTAGGAAATGTTTCTCCCTAATAAGTGAAAAAATGTTGTTTTCTATAAAAATAACAAGTAGAACAGTATGACTGACCACATCAAGAGATAAAATAATAATTTCCATCACCCATTATTTGTCCTATAAAAGGTTTGGACATGAGGCTACTTAATATTCCAATGATTTTTATATTTCTCATGATTAAATATTGCATATATCAATAGGGATCAAGACTTAAATAGAAATATTACCCACTGTGAAAAAAAATATATATAGATAAAAGAAAATATTTTAATAAATAACATATTTTAATGAATAAATAGATTTTATGGAAATTGACAAATTGTATTTATAATGATAAATAATTATGGTATGCATATACCAGGAATTTTACACAAACCTTAAATGGAATAACACCACAAAACATGATGAAAAATTAAATGAAGAATAGTTAGTATACCTTAGTATACTAGAAAAAAAATTGGGAAAACTGAAACCAATAAGAGATATTAGAAGAATATAACACAAAAAATAAGGAATTAATTCTATTGTGACACTCCAATATTAATTTATTTCACTTTCAATATATTTTTTTATTTATGAAATGGTTGATATGGTTATATTATGTCATGGAGTGTTTTTTGATGTTTTTAGGGTTTTTTGAGGCTGCCTGATTTTTTCATGGTCATCAGAAACTATGTATAAGTCATAGGTAATCATGAAATAGTGTTTCAAGGAATCTTTATAGACACATGGTTGATAAAATATTTAAGAAAACTATTTGGTAATCATTAAAACTCATATATATTGGGGTAGTGATGATTAAAATGATTATTAAATAATTTAGTAAATTGTTCCCCAAAAATATGTATCCTAGAGTGTAGTATAATAACACTCACAAGGTTGGCACATAGTTATCCACATCATGCATAAAACTTATTCACATATTTAAATATATCAAAGAATTAGATTTTTAACACGGTTTTCCCCTTTAATTCTCATTCTTCCCCTTATGGTAGGGGATGTCAAACATCTTGCATCCTTCGAGATACACTGAATAATTTCATAACTATGGAGACTGATTTTTGTGAATATTAGAGCATTGGACCAAGGAAATAAAATTTATGTGTTTAGGTTATCTTCATTTCTTACTATTCACATTGTCTATTTAAAAGAACATTTGTCCAACTCTTATGCGCCTATATCTATGTATTAGGATGATTTTTAATAGTATTTTCTTTTGATATGTTGAATAGAGGGTGATTAGAGTTTAGATAATTGATATTTTTGAATGATTCTTTGAGATAAATCCATTATACGATGGTGGATTATCCCTCAAGCTAATATTTCTTATAACATGAAATATTTATTTTTTAAAATTGAATTTCTTTTGTTTTTATATAGAATACCCAATATGATATTTATCATTTCTTATGTTAAAAAATATGGCTTTTGGGAGGCACACACAACATGTTTGAAAAAAAATTTAAATAGTAATTTTTCCATAGAAACGTATATGGGAGTGGAAAATTGATATTACGTGCCTACCCTATGTTCATAATGCCTATTGGGACCTTGTAAGATTGGAATTGGATATCATGATAATTTGGGGGCACTCTATATTGTGCTTTCATGTGATGACGTGGGTCTAGAGGGATGGGTTATACTCATGATTGTTTTCATTTCAGTGGAAATATGGATTGTGGAATACAATTATTGGTAACTTCCATGTCTGTGTGTTTGTTCAAGACATAGGTATACTCTATTATGTGAGTTAAATTCAATACTCCTTCATTTATAATAAACTATATCATTACTAATATAATTTATAGTTTATATATATATATAATTATGAAATAACATCATTTTATTTTATTTATGTCTGATAGAAGTCTGGGAAATTTCTTATTGGTTTGAATACTCGCCTCTTTCATATACATGTTGTTTCATATATACATTTAGTTTATCATGATATATGTTAGGGGGATAACTCCTAATTTTTTTAGAAGAGTACCATGATGTTTAGGTCATATTTGGGGGGTGGTAGACCATAGAGATGGTCTTGTAGTGGATTTATTGATGGTGGTACACTTGTTCTGTAATGTGTCTATATTTCTTTTTTTTTTACCAGATTATGTGTTGTATTTTTTAAAGTTGTTACTTTGATTATGGTATTATTATTTTAAATTATATTTTTTCTTATTTTATCATGATTAATTTTTACTCAGGGTATAATTATTCATTGTCAATTGCAGGTTTTTTGTGTATAAGGGTAAATCATCACCCAATGTTATTGTACTCCCTTGTCATTTAATTCTAGAGTTAGGGTCTAGGGGATACACCTAAGGTTAGTGTCATCTCGGTCATGCCCAAGATAATAGGTCAGAGATAGTATTTTACGATTTCTAATAGTTTTATACAATTTATTATTAGGTTGATGGGTATATAGATAGGTTATGTCAAGACTTTACATGTAGAGAATAAATTTGTTTAACAAACCTCTACAGTCTGAACATCCTGTTATTATGGTGATTTGGGTATTAAATTTTTTATCACATCTATGTTTTTAGTCCTCTCAAATAATGGTTTTGTCTAATAGGATTCATGTATCATGTAACAGTAAAAATAATAGCCACTAGGACTTCATCATTCATATGATATTTTGTGATCGTGCTTTTTTGTGATTTGGTATATGTTAAAATAAGTGATATTATATTATTTGGTTGTGATAGAGTAATGGTTTTTCTATAACTATTGTAAAATGAATCTAGTTGGTAGATTAAGATATTAACAAGATGGTACAGCTAATAATTTGATTCCAAATGAATCATAGTTTAATTAACATCTTTTTATAATAATTTATGAGTATTTCTAATATATTTTAATTGGAAAAAAACCTAGAGGTACCATCATATTGATCATTCAATAGAATTCAAAAAGGAAAAACCCCTTTGATAATTTGATTCATCATGGGTCCCAATTAGTCCAAATAATATCTTCAAAAAATTATTAGAATTTTAAATTTCATGGGAACCCTAGGAAAAATTAAATTTTATATTATAGTGTATATGTTTAAGGATTAAGAACAATATTAGTAGGATCTTTCTATCCCGAAAAATTCAAATCAAGACCATATTTTCATTAGTTTTGAAGAATTTTTTATCAAAAAATTATATCTATAAAACAATATTTTATTGTTACTAATAGAAATTTCTCTCTTACATACAATTCTCACATTGCATCTGAGTTGGTAGCTAGTTAATCACTCAAGTCATTCAAGTTCGAATCTGCACTATAATGTGGTATTCCCTTGATAGTGGTGATATATTGTAATGATAATTACATGTACATTGATAACAAGTATATGGTGTTTTAAAATACATTATTGGGAAAATTAGAGGAGGGATTCCAATTTTCCTCTCAGACATAGGTGGGAACTCTAGTGTTTGGAATAAGTGCGGAAGGGAGAGCTACTCTTAGGGTAGTAGAGCAAAAGAGGACCAATATACGAGATTATTTTCCCTTATCATTCTTCAAAATAACTAACTTGGTTACTTGGAATGTGTTATTTTAGAGATGAAAAAGAAGTAATTCAGGTCACGACCTTTACACTATCATAACTATGGTTGGGGAAAAAATATCAAGATCTATTGTAAAAGTTACTAGGAGTCAACAGCTGGTGATGGTTCTATTCTATCACAAGACTATTTTGATAAATAAAGATTGTATCGTGAAAAAAATCTATCCATCCTAATAGTGGTAGTCCACATGATTCTAGGATCACCCTGACAGCTCTGAAAGAATCACTTCAACAATGGAGAATGAATCACTCAGAGGGAGTGGATTGACAAATTTTTGGAATTGGCCATGTAATGCCAAATGAATAATTAAGGCCCTCATAGTGTGAGGTAAAATTCTCTTTGAATATTATATAATAAATTTTTTATTTAACACTAGTTCTTTTTATTATTTTGTTTCATCTTAAGGGGTAAATCAACTTCGTTTTTCTGTGGAAACGATGCCTCTTTAAATAACATCAAGACACCCTTTGGGAAATTAATGTGTTGTGTATTTATTATAAATCATTTTCCATACCCATAGAATTGTTTTGACTATTTTGGTATTTCACTATTTTATAAATGGAAATATTCAATTTACTTTTAAGGAAGCATTCATTGGTACATTTCATGGCTCAGATTTATTGTGACACTCGCTAAGTGACTTTTTCATTCCAAAATGATTTGTTTAATTATTCAAAGGGGAAAGGGATGTTAATGAGTGTAGATTATAAAACATTATTGAAAGTTCTTTGGACCATCTCATATAAATTAAAAATTATTAACTTGAGTAATATTGATGAAAATGATCCTTGATATTTTTTAGGCAAAGTAGATCGATACACTAACAACTTCCATTAAATTTCATTAGACTAGCACTTATGTGGGTAGTAGAATTTTTTATCAAACTACTCCTAGAAATAAATCCTATATCACTTCAATCATATATAATGGAACTGAAAAAATATTGATAATTTATGGTCCAACAATAATAAGTGAAATGAAATGGTTTTATAAGACCAATACATCACCTTGTGCTGCTCTATTATTATTTTTTATGGAAGATGTGGGTACAATTAAAATTTGTGTTTGAATCTCCCAAGTAATAATTTCAAATATTTTCAATTTCTCAATAAGTTTTAAGTAAAGAAATCATGTAAGGAAATATGTATTATTTTTATGGATTCATTTGATGAAATTATATGTGTTGTTTGATAATCCATTTATGTGGAGTGAGAATATAATAACTAATAATTGTTTAATTTTTCTAAAATATTGATACATTTTATTATGAAATATAGAGAAGTGATAATTTTTGTAAAAATTTTTTGAAAATATTAATGTATGATAAGTGTTTGAGATAAAAAATATTTTAATAATACCAACATGGAACATTTCTAATTGTAATTTTTTATATGTGATTTAAAAAAACAGACAACCATGGAAAACTATGGGAACCATCTCATTATATATAGGACATAGTTAAACCACAACTAGTTATCTACATCTGCAGTGGTGTGAGGAATTTCTTGTAAAAGGGTAGGCAGGGCTACACACAAGGAATATATATGAGGCTGAGGGTGAATGTAGGGTAGTTTGCACCTATAATAGGAGTTTTGAGTGTTCTGGGATCCAACCATGTTGTCCTAGATAAGGGGTTATTGATGAGTCCAATTTTTTTAACCATCCCCCATCCACATGTATGTAATATTTAGGATTTTTAATAATTGGGTATTATTCCTCCATTATATAAAAGATGCACATAACACTACAATGAAAGAGAATACACTATATTTTCATCTTCATTAGTTGATCAGGGTTCCATTCCATGTGATGATATCTACACACAATCTTATTATCCTACCAAATACTAAAATACCCAATAACAACACACTAATAATATAAAATAATATATGAATTGAGAAGTAATGGTCTATGAACTGAACAAGTGACGGACAATAACGTTCCACATGAGAAATGTTTCATGGTTGATGAATTGAGTGTAAGAATAATTTGAAGCTATTGTAATCCTCTATTCTTATTGACCACATGAGTTCAATTGGAGATACCACACATACCATGAAAATTTACAAAATCAATAAGTAATAGTATTAAAAATATGTGAATATACTACATTTAAAAACATAAAAATATAACAAGATATAGTACATGTATTATATTCCTAAGAAACCATGAAATATCAAGCTACCACATAGATAATTATCAACCACATGAAAAAGCATAGTAGATAATGTTACCACATGATAAACGTGAAGTTTCCATAGTTATATGAATCATACCACATGAATTTTTTTTAATGGACACAAAAAATAGAGTATGTAATGGTTTTCTAATGTATAAAGTGAGAGAGTATGTATGCTACATAACATTTCATGACATTTGAAATTAACTCCTGAACAATGTTTCTCCTTTATGCATAATAATTTAGAGATAAAAGTTACATCACGTCATTTCATTTAGTTTCAAGCTCAAAAAAGTTGAAGCAGCATAGTCCTTTCATGTCGGTACTATTGTGATCAAGTTATGCATTCATAAATTGATTCATAGGATCATCATATCCATGCTGATTTTCCTAGGGTTTTTTGAAATAAAGTATGTTTTATTTATAACGATATTGAATTATATATCATATTAAATATATTATGAATTAATTCAAGGAATTAAAATAGAATCATTTTAGTAGTGGTGTCGCTGAGAAAAAATGAGAATTTATTATTGTGTAAGAATGTGAGACTTGAACATTTTAGGAATTTAAATAATGATATATGTATATGTAATGCATGTATCTTGTTTTATATAAACACATGAATATGGATAAGTAAACCAAAATCTTTTGGGACATTAAGATGATATTAAATGAGGAATAACTATGGGGTATTAAATATGAATTACTATCCAAAATAAATGTGTAAATAATTAAAATTCGTTGTCTGAATTTAAAATTTTAAAAAACACACTATAGCTATGATAATTATTAGGAATTAATATAAATTATATTTTACTATGTATATTGATGCATACAATAAAAGGAAAAAACATGATAATATTTTTGAGAGAACTCACTAAGGACTTAGTACTGGTATTGAGAGTCAATGAAACAATTATATCAAGGAGAGAGAAGGAAGTAGATAACTCAAATTAATTAGTATATGGTAAAGATTCTTGAGACCAATACAACTGTTCTGGTTCTTGAATATTTTACCTGATTAGACTAACTAATCTGGCCAACATAAAGAGGAATATAAAATCACAATTGGTGTTTAAGAAACCTAGAGTTCTCAAGGATCTATATCACTATATCAAAAATAAATGGAATTTGTAACTGGGGTGTACAACTAGTTTATAGAAAATTGTTTTTATGGTATATAAAGAACTATTATTGTTGTTTTATTGGGGTGTATTAATATTTCCTATTGTTTCAACTTAGGAAATTATTTGAGAATGAATTTTCAGTTTTATGATTAATAAGGAATGTAGTGGCCTTTAATGCATAACCTAGTAAATATCAATCCTTATTATATCTGTTAACATTGATACATATTAAGTGAGAGTGAGAGAAAATATTTATTGTATTGATAACTCTATTAGTTTTAAGAGGTTGTATTAAAAGGAGAAATAATTTATAAAATATGACAACTAATTCACCCTCTCTATCAGGGGTAAACCTGGCATGGGACCTTACAAGTAGTATTAGAGAAAATGTCCCCTCTGAAGATCTAATAATAATTATTGGACATGGAAAAAATTAACTCAAAAAATATTGATGTGTTAAAATATTTTATGGGAATAATTATCTCAATAAGAAAAATATGATTCTAACCTATCTCATATTACTTGGAATGAATGGGAGAGATGTAGTAAAATTTGGGTTTCCGCCCATAATAAAAGTTACTTCTACAAATTGACCTCATAATTGAAATATGGAGTTAGATATAAAGGATTAAAATTACATCATAATTACACTATCAAAAAAGGTACGTACCAAGGTCATGGGAATTAGATCTTAAAATGAAATCTTTGAAAAATTAAAAAGTTATAATGAAGGTAATTCCAAAGACTAAGTATACCAGATAAAATTCTAGAGTATCCAGCTTGAATATATAAACATGGGTGATGATTATATTATCTTTGACTACATTAAAAGGGTCAATGAGATTGAAAGAAACATATAGGGTTTTGGTTAGAAGCTAGAAGATTCTGTCATTGAAAAATTTTTAATGTGAAATTTTAAAAATTGATTTGTTTAGAAAATATCATCCATGGAGGAAAGAGAATAATTGACATTAGATGAGTTGAAAAACATAAATAGAACATATAAGATGACGAAAATTATAACTTCAAATAAAAAACCTATGGTATGGCCTTTGAAATAATGAGAAATGTTTAATAAGAATATATTTCTGAAATAATAAATTTATATACTAAGGCTGATGAAGGGATTAAAGAGATTATATCCCTTTGATAAAGAATGTTTGAAAGGCTTAATTGAAATTAAAAATACAAATGAGTACTAAAATACACAAATTGAGAATGCATTGGGTACTTTTCCAATGATTTTCTAAAGGAAAAGATTTCCAAATATGAATCTGTTAGGTAAGGAGATAAACATTGAATATTTAGAAATTTTGAAAAGTGTAAATACCCCAAACCCCGTATCCTTGAGTCTGTGGTTACTTTATTACATAGGAATATGATATAAGAGATCGCATCTGGTATGAATTAATAGTTTAGTAATTATAGTAAACTAGATACATACTTAAATCACACATTACATTTGAAACCATGAAATACAATATAGTTAATGTACAAAATATTTCATCTTTAAAATCATTTAAATACTCCTTCTTCAAATATTAGGGATGTTAAATATGATTATTAAGAGTTACATAAAGATTAAATTTTCATGAATAAATAAATAAAATTCAATAAGTCCTAATAAATATGAAAAGTTAAATATTTAAATACCTGTGACATTTAACCAATAACATGACTATTTTGATTGGATAAGGAATAATCAATATGGAAAGATAAATAAATGAACAGACATTCCATTTAATCAATAACATGAGAAAAAATGTATCCATGGATAATATAAACATAATAATCTCATGGATAATAATAATTGAAATTCTTATTAAAGGAAATTCTCGATATTGGACATCTGGATCCCAAACATCACGATATCTATACCATCAAGACCATTCAAGTAGTTGTTTAAAACTAACAGTAAATAATATTTATTTTTATCTTACTAATTCACATAATGATATTATCGATGAATCGAGGGGATTTATAATTATGTGCCCCACCCATCACTGTATGTCCAACACATTCCTCATCTAAAAAATGATCGACTTAATTCAAGAACAATATAACTTATTGAAAAATATCTATATTGAATAAATAATAAATAATATAAATATTTTCCTAGTAAATTATATAACTTTTAATTTAAAAGAATAGCATTTAAAAATTAAATATATTTTAAGTAATAATAATATCCATGGTAAATAGTATGAAAATATATTGGAAGTTTAATATCCAATGATCCCATGAAAGTGATTATTTAAATAGAAATTTAATGACTACAAAAATTAATCAATAAAGATAATTTTAAAACTTTCTCTAGTCAAACTAATTGTAAACCATCTAGAATAATAATAAGTATGATATCATTCCAATTTATCTTCGATGGAGAATATGTGAAATAAATGTGATCTATCATTGATAAAAATAAATACTACTAAATTATATTTAAAAATACTCTTGAGGAAAATATCCTATAAATTTAAAATACATTATAAAAAACTATAAGAATATTCAATATTAATAAGAACATTTTCTTTGAAAATTAACATTTTTATCATTTAAATAAAGATAAAAAGAATGGATTGGCCATGATGGATGTAATTTTATATTTATGTTGAGCATGTTAAAATATATATTCCTTTTTCATTTTTACAAGAAAAGTAAAAAGTAACATTTTTAGAAAGTGATGGGGGGATTAATTTAGAAAAAGTAACAATAAAATTATATCTAAAAACAACATTAAAGATCATAGTAAATTTTATTAGAAATTTATTTTAGAAAAAATAGTTTTGGAAGAAAAGGATTTTTAACCAAAAAGAGATATGAAGTCATATTTTATTAAAAAAATTATCAATCATTTTAAATACCAAAGAGATGAAAATGATATTGTTACTTGAAAACTTCATGAATAACCAAAGGATAATAAAATTAAATGGCTATGTTAAATAATGAACAAATAATTTCATAAAATGAAAATTAAAGTATAACCAATCCTGATTAAATTGATATTGAAACAAAAAATCACTTACCAATTGGGTAACATTACAATCGTAGGTCGGATGAATGGAATAACATAAAATGAAACAATAAATAAAATGAATATAAATATATTCATGATATAACATATCAAAGGTGTATTACATACACCGTTTAAAATAAGATAGTTATATAACATGACATACATCCCAAATAAGAAAATCTGAGATAAGAAACCCTTATTATGTTTATAACATTGCTAGAATCCAGTTATTTGTTTTTTAAAATGACAATTTTAATGGGAATTTGTGAAACCTAACAAATTCAACCAATTAGAAACATTAAAATAGATTCAACCAATATGGAGACTATAGGAACTACCACTCCCTAGTAACAACAACGTTATGTCAAGCCTCTACCTTTTCAAGTCTTTTTTTCTAGTTGTCTGGTGAAGGGTTGCACAGGACCAATACCGATGAAAAAAATCCATAGCATCTCGATCTTCCAAATCTGTGTATCCATGCTTTGGAGAAAACATCCTGCACAAAGTCCTCATTTGGAGGTGTTCTTTACAAAGTGTCTATGTGGTTTCACATAAAATAATAAAAAGTGGTTGAATATGCTCAACGTCATAAACCTCTAAGATCCAACAGAGACAGAACCATCACAATACATCTTTGGTCGCTATCCCCCACATCCCAAAGCCCTGTGACAACCCCCTACTCAATCCCTCGTTAGAGAGAGTGGTGGATTCTTGAAGCAAGAGAAAAGGATTGAGAATCCCAATGAACAAAACAGAGCATGTCTCTATAGCCCCCCCCCCATGCTGACAACCACCACTGAAGTCAAGGATACAAAAAATTCACAAACTCAACACATCCAACCTACATAAAATTACTCACCTTTCATAGAAAACAACCATATGAACTATCCCAGATGGAACATGGAACAAACCTAAGAACAATACTAAACACTCAACCATTATCAAAGATTCCTTCGATTCTGAACCAAAATCAACTCAATACCAACATCGATTGGCCTTCCTTGTTCCAGAAGACATCAAAACAAGGAGAAAAAGAGAACTCAAAACCTGCACAATCATCCCAACAGACCCAAACATAAATATGGTTCAAAATATTCCACTGTTTCATGATCCAACAATAAACAGAACCATTATATGAACCCACAATTCTGAAAAGTGAAGTTGATGGACCGAAACACTTGTGCAGAAAAAAACCTAGCTATAGTAAAAATCAAAGTCGCCACATGATGCCATGTGGAGATCTGAACTCGCACCACCACCAAAGGATGCCAAAACTGAAATTGTCACTATTGTGAAGAATCCAAGGACCAAGGTTGAAGAAACCATGTCATTGTTTCGTGAGGAGAACCCACGTCGCTGCATCTACAGTTAGAGGAAGAATATGGGAGCTCACTACCGCAATGAAGGAAACCAACCACCGTAATAATGGAGCCTACCACCGCAAGTTCGGAATAAGAGAATGGATCCCCCTACTACATGAAATGAAACCCTGGAATGGGAAGAGATTTCGCAATGAGAGGAGAGTCAAGGCCGAAGTTGTGGCGCTCCCTCTCGATTCCTATTGATCCCTAGTTGTAGTATTGAATTGAGAATTAATCAGTGAACTGATTATGTGTATAAAATGTACATCCACATAAAGAACATTAAATAAATAATAATAAAAGGAAAATTAATTAAACATAAAATATTAACATATTAATGTAAATGAAGAAGTAATGTTACCGAATGAAAATAAAGTGAGTTATGAAATTCATTACCCCTTGGTAATTTTCAAGTAAGATCCCCTTAGATGAAATAAATAAAATTGAAAAATAAAATACCATGAATTATTATGAATTAATGATATTAAATTTAAAAAGGTAATTATATACACCCTATAAATAAATTAGGGTCATAACATTTCAATATACCTCAATGAAAGGGAATTTCGAAAAAATACCTTACCTTACATTGCCTTTTGATTGAACACACATTAAACTCCTATATAATGGTCTTAAGCATGTTTTAAATATATATTAGAACCATATATATGTTTATAATATCATATATGACCCACTTATAATATCTTCCCACCCATCCATTAACAATTATTTGTTGTTATTATTATTTTTTCTATTAATTACCTTGTTTTCTCTTGCACGATTTTTCATAAAAAATGTAGTTATGGTATATAGGATATAGTTAAATAATATATTGAATGATATTAATTTTATAAATATCCTATTTAATTATTTTATTCAGATTTATATCCATTATTCAATGGTGGACAAAGAAAATGAGTTGAATCTCTTTGTGGATACGGTTATTTGAACATAAACTCGAGCGATGATATCATTCACATAATGGGTGAAAGGGTAAGGAATAAGATTATATATTAATTTTACAGAATTAATATCATGTCATATGTATTATATATATTCATTATATCCATCATTATTACTATCCATGTTATTCAGTAATGGGAAACAAATTACATCTATTCGCGAGGCGGCTGCCCACGGCACACTCTGGTGATGGATTCAGTTCACATTTGATAGAGGAGGATATAGAAAAATACTATTACTTAAACACAATAAAATATATAAATATTTGAGGTACTTATTTAATTATATTGGAATTTTTAATATATAATTTAAGGTGTAAAAATAATTAAAAAGAATGAGCTTAGTGAGGACCATTACCATCACTTAGATGAACCTCATTTGGAACTCTAATAAAGGACAATATAGTTGGTATTTTGGGAATACCACCACCTCTAGAATATGGATAATGATTTTGGGGATATATTTCGGTAGTTTATATATGTGTAAAATATGTTGAGGTGTGTGACTAATTGAGGGTAGGGAGGGATATTTTATAATTGAGGAGGAGTGGCATTTTTTCAATATGAAATCAATTCAATAATGGGAAGTCACATTCACCCCAAGATTCTAAAAATTTATAAATAATGTATTTTAGGGAGTCTATGGATGATAAAAATATCTATTAAATAATATGTGTTTTTTAACTTTTTATATATTACCCTCTTTGTTTTATTTCTTTTACCATTTTATTTTTCACCATAGTAATTTGTTTATTTTTCCCATATAATTTATCCTTTAACAAAAAAATAAATTAATACATATAAGATAATGTGGACCCAATGATTGTAAATTTAAAAAAATTCGTCAAAAAGTATATATGTGTGGGGTGTAAATTTTATTAAAAATGCCTATAACTCGTAAAAAATTGTTTCATCCTTAACTACGATAAGTAACTTTTATCGTCTTTACTAGTAATTATGGAAATAAATTAACATAAAATAGTATATAATATAAATTATTAGTATTATATATATATATATACTCCATTTTTTCTAATTCAATTATCATAATTGGAAGTTTCTAGTTCAAAATAAAATTCATAGACTTATTGAAAAATGGGCTTTCAAGAAATGCATCTTTCAAGCATAAGATGAAATTATATTAAATATATGACTATTAATAAACAAGACATAGACTTAAATTTATATATTTATATATATGTATAATATAATATAATTTTAATTTAAATCACTCATCATTAATGATTATTTTAATTAATTAAAATTTAAGAACATTATGCATTAAAAATAGTTTCCAGAAAATTGTGATTTTAAGCCTAAATAAAACATATATAAAAATTCGTTAAAAATATTATTAATATGTAATTATTTATTTTTATATATATTTAATTTATAATTAGATTAATTTTATATCAAATTATAATCATAAATTGACTTTATAATTTCTAAATATAATGAAAATACATAACTTTATTTGAAAAATAGATATGTTTCATGATTTACTAAAAAAATTAACATTTTCATAAAAAACATAAAAATACAATTTAAGAAAATTTTTATATTTTTCAATAAAAAATATTTCCTTTTATTAATGTGAAATTTATAAAAGTGGTGTATATTTGTTATAATTCTAAATATTAAATGAAAAATAAAACCATTTTTTAAGAATATTTATTTTGAATAATAAAATAACATTAGTATAAATTTGGGATATAATTTTCTATGAAATTATCAATACATTTTGTACATATTTGGACGTATATATATATATTTCATAATTTGTTTAATCATATTCATACCCACAAACTCAATTTCTAGGTAAAAATGGTTATATTTAAATATTATTTCACACTTCATTTAGGTTTGGTGTTATGTGTTATATATGCTATCAAACAAGGTTCTTATGTTAAATTATTAGGGTTTTTTTTCATACCACATATCAAAGAGAATAAATTTATTTATAAGAAATATACATTAAAATATTAATGTGTTACATTATTCCAACCTTTAATAAATTTCTTCCACACAATTTGAACACGCACTTGGAAATCAAGGGTTTGAAATTTGAAATTTCATTTTTAGAAAACCGACTTCATAAAATGGGATAAAAAAATTATTTTTATGAGAGACAAAAGGATGTGTTGAGGACATCTAGAATAAAACTAACTAGGTTTCCATGTAAGGGAAATATGTCAAGAAGTGAAAATATGTCCACGGAAGAGATGCATAAATTATTATATAGTGTGATAGAGATCATTGATCAGTATAAAGTGATTGATCAATACATAGTTAACGACCACAAAACCCAAAATATGTGATGAGTTAAAAACCATTTGATTTATCCGATATAAATTTTACAAGACAACTTTTTTTCTTCATGATCATTTCCCTAAAGTTGAGGAATTATTTTACTATCGAAGAATATATGGAAATATACTTACTTGATATGTTTCTATTTCATAAACACAAATTCATTTATTATATATTTTTCAATAAATTTACACTTCATCTCTTACTCCAAGAAATGAATATCCAAAATTGATTTTTATACCTAAAGTACAAAAACTAACTTTTAATGGTTTGTAAAATCCATAAAATAATAGAATTTATTTCTGTATGTCTTTAAATATTTTCCAAACCCAATATTGTTATCACTAGTTATCTAATATCATACATTAATATATAAACATCAACAGTAACACTATAGGTTCAACGTTAATATTTTCAGTCAAAAAAAATTAATTTAAAACAATAATATATTAATAAGAATATCTCATAGGCCAATGGTAGGATCTATAATCTTATCACCCTTTAGTTGTGGGTTTAAGCCTTTGTGGCATCACCAGATGTGATGGGTTGTCACCCTACATGTGGGTTTTCCTACTTCCAAAACTATATTAATATATTTTTTGTAACATTACCAAATTGTGATGAGACATAATTACTAAAACATAAAATATTCGATAGTAATAAAATTTCACTAATACCTTGAATCTTATGTCCACAAAATATAAATTCATTCTTCTTTAAATAACTTCTTCATATAACAAACCAATCAATTGTTCTTCAATAAATTTCTATAAAAATATCATTAATACTGATAAATCCCCATCATAATAAAAACTCCTAAAAATGGGTTTTTAAGACATTAATATTATGTTCAACCATAAACTCCTAAAACCATGATGAATCCATAAATCAAGAGTAAATCTTAGATGATTATGTTTATGTTTCCAAATATTAACAAAATCATTAGATGTTTTATGGTTCCTATAACCAAAAAACCATTGATAAAGATACTCATTCAATTTAATTATTGAATCTCAATACCAAAATACTTCAACCATTTTATATGAAAAATGTGCATACCATGTCTATGAGTTAACATTTTAAAGAGGGAATTGACTATGATAATTCTAAGGTTCCCCACATTGAAGATAATTAACTGAAAATGGATTCTTATGATGATAATAATTTTTATCTATTGAACTCCTCAGTTTTAATTGGAAATTTGTTTCTCTGTTCCTTTGTATTCCACACATAAAAATTTTTCACATTCCTTTGAAATATTCTATTATATATCACTTTCGTTACTTATGACTTGAAGTAAATCGATCCCTTTTCCTCCATCGTCTTCAACACTCTATCTCTTATCCTATGCCATCATTATCTTCTTTGGTGATTATGATATTTATTTAAGTAATAGATTATAAATCATATATTTTCATATATTATTAGGAATAATCCTGATATATTTAACCCCTCTTATCATCACATTTGGTTACTCACAATCAGAACATTATCAATCACATTCAATGTTAACATCATTCTTTCAGGTTATTTCCATTGACTAAAACTAAAAATAATAGTCTATGTAATAATAATCAGAGTGGTAAATCCATCTAACTATTTAAAGGACGACTAAATCATGACACCTTATTTTAAATATATGATTCTTAGGTTTATTGTTAGTATTTTGTTTTCATCATCTAGTCAAATCCTTTATAATGTTTTTTAAATAAATTGTGATTTATCTTAAGAATATAACCTAGGAGTGTCAAACCAAGTTTACAGTATGGCCTATTGTCATGAAACAGGTGATGATCAGGTCAAAGTAAAATACTACCTTTTCATGGATATTTTCCATAAGTATAACCCTTCCATAACCACATCCACTTGTAGTGTCCATATAGGGATATATTTATTGGAAACTCAAATAATATCTTCCTCACCAAAACATTAAAATGTTCTTTAATAATTATCCCCAAATTATAACATATGGTAAAATTCCCTAATTTATATTTTCAAAAATCCATTTCAAAAGGATTTTAATAAACTTAATTTTATTCCAACTGTAAATTCCCATACCCAGATATCCCTGAGTCATTGGTTAATTTGTTACATTATCATTATATACAAGCTATCACATCCCAAAAAAGATAATAATTTAGTAATATTTTGTAAACTAGAAATATGCTTTAATGACATTTACAGGTGAATATATGAAATAACACATAATGAAAGTAAAAAAATTTCACATTCTTGAAATCATTCAAAGATTCCATCTTCATATCCTTGTAATGGGAATTAAAATAATGGTGATCACAGATGCTCAGTAAGAGTAACATAAAGTGGAATCTATCATGTATAAATGTATAATCAATAAGGCATAAACAATATAGAAAGTTAAATATACGAACACACGTTATATTTAGTCAATAATGTTAAAATCATGATTATATATAGAATAATCCATATGGAAAGGTACATAACTGATGAAACATGTCATTTATTCAATAAATTGAGAAAAATGTGAATCCGTGGATGATATCATTATGATAATCTTGTGGATATTAATAACACATATTTATAACGAATTTAATGATAATTATTAGACTTCGTGATCTCAAACATCATGATAATTATACCCTCAAGAACATTCACAAGGTTTTTTAAAACTATTGGTAAAACCTCATTTAATTCTATCTTTCTTATTCTCTTCAGGAGACTATCGATGTGGTGATGTGATATATAATTTCAAGACCTAACAGCCACTAAATTTCCTACACATTCTATATATATCAAATGATCAATTTAATTCCTGAACAATATTCCATATCAATAAATATCCACATTGAATATAGAATATGAAATGACAATATTTCCACAGTAAATCATATAACATTAAACGTAAAACACCATATATATATATATATTTGATATAATTTTATGTAAAATATATATACATTATAAATAATATGGATATTTTGGAGAAATTTGATGTCCAATGATCACAGGAAAGTGTATATTTCAAGGGAAAGTTAATGATTATAAAAATAAATCAACAAAAGATAAAGTTAATATTTTATTTGTTTAAAATAATCATAAACCATCTATATAAAGAATAAGGATGGTACCATTATAACAAATATATAATGGAATATTTATAAAATAAAGGGTTTTTGTTGTTAATGAATAGAAATACCATAAAGGGTCTTTAAATCCATTCTTGAGGAAAATATCCCTCCATCTTTAAAATCCATTTAAAACTATAAGTATCCAAAATAGTAGGGAAAATATTTTATATTAAAAATTAACCTTTTAATTTTATAATTGAATAATCAAATAAATGATTTTACATGATGGTAGGAATGTTCTGTTCATTCTTTGTATGCTAAAATAAATA
Source organism: Viscum album (assembly GCA_963277665.1). Classification (NCBI taxonomy): domain Eukaryota; kingdom Viridiplantae; phylum Streptophyta; class Magnoliopsida; order Santalales; family Viscaceae; genus Viscum; species Viscum album. Next base: position 204,314,860 of record OY728121.1, read on the forward strand.
TTCTTTTCACATTTTTGTATGAAAAGTAGAGAAGTAAACTTCTTGGATAATGAAAAGAATATTCTTTTTTAAAAAATCAAAAATATATTTATGGTTAAAAATGAAATTAAATAATCATAGTAAATAAATTTGAAAACGTTTTTAGAAAAATAATAATAATTTGGAAGAAAAGGAATTTCAACCAAAGAGATAATTGAAGTCATATTTTATGAAAATGAATCATTTTCAGTAAAAATTTGTGGAAACTATAATATTACTTGAAAACATAATAAATAACAAGAGTAGAATAAAATTAAATGGTTTTATTATTCAATTATAAAATAATTTACTTCAATGTACATTCAATCCTAAATAATCCCAGTTAAAATGAGATTGAAACATAAATCTCTTACCACATTTCTTACTTTTGAACCGTAAGCCCCATGAAAGAAATAACCTCAAATAAAACATTTTATACCATGAATATAAATATATTCATTATATAACATACCAAATTGGTAGTAAATACATCTCATAAAAGAATATATGTGTATAAAATGACATATACCCTAGAGAATACTATTTTAGATAAGAAACCCTTACAATGATCATAACATTGAAGTAAGAATTATTAAATGAATCTATTATGTGTTTGAAATATAAATCAAGAAAAAATAATTTGAAATAAAAACTATTATAATCAAATTAATTACAAAAATAATCCTATAATATGAATGACAATGTATAAGTAATATAACCTAGTAAGAAAATTGAGTTATGAAATTATTTACCACATGGAAATTTTCTAGTCAAATACCCATTGATGAAATAATAAAAATTAGAACATAATATGACATGATTTATGACTTATTCAGGATACTACATTTATTAGGGTCATTATATACACTCTATAAATAAATTAGGTCGATAACATTACAATATGTCTCAATAAATACTTTTTTAGACAAAATCTTATACCCCATGCTTCCCTTTGGTTGAAAACACTTTAACAACCTGTATATTTCATTTATTCACATAGTAAATATATAAAAGAAACATATTTATGTTTATAATATCATTTAATATCTTTTTGTAACATCATACCACTGTTTCGTTAACAATCAATTATTATGACTATTATTTCATGTGTTAATTACGTTTTTCTCATGTGTGTTTTACCTTGAATGATTCAGTTCACATTTATATTGTATAGTTACAAGATATCTAGACTTTTATTAACCATATAAATATCATTTTTACTTCTTTTAATAATTTTTTAAACCATTATTGAAATTTTTATAGGTAAAATGAATCAAATCGCTTCATGGAGACTGTAGGCCATATGTACGCACCAGTGACAATATCATTCCCTTTTCAAGTGTAAGGGTATGTAAGTGGATGGTATATTAATTTTATATAATTAATATCATATCATGTTTATTTTATATATATTTATTATTTCTATAATTATGACTATCCTTGTGATTCGGTGATGGAAAAAAAACTACATTGATTCACGAGGCGGTAGTTCACCATACACACGATTGATGGTTTTGTAAAAAAAATTATGGAGGAGGACATGGATAAATATTATTTTATAAACATAATATTAAATTAGTATATTTTGTATACTACTAAAATTATATTTTACGTTTTAAGACATAATTTAATGTATAAAAAGAATAATTGAAATGAAAGAGTGTAATGGAGACAATTATATTCGGTTAAAGGAACCTCCTTTGTATATATTATTATGGACCATAGGGTTGGTCTTTTTGGAATTCTAAAACCTCTATATTGTTTATAATTATAGTTTTTAGAGATTAATGTATGTTTTTATTGATAAAAATGGCTTTAGATGTGTTAATAAGTGAGGGAAGGGAGTGCCCTTTTATAATTGAGGAGGAGTGGCATTAAGGAAAATATCCAAAACTACTCAATAAAGGTATTTTAATCTCACCAAAACTTCCTAAAATATGATAAATAATGAATATTTGTGATTTTACAGTTAGTAAACATCTACTCCACATTAAAAGAAACTTTTTTTAAAAAAATCATTATTATCCTTTAACTTTTCTTACCTTTCACAGTTTATTTTTCCCAACGGTAATTGGGTTATTTAACCCTTGTAATTTATCCCTTCACAAAATATAAATTTTTATTTATAAGATGATTTTTATTGATGAATCATAAATATGATACAAATTTTTTTAAATAAAAATTCTATGTGTATGGATAATTATTTTCAACATAATCACTAGTAACACGCAAAACCTAGTTTTAACCATTATGTGGTTAATAATTGTTCCTATTTTTACTAATCATTGGGAACAAAAATTAAGTTGATATTATTATATAATTTTAATTATTATAATTATAAATATGGAATCCATTTTTCCAAATTTACTTCACATAAGTGTTATAATTTAGTTTCAAATAAAACCCATAGTCGTGTCAAAAAACGGGTTTCCAAGAAATACATTCCACAAGCGTATGAGTATCTTATATTAACGATATAAATAGTAATCGTAATGAGTTGGATTTTAATTTATAATGAAATATATATAATTTATAAAATTAATGAAAAAATATTTCACTATTATATATATATTAAAATTATTAAAATGAAGTAGAATTATGCATTTGAAAACACTACTCAGAATATTGCAATTCTAAGCATAAAAATAAACTATATCAAAATATGGTTTATAGATCATTCAAATGAAATTAATAATTTGAAATATATTTAAACAATACTTGTTTAAATTTGAAATCAAATCTAATGCATAATTAGTCATTAAATTTACTTAATTTAATTAAGAGATAGAAGAGTATTTTAAAAATTGTTATTTTTCACTATTCACTAGAAAATAATTTTTTTTAGAAAAATCAAAATATTTCATCCAAATATAATTGTAATATGATAATTTAAAAAGTTAAAAAATAATTAGAATAATGTTTCTAAATTTTTCATAAATTGATTATAATTCCAAACAGAAAAATTAAAATAAAACCATTTTTTGAAAAATATGTATTTTGAACCATAAAATTTTTTTCATGAAGCTTTGAGTGGTTATTTACAATGAGAATTTTCAATAAATTTTTATATTTATTAGTAACTCTAGGAATATATTTCATAATTCTAATAATACTATTTATACATTTATATTCAATAACTATTTTATAATGATCATATTCAAACAGTATATCACGGTTCGTTTAGGCTCGGTGTTGCATGTTGTATATGATATCGACCGTAATTTTCATATTTTAAAATACTAGGGTGATGTGTACCTCCACTTATAAAAGGGATTAAATTAATTTAAATTAAATATAATCTAAAATACTAGGTTTTTATAATTAGAAGAATAATTTTTGTGGAACGAAAATGAATTTGTTGACTATGCATAATAAATATGATTCACGTAAAAGTATATATTTGGATGATGAGGATAATTTATGTGATTCTATTAGAAAAGGGTTTTATTCCTCAATTAGTGAAGATTATGGAGATAAAACTATTGGGTTGGAATGGAAGATGAAGCATGAGTTAGAATCTTGTATTAAGGATACTCTAATGCTTAATAAAGAGAATAAAAACTAACTTAAGGATAAAATTAATCATATTAAAAAAAGATATTCAACAATGAAGCAACATATTTTAATGATATAATAACATTCAAGATTATATTGGATGAGTAAGAAAATATATTCGTTGATATTAAATAAAATTTAACCCATAAGTAAGAAGATTTGTTTTAGACACAATCCATAAGAGTTACAATTCAACATGAATGAATTACTCCGTATATAAATTTAATAAATCAATAAAATTTCATATTAAGTCCTATCGATCTCGTGATATGAAGTGTTACAATAATCAAAAAAATATATAGTTCTTATAAATATAAAAATATATCTCCTGTAACTGAAAGTTTAAGTCTCAAAAACAAATAAAAAAACGTCATACCATGAAGGATGTTGAGAAAAACTCTTCTCCATTAAAGGATGAATGGAGTCAAATAAAGGCACTTTTACCTAAGAAAAAAGAAGGCATGTGTTGAAGTAGGACATCAATAACTTTATAATGGATAGTTTTGGATTCAATCTAGAATATCACAGTATAGATTCTATTTTTTTGTGGTAGGTAATGACACAAATCCTATACTAGTTGGTATAATATGTCTCCCGCTAGATTGAGGCATGAACCAAGGGGGGTTTTGTGAGAAAATGATTTCAAATTTTCAAAATAAGTTATATATCACATCTACACCAAATATATACACCCAAAACAGATTTGAGCCTCTGTAAGATGTGTTTTTAGATTTATACAATTGGGACTTCAAGAGGAGGTAGGCATGACTATACTTCTCCGATAAATTACCCGATGTATAATGGGGAAAAATAATTAGACAATAATGACAGCTTAGAAAAGTCATGTTTTTCTCTCTCTTATTATTATATCATAAAAATTGAGACTCAGACAAAAAGAAAATATCATACATTGATTTGGATCCATCGCTGACAAAGAACAATTGTATGTCACTATCATTGGAAAAATCCACATATTTCATTGGTGAAGATGATCCTTGGTTATCAATTAGGATCTGTTTCATTTTCCAAGTTCTACACTAATGGGTCCTCTAGATCTCTATTGTTCTATTTCCAACCCTCATATTTCATCAAAAATTGATTATTTATTGGAAAAATCAGGCCATGAAGAAATAATAAAATAAACACTAATGGAAAATTGACATATACCCACAATTTTGAACCATGGGTATAGCCCCCAAAACCTTGGGTATAGCTTATACCCATGGTTTTGGGAACCGTGTGCAACCGAGGTGTCGATATAGCTCCATGACCTAAACCCACAGTTTGGAAAACCATGGGTATATGTTTTTGGACCATGTCATGGACTTATACCCATTGTTTTATAACCGTCAGTATTAAAATCACTAATAATTTTATACCCACAATTCTTCGAAAACTGTGTGTATAAATTATCATAAAAAATAATAAAATATCAAAAAAAATGCAGCTACTGAATATTGTTCCTATGACTTGCATCTCAAACTCCCACAACCTAACCGACTGATCCAATCAACTTATATATAAATATATATATATATATATATATATATAAATCTCAGAAAATATACACACATATATATATATATTAATATAAATCATCTGTATTCAAAAAAATGGTTCATCAATTTTTTATCTCAGGACCTTTTACTGGAATACACCATCGGACTAACTCAGTTGTACCAATTATGTTTTTGAATTTATATATCTTCGTAAATATATTAATTCCAGCACCAGTAGAGAAAATTAAACAAATGGTTTTGAACCCCCACCACTGCGATATAGCTAACGTCCAGTACCACTATGATAATAATAGTTTTTTAATATATAAATATTTGTTAGGTTTTATATATTTTTAAAAAACATCATTAAGGAAAATTACTTGCCGAAGATTAGAACCTGCATTTCTACTACAATGGTGAACCAGTATACCACTACACTAATAGGAATTAAAATTAAATATACATTTATTATATTATATATATTGTTTCTCACTCAAAACACATCAGACCTTGTACTCATGTTTTAGAAAAACTATGGGTATCGGTCATAACTATATACACGGTTTTCAGAAACCATGGGTATAGGCTTTCATTCCAAATCTTATACCCACTGTATTCAAAAACCATGGGTATAGGTGGAATCAATACCCACGGTTATTGAAAACTATGGGTAGAGTATTATATAACGAAGGCTATACCCATAGTTCAGGGACACTGTGGGTATAGATTTCTCTTGTACCCACAGTTCAATGTAAACTATGGGTATAGGTTTTTTTGCGGTATTTTTGTGAAACATTTTTTCTTCCCACGCTTATGTGGGTACCATATACCAACAGTTTAGTAAGAACCATGGGTATAGGTCATAAAATTTCACCTATACCCATGGTTCATCAAAACCGTGTGTATAGACCCATTTTCTAGTAGTGAAATTAATTTTATCAACTAATTTATTTAAAAAATCACCCACAACCATGCCCAAACCGAGCATCTGATGGGCTCTATCATTATATAACACCAAGGGTAAAGCCCATTTTTTTACTCAATGGTGGCCTCAAGATTCCAATCTGAATCTCTATTATGTATTTATTCTATTTTATCAGCAAAACTGGGTTTGTTTGATCTTAATATATTTAATAGTTTTTTCAAAATCCAACATTGGGATCACAGGGCCATGGAATCACCTAATGCAGTATTGCTTGAATCCAAAACTATTAATAGATATATTTAAAAACATACATGGTAAAAACAAAGACATTACATTCTACCCATCTTAGATATTTTTTCCTTGAAATGAAAAAAATTACAACTCAAATGGATGTAGGTGATGAGTTGCGTTGGGATCTCCCACTCCCAGGTGCCCTCCTGAAGATTCTCCTACAACCATTGGATATTAACCAATGCAATAAATCATCCATGGAAAATCCCCACCTATTGATCCTTGATCACAACCTATTTATCTATAAGGTATCTCCATACATGATTTCAAGAATTCTTGAGTAGATAACATGTGAAGGCTTTTCCAAATACCTCATCAGCTGCACAACATGTAGGATTTCAGGTACCTAGTCAAAATGTGGTGTTAGAACTAAGGATTATGCCTCCTCACCAACTCTACATAGTATCAGGAAAGGACCAATGAATCCTAGAGATGAATTTCCACCCCATCCAAATCTTCATAATCCATGTTGAGGTGATACCTTCAGTAATATATGGTATCCCTCTTCGAACTATAAAGGCCTCAATCATGTGTCTACATAATACATTTGACGGCTCTGTGTAGTCATCATCCACACCTGGATGATCCGCACCATCTATATCCTATATCACACCAACTCTGGACCTATTATTACTAACTCTCCAATGTATATCCATCATAGTGGTGATCTGTAGAGTCACCAATACAAGGCCTTGAATGTTTTCACACTGATTATTGAATAGTAGCTTCTATTTTATGAAAACTACACCAATTTTAGATTATCCTCCCGATTATGGACAAATCCTAACATGTAATCCCACAACATATACTTCAAAACCCGAATGGTCTACTCTATCTGGCCTTTAGTCTGGGGATGAAAATTCATGCTCAAATGCAGCCGAGTCCCAAAGGTATCCTATAATCATATCTATAATCTTGGAATGAAATGAACATCATGGTCTAAAATGATAGTCAATGTAAATCTGTGGATCTGTACTATATCATTCATTTAATGGAATCCAAGGCTCCCTACTGAACTGTATTCTCAAATATCTAGGATGTAGGACGACTTGGTCAGTGTCTCTACGATCGCCTAGATAGAATCATGTACTCTAGCATACGTGGTAACCCTGGTACTAAGTCCATGGATATCCTATCCCATTTCCACTCTGGTGCCTTAAGGGATGGGTTAAACACACTAGATCCTAGTGTTCATCCATCACCTATTGACAAGTGAGGCATCAAGAGAAAAACATTGTTACACACTTTGTCTGTTATTCCCAAAAAAGTTTTCATTAAAGACACTAGTGGACATTTTCCACACCTGGATATACCACTAATGTGAATGTATTAAAATCCCTCATCACCTCCTCCAATAATTTCATTGGTACAATCATACATCCTATAAAAAGGATAACATGCACCTCACCTTTATAAAATTACCTAAAATATTGTCTGGTGAATATCTAAGTATGCAGTTTCTCATAGTTGGTATCTTCATACTGGCCTTCCCTAACACACTAGAAAAGTGTTCTGATAACAACCATTGACTAATGATATGAAGCACCATCCATTTCCACTTAGGAAAATCACAAAGAGTGTAACTTATTCGACACCTCGACCTAACATATGAGTTCAAAATGTCTTATTGAGAAATTATTTCACCATGATCACCTTCCCAATAGTACAAACTATATTAATGTCAATGTCCTAGAGGAACTCTATTTATTTTATATTTCTCATCTTAAGATCCTACTGACAGAAGATATACATGAAACTATTTTGTTCAGAGAAAACAATATACCATTCACCCATTATATAGTGTTTCCACATCATAAGGGTGAAAACTACTGCTGCTCACTCGAGATTGTGGGTCTCAGAGATCTAGTCATGTGTTCTCAACAACTAGGACCCATAAGAAATCACATCCTTCCTCAACAACAGTACACAACCATGTCTGGCCCCTATGACATTATAAAGCATTATATACTCAACACTCTCCTCTATAAATATGAAGATGTGTGTTCTCATCAAGATCTACATTAACTCTTGAAAATCATACATGAATCATTCCATTCATTAAAATATATAACCATTCTAGTTTAATGTAGAAAAATGTGAAATGTCTTATAAAAATCAATCACAATTATCATGTACTAACTGGAAAACCAAAGGAAGCTTTACACCTATTTCTCATCTATCGTGGCTCCCAAGACAAAACTACCGCGACCTTGGTTGGGTCCACTACTACACCATCAGCCGAGATTATGTTTCCAAGAGAGTAAACATAAAAAATATACAACTGTAACAATGAGATATTCCCATAAATATGGTTCCCTCACAGTGTTCCTAGAACTATAACACCCTGGGGGTTTGTGAAATATTTTTTTCGAATTAATTTATCTTTTTTATATTTTTTATTTCATATGACATTGTAAATAATTATATATATATGTATATATATTAATAAACTAATTCAAACATTCCATTCACATGGCACCAACTTGTATTGTGCTACATGAAACACTAACATTTTTTGTGCTACACGCAACACCGACTTTGCATGCACCACATGCAACACCAACTTGGAATACATTACACGTAATACATAGTTTCTATGAACCATAATTTTATTAATATAATTATTTAAAGTTTTTATTAATAAACTAACCTTAACAACATAGTAATATGAGTATTAGTAACTATTTTTCAAATCTTTTTGAAAAATATAATTTTTTTTGGCAAAGTAATTATATGTTTTCTCAAATGAACTACTTTTCATGTCCTTTTATGAAGAACAAAAAAACTAATTTAATAATTTTATAGAAAATTAATTTGATAAAATAAACATCATTTTTTAATTTATATGTCTCAAATTATCTTAGGATTAATTTTTGTAATTTTTCTGAGAAACATCATTTTTTGATGAATAGTAAAAAAAATACATCATTTTAGTTAATAACTACCATTTAGTTTAAATAATTATTAATTTTAATGTATATTTTAATTTTTTAGGTCAAATTAGGTCAATTATAAATAAATTAAAAAAAATTCATTATAATCAATTTCACTTTGAAATTTAATAAAAAAACTTGACAAACTTGTGGACAATTTTCTATATTAGAAACACATTGTTTAATCTCATCAACGGGATTAGAAATAATCATAACTTTAACATTAAAATGAATTAAATTCATGAAAATGGACCCACACGATTTTAATATATATAATAATTAGATTCTAATTAGATAATGATAAATATTTACCAAAATAATATTAATAGTAATTAAAATTAATCACATGGATTAAGGTGAAATTATGCTTGATTAGGCACTAGAACATACTATTCTGGGCCAAAATGACCAATCTGTTTGTCCAAAAACCATTTTATGGATCTATATCTTGAATAAAACTTCCATTTTCTATTCTATCATTTGATAATACATTTTTTAAGTAAGAACAGGTCTATTCCTAACTTGTTTTCAAAATTCCAAGTTAGTCCTTTTCCTTCCCTACAAAAGGACACCACCTATCCTTCTTCTTAACACCACTCAAACCTCGTATTTTAGTCCAATATATGCCCAATATACTTAAAAACGTCCCTCATTTACTCCTATAATTCTTGGCACAAACCAAAAATGGTTTCATGATAGTGAGGTAATGTATTATCTCATGCTTCTTTATTTTATTTTCATACTCCCTCCCCTATGCTATCTTTATTTCAAAATTTTATAATACTAAAATATTTTTACATATAATCGGAGTTTTTTATTCCATTTTTTATACCTACACATTCACACACCTCCATCTAATCTGGACCAAATATATTGTTTTCATGTACGGTGAAATGCCGCCTCACTAAACAATGATTGTTCATTTTACCATTACCACCTATCATGGTAAAAATTATGATGGAAACTCTCTTTATATATGTAATATTTAATATTTATTAATTATTTAATATTTTTACTTCCATGTACAACAAATATAATTTTACTTTCCATTTTTTGTAAATATGATAATTTTTTTTGAGGAAGTGTGGACAATTACCCCTTCAAAGCGATATGATTTATTCACACACTACATAAAATCTATTAAGGATGTTTTTAGTGAACATATAGAATATATGTGATATAATAATTATATAGGAATAATTATATTTATACATATATACACATATATTTCATGTGCTTTTTTTCTTTTAGTACGATGATTAAAAAATAGAAACAACATTAATGCGTACTTACGATTTACCATTTCCATGAATGGTGTATTCCATTTCATATGTATATGTGATATAGATTATTATAATACAAATATACTGAATATAAATTATATTTATATCATGTGTTACATTCTAATATATCATTATATATGAATAAGAACCAAAGATATAACAAATTAATGCATAAGAGAAAAACCGAGCGAATATTTCCTGAAGCTTAACCCGAACATGAAATTGCTAACAAGCAGGTAATATGAAGTAATAATAAATAAAAATATGGTATTAGATATAATAATATGGTTCTTCAAAATATGAATAATAAATTTAAATTTATCATATAGGGATCTTGTAAGAGTACAAAGAGAGTCAATATACAGGGTAAGGAAATTTTATCTCACTTTGTATTTCTGCGAGATAAATGATTTATTCACCACCCATTCCTTTTTTGTGGTGTGTATAATGAACATGGATGTATTATATTATTATTATTATTAAATTTGTGAGTATTTACATAACCATTCTGTTATATTTCTTTTATTGGTATTATGTTTTAATATTTTCCAAATCAGTAAGATAGTTTTGTCTTAAATTTCCTTCTTTAAGACACATGTTTTGTTTGGAACCTTCCTTATTTTTAGAGGTCTATATAATTCCACATGAAATTTTATATCATGAAACCCATTATTTTAATTATTTTTTTTCTTAATTTAATTCCATTTTTTTACATGGAGTGTATGATCGCAGGTTACCAAGTGGTAGGAGTTTATGGAAAAAATATTATCACTTTTCAAGTATGTTAATAATTACTCATCCTTTGATGAAATATTATGATCCATGTCTTAAGAACCATCATGAATATTTATATACACATTTTATTAAATATATTTACATTTATAAGTTCCATGTTTTCTCGCTTTGGTACTTCATATGATTAAGAAAATGACTTTATGAAAAATTTGACCATAACTCTATCCTCAGTCAGAAATTGTTTTGTTTCAAATACATGTTTTTAAAAATGTTTTTCTTGGAAAAATAATTTTAAAATTATTTTATGGTTTTAAAATATTCCATTTTATTCTTTCAAAACAAATTTCCAACAAAATTTGTTTTGATGGTTTTTGAGCTTCTTTTATATGTTATCAAAGAAAATGTGTTTCAAATGATTTTCAACCCTTATTTATAATTTTGAAAATTATGTTTAATGAAATGGATTTCAAAATGTTTCCCTGATCCTTTTATATGTTTTCATGTAAAATTGTTTTCCAATGATTTTAAGGACATATTTATAATTTTTCAAATAATTTTCAATGAAATGATTTTCAAAATGTTATCAAGGTCTTTTTATTTGTTTTCAAGGAAAATAGTTTAGAAAATGTTTTCAATATCTATTTATATGTTATCAAATTAAAAGGTGTCCAAAATATTTTCAAATAATTATTTTGATGTTAATTTTAAATAAAAATGTTTTCAAAAGGTTTTTATGTATTAAAGATCCTTTTCAAAGAACACAGTATATTTTCCCAAGAAATTTTTTCAAAATATATTTTCAAATTACATTCCATATAAGATGAAATCCCTTTATGTTACTCATTAATTTATAATAAATGGTCTAAAGATTCCATACATGTTCTTTCTATGAATTGCTTATGCTTTGATTTCATGATTTTTGTGAAACTTTTTTCTCTTCCTTGACTTATATTCTTTTCAAAGCCACTTATTTTAAAGGGTTATTCTTTGAGGGAATGATTATGAAACCTATCAATTTTTGGAATAGGTTATCATGTGATTAAACATTAATGATATGCATTTCATATCATGTGATATGATTTTGTATTTATAGAACCCATCAATTTTCATGGGTTATGATATGATGAATTTCTTGTGGCACATGAATTTATGATTTCATTATGTGAACAGTGGGACTGATATCTCCCTCAAATGCATTGGGTAATGAGGGATGCATCTTGAGTATAAGTATTATGTGTGGACCTGATTACATTTCCAAAATGTTATGAGTGAACCTTATGACATGTTCGCAATGTTATGCACGGACATGGTTTTTGTCCATTAGTTTATGTGTGAACCTAATTACAAGTTCAGAATGCTATCTATGAACCTGATTACATGTTCACAAGGTTATGAAAGGACCTTGTTTCATGTCCATAATGTTGTGCATGAACCTAATTCCATGTTCACAATGTTATGATTTGACCTAGATTCATGTCCATAAGTTGATGGGGGGGGTTGATTTCATGTTCTTAAAATAATAATTGAACCTATTTCTACTTATACATGTTCAATATGTTATAAACAAATGTGAATTCCACAAATTCCATGCCTTATTCATATGTAATGATTTTAGGACATATAGTCTTAATTATTTTATGATCTATGTCTTATAAACTTCTAATAGTTATTATTAAATTTAATATGTAGGGTAGGATATTCAAATGTTATTCTAATGTTTCATACCCTTTTATTCACTCTATGCTTACTCATTTATTTTATTTACCCTTACTGAAAATCGAAGTTGACCCATTTTTTATGTTTCCTTTCCTCAGGTTATGAAGAAAGGATTCAGTTAGAAGTACTAAAGGTGGACAACGTTATGGGAGATATTGAAGATATTTCACCAGGATAGAAGATTTGTTTTCCATGTTTCTAAATACACTAACCTATTATGGTCCTCAGACATTTATTTTTTTAATGTACAGAACATTCATCTAAATTTTAGTAACATGAATTTATTTTAAGCTTGGGTTTCTATAGTTGGAAACAAAGGAAAGGTTTATTCAACCTTTAGAAAATTGGATGAAAAAACATTACTAATATCTCTAGGTATATTTCTATGGATATGTAAATGGATTTCTCTAAAGATAAGTATAAGGATGAGTTATCATTTAAGAAAAATGTCCTAGAATTTTTGTAAAGGATAGATTAAGTGGTTTATTGGAAATTCATCCTTGTTTGGATACTTAAGTTGGATGGGGATATAAAAGATATGTACCTAGGAGTAATAACTCTAAAAGTTATTTTGGTCCTAACTCAGTGTAATCTGGTACTTGACGATGGGTCATGTTGCAGACCTAGTTTGACACTCGTGGGGATATGCATTGGGAATTCACGAACTCTTTATGAACCATCATGAAGTATTTAAAGAATAAATTTGATATTAATAACCTAGGATAAAGCTAAGGTGTATTAGATTAAGTATGGTTTCATACTATAGATATTTTATAAGTGGCATCTCATGATTATGTGGTTCCTCATTCTGATAATTGTTTCTTACGCTATACTTTTGGTTTTATTCAATGACTAGAACCTGAGGGAACTGCATGTGATAGAAAATGTAATTAATGTCCTCTGGAATATCTAAATGACATGAGGGATAGAATAAAAAACCTCATTGATATACACACACATATTTCTCAAGTTATGAATCATGGAGAGTTTCCAAATGATCAAAGGAGGGAACAATGTTCTGTTGAGATTTCATGATACATCATCCACCTTATTTCAGTAGGACATCTAATACAATTGTTTCTACACATTATATTAGTACCACTGAATATATATTCTCCACCCTCATGTGTTACGTTCATGATAAAGTAATTATGATTTTTTATCAGTTAGAGGGTGAAGAAAAATAGTGGTGAACTCTAATCAAGAATATGGGGAAGTAAGATGAAGTTTTATCCATAGATTATTATGTGTTCAAGAATATGTTATTCAATAAGTACATTCCTTTTATTCTTTGTAAAAATATGAAAATGTATTTCCATGATTTAATGAAAATGGAGGATGAATCTATCAGTACTTATGAGGATATTTTCACAAGACTTGTGATATACACTTCTCGTATAATCATCCAACTTGAAAGTAAATTTCATGGGTTATTCAGTGGCTTAAATCCAAGTCATAGAAGGTTTTTGGCCATAAGAGAATTTATTTGCTACGTAGAAATTGGTCATTGTGAAATCAAATCTTAAATGGAGGTTGGAGCTACATATAAATCTTGTTGTTTTAACAAGAAGGGGATGATAGAGTTAAAATGGGAATCTAAAAACCTTGGAGAGAAGAAAAAGTTTCGAACTCCCACTTTCCAAAACTGTATGAAAGATCACTTTGGATAGTGCATGAAAGTATAAAAAAGTTTGTTCAAGTGTGGGAATATTTTCCCAAAAAAATAATGTAGAACTGTTAAGAAGACTAAATTCATTGAAATAAGTGGAGTGAAAGCTCAATATAATGAACCTATTACACTATATTGTTTCAAGAGCATGGATTTTGGGAATTATGTTAACCAATTCCCCAATTCAAGGGCTAATATGTATGATAATACACAACAACCTTCGATGAAAAATGGAAATGGTAAATTTTATGCAATAAAAATTGATTAAGTGAATAGTGTAAATTAGGGGAAAACATATCATTTCCCCCCTAAGTTGGGAAGTTAATATTTTATTTTATATGAATAATCCCTATGATAATCTTATTGTTCATCCTTTAGTGAAGTTTTATGTGATTATATCCCTCTACATGGATTTTAGAATAGTAAAATCACATTTATTGTTCTATTAGAGGAAGGATGAACCCAAGTATCCAATAAATAATGTTTTGATGTAGGATAAGATCATATTTATGGAATAAAGTATGAAATATATTTTGGAAGGGTTATAAGGTTATATATTTAAGGAATCTTGAAGTCAATATTCAAATAATGTTTTTGATATCAATGTATTATCTCACCACATGAGGACTTATGCATATGGGATAACTAATTTTTTCTTATGATAACTAAGGATAGATGGGTTTAATTGTCATGGATCTCATGATATGTTAGTATTTTAGGAATAAAAAAATAATTCCCGTTCATTTATTTGGGTAAGATATTATATGGTAATCTATCAAGGAATAACCAAAATTTGGGATTGTGCATAAGAAATGGAATAACATCAAGTAAGTATATTTCCATATATTATTGGTTAATAAAACGAATTAATTAGTGATAGGATAATGATCAAAAAAATTTGTTTTCTTAATAACATAATTTTTTATCAACTGATGGTATTTTAAATCATCATAGATTTATGATTTTGAGTAGATAAACAATTATTTGATAATTCATTTATTTTTTCTTGATAACCTCAGTCATTCCCTATAAATATTTACGCTTTTCCTCCGTTTCCAATCTTTACTCCCAACCTAATTTATCCAATGAGGAAACCTAGTTATATGTTACTTTTGGTAGCTGTTATGGTTCAAATATTACCTTTTCAAGGGATGTTTTAGTAATCATTTTTCGATGTGGGATTATACGAATGAAATATTCAATTATTAAACCATTGATGACTTAAAATTATTTTGATAGTGAAATTCATTTTAAGGGGGGTAGAATGTAACACCCTAAGATTTTGTGAAATATTTTTTTTCAAATTAATTTATCTTTTTTATATTTTTCATGTCATGTGACATTGGAAATAGTGATATATATATATATATATATATTCATTTATATACGAAAACATTAATTAAAACATTCCTTTCACATGTTACAAACTTGGATTGTGCTATATGTAACACTAATTTGGCATGCACAACACGCAACACCAACTTTTCATGCCCTACACGCAACACAAACATGGTGTACATTTCACGCTAGACTAAGTTTCAACAAAACATAATTTTATTATTATAAATATTTAAATAAGAAATTTATAACATAACCATTAAGATTTTTTAATATTAATATTAATATCTACTTTTCAAATGTTTTTCAAAAATGCGATTTTTTTGTATTGTGTATATATGTTTTCTCAAATGAACTCTTTTTCATGTCCTTATATGAAAAATAAAAAAATTAATTTCAAACACAGCTAGAAATTTTATTTGATAAAATAAAATTCAATTTTGAATTTATAATTCCAAAATTATCTTATGATTGTTTTTTTGGGATTTTTCATGAAAACTTTAGTTTTTTATGAATAGTGAAAAATACTATATTTTAGTTAATAATGGACTTTTAATTTAAATATTTTTTAATGATAAATTTAATTTAAGTTAATATTAGGTTAATAATAGATATAATAATACAATTTTGGTCATTATAATCAATTTCAATCTTAAATTGAATATAAAAACTTAACAAGCTTTTAAAGATTTTTCGACTCTAAAAACATGTTATTTTGTCCCGACTGCAGGATTAGAATTAATTTTAATTTTTATGATTCTGTGAATTGAATTTAATAAAATATAAATAAATGATTTATAAGTATAATATTTAATTCTAATTATATCATGTATATTTTGGATCAAAAATATTAATAAAATTGATTAAAATTAATCATTATGGTTAAGGTAAAATTAATCTTAATTAGGGACTAAACCTTAATATTAGGGGACCGAATAACCTGTACATTTGTTCAAAACATATTTTATGGACAAATTTATTCCATAAACCATATATTATTGGTTTTTTTTTGGTTTTATATTACTTTTTTAGGTAATAACACGTGTATACCTAATTTTATTTCAAAATTCTGAGTCATTTTCCTTCCCTATAAAAGGCCACCACCTCTCCCTCTTCATCCCACCTCTAAAAACTATTTGGTTTGGCGAAGATCTTACCAATACACTAAAAAACATATAAATTTTATTCCGATAATTATATACTTGAAAATAAAGATGTCCGAGGAATCCTTTTTGGCACAATCCAAAATGAGTTACCCGATTAAGAGGTAATGTCTTCTCTTGAGCTTCTTTCATTTATTTTCTATATACATACCCTCCACTACATTTATTCCATTATTTTCTAAAAACACCATTATCATAATTATACTAGGATTTTTTTAATATATATTTTTTACCTACACTTACACACACCACCAACTAATGGGTAAGGACCATAGTGTTTACAGGGACGGTGAACTACAACCTCACTAAACGATTATTGTTCGTTTTTTATTTACTGCATCTCGTGGTGGAAATTATGATGGAAAATATATTTTCATATGTAATATATTATATTTATTATATATTTAACCTTATACATTTCTTTTACTACACGTATCTATTTACATTACATTTTTTGTAAATATGATAATTTCATTTGAGGAAGTTTGGACAACCACCCAATCAAAGCGATGTGATTCATTCACACACTACATGAAATGTATTAAGGATAGGTTTAGTGAACATTTATGATATATATGATATAATAATTGAGTTTAATAATTATATATATACATATATGTCATATAATTTTTTTCTTTTAAAATGATAATAGAAAAACAGAAACAACGTTCATGTGTACGTACGTCTTACGATCTCTATAAACGATGTATTCTATTTTAGACTTCTATATGATCTAGATTGTAATAATAAAAATATATACTGAATATAAAATATATTTATATCATGTTTTAAATTTTTAAAATCATGATATAACTATAAGGACAAAATATATAATAAATTTAGACACAAGTGAAAAACAAAGCCAATATTACCCAAAGCATAACCTTAGCATGAAATTGCTAACAAGAGGGTAATATAAAGTATAATAAAAAACTATATGGTATTAGATATAAAAAAGGGATCTGTAAAAGATTTATAATAAATATTTATTTATTATATATGAATTTTTCATGGGAACGAGGAGACTCAAGACACATGGTATGGGAATTTCATCACACGTTTTATTTCTGTGAGATACATTCTTTACTCACCACTCATTCATTTTGTGCGGTGTGTATACTACCCATGGATGTATTATATGATTATATTTGTTATATTTATGAGTATTTAAATATTAATTCTATGATATTTCTTTCATGTGGTTTATATTTTAATAGTTACCAAATCCGTAAGACAGTTTTATCTCAAATTGCCTTCTTTAAGACACATGTTTTGGTTCGCACCTCCATTCTTTTTCGTTGGGTATATAATTCCATTGGACATGTTATATTATGAATACCCTTATTTTCATGATACCGTTTTATTAATTTTATTCCATTTTCATACATGGATAGTATGATCCCAAGTAACCAAGTGGTATCAATTTATTGAAATAGTCTCATTTCTATTTGAGATTATTAATCATTATGATTCCTATGGTAAAATATTATGATCCTTGTCTTAAAAACCACGATTATTTTTTTATTCCTCTTTTTATGAAATATATATCTAGGTATAAGTACCACATTCCTCTATTTGGAACATAATATGATTAAGAAAATGGTATCAGAAAAATTTGATTTTATCTCTCTCATTGGTCAAAAATCTATTTTATTTCAAAAACATGTTTTCTAAAATGTTTTCCCAGGAAAAATAATTTTAAAAAACTTTTATAGTTTTAAAATATTACTTTAATTTTTTTCAAAACTAATTCCAAAGAAAAATGTTTTCAAAATGTTTTCCAGCTTCTTTTATATGTTTTCTTGGGAAATGGTTTTCAAATGATTTTAAAGCCTTATTTATATGATTACAAAGTATTTTCAATGAAATGGTTTTCATAAAATTTTCAATCCCCTTTTATGTTTTTTCAAGGAAATTTACTTTAGAAACTTTTTCATGCTCTCTTTATATTTTTTCCAAGAAAATGTATTCAAAAAGGTTTTCAAATCATTGGTTATAATATTTCAAGTTTCGTTTCAATAATTTTTTTTCAAAAGGTTTTTATGTTTTAAAGGGCCTTATAAACAAAAAGAAATAATATTTCCTTCTATAAATGTTTTAAAAAGTTATTTCACAATTACATTCCATCTATTATGACATCCTCTAATGTTACTCATGCTTTCTAGGAAATTATATAAAGGTTCTATTATAGTTCTTTCTCTGAATTGTTTATGCTATGATTTCTTGATTTTTATGAAACCTATTTCAATTCCATGAATTATATGCATTAAAATCTCTCTTATCTTTATGGATAGTTATTTTATGGAATTATTATTAAACCTATCTATTTTCAATATGTTATTATGTGATTAAATGTTAACTATTCCCATTTAATTTCATAGATTATGATTTGATGTTTATAAAACCCAACTATTTTCATTGGTTATGATATGATGTATGTTTTCTAGAACGTGCTTGTAAGATTTAATTATGTGATGGGTCAGTCCTATATCTTCCTCCAATGTAATGGGTAATGAAGGATGACTCATGAGTATTAATGTTATGTGTTCACTTGATTACATGTTCACCATTTTATGCTTAAAACATAGTTACATGTCCCTATGTTTATGTGTAAACTTGATTACATGTTCACAATGTTATGAGTGATACTTATCATGTGTTCACAATGTTATACATGGACCTTTTTTCATGTTCATATGATTAGGTGTGAATCTAATACATGTTCACAGTGTTATGCATGAGCCTAATCACATGTTCACAAAGTTATGCAAGTACCTTTTTTCATGTCCATAAGGTTATGTGTGAACCTAATTACATGTTCACAATGTAATTCATGGACTTGTTTGAATTCCCATAAGCTGATGTGGGGGCTTTATTTCATGTCCTTAACATAATGAGTGAACCTATTTCTACTTATACATGTTCAAAATGTTCTAAAAATGTGCAAGCCACGAATTCCATGTATTATTCATATGTTATGGTTTCATTACTTATTCTCTTAATTATCATACAATATATATCTTATGAACTACCAATATTTATAATGATCTATAATATGTGGGTTATGCTATTCCAAAGTTATTATCAAGTTCCATACCCTTTTTTCATGTCATGATTATGCATTCCCTTTATTTACCCTTACTAAGAATCTAAGCTCAGCCCTTTCTATTGATTCCTTTACACAGGTTATGAAGAGTGTTTTTAGGTGGAATTAATAAAGCTGGAGATCTTTATGAGAGATGTTGAATATCCTTCACTAGGATAGATGATTTTATTTCCTTGATTTCAAATACATAAAACTATTAGAGTCCTTGAGCTTGTATTTTTTTTATGTACTGAATATTCATCTAAAATGATGTGATATCCATGTATGTTAAGCATGGTTAATTATAAGAACCTTCCTAAAGTGTCTCTCATGATCCTCCTTGGATATTGAGTTTACTAGGATATCATCATCGAAAACCTCCACAAAGTGGTCTAATATAGGTTGAAAGACACATTTCATAAGTCCCATTAACTTTTTTTTGGAATTCATCATGATGAAGGGAATCAACATATACTAATATTGACAATAGATACATCGTAATGTCATCTTTGGTATATCCTCTTCATGTACTTAAAGTTGTTGAGTGCTTGATATGGTCTTAATCTTCGAGAACCATCACACCCCTCTCAACAGATCAAAGAGGTCATTGATCTTTGATAAATGATATATATTGTTTATAGTAACCTAGTTCAGGTGTTGATAATCCAAATATAAACTAATTCTCTCATCATCCATCTTAGTGAAAACATTGTGGCTATCCATGTGGAAATAATAGGTCTCATAAATAACATCCTCGATAAGTCCTCCAACTACACCCTTGACTCTTAAAGCGTTATGGGAGCTATAAGACATTATGGTGTAGATATCCATGTCATCCTATTGTGTAATTCCATATATAATTGCATCACTAATAGGGGAACTATGTTGGTAATGTCCTTAGGGAAGATGTCCCCATACTTATCAACCACCATAGGAAACAGGTATCCCATAGCATCAAATTCTATAATATTTAGTCCATCCAACTGATGAGTAATCAAATACACTCTCCCATTTATGATATTATACTACTATTTTTGGTATTCCTCTCACCCATGATGGAAAATCGTGTCCCATCACTGTGGACACATCACATCCACTCCCAGAAATAATAAATCTGGGAATGAACTCTGCATAACTTGTCTATAAATATGATGAAATTGTAAGGCTTCATTACTGTGATAAAGAGATAAAAAATGAAAACTTCTCCTCCAAGAATTAGATCAACTATCAATAAATGTTATTGATAATTGTGTATCCTCATATTGAATTATCTAATAACAATGATCATTCTAAGGTATTAACAAAAATCTCTAAGTCTCAGACTAGGGATATGGCTAGAAAGCAATAACTCACATTTGTATTTATTAGCACAAAAGATAATGCATAAAATACCTATATCATACCTTATATCATCCCTAGATCCTTAGGTTCATTGGACTCCACTAGAAATAGTTGTCATGTCCCCTACCCCCAAACTCCATAAGCCATGCGCAAACAACCTGGTGTTGGCGGTAGTAATACGTCAAACTATCTGCCTCCTCCAACAGCTCCACCCAAACCTCTACCATGTATGTCACCCTGAAGACATCCATTCTCCCAACCATTTCTCTTCCTAGTTGGCCCATAATCTTTCTTATTGTAAGATATATGATAGGTAATACAATATTGAAAAATATGTCCCTAACAATCACATGAGAAGCACTACATCAGCCATAGTAGACTATATCTATAATAAGAGACCTGGACCAATGATCCATTAACCTTGGATAATATCTTGATTTGTCTAGAAGGCCTAAATCCCTAAGACTACCATTATATACCATCATCCAAGGTTTCTACACGTGGGTTCCCGCTACGTGCTCCCACTATTGGCATTTTCTCTACCAAGAAGCTCTCTACAAATAAATCCCACTCGAGCACTCCATCATAGGTGGGAATTAAAAGAGATGTCACCAAAGCCCTAATATCATGGGTATTATCTATGATATATGGTCTATGTCCTAAATAATGGATCTCACACCATATTCTTGGGGTATTGTGATATACTAGTAAACCTCGCTACATACTCCTCCAATATTAAACATCAATGATGTAGATGTAGAATCTCATGGATGGGTAACGATTGCAAAGTTTCCAGATTGAAGTAATCCCAAAAGAAACACTCAATGTATGACTAATAGAGAGTTTTATTTTCATGTCACTGAGTCACCATACTCCACCATCACCAATAATATCCCTAAATATTATCATTTTTTAGGATCACCATCTGATCTACATGAATCCTTATGCGATGGAAAATTAGGAGACATTATCAAGATATTACATAGCCACATGGGGTTTTAGATCATCCCAAAACCATAGATGTCTCTAAATCTAGAACTCATACTATGCACTCATCCTTTATGCATCCTCATATAGTAATGATAGAGATAACTACTACTCAATGGGTGGTGGAATTACTGAAAATCCACCCATAGGTACCACCTCTAGTACAGGTTCATGTACCAAGGACATGTCACTCAGCAGATGATCCTCATGATTAGATAGTGGAATCCTAAGTAGCTGTCTTCATGGAGGTATCTAGAAATAAAAAATATATACCTTGGAAAAAAGAATATATTTGAGGAGCTTTCTCAAAAAGATATTGGAAACCACTACCTATTCAAATATTATTCATATACTAATTCATTCCCATATAACAAGTTTTTACATATACCAAGTAAACAAGATGGTAATTGTAGTTCTAGTGAATGGATATGTCAATAACTACACCATCAATGGACACCCCAGCCTAAAACTTGGACCCAAAACACTTTATCATTATTTACATAAATCTTAAACCAATATCTCCACTAGAGAATAATCTATTCTATGTTCCTTAAGTAGAATTGGATCTTCTGATACAACTCTATCATGAGCTGACTCGCTAGGGAATGCATGGCTAGTGATAAGCCATGTTTGAGTACCCCAAGCCTACTGCTATTAGGATAAGGGATGGAGACCAATATTGAGTATGCATAAACCTTATATGGGATGTATTATCCTTATGTACCTATACACACATATAGATCTAAAATTATATAATTTTGAAAAATTAAAATCAATAGATACCATAAATTCAAGAACAATATCTATACCACATAATAGTATGATAAAATTTCATAAATTGATAATTGGGAAAAATAAAAACCCAACTAAAAACTACCGAGAGTCCAAGATGTTCAGAACGAGTGGAACACTATCAAATGAAACCACCAAAAAACGCATTGGTCTGTCTAGTTCAACTATGCTCTACCTAAACCTAGTCCTCATAGGAAACTATCAAAAGGGTCGTCATCTAGATAAGACACAACATATGTGGGAAGATACTATTCATGAGTGATTATAAAAGTACCTAGTGTGATACCCTAAAATGACTAATCATAAATCATCATGAGTAGTTAGCTCATAAAAAATATAGTACTAATCAAAACCTAGATATTATCATAACAAACAACCACTATAAACATGTATCAGTTAATACTAAAAACCTTATGATAATACTTGAGGATTCTAGGTATTTCTCATTCTAGAAGTACCCACTCCATCATCCATGCTATCACATGTGTTTCTCATCCAAGTGATCATGATCATTGGATCACATAAGATATCATCATCAGGGTTGGGGATCCCTCAAAAGGCTATTGGGGGACACCACATACCCTAATGGTTCTACCTACTATATAGTTGATCAACACCAATTTCATAGTGGTCACACCAATTCCACAAAACCCACAAAGGAATTATAAAGGATCTCATCCTATCCAAAACAACACAAACGGAGGGGATCAAAATATTTTTCCAAGGATGTAATGTCACATTGTACCCTTCTATGAAAGTAAAATGGTATCAAAGTCAACTAGACCTGGTCTAAACTAAAGATATTAAGGGCTCCAAGACATCTTGAAGGAAGTAAATGACGTGTATTTGGAGTATATAGCATGAACTGATAAACATGGACCTTCCTATGTCTATTCCAATATTCCTCTTCCCCAACCTATTTACTTAAGACATGCCCATTTATCTGTTCATGTCAATGTACCTAACTATGTTTGAGTATTGGTTCATGCTTAGGTAGTCTTCTCATGTCTTCACATCTCATCATATAAAAGTCTACGTACTCATATAGTACACACATAGCCACTATATATGAGTCACATAGAATGTGAATGTTGTCACATGGAATGTGATATATAACTTCCAGGGAAACCCTTTCTCTATGTCTAGGGGGTCCCACATGATGTGTAATTTCGTATTATAAACTTTGTAATGTGGGATTTTCAATATCCTGTGTAACCTCACACATCTTGGAATTCCATTACATTCACCACTAATTTAGCTAATAGAACTTAGATATGTGGTCAGTGGGAACCCATTTCATTTCTAGTGGCTGGAATTTGGTTATCAAACTTCTTGATGAATCCCACACCATGTCATTCTATTTCCACAACATGATGTCATCAAATGTCAATAGGAAAAATTAGAACCCTCATTTTGAACTGGTCTTCTTCTAATCATCCTCTATCACTACACCAAGATCATACCTTCAATCACTAACCAAAGCCATTTTATTGATCCATTTAATCGAAGAAAATTTTCTCAACAATCCAATACCTATTATTCGATGAAAAGCAGGCCAAAGAAATTTCCCATGAATAATTTGTGAAGAAATAGTGGACAAAACCATAAACAAAAAACATGAAGAATAAACCCCATCCTTTTTTTCATTTTAACCTCAATCTGTTTTCATATAATAGATTAATGAAGATTAATAATCAACAATGAATAAATAAATCTACTATAAAATAATATATTATTTATGTGAGAATCAATTCGTGTTTTTGGAATTGATCTCTGTTCAACATGGGATAAATGAAAAGTATGAATCCATTCAAAAAAATCCTACCTTAATTTGGATCAGTTATTGGTGAAGAATAATCAAGCACCACTATCATTAGCAAGATACACAAGTTGCATTGGCGAATTTGGTCCTCCTTTATTTATCAGGATCCATTTTATTTGTAAGATCTTCTCAAATTCCACCTCTCGATCTCCATGGTTATATTTATTATAGTAATATTTTATCCTAGAAAAATATTTATATGTAGAGTCGGGTCATGGAAAATTAATAAAATAAATAGATTTAATTAATTAATTTATTTAAAAATTCTTCGACGGATGTGCCCAACTCGAGCATCTCGTTCCCTCAATGGTTATATTGTGCCTAGGGTAAAACACACATATTAGACTCAATGAAGGCCTCAAATTTCCAATAGAATACTATTTTATGGATTTAATCCACATTTTTAAAAAAATTTCAAGTGTGTGATAATAATATATTTAATATTTTATTCAAATATCAAGTATGTGCTCATTGACTATCGGAATATCATGTCGTATCAGTGCATGGCTCTGAAAATATTAATAGAAATATTTTAAATATTACATGGAAAAATAGAGATATTACACTCTCCTCAAATTATGGATTTTTTCTAAATAATAAAAAAGGACAACTCAAAAAATATTTGGTTACTGAGAATGCATTGGTTATCCAACTCCAAAGTACTCCCCTTAAGATTCTAATGTTTCCACTGAACATGCACCAATGGAATCACTTAAATATGGGGGATACCCTTTTGTCGATCCTTAATCATCACCCAACACTCTAAAAAGGTAGATCCATCCTCTAAGACTATCTAACCACATTCAATAATATGTGATGTATTGTGAATATACCTCCTCCACTACTACATGTGGAAGATATAATTTACCTGATCCAACTTTCGTGGTAGATTTCAGAAATACACCACCTATTTGAATCAATGAAATATTTGGGAAGGAAAATTGAGTCTTAGAGATATCTTGCTTCCTAGGAAAATTATTCATAATACACATTGATTTTAGAATATGAGGAAAAAATGGTATCCCTCATAGAACTCCAAAGACCTCTGTCATCACTCCACATCGGAAGACTGACGACTATGTGTAGTCCTCATCAGATATTGGATGATGTGCCCCTTATCTATCATATTGTGAACCATCTTTGGGCTCTTGAATGATAACTCTCATGTGTCATTACAGCATATTGGTGACTTGTAGGGTCTCATGTACAAGGCGTCAAATGGATCCATACTGATGGTTGAGTGGTATCTGTTTTTTATGAAATCTCCCCCATGCATAGGTTATCCTCCCAACCATGGACAAATTATAACATGCAAACTAGCAGAATATTCTCAAAAAATGGAATGGTCTAGTAAGTCTGTTTATCATTTTGGTGTTGAAAATCTATTTTCAAATATAACTAAGACCCAAAGGCCTCATGAATGGATCTCCTAAATCATGACATGAGGTGAGCATTGTGGTATGAAATAATTTTTGAGGTAACTCTATGGATATGGATTGTATCCAACAAATAATTGTTTTCAAAGATCTCTACTAAATTTATGTCTTGAATAGGAAAGAAGTTGGAAAACATGGTGAGTTTTTCTATGATCAACCACGTGGCATCGTGTCCTCTAGATTTACGTGGTAAACCTATCATTATGTCCATGGATATCCCATCCCACTTCTAATCTAGTGCCTCAAGGGACTAAGCTAGACCTCCTTGAACCTGGTGCTCATCCTTCAACTACTAAAAAGAGAAGCATTGAGAGTAAAACTCCACTACACACTCTTTCCTTACTTGCCACCGAAACTAGAGTCAAATATCCTGATACATCCTTTCCACACATGGATATACTGCCAAAGTGGAGTTATGATTCTCCCTCATCACCTCCTCCTACAACATCACTTGTGCCATCATTCATCCTCTGAAAAGGATCACATGCTCCCCACCTTCTGAAAATCCATCAACACTATATCTAGTGGATATCTGAGTATGTATGGTCTCACAGTATCTATCTCTATATCTAGCTTCCCTAACATACAATAAAAGTGGTGGAGTAAAAACCATCAACTGATTATATGAAGAATTATCCATTTTCAGAGAGGAGAACTGAAACAAGGATAACTTCTCTGAATCATTGACCAACAAATGAGAATAGCATTTCTTAATAAGGGAATCTTTCACCATTATCCCCTTATAATGAGTATAGACTATTTCAATGTCATTTTACTGGCGGAACTCTATCTGTCTCTTTTGTCTTCAGTAAAGATTCATTTGAGATAAGATATTCTTAAGACTCTTATAGTCAGAGTAGATGAAAAAACGTTCACCCAAATGGCAGTGTCGCCAAATATTTAAGTAAAATACTAGCGCTACCAACTCAAGATCATTGGAAATATAGTTAAAATCATGTTTTTTCAAATACCAATAACCATAGAAAATCACATCCTACCTTTTCATTAGAAAAAACCACGTCTGGTCCTCGTGGTATTTTAGAACACTGTAATCGACACCCTACTATGGAAATCTCATTAAGGTTACGCTCTTAAACCTCTAACTCAAATCCTCACAAGCATGTGGGAACCATTATATCCAAATGAAAGGCTGCCCATTCCATGTCTAATCAATTATATGTGAGATAGCCTAGAGAAATTAGGAACAAAAATCAAGTAGTATCTAGTTAAACCATGTAAACTCTTCACCAACGTCACACTCTTGGTGGACCCAAATCTAACATTACCTCGACCTTTGCTGGGTCCATTGCCACACCATCAGTTTAGATGACATGTCCTTGAAGTTGGACGTCCTGAATCGATAAAAAAAATTATTTAGATTCCAATAAATCTGGTTCCCTTGGAGTATTTCAAGAAGCATCCTCCAGTGTCTTGTGTGTTCCTCCTCGGAATCCTAGTGCACTAGGATATGATTGATGAGAACTACCAAAACACAGTCTAATAAGGGATGAATGATTCCCATTCAGTGATCCCATGAACATTGATGGGGAATTAATCACTCCAAATGGAGTCAAAAAGTACTCATAATAATCATAGTGACATATTAATTTCATATTTATAATTTAATCATCCCTTGAAAATAAATGGTGATTGCCTAATCAATGGTCAATCTTCAAGAACCATCACCCCATATAAACTATTCCAAGAGGCTGTCGATCCACAGAAGTGGATAATTATTATTTATAATATCCTTGTTAAGGAATATATTATCCATAAAAAACCTAAATCTGTCATCTTCCTTCATTGAAAAAAAATATTGGGGTTTTTCTGGGGGAAGCACTCGGTGTCACGAAGCCCTTCCTCTACAAGTCCTCCAACTAGACCATCTGCTATCAAGGATCACACGATCCATCAGATATATTGGTGCATATATCGGGATATTATGTGGGGGTAATTTGATGTATAATTATATCATTTAGAGGGTAATTAAGTCCCTGAAATCCTTAATAATGACATCCTCAAACTCTACCACCACCATAGGAAACTAGTAGCCCATTGCACCAACTCCTCCAAGAGTCATTCTTCAAAACTGGTGAGTAATTACATGAAATATAAATTTTAAGAGTTCATCTTTATCTTCTTTTGTTTCCTTCTCACCCATTAATTAAAACCTCATCCCATAAAAATTAACACACCACATCCTCTACCAGACATAGTGAATATATTCATGAACTACGGGTATCCATTCAATACCTAAAATAATTTCAAAAGGCATCATCACTAATAAAAATATATCTAATATGAAAAAATTACCCCAATGTATTGGGTCACATTGTCAGTAGAAGTGTCTAATCCCCAGGTCACCTCCTATGAGAGTCTCCAAAACCAATGGTTGATTCAAGGTCTTGATAAGAATATTTAATTCTCTAACCAGGGAATTGGAAATATGTAATTATTCACACCTGTATCATTTATTACTATATATTTGGTATAAAAGTAATAGATAGTACCTTTTATCATCACTAAGAGCCTTGAGTTTATATTCATCCACTGTATATTGTTATCCTCGAACCTCCCCACCAACTCCCTAAGCCTGGATAAGACCACCTGGGTGTAGTAACAGTGATAATTCAAACCCTCTTCCACCTCTAAAAACTCTACCCACTCTTATGCCACATATACTAACATGTGGACCTCCATTATAATACCTATTCCATTTCATGGGTGGTCCCTCAACAATATCCCCATAATCTGTATGATTTATCATACAATGTTGGGCGATATGTCCTTGACCATCACATGGGAAGCACCGCCTCTACCTCCGCTGAGTCAAGCCATCCTGAGAGCCTTAAACTGTTAATCCTTGGTCTTGGTAACCTCTCTTGAAGTGTATGTATTTCTAGAGTCCTTGATACTATCATAATCTACTAGTTTCTGAGGTATATACTTTTAGTTACCCACCACCAGCACCAACTATTGGCTTCTTCCCTTGGAAGAAGATCTCCATATCTAAATCATATTTGTGCACTCCAGCATTGGAGGGAATGGACAGATTTATCACTAACTCCCTAAAATATCATCATAATTCCGACTCAAATGTATGTTCCATGACTAATTAATCTCACTTCATATCCAAAGAGTATTTTGATAGATTATTAAACCCCTCAGAATAATCCGTCATGGGAATAATTCTCTACAGTAGATATAGAATCTCTTGGATGTGTACTAATCACAAAAAGTACCAATAGAATTCTGCCTTTAATATATACTAAAATTCTGACAATGATGTATTTTCTTCATGTTTCTGAGTCTCTATAATTCACTAAATCTCAATGGATTCCTAAAGAAGACTCACTATGAGAACTTCCATCTGATCATAAGAAGTCCTCATCAGGTGTAAAATGTTTGTGACTGAGTGTAGATAGTCCATAGCCACATGGAGGTCTGGATCACCCCAAAAACAGTGTGAATACTACCTCTAGAACTCATGAAATACACTCATCCTATGTGCATCCTCATATTTTTCATTCAAAACTAACTCCTAATCAATAGTTAGTAGAATAAATAGTAAAACACTTTGAGCTACCACCTCCACTACAGGTCCCAGTACTGAAGACTCATCACTCAACAAGTCATCCTCATGATCACATAGTGGAATCCAAGTTGGGCATCAGCACAATGGTGTACTCAAATAAAAAATATGTAACATGGTCAATGATTTTATCTTGGGAGTTGACAGAAAAATGATATGGAAATAAAAACCCCATTCATATCTGATGCATGAACCAATTTTTTCCATAAAACTAGCATCTATATGTACCGACTAGAAAACAAGGATGTAAAATTCATAGTGAATGGATATGTCGGCCTCCTCACTAACACTGGAAACCCTAGACTAATAGATGGACTTAAATGACTTTACCAATATTTCTATACATCCCAAACAAATCTCAAAGATAGGAAAAAAATCTACGCTCCACTCCTTAGGTAGATTTAACTCCTCTAATACAACTCTGTCATGACCTAACTCATTGGGGCCTTCTAGGCTAGTGATAAGCTGAGTGTGACTAACCCAAGCCCACATCCAATATGATAGGGTCTAGAGACTAACACTGAGTAGGTATAACCCATACATGGGAGGAATCATCTTAATGTACAAATACACATGCACATGTAACCAATCCCATATAATGCTGAAAAAGTAAAAGAAACTAATACCATAAATTAATTCCCAAAATCTATCACAAATCCGAGTATGAGAAAATTACAGAAAGTGATAAGCGGTCTATATACATTCTAATCCAAAAACTATAGACACTCCAACCTACTCAGTATGGGACCACTATCAAATGAAACCATCTGAAAAACAACTAGGTATGTCTACCTAACTATGCATAACCTTCACCTTATCCTCCAAGGACACGCTCAAAAGGGCCATTTTCTATATAATACGTGACATTTTTGAGAAAATCCCATTTATGAGGGAGTATAAAAATACATGGTAGGACACCCATAAATCAAAATTAATAATTCATCAATATAGTTATCTCATGAAAACAGTATTGTAATAAAAAAATTCCATATATACTCTTAATAAAAAACTATTCTCAAGTGGTTACAACCAATATTTATAGAAATAGGATAATGCTCAAGGACTCAAGGTATGTTCTAGTTCTAGGGGTAACAATGACACAAGCCATTCTATCACTGGTGATGCTCATCTCTGAGGTCATGATCATTATATCCTATCGAAAATATACTCATTGAATCTAAAAATACTTCATCATCTAGGTATGGGATCACTCCTATGGTTTCTATGGGACACCATAAACCCTACTTGATCTGCTAACTTGATAAGGGATTTATTCCCTATTAATTGTGGCCATCAGGATACCATGAACCCCACCTCGGAATGATAGATGATCCCACCCTAGGACCATATGGGGTGCATCGAACTCTGTCCATATTTTAACTTATATAGGGGGTCACAATCCTTTTTTGAATACAAAATGTGACATTTTACCCTCATATGAATGTGTCAAGGTATCTCACTCAACTATACCTATTATAAACTAAATAGATAATAAGATCTAAGAAATCTATGAGGAAGTACATGGCCTCTATATAGGGTATATGATGTATATATATAATAAAGGCATGACCATGTTTATTTACATGTTCCTCTACCCAAGACCATATACTCTATAAATTCCCATGTATCAGGACATGTCTGTCTTCATGGATGGGTCTGAGTACTTGGTCATTCCAATGTACTCTACCCATGTTCATGTTTCTAGCCATGTACATGCCATGGTACTCCATAATTACAAGCTGATCCACCATCCATGGGTCACATGGTGTATTATAGGGGCCACACAGTGTGTGGTATTTAACATCCTCCAAAACCATAGCACCCTATCCTAGGGGTCCCACATGACCTATAAATTCAGATTACGCACTGTGTAATGTGGTATTTTCCAGATCCTTTAAAACTTCATGTTTCTTCTTCTTCCATCATTTTCACCACTGATTTCTCCGATAGAACTCTGATATGGGGTCGAAAAAACCAATGCCATCATTGGTGTCCAGAATTTGGGCCTTGAACAACTTGGAAAATCCACACTGATCTGTACCATTGCCACACCACACGGTTGTCACATGTAACTGAAAATATGAGAATCCTTAATCTAAACTGGTCTACTTCTGATCATCGTCCATCACTACACCTTGATCACACCCTCGATCATAAACCTCACCAATGATATTGATCTATATCACGGAATAGTGGTTGCGCGACAATCCAATATTTGGTATTCATCGAACTATGATCCAAACGAATTGTCCATGATGAACGTGTGAATAAATGGGGGAAAAATGAAAAATATATATTTGAGGAATGAACCTTGGAATTTCATCATTTTAAACATGATCCAATTGTTTAGTATAGACAAATGATGTGGAATAATCAACATCGAGTAAATAAATCAACTATAAATTAAATCAACCATCAATGCATGAATCAATTCTTGTTAATGGAATTGATTCGCATTCTACATGGGATAAATAAACTGGATAAATCCAAATAAAATAAATGTACCACCATTATATGGATCAATATTTTGAAAATAAAAAATGGGTGTTTCTATCATTAGATAGATCCACAAGCTATATTGGTGAATATGATCCTCGGTTATTAATCGGGGTTCATTTTGTTTTCAATTATCTCCCCCAATGACTCCTCTACATCCCCAGGGTTTTGTTGCTAAGCATGATATTCAATCATAATCGAATATTTATAGGCAAACTCAGCTCTTAGAAAAGATAAAAATTAAATAAATTTTATTTATTTATTTATATAAAAATAGACCGATAACCATTCCCAAGATAAGAATCCGACAAACGGTAAGGTTACATCACACCTATTGTAAAACAAACATTTTGGACTCAATGGTTTTCTTATATTTCTAATTTGAGACACTATTATGGATTTCTTCTAATTTTATGGAAAGATATGCAAGTGTGTTATTAATATATTTAGTATTTCTAATAAACATAAATTTTCGGCTCACAGGGCCTATAAATGTCGTACCGTCTCAAGGATTAAGTCCAAAAATATATGATGATATATTTCAATGCTTAAATGGAAAAAAACCAGTGCATTAATTATATATAAGAAGAAATATTTAATCAAGGGAAGATAAGTCATGGTATTATTGTGTTGGGTTCAAGAAAGACTATTATGCCATAAGTTAGGTTTAGGTTATCATCCCCACCATCAACACGACACAATTGGGGTTACTTATGTATATGTACAAGTAAATATATATGTAATCATTGGAGGATTAAGTGATTATGAATTAGATGAAACTTTAAGGTCGAGGTTTGACCTTTTTATTCTTCCTCAATAAAAAAATTTAGTTTCCTTCTAGTATAATTATAGACATATAATTACGCAAAATTATATTACAAGAAAAGGCACTAAAGTTTGGATTTCAGTAGTATCCTTTTCAACTTTAATATATGGGATAACGAATATTTTGAGTGTGTAATTCATTCAGGAGGTATAGTGTAAAGAATCATATATTTGAATATATATTTATATGTAAACTGTGTATGCTATTTTAGAAATAATATAAATCATATACTTAAAATTATATTTTTTTACAAATTCATATTTTAATAATATTAAAATTTATGAGATAATAATTAGTCAATAATATGACATTTATATTCATAATTTTTCTAGGATTATTGTGTGTAATAATTTTATTAACCAATAAATAATTTTAAAATATATTATCAAACATAAAACCATATTTATGACAATTAAATTTCAATGTACAATGAGAATGTTAAGGTAAAACTATCCACTATAAAATATAGGTCCTTCTTTATAATATGAAAGAAAAAAAAACATTCTTACCATAGATATAATAAATAATGTTATAAAGAAATAACATTGAAAACTATAAATAAGAACACTATGGGAAATTAAAAGAAATATAAAATAGAAATGTTAAAGTATGCCTTGTCATGATTTTAAATGAAAAGTGATCCTCTAAGGATTATCAAAAAGAGATGTAAACAATTTAAAATTTAGGAATAAATTTTTTAAGTGAAATAAGAAGATGTGATACACTCATATTTAAAGATACATATAGGGAAAATATGACCATTAAAATGGTGTAAGTGTTTCAGGTATCTATTAAAAGTGTTGTTATCCCTTAAGGGAAAATATATTTTTAAAACTTTTCAGATAAAAGTAACATAATTTAAAGAAGTTGTATTTTAATATCACCAAATTAGGTGTTTTATTCTGATTTTTAATCATGAAATTATATTCATAATGAAATATTATAATAAGAGACATAAAAAATAGAAAAATTATTAATAAGAATATAACTAGATTATAATAATTTAAATTAATATAGAGAATATACATATATTATTATTGGTAATGAAGTATTTAAATTAATTATAAAGCATAAAGTAATTCTATTTATAAACATAAAATGAATTTAGTGTGACATAGGTATTATAATATTTTAAGAATATCTATTTGAAGTAATTTTTAAGTTATAAAGAAAAATGGAAAACCAACACCTAACTCCTAGGGGAGATCAAGCTATCCATGTAAATGGATAGTAATAATTAACCCAAAGAGTAGGTGTGGAAGCATGGAAATTTGAGAAGATTAGGTGGAGGTGAAGTAGTGTGCATGAATAACATGCCTACAGAATGCGCCCAGGAGTATCGGTCACTTAGTGGGGGTTATCCATTAAGAAAGTGTATGATGTGTGAAGCCCATAGTATTCTTGGTTACTCCCAACTAGTAGGGAGGATGTATGATTTAATTTATTATGTGAGAAAAAGATGAATTATTTTCTAATTTTGGTTTTAACTGAGTTGTGTACAATTCCTCCACTTATAAAAGTATGCATAAAATAACAGCAACCTGATTCGATTTGCGT
Organism: Viscum album; assembly: GCA_963277665.1. Lineage (NCBI taxonomy): Eukaryota > Viridiplantae > Streptophyta > Magnoliopsida > Santalales > Viscaceae > Viscum > Viscum album. The sequence continues at coordinate 204,349,919 of OY728121.1, forward strand.
GAGCTGTATAATCAAACCCCTGATGGGTTATCTTTATTCATCCTCCCACATGAAACTACAAAATATCATTATGTATATATATATAATAATAGATTTTATCAAGATATGATAATTCATGTTATTATTGAGTGGGGGTAAGATAAGGCCCTCTCAGCCATAAGAATGGTTTAGGTTGTCATCTGCATCTTTAGTAAAACAGTACATGGGTTGCCTATGGACTGTGTGTGTGTGTGTCTATATATATATAGACACATTTATACACATCTGTATTCATCTAAGTAATATGGGATTGTGAATTATATGAATATGAAATATCGAGGTACAATCATTTTTTTCTTCTTCCCTGAATGAATGCAGTTCTCTTCCAATATATTTATAAACATATACATATACATATGTATACATATATATATATGTGTGTGTGTGTGTGTTTGTGTGTGTCTTAATCGATATACATAAAAGTGAGGCATAAGGACCCTCAATGAAGTTTGAATATCATTAAAAGACATTGTTTTCTTATTTCATTGTATTATTTCATGGTTTTAAGTTATATATATATATAATTATGCAATTTTGGGAACCACACATCTAATTTTAAACAAAAAAAATAAATAGAGACATCTAGTATTGGGGTGTAGGCTATTCACTAGCCTTGGTGAGAAAGAGAAGGATTCAGACAAATCCACTCTTATTTTTAGGAATAAATCCATAATTGTTAAACATTATTCTATATTGAAAATATCACATATTCAAATAGGTTATAAAATATCTCTTATGTGTTCAAAGAACGATGCTCTACACAAACTCAAAATACATGGATTTCATTAGTTTTAGTTGAAGAAGAGAGAGGGAGATAAGGAGAGTGTGTCATAAGAACTACCTTTAAGAAGGATATCTACTAATGATGAGAGATAGAAATGTTTGGAAATATTTTGTTGATGAATTAAGGTAATGGGAAAATATTTTGAATTAATATTTTAAATTTTATAAACCATCATTGAAATGATGAAAAATATTTTTAAAAGTTTATGTTTTATGTTATTTCCAATCCATGTTATTAAGATAAAAACTCATTCAAATTTAACACTTCATCTGAAAAATTATTTATTTTTTGTTTATAAAAAATAAAACACCAACTTAGGGGATTTTTTTTAAAAAAAATATCTAGTTCCAAACTATTTTAATAAATTTAATTTTATTATTTTATTCTTAAGAATAGTTTTTAGTTGATTATCTATATTATTTTTTCAAATTAAAACACTCTCGATTAATTTTGAATTATTGAGTATTATGAGTTTTTGAAATTATCATTTCATGATAAAAATGTTTTATTTTGGAAACTCACATGCTCATTATTTATTAAAAATATGTTTTCCATGGAAAATATATTAACGTCACAAATAAATATCTTTCATGTATGTCATTGATGATTAAATACTCTATTAACATGAATTATTTTATTTCCATATGCATTCCATGTATTTTTAATGAATTCCCGATCTAAAAATTCATTTTAGTTTATTTTATTTGTTTAATAAAACTCACATATATATATATACATGTTTGTATATATGTATATAATTTTTTTTTCAAATATTTACCTCCAGGTTTTATGTTTTAAATCAGTTTTGATATAAAACTGTAGTGAAAAAAAGGGGGAAAGCTATACATGTTTTACTAAAAATTGGAACTCAAAAATTGTAAATAGATATTGATTGGGGGGTTAACTCAATCTTTAAGGGAATTTTTCCATGATGTAATATGTAGGACATATATAGAAATTAAATTCTTTTGTTTCCTAATGGTTTTATTTTTTAATATTATAAATATTTTTCTAAAAATCATGGATTTATTTAAATATTTGTTTTCAAATATATCAAAAAAAAATTATTTGATAAACAAAATTATAATTTCTTGGATAAAAAAATTCAAGGTTTTGATTTAAAGAATGAAATTTTTGTTATTTGAGAATATTTTCATTTTATCCTCATGATATGCATTTTCTAAAAACCCCTTGTGGATAATTTAGTAAAAAATAAATTTTATGTTTTTAAAAAAATTTACATAAAATGAATGTTTATAGTTTTAAAGGAAAATGAATTAAAAATTATTATATGAAATTTCAATGAAATAGATATCTCAGTTTTCAAAAATCACATACTAAGACTTTTTCTCACATCAGGGTTAAAAATATTCCCCATTGGGATTTTTTATGAGTATATATTTATCTAGAGATAGGTATTAAATACATAGATTTAGTTCGAGAAAATCAGAAGTATGAATCATAGATTTTGTTTGATATCTATATGTATATATATATATATATATTTGATTGAGATATTTTTTAAAAATATATATTATATTACTAAAAATATCTATACATAAAATATCCATCAAAATATAAGTAATGTTTATATTTCATTGATATTAAATATTATATTTAATATATATATATATATAATTTATTTTTAGCACTAAACTCAAGAGAGAGGGTCAGGGATGTTATATATTCTATTATTTTGGGTTCTGATCACATTGAAATTTGTTCTTTTCTTTCCATTACATGTTAAGGTCTAGGTTTTCTTTTGTGATGTGTTTGGATTGGGATAGAATTATCTACTTATGAAATGATATCACGTCATAGATTATGGATTATGAAAACAAAAAGAATCGACCAACCTAAGATATAACACCACCTAATATAAAATTTCCATAATTATTATTTGAGTAGCATGGATTTCATATTCATACATTCTAATGACCTTTTATGTTCAATTATTTATTTTATTCATAAAATCAATACATAAAAAATTAGATATTACCTCAAAGTTTACATTTCTCCCATAAACATAGGATTATAAATTTACACCCTCATTTCATTATAGACACTTTTCATTCCTTTAAGATGAGTCAACGTAGTAGAAATATTTACCTTTCTATTGTTCCTACACATCCTTAGATCCTGTGATATTTTTTATGTGAAATTGGGGAAAAAGCTCAGTATGGGACATAAATATAAATGAATCCTTTTAATCTAGGGAAAATATTAAAACAATTAAAATATCCTTTTTCGAAATAGACATTAAGCGAGTAAAATAAATAATAAACACATGTGAAAATAATCCCCTACCCAAAAAACCCATTAAACTCATAGAAATAATATAAAACCCATGAATGAGTCTTAAGAGAGTATGGGAACACATGAGAATATATTTTCTTCAAAACAAATATTTCACATTTAAATTCTCATATAATATTTTCATTCATAATATTATTTTTATTTAGAAATGATTGATAAAATAGAAATGCCATGAAGGCACCTTTTTAAATGATTCCTTATCAAAATAATATTTATATTTACATATTTATACATATATATATAATGAAAATATGATGATTACACTTTCCCATTGTTTTATCACTCTCACTACCCATTTCCATACATCTTATTGTCATCCCTTCTGTAGGTCAAGTCATCTAGGATGTGAGTCGGGCCTCAGCACTACCTTCAAAAGTCTTGTACGAGGAATAATATCCTATTTTGAAATCAATCCATACATCCATCTCATTATTTAATCGTTCACCTTGTGAAACCATCTCAATCGTAACTAGCTAGTATTTTGCAATCCCCCATAGCCCATGAAAATAAAATATACCACAAGCTATCCAAGCCCATGAAATTACATCTATAGGAATCCATAGACATCACATTTAGATACAAGTATGTATTATATCTCAAGCATTTATAGCCCACATATTAATTTATATTGAAATAGATATATATCTTATCCTCTATAGGAAATCACCCTATATCTTAATCCATTATAGATTTGGATATTCCTACACATAACTACTTCTAAAGGGAGGGCATTGGAAAGGGAGAAGCCATTAATCCCTTAGCATTGCAGAGGGAGAAGCCAACCATCCCTTACCTTTCCATCCTGTATATTGGATAACCCCCCCCCCCCAACATTTGGGTTCTGATTTCCTTACAGAAATGATAGGGGTACATTATTAAGTCATTAAAAATAGATTATTATCCTGAAAAATTCACACTAAGTGAAAGTACCAGCCTTATACTCATTTATCACTATCATAGCACTAAACACTAGTATACTACCACTAGCGATTAGGTATCAATAAATCATGAAATCATCAAGATTCATATTAGTTAATTAGAGAATTTTAAATTAATATATTTTTTTATTCATTTCCATGATTATCACTTGAACATTTCAAACTGGAGCCTACATCACAATAAACATTATTTATCTTCTCATGTTTTTCAATATCATAAATGGTAACTATAAAACAAACTCATTAAATTGTCAATTCTATTATTCATTTTTAATCAACTATGTACATTATGAATCATCCAAAACTACAACTTCCAGAATTTACTTATAGTTTAGGTCATCAAACTACTTTAAGTAAATGGAACTAATTAAATAAATAAAATTCAACCATATATCCATCAAGAAACCCTCAAGCGAGAGTAATTATATCAATGAGAAATACCCACTCTAAATAGATCCCAATCAACCCAATACAATTACTACCCCATTGTACATATTGTAATTTTTAGTCTGTTGTCAGCATTGATCATCACTGAAACTCAATCTCCAATCCCAATTTTCGTAAAAGGTTCCCAACCAAATCAATGTTTTCACCAGAAAATCAAATCCTAGAAAGGATTTAATCACCCTAGAGGACATATACATATTAACTGTAATATTTACACATATAAGAAATGGAACTAAGGCTATATAATCATGGAATTCAGGCCTCCCACAACAAATAATGGGATCGCTCAGTTATAAACTTATTTTATTTCTCAAATAACCATTTTAATTTTATCTTGAATTATCTACTTCATTATAAATATGTAATCTGCAATGTTACCAAAGAAAATGAATATATATAGATAGAAAAAAACACACATATTATTTAAGTTTTATATCCATGCTTAGTGAATTCCAAGAATAGAGAATGATTAAAAATAAAGTCTACCACACACACAAACTTACATATATATCATTAACTAATAAAAAACAAGTGGTAGTATATATAAATGAAAAAATTAATATTCTCACAACACCAAAAATTATTTAATTCTCAACCTAGAATATTCATTATATTCAAAATGTAATAATATCCATTTCAATATGTAAATTTCCAACATTGTACAAATAATTCTCAGGATAAATTTTTAAGCATTTTAACACTAAAACATGCTTACAATTTGATGCTAATATATGATATTTTCACTATGACATGTGACAATATTATTTCCTCCCCCATTGATAATTTCTAGAATAATGTTATTATTCTACAACATGTGACATCATCCTCCACTTAAATTCCTAAAATAATAATAAAATTTAGAATAATCCATTGAATTCAATTCCATATTTAATTACCATCATAGAAATCATCATCATTATAAATTATAATATAACCCGACATGTGATTTTCTAGAATTTTTAGATATGGATAATTATCTATAGCCATGATATTATTTCTAATTCAATTCTAGAAATAATAATATTAAATGAAAAATATTTTTTAACTTGAGTTCATTTTTTTCCTATTTTTTAAAAAAATTATTATTTTATTATATGATTAGGATAATCATATCTACTAAAAATTAATATAAAAAATAGTTAAAAAACACTTTTCACAAATGTAAGAGAATAATTATATCCCATTAATAGAGAATGATTATTTTGTGACTTTATATCTAATTGTACGAGAGATAAATTGAATCCTGTAGGTTTTGAAATTTTATAGAATCCTCAAATAATTTTAAATTGAATTAGAAAACATAACAAGAAAGGTTTTATATCATCATGAATTAATATAGTGCAAGTAGAAAATAATGGGAGGGAAATATATAATTTTTATAAATAACATATAATTCTCACAAATAATCTAAGAAATATTATTATAACCTCAGGTTTATTTATTTTTAAATTAGAATCGATTTTAACAACATTACATAAACCATTCAATGATATTAATTTTTAAACAAGTCAAAGATCTCATTTAGAACACATAAAAGATATAAAACACCCTTATCTATGTTTATATTCCCTTTGATATAGTTATAATTACATTTCTAGTCAAGATGAAGAGGAAAAAAGGGATGTTATGGAAAAAAGGAGATTTACGTGTTCCAGAAGCATGCATTACATAAGATTAGATTGGTTTTACACGTAGACAAATTGGTTACCCTTATATGATCTTAGGAAACTATGACATAACTTTTCCTGAGCATAGGAAACCTGAAAACCCCTTTATGTTGTAAAGGAACTGCAATTTCATAGCACTTGTAAATTTTAACTAATTGTTACATATTTATAGGTATTTCAAAAAACCCATCACATAGAGATCAAAAAATGAACCTAAATAAAGTAATAAATCTTTACCTTTAATCAAATATGGGGGTATACAAAAGGGTTCTAAAAAACATTAAAAATAATTACTATTAATAATTAAACTAAAAATTGAAAATTGAAAATGGATCTAGGTACCCTCTCGACACCTCTAAGCCAAGGGAAAACACAAAGGGAATGGTTTTGTAAATATGGTACCATAAATTAAATATATCTCAAACAATTAAAATCCCCAATAGTTTAAAAAAAACATTGAAGAATATAATTTTTTTTGAAAAATCTCCACATGAGATACCAATCAAGGATCTCTCTAAGATAAGATCACAACCATCCCACAAGAGGAAAAAATATCATAACCATGAAACATTAACAACCAACCACATATCAAGACTCTAAGGGAGATACCCTTCAAATAAGGTAAAGTACATAAACATGAATGAAATCATATAAGTAAATTGATCTCATAAAACAACAATGATAACCTCATACTCTCAATAAAGATAAAAAATCATAAACAACACGTGGGATATTGAGCTCACATAAGTGACTCATGAATCAAATGTGCTCTCCTCCAAGACATTATGCCACTATAGGATAGGAACTAAAGGAATAAAACATCCACCCAACACCTTCTCTAGACATTACTTAATCTCAATAGATCATTCATCAAAGGTCACACCATCTTTAAAATCCATCTTCACCCACATCACAAATGTGAGAATCATCATGATAATATCGATAAATCCATGATATGTAGAATATTTCATAAATATAGATCAACTGTGGTGGTAGTTCCAACCAATACACCACATCTAAAATGATATCCAACACCTCAAAAGGCCAAAAATACATGGGATAAAACATAATCCCTTGACCGACCATTCATTTCCCAATATAATTATACACCTTCAATAACAAACAATATCTGACATCAAACTTCATAGGCCATATCCAATGATCAACATATGAAATCTTGGAATCCTAAACTACCTTCATTTTCTGGTAGATAACATATATCTTCTTCTTCATACTTTGTACCAACTTTGATATTGGAATTGCTAAATCACCAAACACATTAAATCTTAAGAGAGATCAGTAATGTTTTATGTACAATGTTTCAAATAGGTTCATACCAATGCCAGTGTGTTAAATATTGTTATATGAAAACTCTTACAAGGGTAATTTTTTCACCCATATTCCATAAAAATTCAAAGTACGCATAAGAATAGTGTCCTCTAAAGTCTAGATAGTACATCCTATAAAATTCCTTTTCCATGTATGAAATGAAGTTATAAGAAATAATTGAGATAAAAAAGGACTTGGACACCTCTCCACACATTGGAGGTAAATAGGTGATCAAAATCATTTATTATCATCTTGGAACCCCATGAATTCGTACTATCTCCCCCATATACTACCTTGAAAAAACCTCTTTTAACTCAAATCATTAATCACTAAGAAGTTAGTTGGCTTCATAAAATGGTCCACAATCACCCATATAAAATCATAACCACCCTTATCCCTAAATAAATGGATGATTAAGTCTGTCAATAATTCATAACCCTTTTATGGGGGATATCATGTGGTTGAATAAAACACTGGGAACACAATTCTAATCTTTTATCTTCTATAAGATTAAACATCGACCGAACAAAAAAATTCCAACTAAATTTTTCATAACAAACTTCAAAAATTGTTCTCTCTGAGAATGATACATCTAAGTTACACCTAGATTCACTAAAAAGGTAGATTCACCTTTTACATCACATAAGGAATGAAACATTTCCCCTTTAACAACACCATATTTTGTCCATCCTCTACCTTTCCCTCAAGACCATCTCCATAAAAAACATGATAACACTAAACTTTTTAAATGGAATCCCCCATTTTTTCACTTACATTATCTATAATAAGGGTCACTAAACTATCATATGATCAAGGATAACTATATCATCAACAGCTTCTATATCTGGGTATATCTCTTGTAACACTTCCTTCACTCTCCATGAGTCTCCAAACTCACACAAAACACCACTTTGGAAATTTCTACTCAAGTTATTAACCATAAAATAATTCTTATATTATATAAAGGAAATATAAAATTTTAAGTCTCATAGGATCCCCATCCAAAAATATTGTAGCAGACACAATTCACACTTACATAATATATACATTAGACTTTTATATTTTTCAAAAACCAAAAAAAAAATCACTAATGGGATAGTTATGCCACAACTTCACGAAAGGTACAAAGGTGGTGAGGTTATGATAAAGAGTGGGATTTTCACATTCATGTGAATATAACTACTAAGATCCATAAGAGATATCTTCCATTTTCTTCATCAACACATAATCTAATCCATGATAGGGGGTGTTGTAGTAAAAAATGATTATAGTTCCCTCCTCTGGAAGATGAAGAAATAGAGCGTTGATTATTTTCTCCTTCAAATAATCAAAATTAGCTTGAAAATGGTTAGTCTATATGAATTATTTCTCCTTTCACGTAAAATCATATAAATAAATTCATAAGTTGGGAGAATTCAGGTACAAACCACATGTAGTATCCATATATACCAAGGAAACATTATACCTATATAACATTATTGGTGGATACATAAGAAACTAATCCTATATATTTAAAGGATAATTATCTATTCAATACATATATATGGAATTACATAAGAAACAGAAATCATGGGCCCCAAACTCACACTTCCATGTTTTCCGGAATAGATGAAAAAATTAATGGACTCTAAACATTGCGTGTAGACGCTCTAAATTCTCCTTATCATCTGTGGAAAACATAAATATATAATTGATAAATACCACCACAAAATGGATTAAAAACCAGAAGAACATTTCATCCATAAATCTCATGAACATGGATATAGAATTTGTAACACTGAATGACATCACAAGGATGTTATAGTTCACATAAAAAATCAGATATAATTTTTGGGATATCATCACCCTCTATTCGCAAATAATAATATCTAGACCACATGTTGATCTTTAAGAACCATTTTTCTCCCTTCAATGGGCCAGATATGTTATAAATATGTGGGAGAGGATAGATTTTATTAATCATCGCCAGATTCAATTGTTGATAATCGACCCATAACTGTACACATCCTTCTTTATTCTTCACAAATAGAATTGGATTTACCTAATATAGAACACTATACTGATTGAATCCTCTCTCCAATAGATTATAAATCTTAATCCTTAGCATTGGATCAGAGATGGGGAAATCCAATATGAAGAAATCAATATCAAAGTAACACCCAGTTGCAGCTCTAGTCCAAACTCAATCTATCGTTGATGGGGTAGAATTACAGCCTCTTTGTGAAATACATCAGAGGTACTCTTTTTCCACCTATGGAAACACCACCAGATTATCATCCACTAAAATCAACATTAGTTATTCCATTGTAACGACCCCAGATTTTGGATACTTCAAAATGCATACTATGTTCTATAGTTTGGGACACATGCTACACCCAACATAAACAAATGAAAATTGATTAAGAAGAAATTATTAATAACTCTATAATAAACAATAATATGGTAAACAATTAATAGTTATTAATTTTTTAAGGTAAATAATTTGTATGGTTTAATATTGAAAATGTTATTTTCAATAAAAGTTGTTTTCTTTATAATTTATATTTTTTTTTAAAAGTAATGATTGAAAATTTTATAATTTAAATTTGATAAAGTATAATTAATTTTAAAATTCCTCACAACAATATTATCATAATAATTGTTTTTTATATTTTTTCTAAAATAATCCATTTTTATGTGAATAGTTAAAAAATAATGTTTTTCCCAAAACATTGACTTTTATCCCTTTATTAATATATGGGAAAGGCAAAAATTATATAAAATCACTTAATTTATAAAATATATATATTTGTTTTTTAATAATGAAATATAAATGTTATTTTGAACTTATAAATTATATTTTTAATATTTTAGAACATAAGTAACATTTTATTATAATTTAGAAACTCTTTTTGTTTGATTATTTTAATTAAGTCTTTTCATAGGGAAATTCAGTATTGTATTGGTTTTAAATAAAAATAACATTTATGTTTTTCAATAAATCAATTAATATCCAAAAAATTAGTAACCATGAATATATATTCTAATTCAAAAGATTAATGCTTAAAATTACACTTTTGTTTAAAAATATTTTTATGTGTTATGTGTCTTTAATTTAAAATCATATTTTATAAAAAAAATAAATTAATTTAGTTAAATGGTGATCAGATTTGGAATCAACATTTATAAATTTGGTAAGAAATTTCTAATTGTATTTTTTTATAAACTAATTGACATGATTAAAATTTAATTAAGAATATTAAGTGTTTAAATAAATAATCTATAGTTGATAAAATTTTCAAAACATATTTTGACATCATTTACCAACCGATAAATTAAATTAAATTGTTTAAATTTTTCCATTTTTGAATCCTTTAATCCTATCCTGTTAATCATAGGCTTTTGTCACCTATAATTTTCTCAAGCACTTAATTACTAAGAGAAATCGTTGTTCTCGACGGGAGTATTTATCTCCTCTTGGTCTTTATTTTTAATTTCCCTCTTCCTAATATTCTATAACATTGTTAACCTAATTAATGGAGTATCATATATATAGTTAAATTTAATTTTATTAATCTGATATCAATCATTCATTCATTTCATAGCAACCACCAAGAAAACAAACGCATCAATTGTGTGTATGTGTGGACTACTTTCTTCACAACAAGATTCTATTCATATCACTACATATTAATTATAGTATAAAGGTTGGGTTTAATTAATAATTATCTTTTTCATGTCAAATTAAAAATTTCAAAATTATCACATTTTACACTTTCCTTCATTCCATCGATTCATTAATGAATGAGATCATTAATCTTGCGTATATGTGGACTACCGCCTCCATGAATGAAGTGTCTTATTTCACTTAACCACATAACATGGATGGACCTAAAGGATTAATTAGTAAAAAATATATGACTTTTCTATCATTATTATATTTTTTAGGTGATAAATTTTTATATACCGTCACATCATCCATTCTTTGAGAAATGGGTTTCTTAATCTTGTGTATGTGTGCATTAGCACCTTCAGAATTGATGAATTTAATTTTCCAACACCACCCAACATTAATAGTTCTAGTAATAGATTTCATAGAGATATTTTTTATATATTAAATTTATAATCATCTATAATTTTTATTTTAAAACAGTGTAACATAAATTTCTTACTCATTCGATCATCACAACACAGTTTTATATTGGTAGATTTACCACCTACTTGAGCTATGTTATAATGTTTATATAGTTAATGATTAAGTAATGTTATACACTATTATTGATATATAATTATAATTTTTTTTCCAATATCATGTTATAATATTAATATCTAAACATTTTAATAATATAACTCCTCCATGCATGACAAACTGTTAAATGAAGCTTGTCCCCAACATCAACTTTAACGATCGTAATTTAAAATTTCATGGGATGAAAGTTGTAAATTATAAATAAATATGGTATATATATTAAATAACCATATATAGTGTTGGAATTATTAGCTTTGTATCAAATATTTTAGATCAATATTTACCTTATAAAGCATGTAAAATGTAATTAAAAGTGTAAACACCTGATGTTAAACATAAGATACAATAAACCAATATATTCATAGTAAATAAATATATATAAATTATATTAAAGGAATAAAGATATGAATAATGTTATGAAATAGATTATTAGTATATATATATGTTAATATATATGGTTGTTCTATTGGAAGATATAGTACATTCAAAAAAACAGATAAATAAGTTAGGGGTTTTTTGTCTCAAACACCGTTCATTTATACATGTTTTACTTTATGCTCCAATTAACTTTTATATGGTGTATATGCTTCCCAATTGTGAAATACTAGACCTGGTTCACTCCTGAGTAACCAAAATCTATCAAAAAGATGTCCTAAAGGGCACCGCCCTGTATACTTGATGCTACTGACAAGCTGGGAGGACCTAGGCTGTATCTATGAAGAGGCTTTTACATCAGGTTTGAGTGGATCAGAGAGGGAAAATATAAGGAAAAAGTTGAAGGATAATAATAAAAATACAATCACAAGGAATCATAAACAAATATGGAATAAATAAACTACAAGAATATATTAATTGTATCATAAAAAAGATAATGTAATTACATGTCTCAACAAAAGCCGAAACATGAAAATATGGTTGCCAGAAGATAATACAATAAAAGATATACAAAAGAATAAAATAGGTAAAAACTACCCAAAAATATTAAGCTCTATCCTAGGAATATGTTACCAACCTCCCATCATAATTTAATCAAGTCAGGTGTCCAAAGTGGGATGTTTCCCCTTGTCTATTTCTACGATCATATAATTTTCCAAGGTACCAATGGTGGTTTAGATAGGGTGTGAAATAAATCGTAGTATTCCACCACCAATGGAATCTATACATATCTGGTCTATCAATATAAACTAAAATAGTTTGATGTTATATGTATATATATATGTGTGTGTGTGTGTGTGTGTGTGTGAAGATAAGGATATGCTATAATAAATAACTATACATGCTTCATCCTCATCTAGTAATGTCTCCGATAATGAGATAATTTAACTAATTATTTTAGGATCCTGTTAATATAGATAGACCACATTATGTTGTAAAAAATAGTAAAATATATCACAATAATAATAAGTGAGGATCCCATGAGAAACTAAGTAATCCTTGACATTCGAGGTTGGGCAAACTCATATTAGTAACTCATACAATCGGTCAATAGGGGTCTTATTGTATTCCTAGGGGAATAACCAAGGAATTAAAATATGAAAGAGTTTATAAAAGCCTATCGAGGTCATCCATAGTAATCCTAGGATAATCTTGACTGGGCCTAATGAGGTGAATCCATGTCATCACATGTACAAAGACATTAAGTTGAATCCAATGAGTGTATCCAAGGTATTCTGATATCTAGAAAGGTGTATAGTGAGGAACTGGTATAATTACACTGAAGACACATAATAATACAAGTAATGTATTACATGGTGGTTATATCCCATGGATATCAGATCAATGAATTTGAATAGTGAGCTCGAAGTTATTATGGAATTCCCTCTAGAATCCAAGGATGGATCAAGTATGACCAATCCTATTAAGATAGTAAGTTCCAAAGAAATAGTCACCTTATGCTCCTTCCATTTACATAAAATATAATAATAATCCATGTAATACCTATTCCAATTATATTTCATTAGGTTCATTCAAATACCTTTCATCATATGTGAAAAAAAATTAAGGAAATGCAATCAATTATCAATTCAATTTCATATTCATTTAATAGGTTAATTCCATTACCTTTCATTAAACATGAAAAATTGTATTAAGGATATGTAACCAATATCAATTTAATTACATTTTCCATGGAAAAGTGATATCTATATATATACTTTCCTTAAAATTCATTGAAATATTTATTAATTATGTTGAACATTTACCTTATAAAAGTTCAAGTCAAACACCCTCGAACGGGGTCATAGATAACCAAACATGAGTGACGAGTGGAATAAAAAAATAACTCGCCCTAAATTGTGGTCTATATTCAAGTATAAAACTCCAATAATGTCAAATTGTTTTCACTAGGCCCATAGCTGTGAATTTAATCAACTAAATTTAATAAAGTTGTATTTAAGGAGTAACACCATATGAAACTGGGGTTCTTATAATGGAAACAATTTATAGATGGTTAGACATTAAGGTATGAGTCATAGACCACCTACCTTATTCATGTATATAATCACATATGAACACCTTTAAAATAGGGTATATAATCATGAATCAAAATAGAATCATTGATTGGAACAAGAATGGCTAAAGAATCCTAAGGATTGGCGATCTTATAGAGAGGAATCAAAATATATGAATGGTGATTCGATTAGACACTAAACAAGGGAGATATCCAATAACATAGTTTAGATGTGAGGATAAGATTAATGTGATAGGGAGAGCCTCCTTTAATATAGAAAAAGTAAGAATTAAAGAGTGGGGGTATGTTATTTGGAGATAAGGAAAAAATGGTAAAAATTACAATGTTTTAAAGGGCCGATGGGTTAACTGAAAATTTGTCCCAAACCATGTAGAAACCATGTGCCTAACTCTATCCAAGAGTATTGGACCTAACGGTTAGGGAAGCACAATTTTTGGAATTGTCATCTACCCATGAACCACCCTCTACCTGAGGTTCACATACTACAAGGGATACAACACCTGGTTAGGAAAACCATGTGCATCCTATTCTCTCCCCTTTCAGGAGGCATGCAGCACCCCTACACTATTTTTCTAACTAATCATACTGGGATTCAATGTTTCTACTAACTATGTGGTCTATCTATTTCCCCCAAAATTTGGAGCTTTAGCCTCTGAAAAATCCCTAGATGCTTCCAGAGCCTTCTTTAAACAATATAACTTAACTAAATGTATAAAAAAGGATTAAAAATGAAATTATAAGGATACTTACCATAAATAAAAATGGAATTCATATAGTTTTTCCCCCTAAAATTAACTCATCCCCAAGCTTCTTTTACAATGGAGGTAAAATTATGTCTAAAAAAACCTTTAGCCACTTAGCATTACATCAGCCTCTCACTCCTGAGACTCATCATTAACACAACCATTCTTCCAAATCAACCATACTAAAGGGATATATCAGTCATAGATATCCTTATTTCTCCAATCAACAATGTGAATGTGATACTCCTCAAAAGAAGCATCAAAATATAATTCCACATCACCCAGAACATAATTATTATATTGGTCGAGATGATAACTGTGAAGCTGTGAAACATGAAAGACATCATGCATGGAAAGGTACCATTGAGGTACTATAAACTGATAGGCTACCAATATATCAAAATTACATACAAAATGAGGTGATATATTTCTTTTCTTCTATTTCCACATATTCTGAAGTCTTAGTGATAACCATAATAAAACAAGATCCCCATCCTCAGACTCTAGATGTCTTTTATGTGAACTGGCATAATATTTTTATCTATACTAAGTAGTAAGAATACACTTTCTAATAAATTTTACATACTCTAAAGTCTTCTGCACGATATGAACACCAAGTAGCACTGCCTCCCCTATATCTAACCAGTTTATAGGTGAACGGAATGGCCTACCATATAATTCCTCATAAGGATCCATCTGAATTTTTTCATGAAATATATTATTGTAGGAAAGCTATATGAGGGGTATATAATTCTCTTAATAACCATCAAAATCAAATAATAATGCTCAAATAATATCCTCTTACACCTATATAGTTCATTCTGACTGGACAATAGTCTTAGGGTTGAAAATTGTTCTTGGAAGTAATTGTGTACCCAATGATTTCTATAACCCCTTCTTGAACATTGATGTGAAATGAGAATACCTATATGAATTGATTGGACAAGGGACCCCTTGTAAGTATATAATCTCATGGACACACGAACTTTCCATCTCATCAACTGTGAAAAGTCTCTCAGATATGAAGTAAGTGGGATACCTTCTTTAGTTTATTTGCGAAAATTTTAACCGATCTGTTGCCTCAAGGTGACCTCAATAAACCAACCACGAAATTCATAGTGATTTCATCCCATTTCCATTTTGGGACCATTAATGGATGTATCAATTTAGTAGGCTGCTGGTGTTCTTCCATCACCCGCTGATCAGTGTAACACCTAGGGATAAAACCTATAACTAATGTTCCATCCCAAACCACCAATAATGGTGACGCATATTATGATACATCTTGGTGATACCATAATGAAATTACCCTTGAGAATTAAGTGATTCTCGCATCATATCCTCTCTCATTTATATAGGAACCCAGACAGACCCATGTATACATAGAATTTCATCTCAATCAATGGACCAATAAAGTGGTGGGCCCTTACTAAAGATCCTCTCTTGTAGGACCAATCCTTCAAGATGTCAAAACTGTCTTCCCTTTACCCTATTAAAGAGGAAAGATGTAACTTATAAGGATGTAAAAAAATTCTACTCATGAATCTCTTAATAATCCATATTCATATCAAAAAAAAGTTCCATAAATTTTCATTCATCGCTACCTTCTAGAATTCATTATGCTTGAGTTTTTCGAATCATCACATCAGCAACTACATATCTCTTTCCACGTGTATAGTAAATCTAAAATTCATAGGACTGAAGGTATTTGACAATATTTTTGTTTTATAGATTTCACACTGTGTAAATATATATTTTAGGATCTTTTGTTATAAATAAACCAAAAATATATCTTCCACAAAATAATATATCCAGAAGCATATAGAATGAACAACCACTACTAGCTCGGGGCTATGCATTGGGAAATTTTTCTCATGAGGTCAGAAATGATGAGACCCCACTCTAATTACTCGATCCCCCTACATCAATAATTCACCCATCATGATACTTTATGTATCACAAAATAGTATATATCTTGTTCTACGCTCTAGAAGAGTCTAGATTGGTTCCGAATTAAGCCTTACATTTATCTCCAGAAAGGTCTTCTCGTAAGCTTCAGACTACAAGAACTTCACACCCTTTTTTGTATGGTAAGTAAGAGGTGAGAAAATATATGATAAGTCTTGTATTAAATACCTTCAATAACCATCCCACCACAAAAAAATCTATATATATCAAACATTTTCTAGGGATACTCTTAGGATACCACAACCCTTTCCTTATCTAGTTCAAATGATACTCATGATTCTGAGATAATATGTCCCAATAAGTGAACCTTATCAATCCAATAGATTCAATTTCTGTTCTTATAATATAACTAGTGTTATCTTAGTGTATTTAAAATGATCTCAATATTTTTGGCATGGTTTCTTTTCATATGGGAATATACATTTTTCCATGAAAACTACAATGATGTAATCTTGATAGGGGTGGAAAACCATATTCCCCAAGGCCATAAAAATATCATGAGTGTTTTTAAGACTAGATGGCATAACCAAATACTCATATAAGCCATACAGACTATGTAAATTCATACCTAGTAAGATTGATTTCCTGACTCACACCTGATGATAACATGATCTTAGGGAAATCTTTGAGAACACTCTATCTTCTTATAGATTTTCAAAGAGGTCACCTATTCAAGGAAATTGATACAAGTTATTAACTATATATTGTTTAAAATTTCAACAATCCATGCATAAATGAAGGGTTCCATCCACCTTCATGGAGAAAAGTAGATATAATACCCAAGGAGAAGTACTGGGTTGGATAAAACCCTTTCATTCTAAATCCTTCAACTATATATTGAGGTTCTGGAGCTCAATAGGTTCCATCTGGTATGTAGAAGTATATATTTTAGAATCCCCAGGAAATAGATCGATAATAAAATCTTACTATCTCGTTGGAGGTAATCCAATGAATTTTTCATGGAAAACATCCCAAAAATGAGCCATTATTGAAAGAAAATATATCAGATGTATTCCCTACTCCTCTATATAAATTCAAGCAATCTGGACTGTCACTCCATTCATCCCCCAATGCTCTGGTCTAGCTATGCATTCCTAGACATCCCACACAGCCTTTTGATGATACTATCCCCCTTTATTATTTTTAATGACACCATATGGAGATAATAGTTCACATAGGTTAGATAGGGTACCAACCATTCCATCCTATGAATTAAATTTAAGACCATCAACTTAAGGAATAAGAGGTCCCATAAAAATGATAACTTCCTACCTCAAAAGGACAGTCACTACATTGGTGTATACCCTCTAACCATTCACCCAACGGTGTGTCCATGGTCATAAACCCACAAAGGTATATAATTCCTAGCCCATGACTTTCCATGAACTGTATAGAGATGAAAGAGTGTAAATAATGAGTATTAAATAAAGTAGATATGATAGTAGAGGCTATAAAAATTGTACCTCATATAGTAGACAATCTTTCAATCCACTCCTTGTGTATCAGCTTTAAATTGGGAAACTGGGATGATACATGGCCCAAAGAAATATCTAGAATACCCTGAAATGTCTACTCTATTGGAAATATTAATCATATGTCAAGATATCATGGTCATTACCTCTTCCTTGGCTTGTTCGGTTAGTACTACACTAGCTTCCTAATTGACACAGTATAACTGATTCTTCTCTTGAAGGTAGATTTGTTTTGTCCCTCTTCTACTTGAAACAAGTGGAAAGGCTCAGAGAAACCTATAATGATGACCCATCATGCTAAAATCACTTCATCCAACAAGGTCTCTGTCATAGTTGATCTTCACATGCCCCTTCCATCCACACTGATAGAATATAACAGAACTACCTTTGTGGATACTCTAACTACTACTGCTCTGACAAGAAACATCATGGCTACGCTTCCTACTACTAGAATAACTACTTCACTATCTTGGTTTTGAACCATTTTGACCAGTACTATTAGATTCCCCCACGTTGTTCTTAGTGATAAGAGATTAGTTCACAATCTCTAAAAAAGTATAATGATAAAGGAAATTCACATACAAGCGGATGGAATACATGATCCCATCCTTGAAGCATCTCGATTGTGATAACTCATCATTGGAGGAGCCTCAGGGGTCAATTTATGGTACCACTAAAGGAATAATTTTGATATAAGGGATGGAAAATCAGTTTCTTTCATGAACATGCCTTATGTGCTACCCCTCACTTCAATTTTTTTACAATTACCTCTACGTCGGTCTGGCCTCCATCGCGTCCCTATCCTCACCAACCCTGGATCCTGGCTTCTCTTCTGGTTTGGTTTCCCCACCACTATATCTAGAGCCACTTCCTCCTCACTCTAGTTCCCTCGAAGCTAGACACCTCTTTAGGTATGATGTTTTTGGTCCTCTCTAAGATCCCTCGGGGTCCTATTTTTAGGTTGTTTCCTTAACCTCGCCTCAGGGGTCGATGGTGGGATCTTGTGTCTCTCTAGTCATCCTATCTTCAGATTATTTGGATTCCTTGGCCTGACTCAAGTGGATGTTGGTGGTGCAGTTTGGGGGTGTGAAGTAGTCTCTCCAGGCCATCCAGAGTTTGTTCTCTCCAGTGCTCTAAACGATTCAATTCACATTTCCTCAATGCATCCAATCACTTTCTGCATAGTCCTCAGCTCAGAGGAGGATTTCATTTTTTTTCGTGGTGCAAGGCCCCCCATCTGTGGGAACGATGGTGTTTTAATCTATCGTGGTGGTCTTTTTAGGTTCATAAGGGTAAGGAGTGTTCCCTCACAACCATATGGATCTCTCTCTCTAGCCTTCCCTTATCATTTCATAATGAGGGATTCCCCAATTTTATTGGTGATTCCCATGGTGGATTTCTTTGCATGTATGATGGAACCTGACGGTTTGATGATGTCTCTGTGGCCCGAATTTTTGTATAATTGGACTCTTATTTTCCTCTTCTAGACATTATTTCTTTGTTCTTAGAGGGATCCTTCTGCTTGGAATATCCCATTATCCACACGGGTCTCCCGAGGAACTTCTCTCACTTTTTATTCAAGGTCACTCTATGCAGGTTTTTCAAAAGCTTCCTCAGGGTGGGAGCCACCAAAATCCTCAGGAAGCCCACTGGGTCCTTGCTAGGGTATCACCGCGGCTGTTCTTGGATGATGAAAATGAGAATCCGCTTGTTTCTCTCGATGAACCTTAGTTGGAAGATCTTCCCCTCCACACCCAAGAGACGGGAGGTGGCATGATGAAGCAGGAAGTGGATGATTCTTCTCCATGCTCGGCCCTTGTGGCGCTTATTCCCTAGATCATTTAGACTACCCCATCTCACTGTCTCGGCCCCATGATCTTTTTTCTTAAGAGATATCATATGGCTTATGTTATGAAGTTAATGATGTGGGGTCTGGGCTCTCTGGTTACCTCTCATTCAATGAGGCTTCTTTTTTCGAGATTCCATTCTTGGTAGATGATCAAGGTTATCCTGCATCCAAGGAGATCCACCTTCTTGGAACCACTCACACCAGTTCATAGACTGCGGTTCTTGAAAATCCAAAACACTATGGTTTCTTGGTTCTCTCTACTCATGAAATTGATAATGTCACCCTGCTACCTCATACCTCTATTAGGGGTTAGCTCAGGATGGATTCTTGAGGGTTTCATGCATCTCCCCCCTCTCCTCTGGTGATTCCTAAGAATTCAGGGATATGCACAAGATCCCAATCTAGGAAAAGTAGGGAGTGTGCTTCCTCCCACATAAATAAGGTCAGGAACCGTGAGGCCACTACCACGGCACAAATTTTTTAATGTTGAATTCCCTTATTTGGAATACTCGTGGCCTTAGTTCCAGCTGAAGTTCGAATTCATTGTCTCCCTGGTTAGAAACCATAAAATTTAAATTGTTGCAGTCCTTGAGTATAAGAATATCCATGTCAAAATATTTTTTCTCGCAAACATAGGATGAATGGATTCATGCATGCTAATCCCCCCACTAGTCCTAACTAGATTGTATTGGAACTATAGTATTTTGGTGGTTATTTTTCAGGATTATTACCAAAAAAATCACCACGAGGATGTCTCAGGGGAAACAGTGCATCTTCATGTCATTTATCTATGGGAGTTGTGATACCCAAAATAGGGAATCTCTATGGAGTGGCCTTCTTTCTTTTGATCATGTAAGTCCTCCCTGGATCATCGGGGGTGATTTTAACATTGTTCCTAGGAAGGGAAGCTTGGACTTCGTGCAATTTATGGTAGGCAAAGGGATTATGAACCTGGGATTTTCAGGGGTCCAATTCACATAATGTAATTACAAAAAGGGGAATCAGTACTCTTGGAGCTACATTGATCACTACCTTGCAAACATGCAAGCCATCTCCATGTTTGATAATTCCAAGGTTGATCATTTAGTTTGTGGGATTTCTGACAATTCCCCTCTTCTGATTTCCCTTACCTCCAGATAGGATAATCATTCCAGGTTCGGATTCTCTCAACACGAGATCCCCCATCTTGGTTTTCATTATTTGGTGAATATGGTCTGGGAAGGTCCTCACCAGGGTCATCTATGGATAGTTCTACATGATAAACTAAGATGTTTGAAGAGGGTACTCTAGTTTTGGGCCAGCACTCTTCCCCCATTGGCAAGGATCTTGATGAGATTCTGGATGATTTTAATAGACTCGAAACCATCCTAGAGGAAGATTGGAATGTACGTGCTTTTGGAGATTTATTTGTGAAAAATTATGCCCTATCTTATCTCATTCTAGGGGAGGAAATATTGTCAAGGGAAGAATCCATAATTAAATGGTTATGGGAGGGGGTCAAAAACACTAACTTTTTCATGCATGCATCACGGAACAAAAAATTCATTCGTACCCCTCAATTGTGCTAGATGATGGAACCTCCTTGGTGAACTGGGATGTTGTGGGGGATAGTGCTCATACCATCTTCTCTAATCTTTTGGAAGGTCCTAACCAGTGTATGCCTAATGGATATCCAGAGAGGAATGAGGAAATCCTTGAAGGTATTCCTAACATCGTCTCTTCTAAGAAAAAGGACATGTTGTGTTCCATACTGGATGAGGCTGAGATTCATGCAGTTATGATCAACATTAATCCAAAAAGTGCACCATGCCCGGATGGGTTCCCAGGGTCCTTTATAGAGGTTCATGGGATGTGATTAAGCATCATGTAACAGCAGAATTTCTATATTTTTTCAAGGGATGGACCTAGTCACGGGTTGCATCTGCTACCACTCTGGTTCTCATACCCAAGATCAACAACCCTTCATCCCTCATCCACTTCAGACCTGTGAGTATGTGTAACATGCCTTATAAAATTCTGGCCAGTATCATCAACTCTAGGATTTCGCCTCCCCTCCTAGAATGGGTGTCCCTGGAACAACACAATTTCGTGAAGGGTAGTTTCATTCAAGATGAAATTTCCGTGGCCCAAATCACTTCAGCGACCATGATAACAAAACTGATGGATCCAACATGACCATTTACATTGAAATGAACAAGGAATATGATTGGATTGAGTGTAACTTCACAACATGGTCTTAATATGTATGGGGTTATCTCCCTAGTCTATAGCTCTTTTAATCAAGTGTTTTACTTCCTCAATGATTTTGGTATCCTACCTGGGTAAAATGCACGGTTTCTTCAAGGCCTCTCATGGCCTAAGATAGGGGGTCCCCTTGTCCCCGAGCCTCTCCATCCTCACCTAGGATTTTTTGAACTGGCTCGTCAATAGGTGTGTCTAAAATTGTGAGATACTTCCCTACCACATGATATTGATCTCTCTTTATATTACTCAACTTATGTTTGTAGATGACACCATGGTATTCATGAATGCCAGTAGGAGATCAGTTAGAGGTTTTACTAAATCTTAGGACACCTACTTCCAATAGAGTGGCCAGGTTTTTAATATATCTAAGATAATAATTTTTATATCCAAAATATGTCCCATGTGGAATGCCAGGTATCTGTGCTATTCCTTAGGAATTCAGAGAGGAAATTTTTTAATGGACTACCTTGAAGATCTTATTTTTTCATGTAGCCTCCAGATACAGGAATTTGACCATGTGGTGAGTTGAATTATTGATAAATTGATGAACTGTAAGAAACAGTTCCTTTCCTTTGGGGTCTGGATTTCTTTGGTGAATATCATCTTGTTGGCCACCCTTATTCATGCTCTATCATCAGTTCATGTGCCCAAGGGAGTTATTTCTATGATTTATGGGATATTAGAAAACATTATGTGGGATTCTCTCTAGGAGGGAAAACACATTAGGCCTAATGGGACAAAATGGATTGTCCTATCTATCAGGGTGGTGTCAATTTTAGGAGCCTTGGTGATACTATCGTTTCATTTCATGATAAATTTTTGTTGGAGGTCCTTGAGAAGCATTCACTTTGGGGTAAATCCATGGAAGGATGATGGGAAGAGGGTTAGTCTTGGGATGAACACCTTGTAACCCCATTCTGGCCGAATATCCCCTTTCTTATTCCACTCATTCATCCCTTTACATGATGGATTTTGGGGAATAGTTACATAATGTTTTGGCACCAGAACTAGGATGGGGTTGCCATTGGATTTCTATGGTGTCTTGTTCCTTATATTACATTCAAGGAAGCTTCCATGCATACTTCCTTCATTTTATCTGTTCTTGATAAGGACCATAAGGTGCTTTTGGATCTCATCATTGTCACTGAAGTGGTGGGCAGGTGTTTTTTCACTCCATCGTACTTCGGAACATTCTCTTCTTGGGACTTTAGGTGTCTCTCAGCTACACAAGCTTCATCACATGGCCGGAATGATACCCTGTGGTGCAAGAGGATACCAAAAAAGTATAACCTCCTTCTCGGGTGGATTAGAAACAATTCACTACCCTTGGAGGACAATATCAAATGATGTGGCATCAGATTATCCACATGGTTCATTTGTTGTAGGAATCACTAGGAAGAGATGGCGGCTCATGTATTATTTTATGGTACCTGGGCACATGAGGTCTGGATTTGTTTTGGATCATTTACTAATTCCTCGACTTCGTCTTTGTATGTGGCTTCTTTCCTAAAGATATGGTTCAATGGCTTGGGTGCCTCTGACGCAGAGAATACCAGCCACATTTTTGTGTTTCACTTGGCCTGCTGGTGTCTCTAGAAGGTTTCGAATAAGCTGAAAATTGAGGGAGTCCAATCCTCTAGTAGATCTATCATTGTGACATCAGGAACCTACTTATGGATATGGTCAATATCCTTGATGAATTACAGGAAACTCCTTACTTGCAGCACCTACTTTTTAATGTCCTAGTTTCCCAAATTCACATTAATGTCCCAAGGCCCCTATGGGTGTGATGGAATCCTCCTAATTGCAGTCTAAAATATATTAATGATGGTTCATGTCACTTGGGAACCATCCGTGGAGGTGGTGTAGTTCGGGAATCCAAAGGTGTGGTCATTATAGCCTTATCTATTTATCTGGGTAGTGGGTATTCTATCCAAGAAGAAGTGAAGTCCACTCTTACTAGCCTCACCCTTTTCCAGTAGGCCAATATCTTTCTCTCTATGGTGTAGAAAGACTCCCTAATTCTGCATAATTCCCTTAAGGGTGTTGGTTCCATCCCATGGTCAATATTCAACACCATTTGAATGTTCTGGGGTATTCTTCCCAATAACAATATCAAGTTCATAACATGTGATGTAAAGGGAACAATTTCATGGAAAACCTTTCATCCTTGGCCCAAGCCCAAGTCCAACATCTACTGCATCTCGAATGTGAACCTCTAGAAACCAGAGGGTGTGGATCACATAAGGGTGGATTCCCTTGGGTTACAATATTTCAGACCTCCTTAGGCTTGTTCCTATTTTTTCTTTTTCCCTAGAGGTGTTTGTTCCTTTCTATCATTTCCCCTATATTACTAAAAAATAAATAAATAATGATGATGATAGTTCATCATTGGAATGAAATGGTTTGAAATGTTACAACTTAGTGAAAAGTTCTAAATAGAACATGATGAACCTGAAAATCTTATCTATGTTCATAAACTCCCTATTGTGCTAATCTCTCATCATATAATGGAAAATTTATTCGTAAAAGGGAGTATAAAATTATACCCAGACCATGCCTGGATTATGAATATTCTAGGTAATAACATCCCACTAGATATTGGAAGAATAACATAACATATAGATGGGAGATTGTCCCTCTTCTATAGAGTAGTTTCTAAGTGCTTAAATATGGATAAGACAGATTCTAGCCATGACTCAATATCCTAAGGATTTTCATGCCCAGAGAATATGGGAATATTTTTTGTTTTAATGCAAGAGTCATATAAAACAATGTTGGTTCAAGTCATGGAGCACCCTCCATAATCTACATCAAATGTTGGAAACCCTCTTTACCCTAAGTGCCAGTAAATCGTTTAGGAATAGAAGGTGGTACCATAGGTGTTAATTATTCTTGTAAGACAAGCAGATTTGGTCCCACCATCTCTTAAGAATGGTCATCACTGCCATCTAGGAAAATGATTCGAGGACACCATGGTGGCATAGCTCTTAAAATTCGAAGAAAATGCCTCAGAAAAAGATTCAAAAGAAGATAAGATCACTAACATAAGTAGAAAAAAGGTGTTATTACCCAAGGTACACTATCCCAATTACCTTCATAGATGTCCAAGGTATTTTTGAGTGTTCATTTTATCATTTATAGGGGTTCCAGTATATGGAGGATCAACTACATTTTAAATAAGGAATCACTCTTTAATTTACAACTAGACTCTCTGTTTATAGGAAATAATTTCATTTATAAAATAAAAGTTATATTTAATAATTTCATGTGCAAAGACACATAATATAAGGTTTAATTGAATATTTTAAAATCCTTGATTAAAAAAGTCCCATACACATTATAAACTGGTAATGATACCCATGTAATTGCAACCACCCATAATATTTTTGGTCTCAAAATGAAACAGCTAAAATATGATGGATTTATTTAAATGAATTATAATTTACAATTTGTAAAGGATTATAAACAATATTAATGGAATTTGGTAATTATGTAACAACAAAAAAATCTCAGCTCAAGTAACAAGGGTTACATAGCTTACATGGGTCAAAATTGGATATTTAAGATGCCACCACCAATCTATATCGTATAACACCATTTAGGTTGACGATGATATTTAAAAAAATATATTTTCCTTTCCATACAGAAGATGTTAGTGACATAGGTATATATCATAACCAATTCTCACTCAACAGTCATAGGAAACACAAGAAATGAATGAAATGAAATTAACCTATATGGAATCATATGTATGACATGTTAATTATAGGTGATTATAATGATGTATGAAACAATTATCATTTCCATACAGGGAAAAGTTAGAGAATCCATAATGTATAAAAAATATCATAACTCTTTTTCATCACCCAATAGTGAATAGATATCAATCGTAACATGTAAAATATAGATCAACAATTTCCCACTCCCAACCAACATGGTATTTACCCAGAACATGGCATAGCTACCCCCAAAAAACCAAATTACCATGTTCCAATATATTAATAATATCCTATCTAAATTTCCAAAAAAATAATACAAAAGAAAAAAAACCCTATGATAAAACATTTTGATGTCACAAACATAGTTCACTCCTAAGTAACTGAACCTGGTCATCAACATTTCATCAATCGTACATCCTCGTACATCAGAGGTGGTTGACTAGCAGTGAGGGGATATGGTGATTCTGTAGGGAGACTATTCCCTTAGGTCATAGTCAATCAGAATGGTGAATTATAAGGATAAAAATTTGATTCATAATAATAAACATGACAGCATAAGGAAGCAATAACATTAATGGAATAAATAAACTTAAAAGCTGAATTTTATGATATACAAATTATTATTTAATGGCTTGTATCTACAAATGGGAAAACATATATGTAACGCCCTGACCCTAGATACCCAGAGTAAGTGCATTATTACATAAAATTTGCATGATCACAAAGGATCAAGTCTCGAAAGACCGATTAGTTTAGTAGTCTTTGAAACACTAGATATATTCATAAGTCTAACATTACATCATAAGGTAAAAAAACAAAAACAGAATCTTGTCTTCATATCCCCTCATACTATCCTTGAAGGTCATTCATAAATTACTTATTCTCATCCTGGGAAAAATAAAACACTGAAAGGGGTGAGCTCAGATGCTCAGTAAGTATAACAATATAGCAGAAGCTTTCATAGATAATCATAAACACTTAAAGCAATTTATAACTAAAACAAAATCCTTTTAAACTTGAACTTCAGCATAATATGGAAAAGATAAAATGAAATAATGCAATTTACTTATTCACATGGATATTCTACTAGTCAAACAATCACATGCAATATCAATAACCACTTTCATAATGATGGAATGCATAATTCTAGACTATCATAACCACATAGCCAAGTCCTCGTGCCAAGACTACAAATAAGATTTTGTCAAGGCCTTGCGCCAAGACACTATTTTGTCTCATGATACCTACCGATGCATCGAGGAGCTATAGTGGGCTCCACCCGTCACTTATTAATTCCAATGCATTCCTCATATGAACAGGTTTAAACATAACATAAACATTCGTATTAAAACTAGCATATGAAATGTCAATACTTTAACCATAAACCATGAATGTTATAAAAATAGGACATCCACAGTCAAACATAACTCATTTGATACAATATGGAAGATTTTATTGTATCACATTAACCTCAATCAAGAATAATGAAGAACTTTGACATAGATGAAAACAATCATCAAAACTTATTTGAGAGAAATATCCCGCTTTTTCTTGAAATCATATAAAAGTCACACTATTTGTCAAGAAGCCATTTAAACATAGATTTTTGAATCAAAGTGTCCCATACCACTTTGAAACTTTTAAAAAGAGTTTTAATTTTAAAACTTTAATGTCCATATAAATAAATCCTTAAAACCATTTTTTAAAACATGGACATTAATGAGAACGATTTGGAAGAATAAGTCTTTAAAACATTTAAAAATGGTATTTTAGTTAGAGTTTCTAACCAAAAGAGAGACACTTGAATACAAATAATTGAGGAAATAAAAACATTTTAATATCATGAGAATAAAGGAATTCATGATATAATATTTCAAAGTACATTATATACACCACATAAAAGTGATTTGGTGTATAACAACAATGAAGTCTCAATGGAATGTAAATTGAGATGAAATCTCTCATAAAGGTTGTATCCTTAGGTTAAGGATAAATCAAAGACATGGTTATGTGTGAAAAATATAAATACACTAAATATGATTGTATATTAATTGTAAATAAATCAAAGGATATTCACACATAATCTTATAAAAACAACACAAATGAATTGGATGTTTAACTCAACAAATGGAGAATGAGTTAAAATTACACTTATCAAATTCATATCGAGGACTTGAGAAATTATCAATTGAGTGATTATGTGTATCAAAATTATATCCAAAGAAAAGGGGAGGGGAAATTATGACATAAGAAAATGAATAGTTATTCCACACATAATCTTAGAGTAAAATAAACAATGAAGTTTGCGTAAAGCCGAATAAATGGAAATTGAAATTTCGAATTCCCTTATCGATTAGGTAACATACAAAATATACACCCATGAAAGAAGGATCATACAATTATTATTTAAATAACCATAAATTAAAGTGTATTACACAATGAATACAATCATGGTCAGTACACATACACCCCATGCAATAATTAAGTGGTGAACAATGGTATTCTCATGAAATTAAGAGTGAGTTAAGAAACCCCTTACCACGTTGTAATCAACTGAGTCGTATGACCAAAAGTTAATAACCACCAAATTATTTACAGAATAAAATGAATATAAATAGAATCGTGATAATATATATCAAATGGCAGTACACAATACACCACTTTCAATAATTTAGTGGCGAACAAAGGAAATCTCACGGAATTGAAAGTGAGATAAGAAAATCCCTTACCTTGTACATTTGCTTGGTTGGCGGTAGGTTAACCTCCTGTAAAATTCTGAAATAATTGTTATTAAATTATTCATGAATCATATACATTAATATTATATCATATATGATCTTTTAACATTGCTTTGTTAATAATATCTTAGAATTATCGTCGTTTCAGGTGTTAACTTACTCGTTTTCTTTTATATGTTTTGTTATGTAAGCCATGTTTGTCATGGATAGGTTGTATCTTATTCATATCCAGAATGATATCATGTCCTTAAACATTATTTTTAAATCATAAAATGATAATTATACTTGAATGGATACGATAGTGAATGAATCTCATCGCGTTCGTGGAGACGGTAGTCCGTACGTACGCACGAGCGACAATATCATTCTTTTGATATTAAAATAATATATAATTGGATGGTATATCATATATACAGAATAATTATCATGTTATATTTATTATTTTCATGAGTTACACATCAT
Organism: Viscum album; assembly: GCA_963277665.1. Taxonomy (NCBI): domain Eukaryota; kingdom Viridiplantae; phylum Streptophyta; class Magnoliopsida; order Santalales; family Viscaceae; genus Viscum; species Viscum album. The sequence goes on from OY728121.1 coordinate 204,379,335, forward strand.
TATTATACCCACCCAAATAATAATATATTGAATAACAATTACACCACGACGTGGAGACGGTAAGCCGTACGTACGCACGTATGGTGACATGTTATTCAAAGGGTAGATAGAATACTGAATATGGTTGTACCATATTTATAATAACATCACAGTATATATACTATACTGGAGTTATTGTTTTAGAATGTAAATAACAAAGAAAGAAGAAGTGTAAGAAGAAAGGAACTTGAAAAGGGGTGGTGAAAACATTACCTCTTCCTCGGGTTCTTCCTATTGATTTGATCAAAAGGGCTCCTTAGGTTGACTTTCTGATCAAACTAAGGCCCCTAGGTTGTAGTGAGGGAAGTTTATAGAGTATTTGGGCAGGGTTTGGCCGAACCAAAAGGCATTGAAGGTGTGAAAAAATGAGAAGGAGGAGTGCCCTTTTATAAGAGGGGTGAGGGGCACCTTTGAAAAAGCTAAAAATATAAATTTATAATAAATTAATATTCGGTTTCTAATGGCTAAAAAGTTTATTATTCAAAGTTTAAGGTGGGGATAGGTCGAAAAACATTCAACCAATAGAATTTAGACAGGTTTGGGTCACTATATTAACCTTATATTTTAGTTTTAACTCTTATTTAATTACTTTGTCATTTACTATGTCACTTTGTATTTTTATATTATATAGTTAATAAAATTACTATATAAATCCAATAGACCCCCCAAGTGGTCCATTAATTATATACCTATAATGATATAAGTATCTTGGCCGAACCTTAGATTTTTAAGAATTTAATATCAATTAATAATATAATATTTTTTTTAAAAACTCTTTTATGTCAATTTTGAAACTATTCAATAGTTGATTTTTTTGAAACTCATAACAGAATGATTACTTCGAAAAGAGTCAATTAAATCAATCCTAATATGTCATATTATCCTAGAAAATTAGTTTAATTCATTAAAAGTCTTAAATTATATTTATTTGGGTATTTATAATATCAATTAATTTAATTTTTCACTATTATGGTAATTTCTGCATCATCATTGTGTCATAAATATATTAAATTATTTAATGTCTAAAAAGTATAAATAAAATATCATTATGTAGGAAATCTTATTAGATTTCTAATGAGTATTTACAATCGAATTTATCTTATGTATTACCCTATATTAAAAATGTTTTAGTAAATAAACATTGATTTTAACTCTTTTGACTCTTCTTTGAATTAAATAATAATAAATGTCCTAATCGAATCCAAGGGGAACTAAATGATAATACTTTATTCCTAAGGTTGTTTTTGGTCTAGATACACTTGTCCAATAGAATTAGGACATGTGTTAGGGTAATATTAATATCATTTTTACCCTTAATTATCATATTTACTTTTAACCGTGGGAAATAAAAGTAAAAAGTTACTATTCACCAAAAATTATTTTCATCTCATTGAACCACATTTTACTTATTGATATTAACCGTGTGTCTCAGATTTTTGAAATTCCATTCACAAAAGTGTTAAAATTAAGTTTTATGAAAAATTCAGTTTTTTAACTACCAATTAGTAGTTTCACTATTCATCAAAAATTGATGTTTTTCAGAACAATGCCAAAATTTCACCCTAAGCTATAATTGATATTCCAAATTCAAAAATGATATATATTTTAAAAAATTCCAAACATATAATTTGCATTAATTAATTTTATAATTAATTCCCGTTGTCACAACAAATAGCGTGTTTTTAAGAAACAATATCTATCAAAAGATTGACAATTGTTTAGGTCCAATTTCAAAGTGAAATTAATTCTAATGAACACCATTGGATAAAATGATAAAAATATATTCTAATTATACTTTGAAACCACTCAATAATATAATTTATCACTATATATTATTTTGATTAAAAAAGTTGTTTTTAAGTATTTTTCACTATTCATAAAAATTGGAAGTTCTTAGAAAAATACCAAAAATTCATCTTAGGATAATTTTGATAATCCGAAACAAAAACTGAAGTAAATTTTGAAATATAAAATATATATGATTTCAAAAAGTAGGTATTACTATTCATAACGGCTAGTTTGATTGGTTGTGGTGTGTTAGAAGTCGATGTTGCGTACAACACATGCTATCGCATTATTCAAAGAGAAGCGTATCGTAGAAGGTTGGGGTGTTACATTCTCCCCTCCTTCAATAAATTACATCCTTGCAATTTTTTAAAAATGTGCTTGGGAATATAATGGAAAGTCCCACATCGGAAAAAGAGTCAATAAAACTATCACTTTAAAAGAAAGAGAGGTATAAAGGTCAACCAAGATAACCCATACTCGGATTCCATGTAGGAAAACAGGGATATGGATGATAAAATAAGTGTCATGTTCAGATGGAGAGGGATAGAAAACATGATCAGGAGAAAGTTAACAATAAGAAAATCACAAACTTGTGTTGGGACAAACGGTCCTTAGTCTCCCAGTAGGAAAAGTAAACGGACATCATTTTTTTGTTTTAAGTTACATTACAAAAGGACAAGGAATTCATTTATGACATTGACTAAGAAAATATAGAGATATACTTACTTTTTAAGTAGAGTTTCATTCTTTAATAAATTTTTACCACTAACTCATTTTTTTAAACAATGAGTATTGAAGAAGACTTGGTCACAATGGAAGAGTTAGAATAAACTTCTATAGAAATACATGATCCATGTAGGATAAACTATATATTTACCTTTTCTTTAGAGATTAATCAAAACCAAAATGGTTAGGACAAGATCTAATGATCCCCAAAAGGATATTCCTTGTGAGAAATAAACACTAATCTTAATTTCTAAATTTAAACTAATAATACCCCAAAGTTAAATAAATACCATTCAATAATCAATTGGTTTTAAAATCCTTCAATATAATACAAACTAATATTGAAACCCAATACTTATAAGAATGTAGTCTTCCACGTTAAATTTTATCTCCAAATGACATTAATTACTCTTAAAGTCACATACTTAAAAGTAATTAACCTAATCATTTCCATAAACAACACAAATCACTATAAATCCATAATAAAAACATAGATAAAAACCTACCACTACTCGTCAAATGAAATACCATACTATTCTATTTTCCTTGGGCATATAGTGTTCACAACAAAGTGAACGAATTCCAAAATAACATCTATCACTTAATCACCAAATCATTTTCCTATACCGAGGGTATTCATTTAATAAGACATAAGAACCCAAATCAACTTATTATTGATCAATAAAATCATTTAACTAAAAATAATTAGTCACACTATCTAGGGACTTCACGTAGTCCAGTGGTAGTCGATAAATCCCAATCGCACTTTGGTTGTGGGTTCGATTCCAACAGCTTTGTCCAACGCGACGGGTTGTCACACGGTCTACCTGTTGTCCTTTTTCAAAAACTATATTTTATAACATTACCAAAATGAGATAAATTCCTCAAAATACCATAACATAATTTAACCACAAATGTTATATCATACCTTGCATTTTCATCCCAAATTATAATAACATATAATTCTCTCAAACCCCAATGATCATATAAAATCAAATGGTTATTTATACCTATAACTATAAGAGAAGAGATAATTCATCCTCAAATATCATTCTCAGATGAAAAACTGCGGGGTTACAAATACAAGAGAAAATTATTCCAAAGTAAACCCATCAACAAGGAGAAATAATACTTTTGAAACATTTCTCCAACCATTTATTTCAACATAGATTCTTCTTTGACCAAGAAAATATCCTATAGAATAGGGAATTCACCTGGGTAATGGCCAGGTCCCCTAAATTTACGGCAAATGACTGTAAATGGATTCTTGGGACCATTTTTATCTTCTACCATAGTACTCTTCATTTTTCTTCAGCAATTCTTCACTTTATGCCCTTCCTTCCTGCACGTAAATCATTTCTGTGTCCCATTGAGACACTTTCCTGGGTGTCTCCTTCCATATTTCCTACATGATGGAAATTGAGGATTCCTTTCTCCATGGTCTCCACTGCTGGAGCTCTTATTATTCATCACCTTTATTTTCTTTGTTGAGTCCGAGAATTGGTTAATATATATATTGATGATCATATTTTTGGAAAATTGATTTGGCATAAAGAAAATATCTTTTACGCCTAGAAACATTCCATTTTGTTTCTCATTGCCACAACCGTTCCCACCTTGTACATCATTCTCAAAGTCACTATGACTTCCTTGGAATCCATCCATTGACTAAAACCGTAAAGCATTATGTGAGTAACAGTAGTCATAAAATCATTTAGAGATTAACATGTCACCATATTCTCAATTTGAAACACATTAGGGTTAACCGAGGTCATTTACTCTCATATTATATATATAATACCTCAAATTGGTTTGTAAATAAAATGTAAATTATCCTAAGAATATCCACCAGGAGTTTTGTAACCAAGAGTGCAGCAAGGCCCGTTGTCATGCACCAGTTCCCATTCGAGTCTAGCTCAAAGCAGTGTTTTTGGGTTTTACCACTAGGTACATCTGTGCCAGAGCCGCCTCTACCTGCTCATATCCAGACAGGGATGTATTTCTTGGAAAACTCACAAAATCTATACAATACCAAAATTCTAGGAAGTTCTTCTATACTAATCCTCAATGTTCATCTTAGGTTTACGTGCGCTAATCAGAGTTTATCTAAATCTAGCTTCCAAGGTTTGTACTAAACTTCCTCTGATACCAACTGTAACTCCCCGACCCTAGATACCCAGAGTTGGTGCATTATTACATAACATTGGCATGATCACAAAGGATCATGTCTCAAAAGACAGATTAGTTTAGTAGTCTTGGAAACACTAGATATATTCATAAGTCTTACATTACATCATAAGGTAAAAAAACTAAAACAACATATTGTCTTCATATCCCCTCATACTATACTTGCAGGTCATTCATAAATTGCTTCTTCTCATCCTGGGAAAAATAAAACACTGAAAGGGGTGACCTTAGATGCTCAGTAAGGATAACAATATAGCAGAAGCTTTCATAGATAAGCATAAACACATAAAGCAATTTATAACTAAAAAAAAGACTTTTAAACATGAACTTCAGCATAATATGGAAAAGATAAAATGAAATAATTCCATTTACTTATTCACATGGATATTCTACTAGTCGAACAATCACATGCAATATCAATAACCACTTTCATAATGATGGAATGCATAATTCCAGACTATCATAACCACATAGCCAAGGCCTCGTGCCAAGACTACAAATAAGATTTTGTCAAGGCCTTGCGCCAAGACACTATTTTTTCTCATGAGACCTACCGATGCATCGAGGAGCTATAGCGGGATCCACCCGTCACTTATTAAGTCCAATGCATTCCTCATATGAACAGGTTTAAACATAACATAAAGATTCGTATTAAAACTAGCATACAAAATGTCAATACTTTAACCACAAACCATGAATGGTATAAAATAGCACATCCATATTCAAACATAACTCAATTGATAAAATATGGAAGATTTTATTGTATCACATTAACCTCAATAAAGAATAATGAAGGATGTTGACATAGATGAAAATAATCATCAAAACTTATTTGAGGGAAATATCCCCCTTTTTCTTGAAATCATTTAAAAGTCACACTATTTGTCAAGAAGCCATTTAAAAATAGATTTTTGAATCAAAGTGTCCCATACCACTTTGAAACTTTTAAAAGGAGTTTTAATTTTAAAACTTAAATGTCCATATAAATAAATCCTTAAAACCATTTTTTAAAACATGGACATTAATGAGAAAGATTTAGAAGAATAAGTCTTTAAAACATTTAAAAATGGTATTTTAGTTAGAGTTTCTAACCAAAAGAGAGACACTTGAATACAAATAATTTTAGAAATAAAAACATTTTAATATCATGAGAATAAAGGAATTCATCATATACTATTTCAAAGTACATTATATACACTACATAAAAGTGATTTGGTGTATAACAACAAAGAAGTCTCAATGGAATGTAAATTGAGATGAAATCTCTCATAAAGGCCGTATCTTTAGGTTAAGGATAAATCAACAACATACTTATGTGTGAAAAGTATAAATACACTAAATATGATTCTATATTCAGTGTAAATAAATCAAAGGATATTCACACATAATCTTATAAAAACAACACCAATGAATTGGATGTTTAACTCAACAAATGGAGAATGAGTTAAAATTAATATTATCAAATTCATATCGATGACTTGAGAAATTATAAATTGAGTGATTATGTGTATCAAAATTATATCCACAGAAAAGGGGAGTGTAAATTATGACATAAGTAAATGAATAGTTATTCCACACATAATCTCGGAGTAAAATAATCAATGAAGTTTGCGTAAAGCCGAATAAATGAAAATTGAAATTTCGAATTCCCTTATCGATTAGGTTACATAAGAATCATACACCCATGAAAGAAGGATCATAAAATGATGATGTAAGTACCCATAAATTAAAGTATATTACACAATTAATACAATCATGGGCAGTACACATACACCACATGCAATAATTAAGTGGTGAACAATGGAATTCTCACGAAATTAAGAGTGAGTTAAGAAACCCCTTACCACATTTTAATCAACTGAGTCGAATGACCAAAAGTTAATAACCACCAAATTATTCACAGAATATCATGAATATAAAGAGAATCATGATAATATATATCAAATGGAAGTACACAATACACCACTTTTAATAATTTAGTGGTGAACAATGGAAATCTCACGGAATTGAAAGTTAGATAAGAAAGTCCCTTACCTTGTACTTTTCCTTGGTTGGGGGTAGGTTAACCTCCTGTATAATGTTGAAATAATTGTTATTAAATTATTCATGAATCATATACATTAATATTATATCATATATGATCTTTTAACATTTCTTTGTTAATAATATCTTAGAATTATCGTCGTTTCAGGTGTTAACTTACTCGTTTTCTTTTATATGTTTTGTTACGTAAGCCATGTTTGTCATGGATAGGTTGTATCTTATTCATATCCAGAATGATATCAAGTCCTTAAAAATTATTTTTAAATCATCAAATGATAATTATACTTGAATGGATACGATAGAGAATGAATCTTATCGCGTTCGTGGAGACAGTAGTCCGTACGTTCGCACGAGAGACAATATCATTATTTTGATATTAAAATAATATATTATTGGATGGTATATCATATATACAGAATAATTATCATGTTATATTTATTTTTTTCATGAGTTACACATCATTATTATACCCACCCAAATAATAATATATTGAATAACAATTACACCACGACGTGGAGATGGTAAGCCGTACGTACGCACGTATGGTGACATGTTATTCAAAGGGTGGATAGAATACTGAATATGGTTGTACCATATTTATAATAACATCACAGAATATATAAGATACTGGAATTATTATTTTAGAATGGTAATAACAAAGAAAGAAGAAGTGGAAGAAGAAAGGAAGTTGAAAAGGGGTGGTGAAAACATTACCTCTTCTTCGGGTTCTTCCTTTTGATTTGATCAAAAGGGCTCCTTAGGTTGGCTTTCTGATCAAACTAATGCCTCTAGGTTGTATTAAGGGAAGTTGATAGAGTATTTGGTCAGGGTTTGGCCGAACCAAAAAGGCTTTTAAGGTGTGAATAAATGAGAAGGAGGAGTTCCCTTTTATAAGAGGGGTGAGGGGCACCTTTGGAAAAGTTAAAAATATTAATTTATAATAAATTAATATTCGGTTTCTAATGGCTCCAAAGTTGATTATTCAAAGTTTATGGTGGGGATAGGTCGAAAAACAATCAACCAATAGAATTTTGATAGGTTTGGGTCACTATATTAACCTTATCTTTTAGTTTTAACTCTTAGTTAATTAGTTTGACATTTACCATGTCACTTTGTATTTTTATATTATATAGTTAATAAACTTACTATATACATCCAAGAGACTCCCAAGTGGTCCATTAATGATATACCTATCATGATATAAGTCTATTGGCCGAACCTTAGATTTTTAGGAATTTAATATCAATTAATAATATAATATTTGTTTTAAAAACTCTTTTATGTCAATTTTGACACTATTCAATAGTTGATTTTTGTGAAACTCGTAACAGAATTATTACTTCGAACAAAGTAAATTAAATCAATAAAAATATGTCATATTATCCTAGAAAATTATTGTAATTCATTAAAAGTCTTAAATTATATTTATTTGGGTATTTATAATATCAATTATTTTAATTTTTCACTACTATGGTAATTACTGCATCATCATTGTGTCATAAATATAATAAATTATTTAATGTCTAAAAATTATAAATAAACTATCATTATGTAGAAACTTATTAGATTTATAATTAATATTTACAATCTAATTTATCTTATGTATAACCCTGTATTAAAAATGTTTTAGTAAATAAACATCGATTTTAACTCTTTTAACTCTTCTTTGAATTAAATATTAATAAATGTCCTAATCTAATCCAAGTGGTCCTAAATGATAATACTTTATTCCTAAGGTTGTTTTTGGTCGAGATACACTTGTCCAATAGAATTAGGACATGTGTTAGGGTAATATTAATATCATTTTTACCCTTAATTACCCTATTTACTTTTAACCGTGGTAAATAAAAGTAAAAAGTTACTATTCACCAAAAATTATTTTCATCACATTGAACCATATTTTACTTCTTGATATTAACCGTGTCTCTCGTATTTTCTAAATTTCATTCACAGAAGCGGTAAAATTAAGTTTTATGAAAAATTCAGTTTTTTAACTACCACTTAGTAGTTTCACTATTCATCAAAAATTGATGTTTTTCAGAACAATGCCAAAATTTCACCCTAAGCTATAATTGATATTCTGAATTCAAAAATGATATCTATTTTACAAAATTCCAGACATATAAGTTGCACTAATTAATTTTATAAATAATTCTCGTTGTCACAACAAATAGCGTGTTTTTAAGAAACAATATATATCAAAAGATTGACAATTGTTTTGGTCGAATTTCAAAGTGAAATTAATTATAATGAACACAATTGGATAAAATGGTAAAAATATATTCTAATTATACTTTGAAACCACTCAATAATATAATGTATCACTATAAATTATTTTGATTAAAAAAGTTGTTTTTAAGTATTTTTCACTATTCATAAAAATTGGAAGTTCTTAGAAAAATACCAAAAATTCATCTTAGGATAATTTCGATATTCCGAAACCAAAAATGAAGTCCATTTTGAAATATAAAATATATATAATTTTAAAAAATATGTATTACTATTCATAGCGGCTAGTTTGATTGGTTGTGGTGTGTTAGAACTCGATGTTCCGTACAACACATGTTATCGCATTATTCAAAGAGAAGCGTACCGTATAAGCTTGGGGTGTTACAATGTATACATGGAAGTAGGTAGATAGTAAAATAAAAGATATAAAAAATAATCAAAATGTTGAAAACTATTCCAAGAATCCCGAGATCTGGCTCGGTCATCTACTACCAATCTTTAATCCTAATGAAAGCATGTCAGGGGTCCAAAGTGGGATGCTTCGGCTTTTCCAAACCTATTTTCATATAATATTCATGGGTACTAATGTAAGTTGAGATAAGGTGAGAGATAAATCCCATTAGGCCACCACCAATGGATATAATAAAAATCCAGTCTGTGAATATAAACTAAAATAGTGTGCAAGTATATATATATATATAAAGGTATGGTAATGCTTTAATATATAACCATACCCCCTTCATCCTTATATGGTAATTTCTCTGAACATGATATCATTTTCTTAATTAATTTTAGATCCTTCTTATATTTATAGGATTGGTGATGGTTTCAAAATAACTGAAATAGATATTAATAATAAGAATAATAATAATAATAATAAGTGAGGATATAAGTTAAAACCATGGAAAAATTGACAGAAGAGGTCATGCCAACTCATAGTAGTAACTCATGCAGTTGGAAATAAGGTCCTATGTGTAAACCAAGGGGAACGTACAAGTAATTATACTATAAAAGTGTCTAACTGATTCCATTTAGATCATCCATAGTAATCATTTACAAATCATTAATGGTTATAGTGGGGTGAATCCAAGGCATCATGTGTCTAAAGACATGAAGATGAATCCAAGGATTGTACCTAAGTAATTATAATGTCTAAAAATTATTCAATTGAATCATTAGTACAACTTCAAGGCATTCACATAATAAGACAAGGACCATATTCCATTGTGGGTTCTCCCATGTTAATCGGATCAATGAATCTAAATGGCTTCCTCTGAGTGATTATGGAATTCCATTAGGAATTCTAGGATAGCTCTAGTCTAACCAATCATATAAAGATAAAATTATCTATATTAATAGACACCTTATACTCATTTCGTTTATATCATGTGTGATCATAGGACATTTAATACTCATTCCAATTATGTCATTAGGTTCATTCGATTACCTTTCATTATATGTGACCAGGAATATTGAGGACATTTAATCAATTATAAATTCAATTTCATAATCATTTAATAAGTTCATTCCATTTCCATTCATTAAACATGAAAAAGTGTATTATTTACATGAATCTAATTTCAATTTAATTACCGTATCTAGGGAAAACTGATATCTATATATATATATAGTTTCCTATCATTCATTTGAATATTTATTAATTTTGAAGAACACTTATCTTATAAAAGGTCAACTCAAATGCACCTGAATGGTGTTACATATAACCCAACATGTGTCATAAGAGGAATAAATAAAGTGCACACCCTAAATGGGCGGTCTGTGTGGAGGTATCAACCTCCAAAGTTTTCATATAGGTTCCACTAGGTTCATATATTACAATTTAATTTATTGAATTTAATCAATATGTATTAAAGGATAAATTCCCAATGAAATAGAAATTCAACTAATAGAAACAATTTATAAATGGTGAGACATTAAGGGAAGAGTCACAGACTACCGAACTTATTCTTGTAGGAATCTACTCATCTAGTATCAACCCTTAGTTTATCATGGATTGGAAGAATACCAAAGAATAGAAGAATGCTCTGAAAATAGGGAATATGAGCCTCTACCAAAATATCATTGTTGATAGGAATAATAATGGTGAAATGAGCCTAAGGAGTGAAGCAATTATTGACATGAATCCAATGAAAAAATGGTACTTTGACTAGACAGCAAATGAGTGAGATCTCTAATAACCTAGTTTAAAAGGTAGGAGTTTTTTAATGTGAGAGGGATATCCTCATATTCATTGGAAAAACAATAAATAAATAAAGTGGGTAATTTATATTCAGATAAGTGGGAAATGGTAAAAACTCTGAGGTTTTAAAGAGTACATGGTTTGGATACATGATGGGCCAAACTATGTGCAATTGTGTGCCTTCCAATGACATAGACAGGTGGACCACATAGTTGGGGGAGTATGGTCTTCTGAACTATGATATACTTGTGCACCCCTTTTTCCCAGGGTGTACACCCCACACAGGATGAATCACACTATTAGGAAACCAATTCACAACCTATGTTCACCCCTCTGAGGAGGCCTAACGCACCCCCACATGGTTTTCTAACCCTGAATACTGGTCTTTATGTTTCCTATTAAACATTCAACCCATCTATTTGCACGAAAAACTAAATCTATAGCCTCTAAACAATCCTTGGATTCTTATGGACCCTTCCTCAAACTATATGGTTCAACTAAAAGGATATAAGTAGGTATTAAAACTTAAAATAAAAGGATCTATATGTCAAATAAAACCCATATTCTTACACCAATTTTTTATTTTGTCATGAAATATAATTTATTCATATTATTTGGTGTCTATTTTCAAGTTCATTCCCCCTCAACGTTTTTTGATAAAAATTTACCCTAGCATCGACACGAGTTATATTTCAATTAGTCACAAATTTTCTTCTTAAAATTAATCTAACTATCATTATCATTTCATTTTAAATATGTTTTAATTACTTTAACTTTTTGGAATTTATTCCATTTCAATAAAACATTTATCTTTGGTGGATCACATTATCCTTCAAAATGCTTCATGGAAAGGAATGATTCTCAACATATATACAAATCTCTTTTTCTTCCATATCTATGTTTTACCCATATAAATTATTTTCTATAATTTTTCAAGTGACCATAATAATTATCTTGACAAATTATAATTGAAAGGTCTCAATATCCTTTTTATTATGTAGATTTCCGTAATAAGTTCTACTGGACATTAAATATTTTCCTTATGATTAGTTTTTTAAAACAATCTAAATAATATTTTAAATATTCCAAAATGAATTCTTTCAAAATTGTTTTAAAAAATAGAATTTGTTACCAACATTAATTTCATAGAAAAATTAACAATAAAACCATAAAATATTTTTTTATGGGTCATGTTTTACAAAATATATTCTATTTTCTATGTTTCTAGGTGAATGTGTCATTATACTACCATTTCGTTTTCTAAGAAACATCATTTGTATAATTTTAATTTTTCAAAAATAAAAATCATATTCGTGGGGTTTAATAAAATATTCCTTTTTAATTGTGTTCAAAAGATTTTGCAATTTCAAATTTTCAATGAAATTTTATTAGTTCTTCTATGACTGTTCTTCATCTATGTTGTCTGCTTCATCATGGGTATTCTTCAAATGATATGATCCACATTCGTTATCTAGATGTTTTGTGAAACAATCTTTTACATCTATGGTATGATCCATCACTTGTTTCATAAATAATAATCCAATTATATAGTAAGTATTTTCTTCCAATGAATTTAATTTATAAATGCCATATGATCCATTATATTGATTGAAGGGTGTTCACCTAAATTCCCAATACATCAATTTATTGGAGAATTTTTATTCTAAACTATTTATCTATATCCTATATAGTTTAAATACTATATGTTGAGTCTTCTTTTTTTGTGTTATTTTCTTACAATGATGTTTATAGGCATTGGATACCCATTTATATTCCATGCGATTATCATGCCATATTTATTGATGAAATCATTAATATTTTCTTAGGGTACCATAGTTAAATAACATAAAAACAATTTTATTTCCATTGGTTTTTTATGATACGTTTTTTGAAACCTTGTGGAACCCATATTTATGATTTTTATTATTATGATGGGTGCACCTCGATAGAGCTCCAATTAATTGGTCAATGTTTTAATCTCTTGATATACCATGGTGCATACAAATTTATCCTATCCAATTATGGGAGTGAGTAGTTATCCCATCTGACTGTTTTTTTAATGAGGTAGGGATCTCTGACTTATGATAATTATTTCTTATTCATGTTATTTCCACATTCCTATGATGTCATGTTCTTATGTTATGATAATTTTTTAATAAACATTCAGATTATATCGTCTCTTTATTCCATTCACTCAAGATTATGATCATTATCATTATGATATCATGTTATACGTCATGTATCACATATTATTATTTATTATCATGTTTACCCTTACTGAGGGTTTGATCTCACCCCTTTTTTATGTTTCAATTCCCCTGGGATATGAAGGAAAGTAGCAAGTATACTAATCCTAGAATATTATCTTGTGTGGAATATTTATGGTAGATTTTGAAGACTCGTTATTGATTTATTGTCTTCTTATATTGTTGGAAAATGTGCCTATTTTTTGGTAAGGCTTGGGTTTTGTGAGTTAGTGAATTATAAAAATTATCTAAAACTCTAAACAAAATAGTCCATCGATTATAAATGTGAAAAATATATTGTTTTCATAGATGTGTGTCAAATATAGTGTCATATGTTATGTATTTTGGGGACCAAATCCAAGATAATGGTTCCAGGGGTGATACAGCTGGTATTGGAGCATTGTTTTGATAACATTATAGGTTATGATGTTATTGTTTTACGATGATTTATGATTTTGTAATGAATTCAAGGTTTGATGTGTAAAATTAAATAATTGTTTCAATGGTATAGAAAATCCTTTAGGTTGGTGGTGTTGAATATTTTATATTTTTTGGGGATTAGGATAATAGTGGAAACCATAGGTATAATTATAAGTATAGGAGAATATCAGGAAATTTTTGTAAACTATAGATTCCATTTTGTTCCTAGAAATCGCTTCCCCTTATAGATACTAGTAAGTGTACAAGGTTTTGGAAAAAATACATATTTCCATAACAACATTGAAAATTGTTGGTAAGATATATCTTGATCATCATTTTGGTTCATATTTGTATGGGACCTAACAATAGAAAAAACACTCATAGGAAAAATTCTTTAGTTAATCCACTTTCTCTTTACAAATCATTATCAAGGATTTTAACATATTATTTTATTAATGTTAATAAATTTAGATAACCTAGAAGTAAAATGAACATGGATATCCTAGAGTAAAGATAAAAAATAATAAGTTAGGGTATCATATCATTTATGATTTATTTCTTCTAAACTCATAATTTTACCTTTATGAATTTACTAATTTAAGAATTTTGAAAAAAAATCGTTTAAATTAATTGCTGGAGAAACAAATAAACCAATATTACAAAGGATATAACGGGAAATGTGATAGTTACCCTTATAAGAAATCTATTGGACAAGAAAATGGGTTAAAAATCTTGTTATTATTCCAAATAAAATATCCCAAATATTATTAACAGTGTGAACATAGTCTACTTCCAAAACACAATAATGAATAGAAGGGTAGAGTCTCATGATAATTCTGGTTATAGATATGATGAAGGAAAAATGTTACACCTTTCTGTATGTCAAAAATGTGGAATGAAACACATTGTAGAATGTCTCAAAGGAACTAGATATTTTTTTATGTATGTGAAAGAAGGAAATAGAGTATCTAGCTGTTAAGGAAAAATGATGCACTCAGTTAATTCAATAGAGGAAGAAGATTTTTATTCTACTTTTATATAAGATATTAATGTAAAAAATCATTTTAATTTTACCCTAATGTTATGTCTATATTTTCTTAAATCCTTAACTAATTCATTTTTTAAAATTACGTGGATGTAATTTATTAATGTGGCTAGATTATAATGACCTGAGATTTTGGATCCTTTAAAATATATACAATTTTCTATAACATGTTTCACATGCTACACCAAACAAAATAAAACAACATATTAATAAGACATTATTAATAAGTTTATAATAGACATTAACATGGTAAACAATTTCTATTTTTTAACTTTAGAAAGTAAACAATTAATTTGATTTAACACTGAAAAGATTATTTTTAACAAAAAATATTTTTCTTTATATTATATATTGTAAGGACCTTGACCCAGTTTCTTGGAGCTAGTGCATTAATTAATTATATTTTCATGATTACAAGAAATTTATATCCCTAAGGAATGGGTATTTTAGTAGTTTTGGAAAACCATATTCATACATAAGTTAAACATTACAACTTGAAAAGAAACAAATATACAAATTATGTTTAAAATATACATAATGCCTAGGTTATCCCTGCATGTGATTCATAATATACCACTTCATGTCCTTAGAAAATGAAACATAAGAAAGTGGTGAGCTCAAATTCTCATTAGGGGTAAGAAATACCATATAAGATATCATAAACATAAACATTAGGAATGGTGAAAGACTAAAAACACATGCCTTTAAAAATAAACTTGAACAAGTTATGGCATGAATTATATTTGAATAAATAATACCATAATAAAGCATAATCATGGGTATTATACTTGTCTGAAACTCTCTTTAACTTTAGATTTCTAGTTTAATAATGAGAGAATGAATGATGTCAGACATCATAATCTTACCTTCAAGGTCTCGTGCTAAGACCATAAATAACCATTTTTGACAAGGCCATGTGCCAAGACCGTAGTTTGTCTCATAAGACCTACTGATGCATCTGGGGAATATAGTAGGCCCCAACCATCACTTAATAAGTCCAATTAATTCCTCATATTAATGGGGATAAACATAAACAACATATATATTCTTATTAAAACTAACATGTGAAATGTAAATAACATTCCCCGAACATTAAGCATAAACACTAACCATTCAGAGTAAATTGGTGAATGGTTTTAAGATAGCACATCCCCTGTCAAACTAATCATAAACCATTAAATTAAAATTTTTATATTATACCATAATAGATTAATCCAAATAATTCATAATAATCAATAAGATTATTTAAATATAAAAAGATAATCTTACAAAATCATCAAGTAATTCTTGAGATAAATACTCATTTACTTTGAAAAGAAGAGTTATTTTGGAAAAATATTTGTATAAAACCAGAAGTGAAGTTAGATATTATTTTAATAATAAATTTTTTTATTTTATAATGATAATTTTTTCTAAAAACAGATTATAATGTTTCCTTGAATATATGTCAGAATTTGAGAAATTCCCTTGAATCGGGAATGTAATTCAGGAAGCATTTTTTGAATGATACTTTTTAAACACATAACTCCCCATAAATGAAAGTATGATTCTAGTTGGTACACATATATAAAACATTCTAAAATAATATATGAGGATTACATATTAATAAATAATAATTTAATTTAGGTGAGTAGAGAATAAGTGTAAACCGAATGAAAATAAATGTTTGAGTATAAAACACTTACCTTAAATTTGATGGTGTTCTTCACTTGAACTTAGTATCCTCGATAACCATATAAAATTCATTAATTAATATTTCATGAACCATTTATTTATTTAATGGATTTATTATATCCTTATTATCTTCATTCATGGACTTTTTGATGGGTTTAAGAGATTCAATTTTATTGTTTGGGAGAATTTTATTCCTTGGTATTCATTGTAAGAACCCCGGTTTTGAGCCTGTGAGTCTTTGAAATCCTCTTGATACGATTCTAGAGCAGGGTGTTCTGACGGTGTACGAAACTGAGTCCCAGTGTGGCCGGAATTGGTTTTGGTGTGCGTTCACACTGGGTGGGCTAAATAAATATAATAACCCCTGAACGGTAGCTCGGACGGGAAAACTGACGGTGTCGTTGAGTCCAGAACGTGTTGTTTAACCTAGGAGGGGTATGATTTTCGCGGGCGCGGACCAACTGTGAAAAACGCCCCCAGGGGTATTTTCGTAATTTGGCGGTCGCGGGCATCGAATTTTATAACTCTTGAATGAAGGCTCATATTAAAATTTTGGGGACGCCATTGCATTCAGGTCATGGCATTTTCCCTACGGGAGGCTTAATCCAGGCCCCGATGAAAGTTCGGGAACGGGCCGATGGGCGGGTAGTTAAGTGCGTTTTTCTATTTAAACACACTAACCACCCTCTTTACCCTCCTGGGACATTCCTCCCTGGAGAAAGGGATCTCAACAAGCTTCCACCCTCCCCTCCATCACTCCGGCAAGGCAAGGCGGCACTGGCATCCCGATCGTGAAGCGTCGGGCAAAGCCCTCGAGGTAGGCTCGTGTTTTATCTTTTCATTCTTGAAAATTTCTTCAATTTAGTTTTCTTCGCATTTAATTGTTGTATGTTCGTCGAGCGAGGCCCCTGGTTTCATAGGGATCAAGTTTCTCTTCGCAACGATCCTTTCGGATCAATTTTTGGAGTCCCGGGGTGCCTGGGGTGGCCCTGGGAAGTCTTCCGGCCAAATACCCCACATTTTCCGATGGATCCAGGGTGGTCCGGCAACCCGGGCGACGGTGCGGCGCGTTCTAGCGGCGGCGGTGAACTCCGGCACGGCGGCTCGCAGGCGGCGGCTCTGGTTCTAGGCGGGGGCGCAGCAAGCAGGCGACAGCTCCGGCTCCAGGCAGCGGCGCGGCGTGCAGGCGGCGGCGCGGCGCTTTGAGCGGGCGGTGGGGCGTGGTCGTCCGGGCAAATAGGGGTCGCGGCGCGACCCCTCGAAGGGAATCGATACCCTCTTCTAGCGGGTCTCCTCGTAGACCGAAGACCGGCCTCACGGCCAGTCGGCTGAAGTAGAGACCGCGAGGGGACCTCGGATCCGCGGCCGGCCCGTGCAGCAAAGCCGCGGGCCGGCCCAGGCCGGTCCAGCCCAAGGGCTTGTCCCTTCCGGCTTCGGACACCCGTAAATATCGCTACGAGTATCCGTTTTACACGCCGTCTGTGGCAGGACGATCCTTGTCTCGAGGATTATATTCTGTGGTGGCTTCGGGGTTTTTTAATCCCCAGAAAAGGAGCGCAGTGGCATGTCACGCGCGTTAAGTGCTACGCCGGAATTCTTGTTTGGGTTGGCTCGGAAACATCCAATGTCCAATTTGAGCGTCGTCAGCGGCGATACGACCCTGGCGTCGAGGCAGAGGTTTCCACTATGTTTTTGGGCGTTGAAGTGGGAATTGAGACATGGGCCCCACGAGCCATCTTTGAGCTACGTGCAGTGTTTTGTGGCTTTTTCACCAGATGTCCGTTCAGGGCACATGAGTAGTAAATTCTGCGTATCTTTCCAAGAGCATCGCAATGGTGCAGTTCGCCCGACGAGTATTGGATCTTGGGTGTGGGAACTCATGGGCCGACTATGGTGAATAGTACCATATCCACCGGTTGTCCGTATCAGGCGAGTAAGTAATCTATTTCGCGTGTTTTTCCATGATAAATGAAACGGTGCAACCCATTGGAGCATGTGGAACCTCCTTTGATATCGTATTAATGTGAAGAGGAGACCTTATTTTTCACGCTCCAAACCAATGCACGGTGGTGTTTTTAGTGTCACCGGGTGATGTCAGTAGTAGTGCGGAGCTATCAGAATGATTCAGGGTCTACCCTCCACCAGGGCTGGGCAGTGGGTCACCCGACGACACCTTAGGGTCTACCCTCCAGCGGGGTGGGGCAGTGGGTCACCCGTCGTTTGATTCCAGGTCTACCCTCCAGCAGGGCTGGGCAGTGGGTTAGTTGTCGACGTGTTCCGGGTCTACCCTCCAACGGGGCTGGGCAGTGGGTCACCCGTTGATTTATTCGAGGTCTACCCTCCAGCAGGGCTGAGCAGTGGGTTACCTATCGACGTGTTCTGGGTCTACCCTCCATTGGGGCTGGGTAGTGGGTCACCCATTGATTTATTCTAGGTCTACCCTCTAGCAGGGCTAGGCAGTGGGTCACCTGTCGACGTGTTCCGGGTTTACCCTCCAACGGGGCTGGGCAGTGGGTCACCCGTCGATTTATTCATGGTCTACCCTCTAGCGGGGCTGGGCAGTGGGTCGCCGAATGATGTATTAGGGTTTACCCTCCAGTAGGGCTGGGCAGTGAGTCACTCGTTGACGTTTCAGACATAACCCTTCTCATGAGGCTAGTCGGTAACTTTTTCATCCATGATTACCGGAGCGGGATCCTAACTATGCGGACATCAATGGTATGATAGTTCTAACGTTACCTAAGGACCCACGAGGAAGAGGGGTACTTTTTTCCACTGAGACGCGTCCTTGAGACGCGACCTAAAACCCTGCGGGTGAGTCAGTGCCGCCTAAAGTGGATAGCATTGAAGTGTGGTAATTGGGCCCCTCTGACTTGGGTTTCCTAGGTGGACGAGATGAGATGTTGGGCTATGAGGATGGTTTCTTTTGGAGCGGATGGCAACTTACCCTGGGCTGAGCATGGTGATGGATCCCCCCTTATGCACTCGTTTGGGATTCTTGTTGATCATATATATATATATACATATAAATTGGTCCCTACTTCCGTTTCCTCTCTCTGGGGTCCGTGCCTACATTTTTCTGTTGGGTTGAGTTGCACTCTCCTTACTAAACTTTTCCCCTCTTCATGATTAGTTTACTACTCACCTCTTTAGTGCCTTCTTTGTTGCTCCCTAGATCATTCGGGTTATCCTACTGAGTATCATTATACTCACCCCTACTTGGGCTTTGCCCGTACCTGGTGTTCCCTTGCAGACGACGGATAGGTCGATCGTGACTACGGAGGAGCGTAGAGGTCACAGCAGTTGGAGTAGCGTACTACGGTCGTGCCAGAGTATTCAGATGGGAGTCTATCTTGTTGTCTTCTTTTGTTCACCTGTTGTTGGGTTGTGGCATCTTTGTGTTTGGTCTCGTGTTTTCCCTGTTTATTTTTCAGTTTACTTGTCAGTACTTCCAGCACTTTACTTCCTGTTTTTAGTTGTTGTTGTATGACTGTGGTTGGGATATAGTTTCCAGTCTTTTAGTTTCCTTTCTACTCTGCACTACTGTGTCTTGTGGGTTGTGTAAGCGTGAGCACAGCTACTTAGGAAAAGGCCTCCCCGAGATTTTTACGCCTTCGGCGCTGGTCGCCAGCCTCTTGCCTATGGAGGCGGGCTTGAGCTAGTTGCGGCTTGGGACCGGTAGTGTCGGGTCATGAAAAATTGGTATCAGAGGTGGTTCATTCCTTGGAGCGTTGTTCGGACGTCCCTAAAAAGGAATTGGTTGGTTTTTTTAGGGAAATGATGTTGACGTGTCTCGAGAGCGGCTCTCAGGCCAGGGAGTCCAGTAATGGTATGGGCGGCCGACGAATCCATTTACCAGGACCCTGATAACCTGCTTGTCGACTCGGTATGCTAAGACTTGTTGCAGGGAATTATTGAAACATGAATCACGTAGGAATGAATCTTTAACCATCCTTTGTTTGAGTCAGATCCCCTTTGTTATTACTGTTATGTATATATATATATATATATATATGCTCATCTGATCGTGGTATCCCTTGATAATTTTCATGATGCCCCCACGATGGTAGCCAGCGAGGTTACCCTATTCAGCTCGTGATAACGGTCTGGTGAGTGAGAAGGCGTCGGTTCAGGGACCCTCACGTGATCCCCTCCAGCCCAGCACTTTAGCAGTAACCCCTTCACCTGAGGAGCGGCAGATAGTACCGGCATTTTAGGATGAGGTCGCGCGCTCTGAGATTTCCAGCGTCAGAGGCCACCGAGCTTCCGTGGGGACCTAGTTCCCCAGGTGGCAGAGGATTGGCTTGAGTCAGTGGCATGACTCTTCAGGCTGGTAAAGACCCCAGAAGACCATATGGTGGCCCTAGCCTCAAGTATTTTCCTTGGGACAGCCGGGAAATGGTGGGATCTGGTGACGCAGAACCATGACGAGTCGTCCCTCACATGGGATGGCTTCCAGCAGCTTTTTCAGGAGGAGTACTCCCACTTGTGTATGTGCTTCTTTCGGATCCAGGAGATTATGGAGCTGAAGCAGGGAGGGATGTATGTTTCCCAGTACTCGGCCCGGTTCACTGATCTTATGCACTACTCATAGGACATGATCTGTGACAGCTACTTCTAGGCGCGGAAGTTTGAGCAGGGTCTTCGCAGGGAGATCCAAGCTAGCATGGTGCCCTTGTGCATCCCCACTTACGCCGGGGTGTTGGAGAGGGTGCTTGTGATCGAGAGATTCCTGGTCTAGGGGTGCCAGATAGAAGGACCTAGTAGTGCCCATTCTAGAGTAGAGTCTTCAGCAAGCAGACGACAGAGGGTTGGGCCTCAGCCGAGGAGGCCCTTCCATGAGCAGACCCAGGGATAGGGTTGCACACCACAGTGGCATCGTAGGGAACCGGGGCATACAGGGGAGGTCTGATGCTATGCTTGTGACGGACTAGGTCACCTAGCATGGGATTGCTCGACCAGGTGTATAGGTCAGCCGTGGAAGGCAGAGGGCACACCGCAGAGACAGAGGCAGCGACGTGACCAGGGGTCACCTAGGCGGGGACCCGGTGGTCCTCAGGGTGGTGGCGCAGTCAGCGCGGTAGGACCAGGAGGTGGGGGGCGGCGTTCCGAGATCCCCCCCCCCCCCCCAGCACCACCGGGAGGCCCACACCAGGCTCAGGGAGCTGGAGGTAGGGGCCGCAGGTAGCTTCAGGCCATGGGAGTTCGAGATCCTCCAGCGCACGAGATGGTCTGAGGTACACTTTGTGTTTACTCCACCCTTGCTTCCATGATAGTAGATTCAGGCGCCATCCATTCCTTTTTAACACTAGTATTGGTACGAGAGTTGGGGCTTCCAGTAGAGGCGCTCACACCTGCACTTAGCCTTGAGGTTCCTACAGGAAGTGCCTCGTTGGTGACTTTTATCTACAGACAGTGCGAACTGTCATTTGGAGGAAGGAGTTTCACGTGGGACCTGCTCGTTATCACAATGGGACCTTACGACGTCATCTAGGGCATGGATAGGCTTTCTATGGTTCACGCTCAGATCTACTGTCATCATAGACGAGTCAGAGGTGAGTTTTCTGATGGGACGAGGTTCACCATCCTTGGTGAACGAGACCTCATGGTAGAGCAGATGGGTACTCTGAGCTGGAGACCCCGACCATTTTTTCCCCGGCTGGAGAGCATGGCTCTCGGATCAGCGGACTCTAAAGGAACCTGGATCCCTACCATGGTGGAGGATTACATGGACGTCTTTCCCAAAGATGTTCTGGGACTACCTCTGAGGCGGCAGATGGAGTTCTTCATTGACTTGCAGCCGGGGACTGCTCTGATATCTTGTGCAGCATATCAAATGGAACCCACAGTTCTTCTGGGGCTACGAATTTAGTTGGATGACCTTCGTGAGAAGAGATACATCAGGCCTAGTGTGTCCCCCTGGGAAGCTCCAGTTCTGTTTGTGAAAAAGGTAGATGGGAGTCTACGGCTTTGTGTAGATTATCGTCGCCTGAATCAGGCCATGATAAAGAACAAGTACCCTTTTCCAAGGATCAATGACCTCTTTGAACAGTTTTGAGGTGAGAAGTGGTTCTCAAAGATAGATCTTCGATCTGGTTACCATCAGTTGTGGGTTCGTTAGGATGATATTCTGAAGCTGGCCTTCCGTTGCCGATATGGGCACTACGAGTTTCTGGTGATTCCCTTTGGTGTGACAAATGCCCCTGTCGTCTTCATGGCTTTGATGAAACAGATTTTCCAACCGTATTTGGACCGGTTTCTGGTTGTCTTTATTGACGACAAACTCATTTACTCAGTGATAGAGGAGGCGCACCAAGAGAATTTAAGGATGGTCCTAGACTTACATCGAGAGCACCAGCTATACGGGAAGCTCTCGAAGTGTCAGTTCTGGATTCACGAGGTTCACTTTTTGGGGAACGTCATTACAGGACATGGATTGGCTTTGGATCCCACAAATATAGAAGCAGTTCTTGTTTGGGAGCCACCCAAGAACGTGTTTGACATGCAGAGTTTCCTTGGGTTGGCAGGGTACTACAGGAGGTTTGTGGAGGACTTCTCTAGGATTGTTGCCCCTTTGACAGCTTTGACACGGAAGGGGCGACCGTTTACCTGGACTGATCAGTGCCAGCAGGCCTTTGAAGAGTTGAGGCAGAGACTGACTAGTGCACCAGTGTTGAGGCTGCCAGAGGAGGGTGTTGAGTTCGTCGTATATTGCGACGCTTCAGGAGCTGGGCTCAGGTGTGTGCTGATGCAGCAGCGAGCAGTAATTGCATATGGGTCGAGGCAGTTGAGGCCCCACGAGCAGAATTATGCGACTGACGATTTGGAGCTGGCAGTGGTAGTCTTCTCCATGAGGCTATGGAGACACTACCTTTTGGGTGATCATTTTGTAGTCTACTCAGATCACCAGAGCCTCAAGTATATCTTCACTCAGAGGGATTTGAACCTGAGGCAGAAGCGCTGGCTGGAGTTTGTGAAGGACTATGAATTCGAAATAGTCTACACTATAGGGAAGGGAAACGTAGTAGCAGATTCCCTTAGCAGGAAGTCCCTGGCCCACCTAGTGCAGGAAGCTTCAGAGTAGTTGGCTTCCCTTCGGCTGACCTTGGTGGAACAGGAGGGTACATCTTTTCTATAGTCGATAGTGTTGACTCCTTCGCTCCTTGAGCGTGTGAGAGAGTCGCAGCTGGGAGATGTTGATAGCGAGGTACTGTGTGATCAGATATCCATGGGAAACACACCCGATGGGTATTCTGAAGGAGGGAATAACGAGATCCTATTTCAGGGGCGAGTTGTAGTACTGGTCGAGATGTGAGAGGAGGTGATGCGGGAGTTCCACACTTTCCCCTTGGCCAGACATCCCGGTGTGGGGAAGATGTACAGAGACCTTCAGCGGCATTTTTTGTGGTCTGGCATGAGGTGGAGCATAGCTGAGTTCGTTTCTCGGTATCTTACCTATCAGCAGCTGAAGGCAGAGCACTAGGTTCTGGCAGGGTTGTTGCAGCCCCTTGATATCCCGGAGTGGAAGTGGGATAGAATATCTATGGATTTCGTCATAGGGATTCCACGCACAGCGAAGTGCCATGACTCCATTTGGGTGATAGTGGACCGACTCACGAAGTCGACACACTTCCTTGCTATCAGGGAGTAGAGCTCAGTAGAGAGTCTGGGACAGTTATATGTTTGGGAGACCATCCGTCTTCATGGAGTACCCTCGACGATCGTCTCTGACCATGATGCACAGTTTACGTCATGGTTTTGGCGAGGCCTACAGGAGGAATTTAGGACTCAGTTGCGGATGAGTATAGCTTTTCACCCCCAGACTGATGGGCAGACCGAGCACACTATCCAGGTGTTGGAGGATATACTCAGGGCGTGCATGTTAGACTTCGGCCGGAGCTGGGAGGATCACCTACCCTTGGTAGAGTTTTCCTATAACAACAGTTACCACTATACTATTGGAATGGAACCTTTCTAGGCCCTCTACGGGAGACCCTGCAGGTCACCCTTTTGCTGGAAAGAGGTTGGGGAGACCACCCTCATGGGCCCAGAGATAGTGCAGGCAATGATGGAGAAGGTGCAGGTCATTCGTGAGCAGATGAGGATGGCTCAGAGTAGACAGAAGTCCTATGCAGACCGACATCGCAGGCCCTTGGAATTTGACAAAGGAGACCATATCTTTTTTAGAGTCTCCCCACGGTGTGGAACCTGGAGGTTAGGCTGGGGATGCAAGCTGTCTCCAAGGTTCATTGGGCCCTTTGAGATCATGCGCCGGGTTGGTGAGGTCGCCTACCGTCTCGCTCTACCCCCGCAGCGGGAGAGAGTGCATGATGTCTTCCACGTGTCACAGCTGAGGAAATACGTGCATGACCCCACGCATGTCATCGACTGCGGAGAGCTGGACATTGAGGAAGGATCCATCTTTGCGGAGCACCCGGTGGCGATTGAGGACCGGCAGGAGCGGACACTGCGCGGACGGGCGATTCCTCTAGTTCGTGTGCTGTGGCAGCATGGGAGGGTGCAGGAGAGCACCTGGGAGTGGGAGTGCCAGATGCGGGCCCAGTACCCTGAAGAAATTTTTGTAGTTTTGTTTTTCGTGGATGAAAAACATGAAGGAGGGAATGATGTAAGTACCCTGGTTTTGATCCTATGAGACTTTGAAATTCTCTTCATATGATTCTAGAGCAGGGCGTTCTAACGGTGTACGAAACTAAGCCACGGTGTGGCCGGAATTAGTTTTCGTGTGCGTTCACACAGGGTGGGCTAAATAAATATAATAACTCCTGAACGGTAGCTTGGAAGGGAAAATCAAGGGCATCGTTGAGTCCAGAACGTGTCGTTTACCCTAGGAGGGGTATGATTTTCACGGGCGCGGACCAACTATGAAAAATGCCCCCAGGGGCATTTTCCTAATTTGGCGGTCGCGGGCATTGAATTTTATAACTCTTGAACGAAGGCTCAGATTAAAATTTTGAGGATGACATTGTGTTCAGGGCATGGCGTTTTCCCTATGGGAGGCGTAATCCCGACCCCGACGAAACTTTGGGAATGGGCTAATGAGCGGGTGGTTAAGTGTGTTTTTCTATTTAAACACACTAACCAACCTCTTCACCCTCCTTGGACATTCCTCCATGGCGCAAGGGATCTCAAAAAGATTCCACCCTCCCCTCCATCACTCCGGAAAGGAAAAGTGGCTCTGGCATCCCGATCATGAAGCATTAGGCAAAGCCCTCGAGGTTGGCTCGTGTTTTATCTTTTCCATTCTCGCAAATTTCTTCAATTTAGTTTTCTTCGCGTCGAATTGTTGTCTGGTCGTCGAGCGAGGCCCCTGGTTTCGTAGGGCTTGAGTTTCTCTTCGTAACGATCCTTTTGGATCTATTTTTGGAGTCCCGGGGAGCCCGGGGTGGCCCCGAGAAGTCTTCTGGCTAAATACCCCACATTTTCCGGTGGATCCAGGGTTGTCCGGTAACCCGGGCGGCGGTGCGGCGCGTTCCAGTGGCGGCGGCGAACTCCGGCACGACGGCTCGCAGGAGACGGCTCCGGTTCCAGGTGGTGGCGCGGCCAGCAGGCAGCGACTCCGGTCCCAGGCGGCGGCGCGGTGTGCGGGTGGCAGCGCGGTGGGCGGGTGGCGGCGCGGTGCTTCGAGCGGGAAGCGGGGCGTGGTCGTCTGAGTAAACAGGCGTCGCGGTGTGACCCCTCGAAGGGAACCGAGACCCGCTTCCAGCGGGTCTCCTCGTAGACCGAAGACAGGCCTCGCGGCCCGTCAGCTGAAGCGGGGACCGCGGATCCGTGGCCGGCCCGCGCGGCAAAGCCACGGGCCGGCCGGCACGGGTCGGCCCAGGCCGGGTGGACCGGCCAGCTAGGCTGGTCCTGCACAAGGTCTTGTCCCTTCCGGCTTCAGACGCCCATAAATATCGCTACGAGTGTCCATTTTACACGCTGTCTGCGGAAGGACGATCCTCGTCTCGAGGAGTATATTCTGGGGTGGCTTCGGGGAAATTTTAATCCCTAGAACAGGAGCTCGGTGGTGCGTCACGCGCGTTTAGTGCTACGCCGGAATTCTTGTTTGGGTTGGCTCAGACACATGCAATGTCCGATTTGAGTGTCGTCAGCGGCGATACGACCCTGGCGTCAAGGCGGAGGTTTCCAAAATGTTTTCGGGCGTTGAAGTGGGAATTGAGACGTGGGCCCCACGATCCATCTTTGAGCTGCGTGCAGCGTTTTGTGGCTTTTTCACCAGATGTCTGTTCACGGCACATGAGTAGTCGTTTCTGCGTATCTTTCCAAGAGAATCGAAAATGGCGCAGTTCGCCCGACGAGTATTGGAGACAGGGTGCGGGCCCTCATGGGCCGACTACTGTGAATAGTACCATATCCACCTGTTGTCCGTATCGAGCGAGTAAGTAGTCTATTTCGCATGTTTTTCTGCGATAACTGCAACGGTGCAACCTGTTGGAGCATGTGAAACCTCTATTAAGATCGTATTGATGTGAAGTGGAGACCTTCTTTTTCACACTCTAAAACAACGCACGGTGGTGTTTTTAGTGTCACCTTTTGATGTCAGTAGTAGTGTGGAGCTATCAGAATGATTCAGGGTTTACCCTCCAGTAGGGCTGGGTAGTGGGTCAACCGACGACACCTTATGGTCTACCCTCCAGCGGGGCTGGGCAGTGGGTCACCCGTTGTTTGATTCCAGGTCTACCCTCCAGCAGGGCTGGGCAGTGGGTTACATGTCGACGTGTTTCGGGTCTACCCTCCAGCGGGGCTAGGTAGTGGGTCACCCATTGATTTATTACAGGTCTACCCTCCAGTAGGGCTGGTCAGTGGGTTACTTGTCGACGTGTTCCGGGTCTACCCTCCAGCAGGGCTGGTCAGTGGGTGACCCATTGATTTATTCCAGGTCTACACTCCAGCAGGGCTGGGCAGTGGGTCACCTGTCGACGTGTTCCGGGTTTACCCTCTAGCGGGGCTGGGCAGTGGGTCACCCGTCGATTTATTCCAGGTCTACCCTCCAGTGGGGCTGGGCAGTGGGTCTTCGGATGATGTATTAGGGTTTACCCTCCATCAGGGCTGGGCAGTGGGTCACTCGTTGACGTTTCGGACTTATCCCTTCTCATGAGGCTAGCTGGTAACTTTTTCCTCCGTGATTACCGGAGCGGGATCCTAACTGTGCGAACATCAATGGTGTGACAGTTATAACGTTGCCTAAGGACCCACGAGGAAGAGGGGTGCTTTTTACCACTGAGACGCGTCCTTGAGACGCGACCTAAAACCGTGCGGGCGAGTTAGTGCCGCCTAAAGCAGATAGTATTGAAGTGTGGTAATTGGGCCCCTCTAAAATGGGTTTCCTAGGTGGACGAGACAAGATGATGGGATGTGAGGATGGTTTCTTTTGGAGCTGATGGCGACTTACCCTGGGCTGAGCTTGGTGATGGAGCCCCCTTTACACACTCATTTGGGATTCTTTTTTAGAAAATATATATAAAAAAATTGGTCCCTACTACCGTTTCCGCTCTTTGGGGTCTGTGCCTACATTTTTCTGTTGGGTTGAGCTGCACTCTCCTTACTAAACTTTTCTCCTGTTCATGATTAGTTTACTGCTCACCTATTTAGTTCCTTCTTTGTTTCTCCCTAGAGATTTCAGGGAATCCTACTAAGTATCCTTATAATCACCCCTTCTTGGGCTTTTCCCATACCTAGTGTGCCCTTGCAGACGACGGACATGTCGATTGTGACTACGGAGGAGCATAGAGGACACAGCAGTTGGAGCAGCGTCCTACGGTCGTGCCAGAGTATTCAGGTGGGAGTCTATCCAGTTGTCTTCTTTTGTTCACCTATTGCCGGGTTGTGGAATCTTTGTGTTTGGGCGCGTGTTTGCCCTGTTTCTTTTTCAGTTTACTTGTCAGTACTTCCAGCACTTTACTTTCTGTTTTTAGTTGTTTTTGTATGACTGTGGTTGGGATATAGTTTCATATCTTTTGGTTTCCTTTATACTCTGCACTACTGCGTCTTCTGGATTGTGTAAGCGTGAGCACAGGTACTTAGGTGAAGGACTCCCCGAGATTGTTATGCCTTCAGCGCTGGTCGCCAACCTCTAGCCTATGGAGGCGGGCTTAAGGTAGTTGCGACTCGGGACCGGTAGGGTCGGGTCGTGACATTCATGATCTGTTTAATTGTATACATGTATGGATAATCATGTAAGAAGATAATGGATGTCAAGAATAGAAGTTTTATTTTTTTATCATCCATAGTATTAAATGGTTATATTATTCATTTGTTTATTGGGATTGAATATGAATCATCAAATAAAACTTTAATAATAATTTTTTGGGTTAATTAGTGGTTTTTTATCACAATGAACTCATTTTGATTTATAATTTAATATCATGTGTAAAAAAATATTCTAGAACCTTAAATAAGTTATAATACATATATTATAGTCTGTTTCAACCATCATAATGGTTTCATGACCATAATGGAATATGGTAACAGAAATTGAAAACTCTTTGTCCTTGAATGTCAAAAATTGACACATATTAGATGGTGTTTTCATTTATAGTATAAAAGAAGGGGGAATGAGAGATGATGATTATTTATTACATTATCATAACAAAATTCTATTAAATTTAAGGTACAATTGTTATCAAAATGTTTGGATGAAGGTAGGTGAGGAAAGAAAAATAAAATAAATGAACTCAAAATAAAAGAAATGAAAAGAGGAATTTACCTCTTGAAGTTATCTTCCTTGAGAGTCTCTTTTGGGGAAAGGTTTTTCCCTTTTTATGAGATCATGGGCTGCTAGATGTGGGAGAGGAGATTTCAAGGATATCTGATTAGAATTTAGACAAGGCACAAGGATTGAGAGGAGTGAAGAGAAGAGGTATTGAAGGGGGTTTTATAGAGGAGGGGAGGGTGATTTTTTGAATATCTTATTCATTATTTAATTATTTCCCTCAAGACATCAAATAGTGTTGATTAATGTGACCGATAATAGTAATAAGTGCATGTGAGTTTGAACTGAGTGTTCTCACATCATCCATGATGTTATAAATAGTGGTTTTAACTGATAATGTATATATACTGTAAATTACTTTATTTTACTTTTAATCAAAAATTCGAGTATTTCATAAAAATAAAATAATCCACCCAAACCATTTTCTAATGTGTAGTACTCAAAAATGAACTCCATTTTTTTAAAATAATTTTATAAATATTATTAATTTAATTTTTAAACAAAAAAATAATGTATTCGAAAAATAATAATTTTTAAACTATAATTCATTTTATATCACCTTGAAAAATTATTCAAGATCCTATTATCTTATAAACCTAAGATAATAAAATAATAATAATATTTACTATTCATAAGATTCAGATTACTATTGAAAAGGGTATGTTATTATTCACCAAAAAATAATGTTTTTCTTATCATACTCTAAATATCGTATTGAACGCAACCGTGTATGTTAGTTATTCGACACTCAAATCATAGAGGTGGAAAAATAAGGTTTACTGACTAGGTTATAACATTGTTTTTTTTTGAATAGACATAATTTTTCATGCATTAAATATTAAATTTATTTAAAAATACTTTGGTGTTACATTCTCTCCCCCCCCCCCACAAAAATTTCATCCTCGAAATTACCAAAATGTTACCTCAAAAAATGATTTAGGTAGTTCTTCATCATAAGCTCCTTAGGATCCCATGGTGCTTCTTTAATTATATAATTTTTCCAAAGTACCTTTACTAGTCATTTCATTTGATTCCTCAACAACTGTTCCTTAGTTTCTGGAATCCAGATTGGCTCTTCACTACAAGATAAGTCATGTTTTAATTCTATACCTTCAGATGTGAGGACATGAGTTCGGTTTGGAATGTACATTCCCAACAATGATACATAGATAACATTGTGTACATTAGATAGGCTACATCACATAAAATAATGATAATCTATAGCCCCAAATCTATCAAAAATTTCAAAAGGGATAATGTACCTAGGGCTCAGTATTCCTTTCTTCACAAATCTTATAACACCCTGCCATGGAGATACATTTAATAAAACATGATCTCCCACATAAAATTCCAAATCCTTCATTCGATTATCAGCATAACACTTTTTTCTATTTTGAGCTTCTTTGATATGGGTTTAAATAGTCTTTACCTTCTCTATTGTTTCCTCCCCAATCTCTGGACCCGAAGCTTCCTTTCACTGACTTCATCCCAACATGTTGTTGTGTGACATCTCCTTCCATACAATGCATTATTTGGTGCCATTTGAATGCTGGAATGGAATATATTCTTGTAGGAAAACTCTACCAAAGTTAAATACTGATCCCATATACCATGAAAATCAAGTTATCATGAATTCAACATGTCTTCTAAATTTTTAATTTTCCTTTTTTATTGTCCATCATTTCGAAGGTGATAAGAAATACTCAATCAAAGCTTAGTATCTATCGATTTCTAAAGAAATTTCTTGAATTTTGATGTAAATCAAGGATTGTGATCAGACATAATTGAAATAGATGCTCCATGATTTCTTAAAACTTCATTGATATATATCCATTCATGTTTCTCCACTATCTAATCCACTCTTATTGAAACAAAATGTTCAAATTTCATAAGTCGACCCACAATTACCCATATTTCATTATTCATTCATGGAGTTTTGGCCAATCCACTGACAAAATCCATGGTGATGTCATCCCATTTCCATGAAAGGATATGTAGAGGTTTCATGTATCCTCTAGGATTTTGTCGTTTAACTGTCACTTGTAAACAAACTAAACATATTGATATATAATCTGCAATTTCCCACTTCATGTTCTCCCACCTGAAATGTTCCATCAAATATCTATACATTTTAGTGCTAATAGAGTGTATAGGTAAATTAGAACTATCGGAATTATCAAATAACTTCCTTTTTAGTTCAGGTATAATGGGAACACAAAGCCTCTTCCCAAATATCAAAATTCCATCTTTATATATGAATTTGTCCAGCTACCCAACATTCACAACATTAATTTTCATTGAAAGATTCTCATCACCAGGATTATAACTTTTAACCCTTTATAATAATGATGGTTGGGCAACCAATTGGAAAAGTAATTATGTTTAGCCTTCATTGATTATTCCCATTCCCATCCCTATTAGATCCATGAATACAGGATCCCATTTAATCCTCATTTTGTTTAAAACTCCATGATCATTCTTGCTCAATGCATCAACTAGATTATTTGTGTTTTCTAGGTGGTAGTGTATGGTACAATCATAACCCTTGAGTAGTTTGATCCATCTCCTTTTCCTCATGTCGATTTATTTATATGAAAATATATATTTCATACTCTTGTGATCCATATATATCTCACATATTTCACCATAGAGATAGTGACCCTATATTATTAGAGCAAAGATCACAGTAGCTAACTTGGGTTCATGAGAAGGATAGTTTTTTTTAATAATTTTTAACTTCTTGATGCATAATCATTAACACTATCATTCGTTATAAGGGCACGGCCAATTCCTTTCTTTTGTGCGTCAATATAGATCACAATCCCATCATTCCCCGAAGGTAGAGTTAGGACCGGAGCATTCACTAATATTCTCTTTAATTATACAAAACATTCTTCACATTCTTTTTTCTATAATATCTTAATCCATTTTCGAGTAATATTGTTGAAAGGGGTGGATAATCAGGAGAACCTCTGAAGGAAACACTGATAATAACCTGCTAAACCAATGAAACTATGTACCTCATTTATGTTCATCGGTGTAGGCCATTCCTGAACAGCCTTTGTCTTAAAAGGATTAATGGATATACCATCATTTGAGACAATATGGCCAACAAAAAAATTTATTGAATCTGAAATTCACACTTTCAAAACATCCTATATAATTCATTTCTTCTAAGAGTCTTCAGAATAATGCTCAAGTGATTTTTATAATCTGGGTAAAATTTTTAGTATACAAATATTTCATTAATAAATACAACAAAAAATCATCATGATATTCCTTGAAAATCCTATTCATTAGATCCATGAAGATAGAGGGTGAATTAGTCTGTACAAAAGTCATTATTGTAAACTAGTAATTCTCATACTAGGTTCGAAATTCTGTGTTTGGAATATCTTCCTTCCTCACATGCAACTGATGATATCTAGATAGAAGTTCAATCTTTGAAACAAACTGGGATTCATGAAGTTGATCAAATAAATCATCAATGTGAGTTAGGGGATACTTGTTCTATATTATTATAGCATTGATCTCCCTATAGTCAATAAACAACCTCATAGATCCATATTTCTTTTAAACGAAAAGAACAAGAGCTCCCAAGGGAGAAAAACTTGGGAGAATAAATACTTTATCACCCAATTCCTATACATGAATCTTATATTATACTAATTCCAAAGTGGAAATTCTATAAGGATTTTTTTGTATAGGTCTTGAACGAGGAATGAAATTAATTAAGAACTCAACTTAACGCTCTAGATGATTTCTATGTAAATCCTTTGAAAAAACATCAATATATATTTTCATAATAGGTACATCCTCAATTTGAAACTTTATTTCGACACTCATAGATACCGAGTTCTCATCCACCTGATAAATTTTATTTAGTAAAGCTACTAAGGGTGGATCTAGATGAGAATCAGATGGTAATGTTTCATTACTAATGATAAGGGATTCCACATCATCCAAAAAAATTAACTTCCTTCTTGAAATATATTTCTGAATCATAATTTGAAATAAAATCCATACCAAGGATTATATCAAAGTCAATCATGGGTATGATTATAAAATAAGGAGATAAATCACGTTCATATTACATAATGGGGACTACCTAGCACATCTTTGTAGCAATGATACTTTACTTAGGAGTTTTGACTGACAACACCTTTATTAAATCAATGTGGAAAAATATAATTTTCTTGGAAAATTGGGAATATATAAAAGAATGTGATGATCAAGAATAAAATAAAGCATCATTAAAGTTTGAGGAAAGTATTAAAGTACCTGCCACCACATCATTAGGGACTTCAATATTATCATTTGTGATCATATAAGCTGGCCTTTCTATATTGGTATTATTTGGGTAATATTTCCTTAATTCCTATGATAAAAATTTGAATAATATCCCCTCTCTTTGAACTTGGAGCATTGAACATTGGTGGCTTCTTTCTCCCCCTTAAAATCCCAGGATATGTGACCATTTTCTCCACAATTGTAAAAAACACCAATACCCTTTAAAAAAGTGCCAGGGTGTCTCATCCCACAATTACCACAAGGTGGAAGGTCAACTCTTCCCTTCATCTCTATTTCCTTTTTTTCCTTTTTTGGGGTTTTTAGCAACCCTCTTATTATATTCCATTCCCTTCAAATCATAATACATTGAGAATTAATTTTCCATATTGACATAACAAGAGACTATATCTTCATTTGATGAGAAACTTTGGGAGACTAAATCCATTCATATGAATGGTTTTAAACCATGAATGAATCAATCAACCTTTCTCCTTGGATTATGTATGTAGTATGTGGAATGTCTTTTTGACCTTGTAAAGTTATCTTCATGCTTTACAATATTCATATCCTTTTTTTTCCTCAGATTCAGAATCTTCTTTTCCATATCTGCTCATTCTTCAGGAGAGATATATTTTTATAAGAATAGTTATTAAAAAAACACTATTAAATTTCTTCAATTTCTTCTTCATAATTTGTGTTTTGAAATAAATACAACCACTAATCTACATCTCCCAATAGACGATAAACTTCCATGTCAAACTTCTCTCTTTCATTACATCCCAATGTGAGAAATATATTCTCTAATGAACTTATCCACTACTCCACTATGAATGGTTTTGTATTCCCATTAAATTATCGAGGGTGTTGTCGCATAAAGCGGTCTAACATTGCTCCTCCATATTGTGGATCCGGATGCTTCATATGTGTAAGATTATTGTTCATAACCTGATTCCTCTGGCCCAAAATAGTTATATGTTTCTTAGCACCCATCACAACACCAAGGAAAACATCATTATCATGAATTGGAGTGAAATCTCTACATAGTACATTTGGGTTAATATGATTTCCAATCCATCCACTAAGTACCATTTGAAAATAATGGAATACACTAGATTAGGTTATGAATCATAATGTAAAA
The DNA here is from genome assembly GCA_963277665.1 of Viscum album. Lineage (NCBI taxonomy): Eukaryota > Viridiplantae > Streptophyta > Magnoliopsida > Santalales > Viscaceae > Viscum > Viscum album. The sequence goes on from OY728121.1 coordinate 204,414,093, forward strand.
TATCTACTTAGAAAAATACTAATCATAAATTGAAATCTTATCTATAAGTAATCTCATAATCATAAACATGGTTTCTTTGTGGAAAAATGACATTTAATTCATTCATAATGGTTTGTAAAAAAATTTGAATTATCCAAAGCATATCCCCTATGAGTGTCAAGCCAGATATGCAATAAGGTATGTTGTCGTGTACCAGGATACCATAGTTCAATCCCGAAACTCCTTCTCGGAGTTGTTACTCCTATGTACATTTGTGCCAGAACTACATCTACTTGTATTATCCAGACAGAGATATATTTTCTAGAGAGATCCACATAATCTATTCCTTACCAAAATTCTAGGATGTTCTTTTATGGTTATCCCCTATTACTATTTTAGGGTTTTGTTCCCAAATCCATATTTTCCAAATATAGTTTCTATGTTTTCTACTAAACTTCCACTGATTCCAACAATATGGACCCGACCATAGTTACCAAGATTCAGTGACTTAATTCATTTCATTGTCATGATTACAAGATATTTGTATCCTGAAGGAATGAATAGTTTAGTTGTTTTGGAAAACTGAATACAGACATAAGTAGTAAATTACATCTTGAAAGGAAAAACAAAATAGAAATTACTTTGACGACATCTATAACTCCTAGGTTGTCCCTACTTGTAATTCATAATATACCTCTTCATGTCCTAGGAAACTGAAACATAATAAAGGGGTGATATAAAATTCTCAAAAAGGGTAAGCAATACCACAGAAGATATCTTAAACATAAACATTAGGCATGGTGAATATCTAAAAACACATGCCTCTAAAAATAAACTTGAACACATCATGGCATGAATAAGATTTGAATAAATAATTCCATAATAAATCATAATCCTAGGTATTATACTTATCACAAAACCTCATTAAAATTAAATTAATAGTTTCATAAGGAGGGAATGCTTAATTCCATACATCATAACCAATCCATGAAGGCCTTGTGCTAATACCATAAATAACCATTTTTTCATGGCCTTGGGCCAAGAACATAGTTTGTATCATGAGACCTACAAAAACATCGAGGGGCTACAGAGGACCCAACCCATTACGTACTAAGTCCAATTAATTTCTCATCTAAACAAGGACAAACATAAACAAAAAATACATTAATATTGAAACTAACATATGAAATGTAAATAAATATCCCTAAACATTAAGCATAAACACTAACCATTCAATGTAAATTAGTGAATGGATTCAAGATAGCACATCCACAGTCAAACAATTCATAAACCATTAAATTAAATATGGTATATTATATCATAAAATATTAATCCCAATAATAGATAATAATCAACAAGATTATTGAAATTCATGAACATACTCTTATAAAATCATCGAGTAATTCTTGAGATAAATACTCTTTTACAATGAAAAGAAGAGTTATTTTTGAAGAATATTTGTATTAATATAGAAGTAGAGTAAGATTTTATTTAAAAAATAAAATGAGTTATTTTAGAAATATAATGGTTCCCAAAAATATATTGTAGGGTTCCCTTTAAAATAGGTAAGAATATGAGAAATTCCCTTGAATCGGGCTTGTATTTTGGGAAAAAGTTTTTGAAAGACCCTTTTAAAACATATAAATCCCCATAAATGAAAGTGGGATTATGTCTAGTACACATATATAGAACATTATCATAGAATTTATGAGTAGTTCATATGAATAAATAATAATTTAATTGAGATTTGTAGAGAATCAGTGTAACCCGAATGAAAATGGAGGTTCAGGTAGAAAACCATTACCTTAAGTCTGATGGTGTTATTCACTTGATCTTAGTGTCCTAGATATCCAAATTAAATTCATTAATTAATATATCTAGAACCTATTCTTCATTTAATTTATTTATTACATCCGTATTAAGTTCATTCATGGATATCTTGATGGGTTTAAGAGGTTCAATTTTATTTTTTGGGAGCGTTTGTTTCCTTGGTATTCATGTCTGGTTTACTTTTATACATATAAGGATAAACCTGTATGACGAGAATGGGTATATATGATAGAAGTTTTATTTTATTTTTTTAAATACATAATATTACATGTTTATAAAATTCACTCTGTTATTGGGAGTAAAGATGAATCAATACATAAAACATTAATGATAAATGTTTGGGTTAATTGGAGGTTTTTCATCACAAAAAACTAATTTTGATATATAAATTAATATCATGAATAAAAAAAGATTCCATAACCTTAAATAAGTTATAATACATATATTGTAGTCTAGTTCGATCATAAAAAAGTTTTTATAAAAATAATTGAATATGATAATATAAATTTATAACTCGTCATCCTCGAATGTGATAAATTAACACATATTGGATAGTGTTTTCATTTCTAGTATAAAAGAATGATAATGGAGAAATGATGATGAATTGTTTCATTATAATAAAAATAATATCATACATTTCTGGTACTAGAGTTATCGTACCATTTGAATGAATGTAGGTTTGGAAAAAAAGGAAAATAAAGGAACCCGAAATAAAAAAAATTAAAAGAGGTATTTACCTCCTGATGTTATCTTCCTTGAGAGACTATTTAAGGGAGAAGTTTTGGTCTTTTATGAGACAAAGGACTTATGGACATGGGGTAGGATATTGGGAGGATATTTTAGTAGAATTTAGACCAGGTAAAAGGCTTTATAAGAGTTAATAGAAGAGGGACTAAGGGGGTTATAGTGGAGGATAGGGGTGATTTGGGAATATCTTATTCAGTATTTTATCTTTTCCCTCAAGAAAACAAATAGTGTTGATTCATGGGACCCATAATAGTAATAAGTTAATTTTAGTTCTAAACAGGTGTTCTTACATCATCCATTATGCTAGGAATAGTGAATTTTACTCAAAATGTATATATGTTAAATTACCGTATTTTTCTATTAATAAAAAATTTCAGTATTTCAGACAAATCCCAAAAATTCACCCAAACCATTTTTTTGTAATAATTAAAAAATGGACTCCGTTTTTTTTAATAATTTTCTGATTATGATTAATTTATTTTTTAAATAAATTCTTAATTTATTTTAAAAATCATAATGGTGAAAAAAATTATGTCTACTGGCTAGGTTATAACAAAGTGGTGTTTTGTAGAGTCTCAGTGTTTCATTCATTCAATAATAAATTTTTTTTATAAATCCTTGGGGTGTTACATATATTTTATTTTAAAAAAAAATTACAAATTTTAGAACTAAAATTAGATAATGAATAATTAATGTTTTAATTAATCTCAATAAACATTACATAGGATGTATTTTTGGGATTGTAATAAAATAATTTCTTTTTAGGAGAATAGTGAAAAAATACAATTCTTTCAAAAATGGGGAATTTTATGACTTTATCAATATAGGTGAAAGGTATAAACATTAATAAAAACTTTAATTGATAAAATTTATATTTTAATGTTGTACCTATTAAATATAATTTTTTTTTTGAACTTATAAATTCTATTTAAAATATTTTTGGACATAAGCAATACATTATTAGAATTTTAAAATTATCTGTGTTTGTTTATTATAATTAATCCTTTTCATGGTGAAATTAAGTTTTGGGATTCATTTATATCAATATATAAATTTATTTTGTAATAAAAAATAAATTACTATCATGAAAATTATTAACCATAAAAAATTTATCTTATATATAAGTTTAATGTTTAAAAAACTATTTTATTTAAAATCAATTTGTATGTGTTATGTGTGTTTAAATGAAAAAGTATATTTTCTCATATTTCTAAAATTGATTAAGTTAAATTGATCCCAAATTAGGAATCATCATGTCAAAATTTGGTAATAAGGGTCTACTTATATTTTTTATATTAAAATAATTGACATGATTAATATTTAATTAAAAGTAATAAGTATTTAAATGACTAATCTAAGGTAGTTCAAATTTTCATAATTTACATGAGATTTAGATCATATATAATTAATTTTTTTAGGATGAAAATTATTACTTACATGTACTATCAAACATTCTTTAACTAACTCACCAAACATTCAAGAAATTTTATTCTTACACCATACTTAACATTTTTTTTCACGTAAAAGTCTCTTCCCTTCACTTATAAAAGCGACCACTTACACATTAATTTATAAATCCATAAATTTTAATTTGTTATTTAAAATATAAATATTTATTCATCTTATATCCCTACCTTAGTAACCATATCCTATATCCACCATTAATTGACATAATTACTTCATTTCTATGGATAATTCCATGGAAAATCAATTTTCAGACGTGAGTATTACTCTCCTCTAAGACTATATTTTTTTACCTCTTCCTATTATTAAATAATTTTTTAATATAATTAATTAATTAACATATATATACTAAAATTTAATTTTATTTATTTTAAATTATTTATTCATTCATTTCATAGCATCCACCAAGAAAAATAAATGCATCGATCAAGTATTTGTGCGGAATGCTACCTTAACAACACAATGAGGATAATTTTCCATCATTACCTCTCAAGGATGTTATAAAAAGTGGGTTTTATGAATAATTATGTTTTCTTGTGTCACTTATAAAATTATTAAGTGATCACCTTTTACATTTACCTTCATTTTTTCCATTTATTATGGAATGAGATCGTTAATCATGTTTATGTGTGAACTACAACCTCTATGAATGACGTGCCTTATTTCACTTAACCAACTAACATGGAAGGTACTAATAGTGTAATTAGTAAAATAATATGCTTTTTTGGTCTCACAATGTAAACTAAAGAATCTCTAAGGAGTCACTCAATATCCAATTCCCTTTATGGTCTCACAATATGGAACTATAGACACTCATATGGAGCACACACGTCCATCCCCCCTATGGTCTCGCAATGTGAAAAGTATATCAGACACTCTGGGGAAGACCTTAATGTTCATTCCCCCTATGGTCTTACTACACCAGGTTCCCACACCCCTTTGTAAAAAAATTGTGTACAAATGATATCCAGAAGCCAATGTGAATCTCAAAATACAACTTGGATAAACAACTACAATTCAAATAACAAGAATGTTATATGATAATTACTCTATCCTAACAGCATTAGGCATGGAAATAAGGAAAATAGCCTAACATGAAATCCTAGACCCAATAACCAATATCAATCAAACATGGGAAAACACATCCATAGCAAGTTAATAATCCATATTCATAATCAAACACCCCTACTCAAGAAAACAAAGTATAGAAGGTATTAATAGGGTCAAATTCTCAAAACACGCAACACCCAAAACTAAATTATTAATCAATTTTTGCACATATAATTCAGGGACATCTATGGAAAGGCACAAACCACCTACCTCAACATTTTATGATTTATATAGTTGAACCTCTCCCTTTTAATCAACCTATAATGTGGTAGATCAACAAAAACATCAGGAACTCTCAACTAATTATATCTTATAGAAAAATAGAAATCAATATAAGAGGCTATAGAAGAAGTAAAAAACTCACTGATGTGATTCTAATACAATCGATGGAGTTTGATCCAGAGCACGGGCAGTCGGTCGTGGGCTCAGAGAAGAATCATCAATCTTTAGTCGATCATGGATGAGACAGATCAAAAAAAAGATATTTCTATAAATGAGATGTGAACCCTGTATAATATAAAAAATAAAAGATAAAAAATGCGTTGCATTTTCCCTCAGGATACACCATGTGTATAGTCCATTATTGGGCCCACCTTAAGCGGCCCTATCATGTCATCGCATTGCCTTGTGTACGGCTGTGAAATGGTCAAACAGAGGCTGGACTAGGTGCTAGGGTACCCAACATGTACAAGGAAGTACATGACATGTACTCTTAAAATTTTACTTCTTCCCTTTTTCCTTAAAAGCAACATGAAAACGAGATCAATACATGAAAATAAGATCTGGGTTCTTACACACTAGGAAAGAAAATTCAACGAGATAAATCAATTATTCTAATTCTAAATATGAGGTGAGTAAAATGATTGATTAATTCATGAATTCTTTTCAAAAAAAAAGTTACAATAATCATAATGAATTAAAAATTAAATATATTATTTAATTTCTTTAACTATGGATCCAATAGATATTTTTCAGTAAATTTTCCAAGAATAAAGAATGATGTAGATATGATGAAATATTATGGTATGTCATGATGGATATTGAAAAATAATTAAGATAAATAAATGACCAATTTAAAGAGGATAATTAAAATTTACCTTAAATATAAAAAAATATATTTTTTTCAAATGTTTGGAAGATTATGAAAGTGAAGAAGATGTAAAATTTGAATATTATAGTGATAAAGGTGCTGGGAGTTTTCTTATTGTAGAGGTTAATGATGTGAGTTTTACTAGTGATGAAAGTATAGTATTTGAAGAAGAAAAAAAGGAAACATAGATTGTATTAATTTTATAAAAAAAATTAAATAATTTATCTCTAAAATTGATAATATAGAGAAATATTTTAAGAATATAAGGAAATATGTTCCATCTATTAACAATCAAGAAATATTTCATGAAGAAGAAAAATAAATATGGTTAAAAGTGATTAACAACCTGAAAAAATTACATGAGTTAGTGAAAATACTCAAAAGAAACATTGAATTAAATATGAGGGATAAGGATTAACAACATTGACTTATATGAAAAAAAATAGGTTGAAACTGGAAAAGAAAGATATGATGTCCAAATTAAATTTAACAATAGGTAAAATCTTTAAGGACTTTAAATATTAGAAATGTAAAAAAAGATCATCCCAAAAAGTTAGTGGTATGGATGAAGATTTTTGGAAACTATGTGAAGATAATAAGAAATGTAAAAGTGTAATCCGTGTCACTGAAAAATAGTAATTCCAAAATTTAGTAATTTCGGAGAAACAAAACATTGAAGTAAAAAAATGAAACAATTGGAGACAGTAATAAGCCTGAGAATAAGTCTTATATGAAAAGGAAAATTTTACAATTCTATTAAATTTTTTCTTAAAATAAGTTATCTAATATTTATAGTCAAAAATATGTTGTAAAATAGATACACAATACTAAAAAACACGCAGGTTTGAAAGGATAGTATTGTTTTTATTAATATTACTTGCAACACCCTGAGATTTATAATGGAATAAAATTATGTTAGATAGAATATATTACATTAATACTTGAGATTATAAAAAAATTAACTCCCTAAAAATTTAGGATATCTTTCTTTTTCATGTAAATTCAATTTCTTTGATAGCTTGCATAGCACGCTACAATATGTTTAAATAAACTGTGGGATTTTATCAAAATATTGTTATTTAAATATGATCAATTTAACCAAGTCGTTAAACAGGAGGGTATGAATATGATTAAATAATTTATTAATGTATGTAAATGTCTTAATCAATATGCATTAATTTAAAAATTATACTTAACTAGTCAGTTAATTTTAAGTAAAGACTATTGATTCATCGTATATACATCTTCCTCAAAAAATAATTTGTTCCTTATTTTTGTCATAAAATTATATAAATAATTTTTTAAAACATTTAGAAAATATATTTGATAAAATGGTATTCATTTTTTAAACAATAATATTGATATTAACATAGGGTGAAATTTAAGTATTTTTTGGAAAATTTTAGTTTTTCAGGATATAATGAAAATATTAATTTTCATAAAATTGTCATTTATTTTTAATTAATAAATTAAATTTTTATTTTATTTTGATTTAAAATTAAAATAATTATTATTTTACTTAACTTTAATCCAATTACTTACATTTAAATCATCTTTATATAGGATTTTGGTATAATGCTACTCTTAGGTTAGAAACACCTTTTTGAAAATTAGTTTGATATTCATAATGTTTCTCTACATTAATTAATTAATATAACCCCTAAAGAGGAATGATTTAAATTAAATTTATAAATTATATTTATATATATATATATTCAAAATTCATTTAATTATTATTACTTTTCATATAGTTATTATGATGTCATCTTATGCTTGAAAAATATATATCTTGAGAACTCGTTTGTTCGATGAATCTATATGTTTAATATTGAATTCAATTTTTACACTTATATTATTTAAATTTAGTAAAATGGATTCATTATTTTTAATTATAATAACTTATATTATATAATAATTTATGCTTAATTTTTTACTAAAATAAATAGTGAAAATATAAAAAATTATTTATCACGGCTAAGGTAAAAATATGTTTACCATGGAGATAAACTACAAAGTTAGGGTTTAAAATGAGAAAAAAACTTTTATAATTCCTATTTTAAGTTCATATTTATTATTATCTATTGTAATGTTTAAAAATAATCCATTTTTGATCCTTTTCTCATGAAAAAAACAAAGGTGTAATTCTATCTAATAAGAAATCCCATGGTTGTCCTCTCCCCCACTTATAAAAGATCACCCCCTCTTCTCTACATTACACAATTTCAAAACCCATTGGTTCTAATAAAACATAACCAAATAAATTATTTAATTACCTCACATTATATTTTAAGTCCTATTTTTATCATATTTCCAACCTAAATATAATTTTTGTGTAAAACTAATGTTGTCTACAAAAGAGGTAACATCCTTAATATAGGGTTTTATTTTTTTATTAATCCTCCTCCTTCAAATATTATTAAACCATTATGGTATACTAATATTAGTATGTTCAATATAATCATATTTTTTATGCTAATTTCATAACATGAATGCATCTCCTCCTACCTCAATTGGGAAACAAAACTACTGATCGGGTGTACGATAGATTACCACATTACAAACCAACATAATTATTTTTTCATTTCCAATTCTCAAGAATGGATATAATTAGGTATTTAATATTTATATATTATATTTATGATATAATTATACATATTTAATTATAATATCACACGCACCATCTTACTTTACATTCATTAGGGATTACGATAGGTACGCTCGTATGTATAGCAGAATACAACCTTGATAAGTGATGTGATCAATTTTTCACATACTCTTTAAATGGAAGGTAATGGGGATTAATTTTGTTTTTATATATTTTAAACATGGAATATTAATAATTATAAAAAAATATCACATACTTTCTTTCCTTACTATCTATAGAATAAATGATAACATCGTTCATGTGTACAGTGGACTGCCACTTCGCAAAGCATAGTGATTTGTTTTTATTACTACATCACATGGATTTATGTTTAAGATAATTTAAATAAATAATATTATATTTATGATATATTTATCTTCCTATAAATTTATTATAAATCAAAAATTATCTACATAATGATCTTTGAAAAATTGAAATGTTACAGATGCTTACGTGAGGCCTACCGTCTCCATTATTTTAATTTAGTTCAATTTCCATATACAAATTTCATGTATGGTTTTAAAATTATAATTTATGTATAAAAATGAAAATTATTTCATTATTACCATATTTAATATGATTAAATAATAATCATTTGCAGCTTACTCAATTTACCAAAGTGATTTTTTCACATATGTTATGTTTATCATTAGAGCACCCGACCTAAAAATAATTGGTTATGTAATTGATTATGAAAAGGTAAAAAATATTAAAAAGTAACAATAAACATTAAAAATATTATTAATAAATTAATAATTAACCTAATTTTATTATTTTTGAAGATAACGAAAATATATGACGATTTGGGCTTGAGGTATGGGGTTTCTTAACTCAATTTCCATTCATTGGGTTATATGTATAATTCGTTAGTTATTTTTTCTCTAGAATATGTGTGAAATAAAATTTGATTTTTTTATGTTGTATTTAAAATTTTATTTATGTGTATCTAAATTTTTACACATAATCAGTTCATGAATTGACCTTCACCTCAATAATACAAACATTGTAAGGGTTTTGTCTCAAAACATCATTCTTTGATAGACATGTTATTTTATGAACCTAATTTATTTCAATTGATGTATATAATATCCCATTACATATTATATCATGAATCATTTATACTTCATAATATATTATGTTATAATTAATTTAAATTGTTCATGGGATTTTTGATTCAAAAGCAACCAAAGCCATAAGGGATTATGTTTCAATACTGTTTTAATCAAGATTATATATGGTTGAATTTCTATTGTGGGAAATTATTTAATCATTTAATAATAATAACATTTAATATACACCTCCAATGGTTATTTATGATATTTTCATGTAATATCACCTCTTTCTTCACTATTTTACTTCAAATGATTGGGAAAGTTATTTTATTGAAAATTGACATTATTTATCTCCTTGGTTGAAAACCATTTCTATTTCTTGTCCATGTATTAATTAAAGTGTTTTTAAATAAAAAATATATTTTTTATGTCAATTTTACCCATTTAGTTTTTAAAAAATGGTCTAAAAAGAACCTTATTTTCATTTTATGAATGATGTACATCTTTACTTTTAACCAAAATTGTGAATCGAATAATTATTTTCACATGAATGGAATAAATGGTATTTTAAAATATAATTTTCCTTGAATAATCCATTATAATTTTCCAAGTTTATTTTAAAAGAAATGTAATTCCAAAATATTTTTTTAATTTATTTTTTCCAAAATTTATTTTCATATTGGAAGTTTTATTTTTCTCAAAAATGTTTATTGTCATTTTAAAAGTGTTTTTATTAATCAATGACAACAAAATTTAATGTTATAGAATCATTCTAAATAATAAATATATATATGAATATTATATATATACATTTATCACTCTCCCTTACATTAGTAGTTTAATACATGCCTTATATTCACCTCTTAAATTCCTTTATTATGACATTTCCTTTGATTATGATACGAGTCAAGATTATAAAACCCATTTTCTTTCCATGTGTAATTATTATGTTTATTCCTTAAAATTAATTCCTTATATGGCATGAAAATTAATATATAAGAAACAAATAGGATAGGTGTTCTCATAATTATATATCCCTATAATTAAATTGTTAATGTTTTTGTCTCATGAGATTTCATGTATGGGATTAGGGAGTGAACTTAATCAATTATGGGAATCTTTCCACCAGGTGGTGATGTCTCGATAGTTATCCATGACTTAGGTTTATTTCATGTTTTATGTTGTTTAAACATTTTTATATTATTACATGATCATATGATACTATGTTATTTATGTAATTATCCCATTTCATTATTCGTGATCCTTCCCTTTTATGATATATTTATTATACCTTCACTTACAAGTTATACGACTTTATCATGTTTATTCCCTTATTTTGATTTTTTAGTTTACCCCTTTCATTGAGTATTCCTCAGGTTATCTAATGTAGTTAAGGATATAGAGATTATTTAAGAGATTATTGTCCAAAATAAAATAAATAATTTTAATTTATATATTCACATAAATTTATTGTGAACCTAGTCTTATAAAGTCCCTATGACTCTTGATCTTTGGGATTGTACATGTTGGTTATTTATATTTAAAAATATTGCAATAATATTTGTAAAATTATTGGGTTTTTAGAGTTAGTATGAGACCAATTTTTTATTTACTCTTTGGAGCTAGGATAAGAAAAAATTAGTTAAAACCCTAGGGATAAGTCTAAGGATAATACTAAGTATAAAAAATATTTTATAATCATGGTGAAGTATAGAGTGAGTAGTTTATAATCAATTTAATACATTTTTTGATACTACAATTAGATGTGGTTCAAGAATAGATAAACCTAGTGGTAATAAATCTAAAAAATATTTGTCATACATGACTTGAGCATTACTTGGAACCTAATAATAGACCATACTATGAACCTAGTTTGACAGACCCAGGGGTACGCTTTGGAAAATCATAGACTCCTTATGAACCATCATGAAGGGATTGAATAAATGATATTCATGGATGAATTATGTTAAACATAAAGTGTATTAGGGTGATAATTATAATGTTAATCATGAGTTTTAATACATACGTACCCTTTTGAGGTTTTATTTTACGGAATTATATGATGATTAAGAGTATTTTGGGAGACATTTATAGTAATATATCCATTTTATTTAGCATGGGATCTATAAAAAAATATTTGAGGAATAATTCCTTATGTTTTATGGAAATAAGTCTATTAATATTGGTAAACTTTAGTGTTTATCTTATATTTGATGTTAAGATAATAATATTCAAATAATATTATTTGATGTTGTGGGAATAATAAGCTCTATATAAATTCATAGTGGTTATAAACTAATTTTATTATTAATGTTATTTAGAGGATATTCAAAATATTTTGGGGGACATTATAGGAATTATAATATTAAAAATGGATAACCCATATACGGGTAAACAACTCATAATATTTTGAAAGGCTATAGGGATTGACCCCACAACCAAAGGGTGATAAGGATATAGAACCTACCACTGTTCTATGTAATGTACTAGTTAGTATGAAATTTTTTCACTTAATTTTTTTATGATAAATATTAATTTTATTTTTTGAAACTTATTAGAGGATCATGTATTTTTAATTTTTTATTATTTTGAGGTGATTAATAATATTTGTTGAAATATTTTATATGGTTGAGATATATATAACCATTAAATTTAACATAAAGTATTTTTTGGTAGTAATTGTATTCAGTTTTAACTAATAAAACTTGAAGGAAATTATATCACCTTTGAGGATAAAACATTCTTTCATGCTGAGTATATTGATGTTATTTGGGATATATATTTATTTATTTAAAGAATGATCTATGTTAAACATTTTGTTTTATTATTTAATTTTAGAGATTAATATACTCATGTTTGTTTGGGGTATTATCTAAATTTATTATGAAAGTTATGGTTTTAATAAATATTTGAGGAATGGCTTGTTACACTTTTATGGATCTTATGATCCTTTAAAAGTTAATTATAATTCATCAGGAATAAATAAATCATATTTTATATTCATAACATAGAGCAATATGTGATGTTTAAGTGATTAATGAACAACCAAAGGGTGAAATTGAGTTTATGAAATAAAAATATATCAAGTAAGTAAATTTTTTGGGCTTATCTATCTTGATAGAAAAAGAATATCTCAACTCAAGGAAAATTATCTTTAAACAAAAATGTTATCATATTACCATCATATATGATAAATCATGAGTATTTTAATTCATCAAATATTTATGGTTTTGTGGTATTTATTTTTCTATTTATCATTTAATTTCTTATGATCAATAATCTATATTATCCTCAATAATTATTTATTCTTTTCTTATAAGTATATATTTTCACTTTATACAAATATTAACCTATTTGGGAAAACCTAGATTGTGTTATTCTAGATGAACATCAAACTTCCCTTTATCGCTTGTCATGATGATGTTTTATTAGCCCTTTTTATGATATTCTTATAAAAATGTTATTTTAAAATTCCAAACCCTTGATTACCAGGATTAAGATTAAATTTTGAGAACACAATTTATTTAAAGGGGTAGAATGTAAAAACCCGAGAATTTTAAAAGAATAAAATTATGTTCGATGGAATATATGATACACAACATAAAGATTAGAAAATAATGTAATGCCCAAATAATTTAATATATATTTATTTTTAAAATAAATTCAATTCTTTTGATAGCTAACATAACATGCAATACTAACATTAAACGAATCACGCCTTATTATAAAAATATTATTTTTAAATAAGATAATTTTAACCTAGACATTATACTGGAGGGTATGAATATGATTAGCTAATTTATGAAATTAATATAATCTTATAATTTAAATAAATTTATTTATAAATTCAAATTTTCTAGTCACTCAATTATAAGAAAATACAATTTATTCATCGAAAATAACTTTTCTTCAAAGAATGATTTTTTCAGCTTTCTCTGAGAAAATAATATAATTAATTTTTTATAAATTTAGAAAATTTATTTCATAAAATGGTATTTATTTTGTAAATAAGAATATAATATTAACATATGGTGAAATTTTGTGATTTACTAGAAATTTTTTTTCAGTGAATAGTAAAATACTGATTTTTATAGATTTATCATTTCTTTTTAATAAATTAACTACCATTATTATTTTATTTTGGTTTAAAATTAAATTTCGTATTTCTTAGTTTTATAAAATAAATTTAGTTATACATAAACCATATTTACATTGTATTTTAGTATAATATTATTTTTAGTCTTAAAACATATTTTTTTGAGACCTATTTTAAAGTTCATAATGTTTCTCCATCTAAATTAATTCATAAACCCATAGTAAGGAATAATTTAAATTAAATTTATAGATTAAATATCTATAAATCTTAATTTAATTTAATTTAATTTTGATATCATGCCATATCATTACTATTATATTATCTTATGCTTGAAAATTGCATTTCGTGAAAAAATATTTTTTTGACAAGTCTGTGGGTTTAATTTAAAAAAAAATCTATAACTTATGTGATTTAAATTTATAAAAATGGATAACATTTTTTAAAGATAATAATTTATCTTATTTATTAAGTTCAAATAAATTTTTTACCATAATGAATAGTTAAAATAATATAAATTATTTTTTGTGCTTAGGTTAAAAACAGTTTTATTGGGTGGTTAAAATAAAATGATAAGGGTTAAAAGTAACCCAAAAATTTTATAATTATTATTTTATGGAAATATTTAAACATTATATCCTATAATGTATTAAAATGGTCAATTTTATATACCTTTTATTTGAGAAAAACATGTGTGTAATTCTATCTTTTCAAAAATGACATGTGTGTCCTCTCCCACACTTATAAAAGATCACCCAATATTATATCCATTAAATGCTTTAAAAACCAATTGGATCAGATAAAAACTAACAACATTAATAAATTAATTCCTTCCCCATATCCTATAATCATATTATTATCATTAATCCAACCTATAAATCATTTTCCTTAAAACCTAAAGATGTTGTCTAAAGAAGAGGTATTGCCCTTAACTGGGTGTTTTATTTTATTTATTCTTCAAAATAATTAAAATATTATTATACGATAATGATATAATTTCATAATTATATTATATATAATTAAATTTCATTATGTTAATGGTATTACCTTCCACCATCTCCTTCACCCTCAAATGTAAAATGAAATCATTGATCGTGTGTACCATGGACTACCACCGTATGAGAATATGTAATTTGTTTTCAATCACTTCTTCTAATGGATAGATATAACGATGTATTTAATGTTTATATATAATATTTGTGATATAATTATAATATCACTTTCACCTTCTTTCATTCCATTCCTTATGGAATATGATATTGTCGCTCGTGTGTATAGCAGACCACCACCTCACATAGCAATTTGAATCATTTATCACTTACTCTTTACATAGAAGGTAATAAGAACTATTTTAATGCTTATATATCATATTAATGACATATTAATATTTATATAAATGAAATATATCATATAATTTCTTAAATTGTAATCTATTTATTAATTTATAATTTCGTTTGTGTGTATAGTTGACTACCTGATTGTGAAGTGATTTGATTCATTTTTATTACCACTTAATATACATGATATATGAAACGTTATTTAATTAAATAAAATTATATTCATGATATAATTATAATATTTTATATAAAATATAATTCTTATCTTCATTCCATCATGACCTTTGAAAAATGGAAACGTTACTCATGCATACGTACGACCTACCTTCCCCATGATTTAATGTAGTTAATTTTTCATAAAAATAGTTAATGGATGGTTTTAAAAGAATAATTTATGTTTAAAAATGATAATTTATTCATTATAAACATAATTATTGTTATTAAATAATAATATCTATTACCTATTTAAAATTACCAAAGTGATTTTTGGAAATATGATCAATTTATAGTTAAAATGTTTGATGTGAAATTAGTTGGTTAAGTAATTGAATGTGACATGGAAACAAACAAAATAAATCGAATAATAAACATAAAAATTTTAATTAATAAATTAAATAATTAAAATTTTCTTATTATTCAATATGAAAATGAATTCATATGATGATTCAGGATCAAGGTAAGGGGTTTCTTAACTCATTTTATATTCATTGGCTTACATGTCTACTCTGTTGATTATATTATGCCAAAATTATTTGTGAAATAAATTTTGATTTATTTATTTTTTATTTAAAATTTTCTTCTTGTGTATCTAAATTTTTAAAACATATTCATTTCATGGATTAACCTTCACCTCAATGATACAACCTTTTTAAGTGTTTCATCCCAAAACATATTTCCTTGAGACACATAATCTTTTATGAACTTAATTTCTCTTAAATGGTGTATATAATTCCACATTACTTAATATATCATGAATCATTTATACTTTATGATATTATATGTTACAATTCATTTACATTATTCATGGTAGTTATGATCAAAAAGTTACCAAAGCGGTAAGGGTTTATATTTCAGTCTCATTTTTATAAGGATTGTTTATTCTTGAATTTTCATTGTCAGAAATTTTTTGATCATTTCCAAATAAAACCCTTTCATTTTATTCTCCTCTAATTATTCATGAAATTTTCATGTAATTTTACCATTTTCCAATCATTGTTACTTGAAAAGATTGAGAATTTTTTTAATGAAAATCGACTTTATTTTTCTATTTAGTCGAAAACATTTTCTCTTAATTGTCTAGAAAAATGATTTTAATATTATTATATTATTATTTAAATTCATTTTTCACATTTTTACATTTTATAAAATTGTTTAAAATTAATCTTCATATCATTTTCTAAATGAGTTACTTCCTTCCATTTTACCATAAATGTGAAAAGAATATTTTTCTTAACATGCAGAGCATGAATGTTATTTTAAACCATCATTTTATTTGAAGAAATATTTTTAATTTTGTGAGGTTATTTTCAAATAAATATTTCTACTATATTTTGTGAGTTTTAGTTTTCGAAAAAAAATCAAATTAGAAAGCTAATTTTTTCAAGCACATTTTTAATATTTTTAAAATTAATTTTATTCATCAACAACAACAACATCGATTATTATGTAGTGATTCTAAATATTGTATATATGACTCTTACATATATACCTTTCTCTCTCTACCATACTTTTATGGGGTAATAAATGCCTTATTTTCATCTCTCAAATTCCATCATTATGAAGTTTCCTATGATTATGATTTGAGGCAACAATATGCATCCCGTTTTCTTTATGTGGGTTATTAAAATGTTTATGACTTATGATTTATTACTTTTATAGATCACATATGAATGTATATGAAATTAATTTGAGGGGTTGACCCACAATTATATAGACCTCTAATTAAATGTATAATTATTTAGTCTAAAGAGGCATCATGTAATGGATTATGCAGTACACCTAATACATTATGGGACATTGTCGAGCATGTGATGTTGTCTTGTAAATTTTCCTTAGAATATTTTTATGTCAAGTTTTATGTTATTCCCACATTTTATATGATGTTATAATATCATTATAATATTTTATTTATGTTATTCTCCATTTTATTACTCATTAGTCTTACCTATTATGAAATCATGATATACATAGGGTTTCAATTTATACTTCTTTATAATATTTATTATTTTATTAGTTTTTTTGTCTCCCCAAATTCATTGTGTATTCCTCAGGTTATCCAATGTATATTTGGGGATAAAAACTATTTAGGAGCACATTATAAAGAATAAAATAGAAAATTTTAAGTTCCATATGATGTATTATGAACCTATTCTTACAAATACATTAGGCCTCATGATATTTGGTATTATACATGTTGGATATCTATGTTTAAAAATCATGTAATAATATTAATAAAAGTATTGGGTTATTTTATAACTAGTTATTTGGAGAATTGGAGTATATAGAAAAAATGTTCTAGTTCATTCATCAATACTAAAATTAATTTGTGACATGTTAGAGGTTGATTTTTTGAGGGATTAAACCCCCTCAAAGAAGATAATATCTAAGGAAATATGAAGAACCATATTTTAAGATTTAGAATAGATTAAACCCCCTTGAAACTATTGAGAAGTGTGGTCATCCAACACACATAGTAATATATTTTTTTTGTTTCCATCCAAATAATGTTTTCCTAAAAAAACATAAATGGATCAAGTGAAGGTATAAATTGTAAAAGGGGTGGATCTTTTTGTTGAAGTTGAACTCAAGGATACAAAAGGATAAAGAAACATGGATTTTATAAAATGGGTTCTTTCACAAATGTATATAGATTTAATTATATTGAATAATTTCAAAGAATACAGAGAAGGAATTGGGAATTTTTGAAATGATGGGTCTCTTAGAATAAAAAACATTGCATCTTATATCATTAGAAAAAAATGAAATCCAATTTTTTTTTATTTGTTAATAGACTGAAACATAATTTTTTTGTGTGTCAACACATTTTGATGAATTATATGAAGCTATATTCAAATTATATTGTTTTATTATTTAAATTTTTGAAGATTGTAAATTTTATAAAAATGACTCCGAACCAATTGAAATATGTTCCATGTTGGTGATTCCTGGAAATCATGATATCTGTGTTTCAAAAAAAAATGATAACATATAAGTCTTTTACATATGTTCTATAGAAACATGAAATGTTAACACATATAGGAAGTGATTTTGATATCCTAGATTTGATAAGAAGTACATATTGGTGTTATATATATTTCAAAGTGGGACATTTTTTATTTCTTCATACTAAAAGGTTAAGATACAAACATCTCATCCCTTAGAAAAAATTCATTATAACATATGTTAACCTATGGGGAATAAATAAAAATATATATATAATTATGTTTTTTCACTATATTTATGATTTGACTCATATTACATGTACTATGTTTTTAAAAAATTTAGAAGCTCTCAATATCTAAAAAATTTTAAGGATATGTTCTAAAAAATGTAGCTAATCTGTAAAGAAGATTCACAATGATAATGGTTTGGAATAAAAATTAGTAATTTTAAATTTTATCCTCAGAATATTTTCATTTTTTCTAATCTTAGTGAACTATACACATAATAAAAAATTGTGTGTCTAAAATAAATAATAAAATGTTCCTTGAGATAGATCAAACCATGTTGATTGAACATGATATTTCTTAGTTATTTTATAGAAAAGATATTAATGCATCATTCCACTTAAAAAATGAAAATTGTTATTGAAAAAATTTATAAATGTGTATATATCATTATTATTATAATCATTCCCCAATTGTTAAGTGAATATGTATTTTTTTATCCATTGTATTATCAATTTTAATAGCTAGAATCTTGGGAATTTTGATCAATGGGGTGCTGATGTAAGCTTCCATGATTACCCTATAAGTGGTAGGAAATACAAATTTTACAATAAGGACGCTGGAATACTCGTTGATTCAGATGATTTAAAAGTAGTGGAACATTTAAAAATGATATTTTCATAATCATCTATAGATGTAAGAGGAATTTAAAATGAATCTATTTCTATTAAACTACATGTAAAAGACTCTTATGTAATGATGCAGAATATGTACAGGATGAAGATATTGAGTCATCCATTTCAAGTGAGGATGAAAAATATTTTTCCCCCATACATGGATGGGGATACAATTGGTGGTTTGAAATATCATTTATGATCGAGGAAATATGTTTCAAAATAGTCGAATACTATGGAAAATTTCCCTTACCTATTTATTTTCATAGGTTGAGCCAAGAGATGTTGATAAATAATTGGAAAAATAAAAGTGGATTGATTCCATGAATGAATAACTATATCAAAATAAGAAAAATGACACATGGGAGCTAGTACAAACACCAAAATATGAAATTATGTTTGGAATAATGTAGGTTTTCTAAAATAATTTGAATGAAAATGGTGAAATCGTATGAAACAAGTTAATAATGGCTTGTAATGGAAATCCATATATTTATGGAATTGGATTTGATGATACCTTTTAACCTATTTCAAGAATTGAAACCATCATAATAATACTTTATAATTCTACACAAATGAAATATATTATTTTCTAAATGGATCCCAAGACTTATTTTCTCAATATAGAGTTTGAGGAAGTCTATATTGAGAATCCAAGTGGTTTCTTGCTAAGAAAATTTTATGATTGGGTATGTAAGTTGAAGAGGTACTCATATAGGTTAAATAAATCCCTAATAACTTATTATTAAAATCAATATTTCTGTTTAAATCATCTTAATTTAAAAAAAGGACGAGTGGATAGAAACCTCTACAAAAAATATATTCTTGAGGTTTCTCTAATTGTGATTGTCTATGTAGATGATATCAAATTCTAAAAGAATATTGAATAATATTATGATGTTTTTTCAAAAGATATTAATATTTTATTTTTGAAATATCTACACTGATATCAGTGAGATATGTTATTGGTTTTCAAATATCTCAAGAAACAGATCATGTTTTCCTATCATATGGAAAATATAACAAGGAACTACTTAATATATTTTTCTTGGAAGAATAAAAACCTATTTTCACATATATATCATTTAGAACAAAGATGTTTAAGTATGAAGTTAGAAGGTATGTTTTTTCTAAAGAATTTAATAAATTTATGCGAACACAGTTATATTTAACATCTACTAGACTAGAATTGGTTTATGTTGTTGCCTTATGTGCCATATTTCAATGTGTACAAAAAATGTGACATTATTTTGTGGGAAATTGAATTCTCAGATACATTATAGTAATTAAAAATTATGGGATAAAGTAATAAAATAAGGAAAATTTGAATCTATTTGGTTATACTAATATATACTAGTCAAAATATGATGATGATAGAATATCTTCAATTTGTGATGTATTTTTTCAAGGAGAAAGATGTGTGGGTTGGCATAAAAATAAGCAAAGTATAGTGACTCTCTTTATTGGAGAAGATGAGTATGTAGCTTCCACTAAATTTATCATATAATCAATACGGATTAATACATAGATGGAAGAATATTAGGTTGATATGAAGCTTCCACTTCTCGTGGATTGTGATAATGGGTTTGTAATAAATATTAAAAAGAATCTACTATAATATTGAAGATCAAATCACATTGATATTAAATACCACATATTCAAGGAGATTGTGAAATTAAATGAACTAAAGATCGATTTTGTACATATAACAGATATGGTGGATGTAATTTTCACTAAAAAATATCCAAATAATCCTTTTCTGAAGGTGTGGTTTATTACGGGTAACTCAACCTCATCGTATTTAATTCTAAGGTAAGTGTTTTTTCATCCCCTCTCCCATCATTTTTTTGGATATTGTTTTCAAAGGAGGAGAAATATGAAAATGTTAATCTATCCATTAATAAGGGATTTAACTATTTAGGGTGGGTATACATATATAGTGAGTGTTCAAAAGTGGCAACTTATGATGTAATCAAGAGTATTTTGTAAAAAGTGTTTAATAGTTTGATGGAGTGGGTATAGGAAATATTTCATATAAGTTAAATTCAGTTTCTGTTATGAAGATGTGATGAATAATTTTTTAGTTAATTAATAAGTTTGTAATTATTTATTGATCACTATTTTATGGATAACATATAATTATTAGTCAATTATTATTATTTTACATAATAAGTTATCTCACGTATTCTTTTTATTGTTAGATAGTTTCCTTATCTTCAGTTTCAAAGATTCAATGATTTCTGTTCCTTATATAATAATAAAATATGAAGGGGTATATTGTTGGTACCATATTCTTTTAAGTTATAGTAGGATTGGTGAAGAAAGTAAGGAAAAATAAGTGGTAATACTCATGGGGTTATCATTTTTTGTGAGCATGAAAAAAAATTTATCTTACAAGAAGAGTATTAAATTTGATGATGAAAAGTGAAGTGTTTTTATAAGGTAAAAATATCATGGTATTGGTTATCATGATTATTTTAATGACATTTAGAAGAAATCTATAAGAAATGATATGGTTGCATAGGGAAGAAGATAAAGTCTGGAAATCGATTGAAGATGTATAGAACCATGATTGTGAATTTTTTTTGTTCCATGTAATAGAATATCAGCATATGGTTTTTCAAACATAGGTGAATGATATGCCTCTCACAGGGAAATAAAAAAATATAATTTATTTTCATAATGCAGCATAATGAATGACCAGGGTCGTCACACATTAGGAGCCCTATATTCAATCATACACTAATTATAAACCACCTAGTCGAAAAATATTTTTGTTTTTATTATTTAATAAAAATGGTGTTTTAGTAAAAGAAATTAAAAACTTGAAAATATATTAAAAAGAAATTTGAATAAATTTCATATTCATAGGGTTGGATTATATGGATTCCTTCATTATTAAATTATTTCTGTTGAATTTTAATTTGTTAATTCATTTATGAAACCTAATTTATAAATTACTATTAATTGATTTATTGAGTGTGAAATATTACAATTCCTAGGAAACCTCTTTGTAACACCAAATACCACCTCTTCTAATAGTTAAGTAGGATAAACACATCGATCGAGAATGTAATGCCTGAAAAGTCCTATCTCCACCATATATTGTTCCATCCCTTCAAGAAACATAAAATCCAATTTATGAATATTTTAAATAATGAAATGGAGGTATTGAATGTAAATCCAAGAATATGTATATATTTGAGATCCATTTGATGGTGGAAGCCCACTGCACATGTGTAATTCTCTCACATCGACCAAAAATAGAATTAAAACATTTGTAAATTCATACTTCATTAATTTAAGAATAATGAAAAACCTTCCATGGGGCCATGACTCAGGTCAATAGTTTATCATTACAAGAATAGGAGATCATGGTAGAAAGAGGGAATATATAAAGATATGGATAAATTGGAATAACATTGAAATAATAAATCGTAAAAACATTAAAAAACATGAATTAGGTTTACAATGGAAAATGAATTAAAAATAAATGTAGAAAAAAGACCTAAAAATAGTATCATAAATACCTAGCGTAGCGGATGAACCCTAGAATGTCTAATTCATATTTCCAATCCCGCTATACCTCTATTTATAAGGTTCATTCACAAATCATGTTCTATAAAATGTACTCATTAATGGGTCTTAGATCATAATGGGGCTTCATGGGGAGTATGAGGGTGGTTTGATATCAATTTTATGAAATTGGCTGATTCTGGGTCTCAACTGAGTGTTTCATTTCATTAATTGTGTTTTCACAATGTTAATTATTCAAGAAGAATCCCATTATTGTATTCTTCAATCTTTAAAAAATCTGAAAGAATTTTGGGGAGTGTCACATCATGACCATATGTGTCACATCATGATAAATTATGTCATCTTCAAAAGCACCACTTTTCAATTGTATCTTCCTCTACCCTTATTCTAGGGATTTTTTCACATTATGACTGAATTATTCACTTAATTTATTGTGTATTTCTAGCATATTTGGAATTGTTTCCACCTGGATCTTCAATTTTGATCTTTTAGCATGGGTATTGACTTATCCTTTGTCATGGGACATTATATTCCCCATCAAATCATTTTCATTTAGTTCATTTTCAATCAAACATAGTATCCTACCAAAAGTTAAAAAATAAATAAATATCAAAAAGATTAATCAATTAAATTTCATTAATAATTGTTTTTTATATTAAAATATTCGTGAAAAATTAACACATCCAATTCAACCACACATAGAACATTATTTTCCTCAAACAGGTAATCTCAACATCCTTATAAATAAATTTAATTCTACCAATATTTAAATTTTAGAAGAAAAAAATACAAATAAATAAAATAAAATTAAACTTTCAAATTTAAAAAAAAATTAATTCATTCAAATCCTCACTCATTAATGAAATAATTCAAATCATGTATTTTAATTTTATACTTTTGAAATGGAAGTGTTCTTCCTTTCTTTAATTTTATTTCTCAATTAATCGTTAATGTTCACAACACATTTAATTTTACTCACATTTATTTTTTTTATTCATCTCTAATAGTAATATTTGTAATGGAGTTGTGATCATACCACAAGTACATATCACTTTCCATAGGCATGCAAGGAATCTAGCATCTCCACCGTGTAAAGATAGAAATGAAAATTAATCACGAGGAATTTTCATTCTAGTTCAAATGTATCTAAGGCTTATGGTAGGTCATTAATGAATAAAAATAAGGCCCAAAAAAGAGTTATCTCTCTTTATCATAATTTATGATATCATAAAATAATCTTAATGAAATACTCCTAAAAAATATCATATCCCAACCCCAAAACCTCAAAGTATGATCATGATACAAGTAAGCGTAATGAATGTGTCTCCCTCTCTTGATTTTTTTTCCTTTTTTTATTTTTAAAACTTTTTGATTAAGAAAAACCTTACATCTACCACCTAACCATATATGCTCAAAATATAATTAGTTTAGTAATTGTTATTTTTTTAACATCCTGATATATAACTTGATTTTTTTAATTTTTTTATTGATTTTTTATCAAGAGAGGTAAATAATATATTAAAAATAATAATTAAATTGCCTCCCCAAAAAATAATTGAAAACCCTTATAATAAGCTCCTCAATGTATCATATCCCCATAAACCATATAAAACCCCTCCACCACACTTATCCTTGTAAATATCTTGAAATATACTGCGAATAGCATAGTAATGGATATAATAGGCATATAATATGGCTAATTTTCTAACATAATCATTCATGGATTATATGGGAAACACAATAATATATAACAAGGTGGGTCCAAGGATAAATTGAAAAATAATAAAATTCCAAAATAATATTAACAATTATTATGTTCATTCATAGCTTCGATAAGATACCAGGAAATTTCTAGAAGTAAAACATGCATGAGCCTCTTAATAAATATCCTATAGAAAATTTGGGAAATATTTTTAAAAAAATATTAAGAATGAGAATATATGGCCTGGAAAAATTAATCATGGAATGACACAAAAACAATAAACCAATCCATATAAATCATTGAAATTTAAAACATGAAAAATTTAATAATAATTTCATTTATAAAAATAAAATTTTTCCAAATAATAATGATTTTTTAGATTAATCCTCTAATTATGAGCTTTACTAATTCAATTTCCCATTTTTACACATTTTATCATGTTAATAATGAAAATCAATAAAAGTAATAATGATTATCATAACCATATTATGTCTCCAAGATCAACACTAGAGTTCATGTGTTTAAATTTGGGCATGAATTTTATTTAAAGATATAAAACAGTTTAAAATTACAAGATTAAAGTAAAATAAATAATTTAATTTCATACTCTCCATGAAATATTCTTTACTTATTATTGTTTGGCTATGTTTTGTTTTGCTAAGTAGTAGTTAATGACGTGAATCCTTTTCTCAATGTGAATTTTCATTTCATATCTCTATTCTGAAGTATTTTCATGAAGTTATTTTCTTCCATGATGTGAATTAAATTCATGAAATTAATTCAATTTTTTATAGTGGGAACTATGTCCAAATAGCCTCCTCAATTTCCCCGTACCACTTGTTTCATCATATTGGTGGACCTCTAAAAAAAGTCATCAAAGTGTATGAACCGTGTAAATTATATTAAAAAAGATGGATTTGTAACATGCTGCCCCTTCATCATTGTCCTGAGAAGGTAGTAGGGTGTTACATGGCCATAAGCGACATGCCCAATGTGGCAAAGGCTGGAAATAAATGTCAAGGGTTTCAAGAATAAATTTGGGAATGATTTTCCCTTAAGGTAAACCAACCGACAAAACACACCATTATGAACAAAACTATATGATGCATGCTAACATAGAAACCTGTCCCATATGGTACCTAATGATAACCAACTAATCCATTAAAAATCCAAAAAAACCAATACAACCAAACTATAACAAAATAGAGTCAGAGAACCATAAAAACGTCTAAATAAACCCAATGTAAACCAAATGGATTTCCACCATGATTCACACATTATAATCAAAATTAATTTCAATCTAACCATATTAATTTAAAAGAATGACACAAGTTATAGAAAAGTGGAGTTAAGAGAAAATCCACATACCTATAGGCTTCCAGAGAAATCGACCCACAAGCAGCTGAACCACCAATCTGGAAAAACGCTCCACCAAAACCACTCTAGATCACCTTAACTATCATCAAAAGGACCTAAAAACATCACCTAAGGAAACAACAACCCTATATATACATGAAACATATATATATCTAGAAAATCAAGAGAGGGAAGATATAAGATCTATAATAAACATAAAATAAATCAAAAGAGAAGACTTACCTGAGATGAAATACCTTCAAACCACCAAGAAACCCCTTCAATTTGATTCCAAAATGGGTGGGAGAAACCCTCTAGCCCTTGAGATCAAGTAATCTCGTATAGAGTTCATATGGGAGAAGAAATGGGTGAGTTGGGGAAAATCCAGTCTAATCTTATTTAAAAAAACATTTTTGTTAGGTCCACTAGGCTAGATACCCTGAGAGGGGGGTGAATCAGGGTATAACAGATTAAAACAACTGCCTCTTTTGATCTTGTTTTGCTGTTAGAAAAAACCATCTTCTCTCACCTTTCCCATGTAGAGTATGAGCAAAATTTAAAGCTTTCATTAGACACAGAGATTTTTACTTGGTTCACCCTCACTGGGCTACATCCAAGGAGCATACACTGACAGTGTGCCGATTTACCAATTCCACTATAAGCACACTCCTATTTACATGTTCGAAGCGGACTCACTGTCCCTCCTGGTTTACAACCACTCTCAATTTGCGAACTCACTGCTCTCTCAACTGAAGTGATCTCACTGCTTCTTTAGAATATCCACTCACAGTTTATAGACCTGTAGGTCTCTTAATTTTCATGAAAGAATGCATCTTCAACTATTGAAAGATTCTCTATTGAATTTCACGGTTCATCCATTGATGAATACCCCTTTGCCTATGAACACTAGGAAACTGTCTTTGGAATCACCTTCGCAAAGCACCCTACTTCACGAGGATCCCAATTCCGTGAAGCTCAACCAAGAATTCACGAAGATCCTTCCTTTTCGTGAAGCACTCTCACGAAGCTCAAGTCGTTGCAGAACAACTTCCCTCGATAAGCTCACTGAGCCAACGCGGATCTTGCAACTTTTGTGGAGCTACTACAGCCGCCGCGAAGCTCTTCTTTCGCGAAGCATAAGGGATACGCAAACTACCTTCGCAAAACGAGAGCGGAAGATCTTCTTAGAAAATTCTATACTTCTCTCGAGGGGGTCGAACTCTATTTATAGGCGATTCCACCGACCCTCGACCCTTCCGCATGAAGTTAGCACCACGTCATTGCCTATCGCGAAGCTCCAAATTTTCCGCCGGAATTCTGTCCAAATGGAGAAGCACCATGGAAATTTTCCAATCGTGGAGCTTGTTGTAATTGCGGAGCATCACCATCAACATTCCTTCACACCTTCACCGTGAAGCTCCCTTGAAAATCCCTTCACCGCCGTGATGCACTTCAACTCTGTCGTTCGCGAAGCTTTGACGTAATCGCGAAGAATCACCTCCATCATTCTTCTGGTCTTCGCGAAATCCAAACCATGAAGCCTTTCTTCGTGAAATACATTCTATTTCCATATTTAATTATGATCTTCATGGAAATCCTACTTTCGCAATGCTCACCAAACTCCAAAAATTTGGACCCCAAAAATTTGGCAAACACTGGGAAACTGCGCCACCTTGTACTGCTCTTTTGTACCACCTCCAGATCATCCATTCCTTTTTCGTTATTCTTTGTCAACATGGATTGTCAACAACTTCTCGGGAACTCAAAAATTCTCCATGGAAACCTTCTTTTTCAACAAACAAAATCAACCCGAAAATACTGCAATGTTACCTTGAGGGATTTTTTCCCAACAATATCCCCCTTTGGGTTTGTTGAAAACTCTTCAGAACTCTTCTCATAATGATTTTTTGCATGTTGATACCTCACTGATCTCCTTCCAGCCACTACCACCATTTGCCTCTTGTGGTTCTGATAGCGTTCAAGGATTCACTTAACACATACTATAATCCCACATGAGCAATGCTCGGCGTGAGAAACAAGACTAGTATGAAAAGTTCATCAATGAATCACTTCATGTCAGACTCCAATTGTTGATTCCAAACTGATACCAATTTCTAAATGGATACCAATTGTTGAACCATACTGAAACCAATTTGTGATAGCTGGACACCTTCTCACACCATTCCAACATCACTGTTATTCTTTTATCACGATCCTCAGCTTTCGTGATTTCTATGCTTTGATAGATCACTTCTATCATCGTCAGATTTAAAATGCTCCCCCTATCTCATTGTTCCACCTATCATCTTCTCCCCATATCATTCAGGATTTATCAAATTACAACATTGTCTCCCCCTTAAACAATCACTATTTTCTCCCCCTTTGTCAACGAACCCAAAGTTCACTCTTTTGTAGTCTATAACAGAGTAGAGAACGCATATCAATGCCTTAGGTAAAACACATCATACCTTGGGGATAGGGGGGTTTTCCACATCCACACACTTTCGAGCACAGTGAGTTGACTGAACTCCCAGAGCCAGTCGATTTCTCTGAAAATCTTCCTTGGGTAAGGCCTTTGTCAGAATGTCTGCAACCTGTAGCTCGGTAGGCACATACTCCAACTTCACAATTCCCTGATCAACCTTCTCCTTGATACAATTATATTTGATCTCAATGTGCTTTGTCCTTGAGTGATGGACAGGATTTTTGCTGAGATTTATAGCACTTGAGTTATCGCACTGGATTCTGATTGGAGAATTCACTTCAACTCCCATATCATCTAGCTGATGCTTCATCCACAATAATTGTGTGCATGCTTGAGTGGCAGCAATGTACTCAGCTTCTGTGGTGATCATAGAAATTCAATCTTGCTTCTTTCTTAGCCATGAAACACACAATCCGCCAAGATAGAAAGCACCTATTGACATTGACTTCCTGTCATCCACTGAAACGGCCCAATCTGTATCAGTATATCCCAATAATTCTGACTGAGATTTTCCGTTATACATCAAGTCGAAGTCCAATGTGCCCATGATATACCGAAGTATTCTTTTCACTACAAGCATGTGGATTTCCATGGGATTACTCTGATGTCTCACTGCTTCGCATGTGGCGAATACAATGTCGGGCCTTATTGCAATCAAGTATAACAAACATCCAATAATTTGCCTATATTCTGTGATATTAACTGCCTTTCCATCCTCATCTTTGGAAAATTTCATCCGGGTAGCTACCGGAGTCTTCATCTCCTTTGAATTTTCCATTCCAAATCCTTTGAAAACCTCCTTATCATATTTTGATTGTGAATTGAATGTTCCATTCCTTCCTTGTGTCACCAATAGACCAAGGAAAAATGTTATCTCTCCAATCATTGACATTTCGAACTCACTTTTCATGAATTCGGAAAACTGTCTGCACTGAGCTTCATCTGATCCACCAAATATTATGTCATCGACATAAACCAATAACATCATCCTTTGATTAATATTTTTGTTGAAATAGATATTTTAATCAACTCCCCCATGCTGGAAACCAAGATTCTTGAATTACTGATCAAGCCTTGATTACCATGATCTTGGTGCTTGTTTCAACCCATACAATGCCTTCTTCAGTCTGAAAACCTTGTTCTCATCCCCATGAATGAGAAAACCATATGGCTACTCAATATAAACCTCTTCCTCTAGAACCCCATTCAAAAATGCAGATTTGACATCCATCTAGAACACTTTGAACTTCATTTGCAATGCGATGGCTAGGAATAATCTGATTGTCTACAGCCTTGCAACCAGTGCAAATGTTTCATCAACATCTATTCCCTCGATCTGGGAGTACCCCTTGCACACTAGTCATGATTTGTTCTGAATCACTATGCCATCTACATTCATCTTGTTGCGATAGACCCATTTAGTCCTGATGACATTCTTATTTGTTGGCCTTGAAACAATCTCCCATGTTTGATTCTTCTCAATCCGATCTAGCTCTTCATTCACTCGCTGAATCCAGTTTTCATCTTCAGCTGCATTAGCAAAGCATTTCTGCTCAACCTAATATAGGAAAGATGTCTGCTACAGTGATTTCATTCTCCTAGTCCGAACTGGAATATACTAAACTCCAATAATATTCTGCCTATCAATTTCAGCTCGACTCCTTGGATTTTGTGCAGATACGGACTTTACATCCTCATGATCATCATCGGTATCTTCTTCTGAATCAACATCAGCAACTTTTGTTTCCCCTGTGTTGTTTTCTCCCTCATCACTCTCATCAAGAAATTGTTTACTGCATTGTTGAATGATCTCCTCATTCTCCACTACAATGACATCATTGCTCTCAACTACATTTCCCAGCCTTTTGTTAAAGCATTTATATGCCTTGATTTTTCCTGAGTATCCAAGGAATATCCCCTCATCTCCTCGAGACTCATATTTTCTATGTTTTCCCTTGTTGAGGATAAAGTACTTACTTCCAAATATTCAGAATTATTTCACTGTTGGATTCATTCCATACCACATTTTGTATGGAGTCTTTCCTTCCTTCGGACACAATAGAGCCCTGATAGAAATTTAGACCAATGTTAAAACTGCTTTCTTCCAAAATTTCTCTAGTAGGTCCTTTTCAATGATCATCGTTCTGGCCATGTTATTGATGATCCGATTTCTCCTTTCAACCACTCCATTCTGTTGGGGAGTTCTTATTGAAGAAACCTGATGCATTATCCCATGTTTCTCTAGATAATCTTCCACCTGACTATTTGTGAATTATGTACCATTATCAGTACTAAACTTCAGAAATTTATTTCCAAGCATCCTTTCACACTCCCTTAGGTATTGTTTTAAGCAGGTGAACACATAGGACTTATGGGAAATAACAAATACCCATGTCATTCTGCTATAGTCATCAATGAAAAGAACATAGTACCTCTTACCTTCAATCCCTCTTGGTGTGATAGGTCCACAAACATCTTCATGCACCAATTCGAGAACTCTTGTTGACTTCTTTTCTTTTTCTTTATACGTCTTTCTAATGAGCTTCCCTTCTTGGAATGCATTGCACGTGTGAGTAAGATCATGTGATAGCTTGGGTAGGTCTCTTGCTGCATCACACTTTACCAAATCTTCCAGGGATGGTTGGCATAGATGACCTAGTCATTTATTCCACAACTTGTTTTCTTCCTCTCTGGACAGAAAGAACATATCTTCTTCACCACTTACCAGGTAGAGATTTCCCATTGTCCTTTTTCCCTATAGAACCAATTCCCTGTCTCTTCCTTTGATGATACACACTTTCTTAGTAAACCTTATAGAATGTCCTGAGTCACATAGTTGACTAACGCTTAGAAAATTTTGTCTGAGGCCTTCTACTACTAAGACATCAGCACGTCTCATATCTTTTCCCCCAAACTTGGCCTTTCCTAATCCAATTATCTTCAGGCCTTCATCATTTCCAAACTTGAAAACTCCATCTTTGTCATATTTTATGCCTGTGACAAGATCCTTATTACCTGTCATGTGAGATGTACAACCGCTGTCAAGGATCCACACACCAGAGCGATCTGATGCTTTAAGGGAAATTTCCTCCACCACTGCCTTCTCATACTTTATCTTCTTAGTCCATATTCTTGCCTTCATACTTGAGATGGTTTGTGACTTCTCAGCTTTCTCAGGATATGATGGACCTTCTTCATCCTGTAAAGGTGAAAATCTATTTTTCATTTTCAACTCACCTGTTGGTTCATTGATCTGCTGTCTGTGAACATTTGGGTTTTTCTTTGGAATATTCCTTTGTATGATTTAAGTGAAATACCTATCCATGTGCCCAAATCCTCCGCACCAAAAACAGTGCCCTTCAAAATATGTTCTAGAGAACATTTATCTATTTGGTTTCCACCTCTGTTATTGTGCCCTTAGATATCTACTGGCTATGGAACACACATACTGTGAATGTCCCATTTTTCCACAACAATAACACCTGATATAAGGTGAATTTA
Organism: Viscum album; assembly: GCA_963277665.1. NCBI lineage: Eukaryota > Viridiplantae > Streptophyta > Magnoliopsida > Santalales > Viscaceae > Viscum > Viscum album. Next base: position 204,446,080 of record OY728121.1, read on the forward strand.
TTCGTGTCACTTCTGCACTGCTAGTTTCCCTTTGGGATCTCTGAATATTTTGATTCTTCCTTGTGCTCAAATCCACCTTCAGTCTCGGAGTGGGTGCTTGCGATCTGACCTCAACTTTCACAACATTCTGTTTTCGATCAAGCCCTTCATCAGTCTTAGCATCTGAAAAAAGTTGATTCTTCTTTTCTGCCAAACCACTATTCTCTACTTTCAGCTTCTCGGTTTTCTGAGTGATCTGCTTTCCGATGACCCAGTATGAGCCAATATCTATTCTTGATCTTTAACCTTTTTCCGCAGACCGACAACTTCTCCTTCAAGTTCTTCAATACACTTGATTTGTTCTTTCCTTGTATTATTCAAGATGTCAATCTCCCTTTTCTATTCTTGAATTTTTATTTTATACTCACTAACTGATTCTGAGTCCTCTGGTGTTGATAACTTGAGTTTCTCAATTTCTTCCATCAACTCAGACTTCTCTTCTTCCTGCCGCTTCATATAGAGTTTGGCGTCATGAACAACTTTGTTGGATTTCTTTGTTTTGTCTCTCCAAACATCTATCTCTTCAAGATCAGCCTCTAACTGTGATTTCATATCAACTATTCCCTCAACTTCTTCTTCTTATTCATTAGCTTCAGTTTCATTATTATTCTGAGAACTGTCGACAACTACCACCATAGCATTTTCTCCTTGGTCATTGCAGTTCTCTATCTCTTCAACCTCCTCAACCTCAGACTCGTCTGAACTATCATATTCTTTTGAAAAAAGGTTCTTTTTCTTAATGAAATTTCTCTTGAATTGTTTCATTCCTTTCCTATAGGCTGAATACTTCTTCTTGGGAATTTTGATTTCATCCACATCATCTTCCTATTGGAACTTTTTGGGACACTGTGCCGCAAGATGACCAACCTTTCCATACCAAAAACATGCAAGTGGATGTTTCCCTTTAAACTTTCCTTTTCCTCTTTGAAGGTTTGAGGAGAGGAATGACATCAATTCATCTGTCTATTCTTCTTCCTGAGAGTCTTCAACGGTGAGCTTCTTCATGGCCTTGAATGCCACCTCTTTGGATTTCCCATTTTCCACAACATCGTTATCATAATTTCTCATTTCATATTCAACAAGGGTTCTGTATAGGTTGTCCAATTTCAGCTCTTTCAGGTCTTTATCTTCCAAAACTGAAACATTCAGATTGAACCGAGGTGGAAGTTTCCTCAAGATTTTCTTCACAATTTTAATGTCTTTAATAACTTCTCCAAGACCTCACATTTCTTCCACTAAAACATTTACCCTGTCAAAGAATGAATAAACAGTATCATTCGGGTTCATTCTCAGATCCTCATACATGTTCCACAACACTTCAAGCTTTGCCTCTCTGACCTTTGTATCTCCTTAATATATATTCAATAACTTTTCCCACATGGAATGTGATGTTTTTCAAGACATCACCTTTGTATATATAGGATTGGATAGGGCTCCCCCTAAGTCATCTATTTCTTTGGAATCCACATCCAACTCCCTAAGCTCAGCTTCTGATAATGAACCACTATTAATATATGCTATTATTCCATGCATTGCTGCTGTGAAAACATCCATTCCTAATGATCGGGAGTAGTGTTGCATCTGATTCTTCCATAGCTAGAAATTTTTCCCGTCGAATATTGGAATACCTTTATGATTAGTGACCTCCATTTGATAGATAAACACCAATATTAACCTCCCTCGGATACCAATTGTTAGGTCCACTAGGCTAGATACCCTGAGAGGGGGTGGATCAGGGTATAACATATCAAAACAATTGCCCTTCTTGATCTTGTTTTGCTGTTAGACAAAACCCTCTTCTCTCTCCTTTCTGATGCAGAGTATGACAAAACTTTAAAAAATGCACAGGACACAGTGATTTTTACTTGGTTCACCCTCACTGGGCTACGTCCAAGGAGAATACACCGGCAGTTTGCCGATGTACCAATTCCACTATAAGCGCACTGCTATGTATAAGTTTGAAGGGGACTCATTGTCCCTCCTGGTTTACAACCACTCACAATTTTAGAACTCACTGCTCTCTCAACTAAAGTGAGCTCACTGCTTCTTCAGAAGATCCACTCACAGTTTATAGACCTATAGGTCTCTTCATTTGGATGAAAGAATGCATCTTCAACTGTTGATAGATGCTCTGTTGAAGTCCAAGGTTCATCCACTGATGAATACCCCTTTGCCTATGAACACTAGGCAACTGTCTTTGGAAACACCTACGCAAAGCACCCTACTTCACGAGGATCCCAATTTCGTGAAGCTCAACCAACCCTTCGCGAAGCTCCTACATTTTCGTGAAGCACTCTCACGAAGCTCAAGTCATTGCAGAGAAACTTCCATCGCAAAGCTCACTAAGCCAACGTGGAGCTCGCAACTTTCGCGGAGCTACAATAGCCACCGCGAAGCACTTCTTTCGCAAAGCATAAGGGCTACGTGAACTACCTTCTCGAAATGAGATTGGAAGATCTTCTTCGAAAATTCTCTACTTCTCTCAAGGGGGTCGACCTCTATTTATAGGAAATTCCACCAACCCTCGACCCTTCTGCGCGAAGTCAGTGCGACGTCATTGCCTATCGCAAAGCTCTAAATTTTCCGCCAGAATTCTGTCCAAATCACGAAGCACCACGGCAATTTTCCGATCTCGGAGCTTTTCGTAATCGCGGAGCATCACCGTCAACATTCCTTCACTCCTTCACCGCGAATCTCCCTTGCATAGCCCTTCACCGCCGCGATGTGCTTCAACTCTGCCATTTGTGAAACTTTAACGTAATCGTGAGGAATCACCACCATAATTCTTCTAGTCTTCGCGAAATCCAAACCATGAAGCCTTTCTTCATGAAATTCATGCCATTTCCATATTTAATTATGATCTTCATGGAAATCCTACTTTCGCGATGCTCACCAAACTCAAAAAATATGGACCCCAAAAATTTGGTAGACACTAGGAAATGGCACCACCTTGTACTGCTCTTTTGTACCACCTCTAGATCATCCATTACTTTGTCGACATTCTTTGTCAACATGGATTGTCAACAACTTCTCAGGAACTCGAAAATTCCCCATGGAAACCATCTTTGTCAACAAACACAATCAACCCAAAAATACTTCAATGTTACCTTGAGGGATTTTTTCCCAACAATTTTTAATGGTATTTCTAGTTAGCTCACACAGTTTGAAAAACCGTGTGCTAAACATGTGGATAGTATGGTAAGAATAGTGTCATGTTGCATAGTAACTTGGGATTCTATAACGGTTTCCCCTAAACGTGCTCAAACCATGCAGCCATAAAAATGCCTCTAAACGTTTCCAAACCCTTTCCAATCTCCTCCAAAATTTCCCAAACATTCCAAAACCAATTTATATACATAAAAAGGTATCAATAATGGTCACATACCTCAAACTATGGGTGTTACATTTTCCCCAACATTGGACTTTCCATCTTTGGAAAGTAGAGAAACACCACTTTGTCAGAAGAGCTCGACCCATTTCTCATACATCTATTTCTCCCACTATCACGTCTCCTCCTAAATCTGACCATGCTACCACAAAACAAAAAATAAACTGATGATTTTACTATGCAAGGCTTTTTCTTGAAAATCCATAATCTACACCAGCACGTGCACCAAAGAAGAATCTGGTTCTAGCTCAACATGATCCAAACGAATCACACTGTCAGAATCTAATTGATACTTTTTCAACTAAGACACATGAAACCCATTATGTACTGCACTAAACTTTGGAGGAAAATCCAACTGATAAGACACCTCTCTAGTATTCTCAAGTATCTCAAAAGCCCTAATATACCTCAGAGATAACTTACCATGCTTTCTATACCAATGATGTCCCAACCTAATAGAGATTCTCAAAAACACATGATCACCTACCTCAAATGATAAAGGTCTTTAACAATGTTCCACTTACAATTTTTAAATACATTGATCTGTCCCCATCCTCTTTCTGTTCTACTTGATCTTCTCCATAGTCTCTTGGACAAGGATAGGTCCAATCATTAAAGTCTCACAATTTTCCACCCAACATAGTGGATAACGACATGGACGCCCATACAATTCCTCAAATGGAGCCATATGTATTGAAGTCAGATAATTATAATTATCGTATAACTCCACTAATGCTAAGTTCTCATCCCATGAACAACAAAATTCCATCACACTAGCACTTAAAATATCATCTAAAGTTTGTATCGTCCTCTTAGATTGGCCATCCATCTAAGGATGGTACGCCATGATCATCGACAATTATGTACTAAAATATTACTGCAAGGATTTCTAAAAACCATATGTGAACCTTGGATCTCTATCTAATACCTTAAAAATAGGAACATAGTCTCTCTTTACCACATCCCATATATAGATTTTGGGTAGATCCTACACCGTATGAGATTCACAAATCAGGATGAAACATGCCGACTTTGTGAGCCAATCCACAATCACCCATACAATATTGTGTTTTCTAACCGATCTCGGGAGACCGGTCACAAAATCCATCGCTATTTCTTCCCACTTCCGCATTTTCATAGTAAAATATTGAAACATTCCTATTGTATGATGATTCTCTACCTTGACTTATAGACAAGATAAGCATCATGAAACAAACTCAGAAACTCACCTTTTCATAACAACCCTCCAAATCTGTACTTTCAACACCTTATACATTTTCTGAATTCTAGGATGGACAACCCACCTAGAATGAAAATGAACCCTAATAAGTTCATCCATGAAATCCACCGGTACCATCATCCTATTCTAAAAACACAAAACTTAATTCCAATTCAATTCCCATCCCTCAATGGTCTCCCCACCATTGAGTTTCGACCTCATTTCCATACACTTGGAGTCAAATTCGGGTTCCCCATTAACCAAACCAACAATTTTAGGAACCAATGAAACAATAAAGAAGACTGATATATCTCCCTGGTACTCACATTCCAACTGCATGTTGGTTATGACCGATATCAACTACCACTGATCTGATGCATGTTTCACCACTTAAGTGTATGATTTTCTACTTAATGAATCTTCCATTGAATTTACCTTACCTGGTTTCCACATTAAGAAAAAATCAAGCATCTAGAGAGATTTCATCCATCTACTTTTCCTCAATTTAAAATATCTTTGTGAGAAAATTTTCTTCAAAATATTGTGATTAGTAAACACCATGAATTTCTCATAGAAGAGATAATGATGCCACATTTTCAAAGCATTAACCACTACCACCAATTATAAATCTTGTTTTGGGTAGTTCTTCTCATGAAACCTCAACTACCATGAGCTATATGTAGCAATGTGATCCCATTGTATGAGAACACACCCCAACCCTGATCTCGATACCTCACTATACACCATTTACTCTTTCCATGCTTCCGAAAAAACCAGGATTTTTGATGATGTAAGGAGGCCCTTAATCTCTTAAAAACATTTCTAAAACTAATCATTTTATTGAAATTGGACATTATTCCTTGTCAAAGTTTTCATCGGTGAGGCCAATCGTGAGAAACCACGAAAAACACATCGATAATAACTAGCTAGACCGTGGATGATCTGTATATCAAAAACGTTCTTTTCTAAGAAGGCCAAACAAACAAACCACCTATATCCAAAAGACCCACATTGAAAATTTCGCATACAACTGATGTTCTCTCAAGACCCCCATCATGATCGTCGTGTGATGGTCATGAACTACACTTGTCCATGAATACACCAATATATCATCAAAAAATACCACCATAAAAGAATCCATATATTCCTCAAATATCTAATTCATCAATTCCATGAACCCTGTTGGTTCATTCGTTAGACCAGAGAGAATAACCACATACTCATAATGTCCTTATCTAATTCTGAAAGTTGTTTTGGGAATATCATATTTTCTCACCCACAATTGATTATATCCTGACCTCAGGTCAATATTTGAGAACCACTAATCTCCCCTCAACTGGTCAAACAAATCATTAATGTATGGAAGGGGACATCAGTTATTTTTCATACCCTGATTAAGAATATGATAATCAACACCAAGTTGTTGAGTTAAATATGCCTTTTAACAAACAAAATCGGTGATGCCCATGGAGATGTGCTAGGTTAGATGAAACATTTATTCTATAACTCTTCCAACATCACTTTTAATTCCCACAATTCTTTCGGTGTTATAAGTTAAAACAGAAGTGAGATAGGACCGGTCTCTGTAAAGAGATCAATCGTAAAATCCACTTCTCTCCCTAGTGGAAAACCCGATATTTCTTTGTGAAAGACATCCATAAACGGATCAACAATGGTTAGAAAATTTTTATGGTCAACCAATTCCATTGATTCCAATGAAAATGTTGCTAAATGATATGGTATCATTCCAATAGTAGGTTCCCACAAATCCTTTGCACCCAGCTTTTCATTCTTCTCCCCTCTAAAAAGGTTTTCAACACCATCCTCCATCGTGAAACAAACCGTTCACACATAGAAATCAAGGTGGGCCTTAAACATTTCCATCAAATCCATTACCAGGATTATATCATAAGAATCCATATCAAGCACTGAAAAATTCCACATCAATTCAATTTCATCCAAATCTAAGCTGCGTGCTATTCATAGGAAGGATCGACACCCTCTTTGATTCAATGTAGTTTGAAGTTTTAAAAATGAATGCATCATTTCCAAAGTTAAAACCAGAAAACTAACAGCATGAGAAGCAAGCAAATAATGTTAATCACATGTATCAAACAAACATTGCATCAATGTGGAATTCAAAATAACTTTACCTCACATAGTGGATAGTCTCAGATGATCATCCAACACAACATGTTCATCTCTGAACAACTGTTTTCATTCCTAACTCTACTCTTTATTACACTGCTTAGGTGTCATGGTATTTTCAGAATCTCCATGAATAACTCAGCTCTACTGAGGAGGAGTATGCTTCTTCCCATGTCCCATTAGGGCATATGATTCCTGCGACCCCTGAGGAGTGTCACGTACACCCGACCTCAAAGCATTACAGAAAATACAACTAAAGATACCCCATCATCTTACATTTATGAAATGCTCGAGGTTGGGTCATACAATCCCACTTGATGTGTCCTTTAGAGAAACATTGAAAAAATATTGATTTACACGGAGGCTTTAGAGGAAGATTTATTGACCCTTTCGTTGGATTATGAGGTGTACTCTCACCCTGTAAATACATGTCCCTCTTCCACTATAACCTATCGTTCTAGTTCCTACTATTTATCATGGGTACCAACTTTCTTCCCCCGCATGTATCCCCCAAAAGATCTCGCTCAGCCACTATATCTCTATCCACCATTTCTATGTAATCATATATACACAACACTGTTATCTTGGACCAAATTTCCTAATTCAACCCAACTTCAAAAATTCATGCCTTCAATGATGTGTTACCTTCCATCTCCAGTGAAAACCACACTAAGTTTATAAAATTAGCTACATATTCTGTTACTGTCATGTTCACTTTCTTCAAGCTGATGAAATCTATTGTGCACTGAATTCTGAACGTATGAGAGTATAATTTTTTGTTAAAAAACTCCTCAAAACCCTCCCATGTCACTCCATGGTTTGTCCCACCATGAACAATCATCTCCCACCACTGAAGGGTCTGATATTCCAACTTTTATGTGGCTAACGTCACTTTTAGCTCTGCCAGTGTTTCCAAAAATTCAAATATCCTATTCATTCAATTCACCCATGCTTCTTCCCTTTTCTGCTCCAAATCACCCCTAAATATGGGTGTATTCTACTTTTGAAACTGAACTACATGATCCACATGCTTTGTTTCATCCACATTTTTCATGCCTTCCATGGCCTAGAAATGTTTCACTATACTCTACACTAGTTGCTGGTTCACTTGGGGCTTAGGTGCAACCACATTTTTAGTACCTCCCTCTGTTTGGTCTCTAATAAACCTACCTGGTGCCATTTACGTCAATACAAAAACAACCATAAGTCCCACACCCATAATAATAAAGGGCATACATTTTTAAAATTCAATACATTTCAACTATCACAACCAGGATTTCTAGAAGTTCACATTTCCCATGTGTCACTATTTTGAAAAAAAATACATCATGTTTTGAAAATCGGCCCATTTCAAAAATACCACAAGTTTCCATATTTCAAATAATTTTGTTTTGAAACCCAATTCATATATTTTTTCAAAATCCACATATTCGTATCACAATAAAAGTCATTATACCCATAATGAAATATGCATCCCAGTGGGAAGTCATTCCTACCATGCATGTCATGCTCATCTCATTGGCTACACCCATGATAATGAGATTTACATTTCCTCTAAGTGTCCCCAAAACAATTATGTACCCCACTCCCTGGTAACTTGTAGTTCAGAATTATAGGTTTAGCTATATAATTTTATTCTATACATTCTAATTTCTTACAATCCTATGCCTTACTACCATCCCGACTTAAGGAATAGTCCAAGAAAGAATGTCAACACCAAGACCGCAAATCAACGCCGAAGGACCGAACAACTTCTCGCACATAATAGCCAAGGACTGAACAAACTGATACCACTTGTAACATCCCGCCTCTACCTCATTGGATTCAGAAGGTGTTGAAGTTTTATTGACCTTAAGAAATGTTCCCAAGGAGCCAACGGCTAGAAATGAATGTCGAGGGAATCAAGAATAAATTGGGGAATGATTTTCTGTTGAGATATACCTACCAACCAAATAATCCATTACCAACAAAACTACATTATGCATGATAGCATAGAAACCTAACCTATATAGTACCAAAATAAAACCAACTGATACCTAACAATTACAAAAAAACCAATAATATTGGTCCATACTAAAACAAATTTAGAGTACCACATGGCAGACTAAAGATACCCAAAGTAAACCAAATTGATTTCCACTAAGATTTGTACAACATAATCACAATTAATTTCAAGAAAAACAAGTTATGTTCAAAAAATTCATCAAGTTCTAGAAATGTAAATTCAAGAGAGAAACCACCTATGTAACACTCCATGCTTCCATGGTACGCTTCTCTTTTAATAATATACTGGCTTGTGTTGTACGCAACTTCAAGTTCTAACACACCTCGACCAATCAAACTAGACGTTATGAATTCAAATACCAAATTTTTAAAATTTTATAAAATTTATTTTTCAAAATTGAATTCATTTTTGATTCTGAAAATCAAAATTTGCTTATGGTGATTTTTTGGTATTTTTCTAAAAACATTCATTTTTTGATGAATAGTGAAAAACACTGCGTTATTATTTAAAACTGAATTTTTATTTAAATAATTAGTTATTTATTCAAATTTATTTTAGGTCAAAATAGTTACACAATAAATATATTTGTTTAATTTAATTCATTTGTGTCATTTTTTAACAATATTATATATATATATATAATTTTATTTAACTTTTTTCTCTCTTTTACAAACCTTCTAGGCGCATTTGAAAATTTGAATAAAACGTAATTTCACCACTTCTGTGAATTAAATTTAAAAAATCCTAGAGACACGGTTGACATCATTAAGTAATATTTTTTTCAATAAGATGGAAATAATGATTTTTGAATAGTAACTTTTGACTTGTATTAACCACGGTTAAAAATAAATAGGGTAATTAAAGGTAAAAAATGATAGTATAATTACCCTGAAACATTCCCTAATTATATTGGCTAAGTGTATTTCGACAAAAATATACCTTAGGGGTAAAATATGATCCTTTCGGTACACGTGGATTAGATTAGTACATTTATTATAATTTTATTTAAAGAATAGTAAAAAGTGTTAAATTCAAAGTTTAATATCTAAACCATTTTAAATATATGGTTATAAATAAGATAAATTCGTTTATAAATACTCATTATAAATATAATATTATTTCCTACATAATAGTATTTTATTTTTAATTTTTAGACATTTGATAATAAAATTCATTTTTGACACAATAATGATGCAGTAATTACCTTATTAATGAAAGATTAAAATAATTGATATTATAAATATCCAGATAAATGTGAATTGAGACTTATAATGAATTCCAATAAATTTAATAGTTAATATGACATGTTGGGTTTATTAAATAAATTTTTCAAAGTGATAATGTTTTTATGACTTTCACAAAAACAAAATACCAAATAGTGTCCAAATTAAAATAAATGAGTTTTTAAAACAAATACTATATTATTAATTGATATAATATTCCTAAAAATTTACGGTTCTACCAGAAGACTTAGATAAGGTTATATATATCAATAATGAACCACTCAGGGTTATCTTGGCTTTTTATAGTATTTTTATTAACCCTTTATAATAATAATACAAGAATACATGGTAAAAGTTAAACTATTTAACTGAGAGTTAAATCAAAAAGATAAGGATAATAAGGTGACATAAACCTGTCTAAAACCTATTGGTTGAGATTTTTTCGACTAATAACCACCATATATTATAAATAAATCATTTTTGAGACATTATAAACCTAATATGATTGTATAATAAAATAATATTTCAAGGTTTTCCTAAAGTTACCCTCACCTCTCTTATAAAAGGGTATGTCCCCTTCTCTCAAACTCACACCTCCAAAGCCATTTAGCTCAGCCAACCCCAAATAAAATATCCTCCCAACTACCCTCACATAGACCTAGAGGCCTTAATTTGATCAAGAATTCAACTTATGGATCCCTTTTGATCAACTCAAAGGGAAACACCCAAAGAAGAGGTAATAATTTCTCTACCTCTTTCAAAGTTCTTTTCTTCTTCCACTTCCTCTTTCTTTGTTGTTTCCATACCAAAATAATAACTCCAGTACCATATAAATACTTTTATGTTATTATAAATATAGTAAAACCATATTCATTATTCTATCCATCCTATGAATGACAAGTCACCATACGTGCATACGTACAACTTACCATCTCCACGTCGTGGTGTAGATTGTTATTCAAACACTTCAATATTTGGATGGGTATAAAAATGAGTATAACTACTATAAATAAAAAACATAAAATTTTAAGGATTCATTATATATGATATACCATCCAATTTCATACTCTTTCACAATCAATATAATTATATTCTCGCTCGTGCGTATGTACGGATTATCATCTCCCCGAATGCGATGAAATTCATTCCCCATCATAACCATTCAAGAATAATTTTAATTTTATGATAAAAAATAATTTTTAATAACTTAATAACATTATGTATATTAATCCAATACATCCTATCCATAACAAACATGGCTTACAAAACCAATCATATAAAGAAAAATGAATTATTTAACACCCAAAATGATGATATTATTGAAATATTATTAACAAAGCAGTACTAGAGGATCATATATGCTATAATATTTTGGAATGAGGTTCTTGTATAATTTAATAAAAATTATTTATCTATTATACAAGAGGTTAAAGTACCCTCTATCATGGAAAAAGTACAAGGTAAGGGTTAATTCTACAATCTCTTTATTATCTGAGGTTGTTTATACGTGAGTATATACTGGGACCTCTTTATCATCCACATCCTTGTTTCTTAAAAATGTATTTGAAAACTTTTTTACTATTTACAAGACTATGTGTTAAATTCATTTATGAACTTGTTTGAATTTTTATAATATGTTTATAAAGAAATCATTCTGTAATTTTCCAAACAAGGTCATTTACGACCTTTTCGACAAAATTAAGGAATGAATGTTTTTTTACATATACGGAGATTGTAGTTATTTTCCACCGTTATAACAACTTTGAATCTTACCTTAAATTATTATAATAACATTTTCAAAATAAATGTTTTATTTTATAATTATGTTACTTTTAAATTATTTCAAAATATAAATATATATTTCTCTCAAATGGTTTTGATTTCATCTATGTCAACATCCTTTGATGGATTTTACACTTATTTGAAGTTGATTTATTATAATACAATATTCTATATTGTATTGAAGGTTTTTTGATATGTTTGACTGTGGATGTGTTATTTTTATGCCATTCATGGATTATGGTTAAATTATTATCATTTCGAATGCTAGTTTTAATATGAAGGTTTATGTTATGTTTCAACCTTTTCAAATGAGGAATTCATTGGTCTTAGTAAGTGACGGTTGGAGCCCTCTATTATTCCTAGATGCATCAGCAGGTCTCATGAGACAAACTAGTGTCTTGGTACAAGGCCTTGACAAAATATTATTTTTAGTGTTGGCACGAGGCATGGACTATGTGGTTATGATGTCTGGCATTATGCATTCCATCATTATGAAATTGGCTATTGATATTACATTTTATTATTCTACTAGTAGAATATCCCTATGAATAAGTAAATGGAATTATTTGATTTATATTTTCCATATTGTTCTAAAGTTTATGTTTAAAAGGCTTTTTTTTTGGAATTATACATTTCCTTAAATGTTTATGCTTATTATGAAGGTTTCAGTTATATTGTTATCCTTACAGAGCACCTGAGCTCACCCCTTTCTATGTTTTATTTTTCCCTGGATGTGAAGAACTATATTATAACTGACCTACAGGGATTTTCTAAAGGATATGAATGTGGTCAATGGAGACAATGTTGTTGTTGTTTTTAATTTTATAATTTAATGTAAAACTTATGTATTTATCTAGTACTTCCAATGGTTTTAAATTGATCGGTCTTTAGGGACATGATTCCTTGTATCATGCCAATGTTTTGTATTAATGCACCGAGTCTAGGTAACTGGGGTCGGGGAATTATAGTTGGTATCAGAGTAAATTTAGTAAAAACATTGAATACTAGATTTATAAAAACTCTAATTAAAGAACATTATCCTAAGATATACTTTGAGGATTATTATAGATGAACTTCCAATAATTTTGGTAATTTAGAGATTTTGTGAATTTTCCAAGCAATACATCCCTATCTGGATACGAGCAGGTTGAGGTGGATCGGGCACCGATGTACATAGGATTGAAAACTCTGACAAGGAGTTTTGGCTTGACTCGGGGTATCCTGGTACACGACAATGGGCCTTGATGCACTCTTGGTTACGAAACTCTGGGGGATATGCTTATGATAATTCATATTCTCTTTAAAACCCATTATGAAGGATTTATGAGTATATACCACCTCAAAGAAATCTTTTTTTATGATTATGGATTATATCCATAAACTTTTCAATTTATATTAAGTTCTTTACAATTTTGGAATTATGTATTGTGATTCATAAACTAATCTATGCTATGAAATTTTTTATAAATGGCACATAGTGGAAGGAATGGAAATCATATCAATGCACGTAATCCATGTAGGGATTGACCTCCCACTCAAGATAATTATAGTAGAGCTAGTGATACAACCAGTGCTGATTAGCTTATCACCATACTGGGATAACTCACTCATGTTATGAATAATAACGTTACTCGTATGGAGCAACCTGATCCACAACGCAGAGGATCAATGTTAGACTGCTTCATGAGGAAAACACCACCAACATTCAATGGGACTAAAAATCCATTTGTAGCTGAGAAATGGATAAATTCTTTAGAGAAAATATTTCCAGATTTGGGGAATGCCGAAAGGTAAAATGTTGTCACAGAAGTTTATCACCTCATGGGAGATTCATATCATTAGTGTTCATTAATTTAAAACACAATGTAGGATGAAGAAGTATCAAATATGGAATGGATGGAGTTTAAAGATCTTTTCGAAGAAAAATAATTTCCTCATGACCATCGAGTGGATATGGAATCACAATATCTAAGTCTGAGGAAAATGGAGGATTATAATGTCACAAAGTATGAGGTTAACTTTACAAGGTTAGCAAGGTATACAACAGATTATATTCATAACACCAGGAGTAATATTGATCGATTATTTGATTGGTTAAAATCATTTCTCTGTTGAAATTAGTCTCATAATCATTCTCATCATACGTATATATTGTCTCATGTGCTATCAAGATAGAAAATGAACTGTCTAAGTCTTACGACATTAAAGCAAAGAAAGAGAACAAGAGATTTGTTGAACAATCTGGAAATTGAAATAAGGGGAAGACGGGAAAAGTTGAATTTCCATCCAATGGTAAATGTGGGAAGAAACACCCCGTTACTTTCCTGAAGGGAATAAGAGTCTATTATAGGTGTGATGAAAAAGGCCACCAAACTCGTGATTGCAATGGAAAGAAAGAGGTTGTCAATGTTGAATGCTAAAATTGTAGATAAATGTGGAATTATGAAAATGAAGATCATGTGTTCCATGAAAAATTACCTTAGAAAAGGACAAGGGAGGAATTCCAAGATTATGAGATCACTATTGATGAGGTTGAATCTCCGAAAGACATGGTTGCGGGTAATTTAATGGTTTTCTAAAGTTTATCAAATTCTTTATTTGATTCTGGATCATCTCATTGTTTCATATATTCCAACTTTTCTAAGAAAATTAGATATTTCCAATTTGATTTAACAAGGGTGTTGTCAGTAAAAACACTTATGAGATGTATCATTGCAATAAAATTTTGTGAATATTTTCCCATTAGGACATATAAATGTTCTTTACCTTCTGATCTCATTGTCATACCCATTATTGAATTTGATATAATCCTCAGTATGGATTGGATTTCAGATCATGATGCAAAAATTTATTTTAAGAAGAAGTAAGTTTCAATTTTCAATGATGATAAGGAATACTTTATCTTTAGAGTAGAAACGTCATCATCTGATTATTATCTAGATCCACCCCCATTAGCTCTACTAAATTCAATTATTGGGGAGTAAGATAATACAATAACTATGGGTAAGGAAAAGAATGTTCAATTAGAGGACGTACTTATTGTATAAGAATATGTTGATGTGTTTCCAGGTGATTTAACTGGACATCCTCCCGAATGATAAATTGATTTTTCCATTGATTTAATTCCTTGTTCAAGGCCTATATCAAAGACCCCTTATAGAATGGCCACTGTGAAATTAGTGTAACTAAAGAAAGAACATGAGGAATTTAGTAATAAAGGATTTATTTTCCCTAGTGTTTCCCCATGGGGAGCCCCAATTATTTTTGTTAAGAAGAAAGTTGGATCTATGAGGTAGTGCATTGACTACAGGAAGATAAGTGCTATAATAATGAAGAACAAGTATCTCATACCTCACATTAATGATTTATTTTATCAACTTTATGGAGATAAATATTTTTCAAATATTGACATTTGATCTGGATATCATCAGTTGTGTTTGATGAATGAATACATTCTGAAGACAGCATTTCGTATCAGGTATGGGCATTAAGAGTTTACATTAATGCCTTTTGGACTGACTAATTCACCCTCCGTTTTCATGGATCTACTGAATAGAGTTTTCAAGGAATATATTGATGACTTTGTAGTAGTATTTATTGATGATATCTTGGTATACTTAAAAAACTACAAAGATCATGAAAATCAATTATGCACTATTCTGAAAACCCTCATCATAAATGAATTATATGGGATGTTTAGAAACTGTGAATTCTGGCTTCAAGAAATATCATTTCTTGGCCATATTGTCTCTAAGGATGAAATCTCTATTGATCCTTCCAAGAAAAAAGAAATAAAATAATGGGAAGCACCGACGAGTGTAACTGAGGTACGCAGTTTTACTGGTTTAGCAGGTTATTATAGGCGTTTTTGTCTAGAATTTTTTCTGATTGGAAAACCAATTTACCAAGCTCACATATAAAGGGGTTAAATTTGTTTGTACAAAAGAGTTTGAAAAATATTTTGAAGAACGTAAGAGAATATTAGTCAATGCTGCTATCTTGACTCTACCATCGTATAATGATGGGTTTGTTATTTATAGTGATGCTTCAAAGCAAGGACATTGTTGTGTCCTTATATAGAAAGAGAGAGTCATTGATAATGCATCATGATAGCTAAAAATTCATGAACAAAACTATACTACTCATGATCTTGAGTTTGAAGCTATAATATTTTCTTTGAAGAAATGGAGACACTATCTCTATGGTGAAAAATGTGAGATATATACCGATCACAATAGTTTGAAGTATATTTTCTCACAGAATGAACTCAACATGAGGGAAATACAATCTCTTGAACTACTCAAAGATTATGATTTCACTATACACTACCACCTGGGGAAGGCAAATAAGGTGTCAGATGATTTGAGTAGAAATAATCATAGAGTTTTGAACAAGATGAGAGTTGATGGGGATCTTGTGTTTATTGATCTAGTAAGGATTGATATGGGAATAATCATGGAAGGTGAAACATCAATACTTTTTCAAGTTGTTTCCAAATCATCTTTACTAGAAAATATAAAAAGTTCTCAGACTGATGATGAGGAGTTTCAAAAGAAAATTAAAGCTATGAATGATGGGAGATTGATCGACTTCGTATATGAAGATGGGATTTTGAAATTTGGGAAGAGACTTTGTGTTCCTGACATACCTAATCTAAAAAGGGAATTGTTGGATTATGCTCATAGATCCAATTTCTTTATACACCATGGTAGCACTAAGATGTATCGAGATTTAAAGGAACATTTTTGGTGGGACAACATAAAGAGGGATATTTCTGATTATGTGTCAAGATGCATGGTTTTTCAATAGGTTAAGGCTGGAAGACAACATCCTGGAGGAGTCATGCAACCTCTTCCTTTTCCTGAGTGGAAATTGGATGATATTACGATGGACTATGTCATGGTTCTACCAAAGACTCCTATAGAGAATGATTCAATATGGTTCATTATTGATCGTTTTACCAAGTCAACACATTTTATTTCTATAAGAGAAGATTTACCACATGAACGTCTAGCGAGAAAATATATTAATAAAGTTGTAATACTTAATGGAGTACCCCTATCGATTGTTTCTGATCATGGTGCATGTTTTACATCAAGATTCTTGAAAAGTATTCAGAAGGCCTTGGATACTAAACTTTGTTTGAGCACTAACTACCACACTCAAACTGATGGACAATTAAAAATAACTAATAAAACCTTATAAGACATGTTGAGATCATGATCACTTGACTTTCAAGGTATGTAGGATCAATATTTAACTCTCTTAGAATTTTCCTATAAGAATAGCTTACATTATAGTATTAATATTTCTCCATATGAAGCATTATATAGATAGAGAGGTCGCACACCAACTTTTTGGGATGATTTTTGTGAAAGAAAACTTGTAGGCCCGAAACATGTTGATGAAATAATGGAAAATGTGAAGCTTATCCAAACCCACATCAAAGCAGCTCAAAGTAGGAAAAAGAGTTATTCCAATAACTGAAGGAAAGATTTGGGATTTTCAGTAACAGATCATGTTTTCTTGAAGGTATCTCCATGGAAGGGTGTTTTACGATTCATTATGAAGGGTAAATTGAGTATTCTGTACATCTGACCTTTTGAAATTCAAGAAAAAATTGTTGTTGTAGCTTACCATTTGAAAATGCAGCCAAGTCTCTCCAAAGTTCATGATGTGTTCCATATATCACTGTTAAGAAAATACAATCCCAACCCAAAGCATGTACTCACCTAATAAGAAATAGAACTAGAACCTGTTCTCTCTTATTGGGAAGAGCATGTTAAGATTATTGATACCATAGAACAAGTGATGAGAAACCGGACGACTCATCTGATGAATGTTCTATGGAGAAACCATAATATGAAAGGGGAAATTTTGAAATCTGAGGAATATATGATGAAGAACGACCTAAATCTTTTTATATAGTTATATTCTATAAATTTAAATGATAAAATTATTTTAATGAGGGTAGAATGTAACAACCCAATCTTTCATGGTATACTTCTCTTTGAATAATACAATAGCTTGTGTTATATGCAACATCGAGTTCTAACACACCTTGACCAATCAAACTAGTAGGTATGAATAGTAATAACAACTTTTTTAAATTTTAGAAGTTTTATTTTTCAAAATGGTCTTCATTTTTTGATTTG
This sequence comes from Viscum album, assembly GCA_963277665.1. Classification (NCBI taxonomy): domain Eukaryota; kingdom Viridiplantae; phylum Streptophyta; class Magnoliopsida; order Santalales; family Viscaceae; genus Viscum; species Viscum album. The sequence continues at coordinate 204,464,039 of OY728121.1, forward strand.
GAATATCAAAATTAGCTTAAGGTTAATTTTTTGTATTTTTCTGAAAACTTTCATTTTTTGATAAATAGTGAAAAACACTGCGTTATTTTTTAAAGAAAACTTTTTATTTAAAAAAAATAGTTATTTTATTTAAATTTATTTTAGGTAAAAATAGATACAAAATACCTCTATATGTTAAATTTAAATCATTGGAGTCATTTTCTAATAATATTACATATATAAAATTTTATTGAACTTTTTACCGTCTTTTACCCACCCTCTAGGCAAATTTGAAAATTTGCATAAAACATACTTTTACCACTTATTTGAATTGAATTTCAGAAATAAAAGAGACACGACTGACATCAGTAAGTAAAATTTGGTTAAATAAGATGAAAATAATTTTTTGTGAATAGTAGCTTTTGACTTTTATTTACCATGGTTAAAATTAAAAGGGGTAATTAAAGGTAACAATGATATTATAATTACCCTAAAACATGTCCTAATTCTATTGTATATGTGTACTTCGACCGAAATAAATCTTATCAATAAAATATGATGATTTTGGTCCACTTGGATTAGATTAGGACATTAATTATTATTTTATATAAAGAAGAGTTAAGAGTGAAATTCAAAGTTTAATAACAAAACAATTTTAGGTATAGGGTTCTACATAAGATAAATTCAAATATAAATATTAATTATAAATATAAAAATATTTCCTACATATTTTTATTTTATTTATAATTTTTGGAAATTAAATAATTAAATTTATTTATGACACAATGATGATGCAATAATTACCTTACTAATGAAAGATTAAAATAATTGATACTATAAATATTCAGATAAAAGTAAATTGAGACTTCTGATGAATTAAACTAATTTCATTGGTTAATATGACATGTTAGGGTTGATTAAATATTTTTTTTCTAAGTGATAATGTTTTTATTACTTTCACAATAGAAAAAATACCAAATAGTGTCAAAATTAAAATAAATGAGTTTCTAAAAAAATACTCTATTATTAATTGATATAATATTACTAAAAATATGAGGTTCATCCAAAGAACATAAATAAGATTATATATATCAATAATGAACCACATGGGGATATCATGGCTTTTTACAGTTTGTTTATTAACCATTTATTATAATAATACAAGAATAAATGGTAAAAGTTAAACTATTTTACTAAGAGTTAAATCTGAAAAATATGGATAATAAGGTGAGAAAACCCTATCTAAAACCTATTGGTTGAGATTTTTTCGACCCATACCTACCTTATACTATAAATAAATCATTTTGGATACATTATAAACCTAATATTATTGTATAATAAAATAATATTTCAAGATTTTCCTAAAGTGACCCTCACCTCCCTTACAAAAGGTTACTTCCCCTTCTCTTAAAATAACACCTCCCAAGCCATTTGGATCAGAAAACCCTGGCTCAAATATCCTTCCAACTACCCTAACTTCTACCAAAGGCCTTACTTTGATCATAAAACCAGCCTAAGGATCCCTTTTGATCAACTCAAAAGGAAACACCTCAAGAAGAGGTAATAATTTCACCACCTCATTCAAAGTTATTTTCTTTTTCCACTACTTCTTTATTTTTTGTTTCCATACCAAAATAATAACTCTATAACATTATACATACTGTGATGTTATTATATTTATGGTACAACCATAATCATTATTCTATCCATCATATGAATGACAAGTCACCATACGTGCGAACGTACGGCTTACCGTCTCCATGTCATGGTGTAGTTTGTTATTCAAACACTTCCTTATTTGGATGGGTATAGTAATGATAATAACGGATGTAAATTAAAAATATAACAGTTTAAGGTTTCTTTATATATGATCTAACTCTTAATTACATACGATATCACCATCAACAGAATGATATTTTCACACGTGCGTACGTACGGATTACCATCTCCACGAACGTGATGAAATTCATTCCCCATTGTAACCATTCAAGAATAATTTTAATTTTAGGATTAAAAATAATTTTTTAAAACTTAATATCATTCGGGATATGAATCAAACACATCCTATCCATAACAAACATGGCTTACGCAACCAAGAGTATAAAGGAAATTGAATTAGTTAACACCTGAAATGATGATACAACTGAAATATTATTAACAAAGCAATATTATAGGATCATATATGATATAATATTTATGTATGAGGTTATTGTATAATATAATAACAATGATTTAACTATTATAGAAGAGGTTTACATACCCTCAATTATTTAAAGAGTACAAGGTAACAGTTAATTATACAATCTCTTTATTATCTGAGGTTGTTTATATGTTAGTATCTACTGGGACCACTATTTCATTTGCATCCGTGTTTCTTAAAAATGTATTTCAAAACATTTTTACTATTTCCTAGACTATGGGTTAAATTAATTTATACCCTTTTGACTTTTTATAATATTTTAATGAAGGAATCTTTCCATCTTTTTCCAAACAAGGTCTTTTACAACCCTTTCCAAAAACATTAAGGAAAGAATGTTTTTTAACTTATATAGTGAGTGCGGCTATTTTTCGCCATTATAAAACCTTAAGAGATTCCATTAAAATCTTATAATAGTATTTTCAAAATAAATGTTTTCATTTTTAATTATGTGACTTTTAAATTATTTCAAAATATAAAGGGATATTTTTCTCAAATGTTTTTTATTTCATCTATGTCAACATCCTTTGATGGATTTTACACTTGTTTGAAGTTGATTTATTATGATAAAATATTCCATATTGTATTGAATGTTTTATGATATGTTTGGCTATGGATGTGTTATTTTTATACCATTCATGGTTTATGGTTAATGTATTAACATTTAGTATGCTAGTTTTAATATGAATATTTATGTTATGTTTAAACCTTTTCATATGAGGAATGCATTGGACTTAGTATTTGATGAGTGTAGCCCACTATAGCTCCTCGATTCATCGGTAGGTATCATGAGAAAAAATAGTGTTTTAGCACCAGGCCTTGAAAAAATATTATTTGTGGTCTTGGAATGAGGACCTAACTAAGTGGTTATGTAGTCCAGTATTATGAATTCCATTATTATGAAATTGGATATTGATATTACATGTGATTATTCTACTAGTAGAATATCAATGTCAATAAGTATATGAAATTATTTGATTTATATTTTCTATATTATGATGAATTTTATCTTTAAAAGGCATTTTTTAGTCTTATACATTTCCATATATGTTTATACTTATTTATGAAAGTTTCATTTATATTATTATTCTTACTGAGCACCTGAGCTCACCACTTTCAATGTTTTATTTTTCCTAGGATGCGAAGAAGAATATTATGACTAACCTGCACGGATAGTATAAGGTATATGAATTTAGTAAATGGAGACAATTTGGTTTTTGTTTTTCTTTTTATAATGTAATTTAAAACTTATTTATGTATCTAGTACTTCCAAGGCTACTAAATTGATCGGTCTTTTGGGACATGCTTTCTTATGTCATGCCAATGTTATGTAAAAATGTACTGACTCGAGGTAACTGGGTTTGGGGCGTTACAACCTACTAGTAGGGTTCTAGAGAAATCAAACCACAAGAAACTATACCACCAATCCAGGCAAACACTCCACTAGAACCACTCAATATATCCTTTCATGTCATCAAAAAGCCCTAAAACTGTCACCTAAGGAAACAAAAACCCTAGATCTAGATGAAACAGATGTAGATATATAAAAACAATAGATGGAAGATATAATATCTAAGGGAAACCAAAACATAATACTTACTTGAGATTAACAGCCTTCAAACCACCAATAAACCCCTTTAATTTGCTTCCAAAATTGGTTGGAGAGCCCCTATAGCCCTTGAGATCAAGGAATCCAATGTAACGTTTGTATGGGTGAAGAAATGGGTGAGTTAAGGAAAATACCTAATGACCCAATTTTTAAAAAAAAGAAATATTTTTTAATGGGCCACATGATTATCTTTCACGGTTTGATAAAATGTGCATTATCTATGTGGATGCTACTGTACGAACAGTGGAATATCACACAGTTAACAAGGATTCTCACACAGTTTCCACTAACTGTGCTTAAACCATGTGTCCCTAAAAGGCCTCCAAAAATTTCTAAAACATTTCCAAACACCACCAAACGCTACTAAACATTTCCCAACCACTTTATATGAATAAAAAGGTATCAAAAAAGGTCACACACCTCAAACTAGGGGTGATATTAAGTAATATGTTTGTATCCTAAAAACTAATTCCTAAACCATGAATTGAAATTTATGTTTATATAAATTGAATAATAAAAGAAGGATAATCCTTGGTTTGATCCCCTATGTGGGAATGGTTTCTGACTTTCTCTAGATGATAAATACTAGTTATTATCTAAAGTCTACTTATGGGTGTAGTTTCTTGGAATATAACCACCACATATTTTTCCTTCCATCTTGCACTTATTCTTCTATTTTTTTGGAGGACTCCATGAATAGAGTACACTAGATCCACCCCCTTCACAATGTAATGAAAATTTAATGGTTGGGGGTAGGATGAAGTATGATTCCTCTTCCTCTTTGGATGGAACTTTTGAAACTTCTTCTCCACTATATAGTGGTTTCTCTAAATGAGCTTCATAAAAAGAAAGGTCAAATAGAAAGTTAGGATTCAATTTAATTTGAAAAAAAAATAAAGCAAGACGAATCAATATAAAATTCTTATAATTTTATATAGGCATAATTTTAATATAGTTCTTTAGGTAGATCTACTTGGATCATTTCATGGGCTTCCCCTAATAAATGTTCAATACCTCTGGAAAGCCCCATGTTTTACTCGGTAGGTGTATTTTTTTCAACTTCCACCAAGACAAGAAAATATTTATCTAAATACAAATATTCAAAAAAAATGGGAGTTTTAATCAAATGTTCATTAATTAAATTTAACAATATAGAGTTCATGAAAGCATTAACTCCCTATGGTGCTTTTGATTCAATCACTTCTTCGGTGGAAAGTGTCTCTTGGATTTTAATATCCCTAGAGATAGGTAGTTTGTTAGGCTCTTCATGTATTTCGTTGAATTCCACCACCTAGATGGTTTCTTCCTCTTCCATGGATATATATTGGTATAGAGGTGTTTATTATTCTAAGTTGTAAATATGGAGATCACCATGTATTTCATCATCTACCCAATCACTCCAATACTGATCTAGGACTTTTTGATATCTCAAATGTACGTCCTCATGTGAGTCCTTATCTTAATCATCCATCTCTTCATGGTAGGTTTTGATCAAGATATCTGGATCAATGGGTTATGTATATTCTTCAAGAGAATATTTAACCTCTTTTATTTATTCATTGTCAAATATGAGAGGGAAAATTTCTCCCACCACTGGCTCAAGTTCTTGCTCTAGTTTTGATTTGTTTTCGCTATGGATGCATAGAAATGTTCATTAATATGTTTATTTTTTATCTCCAATTATTTTATTATGTCTCTAATCCTTTGCACCAGATCATTTAAATCATTTTTAACCCATTCTTATTGGTGTTTCACCTACGAGTAATCAATCCATATAGAATATGAGTAGTTTTGATACATCATGGGAAAATAATAATTTTATTTTTTTATTTAGAAAAAAATTGAAAATATTTAGAATGTATGAATAAAAAAGAGAGTAATAACTTCTTAGATACCCTAAAATGGTTATAGTTTTCAAATTCATATAGTAGGGTTGGGAAAATGTTGATTTATTTTCCAAATGTATCACAATGGTTAACTATGGTCATCTCACTTAAGGAGCCTTTTATTTGATCACCCATTAATTATAATTCACCTAATATATTATTTTTGTTTTTACTATTTAATCAAAATTATGGTCTTATAAAGGAAATTATAAAATAAAATAAAATGAAAATATAGAAAAAATGAAACTAAAAGAAATGTTTTTTTCTAGTATTTGGTTATGTGGATTCTTTCATTTTCCATTTATTTTATTATTTCAATTTTAAAATTATTTTATGAAACCTCATTCATGAATTAATATTAATAAATTTATTGAGTATAAAATTTCATAATGTCTATCAAACCAAATCCCACCAACTCCAATATTCATGTAGGATAAACACCTTGACTGATAATGTAATACTTTAAAATACCTCGCTCTATAATATATCGTTTACTCCCTTCAAGCAGCCTTAACTCTATTGTATGAATATTTTACATAAGGAAATGGAAGTTAATAATTTTAATCTTAGAATATGGATGGATTTAAGATCCATTCTCTAGTGTCCAACCACCACACCCATGTAATTATCTTGATTCCAAAACAAATAAAATTAAAAAATGAAATTAAAATAACATGAATTGAGGATATCCATGAAACCTCCACCAATTCCATGCCTTATGTCATTTTATCATCATTGAAACAATAAGAGATTAAAGTGGAATGAGGGATTATAAAACATTGCTATTTATTTCACATTAATACTTTATTACATAAGACTACACATAATACAACTCATATGAACGATAAGTCTATGTATTTGGGAAATAGGTACATTACATAACAAAATAAAATAGGGAATACAACATCTTTATTGAAAAATTATTTAATATGCTCAATATACACCTTCTAACTTAAAACTGCATGGGATATCCTAGGGACATATATAAGAAATGGGTGAGCTATAAAGACCCGAAAGGGAATAAACATGGAATAAGATGAAGAGGATAGTAGATGTTAAACAATAGGAATATCAATGAGGAATAAATAGAGTAGGAATAATAAATATGAACAAATAGACATGATTTAGCTTGATAATAATAACATGGGAATGTGGAAACAACTTAAAATACTATATCATAAACTTATGCCAATGATAAAGCTTCCCAGACATCATGGTGGAAAATTTACCATAAAGTAATTAGGTTCACTCCAAGTCCCAATAAGACATATCATGGTACTAAAAATTTCCCAATGCATTGGAGTGCTATCTGGGGGCACCCATCATATTCATTCATACTCATGATTAAGTAAGCCATATAGATCATACAACATGGGCTCATTCATCATTATAATTTCTTCCACGATTAAGGAGTATGGAATACACATATTTAAGTCCCCAATAAATAATAATATGGTCATAAATTTTACTACCTTGGATAGTAAATGGGTATGAAATTCACTATGTATTTTTTTGGCATGGAAAATTGTGGTCACATTTTGGTAACATACCAACATCACATAAAAAATCATAAAATGGGTTGATGAGATGGAAAGTGGTATCTCATAATTTAGAAATTAAATTGAAGTAATAAGTACAATGAAATACATCTCCCAATATGATTAATTGTAAATATATGTCATACAATATTGAAAAAACATTGGTAAATAACAGAAAAGAAAGAACCCTTACAAAACATTGACCTGGTAATGGGTTTACATAATAGTTAATAGGAGAAAAAATGAGGGTGAAAGGGGATATCATTATTTATACATCAAATGTAATGTTAGGGGGATATGTAAGATCATATCCCAACATATTAAAATTTAAATTAAAATAAATAACATAAAAAGGAGTATTTGATAAAAGGGGAGGGTGTAGGATCCCTTACATGAGTGTGTGACTCCAAATACTTGAGAAGGTCTTCTTGGGAGCTTGGAGGATCCTTGAGAGTCCTAAATATAGTGGAGATAAGTTTATGGATTTTATAAAAGGATTTTTAGAGAATACAAATAGGATCTTGGGTGGGTTTATATCAAAAAAGAGGGTCATTTAATTATTATTTTTGTTTTTGACCCTACATAATAAAATAACCAATAACACAAACCATCCCATGGTTTCTTCAAAATGGGAGTGGTTTCCATTTTTTTTATAATGTAATGGCCAAAATTATAAAATAAAGACCTCTCTTATGTGTAAGAGATTCATACTCCTAAATAAATTATTTTATAACCTTAAAATATATTACATGTTTTGATGGATTCGTAATAGCTTTAAAAAATAAATCCAATTATTTTAAAGGGGAAACATATATTTGGACATGGATACCATTTATAGTAATTTTTACATCAATTTAGGGTCATTATGATGTCATAATTCACAAAGTATATTTATATGGGTGGTTAAGGGCATACCTAAGTGGTAAAGGCTCTTTGTAATCCTACATTATATACGGGTTCAAATTTGGGAGGGAGTGAATTTCTGCTGGCAAGCGGTGATGCGGACATGATGCTGGTAGGTGGTGAATAATTCATGATGTAGGAAGGTGGTGATGTAGGCATGATGTAGGTTGGTGGTGACGCATGCATGATTCCGGAAGATGGTGACGCATACATGATGGTGGAATGACATTGTACTAGGCATGCAGGCTAGTTTGTGGGCCATTGGGATATGTAATGGGCTTCATGCCCACTGGTCCATCAGGCCATGTACTATAAAAATAAGTCTTTGTGGGTGGGCTATCTAGTTGTGGGGCTATGACATGTCTTTCCAACCTGTCAATGTGGTGTGTGTGTGTGTTTAATGGAATTTTACCCCCAAGCACCTAATATATATATATATATATACGGTATTTAATTTTTACCTAAAAATTTGAAAACCTCATAAAATTACAAAAAAACACCATTAGATAATTTAGACATTCTGATTCCAAAAATAATATTCATTTTCTCTAAATAATTTTCTAAATATGGGAATTATTACTTTTAAAATAATAACTGACATTTATTGAAAATGTTGGGTTTTTTAAAATAATAGTTGTTAAACCCCTATAAAAATTACATTTAACTTCATAAAAATTATATAAAAATTTATATTTATTAAACAATACATAATATTAATATTTTATTAAAATTTTATTTACTTCCAAAATCCATTTATTCATCAAAATAAATTCATTAATTGAATTTGAATATAACCCAATAATACTATTGGTGCTTTATTTTATCAAAATTAAAATCATTTATAAATTAAAAATAATAGAATGAAAATATATTCATTATCCTATTAAAAATAGTTTACATACAAATAATTCTAGGGTCTTGATAAATATCTCTTTTATACAATAGAAAACACCCTAAGAGTAAGGTGCACGATGGTTGGACTTTAACTGGGGGGTTTGGAAAACATGGTTTGGGTCATGATCTCGATGGGGTTTAGCTTCTATCAAAAATGGTTTCGATCATACTTAATTTATTGGATATCATCTTGCTTTGGGTCAAGATAAAATCCTAGAAATGATATCTCCCTTGGAAGCTCTGAAAATGGGCTTTATAGGGCATGATCCTACAAGTTTAGGACATCAATTCTTTTGTCTAAGTCGATTGGATTTGTTAAAACACTATACTTATAATAACCATATGATCTATACTTAACATCTAAATTTTCAATGGTAAATATACTTAATGGTCATTTACATCTAATTTGATATAATAAAACAAAATAAGTTCATATGTTTTCTATAAAAATATTTACTTGAATAGATATTTAAATAAATCAAAAGGGTAATTTTATTTATAAAATTTTTGGTCATTATAATCTTCCTTGATTAAGAAATTTCACCATCGAGATTTATTTTTCACACTAAAATAGATGATGGTAGCTCTGTTTCATTACATCTTTTTGTTCCCACATTGCTTCTTCAAAAATTTTGTTTCTCTAAAACACTTTGAAAAGGTGAATTGTCTTATTTTGATGAACTTTTTATCAACGATCAACGATTTTCACCAACTACTCTACATAGGAATGGTAATTCATCAATGGAACCACCTATTTATTGAGTACATGTGATGGTTTTAGTATGTACTTCCTCAATAGGGATACATGGAATACATCATTTACTTGAGATAGGTTTGGTGGGAGTGCTAGTCTATAGGTCACCATTCTGATGCGATCAAGGATATCAAAAGGAAAAATATACCTATGACTAATATTTCCCTTATTCCCAAATCACATTACTATCATCCATGAATATATGTAGGGGAATACCATGTCTCTAACATCAAACTCTAGGTATCTTTGATGATTTTCATCATAGCTCTTTTGTCGAATCTCGGTAGCCCTGATATGATACTAAATAGTCTTAACATTTTCATCCATTTCCTATACCATTTATGAACCTATAAGTTTGTGTTCCCCAAATTCACCCCAACATTATGGTTTTATGAACTTCCACCCATAAATATCTCAATAGTGATCCATTTGGATGTTTGAGTGGAAGCTATTATTTAAGAGAACTCGACCAGTGGAAGATGTTGGTCCCATCCTCCTTTGAAGTAAGTTGAGAATTCTCTAAACATGTACTCAAGTTTTTGGATAATACACTTAGATTGGACATTATTTTGACAGTTATAAGACATACTAAAGTTCATCTCAGTGTTTAGAAAATCCTAGAGACTTTTTCAAAACATGGAGGTGAATATTGGATCTTTATCAAACACAATTGATAATGGAACTCCATGAAACCTCAACACTTCAATGATGTATATTTTTTCAATTTTATCTAGTGATAAATCTTCTCATATCAAAAAGAAGTGTGTATTATTCATAAGAAGTTCCACAACAACCTAGATAGCATTTTTTCCTTTGGATGTCTTCATAAGTCTGGTGACAAAGTCCAAGGTGATTTTTCCTATTTCCATGTTGGTATGTACAATGGTTTCTTATCGCCTTAGACTTATTCATTTTATCCTTGACAGGATGACATACCAGGTAATTTGATGTATATCCAACTATCTCCTTCTTCATGTTATCCCGCCAATAGTCTCTCAAAAATCTTGATACATATTTGGGTTTCTGAGGTGAATGGAGAAAGTAGAACTATATGCATCATCCAATAGTTCCTTATTTAACATAGGATTTTATGGAACTGATATTATTGTCCCAAATCTGAAAATTACTTCTTCATTAACCTTGAACTCATAGTATTACCCTTTTCTTATAGTTTCCACATTATTTTGAGTTCCCACATCATCTTTTTTAGCATCCAATAACCTATAAATAAGAGACGGATGAGAAATAATTTTTGAAAGATTGATGATGTTCCATCCTTTATGATTCCCATATTTCTACTCTTAACTTATAAAAAGATTGGATCCTTCTCATTTCTCATCAATGATAAAATTTCTGGATCCTTTTTCATTAAAGAATCTACAACTTTATATTATTTACTAGGATGGTATTTAATTGAGCAGACATATTCCTTGATAAACTCTAACCATATTCATTTGTTAATATTCAACTCTTTCTACATGAATATATATTTGAGACTTTTTTTATCTGGATATAATTCGCACTTCTCCCAGAAGAGATAATTCCACCATATTTTAAAAGCAAATATAACTATTTCCAACTCCAAATAATACATTGGATAGTTTTGTTTAGGAACATTCAAGATTCTTGAAGCATAGTATATGATTTTCTTATTTGGTATCAACACATAGCCTAATCCCTTCTTCTAAGAATCACTGAATATTATGAAAAGATATCCACTTGTGAGTTGTGTGATAATAGGGGTACTGATAAGACTCATTTTCAACTCATTGAGTCATTCTTCATATTCATCAATCCAAGAAAGATTGACTTCATTCTAAATTATCTTGGTAAGGGGGTTTGTAAATCAAGAGAAATTTCTCAAAAATTGGTGATAATATCAAGCTAACCCAAGAAAACTATGGATATATATTATTGATGCTGGACATGTTTATCCTTTATTTGATTTGGTCTTTAAAGGATCCACGGATAACCCATTTCTTTTGATGATATTCCCCATGAATGAGACTAATTTCAACCAGAACTCACACATGATGTACTTTTCATAATGCTCCTCATTTCACAAGGTCTTTCGCATAGTTCTCACATTCTCCCCATGATCCTCTTAGTTTTTGGGTATATTAGAGTATAATCTATAAATACCACCACAAATTTTTCAAGGTAACCTCTAAAGAAGTAATTCATCCAATACATGAAGATTGTTTGGGTGATATTGAGTCCAAATGGAATTACTATGAACTCATTGAGCTTATACCTTGTATGAAAATCAACCATGTGGATATCCTAATTATTCATCAAAACTTAGTAAAATCCTCCTTATAGATCCACCAGGGATATATATTGTGTTATGTGTAGCTGATCAAAAAAGTCATCAATCTGTGGAAAATGATACTTGTTCTTTATCATGATCTTGTGGAGATCATGATAATAAATGCAAAGTCACATTGACCCATCCTTCTTTTTGATGGTGAGGACTATTTCACCCCATGTTCATGCACTTGGGCATATAAACCCTTATTCCAAATTATCCAATATTTGTTTTTTAGCTCCTCAAGTTCCACAACATCCATCCTATATGGAGTCTTGGATATTGGAAATTCCCTCGGAATAAGATCTATAGAAAATTTAACCTCTAGGCTCGGAGGAAGACCAGAAAATTACTCTAGAAACATATCAATGTATTCACTCACAATAGTCATGTCTTTAAGGATGATTCATTATGTAGAATTAATAATTTTATCTAGATATACTTTCTCATAGTGTAATAATATCCATTATTGAGTTGATATTTCTAAAAATATTCATGATCCTCCTTGCACTTGTATAGAACAGGGGTCTATTTTCAGTACGGAGAGTGATTTCCATCTCATGGAAATTTGTATTGGATCTAAATAGGGAAACCCAATCCATGCCCAGAATTGCATCAAATTACACTATAGATAGTATGAAAATATTTGATGGGAATTTAGTCTCACAAGTTGTGATAGGGGGAGTTATATACTTGGGATTCAATAATTTCGCCATTTTTTTCACGGATATCTCTACTTGAAATATTTATAGTGGTGTTTTAATAGTTATACTAATCTTTCATGATATAATGTAACGCAAAGAAATAGAATCAAAAAGTATGTTTGTTATTCATGAATGAATAACTAGTGTACTTGTCACCACTTCACTGTTGGGATCCACCACAGTAGTTGTGATGGAAAAATATCTCCCTTGCTTCCTTTGAGATTTTTGGTTTTCTCCAAAAACCCTTAGCAGAGGGAATTGATTTGAAAAGTGCCCTGGTTACTTGCAGTTGAAGCAATGAACAATGCGTTAAAGGTTTACTAGAGCATTCATTTCCTTAATCATATTAGCATATTTATCCTATCAAAAAATGTTATATATGTGTCCTTCCTTCCCACACCTAAATCATTTCTTCATACCCTTTAGTAAATTCCTAAGTTACTTCTTTCTATACCTTTGACAATTGGGATATTGGAATTTCTTGTCATCGTTAGATTTCTCCATCAGACTTGTAGAATTAAACTCCGCTTTAAGATTCTTATCCCCATTATACCCTTGAGATTATCTAATCTCCATCTCAACATTAAGGGCACATCAAAAAAATCCCTCATATCTATCAAATTCATGGATCACCATGTCTTTTAATAAAAAAAGGTTTTAACACACCAAAGAATCATTCAACCTTACATTTGGGGTTAACGATAAAACTAAAGGTGTATCATTAATGTCTAGTGAATTTTTCCTCATATGCCTCAATATATTTCTTGTATTTTTTCATGAGTGAAAGGAAATCCATTTACTTTTTAAGATAGAAAGTGTGAGGAAAATATTTGTCAAAAAACATTTTCCAGAATTCCTTCCACTTCATTGCTTTGATCTCTTCCTTGAGATTCATAGTATTGATCAATGTCCACCACTGATCAAATTCACCCTACATGTGATAAGCATCCTAAAGAACCCTGACATGTTAATAACATTTAAGGATGGAGAAGATATTTTTAATATATTTGATTCATTGTTCCATGATTGAGGGACTAGATTATCCATTTAAAGTAGGAGTCCTTTATCATAAGAAGATCTCAATTGCAGTTTGTTCATTATTATTGGGGTTTGGACACTCCTCATGATCCAAGATTCTATTCAGAACCTAATTTAGCTAAGAGATTATAATCATAAATTTCATAATTCTTTCTCCCGTCAGGTTGGGCATCTCTTTGGGGTAGTCCTCACATTTCCTGTCGCATTTATTATTTACCAGATTCCTCCTGTTTCCAGCCATTGACTAGAATAAAGGTAAAATTTGGAATGATTATTTTTAAACTATTAAACACATAACTGGTAATACAATGAAATTAAAGGAAAACATATAAATTTTATTTATTTCCTTAACTTCTGAATATCTCGGCTTCAATCTATTTCATCTAAGATATATTTCCTAAAATATATTCTTATGGGCATTTTTTGTTCCCTTAATAATTGATTGTAATGATCTTATGAATTTACCAAAACATATTGTAGGACCTATATAGTATATGTATATGCTCAATTAAAAGAGGGGTGAATTGTAGATTTCAAAAATTTTGTTTTTTACCTTAAAGAAAACAATTTTTAACAAAGTTAAACAAGGTAATTTCACAAACCCACTTTTGTTCTTTACTATAAAAAAGGCTCTCTTAGGGACCATAAATATGAATCTAGAAAAGAAACATAAGAATTGTTTACTAAGAGAAATATTCTACCATAAAGTGTATAGAATTTTATTTATCAGAGTAATTAAAAGTACAATAAAGTATCTTCAAGATATAATTTCATTCATTAACAATATAAATCAGAAATAAAACATGAAACACCAATCAAGTAAACAAGTAGGAAATCTTTTAACCTAATGAATAGGGTATCCAAAAATCTTGGATAAAGGTTACTTGATTTATACCTTCAAGAAGGTCTGTCTTACCCACACTAGTGTATGTCCTCGATAAGAATATCAGAGTCTATCTTACAATCTGTGTAATCCCTCAAACTTTAAGGTAGTCAGAACCTCTATCTTCATATCCTCAGAAGCCCTTGATTATACTCAGCAACAATTGGAGTTGCACAAAGCAGGCTGAACAAGATGTTCATGGATGAACAAGATGTTCATAAAATGCACAAGGCATGGGAGTATTTCTCTCTCTAGAAATTACTTCAAAACATGTAATCTCTAGGATCATGGAATGATATCATTGATTGATAGATTTATTATGATCTCATTCGAATGAGCTCCTATTTATAGGAAAAACATCAATGGTTGGCTCCCTCCTCCAACAGCCGTATTTTTCCATGAATCTCAAAGGGAGATGTACAGGTGTCACTGAACCAACAGGGAGATAGAAACAAAGAGTATGACATCATTTCATTGAAACAAAAACATGTTCAAGGAAAATGAAGTAACTTAACCAAATATAAAAAATCAATGTCTATGGAAAAAAAATCATAATTAGTGTCTAATCGGATTCTAAAAACCTGGATATTTGGATTCTTTTTTTTTCAAAAAAAATCTGATGAATTTGGTGTTTGAATTTTGAGGTATTCATAGTTTGAATTCTGAGGAATTTAGAGTCAGAATTCTGAGGAATTGAGAGTCTGAATTCTTAGGAATTAAGAGCCTGAATTCTGATGAATTCTGTGTCTGAGTTCTGAGGATGTCAGAGTCTGAATTATGAGGTATTGAGATTCTAAATTCTGAGGGATTTTGAGTATAAATTCTGACACATTCTGAGTCTGAATTATGAGGAATTTGGATTCAGAATTCCGAGGAATTTGGAGTCATAATTTCAGAGAATTTTGAGTCCTACTTTCATATAATTTAGAGTCTGAATTTTAGAGAATTCGGAGTCTGAATTTTATATAATTCAGACTCTGGAAACAGAAAGATTCGATATCCAAGAAACTATAAGAATCTTTGTATTTTGATAAGGATAAAAAAAATTACATAGTAAAAAAAGTGTTAGATTTGGTATTGAGAAGAAATTTAATAGGGCATTAAAAACCAAGGTAAGGATAAAACTTTTAGAGAAGGAAAAAAATCATTAAGAAAATAATTTATAGAGAAAGTTAATTTACCTTAATAGAATGTGGTTGTAATTTTCAAAACATAGAGGAATGGAAAAGTCATAAGGAAACCTTATTGACTCAACAATATCCCCCTTTCTAAAAAGCACAAACAACATTTCGAAAAATAATATAAGGAATAAGGAATTTTCTTTTTTAACGATAGAAGAAAAACTTATCCCCCTTTACTTATGAACCATAATGAATATGACTACCTCCCCCTTATTTTTTTAAATCCCTATGGATCGTATTCTTTTCTTTCTTAGAGAAGTGAATTTTTCATGTTTATGAAAATATTCTTGAAGAAGAATCCCCTTTACATAATCTCCCCCATTATTAGGGAATTCTCTTCTTTATAAATAGTATACTTTTGATCATTTTTTTCTCCCTCTTTGTGATTTTCAAAAAGGAATGGATGGAATGAAAAAAATAGTAACTAAATGATTACTGATATACAAGACAAAACAATTGAAGGATAGAAAAATTTTCATTATGATAAGAAAAAGTGTTATAGGGTAAAAATACAAAAAAAATATTGTATTGATTTGAAAACTCGTCCATCCTTATTTTCTTTCAGCATGATCATCCCCAGGTTAGCCTTTAACTTATTGAGCTCTTTTTGATTGTCCTCAAACATCTTGAGAAACTGATCCCAACCCCGATTCTTTTTTTCAAGGTATTTGATATTTTCTACTTGAGTCATCAAAACTTCTTCCTAAGACTTTACTACCTATTCTTTCTAATTGAACCTCTCTTCGAACTGTCCCCCGAGCTCCCTTTCTCTCTTTAAATTTAAGGAAACTGAATTTTACAACCCATTCATATATTTATCCTCTTGATTCAGGGATACTTACTCAAAATTCATCTTTTCATGAAAACTTGTCGAAAGGTTTTTTATTCTATCATATGACTTATCAAAATAATCTTTTAGAGAATCTTAAAAGTCCTCAAATATTCTCATGTCTTCAATCATTCTTTTATAACATTTTTTTATTTCCATGCATGATATATTATTAGCATCATAACCAATATGAATAGTTTTGAAATATTCCTCAAGCTTGATAAATGTTCCCATGAGCATGCTTAACAAATCTGACCTTTGATTAAAATAATTTTGAAGAAACTGGCATCTCAAATCAATACTAGGGATCAAATTTATTGTGTTCACTAACTTTTTCAAATACTAGACAATGAAATCATGTCCCATCAAAGATGAAGATTTTGAATCTAGTTCCCATTTAGGAGAGGATACCTTTTCTAGCTCTTCAACTTTTCTATGGGATGATCCACCAACATCCTTATTGTCTTTTACAATTACAGCCTTCTCAGTCATATCAACAGAAACTTTTTTTCCTTTATCCAATCAGAAATAACCTTCTCAGATTTAGGATACACATTCTCACTATAGAAAGTTAGACTATTTAATCTTCATCAACCTCTTCTTTCTCATAATCTTCCTTAATATTATTAGGTTGAATAAAATCATGATTTTTACTCTCATCTTTATAAGGTTTCTCAACCTCTTCTTGTACATTATCCTCTTTTCCTTGAGAATCATTTTTGGTTGACTCAACCCGAGAAGTTCGTATTAAAATCTTGTCTAAAGGACTTTCCTTCCCATGGTATTCTTCAAATATCTTAATCACAACATCACTTTCATCTTCTTCTTCCTCTTATTCTTCTTATTCATATCCCTCTATTTCTCTACAGCTTCATTAGAGAGTGATTGTTTTCTTTTTCAGCTTTGGTGGAGTTAACTAAGTTTCAGGAACTTTATATTTTTCTTTGGTTCTCGATTCCTTCTCTTTTCTCCTCTTCTGAGCTTTCTTGGGAGTTTCTCATACATCCCAATTCCTAACCATACCTTCAATCTCAATCTCAGATAATTCATAAAATTATACTGATTTTTTACCAAAACCAGCTCTCATTCTTCTCAATGTTTCATCACTCCGCAACATGATCTTGAGGGATATAGGTTTAGAACTACAGGGAATTTTAACAAATTCTATGAAAATCACTATGATCTTCAACAATATCACTGGATACATAAATATCTGAGTCTTCAAAGTCCCATTCTTTATGTTGGATATATTCAGAAGGATTTAATTCATGTGGTTTACCATTCTTAGGTTAACCAAAAAGTCCAATATAAGGATATCACTTTTCTTTAAGGAGTCCTTGTCTCCCTTTCTCATAATAATAATACCATGTAACCACAACACTAATATCCTGAAATTAAAGACAGATGGTTGATCATCAGTTATTTTACCCCATTGGGTCCAAGGCACTCAATTTAATTTTCTTTCTCAAAGGATCCCGAAATATTATGAAACTTGTGAGATAAAAAGATTTCCTCACCTACATAAGTAATTCCAAGTATAGTTTATGATATATTTAATGAAAAAGAATAGGTTTTACCATCGATCATAAAAGAAAACTTTTCCATTCCCCCTTCTTTATAACAACTGATTGTATCATAAAACTCTATGAGAAGGTCAGGATAAACTGGATCCTGACTCTTCATCTAGGAATCACAAAACCACTCCCATTCATTCAGCTTCACATTCATTGTAATAAAAAAATTATACATAGCAATGAAATTTGGGTCAACCAACCTTTCACTATAGATTTTCCAATCCTTGGATTCTATCGTGGAAGACATATGTTTCTACGGGGAATATTTAAGCGACATTTGGAGTGTAAGAAACCTTAAAAAATGGAATTACCTATTTGGATATGGGAAGATATTTGGTGCATAGAAACTTGAAAACCTATTATTGGATAAGGAATATGGTGCCTTTATATAGGCTTCGTGGTGACAGTTTGATTTACTAAATTGATCCAATGGTTGAAATGAATTGCTAAGAAGGTTTTGGTAGGTTATGATCTTTTGAAGATTTAAGGAAAAATAATATTTAAGGAAACTGAATCTGGTAGATTTTTCATAAAACTAAATAAAAATAACAACAATAAAAAAAATCAATTACAAAAAATTAAGTAAGAAAACATTCATTTCAGAGTTCTTAGAAAACATTTCATATATGAAAATGTTATTCTTAGATTTTGGAAGTTTTTGTTAAAGAAAGGAAATTTTTTAATCCAAAAATTTAGAATCCGAATATTATTGGTTTCCAAAAAAAATTTATTAATAAATAAAAATTTTGGATTGCAAAAAATTTGACTAAGAAAGAAAAAAATATGGTTCCAAAAAAATTGATTAAGAATTTTTTTTAAAATAGACAAATGTACTCCCCCTATGAAGAAGAGTTTTTTAATGTGAGTAGATGGGGTAAAACAAAAAGTTAATATAGAACATTAACTTATGGTTATCAATCAATAATATTGTTTAATGTATTAAAATCTACTATAGGGTATATATTTTGTAAAAATATCATCAAGTTGATCTTGTTTTTTGATAAACTGAAAAATAATATCTTCTTTGAGTTTGTGATCTATAAAAAGGAGATGCCTAATATTTATGTGTTTTCCATGATAGTGATGTGTAGGGTTTTTTCTTAGGGAAATGGAACTTTTATTATCACAAAATAACAATTTTTTGGTATAACTCATGCCATAGTCTGTGAGTGTGTGTTGCATCCACAACACTTGAGCACAACAACGTCCAACTTCTACATATTCTGCCTCAGCAGTGGAATGTGATATTGAGTGTTGCTTCTTGAATGAACAAGAAAATAATGAATCTTTTAATAAATGAAAAGTTCCTGATGTACTTTTTCTATCCATTCTACATCCACCAAAATCAACATTTGAAAAAACTTTTAAAACAAAATCATTTCTAGAGGAATTGAAAAGTCATTAATCCCTGGATCACTTTAAATAATAAAAAATTATTTTCACTTCTTTTAAATGAGATTACTTTCAATTAGATTTATATCTTTCACATAAGTATGTTGAGAAAATTATGGATGGATTACTAGCTATTAAGTATAATAAAATTCCTATCATACCTCCAAAATATGTTTGATCTAATGGTTTCCCAACTTCATCCAGATCAATAGAATTTGTGGTGCCGATGGGAGTGCTTATAAATTTAGTGTTTAATATAAAAACATTTTAAGAAGATATTTAATATACTAATATTGAGATATATAAGTTCATTCTAGTTTTTGAGAAATTTGGAAACCTAAGAAAAATGTTAACTCACCCATCATACTAATTTCTAACTCAGATTTCATAATTTTCACAAATGAATCAGTTAAATATTGTTGAGTTGATCCAAATATAATTTCATCAATATATATTTTAATAATAAAAACATTTTCTTTATCATTATTTATAAAAAGAGTTGGATCAGTTGTTCCCTTAACATAATTGTTTTGTAACAAAAATCATATATATTTATCATACCAGGCTTTAGGGGATTGTTTAAGTCCATATAAAGCTTTAGAAAGTTTCAAAAAATATTCAGGAAGTTTTTTGTCTTAAAATATAATATATTGTTCAAAATAAACTTCCACTTGAACATATCCTTTAAAGAAAGCACACTTCACATCCATTTGAAATTTTTTGAAATTAATGAATGTGGAAAAGGCAAGTAAAATGCGTATAAATTCATGTCTAGCTACTGGAGAATAGGTTTATTCATAGTCTATTAATTCCTATTGATTATAGCCTTTAGAAACTAATCTAGATATACTTATTACTATGATTCCATTTTCATCATATTTATTTCTAAATATCCATTTTACTCCAATTATAGATGTTTCCTTAGGTCATTCAACCAAGGATTAGACTTTGTGCCTTTTAAATTCATATAGCTCATCTGGCATGGCTTTAAAAAAATCTTCTAAATATTCCTTAGTGCTTTTTGGTTCAAATTGAGAAAGGAATTCTAGATGTTCTAATTCATTTCTTAAAGAACTTCTACTCCTTACAGGTTGACTTACAACTCCAATGATACTATCACTGGGATGATTCATAAGAAATAGCTGATTTGGGTTTTGCAAAACTTGTTCATCAACATAAGGTAGAAAATATTGTGGGTTAAATACTTCAAAAAAAATATCTTGAGTATTTTCCTTATTATAAGAATCTCTTATCAAAGGATGATAATCAGTTTTTGAAAACACTTACAATGATGTAGGTTAGGGTTGTTTAAAAACAAAAGGATCTGTTCAATCAAATTTAACATGAATTGTTTCTTCAACAGAACAAGTATTTTTATTAAAAACTCTCTAAGCCTTAGAAGTAGTGGAATATCCTAATAAAATTACTTCATTGGATTTTGGTGCAAATTTGTGTGTGTTATCTTTAGTATTTAGAATGAATACTTTTCATCCAAAAATTTTGAAGTAAAAAATTCTAGTTTTTTGACCACTCTAAAATTCATAACATGTTTTCTTAGGAAAATGTTTGATCAAAACTAGATTTATAGTATAAAAATTAGTACTAACAGCTTTGGCCCAAAAGTGTTTAGTAATATAATATTCACTCAATAAGGTTCTATTTATTTCCTCAAGAATTCAATTTATTCTTTCAACAACACAGTTTTTTTTGGAGTTATTGGGGATGAATTAGTTATGATTAATTCGTTTTTTAATAAAAAAAGTTTCAAAATATGAATTTTGAAATTCTCCCCCATGATCACTAAGAATAGTTTTAACTTGAAGGTTTTTATCATTTTTAACTTGGGCTCAAAATGTTTTAAAATAATAAAAGGATTCGAATTTGTTGTCAAGAAAATAGAGACATGTAAATCTGGTATAATCATCAACTAAAACAAATACATAATATTTTCCTACAGTAATTCTAGTTTTTTGGACCAAAAATATACATATTCACTAATTGTAATGCATCAGAAGTTCAAAATTCACCGGTTGATTTAAATATTGACTTATATTTCATTCCAAATTGAAAATGATCAAAAACTTTTTAAGAATAAAATATATGATCTGGGTGATCATTAACAAGTATTTTATTTTAGAGTTTTCATAGGTTCCTAAGGATATAGTGTCCTAGTCTCTTATGCCATAACCAATATTAATCTTCCATTGCACTGAGGCAAGGTAGTTCATGGCTCTTAAGGTATTCTAATGTTAGTGTATAAACATTCTCAGGCCTATGGGTATAAATATTAAACTCTTCCTTGGAATTGTGTTCTAAGTATTTATCATTCCTAAAATTCACAAGGTAACCTTCATCACATAATTTTGTTATGATAATGAGATTTTGCTAAATACCTTTAACTAGTAAAACATTTGATATTAACATTATTTCACGAAGAAAAATCTTACGTATACCAATAATTTCTACCTTAGCATTACCTCTAAAAGTTCCTTTTCCTCCTTTCGCCTTGATAATATTTTCAAATAAGTTTTTGTTATCAGTCATGTGTCGGGAACATCCATTATCCCTGTACCATGTATTGTAGTTGGTATTATCTTTATTTTCCTGAAAATAAAGGAGTTATACTTTTAGAATCCAAACCTTCTTGGATCCAGAAATTTCCTAAAGTAAAATATTAGGAATCCACATTTTCTTAGAAAAATAAGATTTATGAATTAAAAATGTTTGGGTTTTGTTTAAAGAAAAATCTATTTCCCAATGTCCACCACATTGAAATTCAGTACAAAAGGGAGCACTTTGGGGAAGAAAATAATTATTACTTAAAACTGGTTCTAAGTGAGTATAACCAAATCTAGAACTATTCCTTAGAAGATAAAGTTTTCAATACATTTTATCAAATTATTTTCTTCCTGAAGTAATATTTTATATAGGTTTTTTAAGGAAAAAATTTTGGATTTAAGTCAAATGACTTAATTTTTATCCTCATAAGTCATTAGTTTTAGATCTTTGGTAATTATTTGAAATATTTTTCTTGGAAATAACATTTTCAAGATCCTTAGAATGTTTATCCTTCTCAGAATTTACATTCATATGGTTTTTAGAAAAACATTAAAAATAAAAAGTTTTTTTATCAAGGTCCTTAGAAAGATCAAATAATTATTTCGTTGAAATAGATATTTTATAATTTAAATTCTCTAGAAACTTTTTTATCATAAAATTTTTATTCACAAGTTTTTTAGAAAATCTATAAACATCTTCAAATGAAGGTACAGTATTGTCTTCTGATGAGGAAGATTCATCATCTAAAGATTTGTAATATTATTTTTTAGGAAAATTATCATTTAAAGAAATATTGGTTAACCAGCCAGAATTGTGTACCTTAGACATAAGAAAATGATTTTCAATAGGTACTTTGTCTAGAAGAACAATATTCTTCTAAAAAAATATATTCAAATTCGGAAGATTATTCTGAAGAGTCACCACCACTAGCTCTCAGAGTGTCATTTTCTTTTAGGATTTCTTAGCCTCAGATTTGTAATATTTATTTATATTTCTTTCTAAATTCTTTACATTCTTGTATTTTCTCTTATGCATAGGAAAATAATATCTGATATGACTTTCCCTTTTACATTCATAATTGGTTACTTCAGAATCTTTCTTGTCCTGTCAATCTTTCTTCTTATATCTGAACTAAAAATATTTATTTCCCACAATCTTGTTCATTCTTCAAGGAAGATTGGCTAATTAATTCACTGAATGATCATTTTCACTATATTCTTTTATAACAATATCTTTCTTAGCATTATATCTAGTTACCCTTTTTGGAGTCTTGGCTTTAGATGTAGTAGTGAATGATACACTTCTATTACCATTCTCCTTTTTGTTGAAATCAAAATCTCTCATCATTATTTTTTTATTCTAAAGAAGAGTTCCAAATAACTCATTAAGAGTAATTTTAGATACTTTTCTATTATCATCAATATTTATCCCCTTAAACCCTTAAAAGGGGGATTATCAATAGTAAAATAAAATAAAATAAGGCCTTCAGGCCATTTGGGATGTCAATTAGCTTATCCATAAGAACTTCATCATCAAGACCTTTCTCTCCCATGTATTCAAGACTATTGACAATGGTCATAAATCTTTTCATTACTTTTCAAATAAGTTCTTCATAAGGGGATAATAATCCATGATATTTTTAATGTCCCATATTTTTTTCATGTATTTATTTTAATATTATATGGGAATTATTTCAAGACCAGGCTCTGAGACGGCATGCAGTTTCGAGGCCCAGTGAGCCTGGAACAAATATTTGAATTTAATTTAATAATTAAATTACGCGCACATGCGGTTTTCCTGAAAAAGTGGAATAACTCCCGAACGGGTGCTTGGATCAGAAATCTGAGGGCACCGTTGTGTTCAGAACAGCAATTTTACCTTAGGTGAGGCCTAACATCAGCCGACGCAGGTCGGTGGTGAAATCTGGTTTTTGGACGCAACAGTAATAAAAAAATTAATTAAAATATTTTATTTAAACCTTGTTACATCTAATATCTATTATCTTTTAAATAGAGATTACGCAGGGGATCAGGGTTACAATCCCCATAACCCTGATTTTCCCTTGGAGGCTCTGGGAAAGCTCTGGAGGAAACCCCCAACATCGCAGTGACATTCTTGATGGATTTATTCGGCGACGACGACGCGGCGACCGGATCTTCGCCAACGAACGCCAGGATCCAAGTAGGATATTGTTGTGATTTTATTCTTCCCTGTTTATTGATTTCTATGATGAACGCAGACTAATCCACGAACAGATTAGCCTGCGGATCGATCATTCTTGCGGGATGGGCTTTTGTGGGGATTTTGGGGATTTGATTCTTGTTATTGTTTGGTTTCATTCAACATTCTAATGGTGACGGACCAAGATTGAGACGAACATAAATCAAGGTTCGTCCCTCTCGATTTGTGTGTGTCTTTTCCCCAAATTATCACATTCTTCGTGAGTGTTCTTCACGTTCTTCATGGGATGAGGAACAATGGATCGTTGCGCATCCTTTCTGCGACAAAACGATCCAAAATTGAAGGATCAACACCACAGCGATCTTGCGGATGTGTAACGACGGTTTCAGCGGACGGATCGAAGCATATTGGAAGATATCTCTCTTCAGATGATTTCTGATCGGATGGCCGGAATCAGATTTTGGAGCCGATTGAAGGCGTGAAACCCATGGTTTCAGTATCATGGAGACGAGGTGACCCAGTATCTGGAGTTTCGCAGAAACAGACAAGAGAATAAAGATCCGGAGGTCCAGTCGAGGCGCGCGAAGGAGGATGAAGATTCTGGAATTTTCCCGACTACACGCCGTGTAGTATGGGATACACGGCGTGTGTTCGTAGGCAAACAACCTAGCGTGTACTCCGGGAGTACACAGATACGGGAATGGTACACGGCCAAGGACACGCCATGTATACCCCTCCCTGGCTAGACCCGACCAGATACACGGGATACCCCGTGTACTAGTACACGGGCAGGCGACATGGACACGGGCATATACCGTGTACGGGCACATGGCCAACGTAAAAGGAGTGATCCCAGGTGCTCGGACACGGTGTGTGATTCATCTACACACCATGTAGTTTCTTTTTATCGGACAAGTCATATGACACTGGCCGTTCACACAGGTAGTACCCGAAGTCAGGAACACGGCGTTTGATTATTCCACATGTCGTGTAGTTGAGTTTTACACAACATGAACGGATGACACAGGCCATTCACACGGGTAGTACCTGGGGTCAAGGAACATGGCGTGTAACCATACTACACTTCATGTAACCTTTTTCTTCATGGCTTGAGCCACTTGTCTTCCGTGACTTGGGCTAGCCTTCTTAGGGTCTGTACCCTTGGCCTTTCTCCTGAAGGTTTCCTATATCATTTCCTAATATACAAAAGTATGGTCCCTATAGCAGGAATTCCTGAATAGAGTTGTTGGAATCCCCTATGTGAGACTTAGAGCCAGATCCACTATTCATTCATGATACCCTAGGTAGAGTTCTTGGTATCGACGTGACCTACCTTACACTGGCGCTCATCCTCTACCTAGCGGATTAGCTCAGACTGAGTTGTCGGAATCACCCCATGACTTGGTTGTGATCCTCACCTGAGAATCATGTTCTCAAGGTACTTGTGGAGTGTGTTCTCTCAGAATGAGTAATTCGTATCTCTCTCTTCACACCTAGGAGTGTGTTCTCCCTATTGTATGCTTACTGGAATCTTCAAGCTGGATCTTAGTGGTGGTTTCGCGATGGTCGTATGTGTATGAGTATATCTGGATATTCTTGTTATATGTTCCTTAGACATATAATGTGTAGTGATTATTGTACCTTTATTTGTGGTATTTTTCCTTTGTTGTATTTCCTTGGTGGTTTTTGGGTTGTCCTACAGGGTATTGTTATACTCACCCACGCACAGGCTTTGCCCGCACGTGTCTTGTCTTGTTCAGACGAGCGAGCCTTTGATAGGATTCTAGGTGGACAAGACTGGATGGTGCTCAGTGAGATCAGATAGGCCGAGGTGTGTTACTTCAGTGATGGGTTTCAGGCCTAGTACCGTTCTCTACAGGTTGGACTTTGTTGCAGACTTTCTTTTTGTGGGCGTGTACTTTTGGCCCAGGGTTTTACTTTACTGTACTTTACTTCCCTGTCATACTCTGTTGGTTGGGTTTTTAGTGTATGCATTCTTTTTCCATATTTAGTAGTTTTTAATTTTCAGCTTTGTGGGCTTGGAGATGTGTGTTCATGTGTACAGTTTTATAGGAAACGCCTCCCATGTTAGTAGCATGCCTACTCGGTGCTAGTCACCAGCCCCTGGCCTATTGGAGGCGGGCTTGGGGAGTTGTGGCTTGGGCCCCACTGGGATGGGTCGTGACAGAGTGGTATCAGAGGTGCTCGGTTCTACCTTAGGACCTAGAGTCTATGAGTTGGTTTGGGGTGATAGTGTTAAGTGTTTCGAGTTCGGATCTCAGGCCAGGGACCCCATTGTTGGTGCGGCGGCTGATGTATCCATACACCAGGACTCTGATAACCTTCTTTTCGACTCGGAACATGAAAACACTAGTTGCATGGGGAAAAATAATGGTACATGAATCATATAGGAATGGGTTGTGGTTTCCATGTCCTTCATGAGTCAGCTCTCCAGATATACTCACCGACTGTGATACATCCTGTTTCTTAAACAAGATGCCTCTGCGACGCGCACCCGCTATGATCCAGCAGCTCGATCACGAGGATGACCCCCTCAGTGATGAAGCTTCGATACAAGGACCATATCCCCCAGTTCTACCACCTGGTGGCATTCCAGTTATTCCACCACCTATGGGGTAGTGTTTAGCGCCTGTTGTAATAATGGAGGAGGAGCCCAGGCTGAGCGCACTCCACGAGTTTCAGATACAGATACCCCTCAGGTTTTGAGGGGAGCCTAAACCTCAGGCAGCAGAGGACTGGCTTGAGGTAGTGAACAGAGTCTTCCGTTTGGTTAGGACACCATCAGACCATATGGTGATCCTGGCAGCGAGCCTTTGGCAGGTCTCGACAGGACGATGGTGGATTTTAGTTTCCCAGACTCACGAATAGGCGACACTTGCATGGTCAAGGTTTGAGCGTCTCTTCAGAGAGGAGTTTTCACCGATTACCCTAAGAGAAGTACGCATATAGGAGCTTCTTCAGCTCCAGCAGGGAACCATGATAGTGGTTGACTATTCATAGAGGTTTACAGACCTCTCGCGGTACTCGATGGATATGTTCATATATCAGTACTTCAGAGCTTGGACTTTTGAGCTGGGCTTGCGCAGAGATACCTGAGCTAGCATCATCCCTATGAGTATTCGTACTTATGTTGGGGTGCTCAAGTGGGATTTGGTGGTCGAGATCATCCTGGCAGAGCAGGGACAACAGACAGTTGTCAGTAGTGGGTGAGTTGGTGCAGAGACCTCGGCGGCAGGGAGCTGATGTCATGGACCCAGGCGTGGGAGACGTTTCCAGAGGAGATCTCAGGATAGGGGATCATCCATACAGGGTTCACAGGGTGCATCCAGCTAGCCTCGAGAGAGACAATGTTACTCATGTGACAGTAGGGGACATCTCGTTCGAGATTGTCTGACCCGTCATACTACTGACACTAGAGCAGTGGATGGACCACCGAGGAAGAGGAAACGTGTGGAGCAGGCATATCCGCGAGGCGGAAAATGTGGCAGAGGAGCTGGGAGAGAAGCTGGAGGTGGTCGGCGTTTCGACCCATTACCACCACCACCCCCAGGAGGTCCACCACAGGCTCAGGGAGTTGGTGTACAGAGGTAGGGATAGCTGCAGGTGGCAGAGGCTTATGACCCAGGTACTCACGGAATGATTAGAGGAACAATCTGTGTCTTTTCTACTTTGGTTGTTGTATTGATAGACACAGGTGCTAGTCATTCCTTTCTGGCTGCTTATCTTGTTCGAGACCTTGATATTCCAGTTGAGACGTTGACTCGGCCCTTATGCTAAGAAACCCCGACTGGAGAAGATTCAAAGATCACACACCTTTTTAGGCAGTGTGACCTGACCCATGGAGGCGCGAGTTTCAGTTGGAACCACTTGGTGGTAGCGTTGAGGCCTTACTATTTCATTCTTGGTATGGATTGGCTATCCACAGTACATGCCAGGATTGATTGTTTTAGGCGAAGGGTGTGGTGTGTCCGCAGTGATGGGACGATGTTCTATTTTTTCGGTGAAAGAGAGACCCAGGCAGCGTAGGATGGACTCGTACATAGGAGGGAACAAGAGATCTCACATCAGTTGGCTAGCCTAGCCCTTGGCGTGGCAGATGTTACGAGTTTCCAATTTCCAGCAGTGGTTGCTGAGTACGAGGAAATCTTTCTGGAGGATGTCTCCGGGCTACCTCCCCGTTGGGAGATAGATTTCTGCATTGAGTTGCAACCCGGAACGAACCCGATATCAGCATCATCTTATCGGATGGCTCCTCAGAGCTTCAGGATCTGAGGATGCAACTGGAAGACTTGCAGAAGAAGGGCTTTGTGAGACCCAGCATTTCACCCTGGGCGGCCCCAGTGATGTTTGCCAAGAAGGCGGACGGGAGCTTGAGGCTGTGTGTGGATTACCGGTGCTTAAATCAGGTGACCGTGAAGAACTGGTATCCACTACCGAGGATCGATGACCTCTTCAACCAGTTGAGAGGGACACAGTGGTTCTTGATGGTTGATCTATGATTAGGCTATCACCAGTTGCGAGTACAAGAGGAGGATATATCGAAGACGGATTTCAAATGTCGCTACGGTCACTATGAGTACTTGTTGATGCCCTTCGGCATGATGAATTCCCCGATAGTGTTCATGGGACTCATGAAGTAGATATTTCAGCACTATTTAGACCGGTTTGTAGTGGTCTTCATCGATGATATCCTTGTGTACTCTGCGTCCAAGGAGGAGAACGCGAGACACCTAAGGATGGTTCTGGACACACTCCGAGAGCAGCAGTTGTATGGGAAACTCTTGAAGTGTTAGTTTTGGTTACAGGAGGTCCACTTTCTAGGGCATGTTATCTCAGAGGATGGTGTAGCAGTGGACCCAGCAATAGTGGGGGCAGTGCTAGCATGAGAACCACCCCTGAACGTGATGGAGGTGCGGAGTTTCTTTAGGTTGGCAGGCTACTATCAGAGATTCATCCATGATTTCTCCAGGACTGCAGCACCCATGACAGCTTTGACCATAAAGGGATAGCCTTTCGTGTGGACCGAGAGGTGCCAACAGGCTTTCCAACGGTTGAGACAGAGTCTGACGAGCGCCTCGATTTTGAGATTACCGTAGGAGGGTGTCGAGTACGTAATGTTCTGTGACACATCAGGAATCGGGCTTGGTTGTGTCCTGATGCAGAGGTAAGCGGTGATTGCCTATGGCTCACGTCAGTTGAGACCACATGAGAAGAACTACGTGACCCATGATCTCGAGTTGGCAGTGGTAGTCTTTGCATTGAAGATGTGGTGGCACTACCTGATGGGCGAGCGGTTTATCGTCTGCTCTGATCACAAGTGTCTCAGATATATCTTCTCTCAGAAGAATCTGAATTTGAGATAGAGGCGATGGCTTGAGTTCCTCTAGGATTATGACTTTGAGATCGTTTATACTTCTGGGAAGGGGAATGTTGTGGCAAATTCTCTCAGTAGTAAATCCATTTCACAGTTGTTGGATGTGGCGACAAGGCAGTTGGCCTCTTTGAAGTTGTCATTCGTGGATGGAGATGAGGGATCTTACCTTCAGTCGATGGTTGTTACCCCTACACTCTTACATCAAGTCCAGGAAGCAGAACACGAGGATGCTAGCTGTGAGATTCTACGTGCTCAGATATCCATAGGTGATGCAGCTGATGGATATTCAGAAGGTGTAGAGCACATTGTCCTTTTCAGAGGGTGCACAGTAGTACCAGTGACGTTGGCGGAGGAGGTTCTAAGGGTGTTCCATACATCCACTTTGGCGGTGCATCCAGGAATGGAAAAGATGTACCAGGACCTCCGATGTCAGTTCTGGTGGCAAGGAATGAAGAAGAGTGTGGCAGAGTTTGTTACTCGGTGCCTTACTTGTCAGCAAGTAAAGGGTGAGCACCAGGTTCCAGCAGGTTTGACTCAGCCCCTTCAGGTGCCAGAGTGGAAGTGGGATGGGATATATATGGACTTCGTGATGGTTTTACCACGTACGTCCCGGGGGCACGATGCCATCTGGGTGATCGTTGATCGACTCACCAAGTCAGCCCACTTCCTATCCATACAAGAGCAGAGTTCAGTAGAGAGATTGGGACTCCTCTACATGCAGAAGATAGTTCGAATTCATGGAGTACCATCCATGATCGTCTCAGATCGTGATTCTCGTTTCACATCCCGGTTGTGGAAGGGATTGTAGGAAGCTTTTGGGACTCAGTTACGCTTGAGCATAGCATTTCAACCCCAGACTGATGGTCAGACAGAGCGGACCATCCAGGTACTGTAGGATATGCTACGAGCTTGCATACTTGTCTTCGGTCGTAGTTGGTGGGATCACCTACCACTGGTGGAATTTTCTTATAACAACAGTTATCATTCCACTATTGGTATGGCACCATTCGAGGCTCTATATGGGAGACCTTCCAGGTCTCCACTTTGTTGGACTGACTCGGGAGAGTCAGCACTCATGGGTCCAGAGATGGTAAGAGCTACTACAGAAAAGGTTCAGGTCATCCAGGAGTGGATGAAGACTGCAAAGAGTTTGCAGAAGTCTTATGCTGACCGGAGACAGAGCCCCTTGGAGTTTGAGGGGGGATACCATGTGTTCATTCGGGTCTCACCTCGACGAGGATTGCGGAGGTTTGGACGAGGCGGCAAGCTATCTCTGAGGTTAATCGGCCCTTTTCAGATTCTGAGTAGAGTTGGTGAGGTGGCGTATCGCTTGGCTCAACCACCTCAGATGGACTGGGTACACAACGTCTTCCATTTTTCACAGCTACGGAGGTATGTGCATGATCCATCACACGTCATCTATTGGTGAAAGATGGACATCGACGATGGAGTGGCCTTTGCTAAGTACCTAGTGGAGATCGAGGATCGGTAGGAGAAGATCCTTCGTGGACGAGATATTCCCTTGGTGTGTGTCCGGTGGCAGCACGAGAATCTCCAAGAGAGCATGTGGGAGCGGGAGGCTCAGATTCACGTGCAGTACCCACATCTTTTGGAGTAACCCTTGTTATGGCTTTTCAGGGACGTAAAATCCCTAAGGTGGGTGTGATGTAATGTCCCAGATTTTTTTCCATGTATTATTTTAATATTTTATATGAATTATTTCGTGACCATGCTCTGAGATGGCGTGCAGTTCTGAGGCCCAATGAGCCTGGAACAAATTTTTGAATTTAATTTAATAATTAAATTACGTGTGTGTGCGGTTTTCCTGAAAAATTGGAATAACTCTTAAACGGGTTCTCGGATCAGAAATCCAAGGGCACCGTTGCGCTCAGAACAGCGATTTTACCTAAGGCGAGGCCTAACATCGGTCGGTGCATGTCGGTGGTGAAATCTGGTTTTTGGACGCAACAGTAATAAAATATTTTATTAAAATATTTTATTTAAACCTTGTTACATCAAATATCTCTTATATTTTAAATAGAGATTGCGCACGGGGTCAGGGTTACAATCCCCATAACCCTGATTTTCCCCTGGAGGCTCAGGGAAAGCTCTGGAGGAAACCCCCAACGTGGCGGTGACATTCTTAACGGATTTCATCGGCGACGACGACGCGGCGACCGGATCTTTTCCAACGAACGCTGGGATCCAGGTAGGATGTCGCTGGGATTTTATTCTTCCTCGTTTTTGATTTCTATGATGAAGGCGGACTAATCCATGAACAGATTAGCCCACGGATCGATCGTTCTTGCGGGATGGGCTTTTTTAGGGATTTTGGGGATTTGATTCTTGTTATTGTTTGGTTTCGTTCATCCTTCTAACGGTGACAGACCAAGATCGACACGAACATCGATCTAGGTTCATCCCTCTCGATTTGTGTGAGTCTCTTCCCCAAATTATCGCGTTCTTCATGAGTGTTCTTCACATTCTTCACAGGATGAGGAATAATGGATCATTGTGCATCCTTTCTGCGGCGCCATAATCCCAATTTGAAGGATCAACACCGCAGCGATCTTGCGGAGGTGCGATGACTATTTCGTCGGATGGATCGAAGCGGATCGGAAGATGTTGATCTTCAAATTATTTCCTCTCGAATGGACGGAATCAGATTTTGGAGCCGATTGAAAGCCTGAAACCCATGGTTTCGGCATCACAGATATGAGGCGACCCAGTATCTGGCATTTCGCGGAAAACGGACAAGAGAATCAAGATCCGGAGGTCCATCCGAGGTGTGCGGAGGAGGACGACGATTTTGGAATTTTCCCAACTACACGTCGTGTAGTATGGGATACATGGTGTGTGTTTGTCGGAAAATGACCTGGAACATACTCCAAAAGTACACGGACATGGGAAGGGTACACGGCCAAGGACACGCTGTGTATCCCCCTCCTCAGCTAGACCCGGCCAGATACACGGGATACCCCATGTACTGGTACATGGGCAGGCAACACAGACACGGGCAGAGACCGTGTACGGGCACATGGCCAGCGTACACGGAGCGAGTCCAGGTGCTCGGACACGACGTGTGATTATTCTACACGTCTTGTAGTTTATTTTTATCTGACAAGTCATATGATAGGGTCCGTTCACACGACCAGTACCCAAAGTCAAGGAACACGGCGTGTGATTATTCCACATGCTGTGTAGTTGAGTTTTACACTACTTGAACGGATGACACGGGCCATTCACACAGGCAGTACCCGGGGTCAAGGAACATGGCGTGTAACCATAATACATGATGTGTAACCTTTTTATTCATGGCTTGAGCCACTTGTCTTCCTTGACTTGGGATAGCCTTCTTAGGGTATGTACCCTTGGCCTTTCTCCTGAAGGTTTCCGGTATCATTTCCTAATATACAGGAGTATGATCCCTTCTGCAGGACATCCTGAATAGAGTTGTTGGAATCCCCTATATGAGACCTAGAGACAGATCCTCTATTCATTCCTAATACCCTTGGTAGAGTTCTTGGTATCGACGTGATGTACCTTACCCAGGCGCTGATCCTCTGCCTAGCGGATTAGCTGAGACTGAGTTTTCCGAATCACCCCATGACTTGGTTGTGATCATCACCTGAGCATCATGTTCTCAAGGTACTCGTGGAGTGTGTTCTCCTGGAATGATTACTTTGTATCTCTCTCTTCAGACCTAGGAGTGTGTTCTCCCGGTTGTATGCTTAGTGGAATCGTCAAGTTGCTTCTTAGTGGTGGTTTCGTGATGGTCATCTGGGTATGAGTATATCTGGATATTCTTGTTATATGTTCCATAGACATATACTTTTTAGTGTTGATTGTACCTTTCTTTGTGGTATTTTTCCTTTTTTGTATTTCCTTTGTGGTTTTTGGGGTTCCCTATTGGGTATTGTTGTACTCAACCATGCATGGGCTTTGCCCGCACGTGTCGTGTCTTAGGAAAACGAGCGAGCCTTTGACAGGATTCTAGGCAGACCAGGACCGTACATTGCTCAGTGAGATCAGATAGGCCGAGGTTTGTTCTTTTAGTGACGGGTTTCAGTCCTAGTACCTTTCTCTATAGGTTGGACTTTGTTGCAGACTTTCTTTTGGTGGGCTTGTACTTTTGGCCTAGGGTTTTACTTTACTGTACTTTACTTCCTTGTCATACTCTGTTGGTTGGGTTTTTAGTGTATGCATTCTTTTTCCATCTTTTTTAGTTTTTACTTTTTACCTTTGTGGGCTTGGATATGTGTGTGCTTGTGTACAGGTTAATAAGAAATGCCTCCCATGTTACTAGCATGCCTACTCAGTGCTAGTCACCACCCCCTGGCCTATTGGAGGCGGGCTTGGGGATTTTCGGCTCGGGCCCCACCGGGATGGGTCGGGACAATATTCTACTCTTAACATATCTCTTCTAGTTTCTATAACATTAGATGTTCTAAAATGTGTAACTTCAGGTTTCTTCCAAATGAAGTTAGCATCTTCACAAGAAGATATCTGAAAATATATATTCCTAGTCATAGAACATAACAAAGTATTCTGTACCTTGTAATTTAGTTAATATACTAGTTTTTCATGAATGGTGATGATTCTGATTTCCTTGTCTAGAATTTTATAATTCCCAGTGATCATTATGAAATTGTCTACTCTAGTTTTAAGGTCAAAATTCTTCATCCATTCCCTTCTGTACTCATAATCATTACCATCAAATATTTGTGGTCTAGTAGGATTTAAGTTGTAAATGTAACCAACATTTATACCTTCCATTCTATAAGAAAATAAATTTCCACAAGACCTGTTAAAAGTTAAAATTTCTAAAAAAGACAAAAATCATTAAGAAAAACTTCAAAAAGAAAATTTAAGCAATAAAACATTAGAGCATGGAAAACGTAAGCAAAAAAATGTAAGTATAAGTATTTCAGAGACCTTCTCTGATACCAAATGTAGGAACAAAATATTATATATAGATGCTCAATTAAAAGAGGGGGTTGAAGTTTAGATTTAAATACTTTCATTTTTAAACTTAACGAAAATTATTTTTAACAAAGATAGACAGGGTAATTTCAAAAACCCTCTTTTTTCATAATTATATAACAAACTTTCTTAGGGTCTGGAAATATGAATCTGGAAAAGAAACTTAAGAAAATTTTACTTAGAGAAAGATTCTCCCTTAAAGTTTATGAAATATTTTTTATGAGATTAAGTAAAAGTATAAGAAAGTATAAGAAAGTTATAATTTCTTTCTGTAAAAAATATAGCAGAAATAAAACATGAAACAAAAATCAAGTAAACAAGTAGAAAATATTATAACCCAAAGAGTACGGAATCCAACAACCTTAGATAAAGTTCCATTGATTTATACATTCATGAAAGTATATCCTATCCATACCATGTTAATCCCTCGATAAGAATATCAAAGTCTATCTTGATACCCCCGAAAGCCCTAGAACATTAAGGTAGTCGGCACCTCTATCTGCATATCCCCAGAAGCCCTCGATTGTACTAAGAAATAATCAGAGTCTCCTGAATCAGGCTGAAAAATATGTTCACAGCTGGAAAAGATGTTCATAAAATGCACAAGTAACAAGTGTATTTCTCTCTCTATAAATTAGTTCACAGCATGTAATATCTAGTATCTCGAAATGAGATCATCAATCAATAGATTTATTATCATCTCATTTGAATGAGATCTTATTTATAGGAAAAACGTCATCTAACAGCTCCCTACTCAAACGATCATATTTTTTCATGAATCTTGTAGAGAACTGTACACTTTTCAATCAACCAACTATTAGTTAAAAACAAATTGTATGACATAATTTCATTTAAAAAAACATTTGTAAGGAAAATGAAGTAACTTAACCAAATATAAAAAATTGGAGTCTAAGGAAAAATGAAACTCATAGTCTAATTGAATTCTAGAAACATGGATATTCGGATTGTGTTTTTCAAATAATTTGAAGTCTAAATTATGATGAATTCAAAGTCTGAATTTTGAGGAATTTGAAGTCTAAATTATGAGGAATTAGGAGTCTAAATTTTGAGGAATTCAGAGTCTGAATTCGGAGGAATTCGGATTGTAAACTCTGAGGAATTTGGAGTCTGAATTATAAGGAATTAGGAGTTTGAATTATGAGGAAATGGGATTATTAATTCTGAGGTATTTGGAGTCTTTATATTGAGGAATTTGGAGTCTGAATTCTAAGAAATTTGGAGTCTGAATTTTCAAAAATTTGGAGTCTGAATTTTTGAGAATTTAGAGTCTGAATTTTAGAGAACGAGGTGTCTGAATTTCAAATAATTCAGAGTTTGAAAATAGAAATAATCGATATCCATGAAAATATAAGATTCTAAGGATTTTGATAAGGATATGAATATTTGAATTAGTAAAAAATGGTAAGACTAGTATTTGAGAATACATTGAATAATGAATTAAAAACCAGGGTAAGGATAAAATTTTTAGAGAGGGAAAAATTTCCTTAAGAAAATAATTCTTAGAGAAATATAATTTTCCTTAAGAAAATGATTTTGTGATTTTCAAAACATAGAGCAACGGAAAATTCATAAGGAATATTTATTAACTAAACACATATCCCCTAGGAGTATCAAATAAGGTGTGTGGTAAGGCCCATTATCATGTATCAGGTTACCCAGAGTCAAGCCAGGAACACCTTGTCATAGATATTACTCCTAGCTACCTGAATGGCCCAAAGGCCCTCTTTTCTTATTGATTTTGATAAACCCCCTTTCAAGGGATGAGGGGTAACCCTTACAAGGCCAGTAGGATTAGATATTACATTACTCATTTGTATTAGGAAATATACAAACTATAACTCCAGGGAACTGCACATCCCTGAATTCTTCATTGTGATGTTATCTCTCCACCTACACATGGCTTGTTCAGCTAGGCTTTCCATGCTAGCATAGGCCGGTCCCGATGGAAATTTCATACCCTCTCTTTTTGAAAAATTCGCTTAGCTTCTATTCTGTTGAATTCATCTTCTCTGAATCCTCATCTGGTGTCTTCTCATTATAGAGTTTTTCTGGTCATTGAAGCACGATTTTAGGTGGCCCTAATGCCTTGAGGTGGCCCAAAGGCCTTGAGGTGGACCGAAGGCCTTGAGATCGCTTGAAGGCTTTACTGTCCTAAAGGCCTTGGGTGGCCTGAAGGCCTTAAAGGACCCGAGGCCCAAACTGGTGGCCCGAAATCCCAAAAATATGAATAGTTATGACTGTTATAGTAACGAATATTGTCTACTATAGTACTACTATAGTATCCGAAAACTATGTCTCCGCTGGGTTTTGAACTCGGGTCTCTTGGATGCATTTTGAAGATTCCTCACCAACTAGGTTGAGTCTCTTGTACTATTACTCCGAGGTACATGTGTACCAAAATCACATCCGATTATAGTATCCATAAAAAGATGTATTTTCTTGATAAACCACTTAATATATACTAATAAAATTTTAGGGATATTTTCTTATACTTAGTCTTATCCCAAATTCTTTCTCTAGAGTTTTCTAATCCTAATCCCAAAAATAACTAAACTTTTCTTTTGATGCCATCTATAATAACCCTACTATATATTTCACATTAAAACATGATGTGTTATATAAAAATACACTTAATACAACATGGATGATAGAGAATTATAGTTTCTTTATGAATTAGGTAAATTACATAAAAACATAATATAGGGAATTCAACATAATTATTCAAAACATCATTAACATGATCAAAATACTCCTTCGAACATAAAATTGTATGGGATAACCTGGAGACATGCATAATAAAGGGGTGAGTTATAAAGCCCAGTAAGAGAATAGACATGGAATAAAATAAAGATGTTAATATAAGTTAAAAAATAGGTATATTAATGAGGAAAAAAAGAGTAGGAATCATAAACATGAACAAAGAGACATGATATATCATGATAATCATAACATGGGTAATGAAGTAAAAAACATAAAACATTGAATTATAAAATTATGCCAAGGATAAACCCGCCAATACATAATGGTGGAAAAATCCCATAAAGGAGATAGGTTCACTCCATATCCAAACATGATGTATCATGATACTAAACATTACCTAATTCATTGGAACTCCATTTGGGCGTACACATCATTTTCATTCATA
Organism: Viscum album; assembly: GCA_963277665.1. NCBI lineage: Eukaryota > Viridiplantae > Streptophyta > Magnoliopsida > Santalales > Viscaceae > Viscum > Viscum album. The sequence goes on from OY728121.1 coordinate 204,501,992, forward strand.
CTCATGCTTATGTGTTCCACATAGAACATAAAAAATGGATTCATTCATCATCATAATTTATTCCATGATCAAGGAGTGTGTAATAAACATATGTAAGTCCCCAATAAAAAATTATATATTCATAAATGTGAATATATTTGAGAGGAAAATGTTTTGGTATTCACTACACAATTGTTTTGTATTTGAAAATTCCGGTGACATTTCGGTAGCATAACGGCATCACATTAAAATTCATAACATTTGTGGATGAGATATAAAGAGAAATATTGTAATTTAGAAATTAAATTTAATGTAATGGGGACATTTAAACACATTTCCCAACTATATTAATTGGAAATATGTGGCATATGATATTTTAGAAACATTAATAAAGAATAGAAACGAAATAACCCTTACAAAATATTAGCAAAGTAATGGGTGTACATAAAGGTTAATAGGAGGGGAAATGAGAGTGAAATGGGTTATCCTAGTTTATGAATAAAATGGTATGTAAGGGGAATATTTAAGAACATATCCAAAACTATTAAAATTGATATTAAAAGACACAACATAAAATGATTGGTTGATAAAAGAGAGGGTGGAGGATCCCTTACGTGACTATGTGACTCTAAATAATTGAGGGGTATTATTTGTTTCTTTAGGGAACCTTGGGAGGAATATATATAGGGTAGGGAAGAGTATGGACATGATCCATGTAGTTTTTGTGAATAGAAAAGGGAGATTTTGTGGGTTTATATGGGAAAAGAGGGGGATTTCATTATTATTTTGGTTTTGGACTCTATATAAAAAAATAATGGATACCACAAACCAACCCATAGTTTTATCCCATTTTTTCTTAAAAATGAGATTGGTTTACATTATTTTATAATTAAAATTTATGATGTAAATAAAATAATGCTCTTTCATATGTGGAGGTGATTCATGCTCCGAAAGAAATGATTTTATAACCTCAAAAATATATTACATGTTTTGGAGGATTCATAATGGATTTAAAAAAAAGATCTAATAAACTTAAAAACAAATTATTATAAGGGTAGAACATATATTTGGTTTTTTATCCTATTTATAGTAATTATTACATCACTTTTGGGTTAGTATGATGTTTTAATACATAGTGTATATTTATATGGTTTTTTATTTTTACCCAAAAATTCGACTGTCTCAAAAAATTATGAAAAATTAACCATTGGATAATTTCGACATTATGATCCCAAAAAATATAATCATTTTATATAAATAGTTTTCTAAATATATTAATTTTTACTTTTAAAATAATAACTAACATTTATAGAAAATGATGGGTTTTTGAAAATAGCAATTTCCAAACCCTTATAAAAAATCATTTCACTTCATAAAGATTATATGATAATTTATATTTATTAAATAATACATAGTAATAAAAGTTTATTAAAATATTATTTAATTTAAAAATCCAGTAATTCATGAAAATAAATTCCATAATTGAATTTAAATATAACCCAAAAATACTATTAGTGATTTATTGTATCAAAATAACAAAATTTATAATGTAACAATAATAGAATGAAAATATATTCATTATACAATAAAAAATAATGTATGTACTCATAATTATGGTGTCTTGATACATATCCATTTAATATACTAGCAAATTACCTAAGAGTAAGGAGTGTGGTGGTTGTACTTTCATGGGGCGTTTCGAAGAACGTGGTTTAGTCCGTGCTCCCGATGAGCTTGAACCTCTACCATAAATGGTTTGTATCTTGATTAATTTGTTGGATCTCAGATTGGGAATAGTCAAGGTAAGAGCCCCAAAATTCTATCTCCCTCATAATCTCTGAAAATTGGTCATCATAGGGTATGATAATACTGTTTGAGGCCATCCCTTCTCTTTTTTGTCAATTGGATTTGTTAAAAACTTGAATTTATACAAACCATATGATCTCTGTCCAATGACTATATTATCAATGGTAAAGATACTTAACCAACATTTAAATACAATTGGATATAATAAAAAAAAATTCAAGTGCTTTCTATGGCCATATTTACATAATAATATGTTTAATTAAATAAAAAGAAGAATTGTATTTATAACTGTTTGGATCATTATAGGAAAGATAGAAAAGTATTGAAAAAATTGAAGATGATTGAAAGACTAAAGGGAGGTAATTTAATTAAACATGAATTAGTTTTACATCACAAAATAAATTAAAAACAAGAGGAAAATATAAAACTAAATAAGAATAAGCTTTAATTGTAAGGACTCAACCCCAGTTTCCCAAAGTCGGTGCCTTATTTTATTACATAGGCATATAAACAAGTAATATGTTTCCTGAAGGACCAATTAGTTTAGTATATTTTGGAAAAAAGATACATATATAATTTTAACATTACATTATGAAGGGAAATACAACATTAATTTATTCCATTAGAAACATTCAAGCCTCCTAGATTATGCCTACTAGTCACTCATAACTAACTTCTTCATATCCTGGGAAAATAAAACATAAGAAAGGGGTGAGCTCAAACACTCAGTAAGAGTAAGAAATATAGCATAAGATAACATAAACATAAACATTAGTCAAGGTGAATAATTTCAAACACATGCCTTTATAAATAATGAACTTGAACACGTTATGGCAGGATTTTGATCAGAGTAAATAATACCATAATAAAAAATAATCATGGGTATTGTACTGGTTGAATAACAACATGAAACTTAAATTACTATATTAAAAATGAGGTAAGTACATATGATGGATATTCTGAATCATTTTTCCAAGGACTCAGCCAAGATTTCTAAAAATGATTAAGGCCTCAGCCAAAACCATATATCAAATTGGGAAAGGCCTCTTCCAATTCCATTTCAATTTTTCTAATGATACCTACTGATGCATCGGGAGGCTATAGAGGGCACCACCCATCACATACTAAGTTAAATACATTCATCATATGAAATGTCTATACAAAATTATCATATACATTCATATTGAAACTAACATATGAAATGTAAATAAATTTCCCCAATCATTGAACATAAACACTAACCATTCAGAATAATATGTTGAATGGTATCAAGATGGCACATCCATAGCCAAACTAATAATAAAACATTCAACAAAATATGGTGTATGATATCATAGGAGATATACCTCAATGAAGTAAAAGATTAATCAATGTTTGTTGACATATAAGAAGATACTTTTCAATGAGACCATAAAAAATCCTTGGGGGAAATAGTCCTTAAACATTCCAAAGAGTCTCATACCACCCTGAAACATTCAAATGATAATACCTTAGAATATAATGAGAATAAGGGTAATCTTGATTTGATATACTAAAGGTCAGTAAATACCCCACAAGATAGAAATAAGTGATGAAAAAGGCATAAAACTCATAAAAGTTAATGTGATATGAGAAAATGATTTTTACTTTTGAAGGAAGAGTTACATTGGAAAATAACTTATATTTTCCATTAAATCAGATTATAAGAATGAATTTACAATAAAATAAAATACTAGGACACTAAAATTATATTTTAGGAATAAATGATTTCCCACTGAAGTGAAATCATGTAAAAAGAGTTCTTAAGATTCTTTACAAATAAAACATTTTAGAGAAATTTAGGGAAAGTATTAAAGTGAATTTTAAAGTGGAAAGGAATTTTTGTTATCCAAAATACAGAAATAATCAAAGATAATTTTTCATGATAAAATTATTTTTTTTATAAAAATAATTGTGGCTTAAAATAGATTATGGTGTACACTTGAAAATAGGTAAGAATTTGAAAATATCCCTTGAATCTGGCTTGCATTTTGGAATCAATTTTGAATGTTCCTATTAAAACGTGTAACTATCCATAAAATAAGGAAGTTTTATAGTTTTTAAACATATATATAACACTCACACATATTTTATTAGGATTACATAATAACATAAAATAATTTCATTGAGTTTTTTAGACAATAAAAGTAACCCGAATGAAAACCCTTACCTTAATTCTGAATGTGTTCCCCTCTTGAACTTAAGATCCTAGAATATGAAATTAGACACATTAACAAATTAATTAAGAACCTATTTAGACATTTTTTTAGTTTATCATAATTATTTTTAGTTCTTTTATGTCCTTATTGATAAGTTATAATATCGAATTTCATCATTATGGAGTGTTTGTTTTCTTGATTTTCATAATTGGTTCACTTGTTTTTAAGTAATGGAGTTCATGTGGAATGGTTGAAAATCTACAAAATTGAAATTTAAAATTATTTATGAACATCCATAATTTTTAATGGTCATTTATATCATTTGGTTACATGCAATGAGGATGAATCATTAGATTTCAACAACTTCGATTATTTGGCGGTATTTAGATTATTATGAACTAGTTTTGTCATAAAAATTAATAATATGTAAATATACAGGTTACTAGATATTAATTAGGATATAATAAATATATTATAGTCTATCTCAACCATTAAAATGGTTTCAATACCAGTAAGGAATGAGAAATTGAAGAACGAAACTTCGTCATCCATGAAGGTTATAAATTGGAACCTCATGGATGTTGATTTCGTTTATTAAAATAAAAAGGAGAGACTAAGAATATTGGTGATGGTTCTTCCATTAAAATGATATAATTCCAATATATATATGATAATGGAGTTATCATGGTCATTTTTATAGAGGAGGAGAGCAGAGGATAACAAAATATGATAAATTTAAATGAAACTAAATAAAGAAGAAGGGTGATTTTCCTCTTGAAATAACCTCCTTGAGAACCTCTTTAAGGGAAGGGGTTTTGGTCTTTTGGAAAGACCAAGAGATTCTTGGACGTGGGGAGTGACTAGGGAAGGGTAATTGGGAATAACATTGAGGTTCTTTAAGTCTTAGAGGAGTGATGTGAAGATGGAGTGGGTGGGTTATAGTGGAGGAGGGGAGGGTTTTCATAATTTTTAATCATTAATTTATTAATTTCACTCAAGACCAGAAATAGTGATAATTACATGGCTAAGAATAGTAATAAATTCATGGGAGTTTCAACTAAGTGGGATTTCATCCCTTATGATGTCATAAATAGTGTATTTAACTAATAATTTGTATATACGGTATTTTACCGTATTACACTATTTATAAAAACTCCATGTATTTCAGAAAAATACCAAAAAATAACCCTACCCATTTTTTGGTGTGTAGAATACAAAAATGAAGTACATTTTTCCAAAACAATTTTATAAATATTATTCATTTAAAATTTAATTAAAATCATAATTTATTCTAAAAACAGTTTTAAAACATTTATTTCCTTATTCCAAAACATTGGTATATCATACTTCCTATTGCATATTATTTATATACTATCATAGGTAAGGTTACTATTCATTAGGGTATATCTCTATTAATAAGGGTATGTTACTATTCATAATGGTAGGATACTATTCACTAAAAATTGTATTTTTTCTTATCGAACTCCAAATAACTTACTGATTGTAACCGTGTGTGTCAGATTTTTTAAATACAAATCACAGAGGTGGAAAAACTATGTTTACGTGACAAGGTTATAAAAAAGTGGTGTTTTGTAGAGACTCAGAGTTTCATGCATTATATAATAAATCTATTTGTAAGTTCTTGGGTTGTTACATAAATTCCCAGCATAGTGGTCGAACCCTAGAATGGATGACTCATCATTCCAATCCCGTGTACCTCTATTTATAGGGATGAATCAAACCATGGGTGCCATTAAATGGCCCCATTAATATGTATCAAATAAAAATGGGTATTAATGTCGAGTAAAAGGGTGGTCTGACATTAATTTCATAAAATCAGTTGATTTTGGGTCCTATCCGAGTGTTCCATGTCATGAATAGTGTTTTCATGATGTAAATTATTTGATTTTGAGCTCATTGAAAACATCATTCATTATTTGAAACAATTCTGATATTTTTTTGGACTTTCACGGTGTGAATATATGTTTCAAACTATAACACATGATAATAACCTCAAAATATCCTCTTATCCATGATATATTCACCATCCTAGCTTCTTCGAAGTATTTTACAAAATTAATTACAAATTAATAATGTGAATTGTTCAATTCTTGTAGATTTAGCTTTGTTTCCAATAGGATATTTATTTTTAAACGTTTTGATCAGTCCTTGACATTTCCTTTTTCATGGTATATTATCTTCATCATCTAATCATCATCTTTTCGCATGTTTCCAATCAAACATTGTATCATTCCACTAATTAAAAATAAATTAAATACCAGTAAGTTTAATCAATTAAATTGCATAAAATTGTGTTTTATATTAAATTATTAATGTAAAATATGACTCTTCTAGTGATTTTTGTGATGTTGAATATGGTTATGTTACTTTTTTGTAGGTGAAATGGGTCTGGTAGGGAATCTGCATACCTGAATGTTTTATTGCATATCTAAATAGTTCGCATAGTTGAATTGGTTTTTTATATTAATGTACCACATAGTTGAATGGTTCGCATTTGTGATTTTTTATGTAGGTAACAATTTTCCAAAAATAATAATATCTGAATTTTTTTGATTGATCATTTTATGGTATTTGGTCACATCAAATAGAAAATCTTAACATAGGAAATTATATCTCATTGTAATACTTTGACTCTAATCGTATGACAATGATATTGAGTTTAAGCCTTCACAATCATAGTACTTCATGATCATATGATTTTACTAAGGTGGAAATTTTTAAAATTAATTTGAAAAATACTTTATCTAGTCATATAGTTTTCATATAAGACTTTTTCTAAGAATAAGACTTCGGTATAAGACCTCAATAAATATATAGTTTTTGGTTTCTGCAGATTTGATATTATTTATGAGGAAGAATGTCAATATTCACGTTTCCATGATTATATACATGGATTATTAATTTTTAAAATGATTTCATGGAGTTTAATGTGAATAAATGTTGGTTTAATGTTGGATAAATAGGTTATGATATTTTTGTAGGTTTAAAAGAAGTTACAATCTGTTGTGGAAGTAGTGTCTTATCAAAGATATTTTGAAGACCATATTAGATATTTCTAGAGATTTAAATTTAAAATTATTTATGTGGTTTCATAAATATTTTAATAAGTAATAAATAAAAGTGTTAACTGATTATACATGTTATAAAATTTATAGTTTTTGAAAATAATGGTGGCGCGTGAATTTGAGAAAAATAGAGTGAGAGAGAAGAATTAAGATGTTCTTTCTCACAATGGTACAATGAAATGAAAAATAAAATGTTCTGATTTATAGAAGTTAAAGTTTTATGATTCTAATTAGCATAGTTATTATATGTTAAATCCTATTAGTGATGGTCTATTTCATTTTAAAACAATATATTTTATCATTTCAACTGTGTGAGGAGAATATTCACTATCGAATGACTATAATGGAATTAAATTTGTGGGAATGCCTTGATTGTTTTAAACCATAAGGATTTTTTATCTTAAAGATTGTGGGATCATATAATGTTTCTAGATTATTCCAAGGACTGGATACTCTTATTGAGAAATTAACCTTCAAAATTCTGACATTCCAGTGGGTGTACTTGAATATTTTATTTCATTTGATTCATTTCTCTTTAATAAGATGAAAAAAATAAAATAAGAATAAATAAAAGGGTTTTTTCACATATTCACCCCCAGTGGTCATATAATTCCAAAATGGGTTTTAAACACTCTAGATGTTCTCTAAAAATCCTGCTAAGAATATTCAACACGAACATGATAGGGACATCTATATGGATCTATATATATAAAATAAAAAACATTTATAACTCCTAAACACAATATGGAAGAATGTTTTATGGTTAATTAATTAATTAAATTTAATCTATTCTTCATTTTCTACCCAATTGAAAAACAGGCACAAAAATTTATGATTCCTAATTGTTACCTCAGTCACTACCCAACAAGAAGCATCACATTACTTAACATGTTCATAAAACATGATGGTCCTTATATTGGATCATATGTGGCCATAAAATCTCATGTTTTATCCTACCTCCTTTTTTAATAAAATGTAGTAATCCAAGATGAATTGTTTCCATAAAAACCAATGCATCCTCACTAGTGACTAACTCCAAACTCTATCATATCTCACAACCACCACCTCTGACATCACTCTATCTTGAATCCATCACTACAAAGATACCCCTCCTACTCTGAAATTAAATAGGAAGATATAATGAACCTGAATCCCACCACTATAAGTCCATGGGTTGGACACTATCATTGATGGAATATAATCACACATATGGTAGGCATTACCCGCATATAGATTCAAGGAGTAATAGATAAGTTGAGAAATACACCAAATAACTCCATGAATAAATATATAAAAACCCACTATATTTAATAAAATAAATAAAATAATAAAAATTAAAATAAGAATGAAAGTACCAAAAGTAAATCCTCAACAGTGATCATGAATCTCCAAGATCTCCTGAAAACTCCTCAAGATAGAATCACACATCTTAATCACCAAACATCCCTCGTGGACCAGAAAATAGTTTATGTATATCTATTATGAGAATTACATGTATACTTATTAGGATACACCCTGGAACCTATCATGACAATTTTGAAGGAAGCATACTAAAACCTGGTGAGTAAACAAATGAAACTAACTCATCACTAAAATATGCAATATTGTTTAACCATCCTAACCATGGTCTACTCATTTATTAATTAATATAGGAAAAATATTCCTCATCAAACACACATAGATATATATATGTATATATATAATAAAGGTGCTTCACTTTCAATTCCCCACAATTTTTTTTCCCTAACACTCCAATGTTTCAGATCCCTTTCCCATCCCATCCATAATTCAAGTCATCCCTAATGTGGGTTAGGGAGCATTGCTACCTACCTCACTATCACCCAAGGACCAGTATCTTATATTGGAATCAATCTATACATCTGTCTTATCATCCCATATAGCACCATGTGAAACCATCTCAGTAGTAACAATTTAGTAGTGTGGATGCTAGTGTAGCCCGTTTAAATGAATTATACCTCAATCCATCATATCCCATGAAAGGACAACCATGGGAAGATGTAACCACTTTGTCCAGATACAAGTATGTGCTATTTCTCAAGCTATTACATCCCACAAATAAATATATAGTGAAACTAATAACTGTCACAACCTAGATAGGAACACATCCTATACAATATGATATTCTATCCTAGGAAACATATACTCATAACAAGGTCTGAATAGAGAGTAGGGGAGAGTGATAATTCGGCCACTAGTTCTATTTCCACTCTTGATATTGTAGAAAACACCCCCTCCCCCCTTAAAATTTGGTTTTTTGTTTCCCTTAAAACATGGTTGGGGTAGCATAAAAAATAGAAAATTATAGAAAAATATCATGCATAATACACACAAAGAGAAACTGTCTAGCCTCAGACTCATCTGTTTTTTTATTGTTTCATAGTACACCCAACTTCCACTATTAAGGACTAAGTTTCAAGAAAACATATAAGCATCATGTTTGACATTAATTAATTAAATAACCATAAATTAATATTATTCCATATTCATTTTCAATATTAACACTTTAATCTGTTAAACTAATGCCTTCGACACTATAAACATTATTTATATTCTCAAGTATGTGATCATCATCTACAAAGTCCATAAACCAAACTAATTCATTTATATATTCAATTATTCATTATTATTCATATGGGCACTCTAGGACTCAACTTAAGCTACCACATTATGAATAAAATTATAGTTAATGGAATCAAATTCTACTAAGAAGTTGTAATTGGTCATATAAATAACATCAGACTATATTTCCATCAAAAAATCATCAAGAAAGTGTATATATATCAATAAATAGGCATCACGCTAAACTCATAATGGCCACCCAAGTTTCATTTTCATAGTATTCAAAATAGTATTATTTTCCCACCATCACTAGCATCTATAATCACTACAACCCAAGCTTTTAGCTCGTTACTCATGAAAGGTTACCAACCATATAAAAGTTATCATCAATACATCAAATCATAGATAGGCTATAATCACCCTATAACACATATATATATATATATATTAATTATATTATTCACATACACATGAATAATCACTAAGGTCATGTAATCAATGCATTCAAGCCTCCTAAAACAAATAATGGGCTCATTCATACCCAAACATTTCATATTTAGAAAACAACGATTTTAATTCCACCTTAAATTACCTATTTTATCATTCATAGGTTATCCAATATGCAGAAATATAAGAAATTTGATATCAATAACTACAAAACAACAAAATAATTATTCTAATATCATTTCCATGTTTAATAAATTCCAATAAGAGAAGTAATTATTCTTCTCATGCTTCTTACATTTAATCATAAAATCATATCATCAATATATTCTTTATCTGTTTCCATATATTTATCATGATAAATAATAAATTATAAATTATACCATATATATATCGCATTACTTAATAAATAACAAGGGGAAGCATCAACAAAAGAATAAAACACATGTGATCACAACCGGACCAATTATTAAATTATCAATATGAAATACTAATTACCATTAACAAGAGATAATATCCATTTCAATTCATTCATTTCCAAGACTATACAAATAATTTTCAACATAAATTATTACATATTTAAACACTGAATAATGTTATTAAATTGACATTCACAAGTAATATTTACACTACATCATGAAATTATCTTGTTTACTCTATTGTGGATAATTTATAGAATAATTTTATTAATATATAACAGATTATATCATCCCCTATTTTAATTACTAAAATAATAATAATAACATTTACAATTATATATTTCACAGAATGCCAACTTAAATTTCCATCAATAAAATTATCCTAAATAGTATTTATAATATAGGTTACCATGTTATTTTCCAAAAATCATTATATAATGATAATTATTTATAATAAGTTATATTATTTTAATTTAAATCTAGAAATAGTAATATTACAAGAACTGTATTTCACTACATGCATTCATCTTCTTCCTCTCTCTCTTTTTCAAATCCTAAAACTTTTATATGATTAGGTTAATCCCTTCAATTTAAACAAATAATATAAAGCATGCTTTAAACACTCCTTGTAAAAATAAAAGTGAAGTAAAAGATCCCTTTCTTAGAGAATGAGTTTTACACAACTTGCTTCTCAATTGTAAGAGATATGGAGTGATGTGCACAAGTTTATAAATGGAAGGGAATCCTAAGAGTATTTTCTAAAGACTCCAAAAAAACTAATATAATAAGGTTTTAAATCACAAATACTCATTATAAATCAAGTAGAAATTAATGTGAGATATATATCAAATTTTCAAATATAAAAATTAATTCTAATAAATAACCCATGGAACTCGGTTATAGCATCACATTTAACTCAATTTTAAGTATCTTCCATTTTAACAGCTTTGAAAATTCCATTGCATACTTTTAATTTATATAAAAGTAAATTATATGTTAGTCAGAGTAGATGGAATTTTGTAGCGATGAATTTTCATTTTACAAAATTCAATCAGATGAAAAATGGTAAAATAAAAATTAAACAATTTTGAAATAATAAGTAATTAAAGTGAATAATTGATAAACTGATATATTAATAAGGAAATTAATTGATAAATTTTTATCTGTATGATAAATTTAATATGAAATTATATTAATTTGTTATGGTTAATGGAAGTTATCATATCAAATTTATGCATTATGTGTATTGAAGATGAATGAATCAATGAATAAAATTAAGAGATATAAAAAAACATTTTTATAAGGATTTTGAAAATAGATTAGTTCTAGACACTATATCTCCAACCCTATAATTGAGATGTATATTTTATTAGAACCTTGATCTTGATAGTGATCAAGAAACATTCCCCTCACAATTATGGATTTTGAGAATCCTCTTGAGCTTTTTCAGGGGATAGGGAACTCATCCCTTACATTTATTGTTGTGAGATCCCATTGAATAAGTTTATGAGAGGAGATATTTTTTATTTGGAAACCCAATTATAAATCCCCTCCCATATATATATAAGGAATTATTGAAAATTTAATGAGATAATAAAAGAAAGAGTGAGATTCTTTAGGAGATTAATAAATGAGAACTTGATCATTAATGGGATTTTGATATTGCTAGTGATTTGGAGTCAATTAGATTGGAGAGAATTGATGGATAGAAAGTGTCTCTTCCAATGTTCCTCGGGTATCCTTTTATAGGACTCAAAATGTTTCGGAAGATTTTAGAATTCTCCAGGGGAATTGAAGCTGAAGAAGACCACATTAAAAGAAATTTTGACCCCGTTAAATGTTATCATAGACTAGCTTACTCAATGCCACCCAATATTTGGAAAACTACACTCGGTAGCCGATGGACCACATAGTGATCACTACACCTCAATAACTAAAACCTTCTATCCAACACTACTCTAATAGATGTATAGTGGGCTCCAGTTGGCAGAGGGATATTTTTCCATACCAAATGGATGGCTGATGGAACTCTACTAGCAAGATGGTTGTTCTTATATAGAAATGGGCAGCTGGACATATGAAACCGAATAGCTGATACATGACACCGATTATATGTTTCTTCCTGAAAATATCCATCTTCATTAATGGACACCATTTCTTACTTATCAATACTTCTATTGATCCCAAAACTCAATTCCAATATTTTTCATCAGGAATTAAGATATATTCAATCCTTCAATAAGATCAACTATATGAACTTGAATTGATTTTAAGATATCTATTTGGAACATTAAACACATGACTCAAATTCATATTTAGGATTCTGAAAATCACTTAATGAAATTTTTAGCAACATAAATGAGCACTTGTGATCATGAAATCTTGATTATAAAGTGAGGTAAAACATTCTCATCTTTTCTGATGATCACAAACACCTAACCTAAAAAGATATATTGAATTTTTATCAAGAGTAAAATATTCCAAAATTTAATTTAAAAATATTGAGATCAGTATATTTAATATAATCATTAGATAAACTAAATATATTAAATAATCATTAATATAATAAATAAAAAACACATCATATTCAAGAAAGAGTAAAAAATTTAAAAAAAAAATCAATAACTCCCCCCTTGGATAAATAATTAAGAAAAAACGTATAACATAAATTTTTAATTAAAAAAATAACCATTTTAAGACCCACAAAAACAATAAAAAACACCCCCTTAAGAGTTAAAGAAACTTCATCCTCCTTGTGAAAAAATAAATTTTCAAGAATCTTCTGCAAATTTTTAGTTACAAGAAATAGAAAAAAAAATTAAAAGAAGATGAAACTTTAAAATAAAAATATATTTTTTCAAAACAAAAATGTTATCTATTAATATATTTTAAGAGTAAAAGTGATAAATATATTTTGAAAAATAGAAAAGGTTTTCAAAACACCTCTAACTTAAAAATTCCCCTTAATAAGATATTGGTAGATAGGGATGTTATTTCAAAGGATTTTTTTAAAATATATAAAAGAAATAAAATAGAAATATAAAAGAAAAAAAAGAAGAGAAGGAAATAAAGAGAGAATAAAAGGGAAAACCAGAAATGAATAAAATAAAATTGGTGCATAAATTTTTCAAGTGATGCATTCCCTCCATCAAAGAGTTTTTCTTCCCATATTGAAAGATCTTGATGGAGTTATTTTGAATGTGAAAAAATACCTTTAAATCATTCTTTGATTTTGATTTTTCCAAATACGTCTCAAGAAAATTGGTTAGAGAAACAAGTATATAGAGAAAATTTCTAATCAATAGTAATATTCCTCTAATAGAGATAAAAACATACATTTTTTTTAAAACAAATAAGTAGGTCAGATACATAATTTTTTATATAATTTTTTTAAAAAAATATAAATATCTTAAATTTATAATCAAATTTATTTAAAAATAGTAAAAATATGATAAATATAAAAAATTTAGAAATTATAACTTTAGTTTTTAGAAATAAGATAAACAATATTTCAAAATTGGAAACCAATTTGAAAATAAAATTCTCTCTTAAGGAATAATTCAGATTTAAATATATAAGGTTACCCATCAAATTATAGTATAAGTGAGATAAAGGGATCATAGAGAAGATAGAATAAATAAATAATATAAAATAATGATTTTAAAATAAAATTTTTAAATGTTACTCAATTTACCCATAGTCAAATGAAGAGTTCCAAAATTGAACCATTCCAAACCCAAGATTAGTAAAATTTAAATATTCAAGTCTAAGGGTTTCAGTGAAAATGATAGTGAGTTAATATTACATCCAAACAAATTCAAATTAGATATCACCCTTTTGTATGATATCTCTTATGAAATGGTTTTATAATGTCAAAAGTTTTATATAGAGAGTAAACATAGGATATTTGGAAATAGTAATGGAACTAATATTATTTCACTTAATATGGATATGGTAAAATGTAAGCTTGATTTCTAGGTGAGTGTGTTTTATCCATATAATTTAGGCACAAAAACTCCAGGTGGCTACGTATTACACTATGTCTATATAAAGGGAATGGGTTTTAATTCTCACTAATCAATGAAACGAATAATTTTCTATGTATGTTACAAGTCCCACTTGTATTGTTCCTATCATGTTTGTATCCTATAAAATTAACATCATAAAAAATAGTTAATTCACAATAAGTTCCATTGGGATAAAACAAAAAAATATTTTTAATTCCTATAAAATAATTAAAAATATTTTTAACAAATCTGAAATTATATCCCATTGGATTTGATTGAAAATTATCATAAAGATAATAACTAAATATGATGTGTGGTGGGGTCACCCTAAGACAGATTAGACTGTCAATAATACTTCAACAAAGCTTGTTGTCAACCATTTTTCTAGATTTATCCAATGTTAGATAACATGTTTTACACATTGGTTTATTAATTTCCTTAGTGTGATCCATGGTAAATATTTCTAAGAGTTCATTGGTGTATTTTCATTGGTTTATAAAAATATCATCATTATTTTTAGAAATTTGAGAAATGAGAATGAATTTGAGTTCACCCATAAATCTCATTTCAAATTTTTATTTCATTGAATTGGAAAATTTTTAATAAAGAAATTAAATTTTGATAATAAAACACATCATAAATGTAAATTTTGAGGAGTAAAAAATAACTTCAAACGTGTTTTATAGGAGTAGTTGAGTTATATTTCCCCATTTTAATACCATTTTATAAAATAAAATTAGATATATGTGCATAGAAATATTAAGTGGATTATTTTAAACCATAAAGAGAATTTTTTAGTTTCAAAACATGATTTGTAGAAAAAAGGTATTTTCAAAACTATGTGGTTATTCCACAGAAACATTTTTGTTAATAAAACCATTTTGGGGGTTCTATATGAGTGAAAAATACAAGGAATTCAACCCCATTTTGGATGCATCTTCTTGTATGAGTTCCCACATTAAAATATCTAATGAAATTTTTCAGGGTATAAAATTTGGATTTTATAAAATCATTAGGTAAAGAATTTGAAATTGCTTTTTTTTCAAATTCAACCTCATTAGATTGAAAAGTTTTATTTAAAACATTTTTTTTGAAAAACATTTTTAAAAATATATTTTGTAAAATTTTAACAAAAACAAAATGTATTTATTATTCCAATATTTCAGTGATTTTATTAAATACTCATTATTCTTTTCTTGAGTTTTCGTACTCAATAAATATAGCTTCATCATATTTTTAATCAAATTTTCAAATATTATATATGTTGTTTTTTATAAAAAGTTTGAAACCAAAAACATTAAAAAAATTGACTTTAGGTTTTTTATTTTTCTAAATATCATATGGGGAATTTTTTAGAAAACTTATTAAGATAATTTGATTAGTAATAA
The DNA here is from genome assembly GCA_963277665.1 of Viscum album. Taxonomy (NCBI): domain Eukaryota; kingdom Viridiplantae; phylum Streptophyta; class Magnoliopsida; order Santalales; family Viscaceae; genus Viscum; species Viscum album. The sequence continues at coordinate 204,517,878 of OY728121.1, forward strand.
AACACACATTTCTTATATCCTAATCCAAAAAATATTTTGGTAAATTAAATTCATTAAAAATATTTTGAACAATTTCTTGAATAGTTAAATTTCTACTCTCTACTACCACATTCTATTTAGGGGTTCAAGGAGAAGAAAAATAATTATTACAGAGTCGAGAAGAATACATATCATAAAATTCTTTCTTATTTAATTCTCTTCCATGATCACTTAAAATAGAAATAAATATAAAAAAATCATTTTCAATGTTTTTAGGAAACTTAATTAATACTTTTCCAGAATAAATTTTATAAGATACAAAGTAAACCAAATTTAATCAAGTAAATTTATAAAAAATAACAAAAGTATAGTATTTACCGCCTATAATTTCAATTTGATATGTTTTAAATTATTCAAGATGAATTAATTTAAGATATTCTGAAGATGAAATTCCCTTTCAATATTTAAATTTTCATGTCTTCTTGTTACCAAGATATAATGAATCACCAACCATGTCATATTTTAAATATTGGTTGGGTAGATCTCATACTAGTTGATAAAAGTTGAGTTTGACAAGTTATTTTTTTCTACAGTGACTAAGGTGTAAATGCCCAATCAATGACTCACTTATGCACTCAAGTATTTTATGTTTTTGATATAAATTTATTTTAAATTAATTGTATAAATATTTTGAAAATAATATGGGTTAAATAAAATATTACCTTTTAAACTAAATGATTTTCAAAAATAAATTTTGATGAAAATTTTAAAGCCTATATCACGAAATTTACCAATTATTAGGAAATTGAGTTTCAAGAGTTTGAGAAATAAAATATTTTTAATAATCTTAGAGCTATAAAAACCAATGGTATCTTAACTAATTATCTTACACTTAGAGTTATCAATTAATTTTACATGACCACCTTCTAGTTAATAGTTCTGATTTAATTTGGATAGGTCTCCACACATGTGTATTGAATAACCACTATCTAAGTATTATATTGCTTTATGGGTCTTTCTGAGAAGATTATTTTCCTAAAAAGTCAAATGACTAAAGATTTTGTTACCCAAGTGAACTTGTTTCAACTTATGTTATCCAATAAATATTTATTTATCTATATTTTTTTAGAATGAGGAATTTATTTTTAAATATAGGATGAAATATGAATTGATATTGTTCTGCCCTATCATACATTGTTGAAATCAATATCAATGGTATAAATTTTTATTCAAATTCTAAGATCTACAAGGGAAAATCAAGATTAGGAAGGATAAAAATAATATAACTCAAGAGAACCATCCCTAACAACATCACTAGATTTAGGGGTAAGGGAGACCATGATGGAGAAGGAGGTAAAGTGTGTATCTTGTGCACCCAAAGAATAAAGAAAATCTGGAACTTTGTTCCCTTCATGCCATTTGTGGAGAACTATCACTCAGGTTTCCAAGAGGATCTTTTATCTTTTTATATGAAAAAAATGGACCATATAATATAAATATTCCCTTTAATTTAAATTTAAATTATCAAAGAATCAATTTCCACTAAATCTGGCATAATGTTCTAATCAAGAATTACCTAAATACATTATAGGAGAGCGTTTTCCTCTAAAATGATGGAATATCCAGGTCCAAAGGAGCAAGATTAGGCCCAGAAAATCAAACCCTTAAAATATCTAACTAATACACCATCCCATAAAAGTTCAATAATGCATGAACCATCAATATTAAACATTATACCCCTCTTGGGGGGTTATATTTAACCCATATACCCAGAATATAGGGTCCTTGAGATAGTGGGATAGGGATTATCCAAGACATACTCATCCTTAAGGAAGTATCTTTGACTCACTACTTTAGGAGGAGGCCCATATCTATCACTAGGCTACGTGTCCTAGCCACAAAATCCAACTAAGAACATGAAGCACCATCGTGAATGACTTTGTTCATGGAATTCAAAATGCACCAAAAAGCCATTGCGAAGAAGATAACCCTCACTTAATGTTCTATATTATTGAATCTCACTTATTGAAACATGTTTTCAAGAAAGTATATATATGTGGAGATATGAAAATAACCCGTAAGGCTCTACTAGATTCATATACACTGCAACCACCCACTCACACTGGAATAAGAGAGAATTTGTATATTATTAAATAGAGTTCCTACAAAAAATAAACGTAGAGGTACGAAAAAAACTCTTAATATTGAACCCCTTATCTATAAATATGTCATGAGATCTGATTCACCAAAAAATGAAATTATACTTCACTATAATATCATGACACTATTGGATACCCCCCCCCCCCATTCATCCTAAATGATACTCATATGCATGTGAAAATGATAAGACTTGACCCAAAAAAATCCTAATGATGTGCTCATGAGAATAAGATTACCCAGATCATTATTCACTATAATACATCTGGAGAGTATAAAATAATGAGGATTCAAAATAACTATAATGAATTATGGGTATATGATTGTACAATGAAATGAAATTTCCATAGTCGGGTAACCTAGAAAACCTAGTAGATCTCCAACCCAATTATAATTCCAAAACCTAATATACCCATGAAAAATTATCCATATAGAATTAAGTTGAGTTTTATGAACATGTTGTCATATCATTTTGAATATCCCAAATATTCATCCCTTTAGGTTATTCATATTTGATCCATATTTATGTACGATGAAAGTAGACCACAAGGAACAATCTTCCAAATAGTCCCAAGCTATCATGTCTATCATGTACTGCATGGAGCCTACAATTCTAATTAGATTGATTCATCATACCACTATCATTTTCTCCAACCTATCCCATGAATACCAATGATAGAAACCGTCAGAGTGAACATACTACATGAAAGATGGCATGATTTTTTAGTGTTCCTCAAGAACTCCTTGGGAACCTTAAGGACAGAAAAAACGCATTGAGATGTGTGTTAGGACATATTTAATGAGAGTTATATAACCCCAAAATCAAAGGAATTATTTTTTAAATTTTTAAAATGGTTATAAATTTCATCATCCAACCCCTCAAAATGATGAATCTGCACTCTATCCAGGGATGTTAGTGCACCCCAAGTATTCCATAGGGAAGTTCCTCTTTGTAATACCTGTTTTTTATCAGTATTTGTATTCATTCTCTATGGGAAATGATTTTAAATGAAAACAATAATTTTATTTTGATTTATATTCTAGTTTCTCCATTTGATGTACTTATATAAAAAACTATTTAGATTTATAATGGACCTATTATTCACATTTACAAATAGAATCAGATCATCAGAGGATAATAGATGAGAAATACCATTAAAATTAGGACTACACTAGAAATGGATAATTTTTTCATTGGAAATTCAATGAGCAATATGCCCTCTAATCATGTCTTGAACAAGAAGAAAAATTTTGAGATAAGGTGTCACCCAATATTATCTCCTGAACCAGCTTAAAAAACATGAATTTTTTCTATAAAATTTATCCAGAACCTTAGATAACTGGTACATATGAAAGAAGTCCAACCACCCAGGAAGAGAATCTCATGAAATTCATAACCTGATAAATAAATTATACACTGGAGTTTAATATTCCTTATCCATTTCAAATTTGATTACAATGTTGGATCTTAGGTATTTAATTTTGATATCATGAATAATTTCCAAAGGCAAACATGTAGTTTCTTAGGTAGATCACTTTTTTTATGAATCTATGTTACTCCCGAAAAAACAGATTGTGAAAATAAATATTTAATATTCTATTGATTATTAATTTAAGTACTTTATAAGAAAAATGTACTTATAGGTTTGAGATTTTTAGAGAATTAGGTTCATTAACAATTAGAATAAGAACCAAGGTAGTTGCACATTCTACCCTAGGGAGGGTACCACCCCAAAAATCATCTCGGATTATTTCCCCAAGATACCTATTAATGACATCCCATTAATCTATGTAAAAAGATCCTAGGAAGATATCATATCTAGGTAAACTTTAATGGTAGATAGAGAAAACAACATCCCAAATCCCTTTCTCCTCTAAAATTCTCCCAATAAAAAATTTATAGGTTTGGACACTATACAGAAAATAAAATAAAATATGTCTTTATGATTTGGGAAAAAATTACAACCGATTATTTTCCATGTCTTTTAGAGTATAATTTTTTTTTATTATTTTCACTTTGATTGAATTTGGAAATATAAATATTGTGGAATTTAATGGTATATTCTATTTTATTAACATCAGGTTTTTTCTTAAAATTCATGGATAGTTATTCTTTTTTCCTAAAATATTTTTTTCTTTTCTTTTTGAAGATTTTCTTTTTCATTAATCACTTTCTTGTGTTTCTTATCAAGTTATATGTATAATTAAGAAAGATTATGAAAAAAATTGAGTTAATCAATGGATTATTTTAGTTCTTCATTATTAAGGTGACTTGAGGGTCAAGAAGAAGAATAAAAAGGTTAGTAAATATGAGAAGAATATAAGGAGGATGAAATAAGAAGATAGGTATTAACATATATGCCTTTATCAACATGTTCCATAAGGAACATAATACTTGAGTCCCTTTAATTGGTTGAGGGTTTTGAGTCTATGGAGTCATCACTTGCACTAAACATCATATCATTGAAATTAATTTTACATTGTTTCCTTTTATTAATCATCTTTTTTAAGGTGGGGTATTCCAAATTGTTTGGATAATTTTTCTGACATTCAAATAAAGTCACTTCTAGTTTCACATTTTGATATAACATATTGGTTCAATTGGAAAATTTATTCTCCTGGAATAAATTTGTCATGTTACTATTAAGTTGAGAAAATCTGTGAACCTAACCTATAGAAGAATAATCCTTGGTAGAATTGAATACCATTGTTTTATTTATATCATTTTATTTGTTTGATTTCTTATCATCTTGTTGTCCCATTGTAATTTCATATTTCATTAGAGATCTGATTATTTCTTTTACCACTATTTTCATCACATCCTTTTCTTTTACTATGGTAGTGAATTTGGGTTCCCAATTATACAGAAGGACCCAAAGTATATTTTTCACTAGTATTTATGTAGATAAATCATCACTAAGAGACATTTTACCATTGATAAGGCCACTGAAGTGTGTAATCATAGTATTAATTGATTCAATATGATGCAAACAAAAATTCAAAATATTTCCTAAAAACATCTAATCGAGTGTATTTACCCTTATATTTTTCTTCATTTGTGAATTATTTAAATTTCCATATTTCATGATCCATATTACGTGTAGAAACGTGATTAATATTATTTCAATCAAGACCACAATGTAATGAATTTATAACATTTCAATTCATTTCAACATTTTCAACATCATTAAGAGTCCACTTATCTATACGTCCTTTAGTTGGAATATATTCATGTATAACCATTTTTTAAATAAGTTAACTAATATTACCAAGAATGGATGATATATAATAATGTCAATATCTAAGTATATTAATTAATTAATCACAATTAAAATTATCATATCAAATTTATACAATTGTCTGCATCAATGGTAAATGATGAAATATGTAAAATAAAGAGATAAAGAGAGAGGGAATATAATTTGACAAGGAGTTCTGAAATAGCTTAGTGTGTTCCCCTACATATCCAAACCAAAAATTAATATGAATATATAATTATAACCTTGATCTTTATGGGTATTAATATTCCTTTTCTTTATAATTATGTTTTTTAAGCACCCTCGTGAGCTTCCTCAGTATCCAAGAAACGCGTCCCTTGTTCCTATAGTAGTGAGAAAACATTGAAGAAGGTGATGGGAAGATAGAGGATTCCAGTGGAAAACTCCTTACAAATATAATCCCTAATATATTCAAATTATTAATACAAATTTAGAGATATATTGAGATAAATGTTTATATCCTTTGAGATATTGAGAAATGAGAATTGGCGCTTTGAGAATATTTTTAGATTGCAAGTTTTTTGGTATCAATTTGATCAGACATCATTGATAGTAAAAATGTATCATTCTAAGATAATTTAGGGATACCTTAATAGTCCCCAAAATGAATAAGAATATTTTTTAATTCACCATGGGAATTGAAGATGAATAACATCACATTCAAATCATTTTTTCACATTAAACGCTATCTAGGACTAGCTAATTTGATTCCATATAATACCTGGTAGACTCTACAAAGTGGACCACCTAGATATCATTGTGATTATAAAGCTTCCACGAGCTAGAAGGATGGATTCCCCATGAAACTCCATAGGCTAGCTGATTAGTCTTCCCTAATATTGGGTTGTAGGACATATGGAATCAGTGGCAAGAACAGTGCACTGGTTCGCCAATACTACCTGCACAACTCCATCTTCAATCATGGACACACTTCATTCCTTTTAAATCCTTTTATTGATCTTAAAACTTGATTACATGATTTGGAATAATTATTTAATATATTTACATACCTTTAATAAAATTAATGAGACAGCTTCTAAATGACTTTAATATCTCTATTAGAACCATTAAACACATGAATTATACTCAACTTGAGGAGTCTAAAAATCACTCAATGAAATTTCTAGAAACATACATGATTGTTTTTTATCATGGAAAAATATATGAGAGAGAGATTTGAAATAATATCCTATTTAAAACTACTAAAAATATAAAAACCATATATTTTCATTAATATTATCTTTAAAAAAATTTATATTATATAGTAGGCCAAATAGATAAGGAAAAAAGAATTTATGCACACAAGACTTTACCCTTACGCACAAAAAATAAATTGCGTAAGGGTAATATGGTTTTATCATTATGCATCCAATTACTCTTAAGTGTGCTTAAGGAACCCATGCTTTTATTTATGTGATCATAAGAAACTTGAAAAAACACTTATACAATAAAGGATCTACCTATAAATAGAGCATGTAAACTCAAACTTATCCTTATGTATCTATTGGAATTTCACGATTTCCATTATACAGAGCTCAAAATAAGCCCCTAGCTAAAGTTAAATATGTTTAACATTTCTTGGGTAGGGTTTTCTATGTAATAGATATACAAACATTATAAAATATTAAATTTCAACAATTTAAAAGAAAAGGAAAAAGGATCTGAGAACCCTCTCAAAGACTGTAAGATGTAGGAAAACACAGAGGTAAGGGTTTTATAAAAAAAATAACATACATATTTGGTATATAATAAGTGTTTCATAAACATTAATGTAATTAATATCTCATGATAATTTAATAAAAATAATAGTATTTTTCAAATCAGTATTTTTTACTATTCCTCCAAAAAACAACTATTTTATAAAAATACTAAAACATTATCTCATGCTTATTTTGACATGATAATGTTAAAAAATAATTCTATTTTTTCATCTTCAATTTCTAAAATTAAGATATTTAACTTTTAAATAAAATCTAGAAATACATGGAAAAAATTATTTAGATAAAATTATTCTTTTTTCATTGAAAATTATATTAATTTATTTACAAAAAAATTATGAACTTGAGCTCATAAAATGAATAATTATAAATCATAAAATTTATTTATTTATATGTTTACGTAGTTTTTCATATTCTTCCCTCCTTAAAGAAACTTTCTCCTTACAATTTTATTCACTACTTAAATAAGAGAGGATAGTTTTACCTCATCAAATTTTATGATTACTATGTTTCATATTTAGTTATGTGGTTCTTCCTTAAAACCTTGACCAAGTGATTTTCCTTATTCTAAAATATATGTTCTTTGTGATCTAAAATCTAAAATGGATTTTCCTCATAAGAAATATTCTCTTCAAACTATACCACTTTAGGGATAAAATAATCAGATACATCAGGTACCTATTTCCTTAACAAATAAAGATGAAATTTTAATATATACCTACGAAATAATATGATGTTGGGATACTCAGTAAAAAAAATATCCCACTTTATATATAATTTTATATAAACCAATATATTATGGTATTAATTTTCATTTCCTACCAAAATGAATAACTCCTTCCCAAGGAGAAACATTAATAAAAACATGGTACCCTACCTCAAAAAAAAGATCCTTCCTCTGGTTATATGCATAGATCTTCATCATACTTTGTGTTTCCCTTATATGGTGTTCAATCATATTTTCCTTCTCATCCATATCCTCTACTAATTCAAATCATAAAAACATTATTTTACTCACTTTATCGCAGTATATGAAATTTTTTTCATCACATTCCTTATTATATCTCAAAATTACCATTTGTAGACTAGAGTGAAAACAATAATTATGAGAAAATTCTACATATGAAAAATATCAATCTCAAATTCCCTGATAATCCAATGAGTAAGCCCAAAGTATATCTTCCAAAATGTTAGTTGTTCTTTCTAACGTAACATCAAATTAGTGATGGAAGTTTGTATTAAAATTTAATTTAGTGCCCAATAACTTTTGATTCCCTATACAAATATTGTATGTGAATACCGGATCATGATTAGATACAATAGAGAGAGGGAATCCATGTAACCTGACAATATATTCAATATATAATCTATCATATTGATTCAAAGGAATAAAATCTCAAATACAGATAAAAATTACATAATTTTTCAGTTCATCTGCATTAAAAAAATAAAAATATTACCTTGAGCTTTATTTGGTAATCCTATTTCCATTCAATTGTTTTTCTTTAGATTTAACCTTTTAACAAGTTAATAATCTCATGGTAAAATCATAAATGTATTTATTTATTTAATCCCATCAATAATATTACTGATGTTTAAAATACAACTTTTTTTTCCTCTGATGAATATAAAACTGAGAGTCCTGATCTGCATACAATAATTCTTTCTTAAACTGAGAATGATTTGGTACAAATAATATATTTAGAGACCATCTAACACCTTCTTTACTAATATTAAACTCATGAAAATTTATATTCTTAACCAATTCAATAATTTGATGCAATCATATTTTCCTTTAAGGATATGTTTATTTTTTTTAAATATGGTTGTATTGACTTCTAAACCAAAATTTAATGATTTTATTCATATATAATTTCAATCCTAATAGTCATTAATTCATTAACTAATGTATTGTGTTCCAAATATAACCTATTTAATGATGAATTATATTTTTTACTAAAGTTATTATATACCTTGTTTAGTTTACCTAGATGATAGTGTTTCATGCAATCATGATCTTTTATGAAATCCAACAATATTTTCTACCTCATGTTTAACTCTTTTTGAGTGAATATATACTTTAAAATTTTATAATCTGTATTTTTTTAAATTTCTCCCTATATAGATTATGCATTAATATTTTCAAAAAAAATATTACATCCAACTCAAATTCATCTATTGGATAATTCTACTTATGGTATTTCTATTTATGTGATTTATAAATAATTACATAATCATTATATATCAAATAACAACCAAGACCCTTCAATTAAGCACCATTGTAAATGAAAATTTTCCAATTTTTGAAGGAAAATACATCACTAAAGTATTAAGAAATATTGTTTTTATTTCTCGAAAACATTTATATGAATCATTTATCCAAATTAATTTACCTCCCTTTTTATTTAACATGTTTAGTGGGATAGATAAGTGATAAAAGTTTTCAAAAATCATCTATATAAACCTAATAATCCTAGAAAGTTTCCAATATTAGTGCAATTTATCAGTCTTGTACACTCTTCCACCAAATTAGTTTTTTCATGATCAATTGTTATGCTATATTTTGAAATAATATACCTATGGAATGAAATATATTATAACCAAAATTCATATTTTCCAAATTTTCCATACCACTCCTTTTCTATTATGGTCTACAAAAAAATCCTTATAGGCTTTTCATGATCTCCATAGAGTTCAGAATATACCAAAACAATATCAATGAATACTAAGATAAATTTATCTAAATACTCATGGAAAAATATATTCATAATATTCATCAATATAATTAGTATATTTTTTAACCCAAAAGGCATAAAAAAACTTGTGATGTATTTATCAAGTATGAAACACTATCCTCGGAATGTTATATTAGTTCACTATCATTTGATGGTATCTTAATTTGAGGTCAATCTTTGAAAAATAATAAGTGCGCTAGAGTTGATCAAAAAATTGATCGATATAAGGAAAAAAATATACTTTTTATTAATAGTAATGTTATTGATTTATCTATAATAAAGGAAAAGCCTCATAGAATCATACTTATTTTTAACAAAAAAGATAAAATCACCCAATCTATAGTGTGTGGACAGATATACCCCTTATTAAGAAACACTTGTGACTACTTTTTAAACTCTATAATTTCTATATAATTATTTTGATAAGGGATTTTTAAATTTTTATTTCCATTATGTATTAATTCAATAAAAAAATTCACCTCTCGATTATGGATAAAACTAGTAGGATAAATGGTAAATACATCAATATATTCATTTAAAACTAGTTCATCACTAATTTTAACAGTTTATTTATTTTCAATGATATATACAAGATATCTTTCACTCCCATATTTAATCTATTTTCCAGCTTCTTGATATGTTATCAAAGGTATGGACTCATTATTATAGACAAATAAAGACTCATTTTGAAAATTGAATATAACATCTTTTTCGTTATTATCTATCTTAGAAGGATAAAATAAAAAGCTAATAAAACCCAGAATAACATCAAACTCTACTAAGGATAAGAATACTATATTTTTAAGAAAACTCATATGACATGTGATAATGTGATGGTTCATATAATTCTATGTTTCTTTAATACTTCCACTATGAGTTCTTGCCAAAATTTATATCCTAAAATATTAAGTGGTTATTTCCATTTTAGTATAAAATTTATTATAAATAAAATGATTAATGGACCATTAATAATAGAAGATATTAAAATAATAAAATTATAAAAGTAATGTATAAGTTTCCACTTTGATTGATGTTCCATCATTCCCTAAGGTAGAAAAAAAATTATTTTTCTAAACCCATCTTCTTATGATTCAGATGGTTAATATTCTTCATTATTTTCTTCATATACATATCAGCATAGTTACCCAACTCATTATAATTATAGAATTTTACAATTAGTTCATCATTTATCATTTGACAATTACCTTAAAAAATTTCTTTAAAGTCACTATCTGAATTTATAACCATAGAATAATGGTATCACTTCCCTAATCATATCAAACATTATTTGAAATTTATTTTACAACATTAGGAATATTTTGGGGTATTTTCTCCATATTGTTTTCTTGACTGATTATCTATTTCTTTCCATATTTACTGCTTCTTGATCTTATTGTTAAGAGGTATATAAGTGTAAAAAAGCTCCCTCTGAACATTCTTATCATATCTAACAACTTCTTCATAGATTTTAAATTTATGATATTGAAATGATATTTATTAACATAGTTGCATACTTGTGTAAAATATATCAATTGTAATCTCATAGTACAAAATGAAATTCAGTTCATACCTGGATAATCAAGTGATATTTTCTTTATAAGTGGTAACTGAGTCATCATCCCTTTATTTAATTCTACAAATTTCCTTTCCATTCTAACTGAAATAAATTTACATAAATATTTCTCAAGAAAAAATATCCTTAATTATTATTTACTATATGATATAAATTTCCATTTTCTCTTATTAATTATTAAGTAAAACACACAAAAAATTGGATTAAATTTTTAAATATTAAATAATAATAGTTACCTTCTGATTCCTTGAATATTCCTTAATATTAAATATATTATCTAATTTCATTATCCATCATTCCACTTTCATTGGGTCTGAATATCCACCAAATATTGGAGGGTTCTATTTCAAAAAATAAAATTATATCAACATAATCTTTTTTGGATAATCTTTTTTCTCTCTTACATAAGTTAAAATGATTATTTCCAATATTAATTGAGTTAAAACATCCCCAAACTACTATACTCCAACTCTAATCATCTAGTTTTGTTAGTTCAGAAGGAAATCATGCTCGTGATCCCTTCATACCTCATCCACTGTTTCTCTTAAATAAAAAACATTCTATTTAGATATGGTTTATACGAAGAAACATAAAAATAAACATATTCATTCGCTTTATAATATTACAATAAATTATAATCTCTTAAAAAATTAATGTCATTCATCACTCAACATTTTTCTAGACTATTACTTTGATACCAACTATAACACCTAATAACATAATTGACCCATAATAATGTGTTTAATAAAAAGGATTTTACATTACTCTATTCCCATAATATTTTTTTTAGAGCTTAATATAATTTTGAAAATCTTAAGATAACAAAGTGTACATATCCACATAGTTCACATTTATTCCATAAAAATAGGATCTTAAATCTTCACCCCATATTTTATTCAAGAAACAATTCCTTTATTTAACACCTTAAACCACTGATATAATATTTAACATATTCCTTAAAAATCCTTTGATCCTATGAAAAACATGTAAAAAATTTGGTTGAGAACAAAAATCTCAGTATGGGATATACAAATAAGGGAAATTAAATAGTCCGGTGAAAAAATGGAAACCCATAAAAATGATTACATTTTCACAATAAACATTGAGTGTATAGAATAAATCATAATCATATGTTAAAATAAAACACCTCTAAAATTAAAAATTTAAAACCAATATAAATCCTAGAAAGCAATTAAGGTATCTTGGGAAAACAAGAGAACCCCTGAAAATTAGGTTTCTAGAAAACAAGCTTTATATTATTAAAATATCAAATAAATTCTTCTTAAAATAAAAATATTTACATTTAAAACTAATCAAAAGATTATAAAGACCATGTACAAACCCTGGTACATTATATTTATTAACCTTGATCACTCATGTTCTAACCATATGGAATTACTAATAATGAATTAATTCCAATCATCATTTCTCTAATGAATAAATCATTGCCCAATGAATTGGGGAGTTATATCCCAAACTCACCCATCATTATAAAAAAACTATAAGAACCATTAATTAAAAAAAACATATATAATATTTCATTTTTTTCATTATAACATTAATTTAAACCCCTAATCAAAATCACTTTCTATCATCTCATAAAAATACAGCTAAATATCCTTTTTATTGACAATACTAAAAAGTCCTAAAATAATCATAATAAGATATAATTTTAAAAACCATGAAAATTATATTTAAATTTTTACAATTAATATTTAATTTTATGGGGAGAAAATGTCTCCATGTGGTAAATATTAAAAAATTATTTTTTGGTTTGGTTAAAAAGAGCCAGAGGTGACCTGTATGAGAAATGTTAAAATGATTAATTTTTAAAAAAAATAAAAATTCATGTATATTAGCAAATGACTAAAAAACAGTATATTATAAATAAAAAATATAAACAAATTTATGAACATGGTTTTGGAGCTAAAAGAGTTCAAAAGAAAACTTTCGACATGTTAAAATGAGGTTTCAGAGAAACATCTATTACACTGAGTCTTGTTATACTTTGTACGTTATCTAAATACAGAATAATAAAAATATATTAATTATATAATTTCTTAAGAACCTATTTTATGCTCATTTACTTATCATTATTACTTTTATATCACTTATTATCATGTTTAATTTTAAAAAAAAATCAGTTAAGTTTTTATCGAACATTTTGTGGTTGTTCAGTCAACTTTGGTTTGTTAATCGTTGTCAAAAGAGGTCAATGATCCATCATCTACATAACCACAAAAATTTTATAATATTACCAGTTATAAAATAAATATACTTTTAAACGCATCTCTATAGGGTGGTCTTGAAAAATGGAAAACATCATTTCATGGTGGCGGTAGTCAGTATGTAAACATGAGCAATGTTTTCACTTTTCTACTAGATGAAAAATAAATAAATTTGATTAATTTTTAACATTATAGAATAATATTAATAGTTTAAATATCATTTTTATCCATTAGATCTGTCATTATGTTCATCTATATGATATTTTAAAGAAAAATGAAATGTATTGTTCATGGAGGAAGTAATCTGCACGTACACATGAGCTACGTTTCCATTTTATAATGGATGGGAGAGTTAGAAGTTTGGTAATATATTACATTTATAGAATCAAAATTATATCATAAAATAATTTATATCCATTAAATGAATCTTTATAACCATTTTTTGGTTCTTATTGAAAAACAAAACACATCACTTTATAGAGGCGGTATTCCTAACGTACACACAAGTTCTATTTTCAATTTCCATAAGATGGAAATGAGGTATAAAATAGTTGGTCCATAAAAATAACAACAGTTAGGTATAATAAATATACTAATGTTATTATATTATTATTATTAAAATATATTCTAAGGAAATAGAATAATAAATTAACTTGAAATAACTCAGTTAAGACTTATACCTTCTCCTTGGATATTTTCCATTTTCGTACACCTTAATAATTAACGTATTGGATATTAGGTGCGACCAAGACCCATAAGACATGGTAATGATATTTTAGTATGTATCTTTATAGATATTTATTAATATATGGTTCCCAAATTTTTTATAGAGGTTTTAAGATGAGGTTCGATTTTATAAGTTAGAGGAGTGGAGCCCTTGTAATTATTAAAAGCATGTAAATATAATAAACGCATTTCTCATGTAAATTAGATAAAATTTAGTCCAAATTTAAATATAAGATTTTTTAATGTATAAATACACTAATAAAAAATTTAGACAATTATTTGTGTTATTAGAATCCATATCTCTTAGTTTAACCCCCCCCCCCCCCCACCCATCTTTAACCATTTAAACCCTTACCATGAGGACAAACATTTACCATGGTAACAATTAATTATGACTAAAAATGAAAGTTAACCTCGAAACAAAATTTTGAAATTATTATTAAAAATATTAAATTCATCTTAAAATATTCAATTTTATGAATTGGTAAAAATCATTATTAATATAATTTCTCAAAATGCAACAATAAACTCTTTTTAAAAAAATCCATTTCTATACAAACAAATGATTTTAAAACAAAATTATGTTTAATGTTGATTCACATGGAATTAATTGGATTAGTTTAAATAAAAGAATATTTATTATAATTTAAAACCAACCCAAACTGAAATAAACCTTGATTAAAATAGAAGAACCAGAAATCATTTTTATTTAAATAAAAACATTAATTAGATTTCCAAAATTTCAAACATAGATTTATAAGTTAAAAACTATAATTTTAAAAACATTATATTCATTCTTAAATATATATTTCTTATAAAATAATTTTTTCATAAACATTTAATGCATTATTATATCATGATAATATGATAAAAAAGATGATATTAGTAAAATATGAATTATTTACTATTCACCAAAAAACAACAATTTTAGAAAAATAACATAACATATATCTTAATATTAATTTCTCATGATGATATAAAAATTAATTCTATTTTATCAATTTAAATTTCCAAAATTAATAAATTTAACTTCTAAATAAAACCATATATTATATGGAAAAACAATTTAGTTAAATAAAACTACTATTTTTTCAATTGAACAATTACAATAAATTATATATATAACTATGATGAATGTGAACCCAATTATATGAATACATATAAACTATAAAATTGATTTATTTATAAGAGTATGGAGGTTTTCACACATGATGAATAATTATTCACCGTGTTACATACATTAAAAACCTAGATCTATTATCTATTTGGTGAAACGTTCACTCTATTTAGAGATCATAAAAGATTGAAACACATATTTTCATAATGGGACATGAACTTGAGACAATGAATTTGGATATAATATCTTTATATGTTCAAATTTTAATTGATGTATATTCATTGGAAATGAAGCTCGGTGGAAGATTCATTAACTCCTAAATCATCTAAAAAAGAGGTTATAGAATTCTAGGACCAATAGAAGGTAATGGGGTAAATTACAAACATACACTTGAAATGTCTTCATTAGAATAAGGTTACAGTTTTGTTTCCTTTAACTCTAATTATAGACTTGGTTAAACCATTCAATAAGGAAAAACAGTCATACAAATATTTTCTTATGAATAGGTTGAGCTAAAATTCTATGGACACCATCAATAGATGCTCAGAGGATAAAAAAAATTTATGGTTCATTCATGATTTTATTTTGGATCCTCTATCTTTCTAATAGAATATCCTTTTTACTTATCACCATTAGAAATGTGTTATCCACTCAAGTACTCCGAAAATTCATAGAGTAATGAAGGACCATTTCTAGTCGTTGGGATAAAGGGTAAGGTCACACATAATGTTACAAGATGTCTCACTTATCAATAATTAAATTGAAAACAACAAAAAACATTTGGAATTTTTGAAATCATTTCTTATACCTTTATGTAAGTGAGATAAAATTCCTATTGACTTTTTCACCAGTCTATCAAAAACAGTTCAGAAGCATAAAATCATTTAGGTGTTCATGGACTGACCCACCTAGTTAGAACACAGCATTCCAATTCATGAGACTAACATAGTAGATAAATTGGAAAAGAACTAGATCTGATAAGTTATAAAATAGAATGGTTTACATATTTCTATTATCCCTAATAGAGACCCTAGATTTACCTCATGGTTTTTTTATTCATTAAAACATGTACTCTTAACTATGATATCTAAGATAACAACATACCATCCACAAAGGGATGATCGGTTAAAGAGTATGATTCATATATTGGAATACATTCTTAGAGCCTGTGTGATGGACTTCTGTGTTCCACGGGAAGACCATTTTCATTTTTTTTATTTTTATTTTAAAAATATTTATCTTTCCATAATACATATGGACCTGTATGAGGTATTATATTCTCATCCATACAAATCTCCACTTTTTTTGGTAGAGACTATAGAAATATCATTTATTGGACCAATCCTTGTCCATATGATTATTGACAAAATACAAATGATGAGGAAAAGGATGGAAATATCCCATATCTATTGGAAATCTTATATATATAATTGTTGTTTCCCATTATCTTCTAAAGTGGGAAATCATATATTCTTGTAAGTCTATCCTAGGTTGGGTAATAAATGTTTGGGTAATCAAGAGAAATTTCCTCCTTAGTACATTGAACCTTTTAAAATTCTATATCATATTGGTAATTTTTATATTATCAAGCTCTACCACTTTTATTTTTCTCAATTTATAATGTTTTCTATATATCCTAATTAAATAAGTATCATCCATAACCTACCCATGTGATTAGTTTGAACTATGTGACTCTATACTCTGATGGGGCTTTTGTTCATACCCCCATTCATATTTTGG
This sequence comes from Viscum album, assembly GCA_963277665.1. NCBI lineage: Eukaryota > Viridiplantae > Streptophyta > Magnoliopsida > Santalales > Viscaceae > Viscum > Viscum album. The sequence continues at coordinate 204,535,129 of OY728121.1, forward strand.
AAAGGTAAGACAAGATATTTCAAGGGAGATATATATATTGGGTGTGGGTTGTAATGACACAAACATTAATTATTGGAAATTACTCTTGATCTAATTAAATTAATTATTAAGGATACATAAAAATTATGCACTTCCTTGGTTTTATGTTTTTGGATTTTAAAATACCATTAAGAATTGTGATCATTTCTAATATTGTCATTGAACATTGATCACATGATTAGTATAAATATAGGGCTTTAACAAATATAATTTACTCAGATAAAGGAAGTGATGACCTAATCTAGTAGACTTTCCCCATAAAAACCACATTTGTTAGAGCTTTTAAAGGAGGTGACGTCATTGGGCTTCACTCTTGACCAAGCCCAAGATGAGCTTCAACATGTTAAGCTCAAATAGAACCTTGCCTATAGGAGAAGTGGAGGTTGATATAGATTACCACCCGAGTGATGTTATCCAAACCACCCCAAGAGTTTGTCACGATCACACACCTTACCCTTAATTCTTATGGAGGTGTTATAAGGGGTTATGTAAAGATACCCTAGTAATATTATTATGTACATTATTTTTTTATAGAAAATATACATTCATTGTATTATTGTTACATTGTAAATAATGTTTAATCCAAAAATAGTATTTTTACTTAATATTCAACTATGAAATATATTTTTATGTGTTAATGGATTTTGGAATTAAATAATATTTTAATAAAATATTATTACAAAATTACTTTGTATTAAATATAAATGATCATATGATTTTTTTGAATGCAATTGTGATTTTTGTTAAGGATTGAAATCAATTTCAATCAAAACCCATGAATTTTAGATAAATGTCGGTTTTTATTTAAAAAAAAACACATACTTAGAAAATTATTTAGATAAAATTAATATTATTTTTGGAATTAGGATGTTGAAATTATCCAATGGTGAATTTTTCATAATATTCTATGAGAGTCAAATTTTTGGGTAAAAATTAAATACATTTTAATTATATAATATGTTTTATGACATAATAATGACAAAATAGTGAAGTAATAAAATAATATAAATGTTTTTTAGGCCAATATAGGTTTTACCATTAATATAATGTGGTTTCAGGTTTGTTTGATTTATTTTACAAAGCCTAAGTGGACCCTCCAAGACTTATAAATCATTTTATCTTTTTAAAATGATTTTATTGAGAGTGTGACTCACCTCCACATAAGAAAGCCTAATGTTTTAAGAATTTCTACCATTGACCATATAACATATTTTTTTCCACTCCCATTTTTCAAAAACCATGGTATGGTTTGTGGTTTTGATTAGTTTAATGTGTGGGGTCTAAAACCTAAATAATAAACAATTACCTCTCTTTTCCAATATAAAACCACCCAAGATCCCACTTAATCTTCACTAAAATCCTTTGGAGTTCATCCAACCTCTCCCGTACTCTCTCTAGAATCCCCCTAAGGTGCCCCAACCTCCCAAGAAGCCTCTCGGAAGCCCCTCCCAAGCCTTTGGGATCACACTTCCAAGTAAGGGATTTCACCCTTTCTCATTTTCATCCATGTTACATAATGTTGTTATACCCTTATAATTTCTATTACAAATGTTGGGGTATGATTTATCACCTCCCTTATACTTATCTCCTTATGTTTTAATTATGAGAGACCTCGTTCCCCTCATTAATTCCTCCCATTTACACCTGTTACCATGCCGAAATTCTGTAAGGGATTTCCCTCTCATCATTTACATTCAAGAAATTCTCTTGTATTGTGAATCTAAATTCCATTAAATATGTTGGGAAATTTATATATATGATCCCCTTACTTTATATTTCATGTACATATGATGATATTCCCCTTTATCTCTCATAAATGATTTTTATGAATTCTTATGTCAAGTTGTTATGTTGTCGAAATTGCATTCTGATTTTCTAAGCCAAAGTCATTGTGTAGTGAATACCATGTTCAGTTCTCTATCAATGGTATTCACCATTATGCACATTTACTTATTGATTATATAGTTTCATTTATTAATTCTCCATTCCTTTATCGTGGAATAAAAGGCGATGTTTAATGAATCCATGTTATATGATCCATGTGGCACACTTATGCATGAAATGAAATGATTAAGAAGGGTTCTCCCTGATAGTGCTCTGATGCATTAGGTAAAGATTGGTATCATGATATGTCAAGTGAAATGAGGGTTTACTCATGATAATTACATTGACATGATGGTTTACTCATGCTTTGTGTGCAATGAGCCTTGGCTCATGCTAACATCATATTAAATATTGTTGCCACATTTCCATGTTATGATAATCATGTTATATCATGCCTTTATGTTCATTTTTCTTTTATACTCCATTGATATTCCTATAGCCTAACATGTATTATATTATTCATTGTATGCCTTGTTTAGTCCATTTTTTGGCTTTATATCTCACCCTTTTCTTATGCATGTCCTCAGGTTATCCCATGCAATGCTAAGTATGAGAGAATGTAGTGGTCATGTAAATAATATTTTCAATAAAGATGTTGTGTTTCATGTTTTAAGTCTTTATGTAATTTTCCTAAGCCCCAAATACACTATACCTCTCAATCTCCCATGTTTTATCAAGTGAAGAGTTTATGTAATAAATCATGTTTAAGTGTGTAACAAAAAGTAGGGTTGCTATAGTTGGTATTATAGGGAGGTATAGTTATTTTTGTTATTAGGATTAGAAACTCCTAGTGAAGCCTTAGAGATAAGAATAAGGATAAGAAAAACATCCCTAAATTTTGGGGAGTATTGAGTAAGTTGTTTATTAAAATAATTCATCCCTGTATGGATACGATCAGGTATTGGTGGATCTGGCACAGATGTACCTAGGAGTGAAAACTCTGAAAAGGAGTTTCAGGCTTGACCCAGGGTATCCTGGTACATGAAAATGGGTCTTTCTGTACTCTTGGTTATGACACTCCTATGGTATATTATTTGGTAAATTCACAAGATTAGTATGAACCATTGTTAAGGGAATAAAAAATCCCACTAATAATAAATGATGGGAAGTAGATCATGGATAACATATATTGAATCATATAGATTAATAAGTAAAGGAAATAAAAGTAATTTATATTTCATCCATATTTTTCTTTGGATTACCCATTATGTGTTACCCCTAACATTCCTTTATTCCATCCAATGGTCAGTAATAGGAGGACTCGGGCTAAAAACCAATGCGAAGATCAATGTGATAACAGTTCTAATGAGATTCCCAATCCAATGAGAGTGGGATTTGTGAACTTTGTCATGATACACTTTTATTTAACTAAAAATTTTTATAGAAACATGTGTCAAGAGGAACGTTCAACCCCCCACCCCCCATAATAATGAACAAGTCACAATCGAGAGCTTCATGAGACAAAGGCCTCCTACTTTTATTGGATCATATGATCCCTCAATTATCGAACAATGGATCAAATCTATTGAAAAGATATTATCCATCCTTCGATGTTCCAAACAAGAGAAGTTTCTTATGGATTATTATCATATGGAAGGTGAAGCTGATCAATAGTGGACATTGATCAAAAATATGGATCCTGGGGAGGAGATCATGGCGTTGTAATGTAAGGATTTCTGGAAAATGTATTTTGAAAAATATTTTCCTCACACCCTCCAACTTAACATGTAAAGGTACTTCCATTCCCTAAAGAAAAAAATAAGATGAATTCATCAGAGGATATGATGCAAAATTTACAAGGCTTGCACGATATGCCTCTGTCTTTATCGTTACGCTTGAATGCAAGGTTGACCGCTTCATTGGAGGGATAAAACCTATCCTACAGAAATCCCTAGTGATCCGTGACTTATAAAGCTATAAGAAAATTTACTGATGTCCCCTAAAAGTTAATATGGATATCAGTGAATATCAGGGGTATCATGGGGATAAGAAGTGTAAGGTGGACTTCAATTCTGGAAGTCTGATGGATAAATCCAACGGTGCTAAGAAAATCCAGCACCCCACTTGATAAAGGTGTGGAAAGAAGAACCTTGGCAATTTCTTTAAGGGGATAAGGAAATGATTTAGGTGTGGAAGAGAAGGTCATGTCTCCATTAACTACCTGCAAGAAAAACCCACGGCAGCGACACAAGAGATGAATGCTCCATTCAACCCTCAATGTGTTGTTCATTGCTTCAACTACAAAGAACTAGGGCACCTTGAAAATTAGTTCCCTAATCCATGGGTTTTCGGAGGCAACCAACAACCTTCAGGGCTACAGGGGAGAGCTTTTTCCATCACTACCTCTAAAGTGAACCCCGAAAATGAAGTAGTGATAGGTACACTAGTTATTCATTCAGGAATAGCGAATTTGGTTTCTGATTCTGGTTCTATGCATTCTTTTATATCCCGAAAGTTTAGTAGAACAATACCAACACCACCACAAATCATGGAAGTAAAGATGTTGATGAGTATAGAAAATGAGGAAATCATTGCATCCCATGAATCTAACTCCTCCCATGTCATAATTTGTGGATTGAACTTCCCAACGAACCAGATCATGCTCCCTTTGGTGTAATTTAACGAAATTATTAGCATGGATTGGCTTTATCTATATAGAGCTGGTGTAAATTTTTATGAGAGGGAAATCACTCTCCATATAGAGAATTTACCCCTAATTATATACAAGTTCAAGGAGGAGGATGAATCTTCTTTAGCACCATCATCTCAAGCATGGATATTACTGCCTTTTGATCACACATATCTAGCTCAAATGATTGATTCTAAGGAAGAAACCATCCTTAAAGACATGCCTTTTGTTAGGGAATTCACTGAAGTGTATTTCGAGTAATTTTCTGGCCTTCCTCCTAAAAGAGAAGTTGAATTCTCAATTGATCTTATACCTGGGGAGTTTCCAGCATCAATGACTCTATATAGAATGGTTATTTTGGAGCTTGACGAGCTGAAGAAAAAACTACAGGATAATATTGATAAAGGGTTTATACGCCCATGTTCTTAACCATGGGGTTCACTAGTCATCTTCATAAAGAAGAAGGATGGGTCAATGTGCCATTGCATTGATTATAATTATCTCAAAAAAATCATGATAAAGAAAAAGTATCCTCTTCCACAAATTGAAGACTTGTTTGATCAGCTAAGTGGAGCACAGTACTTATCCAAGGAGGATTTTCAGTCAGGATATTACCAAGTAAGGGGGAAGAACAGGATATCCCCAAGACTGATTTTCATACAAGGTTCATGCACTATGAATTAATTGTAATGCCTTTCGGAATCACTAATTCTCCAGAAAACCTCACTGACATGATGAATAGAGTCTTTAGAGATTACATTGATAAATTTGTGGTAGTCATTATTGATGATATTCTAATATACACCAAAACCAAGGAGGATCATGAGGAGATTCTAAGAACTATACTAGAGACCTTGTGAAATGATAAGCTTTATGCATAGTATAGAAATTGTGAGTTCTGGATGAACGATGTCTCATTCTTGGGTCATATAATCACAATAAATGGGGTATCAGTGGATCCCTCCAAGACAGCTGCAATTGAGGGATGGACAAGGCCAACATCGGTAATGGGTGATGCAACCAATACTCATACCATCTTGGAAATGGGAGAACATCACCATGGACTTTGTCACCGGACTTCCGAAGACATCCAAAGGAAACAATGCTATTTGGGTTGTTGTGGATCATCTTAAAAAGACTACACACTTCATTGAAATTCGGTATAATTTCTCACTGGATCAACTGATAGAGATATACATCAGAGATGTGGTAAGGATTCATGGAGTACCACTATCTATTGTATCCGATCGAGATCCAAGATTCACCTATATATTTTGGAAGATTCTTCAACATGATCTGAATATTGAGATGAACTTCAGTAAGGCCCATCATCCTCAAACTTCTGTCTAATCTGATTGGACTATCCAAACACTGGGAGACATGTTGAGATCATACTCAATGGAATTCAAAGGATGATGGGATCAACATCTCCCTCTAGTCGAGTTCTCTTATAATAATAGTTTCAAATCAAGATTCCAAATGGATCCTTATGAAGCCTTGTATGGAAAGTGGTGAATAACACTGGCATGTTGGGATGAAGTTGGGGAGAGAAAACTCATAGGTCCGGAAATGGTTGAAGAAATGGTGGAGAAGTTTAAGACCATCGAGCATACCATTAAAGATACTCAAAGTAGACAAAAGAGATATGCTGATAATTTTTGACAAGACCTCGAGTTTGATGTCAGAAACATGGTATTCCTTGGCATATCATCGTGGAATAGAGATATGAGATTTGGCAAGAAGGGAAATATTATTACAACGTATATCATCCCTTTTGAAATCATTGATCTCCTTGGAGCAGTGACATATTGACTAGCACTCCCACAGAACCTATCTCAATGACATGAATTATTACATGTATCACTTTTCATGAAGTACATACCTCTCCCATTGCATGTACTCAATCCATAGGTGGTACCATTAGAGAATGTCCTCTCCTATGAAGAGAAGACCATGAAGATCTTACATCATGGTGAAAAAGTTCTATGAAATAAGATAATTCCCCTCTTCAAGGAGTTCTGGTGAAACCAAAAGTTTTAAGAATCAATGTGGGAATCATAGGAAGTATTGAAGCAGAGTTACCCACATCTATTTTAGTGTGGGAAAATGAAGTTTCGAGGGAGAAATTTTTTAAGGGGGGAAGATTTTAATGACCCAAACTTTCATTAATGTAAAGTCCTCTTGATATAATTAAATGTATTATTACGGATAAATAAAACTTGTGCACTCCATTGGTTTTATGTTTCTGGATTTCAAAAAACAATTAAGAATTGTGACCATTGATAATATAGTCGTTGAACATTGATCACATAATTCGTATAAATATAGGGCTTTAACAAATCCAATTTACTCAGAGAAAGGAAATGATAACCTCATCCAGTAGACATTCCTTGTACGAATCCCATTTGTCAGAGCATGGAAAGAAGGTGGTGTCATTGGGCATTTCTCTTTACCAAGCCCAAGCTGAGCTTCAACGCGTTAATCTCGAACGGAACTGCCTACAGGAGAAGTGGAAGTTGTAAGAGATTACCACCTGAGGGATGTTATCCAAGTCACCCCAAGAGTATGTCATAATCACACACCTTACCCTTCAGTATTATATGGGTGTTATTAGGGGTTTTGTAATGAAACCCTAGTACAATGATTATGAACATTATTTTTGTATAGAGAATATACATTCATTTTATTATTGTTACTTGGTAAATAATTTTTATATCACAAAGAGTATTTTTAGTTAACAATCTATTAAGAAATATATTTTGATGAATTAATGGATTTTTTAATTCAATATTATTTTTAATAAAATATTAGTACTAAAATAATTTTTATTAAATATAAATTATCATATAATTTTTATGAATACAATTTTTGTTTTTATTGAGGTTTGAAAGCTGTTTTATCAAAACCCAAGAATTTTTTATAAATATTGGTTTTTATTTTCAAAGTAAAAAAATAACATATTTAGAAAATTATTTAGATAAAATTAATAATTTAATTGGTATGAGGATGTTGAAATTATCCAATGGTGAATTTTTCACAATTTTCTGAGACAGTAAAATTTTTGGGTAAAAATTAAATAAAGTTTTATTATATAATGTGTTCTATGACATAATAATGAACCAATAGTGATTTTAAAAAATACTATAAGTTATATTTTCTACCAATATATGATTTACCATTAAAATAATGTGATTTTAGGTTTGTTTGATTTACTTTACAAAGCCTTAGTGGACCATCCATGACTTATAAACCATTTTATCTTTTTAAAATGATTTCCTTGAATGTGTGACTCCCCTCCACATAAGCAAGCCTAATATTTTAAGAAGATTGGACATTTTAATTATAAAATATTTTATTCCAATACCCTTTAGAAAAAACCATAGGCAAAAACCATGGGATTTTTTGTGGTTTTGATTAGTTCAATGTGTAGGGTCCAAAACCTAAATAATAAATAATTCTCTCTCTTTTCCTATATAAATACATCCAATCTCCCTCTTCCTCTTCACTAAAACCCTTTGGCGTTTGTCCATCCTCTGACCTCCTCTCTCTATAATCCTCCCAAGGATCCCCAACCTCTCAATAAGCCTCTCTCAATCCCCTCCCAAGCCTTTGGGATCACACTTCAAAGTAAGGTATTTCTTCTTTTCGTATTTTCATCCATGTTTCTTAATGTTTTTATACCCTTTTAATTTCAATTAAAAATATTGTGGTATGATTTCTAACATCCTTCATACTTCCCTCATTATTTTTAAATTATGAGATACCTATTTCTCACTCATTAATTCCCCCCATGTGCACCTATTTTCATGCCGAAATTCTATAAGGGATTTCTCTCTCCTCATTCATATTCAAGCAATCCTTTTGTATTATGAATATAAATTCCATTAGATATTTCGGTAAATGTATCTATATAATCCCTTTACATTACATTTCATGTACGTATGATGAGACTCTCCTTTCTCTCTCATAAATAATTTTTATGAATTCTTCTATCATGTTGTTGTGTTGCAGAAATTGCATCATGATTTTCCAAGCCAAAGTCATTATGAAGTGAATACCATGATCATTTATCAATCAAGGGTATTCCCCTTTATGCACATTTACTTATTGATTATAGATATTTATTTATGAATTCCACATTCCTTTATTTTGGAATAAATGGTTATGTTTAATGAATCCATATTACATGATCAATGTGGCACACTTATGCATGAAATGAAATGATTAAGAAGGGTGTGCCCTGATGTGCACCAATGCATTGGGTAAAGATTAGTATCATGATATGTCAAGTTCAATGAGGTTTTACTCATGATAATTCAATTTAAATGAGGGTTTACTCATGATCCACGTTCAATGAGCCTTGGATCATGCTAATATCATGTTAAATGTTGTTGCCACATTTCCATGTTATGATAATCATGCTATATCATACCTTTATGTTCATGTTTCTTTTATGCTATGTTGATATGCCTATTTCTTAACATTTATTATATTATTGATGTTATGACTTGTTTAATCCCTTACTGGGCTTTATAGACCACTCATTTCTTATGCATTTCCTCATGTTATCTCATGCAATTCTAAGTATGATGGAATGTAGTGGTCATATAAAGGATGTTTCCAATAAAGATGTTATGTTTCATGTTTTATGTAGTTATTTAATGTTACTAATCCCCAAATACAATAGACCTATAGATCTCCCATTTTGTATCAAGTGAAGAGATTATGTAATAAATCATATTTAAGTCTGTAAAAAAATCGGGGAAATTATATGGGTGTTACGGAAACATGGTTGGGTTTAAAAGGAGATTAAGAAAGATAAAACTTTATTCATGACCAATGGAAAATGATTTTCCAAAATTCTAATAACTTTCATCTATTTAAGGATGGAATTTCAAATTGTGGTGATAATTTAACTCCACTAGTTTGAGGTATTTTATTATTTTATATTTTTTTGAATTATGAAATGGTATTATGGTTAAGGGATGTACTTGAGGGTTTTTTAATGTTTTGGAGCGTTTTTTGAGGTTACATGGTTTGTGTGCGGTTGTGGGTAAACTATATAGAAGACTTAGGTAATAATTCTAGAGTATTTGGGAGAATTTGTAAAGGATGGTGATTGGAATAAAATTTTTAAAAACTATGCGGTAACCGTGTGGCCTCATAAATGTTTTGATAGTGATGATTTTCATAGTTGATACATAGTTTTCCAAAATATAGAACCCTAACCTGAATCACTGGGTTTTGTAAGATATGAGATACTCTAAGCTTAGGTGATATCCTCTATACATAAATGGATGGAAAAAAATTAAAAGTTTTAATGCAATCATTGGGTGGTGATTTACCCTAAAACAATACAGATTTTTCTAAACAATATCAACAGAATAAAATTGATATGTTTTATAATATAAAAACAAAAAAATAATCCAATGATATAATACTACAAAAACATAATAAGATTCACATCATTAAAATATACACAAACAATTCTATATCCACAAAGATCCAAAACAAATTATAGAACCTAGGGCATCAATATAGCACCATGACCTACTCCATTATAATATATATCTAAGCTCCAACTCCCAAACAACAAGATCATAAAATCAATGTGGTTCTCTAGTAATGTATGAGACCTTACCCCCACCTATAACATTATAAACAAAATATTCATATTCTCCAAGGTTCATATTAAAGATGTGATTATACAGCCTACTATCAAAACCCTTAGTATTTAAACACACATCACTAGAACAAGAACAAGTTAGAAAGAATTGTATAACATCCCACCTTTTTATCACATAAACTTTCATTACATTATACAAAATCGAGGATCTTTAAGGTAGTTTCTTGGAAACCCGAAACATAATACATGACAACATAAAACATTCTTCTTAAACACTTGAAAGGCTTATTCAATGTTCATCCTAAGTTTATTATGGAATCTCATAACCTAAGAGAATACATCAGAGGAAAGGGTGAGCAGAAGGCCCAGTAAGGGAAACAAGGGAAACATTTTACATGTGATCTTGAGATACATCGGAAAGACATGAAAAATAACTTTAAAGCATGAGAAAGAGATCATGAGGCATATCATAATAAAAATAACGTGTTTCATAACTTGAATATGTGGCTAAAAAATTTAACATAGACAATAATTTCTGTTTCACCAAGGTCCATCGCCAAGGTGTCATTAAAATTTACCAAGGTTATTCACCAAGGAATCGTTAAAAAAGTCATCTCTAAAGATTAAGTCTTTACCCAATGCATTGGAGCGCTATCAGGGTGCACCCTTAAATTCCCCTTTTATTATCATGTGATCCACATATATCATCATCAATCATTTCATTAAAAACCCATATATCATAAAATAAATGGGTTTCATTTCATAGTCAACACATTTTAAAAACTACTTTAAAGACACTATCTTTATGACACTTTAATCCCACGGAAAAAGGAAAGTGGGTTTTATGAATGTAAGTCCCAGAATTTAAAATAGAAATTTTTGATATATATGTGAAAACCCCTATGGAAGAAAGATATTTTAGTATTCACTTAACAAAATAAAATAATTTCAGGGAAAAGAGAGAGACATTTTGAGACGAAAATTCTGCAGCATAACGGCTATGTTATAGGGTTTTAGAAAATACTGAAAAGAGAGGGGACATCGGTCACCCACTCATAAATGATCCATAAAACAGTATAGGGATGGGATATAAATAATATAATAACATGGTAATGAAATTTAAAAGACATACGATATGAAATGAAAAACATTGAAGGAAGACAAAAATAAGATTTCTCTTATGACAATTCGGCAGCCTAATGGCGTCACTTAAAACCTGAAAAAAAAATGAATTGGTGAGATCAAATAGGGTATCTAATCATATGAACATAAAATATCAGTATGATAGATATAGAGATCATTATCCAACATAATTAAAATGAATTTTAAATACTTTACATGAATGTAGAACTTTGAAAAATGAGAAGGGTAAAAGAATCCCTTAAAAATTCGGCAGCCTAACGACGTCACTTAAAACATGAAAAAAAATGAATTGACGAGATCAAATAGGTTCTATCATCATATGAACATAAAATATCAGTATGATATATATGGAGATCACACCCCAACATAATAAAAAGGAACATGAAAGACTTGACATGAAAATAGATCTTGAAAACGAGAAGGGTGAAAGAATCCCTTAAAAATTTGACAACCTAACGGCGCCACTTAAACATTATTAAAATGAATTGATGGGAGAAATAGGGGGTATCTCATCATATGAAAATGAAAATGATAGTAGGATGAATATAAAAGAACATCCTCCAACATAAGAACATGAAGCATAAAATAAATGACATAAAAGAGAGTACTTGGAAAGAAAGAGAGAGGTAGGATCCCTTACCTTAAAACATAACTCTTAAAACTCGAATGTTGGGAACTTGAGGACTTGGGGGCACCTTTGAAGGACTCTTTGGGAGGAAATGAGACCAGATCTTAGTTGGGGGAGAGTTTTGAGTGAAAACTAAATGAGGAAAGGGTGGGTATTTATAGGGAAAGGGAGGTGATACTTTAATAATTTCAAGGGACACCTCACAAGTGGTTTTCTCAAAACCATGGGCTCTCCCATTGTATTTCCCATGGTTTTAGGCCACATGGGGCCCCCATACAATAATTCATCACCTTTGGTCGGAAAGCCCTTAAAATATTTCATGACATCATCATGATGCAGTCATGATGTCATTAAACATACCGAAACCCTAAAACTGTATTTTTACTATTCACTGAAAATTCAACATTTTTCGAAAACTCCCAAAAAAATTTCTTCACATAATATTGATGCCCTGATTTCAAAAATGAACTCTATTTTATGAAATTAATTTTCTCAATTTTTTTAATTTAATTTTTATATAAAAACACTATTCACCTAAAATTCATTTTTTTCAGAAAAATCCCCAAAAATTACCAAAACATAATATCGATGTTCTGAATTCAAAATTAAATACCATTTTATAAAAAAAATTCTAAATATTTTTAATTTAATTTTTCATTAAAAACACTATTCACACGAAAAAACTAATACTTTACTAATAATTTCTAAAATAATTATTTACCAATTTTATTGAATCACACTACTTAATCAAGGTGCCTAAATTATATTAATACTTTCTTTAAGTGAGATTACTAATCCATTTGGTCACATTACTAACCCTAAGCATAAAATCACTATTAATAATTTATTATTCATCAAAAAGTATGTTGATCTTATTAGACTCTAAATTTCTTACTGAACACATTTGCAGAAGACCATTTTTTGAAAATCATTACACATCATTAATTATTTAAAATTTACAAAAATATTTTAAAATATCCTTTTTTCAAAATACATCAATAAAATACATCCTATATTTATCTGGACACTTAAAATTCACAAACTTCACCATAAGAAGAAATCACAATTTTTATTTATCAAATGACTACACAAAGTAGTTTCGTTCTCCTTAAAAATCCCCTTATAACCCCAGCATTGGAACTAAATGTAAGGTGTGCTAATGTAACATCCCAAGCTTCTATGGTACGCTTCTCTTTGAATTATGTGATAGCGTGTGTTGTACGCAACACCGAGTTCTAACACACCATAACCAATCAAACTAGCCGTTATGAATAGTAATACCCACTTTTTGAAATTATATATATTTTATATTTCAAAATATACATCATTTTTGGATTCAGAATATCAAATTTAGCCTAAGGTGAAATTTTGGTACTTTTCAGATAACTTTAATATTTTGATGAATAGTGAAAATTACTAAATTTTAATTAAAAACAACTTTTTTAATCAAAATAATTTATAGTGATAAATTATGAATTTGAATTGTTTTAAAGTATATTTAGAATATATTTTTACCATTTAATACAATGTTGGTCATTGGACATAATTTCACAATTAAACCGAACATAAACAAGTATCAATCTTTTGACTGTTATTATCTCTTAAAAACACGCTTTTTGTTTTAACAACGGGAATTAATTTTAAATTAATTTTTTCCACTTCTGTGTTTTGAATTTGTAAAAATGGATTCAATGTTTTGAATCAGGATGTTCAAATTGTGTAAATAGGTAACTTTTATTTTTAGACATTTTGAATAATTACTTCGGTAAATATTTTATTTACCATGGTTAAGGGTAAATCCGGTAAATAAGGGTTAAAAAATAATATTATATTAATACTAAATTACCCTAAAACGTGTCCTAGACTTATTGGTGGATACATTTTCGACCATAGGCATATTTGGGTCGATTTTGGGACCCCATGGAGCCACTTGTAGGTGATAGGGACACTTTATTTTAATTAAGTTAAAATGAATACAAAAATGACACAAGCATATATCTTTTAGAAAAACAATTTTTACATAGGGTTATATATGTTGGATGTTAGACTATAAATATTCATTAGAAATTTAAAACTATTTCCTAAATAATGATATTTTATTTATAATTTTTAGACATTAAATAATTTAATTTATTTATGACACAATGATGATGCAGTAATTACCTAATCAATGAAAAATTAGAATAATTGATATTATAAATACCCAAATAAATATAATTTGAGACTTTTTATGAACTAAACTAATTTTATAGGTTAATATGACATGTTAGTATTTATTTAATTAACTTTTTTTGAAGTAATAATTCTTTTATGAGTTTTAAAAAAATCAATTATTGAAGAGTGTCAAAATTGACATAAAAGAGTTTTTAAAACAAATATTATATTATTAATTGATATTAAATTCATAAAAATATAATTTTCGTCTAAGAGACTTATATAATGATATGTGAATCATTAATGGACCACTTGGGGGTCGCTTGGATATATATGGTAATTTTATTAACCATATAATATAAAAATACAAAGAGACATTGTAAAAGTGAAACTAATTAACTTAGAGTTAATACTTAAAGATAAGGTTAATATAAGTACCCAAACCTGTCTAAATTATATTGGTTGAGTGTTTTTAGACCCATACCCACCTTAAAATTTAAATAATCCACTTCTGATACATTATAAACCGAATATGAATTTATTATAAATTAATATATCTAGATTTTCCAAAGGTGCCCCTCACCCCTCTTATAAAAGGGAACTCCTCCTTCTCATTTCTTCACACCTTCAAAGCCTTTTGGTTCCGCCAAACTCTACCCAAATACTCTCCCAACTTCCCTCACTACAAACTAGAGGCCTTATTTTGATCAGAAAGCCAACCTAAGGATCCCTTTTGATCAAATCAAAAGGAAGAACCCGAAGAAGAGGTAATGATTTCACCACCCTTTTCCAAGTTCCTTTCTTCTTCCACTTCTTCTTCCATTGTTATTAACATTATAAAATAATAACTCCAGTATCATATATATACTGTGATGTCATTATAAATATGGTACAACCATATTCAGTATTCTATCCACCCTTTGAATAACATGTCACCATACATGCGTACGTACGGCTTACCGTCTCCACGTCGTGGTGTAATTATTATTCAATATATTATTATTTGGATGGGTATAATAATGATGTGTAACTCATGTAAATAATAAATATAACATGTTAATGATTCTGTATATATGATATACCATCCATTTATATATTATTTTAATATCAAAAGAATGATATTGTCACTCGTGCGTACGTACGGACTACCGTCTCCACGAACGCGATGAGATTCATTCTCCATCGTATCCATTCAAGTATAATTATCATTTTCTGATTTAAAAATAATGTTTAAGGACTTTATATCATTCTTTATATGAATAATATACAACCTATCCATGAAAAACATGGCTTATGTAAAAAAACATATAAAAGAAAACGAGTAAGTTAACACCCGAAATGACGATAATACTAAGATATTATTAACAAAGCAATGTTAAAAGATCATATATGATATCATATGAATGTATATGATTATTTTATAATTTAATAATAATTATTTCACTATTATACTGGAGGTTAAACTACCCCAACCAAGGAAAAGTACAAGGTAAGGGTTATTTCACAATCTCTTCATTATCCGAGGTTGTTTATACATAATAATCTACTGGGATCTCTTTATCATCCACATCCATGTTTCTTAAAAATGTATTTCAAAACATTTTTACTATTAAAAATAATATGGGTTTAAGTCATTTATACCCTTTTTTGACTTTTTATAAGAGTTTTATAAAGTAATCTTTCCGTCGTTTTCCAAACAAGGTGCTTTTTAACCTTTTCGACAGAATTATGGTAAGAATGTTTTTTTAACTTATACGGCAGGTGCGGTTATGTTCCGCCGTTATAAAATCGTCGAAGCTTCCCTTGCAATCTTATAAGAATATTTTCAATGAAAATGTTTTATTTTATAAATATATGACTCTTAAATGATTTCAAAATAGAAAGAGATATTTCTCTAAAAAGAGTTTTGATTTCATCTATGTCAACATCCTTTGATTAATTTTACGCTTATTTGAAGTTGATTTATTATGATACAAAACTTCTATATTGTATTAAAGGTTTTGTGATATGTTTGACTATGGATGTGCTATTTTTATACCGTTCATAGTTTATGGTGAAAGTATTGACATTTTGTATGCTAGTTTTAATACGAATGTTTATGTTATGTTTAAACCTTTTCATATAGGAATTCATTTGACTTAATATGTGATGGGTGGAGCTCTCTATAGCTCCTCAATGCATCGGTAGGTCTCATGAGACAAACTATTGTCTTGGCACAAGGCATTGGAAAAATCTTATTTGTAGTCTTGGCACGAGGCCTTGGCTATGTGGTTATGATAATCTGGCATTATGCATTCCATCATTATGAAAGTGGTTATTGATATTGCATGTGATTATTCGATTAGTAGAATATCCATGTGAATAAGTAAATGACATTATTTCAGTTTACTTTGCCATACTATGTTGAAGTTCAAGTTTAAAAGGCTTTTGTTTTAGTTATACATTTCCTTAAATGTTTATTCTTATTTATAAAAGTTTCTACTATATTGTTATCCTTACTGGGCATTTGAGCTCACCCATTTTCTATGTTTTATTTTTCCCAGGAATTGAAGAAGTAAATTATGAATGACCTGCAGGGATATTATGTGGGGATATGAGTGTGTATTATGGAGACAATATGTTGTTGTCATAGTTTTTCACTTTATGATGTAATGTAAGACTTATGAATATATCTACTGTTTCCAAAGCTACTAAACCAATTGGTCTTTCGAGATTTGATCTTTCTTGTGATCATGTCAATGTTATGTAATAATGCACTGACTCTAGGTAACTAGGGTCGGGGCATTACAGTTGGTATCAGAGGAAGTTTAGTACAAACCTTGGAAGCTATATTTAGATAAACTCTTATTAGAGCACGTAGACCTAAGATAAACTTTGAGGATTAGTATAGAAGAAATTCCTAGAATTTTGGTATTATAGATATTTTGTGAGTTTTCCGAGAAATACATCCTTGTCTGGATACAAGCAGGTAGAGGCAGCTCTGGCACAGATATACCTAGGGGTAAAACCCAAAAACACCGCTTTGAGCTAGACTCGAACGGGAACTGGTGTACGACAATGGGCCTTGCTGCACTCTTGGATACGACACTCCCGGGGGATATGCTTAGGATAACTATCATTTTCTTTAAAAATTATTATGAAGGGTTTATGAGTATATAATTCCTCAAAGAAAACATTCTTATCATTATGGATTATATCCATAAATAGTTCAATTTATGTTAAGTGTTTTATAAGTATGGGATTATGTATTTTGATTCATAAACTGATCTAGTTTATGTCATTATTTAGAAATGGTGCCTAGTGGAAGAAATGGAAACCATATCAATGCACGCACTCCATGTAGGGATTTCCCTCCTGCTCAAGATAATTATAGTGGAGCTGGTGATGCAACTGGTGCCAATCAGCTAATCACCATACTGGGACAACTCACTCAGGTTATGAATAATAACCTTACCCGTATGGAGCACCCTGATCCGTAGCATGGAGGATCAATGTTAGATCGATTCATGAGGCAACAACCACCAACGTTCAATGGGAGTACAAATCCCTTAGTAGCTGAGCAAAGGATAAATTCCCTAGAGAAAATATTTCAGACTTTAGGGAGTAGTGAAAGGGAAAAAGTTGTCATGGCAGTTTACCGCCTCACTGGAGATGCTGATCAATGGTGGTCATTGATTCAAAACACGAAGGAAGATGATGAAGTATCAAATATGGAATGGAGGGAGTTCAAAGATCTGTTTTTAGAAAAATACTTTCCTCGCGACCATCGAGCAGATATGGAAAGGCAATTTCTGAGTCTGAGACAGAAGGAGGATGAGAATGTCGCAAAGTATGAGGCTAACTTTACAAGGTTAGAAAGGTATGCTGGAGATTATATACATAACCTAAGAAGTAAGATTGATCGTTTCTTTGATGGGTTAAAATCATTTCTCCATCGAGCATTAGTCTCACAATCCTTCTCGTCATACAAAGACATTGTCTCATGTGCTATCAAGACCGAAAAGGAATTCTCTAAGTCTTATGACTTTAAAGCAAAGAAAGAGAAGAATAGATCTGTTGATCAATCTGGGAATGGAAATAAGGGGAAGAAGGGAAAGGTTGAATATCCATCCTGTGGTAAATGTGGGAAGAAACACCCCGGTACTTTCTTGAAGGGAATTGGAGTCTGCTACAAGTGTGGTGAAAAAGGCCACCAAGCTCGTGATTGCAAGGGGAAGAAGGAAGCTACCAATGTTCAATGCTACAATTGCAGGGAGATGGGGCATTATAAAAATGAATGTCCTAATCGTCAGGAGAAATTACCTCAGAAAAGGCCAAGGGATCAGGTCCAAGATTATGTTGTCACTATTGCTGAGGTAGAAGCTCCGAAAGACGTGGTGGCAGGTAATTTAATGGTTTCCTCAAGTTTAGAAAATGCATTATTTGATTATGGATCATCACATTGTTTCATATCTTCCCAATTTTCTAAAAAAATTAGATATTTCCAGTTTGATTTAACAAAGGAGTTGTCAGTTAATACTCCTAAGGGAAGTATCATTGCAATAAAGTTTTGTGAATTAGTCCCCATTAGAGCACATAAATGTTCTTTATCTGCTGATATCATCGTCATACCTATGATTGAGTTTGATATAATCCTCGGTATGGACTGGATTTCGGACTATTATGCAAAGATTTATTGTAAGAAGAAAGAGGTTATGATTCTTGATGATGATGATAAGGAACACCTTATCTTTAAAGTAGAATCATCACCGCCTAATTCTTATCTAGATCCACCCCCAGTAGCTCAACTAAATTCAATTATTGGGGAGGAAGAGAATGAAATGACTATGGGTGAGGAAAAGAATGTTCAAATAGAAGATGTACCTGTTGTGAAAGAATATGGAGATGTATTTCCGGAAGATTTACCTGGACATCCTCCAGAATGAGAAGTTGAGTTTTCCATTGATTTAATTCCTGGATCAAGGCCTATATTGAAGACCCCTTATAGAATGGCCACTGTAGAATTAGTCGAACTAAAGAAACAACTAGAGGAATTGAGTAATAAGGGATTTATTCTCCCTAGTGTTTCTCCATGGGGAGCCCCTGTTCTTTTTGTTAAAAAGAATGATGGATCTATGAGGTTATGTATTGACTACTGGGAGATCAATGCTATAACGATAAAGAACAAGTATCCCCTACCTCGCATTGATGATTTATTTGACCAACTGCATGGAGATAAATACTTTTCAAAGATTGACCTTCGATCTGGATACCATCAGTTGTGTGTGAAGAAGGAAGACATTCTGAAGATAGCATTTCGAACCAGGTACGACCATTATGAGTTTACTGTAATGCCTTTTGGATTGACTAATGCACCCTCTGTATTCATGGATCTAATGAATAGAGTTTTCAAGGAGTATCTCGATGAATTTGTGGTGGTATTTATTGATGATATCTTGGTATACTCCAAAATCTACGAAGATCATGAAAATCACTTGCGCATTATCTTGAAGACTCTGAGAAGGCATGAATTATATGGGAAGTTTAGCAAGTGTGAATTCTGGCTTCAGGAGATTTCTTTTCTTGGACATATTGTCTCTAAATATGGAATCTCTGTTGATCCTTTTAAGACCAAGGCAATCCAAGAATGTCTAGAACCTACGATTATAACTAAGGTATGTAGTTTTATTGGTTTGGCAGGTTATTATCGACGTTTCGTCCAGAATTTTGCCCGATTGGCAAACCCATTAACGAAGCTCACACGTGAAGGGGTTAAATTTGTTTGGACAAAAGAGTGTGAATAATTTTTCGAAGAAATGAAAAGAATATTATTCAATGCTCTTATATTGACTCTACCATCGGGTAATAATGGGTTCGTTATTTATAGTGATGCATCGAAGAAAGGACTTGGTTGTTTCCTTATGTAGAATGATAGGGTTATTTCCTATGCATCACGACAGTTGAAAATTCATGAACAAAACTATCCTACTCATGATATCGAGTTAGTAGCTGTGATCTTTGCTTTGAAGATCTGGAGGCACTACCTCTATGGTGAAAATGTGAGATTTATATTGATCACAAGAGTTTGAAGTATATTTTCTCACAAAAAGAACTCAACATGAGGCAAAGGAGATTGCTTGAATTACTCAAGTATTATGATTTCATGATACACTACCACCCGGGGAAGGCAAACAAGGTGGCAGATGCTTTGAGCAGAAAAGATCATGGAGTTTTGAACAATATGAGAATTGAAAGGGACCCAATTTTCATGGATCTAGTGAAGATGGACATGGGAATAACCAGTGAAGGAGAAACATCAATGCTTTTTCAAATGGTTGCCAAACCATCATTACTATAAAGGATTAAGAGTTCTCAGACTAATGATGGAGAATTTCAAAAGAAGATTAAAGCTGTGAATGATGGGAGATTGAGATATTTTGTGTATGAAAATGGAATTTTGAAATTCGGGAAGAGGCTTTGTGTTCCCGATATACCTGATATAAAAATGGAATTGTTGGATGATGCTCATAGTTCCAATTTCTCTATACACCCTGGGAGCACCAAAATGTATAGAGATTTGAAGGAACATTTTTGGTGGGACATTATGAAGAGGGAGATTGCTGATTTTCTGTCAAGATGTATGGTTTGTAAACAAGTGAAAGCTGGAAGGAAACACCCTGGAGGAGTCATGCAACCTCTTCCCATACCGGAGTGGAAATGAGACAATATTACGATGGACTTTGTCATGGGGATACCAAAGACTCCTAGAAGGAACGATGCAATATGGGTTATTGTTGATCGTCTTACCAAGTCAGTACATTTTCTTGCTATAAGAGAAGATCTACCACTGGAACGTCTAGCAAGAATATATATTAATGAAGATGTGAGACTTCATGGAGTACCCCTATCGATTGTTTCTGATCGTGATCCCTGTTTTACTTCAAGATTCCGGAAGAGTCTTCAGAAATCCCTGGATACTGAACTTCATTTGAGCACTGCCTACCACCCTCAGACAGACAGAAAATCAGAACAGACTATTCAAACCTTAGAAGACATGTTGAGATCCTTCTAACTTGACTTTTAGGGTATGTGGGATCAGTATTTACCTCTGGTAGAATTTTCCTATAACAATAGCTTCCATTCGAGTATTCAGATGGCACCATATGAAGCGTTATACAGAAAGAGATGTCGCACACCAACCTGTTGGGATGAACTTGGTGAAAGAAAACTTGTAGGTCTAGAACTGGTGTAGGAAATGATGGAAAGGTGAAGGTAATCCAAAATCACATCAAAGCAGCTCAAAGTAGGCAGAAGAGCTATGTCGATAATCGAAGGAAGGATTTGGAATTTCAAGTCGGTGATCATGTTTTCCTGAAGGTATCTCCATGGAAGGGAGTCATACATTTTGGTAAGAAAGGTAAATTGAGTCCCAGGTACATCGGACCTTTCGAAATTCAAGAATGAATTGGGGTTGTAGCTTACCGATTGGCAATGCCTCCAAGTCTCTCCGAAGTTCACGATGTGTTCCACGTATCTCTGTTGAGGAAATACATGCCTGACCCAATGCATGTACTCACCTATGAAGAATTAGAACTAGAACACGATATGTCTTATTGTGAAGAGCCTGTCAGGATTCTTGATACAAGATAACAAGTACTGAGAAACCGGACGACGCGTCTGGTAAAAGTTTTGTGGAGAAACCATAAGATAGAAGAGGCAACGTGGGAACCCGAGGAACTTAGGATGAAGAACCACCCGAGTCTTTTCATGCGATAATATTCTAGAAATTTCGAGGATGAATTTATTTGAAGGAGGGGAGAATGTAACACCCCAATCTTCTACGGTACGTTTTTCTTTGGATTATGTGATAGCGTGTGTTGTACGCAACACCGAGTTCTAACACACCATAACCAATCAAACTAGCCATTATGAATAGTAATATCTACTTTTTGAAATTATATATATTTTATATTTCAAAATGGACATCATTTTTGGATTCAGAATATCGAATTTATCTTAAGGTGAAATTTTGGTACTTTTTGGATAACTTTAATATTTTGATGAATAGTGAAAATTATTAAATTTTAATTAAAAACAACTTTTTTAATCAAAATAATTAATAGTGATAAATTATGAATTTGAGTGGTTCTAAAGTATATTTAGAGTGTAATTTTACCATTTAATACAATGTTGGTCATTGTACATAATTTCACAATTAAACCGAACATAAACAAGTATCAATCTTTTGATAGTTATTATCTCTTAAAAACACGCTTTTTGTTTTAAAAACAGGAATTAATTTTAAATTAATTTCTTCCACTTATGTGTTTTGAATTTGGAAAAATGGATTCCATATTTGGAATCAGGAAGTTCAAATTGTGTAAATAGGTAACTTTTATTTTTAGACATTTTGAATAATTACTTCGGTAAATATTTTATTTACCATGGTTAAGGGTAAATCCGGTAAATAAGGGTTAAAAAATAATATTATAATAATACTAAATTACCCTAAAACGTTTCCTAGACTTATTGGTTGATACATGTTCGACCATAGGAATCTTTGGGTCGATTTTGGGACCCCATGGAACCACCTGTAGGTGATAGGGACACTTTATTTTAATTAAGTTAAAATGAATACAAAAATGACACAAGCATATATCTTTTAGAAAAACAATTTTTACATAGGGTTATATATGTTGGATGATCGACTATAAATATTCATTAGAAAATAAAAAGACTTCCTAAATAATAATATTTTATTTATAATTTTTAGACATTAAATAATTTAATTTATTTATGACACAATGATGATGCAGTAATTACCTAATTAATGAACAATTAGAATAATTGATATTATAAATACCCAAATAAATATAATTTGAGACTTTTTATGAACTACATTAATTTTATAGGTTAATATGACATGTTAGGATTGATTTAGTTAAATGTTTTCGAATTAATCATTCTTTTATGAGTTCTACAAAAATCAATTATTGAATACTGTCAAAATTGACATAAAAGAGTTTTTAAAACAAATATTATATTATTTATTGATATTAAATTCCTAAAAATATAAGGTTCATCTAATAGACTTATATAACGATAGTTGTATCATTAATGGACCACTTGGTGGGTCTCTTGGATGTATATAGTAAGTTTATTAACCATATAATATAAAAATACAAAGAGACATTGTAAAAGTGAAACTAATTAACTTAGAGTTAATACTTAAAGATAAGGTTAATATAAGTACCCAAACCTGTCTAAATTATGTTGGTAGAGTGTTTTTCGACCCATACCCACCTTAACATTTAAATAATCTACTTTGGAGCCATTATAAACCGAATATTAATTTATTATAAATTAATATTTCTAGATTTTCCTAAGGTGCCCCTCACCCCTCTTATAAAAGGGCACTCCTCCTTCTCATTTATTCACACCTTAAAAGCCTTTTGGTTCAGCCAAAATCTGCCAAAATACTCTCCCAACTTTCCTCACTACAACCTAGAGGCCTTATTTTTATCAGAAAGCCAACATAAGGAGCCCTTTTGATCAAATCAAAAGGAAGAACCCGAAGAAGAGGTAATTATTTCACCACCCTTTTCCAAGTTCCTTTCTTCTTCCATTTATTCTTCCTTTGTTATTAACATTCTAAAATAATAACTCCAGTATCATATATATACTGTGATGTTATTATAAATATGGTACAACCATATTCAGTATTCTATCCACCCTTTTAATAACATGTCACCATACGTGCGTACGTACGGCTTATCGTCTCCACGTCGTGGTGTAATTGTTATTCAATATATTATTATTTGGATGGGTATAATAATGATGTGTAACTCATGTAAATAATAAATATAACATGTTAATGATTCTTTATATATGATATACCATCCATTTATATATTATTTTAATATCAAAATAATGATATTGTCGCTCGTGCGTACGTACGGACTACCGTCTCCGCGAACGCGATGAGATTCATTCTCCATCGTATCCATTCAAGTATAATTATCATTTTATGATTTAAAAATAATGTGTAAGGACTTGATATAATTATGTATATGAATAATATACAACCTATCCATGACAAACATGGATTATGTAACAAAACTTATAAAATAAAATGAGTAAGTTAACACCTGAAACGACGATAATACTAAGATATTATTAACAAAGCAATGTTAAAAGATCATATATGATATCATATGAATGTATATGATTCTTGTATAATTTAATAACAATTATTTCACTATTATACATGATTTTAACCTACCCCAACCAAGGAAAAGTACAAGGTAAGGTTTATTTCATAATCTCTTCATTATCCGAGGTTGTTTATACGTAATAATCTACCGGGATCTCTTTATCATCCACATCCATGTTTCTTAAAAATGTTTTTCAAAACATTTTTACTATTTAAAAGAATATTGGTTAAAGTCATTTATACCCTTGTTTGACTTTTTATAAGAGTTTTATAAAGGAATCTTTCTGTCGTTTTCCAAACAAGTTTCTTTTTAACCTTTTCGACAGAATTAAGGTAAGAATGTTTTTTTTAACTTATACGGCAGGTGCGGTTATGTTCCGCCATTATAAAATCGTTGAAGCTTCCCTTACAAGCTTATAAGAATATTTTAAAAGAAAATGTTTTATTTTATAAATATATGACTCTTAAATGATTTCAAAATAGAAAGAGATATTTCTCTAAAAAGAGTTTTTATTTCATCTATGTCAACATCCTTTGATAGAATTTTACACTTATTTGAAGTTGATTTATTATGATACAAAACTTCTATATTGTATTGAAGGTTTTGTGATATGTTTGACTGTGGATGTTCTATTTTTATACCGTTCATAGTTTATGGTGAAAGTATTGACATTTCATATGCTAGTTTTAATACGAATGTTTATGTTATGTTTAAACCTTTTCATATGGGATTGCATTGGACTTAATATGTGACGGGTGGAGCCCGCTATAGCTCCTCGATGAATCGGTAGGTCTCATGAGACAAACTAGTGTCTTGGAACAATGCCTTGGCAAAATATTATTTTTAGTCTTGGCATGAGGCCTTGGCTATGTGGTTATGATAGTCTGGCATTATGCATTCCATCATTATGAAAGTGTTTATTGATATTTCATGTGATTATTCAATTAGTAGAATATCCATGTGAATAATTAAATGGAATTATTTCATTTTACTTTGCCATACTATGTTGAAGTTCAAGTTTAAAAGGCTTTTGTTTTAGTTATACATTTCCTTAAATGTTTATTCTTATTTATGAAAGTTTCCGCTATATTGTTATCCTTACTGGGCATTTGATCTCACCCCTTTTCAATGTTTTATTTTTCCCAGGAAGTGAAGAAGTAAATTATGAATGACCTGTAGGGATATTATGTGGGGATATGAGTGTGGATATTGGAGATAATATGTTGTTGTAGTAGTTTTTCACTTTATGATGTAATGTAAGACTTATGAATATATCTACTGTTTCCAAGGATACTAAACCAACCGGTCTTTCGAGATTTGATCTTTCTTGTGATCATGACAATGTTATGTAATAATGCACCGACTCTAGGTAACTGGGGTCGGGGAGTTATAGCTAAGGTGATAGAATCTGAGGGTGGCTCGGCCAAAATTGCACGAGTAGTAATTTCTATCAGCTTGAACTTCTCACGAAGGCAATTCCGTTCTAGCTTCACATGATGAAGTTCAGCTTGGGTTTGGTCCAGAGAAAAGCCCAGTGGTGCTACCTCCTTTACAAGTTCGGTTATATGGGATTCGATCAGCCCAAGACTACTGGATGAGGCCGTCGAATATTCTTTCTATATTAATTAACCAGGATCACTTGTATTAAGAGAAAATAAACACAACATTTATTTTCCAACAGTAATATTGACCAATGGCCATATAACAGTCGAAACCTAACTGTCTCATTTTAATTATACTCATGTTATCAAATGAAACGGTTTTGTTGAGTATAAAATAAAATAAGACACAAAATTAGGAAAAAAGATTAATTCAAATTTTCGGGTCGTTACATTCTTCCCCCCTTAATAAATTGCATCCTCGTAATTTTTAAAATTGGGCTTGGAAATTTCATTGAAAGTCCCACATCGGAAAAGGAGTCAGTAAAACTATTACTTTAAAAGAAAGATTGGGAAGTAAAAAGGTCACCCGAGTTAACCCATACTTGGATTCCATGTATAAAAACATGGACATGGAGGAGAAAACAAAGGGTCAAGTTCTGATGGATAGTGATAAAAAACATGATTAGGAGAAAGTTAACAACAAGAAAATCACAAACTTGTGATGGGTTAAACTGTCCTTGATTACCCAGTAGGAAACATAACCCAACAATGTTTTTGTTTTTGTTCCTTTTCATAATTTTGAGGAATTCATTTACTATATAGAAAAAAAATATAAGGAAATATACCTACCTCCAAGTAGAGTTTCATCCTTTAATAAGTTTCTACCAAAACTAATCTTTTCTCCAAACAAAGAGTATTCAAAACTACTTGGTCTCATCAAAGCACAAGAATCATCTTCTAGAGAATCACGTAGACCACAAAAGAATAACTATCTATATTTAAAAATTTATCCCAAAATATAAAGGTTAAGATAAAAAACTCTTCAAAAAGAAAGAACCTCATAGGAAGGGAAACTACTTTTAAATCTTTAAAATTCCACGGTACTACCCAAAGTTCATCATAGACCTTTCCATAAATAAATGTCCTTAAAATTTCTCAAAATAAACCAAACTAGGATTGAAACCCAAATATAAGAATGATTTAATAACGTAGTCTTCATAGATAAACTTTTTCATTCATCTCCAAACAACATCAACCACTCTTATCGTCTTATAACAAAAGTAACTAACCAAATCACATTCTCCCCAAGATAGGTTAATCATTTCCATAAGTTACCTAAATTACTATAAGTTCACCTTAAATTCATTGATTCTTCAAAATATAAGTCAACCTTTTCTCCTCAAAGAAAATACCATAGTAATCTATTTACCTCGATCATATAGGGTTCCTAAAATAGTGAACGTCTTCCAAAATAATAATCATTTTTTATTCCCCTAATCATTTTTTTTCAAGAAGAACAGCTTCAAAACATCAACATGTGATACAAAACAATACATGTTTTCCTTAATGATATAAAACCATCTTAGGTAGTGACTCGATGTTCATAGATAACATTAAAGATATGCTCATAGAGAACAAACTAAAATACAACATGACATAGACAATTATTGCAAAGAAGTTGTATGTACTTTAGTCATCATGACTCATCTCAGCATAGGAATTTTATTTTTCCCTTGTCCTTAAAGATTTTTTATGCTCATCAAGCTTCTCATCCCTTCCAAGAGATAATTTCCTTGTATAATGTACAACTTTTCCACATTTACGAAATTTAAAAGTATAAGGTACATTAGATTGAACCTTATCTATATTCATCACATTATACATTTTTTTAAAGCAATTGGTTACTTTATGCCCTACCACCCCACACTTAAAACATCTCCCAGTTCCTTTTTGACATTCTCCTTGGTGCCTATTCCCACACTTTTTTCACAAAGGAAATTGGGTCTTCTTTCCCTTATCAACTTTATCAGATGAACATCCTTGATACTTCGTCTTCTTCTTCCTTGATGAATTTGGGCATTCAACTAGGTACCAATTATTAATTGTGTTTTTTGATAGCTGGTTTGGCATAATCACAATATGTTCAACTTAATCTCTCGTCATCTCTGTCATATTAATAGTTCAAACATCACATTTCCTATCACATTGGTTGTTGGGACATGTTCTTCTATTTCCCGCTTTTGACTAAGAAAAGAAAGTATAATTAGGGGATTAAATACTTAGCCAATAATCATGAAAAGGAAACTTCAAGAATATAAGGATAAACTTGTAGAATAAAATTATATCCTAACTTGTGATCCCCTAGGATCCAATCTAGGTTATCCATGATAATATATTCTTATATGAATCTTTACTTTATTTTATCTTTGTTCCCTTAATATGGTTCATACTAAGCTTATGAATTTACCAAAGCATATCCCTCAAGAGTGTCGTAACCAAGATTGCAGCAAGGCTCATTGTCGTGTACTAGTTCCCATTTGAGTCTAGCTCAAATCGGTGTTTCCAGGTTTTACCCCTATGTACATCTGTGCCAAAGCCACCTCAATCTGCTCGTATCCAGACAAGGATGTATTTTCCTGATAAAACACTTACCCAATACTCACCAACATACCAGGAAAATTTCCTATATTTAAAATTTGATATAGGATTCTTCCTAAAGTTTTCATATCCTAATTTACACAAATAACAAAACCATCCTTTGATACCAACTATAACAAACTGCCTTTTTATCACATAAACTTTCATTACATTATACAATACCGAGGATCTTTAAGGTCTAGTGTCTTGGAAACCAAGAACTTAATACATGACAACATAAAACATTATTCTTAAACACTTGAAAGGCTTCTTAAATGTTCATCCTAAGTTCATTACATCATCTCATAACCTGGGAGCATACATCAGAGGAAAGGGTGAGCAGAAGTCCTAGTAAGGGAAACAAGGGAAACATTTTACATGTGAACTTGAGATACATCATAAAGACATGAAAAATAACTTTAAGGCATGAGAAAGAGATAATGAGGCATATCATAATAAAAAAACGTGTTTTATAACTTGAATATGTGGCTAAAACATTTAACATAGACAATAATTTCCATTTCACCAAGGTCCATCCCCAAGGTGTCATTAAAAATTACCAAGGTTATTCACTAAGGCGTCGTTAAAAAAGTCATCTCTAGAGATTAAGTCTTTACCCAATGCATTGGAGCGCTATCAGGGCGCACCCTTAAATTTTCCGTTATTATCATGTGAGCCACATATATCATCATCAATCATTTCATAAACAACCCATATAGCATAAAATAAATGGGTTTCATTTCATAGTCAATACATTTTAAAAACTTCTTTAAAGAGGCGATCTTTATGACACTTTAAACCCATGGAAAAAGGAAAGCGGGTTTTATGAATGTAAGTCCCAGAATTTAAAATATAAATTTTTGATATATATGTGAATAACCATATGGAATAAAGAGCTTTGAGTATTCACTTAATAAAATAAAATAATTTTAGGGAAAAGAAAGAGACATTTTGAGATGAAAATTCTGCAGCATAACGGCTATGTTATAGGGTTTTAGAAAATACTGAAATGAGAAGGGACATGGGTCACCAACTCATAAATGATCCATAAAACAGTATAGGGAAAAGATATAAAGAATATGAGAACATGGTAATGAAATTTAAAAGATATACCATATGAAATGAAAAACATTGAAGGAAGACAAAAATAAGATTTCTCTTATGACAATTCGGCAGCCTAACGGCATCACTTAAAACCTCAAAAAAAATGAATTGACGAGATCAAATAGGGTATCTAATCATATGAACATAAAATATCAGTATGATAGATATAGATATCATACCCAAACATAATAAAAAGGAATTTTAAAGACTTTACATGAATGTAGAACTTTGAAAATTGAGAAGAGTAAAAGAATCCCTTAAAAATTCGGCAGCCTAACGGCGTCACTTAAAACATAAAAAAAATGAATTGATGAGATCAAATAGGTGCTGTCATCATATGAACATAAAATATCAGTATGATAGATATATATATCATACCCCAACATAATAAAAAGTAACATGAAAGACTTGACATGAAAATAGATCTTGAAAACGAGAAGGGTGAAAGAATCCCTTAAAGGTTCGGCAGCCTAATGGTGCCACTTAAACATTCTTAAAATGAATTGATGAGAGAAATAGGGGGTATCTAATCATATGAACATGAAAAGGAAAGTAGGATGAATATAAAATAACATCCATCGACATAACAACAAGGATCATAAAAGAGATTACTTGGAAAGAAAGAGAGAGGTAGGATCCCTTACCTTAAAACGTAACACTTAAAACTCGAAGGTTGGGACCTTGAGGGCTTGGGGGCACCTTGGGAGGACTCCTTCGGAGGTAATGAGACCATATATTTTTGGGGGGAGAGTTGGGAGCAAAAACTTTAGGAGGAAAGGGTGGGTATTTATAGGGAAAGAGAGGTGATACTTTAATAATTTCAAGGGACACCTCACAAGTGGTTTTATCAAAACCATGGGCTCTCCCTTGGTATTTCCCATGGTGTTGGGCCACATGGGGACCCCCATACAATAATTCATCACCTTTGTTCGTCCATACCTTAAAATATTTCATGAAATCATCATGATGTAGTCATGATGTCATTAAACATACCGAAACCCTAAAACTGTATTTTTACTATTCACTGAAAATTCAATTTTTTCCAGAAACTCCCAAAAATTTATCTTAACATAATATCAATGCACTGATTTCAAAAATGAACTCCATTTTATGAAAATAATTTTCTAAATATTTTTAATTTAATTTTTAAATAAAAACACTATTCACCGAAAATTCATTTTTTTCAGAAAAATCCCCAAAAATCACCATAACATAATATCGATGTTCTGAATTCAAAAATAAAGTCCATTTTATAAAAACAAGCTTAATATTTTTAATTTAATTTTTAATTAAATAATACTATTCACCTAAAAAAACTAATACTTTACTAATAATTTCTGAAACATTTATTTACCTATTTTATTGAATCACACTACTTAATCAAGGTGCCTAAATTATAATAAATCTTTCATTAAGTGAGATTACTAATCCATTTAGTCACATTACTAATCCTAAGCATAAAATCACTATTCATAATTTACTATTCATCAAAAATTAAGTTGATCTTATTAGACTCTAAATTTCTTACTGAACACATTTGTAGAAGACCACTTTTTGAAAATCATTTCACATCATTAATTATTTAAAGTTTACATAAATATTTTAAATCATCCTTTTTTAAAAATTCATCAATAAAATACATCCTATATTTATCTGGAAACTTTGAAAATTCACAAAAATCACCATAAGAAGAAATAAAAAATTTTATTTATCAAAGGATTACACAAAGAAATTAAAGTCTCCTTACATATCCCCTTATAACCCCACCATAGGACCTAAGTGTAAGGTGTGCTAAGGTGAGAGAATATGAGGGTGTCTCGACCAACATTGCACGAGTAGTAATTTCTATCAGCTTGAACTTCTCGTGAAGGCGATTCTGTTCTAGCTTCACATGATGAAGTTCAGCTTGGGTTTGGTCCAGAGAAAAGCCTAGTGGTGATACCTCTTTTCCATGTTTTGTAAGATGGGATTTGATCGGCCAAATACTACTGGATGATTCCATCGAATCTTCTTTCTATATTAATTAACCAAGATCACTTGTATTTAGAGTCAATAAACACAACATTTAGTTTCCAATGGTTATATTTACCAATGGTCATATAACAATCGAAACCCAACTGTCTCAATTTAATTATACTCATGTTATCAAATGAAATAGTTTTGTTGAGTACAAAATAAAATAACAAACAAAATTAGGAAACAAGTTTAATTCAAAATTTCAGGTCATTACAAATTGAATGTTATATAGGACATAGAAAAGTAAAATAGTTGTGAAAGATGCACATATGAATATTCCATGAAAAGAAATCACACTATGAAGGTCACCCTTGAAATGAATTCACACACCCAATTAAAATGACCAACCAATGGGATATCATCTCATATTTCCACTGAAAAGTCCTAACACATGAGCATAACCCATACCTCCATACCCAATTCATCACTTACTTATATAATCTATAGTACCCCCAAATTTAATGAAAACCAATTCTAATCTAAAAAATTCCCAATATGCATCATGAACACAAGAAACACACACCCATTCCAAGTTCTCACACCTAAAACATTTCATCTAAATTTATTTATCATTCAATTATTTCATTTAACAAAATTTTGTAAAATCCTAAAACCAATAGTTTAAAATCCAGTAAAACTAGAATAATCATCAGGGGTTGTTATCAAGAAACACAAATGAATATTTTTTTTGATAAAAACCACTATGTTTTTGTAAATTTTAAAATGGAGATAAGACACCTTCCTGAAAATATCTATATCTTAGAATATCTTCACAATCATGTCG
The DNA here is from genome assembly GCA_963277665.1 of Viscum album. Classification (NCBI taxonomy): domain Eukaryota; kingdom Viridiplantae; phylum Streptophyta; class Magnoliopsida; order Santalales; family Viscaceae; genus Viscum; species Viscum album. Next base: position 204,567,348 of record OY728121.1, read on the forward strand.
ATATGAACTCTATTTATATTCCCTTTAACATATCATAGTTAAATACTATAAAAATATATATCTCTACCCATATATACGGAAACAAATCCCTTTTTTAGGGTTCCTTTCATGATATAATGAGAATATCTGAAATGATAGGGAGAAATATAACCCTTAACTTTGATTTCATGGGTCCTATTCCCAATAATCTACTAAAATCATCATCTACAATTATGTCAATCCTTAAAACTCTAAAAGGAACTTTATAAGTCAAGATACATAATCAAGTGAGAAATAATTGGGGTTTTCAGACTTAAACTGGGTTAAAAATATAATTTCAAATGTAAATAATTATTTTTAACGATTGGGTTGCACGGGTATTCAAATCATGAGTCAATTATGTGTCTACTAATGGATGAAAACTAGGATTTAATGGTTTAGCGACACTCTTTGGAAAACCATGCACTAACCCTAAAAATATAAATTATCTAAAAATTTAAAAAAATCATGGTTCATGAATTTTTTATTCTAAACTATTCCACAATCATGCGCCTTCCCAGTTTCCCCCAAACTCTCACACACAGATACCTGGGATGTTTCACATAGTTTCTACTGACCGTTCTCTAACCATGAATCCACCAAATCCTTCAGAAACTTATAAAACCCTCTATAACATCCTGAAACTAAAAAAAATATAACTTTAAATTACAGTATAAGATTGTAAAATTCCTCAAACAGATTATTCCACACAAAACATGTAGCCAAACAATGTGTATAATTAATGGGTTCTATAAATTATATTTTTAAACCATTTTTCCCTAGTAACACTCATTATTTATCCAAATGCTATTAATACCAGTAATTTTGTATCTTTGGTCAATTTTGATGATCTCCTTCCCTGTGGAGTCTGATTTTATTGAATGTTGTTACATTCAACATAGTAAATCATAGGTAAGAGTTATGGTTCTCTTTACCTTCATACCCTTCTCATTCACTATTGGAATTTACCCTATAATGAGTCTTCCATACCATATATATGGGTGGGATAATTTTTAATATGATTTACTTATGATTTATTAAATGGATGTTGAGGATATTTGGAGTCTATTAGATATAGGAATGATTCTACAAGAAACACTTGTTAGAGTTAAGTAGCCTCTCTCCCACTTCTCACTTTCTTAGAACATAAAGGATTTTATTACAAAAATTCTCGTGTTTTTATATGGAAATCCTTTGATGACCAGTAATTTTTATTGACTATAAAAATATGGTTTATGGTTTATTCCTATAGTGTATATTGTAAAAAATGTTTAAATATTAATTTATTTCCAAATAAATTTTTTTCAGTGTGATAAATTATCCTCACTGTTTTTCATGTGCTCATGAGGCGTACAATGGATTTTTTGGATTATACTTGGCTACAATACTAATTTTGGGGAGATATGGATTGTATATCCTTGTGATGACTTGGACCTAGAGTATGGGTTTCCCCATTTTTTATACTATTCAGTGGACATATGGGATAGGAAATATATTATTTGGGTTTATAAATGTGTGTGTGTGTTTTTCATGAAATAAGTGGCCTCTATAGTGTGGGTTACATTCATTGCTCCAAAATTTATTTCTCATATTCTCATTCCTAATACACTTCTTGGATTTTAAGTATATATATTTATTATTGTAAAAACATTTATTCATTTTATATTGGTGCTCATGGGAATTGTTATGTATTTCCTACTAGGATTCATACTCAACCCCTATATATACACCTTTTTGTATATATAGATATTATTTATCATGATAAAGTTAAGGGGAATATGTCTACTTTTCTAGTATAGATTTTTTATTTTTTTTCATGTCCATTAGGTGGTGGATCTTGTAGATGGTCTTGTAATATAGTTGTCCAGGGTTCCACACTTCTGAAATAATGTCTATTTTTGTCTTTGGTTTTGAAAAATTATGTGTTATACAGTTTCATGCAATAAATTTGGTTGTATTCATATTAAGTTCTATCAACATGTATGGTTTTATATAATGAGTCATATTTATATATTGTATTTTTGTTGGTGTTCTATTGCATATTGAGTTGTGTATATTGGTAAATTCTACCACAACAATATTGTATACCTTGGGCATTTATATCCAACCACTGGTTTTTGAGGGATAAATTTAAGGTTACTGGAGTCTCGGTCCTACCCTATCCAATACTTCAGTGTTTAGATGTCACAACACACCATGGATTGGTGAAAAAAATCCATGGAATTCATTATTGTTGGAGGAAAGGTAAATAAAAAAGAAGAATAAATGCCTGAAGAAAACATGAGGATTGACTTGGTGGAGAAAATTCCTGAGAATCCATTTTAAATTCCAAGAATAAGGATGATGCTTCTAACTAATGCATAACTAGTTTTTCAATCCAATTTGAAATGAATCGAAAAATTTAGAGAACACAATAAGAGGAATATTTTAAAAGAAATTAAGTATCAATATATGAATAGGTAAAAGATAAAAAAAGTTTTTCTAAAAATTATAACCCATGAATTAATGATAATATATATATAATATGCAAGAAATCTATATACTTCCCAAAATATTGATTGAAAATATTTATAAATATGGAAGATATATTGAAAAAGTTGAATCTGGTACTAAAAAACTTATGTGTTTTAATAGAAAAAGTAAATATTGGAATCTAACACAAATAGGTTTTTAAAATAAGTATATAGTCCCTAATTCCCATGAAAGCTAAAATAAAGATAAGTGAATAAAATAGGAGTCAGCGTGAACAGTTATCACACCACTTGATCAAATAAAAAAGAGTTTACAGTTTGAGACTGAATTCTCAAACATTTTCCTCTCACTAAAGAAAATGTGTGACCCACCATATTCCCATCTCATTTTTTTGTTCTTATGTTCATTTAATTTGGTGGTGATGGTTTGGGATAACTATATGGATATTGTGATAACAATGCAACATGAATATCTATCTATCATGGAGTTATTTTACAGATATTATGATTAATCCGTGACATATTTCAACTGATATCAGTAAGAAATTATCGAACATCATTAATATAATCTACAAAGAAGATTTGTAGATTTCACTCATTAAGGGAGAGTATAGATGATCGAGCTACCAAAATGTTATTATTTCATGAGAATTTGGAATTTCATTACCATGCTAAAAATGAGGTATAGAACTCACACTATCCCATTATTTTTTTGATTGAATCTAATCATATTATTAAGGTTTTTTATATAGAAACATAACATTAAAGGGGGTGATATTATTCAAATTTAATTCATTTAATGTATTTTTTGAGTTGTGTGTAGGTGATAAATTAATTTTAAAAATCTACTTGAAACCCCTAGGAAATATATTTTTTATTGGTATCATGTACTAAATAATTTTATAGACATATTTGTTTTCTAGGTTAATCACTTGTGTTTTCTACACTGAGTTAGTTCAAGTAGACATGGAGTTCATTAATTTATAGTCCATTTCTTAAGAAAATTTTATTCTACACTACTCTCATGTGGAATAATTTTTAATAAGGATATAAGATGAAAAATTAAAAAAAGTTATGGGATGAGAATGAATTTACCTTGTTATTAGACCTTTATATTTATATTCAATAAGGTGGAGAGAAAATGTGACAATCCCAACCTAGATACCCTCTCAAATGGTTACTAGACCTATATTTCCACATCCTAAAGGGAATTTTTAATCTCTGTGAGATGGGTACTATCACTCAGGCATCAACAAAAAATAAACGGAATGATCTCAGCCAATATGAAGAAGAAAACATGATATTTGTATATACATATATATAAAGAAAAAATGTAAGAATATATATATATATATATATATATATCATAATAGATAAATAACAATGTAAGTGATATAACTAAAATGGTAACAAAAGGATCTTCAAGCAACAATTCTAATTGAAAATATTGAAAAAACTAAAATAGTTACTCCAACAGTCTTCATGTGATGGAATGAGAAAACTCCCACCATATCACCACCAAATTCCCAAATGCTTCTGACACAAAACCTCTCTTCCATCTTTTAGTGCCTTACCTTCCCCAACATCGAAAAACATTACTAGGTCTATACACTTCCCAAGGGGTGAATATGGTGTGAACTATCAGGCTCAGTAGGATCCCACCTATGTGTCATATAACAAGTCTTTATACAATAAACTGTGAATTCCCAAATTTAAAGAAAACAATGTAGGATATACAGTGTAGCAGTTTTATATCAAAAGCATGGAAAATCAATTTAATTTCCCATTTTTTATATTTCGAAAAAATATATATGTAAATTAGTTTCACATAATTTTATATACATATTTCAAGAATATGTATATAAAAAGAAGTTATCATATCACATCAAATCCATGGAATTACAACCAAAAAGGTACAATACAAAGCAACCAAAATTTTCCAAAGCATAGGTAACATCACACAAACGATCACACTAGGTCAGGATAGCTAGGACACCCATACCTAAGATAGGAAATTATAAAAGCATAAAAACTCTATATATATGCATTTAATCTAGAGAGTTGAGTAACACCCCAGAAAGTGAACCCCCTAAAAGGTTTAATACATCTCTACAACAACAAACCTAGGGATTAGAGTAACACACCCTAAATGAACACCCTTACAATGGATGAGGCTTATTACTACACCTTAATACTATATACCCAAGACATCCCTTGTTCTCTATTTTACAAACTGTTTAATAAATCCATTTTAATCAAAAACATTCTTTGAAAAACATTTCATAAGAACAATTCCATGATACTTTGAAAAAAACTTTTTGTTTACCAAAACAAGGGGAAACATATATTTTATAAAAAAATTACAATTCTTCACACACAAATAAAATCATTTTATTGTTCAATTTCATTTATAAAACATTTTATTAAAACCAAATCAATTGATTTCACTGGAACAAACTAGAGACGAAACCACCTACCTCAAAAATCAGGGTTTCAAATTCTCACAAAGGGATCCACCATAAAGGGGAACAAAACAAATAGAAAAGAGGCCATAGAATCAATCCAAACATCTCTTAATTTATTCAATTTAACAAAATGTACACCAAATAAGAGTAAACAACACATACCTCAAGAATAAACACCCCCCAGACCACAGAAAATAAAGGATTGTCCCCCGAAATAAGATCATACAATGGATCCAAATGAAAAAAAGAAAATATACACCATGAATAAAAATTACAATATCATAAAACAATGGTGCTACCGCAATAAAAGGAAACAAAGAAGCATAAAGGATTATCTTACCTATAGATACATCATGCACATCCCTACTGATCAAATATGAAATGAATCAATTTGTAAAGATAAGAGGTTCCAAAAATCACTAGTGAATAATTCTAGGACCAGAGGGAAGGGGGTTTAAAAATAAAGAAATAATAATTATCCATGCATCACCCTAAATCCACAACTCACAAGACTAACATGGCATGTAATCCATTTTTACATTGTGTAATCTATGGAACTCAAGTATATCGTAAAACCATTCACCTTTTTATTAAAAAACCAATTTTCAAAATTACAGGATGTGCAATATTTACATGGATTTTTATTTTTACATCATTTATTAATCTCATTAAATGATCTTGGATAACAATACATGGTATTTAAAACAGTTACATGTCATGTAATCTATCAGAAGGTAGTGAAATATCCATAATCCAATAGAAAATTTCAAACCTCCCTGGTCATTCTATACTCTTGGGAAAACCCCTATAAATCCATTTACATATTTATTATCAGACTCCACTAATTCAAAAAAAATATACATCACAAAACATTAGTCCATTTTCACCAGAAAATTTTATCCATCCTTGAGGTCCCAAAATGCACCCAATGAAAGTGGAAAACAAGTAAGGAGATGGTAATTACCTAAAATATAGTAACGAGATGTTACAAAATCACCACCATAAGAATTTACATCCTCAATCAATCACCTAGAAGATTGAATTCTAGAAAAGAAGTGGGGAAATATCTTCTTCATAAATGAATTGCACTCCCAAGTCTCATGAGAATCAGATCCATTCTTCCATAATAGTCTCACCACCAGAATAGAATTCCACTACAATACATTCTCTTGAGATTCAATGATCTATATTGGATACTCCACAACAAAAACATCTAATTATAACTCAATATCATCCTAAAATTGAATATGAGAGGTATTAGGATGGTATTTCATAAGGTACGATATGTGGAAAAGATCATAAATTCTCATCAAGTGAACTGGAAAATATCACAAATAAGAAAACTTACCAAGTCATACAGATTCCTGAAATTGTCTAACATATCTCAGAGCCAGCTTTTCATATTTCCCATGTCAATGGTGACCCAATCGGGGAGAAACATTCAAGAAAACTAGGTCACCTACTTAAACTCCAAAGGATGATGCCGATTATCGGCATTATATTTCAATAAAATATGGTCCACAACCTGATGATGATGTAGATCCTTAATTCACATATATGTCACCTGAACCAAACTTGGTCCCACAAAAGAAACTTGTCCCACCTATTTCCAATAATGAAGTGATCCAAAAGGGTGACCCTACAAATCCTCAAAAGGAACCATCCAGATTGAAGAATTATAAATATTGCTAAAATAAAACACAATAAGTATTAGAATGTTTTCCCAAGATCCCCTAAAATCCAGGACAGAGGCCCTGAGCATGTCATCTAGGATCTGAGTATAATGCACCATCTAAGAATTTATCTATGGATGATCGGTTGTACGTAACATGACCAGAGTCCCCATCGCCTCCTGGAGACTCCTCCAAAACCTTGAAGTAAACCTCAGATCCCTATCTGAAACAAGAGTAGACAGATCCCCACATAACTACATGATTTTCCACACATAAAACTTACCCAGATCATAAATTTTAGTGTTTTACCAGATTAGAATTAACTGAGGTGAATTTTTTAACCAATCAATCACCTCCTATATATAATTCCTCCCTTGGGGAGTTCATGGTAATCCAAGAACAAAGTCCATGGATACCTCATCTCATTTCCAACCCATCAATGAAAGAGGTTTTTAAAAACAAGATTGTTTTATATTCTATACCTTTATCTATTGGTAGGTGTAACATCATGACACATAATCTGAAATTTCATGCTTTATACTTAGCCATAAGAATATTTATCTCATATCGTAGTAAATATTTTTAGTTCCTGGATTAATAGACCATGAAGAACTATGAAAATCAAAAAATTGAGATCCATAATGATGTTGGGATGACAATATAATAAAAAAAATGGAGAATACCATCTATATATAGAGACAAAATATAAATGGTCTCCCCACCAAATAGGTTTTCATGAATTCCATGGAACTTTTCATCCTACTATTGACTCTAAAAAATACACTCAAGCAGAGATGATGATAACTGAAAACTGGTAGGAAACATATCTGAAACATCCTCCTGAGTATCTACAAGTAGCTATGAAAAAATACCCATAAATATCCACTCCTTATTCAATTCTAAAATATCCTATGATGGTACTTTCATTCTAAGATCATCTGCTACAACATTTTCCTTCCCAAGGGTATTTGTGTTGTCGAAGTAAATTTTTTTAAGGTAATCCACCCACTATATCTATCTGATATTTAAGTATTTATGAGAGAAGATATAACTTCTATTTGGTGTTTAGAAAATAATTTGAACTTCTCTCTAAAATGATATTGCTTCCAAAACTTAAGTGAATTAATAAATGTGGAAAGTTCTAAATCATGAGTAGGGTAATTCTTATCCTGTAGTCAAATCCCACAAGATCCTTAATCCACCACATGATCATCCTTGATGAGTACACAGCCCAAAAAGGTTCCATAAGAATAACAGAAAACCACATACCCCTAACTGGGCTCCAGTAACATCATAATAGGATCTTAGGATAGATGTCTTTTGAGCTCATAAAAAAAATACTGAAACTTTTCATCCTATGTGAATTTCACCCCTTTCCTCATAATCGTTGTAATGTACCAAACCAAGATGCCAGTCAATAGAGCCCTGAGTCTAGTTTTTCACATGGCCTCAAGCGCATCTCCCTAAATGCCAGAGGCTTCCGACAAGAGGTGAGGGCCTGAGGTGTGTTTCTGGGGAGACTATGCACACATTACCATAGTATATCATAGAATGATATCAATAATAGTTAATAGTGGAGGCAGTATAAAAAATCATTCAATAAATAACTAGTAGGAGTGGATAAAAATTCAAAAAGGGATGTCATATACAAAATATAATGATACATGTCTCTACAAAGAATCCCAAACAGGTACATAGCAATATAATACAATACATGTATCAAAATACCAAAAAGACCAAAAAGGGTGTGATATACAATCCCATTATGTGACCTCCCAATGTTATATAACAATTCATTGTTGTGAAATATAAGCTAAGAAGTATGAAATTTACATCCCAAGTCGGAAGTAAGAAATATAAAGTGCCCATTACATGTATGATACTAGACATGTGATATTGTATATCCTAGAATGTCTCCCCACAAAACATGGGTCAAGAACCTATAACAAGTTAGATATAAACATTATAGATATAACTAACATGGCATCACTATACATTCATACATATCAAAACAATTGTAGCCACATCATATAACCAAATGTTTCAGAGCATCCAAAATTGGTCCATATAATCAATCATATCACATTTTCCATGTCCATGTAATATAATAAAGTGTCATACCATGATGCGGTGTATCCAAGGTCATGAATACCAAGGCATCTTCATCGAGTCCCAAGAGCATTTCGATGGTAACTCAGTAACAGCACCAGTGGAGTTCAAGGATCATCTCCACATATCATGTCCAATGTGAGTCCAAGAAGCTACATCCAAGGGGTAGAAATACCCACAGAATCCTATGGAATCAATATCCAAGGTGTAAATAGATCCAATAAATCTTCTACCATATAACATGATCAATGAGTGAAGCAACCATGGAAACCAAATGGAATCAGGATCCAAGGATTCCCAACCAAGTAATCCACTACCATTTTAGTGTATAACTAATTCCATCCATAATTTTACATTAAATTCAATAAATGCGCATACCAACTCATTCAACCACATACACTCAAAAGAAACCAATGAGTATACCCACTCATATCAGAAAACCTTATTAACAATTTAATCAACTATCACATGAAAAGGGAGTAAAAACATCTCTTATCAATCAATTAAATTCATTTAATTTATTTAGGGGACTCCAATAACTAGGAAATCTGAAAACACACCCCTTGGGTGGTTCAAGAATAGTCCAAGGAAAAGGGGAATTACATGGAACACCATATGGGTGTCCTTGGATTGGGAAACAACCACCAACCCTTCTCAAAGGAACTAAAGGGAGTCCCTAGAAGGTTCCATTCCATTTAATTCAATTAATCAATTCAATTTTCTTGTTTCTCAAGAAATTATGATGGGTGTAATAATATAAACTAGATTTAAAAATCAAAAAACCCAATTTGAAATGTATATACCAACTACTTTAGCTCATTATTATAGTACTTGTCTAGTATCAGCTCCGGATTCGACTCAAACTATGAGAAAAATGAAGAACGGACAAAGAACCTAAAATTATAACATATTATCTTGACAATAAATAGAACCTCTGATACCTATAATAATGAGGAATGACTAAAATGGAATTTAGTACTTATTGATGAGGATACAAATAGATAATCAGCATTTGAATCCGAGACCACATAGAGGATTGGCAAAAAAATCTACAATTTAGATCAAGGAGGAGCTCTCAAATGACCATTTCTTCCAATGTGGGAGAAATAGTAAATGAGGTTTAATTTATAAAATTAAATAAGGGTGGTTTTTTAATTTCAGAAAAATTACTGGGCCACCTGGTATGGCCCCATGATTTACTAAACCATACACCAATTGTGAGCCATTTTCTATATGAAATGGGTACCTTGCATTGTTTTTACTCATAGTTTGACTAATCATGTGAAAACTATGTCTTATCCCACCATGAATAACTATAGACATACATTCATAGTCATGCACCCCAAATCACATGGTTTGACTAACTATACGGCCTATAGGACTCCATCATCCTACGTCACACGGTTATAAGTAACTGTGTGACACACCCCACATGGTTTCTCCTAACCGTGCACTAGGCCTTTTTCACCCCAAAAGTTGTGTTTAGGGATACTAAAAAGCCTAAGATACCCTTAAAACACCCTTAATAGAATTGGTTACTCACATTAGATCATAATTAAACATTTAAACCAAAAGAAAATGGATTTTTACCTCATACAAAAACTCATATTTTTTAAATATTCCCCCGTTAAAGTAGTTCATCTCCGAATTTCCATCTCAAGGGTGGTTAAGATTTTTCTAAAAAAACTATGTACGATGAGCACATAAATCATGCTCCCACACCAAAGTCTCATTATGTAAACAGTGGTGCTTCCATAGCACTTCCACTAGAGTAACTAACTAGACTTAATGAACCTTCAAGATCATATCCAAGATACAAATAGGATGATCCTCAAAGGATACATCTACCTATAGCTCAAACTCCTCAAGATGAAAATCATGAGATGAGATTCAATGATAGTAGCATAGCTGAGATACATAGAAGACATCATGTATGGCTTGGTACCTCTGAGGCACTTTCAACTGATAGTCTAACCGCCCGAATCTCTCTAGAATCAAAAATGGTCTGACATATCATAGTGAAATATTACTCAGTATCTTAATCCATCTATGTCCAATACTTGGTGAAACATGTAAAAAAACCAAATCCCCAACCTCAAACTCAATATTTCACGACCCCCTCCTACCAAAGATGCCCCTCTAGAGCTGGCAATGGTTAAAGGGAGATAATGACCCCTGAGTCCCGCCTCCAGTAGGCCCTGGGGTGGCGAATAGCACCAAGGGTATCACAAAAATATGGGAGGCATTACCCTTTTTATTTTTAAAGATCGTGAAATATGAAAATTCAACCACCAAAAAAATAAAAGAGCAAGTGTATAGAAATAAACCCAAAACAATCCCACATGCATGTTTAAACAATTTTATAACAAGGTACAAGTACAAGAAAGCTCAAAGTACAATACCAAAAGAAAACAAAGGTATAAAAACAGCAACAACTCCAACTGTACGACTATTAGGGTCCTGCACGGCCCTGGAAGTCCTCCTGGAAACCTGAAAGTAAACATAGGGTGAGCATACAAGTATACTCAGTAGGGAAACCTAAAGCCCTCATGCACAAGTGAGGAGACATCCTAATCTCCTGTGACAACAACAAAAGAAACCTGGTAAGGAATTATATCCACCCAACCTCACCAGCCACACTCACCAAAACACAATCACAACAGGTAGTAGTAGTATATAAGAACAAGAGTATTGGTTACCCCACACCATTTCCCTTTAGTTAGCTGCTCTTCCTAACGGCGAACGTCCTGACGCACCACACTCTCCCCGCCCGCACACACCTGGGACTCACTACCACGTATCCCGCCAGCACACACCTGGGCCTCACAACCACGTATCCCGCCCGCACACACCTAGGCCTCACAAACACATATCCCGCCCGCACACACCTGGGCCTCACAACCACGTTTCCCGACCGCACACACCTGGGCCTCATCCCGAAGATTCTTGGGAAACAGTAGAACCTGTCCGAAGAGTCTTGGGCTAAAACCACCCCAATTGAAACCTACCGGAAGAGTCTTATGTGTAAGGTCGCCTCAATCCATCACAACCTAGGGGAGAAGGAGCAGGAAGGAGCTAGTAACTAAGGGAAAAACACCCTCTCCCATAAAATGGGAGTGTTCGGCACTAAGTGTTCAACATGGGTGTGGTGCAATAAAACACAAAAGATACAGATATATATATATATATATATATATATATATATATACCAAACACACATCCCAACCTATGGCTTCTAAGCAGAAAAGTGATCACGTGCCTCGGCACTGCTACCACAAAGTATGCATACAACAAACAACTCCAACCCCATTTAGGTTTTCACATTTCAGCAGAATTAGTTTATTTAGTTCCTTAACTACTGGGAAACTATCCATAACTAACCACATCAATCGTTCGTAAAACTTATCCCTGCCATCCACAAATCAAGTTAGGAAAAACACGAAAAACACAACAAATCCCTTCTTAATAACCAACCAACCCATCGATTAACATTCATGTTCCATTACCAATCCCCACCATTTATTAACTCTTCCACTTTTAAGTTATTATCACAAACCATAGGCCGTTCACATTTAAAACCATCCCTGCAGCCCCTCTGCCAACCACCATAACCATAACCACACCAAATCTCGTACGTCATTATCCCTTTAGTACCAATTATCGCAGCCCCACTGCCCATCACCATCATAACATTCACACCAACCCACAACCAAGTCAACCGTAGCCCTGTTGTTCACCCGATCCACAACAACCCACAAAACACCCCCAACACATGCATCGTAACCAATCCAACACCCACATGTTCATTATTCTATTTTGTTTAACCGGGGTGATCACATAAGGGTTCCAGATTTTAAACATCCAACTTTACATGATTAACAAATTTCCACATTCCTCAAGGTTTCTACCCATAAGAAAATCCAGAAGGAGAGGGAAACATTTAATTGCGTAAGAAAAGTCCCCCAACAACGATGATTTTCAGTAGGTAGAATATCATTCAATTTACAACATAATATCACAGGATATAAAGTAACAGCAATCACAACTTCCCATCCCCGTTATATAAGCCAGTTATTATCTTTATTAAACCAGTTCAAAATTGTTTCACGTAAACAATAGAACACCCACCACGCATGATGCACAAAATTAAAGAGACTAAGGTAAGATCCCTACCTCAACAGGTTCTTGATCGCAACACTCCCCCGGATCAACCATAGATGACGTCTGTCGGCGTCCGTCACTTCTGTCAAGTCCCGGAAAAACCTCCTCAGGTGGAAGTCAGAAATGAAAGGCCGAAGGAAAGACAACGGATCCAATCTTTGATGCTCCGCCTCATAGTTACGATCCCATGGCCGCTGACGGATCATAAATCGGAGCTCAGACGAAGAAGTTAGGGAAGGAAGAGCCTTCGAGTCTCTTGAGAGAGCTCTGCTCGGAGGAGAGGGGAGGAGAGGGGTGAGTTGAAAGGAGGAGGGGACCCCTCCTTTTATAGGCGTGAAAATAAAAAGTACACGGCGTGTACTTTATGGTACATGGTGTGTACTCGGTTCTTTCACACGGTCTTCACGCGGCTTCCAACACGGCTCCGTGGCCGTTGACTGGTCAACACATGGTTTGAGGGTAACACATATGCGGGGAGGGACTACACGGCATGTAGTTTAGACACATGGCGTGTACTCATTTATTGCACCCGGCAAGGACACTGCTCCAACACGGTACACGTCCATTGACTGGTAATGCGTACGCGTGGAAGGACTACATGGCGTGTAGAACTGGTCACACGGCGTGCACCCATTATTCCACACAGCAAGGACACGGCTTGCAACACGGGGTAGACCCGGAAAGGGGGTACACGGCGTGTACTCAAACTGCACGGTGTGTAGTTTCAAAATTCTGGAAAGTGTGGGAAAATTCCATTTTACCCTCCATAACACTTCTTGACCTTCTTTTTTACAAAGGAATGGGCCGGAGAGGTCCGGGCCATTACATCAGATACCTCTTAAAACATTCTTGTCCCCGATAATTCATAAACCAACCCAGGGGAACCCAATAAGATACCTCTTAGGGTTCTCATTATAACAGGAACCCAACCAAAACCCTAATCATATGTGTTAGGAATTCCTTCTCCTATTTCGAGATATTATCCGCTTTAGGTGGCACTGACTCGCCTGCACGGGTTTAATCACATCCTCGTTAATGTGTCTCGATTAAGAATTGGGTCTTCCCACTTTCATACATTAGGATTTTTTTTAACTCAAACTACCCCCAACACCACACAACTAACACACTGCCTGAACAAATGGTTTTGGGAAAATTCATTCTCCTATGTCGAGATATTATCCGCTTTAGGCGGAACTGACTCGCCCGCACGGGTTCGATCGCATCCACATTAATGCATCTCGATTAATGGTCAGGTTTTACCCTTTTCCACACATCCGGACATGTTACACATTACCAGGGAACAGGGAAACAAAAGTTCCCTCAGCTGACAAGCAAAGCATTCCATATAACAAGGGTACATAGTACAACATCAACACAAGCTCATAAGAACAAGGGAAAAACACAAGTAAAAACTACTCCGGGTACTGAGCGTGCATCTAGGTCTCCCACTCCCAAGTGCTCTCCTCAAGGCCTCCATGCCTCCACAACACATGAACCAAGGGAATGGTTTATCCACGGAGAACCTTCTCTTTACGTTCTTCGATTCTGACTGGTCATTCCTCTAAGGTCGCGTCGTCCCCCATATATAGCTCTCCCCAGTCGATAACGTGGGAGTCATCGTGTAAGTACCGACGAAGATGGGAGACGTGGAAGACATCATGAACTTTCTCCAACTGAGGTGGCAGGGCTAGCTGATATGCCACCTCGCCAACTTTCCTCAACACCTCAAAAGGTCTGATGAACCTAGGTGAGAGCTTGATCCCTTTCCCAAACCTCTGCTCCTCCCGTTGAGGGGAAACCTTCAAGAACACATGATCCCCCACCTCGAACTCCAAGGGCCTCCTCTGACGATCAGAATAAGACTTTGGTCGGTCTTGAGCCGCTTTCATCCTCTCACGTACAAGCTGGACTTTCTCTGTGGTGCTCTGCACTACCTCTGGCCCAAGAGCAGCTGTCTCACCAACCTCTGCCCAAAAAATGGGTGAACGACATGGCCTTACATACAAAGCCTCATACGGTTCCATGCAAATAGTAGAGTGGAAGCTGTTGTTGTATGAAAACTCTACTAAAGGCAAGTGTCGTACCCATGATCCTCTGAAATCCAGAACGCATGCTCGCAGCATGCCCTCCAACGTCTGGATAGTCCGCTCTGTCTGCCCATCGGTCTGGGGGTGGAAAGTAGTTCTAAGGTATATCTGGGTGCCAAAAGCATGATTTAACCCCCTCTAGAGTTGTGAGGTAAACCGAGTATCCCGATCTGAGATGATAGTCCTCGGAACTCCATGCAAAGGCACCACCTCTTCTATGTACCTCTGTGCTAAGGTACTCCCCGGGCCCGAATCCTTTATTTCTAATAAGTGAGCTGATTTCGTCAGTCGATCCACCACCACCCAGATAGCATCATAACCACCCTGAGCTCTGGGTAGTCCTCTGACGAAGTCCATCGAGATGTCATCCCACTTCCACTCGGGAACATCTAAAGGATGCAAAAAACCACGGGGAACATGGTGTTCAGCCTTCACTTGCTGACACACTAGGCATTTAGCCACAAACTCTGCCACTTCCTGTTTCACCTCGGACCACCAAAACTGTTCCCTCAGTCCTCGGTACATTTTTGAAACTCCTCAATGTACCTCCAAGGCTGATCTACGGAACTCACTGAAAAATCCCTCACGCATTGCCTCCGGAACAAAGAACCTTCCCTGGAAAAGCATCCGATGTCGGTTGTCCTCTGACCATCTTCTGAAGCATTCCCCTAATTAACACGATCCTGCATCACTTCCACCTCAGAGTCCCCCCACTGAGACTCTTCCACCTGATGCATCAAGGAGTAATGCACCGTCATCTGAAACAAACAGCCTCTAACACCTTCTACCCTGGCATCCAAGTGCAAGGCAGCCAACTCTCCCATCACCTTCCAAGCATCAGCAGATTCCCGAACCACTTCCCGATGCGACTTCCTTCTCCGGGCATCGGCCACAAAGTTTCCCTTACCTTCAGTATAAGAGATATCAAAGTCATAGTCTTGGAGAAACTCGACCCATCTCCGCTTCCGTAAGTTCAGGTCACACTGGGAGAAGATATAACGCATGCTCTTGTGATCTGAGAAGACCAAAAAGCGCTCCCCAAAGAGGTAATGTCGCCACAACTTCAGTGCGAACACTACTGATGCAAGCTCTAGGTCATGGGTGGTGTAGTTACGCTCGTGAGGGTGCAACTTCCTTGACCCATAACAAATCACACCCTTCTTTTGCATCAGCACGCACCCCAGACCAAGGCCAGAAGCATCACAAAACACTTCATACAACAACCCTTCCTCTAGAAACCTGAGTATGGGAGCACTGACCAACTTATCCTTCAGGTAGTCAAAAGCTTTCTGGAACTGCTCGCTCCATAGGAAGACCTGGTTCTTCCTAGTCAAAGCTGTCAATGGAGTAGCAACTTGAGAGAAGTCCGAAACGAACCTTCGATAGTAACCTGCTAACCCCAGGAAACTATGAACTTCTGACATGCTCTTAGGTGTTGCCCAAGAAACAATGCCTCCACCTTCGACGGGTCCACTGACACTCCATGCTGAGACACCATGTGCCCAAGGAAGTGTTCTTCTTGTGTCAAGAACATACACTTCGACAATTTCCCATAAAGTTGGTGGTGTCGAAGGACTTCCAAGACATCCCTGAGATGCTCAACGTGCTCCTCCTCTGATCTTGAGTAGATCAGGATGTCATCGATAAACACAAAGACGAACTGGTCCAGAAACTCTCGAAAGACAAAGTTCATAAGTCCCATGAACACAGCTAGTGCATTCGTAACTCCAAACGGCATCACTACAAACTCTAAGTTCCCATACCTGCACCTAAAAGTCGTCTTCAAGATGTCACTGTCCTTCACCCTCAGCTGATGATATCACGATCTTAGATCAATCTTAGAAAACCAACGTGCTCCCCTCAGCTGGTCGAAGAGATCATCTAACCTTGGAAGGGGGTAACGGTTCTTGATCGTTACCTGGTTCAACCTTCAGTAGTCTATGCATAGCCTGATACCACCATCTTCCTTCTTCAAGAACAAAACCGGAGCGCCCCATGGCGACACGCTGGGTCAAACAAAACCTTTCTCCATCAGATCGTCAATCTGAATACGCAACTCCCGCAACTCCGAAGGTTCCATCCGATAAGGGGCCATCAAAATCGGATGGGCACCAGGCTGTAAGTCTATCCCGAACTCAACGTCACGTCGGGGGGGTAGAGTCACAACCTCCTCAGGAAAAACATCGAGGAAATCCCCAAAAACCTCTGGGACATCCATCATATCTGTATTAGTTGGAACCACTGATAACCCACCCAACAAGAAAAGGAGAGGCTCCACACGCCGGCTTCCCGCCTGAAAGCTCCTCTCGACGAAAAAAGATATGTGCTGCCCATCCATGTTGGAGAACACGACTCTTCTACAGAAGCAGTCGATAACGGCACTAACAGAAAACAACCAGTCAATGCCTAGGATGACATCGTATGGCTACATCTGTAACAGAAGAAGTTCCTCACTAGATCTATGTGGCCCCAACGTCATCCCACATCCCCGAAAAACACAAGATACGCTGGTTTGGCCCCCAACTGGTGTACTTAGTACCAGTGGCACGAAAATTCTCTCTACGTCTATTCCCAAAGCATAGGCTAGACTAGGTGCAACAAAGGAGTGTGAGGCTCCCGAATTGAACAAAGCAGAAACAAGAGTGTTGAATAAACAAATCGTACCTCGCACCACATCTGGTCCTGCTGGAGCTGTCAACTCTGCTACGTGCAACTGTCCACACCCAGCTCCTCTGCCTCTCTGATGTCGTCCACCTCCTCGACCATGCCCTGGTCGAGGTCCCTAAGGATCACCCTGAGGTAGGCTCCCTCTCTCAAAGTCTACCCTCGGAGGAGCATGGTCCTGCTGCTACTGGAAGGGCCTCGCCGGCAACTGGTGCTGCTGAGGTGGGCGTTGAACCTGCCCACCTCCACCGTACAGAGCTCGGGTTGGGCACCGACTCTGAACGTGCCCGAAACCTCCACAAGAAAAACACCTCGGTCCCAGGCTCGTAAAAAAGGGACGAGGACCCGAAGATCTGAACTAGAATTGATGGGGCCTTCTCCCCATTGGCATGAACCTGGAAGGTCCCGTCTCCAGAGACCTGCTGCTGACCGCCTTCCCCTTCAACGAACCTAGCTGGATCCCCTCTAGGGGTGCACCTCTTAGCGAGTGCATCCTCTCTACATCCTCTTCCTTCTTCTGTACTGCCAAGTACGTCGGAAGAGTTAAGGGGGTGATAGCATACTAGAGTGAAGGATGGAGCGCCTCCTCCAAATGTCTCGCCTGAGACTCCTCATCTGGAAAGAGATCCGGAGCAAAGAGCAGGAGATCTTTGAACTTGATCCCCAACTCTCATGCTGTCATACTCCCCTGCTAAAGGGAGAGTAACTCCTACCACTTCTCCACCTTGATCATGGAAGAAAGGAATTCCTCTCGGAATTACTTCTCAAAGTCAGACCATGGAACCCCTTCCGGTATCCTCTCTCCGAGGTAGTGCGTCCACCACTGTCGTGTCACACCTCTCAGCTGACTGACTGCTAGGGGAATCCAGTACTCCCTCAGAGCATGGATCAAGGTAAAATCGATCCCTAGCTCCTCAATCCACCCCTCTGTCTCCGTATCCGAAGTACTACCCTCGTATTTCTTGAGGTTCAGCCACTGGAAAGAATGGGGAGTCTTCTTCCACTGGCTATCTTCCTCCTCTCGGTCAATCCTCAGCTGATCGACCGCATGAATCTGATGGGCCTCGGCCGTCTGAGCCACCCGGGGATGACATCCATGTGCCATAGCTGTATGGTAAACAATGATCGCTTAAGCCCCCAAGTAGTAAGGAAAAACTCAAGGTTTCATTTTATCATTTTATTTCAATTTCTTTCCCAGAACACCCAAATCAAGTAAAACACAATCACGATGATGCATGTACCTTACCTAGGGTCTCTACCCTGTAATAAATGTTGTCTCACTTGGTGGTTCAGTAGGCTCAAAGTCCTTGCATCGGATCATGGGGGCCCCTAAAATCATGTGTCCTAGATGGTCTTCCCTGGCCTATGTCACGCAGAAGTATTAACTAACATTGTCTCCCCACCATCCCATGCAATCCTTACTGTGCCTAACTCCAGACTCCATCTTATCTCTCAACCTCCTCTGATACCATTCTGTCATGACCCCCTCCCACCAAAGATTCCCCTCCTGAGCTGGAAATGGTGAAAGGGAGATAATGACCCCTGATTCCCGCCTCCAGTAGGCCCTGGGGTGGCGACTAGCACCAAGGGTATGAGTTTTTCACAAAAACATGGGAGGCATTACCCTTTTTATTTTTAATGATCGGTAAATAGGACAAGTCAACCACCAAAAAAAAGAAAAGATCAAGTGTATAGAAATAAACCCAAACCAATACCCACATGCATGTTTAAATAATTTTATAACAAGGTACAAGTACAAGAAAGCTCAAAGTACAATACCAAAAGAAAACAAAGGTATAGCAACAGCAACAACTCCAACTGTCCGACTAGTAGGGTCCTACAAGGCCCTGGTAGTCCTCCTAGAAACTTGAAAGTAAACGTAGGGTGAGCATACAAGTATACTCAGTAGGGAAACCTAAAGATCTAATGCACAAGTGAGGAGACATCCTAATGTCCTGTGAGAACAACAGAAGAAACCTAGCAAGGAATTATATCCACCCAACCTCACTAGCCACACTCACCAAAACACAATCAAAACAGGTAGCAGTAGTATATAAGAACAAGAGTATTGGGTACCCTGCACCATTTACCTTTAGTTAGCTGCTCTTCCTAACGGCGAACGTCCTGACGCTGCCACACACTCCCCGCCCCCACACACCTGGGCCTCACTACCACGTATCCCACCCACACATACCTGGGCCTCACAACCACGTATCCCGCCCGCACACACATGGGCCTCACAACCACGTATCCCTCCCGCACACACCTGGGCCTCACAACCACGTATCCCGCCCGCACACACCTGGGCCTCATCCCGAAGATTCTTGGGAAACAGTAGAACCTGCCCGAAGAGTCTTGGCCTAAAACAACCCCAATCGAAACCTATCCGAAGAGTCTTAGCTGTAAGGTCACCTCATGCCATCACAGCCTAGGGGAGAAGGAGCAGGAAGAAGCTAGTAACTAAGGGAAAAACACCCTCTCCAATAAAATGGGAGTGTTCGGCACTAAGTGCTCAACATGAGTGGGGTGCGATAAAACACAAAAGATACAGATATATATATATATATATACCAAACACACAGCCCAACCTATGGCTTCTAAGTAGAAAACTGAGCACATGCCTCGACACTGCTACCGCGATGTATGCATACAACAAACAACTCCAACCCCATTTAGGTTTTCACGTTTCAGCAGAATTAGTTTATTTAGTTCCTTAACTACTGGGCAACTATCCATAACTAACCACATCAATCGTTCGTAAAACTTATCCCTGCCATCCACAAATCAAGTTAGAAAAAACACGAGCAACACAACAAAGCCCTTCTTAATAACCAACCAACCCATTGATTAACATTCCCGTTCCATTACCATTCCCCACCATTTATTAACTCTTCCAATTTTAAGTTATTATCACAAACCATATCTCGTTCACATTTAAACCCATCCCTGCAGCCTCGCTGCCAACCACCATAACCATAACCACACCAAAGCACGTACGTCATTATCCCTTTAGTACCAATTATCGCATCCCCGCTGCCCATCACCATCAAAACATTCACACCAACCCACAACTAAGTCAACCGCAGCCCTGCTATTCACCCGATCCACAACAACCCACAAAACACCCCCAACACATGCCTTGTAACCAAGCCAACACCCACATGTTCATTATTCTATTTTGTTTAACCTGGGTGATCACACAAGGGTTCTAGATTTTAAACAGCCAACTTTACGTGATTAACCAATTTCAATATTCCACAAGGTTTCCACCCATAAGAAAATCCAGAAGGAGAGGGAAACATTTAATTGCGTAAGCAAAGGCCCCCAACGACCATGATTTTCAGTAGGTAGAAGCTCATTCAATTCACAACATAATATCACAGGATATAAAGTAACAACAATCACAACTTCCCATCCTCATTATATAAGACAGTTATTATCTTTATTAAACCGACTCAAAAGTGTTTCACGTAAACAATAGAACACCCACCCCGCATGATGCACAAAATTAAAGAGACGAAGGTAAGATCCCTACCTCAACTGGTTCTTGATCGCAACGCTCCCCCGGATCAACCTTAGATGATATCTGTCGGTGTCCGTCACTTCTGTCGGGTCCCGGAAAAACCTCCTCGGGTGGAAGTCGGAAATGAAAGGCCAAAGTAAAGACAACGAATCCAAGATCAGAAACTCCGCCTCGTCGTTACGATCCCTTGGCCACTGACAGATCGTAAATCGGAGCTCGGACGAAGAAGTTATGGAAGGAAGAGCCTTCGAGTCTCTTGAGAGAGCTCTCCTCAGAGGAGAGGGGAGGAGAGGGGTGAGTTGAAAGAAGTAGGGGACCCCTCCTTTTATAGGCGTGAAAAGCAAAAGTACACGGCGTGTACTCTGTTATTTCACACGGTCTACACATGGTCTCCCACAAGGCTCTGCGGCCGTTGACTGGTCAACACATGGTTTGAGGGTAACGCATACGCGGGGAGGGACTACACGGCGTATAGTTTAGACACATGGTGTGTACACATTTATTGCACACAGCAAGGACACGGCTTCAACACGGTACACGGCCGTTGACCGGTAACGCATACGCGGGGAAGGACTACACAACATGTAGAACTGGTCACATGGCATGCACCCATTATTTCACACAGCAAGGACACGGCTTGCAACACGGGGTATACCCAGAAAGGGGGTACACGGCGTGTACTCAAACTACATGGCGTGTAGTTTCAAAATTATGGAAAGTGTGGGAAAATTCCATTTTACCCTCCAGAACACTTCTTGACCTTTTTTTTTACAAAGGAATGGGCCGGAGAGGTCCGGGCCATTACACAATAGTTCATCTACATTGATTAGCATAATATATCTATCAAGAATATGAAATATCCATCAACTTATGAATCATTTGAACTGACTCGGAAGTATCCTACATGAGAAATGGTCTTAGTAATGTTATCTCTCCTACCTCTAACTTGTATAGAGGTTATCGTCATTTCCTACCATACAAAGCCTCATAAGGTGACATATGTATCATCACTTGATATCTATTGAAGTAAGAGAAACCAAAAAGGGGTATATGCCTCTCCCAAGGGCCCCCAAAACCTAGGACGCATTCTCACATCATGTCCTCAAGATCCTATATTGTATACGATGACTAGACATCCATATGTGGGTGGTATGACTTTCTCAGAGTCACCTGTGTACCTAGTTACCTCTATGTAAAATCAAACACATTATAAAGGTATTTTGTTGACTGAATTTTGGTTTAAATCACTTAATGTTTTGTTAAGGGAATGTTCATTTGTTTCATGAGGATGTTTGGGGGTGTTCCAATGGTTCGGGATATGAATTAAAAAATATTGTGGCCATCCAGTGCATGTTTCATGATTGGCACATGAATAAGAATAATTGTGCATACAACACGTATTATCTGGGAGGGGTTTCACGGTTAAGAAACCCCATTCGAGGGGGGATATTAAAACTATGAATCCTTTTACAAATGTGTTCTTCATGGTTGGAACATGATTTTTCAGATGTTCCAGGCCTACCCAGGTAACTGTGTGACTGAGTCCCTATTGGGTAGAGGCGGGCACACAGTTTTTTTGTGGTTTGTCAAACCGTGTGGACAAACCATACATCCAATTAAAAAGTGTGAATTTACCAAACAACACACTCAGGATTTTAAGTATCTCACCCAATGTTATCCCCATCTCTTCCTCCTCTATCCCTAGTGATTAATGCATGCTCCCAAAACATCCCAAGGGTGGATATATTTGCATTATAGGATTTTTTTTGTGTTTTTGGTTGCTGATCGAAGATTTGAGTAAGTCCAATTCTTCTCTTTATTCTCCATTTCGTATTAGGGTCTGTGGTTTCATTATTATTCTTCTGAATCCCTAAATCCTTCTTTTTTCATAGGATTATAGGTTTTTACTTCAAGGGGTGATTTAATCCTAATATAAGGCTAATGTAAAGCATGTGTTCGTATTTGGATTCATGGTAGGTGGTATACAATTCTGCTGCTATTGTTTCCTTATTATGGTCTTTTTGATTCTTTTAGTGAGATTTAGTATATTGGTTGGATAAATGATGATTTGAGCCCCCCATTATCCCTGTGGGATGCGTTGAGGTTGATTTAACTAGTTTAGGGCCACCCGTGGGGTGTTCTAATATTTCCAAAACATGGAAAATGATAATTTTGAGTATGAAATCAAATTTTGATATTTTAGAGGTCGTGATGAACATGTTTGATTGATAGTTGATATGTAAAAGTAATTTTGTGTCTAGACATTGATAATGGCATAAGGTATTCTTTGACTTTGTATAAAATGGTTTGGACAAATTAATGTTGTTGTGCTAATGGCTTATGAATTACCCTTGAATAGTATACATGTGTTAATGGGTTAAATGGAGTATTCCAAGTAAGTGGAAAATTTCTTAATGGGTTAAGGCTCAATAATGATTCCTAATTTGAATATATTGAGAATTTTAAATGGTATGTGTATTGATATTGTATGGTTTCGGATATGATATATGTGTTAAATGGGTAAATAAGCATGTGAACACATCTTGGAGGTGTGGGATAATGGAATGAGGCTCCTCCCATGGGTTGGGTTTGACTGATTCTCTAACCCACCCCTATAAATCATGGGTTATGGTGTTGAATTGATTGTCTAGGCCATAATGGTTTCATTGGATTAAACTACCTAGACTGATGCTCTGAGGTAAGTGTTTTGTAAATTATTATGAAATAGATTCCCCTAGTGAGATAGGAAACCTGACTTATTCCTTTTTCTTGGTAATTTATTGTCTTGGGATGTTGTGTAAATAATGTAAATGCCAAACAGATGAAAAAATGATGAAATTAGATAAAGTACATATTTTTACCTACTGGCTCCCAAGTTTTCTTTTGTTTAACATGTCATTTATTTGGTACTTTCAGGTACTATCTATTTATATTGGATATTTTGTAATCACCTCTGGTAGTGGCCTAAAACATTGTACTCACACCCTTCTTGGACTACCACTAGGTACTGAGTAGATTTCATGGTTTCATGTCAGGACAATGTAAAAGGTCATATTCTAGGGAATTGAGTTGGTCTTCGGACATGCATGAATGAGTATCTAGACTTGGAGTGAGGACCTATTTGTAATTTAGCTGGTTGTCTTTATTTTGGTTCTTTATTCACTTTGTCATAGTTATCATGACATGGCATATTTACTTATTCAGTTTTGGTTTATTCCCTATTTTTAAAATAGTTGGTATTTCATTTTCTAGGTATTGTTAATTGATTTCTTCATTTCATACATTATCTATTGTGGAGAACTCTGGTAAAAGGAGTTATAGTATCCCCACTTGATCAATTATAACCTCGTTACTAAGTATCAAACTTTGGCATATAGGGAGAACATTTGAGGTCATGTGGTGACCCGACATAGAACATTGGTTTAGTGGATTCTGAATTGGGTATGTTATAAAGTAGTATCAGAGAATGTTTTATCCCTTACTATTTGGGATGATTGATGGGAGGTTAGGATGTGTTGAGCCTTGGAAAACAGATCATTCATGGGAGTATCTAACCCATTTATAAGGGAAAACCACAGTGCCTAGGGTGGGAATCGTTGTTCTTGATATGTGTTCTTACAGTTGAATGATATTTCACCATTCGGTGATGCACTAGTGGTGTGATGTGACTATTTTATGAAATTTTTCTCATGGTCGGAATGACATGTGGTTGTGAATTATTGCATCAATTTAGTCACCTATGGATATAGGTGGTATGCATCCTGATAGGTACCCACAGAATGGGTGTGGGGCATAAAGAGTATAATACATTTCACATCCTTATAAATTCAATGAAAATGGTGTCTAACAAAGATGTTGAAAATGGATATATGAAGAAAAATAAAAAGAATACTAAAATAATTATGCTTATTGAAAGTTGTAAATGAGTTAAAATGTTGATTGTAGAAAGTGGTGAAATGGTAAATGTGCCTAAGAGAGAGTAATTAAATTGTGAATATAGAAAAGGTTTTAAAAATAGGTTTAATGAAATACTTATGAATTTCCATGTTAGTTTACCCCATGTTATACATGACCGCAATAATGATGGTATAGGGTAGTGTTCTATATGTGAAAATTTCTGTTGAGATAGTGTGTATAAAATGGGTTGTCTATATGTCCAGTAGAGATCCTTCTTTAATGTAAATTTGGAAAGGCTTATGTATGTGTTCTGAGATGTGTGCTTGGCATTATAGGAAGATTCCACCATGATGTCGTGTTCCAATTGGGTGAAAAGATGATGTCACTGAGAATGATTCTCCATAGGTGGATAAGGGAACTCGGTGATTCAGGGTAACTAAGGAGAAGAGAATTTCTATGAGAACATCACTTGTTTTATACAGATGGTGGAACGATACCCAGGGTGGGACATGCTAAGTATATTTGAGCTACCTAGGGAGTTTCAACTATAGAATCCTTTGAATTTTGTGGGCGAGGGTGGGCCTGATGCATCGGAATATTGGATATAGTCCATACAAATGATTCTTGATCATGTAGAGACTCCTCTAGAGAGTAGTGTTAAGTTGGAGACATATTTATTTTGCAGTTAGGAAATGTTTTGGTGGGTTGTTTTGGTCTATACACAGCAAGATTATGTTATGTCATGGAAGGATTTCTAGGAAAAAGATTTGAACATTTCTATCAGGTGACCTTGAGGAAAGAGAATGATACATAGTTTATGAGGGATAACTGGGGATATATGTCAATAATGAAGTATGTTGGATACTTCACTAATTTTAAAGGCTTTGATCCAGCATCGGTGGATGATGAGGAAGCTACAGAAAGATGTTTCCATGATGGACTCTGACATGGGATGGAGTTAAAGGTGAATATTTTCTGTTTTGAGAGAGTTGTTCAAGTAGTGGATCAGTCCCTTATTTCAGAAGGGAACCTTAAGGGGGATTCTGGTTTCAATCATAAAATTCTAGTTGGGTGATCTAGTTGTGTATATTTTTATGGTAGTTAGTGTTGTTTCGATATCTTATAATAGGGTGGTGGTGGACATGGTAGTTAGAGGAAGGAACTAGTCTACTACGGTAGAGACCATTTTTTCTACTATTATTGTAGCATGCTAAGGAATATTTTTGGTCATTATCCTTCACCATCGGTTGAGTGCAGAGTTTTTAGTAGAATTGAGCATGTTTAGATGTTCTATAAAAACCCACAACAATTGTACATGGATAGAGGGTAGAGGTATATGTTGAGTGTAGGAAGGGGGTCGGTTACCCCATACCAGGTTGGTAGTTAGTGCTTGACTTTTCATACCAGT
The DNA here is from genome assembly GCA_963277665.1 of Viscum album. Taxonomy (NCBI): domain Eukaryota; kingdom Viridiplantae; phylum Streptophyta; class Magnoliopsida; order Santalales; family Viscaceae; genus Viscum; species Viscum album. The sequence continues at coordinate 204,593,824 of OY728121.1, forward strand.
TGAGGTGGTGAACATGGTACTCCAGGGTGGGAGTGCCCATATCTGTAGAGTAGTGTAGCACTAGGAACTCAAACTGAGGCCCAGGAAAAAGGGGAAGGTCAAATTCATGGCATTCAACCTACACCTATAGGTTTTGAGGTTATAACATTAACTATTCGAGGTATGATCCTTATAGCGTCCATGCTTTTTAATGTTCTATTCAATACAAGTGCATCATATTCTTTTATCTCTGCTTAGTTTTTGATTGTGTAGGGATTATCGGTGGATCATATATCTGGGTTTATGTAAATTGATAGGCTGCTAGGGGTGAGAATAGGAAATAATATCCAGTATAATGGGTTTGCTCTCAAGGTCAATGAGTACCATTTTCTAAGGAATTTTTTCATTCTTAATATTTCATGTTTTGATTTGATTTTGTTCATGGAATGGTTATTCTTATACCAGGCCCACATTAACTATTGTATTTATAGGGTGATGTTCATATCTCTTGAGGTACAAACATATGTCCATTACGGTGAATGGAATATCTGAGTAGACCATCCAGGTCCAGTTTGTCAACAGTTGGGTGGACTCACAGCCCAAGAGGCATGGATCCTGAATGATTATGGAGGAGCGCAGTAGGAATTTCCTCCTATGGTAGATCATTTCCAAGACATGTTTCCTAAGGATTTCTCAGGTCTACCACCCAAGGGTGATGTGGAGTTCATGATAGAGTTACTGTCAGGGGAAAAACTAGTTTCCATTCTACCATATAGAATGGAATAGTCAAACTCTAAGAACATAAAACTCAGTTGGAGGAATTAGAGAATAAAGTTTTTATTCTTCTGAGAATGTCATTCTGGGGATCACCAGTGTTGTTTTCCAAGAAGTTCAATGAATCCTTGTGACTATGTCTCGATTATATAAAGACAAACTAGATGATAGTTAAGAACTAATACCCTCTTCTAAGAATTGATGATCTCTTTGGTCAGTTAATACGTGCTTCAGTGTTTTGAAATATTGATTTGACATCGGAGTATCATCAGCTAAGGTTGAGACCTTCTAATATACTACAGACCTCCTTTAAGAGAAGGTATGGGTTGTATGAGTTTTATTTAATGTCATTTGGATTTACCAATGTGCCTATAGTGTTTATGGACCTAATGAACTGAATATTTCACCCATATCTAGATTAGTTTGTGTTTTTCTTTGTTGTTGATATCATATTTTACTCTAAAACTTAGTAAGATTATGAAAAACATCTTGACATCATCCTAAGTACACTAAGAGTGCATAGGTTGTATACCAAGCTAACTAAGTTTCATTTCTGTATTGAAATGGTCCATTTAAAATGGCATGTCATATCAAATGAAGGTGTGCCCATAGACTTGGAGAAGGTGAAAGAAGTTATGTCTTGGGAGTATCCTAATAATATTTCTGATATTTGAATTTTTCTAGGTTTGTCTGGTCATTACCGAAGGTTCATTGGAGACTTTTCCTTTTTGTCAGCACCACTATCGAGCTTAACCAATAAGGAAATAAAGTTTGAGTTTTCTTCATCTTGTGAGAATACCTTTTAGGAGTTAAATAAGTGGTTGAAAACCACACTGATTTTTTAACATTCTCAAGACAGATAAAAGTTATACCTTGTTTAGTCAGGCATTTGGTGTTGGTATTGGGGCAGTGTTGATGTAGGATGATAATGTGGTAGTGTATAGTTCCCAATAATTAAGGCCTCATGAAATTAATTACCCAATTCATGACCTTGAGTTTTCTATAGTGGTGTGTGCTTTGACATATTGGTGGAACTACATATTGGGATAATGGTTTACTGTTTATACCAATAATAAGTTACTTAAGTACATTTTCTCCCATCATGATCTAAATCCTCAGTAGTGAAGATGGTTTGAATACATGTGGTTTTTTACTGTGAGCTACTTTACACTATGTAGAAGGTAAACAATGTTGAAGATGTCTTGACTCAGAAGTCTCAAACCCAGGGGGTTTGGGAATCACGTTCAGAGTGGAAGATAATAGATTTATTCACGAAGATGCCTCTTGAGGTGTAAGATGGCCAAAGGAATATGACCCTTGCATCCTTAGCAATTCATTCTTCACTTCTAAGCCAGATCAAGGACAAACAACATGAGGATTCAAAATGTTTGAATTTAAGGGAAATTCTTAAAGGTGGAGAGTCACCTACTAGACAGACCATTGGTGATGATGGGATCATTTATGTTCATGGTCGTGTTTTTGTTCCAATGTGTATGCGATAAGAGTTAATGTGAGAGTTCCATTCATAATAGTGGGAAGTTCGTCCAGGGTTGAACAAAATGTATTGTGATATTCATAGGAAGTATTGGTGTCCATGGATGAAGAAAGTTGTTGCTGGTTTAATGGCATGATGCCTTTCCTAGTCGTAGTTTAAGGATGACCATCAATGTCCAGCTGGTTTGTTTTAGCCACTACCCATTCCAGAATGGAAATGGGATGATGTGATAATGGATTTTTTGGTGGTTCTCCCAAGGATTCCTCATACGAATGGTTTGGTTTGGGTAGTTTTATATTAGCTGACTAAGGTGTCTCATTTCTTGTCGATTTGAGAGACTTTAACTGTGGATCAGTTGGGTGAGTTTTATGTTCAAGAAGTAGTGTGGTTTCATGGGGTACCATAAACTATACATTCAGATCATGATCCACATTTCACATCATGCTTCTGGATGGGATTAAAAAAGGCACTTAGCACAAAGGTGTTTCTTGGCACATCCTTTCAATTGTATATGGATGAGTATTAGAAGCATACTACTTACATACTAGAGGACATGTTGACGGCTCATGTCCTAAATTTAGGTGGATCATGGGAAAATAATCTAGAGGTGGTGGCGTTTTCCTAAAAAAATGTAATCAGAACATGATTCAGAGGTCACCATTTTAGGTTCCCTATAGTAAACCATGTAGATATTCATTTTCTTGGTTAGAGGCTAGGTAATTAGAGTTGCTGGGATTGAGTCTCATACAGGATATGTCCGAAATTTTTTTGTTTATTTAGAAACGTACGCAAATGGATCAAAGTGGGTAGAAGTCATATGTGGATCAGTGTTATAGACATCTTGATTTTGTGGTGGGTGATCGTGTGTTTCTTAGGGGATTTTATTGGTTGGATCACCATTGGATTTGGATGTAGGGTTAGTTTTCATCCTTGAATGTGGGTTCATTTGAGATTGTGGAGAGGACCAGATAGGTGGTGTACTAATTGGATCTTCTATAATGGTATAGTGGTATGCATGACTTTTTTCATGTGTATCTTACTCATCAGTATCACCCTAATCCATATCATGTAATTGCTATTGAGGATGTTGAAATTAATTTTGAAGCGTCCTTTAAGGAAAATATGATTTTTATTTGTGGATTGTAGAGAGAAAATATTCTTTGGAAAGACTATGCCTTTGGTTTGAGTTTTTTTGAAGTAGGGTAAGTTTCAGAAGGAAACTTAAGAAAGAGAGACAGATGTATAAGACTAGTGTCCCAATCTCTTTTCTTTAGAAGCTCAATAATACTTGAAAGTTTGGCTTGATGATGAATCATTATAAGGTTGGGAGTTTGTAATATCCTGTACATCATGAAGATATTTCATTTCTTAAATTTTGGTTTAAATATATTAATTTTTTGTTAAGGTAATGTTAATCAGTTTCATGAGGTGGTTCGGGGGTGTTCTGGGGGTTCATGACATGAAAGAAAAAGGATTATGGAAATCTAGTGCATGTTTCATGTTTAGCACACGGTTAGGGATAAACATGCATCAAAATCATGCTATCAAGGGGTGCATGGTTAAGAAAAACTTTTTAAGGGGGGAAGTCAAATTGTGAAACCCTGGATAGAGGTGTTCAACATGGTTTCTGTGTGGTTTTTCAAACTGTGTGGCCCTCCCCAAGTATCAATGAAACATAAACTCTCTTTGAAAGTGGATAGTGCACAGTTTTTGTATGTTCTACCAAACTGTATAGAAAAACCATGTTCCCAATTAAAAGTTTGAATTTACCAAACTACCCCTTCAGTATTTTAAGTCACCCTCCCAATATTCTAACCATTTCTTCCTTCTCTATCCATAGTGACAAATTCAAGCTCCAAAATGTTCCCAAGGGTGGATCTCTTTTGATCTAGGTCTTTTAGAGTTCCATTGGTTATATATCAACGCTTCAGGTGTGTTTAATTCTCCTCTTTCATCTCTTTTCCGAATTATAGATTTTGGTTTCATTATTCCTCTTCTGAAACCCTAAAACCCTCTTTTTTTAGTAGATCTTAGGTTTGGTCTTCCTGTGGTTCTTGAATCTAGATATAAGGCTAAGGTCATGCATATGTTCATCTTTGTATTTGAGTTAGGTGGTGTACAACTTATATCTCATAGTTTCATTTTCAATTTCTTCATGTGTGTGTATGTGTTGTTGTTTCCCTCTTGTGGTTATTTTGATTCCTTTAGTGATAGTTGGTATATTGGTGGTCTAAATGATGAATTTAACCCATCATGATCCCTATAGGATTCATTGATGTTGGTTTAACCGATTTAGGGCCACCGGTTGGGAGTTTAGCTTTTTTCCAAACATGGAAAATGATAATGTTGAGTATGAGATTCAATTTTGATAATTCAGATTCCATGATGAACATGTTGGATTGTTATTTGAGTTGTAAATGGAATTTTGTGTCTATACATTGATAATATCATATGGGATTGTTTGGATTTGTAAAAAATGGGTTGGACTAGTTAAATTGGTTGTGTTAATGGATTAATAATTACCCTAGAATAGTTTTAATGTGTTAATGGATTAAATGGGATATTCCAAGTACGTGGTAAATTTGTTAATGGGTTAAGACTCAATAATGATTCCTGAGATGAATTAAATGATAATTGTAAATGTTATGGGTATTTATTGTGTATGGTTTTCGATATGGTATATGTGGTAAATGGATGAATAAGAATGTGCACATGGCTCAATGGTGTGGGATAAAGGACTGAGGATCCTTCCATAGGTCACGTAGGAATGATTCTCTAAATCAACCCTTGAATGCATGGGTTAGGGTGACAGAATGATTCTTTAGGCCCTAATGGTTGCACTAGATGAAACTATAGAGACTTATTCTTAGAGGTAAGTGTGATGTAAATGATTGTGAAATGACTTTCCCTAGTGATATGGGGAACTTGAGTTATTCCTTATGCATCTTAATTGATTGGTTTGAGATTTTTTGTAAAGGATGTAAATGCCTAACCCACGAAACAATTGGTGAAATCAACTAAAGATAATATTGCTACCTAACAACACTCGAGTTGTCTTTTTTTTTAAATAACATTTATTTTGTAATTGCCTGAACTATCTATTTAGAATAGATATTTTTTAGACCCCATTGGTCATGCCCTATTGAGTTGTACTCACACCCTGCTTGGGCCGTTATTGGGTACCCAAGATGATTTCATGGTTCCATGTTAGGATAAGGGAAAAGGCCCTATGATAGGGAATTGATATTGTCTTGGGACATTCATGGATAAGTATCTGGACTTAGAGTCATGACATGTTTGGTAGTTTAGTTGGTGGTCTTTATCTTGGGTCTTAATCACTTTGGAGCTATTATCATGACATGGCATATTTAATTTTTTAGTGGTGGCATGTACCCTATTTATAGAATGGTTTATAATGCATGTTCTAATTTATTGTTTATTTTCTTCTTTATTTCATATGTTATCTACTATGAAACACTCTGGTGAAAGGGGATATAGTCTACCCACATGATCCATTAGGCCCTTGTTTCTGATTGGAAACCTCTGGAAAATGGGCAGGTCTGATTGAGATCATGTGGCGACCTGAAATGGAGCATTGGTTTAGTGGATTATGGGTTGGCGATGTTACACTCTGTAAAATCTGCTAGAAACAATTTGTAAACTAGGATTCACTGTTTAAAATGATAGTGAATGAGACCCCATGAATTTATAATACCTCATGGATATAAAACCTATCAAGATCATCCAAAATGATCGTATCCTTGACCTTCATGAAATGAGAAACCTTCATGAGCCTATCAACAACAACCCATATAGAATCACTACCTCGAGGCAACCTTGGAAAATTGGTCACGAAATCCATTGAAATATCATCTCATTTCCACTCAGAAATAGGTAACAACTATAAAATTTCATTTTTTTCTGATGTTCCACCTTCACCTACTGACAGTTGGAACACATTATCACAAAAATACCTACCTCCACTTTCATACTCGACCACCAGTAATGACGGTGCAAGTTATGATACATCTTGGTAACACCAAGAGGCACTGCCCAAGATGGGGCATGAAACTTCCATTTCAGTTCCTAAAATATGTCCACTGGAAACCAAATGTGACCATGAAAACATAGGATCTCATCTTCACCTATAGTCTAACTTGGAGGTATATCATCACTTGTCACACTCTCCCATAGGACTAGGCCCTCTAAATCTGATAGTTTCCTCATCTTCACTCTATAAAACATGGTAGAGGTAAAAGATAAGGATGAAAGAGAATTCTATCTCTGACTATCCTAAACATAGAAGTGAATCTCAGAGAACAAATCCATAATATTCCACATGCTAATGGCCTCTTCTAATTCCTTTATCTTATTCCTCCTACTTATATCAGCATCCACTACATTTATTTTTCTACGCATGTAGGAGAGATCAATGTCAAAATACTATAGGTACTTAACCTTCCTTCACTACCTCAAATTCAGATCACGCTATGTAAATATATACTTGAGTATTTTTTTGGTCTTTGTACACCACAAAATGATCTCCTAGTAACTAATGTCTCGAACAGTGAAAAGTATGAAAAACTATAGCTAACTCGAGATATTGTGTCGAGTAGTTCTGCTCATGTGTCCTCAATTGCTGAGACATATATGTCATGACTCTATCCCCTTGATTAAGAATTGTTCCTACACTGATACCTGATGTGTCACAATACATAGTATAGTTCCCATATTTCTTTAGTAGTATCAAGACGGGTGGTGAATTCAATCTCCATTTCAATTCCTGAAAGGATCTCTTACAAGTATCTGACTATACGAACATCCCACCAATCTGAGTAAATCCCATCAACACCACTTCTAGTAATTAGAAATCCTATATGATATGAATTTAATATAGGTCTATCCTTAGGAAACTCTGTATGTCCAAAAAATCTTGGGATACTCCCAGGAAACTACAACTCTCACCTTCTATCGTTCTTCTGATACTATTGTCTCTGATATAATATGACAAAGGAAGTGAATCGGTTCCATCTAGAAGTAATACTTTCTGAGATTATCATATAACTTATTCTCTCTTATTGCATTCAAAATGATCTCAATATTTTTTACATGGTCATGTGGATTGTGAGAATACCCCAAGATATCATCCATGAAAACCACCACAAATAAATCAAGAAAAGGATGGAACAATCATTTCATCAGCACCATAAAAACTAATGGTGTGTTCACGAGACCAAATGGTATAACCATATAATCATATAGACCATACCTACTATGAAAGGTTTTATGAGGTGTGTCTATATATCGAACACGCACCTGGTGATATCATGATATCCAATCAATTTTCGAGAGTACTTGAGATCCTCAAAGATAATCAAATAAGTCATCTATCTGTAGAAAGGGGTATCAGTTCTTAACCATAAACTATTTTAGTTTCTGATAATCCAAGAATATCTTAAGGATACAATCCACCTTTTTCATAAAAAGTACTTGAGAACCCCATGGATTTGTACTAGGTCAAATAAACCCATTTGCCTCCAAATACTCTATCTTCCTCTTGATCTCCTACAAGTCCATTTTACCCATACTATAAGGAAGAATTGATACCGGTGTATCTCCTGGAACTAGCTCAATAGAGAAAATAACCTCTATCTCATAAGGTAAACCAGAAAATTAATCTCAGAACACATCCAAAAAATAATCAACCATTGGAGGAAATTTCACTTGATGTTTTCCTGGTCACCTAGATACCAAGTAGAAATATTGGTTATCATTACACCCATACTATGATGATGTGGTCTAGATCATCTTTCCTTGACATCTCATTCACCCTTGTGAGTATAAACTACACCTTCTAGTGATTTGAAAGTTAGCCTCCGGTGATGATAGTCAATGTAGGCTTGATAATCCACTAGCCAGTCCTTTCCATGTATGACTTCAAACCCAGTCAGCTCAATTAGAAAAAAGACTCAAACTGAAGTGACACCCACAAACCTTAAGGGGTCACTCCTTACATGAGCATATAACTTCTCTTCTAATTCGCAACAGAATTTCTAGTGTTATAACACCATTAGAAAACTATATAACTACAAAAAGGATTTCTACCACAAACACAGATATAAAACAATATGATGAATTTATATCAAGGAGGGAAGATTCTAACATAGAGGATACTAGAATCATACCTCTCAGAATAGATGTTTTAGAGCACTACTCCTCGAAAGTAGGTTGTATAGAATAGATCAGGCCTAAACCACGACCATGTGATACAACCTCATAGCCAAGAGTAGGCCAACTCTGATGTCTTGGTGTAACTAGTTCCTGAATACCTCATCCATGACCACCACCACCTAATCAAGATAAAATGGTACTACTCCAACTCCTTTCCTAACATGGAGTTGAGAAACCCACTCCTCAACCTAGTGTCAGATCTGACCCCCACCACTCATTGCTGGAGGGAAGGTCCTGAAAAAATATTTCATGTGGCCCATCCTTCCACAATATCGACACTAAAATGGGTCATAATCACACTAATTCCTCATGTTGACTCATCTTCCACACTGATAATATAAAACCTATCTACCAATACTCACAGCCTGACTGGTACTCATCTCATGGGAATCCTCAAAATGGAGATTCCTTCCTGAAGATGCAGACCCACTAGTTCGAGAGACTAAACTAATCTGCTCTATACCCCCCATATTCCCTCAGGTATTGTTCTACAATTACAACCTGATTTACCATCTCAATAATAGAGTTCAAACATAACATGTTGACCTATGATCGAACGTCATGTTAGAGACCTTCCTCGAAGCGTCTCATCATTGATAACTCGTCAACAAGGTACATCAGCGCAAAATGCTACATCTCTGTAAAGCCTGTTGAGTAATACATAACTTTCATCGCACCCTATTACATATATATGAACTCACTATCCCACTCTACCCTTAGAGTCTCTAAGAAAAAAATTTCATAGAGCCTAGTCTGGAAATACCACCAAACAATATCATGCAGCACATCAGCCTGGTTTAGAACATCCAACTAGCACTTTTATATTCCCTGAAGCATATAAGTCTTGATATTTACCCTCCTCTTAAGAGGTTTCATTTGATGGTCGAAGATCAATATCACAGTCCCAATTCATAGCTCATCTACCTATGGACCATCATCCCCCAAACATGTGGGAGGATATTGCTACTTGAACACATGCATCAACTCATCCATGGATAAGGCAGGTTGTAGTTCTCCCTAGAAAATTATCATAAATTAAAAAAACCCCTCATGGAATTATGCCTCATCATTTGTGTTCGGAACAACAACTTTATCGCAATTAAAACTAAAGGAGGATACACTAGTAGCCCATGGCCAACTTTCTCTTTAGAATGGTCATTTTGACCCTCCTGGTGTACAACTAGAGGTATTCATTATGGTTTTACCCAACAATGACAAACACACAGCTCAGAGAGATTGAATATCAAATTTTGCTGCTCAAAAGTGTAGGTCAGGTAAAAAACTTCCTATATATAAGTCATACCACACAATTTACTACTAAAAATAGCACTGTAGAAAGAAACAACCAAAAAATCACTAGAGACATTTCCTACTTCCCACTCAAAACCATGGTCAAGGTCAAGCTCTCTATATATCACTTCAATTTCCATTTTAATACCATACTCATTTAACATTAATTATAAATGGTTGAACCAAATTATCACCCAAATTCTGATCCATGAGTCCCCATACTCCTTATGAACTATAGAATGGTGTCCACCTAATCAATACCATAACACATTCCAATCAATGAAACTCATGGTCCATGACTTAACATTCCATAATTGGTTTCTCATGGTGTCTATTATAGACCAATCATGAAAACACGACTTAGGTTACATAAGGCACTCTAAGTACCAACCATGTTTTAAAATTACACGCATATAAGTCTATCACAATAGAAGGTATATCTACCACATCGCCTATCACAACATCATGCAAACAAGTAATGCAACCTGTATGGAATGGAATAATGCATGGCATGTGATTTTTTACAAGTTTCTAAAATGATGCATGAGATAGAATACCCTCATCTCATCAGGTTGAAAAAAAATATGACCCTCTATCATATCAATAATAAAATCAAAATTCTACTATGTCTCCCAATGGCAGAATCAAATTACTTGTAATATCCAAAATCCAAAAAATAGGAATTTCTATTTGAGGAAATTGGACTTTTTTCTATATGTGGGTTAGCTATAATCAATCATAGATCTTTAAAAGGTAAAATTATTCCTAATACCATTTTTATTGTCTCCAAATATTAAATGATAAAAGAAAATTCCAGGGTACCACTATGTAACTTTCGAGACATAGATGCCACTAAATAATGCCCCGAGCCCAGTTGTCCTCATAACCTCAAGCGAATCTCCCCGAATGTAAGAGGTTTCAGACTAGCAGTGAGGGCCTGATATGTGTCTATGGAGATAATATTCTATCATTAATAGATTATAACACAACATAATATAAATAATAGTCAATAGAGGAAGTAGTATAATAATCAGACACTAGATAACCAGCAGGAATGGATAACAATTCCAAAATGGATCTCATATACAAACGACGATGGTACATGTCTCTAAAAAGTATCCAAAATAGGTATACAGTATTAAAATAAAATTCATGTATAAAAATACCAAAAATACCAAAAATTCACTATCTCTGTATATAATCATGAGCCTCAACTCAGTCTCGTTCTCTCATGATCCTAAGCATGGCACAAAATGAAACATCGAACTGTGGGTGTTTTCCATGGTCCCTACCTGCATCCATAAAGTCTCTTATAGAACCCAATGGAATCCTAAACAGGGTTCGAGATAGAATCCCAATAGGTAACCACCCAAAGGTCTATAAAAATTCCTGACTATGAAATATAATCTAAGCAGTATGCAATTTATATCACAAATAAGCAGTAAGAAATATAAAGTTCCAATGGAATGTATATTACTAAACAAGTGATACTGTATAACCCAACAAGGATCCCTACAAAATATGGGTCAAGATCTAATAATAATTCATCTATAAAACATATATAAATAAGTAACATGTCCTCTTCATACATCCATACATATCAAAACAACCACAACCATGTCATATAACCAGAAGTGTGAGAACATCCACAGTCAAGATTTATAATCTAGCATATAACATTTACCAGGTCCATTCCATATAATCATGTTTCAGACCATGAAGGTCCATATCCAAGGTATATATGACCAGGAATCATCATCAATTCCCTATAACATCTTAATGGAAACATAGTAATGGCACTAGTGAAGTCCAATTATCATCTCAATAGAGTATGTCCAATTTGAATCGAGCAAGCTAGATCCAGGGGGTAGAAGTTCCCTTGGAATCCAATGAAATCAATATCCAATGATAATACCATTCCAATGAATATTCTACCAGGCAACAACTTCCATGGGTTAAGGGACCATAGCATCCAAATGGAATCAATATCCATGGTTTTTCAACCAAGGAATCCACTACCATTTCAGTTTATAACTCGTTTCATCCATCATTTCCCTTTCAATTCAATCCATGAGCATACCCATGCATTCAATCACTTATATTAAAAATCAACCGATGACTATACCCATTCATATCACAAAAACATATTAACTATTTCATTAAGAATCACATAAAAAGGGATTAAAAAATAACCAGTCAATCAATTTAATTCATTTAATTTATTTATGGTCTTCCTTTAACTAGTAAATATAAAAAAACCCTTGGGTGGTTCAAGATAGTCAATGGAAATGGGAAATTACATGGTATAGCTCATTTGTGGCCCTAGATGGGGAAACAACTACCAACATGTCTGAAGAAAACAAAAGGGTGTCCCTAATAGGTTCCATTTCATTCAATTTAATTAATAAAGTAAATTTTGGGGCCACACTAGAAATTTTGGTGGGTGAAATAATAGAAACTACATTAATAAATCACTAAACCAAATTGGAATCTTATACACTACCTAACATAGCTCGGTAGTAGAGTTCCCATCCAATATCAGCTCCTTATTCAACTCAGATCTGGAGAAAAATGAAGAACCTAAAATTATGGCATATTTTCTTGAACCTAAATTGTAGAAATGATTCTAAGAAGAATGAATAATAGATAAAATGAAATTTATTACTCACAAATGCATATTCAGTGAGGTGATTAGTATTTGAATCTGAGATCAAAAAAAGGATCAGTGGAAAAGGCTATAAATTGGCTCAAGGAGGATCTTTCAAATTCCTATGGCATCCAATGGAGGAGAAATAGGAAATTGTGTTTTTGATATAAGATTAAATAAGGTAATTTTAGTAATTTCACCAAAATTACTAGGATGCACTATTTGGATGCATGGTTGGCCAAACTGTGCACCAATCGTGCACCCTTTGTTGTAGGAAAGGGGCACCTCGCATGGTTTGTATGCACGGTTTGACTAATCATGCACAAATTATGTCATAACCCACTTTTAAAAACCAAAAATATTCCTGCATATATGTTCACCTCAAATCATAAGTTTTTTCTAATGGTGTGGCCTGCAGGAATCCACTATCCATCCTCACATGATTATAAGTAATCGTGCGACATGTCTCACATATTTTCTACTAACTGTGTGCCATGACTTTTTCACCCCAAAAGTAGTGTTCTAGACTCCGAGAAATCCATGGGCACCACCAAAAGACCCATGATCAATTTGGGTACTAACATTAGTCTGTAATTAAACATTTAAACCAAAATAAAAATATTTTCACCTTTTACAAAAACTCATGATCTTACAAGAGAATTAAAAGGTTATTAAAACTTTTATAAGTCCATGATTAACCATTTATAGTAACTAGAAAGACCAAGGAATCTTTCAATATCAAAGGAATTCAATTGTTCTTCACAATAAAAAACAACCTTCACCATCTCAAGATCAACTGATAATCCATGCTATGAAATCACGTGCCCCAAGGACTTCACTTCATGGATCCATATATTATATTTTGAAAGAGTTATATAAAAATGGTGAATCCTTGGGATTTCCAAAAAACTCAAATGGTTCTCGTACTCATGAAGAGATCTAAAATAAACAAAAATATCATCAATGAGCACCACTAATAAAGTGTAGGGATACTGATTGAATATCTAATTAATCAAATCCCTAAAAACTACAATAGTGTTAGTGAGACCAAATGTAAACACAAAATATTTATAATATCCATAACTACTCCTGAATGTAATTTTTGATATATCATACTCTTGAACTATGATATGATGATAACCCAACCAAATATAAATTGTTGAAAAATAATTCTCCCCTTTAAATTAAAAAAATAAATAATCCACACGAGGAAAAGGATACTTAATATTAACCATTACCTGGTTCAACTTCGGATGGTATACACACAATCAGATTTGACCGTCTTCTTTCTTAGAAAAAGATTAATGGGGATACCCAAGGTAAAAAAACTAGGGTGAACAACACCCTTCTCCATCAGATCATCCAATTGAATCTTGATCTCATTCAGCATCGCTAGTTCCATATGATAAAAAGGAATCAAAACCGGTTGCATACCTGGAACCATGTCAATTTTAAACTCTACCTCTCTCTCTCTCTTGAGTAATATTGGATAAAACAATAGGAAAAATGTCAAGAAAGTCTTGAACAATAGTGGTAATATCAACAATAGACAAAACATCATCAGGATCAACTACTACAAAATACAACAAACACCTGAGATCTAGGCAGGAAGGTCCTTCACATCCATAACTCATATCTAACTCTTCTTAAGACACATGAGATATCCCATCGGCTATATGAAATGGAACATGAAGATGATAAAAATTAACCTTTGATTGATGAGAAAAATACAATCCATCCCAATTATGACGTCAAATTAATCTAGATCAAGATATATAAAATCCATACTAACTTTGCATCAGCTATCAATTACGCACAAGGACATTGAAACCCCTACTCTTTCCTTATCCCATGAGGTTTTTCTAACTCCATAACAAAGGACATGAGCTCTAGGGGAATTTAATCATACCAAAAAAAATTCCAAAGATAAATGAGTGGTAAGAACTAGAATCAAATAAATAAATTGATACTGAAGATTCAATAAACATTGTACCACTTACTTTCATTAGACCCACATCTACCTCCACTAGAAACTCATTTACTACATGATGTTGATTTAGTCTTGATTCTTAAGGTTACATCCATGTAGAATTTGATGCATCTAAATGCCCTGAAATATTATTTAGAGCTGATGATCCTTGACTGTATCAAGGTGTATACATAACCTGATAGAAATGTTGAAGATGGCCATAACATCCACAATTATTGCACACCTTTTTAGGTGATGTTTATGAACAGTATGGGTGTCAAACCCTACCAAATTGATAGTAAGTTAGAGTCATGCCACTCTATACAACTAGAGGTTCTGAAGAGGCCTACTTCAGAGAACTACTTCCACCACTACTTTTATGATCTTAACAATTCCACATTGTCCCTAGTGAAAATATGGGAATTCCATATACTTCACCATCAATAGTGACTTCAGAAAAAACTACTGAAATAATAGGATGTTGAAACCCTTATACTATAATCCCACATTTCTATCTTACAATACTATAGAATCCCACACAATCTTATTGGGAACCTCATGTATTAATGTTGATCACTTCACCTTGATACTCTAAGGCGTATCAAGGACATCAAAGATATAATCAATATTTTGAATCTAGTACTCTTCCTCTTGAGGTTCATTCATACATTTAAAGGATGGTGCTATCTTATGATAGAATTATCATGATCGATTTCTATCTCCTATAGATATTGGTTGTACCACCACAACTGTTATTTGAAGTTGCAGTACATTTTGGTTGTTATCACAAACTTCCCTCCTGATATCCTAAAAAAATAAAATCCATAGAAGGATTCCCTTGAGAAATATTAGTTTCACCCTCCTGTGGAACCTATGGAACACGTCTCTGAGGCATGCTATTGCAAACCGAAATAGAATAAATGATTAGAAAATATATTATTTAAAATTAAAACAATAAAACCATAATAAAAATGATATTGAGATCAAGAAATCCAAATAAGATAATCACATCCCAATATACCATGGTAACATGAGTCTCATCATAGAAAGAGATCATTAGGCACTCATTGCAACCTACCTCTCAAGTCACGAAAATCCTATCTATAGTCTACCAAACATCCTAAGATAAGTACTCTTGATGACAGGCCAGCTATGATTCCAAAATTTCATGAAACCAACTGAGATTACCCGTCAAATGGGTACCCAACCCATATATCCAAATAAACAAAGGGTGTTCCAGATCCCCATAAGTTGGCGACTAGAACCTAGAAATTGACAAAAATAATAATGTATTAGACTTCAAAATAAGATCACACAATGGATCTATATGAAAAAAAATCAACACCATTTATTAATGAATCCCACAGCGTAATGTGACAGTGCTACTATGATCAAAGGAAAAGAAGAAGAATAAAGGATTCTCTTCCCAGTGATACACCATGCACAAACCTATTGATCAAATGTTGAATGAATCAATCTGGAAGGAGTGATGCTTCCCAAAATTATTGTAAAATGATTATAGGTTGATAGGGGAAGAGTGTTATGGAAGAATGAAATGATAATTTTCTATACGGCACCCCAAATTCACAGTTTTTGTGCCATACATGGAATGTAATCCATTTTCCCTTTGTGTAATCTATGGCAGTAAACTGCACCGAAAAACCCATTTCCT
Source organism: Viscum album (assembly GCA_963277665.1). Classification (NCBI taxonomy): domain Eukaryota; kingdom Viridiplantae; phylum Streptophyta; class Magnoliopsida; order Santalales; family Viscaceae; genus Viscum; species Viscum album. Next base: position 204,609,881 of record OY728121.1, read on the forward strand.
TTTTATTAAAAACCTAATTTCTAAAATTACATGACATGTGATCTTTACATGGATTGTAATATTCCAGGTTTTGTATTCATCTCATGAAATGATAAAGGATAACAATACATAGCATGTATTATATTTACATGGATTGTAATCTCCTAGTAGAGAGTGAAAGATCCAGATTCAAAAACAAAACTCCAAACCACACTAAGAGTTATCCATACTCAGGGAGAACCCTGAAAATTAATTTACATGTTTATACCAAGACTCCATTAATTCAAAAAATTATACATCCATGAACTTTAGTCCATTTTCCCCATCCAATTCTATCCATCCCCGAGAGTCTAAGACACCCAATTAAAGAGGAAAACAAATAAGGAGATGGGAATTACCTGAACGATGATAATGGGATGCTCTAGAAAAAAAATATCTTTTTTAGACATATTGAAAGGTATTTATGTAACGTAGTTAAGGGTGTTGAAGAAAAATAAAAATGGATATATTGATGATCCTAGAGGATTTTAACGATTGTATTTTTTGTTACTAAAAAAGATAATTGTCAATATGTATTAGGTGATGGAATAAGAGACCAATGCATAAAGAAGTTGAGAATTGTGAGATACATCTTGACTTCATTGTATCATATGTGTTACAATTATCTTCCATTGTACATGTTTATGGATATATATTCCTAGTCTTTAAAAGGAGTTTACATGAGATATTTCTTGGTGTTGGGGAATAAACATAAACATATAATTATTATAGAGATGATTTTGTAATGATTCAATGATGAGTGTCGATGGAATGATGAAAAATGATCTAAATAATGTTAATTATGAAGTTTAGAACAATATATTGAAAAAAATGAGGATATATGAATAAAGAGCTGTAAATTTAAGAAAGAAGGATTAATTCATTGGAGATCTATTGAAGTAATCAATATTTATTACTCATATGAAAAAATTCATTAGAAATATAGTTTAATAACTTCAGAAACATTACAATAATTTTCGTGACTATTTGATTGGATTTAATAGATAATTGGGGGATTTAAGTAGGAGGAATATACTTCTAGAAGTTACACTATCTAGATATTACAATATCTAGAATATACACATATGAAAAAAGAACTGAGGTAAAATACAAATCTATAAATGAGTTCTAAAAGCACTATTTTCTAGAAGAAATTTACATAAAGCACTATCTCGATATAATTTCATAAGTTACATGATAGGATTTGGATAAAAAAATTTGAGTATCCCGATGTTTAAGTATATAAGTTTAGGAGTACATATGTCTATTGATTTGAATATGTTCATAGTTGTATATCAAAATTGAAAAAGGAATGAATCTTCAGTCGGTAAGTAAGATATTTTTCATATAGAATATACTTTCCAAATAATCATATTAAAAGTTTTGGTAGAAAAAAAAATTATAAATATGTGAATTTATATAATACATAAGATATTTTCCTTTAAAAATATAATTTTAATTGAAATTAAATAATTGAAAAAAAATTCTGCAATACAGAATGTTTTAAATTATATACAAGTATTTTTATCTCACATATTCTTTTTGATATTCATATATTTTTTTGATGATGTGTATGGTTTTATTCCGAGGTTCAAAATGAATTGTGAAAATGGAAAAACGTTATATAATATTTAACGTTAAAAAAATCATATGAAAGGGTCATAAACTAAAAGAAATGCATCATATGAAAAATCATTACAAAACATATAAGGGTAAAAAAAATTACATAAGGGTTTCCAAATGAAAATTTGACCAACTGTTGAGAGCCTCACTATGATACTTAAGAGTAATTTTTTTATATAATGATTAATATGATGATATGTAATGGTATTCCAATTAGAAAAATTTTAGATGTTATGGATTTTATGAAATATAATCTGGAAGTTAAGTTGGTCGAAGTTAGATCTATTCGTTAGTGACTCAAATATCATGATTTCAATTATAATTTGTATTCAATAAACTAGTTTTAGTGATGAATAATTGAGAATATTGTCTTTGACTATGAAAAATAATATTACATTGTTAATATATCTAATAATGAAATAAAATTATATGATGGTTTTTTTAATTGACTTGTATTCACTCCATGAGAATAATTCCATGAAATAGTGCATGATGAAGATAGGTTCATAAGATAGATTCATGTCATAAAAATGGCGTTTCATGTTATCGTATAGATTTGAAGATTTATTACAAGTAGATATTGTGGAAATAGAGGATTGAGATAATTATGTATATCACATGCGTTAAAAACTAAGTCTTCGGGAGGATTAAAATATATGATTGGGGTTTTGGATATGATTTGGTAGTACTTGAGAAAACATTTGTGTCAAATAACGAGAATTTAATGATAATATGGAATGAAAAACTATTAATTAAGGAAGAATAACAATAAAATAAGTAGTGATAAGAAGTAAAGACTTTCCCAATAATACCATTATTTCATAGAAGAAAGAATATGAAAATAAAAAAAGGATAATTGGGTGAAAATACTTTCCATGTAATATCATTATATCATAGAAGACAATAAAAAATAAATAACAAGAGAATAGTTAAGAGAGAGAGAGAGAGAGAATAGCATGAATCACTATGAAACTTCATCACTTGTGTCAAGAATATCAATAATTGATTACATTATATGGTTTGTGGTTAAATAGGAATCAAAGAAGACAACAATGCCATTGTGCATATTGATGTGGATATTTAATTATAGGAATCCAAAGATATATTTCTGAGGAAGAAGAACATATTACTATTATGTAGTGAAAGTTTTGGACGAATGAAGATCTTGATCATGATTTCACAAGGAGGTCCTTGGGATACTAAAGTGGTCTAGTATAATAATATCCATTCAAGTCATAAGGATGAAGGGATTTGGGGAGATAATGACTATATTAAGATATCATTTTTTATGATGATACATTCCCATGAGTAAATGATGATACCTTCCCTTAACTTGTGAGTGTTGAGTTTAGAATTCTACCTTATGATTATCTGGTAAACATTATAATTGGTCAGTTATAATTTGTGTCTCAAACTCTAATCAAACACAAAAAATAGTAGATTCCTACATTTTCATTAAACCATGTAAAAATATTTTGTGGTGTTATATTTTGTTATTTAGTACATTGTATGTAGTTTTGGGTGTTGATATCGCATAAGTAGATCCATAAATCTTAACTAATTTGGAGGTTTTAATTATAAGAGTGGAAAAATTAAAAGAGAAAATAATTCTATTAAAATGTTCAAACTGATTCACCATCCCAACTTAGATAACTACATGATCCATTGGGTACTTAAATATATAAGAAAATTTTTCAAAAAAAATCTTCTATAAAATGATGGATAATAAAATAATCATAAACTATCACACTAGTTGTTTCATAACTACCCCCTAATGTTAACATTATGAATTGCATGTTTCAGAGATATCCACTTAATCTAATAATATAATATTTCACTATGAATCAGTTTGGACCTTGTATAATAAATAATTCCATTTTCCAAAACTTGTGTTATATCCACATAACACCTCAATATGTGACAACTAATGGAAAGTGGAAAAATAACCCTAAACTTGTAATTGTTTCATTCCCAATATCTAATATGAAATATCACATCACTATCAACTATGTTTGCCTTCTATTAATATATTTTATGTTAATGACATTAAAAATCAATATAAAAACCTAATGAATACACTATTCACTAAAACACTTCTACAATCTCATTTACACTTTATATTTATTCATTTAATATATGACCAAAATTCACAGAATACACATAAAATTACATTGATAATATCATTATCACTTTATTTATCAAAAAATTTAAAAGAACTTTAGTTCACTCATCCTCACTATAACGATGAGAGGGGTTCAATAGAATAACTTTAAGATAGATAAATATAATTTTAATCATCACACCATACAAAGTCTCCACATCACATTAAATATACACCTAACTGATCAAACAAATTCAAAAAATTCTGATAAAATTAATAATAGTGGAAATTACTCATGATGTGACCAATTCATTATTTTTCATCTTGATGGCATCCTCTCAAATGCACTGGTGGAAGTTGGTCATACATTTTCACCAATGATAACCACTTGTGATATAATAATATTGTGATCATATAACCATCAAACTATGATTCAAATACCCTTTATATATTGTAAATGAAAATATCAAACATGTAAATACCCTATGGGTTGATTATTATTCATATAAAACCATTTTCTATGTAACTAATGATCATCAATATCTTAGGATAAGTGAAATTATCAATCCATGATCAAATAAAATAATATAAATCTAGGTTTTATATGATAACATTATAAACAAACCAAGAATATATATCATCTCTTAACCATATTTAACAACTCGGGTTAACACTAAAGAGTCCTTATAATATCTTCACCCCACAACTCATTAAAACAAATCAACCATGAATCTAGTAGGTATGATTTATACCTATTAATGTAGTCATTGAAAATAACATATCTCAAGAAAAATATCATACATCACAACTAAAAAACTAATTATGATCAAAATAAAATTGAACCTTAATCCATAAGAAAATATTCTCATCATTTATGCATTGATAGTCCTAATCTGTTGTCTACTTTTCAACCATGAAATAGGAACATCATGAAAGGAAGTCTCATAAATATTACCATAATTAATATGGAGGAACATCATGTTTATCTTATATATCTCAAACTTCATCATCTAATGTAATTCCCCAACCCCAATTACCTAGAGTTGGTGCATTATTACATAACATTGGCATGATATAAGGAATCATGTCCTGAAAGAACGATCAGTTTAGTAGCCTTGAAAGTACTAGATGCATACATAAGTTTAACCTTATATCATGAGATAAAAAGAATAAAAAAATTGTGGCCCCTTTTAACACACTTATATCCCTTATCCTATCCCTAAAGGTCAACCATAAAATACTTCTTCACATCCTGGAAAAAATAAAACACAGAAATGGGTGAGCTCAGATGCTCAAAAAGGATAACAACATAGCAGAAACTTTCACAAATACGCATAAACATTTATGGAAATGTATACGACTAAAATATAAGCCTTTTAAATTTAAAACTTTAGCATAATATGGCAAATATAAATCAATTAATTCCATTTACTTATTCACATGGATATTCTACATGTCGAATAATCACATGCAATATCAATAACCAATTTTATAATTATAGAATGCATAATGCCAGACTTCATAACCACATAGTCAATGCCTTGTGCCAAGACTAAAAATAAGATTTTTTCAAGGCCTTGTTCCAAGACACTAGTTTTTTTCATGAGACCTACCAATGCATTGAGGAGCTATAGAGGGATCCACCCATCACTTACTAAGTCCAATGCATTCCTCATATGAAAGGGTTTAAACATAACATAAACATTCATATTAAAACTTGCATAAAAAATGTCAATAATTTATCCATAAACCATGATTGGTATAACAATAACACATCCACAGTCAAACATATCACAAATCCTTCAATACAATATGGAAGATTTGTATCATAATAAATCAAGTTCAAACAAGTTTAAAATCTATCAAAGGATGTTAACATATATGAAATGAAAAATATTTGAAAGAAATACCTCTTTCTATTTTGAAATAATTTAAAAGTAACATAAGTATAAAAGAAAACATTTATTTTTAAAATATTCTTATAATCTTGTAAGGGAAGCTTTGAAGGTGTTATAATAGTGTAAAATTTCCACACCCGCTATATAAGTTAAAAAACATTCTTTCCTTAATTTTGTCGAAAAGGTCATAAAGGACCATGTTTGGAAAACGACGTAAAGATTCCTTTATAAAAATCTTATAAAAATTAAAACAAGGGTATAAATGACTTTAACCCATAGTCTAGTAAATATTAAATAAATTTTGAAATACATTTTTATAAAACATGGATGTGGATTATAAAGAGGTCCCAATAGATACTCACATATAAACAACCTCAGATAATGAAGAGATTGTAGAATTAACCCTTACCTTGTACTTTTACTTGATATAGGGTATGTTAAACTCCTATATAATAGTTAAATAATTTTTATTAAATTATACAATAACCACATACATAAATATGATATCATATATGATCTTCTAATATTGCTTTGTTAATAATATTTTAGTAGCATCATTGTTTTGGGTGTTAACTGATTTGTTTTCCTTTATATGCTTGGTTACATAAGCCACGTTTTTTATTAATATTATGTATTTGATTCATATAAATAATTATATTAAGTTCTTAAACATTATTTTTAATCATAAAATATAAATTATTCTTGAATGGTTATGATGGGAAATGAATTTCATCAAGTTCATGGAGATGGTAATCCGTACGTACGCACGAGCTACAATATCATTCTATTGATGGTGAAATCATCTGAAATTGCATGATATGTAATATATAAATAATACTTAACATGTTATATTTATTATTTACATCCATTATACTCATTATTATACCCATCCTAATAATGTAGTGTTTGAATAACAAACTACACTACGACGTGGAGAAGGTAAGTCGTACGTACGTGTGTATGGTGACTTGTCATTCATAGGATTCATAGAATAATGAATATGGTTGTACCATATTTATAATGAAATCAAATTATGTATAAGGTACTTGAGTTTATAATTTTTGGTATCGAAACAACAAACAAGGAGGAAGTGGAAGAAGAAAATAACTTTGAAAGAGGTGGTAAAATTATTACCTCTTCTTCGGGTGTTTCATTTTGAGTTGATCAAAAGGGATCCTTAAGTTGGCTTTCTGATAAAAGTAAGGCCTCTATGTGAAATTGAGGGTAGTTGGGAGGATATTTGAGTAGTTTTTGGCCGAGATAAATGGCTTTGGAGGTGTGATTTTTAGAGAAGGGGAAGTACCTTTTTATAAGAGAGGTGATGGTTACTTTAGGAAAAACATGAAATATTATTTTATTATACAATCATATTGGGTTTATAATGGCTCCAAAATGATTTATTTCGAGGATAATTTGGTTATGGGTCTAAAAACTCTCAAAAAATAGGTTTTTGATAGGTTTATGTCAACATATTAACCTTATCATTTAGATTTAACTCTTAGTTAAATAGTTTAACTTTTACCATGTATTCTTGTATTATTATATTATATCGTTAATAATCTTACTGTAAAATGTCAAGAGAACCCCAAGTGGTTCATTAATGATATATATATTATTATATAAGTCCTTTTTCCTAACCATAGTTTTTTAAGACTGTTATGTCATTTAATAATATAGTATTTGTTTTAAACACTCATTTATGTCAATTTTGACACTATATAATAATTGATTTTTGTGGAAGTCATAACAGCAGGATTACTTCGAAAAAAAATTCATTGAATCAACCCTAACATTTCATATTAATCTTTAAAATTAGTTTTATGCATCAAAAGTCTCAATTTACATTTATTTTGATATTTATAACATCAATTATTTTACACTTTCATTAAAAAGGAAATTATTGCATCATCATTGCATCATAAATAAATTTAATTATTTAATGTACAAAAATAATAAATAAAATAAAATTATGTAGGAAATATTTTTATATTTATAATAAATATTTATAGTCAAATATATCTTATGTATCACCCTATATTAAAAATGGTTTAGTTATTAAACTTTAAATTTAACATTGTTAACTCTTCTTTAAATAAAATAATAATAAATGTCCTAATCTAATCCATGTGGACCAAAAGGATCATATTTTATTCATAAGGTTGATTTTGGTCGAAATAAACTTATACAACTGAATTAGGACCTGTGTTAGGGTAATTATAATATCAATTATACCTTTAATTACCCTATTCACTTTTAATCGTGGTAAATAAGAGTAAAAAGTTACTATTCACCAAAAATTATTTTCATCTTATTGAACCACATTTTACTTACTAATATCAACCATGTCTCTAGGATTTTTTAAATTCAATTCACAGAAGCGGTAAAATTAAGTTTTATGCAATTTTTCAAATGTGCCTAGAAAGTCGGTAAAAGACGGTAAAAAGTTCAATAAAATTTTATATATCTAATATTATTATAAAATGACTCCAATGAATTAAATTGAACACAAATAGGTATTATGTATATATTTTTAACTAATATAAATTTAAATAAAATAACTAATTATTTAAATAAAAAGTCGGTTTTAAACAATAACGCAGTGTTTTTCACTATTCATCAAAAATTGAATGTTTTCAGAAAAATACCAAAAAATCACCCTAATCTAATTTCAATATTCTGAATTAGAAAATGAAGTCCATTTTAAAAAATAAAATTTAAAAAATTTCAAAAAGTGGGTATTATTATTCATAACTACTTGATTGATTGGTCGTGGTGTGTTAAAACTTCATGTTGCGTACAACGCAAGCTATTATATCATTCCAAATGAAACGTACCCTAGAAGCTTGAGGTGTTACATTCTCCCCTCCTTCAAATAATTTTGTAATCAAAATTTCTATAATACAACTGCATAAAATTATATGGATGGTTCTTCATCATAGGTTCCTCTGGTTCCCACATTTCCTCTTCCATCATATGATTTCTCCACAGAACTTTTTCCAGATGAGTCATCCGGTTTCTCAACACTTGTTCTCTTGCATAAAGAATCTTCATAGGATCTTCACAATAAGACATATCAGGTTCCAGTTCAATTTCTTCATAGGTGAGTACATACATTGGGTCAGGCATGTATTTTCTCAACAGTGATACATAAAACACATCATGAACTTTGGAGAGACATGGTGGAATTCCCAAACGATAAGCTATAACTCTGATTCATTCTATAATTTCGAAAGGTCTAATGTACCTGGGACATAATTTTCCCTTCTTATTGAATCGTATAACACCATTCCATGGATATACCTTCAATAAAACATGATCTCCAACTTGAAATTCCAAATCTTTCCTTCGGTTATCGACATATCTCTTTTTTTTAACATTGAGATGCTTTGATGTGGGTTCGGATAACCTTCACCGTATCCATTGTTTCCTTAACAAGTTCAGGTCCTACAAGTTTTCTTTCACCAACATCATCCCAATAAGTTATTGTGTGACATCTCTTTCCGTATAACACTTCATATAGTGCCATCTGAATACTTGAATGGAAGCTAATGTTATAGAAACATTCTACTAGAGGTAAATAATGATCCCACATACCTTGAATGCCAAGTGAGATAGATATCAACATGTCTTCTAAGGTTTTAATAGTTTCTTCTGAATGTCCATTAGTTTGAGGGTGGTAGGCAGTGCTCAAACGAAGTTCAGTATCTAGGGTCTTCTGAAGACTTTTCCAGAATCTTGATGTAAAATGGGGATCATGATCAGAAACAATCGATAGGGGTACTCCATGAAGTCTTAAAAATTCATTAATATATATTATTTCTAGATATTAAAGTGGTAAATCTTCTCTTATAGCAAGAAAATGTTCTGACTTGGTAAGAAGATCAACAATGACCCATATTTCATCATTCTGTCTAAGAGTCTTTGGTATCCCCATGAAAAAATACATCATAATATCATCCCATTTCCACTCAGGTATGGGAATAGGTTGCATGAATCCTCTAGGATGTTTTCTTCCTATCTTTACCTATTGACAAACCATACATCTTGACACATAATTAGCAATCTTCCTTTGCATTTTGTCCCACCAAAAATGTTTCTTCAAATATCTATACATATTAGTGATACTAGGGTGTATAGAGAAATTGGATCTATGAAAATCATCCAACAATTCCCTTTTTAGATTAGTTATATCAGGAATACAAAGTCTCTTCACAAATTTCAAAATTCCATCTTCATATATGAAGTTGATCAATCTCCCATCTTTCACACCTTTAATTTTCTTTTGAAACTCCTCATCATCAGTCTGAGAACTTTTTATCCTTTCTAGTGAAGATGGTTTGGAAACCATTTGAGAAAGTATTGATGTTTCACCTTCCATGTTTATTCTCATATCCATCTTTACTAGATCCATGAACATAGGATCCCTTTCAACTATCATATTTTTCAAAACTCTAAGATCCTTTATGCTCAAAGCATCTACCACCTTATTCGCCTTCCCGGGTGGTAGTGTATAGTGCAATCATAATCCTTGAGTATCTTGTTCCATCACCTTTACCTCATGTTGAGTTATTTTTGTGAGAAAAATATACTTCAAGATCTTGTGATCAGTATATATCTCGCATTTTTCACCATATAGATAGTGTCTCCATATTTTCAGAGCAAATATTACAGCTGCTAACTCAAGATCATGAGTGGGATAGTTTTTCTCATGAATTTTTAGCTATAGTGATGCATAGGTAATAACTCTATCATTTTCCATAAGGACACAACCATGTCCTTTCTTTGAAGCATCACTATAAATAACAACCCCATCATTCCTAGATGGTAGATTCAAGATAGGATAATTGAATAATCATCTCTTAGGTTCTTCAAAAAATTCTTCACACTCTTTTTTACAAACAAATTTAACCCCTTTATGTGTGAGCTTGGTTAATTGGTTAGCCAATCAGGCAAAATTCTAGATGAAATATCAATAACAACCTGGTAAACCAATAAGACAGCATACCTTAGTTATACACATTGGTGTTGTCCATTCTTGGATTGCCTTGGTATTGGAAGGATCGATAGAGATTCCATCCTTAGATACAAATGGACATGAAAAGAAATTTCCTGAAACCAGAATTCACACTTGATAAACATCCCAAATAATTCATTTCTTATAAGGGTTTTTAGAGTAGTGCACAAGTGATTTTCATGAACTTCATAGAAGTTATAGTATAACAAGATATAATCAATATATACTACTACAAATTCATCAAGATATTCCTTGGAAAGACTATTCATTAGACCAATGAAAATATAGGGTGCATTAGTTTGTCCAAAAGGAATTACGGTAAACTCAGAATGCCTTTGCCTAGTTCGAAATGTTGTTTTCAGAATGTTTTCCTTCTTCACACACAACTAATGATATTTAGATCAAAGGTCAGTCTTTGAAAAATATTTATCTCTATGATGTTGATCGAATAAATCAACAACGCAAGGTAGGGGATACTTTTTCTTTATTGTTATAGCATTAATCTCCCCATAGTCAATTCCCAACCTCATAGATCTATCTTTCTTCTTAACAAAAAGAAAAGGGGCTCCCCATGGAGAAACACTAGGACCAATAAATCCCTTATTACTCAATTCCTCTAGTTGTTTCTCCAGTTCCACTAATTCCATAGTGGCCATTCTATAAGAGGTCTTTTATATGGTCCTTGAACCAATAATTAAATCATTGGAAAACTCAATATCTCGTTCTAGAGGATTTCCGGGTAAATCCTCCGGAAAAATATCAACATATTCTTAAACAATAGGTACATCCTTCATTTGAACATTATTTTCCTCACCAATAGTTATTTCATTCTCTTACACCCCAATAATTGAATTTAGTTGAGCTACTTGGGGTGGATCTAGATAAGAATTAGGTGGTGATGTTTCTCTCTAAATATAAGGTACTCCTTATCATCATCTAAAATTGTACCCTCCTTCTTCCTAAAATAAATTTTTACTTCATGGTCTGAAATCCAATCCATACTGAGGATTATATCAAATTCAATCCTGGGTATAACAATTAGATCAGTAGATAAAGAACATTTATATGTCCTAATGAGGACTGATTCACAAAACTTTGTAGCAATGATACTTCCCTTAGGAGTTTTTACTGACTAATCCCTTTTTAAAAAAATTGGAAATATATAAATTTCATAGAAAACTGGGAAGATATGAAACAATGCGATGATCCAGAATCAAATAATGGATTGGATAAACATAAAGAAACCATTAAATTATCTGCCACTATGTCTTTCAGAACATCAACTTCAGTAGTAGTGATCGCTTAAGATTGGACTTTTCGGAGGCAAGTTTCCTTGGTGGTTAGAAAATTAATTTTCATAATGCCCCATTTCTCTACAATTGTATCATTCAACATTGACAGCCTCTTTCATTTCCTTTCAATCATGAGCTTGGTGGCCTTTTTCAGAAAAATTGTAACAGACTCGCATTCAATTTAGGAAAGTACCATAGTGTTTCTTCCCACATTTACCATAGGATGGATATTCAACTTTTCCCTTCTTCCCCTTATTTCAATTTCCTGTGTGTTCAGAAGATATCTTATTCTATTGTTTTTCTTTAAAGTCATATGACTTAGAGAATTATTTTTCTATCTTGGCAGCACATGTGACTATATCTTCGTACAACAAGAAGGATTGTGAGACTAATTGTATACATAGAAATGGTTTAAACCCATCAAAGAATCGATCAATATTACTCCTTGGGTTATGTATATAATCTGTTTCATGCCTTTCTAACCTTGTAATGTTTGTCTCATACTTTTCGACATTCTCATCCTCCTTTTTCCTCAAACTGAGAAATTGTCTTTCCATATCCTCTCAATGTTCATGAGGAAAGTATTTTTCTAAGAAAATATCTTTAAAATCCCTCCATTCCATATTTAATACTTATTTATCCTCCTTTGTTTTTTTAATTAATGACCACCATTGATCTGCATCTCCCGTGAGGCGATAAACTCCCATGATAATCTTTTCCCTTTCGCTACTCCCCAAAGCATGAAATATTTTTTCTAAGTAACTTATCCATTTCTTAGTTATAAATGGATTTGTAGTCCCATTGAATGTTTGTGGTCATTGCATCATGAATTTTTCTAACATTGATCTTCTGTGTTGTGGATCAGGGTTCTCTATACGGGTAAGGTTATTATTCATAACCTGAGTGAGTTGTCCTAGTATGGTGATAAGCGGATCAGCACTAGTTGCATCACCATCCCCACTATAATTATCTTGAGTAGGAGTAAAATCCCTACATGGATTATGTGTGTTGATATGGTTTCCATTCCTTCCACAAGGCACCATTTATAAACAACGGCATACACTTGATTAGTTGATAAATTCCAATACATAATTCCAAACATGTAAATTACTTAACATAAATTGAATGTTTATGAATATAATCCATAATCATAAAAATGTTTTCTTTGAGGAGGTATATACTCATAAATTATTCATAATGGTTTGTAAATAAAATGTGAATTATCCTAAGCATATCCCCCGAGAGTGTCGTAACCAAGAGTGAAAAAAGGCCCATTTTCGTGTACCAGGATACCCTAGGTCAAGCCCCAAACTCCTTGTCGGAGTTTTAACTCCTAGGTACATCTGTAACAGAGCCTCCTCTAACTTCTCGTATCCAGACAGGGATATTTTTCTTCAAAAACTCACAAAATCTCTACATTATCAAAATTCGAGGAAGTTATTATATATTAATCCTCATAGTTTATCTTATTGTAATGTTCTCTAATCAGATTTTTTCTAAATCTGCTTTCCAAGGATTACACTAAACTTCATCTAATAACAATTATAAATCCATGACCCTAGTTATCTAGAGTCGGTGCATTATTACATAACATTGGCATGATCACAAGAGATCATGTCTCGGAAGACTGATTAGTTTAGTAGCCTTGTAAGTACTAGATACATACATAAGTTTTTTAATATATAATGAGATAAAAACAACAACAACATTTTGTCCCCTTTTAACACACTTATATCCCTTACCTTATCCCTATAGTTCAACCATAAAATACTTCTTCACATCTAGGGAAAAATAAAACATAGAAAGGGGTGATCTCAAATGCTCAGTAAGGATAACAATATAGTAGAAACTTTCACAAATAAGCATAAACATTTAACTAAATGTATAAGACTAAAACACATGCCTTTTAAATTTAAAACTACAGAATAATATGGAAAATATAAATCAATTAATTCCATTTATTCACATTGATATTATACTAGTCGAGTAATCACATGTTATATCAATAACCAATTTCACAATGATGGAATGAAAAATTCCATACATCATAACCACATAGTAAAGGCCTCATGCCAAGACTACAAATAATATTTTTTCAACACCTTGTTCCAAGATACTAGTTTGTCTCATGATAACTACCGATGCATAGAGGAGCTATAGCGGGCTCCACCTGTCACTTAATAAGTCCAATGCATTCCTCATATGAAAAGGTTTAGACATAACATAAAAATTTGTATTAAAACTAGCATAAGAAATGTCAATAATTAATCCATAAACCAAGAACGATATAAAAATAACATATACACAATCAAACATATCACAAAACCATCAATACAATATGGAAGGTTTGAATAATAATAAATCAACTTCAAACAAGTTTAAAATCCATTAAAGGATGTTGACGTAGATGAAATAAAAATTGTTTGAAAGAAATACCTCTGTATATTTTGAAATCATTTAAAAGTAACATAAGTATAAAAGAAAACATTTATTTTGAAAGTATCCTTATAATATTTTAAGGTAATCTTTGAAGGTGTTATAATGGCGAAAAATAACCGCACCCATCGTATAAGTTAAAAAACATTCTTTCCTTAATTTTGTTGAAAATGTCATAAAGGACCTTATATTGAAAACAATGGAAAGATTACATTATAAACATCTTATAAAAATTCCAAAAAGGGTATAAATTACTTTAAACCATAGTCTAGGAAATAGTAAAAAAATTGAAATACATTTTTAAAAAACACGGATGTGGATTATAAAGAGGTCCCAATATATACTCACGTATAAAAAACCTCAGATAATAAAGAGATTGTAAAATTAACCCTTACCTTATACTTTTCCTTAATTTAGGGTACGTTAACCTCATATATAATAGTTAAATTATTTTTAATAAATTTTTAAATAACCGCGTACATAAAAATGATATTCTTCTAATATCGCTTTGTTAATAATATTTTAGTAGTATCATTGTTTCGGGTGTTAACAGATTCATTTTCCTTTATATGATTGGTTACGTAAGTCATGTTTGTTATGGATAGTAGGTACTTGATTCATATAAATAATGATATTATGTTCTTAAACAATATTTTTAATCATAAAATGAAAATTATTCTGTAATGGTTATGATGGGGAATGAATTTCATCGTGTTCGGGTAGACGGTAATCCGTACGTACGCACGAGCGACAATATCATTCTATTGATGGTGAAATCGTATATAATTGGATGATATATCATATATACAGAATTTTTATCATGTAATATTTATTATTTACATTCGTTATACTCATTATTATATCTATCCAAATAATGAAGTGTTTGAATATCAAACTACACTACGACATGGAGATGGTAAGCCATACGTATGCACATATGGTGACTTTTCATTCATAGGATGGATAGAATAATGAATATGGTTGTACCATATTTATAATAACATCATAGTATGTATAAGGAACTAGATTTTATTATTTTGGTATGGAAACATCAAAGAAAGAGGAAGTGTAAGAAGAAAAGAACTTCAAAATAGGTGGTGAAATTATTACCTCTTCTTCAGGTGTTCCCTTTTGAGTTGATCAAATGGGCTCCTTAGGTTGGCATTCTGATCAATGTAAGTCATATAGGTAGAATTTAGTCTAGTTTTGAGGATATTTGAGTAGGTTTTGGTGGAGACAAATGGCTTTGGAGGTGTGATTTTGAGAGAAGTGGAAGTACCTTTTCATAATAGAGGTGAGGGTCACTTTAGGAAAAGCATGAAATGTTATCTTATTATACAATCATATTCGGTTAATAATGGCTCCAAAATGATTTATTTTGTGGCTAAGGTGTGAATGGGTAGAAAAATCTCAACCAGTAGGTTTTATACAGGTTTATGTCACCATATTAACCTTATCTTTTAGATTTAACTCTTAGTTAAATAGTTTAACTTTTACCATGTATTCTTGTATTATTATATTATATGGTTAATAATATTACAATAAAATGCCAAGATAATCCTAAGTGAATAATTAATGATATATCTATTATTATATAAGACTTTTTGTTAAACCTAATATGTTTAGGACTATTATATCATTTAATAATAAAGTATTTGTTTTAAAAACTCATTTATGTCAATTTTGACACTCTTTAGTAATTGGTTTTTTTGGAAGTCATACAATCCAGATTACATCGAATAAAATTCATTGAATCAACCCTAACATGTCATATTAATATAGAAAACTAGTTTAATGCATCAAAAATCTCAATTTACATTTATTTGTATATTTATAACATCAATTATTTTAACCTTTCATTAATAATGTAACTACTACATCATCATTGTGTCATAAATAAATTTAATTATTTAATTTCTAAAAATTATAAATGAAATAACATTATGTAGAAAATATTTTTTATCTCTATAATGAATATTTATAGTCTAATTTATATTATGTATAACCCTACATTAAAAATGGTTTTGTTATTAAACTTTGAATTTAATACTTTTTTCTCTTCTTTGAATAAAATAATTATAAATGTCCTAATCTAATCCAAGTGGGCCAAAATGATCCTATTTTATTCCAAAGGTTGATTTTGGTAGAAATAAACTTATCCATTAGAATTATGACATGTGTTAGGGTAATAATAATATCATTTTTACCTTTAATTGCCCAATTTATATTTAAGTGTGGTAAATAAAAGCCAAAAGTAACTATTCACCAAACATTATTTTCATCTTATTGAACCACATTTTACTAACTGATATCAACTATGTCTCTCAGATTTTTAAAATTCAATTCATAGTAGTGGTAAAATTATGTTTTATGCAAATACGGAAATGCACCTAGAAGGTGGGTAAGACGGTAAAAAGTTCAATAAAATTGTATATATCAAATATTATTATAAAATGAATCTAATGAATTACATTGAACATAAATAGTTATTATGTATCTATTTTTACCTAATATAAATTTAAATAAAATATCTAATTATTTAAATAAAAAGTCGGTTTTAAACAATAACAAATAGTTTTTTTACTATTCATCAAAAATTGAATGTTTTCTAAAAAATACCAAAAATTCACCCTAATATAATTTCGATATACTAAATTAAAAAATGAAGTTCATTTTGAAAAATAAAATTTATAAAATTTCAAAAAGTGGGTATTACTATTCATAATGGCTAGTTTGATTAGTTGTGGTGTGTTAAAACTCCATGTTTCATACAACACAATCTATTGTATTATTCAAATGGAAACGTGACGTAGAAGGTTGGGGTGTTACATCTAATATTAGGATCATTCTATATGGGAATCACTTATTAGTGAATCTCATACCATATTTCCTTAGTATGATAAAAACAAATCTACATGATAACATAGATGTAATTATATGATGTATAATCCCATATATAGTAAAGTATCTTATATTAATCACACTCTTCTATTAGTTTAATTTAATAAAAATCCAGTTATATGTGTAGGAATATATTGACCACCATATTTATAATAGGCCCACTCTTCCCTTGGTGAATTCTAGTAATGATATAAAAAAAATTATGTAGGAATGCATCAGCTAGAAACATTTATATCCATTCTCTTAGTCCCAATGACTATCTTATGTTAAAATTTACATCCACCTCACTCACCTTAAAAAATCCTCATTTTTTCCTAGTCCAAAATCAAAACTATCTATCAAAAAATTCTTTGATGCCACTCTATTATGAAAAAATTCCTTTAGTAACCCACCTTGGTTTGTGGTTAAACCATGTGTGATCCAAAAATCTCACCCCTATTTATCTATAGGATAGATGTTAGTGTTGAGGTTTTGGTTCTCTAAAATAGAAGTCATTACACTCTAGGGAACATAAAAAAGAAATTATAAAGTTAAATAAAAACTACCAAACCAAGAATAATTAGAAATCTATATAAATAAATATCATATACTATAAATTATGCATCAATTTCACAAACAAAATTAATGTAAGACATGTAAAAATACAGAAAAATAATAGCCAGATCTAAAAAATGATTTAAAATGAAACCCATTTATAAATATTTGTAGTGAATCAATCCTTAAAAACTAAGAAATGAAAATATACCTTAGTCTCGATCTGACGTCACTAAATAACTCTACCAATATTTCCCTGAAAACATGTATATAAAATGAAGGGTGAGTATATCTACATACATAATAGGTCATCCCTTAAGGATGAAAAATAAATTCAATATCCGTTATGACAGATAATCGTAATGATAAAATATAATTATATACTCATATCCTCACAAACAAAAACCACCCGTAGGTAATTTTTGGTGATGCATTATCTTGTGAACTATCTCATCAGCAGAACTAATATGACACTACACTTGAAATTAGTTATAAGTAGAAATTTATTCATCCCCACTCAATCACCTATATTTTTTTTATCATCCCATGATCACCAAAAGAATTATTTATAATATAACAGGGTGGAGAAAGTATAATATATAACATTATAAAACAAAAGGTCCCACACACATCAACTCCCACTGGCTAGTAACCTATATTTCCCAAATTCCTAACATATTAGGACTAAACTGCTATTTTAACCACACCACATCTAGTATCAACACACATATTATTTCCATAAAATTATTATAATAATTCCATATCTAGTTTCCACATGAATTTGGAATTTATTTCAAATTCAAAAACAATTAGTCAGAGGGAGTGAGGGTAGATTGATTTATCTATTTGATTACCACATATGAATTGAATATTGGGTAGCATCTGAGATGACTATGTCAAAATATTGGATACCTATTAAACGGTAGTCCCATCACCAAAGTAATATTAAAATATAATATATCTCCCATGAGTCTATATGACTATTCAATAATATTGGTTGAATATCCCCCATGACTATCTAATTAACCAAGCCAACTATTTCATAAGTTATCCTAAAGAGTCTAAAATCTAGTACTATTGATTTTATGTGACATCCCCACCTAAAAAATCTCAACAATCATTAGTTTTAGGTACTTATATCATTAATCATGACACTTTACTCAACCTAAGATAACATATCTAGTGATAATAATAGACAAGGTTAGACTAAATTGAGTTTGGTTGAATTTGTTTTCAAAATATCAATATGTCTTTAAATATAAAGTAACTTATGTAATTTTCTTAAGAAAATTTCTTAAGAAATTTTGAAAATGAATTCAAAAAAATTTCTTTATGAAGGAGTATACTATATTAAATTTTCTAAATGAAGTTTTATGATGCTATGTTATTAGTTAAAATTCCCAAATATCATGAAGAAGTATTGATCCAAACTGAATTTTATACAATGTTAGTAAAAGGGGAGAGTAGTTCAACTAATAACTAGATGGACCAAGGCTGATTATTTGGATGAATTTTTTTAACAATTTTTTAAAATATCATCAGACAGACTGGTCACAAATCATTAGACAAACCTGGTTAAGTAAAAGACTAAAAGGGATTATTTCGGAGTTTGTAAAAGTTCAAAAATTAGAAATATATTCCAAGTGGTAAAAAGAAAAATTATGGATAAATAAAAATTTAAAGTCAAAATTTTTAGATAAAGAGGTTTCTTGTAACATAATTCATTAAAAGATTCACCAATGTATTCAACCATCTTTAATAACTTATTTTTTTGGGATAGACACTTTATATTGAGTTTTCTATTTGAAAAAAAAATTAATACATACTCTATAAATTCTTAGGTTGTTAAGTTATGAAGAATAAATATTTAATTAATGAAAGCATATTAAGATCCATAATATGGATATATATTATAAAAAAATTCATGATGTCTCCAGATAATCAATTAAGAGAAGTTGATCCAGGTGATGTATAAATTTTTAGTTGAGGAAAAGTTCAGTCATTCAGAGAAATTTTATAATGTTTCATAGGATAGTGAATGTAAGAGTGCTTAATTGGGGTTTATATGTAATTTTAATAACTATTAGTCGTCAAAAAAATAAGCTGAGTATATTAGATAAATATTTCCTAACAAAGGGAAACTGAATAAAGGTCCATCGGATGAAGAATGTCTCTAAAGTCCATCAGATAGAGTAAATTTAAGATGTTATAAATGGAACAAGGATTTATAAATATCTTCATAAAGTCTTCGTAAATTTCTTAAAATTTGATGATGCTAAATTCCTCTATAAACATTTTATATATTCTTATGGTTATGTAATTTGGAATAAGTTCCTTTAAGATGATATTAAGGATGTTTTCCAATGTTCCATAACACTTATATTAAATATGTTTAAAGAAGTATGTAGATGGTGGAGTCCTCTTGAATATTTAATAATGTTCAAGAAGACTCTTGAAGATTTTAGATTCATCAAAAAAATTATTCAAGTAGGAAAGTGAAATTGGTTTCCCACCATTTCTACATCAGGTGAACCTATAAAATGGAATGCAAGTACAGTTTGAAAAGTTGATGAGAACATTGTTCACCCCCATAGAAAAACATAAATGTAAAAAATTTGGTGTAAAAATAATATTCCAAATAAGTTTACTTTCATGTTGAACTAGATATACCATATGGAGTTCCAATAGATGGAGAAGATGTTGAGATTTGTCAATTGAGTTTCTATTAGGTCTAAGATAGAAAATTCATTAGATCTAACTTTGTTAATACGATTGATAAGCATCATATGAATTCATCATATAGAGTTTCTATAAATAGAGAATGGGGGACTGAATTTCAGAGAGAAAAACTAGACGGTGACCAAAAGAATGATATGATCATACACAAGTTATAAGAAATAGTCAAATGAAAAAATATTTTCTAATGACGTTTTCCTAACAATTTTTTGAAAAATTCATATTGAGAATATCCAGTTCTACAAATTATTATGAAGAAGTTTCAAGACCAAAAGACTCTTAAGAGAGTTTTTTAATATCTTGATGATTGTACACATATAAAGGTGATCTAAAAAGTTTATGTAGGAAGATAAAATATTTCTATAGTGGATAAAAAATAAGAAGGAAATAGCTTGTAGCTGGGGGTATATAACTTGTTTTTGAAAAGGATTGTTTGCTAGTGTGTATAACCTGGTGTGACTTTAGTGGATATAGTTAGGATAGTTGGGGTTATAACAAAATATGTATTAATATATTATTATTGGGGGGTAGAACCATGGATATACAACGGAAAAATACTAGGGGTATAACTGGTTAATTATTGTGCCTTTTTAATCCTCAAATAAGTTAGTAAAATAATCCCTGTTGGGGGGAATACCCAAGATGGAAAGGATTAACTCTTTATACATAACTTTTTAAATAAATTTTTTTTTACCTCTCTTTATATTTTTTATATGAAAGGTGAGGATGATATTTATATTTTAATGGATCATTACTCTAATAAATTTTCAATAGTTAATAAAAGTTTCCTTAACAAAAAAGAAAGTTTTATTATAAAAATAAAAAGTTATCACTGATTCATCCCCCCCCCCCCAAGTGGTCCAATATTGATACAAGGGAACTAAAATAATTATCAGAGCTTCGGTTCCCTATAAAATATCCAAATCTAAGAATAGATATTATCAATACATTTAATAGAAGGGTAGTTCCTATTATTGTTAGTAGAAACTATCACATTTGTAATAATAGGACGTTACCTTATCTTATCAATCTTGGAATTTATGTTAGAGATGAAAAAATTATGTGATTTCCTCCCATTAATGATGTTTATATTATATCTTATGATAATAAAAAATTGGAAGTTGGTGGAAAATCTCATAATTACAAATTGGTGGCTCTCATATATAGTGTTTATAAAAATATTATTGGGTTTCTAATGGAAATAAATGTAGGAAATTATGAGAAGTATCTGTGAAGGAAATGAGAAATTTAAGGAAGCTATGTTATAAATCTATAGGATCATATTTATAGATGTTAAAATGGATTATGATGAAATTATTGATGGATTATTTATAGGAGATAATGGGATCATCAATAATATTATAGGTTCTAGTGAGAAGCAGGAAGATTCTAATATTATTATGAAATTGATGAAAAAAATTCTAGATAGATTCGATATCAAAGTATCAGATTTAGAATATCATGAAGATTTATCTTTGGGTGTACTTCATAATATTCTCATGTAATATTATAGGAGGAAAAAAAAGTTTTTAAAAATAAATATATATAAAAAATGGATTTTGAATATTTTTTAAAATGTAATATCAAAGATATGTAATCAAAAGAATAATCAAGTGATTCTATTTTATAAAAATAAGATGATAAGTATTGGAAATATAAGTGGAAGAAAATTAATACAAATTTCCTTATAATAAAAAGAAATGTTTTTGAGTTGAAGAGACCAGGATGAATCTTCATTCAGAAATAAACCAGACCATCATTTCAAATTATTTACTCAATTTAAAAAATGAATTACTTCATTGGTCACTTATAATGATGGTGAATAGATAATATAATTTGAATTGATTCTAAAAGAAAATTATGAAGCAAAAACATTTTGAAAATAAACAACTCAAGAATAAAATGAGAAGTTAAAGAAAGAAGTTAATGAAATAACATTTGATAATGGTAAGTGAGTAAAAAAGACTATATAAATGTCAATGTAATTAGATCTCAGAAAATTAAATTTAGTTATATATAAAGGAATATGAATTCTTATGAATAAAAATAATTTGGGGATAGTAATCTCAACATGGTAGAAACTACACTTGTTAAAGAACGTAATCAGAACTAGTTGAAGTTGGATGAACATGAAAAATTTGTAATTTTTTATAAATAAATTTTGGTTTAAAAAATTAGAGATGTTAGAAACACAATTAATGTTTCTTAAAACACATAGTGAGTTAAAAAATATCTATGAATACTTCACCAAATCTGTTGAGGTTAAAGGTGAAACTTCAAAAGGTGGTTAAAAGAAGGGTTCGAAAAAGTAGATTGTTTCTATTCCCAAAAAATATCAATGTAAATTTCAAAAATTGTAGATATAAAATATATGATTTCTGAGAAATAATATTCTACTAAGAAATATTGGAATATTTAAATAAATTATCTCCCTAAATAAATTCACCCATAGTTTGTTAATAAATAACAACAAAAAACATTATAGAATTTCTACTATTAGTATGAATAATCAAGATTCAAAGGACACTTATGGTGTTGTGGATTTTTTGGGCACATATATTATTCATTCAATTACAAAATTTATCTAATAGAAAAAATTTATGAATCAAGGGGTGGCTACATTGACTAGAAAACAATAACATTTCCAAGAAAATAAGATTAGGAATAAAATAATGTTCAGAAATTGAAGAATGTTAATGAATCAATAATTAAAAAAAATGGTTAAGAAAATTTATAAGGGTATTAAATTTTAACAAGAAAATAAATAGATTTTATTTATTTGGATGGAAAAAATATACATTGATAGAAATTTGTAGGAATTATAAAAATATTCTAAAGAAAAGTTGAATAAAAATTTTTATAAATTTAAGAACAATGTTGATAAATATTTATCAATATATTGAAAGATTAATATTTAGAATAAATATAATAGGTGTTAGTGGGATTGGAATGATATAGAATATTATATGACAATCCTAATATCCCGAGAGGAAAGTAAAAAATATATATTACAAACTCACGGTAATAAAAATCTTACTAAATCTAAAGAAAATTTGGAAGCTTCATGTAAAGATTATACATATGGGAAGAAATATATTATAAAATCTAACAAGGATAAACATAAGAAAGAAAACACATCTTATTGAAAATATAAAAAAATAAGAAATATAGACTAGTATAAAGATCTCAATATTTACATTACTTCTAGGTAACACTAAGTTCCATCCTTTTTTCCAATATACAAACTTATTTATACTAAATTATAGGGAATTGGAGGAGAATAAGTAAGGAATATGATTGAGTTTTATCTAATTTTTAATGTAATAATTGCTGACTATCATGGAATTCATTCCTACCATGATGAATAATCAAGTGCTACCCTTGTGGGGGAGGAAAGTTGAAGATGAGGTAAGAGTATCATACCTTTCTTAAAAAGGAAGTAATGATGCTAATAAGACTAGGATGTTTGGAAATATGTGTTTATACACTTGAACTTTTTTATATGTTGGATGAGAAGAGTGAAATATTTATCTTAACAGTCTTTCTCAAATTTCCCCTGATATGAATATATTGAAAGAAACTTGTGGAATGTATTACAAGAAATAATAGGTATGGATAACATTGGCCACATTTATTTTTAACTCTTATTTTCTGTATCTAGATCACTAACATAGACATATAGTGGTTTAGTTAAAGGAAATTTGTTAAAATAAAAATGTGATATAAAATCGTCACTTGATAAAAAATTTGAAATTTCTAAGGGGAAGGAAAATGATATGAGATGACCCTTATGATACCCTTTTCATTTTATTTTCTATAAGGGGGAGAAGTGACAAAGGTGGAGAAAGAGAATGAAAAAATTGAATTATGAGAATTAAATTATCACACATGTTGACTTAGAAGATATTTGGATATTTATGTTTCTTTTGAAAAAAAACAAAGGGGGAGATTGTTAGTATAAAGTGATTATGGTTTAATTTGATTTCAATATATAAATATTTTTTTGATGATAAACTTTATTAGGAAAGTTTATTCGGGAAATTTCTTATGAAAGTTATGTAAGGAAGTTATAGGATCATTATTTATGAATATTACCTCCAAATCCATTTTTTATATTTTCTAAACACACATTAAGGGTAAGTGGTAACCGTACACCACAAATAAAAATAATACACCATAATACAAAGACGCACCACATTCCCAAATCAAGAGAAAAACCATCACATCGCACTCCATAGCATCATGCCATGAACTTAAAAATCAAATTTCAAAGTCATAAAAACTACTTTCTGACTAAGTGACAACCACATCATTTTGGATTGAACCAAGACCCACCTCGAGTCGCAAAAGGCTCACCTACATCGATTAGTGCTGACAGAAATCCTCCAGTAACCTCTGCCATCAATGCTTCTTGGAACTACCCCCATCATCAACACTACTGTCGTCACCAGAGTAGCATTTACCATCATCACCATTTACCGCCGGAACCGCCATCCCCTAGTTGTCTCCCAGGCTCTGACACCGTATGTGCATCAGAACACCACCACCAAAAACATCAACCTTCATACCTCATCGTCGCCAGCCACTCTGAACCAAACACGGACGACAATCACCCTTTATCTAGCCGCTTGAACTCATGACCCAATGGACCGTGGAGACCACCACGCTGCTCCGCCTAAGAGTGATCAGAGGGAACCTAGAACCAAAGCAGAGAAACAAGACGGTAGACGCAGGATGAAATACCAAAGGGGCCACGAAACAGCGCCATCGCTTCACCTTCGCCAGCATCACATCCATTCGAGCATCACTATCATGTAGCAAAAAATGATAGGCACAAACACCACCTTTCATCCAAAACCAACTGCAGCAAAGATCTCCCACCAAAAACAACCACATCTAGGGAGAACTGAGGGTCCCTTCTGGGACACCCTGACCAAATGAACGCACCTCCAAAAGCTTACCTTCACCTGCGCAGCTGACCGACTAGGAGAGAGGTGAAATGAGTATGAAGCCAGGGCAGTGAAGGGTCCGGGCAAGGCTTCAACTGAGAGGCAACCAATAGAAACACCAACCTCCAGGAGAACAAATGAAAATACCAACCGCATTTCCCAAAGCCTCTAAGAAACCATCGCTGCTAACCAACTAGGAGAGTCGTATAGGGTCCAAAGTCCAGAGTAGCAGTTTAATCTAACCAGGAAAACATAGGAGAAGCACGACCTTGACTGGACTTCCTACCCCTTCCGGTGAAGCCACCACCGACCAGAATCCCCACCTGAAACAAAAATAGAAGAAAGCCACCAGTAAGAAGAAAGCCCCAAAGCAGGCAGGGTCTGAGGAAGAAAGGGGAAGAAGGAGGGGTGAGGTGAGGCCAAAGAACATTACACTGGCCTCTCCCACCACGAAACCACTGAGGAACCCTAGAGGCATGGAAGCGAGGGAGAGATGCCACTTAGATGCCCCTGGTTCACCCTTTATGAATATTTATAATATAAGAATGTTTCTTAACAAAGTTTGATGATGTTATGTTTCTCATTAAAATACCCAAACATGATGAATAATTAAAAATCCAATTAAAAGTTTGTATAAAGTTATGACATGGGGATAGTAGCTAAAATAATCACCAAATATACTAGGATTATGTTTTGAGATGTTTTTTTTCATGAAGTTTATAAAATATAATTAGATAGACCAATCACAAATCCTCAGGAAAACCTTATCAGATGAAAATACATAAGTTTTTATTATGGACTTTATACAGGTTAAAAAATTAGAATGGGATACCAAGTGAAAAAATAAATACATAGATGGAGAAATAAAAAAGTTGAAGCCAATGTTTTGAGATAAAGAGGTTCCATAAAATAGATTTTTTATAATTTGAAACAAATTAGTCAACTATCTTCAACAAATGATGTTTTCTAGATAGAAAATTGGTATAAATATTTCAATTTAAAAAAATTATTATTGGTAGTATGAAGATTGTGGTTTTGAAGTTGCAGATAGGATCTGTTGAATTAAGGCCATCAGACAAAGATCTATTGGATGGAAATACATTGGAAAAACATGCACAATGTCATAGGATAAAAATTAATGAGAATTTAATCGATGTGATATATAAATATTATGTAGAGGAAAATTATAATTAGTTAAAGAAATGATTTAAAGATGCATTAGATATATAATGGAAAAGTATTAGAGGGATATTCATATTGAGTTTCAATGAATATAATTCATCATAAAAACATAATATGAGTAAATAAAACTAGGTCTTTATTACAAATAGACCTAATGGAGGTCCATCATATAAATAAATTCTCTCACATCCATCAAATGGAGGAGGTTGGAGATGTTCCAAATAAGGTAAGTATTTCTAAGGATCATTACGAACACTTTGTAATGTCTTTAAAATGTGACAATTTTTACCTTTACTATCATAATTGTATATCCTAATATGGTTAAGAATGTTGGTATATGTTCTTTAAATATTAGGTTAAGGATGTTTTCCAAATTTCCTTAACACTGAGCTTTAGTAACTTTGAAGAAGGATACAGATACTTGATTTCTCTTGAAGCTTTCAAAATTTTCAAGAAGACTCTTGAAGAGTTGAGAAGAATCCATCGAATTTAATTTGAGTAGGAAACTAAAATTGGATTACCACCCATTCTACTTCGAGTGAAACTATAAAAGGGGTGAAAGTATGGTATGAAAATTGGATGAGAACATTGTTTGCTATATAAAAATGGTAAAAAAACACTGAATATTTGGTATCAGACTGATATTCCAACCAATTTTACATTTAGGTTAATGTTTAGATACCAAAAAAGTTCCAATAAATGGAGATGAAGTTGAGAGTGTCTGATTGAGTTTCTACTCAATCATAGTAGGAAAATTCATTAGAACAAACTTACTTCAGTGGACAAATAACCACACAATAAATCCATCAAATGGAGTTTCAATGAATATAGAATAGGGTACTAAATTATTGTGAGAAACATCTGATATAGAACAATGGATGGATACCACCATACAAAGTCAAATAGATGAACTTTTTCTAAGGAAGTTTACCTATAATTTTTTTGAAAATTTCATATAGATATTATCTAGGTTTATAAATGATCTTGATGAAGTTTCAAGGAAAACAATCTATTAATAGTGTTATTAAAGATCTTGAAGAATTTATATAGGTAAAGGTTATCAAACTTTCTTGTGGAGGAAGACAATATCATTTTACATAGGATTAGAAAATTAGAAGTAAATAGATTATATCTAGGGGTATAACTAGTATCCAAAAAGGATTGTTGAATGGGGGTATAACTAGATATGACTTTAGTGGATATAATTAGGATAGTTGAGGTTATAACCACCTTTATAAGAATAGATAAAAAGGGTATAACTATTTTAATGACCCGCCAATTCTCATTGGATTGAGAGCTCAACGAGTCATTACAAGGCCTTAAGCGACATCCCCAAGATGCCAAAGGCTAGCAATAAATGCCGAAGGGTTTCAATTACAAGTGGGGGATGATTTACCCTTTAAGAAATAACCCATAAACCAACCATAACAAAACATTCACTATATGATTCATGACCAAATGAAATACCAACAATCAACTTCATTTATTTCAAACCACATAAAAGTACACAACATCGGAAGACCAAACTAAACATCAAAGTACACAGCGGATGAAAAACTCAAGACTCTCAAAAGACACTACAACTCCATGCTCCACAAGCTCTAAGATCCACAATATCTCCTAAGAATCACTAGAAACCACTAGCAATAAGATTCTTTGCCTTTACCTATCTCCCAGAATACGACATCTACAAAAGAACCAATGTCCCAAAGCTGGGGTGAGAATAAAACATATTAGGTTTTCCCCAATGACGTCCCTACTCACACCACTAGGATAGAAGAGTTAGCAACATTTATATAAAACATTTTATATAAAACATTTTCTCAAAATAGTTTATAACAAGATATAAACAAGCTTCCAAAACCATTCATACCCAAAAACATCCAAGTGCATTTGAAACCAATTTCCAACAAGTTATTTTTCCAGAAAAATAACCAAACAAGCTTTCGAACCATTTCACAAACATCCTGTTTTGGCATACCCAACCATTTCACAAACTCATGAAATCAACATGCATGCTACGTTATGACAGTTCCATACTCATGAGTGGTTTCTCGTCGATCTACCAAGTCGTCACAGGTAATTGTTTCCCATGTTCCATTACACCTTTGGCACCGAGAAAAAGATCATATTTTAACCAAGCCTTATACATATAGTTACCATGTGCCATTAAACATTCGGCACCGAGCACAAGGTCCTATTTCAACCAAGCCCCATACATGCAATATAAACACACACCACATATTCCCATCAATCATGCGAAAACACCCTTTTAATAAAAACACTTTTTTATTGAAAACCATTTCCATTAAAACCATTTCAATGACAAACCATTTCAATTCCAAACCATTTCAATAAAACTCCCTTTTTATTGAAAACCAATTCCATCAAAGTCATTTCAATAAAACACCCTTTTTATTGAAAACCCACTTTTCATCAAACCATCTACAATTTCCGAAAATCCATAATTTAAAATCATCATTTTAAATTCAACAAGCCAAATCACTTTGCACAATAATTCACCAAGATTTCACAATTTCATAAAAACCATAAATCATCACTAAATAAGATTTACTCCATGCATTTCATAATCAGTTTCATTCAAATAACCCAATTTGAAACTAATCCAATCAATTCTAACAAGAGGAGTCGAGAGTGAAGCCTCCTACCTTTAGGGTTCCTGAGAAATCGACCCGCAAGCACCCGCACCTCAAATCTTGCGAACGCACCACCGAAACCTCTATAGATCTCCTTCCCTAACATTCACAAGCCTTAAAAACATCACCCAAGGCAACCACAACCATAGATATACACAATACAAGTGTAGATATAGAAAACCAAGAAAGAGGAAGATGTAGATCTAGTGGAAAACACCAAGAAATGAAGAGGAGAGACTTACCCGGGAGAAACCACCTTCAAACCGCCAAGAAACCACTTCAAAAAGCTTCCAAAACGAGTGGAAGAGCCCCTTCAACCCTTGGAAACTAAATAACCCAAGTGAGGCTCGAGTGGGATGAAGTTTGGAGATGAATGAGGCAATCCCAACTTAGCCCAGAACTTATAACCCTATTTTTAAGTGGATGCATGGTTAGTCTGCATGGTTTGGAAAACCGTGAGATAACCGTGCGCATGCTACTACCGTGGGAGAAAGGGTCCACACGGTTGCCTTTAACAGTTTGGAAAATCGTGTGCAGGCTATGCGATGCCTACTATCTCCCCCTGCATGGTTTCCTGGATAATCCGCACGGTTTCCACAAACCGTGCTCAAACCGTTCACCCATAGAAAAGCCTCCAAACTCATCCAAAACCATTCCAAACTCTCCCAACCTCTTCCCAACTCATCCCATTCACTTTAAACACATAAAAAGGCATAAAGAAGGGCCAAATACCACAAACCAGGGGTACTAAATTCTCCCCACCATTGGTCTTTCCATCTTCCTAATGTAGTGAACCCAACCTTTGCGGAAAGAGCTCGGGCCATTGGTCGATCATCTCTTTCTCCTGCTCCCAAATCTCCTCTCGAATTTTTCCATGTTGCCACAAAACATGAACTAAACTGATTCTTTTACCACGCAATACTTTCTCTTTCCTATCCACAACCCAGACTGGCACATGCCCCAACGAAGCATCCGGTTCTAGCTCAACATGATCCCATCGAATCACATGGTCATGATCCGGATGATACTTTTTCAACTCTGACACATGAAACACATTGTGCACTGCACTGAACTTAGGTGGAAAAGCCAAACAATGAGCCACCTCACCAACCCACTCAAGAATCTCAAAAGGTCCACTATACCTCGGAGATAAATTTCCCTGATTCTCAAACCAATGTTGTCCCAACCTTGGAGAGGTCCTCAAGAAAACATGATCACTCACCTCGAACGACAACGGCTATCAATGATGATCCACAAACGATTTCTGATGACTCTGAGCCATCTTCATTCTCTTCCTGATTAACTTGATCTTTTCTGTAGTCTCCTAGACAAGGCTCAGTCCAACCATCAAGGAATCACTCGTTTCCACCCAATATAGTGGAGAACGACACGGACACCCATACAATGCTTCAAACGGAGCCATATGTATGGATGTATGATATTGTTATTGTACAAAAACTCAACCAACGACAAGTTCTACTCCCACGAGCCACCAAAATCCATGACACAAGCCTGAAAAATATCCTCCAGAGTTTGTATCTTCCTCTCAGATTGACCATCCATCTATGGGTGATACACCGTACTCATCATCAATTGTGTCCCAAGCGATTGCTACAAGGATTTCTAAAAACGAGATGTTCAGATCTCTATATGATACAATCAAAACTGGAACACCATGACTCTTTACCACCTCCCGGATATATATTTTGGATAGATCCTCCACCGTATGAGATTCAAAAAATGGGATGAAATGGTCTGAATTAATTAGTTGATCCACTATCACCCAAATGGCATCGTTCTTTCATACCGTTCTTGGGAGACCTATAATAAAATCCATCGCTATTCGTTCGCACTTCCAAATAGGGATTGGTAAAGACTGCAGCATTCCTGCTGGCCTCTGATGCTCTGCCTTGACCTGTTGACAAGTTAAGAATCTCGAAACAAACTCAGACAATCTTCTTTTCATACCAGCCCACCAGAACTGCGCTTTCAACGCTTTTTACATTTTCTGAATTCTATGGTGAACATCCCACCTAGAATGATGAAACGCCCTAAGAAGTTCCTCCTAAAAAACAACTGGTAAAACCATCCGATTCCGAAAACACAAAACTGAATCTTCATTCAGTTGCCAATCCTCAATGGTCTCCCCACCATTGAGTCTCGACCCCATGGTCACACACTCATAATCATATATCTGTGCCTCTTTAACCAGGCCTCCCAAGTCAGGAATCAAAAAAACTAGAAAGAAGACCGCTCTATCACCCTGGTCCTAAAATTCTAACCGCATGTCAACTATAAAGGACATCAACTACCACTGGTCCAATGCTTGTTTTACCACCTGAGCATATGATTTTCTACTTAATGCATCTGCCACCAAATTTCCCTTACCTGGTGTGTACATTAAGTCAAAATCAAACATTTGGAGATATTCCAACCATATCCTATGCCTCAAGTTCAAATCCCTTTGTGATAAGATATGATTTATAATCTTATGATCTGTACATAACCTAAATTTCTCACCGAAGAGATAATGATGCCACACTTTCAAAGCATAGACCATTGTATCCAAGTCCAAATCATGAGTTGGGTAGTTCTACTCATGCACCCTCAACTGCTGTGATCCATAAGCAACCACTTAATTCCCTTGCATGATAACGCACCCCAACCCTGAAAAATTGGGCATAAAACTGATGATTTCTCAAGATCCCCAACACTGTCGTCAAGTGCTGCTCATGCTCCACCCTTGTCTTTGAATACACCAGAATATTCTCTACAAAAACCACCAGAAATGAATCCAGATATCTCTGAAATAGCTGATTCATCAATGCTATGAATACCATCGGTGCATTCGTTAGACTAAAGAGCATAACCACATATTCATAATGGTCATATCTACTTCTAAAAGATTTTTTAGGAATATCATCCTTGCTCACCTGCAATTGATGACATCAAGACCTCAGGTAAATCTTGGAGAACCACTGGGCTCCCCTCAACTGATCAAACAAATCATACATTCGTGGAAGTGGATATCTGTTCT
Organism: Viscum album; assembly: GCA_963277665.1. Taxonomy (NCBI): domain Eukaryota; kingdom Viridiplantae; phylum Streptophyta; class Magnoliopsida; order Santalales; family Viscaceae; genus Viscum; species Viscum album. Next base: position 204,642,259 of record OY728121.1, read on the forward strand.
TTATCGTAACTTGGTTAAGTCTACGATAATCAACACAGAGCCTCAAAGTTCCATCTTCCTTTTTCACAAACAACACCGGCGCTGCCAATGGAGATGTGCTAGGCCAGATAAACCCTTTGTTTTCTAACTCTTCCAACTAGACTTCCAATTCCCGCAATTCAGTAGGCGACATCCGGTAAGACGAAAGTGAGATAAGACTGGTCCCCAGAAGGATATTAATCGTAAACTCCACTTCTCTTACGGGAGGTAACCCAGATAATTCTTCAGGAAAAACATGCATGAGATAATCCACCACTGCTGGAAGATCACTCTGCTCAACACCGTCTACCAATTCCAACTACAACACCGTGAACTGATATGATAATGTGCCCACTACTGGTGCCAACAAACCCGTTGCACCTTGCCTTTCGTGCCTCTATCCTCTAAAGAGATTTATAATGCCATCATGTGTCGTAAAGACATTTTTCTATCATTTTAGTCGATGTGGGCCTTAAAAGACACCATCCAATCCATTCCCATGATTACATCATACCCATCCATCTCAATCATTGAGAAATTCCAGGTTATCTCAACCTCGCCCACAACAATACCACATGCTCTACACAAGAAGGCTCGACACTCTCTTCGACCCAGAGGAGTTTGAATATTCAAAACCGAAGGCATCATTTCTTCTCTTAAACCTAGAAACTCAACCACACATGTAGCAATAGAGTTTCCACCCTGGGAGTAGGTTTTCCTCCTCCACTTGAACCCAGCATTAGAGTTCCCACTATTCCCCATGGGTACCACCATGCTTCCTCCGCTCGGAGCTCCCAACAGATCCCGCTCAGCCACTGATGCTCGATTCACCATCTATGTCTAATCACTAATACACAGCACTACTATTTTTGAATGGATCTCTTGACTTAACCCCACATCGAAGATCCTTGACTTCAATGACGTGATACCCACCACCTCGGATGAAAACCGCACTAAGCTCATAAACATAGCTGTATATTCTGTCACAGATATAATCTCTTGCTTCAGACTGAAGAAATCAATCATATGCTAAATTCTAAACATATGTGGGTAGAGTTTTTTATTAAAAAATTCCTCAGAGCATTCTCACATCATACCCCGGTTCGTCCCATCTTGGAATACCAACTCCCACCACTGAAGGGCAAGAACTTCCGTCATATATGTGGCCAACATCACTTTTAACTCTATCGGTGTTCCTAAAAACTTGAAGGCCTTGTTTATTATATTCAACCATGATTTTCCCACTCTGGCTCTGAATCACCCGTAAAGATGGGTGGATTCTTCTTTTGAAACTGAACCGCATGATCCACATGCCTTGGTTCCTCCCTTTTATTTCCACTTTCCACATCTTGGAAGGTTTGCACTATACTTTTCACTAACTGCTGGTTCACCTGGGCTTAGATGAAACCACGTTCTCATCAGTCACCTCTGGTTGGTCTCTACGACGCCTACCCGGTGCCATTTTCTAAACCAACAACAAACCCTGGTCAATCTCACTCTCTAGCAACTGATGGCTTAGCATTTCAAATTTTATCACATTATCTATCACAACATTGTTCTCAAAACAACATTTTTCCCGATGTTCAAAAAATTTTGAAAACATTCCTCATGCCTTTTGAAAATCAACCCATTTTCAAAATACACCAAATATCCTATTTTCAAAATCTTTCACATGAAAAAAATTTCTGCATTATTCAAAAATTCACCACTTGCGCAAAATCCTTACTCATTCATCAAAATGAGAAATGAAATCCTAGTGGGAATTCATTCCTCTAAAATGCATGTCATGATCTTCTCATTGGCTAAACCCATGACAATGAGATTTCCAATATTCTAAAAGTGTATCCAAACACTTATGTACCCAACACCCTGGTAACTTGAAGTTCAACATAAATGGGTTAGCTACGTCCTTTTATGCTATATATTTCATGTTCTGACAATCCTACTCCTGTCTAAGATTTCAACCCAAAGAATAGACAAGAATACATTTCAACTCCAAGACCAAGAACATTGATGACCACTAATTATGCAGGGACCGAACAAGCTGATACCATTTGTAATGACCCTCCAATTCTCATTGTCTTGAGAGCTCAACGAGTCATTACTAGGCCTTAGGCGACATCTACAAGACACCAAAGGCTGGAAATAAATGCTGAAGGGTTTCAAGTACAAGTGGGGGACAATTTACCCTTTAAGAAATAACCCATAAACCAACCATAACCAAACATTCACAATATGATGAATGAACAAATGAAAGACCAAAAAACAACTTCATTTATTTCAAACCACATCAAAGTACACAATAGAAGAAGACCAAACTAAACATAAAAGTACACAGCAGATGAACAACTCAAGACTCTCAAAAGACACTACTACTCCATGCTCCACAAGCTCCAAGATCCAAGCTCCACAACATCTCCCAAGCATCACCACAAGCCACTAGAAACAAGATGCTTTACCTTTACCTGTGTCCTAGAATATGACATCTGCAAAAGCACCAACGTGCCAAAGCAGGGGTGAGTATAAAACTCAGTAGGTTTTCCCCAATGACTTCCCTACTCACTCCAATAGGATATAAGAGTTCGCAACATTTATATAAAATAGTTTATATAAAACATTTTCTCAAAATAGTTTATAACAATATATAAACAAGCTTCCAAAACCATTCATACCCAAAAACATCCAAGTTCACTTGAAACCAATTTCCAAAAAGTTTTTTTTCTAGAAAAATAACCAAACAAGCTTTTTAACCATTTCACAAATATCCCGTTTTGGCATACCCAACCATTTCAAAAACCCGTGAAATCAACCATGCTTTCTACGTTATGACAGTTCCATACTCATGAGCAGTTTCTCGTCGATTTACCAAGTCGTCACAAGGTAATTGTTTCCCATGTTCCATTACACCTTTGGAACCAAGAACAAGGTCATATTTCAACCAAGTCTCGTACATATAGTTACCATGTGCCATGAAACATTTGGCACTGAGCACAAGGTCCTATTTCAACCAAGCCCCATACATGCAATAGGAACACACACCACATATTCCCATCAATCATTCCAAAACACCCTTTTAATAAAAACACCTTTTTATTGAAAACCATTTCCATTAAAACCATTTCAATTCCAAACCATTTCAATAAAACTCCTTTTTTATTGAAAACCAATTCCATCAAAGTCATTTCAATCTCAAATCATTTCAATAAAACACCTTTTTTATGGAAAACCCACATTTCATCAAACCATCTACAACTTCAGTAAATCCGAAATTTAAAATCAACATTTTAAATTCAACAAGCCAAATCACTTTGCACAACAATTCACCAAGATTTCAAAATTTCATCAAAACCATAAATCATCACTAAAGAAGATTTACACCATACTTTTCACAATCGATTTCATTCAAATAACCCAATTTGAAACTAAGCCAATAAATTATAACAAGAGGAGTTGAGAGTGAAGCCTCCAACATTTAGGGTTCCTGAGAAATCGACCCACAAGCACCCGCACCTCAAATCCGGTGAACACACCACCGAAACCTCTCAAGATCCCCTTCCCTAACATTCACAAGCCTTAAAAACATCACCCAAGGCAACCACAACCCTAGATCTACACACAAAAAGTGTAGATCTAGAAAACCAAGAAAAAGGGAGATGTAGATCTAGAGGAAAACACCAAGAAACCAAGAGGAGAGACTTACCCGGGAGAAACCACCTTCAAACCACCAAGAAACCTCTTCAAAAAGATTCCAAAACGAGTGGAAGATCCCCTAAAACCCTTGAAAACCAAAGAACCCGAGTGTGGATCGAGTGGGAGGAAGTTTGGAGAGGAATGAGGAAATCCTGAGTGAGCCTGGAACTTATAACCCTATTTTTAAGTGGCCTCACGGTTAGCCCGCATAGTTTGGAAAACTGTGCACTAACCGTGTGCACGCTACTTCCATGGGAGAAAGGGTCTGCACAGTTTCCTCACGCAGTTTGGAAAAATGTGCACAGGCCGTGCGAAGCCTACTGTCTCCCCCTGCATAGTTTTCTGGAGAATCCACATGGTTTCCACACAATGTGCTCAAACTGTGCACCCATAGAAAAGCCACCAAACTCATCCAAAACCATTCCAAACTCTCCAAAACTCTTCCCAACTCATCGCATTCACTTTAAACACATAAAAAGGGATAAACAAGGGCTACATACCAAAAACCTGGGGTACTAAAACTATGGATTGATGGTTAATGAATAATGAGGGCATAACCAGTTACTACATGTTCCTTAGTAATATTCAAATAATTTAGTAAAAGAATCTATATCAAAGGGAATAAGAAAAAATAAAAGGAGTGGGTCATTGTAAAAAACCATTTAATTATCATGTTTTACTCTATATTTATTTATTTATTTGTATACTAATGGTGAGGCTAAAATTTATATTTGAGTAGATAATAAATCTAACAAGTTTTCTGAGGTTATGAAAAGTTTCCTTAGAACAATATGATAATTTTCATTAAATAATAAAAATTTATCATTGATTCACCCCACCCCATCCCCAATATCTCTTATCCTACACTGATCCAAGGTAACTACAAGTGGTATCAGAGTGTAGGTTCCCCAAAAAGATCTAACATTGAGAATGGATATTTTTAATTTAGTGAATAGAAGCAGTATTCATTTTTTTATAGTAGAAACTGTCAGAGTGGGAAGAATAGGATGTTAACATATCTTCTATATCATGTCCTTGAAGTTATAAATGTAAAAATTGTAGTATTTCCTCCCATTAATGAATTTTTATGAAATTTATTAATAAGATAAATTTGGAAGTTGATGGAAAATAATATAATTACCTATTGGTGGATCTCATAGATATTTGTTTATAAATATTATAAGTTGACCATTGCTAATAAAATTTGGGATAAGTTTAGAAGTATCTATCATGGAAACTCAGAAGACAGTAAAACTATGTTAAAAATTTGTAGTAGATGATTGTAAGATGTTAAAATATATGGTGAAGAGATTATTGATGGATAATTTACAAGAGTTAGTGATATCATAATCAATATCAGAAGTTTTGGGGACAAGATAGAAGATCGTACTATTGTTAAGAAGAAATTGAGAAACTGTATAGAAATATTTTCCTCCAAATTATTATCTTTATGAGTTCATAAATAGTTATCTTTGGATGAAATTCAAAATATTTTCATGGAATGTGAGATGAGGAAAAAACATTTTTCAAGAAAAATACTATAGAAGAAATGGATTTCAAATATTTGTTAAAATTGAATATTAGAGATAATGAAGATAAATAAAAATCAAGTAATTATAATTCATAATAATAAGATATGAATTAATAGAAACATAAGTGGAAATAAATTAATAAACATGTTTCTTACAAAAAAAAAAGAAATTATTGTTGAGAAGAATAGAGCGGGATGACTCTTCATCCATAAATGAATCTAATAATCTTGTCAACTTATTTAAATTAGATATAAAAGTATGTGATTCATAAAAAAATTATGATTATGATGAAGAGATAATTCAAATTTATCTAATTATAAAATAAAATTTGGAAGCATAACTCGAGGAAAGTAAAAAACTAATGAAGAAAAGAAAGAAGATAAGGAAATAAAATTTGAGATTGGTGGGAGAATAAAAAAATGTAAACCTCAACATAATTATGAATAATAAAATAAAATTTAGTGATATGGAATTTAAGATGAAGGATTATGAATAAAAATTAGCTGGTTATGAGAATCTCATCATGGTAGAAAATACACTGATTAAAGAAAGTAAGAAGAATAGGTTGAAGTTGGATGAACTCAAATAATGGTTAATTTGATTAAATAAATATATCTAATAGTTATTAGAAACACATTTAATGATTTTTAAAACACAATGTATGTTATTAAATATTATATAATAAATCACCAATGTAGTTGATGTTAAAGGTGAAACTTCAAGAGAGGGAAAAAATAAGGGTTCAGAAAAGTATCTAGTTTCTATTCCCAAACAATGTCAATTAACATATTATTTTACTAAAAATTAAGCTAAAAATATAAGATTTGTGAGAAATAATAATCCACTAATAAAGAGTGTAATTATTCCAAAAATTACCTCCTTTAAAAAATTCTCCCCATGGTTTTTGAATAAATAACAACAGCAGAATGTAGAGAAGTTCTGCTATCTATTTGAATGATCATGATTCAGAGGTAACTACTTTTTTTGGGGAGTTTTCAGGAAAAGAACGTATTCATAATGGTACAACGTGTCTCTAATATGAAATAGTTATAAATAAAGTTAGAGATACACTGACCAAAGAATAAAAATATTTACAAGGAAACAAGTTGTGGAAGAAATGAAAGTTCAAAAAGTGAAGAATGTTAAAGCCTCAACATTGAAAATTTAAAATTCTAAGAAAACAAATGAGAGTATTAAAGTTTAATAAGAAAAGAAAGTGTTCTTAATTCTTTGGCTGCAGAAAATGGTGAGGGAAAGAATATTGTGGGGAAGCACAAAAATATACTAAAGAAAAAGGGAAGAAAAAAATTTTTGGTGATGAGAACAAAGTTGATTGAATGTTATCAAAATATAGAAAGTTCAAGATTATAAAGAAGATAAAGAGGTATCCGAAAGATGGAAATGATTAAAAAGATTGAATATCCAACCAACCCAAGATTAAATATAGAAATATATGTTAGACACTAAAGGTTACAAATATAATATAATATATAGAGAAAATTTGACAACTTTATCTAAAGATTCTAAAAATATGTAGAAATCAGTTACAAAATCTAATAATGTTTACCATAAGGAAGAAATACAATAAAATTCAAAATATATAAAGAAGAAGAAGAAATATAGACTTCAATAAAGCTCCTAGTATAAATGTTACTTCTATGGAACACTGATGTTCCTCTTTATTCAAAATATAAATTCTTATTTTTACTAATTTGAAAGGAATTGAAAGAGAAGATGTAAGAAAGCAGGTTGAGTGATGTAGAAGATATGTTTATCATGTAATTATTTCCTACCATAATGAATAATGGAGTGCTAATCTTGAGTGGGAGAAAAGTTAAAGTTGAGGTATGAGTATCATACTTTTCTTATAAAGGAAATAATGATGTTAATAATTCTATGATGTTAGGGAAGAAGTGTTTATACACATGAACTGTTTAGATATGTTTATTGAGATGGTGTAGGATTTATCTTAACAAACTTAATAATATTTCCCCTGATATAAATATGTTGGAAGAAAATTAAGGAATGTATTACATTAAATAAGTGTTATGCACAACATCGACCACCTTGATTATTCACTTTTGTTTTCTAGACTAGGTTCCCCCATGTATACAAAGTGTTTTTTATTTAAATAATCTTTATTAATAAACACATGTGATACATTATTTTCTATTGTGAATTTTTTCTAAAATTTATGTGATGAAGGAATATGAGTTGAGATGATCCTTATTTTACCCTTTCCATTTTATTGTCAATAAGGGAGGAAAAGTGATATAGGAGGAGAAATAGAACCCAAACATCAAAGTAGGATAAATAATTGGGCACAAAAATCAACATTTAAGATGTTGGGGGATTTATTTGGGTATTTACAACAAAAAAATGTTATTTACTAATCCAAATTGAGCTTGGTTTCATTTTTTGTCAATATATATATATATATATATATATATATTTTAAAATAAAGTTCCTTAAGAGAGTTTTTTAATGAAGGTGCTTAATAAATTTATATATGCAGGTTGTAGGATCATTACTTATGATGGAGTATAGTATAAGAAATTTTTATATCAAATTTATATGATTCTATACTATTTTTTCAGATTCCCTAACATAATAACGAAGTCATGATCCAAGATAATGTTTGTGAAAATATAATATTATCGGAGAGTAGTTCTGTTGATCACTGAATGGACCAGGGTTGAGTTATTGAATGCTATTTTTCTAAGAATTTTTCAAAACATTGTTAGATAAACCAGTCTTAGATCATCAGATAATCCTGATCTAATGAAAGACTATAATTTTTTGTTGTAGAGTTTTTATAGGTTAAAACATGAGAATTAAATACTAACAGAATAAAATTATAAAGATTGAGAAATAAAAATTATAATATGATGTTTTGAGATGGAGCGGTTGAATTTAATAGAATTATATATATGTTTCAACAATATAGTTGACCATATTTAATGGATGATGTTTTCTAGATAGATATTTTGTATGAATTTTTCAATTTGAAAAATATTTTGTTACATACTGTATGAATTTAAAGGTTGTGGAGTTATGAATAAGAACTATTGATGGAATCCCATTGGATGATGATCTATTAGATGAACATAGATCAGAAACATATTCATGATAACACTAGATGAATATTTATGAGTAGTTGATCCTAGTTATGTATAAAGTTTGAGATGATGAAGAGACTAATTGGTCAATGAAATGTTATAAATCCATATCGAACAGATAATGGAAGAGTTTCTGATAGATATTTTTATGGTGTTGTAATGACTTTAATTCATAGAATAAAAATAAGTTGAGTAAATTAGATAATGGATTCCTAAAAAAGGTAAACCAAAAATAGGTCCATAAGATGAAGAAATTTTCTAAATTCCACTATAAGGAGGAATTTGGATATTTTACAAAAGGAATAAGGATTTATAATGAGCATTAAAAACAAATTTTAAATTCCTTCAATTGTAATGATACTAAACTTCTATAGTAAGGTTTTGTTTATTTCTATGGTTAAGGAAGTTAGAAGATGTTCCATAAAGTTTGAGCTGAGGCAAAGCCTAATCGGTAAAATAAATGTTATAAAGAAATATCAAATCGATAATTCACGAGTGTTGGACATATAATTTATGGAGTTTCAATGACTATAATTCATCAGATAAACATAAGTTTAGTACATCATATAAATCTTTCCTAAAAAAGGGAAACCTTAGGGAGGTCCATCGGATGAAGAAAGTCTCAAAAATTCATTGAAAAGAGGAAATTGGATATGCTTTGATCAGAATAAGGATTTATAAGGATCATTACAATCACTTTTTAAAATCCTTAAAATGTGATGATACCGAGTTTCTCTATTAACATTTTAAATATTGATACAGTTATGGAAGTTGGAAGAAGTTCCTTAAATCAAAGGACAAGGATGTTTTACAAAGTATAATAATACTAATCTTATAGAAGTTCGAAGAAGGATACATATACTCATTTTATCCTGAAGATTTTAGAATTTTCAAGAAGACTCTAGAATAGTTGAGAACTGTCTAAAAATTCAATTTGAGAAAGGAAGTGAAATTAGTTTCCTCGCTTTCAAAATTGGGTTCACCAATAAAATGGGGTGAAATTATAGTATAACGAATTGATGAAAACACTATTCACCTGGAATAAAAAACTGAATCACTAAATATTTGGTTTCTGACTAAGATTTCTACTGAGTTTATTTCATGTTTAATTTTAGATACAAGACCTAGTTCCAATGGATGTTGAAGAAGTTGATATTGACCGATTGAGTTTCTAATCATTCAAAGTAGAAGAATACATCAGAACAAAATTGATTAATTGGATAGAGAATCATCAAATGAATCTATCAAATGGAGTGTCTCTAAACATTGCATAGGGGACTGAATCACAATGATATGAATTACTTGGAAACCAATGGATGGGTACTATCTGATAGAGGATACCATAATAATTCAAATGGATTAACTTTTTCATAGGAATTTTTCATAACAATGTTTTTAAAAGTTAAGACTAAGAATATCTTGGACTACTACAGAACAAGAGGAATATTAATGGAAAATAAAATCACAATAGATTTCTTGAAGATCATTAAGATTGTATATAGGTAAAGGTGGTCTAAATTACTTTTGGAAGAAGATAATATCTTTCTGTAGTGGATCAGAAAAGAAGAAGGAATGAGCTTTTAGATGGAGGGTATAACTAGTTGTTGAAAAGTCTTATTGGTAGGGGTATTACTAATTGTGACATTAGTTGATACAGTTTTGATGATTTGGGGGTATAACCAAATGTGGTAGAAGAGATTATTTCTAGGGGTATAACAAAGGTTATCTATAGGAGGAATCCTGGGGGTATGAATAGTTTCTTCGTATGATTTTTTAATCCTCAAATAAGTTAGTAAAATAATCTATGTTGAGTGGAATAACCAACATGGAAAAGAGTTGATCTTTGTACCTAACCTTTTAAATATTTTTTTCTGCTCACTCTTTATATTTTTTCATATTAAAGGTGATGCTGAGATTTTAATTTGAGTGGATCATAACTCAAGCATGTTTTTAGGAGTTAATAAATTTTCCTTAACAAAATAATAAAATTTTCTTTTAAAAAGATAAATTGATCATTGATTCACCCCTGGTGATCCTACATTGATCCAAGGTAACTATATACACATCACAAATAAAAGTAATACACTTTATAATTACAATTATATCATAGGGGTACCACTCTATATGTTAATACACTATGGTCTAACAGGTTAGTAAATAACACATCAACCTAGCATCAACCAAAAGTAGGTTATCCAATTATAATTATATAAAAAATTATTAAAAATTTTAAAATATATTAATAAATCATACAATGTGTATTCTATCATCCTGTAATGAAAAATAATAGAGAAGGAATATCATAACATGTGTTGACAAATCATATTATAACATTTTAGCACTAAGTCTATGATAACTCACAAAACACCATAAATCTTGAATATTCATTTTGTAAAGGTCAAAATTATCACTATATCATGTTCAATTCATATCATATAGGAATCTATATTTCCAATATATGGAGAAAAAAAATTTCATAGCATCAATCATTTACATAAAATCATCAATAAATCCAATTTCTATAGAGTGATTTCTCAACAAAAAAAATAATCATAATGAGTTTACCACCACTTTTTATTGGTAATAACATCATTAAATACCCCTATTATAATGAATTAGTAGTCAATAAGAGTCATCAAAATTATAATCAAGATTTTAGTTCCAACCAAAGACATAGTGTACATCGTGATTTTAAAGAAGTTAACATGCCACTCATGGACAGTCTTATATCCAACCCTATTTTAGTATTTCTATCATATTAGAAACATAAAATTTCTTAACTAAATGTGTAGTTATGCTCAAATCATGAAAATGATTCATGGCTATGTTTTCAAGAAAAATTGGATTTTTTTATTATAATGTTTGTGTCAAATATTTTAAAATATCAATTTTCCCTATAAAGCGGGCTCCATTTTCCTTGAAATTATAACAATAATGAACTGCACATAAACAATATTATATTGATTATTAACTTTTCATATTTTTATCGGGATGAATTTAAATATATCCTTCCAATTATATTTATATATCATGAATAATAATAATAATAATAATGTTATTATTTCTAAAATATTTATAAATAAAATCATAACATACAAATAATGATATGTTATCTATTAAATCTACCAAAACCCATTTTCTTATAATTACAATTTTATATATCCAAAAAATATAATATACTAATGTATATAATTTTACATATTGTTTCCTTAATTATATATGATATATATAATTTTCTAAGGGATGACGGCCATGTCGAGTGGACTTATCTCTATATATATATATATTATTAATATTATTATTAATATTATTATCATTACCTACACTCATTATTCATTATTTATTATTTAATTATTTTATTTATTAGGTATATATTTGGTTGTATAATTAAAAAACACACGAACACACACTTCACACCCTTAGGCCAGGAGGACAGGTCGACCCACCCACATGAACAACCACTGCCATCATGGCACCATCTCCCATCGCTTCACCGGAGGTGGTTGTCCACCATGATGTCCCACACTCCAAAGGACTACACCACCATAGATGATAGCAACAAACATCCTCTTAGTGGATTATCATGGGAGTGCTGACCAATATCATGACAAGTCACCACCTTCATGGCCATTGGTCCACCACCCTGCGTCATCGCTATTGGAACTATTGTTCACCAGCCTTCTCATCTATCCATACTTCCCAACATTATCTCACCTACACAGTATCCCCATTGGGCTATCACCTTCACTGGTGTCACTACTATAGACCATCATTATTCATCTTCTTGTATCCAAGCCTACCCATTGTCTTTCCATCAACCATAAGCAACTGTTCAACCCTAACCTGCATCGCACACTAAAATGTGTTTTTTAGTGATTTTATATATTAATTATTATTTTCTTTGTAATTAAATGAATCATCCTAATGAATTTCATAATTCAAGGGAAATTATCAATAATTTATTTTATAGTAATATTTTAGACATTATTGAAAATATGTCCTAAAATGTTTTTTTAGTGAATTTTTATATTAATTGTTTTAATGAACAAACTTATTAATATTTTTTCCATGATTTTTAGGTTAAGAAAAAAGTCTTATATATAGTTCAACCCATGCATAAGAAATAATTCCTTTTTCACAAATAAGGAGGTTGTAATATTTAAAAATTATAGGGTCATATGTATGATTTTAAAGGAAATAAAGGATATTCTCTAAATCATATATAAGGAATTCATTTGGTACATAAGATATTTTTCCTAAAAAATTGGAAATTTTATTTTTCCACTTGAGGTGAAGAGTTAAGCTTAACTGTAATACCTAACATATTATTAATGATATAAAAATTGTTTCTACTGTTATATAATATTTTTATTGATATGTAAGTGTTTCCTATTGATATTTGAGATACATACTAGTCTTCTCAATTGTTTGTAATGTTTTTTACTTAGTAAAATTGTAGGAAAATTTTTAGGTATGATTTTATACTTTATAATGATGAAGGGAAATCACTGAAGTTATGCACCATGAATCCCACGATATTTAGTCATCAAGATATTTTAAAATATTTTATTAACCATGTGTATTCATTTAAAATAGAATAATGAATGAACAAAGATCATATGAATATTTATAAGAATAATAAAATATCATTATCACATGTAAAATATCATTTGTAAATTCTCTTCTTATGTAGAATCCATCCCCATACACATATATAATCCCTCTGAATTTTTTTTTCATGTTTAAATAATGCATTCCCTATATTATAAAGGATTATAAATATCTTACTCTCAGTTAGGAAATGATAGTTATTTAGGTTTTTCAATCTTTCATTTTCATTCTATAATTTCTATAAAATTTTAATAGATAACAATTAATTTCATTCCCTTCTCTCTCATTTTCTTTATACCCTTCCACCATACCTCTCAAATGCTCATAATATCGAGTATCTAAACCAAGGCTTGTCTATGGGGGTGGTTCTCTCAATTTTCATAAATCCAAACACTTAATTTCTCAATGTATATTTTTTTTTAATGAGGTAGGGTGAGAGTTATGGGTTTATGAGGAAATTGAACACAACTTCCTTGCACAACTATCGATCCCATTCTACTGTTTATAAATATTCATTCCCTCCCTTCTCTCAAGAATATCATTACATGATAGAGTGTTATTTTACAAATATTTTAAACAACATATGATGGATCCTAGTATTTAAACGTGTCAAAAACTCAACGAAAGAGTGTTCATAATTATTAACTATTTGAGGGGTTTAGATTTTGTGTGCCAAAGAGATGTCTTAGGCATGATGAGTATCATACTCAAATTAAGGTTTGATAGTTCATGTGTGATGGGATGAGCTATCAGATGGAATTTTGATAAAAAAATAAGGGATAATGAAGGAATATAAGAAGAAACCCTTAGGAATGAGACCTTTCTTGCTAAAACCTCTTTTTTTTACTTACTTTTATCTTTTTTATAGTTTTCATCTATTCTAAACCCCCTTAATTTTATTTTTTCCCATAAAAAATAAAATACCAAAAATAGAAAAAAATTATTATAAAAATTATTTATCCAAAATAGACACCTTGTGAGATGACTCTGATCATCCACTATTCATTATTATGATGAATTAAACATTACAACCCTACAATAAATGTGGAAAAATCTAGAACCACTTTGGGGAATCGGGATAATATCTGTTTATTCCTTTCACTATATGTAAATAATTTTTCTTTGTTTTCATAAAAAAATTATAAAAAATAATATATATTTCTAATAATAATTTTATAGAGATTAAATACTTTTAAAAGAAAAATTACACTCAGGGGAAGGAATAAGAAATGTGTGATGAAAGTGAAGCCCAATTGAAAGAAAATCAAAATAAGATGCTGGAACTGGAGATGAAATTGATATAATTTATTTACATATTATTTGGACATAGTGAACCATAGTTGGACATTATAGTACAAGAACTAGTGGAGGAAAAAGTATCCCCACTAACATTCCGTGTTAAAGAGCCATAGGAGACTAACAAGGAACTTTTAGAGTATATACTACTCAAACCCTCACAAACACCTTTAGATGAGGTAACCAAAGCTTACCTACCTGATGATATAACTATATAAGATCAATAATCCCTATATTAATTATAGAATAATTATGTACAATGATAAATATTAAGTGACTCTACCATCATAGAAAATTAAGAATCAACACCAATATAACCTTCTCTATTCTTCGAATAAGATACCATCGAAGTGGTAGAATTTAAAGATAGATTGGATATGATTTAGTACCTACCTCCAACTCCTATGACACACCTCCAAGAGGAACTAAGAAAAGAACAAAAATTATTATCCAATTCGATACAGGAAGATAATATGTACTTGAACACTTTTTAATTTAATTTCATTGAAATAAAATTGAGTATTAATTATCATTATTTTGAATTTCTTTTATCCATCCAACCAATAGAGTTCCTTGGAGATTTATTAGGAAGAATAAAATTCACCTATTGATAAACATATACAACTCCCTAGACTCCTTGAATATTTTTAATAGGGATTCAATGAAGGATAGTTCTCAGTGGAATTTCCATAGGAGATAGATTACCATTCTTCATGGAATGAAGAAGGACATTTAGATTTAAATTCAATCTAATTTATTTTTTTCAATTTTAACTATTTATTAATTTCATCATAAAAAATGTTTCTATGTATCATCAATAGATAAGGAATTAGAGGAGGAATCCACAGAAGTATCGGAATTTTTTAATAAGTAAGATATTCCTACATTCTTCCACCACCTCTATACATGTTTTACCTTATTTCCAAAAGGTTATATCTACATTACTCTGAATGACTTATTCCCTACACCCAATGAATATGGATAAAAACTAGAAGAAAAAATATATGGCGGTTCAAAAAACATAATCTTAATCTTCCTTAATATTGGGGATAACATATGGTACTACCAAAAAAAGGGAAATAAAACCCTAGTATCCATATGGGGGTTCAAACCAAGTCTTTTATCCATTTCAGTTTCTCTCTATTTACTTTTTTCAAAAAATAAATCATGTTTTCTATTTTTTATATGTTTTTAGAAGGTATAACATGGATATTAAATCAATATACCCCTTCCAGATAAGTAAAATTGTATCTATCCCACTTTGTAGTTTAGTTTCCTTATTCTTTTAATTTTTCACGAGTTGAAAATGGTGGTTAAATTTTAGTAGTAGGAGTGTTAACTAGTTTGATGATTTTTTTCCTTTTTCCATTCTATTTAATTGAAATTAAATTAATATTCATTATTATTTTTTACTCTTGAATTTTTTTTTTAAATATTTTTCCTGAATTTTGAGATAAATAATTTTTAAATAATTTTTTATGTGTAAAATTTCCCTTGAAATTGACTTTTTAACATTTTTATGAGTTTGAAACTTTTAGGAAATCCATGTCCCTGAAATAATGATCTAAATTATTTTTCCCATATTCAGAGGTATTTTAAACCATTTTATGTATTATTCATAATACCCTCACATTCTTGAGAGAAACTAGGAACTTTTGTGTAAACTAGAACTTCTTATTATTTATATTTCAAAGAATTAGAGTTCATAAAATGTTTTTAATATATAAACTCATTTTTAAAATTAAGAATTTTACTATATATATATATATTCTAATACCTTATAATCCATGAATTTATTTATAGTTTTAAGCCACATTAAAATCAATTTAACCTTACTAAACATTACTCTTATGATATTTGCATGACTATTTTAAGTTTGGATTTGGGAGAGGATTAGATTATGTGTATTTTTTTCAGAATTAGTTTTATTACTAACTTTGTGGGGTGTGTTCCATCACTATAGGAATTTTTTATTGGAATGGGAATGAGTTAATTTTATCAATTTTACTTTACTAGGTGTGTGTGGTATGTTGGGTGTTTGTCATCAGTCTGGGCATTTCTTAGAGGGATAGGAATTAGTCAATTTTATCAATTTTACTTTATTTCATACCCTCCCTATGTTTTAATTGGGTTTATCTCATTCAATTTATCCCTTTATATTTGGTAGTAAATATATATTATTTTATATTATTTATCAAATTATTATTTACGGTCCTTGATAATATATAATTTATATCTCTTATTTTTTATTTTTTAGTTATTTTATTTTATTTTTAATTTGTTATATTTATGTGTTAGATTTTTTTATTTAATTATTTTTTTAGATGATTTAAAAAAACGTTTGTATGGAATTAATATATAACTGATTTAAATGTTTTTGGGTGATTTAATAAATTTATATCAGTGATTATATGCTAAATTATTTAGCTAAAAAGTTTAAGAAATTTGTAAATATAAATTGTTAAAAATTATAATAAATGTATATTTTTTGAATAAGGGATTACACTCCATAAAAACACACAATGTTTTAATAGGGAATATTGATTTTGTGAAATAATATTATCAACCCTTATAAATATTTCTCTTTAGGGTGTGTTCAGTTTATCATTGTTATAGCTCATGATCATTTCATTATTTTTAATGATAATATTTAATTTTTTTCTAAAGTGAATATATGTAAAAATATTATCTAACTATAAAAAATTAGGTATATAAAGTAATGATAATTTATCTTTATATGACCAACCAATATATGCTTTTAATGGATTATAGAATGTATATTGAAATTAGTTGTATAATTTGTAATAATTACATTTAATTTCATTATTTATGACCAACATGTCATACCTATCCCTAAGAAGGTAATGAAATTTGTGTCCATGGTAAATTTTTATATATCATAAACCCCTATTATACCTCACTTTCATGTGAGTAATATTGTAAACAAAATAGGTTCCATCGTAAGAGATGGTGTTCTATGATGGATCTATACACTAAGAATGAAAGTGGATTAAAGATTACTGATTTCTCAGTCCATTCATACCCAAATAGATTTCCCCCTAAGTATTATTTGGTTTTTAAAAAAGGATAAACTAATTCAAAAGTAAAATATAAAGATCAATTCATGTTTATTTAAGAAAAATTAATTAAAATGTTTTAGTTATTTGATTACATATTTCAATTAAATATAACGACTCAATAAATTTTCATTATAGGTGATCATATCAACATCCATAAACTATAATGAATTATTTTATAATGATCATGGTGTTAGTTATATTTTATCCCTAAAAATAGTTTCTAATTATTGAGATTTTTTACATTAGAAGAAGAAAGTACAATAATTCATAGTTTTTTGTAATTGAGGGTTGATCATGTAATAAAATCAATCACAAATCAATAGCTTATATATATTAACTTCCTGTGGAATCTTTTGTATCCTCTTCATGATGATAATGTTTTTGTAGAAGTATAATATTAGTTTAGGAAATAGTGTGGTCATGATTTAAGGAAATTGTATATAGAAATTTATGTTATTGATGAGTTACAACCTACTACTAAAACTCCTAATATGGGATATATATGGAAGTTGGTCATTCTTAATTATGTAATGACTTATCTTATCATATGAATCTGGTAAAAAACACTCCTGATATAAATATTATTTATATAAATGTAGGAGATACCCCTTCTTATACTCTATATTTAATGAATGATATTTTCTATAATAAGTAAGTATTTGATTATATGATGAGATATAATTTTGGATTGAAATATATGGTCATTAATCCTTTAGAGGTTGCATTATCAGCTATCCAAGAACTACGAATTATTAATCATCAACTTTTATTTCCATCATTGGTAGAGGGAATTCCATGTGTACAAAATTTTTATTAGGATGTCATTACATAGAGGACTAAATTTCTAGGAATCATAAGTAACACATATGCATTAACTTATGAGACATTACATGTTAGAATATTGTTTAAATATAATAGTTCACTATAAAATGTGATTAAAAAATACCATGTAAGAAAAAAATCATACATGTTTGATGATTCATAAAATGTAAAATAATTTATTTAATGTGAAAAATATGGGTCAAAATATAAATTTTTCTTACATGTAATATATGTTCATGAATTTTCATATTAGAAGATAACTATTATGGAAGGCCCATATACTTGTGTAAACCCAGTCCTATTATATGATCACTCTACACTAGACATGTAATTTATATATTTTTTTTAATTATTGAGATGATATAAAAATTTCAAGATGCCTCTATTTATCACATATACAAATGAATACAACAGTTTTCTAAATACACGATATTGTATGGTAAGGCTTGGATGGATAATAAATATTTCATTGTGAAAGTATATGGGGATTGGGATGAATCATTTGTGGTTTTTCCTTAGCTAATGGGGTTTCTGTATCTCAATAATATTTTGATTTATCATCTTTACACCACTGAGTATGTATCAAAGATTAATCAGGTTGATCTATCTAAGATAAAGTTCTATAGGATTTTATGGGCATTCAAACCATGTATTATAGAATTTACTTATTAAAAATAGTTTATTTGGTTGGAATGTATATAAGTGACCTACTCATTTCTACCTCTTGGGATGGAAATCATCTCACATCCCACAAACATTTATTATTGGTGAGAATAATAATTTTCAATCTCGGTGTGGGTTCTTGAAAATTATATGCACATATGTTGTGAAAATTCAAGTGGTGTGCTTGATATTTTATCATTATCATTGGATTACATAGTTTGTTAACTCTGATGTACTTTCATAGTGAGAACTTAATTCTTGTCATAAAAATTAAATCTATTATATTTCTAGTAATGTCTATATGAATTTTATAGATGATGAAATAAAGAAGTCTTTCATTAGGTTAAGTATTTTTCCTTACACTTACCTCTTTTAGATTACTTTCTTTCTCTATTTAATTATATCACTATCAACATGTTTCAACATATGAGACCTAACCAATAAAATTAAATGAGTATATAGAATGAATTAGAAAGTCCAACCAAGAATTTTATAGTTACATGATTTAGGTTTTAAAGTATAATTACTCATTTCCACATGATGGTGGAAGAAGATATATCCATGTGACTTTAATAATATAGAGTTCATAAATTTTGTATTCCAGTTTATTATTAAAATAATAATAAAATTATTAGTTCATGAGACAATTTATTGATTTGAAAAGTACATTGTTGAATTCTCCTAATAAAATCATTAGATTACACAATAGGGGATTCCCTTTTGTTGAATCTTCCAAATATACATTCAAAAAAAATTATTGGACACATTATTATTTTGTGTTTGAAACTTTGACCAGGAATGTAGTCACTTTGAGGTAACAAAGTGACCTATCCCACTCACCAAAAATAGTGTTTATGTGAAATTGGTCTTACTAGAAAAAAGATCTTATGATTGTGGTTATTTCTAGTAATTGAGCTATCCCCATACACATTTCATTATATGTTGTACATAAATTAACATATCCTAGGAACCATATATAGATCTATTATATTAATTAATAACATTAATTTATCGTTATAGTTTTCTTTATATGATTTTTGGTTATTTTCATCTTTTTATGTATCATATTGAATAGGAAATTGTGGTCCCTAATATGACAAGATTGTTCCCTCAGTGAAGGCCAAAATATACTTTTATTAGAAATAATTTGGACTATCCCTAAGAATAGGGGGATGGTTTATGTTGCATTATATATCATGAAAAAGGTAATAATACTAAAACATATCCCAATGTGGAAGGAAGGATCACTAGCTCTCATTATCATTGACATTTTCATATTTATTTTCTCACTGTCATGCAAAAAATATATATATTAATGATTATTTTAAATTTCGTTATGACTTTTGACTAGGTATCTCATTTTTTCCATTTATAATTTATAAATAAAATGTTTTATAAAATATATTAAATTAATAATAAATAGAATTTTAATATCATATATAGATATGGTATACAATTTGTGGCTCGTATCCAATGAAATTTATGTTTTTTCATGCTATCTTAGAGTTTCATCTTGTTATACCTATATGTATATAGAATTCACACTACATCCATCATGTTTCACCCCATCCTTTTATCATCCCCCATAATTGAAATATAGAATTATATAGTGTAAAAATATGAAATTTAACCTTTATTGGTCACTAGATCACTATATTCCTTGTAGAGATATGGAGGCCATAAATTCATACATTAAATATATTAGTTGGAGAGATGACTATCACTCTTGAAAATATCTCTATTATGTTATACCTCTAAATCTAGGTTGTAGTTTTTATAGGTAGAGTATTTTTTGATTGGTATGGTTTGGTACAATGAATACTTTGCATATAGGTTCAAAATAATGATGGGTTCTTTATAAGTATTCAGCTAAACATGTCATGGATATATAATCATTTCACCCATCTAGCTAATTACATTGATGAGATTAATATCTTTAAATTTTCATGTGAATTTATTCTAAGACTTATTAGAGGTTTGTCCTTTTTTTACTATTCTATGATACTCATCCATTTGATGTATTTATATTAACTTGAGGACATCAACCAATTAGGGAGATATAGTTAGGGGACTTCTTGACTTGAGTATACATACATAGCACTATGAAACATATTTCTCATTGAGAATAAATAGATCATATGATGGTTTGTTATAATTTAATTGTGGTTATGAGAGTGTATCCCCTTCTTTTCTCCCCATTTTTTCACCATTTACAATAGAGATTATGGAGGAATTCCCATGTGGATTATGATATGTTTATCAGTCCATTTTATATGAAAGTCAAATAAGTAAATTTATATTATGAAACCATAAATTTTAATAATGTTATCTATAGGTTGATCTAGGTGAATGAAAATATGACATAGTTATACATAATATCCACACATAGTATCCAACCTTACTATATAGGCTTAATTGATTCCAACACACGTGTAGTGTATCTTATCTATTTTTACATGTATGGGTGGAACCATAATGATTAATTTATGAGGTTTTTTGGGTTTCTATTACCCATTCCCATACCACCTAGATAATTTGAGTCACTACATTCCCCGATGATGTCAAGGAACTGATACATAGGTGGGTAGAGATTACATGAATTCTATATTGATATGTAGGATGGACGTGTGGAGTCTCAATTATAAGGGATAGCTAGAGTGTGCATGCATCTATCATACTAGATGGATTATGAGCACTCGTACTATGTATTGTTGTTTTTTGTATCTTATGTGGCATAGATGAGGCTATAAAAACTATTTCAAAAATCTTCACCCTATCAAATACCTCTTCTATAAATTATATTTGAATGAAATTTTTTGTAGGGTACTCTTATCACATGACTAATTCAAATCTATGATCCTGGAGAGGGATTTTTATTTTACCAGATCTATTTTCACACATCAATGGAAGAGTTGTGTTAGTCGATGGATGGTATTTATCAAGTAATTTTCTTTAATGTGACACATAATGTTGAGACCAAGATTTATATGACATAGGGTGAAAAGCCTCATGTAGATATGTCGCATGATGATATAGAATATGGAGAGGATGTTAAGCATGCTCATCTGAATTTTCATCCACTTCCTACTACACATAATCAACCACCTCATTATTGTCCACATTCTATATCTCATCCCCAACATATAGATAATCAACATTATGTTGTTATGACACGGTCTATACTAACAGGGTCTCACAATTTGTATACAAGTGATTCTTTTTCGTATACCCTTACATTATTCAAATACACTACAGTAATAGTCGGTGACTAAAACATATGTGATTCTCCATTTTTCCCAGGTGATCAAATTTCCAGTATACAATAGTCATCATCTTTCCACTTGAGAGATTTTTTTATCCAATATCTTTGTTCTTCCCATGTGGGAGAGATTTCTAACCAGTATTCATCTTCCTTTTTGGTATGAAAGGGTTTATGAGAAGGGACTTTAGAACCACCCCATACCAAACAAGAGGATTAAAAAAGAAATTGTGATATATTTTTTTCAAGATGAGCATACGTCAAAGTATCTGAATCGATGCACATGACATGGGAATGTTATATATGCCCTAGGATGTGGCATGAACAATCATCTAAGACAATAAAAAAGAAATAAATGATATTATTTCCAATATTCGTAAACTTTAAACTCAAATCTTTGTAATATTTTTTCCCATTTGTACTTGTAAATTAATTAGGAAACTATAATTATCATTAATTATTATAAATAATAATTAAAAACAACAGGAACAGTGAAAATAACTAATAAAATTAATAAATAATAATAAAATTAAAATAATTGATAATTGATAATATAATTTATAGAATTAGTGATAAATAGTGTAATTAATAATATTAATTAATTAGTTTTTTATGGTAATTAATAACTAACAGTGCAATTAATATAATGTATGATTAAGAATATAATAAAAAAATTATTAATTGATAAAATAATTAACAAAAAATAAATAAATTATTATTATTATTAATTAATAATATAATTATTTATTTATTAATTAATAAAGGTAATTGATATATAATAATATATTATGTTTTTATGATTAAAAAAATGATTATTATTATTATTATTTGTGATTAAATCATATAAATAATAATAATAATAATAATAAATATTTAAAATTATTAATTAATAATATAACAAATAGTTAGTAATTATAATTTAACATTTATTTTGTAATATAATTATAAATATAAATAATGATCATAGTTAATAAAATAATTAATAATATAATTAATAACATAATTAATGAATAATTAAATTATTATTATTTAATATTAACAATATTATTGTTTGGTAATTATATTATTATTTATTTTAATTAATTATATTATATTTTATTATATTATTAATTATTATTGGTTCCTGTTAGTGGAGGTTTAATTGAGTGGTAAACTCACTCTGTAATTCTGCATCTGATTTGGGATTAAATCCCAATAGCCCCATTGTAGGGATTTTCTAGGGCCATTTATGGTAGATAATGTAAGAAAATGATACAGACTAAGGTGCACACAGATGCAGTATAAGACGTAAGTAGGGGGCCTTTGGGCCTAGACGAAGTGGCCTTTGGGCTATCAAACATTGGGCCTTCACGTTTTAAAATCGTAATGGGGTTTCTTTGGAGTGGATCAACCCTTAGAGTGGGTGAGATATGTCCTTAATGGATCATGGGTATGTGTCGTTGTTTTACTTCTTTTAACCTCTAGGACCTTATATAAATTTTTTTTAATTTTTTTAATTATATTACTAATTTTTATTATTATATATATTGTTAATAATTACTAATTGTAAGAGGTTGGCTTGTTTGTGGGTATACTCCTTTTGGGTATATGTATTGTTTGATTCAAGTTGGTCAATCAGTGTGTGTGTGTTTGTGTGTGTGTTTGTTTCTATGTTTTGTAACACTTATGATCTACCATGATTAATAATTAATGATTATATTTATTATATCTTTAAATATTAATTATATTAATTAAAATATTAATTATTAATCACATTATTCTTTGTTGATTATATTAATAAATAAATTATTATTATTTATATTTATATTTTTAATTATTAATTATAATAAAATTACTAATTATACTATTTATATGATTAATTTTTTAATTACATTTTTATGCTAATTATTTTAATTAATTATATTACTATTTTTTAATTATCTAAAATAACTAATTTTGAATTAGTAATTATATTATCAATTACTAATTATATTATTTATATTATTAATTATTAATTATATTAATTAAATTATTATTTATTAGTAATTTGAATTAATTAATAACTATATTTTTTAAAAAAAATATTTCGGGAAAGGCACAAAGGCCTAATCACTTCTATTAAAATAAGAAATTACAAAACGGATAATGAGCACAAATATGGAAAGACAACCCACATCAAACAATGACCAAAAAGGCACTAAAATTAGAAAAATAAACAACATGAGTAATATTTGGGCCCCATAATCCTCTCCTACGAGGAGGTATTCCTCACGAGTGTCATCCAAGCTACCAACTCTTTTCTCTCTACCAGGGCTTAAGTTATTCATCTGATGATGAAACCCCAGCTTTAGATACACCCATATCTAGGTGACCTAATCTTGGACTGATAGCCTGAATTGATTGTTTACCTCCCCTAATGAGAGCATCTTCCAATGTCTAATAGACTGTAAAATCTACTTCTAAGGGAATATCCTTAGTTTAATCAAGAATCCCAAAGGTATTATAGTTGGTTACCATAGCCTTTTTTTTAAGATTAGGAATATGCACAAGGGTCATAAATTTACACATATTAGAGCTGCCCTGAGTATCTTACCCACATCCCCGACATGGGTCCCAAAGGATTCATCACTACTTTTTGAGCTCATCTGATTAGTACAAGTAGTAGAAACATGATTGGCTTTATGGGTTACATCTGATTCATAGACACCCAACTGGTGAAAATCTAAACATCTTAGACAAGTATAAACTTCATCATTAGAATAAATTAGTAAATTAATAAAATTAGAATGCTCCAAAATAATATTTGGATCTTCTTGATTCTTAGGAAGTACAAAGGCAACAATGGAGAGTCCCTCAATGGCCTCCTTGGAAAAACTGGAATCAGATTATAGTGCAGCTACCTTTTTATTTTTCATACTCATAGGGGATACGATGTCAATTTTTTATTTACCTTTTTGATCCCTTAATGAAATCATATGTTGAAGATTTAAATTTTTATCATCATGTTCTTGTACTACAAATTCATCAATGGATTGAGCCTCCATTGAATCATCATCAGATCCACCAACAATTGGTTTTTGACATCTCTATGCTTTGAATTTCATGTATATCCTGGGTGGTATTATTAATCTCTGAGCATCCTCAAGGGAGGAACCTTTTAGAAAATTATATATCATCATTTCACCTTACAAGACATCAACTTAATTTTCAACAGGTCAATGAGGACCACATAAATCTACATTAGAATTGAAAAGGCCTTTAACAGGACCTCTAAATTGAGAGACCAGTTCAGGTTACCTCATCACACTAAAGGAACCAATATCAGTAGCTTTTTTGGCATCAACTACTATGTCATCCCATGTTTTCTTATATTGATCAATATTTATCCCAATATTTTCATCATAAGAACACATGAAAGAGTTATAAAAAATCACAGGTTCTTGAAAGTCCATTTCCATGTTGTGATTTGAGTGTGCTTCATGTTGTTAATCTACAAATGTAGTTACTACCAAAATAGTCTTCATAGGGAGAATAACTTTATCCTCCTATAGAACAGCTTTCCAATCACCACTAGTAGATGGAAGGTTTTTATGCTTCTTAAAGCACTACCTTTCATCATTTCCTCTGATTGAAAAGAAGTAACATATTATGAATCTTCTTCAGTTCCTCTTGTCATTGACAAGAACTTTTAAATCTAATAAAAACTGATGAATTTTCTCATATTCAATCTATAACTCAAAATCGTCATCTTCCATGGATAAAATAACTGTGTTGGGTGGTTGAAATTATGTTTTGGTAGGATATTCTCAATGTAAATATAGGATATAATGAAAGTGTGTTTTCTGTCTGGATGTGAAACTCTAGGAATCATTCCTAATGGATGTGTCACATGCTTCTGTTGAATTTTTATTATGACATTTGAATTTTTATTCTTGGATGTGATCTAAGTCATTAGGTGCACTGTGTTTGTTTTTTGGTTTTTTAGTTCGTAATTTGGAGGTTACCAATTAACACAAAAGTGGCATCAAAAATTAAATAATGGACTTGGAAGGACTAGGGAAGCAACACATGGTCACTTATTGAGGTTTTTATGGGAAGGTTCTCATACCATTGTCCACCAATTTTATTATTAGATCTTTATTTATTTATAATTATCCACACTTGAAATGAGATGATATTATTGACCCCCACAACATAAAATTTCTATTAACATGGGTGGATGTTAAATGTTAAGAAGTTAACAAACCATATAAGAGGAATATATATTATACAACATAAATATCTTATAAATAGAGAATTAAGGTTATATTTATTTTATATTAACTCTTAATCTTAATAATTAAATAATTTCCACTAACTATTAATTTCATTGAAGTAATTATGATGCATACATATAATTGAAGAGACGGTCAATGGTTATAAATTAACGGGGACAACCAAATCCTTATTTTAATAATCAAAATTCCCCCTATGAATCAAATATCATGAATGAGAGATTAGAGGATATAAAATTTATTTATATAAAAATTCTATTAAGTATGCTTCGGTCTAGCATGAAACTTTATACAAACAAATATTTCAAATAAAAATGAAACATCATGCCCTAAGAATCGTGACATTGATAAAATTCTAATCTAAAATATGGTTTTAAAAAACTAAATATAAATTCTTAATGAAATAATTAATTTAATTAATTTTTTAATTGATAGATATGAAGAAATAAGGGGAATATAAAATTATACCAAAACCTCAACAATAATAAAAATATCATGTTCTTGGATCAACAATTTTGTTATAAAATATTTCTATTTTTTTACAATGTAATTAACCATTTATCCTAAAAAATATTTACATTTTCAAAACTATTTAAAAATTTTTTTATTTAAAGTATTGAGTTTTTCAAGGATAAAACAACTTTTAATCCAAGTATAATAACCATTATTGGATAAACACTAGATTCTAAACTCAATAGAACCATCCAAAATATTATTTGGGAAATTTACATCGTATTTAGGAATTAATGGTCAATCGTAATCTATATTAAGTGAGAAAATTATTATTCAAGTATAAAAATATTAAAATAACCCCAAATACATTTTTATTCTACATACTCACCTTTTTTATTCTTTATAAATTAATACTATTAGTGTATTTATCCCACAATGTAAAAAATAATTGGTTTTCTATTTTTCTATTCATAATATTCCACCATAGTGAATATATTATCTACAAGGTATACGCACCATTCAATAAAAAGTGTTATTATGGAACCACTAAATGAAATATTTATTTTCCTCAAGATCTATTTTACCATTAAATTTTTAGAAAATATTAAAGTATAATACTCTATATACTTATAGTTTTTATCTATAACTAGCATCATTTTAACTAATAAATCCTTGATGTTTTCGAAATTTCATCCCATGAAATTTTATTAAACATTGGGAAAATAATCACATAGATCATGACCTTAATATTTGTGTATATCCTTCATCCATATAGAATATAAATTCAAGAAAAATAATTAGATAAATTCAAAATCATAATAAAATCATCATAATATGGGTAGAAATAGAAATATTAATTATATATTTTTATTCGTGAAATATTTGAACTAGTTCTATAAAAATAATGGTTTTTTAACATGGTTTTACATCCTAATTAACTAAAAATAACTAAAATATTCTATTATATAGAAAATTTAACCCTTTACCTGCATTCATGGATATGTTTATATAATAATAAAACTTTAATTACATAACAAGAAAACCATTTAATAAAATAAATTCTATGAATCAAAGGTTTTTATTATTTTATATATAGGTACATAGTCTATGAAATTATACAATTACAATTTAAACATTATTTTAGTTTATTATCAATTCAAGATAATTATATCATATTTCTCCTATAAATAAACTTGTTTCTATGAGGATTTATATCAAAAGAGGAAAGGGGAGGCATATGAATCTTTTAACTATTTTGTGTTTTCATGGTAGTGTTTCAATGAATATTCCATGTTGTAATATAGGATAAATTATTACACTGCCACAAAATAATGAAAGAAAAAAATGATCATGACAAATATTTAATTCGTGATTCCAATAAATAAAAAAAATATTACAGAGGTTAACCATCAGGGCATATTTAAATTGATGTCAAAGAAAATAACTAAGACCTCTTTCACAATAGATAACCATCATGGTATTATACAATAATTAGTGTCTTATGTATTGTATCTATAGAGATATATATTTATGAAATACATTTGGGGAAATATAATTTTTATCTAATGTATCAAATAATTTTTCTTAAGTAAAATTCTATATGTGAAATAAATACATGCAATAGTGTGTAAAAATTATTAATGACATGTAATCAATCATCATTGAGAACCCCTGATTATGGGATGAGTGTTCCATTATAATTAATATCAAATAAAATCATAATTGATTAAACATGGTTACTCGCTTTAAATTAAATTTAATATATGTTTTTATTTTAAAAAATGATCTAGTTATCATATAAAAAAGGGTTATTAGTGTTGTAAGAAAATATAACAATTTTTTGTAATGGTGGTGTGTTAATAAAAATATGTATAAATCAATTTTGATTAATAATTTTATAACCACAATTTGATTCACATTGACGATACAACACTATTAAAAAAGTAACTCATGGGCCAGTCAACATTGATATCAAAAGATTAATGGTTACATTACAAGGTGTAGTCCTAAAGGTTCTGATAAAGGATGAACTAAATTTATATTTTTTTAACATAGATAAAGTCCCCCTTTAAAAAGAAATTAAGAAAAATAAAATATTTGCATGATATAAATTTGGATTCACATAAAATTTTTAGGCCATAATGAATGAATAATTGTGTTTGACCTTAATGCACTCTTGAAAAGAGATTTAAATATAGTAAATATGAAACTCTCATTTATAGATCATTAATTTAATTTTTTTAATGTTTATATAGGATCATAATTAAATTACAAAACATTACTTAAAAGGGATTCATATATAATAAATATAATAATAAAAGATATGTGGAATGGGAAAACCCATTATATTTTATGTTAATCTATCACCTTTGAAAAATAACCCCTAAACCATTTAGGAGCTTCTAAAAAGTATATTTAAGAGATATTAAAAGATGAAGGACTTGATAAAGATCATTTAATTGAAGATAAATGTTCTAAAGTGTTTGATGTTTACAAAAAATAAAATATTATTGTATCATACTTTTTTAATATATACCACATTAAAATATTTAGTGGAGAATTCGTTTAAAATGATTTATACATGATTTTTATCATGGTTTTAGAAACTTTATACCATGGTTTTTGAATTTTGTCGTTTTAGAAAAAATCCATTTTTATAGTATTTTTTACCATTGAATGAATCCTTTATTCATAAATAATATCTTTTAATATAGTAAAATATATTTTTGAATTTATACATTAAATTAAAGGATTATAAGTTTAATTGAATATTTTGAAAAATATTATTTATCAAAGGGAAAAAAATTAGTCTGAGTAAAAAATTATTTTAATAGTTTTTTCATTTAAACATCCAAATTTATTCATAAAACACATCGTATATTCATACTATGTTTTATTAGTATTCCCAATATTCAATTACTTCCCAAAATACTAAAATATTCTACCTTTCTTAATTTTAACATGGTGATTCCAAATTTTTAATCTATTTCATATAAATTAATTTCTAACCATAATAAATTTATTTATAATATAAAAATGTATTTACTATATAAAATAATGGTTAATTGTAAAATATGTTATTTATTCGTTAACTTTTTTTTATTTTATCAATAAAATCACATAAACTGTCATCCAACTTTTAAAATATATAAAAAGATATATAAATTAAATTTTAAAATATAAACGATTAATTATAATTTCTAAATTATTATTCCTTTGAGAGTATTATTTTTTTAACAGTTAGATTCCAAATGAATATATTAAATATTTTCGGTGTTCATGAAGTTTTCATATTACAAACATTACATTCTATAAATTCATTTGAATTGTACTTCAAAATAAACAATTTAATTCCTTTAATTATTAGAATAGGTTTTTATATTTCATATTAAATATGTATATCATAGTACCAATGATTTTCTATATTTTAATATTGATTCACACATAATTGATATTCCTAGAAGACAATAAGGTAAGGTATTTCCAAAAATTAGTCCTGATATTTGTCTATATATGTCACCCAATTCTAATTATAGTAATAAATATAAATGTTCATATTTTATTTTTAATGTTCTATTACTATATAAGAAAATAAGTCTTATTTTACATATAGTTCATGTGATTTATTCATTAATAGTGTATCTCTATATTTTGGTTTTTTTACTAAATACAATAATCATATAATTAATGTTAACAAATATATTAGTTAAGGTATACTTATATATATATATATTCTGAATTCTTATATTCTGTAAAATAAACAAATAACTGGGGTTATAAGTTAATTACTTTCATTCGTCACTGTATATCTTTTTATAAAATTTGATAAAGATTATCTTTGTGAATTCAACTTGTAATTTTTGGGAAAATAATGGACTTTTTAGTGGCCATAAATTAAATTAGATTAGATGATGATGGAGATATTCCCTAAGGTATAATATATATATATATATATATATATATATTATTTAACATTAGATTATATTATAAGGTATGATATAAGGATTTTAAATGTGAGAATATTTAAATGCATATTCCCTAAAAGGTTAAATCATTTACTATGATATAGAGATATCATAGTGAACTAACTTGGTAGATTTTTTTTATTCAATAAAATGATATCATAGCCACTAACCTTTCAGGGATTTTTATTGTTAGTAAGAAAACATTTGAATATAATCCTTGTTTTATACATTATTAATCTATGAGTTGATATATGGGAATATATTATTAGATATATAAAGAGGCTTACACCAAGTATATGGTGTGTTCTGATCCCCGCCTTCATATCAATTTTCCCTCAACCTAATACTCACTTTTTGCATCATCAATTGCCACCAGAGAGGTACTATCAAACCATGAGTCAAGGAGAGTCCCACAAAAGTATTGGGTGACTAAGTTGATCTATGTATACATTGTATAGGAAAGATTCCTTCAACCTCCTCTTGGATATCTCCATAAAACTCATATCAAATACAATTATGGAAACTCATTAATTTAAGGTACACAATTTATTAACTTTATGAATATATGTGGGTTTTCTTATAAATCATGGTAGATATTTGTAAAATAGGATTTTTATTTCTTCTACCATGTTAAATAAGTGGTGTGTAATCATATAAACCTATTTGTGGTATTAGAGATTTACCATAACTGTTGATTCTCAAAATGTTGTTTAAAATGAATAAATTGGTTGTTGTTTTTAATATTGTAATGGATATAAAAAGTTACAATTGAAATTATTAACTATGGATATTTATGCGATATGTGATATCATAAAATCTGATTTGGTCAAGGATTATGATATTCGATATCATAGTCAGTAATGCAGTTCAATCCTACAAGGTTTTGATATGTCATGATGTATAAGATTAGGATCATATTATAAGAAATCATCGATTTTAGGATTTAAAATTGATTTTCAAAACATTAATAATATATACATGATATCATAAAAAACAATTTCTAGCAAAGTTTTAATATTAAACTCTAAAAAATCATATATTTTGACAGTCAAGGCCTGATATTATTCTTACACAGGTTATTGTGTCTTGGGATAAGTGCTAAGTTATTTTAATATAAATGGAATATCATAAGTAGAAATTTTAATCATTCATTAAGTCACTCCAACCTAGGACCATGTCTTATTGGATTAATCTTATGAGATAGGAATATGGTATGACATAACCTGCTTGCATACAATTTTATTTTCACATTGACCATCATTTTAGATTTATTTCTACACAAGCTATTGTAGCAAGTTTTTATTTATATGTAGGTGGGAAAGGATTAATGTGTTTATTTCTCACCTAATGTGGGTCATGTTTTCTAGTTTCTCCCTATGCGAGCTGGATTATCAATTCTAATTTTTCATTGAAATGGTGAATGTTTTGGGATTTTTCTATCAATCCTTATGTCTTTTATGTATCACTAATCATGACATATATATATATATATGCAATGTGATTTTTCATATTTTTTATTATGATTTGATTTAAATAATTTATAAAAATTTTATAAATTATGGAAAAATATATTTTGGTATTTTTATTTATTTTCTAAAGGTGGTTATAAATTAATTTATTATTAAATATTAATAATTAATTAATTAAATATTCATAAAGTATTTATTAAATAAATACTTCGTAATATTAATTATTTATATGAAAATTCCTTTTTAAAAAATATAAAATATATTATAATTTGTGTAAAAAAAATTTATATATAAATTATAAGGGCAATTAATTAAGTGTTTATAAATTAAAAAATAAACCACATGTCACGACCCTTCCCTCGGGGCTCGTGTCGTGAATACCCCAAGCCCGCTTTCCGTAGGCCTGGGGATGGCGACTAGCACTGAAAGGTGTATTCCCTAAAACTAGGAAGGCATTGCCTTTATAACCTGTAAAAACACTCAACCAAGTACACAACAGGATACGAACACAAGTAAACTATATAAAAAAAAGAGTGCTAAAAGTAAGAGGGGCCGGAATACAAGCCCAACAGTAAAGGTACATGTACAACTGAAAAACAATACAACTGAAGAAAGAGAAAGAAACCTACTAGGTCGTCCTCTGAGGTTCCTACCTAAAGGGTTGGTGTAGATCACCTCCTCAGCACTCCATGTCTGCGCGTCTCCTCTGCGTACCAACATGTCGTATGGTCCACCTCTAGGCACCGTCCAGTCTTGGTACCCTCATCCTCGATCATCATTGACCGTCATCTGCACCAAACACAACAAGGTGCGGGCATAGCACATGCATGGGTGAGTATAACGATACTCAGTAGGGACCCCAAGACCCTCAAGGTCTCACAAAATTCACAAAGGATAAACCACAAAGAATGAAATCAACTGAGAACCTTACATAGGTATATTCCCATACATATACCAAAGTTAACAAGTATTCCCATCTCAATCATGAGGAAACACAGAGTCAAACTCAAATGCCCAAGCTCAGCTATTCCAAAAAGGAAGGAGTACCACGAAGGTAAGTACAACACAGGTATGCCACATAGAAGAATACCACCAAGGTATTACCATAAAGGAAAGTACCACACAGGTATGGACTCAACTCACTCCAGGTATAACTTAGGTACAGTAGTAGAGATGATTAGATGTAACTACTAATTCATCTTACTATGTTAAGAGGAAGAGACATGAAAGATCCTAAATCATCATCAGACCAACAGAGGATTGTAGTACATTGTCAAACCCACAGAGGATCCTAGTACCTCGTCAGACCCACACAGGATCCTAGTACATCGTCAGTTCCACACCAGATCCTAGTACTTCGTCAGTACGTCGTTAGACCCACACAGGATCCTAGTACATTGTCAGAACATCATAATACCCACACAGGATCCTAGTACATCGTTAGTACGTCGTCATACCCACACAGGATTCTAGTACATCTCCAGTACATCGTAAGACCCACAAATGATCCAAGTACATCGTCAGTATGTCGACAGACCCACACAGGATCCTAGTACATTGCCAGTACGTTTTCATACCCACACAAGATCCTAGTACGTTGGCAGTACATTGTCAGACCCACACAGTATCCTATTACATCATCAGTACACTGTCAGACCCGCACAGGATCCTAGTACATCTTCAGTACGTCGTCAAACCCACATAGGATCCTAGTACATCATCATATCTAGCTACAGGGTTCCCGCACTATGCTTTCTTGTCTCCAAAAGGGTCTGCTCCTCAAGCCATTGGTCAATACTCTAACTTCTACAAATTCCCATTAAGAAGTACTCCAAAGGACCACCACGTCAAAGGGGTCTCAATGCAACAGACGGTGTGTCAAATGGATGCCCGGTCAATAAGTTATTATCCTTTTAGTCCTGAGGGCCCGGTCGGATTAGTGAGGGATCCTACCTGAACATACCCAAAATTTATCCAAACATCAAGTGGGTTGTACTAAATGTATCTTCTCACTCCAATGTTTCCGGAGCCATAGACGGTTCGTCAAACGGACGCCTGGTGCAAAACTTATAGTCAAAAGAGCGTATAGGGTCGAAATAGGTCTGGGTCTGGTCTGACCCGGTCGGACTGACCCGGACCATGTTGGGAGGCCCAGCCTGAGCGGACCGGCCTGGGCGGTGGCCCATGATGCGGCGGAGTGGTCACGGTGTGGCGCGGGGGCCACGGGGCGGCGCGAGGGCCGCGGTACGGCGTGGGGGCAGTGGGGCAGTGCGAGGGCAGTGGGGTGGCGTGGGAGTCGCGGGGCGGCACGATGGATGTGGTGCAGCGTGGGGGCCATGGTTTCGCTATCACATTCATTGTGATCGGCGGTGTGTCGACCGCCATATCTGAGTCCCACTGGTTCCATTTTTCGGCACCTATCACCGCCTTCTTCCTTTGCGAGGAACACAATAAAAACTCAAGAAAATGTGGAGAGGTTGGGGCATGTTCATTTGGACCACACCCTCCTCATTAGGGTGGTAGCAAGTAGCTTAATAAATCTTTCATGAAGAACATCAAACCCTACAACCTCCGGAAATGATTATTCCCAAACCCACAAAAAGGAATCATTTGTGGATCAACTATTTAGAGAGTTGATCCACATTCTTTGTTTAGAAGGGAAGAACATGGGAATCAATAATCACACATAATTAAACCCCTACCTCAGAGGTTGGTTTATGGAGGTCTCAAGAAAGGAGATGAAGTCTTTGGGAATAGTGGCATCCATGTTTGTCACTTCTACAAGACGCTTCTGAAGTTGGCTCGAATGTCATCCTCATTCTTCACTTCCAGAGTGTGTTCTTCATTAGAGGATGTGTTTCTCCACAATTCTCCAAAGCTCCTCCCTTTTGCCAACACTCTCCCAGAAATCCCAACAGATGAAATACGAACTTAAATTAAAATGGGTTTAATTAATGTTGACACTATTGATTAAATGTAGAGTTGGCATAATTAATTTACTCAATTAAATGGGAGGAGTAATTAATGGGGATTTGAGAGGTTTTCTCCATTAAAGTGGGGTTCGGGTGGTCCCCACCACCATGTATTCGAATCGGGGGTCTTAGTTCAGGTGGTCCCCACCTCTTAACATTCACTTGGGAGGTTTAGTTCTGGTGGTCCCCACCTCTTAACATCCACATGGGAGTTTCAAATAAAAATAAAAATGTTAAACAATTTTTCTTTTTCTTTTTCCACGAAAAAGTGAAAAACTATCTTTTACCCTCAACCTATTGTGGTAAAGGTAAAGGTCTATTTAAGAGAATATTGGCGCTATGAATTTAACGATGTCCTAGGATTTCAATTCCGAGCACCGGTTAAAAAGATACAAAAACCTGCTCCCACGTTTACTGAACTTACCTGAAAAAAAGTTCAGAAAATAATTCCGGGCACATCGGGCCTCGGAATCATGTGCCATCAATTTTTGTGGACTCATGAAATTCCAATATAATTTTAAAAAATTACATGGAATTTCTGGGTCTTTACATTCTCCCCACCATAGGTATTTGCATCCCCGAAAGCCACATCACAAAACTAGGGAATCAAGTGGGGGTACTAAGCATGAATCTGAGCCTCTCGCTCCCATGTGCTCTCCTGGAGGTTCTCGTGCTGCCAGTGAACGTGCGCCATAGGTATCGACTGCCCACGAAGGACCCGCTCCTATCGATCTTCAATATATACTAGAACCTCAGTAAACATTGCCCCATCAACAATGTCAATTTCTCCTTGGTTGATGATGTGAGAAGGGTCATGCACGTATCTCCTCATCTGGGATACATGGAAGATGTCATGCACTAGGTGCAACTAAGGTGGAAGAGGTATGCGGTAAGCCACCTCGGTAAATCTTCTAAGGACTGAAAGGGTCCAATGAAACTCAAAGATAACTTTTTTCCCTGTCCAAATCTCTGCAAACCTCATCGAGGTGAGACCTGTAGAAAGACGTGGTTGCCATCCTCAAGCTCCAGAGGTCACTGTCTCCTATCGGCATAAGACTTCATCCTAATCTATGCAATCTTCATCCTCTCCTGGATGATCTGCCCCTTCTCTGTGTTATCTCGTACCATCTCTATCCCCACAAGTGTAAACTCCCCTGGGTCATTCCAGCACAAAGGTGATCTACAAGGTCTCTCGTACAATTCCTAAAAAGGTTCCATCTCAATGGTGGAGTTATAGTTATTGTTTTATTCAAGCTATACCAAAGGAAAGTGATCCTACAATCTACGATCAAAGCTGAGGATGAAAGAACTTAGCATGTCCTCGAGGTTTTGAATCGTTTGTTTATTCTGGCCATCCGTCTGAGGATGGAAGGTGGTGATCAAATGAAGATGCATCCTGAAATCCTCCTATAACCCCTTCCATAGCCAGGAAGTAAGACATGTATCACGATCGGATAAAATCTTCGAGTGTACTCCATGTAGCCACACAATCTCCTGCACATAGAGGCGTCTCAAACTCTCTATTGAACCCTACTCTCTGATCGATAGATAGTGGGACAACTTGGTGAGTCGGTCGATGAACACCCAGATAGAATCATGACCCATGGATGTATGTGGAATTCCCATCACGACATCCATGGATATATCTTCCCAATTCCACTCAGGGGCCTCTAAAGGCTAAACTAAGCATGCTGGTACCTGATGATCCGCGTTCAATTGCAGACAAGTGAGGCACCGAGAGAAAAACTCTACTACTGATTCCATCATTCCTGGCCACCAGTTCTGTCATCAGAGATCCTGGTACATATTCAACGCTCCTAGATGTACCGCTTTAGGGAATGTGTGTAACTCCCTCAACAATTCCTCCTAAAGCAACACTGGTGCCATGGTATGTCCTCTAAAAAGGATGACATGCTCTCCACATTCAGAAAATCCATTAGGTGTATGTCCTGTGCATATATGAGCATGTCGAGCCTCACAGTCAGTATCTATGTGTTGTGCCTCCCTGACTCACTGAAGAAGTTGGGGAGTGACTGTAAGAGATAGAAGAAAAATAGCTCCATCTCGATCCACAAAGGATATCTGCAAAGCGGTCAGCTACTTCGTCGCCTCACCTAGCAGCTATATAACAAATCCCTTGCTGAGTGAATCTGCAACAACGTTACCCTTCCTAGGAGTATAGACTATCTTGAGGTCATAGTCCTAGAGAAACTAGATCCAACATCACTATCTCAGTTTTAGGTCCTTCTACGAGAAGATATACCTGAGTCTCTTGTGATCTGAGTAGACTGTAAAATGTTCGCTCATAAAGTAATGTCGCCACATCTTAAAGGCGAAGACCACTAATGCTAACTCTAGGTCATGTGTATCATATTTCTTCTCATATTGTCTTAGGTATCGAGAACCATACGCGATCACTACTCACTCTTGCATTAAGACACATTCGAGTCTAGTCCCTAATGTGTCGCAGTATACTACGTACCCAACACCCTCCTCTGGAAGCCTCAAGATGGGGGCACTAGTCAGCCTCTGCCTGAGCTCCTGAAAACTCCGCTGGAATCTCTTCGACCACACAAAGGGTTCCCCATTATTTTTCAAAGATGATAAGGGTGATGCAACTCTAGATAAATCAGGCACAAACCTCTAGTAGTATCCATCCAAACACAGGAAACTTCATACCTCTGTCATACTCATGGGTGGCTCCCAAGAAAGTATCGCCTGAATCTTCACTGGATCCACCACAACTCCAACCTCTGAGATGACATCTCCTAGAAAGTGAACCTCTCAGATCTAGAACTAGAACTTCGAGAGCATACCATAAATTAGGTGCTCTCAGAGTGTGTTCGGAACTATCTGCAAAGGATAAACATGCTTCACCTCAATAGTCGAGTAGATTAGAATGCCGTCGATGGAGAATACTACAAAGAAATCAAGGTATGGTTGAAAGAT
Organism: Viscum album; assembly: GCA_963277665.1. Classification (NCBI taxonomy): domain Eukaryota; kingdom Viridiplantae; phylum Streptophyta; class Magnoliopsida; order Santalales; family Viscaceae; genus Viscum; species Viscum album. The sequence goes on from OY728121.1 coordinate 204,680,410, forward strand.
CATATTAATGAGTCCCATGAACACTTATGGGTGTTGGTCATGTCGAATAGTATAACCAAGAACTCATAATGGCCATACCGACATCTAAAAGTCGTCTTCTGCACATCCTTTTCCTGCACCCTGAGCTAGTGATAGACTGATCTGAGGTATATCCTCGAAAACCATTATGCTACCTTCATCTAATCAAAGAGGTCATCAATCCTCAAGAGTGGGTAATTTTCCTTCATGGTCACCTGGTTCAGGTGCCTATAGTCAACACAAAGCCTCAATCTCCCATCCGCCTTCTTAGAAAAAAAAATCGGGGCTGACCAAGGAGAAACACTAGGTTAAATGAACCCTTTCTCCTGTAAGTCTTCCAGTTGTACTCGTAGCTCATGAATCTCCGTGGGAGCTATCTGATACGCTGCTTTAGATATCCGTTCTTCCCCTAGGTACAAGTCAATGTAAAATTACTCCCCTCTTTGAGGATGTAGACCTGAAACATCATTAGGGAAGACATCCACTTACTGGTCCACCACTATAGGATAACTCAGACTCTCCACATCAACCACTCCAAGGGTAAGTCTAGACAACTGATGTGTAATCGGATTCACCCTCCTTCAGGTAATTCCATCAGGTGCTGCAAAGGCTCCCTTATCGCCGGTGAAGGTAAAACTGGTCCCATCCATGCAGACACAACTCACTTTGTGCCTAATACAGTCAATCTGAGCATGGAATGTAGATAACCAGTCCATACCCAAGATGACGTCGTAAGGTCTCGACACTACTACTCGGAGATCCTAGCAGAAGATCTCAACTCCTAGAGTAAGCTCACACTGCCGGAATCAGTGCGTAATCATTGAATCCGCTCCCGTATGAGTCTCTAGCTGTAAGGATCAGGCCAACGGCTCCATCGGAATCTCCAAGATTCGAACGAGGGCATTGGAAATAAAAGAATCACTGAAACTTAGGTCTATAAGTACTGCAGTTAAGGTGGAGTAGACATATATCGTACCTAGTATCATCTCCAGAGTGCCTTGGTCTTATGCCTCAGCTGCCTGGAGATGAGCTCGCCCATGTCCACCTACACCATTTGGTCAGGGTGGACCACCTGGTGGTGGTGGCGGTAACATCTCGAATCATCGCCCACTGCCAGCTGCACGACCAGCTCCTCTGCCATGTCCACCTGCTCCCTATATACCTCCTCAATCGAACCTATGTCTCTACCTGGGAAGTCCTTAGACCATCTTCTGATCATCCATATGGTGGGTCGGATAGTCACGAGCCATGTGACCCTTCCAACTACATTTGAAACACTGCATGTCCCTCGCTTGACTAGCTCTATCTCTGGTACCCCCACACAACCGATCCTGAGTCATGCGGTCGTCCAACTATAGGTCTGGTCCTCTTGGACCTCTATGACATTTGACTACTACTAGCTGTATAATACTCCACTATGTGATGTCCGGTGGTGGGTCTTGCTATTGGTGACTGTTCAGCAAGAAAACTCTCTCGTAAGAGGCCTCACTCTAAAATCCTCGCATACGTCGGAATGCTGAGAGAAATAATTGATGCCCTGATCTCCCACCTGAGTCCCTGCTCGAAGGTTTGGGCCCTAAAGATTGGGTCCCGTACCATATCAGTGCAGTATCATGAGAGGTCAGTGAACCTCGTTGAGTACTGATCCATAGTCATGTTTCCCTGCTACAGATTAAGTAGCTCTTGTATGCGCACAGCGCGTACAATCATTGGGACAAACTATGCCCGAAACAGGCTCTTAAAGTCTTCCCAGAGAAGAGTCACCTCATTGTGAACCTGGAGCGTCAAGATGCACCATTTTCCTGATGCTACCAATAAAAGAATGGAGTGAAGGATCACCATGAGATCAGCTGGTGTCGCTATCAGTCGAAAGACTCTCACCACAGACTCCAGCCAATCCTCAGCTGCATGTGGGTTCGTCTCTCCCTGGAACCTGGGTGGCCTCTGGCACTGGAACTTGTGCAACGTGCTCAAGAAGTGTTCACCCTCTGATGCTGGGGATAGTGGCATCGATGGCCCAATGGGTAATGGTACCGTTGGTGCCTCCGTAGGTGCCTCTACTAGAAGAGGGCCCTACACCAAGGCCTCGTCGCTCAGTGGGCTATCAGTGCATACTATACCTGGAACCCTTGCTGGCTGTCTGGGTAGAGGCATCCTGAAAAGAAACAGGTGTGCCACAGTCAATAATTCATACATGGTGAGCTGAATCAAAGAGACCACAAAGAAAACTCTTGAAAACACACACGCAATCTGTGTTTTTTTCACTGAGTCGGAAATCATAAGTCAGGGTCCTGGTGTATGGATATGTTAGACACCACACCAACACTGGATTCCCTAAAATGATAACCACACTCACTATACTTACCATTATTTCCATTAAAAAGAAGATCAGAGTCTTATGTTCTACGGTTGAACTGACTCCTCTCATAGCAATGTGTCACGACCTGTCCCCCAGGGCCCGTGTCGTGACTACCCCAAGCCCGCCTTCCGTGGGATAGGGGCTGACGACTAGCACCGAAAGCCATATTCCATAAAACTGGGAAGGAATTGTCTTTATAACCTGTAAACACACTCAAAAAAGCACACAGTATGATACGAACACAAGTAAACTGTATAGAAAAAAGAGTGCTGAAATTGAGAGGGTTTGGAATACAATTCCAATAGTAAATGTACAAGTACAACTGAAATACAATACAACTGAATAAAGAGAAATACAATTAATGGGTCATCCTGTGAGGTTCCTACTTAAAGGGTATGTATAGATCACCTCCTCAGCACTCCATGTCTACCTAGTCTCATCTACATACCGACATATCGTATGGTCCACCTCTGGGAACTATCCAGTCCTGGTACCCTCAGCCTCGATCAATGATGTCCATCGTCTACACCAAACATAACAAGGTGCGGGCGTAGCCCATGCAGGGGTGAGTATAAAGATACTTAGTAGGGACCCCGAGATCCTCAAGGTCTCACAAAATCCACAAAGGATAAACCAAAAAGAATGAAATCAACTGAAAATACTACTTAGGTATATGACCATACATATACCTATGTTATCAAGTATACCCATCTCAATCATGAGGAAACACAGAGTCTAAATCAAAATCACGTGCTCAACTATTCCACATAAGAAAGAGTACCACGAAGCTAAGTACCACACAGGTTCTCCATAGAGAAGAATACCACCAAGGTATTACCACTAAGGAATGTACCACATAGGTATAGACTCAGCTCACACCATGTATAACATAGGTATTGTAGTAGAGATGATTAGATGTAACTAATAATTCTTCTTACTCTGTTAAGAGGCAGACCCGCGAAAGATCCTAAATCATCATCAGAACCATAGAGGATCATATTATATCGTTAGACCCACACAGGAACCTAGTACCTCATCAGACCCACACAGGATCCTAGTACATTGTTAGACCCACACAGGATCCTAGTACATCGTCATTACGTCTTTAGACCCACACAGGATCCTAGTACATCGTCAGTACGTCGTCAGACCCACAAAGGATCCTAGTACATCGTCAGTACATCGTTAGACCCACATAGGATCCTATTACATCACCAGTATGTCGTCATACCCACACAGGATCCTAGTACATCATCAGTACGTTTTCAGACACGCACAAGATCCTAGTACATCGCCAGTACGTCGTCAGACCCACACTGGATCCTAGTACATCATCAGTACCTCGTCAGACCCACACAGGATCCTAGTACATTTTCAGTTCATCGACAGACCCACACAGGATCCTAGTACATCATCAGTACATCTTTAGACCCACACAGGATCCAATTACACCGTCAGTACGTTGTTAGACCCACACAGGATCCTAGTACATCATCCCAGCCAGCTATAGGGTTCCCGCACTAATCTTGCTTGTCTCCGGGAGTGTCCGCTCCTCAAGCCATTGTTCGATACTCCAACTACGATGAAGTCCCACAAAGAAGTATCCCAAAGGTCCACTACATTATAGGGGTCTCAATGCAGCAGACGGTGCATCAAACGAACACCCGATCTATAAGTTATTAGCCTTTTAGTCCTGAGGGTCCGGTTGGATTAATGCTTGATCCAACCCGACTATACCATAACTTTATCCAAACCTCAATTTGGGTATACTAAAAGAACCTTCTCACTCCAAGTTTTCCGGCTCCACAGACGATTCATCAAACGGACACCTGGTGCCGATGTTATGGTCAAAAGAGGGTATAGGGTCGAAACTGGTCCAGGTCTGGTCCAACCCGATCGAACCGACCCAGCCCGCACTGGGTGGCCCCGCCTAAGTAGCTCGGCCTGAGAAGCATTGCCAGGGCTGTGGGCCACGGTGCGGCATAGCGGTCGCAGTGCAGCGCGGGGGTTGTGTGGTGGCGTCTGGGTCGTGGTGTGTCGCAGGGGGCGTGGTGCGACGAGGGAAGGGCGCGGGGCTGCGCGGGGGCCGCGGTGCGACGCAGGGGCTGCGATGTGGTGAAGGGGGCCACCGGGCAGCATGGGGATGGCGCGGGGGCCGCAGTTGCATAGTCGCCTTCATCACATCCAGTGGTGTGTCGTCGCCGTATCTGAGTCCCACCGGTGCCATTCACCAGCACCGGTCACCGCCTTCTTCCTTTGTGAGGAACACAACAAAAACTCAAGAAAAATGCGGAGAGGTCGGGCCATGTTCGTTTATCCCACACCCTCCGCATTAGGGAGGTATCAAGCAGCTTAATAAATCATCCATGAAGAATTTCAAACCCTACAACCTCCGGCAATGATTATTCCCAAACCCGCAAAAAGAAATCATCTGCGGATCAACTAGTTAGAGAGTTAATCTGTATTCCTTGTTTAAAAGGGAAGAACATGGGAATAAATAATCACGCGTAATTAAACCCCTACCTCAGAGGTTCATTGATGGAGGTCATTAGGAAGTAGAATAAGTTGTTGGGAATAGTGGATTCGGCCTCGGTCGCTTCTGTAAGATGCTTCCGAAGTCGGCTCAAACGTCATCATTGTTCTTTAATTCTGGAGTGTGTTCTTCTTTGGAGGATGGGTTTCTCCACGATTCTCCAAAGCTCCTCCCTTTTTCCAACACTCTCCCGAAAATCCCAAGATATGAAATGCCCAATTTAATTAAAATAGGTTTAATTTAAGTTGACACCATACTTAAATGACACTATTGATTAAATGGATAGTTGGCATAATTAATTTACTCAACTAAATGGGAGGAGTTATTAATAGGGATTTGAGTGGTTTTCTCCATTAAAGTGAGGTTCGGGTGGTCCCCACCACCATGGATTCGAATTGGGGGTTTTAGTTCGGGTGGTCCCCACCGATTAACATTCACCTGGGAGGTTTAGTACTTGTGGTCCCCACCTCTTAACATCCACATGGGAGTTTCAAATAAAACTAAAAAATGTTAAACATTTTTTTTATTTTTCCATGAAAAAGTGAAAATCTATCTTTCACCCTCGACCTACTGCAGTCGAGGTAAAGGTATCCTTAATAGAATACTAGCACTACGAGTTCAACGGTTTCCTCAGATTTCAATTCTGATAACCGGTTCAAAATTTAAAAAAACCCACTCGCATGTTTACTGAACGTACCTGAAAAAAAGTTCAGAAAATCATTCTGGACACACCGGGCCTCAGAATCACGCACCGTCAATTTTTTCAAACTCATGAAATTTCTATATAATTAAAAAAATTACATGGAATTTTTGGGTCTTTACACCACAAATATAAAATAACTTATATTTATTATTATTAATTATTCATTATATTGAATAGAATTGTTTGAATTAAAAAACCTTCTTTTAGAAATTATTTATACAACATTAAAAGCGGTATTGATAATTTATTTTTTCAAGTTTCTTAAAATACTAAAAATGTGATATTTAAATTATGTAAATTTTTTATACAATAGAATTGAAATATAAAAAGTTTATATTCCTTATAGTATCGTATATTTAAAATAAAAACCATATAGTGAATAATATGAAGACATTAATATTGGGAATAAATATAAGGTGTGGATATTTAATTGATGAAACACCCAATTTCTAGGATGATTCCTTGTATTTAGGTTAATTATAAGTTTTTACAATTTCTCAAAATATTTTATGTGGTCAAGATTTCTTCCCTTTAGTTTTTTAATGATTTTCTTCCCACCAACTCTATTAATTTATGAAATTTATTAACAGATGACCATTGACTGTTACTTTGGATAAGGATGTTACCACAGAGTGTAGATTAAAGAATTAAGCCACAGTTGGTCTGTTAAGTGCTCATCGATTCTTGATTAGGTTTCAAGATGAGGTAGAGTTGTCTTCGGTTTTGTCCAAGTATCCCATTTCTTTCGATTATTATTGTTTTTATCTGATACTGGAACACATTTTTTAATTCTTATAGTGACTTATCATTTTATGTGATTTAGATATAGATTTCCTGATTTTCACCTTCCTTTCCAAAATCCTTTGGATTTTATACTTATTGGAGTCATTCATGGAAAAAAATTATGTGCTGATTTGAAAATCTTAATGTGAAACATCCTATTCACACTCTTTTTATTGTTGAATTTGACTTGTCGGAGAAACATCTAGAGTTTCTTTGGTTCTATTTCGATGAAGAGTCCATATCCAAGAAACATATTTTCTATGAATCTTAACTAGACTATTTTTCAGCCTATAAATTTCAAGTTCATATCATACTGAATTATTTAAGTGAATCTAGGACAACAAGTATCACCAAGGAAAAAAATAGCTCATAGTAATATAATGGATTAGTGTAAAATATTATTTTTTATGGTATTTATAGGGAGTACATGGACCATTTGGTTCTTATGAGAGTTAATATCTAGTCTCAAGAAACATCCATGGTAAAACCTATTTTTGGTGAGCATCATCCAGTCATGAAGGGTAATGATAACTAAGAGGAAGAAATCCGTGCTGATATTGGAGTAATTAGTTAAATCTCTGATTTGGTATGTTAATATCAAGAATCATAAGTTTCTCCTTAAATACAGACCTCATCTCAAATAAGGTGATTAATTTTTATCTTTATGTCTAATCTTGAAAGAAATAATATGGGAGAAAAGCCTTCATTTGTTAGGGATTCTGGAAACAATACCAAGGGTAATACTAAGGTGTTAGAATGAATACTCAGAGGGAATAAGGATAATTATCTGTTGGATTTCCAATTCCCATTTACTATATTAGAAGTCAAATCAATAAAAAACCAAATTTTTTATGTTAGTAGAAGAAGTAACCATTGTGATAGTAGAGAATGAGTAGGAACATCTAGAGTTAAATGATTTAACGAAACTTAAGGGTGATTAGTCATTACCTTATGAAAATGTGTAATTTTGTGCCCCATTACTCATCCTTAACATGTCCAAGGATTAGTATAAGAATAAAATGGATAAATAAAAGAATGTTTTTAGTGATTTCACTAGTGATTTTTTGTCCAATTTTGATTGATTACCCACTGAAATAGTCTAATATTAATTTATTTTTATAAAATATTCGTTTGTTTCACTATATATAATCAATTTTATAAGTTAAATTTTAAATTTTAAATTCATTACTAATATTTTTTCCTTTATTTATTTGAATTAACTAATAATCAACATATTTATCAACACCTTTTAAAACACCCAATAGTCTTGATTTGAATTTTAAATTTCATGATTGGGTTACCCATGTTATGGGAAATATTTTATCCTTCAAGAGAAATGTGAGATTTATTTTTGAACACATATTGCGACACATATTCTTTGATAATGGCCCACCCAAATTCATCCTTTTAGAATATCTTTTTTGTCAAATCAAGTGCAGCTAAATAACTTGCATCGATTTTGTTTCTTAGGTGAAAAATTCATCATTATTAAAAAATTACATTAATATATTCCAACTATAATCAAGTGGGATGACATTAAAATTGTATAGTGAACCCAAGGCTACAAAAATTTCAATTTAAGGAAGTGGTATTGAAGAAAATGGGATTAATTTGGTGTATTATTTTAATTAAAATGTTAAACTCTCATTCTGTTTGTACAGATCTATTTTTCTATTATAAGTTTATTAAATCACTTTAATTCCTTGATAAATTTTATCCTTCCCCTTATATTATATACTCTTTATTAACACATTAATACATTTTATTAAAGGAGTGAATTTATCCACACTAAAAAGTGTGAAATTCCTCACAAAATAATTGAGCTTTTATTATTTTCTTGTTTTCTCCTCTTCAATTTAGTCTTTTTGAGTCAAATTACATATTCCATTTTGAGTATTTACAATAAGGGGATACCCTATTATGGATTGATATAGAGAAGATGTAAAGTTATATATTAGAAGTTATTTATTATTCTATTAAATTCTAACTACATTATTTAATTAATAGTTTCATTAAATGATTATTTTCTCCATCATCCTCCTTCAATTTCCAGGTCAAACATTTCGAGTTCTGGAATGATCCTATATCTTGGATTTTTCATGAAAATTATTCTCCATGTGTTTAGGTGATTAGAATTTGGATCTTTTCTATATTAAACTAGTGAGTGATGGAGTAGGTTATTATTTAAATTAATGGATCCATCTCTAATTTATGAATTTAATATCCTCTAAAAATAAATTTATTCAATCTAAACCTAATAATAACCTGTGATAAAAAAATTATCCTTAGTCAAATTAATTTTAGTATTATACTTCTCTAGTAATACAAATCAAATCAACCCAAAAGCAATCCACCTAATATTTTAATCACTCTATAGAATGTTCTTGTGTATTTAAGTGATATTTTAGGTCTTTGAGGATTTTATAATCATAGTTGTGATTCAGGAGACCACTTCTAATATCTAGGTAAATTTAGGAAAACCAAATTTTGGTGTTGTTTTTGGGGACCCAAGTAGGTGATCTTAGACACTCTCATTATATTTTCACTCTTTATTTCTTTTATCATTCCCCCATTCTATCATTACGTGTATATAATTATATATCTATGATTACTCAAACTTGTTGAGTCAATAAGGTTCTCCTTATAACTTTTCCATTCCTTAATACTTAGAGGAGATTGTTTAGTCAATAAGGCTTCCTTATGACTTTATAGTTCCTTCTTGTTTTGAATATCACAAACACATTATCTCAAGCCAAATCTCCTTTTACCCTATGTTTTACTTCTATAAGGAAAATTTTCCATCCACAGAGAAATTTATCCTTATCATGTTTTCATTGTTCATATCATAATTTTTCTAATTGTAAAATTAGGTTTGAAACCAAAACCTCAAAATCCTATAATTAACTAGATATGAAGCATTTTGTTTTAGGATATGAATTCTTAGAATTCTGATTATGAATTCTGGTTACGAACTCTTATGAGTTCTGACTCCGAATTCTGATTACGAATTCTGGTTACGAACTCTTTTGAGTTCTGACTCCAAATTCTGATTATGAATTCTGGTTATGAACTCCTCTATTCTGACTCTGAGTTATCTGAATATAGTCTCTGAACTCTTATGAGTTCGGACTCCAAATTCTCATAAACTATGACTCTGAACTTTGTAAGTTCTAGTTTTAAATTCTTTTGAATCCAATTTCCAAATTTCCTTGAAATTCAGACTCTCGAATTCTATAGATTTCATGTTCCGAATTCCTAGAAAATAGAATCCGAATATCCTTGTATTATAGACTCCGAATTCAATTTTGGTTAGAATTCGAACTTTCATATTTCCTTACATTCCAAATATTGGATTTTGATTATGTAACCATATTCTTTCTTACACTTGTTTCTGTTATAAAACAATGGCGTGCATTTAGTTACTAACTAACTGTTGTTTGAGTGACACATGTACAGGTCCCTCTGAAATTCAAGTGAAAATATGATCATTGGAAGAGGGAGTCGACCATTGGAGTTGTGCCTATAAATAGGACCTCATTTAAAAGAGCTTAACAACTATTCGATGAAACTAGATATTACATGTTGTTGAAGTGATTTCTAGAGAGAGACTTTCATTTCTTTGTGCATACTGAACTTCTTGTTCGGATTTTCTTTCTGCGACTCTGATTGTTTCTTGGTACAATTGAGGGATTCTGGGGATAGGAAGACAGAGGTACTGACTACCTTGAAGTTGAGGGATTCCTTGTTGAGGAAGACATAGGTGTCGACTACCTTAAATTTGAGGGCTTGCGGGGACAGCAAGACAGACTCTGATCTTCATATCGAGGGATTACCCTGGTGTGGGTAAGACAGACTTTCTTGAAAGTATAAATTAGGGGACCTTTATCCAAAGTTGTTGGATACCCTTCTCTTTGGGTTAAAAGATTTACTACTTGTTACTTTTTTTGTAACATTTTTCTTCTGCATTTGTATTTTTTGGGATAGTATAACTATCTTATACTTCCTTATACTTGTATCTTATTTAGTTAGATTCTATATGCTTTAAGTTAGAATCTTCATCATTCAAAACATTCCTTAAGTTTCATTTCCGGAACCATCTTTTCCGGAATCACTTTCTCTGAATCATATTTCTGGAATCAAGCAAGTGTATAGAACTAGTGGTTTTGTGAATTACTTTGTTTAACCTTGTTAAATATAACCATCTTTAAAAGTTCCAAAGGAATTTTTAAAAGTATAAAATTCACCCCCCCCCCCCCACACACACACACACTTGTATTTTGAGCATCATTAGATACTACAATTAATATTTTCATTCATTATTTCGATCCAACAAAACTGAATAGTTAAGGTGGATAATTTTAGGGTTCTGGAGTCATGTCTACCTAAGGGTATTCTTCATTTAGATCCTATTTTTTATGAATTATCACAGATACCCTAGTAAATTAATACCTGATCTGAATCTAACATAGCCTAAAGGGAATTCCTAATCCACATGGGTTAGTGTCTACAACCTAACATCATAAAAGATCAAAGAGGGCATGATTTTTTCACAAAAATAGTGGAAGATAAAATTTACAAGCATGATAAAAACTCCAAAGGGATAAAGTACCAAAATAAACTGGTAAAATGGAACCTTGAAATAAAGATAAACATCGTAATGGAAACAACAATGAAAACCGTAAAAAAGTCTCAAAAAATCATGTGTAAAAACTAGAAAATAACTCCAATAGTAATTATCACCACTACATGATCCCAAGGATCAAGAACATACACCACCTCCATGTTTCATTTCCCTTTTCTAGGACCTGTAATAATAAAATCTACAAATTCCTTAAGAAAAAAGGTAGGGTGTGAGCTATAAATCCTAGTAGGTTCTCACCATGTGTTCCACAATCAATTATATAATAATTAAAACAAGTGTAGTTATTTTTAATTAAATAAGTCATGGTTTATCATTCACATATTTTAAACAAAAGCATGATTTAACATTTAAATGAGATGGAAGATATATCAAACCTTTATTAAAAGATAATTTTATATAAAACACTTTTATAAAGTATTTGGAATGAAATAAGTAGTTCATTCATTGTTGTCATGTAAAATCAAGTTAAAAAATTCATAGAACCAAATATAAATTCCTCAGTGTATGTTAGTTTAAGTAATAGGATCCTCACACATCTCAACAATTATTTTGGCTCAAGATAGTTGTGTACACACAAAACAATCTATATCCTAAATTGGGATCCCTCATGGGCCATATACACCCCTAAAGGGGGGCCCTCTCAGGCGTTCATACTATAATTATTTAGATGTAGTTTTCATCCTCAATTAATTTCTTGGGAATCAAGGTCCTAGAATTCTTGTCACAGTTTCCACTGACTACTAAGGCTAACATGTTCCTCAAACAATCAATAAATTAAACATGAGAAAATGAAATATTTAAAATAAATTAAAATTTTCAATTTCCCAATTTTCAGTTTTCAACATTTTGTATCTCATTTCAAAATAAAAAACATAGCTTTCCATCAATTCATTGAATTTCAGATCATCTATCACATTAATCCATTTTTCTTAGGGTTCAATAACAAATCAATTGATCCAATCAATTTCAAAATCAATCCATAATTTTTAAAAATCCATCACACATTTCAATTCCATTTAAATTAGGGATTTTTAAAAAAATTACATTCCACTTCAAATAAAACTTCAAATACTTTCAAGTATTAGTTTTTAGAATAATTAAAATCTCATTCAATTCAATAAATAAATAAAATGTTTCAATCATAGGGAAAATAATTATATAACCACTTAAATATAATCAAGATATCACAATGCACAATGCTCGCAATGAGGAACTCCAATAGATAATAAAGACAAGAGAGATCAAGAAACACAAACTATAATGAATATCCAACAAAAAAAAGTTTAGAACCAATCAAAAAATATTATCTATTAAAATATAAGGAATATAGAAAGAGAGATTTGAAGAAACCACATTATGGGATATCCATTTACCCATAGGATATTGAACGAGATCAATGATGCTTTGACCCACTAAGAAAAGGGGTTTGTCGAGTCAAAATTTCCTCTTGGGATCCTTCAAAGACCAATGATTCTAGTTAGGGTTCAAATACAGTGATTAGGTGTTAAACTGGAGGGTTTCAGTATTTTAATAAAAAATTTAAGAGAATTAAAACTCACATGCTATCACGATCCGTCCTTGGGGCCCGTGTCGTGAATACCCCAAGCCCGCCTTCAATAGGCCAGGGGCTGGCGACAAGCACCAAAGGCATAGATCCCGAAAAAAAAGGAAGACATTTCCTTTATATATGTAAAGAAACACAACAGAGTATGCAAGATGTAGTAAAAACTATGTAAACTTAGTACAAAAGCAAGTGCTGGAAGGTAAATGGGCTAGAATACAAACCCAACTGAAATTATAGTACAATATAAAAGAAACAACAGCTGCAGTAAAGTCAACCAGCAACCACTGAGTCGTCCTTCGGATATTCCACCTGAAGGGTGGGTAAAAATGATCTTCTTAGCTCCTCGGGTCTGGTCATCCACTCCGTGTACGTCCCGTCAAGTGGTCACCCTCCAGGTACCATCCCGCTCCACAAGACTCCACCTCGATCAGTGATGTTTGTTGTCTGCATCCAACACAACATAGTGCGGGCATAGCCCATGCAAGGGTGAGTATACGATACTCAGAAGGGACCCCGAGACCCCCTAAGGTCTCCCAGAATCCACAAAGGATAAACCACTAAGGAAAGATACAAACACAAAGTATCAACCAACTCTACTTAGGTATATTCCCATACATATACCTAAGTAATTAATTCCAGTTTGGCTCCAACTCACGAGCCCAAGTTCAACCCAGTCCACACAGGAAAGCACAACCCAGTCCACATAGGAAGGCAAGTCAATCACATCGATAATAATGACTGAAAGTCAAGACATGGATCACAAAGTTATACTACTCATAAAGAGAGGTGGAGATGATAGATGTAGCCTCTGAATCGTCTCCCCTGCCGAACCCACGTAGGATCCAAGTACAGAAGTCGTCGCTGCCGAAACCACGTAGGATCCAAGTACAGTAATCATCATTGTCGAATCCACTTAGGACCCAAGTGAAGTCTTCATCACTGCTGAACCCACGAAGGATCCATGTACAGTCATCCTCGCTACTGAACCCATGTAGGATTCAATTATAGTCTTCATCATCGTCGCAGTCATAGCCAGCTCTAGGGTTCCCGCACACAGCATGCTTGATTCTGGTAGGGTCCGCTCCACGATCCAAGGGGGTTCGATACTTCAACTATCATGAAGTCTAGAGTTGATGTATCCCGAACATCTGTCTCATCAATAAGAACTCAACATAGTAGATGGTGCGTCATTCGGATGCCCGGTCTGAGATATATTGGCTTTTCCGTCCGAGGGGCCCGGTTAGAAATACGCTCGTTTCTAACCCGCCTAATATCCAAACTTTGCCGAAACCTAGAGTGTAATATACCGAAACGACCATATCATTTCAAGGAATATTATTCAATAGATAGTGTGTCTATTGGAGGTCTGTAGCTCAAGATATATCCATTTTAAAAAAAACTTTCTGAAAAATAGGGGGTCTCGGCCCGGTCCGACCTAGCCCAACACCCCCTGGGTCATCCCGAACCAGGTCGACCCAACTCGGGTCCGGGACCGGCCTGGCCCACGTGGCCTATGGCTAGCTTTGCCCGTGCGGCCTACGGCTGGCCCGGCCCGTGCAACCTGCTTCCTGGCTCAGAAGCAGGTCACGGATCAGCCGCTGGCCGAGCGGGATGCAAAGGGGGTGCGGCCCCCAATTTTTGGTAACAGCAGACCCAGTGGGGTCCGCCCTTGCAGCTGGTCGGGGGAGTTACACCCCCCATGTTTCCGGGTAATGGTCATCCATTATGGTCAGCTAGTTTGTGAGCTTCCACGGGACCCAGAAGGGGTCCCACCTCCTGGAGACGCAGGCGGCCGGCTCTGCCGGCCGCCCCTGCTGGTCCGCCGTGCCCTTAGGCCACGGCTCGTCTCACCGGCATGGCGTGACGGTGTCGCACCCCTCCGACGTGACCCATTCCGTTTGCGCCCTTCCTCGGATTCTCTGGCGTGGTGCGACGGCGCAGCGCACCACCGCCGCGGCCCGCTCAGGTCACGGCCCTCTACGCCTCTGCGCGGTGCAACGACACCGCGCCGCCTTCGTCGCGGCCTTGCATGGTCGCGGTTCCCTGTCGATCACCACATGGTGCTACAACACTTCGCGCCTCTTCCTTCAACATTAATGAAGATAAACAATGTAAGGGGAGGAGAATCATCTGTGTTTGTGTGGTCTGATCTCCTCCCGTTACGACGATAACAAGCGGCCAAATCCTTAAGCAACGAAGAGAGATGGTAATGACTTGAACAAAAATAACCCCTACCTCAACAAAAGATGACAAACCTTGGCATCCCGGTTGACAGCGTCGCGAGGTGAGGACTCATAGACGTAGACGGAGAGGATCTGAGGAGGAAGTGGTGTCTCCCCTTTTTATTACAGAGAGAAGAAAACAAGGTGTGACGTCGTTGGCGAGATCCTGCATCAGTGTCTCCTCCCTTGTCGCGGAGGAATAAGGGGATGGTGAATCCAAGATCGCCAAGTCAATGATATTTGGCAGAGAGTTGGTGTTCTTCAACAAAGGAGATGAAGCGTTCTTCAAAACTCAAGAGCTGTCTCCCCAAAATCTCAACACAACAAGCCAACCAAAAATAAAATAAGGATTCTCCTTATTTTATTTAATCATGCCATGCATTTCAAAATTTAAATTTCAAAACACTTAATTAATTAATTTAAGTGGTTCAATTAATTGTTTAAAGTGTGTTGTCAAGAGTTATGAAGGAGAGAAAGAGAGAAGGTGGAAAGATTTCACAAAATTAAGAGGGGGTTTAAGGAGTTTTAGAGAATGTGAAGGGTTGGGGCTCATGTGGACCCCACCTCAAATTTGTCCTCACATGGGTAGTTAGGATGCTAGTGAATCCCACCCTAACTCCCCCATGTAGGATAAAACCACCTTAGATATAAAAAAAAATTTATTCACTTCTCATTTAATCCACAAAATTTAACTTCTTCTCCTGTGAAAACGCATCTACAGTAAAGGTCCTATTAAGCAATTATCGACACTGTGAGTTCACTGGTGCCCTCAGAATCCAATTCCAAGCACCGGTTCAAAAGATATAAAAACACACTCGTTCGTTCACTGAACGTACCCGAGCTAAACTTCATAAATTGATTCCAGGAACACCGGGCCTCGGAATCAAGTGTCGTTAGAAGCCACAAACTCAAAAAATTCCAAATAATTTAAGAAAAAACTTTCCTTGAAATTTTCGGGTCTTCACATTACTCCCACCTCTGGGATTTACGTCCCCATAAAGCTACATCATAAACTAGGGAAACAAATGAGCTTACTGTGCACGCATCTGAGCCTACCGCTCCCAGGTGCTCTCCTAGAGGTTCACGTGCTGCCAACGAATGTGCACTAGAGGAATAAACCATCCATGTAGGTCCTTCTCCTGTCGATCCTCGATCTCCACCAGAACCTCCATGAATGTAGCCCTGTCATCAATGTCCATCTCCCTGTGATCAATGATATGTGTCAGGTTGTGCACATGTCTCCTCAGCTGAGATACGTGGAAGACGTCGTGCACCCAGTGCGACTGAGGTGGATGGGACAGGTGATAAGCCACCTCTCCTTCCCTACTGAAGACCTGGAATGGTCCGATGAAGTGCGAAGATAACTTGTTGCCCTGTCTAAATCTCCGTAATCCACGTCGATGTGAGACCCGTAAGAAAACGTGGTCTTCATCCTTGAACTCCAGTGGTATCTGCCTCCTATCAGCGTAGGACTTCTGTCTGCTCTGTGCAGTCCTCATCCGCTCCAGGATGATCTGCACCTTCTCCGTCATAGCCTGAACCATATCTGGTCCTACGAGTGCTAACTCCCCAGGTTCATTCCAGCACAGAGGTGATCTGCAAGGTCGGTCGTACAGTTCCTCGTATGGTGCCATCCTATGGTGGAGTGGTATCTGTTGTTGTACGCAAACTCCACCAAGGGTAGGTGATCCTCCCAACTGCGAAAAAAGTCAAGGAAACATGCACAGGGCATGTCCTTGAGTGTCTGAATGATCCTCTCCATCTGTCCATCCTTCTGAGGATGAAAGGTGGTGCTCAGGAGTAGATGCATCCCAAATGCCTCCTAAAACCCCTTCCAAAGCTGGTAAGTAAATCTAGAATCTTGATCGGAGATGATAGATGATGGCACACCATGAAGCGGTACTATCTCCTGAACGTAGAGGCGTCCCAAGCTCTCCAATGAGCCCTACTCTCTAATAGGTAGGAAGTGGGACGACTTGGTGAGTCGGTCGACAATCACCTAGATGGAGTCGTGTCCTCTGGAAGTACAAGGGATCCCCATCACGAAATCCATGGATATCTCGTCCCACTTCCACTCTGTAACCTCTAAGGGTTGTACCAAGACTGCTGGTACCTGGTGCTACGCCTTCACCTGCTAGCAGGTGAGGCATCGTGAAACGAACTCTGCCATAGCCTTCTTCATACCCGGCCACCAGTGCTATCATCTGAGATCATGGTTTATCTTCGCTACTCCTGGATGTACCACCAGAGGGGAAGTGTGAAACTCCCTCAGTACTCCCTCCTGTAATGAAACGGGTACCATGGTACGTCCCCTAAAGAGGATGACATGCTCTCCTCATACAGAAAATCCATTAGGTGTCTGTCCTATAGATATCTGCGCATGTCACGTCTCACAGTCAATGTCCCCGTGTTGTGCCTCTCTGACCCGTTGAAGTAGTGGAGGAGTGACTGTGAGTGACTGTAGAAAGGATGCTCCAACTCTATCGACGAAGGATATCTGCAACGTGGCTAGCTGCTCTGTCGCCTCTCCAAGTAGTTAAATTCCCGATCTCTTGCTAAGAGCATCAGCTACTACATTCCCCTTCCCAGGAGTATAGAATATCTCAAATTCATAGTACGGGAGTAACTTGAGCCATCACTACTGTCTCAGGTTCAGGTCCTTCTGCGAGAAGATATACCTGAGACTCTGGTGGACAGAGTAGACTGTAAAGCACTCGCCCATCAGATAGTGGAACCACATATTTAAGGCGAAGACCACTACTGCTAACTCCAAGTCATGTGTAGTGTAGTTCTTCTCGTGCTGCCTCAACTATCGTGAACCATAAGCGATCACTACCCGCTCCTGCATCAGGACACACCCGAGTCCAATCCTTGATGCATCTCAGTAAACTGTGTACCATACGCCCTCCTCCAGTAGCCTCAAGATGGGTGCACTGGTCAATCTCTGTCTCAGCTCCTGGAAGCTCTACTGACATCTACCTTACCACACAAAGGGTTTCCTATTCTTTCTCAAATCTGAAAGTGGTGCTGCAACTCTAGAGAAGTATGGCACAAATCTTCGATAGTACCCAGCCAGACCTAGGAAACTCCGCACCTCCGTCACACTCCTGGGTGGCTCCCATGAAAGTACAACCTCAATATTCGCAGGATCCACTGCAACTCCCGCCTCAGAGATGTCGTTCCCTAAGAAGTGAACCTCTCGAATCTATAACTGACACTTCGAGAGCTTACCATAAAGCTGGTGCTCTCGGAGTGTGTCAAGTACAACCCACAAGTGGTAGGCGTTCTCCTCCTCAGTAGTCGAGTAAATCAGTATGTCTTAGATTAAGACTACAAAAAATCGATCGAGGTAAGGCTAGAAGATCTTATTCATGAGATTCATGAAAATTTCTGGATCGTTGGTTATGCCGAAAGGAATAACCAGGAACTCATAGTGGCCATACCGACACCTGAAGGTCGTCTTCTGCAAATCCTCGTCTCGAACTCTGAGATGATGATAGCTTGACCTGAGGTCTATCTTCGAGAACAATCATGCTACCTTGAGCTGATCAAAGAGGTCATCAATCCTTGGAAGTGGATACTTGTTCTTCACGGTCACCTGGTTCAAGCGATGGTAGTCAACACACAGTCGCAAGCTCCCATCCGCCTTCTTGGCAAACAAAATCAGAGAAGCCCAGGGTGAAACACTCGGTTGGATGAATCCCTTTCACTACAAATCCTCCAACTGTACCTGCAGCTCACAAAGCTCGGTGGGAGCCATCAGATATTCCGGTGTAGATATCGGGGTTGTCCCGGGGTACAGGTCAATATAGAAGTCTACCTCTCTATGAGGAGGTAGTCCTGGAACGTCATCAGGAAAAATTTCCGCATACTGATCCACCACAACAGGAAAACTTGGACTCCACACATCAACCGCTCCGAGGATAAGACTAGCCAACTGATGTGTGATTGTCTGTCCTCTCCTCCGCTAAAGTACATCCTGCGCTGCAAAGGCTCCCTTCTCATCAGTGAAGGTGAACCTGCTTCCATCCATGCAGACACATCTCACTTTGCACCTAATAAAATCGATCTGAGCATGAACTATAGATAACCAATCCATTCCCAAGATGACATCGTAAGACCTAGATACCGCTACAAGAAGATCCTAGCCAAAGCTCTCACCTACTAGAGTAAGCTCACACTACCGTCAACAATGTGTAATCGTCGAGTCTGCTTCCGTAGGAGTCTCTAGCCGTAAGGATCAAGACAACGGCTCCGTCAAAATCTCTGAGCTCCGAACAAGGGAAGCGACAATAAAAGAATGACTTGCTCCTGTGTCTATAAGAACTATAGCAAGGGTAGAGTAGACACAGATAGTACCTAGAATCATCTCAGGTGCATTGTGGTCGTAAGACTCCACTTCCTGAAGCTGAGCCTACCTCTGTCTTCCAGCTCCCTGTGGTCAGGGTGGACCTCCTGGTGGTGGTGGTGGTAGAGCCTCAAAGCGTCGTCCACCACCTGCTGCTCGGCCAGCTCCTCTGCCTCGTCCGTCAGCTCCCTGCGAACCGCCACGGTTGAACTTATGCCTCTGCCTGGGTGGTTCTTCAACCGTCTGATGCTCCTCTACATGGCAGGTCAGGCAGTCACGAGCCATGTGGCCATGCCCGCCGCATGAATAGCATTGTCTACCTCTCGTATGACTGGCTCTACTGTGTGTTCCCTGCACCTCCAAACCAGTATCATGAGGTCTCCCACCTGATGGCCTGGTCCTCTTGGACCTCTGAAACATCTGTCTACTGCCGGCTGCAGAAGACTCTGCTATGTGTCGTCCTACGGTAGGCCTCGCTGCTGGCATAGGCTCAACAAGGAAGATCTCCACAAGAAGGTCTCACTCCAGTACTCATGCCTGCGTCGGAATGCAGAGGGAGATCATCGAAGCCCTGATCTCATGCCTCAGTCCCTGCTCGAAGGTCCGGGCCTAGAAGAATGGGTCTCGTACTATGTCCCTGGAGTAGCGCGAGAGGTCGGTAAACCTCACCGAGTACTGGGCTACTGTCATGTTGCCATGCCGCAGCTGTAGTAACTCTTGGATGCGCACTTCACGGAGGGTGGAGGGAATGAAATCCGAGCAGAAGAGGCTCTCGAAGTCCGTCCAAAGCAGAGATGCCTTGTCGTGCACCTGGAGCATCATGCTCCACCATCTACCTACTGCTGCATGCAGGAGACTCGCAGCAAGGATCACCATAAGATCTGCTAGTGTCCCTACCAATTTGAAGACTCTGACGATAGCCTCTAGTCAATCCTCGGCTACCTGAGGGTCCATCTCTCCGTGGAACCTGGGCGACCTCTGTCACTGAAACTCATGCAGCGCACTCAGTCGGCATGCACTCTCCACTACTGGGGCTAGTGGTATCGGTGGCCCAGTGGGTAGAGGTACCGCTGGTGCCTCTACTGTAATAGGGCCCTGCACCAAGGCCTCGTCACTCGGTGGGATGCCATCTCGCACGTGGCTCGGAACCCTAGCTGGTTGCCTTTGTGGGGCCATCCTGAAAAGTAACAGGTGCGCCACGGTTAGTACAGTATACCTAGTGATCTGACACAAAGTAATCACAAAGAAAACTTCTGAAACACACATGCAATCAGAGTTTTTGAACACTGAGTCGGAAATCAAAAGTCAAGGTCCTGGTGTATGGATACATCGGTCGCCGCACCAACACTGGACTCCCTGGACTGAAAACCATTCTCAATACTCTTAACACTATTGCTTCACAGAAGAAATTGTTAGAGTCCTATGTTCTAGGGTAGAACCTCCCTCTAATACCAATTTTTCACGACCCGTCCTCGGGGCTCATGTCGTGCCTGCCCCAAGCCCACCTTCCATATGCCAGGGGCTGGAAACTAGCACCAAAGGCATAGATCCCGAAAAAAAGGGAAGTCATTGCCTTTATATAAGTAAAGAAACACAACAGAGTATGCAAGCTATAGTAAACACTAACTAAACTGAGTACAAAAGTAAGTGCTGGAAGGTAAATGGTCCAGAAAACAAACCAAACTGAAAGTATTGTACAACAGAAAAGAAAGAACTGCTACAGTAAAGTAAACCAGTAACCACTGAGTCGTCCTCTGGATATCCCACCTGAAGGGTGGGTACAAATGATCTCCTCATCTCCTCGGGTCCGGTCGTTTGCTCCGTGTACGTCCCGTCAAGTGGTCCACCTCCAGGTACCGTCCCGCTCCACAAGACTCCACCTCGATCAGTGTTGTCTGTCGTCTGCATCCAACACAATGTAGTGCGGGCATAGCCCGTGAAGGGGTGAGTATACGATACTCAGTAGGGACCCCGAGACCCCAGAAGGTCTCCCATAATCCTCAAAGGATAAACCACAAAGGAAAGATACAAACACAAAGTATCAACCAACTCTACTTAGGTATATGCCTATACATATACCTAAGTCATCAATTCCAGTTCGGCTCCAACTCACGAGCCCAAGTTCAACTCAGTCCACACATGAAATCACAACCCAATCCACACAGAAAATCAAGTCAATCACATCGATGATAATGACTGAAAGTCAAGACTCATCTCACACAGGTATACTACTCACGAAGAGGGGTATAGATGATAGATGTAGCCTCTGAATCATCTCCCCTGCCGAACCCACGTAGGATCCAAGTACAAAAGTCGTCACTACCGAACCCATGTAGGATCCAATTACAGTACTCATCGTTGTCGAACCCACGTAGGATCCAAGTATAGTCGTCATCGCTGCTGAACCCACAGAGGATTCATGTACAGTCGTACTCTCTGCCAAACCCACGTAGGATCCAAGTACAGTCGTCATCGTCGTCGCAGTCGCAGCCAGCTCTAGCGTTCCTGCACATGGCACGCTGGATTCCGAGAGGGTCCACTCCGCGAGCCAAGGGGGGTCGATACTTTAACTGTCACGAAGTATAGATTTGATGTATCCCGAAGTTTCATCTTGTCAATTGGAACTCAATGCAACAGACGGCGCGTTATTCGGACGCCCGGTCTGAGAGATATTGTCTTTTCCGTAATAAGGGCCCGGTTAGAAATATGCTCGTTTCCAACCCAAATGATATCCAAACATCGCAAAAACCTCAAGTGTAATATAAGGAAACGACCATCTCGTTCCAAGAAATCCTACGCAACTAACGGTGCGTTGATCGAAGGTCAGTAGCTCAAGATATATCTGTTTTACCGAAAAGTTCCGAAAAATAGGGGGTCTAGGCCCGGTCCGACCTGGCCCAACACCCCCTAGGTCGGCCCGAACCAGGTCGAACCGACTCGGGTCCGGGTCCAGCACGGTTGGGCATGGCCAGGCCCGGCGGGGCGCAGCCTGGCCCGGGCGACCTGCGGCTCGGCTTGGAAGCCGGTCATGGCTCAACCGCTAGCCGAGCGGGACGCAAAGGGGGTGCGGCCCCCTGTTTTTGGAAACGGAGGACATAGTGGGGTCCGCCCTTGCAGCTGGTTGGGGGGGTTACACCCCCCTGGTTTCCGGGTAACATCCGGCCATTAAGGTTGGTCGGTTTGTGAGCTCCCACGGGACCCAGAAGGTGTCCCGCCTCCTGGAGACGCCGACGGCCGGCTTGGCCAGCAGCCCCTGCTGGTCCGCCGCGGCCTTAGGTCACAGGTCGTTTCACCAGCATGGCGCGACGGTGCTGCGCCCCTCCACTGTGGCTAGATCTGGCCGCGGCCTTCCTCATTTTCTCCAGCGCGGTGCAACGGCACCATGCACCTCCACCATGGCCCGCTCCGGTCGCGGCCCTCTACACCTCTGTGCGGTGCAACGGCACCATGTCTCCTTTGTCGCGGCCTTGCATGGACGCGGTTCCATGCTGATCACCGCATGGTGCAACGACACCACATGAATCCTCCTCCAACATTAACGAAGATCAAAAATTTAAAGGGGAGGATAATCGGTCATGTTTGTGCGGTCTGATCTCCTCCCGTTACAACGATAACAAGCGGCCAAATCCATAAGAAACTAAGAATGATGATAAAGACTTGAACAAAAATAACCCCTACCTCAACAAAAGATAACAAACATTGGTGTCGCGGTTGACATTGTCACGAGGTGAGGATTCGTAGACGCCGACAGAGAGCGTCTGAGGAGGAAGCAGTGTCTCCCATTTTTATCACGGAGAGAAGAAAACAAGGTGTGACGTCATTGGCGAGATCCCGCGTCAGTGTCTCCTCCCTTGTCACGGGGGAAGAAGGGGATGGTGAATCCGGGGTCACCGAGTCGATGTTCTTCATCAGAGAGTTGGTGTTCTTTAACAAAGCAGATGAAGCATTCTTCAAAACTCAAGAGCTCTCTCCCCAAAATATCAACACAACAAGCCAACCAAAAATAAAATAAGGCTTCTCCTTATTTTATTTAATCATTCCATGCATTTCAAAATTTAAATTTCAAAACACTTAATTAATTAATTGAAGTTTTTCAATTAATTTTTTAAAGTGTATTGGCAATAGTTATGAGCGAGAGAGAGAGAGAGAAGGTGGAAAGGTTTCACAAAATTAAGAGGGAGTTTATGGAGCTTTAGATAATGTGAAGGGTTGGGGCTCGTGTGAGCCCCACCTCACATTTATCCTCACATGGGTAGTTAGGATGCTAGTGGATCCCACCCTAACTCCCCCATGTAGTGTAAAACCACCTTAGATATAAAAATAAAATTGTACCACAATTTTATTCACTTCTCATTTAATCCACAAAATTTAACTTCTTCTCTCGTGTAAACACATCTACAGTAAAGGTCCTTTTAAGCAATTACCGGCACTGCGAGTTCACCGGTGCCCTCAGAATCCGATTCCGAGCACCGGTTCAAAATATAGAAAAACCCGCTCGTTCGTTCACTAAATGTACCCAATCTAAACTTCGGAAATTTATTCTGGGTACACCGGGCCTCGGAATCAAGTGCTGTTAGAAGCCACAGACTTGCAAAATTCCAAAGTATTTATGAAAACAATTTCCTTCAAATTTCCGGGTCTTTACGCATGAATAGTTGTTTAGGTATGTATACGTAGAATCTTATCCATTTACACAAAAAAAATTCATGATTTTAAGCATAATTATACATCATAAAACAATCCAATGATTGTGGATTCTAGTTCCATTGAAGACTAGGTACATATAACTGAAAGATAAAACTGAATAAAACATTTCCTTATTTAATATTAAAATTGAGCTCCTAAATTCCATTTTTCTCAAACATATACATAGGGTACCCTGGGGAACACCTGAGCAAAGGGATATATCTCAACAAGGTCATAACCATAAGAACAAATCATTAGCACATGGTATAGAAGCCCTGACATGAGCATGTAAAAAGTCATGTAATATAAAGACTCGGCCTTATTACATTACATAATCTTGATTTTATTCAAGAAATATCTTCATTTTACATTTAGTATATTCTCAAGCTTAGAGATTTAGAGATTTTTTACATAATACATTCATAACATTACACAATGTTACTAAGTGGATACCATAAAAAAAGTTTCCATTTTTTCTAAATATAAAACATTAAAGCTTAAAATGTGATTTCTTTGACAATTATTCAGGAATTTAACTTGGCTTCCTTATTTGTCTTACACATCCTTATAACCTATGAAAATCATTAAAAAACTTGGAATTACCACAAAAAACATAGTAAGGGATGTAAAAGAAGTAAAGAGAACATTAGTCCATGAATACTTGTAACGTATGAAAACATTTTCAAAAGACATACTCGTCACTCGTGTATACTTACTTTGTGAAACATGATATTTCCACAAGATTTACACAACACATAAGAGAATATATATATATAGATATATAAAGGTCTATTTGGTAATTACTTACATAATCTTGTAACCCTCTCGGCTACCATATA
The DNA here is from genome assembly GCA_963277665.1 of Viscum album. Taxonomy (NCBI): domain Eukaryota; kingdom Viridiplantae; phylum Streptophyta; class Magnoliopsida; order Santalales; family Viscaceae; genus Viscum; species Viscum album. The sequence goes on from OY728121.1 coordinate 204,705,107, forward strand.
ATTTGTTTCCCTCACGGCTACCTTACAATTTTTGTAACCATCACAGTTACACTTGGAGTAACCATACGGATGACCTCCAACTTTCACATACCCAATTCATTGGAGGTAAATATAGATTTAACCCTTCCTCATAAACAATTCCTATGATCTATAAAATAATCATACATCATGAATAATTACATAACAACATTACCTTTGAAATTTCGTAAAATAGAATTTTAAAAGGGGATTTCAGAAGAAAAGCCACTTATAAATATCATATAATTCAAGTGAGAATGAATTAAGTGGATGGAATATGTATATACACTGTAAATAAATATAAATAGACATAATATAAACATAATTCATCACACAAACATTTTTAATAATTCACAAATAACGAAGTAGAAAGTTAACCCAAATAATGGAAATCGGGTTAAGAATTCTCTTACCTCAGGCATGTCTTACTTCAAAATTGTTTCTACCTCCTTTATAATGGTTAAAAGAGTGTTATTAATATCTTAAATAAATATATCCATCTTTATAATACTTTATATGATCATTTAATTACATCATTTAACCCTTTTATTGTTAGTATTTTGTTCCTTGCACTGTTTTTGGGTGAGTTCTTTACATGAATTCCATGATTGGTCCATGATGGTTGTTCTTGTCGATTGGAAGTAAAAATCCAGAATTGGAATGGAGTAGTATTTAAATATTTACATAATCATAAATTATACCATTTATCATTTTTAATTATTACATGAGGATGATTCATAATTTAAAACATTAATGATGTTCGTTTAGATCATTTTAGTGGTTCTTTGATAAAAATGACATCATTTAGTTTTATAAATTAAAACCATGTGTAAAAAATAATTCCAGAACCATGAATGAGAAATGATACATATATTATAACCTGGTTCAATAATAAAAATGGTTTCATGACCATCCTTGAATGAATTAAAATATATTGAAATCACATCGTCCACGATGTCGGTAATTCGACACATCACAGATAATGTTTTTAATTCCTTGAATAAGTGGGGGAGGTGAACAAGATTGATGAGGAATTCTCCATGAACATGATATAATCTAGAATATATATGATTCTGAAGCTTTCATGCCTCTTGGATAATATTAGGTGAGGAAATAAGAATAAAATAAAGTAACTCAAAATAAAAGAAAATTTAACAAATCCCTTAAGAAAATTCGGCATCCTAACGACGTCACTTAAAATTTCATAAAATATTTTGATGAGAGAAATTGGGTATCTCATAACTATTACATAATATGTGCAGTAAGGGGGATATGTAATTAAATATACCAAAATAATTCAAATTGAATGAAAAAGGATAACATAAAATCAACAAAAAGAAATAAAATAAAAGTGGATGTTTACCTCTTGATCTCTTCTCCTTGAGATCCTTCTTAATGCCTTTGGTTTTGGCCTTTTGGTGAGACCAGAAGATCTAGGAAGTGGGGAAGAGCCTCGGGGGGAGTATTGGGCTGAACATAGGTAAGGATCTAGTCTTGAGAGGTGTGGGAGGAAGAGGGGAATGAGGGTGGTCTTATTAGTGGAGGAGAGGGGGTATTTTCATTATTTTACTCATTACTATAATATTTTTGCTCAATATTAAGAATAATCTTAATTAATGTGACCCAAAATAGTAATAATGGCATGTGATTTCGAAAAAAGTGGCCCTAAATCACTTATTATGTCATAAATAGTGTATTTTACTAATAATTTAAATATACGATATTTTACCGCATTTCACTATTCATCGAAAATTCAAGAATTTGAGAAAAATCCCAAAAAATCACCCTTACCATTTCTTGATGTGTAAAATTCAAAAATGAACTCCATTTTTTGAAAATAATTTTATAAATATTATTAATTTAATTTTTAAATAAATAATACTTAATTCAAAGATTAATAATTTAAAAACTATAACTGCTTTTATATCACATTGAAATATTAACCAAGATGTCATTATCTTAAAGCCTTAAGAAAATAAAATAATAACACAATTTACTATTCATTAGGTTCATATTACTATTCATATAACTATTCATAAGGGTATGTTACTATTTTCCAAAAAAACAAGTTGGTTCCATTAGACTCCAAATGACATACTGAACACAATTGTAGATGACAGTTTTTCAAAATTAAAAACATAGAAGTGGAAAAAAATATTTTTAAAGGCTAGTTATAAATATCTACTAAATACTATGTTTCATGAATTTCCATTTTTTTTAAACATGGGGTGTTACATTATACCCACCTTCTGAAAATTACGTCCTTGAAATTATATTTACTTATTAAACAAGTGAGTGTACATTTCTCCCATAGCATTTTTAGACTCCCATGTTGCTTCTTCTAGCATGTGGTTTCTCTACAAAACTGTTACCTGGTGGATTACCTTATATCGCAATACTTGTTCCCTTCGATCAAGGATCAGAAATGGTTTCTCTTTATAAGAAAGTTTCTCTTCCAGGTGAACTACTTATGGGATCATGACACGTGATGAATATGGAACATACTTCCTTAACATCAAAACATGAAAATCAATGTGTACCTGAGAAAAACTCAGAGGAAAAGCTACTCAGTATGCCACTGGTCCAACTTTTTCCAGGATTACAAAAGGAGTGATGAACTATGGACTTAGCTTTCCTTTATTACCAAAACACATCACACTTTTCCAAGGAGAGATTTTAAGGAAAACAAAGTCACCTACCTCGAAAGAGAATTCTTTCCTTCTGTTATCTTCATAACGTTTCTACATGCTCTGAGTTGTCCTCATGTGCTATTGGATCATATTAACTTTCTCAGCCACTTCCTCTACTAATTATGGCCCCATCAACTTTCTTTCACCGACTTCATCCCAAAATGTTGAAGTTTAAAACCACTTTCCATACAATGCATCAGAATGTTCCATCTGTATACTAAAATGAAAACTGATATTAAATGAAAACTCATCTAAAGAAAGTTGTTGATCCCAACTTCCCTGACAGTCCCTTGAATAATCTCAATGCATATCTTCCAAAGTCTAAATTGTTCATTTTGACTACCCATCTGATTGAGGAAGAAAAGTTGTATTGAAATTTAACTCTGTGCCCAATGACATCTGAAGTCCCTTCCAAAATCTTGAAGTGAACCTAGGATCCCAGTCAAATACAATGGAAAGAGTAACTCCATGTACCCTGGAAATCTCTTTGAGGTACAGTCAAGAAAGATGATCCAAAGACATTGTATCTCGAATAGAAAGAAACTGTTCAGATTTTGTCAACCAATCAACAATAACCCAAATCGCATTATTACCTCAAGAAGTCCTTGGTAGTCCCACCACGAAGTCCATGGATACATTCTCCCATTTCCACTCTGCAACTAGAAAAGGATAAAGTATCCCCTATGGTAACTACCCCTCTGCTCTATCCTATTGACATTTCAAAAATTTCATGTTAAAATCATCAATATCTCTTTTCATTCCATCCCACCAATAGTTCTACCAAAGATCTTTATACATCTTCAAACTTCCAAGATGAATTGAAAATGGAGAACAATGAGATTCATACAACAAATATTTCTTCAATTGCGAATCACAAGGCACACGCATCATTTTTTCAAATCTTAAAACACAATCTTTATCAAGGTTAAATTCTGGAAACTTACCCATTTTAACCGATTATACCTTTTTCTGTAGCTCATGGTCTTCCTTATGCACTTGCTTAATTCTGTCTGATAACGATGAATGTACTGAAACCTGAGACAAAATAGAGGAATTTCCTACACCAACAACTTCTTAATCCAAAATTCATCAAATCATAAATTAATGGATCATTTTCTAAATGTTACACAGTTAATGATTCATGATGTTTTCGAGTCAAGGCATCTGCCACTTTGTTTGCTTTTCCGGGATGGTTATTTATCATACAATTATAATCTTTTATTAGTTCAAGTCATCTTCTCTGTCTCATGTCTAATTCCTTCTAAGTGAATATATACTACAGACTTTTATGTTCGGTATATATTTGACATTTGGCTCTGTATAAATGATGCCTCCAAATTTTCAAAGCAAAAAACCATAGCTACCAATTACAAATTATGTGTGGGATAATTAAACTCATTAGGTTTTAGTAGTCTTGAAGCATAAGCAATTACCTGATCATTCTGTGTCAAAACAAAACCAAGTCCCTTCAAAGAAGCACCATTGTAGATGAAAAATTCACCATTTTGGGAAGGGAAGGCCAAAAATGGAGTATTCACCAATCTCTTCTTCAGTTCCTGAAAACAAACATCACATTATTATGTCCAAATAAATTTAACCCATTTTCATGTTAACTAAGTTATCGGGCTAGATAACTGTGAAAATTTCTTAACAAAAAGTCTGTAATAACCTGCTAATCTAAGAAAACTACAAATCTCTATAACATTTATAGGTTTGGCCCATTCATTAACCAATTTTGTTTTGGAAAGATCAACTGTTATTCCATCCTTATTTAAAATGTTCCCAAGAAAAGAAATCAGTTGTAACCGAAAATCACACTTTATGAATTTTCCATAAAGTTTCTTTTCTTTTAGGGTTTGTAAATCAACACTTATATGTTTTTCATGCTCTTCTTTAATCTTATAAAATACCAGGATACCATCAATAAACACAACCACAAACTAGTCCAAGAAATCATGAAATATTCTATTCATAAGATTCATGAATATAGTAGGTGAATTAGTTAACCCAAATGGAATAACAAAAAATTCATAATGCCCATATCTATTATGAATGAATGTTTTTGGGATGTCATCATCCTTCACCTTCATCTGATGGTATCCGGATCTCAAGTCAATCTTGGAAAAGTACTGAGCTCCCTGAAGCTGATCAAAAAATTCATCGATATGAGGAAAATGATACTAGTTTTTAATAGTGATTTTATTCAAAGCTCTATAATCATTGAAAACTCTCATGGAACCATCTTTCTTTTTAATTAATAAAACAGGAGCACCCCATGATGAAGTGCAAGGAAGAATAAAGCCTTTATCAATCAAATCCTACAACTGATTTTTCAATTCAAGAAGTTCTATTTGAGCCATATGATATAGGGGTTTTGAAATTGGCTTAGCATCAGGAACTAAGTCAATTCTGAATTAGACTTCTTGATCAAGTATAACACTACGTAACTCATCAGGAGAAACATCAAGGTATTCATTTACCATAGGCACATCATCAATCTGAACAGTTCCATTGTTTTCAACAATATGATAAAGATAGCTTTCCTTTCCATATTTTAATAGTTTCTTGGCTTCCTAATATGTTATCAGTTGTATGGGTTCCTTCTTGTGTAAAAACTGAAACTCTTTTAGAAAAACAACTTCTTTATCTCAACAGTCAATCTTAGCATGATAAATAGAAAGTCAATCCATTCCTAAAATAACATCAAACCCAATTAAGGGTAAAACAACAAGGTTTTCAAGTAAAGTCTTTCCACATACCATAATAAAAAGATTCCTATAATTCATCTTTGCTATAATATTTCCTCCTTCTGTTTTAACAACAAGTTCCAGTCTCATTAGTTGAGGTGATATTTCCAATTTACAAGAAAATTTCTTAGAGATGATGGAATGTGTAGACCCCATAGGAAACAAAATGTTAGCAAAATATGATTCAACAAACAAAGTACCTGATCCAACTTCATTGGATGGCCTAACATCTACTAACCTAGTCTCAAAGGATCTCACTACACATTTCTGCTTATAGTCTGGCTTCTTTGTATCATTTGGATATCTCTTTAAGAAGGCATTTTCATAGTGACGCATATCACCACATTTAAAAAACATTACAGATTTATTATCAGGATTAGTCTTTGGATCATTTTCATTACAATCTTGGTCCATATGTCCAAATTTACCACATTTAAAACACTTCCTAGTTTTGTTAATACATTCCCCAGGGTGCTTCTTGCCACACTTTTCAAAAACTGGAAGCTGGATTTTCTTACCATCAAATTTCTTTGGTTGATTATTACCCATAACTTTCCATCTAGACCTATTCTTCTCATTGTTTCCAAAGTGAATGTGATCATTAGAAAACTACATATCTTCCCTCTCATCACATCAGAAAATTTTCTCATAACTTTTGAATTCACGGGAGTTCAATGCCCATCGATACCTTGGATTTTGTCCTGTGTATAAGAGGTTGATATTGCTATCAAGATCCATCATAAGATTTGGAGCATTTCATACCAGTTGGGTGAAGTTTTCTTCATACACAGCCACTAAATCTTCTTCATTTTTCTTTAATTCAAAAAATTTCTTCTCCATCCTAAGTTGCACCACCTTAGGAAAATATTTTTCAAGGAAAATACTTTTAAATTCATCCCATTCTAAGGCATCAAAGTCCTCCCTATTCCTGATATTTCTTAACATTGACCACCACTGATCAGCTTCACCTTCAAAATGATAAATGTCAAGACTTATATTTTTATTATCTGAACATCCCATAACATCTAATATCTTTTCAAGGGCTTTAATCTGTTCTTCAGCCGCTACTGGGTCAAAAGATCCATTGAAGGCAGGAGGGTGTTGTCTGATAAAATGATCCACTATTGTCATGTTATGTTGTTGTACCTACGGTATTTATATTTCATAGATTCCATCACCATTTATTACCTATGTTTTCTGATCCATTTATGTCACAAACTGCTCGATTCCAATCCCTGCCATTCTGGGCTGCAGATTCGGAAAGATTTCATTCTGTCGGTGCCTCTCCTCTTCATCTTCCCCGTTTCTTCTGTGGACAACCATTCTAAAAAAAATATCTTAGACTAACCAACATTTAAATCTTCAAATGATATAACATTTCAAATTAATCATTGAGAAAAAAAATAATGGTATTCTTTTAACATAATCCTAACCTCTAAAGTTATCTAAACCATCCTCTGATACCAACTATAAAGACCTAGCCTTATTACATTACCTTATCTTGATTTTTGTCAAGAAATAAATTCATTTTAAATTGAGGATCTTTTAAAGTTTATAACTTTATAGAATTGGGACATAATACATTCATGACATTACACATTGTTACAAAGTGGATACCATAAAAACAGTTTCCATTTTTTTCAGAATATAAAACATTAATGCTTAAAACATGATTTCTTTGAAAATTATTAAAACATTTCACTTGGCTTCCTTATTTGTATTAAAAATAATTATAAATAGGTAAAATCATTAAAAAACATAGGATGAGCACAAAAATCTCAGTAATGTGTGTAAAAGTACGAAATATCACATTAGTCCATGAATACTTGTAACGTATGAAAACATTTTCAAAATACATACTCATCACTCATATATTCTTACTTTGTGAAACATGAGATTTACACAAGATTTACACAATAAAAAAGAGAATAAATATAATAATAAAGGTATCTTGGGTAATTAATTACATAATCTTGTAAACATCTCAACTACCTTATAATTTGTAACCCTCATGGCTAACTTACAATTTGTGTAACCATCACAGTTACACTTGGAGTAACCATACGGCCGACCTCCAACTTAAAAATTCCCAATGAATTGGAGGGAGATATAGTTCCCACCCTTAATCTTAAAAAATTACCAAGATCCATAACATAATCATACAACATTAATAATTGCATAAAATCATTGCCTTTGAAATTTCGTAAAATAGAATTTTAAAAGAGGATTTCAGAAGAAAATCCCCTTATAAATATCATATAATACAAGTTAGAATGAATTGAGTGGATAGAATATGTATATACACTGTAAATAAATATATATCAACATAATATAAACATAACTCATCACAAAAACATTTTTAATAAAACATAAATAATGAAGTATAAAGTTAACCCAATGAATGGAAATCGGATTATTAATTCCCTTACCACGGTCTTGTCTTACTTAAAACTTCTTTAAACCTCCTGTATAATGGTTAAAAGAGAGTTATTAATATCTTAAAAAATATATCCATATTTATAATACCTTATATTATCATTTCATTACATCATTTCACTCTTTAATTGTAAGTATTTTGTTCCTTGTGCTGTTTTTGGGTAAGTTCTATACATGATTTCCATGATTGGTTCATGATGGTTATTCTTGTCGATTGGAAGTGAAACTCTAGAATTGGAATAGAGTCGTATATAAATATTTCCAGAATCATAAATTATACCATTTATCATTTTAAATTATTACATGATGATGATTCATAAGTTAATACATTAATGATGTTTGTTTAGATCATTTTAGTGGTTCTTTGATAATAACGACCTCATTGTGTTTTATAAATTAAAACCATGTGTAAAAAATAATTCTAGAACCATGAATGAGATATAATACATATATTATAACCTATTTAAACCATAAAAATGGTTTCATGACCATAATTTATGTAATTAATTCATATTGAAATCACATCGTCCATGATGTCGGTAATTCAACACATCACGGTAAATGTTTTTAATTCCTTGAATAAGTGGGGGAGGAGGAGGAGATTGATGATGAATTTTCCGTGAACATGAGAACATACAGAATATACATGATTATGGAGCTTTCATGCCTCTTGGCTAAGAGTATGTGATGAAAAAATAAGAAAATAAAGGAACTCAAAATAAAAGAAAATTTAGGAAATCCCTTACGATAATTCGGCAGCCTAAAGGTATCACTTAAAATTTCATAAAATAGTTTGATGAGAGAAAGGAGTATCTCGTCACTCTTAAAAAATATGGGATTTAAGGGGGAAATTTAATTAAATATCCAAACATAATTCAAATTTAATGAAAAATAATAACATAAAATAAAAGAAAATAATGAAAATAAAAGAGGATGTTTACCTCTTGAACTCTCCTCCTTGAGATCCTTCTTAAGGCCTTTGGTTTTGGCCTTTTGGTGAGACCAAAATCTCTTGGAAGTGGGGAAGAGATTTTGGGTAGTATTGGTTAGAACATAGGTAAGGTTCACAGATTGAGAGGTGTGGGAGGAAGAGGGTAATGAGGGTGGTATTTATAGTGGAGGAGAGTGGGTATTTTTCATTATTTTAATCATTATTATAATATTTTTTGCTCAGGACTTTGAATAATCTTAATTCATGTGACCCCAAATAGTAATAATGGCATGTGAGTTCGAACCAAGTGGCATTACATCACTTATTATGTCATAAATAGTGTATTTTACTGATAATTTGAATATGTGGTATTTTACCGTATTTCACTATTCATCGGAAATTCAAGAAATTTAGAAAAAACCCAAAAATTTACCCTTAACATTTCTAGATGTGTAGAGTTCAAAAATGAACTCCATTTTTAGAAAATAATTTTTTAAATGTTATTAATTTAATTTTTAAATAAAATCATACATAATTCAAAAACTAATAATTTGAAAACTATAACTACTTTTATATCACATTGAAAAATTAACCAAGATGTCATTATCTTAAATCCTTAATAAAATAAAATAATAACACAATTTACTATTCATTAGGTTCATATTTCTATTAATAAGGGTATGTTACTATTCAATAAAAAACAAGTTTGTCCCATTAGACTCCAAATGACATGCTGAACACAATTGTAGATGACTATTTTTCAAATTTCAAAACATAGAAGTGGAAAAATTATTTTTAATGGCTAGTTATAAATATCTGCTTAAAACTAAGTTCCATGCATCTCCATTTATTTTTAAAAAAAACTTGGGGTGTTACATGTAACATATGGAATCATAACATATAAACATGGAATAATATAAACATGGAGTCACACTAATGTGGCAGTAACATAAAACATGAAATTATCATGAGTCAATGCTAACTTCCAATACTGTTACACATTGTAGCATAAGCCAATGTTGGCCGCCAAGACCGTCACACAAGGTAGCACAAGCTAAGGCTCACTGCCAATATCGTCGCATATAACGTCTTATGAGACTCAACTTTACCCAATGCATTAGAGCAGTATCTAGTCGCACCCATTTTAAATTTTCATGAATATGTTTTCCACATAAATAATCATACATAATAAATCTTATATAAACATAAGGATTACCCCAAGGAAAGAATAGGCTACTATAATCATGTCATGAAGCATAACAAATGGGTGTATCATAAAAGTTTCCATGAAATAAAGAAACTAAAATATACATGGAAATTCATAAGTGAAAATAGGAATGTATCATGGAAAGTTATGTCAATTATAAGTGACAACATTTAAGAAATGTATGTAAGTAATTTTAGCATTAAAACATTTTTGTGTGGTTTTCAGGAAAATACTATAGAGTCTTTAAAATAGAAGAGGGAACAATACTTTATATAAAACTAGAAGTTAACCGAGAAGGTTTTCACAAAAAATTAATATTTCATAAAGACAATGGTGGATTAAAATAGAAGATAGATTTCACTTGAAATCATGTAATAATTTGGGATGTTCCCTCAAAACAGTATTTCTTATCGGAAGTATTGAGAAGGGAATCACTTAAAAACATGTATATCCTTGACAAATAATGATGAAAGGGTATTGATAAATGAATTTTTTATATTTACACATAATTCAGAATAGGGAAATAAAAAATATAATATAACTTCATTTTCGTAAAATAAAGATAAGGAAACCCGAAGGAATAAAGGAGGTTTAGGTAGAATCCCTTACGGATTATCGGTATCGTATTTGGTGTACTTAAGAGGCCTTAATGAGAGAAAAGGGGGTTTCTAATCACATATAAATAATGAGGGAAGTATTGGGAGGTTCCAAATCATAACCCATAATTAGGGATTACACATAAAAGGTCATAATATAGAGGAAATTCTTGAATAAAAGTGAAATAGAGAGGATCCCTTGCCTTAAGTCTGATGGTGTTATCCACTTGATACTAATGACCTGAATAATCAAATTAGGTTCATTAATTAATTATTCAAGAACCAATTATATATGTAAAAGATTTATTATAACCTTTTCAAGTTCATTCATTACCTTTTTTATGGGTTAAGTGGTTCAATTTCATTGTTTGGGTCCGTTTGTTTTCATGGTTTCTAAGATCGGTTTACTTATTTTCATGAACGTCGAATCATGTAAAATGGGGGTGGTTATCCAAAATTGGAATTATATTTTATTATTTAAAATATATAATGTTACATGGTTGTAAAATTCATTTGGGTATTTGGAGTGAATTTGAATCATTATATAAAACATTAATGATAAATTCTTGGATTAATTTGGCAATTTTGCTCACAATTAACTTGTTTTGTATTATTATTTTACATCTTGTGTGAAAAAAGGATTCTATAAAATCACATAAGGTAAAATAAATTTTTAATAGTCTGGTTTAACTGTAAAAATGGTTTCGTGACCATAATTTAAGACATTAAAAGCAATTGGAAACTCATCATCCTTGAATGTGGTAAATTAACACATCTCGAATGGTGTCTTTACTACTAGTATAAAAACAAGAGTAAAGGAGAGATGAAAATAACTTATTCCACTATCATAAAAATATTCCATTACATGTAATGTACTGGATTTTTCATAACATTTTTATGTGGATAGGTAAGGATAGAAAAAAAAATGAACTTGAAAAGAAGAATTTACCTCTTGAATCAATCTTCCTTGATAACCTCTTAAGGGGAGAGGATTTGATTTTTTGAAGAGACTAATGGCTGTTGTACATTGGGTAGGATATTGGGGAGAGATTTGGGTAGAATTTAGGGAAGAAATAAGGCTTGAGAGGAGTGAAGAGAAGAGGGGAGTGTAGGTGGTTTTTATAGTTGAGGGGGGGGTTTTCTTAATATTTTAATCGTTAGTTTATTATTTTTCTATAAGACAACGAATAGTGATGATTTCATGATTAAAAATTGTTATATGTGAATTTTAATTAGAACTAATGTTTCTTACATCATCCATGATGATAGTAATAATCCATTAATCTTATAATTTATATATACAGTAAATTACCATATTTCACTATTCATACAGAATTCAAGTATTTTAGAAAAAACCCAAAAATTAACCCTAACCATTTTTTTATTTTTATAATCCAAAAATGAACTCCATTTTAAAAAAAATATAAAAATTATTAATTTAATTTTTAATTAAAATCATAATTTACATAAAAAATATGGATTTTAAAACTATAACTGATTTTATAATGCTTTCAAAAATCACATATGGTCTTATAAAATTATATTAAAACCATAAGACATAAAATTATTAATTTATTAACACCTTTTAGGAAAATACATTTTATATTAAATTAATTAATTAATTGTAATTAATTATTTCTGACTTACAAAAATACCAATACTTTTACTATGGTCATATTATCACTTATAAGATTCCTAAATTTTATTTTTACATTCATGGGTGAGGATGATATTATTTTGGATGATTTACTATTCATAAGGGTCATATTACTATTCATAAGGGTAAAATTACTATTCGTAAGGTTAAGTTACTATTCACTAGAATTTATGTTTTTCTTATCAGACTCCAAACATCTTACTAATCGCAACTGTGTTTGTTAGATTTTCAAAATTCAAATTAGATAAGTGAAACTATTATGTTTAAAGGTCACATATTACTTAGTTTTTCATGGTTTTTTATGTCATAATTATAAGAATCAAATTTCCTTTGATAAAACATTGGGTCGTTACATGCTACATGGTTGGACAAACTATATGCCCCAACCATGTGCCCCTGCTAGTAGGGTTTACAATTTCTCCTAGGATAATTCATGGTTTTTTCAAACCATTTGATAACCAAGAAAACTCTCACAATATGAGGTTTCACAGTTTGGAGGGGCTAGTCACAAGGTTTCGAAAAATTGTGTTCCCCCTTCTAGGGGCTCTCAGTAGGGCACCTGGTTTTCTGGGCCAAACCACATAGTTTTTCCTAACTGTGTTCCAATAGTGCATAACCCCCTAGTCTTCCAAAATTATATAAATTTCTCCAAAAACACTTAAAGATAAGACCCAACCAAAATGAGATCAAAAAAAGTGGTAAGTAATACCTAAAAGAATGTAACTGAATCTTACAACCTCCCCACCATAAAAAATTTCTGTCCCCTAAATCCTATCAAGAAATCTCCATATCAAAGAGGTGAGGCCACTACTCTCTCATCAGTGCCTCACTCTCCCACATCTCTTAAGAAACAAAACCATGATACCATATCACATATACTAAAGGTATCATGGAACACACTATATGTTGATGAGAGAGTAGTGGATAAAATAAGCTCAACCTCAAGATACTCCTAGATCAAGACATGATATGGGTTAAAAAGATACTTCTGAATTTTTTATACATTGAACACACTATGTGTTGACATCAATAGTGGTGGATGTGACATATTTTATTCCACTTCCCCCACCTTCTCAAAAATATAAAAAGGTCCCACAAACCATGGATCAATCTTCCCCTTTTTCTCAAGTTTTCGATGACCCAAAAAGGTGAAACTCTCAAAAACACTGGGTAACCAACTAAAATCTCCAAAGGTAACCTATGATGGTCAGAATGACATTTTTACTAGCTCTATTCTACCAACATTATCTAATGAATCAAATGAATCTTCACTATCTTATTTTAGACTAAACTCAATTCATCCAAAAAAATCACCAATATATGTCCAACACAACATATATTTACAAGTCTAACCATACAAGGCCTTAACATGAGTCATACAAATAGCAGACTAGTAATTTTAATTATAATAAAACTCAAACAGTACCAAGTGGGTGTCCAAATATCCACTAAAATTGAGAACAAAAGAACATAACTTGTTATCAAGAATATGTATATTTTTTTAACTGGATATCTATTTTCAGATGATATGTTATACTCAAACATACCTGATATACTAGTGAATCTCATAGGCCTCTCCAAAACGGATAAGTAAAATAGGGATCCTAATCTAAGACTATTTCAGAAGGGACGCCATGAAATCTGAAAATCTATTACACATAAAGACGTCCAAATCCATCAAATTTGGTTATATCATGAATGGGTATAAAGTGAGAATATTTTCTCATTTGATCAATCAAAAACCATATCACATTCTTCTTCTAAGGGGTATATGGAAACCCATCCAAAAAACCCATAGAGATTTCGTCCCACCTCCAAGTTGGAACTGGAAGATGGTTAAGAAAACCTGAAGGTTTATGGGTCAAAACTTTAACATGATAATAATTATAACAATGAGAAACAAATTCAATGATCTCTTGTCTCATAGATGGCCACCGAAATCATCTCCACAGATCATAGAACATATTTTTGGTTCTAGGGTTCACTTCCCACTGGGAATTGTGGAAATATCCCATTACGACCTTTCTTATATGAAAAGGTATAATAAACTAATTCTAAAAACATAGGATTCCATAAAAATAGAAAATCCACTCATCAATGATCTCTTAACCATAATGGTTGTCCCTAATGTTCTGAAATTCATCATCAATCTATTGTTCTTGAAGAGTCATCTCGAGAAGAGAAATGGTCGACTAAACACTTTCAAAGACAACCCCAACCTCTTCTTTATATACTCCTAGATGAAACTATAAAAAATATCCATAAAGTTCCACTTTTCTAATGATTATTTCATAACTTGGATTTGAATTTTCCTACTCAAATCATCTGCAACGACATTTACCTTCCTCAGGTTGTAGGCAATATCGAAGTTAAAAGACTATAGGTACTCCACCCAATGCCTTTGTCAGAGGTTAAAATATTTTTTAGAAAATTTATAACTCAACATTTTCTGGTTAGAATAAAAAATAAACCATTCACCAAAAAGTTAGTGTATCCAAATATTAATATAATACATCACAGTTTGGATTTCTAGATCATGGGTTGGGTAATTATTTAGGTGTGTCCTAAGTTGTTTGTAGCCAAAGGTAACCACATGATCAACCTACATAAGAACATATTCAAAAACTAAACCTCATGCATCGCATAAGAACACATATCCCTTACATATCTATTGAAGAGTCAAAACAAGCACAAAAGTGAAAATACTTTTCATATCAATAAAAAACTCTAAAACTTTTAATCCCAAATGAACTTCACTCCCTTCCAAGTGAGGGATTTCATTGGAGAATCCAGATTTGGGAAATCTTAAAAAAAATCATGGTAATAAACTACAAATCATAACAATATACATATATCAAAAATATTACATGGTTTCTCCCATTTTAAAACATCCTTAACCTTCTTAGGATTAAATAAAAATCCATCTTCCGACACAACCTTTCCCAATAACTTCAGTTCTTACAACCAGAAATTATATTTAGAATTATTTTCATAGAGTTTTTGATCTATCAAGATTTCTAGGACTACTCTAAAATGTTATACTTGGTCCTCTTTATCATTGGAGTAAAAAAAATTCATCCATAAAGACTACTACGAATAATTCAAATTACTTTTGGAAAATACTATTCATTAAAACCATAAAAATGTAAGATAATTAGTAAGAAAAAATGTCCTAGAAAGATTTTCATAATGGTCATACCTACTCTTAAAGGAGGTCTTCTGAATGTCAGAATCTTTTATTCTCAAATAGTGATAACCAAATTTAAAAAATCAATCTTTGAGAACTTCTTTTCCCCTTTAAAATAGTTAAAAATATCATCAATTGATGGTAACAGAAACATTTTTTTTACCAAAAATCTATTGAGATTTGGTAATAAATAGAGAGGGGGAGTGTTATATCATATTTAATCACAAAAAGAACTGGTTCCACCCAAGGTGACACACTCTGGAATATAAATCCTTTCTTGAACATATCATCCAATTGATTTGTTAACTCTTTCAACTCTTACGGATCCATACAATAAGAAGGAATAAATATTGTATAAGTATGGGGTATTAAATAAATAGCTAACTCTACCTCTCTTACTAGTGTAAAACCAGATATATCATAAGGAAACATGTTCGGAAACTCAATGAAGACTGGAGGGAAATCATCACTAAAATATTCTCACTCCAAGTCAAAAGAAAAAAATGATATTACCCTGAATAACTCTTGAAAAGATGATCTGGAACTAATCAAACATGGGTCCCATTCTCCCTAAAAAACCGACACTCCCCATCAGTTGTTGTAAAGGAGACACTTCAAAGATAACAGTCAATTTATGCCTTATTAGTAATCAACCAACCCATATCGAGGATGAATTCAAGAGGTTTTATATTGAGAAAACCAAAAAAAAATCAAGTTAATATCAATCTATGATAAATAGAAAACACAAATAGGACAATAGATACCCTACACTCTCTTCATTCTAAGGGCCATAGTAATATCCATCGCATTAGACAAAATATCCAAAGGTTGGTTTTCTAGGTTCACAATATGTGGTTATATAAATGAGAAATATGAACTAGTATCAAACAAAGCAATCAATAAAGATGAATATATAGTGATGGTACCTCTTAAAGTCATTAGACTTGTATCATCTTCTTCCTGATACTCTTCCAATGTGTGAAGAATCATCATTCCAGATGCCTATGACTGGAACCCCTTAGACCTTGAAGAATCTGATTACACCACAATAATCTTTGAAGCTGATGATTCCATGCCAATATGTGGAGTATAAAATAAGTGGAATAACTTTTTTTAATGTTCGGAGTGACTATAGGAATTTGAGATATACGGAACCTTAGTGCACACACATCTCAAATTCCCAACCTTATCGCACTAAAATCAAGTAATTGGGCCTCTGTCAGGAATATGAGGTATTTAATATGCCTGTTGTCTATAACCACCTTGATACTCATCATGATTCTATTCCCTTTCAAGGAATTCACAAAACATCCACTATTATAATAAGGAACTCATGTCATCTATGGATTACTAGCTAGTTCATGATAAACAATAAACTCCATATTCAGCATATCATCATAATAAGACAGATTTATTAAGAAAACCAGAGATCAGATGTCAAATCAAAGAACCATCCCCAATATTTGTGCCTTCATCTTCTTATTAGTCACTATCTTAGGGGAAAACTGAACAAGCTCGGTAAATTAGTTTATGTATTGAGTCACGGTCATGTCACCCTATTGGATATTGAAAAACTCCATTGATTTCGCCAAGACCATAGATTTTTTATAGAAATTATTAGTAAAAAAGAACTCAAAATTCCTTCCATTACAAACCCTCATTCTTCTTTTTCATCACCTTTGAATTACACCATATTATTAGGACCTTATATATTAAAGGTATCACATTTCACCTTAATATATTCAAGAGTTTCCAATAACTAAAAAAAAGATCTATATTTTTTAACTAGTCCTTATCCCCTTGAGGATCATTAGATATTTAGAAAGTAGGTAGATTTTGGTGAATAAACTCTTGACCACTATCACATGATTCATCCCTTTGAGGTTCTACTACTGGAGCCTAAACTAGAACAAGTGTAGGTACTTTTCCAAGATCTTGCAAAACCTGCACCACTATCTTCACGTGATTATACTACACTAGAGGATTTTCTCAATATGTTTCACCATAAGATTCATCTTGGGGCCTATTCACATGACTTAATAGAGGCTTGATGCTACACGACATAAACAGACAAAACTAAAGACATTATAAAGGATATAAAAAATCAAATATAAAGTAATATAAATTCCATAGAGAAGAAATTTAATAAAGGGATTTCAATAAAATCAAACCAAGGTAGGGAAAATACTAGAATAAAATCAAAAAATTCATCAAAGACACTTTTACCAAACACCCATGGTGTCTTAAGGCTCATTACAATGAGAGGTAGTCAGACACTCACTTGAAACTACCACTTAAGTCCCATCAAGACATCCCAAGCCCCATATTGATATCAAGGCAATATTATTAACCTTCCATTGATACCACTTTATCATAAACTAGCCCAAACACCCTAGTAACATGATACTCAGGATATCTCTAACATATCCCAAAGGGATTTCCTAATCCCCACAGGCTAGAGACTATCTCTTGGCATCATAGAAGATCAAAGAGGGAATGATTTTTACACAAAATAATAGAAGATAAAAGATACAATTCATCATGAAAAACACTCCAAAGGGAGAAATTAACAAAAACAAATATTTAAAGTATAACTCATAATGACATATCAAAGGAAACAACAATGAAAACTAGAAATAAGTTTCAAAAAATCTTGTGTAACAAGTTTAAAAAAACTCCAATGGTCACCACCAACACTCCACAACCCTAAGGATCAATAACATCCACCACCTCCAAGTAGATATTTCCCTTTAATTAGACTTGGAATAAGAAAATCTACACATTTCTAAAGGAAAAGGTAGGGTGTGATCTAGAAATCCCATTAGTTTCTAACAAAGTGTTCCATAATAAATTCCATAATAATTAAACCAAGTATGATTATTTTTAATCAAACAAGACATGGTATATAATTCACCTATTTTAACCCATAACATTCTTTCAAATTTAAAAGATATGGAAGATATATCAAAACCATCTTAAAATAACAATTTATATAAAACACCTATAAAAAGTAGTTGGGATGAAATAAGTACTTCAATAATCATTTTAATGTAAAATCAATCCAAAAAATCATAGTTCCACGTACACAATCCTTTCGGAAAGTTAATTCTGGTAATAAGATCCTCAAATATCTCAATAATGATCTTTTATCAAGATTTTGTTGTACAGAAAAAATAATATACACCCAAAATTGGTAACACTCATGGTCTATCTACACCCCTAAAGGGGAACCCTCTTAGGTGTTCATGCTATAATTGTTTAGTAAGAGTTTTCATATTCAAGTCCATTCCTTGGGAGTTAAGGTCCTAGTGTTCATTTCCCAATTTTCACTAACTGCCCATGATAGCATGTTCTTCAAATATTAAATCAATCAAACATGGAAAAATCAAACATTTCAAATCAATTCAAACTAAAATTTCCCAGTTTTTTGTTTTCAACATGCCTTTCTCATTTCAAAACCAAAATAGTGGTTTTTAACAATTCATGCCATTTCAAATCATATTTTAATTTAATACATTTTTCTCAGGTTTCAACAACAAATTAATTTATCAAATCAATTTAAAAATAAATCCATTAGATTACCAAAATTTTCCCCACATTTAAATTCCATTAAAATTGAGGTTTTCTTTCAACAAATTCCATTTCATTTCAAATCACACAAAAAATCATTTCAATTAAATGTTTTTAAAATAATTAAAAACTCATCCCAATTCAATCAGAAAATATAAGGTTACAATAATAGGGAAAATAATTATGGAACCACCTATATTTAATCAAGAGATCACAACACAAAATTCTCACAATGAGGAATGTCAACGGAGAACAGAGGAAAGATATATTAAGAAACACAACCTAGAATCAATATCCAAAAACATAGATCTTTGATCCATTAGTAACATGATGCTCTATTAAACTCTAAGGATGAGAGAAATATATATTGGAATAAAACACGTTAGATTATATAAATTTATAATGAGGAGATCGAATGAGATCAACGACACTTCGATCTTCCAAGAAAGGTGGTTTGAGGAGCCAAAATTTCCTCTTGGGAGACTTCAAATGATTGAGGTTAGGGTTGAAATAGGGTAATTAGGGGTTAAACCAGAGTGTTTCTGGATTTTAAT
Organism: Viscum album; assembly: GCA_963277665.1. NCBI lineage: Eukaryota > Viridiplantae > Streptophyta > Magnoliopsida > Santalales > Viscaceae > Viscum > Viscum album. The sequence continues at coordinate 204,724,700 of OY728121.1, forward strand.
AAAATTTTCAAGGGAATTAAAACACACGTTCATGGTTTTCTAGTAAGGACGTATTGTTAGAAAACTATGGTCCCCTATTGGTAGGGTGAATGATTTCTCCTAGGAGGGCACATAGTTTTTTGAACCATGTACCAACTGTTCAAACCTTCACTATCTGAGGTTTCATAGTTTGGATTGATTGACCGCATTATTTGGAAAAACTATGCACCCCCTTTTAGTGGCTCTCAACAGGGTTCACATTTTTTTTCCAAACCACATGGCTTTCCCTAACCATGCACTAATTGTGAACATCCCCTTGGGATTCCAAAATTCTAATGATTTCACCTGAAACACCCTGAGACAAGACCCAACCAAATGCAGATATACAAATTTCAATGAACACGTGATATAAGGTTACATGATGTTACAAGATTCTTATTAATAATTAATATTTTAAAATTGTCAATTATATGGAGAGTCTTCATCGTAACCCAGTCATAATAGAAGGCTGTAACTAAAAAGTAACTTCAAATAAGGTATCCCCTAACTTATATAATATAGTATATCAAACCATGAATGCATACCTCACACATTCATGGTCCAATGAACACTATTGAATTAGAAATATGACCCTTTTATATTCCCTCCATGTCATCAAACCCAATTCCCCAGACCATCTTCCGATATTTCATGAGGTGGAGTTTTAGATACCTTAAATTTATGTCAAAGAGTTCAGTGACATTATTGAGATCAATTTTGCACATATAAAATTGAGTAAGATAAGATGAAACACTTTCCTTTTTCCCTAAAATATCAATATATGAATAATTTTAAACAATTTTATATCATTATCTATCCATAAGTGGGAAAATTATAAAGAGATATATACAAAAAAATAATTTCCCTGTCATAAAACAATTTCACTTAAAAATAGAATTCAAAACATTATTTAAAAAGATGGAGATTCATTTTATGAAATGTGAAAAATGTTTAATGATACACTATAAATGGTAACTTTCCATGATTTTTCAATCACATAATATGTGATAATAGTTTACAAATAATTAGGGCTGGGATATGAGCAATTCATTGATATGATGTTTAATGAGACCTTCAAGAACAAAGCACCAAAGTATGCTTTCAATTATATTGATGGTCTTACTAAAAAACAAACTTTAATAAACTTACCCTATTATTATAATCCTCCAAAATCTAGTGGTATGTATACTCTTAGAGAGAAAGAAATCCTCATAAATAAAATTTAATCCCTCAATAGAATAGTCAATAATTTCAATCTTTGTAAAGTTCAAGAAATTTGATTTCATGAACATGTTTTCATACTTTTGAGAAACATAACCATGGGACTAAAATTACCCAAACATTCATTCTATAATTGATGTGATTATAGGAGGGCCTCTAACACTAATAAATTATATAAATATTTAGATGCCACAGTACCAAAACAATTTCAATCCATGGTACAATAACCATTAACTCTTCTGTTGGAAATATTTCAACAATCCAATCATCCATAAGGTCCAAATCCCTACCCAATATAAAATTTTCCAACCCATAAATAGTTTCAATTCTAACTATTCATACTTAAACATCCCCTATTCCAATTCCAAAAAACTATAAAACAACCCATCCAATAACCTAAATATCCTCTTGGGATAAACCAACTATTTTAAACCCCTTCCCAATACATTCATCTCCCATTACATAATATTTCAAAAAATTGATAAAATAAATTTGAAATTTGTGACCCTAAAACATGAATTGAAAACCATCAGAACTAGTAAGGAATATATTCCCACTCAGTTTATCACTTCCCCAACCTTAACAGGACAATTTATTTTCTCAAAATCCTCTCTCGAATAGATAAAAGTAGTGATTATCATGGGACGTGTGAAATCCATTTAAAAATACAGACCAACCATTCCAAAACTATTTGAAACTTCAACCTACCTTGATAATACCTAAAAACACCCTTATTATCTGAGAAATTTGTTAAGAATTTGGAAGAACCACAACTTCCCTAAACAATACACTATTATACCTTATTCCCACAATTAGTGAGAGGAAAATAAAAAACTAAGGTAAATGAAACATTAAAGGAAATATTATATTGTGTTAACATTAACATTACCCTTTTCAATTAAATTCAAACCATACCTAAATATTCCAATTACCTTATGGAATTTGATAATTTCAAAAGGAAATTCTCTCACAAAAAACAATGTCTATTTATCTTTTAATGTGAGCACCACTGTCCAAGGAATCATGCCTCCTAAGTTGAAAGACCATAGTTGTCCATACATTAATGTGGAACTATGAGATAAAATGGTTATTAATACATTATGAGATATAGGATCCATTGATAACCTCATTACATATACCATGTATTTTTAGTATGATTTTGAGGAGCTCCAACCCACTTCTATCACTATCCAACTTGACAATTGTAGTGTTAGGGTTCCTAAAAGGTATCAAAAGAGATTTTCTAGTAAAAGGTGTATAATTTATCAACCCTAATAACTTAATTGTCCTTTATAATAATCAAAAATTATGTACTAGGGGAAAAATCCTATCATCATTTGTCATCTCCTCCAAGAAAGAATCAAATTAATCATCTAAGTTAGGAATGGGAATAATATGATAACCTTTAGGAACATAAGACTGAATCCAAACTTTTATAATGATAGATCACAAATTATATATGATGAGGATTTTTATGAAATGAATTGTATATTTAGTGTTTAAATTAACCCAAAATAACATTAAGTAATTTTTTATAGATGTTTATCTCAATAAGTGATCAATTTATTTTTTCACATGAGGGAAATGTTTTTCCTTGACTTGAATTTCTTTCATATAGATCCAATGATATTTTTTTAATATCAACAATAAAAAACTCTTTAGTGAAATTATAAACATTGATCTTATACAATATTGAATCATTATTCTAAAGAAACCATTTATGTCTAGAATTTTGGATCAAAAATCAATATTGATTTAAATACCCAATCTACTCCAGAAAATTTAAACAAATATGAACTTAAATTCAAGTTCCTACATACCTCACTCAACTATTAATTATTATTGGAAACCAAATACTTCCTATTTTCATTAATTATTATTTATAAGTTAACCAATAGAGAATGATTATTGATTTATTAAGTAGGAAAAAGAATATATTTTCATCGAACCTTTCTGATATTCCTAGGATTAGCCAAATATTCAAGACCTACAGGACTGTTTATGAAACTGATTCTAAATCACAATGCCAAGATAAAAGAGACTCAGTCCCAATATAATGGATGTGATATGTAAGTAGCTCCTTATGTTGTTGAATGTGGGAAGTATCTACCACATTTATGAGAGTGAGTGGGTAATCCCAATTTAGGTAGTTCCCAATAAGGATGGAATTACTATGATTATGATTGAGGATGGTGATCTTGTCCCCCCATAGGTGAGTAGTGAATTGAGAATGTGCATAAACTATAGGATATTAAACTCATGTACTATAAAAATCATTTTTCCCTTAATTGATAATGTCCTTGATTTTGTGGTGGTAAATGAATTATACTTCTTCCAAGATGCGTATTAAAGGTACAATAAAATTGAGGTTTCCCTAAATGACCAAGGAAAAAATCCTTCACCAATAAATTTGGTACTTTTTCTATCAAGAACATTCCCATTGAGTTATGTAACTACTTTAGTAACTTTCATCAGTGCATGATGATAATTTTATATGAAATGGGTAGGGACTTTTTACAAGTCATTATGAATGAATTCCCAATATTTGGGGATAAATTTGGGTGATTCCTATAAAATTTAGAGTGGGACTTGGTAAGATGTGAGGATAATAATCATGCCCCAAATTGGTAAAACTCCCATTTTATCATAGAGGAAGGACTGGTACCGGGTCATACTTCCTTTGGTAAGGGGATAAAGTTTAATAAATCTAATTTAGATATAATTCATCACCTTTACTCACTAAAAAACTATCAAATAAGTGAAATAAGTTTTAGGACAATCTAGTTTCTATATATGGTTTACGTAGAACTTAAATTCCTTTTCACAACCCCCTTGTGTTATGCCTATGAAATACACTCCTTTTGAATGAAAAATAGTTGTGATGAATCCTTCTTGAAACTAAATTCGCATATTTTATGTCCACCCATTATACAAGTTCTAAATTGGAAACATTCTTCCAAACTCATGTGTCATTCAAGTGAATTTTCTGAAGGAGATATCTTAGGAAAATGATGTGATAAAACTAAATTTTTAATTATTAGAATATAAAATAATTGAATGATTCAAAAATCAACTATACCCCCATTAAGAAAGAATCGTATGATATTGTATTTTATATAAAAAATAGATTTTATCTCCTAGGATCTCCCAACATTGTCTTCATTGTTTATTCAGCATTGAAATACTTTTTCCAAAAACAATATTTCAACTCCAGATTTATTTGGTGGGTCCATAAATTCAGGAATTTTATGAAATAATTAAGGAGAAAAGGGTGTTGATAATATAGTATCTTTTCACATTTCTAATTTTAAATTAATAGGAAGTTAATCTCATCTTCACATGTTTGATTAATTAATATAAAGAGAACCTATATTCTATGATTTATTTCCTAGGGTATATTGATATAAAAAACTACATTGTCATGGGAACATTCCAATATTATTAGGGAGAAAATTTGGGAGAAAATTCATTTCTGATATCAAAAAACTCTATATTCTATGATCCATACCTCAATAAGTATTTCCATTGTCAATTAATTTTGAGATGTTTCACAAAGACTAAGAAAGGGGAAATTCTCAATTAATTTCATGGATAGGAATATCAGGGGAAATTTTCTATAAATAAAACCACAATAAAGGTTCTTAAAATTGGTTTATTTTGGCCCGAACTCACCAAAGACTCTTAAAAATTATTTCAAATTTGTCATCATTGTGAACAACAAGGATCCATCACTAAAACGAATCAAATTAACTTTAATCTCTTTATTATTATAGAAATATATAATTTTAGGTGAATTGAGTTTATATAACCATTTTCAAACTCTAGTGGATATCTCCACATGCAATTAGTTTTTGATTAACTCTCTAAATAGGTTGATCCCATTCCTACTAAATCCATTGATCATTAGGCTGTGATTCACTTACTAAAATAAAATAAAATTTATAGACTTGCAATTCCTAGGGCTACTATCGAGGGCATTCGTATTTCATAGTCAGAGGTGAAATTCTTGGATTTATGAAAGACAAACAACTGTGAAAGCATTTTCCAAGGATGTTTTCATTGATCAATAAAGAAAGTTTGGGGCTCGAAGATGATCATATACCGTCCTAGTCTCAACCATAAACGATGTCGACCAGGTATCAGCGGATGTTGCTTATAGGACTCCGTTGGCACCTTATGAGAAATCAAAGTTTTTTGGTTCCGGGGGGAGTATGGTCGCAAGGCTGAAACTTAAAGGAATGGATGGAAGGGATAATCCTGGCCCTGCAGGTTGTGGGGCTATTTTCAGAGACTCCATAGGTCAATGTCATGGTTTCTTCTATGGTAGCTATGAGATCACTTCCTCTCTTGAGGCTGAAATGATGGCTCTCATCCACGCCATCCAATTTGTCAAAAATAAAGGCTAGAATCATATATGGATCAAAAGAGACTCCATCACCATTGTCCAAGCCATTTGGAATGTATTTTTCCACCTCTCTTGGCCTCTTACTGCAAGATGGAAGAACTTCCTGAACTCTCTTTCAGATATGAGTTATATTGCCACCCATGCCAACCGTGAAGAAAATATGGTTGCCGATGCGCTTGCCAACAAGGGGATCAACCAAGCCATTACGTGGTATGACGTGTTACCTAACGACCTCCTTCCTCTCCTTGAAAAGGATTGTAATAAAATTCCCACCTTCATACTTTTGTAATCTTCTCGCTTTATAATAATATTTTTAGTCTTGGTCGTTGACGAGGACAATGTAAAAAAAACTGTTGGTTTTGCTGAGTTGGTGAATAGAGAAATAAATTAAATTCATGAGAAACTATAAACCCATAAAATAATGTTTGGTTTATGAAGCACTTAGATTCCCTTTTTCATATTATACCACATAAAAAACCATCCTATGAATGTTACTATAAAATTTGGTTTATAGAAAATTGTTTCATTTACTAGTAGAAATTGGTCACCTGAATTTATTGGCAACCTAAAAAACTAAATTTTGATATTTTAATAGCCAGAAAAAATATGGGATAATACATTAAGGAACTTAAGGAAATTATGATAGAGTATTATAAAAATTTAATGATTGATCAGTCTAGAGTTATAGCTTACTAATCATGGAATCTTAATTTTAAACACTACAAAATGGTGAAAAATGTTCTTTGGTGCAGTTCTAAAATTTATTTTCACTCAGGGAAGTTAAGGTAGAGATTGTAAGGGAACTAAATTTTTCATCATGAGTACCCACATGGAGTAAATAAAAATTAGGATCCCACTTGTGGTTATATAGTTAAGTTCAATGGTTATAGGATAAATACATTCATAGAATCATATAATAAAAATGAAACTGAAGAAGAGTTGAATGAGATAACCTATGAATCAGACAATAATTGGAATTTTTAGGGGTTCTTATTAAGTGAATGAATTTAAACTAGGATATTTATGGGATACAACCCAGATTTTGTATATATTTGATTAAATTTAATTTTTATTTGTGTCTTTCATGGAAAAAATTAAAACAATTTGAAACAATGTGCATTAAAAAATTTAAAAATACTTTTCACCTATTTTTGTAAAAAAAAAGTATCTCACGGGTTGGGTGATAGCCTATTATATCCAGTGAGGTTGTAGGTCTCGGCCCAACAACTGGTACAGGATAGAGGAGAAACACCTACAACAAACCTACATGTTGTCTAGATTCCATTTTCCAGCCTTTATATATATACTAATATTTTATAGTTTATATATATATATTATGTTTTTTATAATCAATACCATGATTTATAGTTTGATGTTATAAAGAGAACAATTTTTCATTTTTTATTCTCTTTAATTTGTATTTTTTCTATTTTTAGTTAATGGAACCCCTTGGGGTTTTCACGGTGTTTCTATTTGGTTTGTGTACAAGACTAAGGTATTTCTGATGTTGAAGTATTTATTTTAAAATTACATACTTTATAGATTTTAAACATAATCTTCCATTATCCTTGATGAACTTTGGAATGATAAGGAGATCAAAGGGTCAATTTTTTATAGTATGACATTCATCTTCAGACTACTACATGATATTTTTCTATAATTTTGTTTCTAATTTAATTTTTTAACTCCTATAATTTATTTATTTACACTTATAAATTTTATTTAAACACTAATGGAAGTGTTATTCTATATTTGGGGGTGGAAAAAAGGGCTGAATATGCATCAGTGGAAAATAAAATTCATTTAACCTTATATGCTATAATGTTCTTTTTTGAACATTAAAATTGAATATAAAATACATTTTCATTCCTTAATTATAATTTTAATATAATTTTATGTTCAGAAACATAAATTTTGGAAATAATTCTTATCCTATATTATTTCTCAACACCAACATTTTCATCCATTTCATCAAAATTTCACATTTCACATCCTTTGGATTGTAAGGTATGGATTTATTTATTTGTATACCTATATAAATATCATAGGTTTGATGATAATTTTAAGTTTAATATGAGTATTCAAAAAAAATAATAATAAATAAATCCATTTAAAAAATAAATTTTTGTGTAAAGGAGTGGATTGACTTAATGTGTGGCTTCTGGAAATTGAGGATAATGACTCATTTTTCAAGAATATAGTGGTAAATTATAACTCGATTTTTTAGTTATTTGAATATGTTATTGATTTTTATAACTCGAGATAATTCCCAAGAATATGATAATCACTTAGTAACATAAGGTATTCATTCCTAAGATTCATCAAAAAATTATTTCTACAGTAGTTGACTTGATTGAGAAAATTTTCAACTAACATGTTAAAAATTAAAAAAAATAAGAAACCTTAAATACCCATATTATGATTAAAATTACAATCCCATATATCACTTAAATTGTTTCCCATTGAATAATAATAAAAACCATTTCTTTTAGGATGGAAAACATATATTTATTCATAATTTAAATTATATGAAATGTATGGATAAATTTGAATAAAGGAATGGTCTTGGTATTAGGATATGAATGTGAATAAAGATTGGTTTAAATTATTTTTATTTGTTTCATAACTATTTTTTATAGGTTTCTAATAGTAATAAATGTATGTAAAAATTTTTTGGAAAAGGGAATTAATGTTTTATCTTTTTCAGATAGTTACTTACTCGGGAACAAAAAAACTCAAGTTGGGAGGGGGTGTGATTAGCCACTGAAATAAGTTAATATTAATTGTTTATTATAGAATATCCATGTGATTAACTATATTTAAACATAAGTATAAATAAATTTTACAATTTAAACTTCATTTATCAATATTTTTTTTATTATTTACTTTCATTCACTAATACTCAACACATATATTAACACCTTATAAAACACCCACTAGTCTTGATTTTAATTTTAAATTTCATGATCAATTTTCCCAATTTATGGGGAATATTTTATCCTGGTGTAGAATTGGGATATTTATTTGTGAAGACATCATATTATACATTTTCTTCTTCTAAAAACAACCCAATTTCATCTATCTAGATACATGTTTTTGGCCTATCATGTGGAGGGAAACTGTTTTCACTAATTTTATGTTATGGTTATAATATTCCACTTTTGAAAAACACTCCACCAACATATTCCATCCCTAATCTAGTGGGAGACATACACAACTACTGGGTTGAACTAGGGATCCAAAATTATCTATATAAGGTAGTAGTGTTGAAGGAAATGGGTGGATGTTGGTGTGTTATATTAAATTATAATATTATATATATATTTTTCTATGTAAGCTCTATTTTTCTCTTTTAAGTTGATTGAATCACTCTAATTTATTTATTGAAGTTTATATTCCCCTTATATATTTTTTTCTTTTTATTAAAAGTTTGATACATCTATTCAATGTTTGAATTTGTTCACAAATAAAAGTGTGAAATTATTCACATAGTGCTAGAGTGTTTATTTTTTTGTTATTTTATCTTCTTAAGTTCCATCTTTAGGAGTAAAATTCTCTCTTATATTTAGATATTTGCATCAGCCGATAGAGAACCCACCCATTGGTTCATCCAAGGAAGTTTCAAGGGGATGGATTGGATGTTATTTCTTCTTCTATTAAATTTTAATCAATTATTTTAATTGATAGTTTCATTTTATATTTATTTACTACTTTATCCACACTAAACATTAAGGCTACACATTCTAAGTGCTAGAATGATCTTATAACTTGGAGTAACCATGAACATGATTCTCCAGGAGTTTAGATGATTATACTAGGGATTGTGTATGTTTTAAACTAATGAGTGATGGGGGAAGTTTTTTTTCATTGAATTAATCAATATGGAATTTGAGAAAATAATATACTTTAAAAAGAAATATATTTAATCTACCCATAGAAATAACTTAATATCAACCCAATCTCGTTAATCGAATTAAATTAAGTCGGATTGTGTTCAAGTAATCTAAATTAAATCAACCCTAATAATGGAAACTTCATAGCCAAATCACTCTGTAGAAAATTCATATGAAATTAGGTAATTTAATAGGTATTTTCGGTTTCTATAACCCTAGTTGTGTTTCAAGAGATTACTTCAACTAGTTGGAAAAATTTTGGCAAACCATTAGTCCTTTTATATCTAGAGAATGTGGTTTTATTTTTTATTCATGTGTTTTCAAGTATGATTTTTTTAAGGGAGTCTACAAGGGATCCCATTAAACCCATTAAAGTTTATTTACTCTAAAATAAAATAAAAAATTTATTTAGAGAGGGTTTATATTTAACTGATTTTGGTATTTTAATGGTAATGTAAAATTATAAAAAAAATTATAATTAGATTTTATTTTTGAATCGTTCATAAATTTATTATCTGTCACGACCCGTCCTCGGGACCTGTGATGTGACTACCCAAAGCCTGCCTTCCATAGGCCAGGGGATGGCGACTAGCACCAAAGGAGAATCCCTGATAAAAAGGGAATTCATTGCCTTTAAACTTGTAACTCACACAGTTTGAACATAAGCAGCAGAAGCAACAAGTACTAAAATAGAAAAGAGAAGTGTGCTGAAAGTAAGTGGGCCAGTATACAAACCCAACTGAACAACAAGTACAAGTACAAGTAAAAATGGAAAAAAGCTCCTAGATCATCCACCAGGGATTCCTACCTAAAGGGTAGGTACAGATCTCAAACAAATAATCTCTGAGGTACGTCACATCTAGTCCAGCTCTGATCAGCCTCTCTTCCATCACTCTCAGCCACAATCACTGCTAACAGTCATCTGCACAGAACACAACAAAGTGCGGGAGAAGCCCGGGCATGGGTGAGTATAACAATACTCAGTAGGGGACCCCGAGACCCCTGAAGGTCTCCCAGAATCCACTAAGGATAAACCACAGTAGTAAGATACAATCATGAATTATCAACCATCCCTACTTAGGTATATGCCCATACATATACCTAAGTTACCAAACACAATCCGACTCCAACACTCGATCCCAAGCACAACCCATTCCACAAAGGAAGTAAATTCAATCACCTCAATGATCATGATTGAAAGTCAAGACTCGTCTCACACAGGTCTAAAACACATGAAGAGGAATATATATGATTAGATGTAGCCTCTGAATCATATCCTATATCGAACCCACGTAGGATCCTGGAAAAATATCAGCGCTATCGAACCCACGTAGGATCCTGGTACAGAAGTCGTCACTATCGAACCCATGGAGGATCCCGGTACATAAGACACCGCTATCGAACCCATGGAGGATCCTAGTACAGAATTCATCGCTGTCAAAACCACAAAGGATCCCGGTACAGAAGTCATCACTGCCGAACCCACGGAGGATCCTAGTACAGTATCGTCGCTGCCAACCCCACGGAGGATCTTGTCATCTCAGTTGCAGTTAACCATAGGGTTCCCGCACATAGCACGCTCGATTCTGGGAGGGTCCTCTCCTCGAGCCAAGTGTCGATACATCAACTACCATGAAGTCTTTAGTTGATGTATCCTGTAGTTCTGTCTCACCATAAGGAACCCAACGCGACAGACGGCCCGTCAATCGGGCGCCCGGCCTGTGAGTTATTGGCATTTCTATTTCAGGGGCCTGGTTGGTTTTTAGGCTCAAACCAACCCGACCATACCCCACTTATGTCCAAAACACAAGTTTAGTATTCCATAAGAATCATCTTGCTCCAATAATTCCATCTCCGCAGACGGTTCATCGATCAGACACCCATAGCCCAAGATGCGGGCCAAAAGGTGTAAATGGTCAAAGTGGGTCTGGGTCCAGTCCGACCCAGTTGGACCGACCCGGCCTGACCCGGTCTGAACTGGGGGTTGACTCGGTTCATGGGTGCGGCCCGAACCGAGTGGTCATCCCGGCCCGAAGGCACAACCCGGCCCGTGGTGGCACGGCCGAAGGGTGGTCCGGCTCGTGGCAGCCAGGCCCGTGGCCGCCCGGCCGAAGGGCTCCCCGGATGGCCACATGAGGGAGGGGGTGCCCCCCCCCCCCCCCCAGTTCTTCGAACAGATTCGGCGCATTACACCAGTTCAGGACCTACGGGATCGAGGTGGTCCCGCTTGTCCAGCTCCACGGTGGCTGGCCCAGCCAGCCACCCTGCGGTGCGACGGCACCGCGCCAACACCGTTGTGGCCCGACCTGGCCGCAGCCTTCGGCTCCACCACATGGCGCGATGGCGTCACGCTTCTCCAACTGTCATGGCCCTCCCGTCCGCGGTTCCTCTCTGGTGTGGTGTGACGGCGCCACACCCCTTTGTTGTGGCCCGCCCTGGCTGCGGTTCCACACCTTCAGCTCGGCACGGCGTGATGGAGTCGTGCCTCTTTCATCGATCGTGGCCCTCCCGGCCGTAGTTCTTCTCCAGCACGGTGTGATGCCACTATTCCCTTCCGGCTCTGCCTCTGACGTCAACCAAACAAGAATAAATGGAGGGACATCGGGACATGTTTGTTCAGCCAATGTCTTCCGCATTAGGTGATAACAGTTGTCCAACGTCGAACCATAATAAACGACGAGGAACGAGGATTTAACATCATCCAATCTAACCCCTACCTCGTTTCGATGAAAGTTGATGAAGGCTTGGGAAAAAATTCGAATACGTCATCGTACGTTGCGCCCATCACACACCGCTGATCCCGGGCTCGAGCGCCATCCTCGTTCTTCGTCGGAGAGGATTTCGTTCTTCGTTAGAGAGGATTTTTTTCTTCATTGGAGAGGATGTCGTTCTCCAATAATCTCCCAAGTCCTCTCAAAGTTCCACCCCCATATGAAAGTTTCCACAAAAAAAATAAAATAATAGGCTTCTCTATTATTTTATTGTTGGAAAGAATTTGAAAAGATTCAAATTAAATCAAGTTACTTCACATAATTAATGGGTGAAGTTGTCTTATTTAATTTGGGGGAGGAAGGTGAAGAATTCAAATAAAGTAGGTGGAGGTGAAGAGTTCCAATTAATGAAGAGGGGTTTCAAATTAATAATGGAGAGTTAATCGGGGGTTAATGGGGGGTATGAAGCTTGTGTGGGCCCCACTACATAATATCTTCCCATGGGAGGTTATGCGCAGGTGGGACCCACCTCCAACCTCCACTTGGAGGATTAAACCACTACTCAAATAAAAATATGCTACACATATTTTTATTTAATTTATTTAGAAATCCCAAAAATTAACTTCCAATCTCGATAAAATGAAATTGCGGTAAAGGTCTCCTTAAGAGAATACCGGTGCTGTGAGTTCAACGGTACCCTCAGATTTCATTTTCGATCACCGGTTCAAAAGATATAAAATCCTGAATGTGCGTCTACTGAAGGCATTGGAACAAGACTTCAGAAATTGATTTTGGGCACACCGGGCCTCAGAATCAAGCACTGTTAGAAACTGTGTACTTGTAAAATTTCCATGTATTAAAAAATAAAATTTCAACGTAAATTCTGGGTCTTTACATTCTACCCACCTCAGGTCTTTACATCCCCATAAGATAAAACTCACACTAAGGAAACAAATGGGGGTACTGAGCACGCATCTGAGCCTCCCGCTCCCATGTGCTCTCTTGGAGGTTCTCGTACTACCAGTGAACGCACACCAGAGGTATCAACCGTCCATGCAGAACCCGCTCTTATCGATCCTCAATCTCCATTAGAACCTCCGTGAATTTCTCCCCATCATCGATATCCAGATCCCTGTGGTCGATAATGTGGTACGGGTCATGCACGTATCTCCTCAACTGAGATACGTGGAAGACGTCGTGCACCCGGTGCAACTGAGGTGGAAGAGCCAGGTGGTAATCCACCTTTCCTACTCTACTGGGGACCTGGAACGGTCCGATGAATTGTGGAGACAACTTTCCGCCTCATCCAAATCTCTGTAGACCTCATCGAGGGGAGACCTGTAGAAAGACGTGGTCGCCATCCTCAAACTCCAGTGGTCTCCGTCTCCTATCAGCATAAGACTTCTGCCTGCTCTGTGCAGTCTTCATCCACTCCTAGATGATCTGTGCCTTCTCCATCATAGCTTGCACCATCTCTAGTCCCATAAAGGCTGACTCCCCTAGGTCAGTCCAGCACAGAGGCGATCTGCAAGGTCGTCCGTAAAGTGCCTCGTTAGGTGCCATCCCGATGGTGGAGTGGTAGCTGCTGTTATACACAAACTCCACTAAGGGTAAGTGACCCTCCTAGTTGCGACCAAAGTCAAAGACGCATGCACGGAGCATGTCCTCGAGAGTCTGAATGGTCCTCTCAGTCTGACCATCCATCTGAGGATGGAAGGAAGTGCTCCAGAGAAGCTGTGTCCTGAAATCCTCCTCTAACCCCTTCCATAGCCGGGAAGTGAAACGAGCATCTCGATCGGAGACGATCGTCGATGGAACACCATGAAGTCATACGATCTCCTATATAAAGATGCGTCCCAATCTCTCTACTGATCCCAGCTCTCTGATCGGTAGGAAGTGGGATGACTTGGTGAGTTGGTCTATGATCACCCAGATAGATTTGTGTCCTCTGGATGTACGTGGAATTCCCATCATGAAATCCATGGGTATCTCGTCACACTTCCACTCTGGGACCTCCAAGAGCTGAACCAAGCCTGCTGTAACATGGTGCTCCTCCTTCACTTGCTGAGAAGTGAGGCATCATGAGACAAACTATGCTACTACCTTCTTCATACCTGTCCACCAGTGATGTCATTGGAGGTCCTGATACATATTTTCCACTCCTAGATGTACCGCTAAAGGAGATGTGTGGAACTCCCACAACACTTCCTCCTGAAGTGAAACTGGTACGATGGTACATCCTCTGAAGAGAATGGTGTGCTCCCCGCCATCAGAAAATCCATTAGGTGCCTTCCCTATATATATCTGAGCACATCACGTCTCATAGTCAACATCCCCATGTTGTGCCTTCCTGACTCGCTAAAGAAGTGGGGGACTGACTATGAGAGACTACAGAAAAGTTGCTCCATCTCTATCCACAAAGGATATCTACAATTCGGTCAGCTTCTCCATCGCCTCTCCTAGAAGCTAAATGCCTGATCTCCTACTAAGATCATTTGTTACAACGTTCCCCTTCCTAGGATTATAGACTATCTCAATGTCATAGTCTTGGAGGAACTCAAGCCAACGCCGCTGTCTCAAGTTCAGGTCTTTCTGCGAGAAGATGTACCTAAGACTCTGGTGGTCAGAGTAGAATATAAAGTGTTCGCCCATAAGATAGTGTCATCACATCTTCAAGGCGAAGAACACTGCTACTAACTCCAGGTCATGGGTAGCATAGTTCTGCTCATGTTGTCTCAACTGCCGAGAACCATATGCGATCATTTCTCGCTCCTGCATCATGACCCACTAGATTCTGGTCCCTGATGCGTTGCAGTAAACTACGTACCCAACGCCCTCCTCTGGAAGCCTCAAGATGGGGGCACTAGTCAACCTCTGTCTTAGCTCCTGGAAGCTCTGATGTCATCTCTCTGACCACACGAAGGGTTTCCCCTTCTTCATCAATGTTGAAAGCGGTGCTACAACTCTGGAGAAGTCTGGAAAAAATCTCCTATTGTACCCATCCAGTCTTAGAAAACTACGTACCTACATCACACTAGTAGGTGGATCCCAAGCAAGTACTGCCTCAATCTTCACTGGATCCACTGCAACTCCAGCCTCCGAGATGACATGTCCCATGAAGTGAACCTCTCGGATCCAGAACTGGCACTTCAAGAGCTTACCATAAAGATGGTTCTCTCAGAGTGTGTCCAGTACTAACCACAAATGGTAGGCATGCTCCTCATCAGTAGTCGAGAAGATCAGTATGTCGTCGATGAAGACTATGAAAAAGCGATTGAGGTAAGGCTGGAAGATCCTATTCATGAGACTCATGAACACTACTGGAGCATTGTTTATGCCGAAAGGAATAACCAAGAACTCGTAGTGTCCATACCGACACCTGAAGGCCATCTTCTGCACATCCTCATCTCGAACTCTGAGCTGGTGATATCCTGACCTAAGGTCTATCTTTGAGAACCATCGTGATCCCTTGAGCTGATCAAAGAAGTCATCAATCTTCAGGAGTGGGTACATGTTCTTCATAGTCACCTGGTTCAGGAAACGGTAGTCAACACACAGTCGTAAGCTCCTATCTTCCTTCTTGGCGAACAAAATCAGAGATACCCAGGGTGAAACACTCGGTCAGATAAATCTCTTCCCCTGCAAGTCCTCCATCTATACTTGCATCTCACAAAGCTCAGCAGAAGCCATCCAATATGATGTAGTAGATATCAGTGTCATCCCAGATTACAGTTCAATGTAGAAGTCCACCTCTCTACGAGGAGGTAGTCCTAAAACATCATCAGGGAAAACATCTGCGTACTGATCTACCACAACAGGAAAACTCGGACTCCGCACATCAACCGATCCGAGAATGAGGCTAGCCAACTAATGTGTGATCGGATGCCCCCTCCTCTGGATAAGTCCATCCTGTACTTCAAAATCTTCCTTCTTGTCGATGAAGGTAAACCTCATCCCATCATCGTGGATACACCGCACTTTCCGCCTAATACAGTCAATATGTGCATGAGCTGTGGATAACCATTCCATAACCAAGATGATGTCGTAAGGCCTCGACCCCACTACAAGGAGATCCCAGCCAAAGCTCTCACCTCCTAGAGTAAGCTCACACTGCCGGCACCGGTGCATAATCGTCGAGTCTACTCCCGTAGGAGCCTCTAGTCGTAAGGATCGAGCCAACAACTCTGTTGGAATCTCTGAGCTCCAAATGAGGCTAGTGGAAAAAAAAAGAATGACTCTCACCTGTGTCTATAAGTACGGTATCAAGGGTAGAGTAGACACAGATAGTACCTCAAATCATCTCAGGTGCACCGTGGTCCTAGGCCTCGACTGCCTGGAGATGAGACCGCCCCTGTCTGCCTGCTCCCTGTGGTCAAGGTGGACCTCCTTGTGGTGGCGGTGGTAGGTCCTCGAAACGTTGTCCACCACCTGCTTCTCGAACATCTCCTCTGCCATGTCTGCCTGCTCCCGGCATACCACCATGGTCGAACCTATGCCTCTTCCTGGGAGGTCCCTCTACTATCTTCTACTCATCTGCATGGTGGGTCGGGTAGTCTCGATCCATGTGACCCTGCCCGCCGCATGCATAGCATTTCCTGCCCCTCATATGGATGGCTCTGTCTCGTGTGCCCCTCACAACCGAACCTATATCCTGGGGTCTCCCACGTAATGTCCTAGTTCACTTGGACCTATGCGACATTTGTCTACTATCGACTATAGAAGACTTCGCTACGTGATTCCCTGTAGTGGGTCTCGCTGCTAGTGTTTTCTCATTAAGAAAACTCTCTACAAGAAGGGCTCGCTCCAACACCCCCACCTGCGTCGAGATGTTGAGGGAGATCATCGAATCCCTGATCTCATGCCCAAGTCCCTACTCGAAGGTCTGGGCCCTGAAGAATGGGTATCGTACCATATCCGTGGAGTAGCGTGAGAGGTCAGTGAACCTCGCTGAGTACTGATCGACTATCATGTTTCCCTACTGCAGATGAAGTAACTCCTAAATCTGCACCCCACAAAGGGTGGCTGGAACAAACTCTGACCGGAAGTGACTCTCAAAGTCTTCCCAGAGTAGTGATGCCTTGTCATGCACCTAGAGCATCAGGCTCCACAATATTCCTACTACTGCATGCAGGAGACTCACGGCAAGGATCACCATGAGGTCAGCTGGTGTCCCTACCAATCTGAAAACACACACAACAGCCTCCAGCCAATCCTTAGGTGCTTGTGGGTCTGTCTCTCCCTGGAACCTGGGCGGCTTTAGGCATTGGAACTCGTGCAATGCACTCAGACGGCGTGCACTCTCTACTGCTGGAGCTGGTGGTATTGGTGGCCCAGTGGGTAGTGGTACTACTAGTACCTCCGTTGTGATGGGGCTCTGCACCGAGTCCACGTTGCTCGGTGGTCTACTATCTCATACGAAACTCAGAACCCTAGCTGGCTACCTTCGTGGGGACATCCTAAAAAGAAACAGGTGTACCACAGTCAAAACATTATACCTGTGGAGCTGACTCAAAGTAATCACGAAGAAAAATTTTCAAAGGAAACACACACTCAATAAGTGTTTTCGTGCACTGAGTCTGAAATCAGAGGTCAGAGTACTAGTGTATGGATACGTTGGTCCTCGCACCAACCCCAGTTTCCCTAAACTGATAACCACACCCCAAACACTTAACACTATTTCCATTAAAAGAATCAGAGTCCGCGTTATAAAGTAGAACTGACTCCTCTGATACCAATTTGTCACGACCCGTCCTTGGGAACCATGCTGTGACTACCCCACATCCGCCTTCCATAGGCCATGGGATAGTGAATAGAATCAAAGGATAATCCCTAATAAAAAGGGAAGGCATTGCCTTTAAACCTGTAACTCACATAGTCTAAACACAATCTGTAGAAGCAACAAGTACTAAAATAGAAAAGAGAAGTGTGTTGAAAGTAAGTGGTCCAATATACAAACCCAACTGAACAACAAGTACAAGTAAAATTAAAAAGGGAAAACAGCTCATGGATCGTCCACCGTGGATTCCTACCTGAAGGGTAGGTACGGATCTCGAAAAACTCATCCCTAAGGTACGTCCTGTCTAGTCCAACTCTGAGCAGCCTCCCATCCATCACTTTCAGCCTCGATCACTGCTGATCATCAACTATACAGAACACAAAAAAGTGCGGGCGATGCCTATGCAGGGGTTTGTATCACAATACTCAGTAGGGGACCCTGAGACCCTCGAAGGTATCCTAGAATCCAATAAGGATAAACCACAGTAGTAAGATACAATCATGAAGTATCAACCATCCCTAATTACGTATATTCCCATACATATACCTAAGTTACCAAACACAATCTGTCTCCAACACTTGAGCCCAAGCACAACCCATTCCACAAAGGAAGTAAAGTAAATCACCTCGATGATAATTATTAAAAGTCAAGACTCAACTTACAAAGGTATAAAACACATGAAGATGAATAGATATGATTATATTTAGCCTCTGAATCATCTCCTCTGTCGAACCCACGTAGGATCCTGGTACAGAATTCGTCACAATCGAATCCACAGAGGATCCAGGTACAGAAGTCACCGTTGTCGAACCCACGGAGGATCTTGGTATAGAATTCAACTTTGTCGAACCCATGGAGGATATCAATACAGAAGCATCACTGTCAAACCCACAGAGGATCCTGGTACAGTATCATCACTATTGAACCCACAGAGGATCCTATCATCTCAGTCGCAGCTAGCCCTAGGGTTCCCGCACACAGCACGCTTGATTCAGGGAGGGTCCGCTCCTCGAGCCAAGTGTCGATAGATAAACTACTAAAAATTATCAATTTGACATATCTCTTAGTTCTTTATCATCATAAGGAACCCAACGCGATAGAGGTCACGTCAATCGGATGCCTGGTCTGTGAGTTATTGGCATTTCCCTTCTCGGGGCCTGGTTGGTTTTTAGGCTCAAACCAACCCGAACATACCCCAGCTACGACCGAACCTCAAGTGGAGCATGCCAAAAGAATCATCTCACTCCAAGAATTCCATAGTTACAGATAGTTCATCGATCAGACACTCGTAGCCCAAGATGCGGGCTAAAAGGTGTAAATGGTCATAGCAGGTCCGGGTCCAGTCCGACCCAGTCGGACCGACCTGACCCGACCTGGTCCGAACCAGGGTTTGACCCAGTCTGCGAGTGCGGCCTGACCTGAGTGGTCGGCCCGGCCCGAAGGCACGGCCCGGTCCATGGTGGCCCGGCCGAAGGGTGGCCCGGCCCATGGCATCCCGGCACGTGGCGTCCCGACCGTGGTGGCCTGTCCATGGCGGCCCGACCCATGGAGTCTTTGCAAAAGGGTGGCCCAGCCGTGGCGGCCAAGCCGATGGGTGACCCGGCCGAAGGGCGGCCCTGCCGTGGCGGCCCCGCCAGCCACATGAGGGAGGGGGGTGCCCCCCCCCCTGATTCGTCGAACATAACTCGCGTATTGCGCCCATTCAGAAGTTGTGGGACCCAGGTGGTCCCGATTGTCTAGCTCCACGGCAGTCGGCCCAGCCGACCTCATCCACAGGGCGATGGCACCGTGGTCCTCCTACCCTCCACAAAGCGCAACGGCGTCGCGCCACCACCGCAAGGGCCCGACCTGGCCGCGGCCTTCACCTCCACCGTGCGGCACGACGGCACCACACTTCTCCAATCATCACGGCCCTCCCGGCCGCATGTCCTCTACGGTGTGGCGCCACGGCGCCGCACCCCTTTGTCGTGGCCCACCCTGGCCGTGGTTCTGCACCTCCGGCGCGGTGCTGTGCGATGGCACCGCACCTCCTTCATCCGTCGCGGCCCTCCCGGCCGCGGTTCTTCTCCGGCGCAGTGCGATTGCATCACGCCCTTCTGGATCCGCCTCCGATGTCAACCAAACAAGAATCAAAGGAGGGACGTCAGGCCGTGTTTGTTCGGCCTGCGCCCTCCGCATTAGGTGATAACAATTGGCCAACATCGAACCATAATAAATGAATAGGAACAAGGATTTAACTTAATCCAAATAAACCCATACCTTGTTTCGATGAAAGTTGTTGAAGGGGCGGGAAAAGAATTTGAAGACGTCGTCGTACCTTGCGCCCATCACATGCCGTCGATTCCAGGCTCGAGCGTCGTCATCATTCTTCATCAGAGACGATATCGTTCTTCGTTCGAGAGGATTTCATTCTTCATTGGAGATGGTGTCATTCTCCAGGAATCTCCCAAGTCCTCTCAAAGTTCCACCCCCAAATGAAAGTTGCCAATAAACAAAATAAAATAATAGGCTTCTCTATTATTTTATTTTTGGAAAGAATTTGAAAAGATTAAAATTAAATCAAGTTACTTCACATAATTAATCGGTGATGTTGTCTTAATTAATTTGGGGGAGGAAGGTGAAGAATTCAAATAAAGTAGGGGGAGGTGAAGAGTTCCAATTAATGAAGAGGGGTGTCAAATTAATAATGGAGAGTTAATGGGGGCTAATGGGGGTATGAATCTCATGTGGACCCCACTACATAATATCCTCCCATGGGAGGTTATGCCCAGCTGGGCCCCACCTCCAACCTCCCCTTGGAGGATTAAACCACCACTCAAATACAAATATGCTACACATATTTTTATTTAATTTATTTAGAAACCCGAAAAATTAAATTCCAATCTCGATAAAACGCAACTGCGGTAAAGGTCTCCTTAAGTGAATACTGGCACTGTGAGTTAAACGGTTCCCTCAAATATCAATTCTGAGCACCAGTTCAAAAGATATAAAATCTTGAATGTAATTCTTCTGAACATACCTAAACAAAACTTCAGAAATTGATTCCGGGCACACCGGGCCTCGGAATCAAGTGCCTTCAGAAACTGCGGACTCATAAAATTCCCATGTATTAAAAAAAATATTCCACGGAAATTATGAGTCTTTACATTATCACATGTTTTAATACATCCATTGTTTATTTATTTATCATTCCCAAATTAATTCATTTATATGATTGATAAATTATGAATAGATGTATTATTTACTTTAAAGAGTTAAATTTTTTCTCTAAATCATTATACAAGCATTTATAAAGTTACATGCTTGGTGTAATAAATGATTTAGTTTTTTTCTACCATGAAATTGGATTGTATCAGGTTATAAGATTGAATTAAAAGGTTAATTATAGTTTATACACATTTTTTATTAGAGTTATTATGGAATTAAGATCTCAATTGAGTAAATTATACTTATTTATTGGGACATTTTGTTAGATTAATCACTGGCCTGGAGGCTTATACCTTTTTTAGAAAATTAGAGGTTGGTTATATATTACTTGAAGCTTAATACTATGTGGATTATTTATTTTATAATATTCTAATCCATTATATGAAAATGTTTCATGTTTCTTTTTTACGGGATGAATTTGGATATATATATGAATATGGTTTATTTTTTTTGGGTTCGAAATAGAAGCTATTAGTTTTGTAAAGAGTTACACATTAACAAGTATTGAATTTATGGATTTTGTGGAAGGAATAAGATTCTAAACTGAAACATTTTAATATTTAAAACATGTAAATGTAAAAAATTAAAATAAGATAGTGAGAATTAAATCCCCTCTATAATACTGTGTTTCAAATTCCTAAAAAATTAACAATGTTCAATACCTCAACCATTTAGTATGGGTGAACCTAACCATTAGTTTTCCATTGATTATATTTTATAAGGAAAACAAGTTATGAGGTGACCATAACCATTAGGTGACTTATTATTGGCATATTCTTTGGGTTACACTTAGTTGGGAAACACTAAATATTAGGATAATAAATTTATTTAAGTCTAGATAATCCATATATTGGATTGGGTAAAGAGTTATCCATTAAATTATCCAATATTCGTATATAGTAATATTGAATTTATTTTTTACCAAATTTAGTCATGGATTATTTACATGATTAATTAAAGTATTTCATGATAAAATATGGATTTTTTTACCATGAATGAATATCATGTATTTAAAAGGTGTCATAATTTTAGTGGGATAAAATTTAATAAAATATGTAACACCCCAAACTTCCATGGTACGCTCCTCTTTGAATAATAGAGCAGCGTGTGTTGTACGCAACCTCGAGTTCTAACACACCGCGACCAATAAAAGTAGCAGTTATGAATAGTAATAACAACTTTTTGAAATTATATATATATTTTACATTTCAAAATGGACTTCATTTTTGGATTCCTAATATCGAAATTAGCCTATGTTGAAAATTTGGTATTTTTCTGAGAACTTCCAATTTTTTATGAATAGTGAAAAATACTTAAAAACAACTTTTTTAATAAAAATAATTTATAGTGATAACTTATACTATTGAGTTGTTTTAAATTATAATTAGAATATATTTTTACTATTTTATCCAATGGTGGTCATTAGAATTAATTTAACATTGAAATTGGACATAAACAATTGTCAATCTTTTGATATATATTGTTTCTAAAAAACACACTATTTGTTGTGACAGCGGGAATTAATTATGAAATTAATTAATTCAACTTATATGTTTGGAATTTTGTAAAATAGACATCATTTTTGGATTCGGAATATCAATTATAGCTTAGGGTGAAATTTTGGCATTGTTCTGAAAAACTTCAATTTTTGATGAATAGTGAAACCACTAAGTGGTAGTTAAAAAACAGATTTTTCGTTTAAATGAAACATTACCACTTTTGTGATTTTATTTTCAGAAATCCGACATACATGGTTTTCATTAGAAAGTAAAATGTGGTTCAATGGGATGAAAATAATTTTTTTGGTGAATAGTAACTTTTAAGTTTAATTAATCGCGATTAAAGGTAATTTGTGAAATTTAAGGTAAAAATGGTATTATAAAAATATGAAATGACCTTTACACTTGTCCTACCCCTATTGGATGAGTCATGGCCGACCAAGAAAATCCATGGAGCCACTTTGGTTGGAAAATGACATAAATAACTTTTATTTAAAGTTAAAATAAAAATGTCACAAACATAAGTTGTTTTACTAAAACAATTTTTAAATGGGGTTATAAAAGTCATATTTTTGACTATAAATATTCATTAGAAATATAAAAATATTTCCTACATCATGATATTTTTTTTATAATTTTTAGACATTAAATAAATTAAATTATTTATGACACCATGATGATGCAGCGATTACCTCATTAATTAACGATTTAAATAAAATGAAAAGATAATGTAAAATACAAGGATTACACTTGTCAAAAACCTATTGGATGAGTAGATTTAGAACCCTTATCACCTTATCCTAGAATTATACAAGTGTGGGACCTTTAGAATCCGAAAAAGCATTGTATAATAAAATAACATTTCATTACTTTCCAAAAGTGCCCCTCCTCTCCACTTATAAAAGGCCCCCACCACTCCCACCTTATTCACACTTTCAAGCCATTTGTCTCGGACAACCTCTGCCCAAATACTCTTCCAACTTCCCTCCCTTACTCTTAGAAGCCTCACTTTGGGCAGAAGTCTTCCCAAGGAAGCCTTTGGCTCAAATCAAAAAGAGTTACCCGATTTTAAGGTAATGTCTTCTCTTGTGTTCTTTTATTTTATTTTTCTTCTCCAACCACCTAAACTCTTTTTATTCATTTATTTTGTAACAACACCAGTATCCTCAATATACTAGGATTTTTTTATAATAAGTATTCGAGCTACACTTACACACACCTACATCGAATGGTTAAAGAACATACTGTTTCTATGGATGGCGAATTTATGCCTCATGAAATGATGATTGTTCAACACTGATATAACACCTTCAAAGGTGGACATTAAGATGTCACTATATTTATATATGATATATAATATGTTTATGTTTTACTTAAGCTTCTGTATTTTTCATTTATGGCATACCTTTATGATTTACATTATGGGTAAACGCGATATTTTCATTTTAGGAAGTGCGGACTACCGCCCCCTCAAAGTGATTTGAATCGTTAATACCATATGTGGGATGTATAAAGGATGAAGTAAATGGTATTATACAATATATTATACTGGAATTATATTATACCTTTATATCATTATGATTTCATTCCATTAAATATGAAATAGAAATGAAAGTAGCGTTCATGCGTACGTACGACTTACCGTCTCCATGAACGGTGCATTTCATTTCTTACCTCTAAATGTTATGTAATATTATGAATGAATGTATATACTGGATATATATAAGATATATGATATATATATCATTAATATAATTCTGGATATAATGGATATTTCACCACATGAACAACTTTTAATTATAAGAAGTTTATTTTTTTTACTCAAGTACCAAAGATCGACAAAACGACTGTTATTAACTTAAATAATTATATAATGTTCATAACATGGTAATAAGTGATATAAAAGGAATAAAAAAACTTGAAAAAGTTTCTTAAGCAATTATAAATTAACTCTAGTTTATTATTCAGGAGTTTAACGAACGGTCGAGTCAAGACAGGATGCAAGGTAAGGGAATTTCTTAACCCAATTTCCATTCTTTGGGTTAATCTCCTACTTTAAAATTAGGTTATGATATTATTATGTAATATCTTGTATTTGTACTTTATTTATCTGTACTTAGAGTGAATACACATAATAGATCTATTTTATTTTAAAAATGATCTTTGTAAGGACTTCGTCTCAATATCCTTTCATTGAGGCATATTTGGTTTTATACACAACTTTCTTTTATACGGTGTATAAACCCCTTTTACTTTTACGTTTATTCAAAAGGAATTTTTTTTATACGAAGCGTTTTACTAAACGACAAAAAGGAATGTTTTTCTTGTCGTACGTATGTGGCGACAATGACTTCTCCGCCGCCGTGACCATTATTTGAGTTTCGGCTTCCTCTACAAGCCATAACTTTTTTTTAATGAAAAATAAATACAAAGTTTTAACTTTCTTTTATTTTGGTATTGAAAATGGCTTTGAAAGTGTTTTTATTATATCAATGTGTTGTATTGATATCTTGTGATTGAAATTTGGAAATGTTATGTTTCCTTTATGCATGTTTTATGTGATACGATTATGTTATGGTTTATGATATGTTTAAACCTATTCATATGAGGAATGCATTGGACTTAATAAGTGACGGGTGGATCCCGCTACAGCTCCTCGATGCATCGGTAGGTCTCATGAGAAAAACTAGTGTCTTGGCACAAAGCCTTGACAAAATCTTATTTTTGGTCTTGGCACGAGGCCTTGACTACGTGGTTATGATAGTATAGCATTATGCATTCCATCATTATGAAAGTGGTTATTGATATTTCATGTGATTATTCGACCAGTAGAATATCCATGTGAAGAAGTAAATGGGATTATATCTTTTTACTTTTTCCATATTATGTTGAAGTTCAAGTTTAAAAGGCTTTTGTTTTAGTTATACATTTCCATAAATGTTTATGTTTATTCATGAAAGCTTCCACTATATTGTTATCCTTACTGAGCATCTGAGCTCACCCCTTTCAATGTTTTAATATTATCCAGGATGTGAAGAAGTATTTTATGAATGACCTGCAGGGATAGTCAGAAGAGGATATGAGTGTGGACTATGGAGACTTTTTTAATGTAGTTTTTCACTTTATGATGTAATGTACGTTTATGAATGTATCTAGTGTTTCCAAGGCTACTAAAATAATCGGCCTTTCGAGACTTGATCTTTTGTGATCATGCCAATGTTACGAAGTAATGCACCGACTCTGGGTAACTGGGGTCGGGCGTTACAGTTGGTATCAGAGGCAGTTTAGTACTAACCTTGGAAGCTAGATTTAGATAAAATCTGATTAGAGCACATAGCCCAAAGATAAACTTTGAGGATTATTATAGAAGAACTTCCTAGAATTTTGGTATTATAGAGATGTTGTGAGTTTTTCGAGCAATACATCCATGTCTGGATACGAGCAGGTAGAGGTGGCTCTGGCACAGATGTACCTAGGGGTAAAACCCGAAAACACCGCTTTGAGCTAGACTCGAACGGGAACTGGTGCACGACAACAGGCCTTACTGCACTCTTGGTTACGACACTCCAGGGGGATATGCTTAGGATAATTATCATTTTCTTTACAAACCACTATGAAGTGTTATGAGTATATACTTCCTCAAAGAAAACATTTTTATGGATTATATCCATAAATAGTTCAATTTATGTTAAGTATTTTACAAGTATGGAATTATGTATTTTGATTCATAAACTAATCTAGTTTATGCCATTGTTTAGAAATGGCGCCTAGTGGAAGGAATGGAAACTGTATCAATGCATGCACTCCGTGTAGGGATTCCCCTCCTGCTCAAGATAATTATTGTGGATTTGGAGATACAACTAGTGCTGATCAACTTATTACCATACTAGGACAACTCACTCAGGTTATGAATAATAACCTTACTTGTATAGAGCACCCTGATCCGCAACGTGGAGGATCAATGTTAGACCGCTTCATGAGGCAACAACCACCAACATTTAATGGGGGTACAAATCCATTAGTAGTTGAGCAATGGATAAACTCCTTAGAGAAAATATTCCACACCTTGGGGAGTAGTGAAAGGAAAAAGGTTATCATGGCAGTTTACCGCCTCACTGGAGATGCTGATCAATGGTGGTCATTGATTTGAAACACAAATGAAGATGATGACTTATCGAATATGGAATGGAGGGAGTTCAAAGAGATTTTCTTAGAAAAATACTTTCCTCATGACCATCGAGCAGATATGGAAAGGCAATTTCTGAGTCTGAGGAAGAAGGAGGATGAGAATGTAGCAAAGTATGAGGCTAACTTTACAAGGTTAGCGAGGCATGCTGCAGATTATATACGTAACCCAAGAGGTAAGATTGATCGTTTCGTTTATGGGTAAAAACCATTTCTCCGTCGAGCATTAGTCTCACAAACCTTCTCGTCGTACGAAGATATTTTATCATGTGCTATCAAGACAGAAAAGGAATTCTCTAAGTCTTATGACAACAAAGTAAAGCAAGAGAAGAAGAGAACGGTGGAACAAGAGACGGATAAAGGGAAAAAGGGAAAGAAGGATTTTCCATTATGTGATAATTGTGGGAAGAATCACCGCGGTGCTTGCCTAAATGGAATGGGAGTTTGTTATAAATGTAGAGAAAAAGGTCACCAGGCTCGTGATTGCAAGGGAATGAAAGAGGCTATCAATGTTGAATTCTATAATTGTAGGGAAATGGGGAATTATGCAAATGAATGTCCTAAGCGTCAGGGAAACATACCTCAGAAAATTCCAAGGGATCAAGGACAATATTATTTTGTTACTACAGTTGAAGTGGAATAATTAATGTATTGCTGCTTTTGGAAACAAGGATTATATTCTGGTTATAAGAATAATGTGATATATATAAGGATTGTACTTCAGTACTTGTTTTTTCATTAAGTTTTTAATATGATTAAGGTAATAATATTTTAAGTTTGTGAAAATAAGAGAAACTTTACTTTCTTTGGGGAATCTGATGTTACAATTGATTTTGGAATTTTGAGACCTTTTAGAAAAAGTCTGGACAGAGGTATTTTGGATAACTATAAAGGTTGCGATGGATTAATTTGAACTTTCAATAGTATTGTTTAAGGTTAAAACATTTCTGAAGATTATTTTTGGAATATTATAATACTATTGTTTTAGGAAAAGGACAACCTGTAGGGTGGGGCATAACCCGTCGCGTCGGACAATGCTTCAAGAATCGAACACACAACCATAGTGCGATAGGCCTTTATGACCTACCACTAGCCTATAGGAAGTCCCTGGTTATTAAAAAATAGTTTTCGTAATCTAAGTGGTATGTGTTAATATTTTTAACCTTGTACGATTAGTATAAATATAATATTTTTGAGTTCTATTATCTTTTTGAGTGAAAGATGAGTTTGTGGTAGAAATTAGTTGAAGGTTGAAACTCTACTTGTCAAGAATAAATATATATATACCTATATCTTATTCTATGAATAAATTAATTATTTAACTTTAGTAAATGGATATTAAAACAAAAAATTTGTTATCCTAATACCATATGTCTTGTTAAACTGATGATATTTTAAATCAACATAGATTGAAGGCTTTGAGGCTCTAAATTTGAAACTTGTTTGTGATTGATGACCTCAATAACTCCCTACAAATATTTACGTTTTTTCTCCAATTATATGTCTCTAATTGCCACCAATGTTCTCCTAATCGAGATCATAATTGGGTGGTGACTTTTTCATTTCCCTTTCCCTCTTATTAAGGCTAAATTTTATTAACCTTATTTCCGATGTGGGTTTTCCACAAAGGTATTTTCTATTTTCAACCTTTTATTTTCAAAGAAAAATTTCAAATTGTGAGGACGCAATTTATTGAAGGAGGGGATAATGTAACACCCCAAGCTTCCATGGAACGCTCCTCTTTGAATAATAGAGCAGCGCGTGTTGTACGCAACCTCGAGTTCTAACACACCACGACCAATAAAAGTAGCGGTTATGAATAGTAATAACCACTTTTTGAAATTATATATATTTTACATTTCAAAATGGACTTCATTTTTGGATTCGTAATATCGAAATTAGCCTATGTTGAAAATTTGGTATTTTTCTGAGAACTTCTAATTTTTTATGAATAGTGAAAAATACTTAAAAACAACTTTTTAAATCAAAATAATTTATAGTGATAACTTATACTATTGAGTGGTTTTAAAATATAATTAGAATATATTTTTACTATTTTATCCAATGGTGGTCATTATAATTAATTTAACATTGAAATTGGACATAAACAATTGTCAATCTTTTGATATATATTATTTCTAAAAAACACACTATTTGTTGTGACAGCGGGAATTAATTATGAAATTAATTAATGCAAGTTATATGTTTGGAATTTTTTAAAATAGACATCATTTTTGGATTCGGAATATCAATTATAGCTTAGGGTGAAATTTTGGCATTGTTCTGAAAAACTTCAATTTTTTATGAATAATGAAACCACTAAGTGGTAGTTAAAAAACAGATTTTTCGTTTAAATGAAACATTACCACTTCTGTGATTTGATTTTCAAAAATCCTACATACATGGTTGTCATTAGGAAGTAAAATTTGGTTCAATGGGATGAAAATAATTTTTTTGGTGAATAGTAACTTTTAAGTTTAATTAATCGCGATTAAAGGTAATTTGTGAAAATTAAGGTAAAATGGTATTATAAAAATATGAAATGACCTTTACACATGTCCTAACCCTATTGGATGAGTCATGGTCGACCAAGGAAATCCATGGGTCAACTTGGGGACCCCATGGAGCCACTTTGGTTGGAAAATGACATAAATAACTTTTATTTAAAGTTAAAATAAAAATGTCACAAACATAAGTTGTTTTACTAAAAAAAATTTAAATGGGGTTTTAAAAGTCATATTTTTTACTATAAATATTCATTAGAAATATAAAAATATTTCCTACATCAGGATATTTTTTTTCTAATTTTTAGACATTAAATAAATTAAATTATTTATGACACCATGATGATGCAGCGATTACCTCATTAATTAACGATTTAAATAAAATGAAAAGATAATGTAAAATAAAAGGATTAAACTTGTCCAAAACCTATTGGATGAGTAAATTTCTAACCCTTATCACCTTATACTCGAATTATACAAGTTTGGGACCTTTAGAATCCGAAAAAACATTGTATAATAAAATAACATTTCATTACTTTCCAAAAGTTCCCCTCCTCTCCACTTATAAAAGGCCCCCACCACTCCCACCTTATTCACACTTTCAAGCCATTTGGCTCAGCCAAACTCTGCCCAAATACTCTCCCAACTTCCCTCCCTTACTCTTAAAAGACTCACTTTGGGCAGAAGTCTTCCCAAGGAAGCCTTTGGCTCAAATCAAAAAGAGTTACCCGATTTTAAGGAAATGTCTTCTCTTGTGTTCTTTTATTTTATTTTTCTTCTCCAACCCCATAAACTCTTTTTATTAATTTCTTTTGTAACAAAACCAGTATCCTAAATATACTAGGATTTTGTTATAATAATTATTCTAGCTACACTTACACACACCTACATCTAATGGTTAAAGAACATACTGTTTCTGTGGATGGCGAATTTCTGCCTCATGAAACGATGATTGTTCAACACTCATATAACACCTTCAAAGGTGGCCATTAAGATGTCACTATATTTATATATGATATATAATATGTTTATGTTTTACTTAAGCTTCTATATTTCTCATTTATGGCATACCTTTATGATTTCCATTATGGGTAAACGCGATATTTTCATTTTAGGAAGTGCGGACTACCGCCCCCTCAAAGTGATTTGAATCGTTAATACCATATGTGGGATGTATAAATGATGAATTAAATGGTATTATACACTATATTATACTGGAATTATATTATACCTTTATATCATTATGATTTCATTCCATTAAATACTAAATAGAAATGAAAGTAGCGTTCATGCGTACGTACGGCTTACCGTCTCCATGAACGGTGCATTTCATTTCTTACCTCTAAATGTTATGTAATATTACGAATGAATGTATATAGTGGATATATATGAGATATATGATATCTATATCATGAATATAATTCTGGATATAATGGATATTTCACCACATGAACAACTTTTAATTATAAGAAGTTTATTTTTTTTACTCAAGTACCAAAGATCGAAAAAACGACTGTTATTAACATAAATAATTAT
The DNA here is from genome assembly GCA_963277665.1 of Viscum album. NCBI lineage: Eukaryota > Viridiplantae > Streptophyta > Magnoliopsida > Santalales > Viscaceae > Viscum > Viscum album. Next base: position 204,755,655 of record OY728121.1, read on the forward strand.
ATAATGTTCATAACATGGTAATAAGTGATATAAAAGGAATAAAAAACTTGAAAAAGTTTCTTAAGCAATTATAAATTAACTCTAGTTTATTATTCAAGAGTTTAACGAATGGTCGAGTCAAGACAGGACGCAAGGTAAGGGAATTTCTTAACCCAATTTCCATTCTTTGGGTTAATCTCCTACTTTCAAATTATGTTATGATATTATTATGTCATATCTTGTATTTGTACTTTCTTTATGTGTACTTATAATGAATACACATAATAGATCTATTTTATTTTAAAAATGATCTTTGTAAGGACTTCGTCTCAATCTCCTTTCATTGAGGCATATTTGGTTTTATACACAACTTTCTTTTATACGGTGTATAAACCCCATTGACTTTTACGTTTATTCAATAGGAATTTTTTTTATACGAAGCATTTTACTAAATGACAAAAAGGAATGTTTTTCTTGCCGTACGTATGTGGCGACAACGACTTCTCCGCCACCGTGACCATTATTTGAGTTTCGGCTTCCTCTACAAGCCACAACTTTTTTTAATGAAAAATAAATACAAAGTTTTAACTTTCTTTTATGTTGGTATTGAAAATGGTTTTGAAAGTTTTTTTATTATATCAATGTGTTGTATTGATATCTTGTGATTGAAATGTGGAAATTTTATGTTTCCTTTATGCATGTTTTATGTGATACGATTATGTTATGGTTTATGATATGTTTAAACCTATTCATATGAGGAATGCATTAGACTTAATAAGTGACGGGTGGAGCCCGCTACAGCTCCTCGATGCATCGGTAGGTCTCATGAGACAAACTAGTGTCTTGGAACGAGGCCTTGACAAAATCTTATTTGTGTTCTTGGCACGAGGCCTTGACTACGTGGTTATGATAGTCTGGAATTATGCATTCCATCATTATGAAAGTGGTTATTGATATTGCATGTGATTATTCAACCAGTAGAATATCCATGTGAAGAAGTAAATGGAATTATCTCTTTTTACTTTTTCCATATTATGTTGAAGTTCAAGTTTAAAAGGCTTTTGTATTAGGTATACATTGCCATAAATGTTTATATTTATTTATGAAAGCTTCCACTATATTGTTATCCTTATTGAGCATCTGAGCTCACCCCTTTCAATGTTTTAATATTATCCAGTATGTGAAGAAGTATTTTATGAATGACCTGGAAGGATAGTCAGAAGAGGATATGAGTGTGGACTATGGAGACTTTTTTAATGTAGTTTTTCACTTTATGATGTAATGTACTTTTATGAATGTATCTAGTGTTTCTAAGGCTACTAAACTAATCGGTATTTCGAGACTTGATCTTTTGTGATCATGCCAATGTTACGAAGTAATGCACCGACTCTAGGTAACTGGGGTCGGGGCGTTACAGTTGGTATCAGAGGCAGTTTAGTACTAACCTTGGAAGCTAGATTTAGATAAACTCTGATTACAGCACATAGCCCAAAGATAGACTTTTAGGATTAGTATAGAAGAACTTCCTAGAATTTTGGTATTATAGAGATGTTGTGAGTTTTCCAAGCAATACATCCCTGTCTGGATACGAGCAGGTAGAGGTGGCTCTGGCACAGATGTACCTAGGGGTAAAACCCGAAAACACCGCTTTGAGCTAGACTCAAACGGGAACTGGTGCACGACAACAGGCCTTGCTGCACTCTTGGTTACGACACTCCCGGGAGATATGCTTAGGATAATTATCATTTTCTTTACAAACCACTATGAAGGGTTATGAGTATATACTTCCTCAAAGAAAACATTTTTATGGATTATATCCATAAATAGTTCAATTTATGTTAAGTATTTTACAAGTATGGAATTATGTATTTTGATTCATAAACTAATCTAGTTTATGCCATTGTTTAGAAATGGCGCCTAGTGGAAGGAATGGAAACTGTATCATTGCACGCACTCCGTGTAGGGATTTCCCTCCTGCTCAAGATAATTATTGTGGAGTTGGAGTTACAACTGGTGCTGATCAACTTATTACCATACTGGGAAAACTCACTAAGGTTATGAATAATAACCTTACTTGTATGGAGTACCCTAATCCGCAACGTGGAGGATCAATGTTAGACCGCTTCATGAGGCAACAACCACCAACATTTAATGGGGGTACAAATCCATTTGTAGCTGAGCAATGGATAAACTCCTTAGAGAAAATATTCCACGTCTTGGAGAGTAGTGAAAGGGAAAAGGTTATCATGGAAGTTTACCGCCTCACGGGATATGCTGATCAATGGTGGTCATTGATTCGAAACACAAATGAAGATGATGACGTATCGAATATGGAATGGAGGGAGTTCAAAGAGCTTTTCTTAGAAAAATACTTTCCTCATGACCATCGAGCAGATATGGAAAGGCAATTTCTGAGTCTGAGGCAGAAGGAGGATGAGAATGTAGAAAAGTATGAGGCTAACTTTACAAGGTTAGAGAGGCATACTGCAGATTATATACGTAACCCAAGAGGTAATATTGATCGTTTCTTTGATGGGTTAAAACCATTTCTCTGTCGAGCATTATTCTCACAAACCTTCTCGTCGTACGAAGATATTGTCTCATGTGCTATCAAGACAGAAAAGGAATTCTCTAAGTCTTATGACAACAAAGTAAAGAAAGAGAAGAAGAGAACGGTGGAACAAGAGACGGATAAAGGGAAAAAGGAAAAGAAGGATTTTCCATTATGTGATAATTGTGGGAAGAATCACCCCGGTGCTTGCCTAAAGGGAATGGGAGTTTGTTATAAATGTGGAGAAAAAGGTCACCAGGCTCGTAATTGCAAGGGAAAGAAAGAGGCTATCAATGTTGAATGCTACAATTGTAGGGAAATGGGGCATTATGAAAATGAATGTCCTAAGCGTCAGGGAAACATACCTCAGAAAAGGCCAAGGGATCAAGGACAATCTTATGTTGTTACTAAAGTTGAAGTGGAATAATTAATGTATTGGTGATTTTGGAAACAAGGATTATATTCTGGTTATAAGAATAATGTGATATATATAAGGATTGTACTTCATTACTTGTTTTTTCATTAAGTTTTTAATATGATGAAGGTAATCATATTTTAATTATGTGACAATAAGATAAACTTTACTTTATTTGGGTAATCTGATGTTACAATTGATTTTGGAATTTTGAGACCTTTTAGAAAAAGTCTGGACAGAGGTATTTTGGATAACTATAAAGGTTCGGATGGATTAAGTTGAACTTTCAATAGTATTGTTTAAGGTTAAAACATTTCTGAAGATTATATTTGGAATATTATAATACTATAGTTTTAGGAAAAGGACAACCAGCAGGGTGGGGCATAAACCGTCGTGTCGGACAATGCTGCAGGAATCGAACCCACAACCATAGTGTGACAGGACTTTATGACCTACCACTAGCCTACAGGAAGTCCCTGGTTATTACAAAATAGTTTTCGTAATCTAAGTGGTATGTGTTAATATTTTGAACCTTGTACGATTATGATAAATATAATATTTTTGAGTTCTATTATCTTTTTGAGTGAAAGATGAGTTTGTGGTAGAAATTAGTTGAAGGTTGAAACTCTACTTGTCAAGCATAAATATATATATACCTATATATTATTCTATGAATAAATTAATTCTTAAACTTTAGTAAAGGGATATTAAAACAAAAAATGTGTTATCCTAATACCATATGTCTTGTTGAACTGATGATATTTTAAATCAACATAGATTGAAGGCTTTGAGGCTCTCAATTTGAAACTTGTTTGTGATTTATGACCTCAATAACTCCCTATAAATATTTACGTTTTTCCTCCAATTATATGTCGCTAATTGCCACCAATGTTCTCCTAATCGAGATCATAATTGGGTGGCGACTTTTTCATTTCACTTTCCCTCTTATTAAGGCTAAATTTTATTAACCTTATTTCTGATGTGGGTTTTCCACAAAAGTATTTTCTATTTTCAACCTTTTATTTTCAAAGAAAAATTTCAAATTACGAGGATGCAATTTATTGAAGGAGGGGATAATGTAACACCCCAAGCTTCCATGGTATGCTCCTCTTTGAATAATAGAGCAGCGTGTGTTGTACGCAACCTCGAGTTCTAACACACCACGACCAATAAAAGTAGTAGTTATGAATAGTAATAACCACTTTTTGAAATTATATATATTTTACATTTCAAAATGGACTTCATTTTTGGATTCGTAATATCGAAATTAGCCTATGTTGAAAATTTGGTATTTTTCTGAAAACTTCCAATTTTCTATGAATAGTGAAAAATACTTAAAAACAACTTTTTTAATCAAAATAATTTATAGTGATAACTTATACTATTTAGTGGTTTTAAAGTATAATTAGAATATATTTTTACTATTTTATCCAATGGTGGTCATTAGAATTAATTTAACACTGAAATTGGACATAAACAATTGTCAATCTTTTGATATATATTGTTTCTAAAAAACACGCTATTTGTTGTGACAGCAGGAATTAATTATGAAATTAATTAATGCAACTTATATGTTTGGAATTTTTTAAAATAGAAATCATTTTTGGATTCGGAATATCAATTATAGCTTAGGATGAAATTTTGGCATTGTTCTGAAAAACTTCAATTTTTGATGAATAGTGAAACCACTAAGTGGCAGTTAAAAAAGAGATTTTTCGTTTAAATGAAACATTACCACTTCTGTGATTTGATTTTCAAAAATACTACATACATGGTTGTCATTAGGAATTAAAATTTGGTTCAATGGGATGAAAATAATTTTTTTGGTGAATAGTAAATTTTAAGTTTAATTAATCGCGATTAAAGGTAATTAGTGAAATTTAAGGTAAAAATGGTATTATAAAAATATGAAATGATGTTTACACTTGTCCTACCCCTATTTGATGAGTCATTGCCGACCAAGACAATCCATGGGTCAACTTGGGGACCCCATGGAGCCACTTTGGTTGGAAAATGACATAAATAACTTTTATTTAAAGTTAAAATAAAAATGTCACAAACATATGTTGTTTTACTAAAAAAAATTAAATGGGGTTATACAAGTCATATTTTTGACTATAAATATTCATTAGAAATATAAAAATATTTCCTACATCATGATATTTTTTTTATAATTTTTAGACATTAAATAAATTAAATTATTTATGACACCACGATGATGCAGCGATTACCTCATTAATTAATGATTTAAATAAAATGAAAAGATAATGTAAAATACAAGGCTTAAACTTTTCAAAACCTATTGGATGAGTATATTTCTAACCCTTATCACCTTATCCTTGAATTATACAAGTGTGGGACCTTTAGAATCCGAAAAAGCATTGTATAATAAAATAACATTTCATTACTTTCCAAAAGTGCCCCTCCGCTCCACTTATAAAAGGCATCCACCACTCCCACCTTATTCACACTTTCAATCCATTTGGATCGGCCAACCTCTTCCCAAATACTCTCCCAACTTCCCTCCCTTACTCTTAGAAGCCTCACTTTGGGCAGAAGTCTTCCCAAGGAAGCCTTTGGCTCAAATCAAAAAGTGTTACCTGATTTTAAGGTAATGTCTTCTCTTATGTTCTTTTATTTTATTTTTTCTTCTCCAACCCCCTAAACTCTTTTTATTCATCTATTTTTTAAAAACACAAGTATCCTCAATATACTAGGATGTTGTTATAAGTAGTATTATAGATACACTTACACACACCTACATCTAATGGTTAAAGAACATACTGTTTCTGTGGATGGAGAATTTCTGCCTCACGAAACGATGATTGTTCAACACTCTTATAACACCTTCAAAGGTGGACATTAAGATGTCACTATATTTATATATGATATATAATATGTTTATGTTTTACTTAAGCTTCTTTATTTTTCATTTATGGCATACCTTTATGATTTCCATTATGGGTAAACGCGATATTTTCATTTTAGGAAGTGCGGACTACCGCCCCCTCAAAGTGATTTGAATCGTTAATACCATATGTGGGATGTATAAAGGATGAATTAAATGGTATTATACACTATATTATACTGGAATTATATTATACCTTTATATCATTATGATTTCATTCCATTAAATACGAAATAGAAATGAAAGTAGCGTTCGTGCGTACGTACGGCTTACCATCTCCATGAACGGTGCATTTCATTTCTTACCTCTAAATGTTATGTAATATTATGAATTAATGTATATACTGGATATATATGAGATATATGATATCTATATCATGAATATAATTCTGGATATAATGGATATTTCACCACATGAACAACTTTTAATTATAAGAAGTTTATTTTTTTTACTCAAGTACCAAAGATCGACAAAACGACCGTTATTAACTTAAATAATTATATAATGTTCATAACATGGTAATAAGTGATATAAAAGGAATAAAAAACTTGAAAAAGTTTCTTAAGAAATTATAAATTAACTCTAGTTTATTATTCATGAGGTTAACGAACGGTCGAGTCAAGACAGGACGCAAGGTAAGGGAATTTCTTAACCCAATTTCCATTCTTTGGGTTAATCTCCTACTTTCAAATTATGTTATGATATTATTATGTCATATCTTGTATTTGTACTTTCTTTATGTGTATTTATAGTGAATACACATAATAGATCTATTTTATTTTAAAAATGATATTTGTAAGGACTTCGTCTCAATCTCCTTTCATTGAGGCATATTTGGTTTTATACGCAACTTTCTTTTATACGGTGTATAAACCCATTTGACTTTTACATTTATTCAATATGAATTTTTTTTATACGAAGCATTTTACTAAACGACAAAAAGTAATGTTTTTCTTGCCGTACGTATGCGGTGACAACGACTTCTCCGCCTCCGTGACCATTATTTGAGTTTCGGCTTCCTCTACAAGCCATAACTTTTTTTTAATGAAAAATAAATACAAAGTTTTAACTTTCTTTTATTTTGGTATTGAAAATGGTTTTGAAAGTGTTTTTATTATATCAATGTGTTGTATTGATATCTTGTGATTGAAATGTGGAAATGTTATGTTTCCTTTATGCATGTTTTATGTGATACGATTATGTTATGGTTTATGATATGTTTAAACCTATTCATATGAGGAATGAATTGGACTTAATAAGTGACGGGTGGAGCTCGCTACAGCTCCACGATGCATCGTTAGGTCTCATGAGACCAACTAGTGTCTTGGCACGAGGCCTTGACAAAATCTTATTTGTGGTCTTGGAACGAGGCCTTGACTATGTGGTTATGATAGTCTGGCATTATGCATTCCATCATTATAAAAGTGGTTATTGATATTGCATTTGATTATTAGACCAGTAGAATATCCATGAAAAGAAGTAAATGGCATTATCTCATTTTACTTTTTCCATATTATTTTGAAGTTCAAGTTTAAAAGGCTTTTTTTTAGTTATACATTGCCATAAATGTTTATGTTTATTTATTAAAGCTTCCTATATATTGTTATCCTTACTGAGCATCTGACCTCACCCCTTTCAATGTTTTAATATTATCCAGGATATAAAGAAGTATTTTATGAATGACCTGCAGGGATAGTCAGAAGAGGATATGAGTGTGGACTATGGAGACTTTGTTATTGTAGTTTTTCACTTTATAATGTAATGTAAGACTTATGAATGTATCTAGTATTTCCAAGGCTACTAAACTAATCGGTCTTTCAAGACTTGATCTTTTGTGATCATGCCAATGTTACGCAATAATGCACCGACTCTGGGTAACTAGGGTCGGGGCGTTACAAAATACCTTATTAAATGTTTTTAAAACATGATAATCATATAATAAATGCTTCAATTATTAAAAAATTACATCATCATCATCATCATCATTAAAATTTATTTTGAGATCAATCCTTTAAAAGAGAATTGTAAAAAAATCAACTTCTTATACTGTTACTAACATAATAATTGTTCTTGAGAACAAAGACGTAAATTATTTTGAGAAACACATTCTTGAGTCAACCAATTATTGAAATAGAATAATAAATAAATATAGAATCATATGTTAAACATATAATAAAAAAACGTTTTCATTAAGGATATTTCAAGCTATGGAATTTATTTTATTGTTATTAATGGAAATTCTATGAAAATGTGAATGATTTCAATAATAGTTTACCCAATATTCGTAAAGTGTTGAGGATATTTTTACTAGGGTATGTGATGAAAGGGATTAGGTTATATAGTAAAAAATGGGTATATTTTCCGACTAAAAACATAAAAAAATTGGAAATTCCAAATATGCTTCTTATAGTATCTATCCATGGTCATTGAAACCTAAATATAGTTTCAATTATGAAGGAAATATTTCCATATAATGGAACTATATGAGATACCAATAGTGATTTAAGAAACTCTATGGAATGCATATTTCTGGTACCTATGTTATTGAAATAGCTTCTATTATTTTTAAATGTATATGATAAGGTATATTTTTCATTAATAAAGAGTTCTTATGAATAGTATCATATGATAGTTTTAATACACATCGTTTATTATCCATCGGATTAAATAACATGCTTCAAAAGGATAAATGATAAAAATGTTTTACCTTGAATAAAATGTTCTGTGTATATATTTATTAAAATCTGATATATTTGATCCCATCACCATCAGTAGCATATTTTAAAGAATAGAATCATATGTTTAGATTAATGATCTAAAACACATTAAATACCATCTTTGATATGATGCTTATAGATTGTTTTTTAAATATTCCCAATAAAAAGAAATAAGTTTAATTTTCTAACATAAAGGAGTTTTTTTATATTATTAATATAATTTAAATATAATATATTTTCCATGGGGATATAGGTGTGATTTTTGTATATTGAGATATTTGAATTTTACAAGTAAAATATTATTGAATTCAAAATAAAAGGTGAATTTCACATTATCCTAAAAGTGTTTAATATGTGTTAGTGAATTATTAAAATAAATATGTACCTGACATACCAAAATATTTCAAAGAAAATTTTGATGGAATAGGTTTGAATATTAACATCATAACACTGGTTTTTGTGAAGTAAAGGATTTTTACTACCTTGTTGAAGAATTTTAACATTTGAAATATGATTAATAAATCTCAAAATTGTTTAATATTTCTTTATACATAGATGTTAATCACAAAATATTTTTAATCGAAGTGTTTTATAAGATTGTCACATAATGATGTGTAACAAATTACATAAATATGTAGTATGTTTAAAATGACCCTAAAAGTGTGGCAAACATAAGGATGGTCTATCATTCTATCATATGTGATATGTTATATAGAGTATTATATGTGGTTTTGTTAAGTATTCTTAAAAATTATTAAGGATATAAAATGTATCATTTTATAAAAAAGTAAATATATACTTTATAATTATTTAACATTATCTACACACATATACACAGACACTGTCACGACCCCCTTCCATCAAAGATGCCCCTCCTGAGCTGGCAATGGTGAAAGGGAGATAATGACCCCCGAGTCCCGCCTCCAGTAGGCCCCGGGGTGGCGACTAGCACCAAGGGTATGAGTTTATTTTTTTTTTCAATCATGGGAGGCATTACCCTTTTTATAGTTAGGATCAGAAATAGGACAAGTCAACCACCAAAAAGGAAAAAGAACAAAGGTGCTAAAAAGAAACCCAAACCAGTCCCATATGCATGTATAAATAAACTGAAATAGGTACAAGTACAAATAAGATCAAAGTACAAGTGAGTACAGTACCAAAAGAAAAACAAGAAAACAGCAACTGCACAGCTCCCACTGCCTGACTAGTAGGGTCTCGCACGGCCCTGGTAGTCCTCCTGAAAACCTGAAACAACGTAGGGTGAGCATACAAGTATACTCAGTAGAGAACCTAAAGATCTCATGCACAAGTGGGGAGACACCCTAAGGACCCGTTAGAAAACAGAAGAACCAGAAACTAACAAGGAAAAACTATCCACCCAGCCTCACTGGTCACACTCACCAAGTAACACAAACAAGTTTAGTATATATATAGAACAAAAGTATTGGGTACCTCGCACCATTTCCCACTTAATTAGATGCTTCTCTTCCTAACGGCAAACGTCCTGACCCTACCACACTCTTCCCGCCCGTACACACCTGGGCCAAACCACGCATCCCGCCCGCACACACCTGGGCCACAACCACTAACCCGCCCGCAGACACCTGGGCCTCATCCCGAAGGTTCTTGGGAACGGTAAGCCTGCCCGAAGAGTCTTGGGCTAAAGGTCGCCTCAAGCCATCACAGCCTATGGAAGAAGGAGTAGGAAGGAGCTAGTAACTAAGGGGGAACACCCTCTCCCATAAAATGGGAGTGTTCGGCAATAGGTGCTTGAAATGGGTGTGGTGCGACAAAACACAAAGATACAATTATATATATACATATACCAAACACACAGCCCAACCTATGGCTTCTTAAAAAGAGAAACTGAGCATGTGCCTCGGCACTGCTACCATGAAGCATGCATCAATAACCAAACAATCATCCCCCAACCCCATTTAGGTTTTCATGTTTCATGCAATGGTTTAACAAATTATTACTACTGGGCAACTATCATCCAGACAAAACCTTTCACAAACATATCCCTACCATCCACAACCAAGGTTAGGTAAAACGCAAGCAACCACATGCTATTTCATTTAAAAAATATTATCACAACCATACAACATTCCATCATTCATTTATTTCAAAGTTCCACACATAAAACCCTTTCCACACACAAAACATTTCCGCATTTGAAAACACATTTTACTTCAAAACTCATTTCATAATCAAAAAACTTTTCATAAATAAAGGCATTTTCCACAAAACAACCAAACCACCAACATGTTCATTATTCCAACTTTGTTCAACCGAGGTGATCACACAAGGTTTTCATTCTCATTTAATCAGACAGTCTTTACGTGCTTATCCATTTTCCATGTTTTAACAAAACCAACCACAACAATTCAGATATCAATTGCGCACGCAAATTCCACCAACGGCCTTGATTTTCAGTAGGCAAAGTCCTTTCGATCCAAAATCACAATCAGAAGATAAAGAAACTGGAAGGCAATAGAAACAGCACAAAACCCCAAACCCTTATTTATCTGGTTATTATCTTTATTTAAAGATCAACTGCATCCCATGGAACAAAAGAAAAATATCCCACCCCACATGTTGCACCAAAAAGAGAGACGAAGGTAAACCCCTACCTCAAAAGGTCCCGATTACATCGCTTCCGACGACGTCCTTCGGTGTCCCCCGCCTTCGCCAAACCCGACAAACACCTCCTAGGATGGAAGCTGGAGAAGGAAGGTCGGAAGGAAAGGTGACAAGTCCGGTCTTAGAAGCTTCGTCTCGTCGCTACGATCCTGTGGCCGCTGACGGATCGTAATTCGGAGCTCGGACAAAGAAGTTAGAGGAGGAATACTTCTCGGTCGTCCAAGAGCGTCGTCGTGCGACAAAGAAGCGATCGATATGGAAGATAAAACATGACCTCGTTCTTATATAGGCAACGAATAGGTAAATCTGTATTCAGAGTGCATTAATGAATACACGATGTGACCGTACATACGTTACATGTTTTGATTGGTTAACACACAACACGTCACGCGGTTTCCACGCGTTTTAATAATAATGATAATTCTATCAATATGTGGTGTTTCGTTGACCCGAGGCATGAGTCATAAAAGTAGCTCATTAATGGTCTTAAAATTACCATCATAATTTCAGGGTTACGCTGTCGCTGACGGATCGTCAATCCGATACCGTATGAGGGAGATACGTTGGATACAAGATCCCGTAATAATAACAATATTAAATCTATTAATTCATGAGCGTTTCGGGTACCCAATCCTAAAACCCGAAAAAGACATCCAATATTGGACTCATAATTTTTGTCTCATAGTCAGGGTCGCACTGCCACTGACGGTTCGTGAAACCGAGGTCGCACGAAGAAGTTATTGTGAAAAAAGTGTTTTATTATAAAAAAATGATAACAATATTTTATTAATTAATTATTTATTTATTTCTCTAACTCCAATCAATCACCATTTGTCATTTTTCATGCTGGAAATTCATCACCAATTATCTCCTTTACTATTTATTTCACACTTAATTTTATTCCCATTAATATCTTATAACTCCTCCCTCTCTCCAATATTTATTAATTCTTTCTCCCAAGATTCTCTCCCACAAAAAGTGGTGCCTCTCTCTTATATTTATTTTTCAATAAATTTTATTTTCTCTCTCCAATCTTTATTTTTTTGGTGCGCCTCCCCTTTTATTTCATATTATTATATTTTTTCATCTTCTCTCTCCTTGTGGCACGCCCCAAATTTATTTTAAACCTTTATTTATTTATTTTTACACAATTATCATAACATCTTTAATTTATTCTCATTAAATCATTATTACCAGATCTATCAAAAAAAACCAACATTATTATTATAATTATTTAGTATAACACTTATAACAAAACCCCAAAAAAAAATTATTAACACGTCACCATTTATTATTAATAATTATTATTATTTTTGATGTTTGCCGCATTGACCACATAAAAAAAACGTTTTTACAAAGTAATCGACCGGAGAGGTCCGGGCCATTACATTAGATACCTCTCAAAACCTTCTCATCCTCGAGAATTAAAAACTGACCCAGAAGAAGGAAAGGGTCTGAAGAACCACTCCACAAGATACCTCTCAGGGCTCTCATCATGACAAGGAACCAACCAACATCTCTATGAGTTAGGAATTCCCTCTCCTATGTCAAGATACTATCCGCTTTAGGCGGCACTGACTCGCCTGCACGGGTTTAATCGCATCCTCATTAATGAATCTTGATTAAGGATCAGGTTTTTCCTTTCCCATATATCCGGACAAGCCACACACTTCCCAAGAACAAGGAACAAAGATCTCACATCCAACAAGCCAACATTTTATATATCAAAGGTACAGGGTAACACCAACAAACAAAGGAAGGTACAAGTCAAAAAAACCCCGAGTACTGAGCGCGCATTTGGGTCTCCCACTCCCAAGTGCTCTCCTCAAGGCCGCCATGCCTCCACAACACACGAACCAAGCCGATGGTTCATCCACGGAGCACTTTCTCCTTGCGATCCTCGATCCTGACTGGCCGTTCCTCGAAGGTCGCGTCTTCTACCACATCTAGCTCTCCCCAGTTGATGACATGAGAGTCATCATGTAAGTACTGACGAAGCTGGGAGACATGGAAGACGTCATGGACCCTCTCCAACTGAGGTGGTAGGGCCAGCTGATATGCCACCTCGCCAACTCGCCTCAGCACCTCGAAAGGTCCGATGAACCTAGGGGAGAGCTTACTCCCCTTTCCGAACCTCTGCTGCCCCCGTCGAGGGGAAACCTTCAAGAACACATGATCTCCCACCTCGAACTCCAAGGGCCTCCTCCGATGATCAGCATAATACATCTGCCGATCCTGAGCTGCTTTCATCCTCTCCCGCACTAGCTGGACTTTCTCCGTGGTACTCTACACTACTTCTGGTCCAAGAGTACCAGTCTCACCAACCTCTGCCTAGCAAAAGGGTGAACGACATGGTCTTCCATACAAAGCCTCAAAAGGAGCCATGCCGATAGTAGAGTGGAAGCTGTTGTTGTAGGCAAACTCTACTAAATGCAAGTGTTGTACCCATGATCCTCCGAAATCCAGAACACATGCTCGCAGCATGTCCTCCAATGTATGGATAGTCCGCTCTGTCTGTCCATCAGTCTGAGGGTGAAAAGTAGTGCTAAGGCGTAGCTGGGTGCCAAAAGCATGTTGTAACCCCTTCCAGACTCGTGAGGTGAACCGAGTGTCCCGATCTGAGACGATAGTATTCGGAACTCCATGCAAATGCACCACCTCATCCATGTACCTCTATGCTAAGGTACTCACAGGTCCTGACTCCTTGATGGCCAAGAAGTGAGCAGATTTTGTCAGTCGATCCACCACTACCCAGATAGCATCATGCCCGCCCTGAGCTCTGGGTAGTCCTGTGACGAAGTCCATCGAGACGTCGTCCCACTTCCACTCGGGAACATCTAAAGGATGCAACAAACCACCAGGAACGCGGTGTTCAGCCTTCACCTTCTGACACACCAGGCATTTAGCCACAAACTCTGCCACTGCCCGTTTCACCCCGGGCCACCAAAACTGTCCCCTCAGGCCTTGGTACATTTTCGAAACACCTGGATGTACTGCCAAGGCTGAGCTATGGAACTCACGAAGGACTTCATCACGCATCACCTCTGGAACAAACAACCTTCCATGAAAGAGCATCCGATGTCGGCTATCCTCCGACCATCCTTCCGGAGCGTTCCCCTGATCGACACGGTCCCGCAACACTTCCACCTCAGGGTCTCCCCACTGAGACTCTTCCACTTGCTACAACAAAGAGGACTGTACCGTCATCTGAAACAAGCAGCCTCTAGCACCTTCCACCCTCGCATCCAAGTGCAAGGCAGCAAACTCCCCCATCGCCTTCCAAGCATCAGCAGATTCCCGAACCACTTCCTGATGTGGCTTCCTGCTCAGGGCATCAGCCACAACGTTTCCCTTACCTTCAGTGTACGAGATCTCAAAGTCGTAGTCTTGGAGAAACTCGACCCATCTCCGCTGTCGCAAGTTCAAGTCACGCTGGGAGAAGATATAGCGCAATCTCTTGTGATCGGTGAAGACCACAAAGCGATCCCCAAAGAGGTAATGTCGCCACAGCTTCAATGCGAACACTACTGCTGCAAGCTCCAAGTCATGGGTGGCATAGTTCCACTCGTGAGGACGCAACTGCCTAGACCCATAGCAGATCACACCCTTCTTCTGCATCAGTACACATCCCAAGCCAAGGCCAGAGGCATCACAAAACACCTCATACAAGGATCCTTCCTCTGGCAACCTAAGGATGGGAGCACTAACCAACTTCTCCTTCAGGTAGTCGAAAGCTTCCTGGCACTACTCATTCCACAGGAAGACCTGATTCTTCCTAGTCAAAGCTGTCAACGGAGCAGCAACTCGAGAGAAGTCCGAGACGAACCTCCGATAGTATCCAGCCAACCCCAGGAAACTACGAACTTCTGCCACGCTCTTGGGTGCTGTCCAAGAAACAACTGCTTCTACCTTCGACGGGTCCACTGACACTCCATGCTGAGACACCACGTGCCCAAGGAAGTGTACTTCTTGCGTCAAGAACTTACATTTTGACAACTTTCCATAAAGCTGATGGTGCCTAAGGACCTCCAAGACAGCCCTGAGATGCTCAACGTGCTACTCCTTTGATCTTGAGTAGATCAAGATGTCATCGATGAACACAACGACGAACTGGTCCAGGAAATCTCGGAAGACAAAGTTCATAAGACCCATGAACACAGCTGGTGCATTCGTAACCCCGAACGGCATCACTACAAACTCGAAGTGCCCATACCTGCACCTGAAAGCTGTCTTTGGGATGTCACTGTCTTTTACCCTCAGCTGATGATATCCCGACCGCAGATCAATCTTAGAAAACCAACATGCTCCCCTCAGCTGGTCGAAGAGATCATCTATTCTCGGAAGGGGGTAACGGTTCTTGACTGTTACCTGATTCAGCCTCAGATAGTCTATGCATAGCCTGAGACCACCATCCGCCTTTTTCACGAACAGAACCGGAGCACCCCATGGCGACACACTGGGTCAAACGAAACCCTTCTCCATCAGATCGTCAATCTGAATCCACAACTCCCGCAACTCCGAAGGTGCCATCCGATAAGGAGCCATCGAGATCGGACGGGCACCTGGCTGTAAGTCTATCCCAAACTCAACATCACGTTGAGGGGGTAGAGTCACAACCTCCTCAGGAAAGACATCGAGGAATTCCCCAACAACTTCTGGAACATTCATCATCTCCGTATCAGCTGGAACCACTGATATCCCACCCAACAAAGAAAAGAGAGGCTTCACATGCCGGCTTCCCACCTGATAGCTCCTCTCTCCAACAAAAGTCACACGCTGTCCATCCATATCGGAGAACACGACTCTTCTCCGGAAGCAGTCGATAACACCACTAACATAGAACAGCCAGTCGATGCCTAAGATGACGTCGTATGGCTGCATCTGTAGCAAAAGAAGATCTCCAATGGACCGATGTGGTCCCAACGTCAGCTCGCATCCCCGACAAACACAAGACAAACGGGTCTGACCTCCAACAGGCGTACTCAGTACCAGGGGTATAGAAAGTATCTCTACGTCTAGACCCAAAGCATGGGCTAGACTGGGTGCAACAAAAGAGTGTGAAGCTCCTGAATCGAACAAGGTAGAAACAAGAGTGCTGAACAAACAGATCGTACCTCGTACCACCTCTGGTCCCGCTGGAGCTGCCAACTCTGCTGCGTGCAACTGTCCACGCCCAGCTCCTCTGCCTCTCTGATGTCGACCGCCTCCCCGACCACGCCCTGGTCGAGGTCCCTGAGGAGCACCCTGAGATCGGCCTCCTCCTACAGGGTCTACCCTCGGAGGGCCCTGCTGCTGCTAAAAGGGCCTCGACGGCAACTACTGCTGAGGCGGGTACTGATCCTGACCACCTCCATCGTGCTGAGCTCTGGTCGGGCACTGACTCCGGACGTGCCCGAAACCTCCACAAGAAAAACACTTCAGTCCAAGACTCGAGAAGGAAGGACGAGGTCCTGAAGACTTGAACTGGAACCGTTGGGGCCTGCTCCCCACCGGCCTGAACCTGGAAGGTCCGGTCGCAGGAGGTCTGCTACTGATTGCCTTCCCCTTCGACGGACCCGCCTGGATCCCTTCTCGGGGTGCACCTCCCTGCAAGTGCATCCTCTCTACAACTTCTGCCTTCATCTGTACGGCTAAGTATGTCGGAAGGGTGAAGGGGGTCACAGCATACTAGAGCGAAGGACGAAGCGCCTCTTCCAAACGTCTCGCCCGAGACTCTTCATCCGGAAAGAGTTCCGGAGCAAAGCGTAGAAGATTCTTGAACTTAATTCCCAACTCTCGAATAGTCATACTCCCCTGCTGAAGGGAGAGCAACTCCTGACGCTTTTCCGCCTTGATCAAAGAAGAAAGGAACTCCTCTAGGAACTCCTTTTCGAAGTCATCCCATGGAATCTCTGCCTCCTTCCTCTCCCCGAGGTAGAGCATCCACCATTGGCACGCCGCGCCTCTCAGCTGACTGACCGCTAGGGAGACCCAGTACTCCTTCAGAGCACGGATCAAGGTAAAAGCGATCCCTAGCTCTTCAAACCACCCCTCTGTCTCCAGGTCCGAAGTACTTCCCTCGTAATTCTTGAGAGTCTGACGCTGGAAAGAACGGAGGGTCTTCTTCCACTGGCTGTCTTCCTCCTCTCGATCGATCCTCAGTTGATCGATCGCCTGAACCTGCTGGGCCTCGGCCGCCTGAGCCACCTAGGAACGCCGTCCAGGTTCCATAGCTGTACTGTAAACAAGGAAAACCTAAGCCCGAGTAGTAAGGAGATTTCTCAAGGGTTCATTTTATCATTTTACTTTATTCCCAGAACGCCCCAAATCAAGTAAAACACAAACATGATGATGCATGTACCTTTCCTAGGGTTTATACCCTAAAATCAATGTAGCCTCACTTGGTTGTTCGGTAGGCTCAAAGTCCTTGCATCGGATCACGGGGGGCCCTAAAATCCCATGTCCTAGCAGGTCTTCCCTGGCCTATGTCACACACCAAGATCAGCTAACACTGTTTTACTACCATCCCATGCAATCCTCACTGTGCCTAACTCCAGACTCCATCCTATCTCTCAACCTCCCTTTGATACCATTCTGTCACGACCCCCTTCCATCAAAGATGCCCCTCCTGAGATGGCAATGGTGAAAGGGAGATAATGACCCCCGAGTCCCGCCTCCAGTAGGCCCTGGGGTGGCGACTAGCACCAAGGGTATGAGTTTATTTTTTTTCAATCATGGGAGGCATTACCCTTTTTATAGTTAGGATCGGAAATAGGACAAGTCAACCACCAAAAAGGAAAAAGAACAAAGGTGCTGAAAAGAAACCCAAACCAGTCTCATATGCATGTATAAATAAACTGAAACAGGTACAAGTACAAATAAGCTCAAAGTACAAGTGAGTACAGTACCAAAAGAAAAACAAGAAAACAACAACTGCACAGCTCCCACTGCCTGACTAGTAGGGTCCCGCACGGCCCTGGTAGTCCTCCTGAAAACCTGAAACAACGTGGGGTGAGCATAAAAGTATACTCAGTAGAGAACCTAAAGCTCTCGTGCACAAGTGGGGAGACACCCTAAGGTCCCGTGAGAAAACAGAAGAACCAGAAACTAACAAGGAAAAACTATCCACCTAGCCTCACTGGTCACACTCACCAAGTAACACAAACAAGTTTAGTATATATATAGAACAAAAGTATTGGGTACCCCGCACCATTTCCCACTTAATTAGAAGATGCTCTTCCTAACGGCAAACGTCCTGACGCTACCACACTCTTCCCGCCCGCACACACCTGGGCCAAACCACGCATCCCGCCCGCACACACCTGGGCCACAACCACTAACCCGCCCGCAGACACCTGGGCCTCATCACGAAGGTTCTTGGGAACGATAAGCCTGCCCGAAGAGTCTTGGGCTAAAGGTCGCCTCAAGCCATCACAGCCTATGGAAGAAGGAGCAGGAAGGAGCTAGTAACTAAGGGGGAACACCCTCTCCCATAAAATGGGAGTGTTCGGCAATAGGTGCTTGACATGGGTGTGGTGCGACAAAACACAAAGATACAATTATATATATACATATACCAAACACACAGCCCAACCTATGGCTTCTTAAAAAGAGAAAGTGAGCATGTGCCTCGGCACTGCTACCACGAAGCATGCATCAACAACCAAACAATCATCCCCCAACCTCATTTAGGTTTTCATGTTTCATGAAATGGTTTAACAAATTATTACTACTGGGCAACTATCATCCAGACAAAACCTTTCACAAACATATCCCTGCCATCCACAACCAAGGTTAGGTAAAACGCAAGCAACCACATGCCATTTCATTTACAAAAGATTATCACAACCATACAACATTCCATCATTCATTTATTTCAAATTTCCACACATAAAACCCTTTCCACACACAAAACATTTCCGCAATTGAAAACACCTTTTACTTCAAAACACATTTCATAATCAAAACACTTTTCATAAATAAAGGCATTTTCCACAAAACAACCAAACCACCAACATGTTCATTATTCCAACTTTGTTCAACCAGGGTGATCACACAAGGTTTTCATTCTCATTTAATCAGCCAGTCTTTACGTGCTTATCCATTTTCCATGTTTTAACAAAACCAACCACAACAATTCAGATATCAATTGCGCACGCAAAGGCCACCAACAGCCTTGATTTTCAGTAGGCAAAGGCCTTTCAATCCAAAATCACAATCAGAAGATAAAGAAACTGGAAGGCAATAGAAACAGCACAAAACCCCAAACCCTTCTTTATCCGGTTATTATCTTTATTTAAAGTTCAACTGCAACCCATGGAACAAAAGAAAAATATCCCACCCCACATGTTGCACCAAAAAGAGAGACGAAGGTAAACCCCTACCTCAAAAGGTCCCGATCACATCGCTTCCGACGACGTCCTTCGGTGTCCTCCGCCTTCGCCAAACCCGACAAATGCCTCCTAGGATGGAATCTGGAGAAGGAAGGTCGGAAGGAAAGGTGACAAGTCCGGGATTAGAAGCTTCGTCTCGTCGCTACGATCATGTGGCCGCTGACGGATCGTAATTCGGAGCTCGGACAAAGAAGTTAGAGGAGTAATACTTCTCAATCGTCCAAGAGCGTCGTCGTGCGACAAAGAAGCGATCGATATGGAAGATAAAACATGACCTCGTTCTTATATAGGCAACGAATAGGTAAATCCGTATTCAGAATTCATTAATGAATACACGATGTGACCGTACATATGTTACATGTTTTGATTGGTTAACACACAACACGTCACGCGGTTTCCACGCGTTTTAATAATAATGATAATTCTATCAATATGTGGTGTTTCGTTGACCCAAGTCATGAGTCATAAAAGTAGCTCATTAATGGTCTTAAAATGACCGTCATAATTTCAGGGTTACGCTGTCACTGACGGATCGTCAATCCGATACCGTATGAGGGAGATACGTTGGATACAAGATCCCGTAATAATAACAATATTAAATCTATTAATTCATGAGCATTTCGGGTACCCAATCCGAAAACCTGAAAAAGACATCCAATATTGGACTCATAATTTTCGTCTCGTAGTCAGGGTCGCACTGCCACTGACGGTTCGTGAAACCGAGGTCGCACGAAGAAGTTATTGTGAAAAAAGTGTTTTATTATCAAAAAAAATGATAACAATATTTTATTAATTAATTATTTATTTATTTATCTAACTCCAATCAATCACCATTTGTCATTTTTCACGCTGGAAATTCATCACCAATTATCTCCTTTACTATTTATTTCACACTTAATTTTATTCCCATTAATATCTTATAAATCCTCCCTCTCTCCAATCTTTATTAATTCTTTCTCCCAAGATTCTCTCCCACAAAAAGTGGCGCCTCTCTCTTATATTTATTTTTCAATAAATTTTATTTTCTCTCTCCAATCTTTATTTTGTTGGTGAGCCTCCCCTTTTATTTCATATTATTATATTTTTTCATCTTCTCTCTCCTTGTGGCACGCCCCAAATTTATTTTAAACCTTTATTTATTTATTTTTACACAATTATCATAACATCTTTAATTTATTCTCATTAAATCATTATTACCAGATCTATCAAAAAAAACAAACATTATTATTATAATTATTTAGTATAACACTTATAACAAAACCCCAAAAAAAAATTATTAACACGTCACCATTTATTATTAATAATTATTATTATTTTTGATGTTCGCCGCATTGACCACATCAAAAAAAACGTTTTTACAAAGTAATCGACCGGAGAGGTCCGGGCCATTACAGACACATATATGTTTCATGAAGTGAAATTATAGTTGAACTCTCAAAGTATGAGTTTAAGTTATTATTAACTAATTTTCATCATTGATTATTTTAGGTCATAGAGAAAGTTTAAGTTCATCATGATTAGGATTCTTGTATTGGGATATAGAATATTCTCATAAGGCACAAAACAGGTTTTTTTCACTAGAAGATTCACTAAGTATATACCACATTTAGTGACATACACCATGTCATTGCTATTGTAGGGGTTAATCGTTTATATATGTAGTCCCTACATCATAATTTAGGTGAGATGCCTAACTTGAGAACCTTTATATTTTGATAACTTTTCTTCCTTTAATTTATGCTTAGCTAATCAGGGGTGGTTGGGTGTGTTATTAATCATATCATTAGTTTTAGATTAACCCAAATGGTATTAATCCACTTATAAGATTAGTGTGATATATAGTCCCTTGATTTAGATAGTATGAGTAATTGTATGTATGTACCATGATAATACATATTATGTACTTATCTACTGGTTTAGGGGAATATGATGTGCTCATCTATAACGGTGCATTTCATGTGATATCATCATCTACCTAGTTATTATATACTTGGGGAATCAAGAATGTATGATTTGGGTATATTGGATTGACATAAACCATTCTGCATGGTCACTTAATCTCTTATAAAAATGGATCGTATGAAAATTCATTCTCATATATGATTCAGTTGGTGGAAATAAATATAAAGATACATGTGTTGCACATGAGCCTCATCCCAGTTGGTGAGGTATCCTTAAGTGCATCCACAAGACCCAGGTTCAAAACCAGGTAGAGGCATATTTCCGGGTACTGTGGTAATATTGTAGCAGGTAATATATTAGGTACTGTAGCAGGTACTGTAGAAGGCATTGTAGTAGTACTATAGCAGATTATACACTATGCGGTACTATAGCAGAACTGTACATTATACAGGTACTGTAGCAGACTGTACACTGTGTGGGTACTGTAGCAGGCACTGTAGTTGGTACTGTTCGGTACTGTAGTAGATGGAATTATTCACCTTGGGCCACCAGTTTGGGCATGGAGTCCTTAAGGCTATCGGGCCTCCCAAGACTTCGCATTAGTAGGTCTTTCGGGCAACCTTTAAGGCCTTTAGGCTACCTCAAGGCCTTCGGGCCACAAACAGTTGCCCCAAACACACTACAAAAAAGGAGTATCCCCAAAAAAGGATTCAGAGTAAGTGAACTCACCAAAGCCGATCCAAATGGATTTTTCAGAATGAGAGGGTATGGCTATTCCATCGGGACCAGCCTGTGCTTGCATAGGAAGCCTAGCCAGATGGCCATGCGAAGGTGGAGAGCTACTATCATGACGCAGATGCTGGGGAGGGACAGTTCCTTGTAGATAGTCTGGATGAATTCTACAACACCTTCAGGTCATGTAATCTCATAAGCCTACGGGCCATGTAATCTCTGAGCCTACAATCCTTGTAAGGGTTCCCCCTCATCCCTTAAAAGTGGGATTATCAAAAATCATTAAAAATGAAGGCCTTCAGGCCATTCGGGCTAAAGATACATGTGTTTTATGGAGATCATTCTAAATCCCTTTTTAGATTGAGTATCATTGATGTTTTTAAAGATGATGAGCTTTTATTATATTTATTAATTTGGTAATTTATATTTCTTATCAACACTAAAAATTATTATTGAGTCACACTTAGTGGTTGAATGATTGAGGATTGAGTTTAAATGAGAGTGATAGTCTAAAAGTGTTTTAGAGTTTATCAAAAGGGAGTTTTACAAGGGTATTCACTAGGTATTTCATATTATATGATACTTAGTGAATTTAATGATAAATTTAAAAAAGTGATTTTCAAAATATCCAAAAGTATTTTTGGATATGTTCTCACAAGTTATGTTAAATAATATAGTAAATGGTGAAATCATGTGAAGTCTAAGATACTTTAGTGTATGTGGGATATTGATAGAATATGTATCAAAGCCTAAAATGAATATGAAACATGATTAATTAATATCATAAGGTATGATACAATTATTTTTTATGTGACAATATCCAATGGAATATTTCATTCATGGGAATGTAATTTATTAAGAAATATATATATCATAATCCACAACCTTGGAATATCATTGGGAATGATGGAATGATATCACAACCACTACCTTTGTAGTTCAATAATATATTCATAAGTTATTATTCCAGTTTAATCCCAATTATCTAACATTTATATGTATGTTTCTTATAAATAAATATGTGGGATTTGTAATGCACACATGTGATGAGTTCATGAATATTTGAGTAATTTCCTCATACTTTATAAACAAATGAGTTATTACATTCAATATACTGTTGGATATATAAGGAGGATTAAACCATCAATATAGTGTGTTTATATCTTGTATTATATTCTTTCCAATTCTCCATTTCCCTAAATCTCTCGTTCTTATATATAATTTTCCACTTGAGAGGTACTTTCACACCGTGGTGAAGGAGAGTCCCGCCTTATCATTATGTGATCTAGTTGATCCACAGATACACCGTGGAGGCGAGGTTCCTTTAGATACCTCTTGGTGATATTCATCAAGAATATATGATCAAATATAGTTATGATAGCTCATTATTTTAAGGAACACAATTTCATCATTTTATGAATATATATGGTTTTGATTATCAATCATGGTAGAACTTGAGAAAATAGGTTTCTTATTGATTATGCTGTGTTAAATAAGTGTTTTTAATCAAAATAAAACTATTATAAGATATAATTAATAAAATGTATAAATTATATGTGATTCTTTTTAAGTATAAAAATCCTTTTATTCATGAAGATCAAGTAGTGATATCGATATCTAAGTATCAAATGGGTCGTATCTCCTCTTAGGACATCAAAGAGTCTTACAATGGGTAAGAAAATATAACAACATTAAAAATTATATAGAATATAATTTTTAAATAAAGCTTTATATTTTATTCAAAAACTGTAATATTAATGAAAAAATAACATTGAAAAAAACCATAAATAGATAATTTGATCTAGTAGCTGATTATGAGAAAAAAAGTATAGTTCATAAAAAAAATTTATACATTCCTTGTCATTTATAGAATTGAAATGATGAAACTACATAAACAATGTTGTGGAATGGGAAAAATAAATGAACATTATGTGAAGTTATTTATTTTACATTACAACTAAAGTGTATGGAACATTACTCATGTTGTGGGATTTGACTAAGATATGTCTAAGAAATGTGTATCGACCATGAAAAGAAGGAAAAATTACAATAAAATTAAATAATTACTCTAAAAAAACTTTATGTAAGTATGTAATGTTATACATGAAAATATTCATTATATAATAAAATAATATCACTATGCTTTTACAATGCTCATGTTTATGGTCATTGCATCTTCTAAGTTAAAAAAATTACAGACTAATTTATGGATATTAAATGTCCATGATGTGGAACATATTATTAATACTTTTTGTAGACATTTAAATTATTTTAATTGATATTTAAATAAACTATATATAAACCCAAGCCTTTTACACATATTATTACATGCTTTTATGAATAATTATCCAATAAATACAAACTAATGATCAAAAAGCCTATTGTCATTTGAATACTAGGTACATAATTGGAAAAAATAAAACTAGAATAATACATATTTTTTATTAATCTCCATAATGATCTATTAAATCCATTTGAGATCCTATAACTACATAGGATAACCTGGTAAATACATAGAAAAAAGGGGTGAGATAAAAAATCCCAGTAAGGGAACAAACATGAAAATGAAACATGGAACATGATTTAGAATTTATATCATGATAACATAAAATGGATGGCACAAGAATAAACATATAGAGGTATAACATATATAACATTGAATAATATGATCATTAAAATATAAAAATGTGGAAGAAACATATATCA
Organism: Viscum album; assembly: GCA_963277665.1. Taxonomy (NCBI): domain Eukaryota; kingdom Viridiplantae; phylum Streptophyta; class Magnoliopsida; order Santalales; family Viscaceae; genus Viscum; species Viscum album. The sequence goes on from OY728121.1 coordinate 204,780,580, forward strand.
TGAAATAAACATGATCCAAGGCTAACTACCAAGATGATATCACATGGAGAACAGAGTCCCGTAATGGATTAAGATTACTCCCTAATCCCATACATAATGACTCATGAGAAAACAAGTTACCCAATAAATTGAAGTGATATCTATTTTCCCCATCATAATAGGTACATATATATGTGTAGAACATAAAGAAATAAAACAATAGTAATAAACATAAGGGTTTCCCCTAGAAAGAAATGGGTTTCATAATCATTTCATAAGGCATAGCCAAACGGAGTATCATAATGGTATCCATGAAATAAGGTATTAAATAATTATTAGAAAATATTAAATTAAAAAATAAAAATATATCATGAATAAAAATATCCAAATAAAGTTAAAACATTAAAAAGAGTGTTTAGGTATCTTTAGAAATGTTCCACTTTAGTGTGGTTTTAGGGAAAAGAATAATGAATCTTTAAAGAGGATAAATGCATAATTATTTACATAAAAAATGAACTGAAATATTTTTTTCATGATAAAATGAGTGATTTTAAAAATTATGGGTGGACTAAAACAATTTATGCAGTGCACTTGAAAATGGTACAAAAACTGAGATGTTCCCTTTAATCGAGTTTTCTTATCGAGAGGAATTAAGAAGGGAGACATTTAAAACTTGTATTTGACCGTAAAATAAAGATTAATTAAGATAGATATATCTATTTTTTTAAAATATATACAGAATATAGTATAATTATATAAGAATAATAAATGGATAAACTTTGATAAAGAGAGAGAAAATATAACCTAAAGGAAATATGGAAGTTCTGAGAGATCCCTCACATTATTTCTGAACGTTTTTTCACTTGAAATTAATTTCATGGATAAAAAAATTATATTCATTAATTAATTAATTTATAACCTCTTAAACATATATTTTATTTATTATAATTTTATTAATTTCATTTATGTTCATTTCGATATGTTATAAAGTTCAATTTCGTTTTTCCGAGAGCACTTGTTTCATGGTTTCATGGTCGATTCACTTGTGTGTGATTATGGAAGTTCATATAAAATGGGAATAATTCTATAGAAGTGAAATGAAATAGTATTAATTTAGTTATATAATTTTTAATGGTCCTATAGGTAATTTCATTTTCCAACATGTGGATGATTCATTTAATAATACATTGACGATAAATGTTTAGTTTATTTTGGCGATTTTTCCAACCATCTCAAAGTAGTATAAATTATTTAATATTTTGAACTTATACTCTTTTAAGAATGTGAAAACACATGTAATATACATAATTAGTTCATTTTAAATATATATACATGAATTTAAACCCACCATGAAGACATTATTGGAAAATGAAATATTATCATCCACAAAGGTGGATAACTGACATAAGGTGGAAAATGGTTTCATTTTTTTCTTAACTAAGAGGTGATGAGAAAAGGGGTGGATAGAAGATATTACATTATAAATATAGAATTAAATTATATACATTATAATATAGTCATTATGATAAGTTTTATTAAGGATATTAGGAGAAGTTAGAAGAAGAAAACAAATTAAAAGAGGTAGTTTGAGAATGTTACCTCTTAAATATTACCTCCTTGAAGGGCCCCTTAAGGGACATGGAATTTTTCTTTTGGTGAGAAAAAATCACTTTTAAATGAGGAGAGTGGGAAGTAAAGGGTTTTTCTAGTGATTTTTCAAGCTTAGATTCTCATAAGGTGTGAGGAGAAGGGGTGGTGACGGGTGATATTTATAAGGGGAGGATATGGGTGTTTTTTACTATTATATTAATTAGTTGATTATTTTGGTGAAAGACTATAAATAGTATTGATTCATGTTACTATATATATATAATGGTGCATTTTATTTTGAACTAATGTGTTATTACAACATCCATGAATCCAAAATTAATGTATTTGGCATATAATGTTAAATACCATAAATTATCGTACTTCGTTATTCACCAAAAATTCATCTATTTAAGAAAAATATAAAAAAAAATAACCCTAACCATTTTTCAATGTGTATATTTCAAAAAAGTAAACCATTTTATGAAAATAAATTTTTAAATATGATAAATTTAATTTTAAAATAAAATCCTCATTTATTTTACATTTCCATGGGTGATTTTACTATTCTAAAAATCATATTACTATTTGTAATTGTCAGATTGTTGTTCTAATGGTAAGGTTACTATTCTAATGGTCAGATTACTATTCCAGCGGTTAGATTACTATTCCAACGGTCAGATTTATAATGGTTATATGGGTTACCTAATTTCTATAAATATATCTTATTGAATTAAATATTCATTAACTTCTATTTTCTATCAAAGTTATATATACTTTCATCTTCAAAATAAATATTTTATTACTATTATTATGTTTTATTTCTACTGATATTTTTTTGAGGGTGGTCATTCTGGTGGATCGAACATATCCAAATTTTCCTATTCTTATTCTATTATTTTCTATTTATTATACCTCTATAATATTTTTCATTCTTATTAGTTTAGTTTCGTACTAATGTATCGCTATTCATTTATAAGAATAATGTTTTTTTGTTTCTCTTTCTGATGTATGTGCTTTATACTAGGTGACATAATTATAAGAGGGGAAATTCCACTGATAAAATTATGGGTCATTACATTATTCCCCCATTAGGAATTTTTCATTTAAATTTTTTTTACATTATAAGGTAAAAATAGGTGGGAGTTCTTCTCCTTCATCACTTCCTTTGGTTCCCATTTTTCCTCCTCGTACTTATGGTTTTGCAAAATTACATTGACTAGGTGAGTTGTCTTTTTGTGTAGAACTTTATATTTTTGGTCTAATATGTTCACCAAGTTATCCTCATAAGGGAGATCATTTTATATCTATATCACCTCTAAATTCAATACAGTTGAGGGATCTAGTATTTAATTCCTCAATAGGTACATGTGAAATGCATCATGTAATTTATACATGGTTGGTTTAAGTACTAGTCGATATTCCACAACTCTGATGCAATCAATAATCTAAAAGGGGTCTATGTATCTGGGAATTCTATTTCTATTCTTCCAAAATCTCATGACTCTATTCCATAGAGATATGTAGAGTAAAAATTATCTCCAACCTCAAACTCCAAGTCCCATTAATGATTGCATGTATGGATCTTCTATCGAATTTGGGAAACCGTGATGTGCTGTTAAATGGTATTCACTTTTTCTACCATTTCCTTGACCATTTCAGGTCACATCATCTTATGTTCACCAGCTTCATCCTAGAATGTAGATGTTCTGCATATTTTCCCATAAATGGATTCATATAAATCCACTTGTATACTTTAGTGAAAACTAATTTTGTAAGATTATTAAACCAGATAATGATTTTTGTTCCATCCTCATTTTAATTTCATCAAGAATGATCTCAACATATCTTACAATGTCTGAATTTTCCATTTAGACTGACCATCATTCTGATGGTGATAATCCATACTAAAGTTCATCTCAGTAAATAGAGTGTGTTGGTGTCATTTCCAAAACTTCTAGATAAATATCATATCTTGATCAGATAAAATTGATAATGGTACTCCATGAAGCCTCTCAACTTCTCTAATGTATATCTATGTAAGTTGATTAAGTGAGAAGTCCTCTCAAATTTCAATAAAGTGGGCAATCTTTGTAAGATTATCCACAACAACCCATATATCATTATTCAATTTGGATGCCTTCATAAGGCCAATAAAAAATCCTATGGTGATTGTTTCCTATTTTCATATAGGTATGGGTAATGGTTTCAACATCTACTTAGATTTTTTTCCTTTTAAACTTCACTTGAGGATATACAAGACACTTTAAAGTATATTCAGTGATATTATTCTTCACAATGTCCCACCAATAGTACTCTTAGATATCTCGATACAACTGTGTGTTCCTTGGGTGTATGGGGAAGGTCCATTTATAGGCATCATTCAAAATATAACTCATTATATAAGAATTTTATGGTACACATATTCATAACCCAAATATTATGAATCCTTCCTAATCAATTTTGAACTTTGAATATTTTTCATTTCTAATAACTTTCACCTTATTCTAAATTTCTAAATCATATCTTTGATTGTATGTTATCTTCTCTAAAAGGGATGGTTGGGAAATAATTTGAGAAAGAAATGATAATATTCCTTAATTTATGATTCCCATGTCCATCCTTTTTGTGTCTAAAAGGATTATATCCTTCACAATTCTTATCATTGATAAATTTTTAGGATCCTTTCAACATAGAGCACCTTCCACTTTATTTTATTTACTAGGATGGTAGTGTATTGAGAAGTCATAAATAATGATGATCTCTAACCATCTTTGATGTAACATATTAATCTCCTTCTATGTGAATATATATTTGAGGCTCTTATAATTAGTATATATCTCACACTTCTCCCCATAGAGATAATGCCTCTAGATTTTCAATGTGAAGATCACAGCCACCAACTTTAGATCATGTGTGGGATGGTTTTTCTCATGATCTTTCAATCACCTTGAGTTGTAGGATATCACTTTATCATTTTTCATCAGTACTCCACCAAATACCTTCTTTGATGCATCAATTTATACCGCGAAGATTTCCCCACTTGTGGGTAATATATGTACTGGTGTAAAGATAAGCCTCTTTTTCAACTCTTTGTAGAAATCTTCACATTCATTGGTCTATAAAAAATTTACTCCCTTACAAATCATCTTGGTTAGTGGGTTTTACAATCGTTATACGTTCTTCACAAATCATTGGTAATACCTAGATAGACTAAGGAATCTACAAATATTCATTATAGATCCTGGAATGGGCCACTCCTCAATTGCCTTTGTCTTAGAAGGGTCCATAGATATCCTTATATTGGTGATAAAATTCCCCAATAATGATACTTACTCCATCCATAACACACATTTATTTTAATTTTCATATAGTTTATACCTTCTTAATTTTCTTAAAAAAAATTAAAATACCCTCTATGATCCTCATTGCTCTTTGAGTATATTAGAATATCATCTATAAAGACTACCACAAATTTTTTGCAGTAATAACTAAAGACAATATTCAATAAGTCCATTAATATTTATGGATAATTAGTGAGTATAAAGGGAAACAGTATGAACTCATAGTGTCCATACCTCATTTTAACTGTGGTCTTGGGAATATCTTCCTTATTCACATTTAATTGGTGACTTCCTAAGAGAAGGTCCACCTTAGAGAAATAATTTCCCCCACATAGATGATTGAACAATTCATCTATTTGTGGTAGGGGATACTTGTTATTTATCATGATTTTTCAATCACATGATAATTAATGAACATGCACATTGATTCATCCTTATCTTTGGAAAAGATAACTAGCACACCCCAAAATGAAGCACTCGTGCATATAAAACCCTCATCTAGATTCTCCTATAACTACTTATTTAGTTATTCTATCTCAATGGTGTCCATACTATAGGGATTCGCTAAGATGAAAAAAGATCTAGGTATAAGTTCAATTGATAACTTAACCTCTCAGTTAGGAGGAAGACCTTGAATAAATTTAGGGAACACATCAGTGTTGTCCCTCGCAAATGGAATGTATTCAACAATGATCCTCTCCTTTGTCTCAGTAAGTTAAGCTGGATATTCTTACTCATAATTCAATAATATAATTTCTTGAGAATAATATTCCAAATCATATTCATCCTCTCCCTTAAATTTGTATAGAATTTGAGTATTTATCAGGATGTGAAGAGTGATCTCCCTTTCTATATAGTAGATGTTGGATTTATATGAAGACATAAAATACATTCCAAATATTGAATCAAACTCCAATAAAGTAAAATAAGATTTTATGGGAAGCTTATTCCACAAAATTTACTAGGGAGGAGTTATATACTTTACATGCGATAATTTCTCTATTCGTTGTTCTCACGGATAACTCAACCTTTATATTTTGAGGTGGGGTTTGAACAGTTCTACTAAGCTCACAAGATATAAAATAATTCATAGAACATGAATAAAAATTATGTTTACTATTATTGAATGAATAACCAGCATACCTGTCACCACATCATTGTTAGGATCTACCTCATTAGTAGTGATATCATATGTACTTCCTTGCCACCTTGGAGGTTGTTGTTGTTTATTTTCTCAGACATCCAAGGGTTTAGGGAATTTTCTTGCATAATTCCCATGTTCCTTTCATTTCAAACACTATACTATATTTTGAGTGTTTATCTAAATCTCTATATCTTCTTCTTTATTAGTTATATTCTTCATATCCCTTCAGCAAGGATTATCATGATGCTTATCTTTTCCACATTTGAAGAGTCTCTTGGTTCCCTTTAGATAGTTCATGGTATGCTTCTTACCACACTTTTAAAATGTGGGAATTATGGATTTTTTTCCTACATGAGATTTATCTATCAATCCTCCCATATTAAACTCCATTTCCTATTTTTATCTTTGAGGCCATGAGACCACTAAGAGTCTCTAATCGTTATCTCAACCTTAAAGGCACAACAAAAAATCTCCTCATAACTATAAAAGTCTCGAATCACCAAGGATTTTTGTAGAATTATATTTAATAAACTAAATAAGTGATCTGCCTTAATTTTTGTGTTCATGAAAAATCTATTGGAATATAATAAAATTTTGTAAAGTTTTCCTCATACACTCCTATAGACTCATATTCATTTTTCATTAATATGAGGAGCTCCCTCTCCATATTAAGATGGATATTTCAAGGAAAATATTAATTAAAAAATATTTTCTTGAATCCTTCCCATTACATTAAATCAATTTCCTATTTAGAATTTGTGTTTTTGATCTGTGTACATCACTGATCAACTTCCCCATCAAAATGACAGACCACTAGCATGACTTTCTCTTCTTATGAGCATTGTAGGATAGAGAATATCTTATCAATGGAGTTAATCCATTGTTCCAAAATGGGGGGATCATAAGATACACTAAGGGATAGAGGCCATTATCACATAAAGGATTCGACCATAACTTAATATTTATTAGGAGAAGGAGTTCGTTCAACACGCTTCAAGTAATTATTCAAAACATGTGCTAGTACAGTCATGAAGTTCTGAGATCTTGTTCCCATCAGTTTTTGAAACTACTTAGGGAAATAATAACATTTCATATCATATTTTTTATTAGAACAGGTTCTCCTATTTCCTTCCATTAACTAAAAAAAATTAAATATTATGGGTTTGAATACTTAGATAATGAGAATATAAAAATAAAACTATGAACTTAGAAGTAATAACAAATAAGTGAAAACTATATCCTATCTTATGGTTCCCTAAGTTTCAATATAGGTCATCCATAGTGATATAATTATCCACAGGGTTCTTACTGATGTTTTCTATTCCTAATCCCTAAAAATAACCAGACCTTCTTCTGATAACAACTATAGTGACCCAATCCTTTTACATGTATAATTAAAAGATTTTAAGAATATTTATCCATTAAATATAGACCAAGGATTGAAAAGTATGGTGTCTTAGGAAAACTTGGTAAATAACTAGAAAACATAAAAATAAAATAAAATATATTTTATTAATCTCCATAATGAAATAATAACTCCCTTTGAGCTCTTATAACTACATAGGATAACCTAGAAAATACATAGACAAAATGGGTGAGTTAAAAATCCCAGTAAGGGAATAAATATGAAAATTAAACATGGCACATGAGTCAGAAGACATATCAGGATAACATAGAGGGAAAGGATCATGAATAAACATATAGAGGCATAATATATAGAACATTGAATCATATGATGATGAAAATATAGGAATTTGGTACCAATATATATGATGACATAAATATGAGTTGAGGCTAACAGCAAAGATGATATCACATGGAGTATAGAGTCTCATAATGGATTGGGTTTCCTCCCTAATCCCATATATAACGTCTAATGAGACAAAACATTACCCAATTCATTGGAGTGTTATCTGGTTACACCCATAATAACATATACATTCATATGTGTTCCACATAAATAAATCAAACATAAGGAATAATCATAAGCATTACCCACAGAAAGAAATGGGTTTTGTAATCATGCCATAAGGAATAACCAAAGGGAGTATCATATTGGTAACCATGAATGAAGGGAATAAATAATTATTATATAATAATAAATTAAAAAATAATAATAGATCATTAATAATAATGTCCAACTGAATTGAAAACATAAAAAAAGTGTTTATGTAACTTTTGAAATGTGCCACTTTAGTGTAGTTTTAGGGAAAATAATAGAGAGTATTTAAAGAGGACAAAGGAATAATTATTTCCAAAAAACTAGAAAGGAATAAAAATATATTTACATGATAAAATTATTGATTTTAAAAAATATGGGTGTATTAAAAAAATTTATGGAGTGTACTTGAAATGGGTAAGAAACAGAGAAGTTTCCTTTAATCGGGCTTGCTTTTCAAGAGGAATTGAGAATGGAACAATTTAAAACATGTATTTACCAATAAAATAAATATGAATGTATATAGATATATATGTTTGAACATATATACATAATATTGAAGAATTATATAAGAATAATGAAGGGATAAATTGAGGCAAAGAGAAAGAAAACAAAACCCAAAGGAAATGTGAAGGTTAGGAGAGATCCCTTACCTTATGCATGAATGTGTTCTAAACATCCACTTATCTTCATGTATAATCAAATTAAATTCATTAATTACTTAATTTAGAATCTCTTCCAAATATAAATATGTGTGATCTTATTCTGGGAGCATTTGTTTCATGGTTTCATGGCTGGTGAACTTTTGTATAAATATGGAAGTTCTTATCAAGTGGAATAAATATACAGAAGTGAAATGGAATTGTATTCATCCACTTTAATAAGTTTAAATGCTCATATATATCATTTATTTCTAACATTTGGATTATTAATTTAAAAAATGTTAATTATAAATGTTTAGTTTATTTTTGGTGGTTTTTTTGACCATCTCAAACTAGTTTCTTTTTATTTTATGTTATGGACATATACTCTTTATAGATTGTTAAAACACATAAAATATACATAATTTTTTCAAGTGAATTTAAACCTTGTAAAACTAAATCTCATCATCCATGAAGGTGTTTAACCAACGTAACATGTACCATGGTTTCATTTTTATTTGAATAAGAGGAGATTAGAAAATGTGTGGATAGAAGATATTCAATTAGAATACAAAATTACATTATAAAAATGATGAGATATTTATAGTTCTATTTGGGACTAATTAGGTAAGGATAATTTAGAAGAATAAAATAAAATAAAATAGGTAGTTTTAGAATCCTACCTCTTGAATATCACCTCCTTGAAGAACCTATTAAGAAACTTGGAATTGTTATTTTGGTGACAACATCATTAATGGGACATGAGTATATTATAGAGGATAGGGTTTTTTAGAGATTTTTCAAGCTTCAATACTTATAAGTTGTAAGGATAAGGGGTGGTGAGGTGAGGTATTTATAAGGAGTGGAGAGCTGTGTTTTGATTATTATATTCATTAGTTAATTATTTTGGTTCAATACTATCAATAGTATTGATTCTTGTGATTATATAATGTTAATGGTGCATCTGAGTTCTAAATAATGGGCTCTTACATCATCCATGACTCAAAAATTCAGGTATTTGGATTATAATGTTAAATATCATAAATTAACGTATTTCATTATTCACCAAAAATTCAATTATTTTATAAAAATACCAAAAATTAACACTAAACATTTTTCAATGTGTATATTTAAAAAATGGAATCAATTTTATGAAAATAATTTTCAAAATAAAATAATATATTTTTTAAATAAAATCCACATTTATTCAAAACATGTCAACTGTAATATTATAATTGATTTTATGGCCCTTTGATTAATTACTTATGGTCTCATAAAATTATATTATCATTATAATAAAACATAATATTAATTTATGAATACATTTTTTGAAGATAATTTTTTTTAAAATCATTATATTCATTATAAAATTCCAAATAAAACCTTTATGTTTTATAAAAGTACCAACACTTAATTTATTATTTTTATAAAAATTATTTATGGTACCGTTATATAAATATATCAAATTTCCATTTTATAATATACCTAATTATTATTTTACATTTCCATGAGTGATTTTACTATTCTAAAAGTTATATTAATATTCCTAATGGTCATATTATTATTCCAACAGTCAGGTTACTATTCCTATTGTCATAATACTATACCAACAGTAAGATTACTACTCCAATGGTCAGATTTATAATGGTTTTATGGGTTCCCTAATTTCTAAAAATATATCTTATTCCATTCAATATTGATTAACTTCTATTTTCTATAAAAGATATATATATTTCATATTCAAAATTAATATTGTATTACTATAATTATGTTTTATTTCTATAGCTTTTTTCATGAGTGTGGTCATTATGGTGTATCACGGAGATCCAAATTTACATATTCTTGTTCTCTTATTTTTTATTTTTTATCCTAAAATAATATTAGGTGTTCATATTAGTTTAGTTGAAGACTAATTTATCATTATTCATTTATGAGAACAATGTTTTTTTTTGTCTCTCTATGTGATGTAAGTGCTTTATACAATATGACCTAATTATAATAAGGGTAATTCCATTGATAAAATTCTGGTTCCTTACAAATAATATTTTTTATATTTCTTTCAAATAATTGATAATATTTTCATGGTAAATAAAATTTACTCCTTAATGATATTTTTTGGGTGAAACTATCTATAATATGTTTTGAAAAGATTTAAAAGGTTATAAAGACCATGAATTGTGTTTATTTAATTAGAAAGATAATATTACTATTTATTTTTTATAAATATACTTCCTCTCTTCATGTATGAAGATAAATATTAAGGTATTTTAAATGAAAAGTATGAAATCTAATTTTTAATGGAATTAAAATTTATTCAATTAAATAGATAATATAAGAAAGTTTTGTTATTCATTACTAGAATATAAGGTTTTTTATAAATAATTTTATTTTGTAACTAAGAGAGTGGTGTGGATGATGATCAAAAAATTCATATTCATTTATTATTTTTCATTGTATATTATTTTATTTAATAAATAAAAAAAATTAGAAGTCTTTCAGGACACAAAACACAAAATAAATAGATCTCATTCATAGATGTAGAGTCATCCAATAGAAAAATAATTACCATCTTCAGATTTTAGATTCTTATAGATTGAAAAATTAGTGGGATATATGTGAATAGTTAAGAGAAATTTTATTATACTATTTTAATGATGATATATTAAAATATATTTTTATCTATTTTTCCTATTTGTATATTTTTGTGTTTTTCATGATTCAGAAAATATACTAAAATAATCACCAATATGAGGTTGTGAACATTGCATATTCTTTGTATCGTTTTTTACTTTAAATTATTACATACATGTAACGATGAGATTTAATGTTAAAAAATAGTGGATCCATTGAGATATAATATAATCCTAATTAATTCAAAAATTATAAGTTTTGGTAAACAATGATACATCCCCTCTTATAGATACATCCATCAAATTATAGGGAACTTCACATGATATCAGAAAACAAAGTTTCCTTTATTGGATCATAAAGGATATAATAAAAAATTATTGAGAATTTTTATTATCCTTTTATATTATTTAATTATGTATAAAAAATTGTTTGAAATCTATTAATTGATAGATGGTTCCTACTATTGATGGGAAACTATAATTTTTTTGAAAATCGGGTGCTTTAATAAAAATTTTCATTAGGCCAATAGGAGCATGGTTGTTATAAAATTGGTTTTACCCTCTTGATAAAGAAGTTAATATAGTTACTATATATAATAAAACACTTTAAAATTTAAATAAATAAAATGATTATAAATTGAACTCATTATCTAAGAAGGAATATACAAATATTCTTTGATGAAAAAATACAGTGTTAATATGTATTAAATTGATGAATATTTATGATGGTAACATAAATATAAAATGTGAATATATATAAATTTAGAGAGGAAATTTTGAAGCTGTTATAATTTATAATGATGAGTTTTTTATTTATTTTTCATTTAAATATGTAAAACTATTAAAATATTAATAGGCCATGGTCAAATTCTAATAGACTATAATGTTATCTAAAAGGTGTGAAAAGTATTACATAATAGTTTTGAGTGAAATTTTATTTATATAGAATACTTATACATTAAAAAAATTACCCGAAGTAAATTGAACAAAAAACCCATTACTTATTAGATACAATAATAAATCTTTTTAAAAGGTATATTAATTTGATGAAGGAAATCTATTTCATGGAAATATTGATTTTAATATTTAAATAAAAGAAATATATATATATCTCTACTAATTATGAAGAAAAACATGTTGTTAATAATTTTTATCGAATTATGTAATTGATTTACATGGATATTGAAAGAGGAAATAATAAATAAAAATGAAAATATCCTTAAAATGTTTTGATATTATTTTTATAGGGAATTTTAAATGGAATTTCCTAATTGAATAAATATTGAAATTAAAAAGGATATCAATAGTATAATATATTTTGAAAACAATTCCTGAAAGATATGATTTCCAAAAGGGTAGGAAGATATAAAATTAGATCATAAGTTTCTATAAAAACAAAATTATAATATTTTTTATCAACAAATACGAAAAACAATCTACTAAAGTTAATTAATTTTATTAAAATGAGTAATTTAGTCAAAAATATTAACATTTAAAAATAATTTTGATAAAGAGAATAAGTCCTAAATAAGTTAATGGAAATAATAATTTAAGATAGTTTCATGATTAGAGTAAAGAAAATAAAGAATGTACTAATAAAAACCCTATCCATAAAAGAGTGATCATGAATCTTAAGAAATAAACTATATATTATAAATTCACAGAGGTAGAGTTTCTAAGGGATAAATCACAAGGTGTGGAAGGGACTATAATATTATAACTTTATTTCTAGTGACATAAAATGATGTATGAATATACTAATGGGAGAAGTTGGGAATTAATTTGGTGTTAATTAATAACCAAGTATAAATAATGAAGACAAATTAATAATATATATATATATGTTATAATTAGGTTCCTATCTCTTTCTTAGGTGAGATATCTTTTCCCCATGTGCTCTATTATTTTATCCCTTAACATAAGTCTCAATAGATCTACCCTTTCTTCTCATGTATTATAACTTTATTACTTATATCTATATGTTTCTTTAATTATCTAATAATTCCAAGTAATAAGGAGTTAGGATAATATCCTCACCTCTCTTGGATTAGTGATGTATATGAGTGACCTTCTCTAGCCTTATATTTTTCTTTTGGTGTCCCCTGGTGAAAAAGGCAAGGTGGTTTCCCAATTTATCGATCGTCCATCCTAGGTCCCAGAAATATATCACTTTTTTAGCCTAGTATTTTCTATATTGTGATTTATTAACGGGTTTTCTTTTCTCATGTATATTTTATTTCCTCTTGAATGGTCTTACAACATAAATATAGGTTTTAATTATATCCTCATGAATCTAACCAATTCTATGAAATATTTCCCTAGATCTCCATAGGAAATTACCCCTTTAATTTCCCTATTCATAGATGATGCATATTTAAAAAAATGTTTCAATTTTATTACTATTTTTTACCTTATATTGATTTTATCCATCATATTCCTTTCATCGTTCTAGTGCTAAGTAACAATAGTGCTTCGTGATTCCATACATTCCTCTAATGGCATCACTCTGTCAATCCCTAATAACTACACACTGTAGTGGATGAATTTATCATATTCAACCACTATTGTTCATCACCCCACTACCAAGAACCCATGACACTACTCTCTACATATGAGTGGTGAACTATGGTCTAGGTTTTATATATTTATCTGTTCTTGGTTATTTAGGCCTTATTGGGGAGTTTTTTGTGGGGTTTTTGGGTTTTGGTAGATTTTATTTGGAGGTTATTTCTTATGGGACCACTTTTTGGTTCTTTTTTATCACATATCTAATATTGACTTTTAAAAAAATTAACAAGCGTTTCAGATATATATTTTAGATTTATCTTGCAAAAATGGACTCAAATATGATTAAAATATTACATACCTAGTGTATAAAATTAAAGTATTATATATGATTAAAAAAATCTTATTCAAGTGGGAAGAATAATTTCAAATGGGTTAAATATATGAAATAAATTTTAAAGGGATACTTTGTCAACTGCACATCATATTTCAATGTGGTTTTTTTGGAGTCTTCACCACAAAATAAAACTATAAGATATGGTCTAGGATGAAATAATTAATGAAATATTTCATAATATTTTTATATCAATGTATTATTAAATTGAATGATTCAAATTAAGGAAATATTAGTGACAAAGATGATATCATTACAATGTAAGAGGATATATGAAGGATATTGACACATCCAAAGTAGTGATATGTGATGCCAATTTAACAATTTTCTAGTATAAACTAGAAGAAATGTTCTCAATTTCTATAATAAAATCCTCACATGTAATTTATAAATAATTATTTAAATAAAATAAATGCGATAATTATTTTATTTCTAAATTTATTTTCACTTAATGTTGGAATTGTTAACCTGAACATCTATCATGATAATATTATTATTGATTTTCGAATAATAGATTGGATGCCCCTATCGGTATCCACACATTCTCAATGAAACATTGAGTGATGTTCTAGATATCCTCTGTACTACTAAAAAATTTAGAGATTTACATCTTTCAGCTTAATTATAAAGTGGGATCACTTATTTTCTCCCTCTAAAACTTGAGAGAAGAGGGAGGACTTTCTCTAATTCTCTAGAATGATATTATGAGTAAAATTGAGAATATAATATTATTATATTCAAAATGAAACATATTTTTTTTAAATTAGTTTCATATTTAAAGAATAATAATAAATTATATTCTTCAAATTTAATCCTAATTAATATTTCATGTCAGATTTATCTTAAATAGTTAGAAGGAAGAATTATTTTTATATGACATGAAATATATATTTTATTTAATAAATACCCATGTCATCTATCCATTAAGTAATAACAAAATATTTTTTTTTATTTGAAGGTTATATGTAATATTTATATTTCATTTAAAAAATAAATATAAAAATATTTATTTAAATGGGATAAATATATATTTATTGGATCACTAACTTAATTTTAATTATCCCAAAAAATTATTAAATCTTGAATGACAAAATATTAATTTGATAAAATGAAATAAATATTTTATTCATACAACTTAAATAAAATTTTAATTTTAAAATATTTATAAAATTTTTGATTAAATAAATTTTATATTCATTAACTTGTGAATAAATAAGTAATAAATTAAAATAAACTCACATATTCTATAATTGAAAACATTATGATGAATTTTTTATGTTCATTTTAACATTAATACATATTATTCCTCTATCCAGTAATAAATTTATTCTTAAAATAAAATTCTATATAATTTAATAAGATTTGGGATACACATAGTGTGAGACCCTGTAGGATCCTTTTATAATTGCAGTAGGTCCACCCCACAGTTCTATAGTGGTATCTAGAGACATGTCATCCCCCCATAAAGAAAATATGATTCATCGCAATTAGAACATCATGTGATCACTACTGTGTAATGTAATCTCTTTGATAATTGATATCTTATCAAACATGATATATACTTGTGTTATAATCCAATATTTTTTATCTATCTTTCTTTACCTTTTATAAACCAGCATGTTTGTAAACTACCATGGAAGTGGATTTTTTTTTTGAACACTTCAATATCAATAAAATGGTCATAGAAATTTTCTTTCCATAATTCATAAGTAAAAAACTCCGTTCTAAACCATTCAATTAAAATCATATCACTTATGATGCACCCAAAACATGATACCATTCTATGAGAATATTTTATCATGGTTCTCTTATATGCATTAAAGTACATGATTCATGACACACATTAGTAATGATCTAAATTCAAAGGACCAACACATATTCTTATATATATGAATATCTAAATATACACATAAAACATGTGAAATTTATATTAGTGGGAATTCCTCATGAATTCTCTTATTAGAGATTTACAAGTGAAAACTTCATGATAATAAGTCTCAATGCTTATGATCCTCCAACACCTGATAGTTAGACATTATGTGTGTCCCATCAGATAAATATATCAGGACTATAGTTAAGTTCCCAAGAATGGGTGTTGTCACCTGAGAAGGGGTGGTGAATTAGTTTGACTTTATTTTTACCATATTCATAAAAAAATTATCCCTTTGAACATCTATATTAATACTTGAACCCCTCTTATATATTAGGGTATAAATGAATCTATTTATCTTTTACTAAACACACAAAACCCACAAGTAATGCATAATATAAAATATATACTTTCACATGATGTTTTTAAAAGTTTCATTAGGAATGATAGAATCTTACTCCTTAATGTGTTTGGATATTATCTTGAGACATGACTTTTTCACTATATTATACAAGTGGTTATAATAATGTAGGTATCATCTTGAACCCGCAGTTTTTTCTATAATTAAACTACATCCCAGTATGCTTCCTAGCTTCCCTTGGATCCATAGCTACCCACTAAACTTCTCCATATCCCATTAGACTATACTAAGTCCCATAAACCTTATAAAAATTCCATTGAAACCTTATAAAAATGTTCAAAAATCTATTTTAGGATGATTCTATATAAAATAATCTTATCCACTTCCCCAATAGAGTCTTCGACTTCTGATGGATAATCTACTAGATAATATGAAAATTGATCTCAATAAATAGAAAATATCTCATATATTCCATAGAATCATATCATTGTCTTCTCTTAACTTGGTATTCAAGGATCTTTTTTTTTAATGAATGATTAATTTCTATACATGCACACCAACCTTCCTTAACTCTTCTTCTATCTCATTCTTCTAAAATCATGGAATTTTTCAATATTGGGTATCATGGGATCTTGTATTTGAAATATTTTATCCTAATTATTTGTAAAGACCTATAAATTCCATGGAAATTTTTTTTCTTAAATACATGGGAATATTACGAGTCTGTGAAAATTTACGGTGCATGATTCTGAGGCCCGGTGTGCCCAGAATCAATTTCTGAAGTTTTGTTCGGGTATGTTCAGTAAACGTACGATTGGGTATTTATAACTTTTGAACCGGTGCTTGGAACTGAAATCTAAGGGCACCGTTGAACTTGCAGTGCTAGTATTTGGTTAAGGAGACTTTCACCTCAACGGGAGTTGGTCGAGAATAAAATTTAGTTTTTGGGTTTTCATAAAAAATAATAAAATAAAGTGAGGTACACTTTATTTTATTTGAGCCACCATGTGGGTGACTGGTAGTCGAAACCTCCTCTTGGAAGTTAGAGGTGGGACCACCACACCTTAACCTCCCATGAGAGGTTATGGTGGTGGGGGCCACCCAAACATAACCTCCCGCGAGAGGTTACGTCATGGGGACCACATAGGGATAATCCCCCTATTGATGGAGAAGAGTAAAACCTCTCAACTCTCCCTCATTAATGAGGGAGAGCCTATCCACCTTTCCTTTAATTAAATGGATCCAACTCCCTTTTTATTAATTTGTGCGAATGCATCTGAATTAATTAAGGGGATCCATTTATTAATTCTCCAATTTGAATTTTGTGCCAACACCTAAAATAATAGAACTATTATTATTTTTGGGTTGGCATTGTTCAATACGGTGGAAAACTTGGGTGCTTTGAGGAGAGGATTATTGAGAGAATGCCCCAAATAAGAACTCTCACCAACGAAGAACATAGGTGACAATCCTTCTTCGACTTCTTTCTCAGAAGCCTACCAACATGGAGCATCTTCCACGAGCTGACGCAGCTCAGATTTGGAAGTGTGCGGCAGATGTGATGAACGAAGATTCTCTTAATCTACTTTCTGCAACCCCGTCAACGAACGACGCCCGACAATCAAAGGTAGTGGATTTACTCTTGTGCTTTATCCCTTTTATCTTTCTCTTCTTTGGATAGAAAGAATTATTTACGGAGTTTGTAAAAGAATTTTTGTTCATCGTACTACTTTGATGAACCAATTGATACCACCCTAAACGCGGAGGGTGCAGGCCAAACCAACATAGCCCGCCCCTCCGTCGATTTTGTTTATGTTGAACTTTCAATGACGAAGCGGAAACGAGGCGACAAATGTGGAAATGAAAAAGGTTGTGCTACCCACGGCCTCCACGAATCACGCCGCCCCCACGGCGCTCCGGTGCTCCTGTCTGAACACCGTCGGCCCGTGCTGGCCCGAGCTGCGCCGAACCGGCCTACCCGGTCACCACTCAGTCGTCGGCCTGCCTGCCCATGGCCTCCTGTGAGCCCTGACTGCGGCCTGCCAGCGCCCTGCGCGCGCCCTGCCCGTGCATCGCGTGCCCTGCCTGTGGCCTGCCCGGTGCCCCACTGGCCTACCCAGGCCCCCACCCGGCCTACCCAGCTGCCTTCCAGCATGCCTGGTGCCCTCTCGGCCGACCTTCCGGCCTACATGGCGCCATGCCCGGCCGCGCCTCAGTTTCCAGACAAACTGGCCGAGCCACGCCAGCCTCCAGAGCCAGCCCACGGCGTCCCTCGCAGCGTTGCTAGCCGAACCGACTCGGCCTCCCAGGCCCAGCCGCGCCCCATGTGGTTCGGGCCAGACTGGCACCAGCCTCCGGACCGAGCTCCCTACGTGGCGATCTCCAGGCCAAACCGCCCTCTTAGTCCGCTGGGTCGGGCCCAGCGGACCAGGCCGAACCTAATAGGTTGGCCCGCCCAATGGGTTGGGCCAGACCCAACAGGTCTGACTGGGTCGACCTAGACTGGATGGGTTGGGTCGGTCCGACTGGGTCGGACCGGTCTCAGGCCCACTACTGACTCTTGATTTCCTTTGGCCATATCTTTGGCACCCAACGACCATTTGATGAACCGTCAATGGTGATGGTATTTTTGGAGCGTGACTGTCCCTTTGAGTATACCCCACCAGAGCTCAAGGTATAGTTGAGATGCGGTCAGGTTGGATCATGCACGAATCTAACTGGGCCCCTGGGACTAAAAGGCTAATAACTAACAGAACGGGCATCCGATTGACGCACTTTTTGTTGCTTTAAGACCTCTATGACGTGACAGACCTTTGAGATAATTCTATGTGGGACTTTGTGACTGTTGGAGTATCAATCAGTAGCTCGTGGAGTGGATCCTTCTTGAGGCGTTTAGACAGAATGTGGAGACCTAGTAGCTGGCTGAGACTTGATGACTACTGATTGATCGACTCAGAGTGATTCGGATGGCCCAGTGGGGAGCGCCTAGTTGTGGCAGTAGACCCACGGAGGAGGAGCACCTGGTTGTGGCGGAAGACATGCGGTACTCGATAGTAGGAGTACCTCTGCGGGCTAAAAGGGGGAACACCTGGTTGTGGCAGCATACCTATGGTGGGGAGAGCTTCTATGAGATGCAGCAGACCCACGGTACTCGATAGGAGGAGTACCTCAGCAGTCCAAGGTTAGTGGCAAGCGTCTCGGTGTCGCAGAAGGCCCACTTTACTCGACAGAGGAGGAGTTCTCCATCAGTCGTTGTTTCAACAATGTGAATAAAAAATCCTAGTATGAGCTAAGTCAATAACTTTTATGTTTACCTCATGACTAATATGGATTACTTGATAACTTAGGTATATGTATGGGCATATACCTAAGTGGGGTTATCTGTTGATTTCATTATTTGTGATTTATCCTTGTTGGATTTGTGAGACCTTGAGGGTCTCATGGTCCCTACTGAGTATTGTTATACTCACCCCTACACGGGCTTTTCCCGCACCTCGTTGTGTTGGTTTCAGACGATGGACAGCGCTGACTGAGGCTGAGTGGACAGGACTGGACGGTACTCGGAGGGGGACCACACGGAGTGATGGTACATGGAGGAGACGGATGGATGTGGAGTGCTTTGGAGGCTTTCTATACCTACCCTTCAGGTAGGAATTCCCGGTGGATGATCCGGAAGCTGTTTACCTTTCTTTAGTTGTACTTGTTTTCAGTTTCCTTGTACTTTATAGTTGGTCTTGTATTTCCGACCCCCTTTAATTTTCAGTACTCCTTTTTGTATTTAGTTTTTACTTAGAGTTTGCTTCCAGTTTGTACTCTATTTGTGTGTGTTTACAATTTATAAAGTAAATTCCTTCCCAGCTTAGAGATTTATGCCTTTGGTGCTAGTCGAAAGCCCCTTGCCTATGGAAGGTGGGCTTGGGGTAGTTACGGCACGGGCCCTGGGGGGCGGGTTGTGACAATTGGGAGGAGTCGGTTCTACGGAAAAACATAGGACTCTGATCTTTCTTCTCTATGAGGAAATAGTGTTAGGGGTACTAAGTGTGGTTTTTAGTTCAAGGAGTCCAGTGTTGGTGTGGCAGCCGATGTATCCATACACCAGGACCCTGAATTCTGATTTCCGACGCAGTGCACGAAAAAACGGATTGTGTGTGTGTTTTCAAAAGTTTTTCTTTAAGTCAGCTCAACCAGGTCAGATCACCAGGTATAATCTTTTGACCATGTCACATCTGTTCCTTTTAGGATTCCTCCCTGCGGACGACCAGTTAGAGCCCCAAGAGTGGTATGCACAGATATCCCACCAAGCGACGATGCCTCGGTGCAGGGCCCTTTTCCAGTGAAGGCACCAGCGGTACCACTTCCCATTGGGCCACTGATGCGACCAACCCCAGCAGCAGAAGATACACACCGCTTGAGTGTGTTTCATGTGTTCCAGCACCATAGGCCACCCAGGTTCAGGGGAGAGACAGACCCACAGAGATCTGAGGATTGGCTGGAGGCTGTGGTGACAGTCTTCAGACTGGTGGGGACACCAGCCGACTTCATAGTGATTCTTGCTACCAGCCTTCTACATGCAACAGCGGGCAGATGGTGGAGCCTGATCCTCCAGGTAAAAAACGAGATGATGCTACTCTGGGTATACTTTTAGAGCCTATTTAAGGCGGATTTTGTCCCAGCCACCCTACGTGCATGGAGGATACAGGAGCCACTTCATCTGCAGTAGGGCCGCAAGATGGTGGCACAGTACTCAGAGAGGTTCACTGACCTCTCACACTACTCCACAGATATGGTACAAGACCCATTCTTCATGGCCCGGACCTTCGAGCAGGGGATCGGGCAAAAGATCAGAGCTTTTTTGATCTCGCTCAGCATCCCGATGCAGGCAGGGGTGTTGGAGCGAGCCCTCTTAGTGGAGAGTTTCCATGCTGAGCAGCCTCTAGTAGCAAGACCCATCACTAGTAGACATGCAGCGGAGTCTTCTACAGTTGGCATTATACAGATGACGTAGATGTCCATGAGGACCAGACCTACAGGTGGATGATCGCACGACTCAAGATCAATTCTGCGAGGCACACAGGATGGAGACAGACCTACCAGGAGTGGGCAGTGTTACTCATGCGGCGGACAGGGTCACATGGCTCGTGACTGTCTGACCCACCATTAAGATGATCAGCAGACAGTTGAGGGACCACCCAGGCAGAGGTAGAGGTTTGATCGGGGCGGTCTTCAGGGACAAGGAAGACGTAGAAGAGGAGCTGGTCATGCAACTGGTGGTGGATGACATTATGAGGTGTTACCACCACCACCACCAGGAGGTTCACCCCGACTGCAGGGAGTAGGTGGACATGCGAGATCTCGGCTCCTAGCAGCTGAGGCTTACGATCACGGTGCTCTGTGGATGATTCAATGTACGATCTGTGTCTACTCCACCATAGATGAAGTTTTTATAGACACAGGTTCCAGTCACTCTTTCATTTCCACTGCCCTTGTTCAGATCTCGGAGATTCCAGCAGAGCCGTTGGCTCAATCCTTATGGCTAGAGACTCCTATGGGAGTAGACTCTATGATTATGCACTGGTGCTGGTAGTGTGAGCTTACTCTAGGAGGCGAGAGCTTCAGCTGGGATCTTCTCATAGCGGCGTCGAGGCCTTATGACATCATCTTGGGTATGGACTGGATATCTACAGTCCATACTCAGATTGACTGTATTAGGTGCAAAGTGTAGTGTTTCCGCACTGATGGGACAAATTTCACCTTCACCAGTGAGAAGGGAGCCTTTGCAGCCTAGGACGGACTTACTCAGAGGAGGTTGCAGCCGATCACTCATCAGTTGGCCTGCCTTACGCTCGAAGCAGTTGATATGGAGAGTCCGAGCTATCCTATGGTGGTGGACCAGTACGCGGATGTTTTCCCTGATGATGTATGAGGTCTACCTCCTTGCAGAGAGGTGTAATTCTACATTGACCTGCACCCTAGGACGGAACTGATATCTACACTAGCATATCGGATGGCTTCCGCTGAGCTTCGTGAGCTGCGAGTATAGGTGGAGGACTTGTAGGGTAATGGATTCATCCAGCCCAGTGTTTATCCCTGGTCAGCCCCGATTATGTTCACCAAGAAGGTGGATGGGAGCTTGAGGCTTTGTGTTGACTACCGTCGCCTGAATTAGGTGATTGTGAAGAACAAGTACCCACTCTCGAAGATCGAAGACCTCTTTGATCAGCTGAAGAGAGCATGGTGGTTCTCGAAGATAGACCTCAGTTCGGGCTATCACTAGCTCAGAGATCGATATGAGGATGTGCAGAACACAGCCTTCAGGTGTCGGTATGGACACTATGAGTTCTTGGTTATGCCCTTCGGTGTAACCAACACTCCAGCAGTGTTCATGGGACTCATGAACAAGATCTTCCAGACATACCTCTATCACTTTTTCATAGTCTTCATCAACGATATTCTGATCTACTCGACTATAGAGGAGGAGAATGCCTACCATTTGTAGGTAGTACTAGACACACTCTGAGAGCACCAGCTTTATGGTAAGCTCTCAAAGTGCTAGTTTTGGATCTGAGAGGTTCACTTTCTAGGTCATGTCATCTCGGGGGCTGGATTTGTAGTGGTTCCAGTGAAGATTGAGGTGGTACTTTCTTGGGAGCCACCCAAGAGTGTGACAGAAGTATGGAGTTTCCTGGGTTTGGCTAGATACTACCGGAGATTCGTTCCAGAATTCTCCAGAGTTGCAGCACTACTATCAGCCTTGAAGAAGAAAGGCCAACCCTTTGTGTGGTCGGAGACATGATAGCAGAGATTTCAAGAGTTGAGGAAGAGGCTGACTAGTTCCCCCATCATGAGGCTTCCAGAGGAAGGAATAGGGTACGTAGTTTACTACGACTCATTAGGGATCGGACTCAGGTGTGTCCTGATGTAGGAGCGAGCAGTGATTGCGTATGGTTCTCGGCAGCTGAGACAACATGTGAAGAACTATGCTACCCATGACCTGGAATTAGCAGTAGTGGTATTCACCTTGAATATGTGGTGACACTATCTGATGGGTGAACATTTTACCATGTACTCTGATCACAAGAGTCTCAGGTATATCTTCTCTCAAAAGGACCTAAACTTGAGACAGTGGTGATGGCTTGAGTTCCTCCCGGACTATGACTTTGAGATAGTCTATACTCCTAGAAAGGGGAACGTTGTAGCAGATGCACCCAACAAGAGATCTGGTATACAGCTGCTAGGTGAGGCGACAGAGCAGCTTACTGCCTTATAGATATCCTTTGTGGATAGAGACGAATCAGCCTTTCTATAGTCTCTTATAGTCACTCCCCCACTTCTTTAGTGAGTTAGGGAGGCATAGAATGGAGATGCTTACTGCGAGACATGACGTTCCTAGATATCCACAGGGCAGGCACCTGATAGATTTTCTAAAGGTGGGGAGCACGTCATCCTCTTCAGAGGACGTACTATGGTTCCAGTGTCACTATAGTAGGAAGTGTTGAGGGATTTCCACATATCCCCTTTAGCGGTACATCTAGGAGTGATGAAGATGTATCAGGACCTCAGATGACAACACTGGTGGCCAGGTATGGCGAAGGTGGTAGCAGAGTTTTTTTCTCGATGCCTCACTTTTCAGCAAGTCAAGGTGGTTCACCAGGTACCAGCAGGCTTGGTTCAGCCTTTAGAGGTCCCATAGTGGAAGTGGGATGGGATATCCATGGACTTCGTGACAGGACTACCACGTACATCCAGGGGTCACGACTCAATTTGGGTGATCGTTGACCGACTCAACAAGTTGTCCCACTTTCTACTGATTAGAGAGCAGGGTTCAGTAGAGAGCATGGGATGCCTCTATGTGCAGGAGATTGTGAGGCTACATGGATTACATTCTTTTATTGTCTCCGATCATGATGCATGGTTTACTTCCCTGCTAGGGAAGGGGTTACAGGAGGCTTTCGGGATGTAGCTTCATCTGAGCACTGCCTTCCATCCTCAAACAGATGGTCAGACTGAGCGGACCATTCAGACTCTCGAGGACATGCTCCGTGCATGTGTCCTAGAATTTGGTCATAGCTGGGAGGATCACTTACCTTTGGTGGATTTTTCCTATAAAAACATCTATCACTCCACCATAGGGATGGAACCTTTCGAGGCGTTGTATGGGAGACCTTGTAGATCAGCCTTGTGCTAGACAGACCTAGGGGAATCAGCACTAGTGGGACCAGAGATGGTACAATCTACCATGGAGAAGGTGTAGATCATCTAGGAGTGGATGAATACTACATAGAGCAGGAATAAGTCATATGCTGATAGAATATAGACACCTCTAGAGTTTGAGTATGGTGACCACGTCTTTCTACGGGTCTCACCCCGATAAGGTCTATGGAGATTTGGTCGAGGCGGCAAGTTATCTCCGAGGTTTATCGGACCATTCTAGTTCCTCAGCAGAGTAAGCGAGGTGGCTTACCGCCTGGCTCTTCCACCTTAGTTGCACAGGGTGCTTGATGTCTTCCACGTATCTTAGCTGAGGAGATACGTGCCGGACCCTTCTCACATCATCGACCATGGAGAGATGGACGTCGATGATGGGGTGACTTTCATAAAGGTTCTAGTGGATATTGAGGATTGACAGGAGCGGGTCCTACATGGATGGTCGATACCTTTGATGTGCGTACGACAGCAGCACGAGAACCTCTAGGAGAGCACATGGGAGCGGAAGGCTCAGATGTGTGCTCAGTACCCCCACTTGTTCCCATAGTTAGAGTTGTAGCTTACAAGGACATAAATCCCTGAGGTGGGGAGATTGTAAAGACATGTAAATTCCATGGAAATTTTTTTTCTTAAATAAATGGGGATTTTACAAGTTCGCGAAGACTTACAGTGCATGATTCTGAGGCCCGGTGTGCTCAGAATCAATTTCTGAAGTTTTGTTTGGCTGCGTTTAGTAAAAGTACGAGCGGGTTTTTATAACCTTTGAACCGGTGCTCGGAAATGAAATCTGAGGGCACCGTTGAACTCGTAGTGCCGAGATTTTCTTAAGAAGACTTTCACCTCGACAGTAGTTGGTCGAGAATAAAAGTTAGTTTTTGGGTTTTCATAAGAAATAAGAAAATAAAGTGGGCTACATTTTATTTTATTTGAGCCACTATGTGGGTGACTGGTAGTTGAATCCTCCTCTTGGAATTTGGAGGTGAGACCACCACACCTTAACCTCCCATGAGAGGTTATGGTGGTGAGGCCCACCCAAACATAACCTCCCGCGATAGGTTACGTCGTGGGGACCACATGGGGCTAAACCCCCCAATTGATGGAGGAGAGTAAAACCTCTCAACTCTCCCTCATTAATGAGGGAGAGCCTCTCCACCATTCCTTTAATTAAATGGAGCCAACTCCCTTTTTATTAATTCATGCCAACACATTTGACTTAATTAAGGGGATCCATGTAATTAATTCTCCAATTTAGAATTTTGTGCCAACACCTAAAATAATAGAACTATTATTATTTTTGGGTTGGCATTGTTCATTACGGTGGAAACCTTGGGTGCTTTGAGGAGAGGATTATTGAGAGAAGGCCCCAGTGAAGAACTCTCACCAATGAAGAATGCCGGCGACGATCCTTCTTCGACTTCCTTCCCGAACGCCTACCAATGTGGAGCATCTTCCATGAGCCGACGCAACTCGGATTTGGAAGCATGTGGCGGACACGACGAACAACGATTCTCTTCGTCTACTTTCTGCGACCCTATCAACAAACGACACCCGAAAATCAAATGTAGGGGATTTACTCTTGTGTTTTATCCCTTTTCTCTTTCTCTTCTTCGGATAGAAATAATTCTTTGCGGAGTTTGAAAAGAATTGTTGTTTATCGTACTACTTTGATGAACCAATTGATACCACCCTAAACGAGGAGGCTATGGGCCAAACCAACATGGCCCAACCCCTCCACTGATCTTGTTTATGTTGAACATTCGGTGATGAAGCAGGAACGAGGTGAAGAAGGCAGCAACAACAAAGGTCGCGCTACCCACGGCCTCTGTGAATCGCGCTGCCCCCATGGCGCTCTGGTGCTCCTGGCCGAACACAATCGGCTCGTGCTGGCCGGAGCCGCACCGAACCGGCCTGTCCGAACACCACCCGGTCGTCGTCCCACCTACTTGCGGCCTCCCGCAACCCCTGCCCACGACCTGTCGGCGCCCTGCGCGTGCCCTGCCCGTGCCCCACGCGCCTTGCCTGCGGCCTGGCTGGCGCCCCACCGGCCTGCCCAGGCCACCACCCGGCCTCCCCGGCCACCTGCTGGCCTACCCGGCGCCCTCCTGGCCAATCTTATGGCCTCCCTAGCGCCCTGCCCAATCGCTGCCCTGCCTTCCCATCCACACCCCGGTTCCCGGCCGAACTGACCGAGTCGCGCCGGCCTTCCGAGCCGGACCGCGGCGTCCCTCGCGGCGTCACTGGCCGAAATGTCTGGGCCTCCCAGGACGAGATGTCCGAGCCGCACCCCATGTGGTACTGGCCGAACTAGCCCCAGCCTCCAGACCGAGTCGGCTATGCAGTGACCTCCGAGACAAACCGCCCTCACAGTCCGCTGGGTCGGGCCCTAGGGACTGGTCCGAACCTAGTAGGCTGGCCTGCCAAATGGGACGGGCCAGACCCCACAGGTTTGACCAGGTCGACCAAGAATGGGTTAGCCCAGACTGGGATGGGTTGGGTTGGCCCAACCTGGTCGTTCTAACAGAGTCGGACTGGTCTTGGGCCCACTACTGACCATTTACTTCCTTTCGTCATATCTTTAGCACCAAAGGACCGTTTGACAAACCTTTACCAACACTGGTATACTTGGAGCGCGATAGTCCCTTTGATTATACCCCACTGGATCTTGAGGTATAGTTGAGATACGATCAGGTTGGATCGTGCACGAATCCAACCGGACCCCTGGGACTAAAACCCTAATAACAAACAAATTGGGAATCCTATTGATGCATCGTTTGTTGCATTAAGACCTCTATGACATGGAAGACCTTTGAGATACATATACGTGGGACTTCGTGACAGTTGTAGTATCGACCAGTAGCTCATGGAGCGGATCCTTCTAGAGGCGAGTGGACAGAATGTGGAGACCTAGTAGCTGGCTGAGACTTGACGACTGATGACCGATCGACTCAGAGTGATTCGGAGGGCCCAGTGGGGAGCGCCTGGTTGTGGCAGAAGACCCACGGTGGTGGAGCGCCTGGTTTTGGCGGCAGACCCGCGGTACTCGATAGGAGGAGTACCTATGTAGGCTATGAGGGGGAGCGCCTGGTTGTGGCGGTAGACCTATGGTGGGGAGCACTTCTGTGTGACGCAGCATACCCACGGTACTCGATAGGAGGAGTACCTCAATAGTCCAAGGTTAGTGGGAAGCGCCTTGGTGTCCCGGCAGGCCCACTGTACTCGACATAGGAGGAGTTCTCTAACTGCCGTGGTTTCGAAAACGTGAATAAAAAATACTATGTTGATCTGAGTCAATAACTTTTGTGTTTACCTCATGACTAATATGGACTACTTGATAACTTAGGTATATATATGGGCATATACATAAGTGGGGTTATCTGTGGATTTAATTCATTGGGATTTATCCTTGTTGAATTTGTGAGACATTGAGGGTCTCAGGGTCCCTAATGAGTATTGTTATACTCACCCCTACACGGGCTTTGCCCGCACCCCATTGTGTTGGTTGCAGACGATGGACAGTGCTGACCGAAGCAGAGTGGACAGGACTGGACGGTACTTGGAGTTGGACCACATGGAGTGATGGTACACGGAGGAGACGGATGGGCGTGGAGTGTTGTTGAGGCTTTTCGTACCTACCCATCAGGTAGGACTTCCCGGTAGACGATCCAGAAGTTGTTTACCTTTCTTCAGTTGTACTTGTTTTTAGTTTCCTTGTACTTTACAGTTGGGATTGTATTTCCGGCCCCCTTTAATTTTCTGTACTCCTTTTTGTATTCAGTTTTTACTTAGTGTTTGCTTCCATTTTGTACTATGTTTGTGTTTGTTTACAATTTATAAAGTAAATTCCTTCCCAACTTAGGGATTTACGTATTTGGTGCTAGTTTCCAGCCCTTGTCCTATGGAAGGTGGGCTTGGGGTAGTTATGGCACGATCCCCGGGGGATGGGTTGTGACAATTGGTATTAGAGGAGTCGGTTCTACCACAGAACTTAGGTCTATGATCTTTCTTTTCTGTGAGGCAATAGTGCTAAGGGTACTAAGTGTGGTTTTCAGTTCAGGGAGTCCAGTGTTGGTGCAGACGCCGATGTATCCATACACCAGGACCCTGACTTCTGATTTCTGACTCAGTGCATGAGAAAACGGATTGCATGTGTGTTTTCAAAAGTTTTTCTTTAAGTCAGCTCAACCAGGTCAGATCACCAGGTATAATCTTTTGACCATGTCACATCTGTTCTTTCAGGATGCCTCCCCGCGGACGACCAGTTAGATCCCCAAGAGTCATATGCACAGATATCCCACAGAGCGATGAGGCCACAGTGCAGGGACCTTTTCCAGCGAAGGCACCAGTGGTACCACTTCCCATTGGGCCACCAATGCCACCAGCCCCAACAGTAGACAATACACGCCGCTTGAGAACGTTTCATGTGTTCCAGTGCCAGAGGCCACCCAGGTTCCTGGGAGAGATGGACCCACAGGAAGCTGAGGATTAGCTGGAGGCTGTGGTGAGAGTCTTCAGACTGGTAGGGACACCAGCAGACATCATAGTGATTCTTGCTTCCAACCTTCTACAGGTAGCAGCGGGAAGATGGTGGAGCCTGATGCTCCAGGTGCACAATGAGATGACGCTACTCTAGGCAGACTTTGAGATCCTATTTCGGGTAGAGTTTGTCCCAACCACCCTACGTGTTGTGCGGATAGAGGAGCTACTTCATCTGCAGCAGGGCAGGATGACGGTGGCACAATATTGAGATGGATTACTTGATAACTTAGGTATATGTATGGGCATATACCTAAGTGGGGTTATCTGTTGATTTAATTCTTTTTGATTTATCCTTGTTGGATTTGTGATACCTTGAGGGTCTCGGGGTCCCTACTAAGTATTTTTATACTCACCCATGCACCGTCTTTTCCCACACCTCGTTGTGTTGGTTGAAGACGATCGACAGCGCTAACTGAGGCTGAGTGGATAGAACTGGACGGTACCCGGAGGTGGACCACATAGAGTGATGGTACACAGAGGAGAAGGATGGACATGGAGTGTTGTGGGGGCTTTTTGTACCTACCCTTCAGGTAGGACTTCCTGGTGGATGATCAGCTGTTTACCTTTCTTCAGTTGTACTTGTTTTCAGTTTCCTTGTACTTTACAGTAGGGCTTGTATTTCTGGCCCCCTTTACTTTTCAGCACTCCTTTTTGTATTCATTTTTTACTTAGTTTTTGCTTCCAGTTTGTACTCTGTTTGTGTGTGTTTACAATTTATAAAGGCAAGGCCTTCCCAGCTTAGTGATTTACGCCTTTGGGGCTAGGTGACAGCCCCTGGCCTATGGAAGGCTGTCTTGGGGTAGTTACCGCACGGGCCCCGGGGGGATGGTTCGTGACATTATTAATTAATTTAATTTGATACAATTGATATAGAATTAATAATTTCTTTGGGTTCTTATTATTCTTTTATACGGAGTGAGTTATTCCTCTTCATAGAGGTATCAGGTTTTCTTCTTCTTCATAGGTTCACACTACTCTTATCTTCCTCTAGATTATTTCTACCTTTAATATTTCTTAAATCACAAAATATTTTAATATATATTAAATATAAAAATATTTTCACAATATCAATGTTTTAATCTACTCTCATTTTCCTCAACTCCTTCATGTGGGTTTGTTCCTGTGATCAAAAATATTCACTTTTTCTTAACAGCTTCTCCTCACTATATTTTTGGGAATATGTTTTTTATCATTTCATCCCATTTAAATAAAATTCCATTTATTTATACAAAATTGGATCAGGATTATTCTTCAAAAAATAATTGTGAAAATATATATAAATAAAAAATCTCCTCATATATATAAAATACATATAGTGATAATAATGTTATGCAATGGATATTTTCTTTACGGTCGTGATATTAAATTAATTTATTGAATCATATTCATCTTGAATTTCATTTATGAACTTCATTATAGTATTATAATATTATTTTAGGTTTGTAAATTATCTTCTCATTCACTTTTACTGAATCAGAATCTCATTTTTTATGTTTAATTCATTGAAGATCGGCACTGACATCAATTTATTTAATTTCCAAAACAATCTTCTATAATTTATTCATCTAATGAAATCTAAAATTTCTTCAAATGGTTGGACTCAAGGTGACGAATACGTCACATTATTATCACCATAACATATTATAGTGTGAGCTCATACCATTTTCAAATTTAAAAATGGAAACTAATTTTCATAAGAGTAAATGAATCTTATGTTTTATCTAAACTTTATTACCTTTAATAAATTTCATTTCAAATGATATTTCATATGGTTAAATGACTATTAAAAAATTCAAAGTGACCCTTAATAAATCGTAGGAAATTAATCATATAATTTTATCATGAACCTTAGGTATTCAGGAATAACCTTTGTGAAATCACCAAATAACACTTAAACATTGTCAAATAACCCTTAAAAATGTTAATTGGCCCTTATAATTTTTCCGATGACTTTATTGTTTCGATCAATTACCCTTAAATATTTTCTAGATAACCATTATGAGACTCTTTGGGTCTTAAAAAAATTTAATTTCTTATAGATGACTCTTACATGTTATATAAATTATTTTAATACACTTAAAAGAGTCTCTTATACATTGAAAAAGTATAGCTCTGGCTGACTCTTACAAAATCAATACCTTTTAACTTTTTTAGTCTGAACTCCAAAATTCATAAAATCAGTCCATAACCTCTTTAATTGGTACTATATCTTTATTAATCACAAAAAAACAACCCAAGTGGATTTAACTAACTTTGGAACAAATAAAAAAATTCCAAATCACTTTAACGCAGTGAAAATTTATTTTACTACATTTAAAAACTCAAATTTGAGTATTTTAATAACCCTACTTGGTAATTTAATTCTAGTTTCAAATCATCCTTCTCAAACCTTCATTGAAATGATATTATTAACTATTATTTTTATATTTTATCACTCAATGATTAAATGATGGTTTAAATATATCCTTTCAATATTTTCCTTATTTAATAATATCACTTAGATCTATACAATAGGGAGATACTCTAAAATTCTCTTGACTATAGTATAGAGTTATTCCAGCTTTAACATAAACTATATTTCATTCCTTAAAAACCAATTAAATAATCAAAAGAATTATATTCTGCTCCACAAGCAGTAGTTTCACTTGTATCAACCCATTAATGTTTGGAAAACATCTTCATCTTCCTCATTAGTCCCTTCCTCTATTACCCAACACTCTATGACATAATTATTTTCATGTTTATTGACAAAAATAAAACCAACAAAAACACTTTAGCACTTTAATCCCCCTTTTTTATTTTTTTTATAATAAATTTAATCACCTCCCATTTATTCATTTCAATATGTCTTCAACATTTCACAGTTTATCTCCAATTAATGGTAAAATATATATAATGGTGTAAGTTTAAAGGAAAGTTATGTTCATCTCTAAATTTTATATTTTCAACTATTCTCTCCTTTTATATAATTTATCTTTCACTTGTTTAGAATAATTAGTAAAATTACCATAATAGAAGGGTGAATCACACTTCACATAGAAATTAGAAATCAATTCATCAATTCTATGTATGTGTTAGAACTGATCGGTGTATATAACAAGAGTGACTAATGTAAACAAAAAAGATATCCATTGATTATCCAAAATGTGACACCAACTTTGATTTCATTTCTTATAGTGTGTAAAAGCATATTTTTAAATAAATTTTATAACCTAAAATAGTTTTTAGAAAATTCATAAAAATAATTCAAGTGAAAGAATATATTTCCCCAATTTTAAATCATTTTCAATTTAGTAATCACCCCCTTAATAAAAATATTTCACATGATACAAAATAGGAATGTGAAAGTGATCATCATACCTCAAACTTTATTTTTCAAAATTTCTATCAAGAATTCCATAATTATCATGAAATAGTAAAACAATGGAATCTTGTTCATATTCCTAGCTCCCCCTTAAAGGATTCTATTTAATAGACTTTTTCTTGGATGGTTATCATCAAAAATAATCTCTAAGCACAATTTTTTCATACTTTTTACAAGGAGGAAATATAATACTAATTAAAATTCTCTAAGATGGATGAAATTATATCTTTTATATACATTACAACAATGAATAACTTCTACCTGTTCCATATCATCTTAAATTCATTTTAAAATAAGTAAAAAAGAGAAAAATATGGGAATAAAGTGAGCCTATATCAACTCCTCAATGAGATAAATAGGGCTGAGACTTATTTATTAACCCAAAAACTCTTTTTCCATAGCTCAAAAATAGTGAAAACTCTTCATTATTTCTTCTCACTAGACATTAAAAATCTACTCATATTTGAGAAACATGGATTCCTTATATCTTTTTTCAGAATTCTTTACTTATAGAACAGGGTATATCACTTTAGTACAAAAGGAACATTCCTTATTATTATTTTTCTCTATATTCTTATCTGATTCCAAATATACATGACAAATTTTTAACCATTATCTTAGTACACGCTCAGCCTTATTTATATTTTTGGACTACTCTTTTTTTGTAGTACTCTTGGCACTTAGATTCATGGGAAGTTTCTCCTTAGTTTGAAACAGATCCCCTTATTTAGAAAGTCATGTCACATATATTATATCTATTTTACAAGATAGTTTTATCATTACACATAACTTCTTAGAGACATTTGGATAATAATTTTTATAAAACCTCTTATAAAATTTTTATTCTTCATCAGGGATGTAATGAATCAATGAAATCCTGATATTATCTTCCTAGATTGATTCTTCATTTGGACCCATCTAGAATCATTTGGTCTTTAATTTCATAGAAATTTAACAATGTTCCATCATGTTTCCTTTTTTATAAAAAAATCATCTCAAATTGGGTTTGATATCCTTTAATCCATTCTTATTGGATGTACTTTTATCATCACTGCTCTTTTTTTTGTGACCCAATGTAGAACTCTCAGCTTTTATTAATTGTTTCTTCACTTTTTATAGAATTATTATCCTCAAATTATAGTATTATTCGTACTAAGTTGGTTTTTAATAACACTATTCTTCATTATAACCACTTTTTTAGGTCTCATGGAAAATTTCAAGAGAATAAAATAAATTCTTATATGATATATTTTGCTTCTTCTATGAATCTTCCTTTATATAGAAGAATTCATCTTTGCATAACTTTTCTCCATAATTTTAGGCCTTCTATAGTATTAATAGTTTTTTATGTTATTAAAACATTCATTGTCATTTTTACAAACATCTAATAGAAATAGTAGTATCCAAAAATTCTCATTCTTATATGTGTAAAATGTTATTTGGAAAGATATTTACCCTTGTAATTCTTTGGCAGAATAGCCACCTTTTGATCATCAAACAGGGAGGTAATCATCTTGGATATACCAATATTCACCTTGGATGAGATTATGGATTTCTTTGAATTTTTATCCACCCATATTTTTCAAAATATTGATTTTGGACATGCACTTACAAATTAAAATGTCTTTATAGAAATAGATTTATCTGAAAAATGAGTTACCATTTTTCTATAATCTTATTTTGGACTGATCATGGAGTGATTTCAAGATCCCATTTCCACATTATGAGTCTTTTTTCAAGTAATACTCTCATAAAAAGTACTTGTTCCAGTATTTATGATTTTGGGAGATTTTTAAGATTCTACTTGGTTGTTTTCGAAATCTGTCAACAAAATATCCAACTCAAGACATTTCATATTTAAAAGTATTTTGGTATTTAAGTGATTTCACCATATCTTCACATTAATTATTTATATTTATGATATAATCTTAATGAACATGATTTTCCTCTTATATAAAATTTTTAATCTCCTTTATTCTCTTTTCCTTAATTTCTTATTGAGAATGTTTTATATTCATAGTGATTTTATTTTTTTTTTGTAATGAATGGATCACTTAACTCAGGACCTTTCTAAATAAAATTTTTACTCAAGAAACTCTCTTTAATTCAACTTCAATCACAAAGAATATTTAATTTCAAAGTAATATAGATTCTTACATAGCTTCATTAGTGTTTGTGAGAGTGTTTCACTTTTATAACTTCTTAGAAAATTTGTCTTCCATCGCATCAACTTCTAGTTTAGCTATGATTTTTCATCATGTAGACCCTTTTTGTATGTAAGTATATATATGAAAACTTAAACTAGTAATATTTTAATAAAATCCTTAAAATGAGAATAAAAATCACTTATTGATTCAACATGAAAATATTCTTCATTGCTAGAACTTGAATCTTCAAAAGGATAAAAAAATAGATTTACTTAATCCAAAATTACTATTATTAACTTTAGGTAGTGTTGGTAGATCATATTTCTCTTTTTAATTTTGTTCAATTTTATTACCTTAATTTTCTTCTATTTTTAGTGACTTTCCCAAAACCACCATATAAAATTTAACAGGAATTGAAATTAAGTTTTCCATCAAAATACATTTTGAAAACTCTTCAAATATAAATATCATATCAGTTTGATAGAGATAATGGGATTTAAAAATAGATCCAATCATAGGTAACTCAGTTAGATTTGATACCAATTGAAGTTACTAAGAATGGTTGTAGTCACCTAAGAGTGGGGTGAGTCTGGTTAACTTTATTTTTATTGGATTATTATAAATAAATTATTATTCCTTTAAATATCCCTATTTAAATCCAAACCCCTACTACCTATTAGGGTATAAATGAATCTATTTATCTGTTACCCAATACATAACACCTGTATATAATGTAAAATATAATATAAAGAGAAGAACATAGTGTTTTTATATGGTTTGGTACCAATTATAAAAACATACTCATTATTGTGTTTGATTATTATCCTAAGACATGTGTTTTCATTTCATTATATAAGTGTTTATAATAGGGAATGTATCATCTTGAACCCAAAATGCATCTTATACATACACAACATATTATTATGATTCCCACCATCCCAATGGATTTAAAGAATCTTGTTGTGCTTTCCAACTTTCCATTGAATTATACCAACTCTCATAAGTATTACAAAATTTCCCTTCAAACCTTGAATAGAATATCACTAATCTGTTTTGGGATGAAACTACATCAAATGATCTAATCATATTCCTTGATAGAGTTATCAACTACCTGTATATTATCTGTGGAAAAATATATAACACAATCTCTATAAATAGATAATATCTTAGATTATTTATAGAATATTATTATTGGATTATATTGACTCAGTCTTCAAGGATCTCAAATTCCAATAGCTGGTTAGATACTTGAATTGCACATTATAATTCCTTAACTCTTCTTCTACATTCTTCTAATTTTATCTTGGGATTTTGTAATACTGGGTATCATAATATCTTGTCTTTGTACCAGTTTATCATTCTTCTTATTTAATTTACTTCTATATATAGGATTTTATTTTTATTATCTTGTTGGGTTTATCTTCTTATTTGATACATATATATTTCTTCCTATTAGAGAAATATCAGGTTCTCTCCAACTTCATGGGTTCACTCCACTCTTAAAATACTCTCAATTAATCTAGTTTTTTATATTTATTAAATATCAAAATATGTTTTCTATATATTCAATATTACACAATCATTAAAAATATTAGTGTTGTAATATCCTCTCATTTTTTCCCAATTCCATGTGGAATTATCCTCATGATCATAGGACCTTGTCTTTTTCTTAACTTATCATTCTCACTTTTCTTCCAAGAATACCCTTTTCCTGTTTAATCCTATTTAAAAAACTCATTTTATTTCTTCCATATATAATGGGGATTCTTATTTTCAAAATAATTCCAAAATTTTAATATATAAAAAATCACCTCATATTTATGAAAAAACATATGGAAATAATATTGGGGTGTAATGACTCTTTTCCTTATAGTCATTATGGTATATGAATTTAAAAAATCATATTTCGATTAAATTTAATTTAAATATTTCATCACAGTTTGATCCTTTTTTTTATTATGAAAATCATCTTATTAGTCACTTTATTGGAATAAAAATCTCAATTGTGATGTTTAATTTAATTTTGATCAACATTGGTACCGACTAATTTAATTTTCAGAACAATCATCTAGAATTTCCCCATCTTAATGAATCTCAATTTTCATATAACTTTTGGACTCAAGATAACACATACATAAAAAAATTAACCCTTACATTTTATAGTGTGAGTCATTTCCATTGAAAAAGTTTTAGATAATAACTATTTTTTGTTAGTGTAAATGAAACTTATATTTTTCTTTGTATTTACCTAACTTAGTTTAATTTCACTTCAAATGATATTTTATAAGGGTAAATTAATCTTAAGAAATGTCAATTTTTTATTTCCCAATTATCCACTATTAAAATGGTTGAGGAGGAACCAGAAAGTGCCTCTATTAAAATGTTTGAACCTTATAAAATCTTGGTAAATGACTCTTGTATTTTAATCATGACTATTATGTAATTGAGAATGACCCTTATGGAATCACCAAA
This sequence comes from Viscum album, assembly GCA_963277665.1. Taxonomy (NCBI): domain Eukaryota; kingdom Viridiplantae; phylum Streptophyta; class Magnoliopsida; order Santalales; family Viscaceae; genus Viscum; species Viscum album. The sequence goes on from OY728121.1 coordinate 204,817,698, forward strand.
TAAACCTTATCCATTCTTAGTTGACTCTTAAAAAATGCCCAAATAAACCTTTTGTTTTTAGATAACCCTTATCCATTTATAGATGACCCTTGTGAAATGAAAAATGGACCTTATGATTTTATAAATGACTCTTAATTTTTGACCAATGGCCCTTAAATATTTTTTAGATAACCCTTAAAAGTCTTTGTGAGTCTTATTTTTGTTTTTTTTCATACAGTTAGCTCTTACATATGAGATTAAAGACTCTTATGTTCCTCAAGTAATATCTTGGAATTTTCCAAAATTATTCCTCTAGATGAATCTTATGAAATCTATACCTTATTACTTTTTTAGTCTCAATTCAAAAATTAATTAATTCATTAGAAAACATCTTTAATTCATTCCAAGGACATCTTAATGACAAAAAAACATCTAAAGTGACTTTCATTGACTTAGTAAGATATAATAATATTCCCAATACTCTTTAACAATGCCATAAATTCTTTTTTAGTATTTTAATTCTCAAATATGAGTTATCTAATAATTTTTATTTCTTTTTTAATTCCATATTCAAATCAGCTTTCTTAGACCTTAATCTAAGTTATATCCTTCATTTTTATCTACAACCCCCATCACTCAATGATCCTTGTATATTTTCACTTTATTCTAGCCATATTTTCCTTCCATAATCATATCACTTAATTTTTTTCACTAAACAATTTCACCAACCTTCTCAAAATGAAATTAGATAATTCTTTTAGCTATAACAATGCTTGTCTTTGATGATTTACAAACCTCCTCAATAATTGTTAGAAGTATATTATTTTCCCCAAGAAACTACTTCACTCTTCTTTACCCATATATATATATATGGGAAACGTATTTATCTTCATCATTAGGATCTTCCTTTATCACCCATCACTCCCAAACATACTTATTAACATTCTTATTAAGAATAAATACAAACAATACTTACCTTTGGGTACTCTACATCACGAAGGAGTTATCTCCTAAAGACTTTTATCATAGTGTACGATATTGTAATATTTTATGGTACAATAAAAAGGTTTCTCATGTATATTTTTTTATATTATATATGGATATCATATTAACACTACTTGTTCTAAGTCATATTGTATGAATTAGGTCACACCTTATAATTCACCTTGAATATGATTGACGGTTTTTATCATTTGAGAAGATCTTACTTGTAAGTTATCATTAAACTAAGCATTTTATAATATGAGATGTTGTGAAATTTTATAGTTGATGTTATATAGAGTTTTAAACCATTTCCATTAATTCATACATTACATAACATATGATTTAATTCTTGTATAACTCAGGAGTGTCTCGAGGGGATTTAAAAGGAAATGATTACCATGAAAGGTTTCATCTGAACTCATATGATTTTCCTCATTAATATCTTCCCTATTATAAATTGTATTTTTCTGTGATATACTAAAATATCATGGGATGGGTGATGGTCTTACACATGAAATGGTTGATTCAGCATCAACCAATCGATAAAAAATAGAGGATGGTGTCCTTCAGCTACCTCTCAGATATTTTTTTCAATAAATATGGAGATAGTAGAAGTCGATATTCAGTGGAAGGTACGTAATGTACTTAATTTATTTATGTGTGGTTCTAGGTTTCATAAATGGTAGAAATTGTGTTATTTATTTTATTATTATTTATATCTTATTTATTAAGTGTCAACAGATCCTTAGATATTCTTTAGTGGGAGTAGAGAATTACCATGGATTGTGATTCATGGAATCAAGTTTAAAATTAAAAAACATTGATATCATTTTGAATTCATATTTTATATTGTAAAAAATGATATAAAATTAATATTGTGGAGAACCTTATGTTATATGATAATGTAAGTTTTATTGGGTTATCTACGTATAATATGGGATATTTTAGGTGTTGATATGAATTAAATCCTTATCTTTCATTATATTGAATGGTACAACATGGGGAATCATAAATTATGATGGTGTTACCATGAATCGTTTATGAAGAAGAAACATAGGGCATTATATTAACACTATTATATAGGTGATTTAGTAAAAATGATGACCTGGGAATTAATGGTTTGCTCATAGACTACCCTCAGACTATCATGGAATTTATTTAAGGATATAACATAAGATTTTTTGTCTATAACACTTGGTATTAATCCTATAAAAACTATTGAGTGTGAGGTTTAATATCATGGAGTGTCCTATCATAGGCCATGATTTCTTGTATATCAATTTAATCCTACATGTCCACTATGACCTTACATCAAATGGTAATATAATCCATACACTAAGTTAACCTTTTGTAGGCCAAATATCTAATAAAAAGATAACCATGTTCCATGAGTTAATAGTGTGTAGATCGACAGTACAAAATATTAATCAATTGTGGTTTTCAATCATTTCTAATGATCACTAATAGACTAGCTTAACCTTATGTAGGCATGGATATCAATCGTAATGTAGCTATTAAATAGTATGTCACCATATATATAAACCATATCATAAAAAATGACATATAAGGGGAAAGTGTTTTTCAAAAATTTAATTATAAATTGAATTAGAATGATTTATAAATTGTTTATAAATCAGAATCAGAAAGGTATTTTGGAATATTTATTAACTTATAAAATTTTTTATAAATGAATTAATTAAAAAGTGTTTATGATTAATTGATTAAATTTTATGGAAAATTTATTAAATAAATATCCAAAATATTAATAATTTATATTAAAATACATTTTTATATTTTATGGAATGGATTATTATTGAGATATAAAATGTTTATATGGAAATCATAAGTCTAATTTACAAAATCATTATAAATTAAAAAAATAAGACTAAGTAAAAAATATTTTATTTTAATATTATGAATTATTCTTAATTACCCAATTTTAATTGTTCAAATTATGGGTCTTATTTGAGAAAATATTTAAACAATATCAAAATGAGTTTTTATAATTGATTTGATCAACGTTTGGATATTAATAAATATAGTATATTTAATAATCATGAAACATGTTTTTAGGAAATCAAGAATTCTTGATAAAGGGATAATATGAAGCTTTCTAATAAGACTATTATGGAATGTAAATATGATTTTTGACATTAAATTAAAATTTTTTGAGGAGAACATGCCTTATTATAATGTGAAGGTAGATATAAGAGTGGATTAAGACTACATTCAAGATGATGTTTCAAATTATGATGTGTTTTCTATTGAGGATAAGTAAAATCCATTAAAAATAATTAAATCAAGGAGGATAGGTCAATATCCAAGTGATAAAGACACTTATCAAAATATGGGAACTAGCACTCAAATAAAAAGGGATAAGTGTCCTTAAGTTTTTTGGAAGATTGGTGTATGGCAAGGGAGAAGATTGTGGAGATAAATCTATTCTTATTTTTTCTATCTTTTTTGTTTTTTGAAATTAATTATTGTAATGGAATTATATTTCACTTGTTCACATTCTATATCCCCTTACACTATTTTATTTTTTTTCTAATAAAAGGTCCATAATTTATATTTCCAAACTCATGGTTAAATATTTCTGATTAAATGTGTGATTCTTAGATTACACAAAAAAATTTACATAATATAAATAGAATATAAATTGTTTATATTTCATTTAATATCATATAATAAATTTAAAATTCCATATAGTAGATAACATAAAAGATTTAATATTATAAAAATAAATATAAATTTTTTATGTTTATTTAATTATGGAATGTCAATAATGTATGATTAAATTATAAAGTTTTTATAATTATTTTATTTATAAACCATTTATAAATTATTTACCTCAGATTTAAATTTATGAATTGTTCATTTATTTAATTTACTCCCCACATTTTTCATAATTATATTTGTTATATTATTAGTTATTATGTTTGATTTACTATATATATTAAACCACTTCTATGAATTTTTATACATGAATATAAGGAGTTACATTATAGTTATGATAATTGATTTTGTTTTCTTCTAACTATAAATTAGATCATACTGGGTTATGATATTTAATTTGAAAAGTTATTTATAGTTTATATATATTATGTTTTGTAATTATGATGAAATTTAAATCTCTCTTAAGTAAAGTATCATTAGGTAGGGGGACTTTGGGTCACCCTTCTCACTATATGGGAGGATTAATCCATGCTCAGAAAAGTTAGGTTTAGCTCTCTATATCTCCAAGATTACTCATGTAGATATTTTTAATTTCATATGAATATAAACCTTTATATAAATGGGTTTCATATACTTTATAGATGATATTTTTTTAGTTTTTTATAAATAATTATGAGTTTTAATTTGGGTTAGCAAACACAAACTATGAGTTGTGTGAAGAGTTTCTCATCAATATGATTTGAACATGCTAATTTGGTTAAAGGAATATGATTCCAAAATAAATCATTAAAATCATGTATAAATGTAAATATAATAACATTATATAATAAAGTGGAATTAGTTTCCTTTTAAAAATTCAAAGTGTTTGTTTATTTCTAAAGTGAACAATTATTAGTACCTTGATCATCCAAATATGTCGTTTCCTACAAAATATGTGTGCCCCGAGAATATGTTTTTTATAAAAAAATTAATTATGTGACCCATCGAGTTATGTGCCTCATTCTTGAAAAAAAAAATGGGTTACACATAGTTGGGAAAACTAAAGGAAATATTCAAAATGAATGTTTTTAATTTTATCCCTATGATTAATTGAACAGATAGTTTTTCACTTAACCATATAAGAGCCATATATGATTTGATTGAATTTATGACCCACATAAAGAGATGAGTGGTGATATAAACACTAAAGTAGAATCATTATATAGTGAAAAATAGATCTTGGTGCACCAATAGATATGATGATTCTAAAAGGGGTGTCAATTTAGTGGGAGAAAATTTAATAAAAGATCTTATTAAATAAATGTAAAACATTATTTTCATCCAATAAAATATACTACTATATATAAATTACATTATCATCATCAAAAATTAGTTTTTGATTAATATTAGAAATAAAATAATCTTAATGTAAGAACCTTCTTATAATGGTGAAAAACTTGAGAAATGTTCTCAAGTTAGAAAAGTCTATGTATTTGGGAAAACATTCTATATTAACCCACTATTGATATTTCAAAACAATTAAATCTTTATTTTTATGATAATAATATAATGATTCACTCAATGTTTTAAAATAATTATATATAATATAACCAAATGAATTTTAGTTTCCTATCATATACTCAATATGGTTGGGTATGTTAATGAATAATAGGATCATATACATCTGGCAGAGATGAAGTGATATTCACTTGAGCTCGGTCTAGAAAATACCTTTATGAATGTGTTTTATCTCCCAGATGATGTTTTAGGTGGCTCATTTCCATCAAATATCCCTTATTCCCCTCCGGTATACTATAAAGGATCTCCAAATATCTTATTCAATGAGGAGGAAGTCATGATCTTATCTAGAAATATCTTTTTCACTAACATTAGTGTTTTCCATATAGGGAGAGCTAGTTTGGATGAGAGTCATCATTAAATGGAGTTAATCATATTTTTTGGGTTCTTTATTGGTCTTTTAGATAATGATGACAGTTCTCTTAATTTTAGGAATTAAAAAGAACTATAAAGATACTTGCATCATAGAATTTTTAGGATATATGGTTTTAAAATAGAAGTTTATAAGTAGTCTAACTTTATGATTATATTTTTTGAATCTACACTGAAGCCAATTTGGTTTGGGTTTTTTGGATTTCCACTTCTATTTTTTCAATTTTATGCAATCATAATGATTTATAGTGTCCTCTTATTTTCCATTAAAATAAATGTTTAATATCTCTCAACTTTTGGTAGATAGGGTGTTCATTTTCATTGATATTATATGGGAAATGGTGAATTTTGTATGGATCAAAAATGATTAGTAAAGCCTCTTTCAAGAAGTCATGTATGAGGATGTTCCAGTTTTCTTCTTCAAGTGTAAGCATCGTTGTCATTTATCCTTGGTGTGTGGAATAACTAATGGATTATGGATGTTTAAAGGAATTATAAAGGATGTATTTCATGTTGATCAAGTTGGTTCTACTATAAGGAGTGTAAAGAATTAGTCTAGTTAGGATTCTCGATCAAATGAGTTCATAATCACACTTAAAAAAGAAAATGAAAAGTAATCATCCATCCTTGTCTCAGTTGAGAAATATTTTGTTGGGATTTTTTTTAGGGGAATCCTCTAGCTATGTAGTTAAGGATAATAAATTTATAGTGGTGTATGATAGACCTGTAGGCGTTTTTTATTAGTAGAGTCTTCTTCAAGTAGATCTTTCACAGTTTTAGTGTTTTAGAGGAGGGTTTTTTTAGAGTTCATATTTATTTTGGAAATTATTTGGTTATAACTAAGGATATAGGTGGTACCCCATTGTATTTGAGGTTTTATCAAAATGAAGATAGATTTAGCCTCTAAATTTATCCCCCTATTGGCTTCAAATAATGTTGTAGGGGAATTGGATGTGGTTATTGGGAAGAATATTTATGGTTATTGTTTATTATCTTAGGAGATGATTAAGTTACAATCATAGAGGGATATTATATTTATACCCTTATTGATAGATCTAGGTTATCTTCTTCCATTTTGGAAAACACTCTAAAGGATGATTCTTCCCATTTTTTATCTGGTGATTTTGATATTCAAGGGTTTTCCCTCATGGTAGGGTATAAGGTAGGTCTATAGGGGAAGGGGGTCTCTCTTTCTACTGGTGTGGCCATATTTATAACCCATCTTACTATATTCTTGGCTCCACCAGCTACTGTATTACCATAAGCTTCTACTAGTAAATCACAATAGTTTTTTAAAGCTGATGATGTGTTATTTATCTCTTAAAAAGAAATAGATGTCCCTAAATCTACGAATTAAGATATATTTGACAGTTTTTATTGGTCAACTAATCAAAACATGAAGATTCATATCATTTATGTTGATGGATTCGTGATATATCATTATAATAATTTTAAAAGATGTAAAAATTCCTCGAGAATGCAGTTCTCTTTGATTTATAGTAAGGAAAAAATAGGACTATCTCTGAAAAAGTTGAAAATGATAGCTCCAAGGTGGTTTCGACTAAATATGACTTGGTTTACAAGGATTATTTTGTTCTCATTATATCATATATATAATTAGAACATTCAATATAATTTCATGGACCAATGAAGGATAAGAAAATTTTATATCTACCAATAAGGGTCTTAGGGAATCCTTCTAAAGGCTATATTCTTGGTTTCTCAAGCAATGGTGGTTTCTTATTTAAGTGTTCAATTTAAAATGGATCGATATTGAAGAATTTATATGGGTTGGGGAAGAACTACTGAATTTTTTCAAAAACCTTTTTCTAATTTTTCCTAAGTGAAAATTATAATATATCTAGTGGGAAGTTCATCTTAATATTAAGAAAAAAGAATAATTTCTTAACATTAAACACAAATATTTTTGTTCATTATTTTTCTTTTTTTTGAATAGAAGATCATATATTCTTCTTTTATGTTCATCATACTTAACCTTATTCTTACATTTTCAATGAATTTACATATTTTTTGTTTCTTATACCATAAATGAAAGTTCTATGTTTAGCTATATTTTGTGACAAAAAATGTGAATGATTATGTGATATTGGAGGTTTCCTTTACACCTTATTCAAGATATTGAATTCATTCAATTTTAGTTTTTTTTAATTTTTGGATGATTTGAATTAGTTTAAGTAATTTTTACTCTATTTTCTCAAAGTATTGAGAATAGATGAACTAGGGAAAGTTATTTCAAGTTTCTAGTGATTTATTGATAATACTAGTGGGTAAAAATTATTTAGAAATGATAATAGTGTTTCATATAAATATAAATATAAGGTAACTGAAACCTAAATGTAAAATAAAGAAGTTAGGGTTTTGATTTAATATGATGTAATTTTCCTAGAAACATGGAGCTGTTTAGGAAACTTCATGGAATGGCTTTGTCAAGTATTATTGTTATAAAAATAAATTATTCACTTTTTAAGTGTATATGATATAAAATATATACCTTATAAATGTTTTAAGTATAATAAAGTTAAAAATCATGTAAATAATTGATATATCTTATAATTTTAATTTGATTAAAAAATCAAAGGGTTGTTAAATCATGTATGGGTGTAAAATAATATATCAAGCTTAGATGGGTCTTATTAAAAGCATTGTATTGACATATTTTTTAAATTATATGATAAGATAATTTTTTCATTAAAAGATGTTTGTTATAAAAAATATGTGATAATGGATTCAGTACACATTGTAACATCCCAAACTTTTATATGTTGAATTTTCCTTATAAATACCCATCTTTGTTATTTTTCATAATATAGTATAGTATAAAACACATGCACCACATAATAAAACTAGTAATAATTTATTAAATTCTAACATTACATTTAGTTGATAAATATACATAATAAAACTAAAATTATAATTATGGTACAACAAACACAAAAAAATAAAAAAACTATAATAGTAAAGTCTCGATCATTTTGATCTCCTAGAAATGTCACACTTCTGAATAGTACAATAAAAAATAAGTAAACCATTAGCAATGCAATCAAAATTTTAGAAATAAATATTATAGAAAAATGAGAGGAGTTATTGTGAATGATGAATAAAAGATATGTTATATTTTTATATTAATTATAAAAGTAATATGATCATTGTAATAGTATCATGATTATTAGAATAGTATCCAGATAGTTATTAACAGTAATAATTTTACTATTATAATTGTAACTTAACCAATAAAGTAGTAAAATGAAATGTAAATAATAAAAAACATGAATAAGTTAATTAAATATAAATATTTTTATTCCATATAAAATATATATAAATTCGAAACTCAAAGAGTGTGTAAGTGAATTTTTTGATGATGTGTATTTGAACATATTTTTTAAAATCCCATAATTTTTATATTAATAATTAAAAATAAATAATTTAGAAAAAAACTCATAAAATGAATTTAATTTTTTATAATCATATTTTAAAATTTTTATAAGAATTAATTTTTTGTAATTATCTAAAAAATATGAATTTTTAAGTGAATAGTAAAAATCTAATTTTTATATAAAAAGTATGTTTTAATTACATCATTCATGATATAATAATGACCTAATGAATCCTATAATGTATAAATCAAACAAATATATAAATAATAATGTGAATGATTATTTTAAAAATAATAATCTTAATTTCTACACCCAAAATAGTAATTTCCAATGTCTAAAAAGTTAAAGTATTCCCTTAAAAAACAATTTTTCAATTTTCTTCATTCATTTTGAATAAAATAATAAATTTTATGATTTCAAGGTTTAAAAGTCATACAATCATGACTTTTTATTCAAATATGATTCATAGTGTCAATAATACCTCTATTTCAAGGTTTTATTTTGAAATAATATTTTAACCCTTAAATAACCCTCCCTTTATGTATAAATACCCCATCTCACTTACCTAGGAAAACCACATCCCTATCACTTCTAAAATTCCATATCTATCCAATTACCCTATAATAATCCCATTTGTATCTTTAGGGATGTTTTGGAGTCACATAAATCCTACACTTCAATGTTTTAACATCTTAGCAAAGGAGTGACATCATAAACAAGGTAACCTATTCCTTTTATATCATCACAATTTTCTACTTTTATTTTTCAATTAATCAACCTTACTCCCCACCAAATATTCCCCAAATTCATTTTATTAGTATATTAAAATTTTATTGATAACATTAATACTCTATAAAAATTTTATTTAAAATATATATATATATATATTATCTCTCTCCCTATATTTTAACACATCCCATCAAAGGTCAGTTTCATCTACTTATGAGGAAATTGTAAATTCTTTAATTATCACCACAAACATGTATGGTTAGAATGAAATATTTATAATATATAAATATGTAATTATAATTATTTTTAATCTTATATAATTAATTTCATTAACACAAAAATAAAATTGAATCAAAATTCCAAAATCAAAACAAAATAACAAAATTGAAACAAAATGAGATAATTTAAAGAAAACAAGACATTAAAACATATCACCTTTAAAAAATAAGATTAAAAAAATTATTATAATTAATAAATTGTGACACAAAATAATTTAATTCACTTCTGTATTCATGTTATAATAATAATAAATTTATTATGTAGGAGGCACAATGATAATGAAATATAATTGTACCTAATATAAGGGTAATCTATCTTAAACTTTTTTTATAATGATTTCTATTTATTTAAACCTATTTAAAAAAATAATTATTATTTTATTCTAAAAAAATCTTTTTCGTGTTATTATTAACATTTTCTATAGATATAAAAAATTATTTCATTATAATCTAAAATATTTATGATGAAGTCATACTATAAAAAATTCTTAATGTGATTCTCTATTAACCATTCCCTTTGGGATTATCTCTTTCTATCTAATATTATTTCAAATGTTTTATATGTATGATATGTCCAAATTTTTATAAGCATTTTCTTGTTTAGATTTTCTAGGCATTTATATATCCATTCATTTTATTCTCAATGAATTAATGAAAAGATAATCAATATAATTTTTGTAAGTGGAATCTCAAACCCAACTCATTCCTTTTGGGTTTATTACCTCTTTAACTTTTTTTCCAAAATGATTTTTCTAAATTAATTTTTCATTTTTACCTTTTTTCTTTTTTGGATATGTAAATTATTACATATTTGAGTTTAATTCTAATAATCCTTCATGATTTTTGATCAAATACATTTCCCAAAAAACTCTTTTAAAATTTTCTTATGTTTATTCATATTCTCTCTAAAAAGTATGATCTATTATTTTTTATTATTTTTATTTTATGAGCAAACTAATGATTTTCCTTAAAATTTTGGGAACATATAATTTTATTATTTTACATAAGATTTATGAAATCCCTATAGAACCCATTATATTCTCATGGTTCATATCATGATTATGATTGATGTATTTTTCTCATTACCTATGTAATGCATGATTATGAGAATATTATGATGTGATTGGTAGGCCTGAAATTATATATCCATCCAATTAATTTGGTAATGTGATATATCTCAATGTGTTTGGTGTGAACATGATTTTAAATTTTTTTTATAATTTATTAAGTAATAATCTATGCACATATATTGTGTGTGGATAGGTTTTCATATTTTTTTGAAACATATGTGTGGATTTTAAGCACAATTTTATGAATTTTAATTATTATGAATATTCCCCCAATCTTTTCTTATTAGAAATTATTACCTCATTTTAATATTGATGATATATTTCTTATGATATGATTATTATGTTTATGCTCACTGATGTTCAATTTTGATTCATGTCTCATGTTTTTTCCTTTTATTCCTCCCTTTACTCAAATTTTAGCTCACCCATCCCATAATATATATCCTCTGGTTTTTACATTTATTAAAAATAATATGAAACCTCATAGGAGGGATATGATAAAGAATTAAATTAATTTTATTTTATTATGTATGATTATGTTTTAAAAACCTAATTTTCCCATGATATTAAGCCTTTATATTATGTTTTGTTTTATTAATATATTATTTATATTAAAATTATATTTAATAATAATTTATTAAATATGTGGGTTGTTATAGCTTGTATCAAAGTAAGGTTTAGTTATTTTTTGGATTAATTTAATAAAAGATAACCTAGGATAATCTTACAGATCCCATAGGTTAAGGCTTTAGAAATTTATTTACACATGTGATAAAGTTATTTACCTATATTTATTGGATTATGTCTTTTTATAACCTTATTTTATTAAGATAATGGTGGGAACCTAAATCACTAAATGGAAATATTAAAATATACGCTAAATTTTCACATAATTATATTTAATTTTTTAATTAATTCAAGTTCAATGCATTCCTTTATGTCCTTTGTTTTTTATTGAACTATTGAATCACCGCCATGATAACTTAAATTAAATATATCTATGAAAACAAATAGGGGTGTAATCATTGTAAAAAAGTGTTTTCTCTTCTCTAGTTACCATATGTGGGGAGATTCTTCTAGAAAATCACATTTTTTTGGCATAATTTTCTTTTATATTGTGAATTGATTGTATCTAATCATATAGAGATCATTTCAATTGTTAGGAAAATAAAATATCATTCCATATCATGAATCATCCAATGATACTATATAAATGCAAGGATGATTATGAATCCCCTTTATAAAATCACTCAACAGTGTGGGTGATGATACCTAATGAGTAAGTATATCTAACACAAATGGTTGAGTTAAAGGAAAGTTTCAACCTTTAGGACAAGCCCATTATTAGGTAGTATACTAATGTATTTATCAACAAACGTCATTATCTTCCCTTCGATCATGTTTTAGAGTTATCAATAATACTTAAACTCAAATCCACACCTATATCCAAAATCCCCTATTAGAAGGATATGATATAATTAGAGTAGTTAAAGAAGAAAATTCAAGATAACTTTGGTAAAGGGGTCATATTCACTATTTAATCACCTTAGGGGTTTACCTATGTTCATTTTCAAGATGAATGATTGGGAAATTCATCTATACATTTTTTACTGAGAGGTCAAAAGATCACCACAAAAATATCCACTACCAGGTATTGAGGAATATTTTGATAAATATTGAGGATATCAATACTTATAAAAAGTGGTTCTTTGTTATGGATATCATAATATGAAGTTGAATAGATAATATATTCAAAATAAAACATTCTAAATGAGATATAGACACTATAAGTTCATAGTGATTCTATTTATACTTGTAAATTCCCTTAAAATATTCATGGAATTTATGTATAGAGTCATTAGAGACAACCTCAATGAGTTCTTTATGGTATTTATTGATGATATTCTCATATAATATAAGACAAATAAAGAATTTGAGGAATATATAAGGATTGTGCTAGAAAGATTGATGAAGGATATTTGTATACTAATTTCAAAAAGTTTTATTTATGGATGCAAGAAGTCATATTCTTGAGGCAAGTGATCATAAGTGATGGAATTTTTATAGATATTTTAAATAAAATGGTAATTGAGGAATTATCCATACCCATGAGAATAAATAAGATCTTTAGTTTTATTGGATTATCTAGGTATTATCAGTTCATTGAGTGAAACTTATTATGATTTTATATCCCACTAAGTTAACATGGAAAGGAGTAATGTATGTATAGATGGAATAATGTGATGAAATATTTAAGGGTCTCAATAAGAGTTTAATAACTATACCAATACCCACACTCCATTCAAGTGGAGAGTGGTTTGTGATATGCAGTGATTCTTGAATGAAATTCTTGGATTGTGTACTCATGAAAAATGATAAATTGATATCATATGCCTCTCAAAAGTTAAATATCCATTAGATGAACTACCTGAAACGTGATTTGGAGTTAGTAATTGTGATCATTTCTTTAAATATTTTTACATATTACCACTATGGAGATAAGTGTAATATATATACTAATAGAGAGAGGTTAAAGTATATATTCACACCAAAGGAGTTTAAAATATATTAACAAAGATGGTTATAGTTAATCATGAACTATGATTGATCAATACACTATTATCCAAGAAAGCTGAATAAGGTAGCTAATTCTCTTAGAAAAAATTAACTTGTTACTCTATCCATTAAGAGTATTTAGAAATACACTATCTTCATGGATATGTTAAGGATGGATTTTTAAACCATAAAGGAAGCAAAAAAATCATATATTTCCGAAATGGTTTTCCAAAAATCTATCCAAGATATGACCAAGGAGGTACAAAGGGATGATTTGGAGAATTAAATAAGGTGAGAGAAACAAAGGAAAGCTTCATTAATTTAACATCAAAAAATATGGAGTCATTTAGTTTAGGAATAGAAACTATGTTCCACCATTACCTAAGATAATGAAAGAGTTACTGGATATTTCTCATACCTCATTTTTCTCCCTCCATCCTAGAAGTATCAAGATGTATTGAGATCTTCAAGAGCACTTATAGTGGGACAAAATGAATAAAGATATTTTTGAGTACACCTCAACATGATTAGTATTTCTACAATTTTAATAAGATCAATAAATGTACAAAGATATTATAAAACCATTACACAAACCATCATGGAAATTATAGAACATTAACATGGAATTTGTTACAAGTATTCTAAATGCATTTAAAGTAAACAACATTGCATGTATTGTGGTGGATTAACTCACCAAGACTACCCACTTCATCACTATTCTGGAATATATCTCACTTGATCAAATTCTTATAATATATATGTAAATGGAGTTGGGAACGAGTCTTCAAGGATGTTTTTGGGGGTGCGGTTTGAGCAGCTTACGGTCTCTGGGAGGGAGACTGGCACATCGATGAAGATAAGGGTGGTCATTTTTTGGATGTTCTAGTTCTGTTTGCTCCGGCCATTGGCTCCGAAAGTGATGGTTGATGATGATAATGAATGTTGGTCCTAAATTAAGTTGATGATGATGAAGACAATGTGAATTGAAATGTCTACTAAGGTGCCTGATGAGGGCAAGTGATGTGACTTCGGTGATGTGGATGTATCCCGAATCAAGATCTCCACAGTTTTATAAATTTTTTAATTTTTATTTTGACATTATCTCACCCTATTGTTCCTGCATTATGTATTGATTTTTCTATTCTAGTTACCACTCAACCAAAAGGGTCCATTTTGAAAATCTGAAAAAAAAATATAATTTTCACTCAGAAATATCACACTCATTAATAGTTTAGTAAAAAAACATTCATATTTTAATATAAATTTTGAAAATGAAGAATATAGAACTTTCATATGAATATAATTGAATGATGAATAATGTAAATATGATGTATTTTTATTATGTATAAAACCAATATGTTTATTAAAATAGTAACCAAATCATTGGAATAGTAACCTAACCATTAGAAATATAAAAAAATGATCATTAGAATAGTAACTTAAATAATAAAATAGTAAAATGTAATGTGAATAATAACTTCCATGAATAAATTAACTAAATATACACATTATAATTCCATAAAATAAATATTCATGTAGAAAATCAAAGAGATAATAATTTTATAAAATAATTTCTTTTAAACGAAATGTCAATATTGTATAAGGGTGAATTTTTTTTAATGTCACCCTCTAGGATGCTCTTCCATATCAGCTGGAAAAGGATCTTTCCTGATTGGGGCTCTCTCTGGAGTGATACCTTCATGGGGAGGGGGTTACCTTGTTTGAAGGGTTCAAAAAGGCCACACTTGGGGATTCCCTTTTTAAGTAAAATATTAATAATGATGATTTTCATTACCAAAACTGAAAATAAATTTTAAAAGTTTAAAAATATAATTTATTCCCTAAAAAAATAATTTTTCATTTCTCATCATTCCATTTGAATAAAATAATAAACTCATCGGTGTCATGTTTAAAAGTAATAAAAGGATTTATTTTGATTCAAATATGATTCATAATATCAAAAAGACAACTATTTTATGGTTTACTATGAAAATGATAATTTATTTAATATTTTAACTCAAAAATACCCATCCCATCAAGTATAAATACCCATATCCCTTTACTTGGAAAACCAATTATCATCTACCACTTAAATCCCATTATAACAACCTGAAACTTGTACTTCTAGATCTGATTCTAAAAACCTAATCATTATATTTCTAGATTTTTTACCAATAAACATGACCCAATTTTAGCCTTCCAAAACGTACAACCCCAAAATGAAAATTTTGATCACTTACATACCCAAGAAACTTTTAGGTTTATAATTTTAGAGATTTAGTAAAAACACTTTCCCAAAGAATAATCATGACTTTAAGGGGTTATTTTTTTCACTATACCAAAATTATCATATTCCAAATTAATTCTTCAATATCTTACATAACATTATTCACATATGAAACATTTCTATAAATAATTCATTTAACATCATTATTCATAATCTATGGAAAAGGAAACATAATAAGGGTAAATTCAAATGCTCAGTAAGGGTAAACATAAACATTAAAATTTTGATTTCATCATTGATCATTAGATGATAATAATTTTATGATGACATAATCAACATGTATAGGCATAACATAAAAGAACTCATGCCCATAAAAACCTGGATTATTAAATATGTGATGTGGAATAAATCTCTAACAATAGAAATATTCATAAGAATCAATAATCACGAGCCATGTGATATCAATATTAATCAAAGTAACCATTAAAAATACATAGAAAGTATAAATAAAATGTTTAAGTATATTAGAATATTATCCTCATAAATTTTTTCAGAAATAACTAGATCCCAGTTAAATCCATAGGATAAACCACCCTAGTTAACTCCCTTTTTCTTGCCTTTAAAGAAAAGAAACATTACCCAATGCATTGGAGAGACATATCGAGCTCACCCATTTATATAAACTATATTAGGCTCTCCAATTCATATAAGCTATATCAAAATCAATCGTTATTATAAGTTATATCAGGATCACCCTCTTCTATAAGTTTTATTGAGATCACCCATTTTTATAAGTTGTATTGGTCTCTCCTTCCTGTATAAGTTGTATCAAGCTCACTAATTTGTATAATTTTTATCATTCTCACCCTATTATATAATCTGTATCGGGATCACCTATAAAAATAATCTAAATTTATATTATCCATTTTCATCAATAAGTTCAAAGTATTGTACATTATTATAAAATATGGAAGCTTTTATTTTCATCCTTAATCTTTTAACAATAGTTTTCATTCCTTTATAAATTGACTTACCCATGGAAATAAAGTGTGTTGTATAAAAATTTATTTGAAACAATCATAATCTATCCAGATAAATAATAAGGATGGTATCATTATAGTATATCCCTAATGAAGAAAAATTAAAATCAAGGGTTATTTTTTATGAATAAAAATACTATAAAAATATAATTAAAAACATTCTTGGGTAAAATACACTTTACAATTTGAAAATCACTTTAAAAATTTACATAATATTAAGAAAAGTGTTTAATTTTTAAAATAATCATGTAAAATTTTAATGGAAACTTCAAATAATTATGTGGTCATGACCGTGGTAAATTCTTGTTAATGCTATAATTGTTAAAACAAATATTTTATTCAAACATTAAGTAAAAGTTACCTTGTAAATAAAACAACAAGAATATTATTTTTTTAAGAAAATTAAATTTTATAACATAGGAAAAACGAATTCAAATAATCATTGAATAGTATTAAAAAATCCTGAAAACATTTAAGAAATCATGAATATGAAATAAAATGGTTTTCTGACCAAAAGAGGAGAAATTTCACAACCCCCTCCCCACAAGGTGTACCCCTCCTAGGCCGGCAATGTGAGAAGGGAGGTAATGACCCCTGAGTCCTACCTCTAGTAGGCCCTAGGTTGGTGACTAGCACCGAGGGTATAGTAAACACATAGATGGGAGGCATTACCCTCTAAGAGAACACATCTGAAAGAGAGAGATAAGATAGACACCAACCAACTCCAACTCAGACTGAAATATAAATGAAAACCCAAGTGCACATATGTAATGTCATGGAAAACAACTACAACTAGAAGGGGAAAACTGTAAGTACCCAAAATAAAGTAAAAAAGAAGCAACCACAAGCCTGAACAGCTCCTCCAACCCCAAGCTAGTAGAAACCAGAATGATCTCCAACCTGCTCCAAGTGACCAAAAAACAGTTTATATATACATAGGGTGAGTGTAAAAGTATACTCAGTAGGATCCTCCATGGATCCTCTCATGCAAAAGTAACGAAATCATGATAAAGCATAGGGAACAACAAGTGAAACTAACTCATCACCTAAATAGTTATACTAAGTTCATAGCCTCATCATGGCTACTCTCACCAAGTAATGCATACAAGAGTATATAATATAATAAAGAATATCAAGGTTACCCTACTACTACTTCCCCACTGGTTTGCCGCTTTTCCCCAACATCGCACGTCCTAAGAATATCTCTCCAAAAAGGCTTGCCCGCAGACACATAGGCGAAGCACCACAATATGCACCTCATGCAACAAAACCACCATGTCCATGCAAGAAATTAACCAAGTAGTTTCCGGGGGCCACAACAGCTCATATAACATGTATCATATGTCAGTTATTACGCCTCAGTCCATTAAATCTCATAAACCGAGTAAGGATCCTCAATCCATCACAGCCTATACACGTTACACCTATAGTAGTCCATAGGATACTATATCTAGAATATGTGTGTGTGAATAACCACAAGCCATTACAGCCCTCTACAGATATATATGGGGAAAACTAACCACTGTGCCTACCAGCACAAGTAACTACCAAGAGAAGAGAGCAGGTCCAAAGGGGGTAGTCAGCCATCCATCCTCTCACCAGAATGTTGGGGAAAACACCCCCCCCCCCACCCCAAGGCTCAGAATCCCCGGGGTGTCAGTTTCCCAAACTGACGGGGTGGATTAGTGTATAGAAACACAAAAGGTATATAATATACTATATCTCGCAACCACACTATGGGAATAACCTATTCTTATACTCAACTGTATCTAACTTCTCTCGGACTCCCGGCTATCACTTCTAAGACTAGGTATCCTTTAAGAAGACAACCATTTAAATAGCTTTATTTCCTCACTTCATTCCCTTTTTATTAGTTCCACTTTACATTAATTAATTTTTTTAGACATTAATTAACCATTAACAATTCCACATTAAATTTCCTTAGCATCACACCCAAAGTCCACTATCCCTTTAAAATTGTATCCTCAATATTTCGTTCCAGCAAGCTTTAACCCCATGGGTTAACATTATTTATTAAATTATTTATTTACATCATTACTTTCCCATATTCCCAGGCATTCGAGAAAAATATTCTATGATACTAAACACAAGGGGGCTCAACACAGTGATTATATAACTACCCATCAAGTCTTTTCCACCTATAGCAAGAGCGTAGACCCATCCTCCCTTGAGAATCTAGACACAGAAAGCATGTGGCATACCCCACACATCTTTGCCCCTTTCGGAAGAAGGGTAAGAAATACCAGCTGCCTAGAGCGGTGGATAAAGTAAAACAGGCAACCAAACAAAGAAACAGCAAGTATCCAAAAATTCACATCCAACCCATTCCATCATCCTTGGTGTCTTCTCTGACACCCACATGCATAAATCCATGCATCTCGCCACTCTAGTAATTATCTAATACCACAAACAATAGGCCTTCCTGCACCCACATATCACAACAGCCATCAAGTCTCACATCACAGCACAAGAAGCAGGAAAACAAACATCATATTCATTGGTCTCTTAGCCCTTAAACAAGCAAAAAGGGTAACTCAGAACTCTACAAGGAATTATCTTTTATCAAACAACTAGTTCTTTAATCCATCTTGGATTAACTAATTTATTATTCATAGGTTCCAAATATGGGAAACCTAATAAGTAAGATACCACAAATAATTAAACATGCTTACTGCACCAATTTTATTAACATAAAATTACAAAAACATCAATCGGATTCATTCGCATGCCTCTTTATATTTATCCAAGCGATTATCAATTAATTTCGGCTTTATTTTCTTTACCAATTTCCATCAAGAATGAAAAGCTAAAAAAGCAAGCTTTGATATCACGCTATCTAGAAAAACAAGGGGCAATAACATATGATCGATATCAAATTATTTATCTAGTTCAAGTATTTATTATGTCAATTCCATTGTGATATAGTGGGATAAAACATGCTAACAATATAGATGCACGCAAAAGAAGAGAGAAGCAACAAATCCCCTACCTCAAACAGTTCTTGACATTCTTTATATGAGAACGAGCCACACAACGAGTTACGATATCCTCCCCTGTGACAACTGTATCCACCCGAGGATGTAGAGACACCACCACATCGGCCAACACCCAAGAAAGTCCTATTAGGAACATGGGGGTAATATTCCATAAAAATGGAAAGGATAAAGAAGGAGATGAATCACAAATAATGAAGATAGATCATACCTTATATCAAAGACTGGTCGATATTGTTAGTTTTCTTCAAAACGGATCAGAAAAAATCCTAGGAGAAAATTTTGATTAAATAACTCCTACAGGAATTAATGGGATGTTCGAGCATCTCACACCCGAGAACAAGGAGGAAGAACTGGGGAGGAAGATATATCGTCCCTTTAGAAGATTTAACGGAGCAGTGGTTTAAGATGCTTTGTGTTTTCCATTAAAAAAGATCTCATTAAACCACGTGGTTGGACCAAGTAAAAACATCCCAAGCCTTTAGAGAAATTAATATAGGAGTTAAGGCCTTTGAATTAGCCTTAGAGTCCTTAAAACAAGGCTTTAAATTCATTTTACGTCTAAGGAAACGTTAAATGGGTGAAACTGTAGAAAGCTGGAAACACTGTTCATGAACTAAAAATTTGGAAAAGAAAAAAGGTCATCGATGGAACCTCACCATTCTGGAAACACTATTCTTGAACTCAAAATTTGGAAAAGGAAAAAGGTCATTGTTGGAACCTCACCGTTTTCGAAGCACTGTTCATGAACTAAAATTTTGGCAAAGGAAAAAAAGGTCACCATTGGAACCTCACCGTTGGAACCTCACTGTTGCACTGTTCACATAAGGTTACTGATGACACTATTCATAGAAGGTCACCGATGACACTGTTCATATAAGGTCACCGATTTCACTGTTCACATAAGGTCACCATTGCACTGTTCACATAAGGTTACCGATGACACTGTTCACATAAGGTCACCGATGACATTGTTCACATAAGGTCACCAATTCCACAATTCACATAAGGTCACCGTTGTACTATTAACATAAGGTTACTGATGACACTATTCACATAAGGTCACTGATGACACTGTTCACATAAGGTCACCAATGTCACTGTTCATATAAGGTCACCAATTCACTGCTCATATAAGGTTACCGATGACACTATTCACAGATGGTCACCGATGACACTGTTCACAGAAGGTTACCAATGCACTGGTTACAACGGTCTACCATTGGAACTATTCACCGATGGAACTGTTCACATAAATGGAAATTTGGAAAAGTTTTGGGGATAATTCACCTTGACCTCCCAAAACACCTCATACACTCTATTTTTGCAAAGGAATGGACCAGAGGGGTCTAGGGCATTACAAGAAGTAATGTTAACTTTTCTTGAAAAAATTTTCTAAACCATTTTGAGTACCAAAGAGAGAATAATGGTACTTAAACATAAAAATTATATAAATATACATAGTATAAGAGAAATTAATTCATATTATCAAATAAGTATCATATAATTTACTCACTGTAAATTCCAACATAAACATTCCCCATTAAAATGGGATTGAAACATAAACCCCATACCACTTTGGTAACTTTTAAATCACACACCCCATGAAAGAATAACTTAAAATGAAACTTTAAATATCATGAAATTAAGGATATTAATTATATAACATGTCAATAGGTAAGTATATACACCTCATAAAATAATATAGGTTCTAAACTTAAACTTATGTCCCAAATAAGGAAAATTTGAGATGAATAACCCTTATAAAGATCACATCATTGAATTGAGAATTAATAAATTGAGTGATTATGTGTAAAAAATTTAAATATAAAAAAATTAAATATATCATAAAAAAATTACACATAATATTTACATAATATAATCAATGAATAAGTGATATAATTGAATGAAAGGAAATCGAGTCAGGGAACCTCTTACCATTTTGGTAACATCCCAATCAAACCCCATTGTATAAAATAATTTTAATTTTAACTTAAAATAAAATTAATTAGGAATTATTACTAATTTAAAATTTAAAAGGGTAATCATATACACTTTATAAAATAAATGAGTTGTATAGCATTTGAAACATGTCTCAATGAATTGAAATTGAGACGAAATCCCTTACCTTGATTCTGAACTTTCCATGTATTTCCTTTAACTCGTATATAATAAACATATATCAATTATTTTATTTCATAATAAAATATTCAATGTTTAATACCTTATACTTAAACCATTTATTTCATTTATTTTAATTAAATATTTAATTACTTTATCAGTTAAGTCCATGTTCGGTGTTTTTAGGATGTTCAGTTTGTAAAATGACTTCGATATGTTGACTTTGGTCAAAGAGATCATTGTTATATAAGATTTGAAATAATAATAATAAAATATTTATCATTTTTTTACATTAATTATAATTTTAATACTAACCATTAAAAATGTTTATGAACAATTAAATATGTTACAATCATAGAGATGGTAGGTCATACATATGCATGATTAACATTTCCATTTTTCAACAATCATGATGGAAAGAAGGTAAGTATAATTTTATATTTACATAATTATTATTATATAATAAATATTATATTATATTTGTAGAAACTTTATATATATCATCCATGTTATGTGGTGATCAAAAACAAATCACATCTCTTCATGGAGGTGGTAATCCACACGTACGCACGAACGACATTATTATTTATCAATGGATGGAAAGGTAATAAAAAAGATGATATCTTATATTTTTAACATTATAATTATTCCATGAATATCATATATATATATATATATTGAATCCATCATTATAACTAGTTCTTATAGGTAGTGATGGAAAATGAATTACATCAATTCGTGAGGAGGTAGTTCGTTGCACAAGCGAATTATGTTTTCATTTCCCATTTAATAGAAGAAGAAGATGGATATAGGTTATTCCATTAACATGATAACATGAAAATATATGTAATATACTTATTTTATTATTTTATCATGTTTAAATAATATTTTAAGGAGATATAAAAACAAATAAAATGAAAATGATCGATTAAGAGATATATCTCTTCTTCGGATAACCTCCTTTACGTTACACCATAAGACCTATAATGTAAGAGCCTAGATCGATTTGGTCTAACCCTTTGCATGTTTCTGAGGATTGTGGTTCTTAGAGGGAGATTTTAATAAGTTTAGAAGTTATGGATGCTAAAAATAATGGGAGCAAGGAGAATACATGGCATGTAAGTCATTCATATCGTGTATGTGTACTTCATGACTTATGCAAGGATAATTAATGGTGTGTAATTTTTATGGTTAAATAATAAAAAAGTGATTAATTTTTTATTGAGAAACAAACCCCAGATATTATACAATGTGAAAGGGGATTAAACTTTTTGTAAATCCCCAATGTTGTATATCTTTAAATATTTTAGCTTCTTGGGTTTTCTCTAAACCCTACAGCCAGCGGATCTCTTTATTAGTTCTAAGTGATATAATAGCCCTGCCTTTGTTCATAAGAGATCCCTTAAATGTGGATACATCCTTGGGATTCCTTCTTCAATCCATGGTGATCCAAGGTGTGCTTTTTATTCACTTTCTAGTGTTTTCTCCCGGTTTGTTCTCATTTCCTCATGTATCTTTTCTCCATGCTATGTAGTTTTCACTCCCATGTTTCTAATAGGGTTTATATAGGTTTTTTTGGTATGGTTATTCCACGGAATCCTTTTATTGATGGATTTCATGTGATATAGTTGATCATATATCTATGATGTGGTCTGTTCTCATGTGAAGAATGTTGACAGCTTTTTAGGTAGGGTATTTTTTTTCTCCACTATTTACTTACATGTAATCATAAATTGATCATGATATACCTCTTTATATGGAAATGTAATTATCCTAATAATTGTTGGATATGATTAAAGAAATTTTATAGCAATGGCATGTTTACAATGTTGGTGCTTTATACCGTGATAATGGTTTGCCTCGTGATTTTCTAGATAGTTTGATATTTATGCCTTTCAATGTTATCATGCTTTTCTTGGTGGAATTGGTAAATAACATAAAGAAGAAATTAATTTATAACTAATTGGATTAATAATAAAGAGTCATGTTTTTAATTCAATGGTTAATGTAATTTTATGATAATCAAATTAATGAACTATGCATGTTTAATTGAGAATGATCTTTCATGAGTTCATTGGAATTGATAAAATTCGTTATTTAATATGAAGCATGTTTATTCTTGATGATAATAAAAATGGAATGTTGATTAATAATGGTACTTATCTTGGTTTTTTGGAACAAGAATAAATGTTAAAATAATTTTTTCCCTTTGATAATATATTATAGCTCGATGTATTAGGTTTTCCATAGTTGAAACATATTAATAAATTAATTGGTTGATTCAAGATCGAATAAGAACTATTTTTTTATAAAGATATTTTGTAGTTCCTAAGTTGCATGTTTTCATGAAAAGGTTGGATGCCTTGTTTTGAGAGCCTAGTTGTCCTCTTGATTTTATGTTTTTTTATTACTGCTTTGTGATGTACTATGGATACAAACCTTATGGTGTGAGTCTGGTATGGTTGATCCTGGAGTAATATTGTGATATGGGGTAGGGAGGCTTGAATGTGATGGGATCTTGGTATGGTTGTTGTGATATGTGGGTGGGGAGGCCCGGATGTGGTGGTAGGAGTTGACGCCTGTGGGGTGAGATGCATCAGTATATGCATATAGGTGTCTGAGATGGAATTGGAGGTGATTGAATGGGTTAAAGAATGGATTACCCTTTTATGTGATGTTGAGAGATTGTATGGTCTCTTAAATATGTTTAATGGTCAATAGAAGAGTTTATTATTTTATCAGCTTTTCTTTTCCCCACTGCTACAGGAAGCTAGAGGGGCTTGGTTGCATGTTTTCTCCTGTTGGTATCTTAGTATGGTTTTAATAGAGTACCTAGATATGGAATGATGCTAATAATGAGTTGAATAAAATTTTAACCCACAGGGTTGGTTGATGCTGGAATGAAAGTGTTAAAATATTTTAATCTTCATAAACCAATTCCTTTGTTTGTATTATTCCTAGAGGGTATGGAATTTAATTTGATGATTAATGTAATGCAATGTAACATAATGTGGAATAATGTAATTGGTTACTTAATGGTTAATGAATTAATTAACAAAAAAATTGATACAAAGTAAAGAAGGAATTTAATGTAGCTATTTTATATGTTTGTGTGCTTATAGGATATATGGTCTTAGAAGTGGCATCCGGGAGTCTAAGTGACATTAGCTATAGTTGAGCCTAAGACATGGTTATGCCCATAGTGTGGTTGTGATAAATATTATATCATGTATATTTTTTGATTTCATACACTGCCCCACCCATGTTAGTTATATAAACTGACACATGGTGGACTCTAGGAGGGTTTTTTCCCCAAAATATTGGTGGAAGGATGGATGGCTGACTACCCCCTTTGGTCCTTCTCTCTTCTCTTAGTATTTAGTTGTGCTGGTATGTACATTTGTGAGTTTTAACATATATAAGTGTAGAGGGTTGTGATGTATTTTGTTTTTTTCACACACATGTATTATTGGATATAGTATCTAAAGGATCAATATAGGTATGACATGTATAGGTCATGATGGATTGAGGTACATACATAGTGTATGGGCTCTAATGGGATGGTTGTAACGTCCCTGAATCTAGAAGCCACTCGACGGGTGCCCTGAACCTGGTTGGTCACATGACCTCATGCATATTTCCCCAAATTCTAGAGGCTGCCGACTAGCAGCGAGGGCCCAGGTCTGATAGTGGGGAAACTATGCCCTTATTTTTCAAAGTGTAGCGCAGTGGAAAAGATAAATAACATACAACAGCAGAAGTAGTAAAAAATATACAACTGAAATGTACAATTGAAGTAAAAGAGAACCAGCAGTCATATATATAAAGATGCAGCATGTCACTAATTCTATGAAAGCATCCACAATAGGATACACTGCAATACAATACAATACAACTCGAAGTACAAGGTACAGCCAAACATAACAAAGCAGTGTAAACAGAATGCAACAGCTTCGCAAGTCTAAGCTCAGTCCAATGCTCTCCTACTCCTCTGCTACAATCATGTACCTGTAAAGAGACCCTTTCCCCTGTCGACACCTACAGCAATATAGTTTTTTGTGACAAAGACGTGACCCAAATAGGGTGTGAGAAATAAATCCCAGTAGGCACCCACCAAAGGATTGTGCCCAACTGTCAATGAAAATATGCAACAGTAGTGTGAAGAAGTAAATGTAAGGACCCGACCTTAAACATTACATAATATTAAATTAAATGAATAATTCACATTGAGGATCTTTTCAGGTTTATAGTTTTAGATAATTAGGACATAACTATTACATCTCAAAAGATTACGAAGTAGACACTTCTACACAGTTTCCATTTTTTTCAATAAATAAAAACTCTTGAAAAAAAGAGTCTTGTCTAGTTCCATGTTTTTTACAGCATGAATTTTCCATGATCTCGTCCTTGACCCTATTAATCTTTAATTCCTATGAAAACATTTCAAAACTTGGGATGAGCATAAAAATCTCAGTAAGGGTTATAAAACAAAGAAAGAAAACATTTGTTCATAAATACATACAAAACATGAACTCTTTTACTTACCTCATGAAATCATAAGATTTTATGAATAACACATAGAAATCATAAATCATAAAGGTAACTTTTATCATCCATATCATACTTACATTGTAGCTATCACAGCTACATAGGGAGTTAATTTGGTATACCCATCACAGTATATTCCCAAAATATCTTAAGAGAAACATTCACGTTTACCTCATTCACGTTACCCAATGAATTGGAGAGCTATCTTAGGCTCACCTGCCCTAGGTTTATCACGGAACCACCCGTATACGTAAATAATGCCCAAGAACCATAACATGATCATAACACATAACATAAGCATAAAGGAAAGATAATATTTCCAAATTACAATAATAAAATATCATTTCAAGATATTGAAATAATAAATCCATTCTCAAAATCATTTTCAATACCAAATTACATAAAAAGAGTATATGGTATTTATTTTTCCTTTTTAAAAAACATTCAGGCTTGTTAAGGAAGCCAACGATTAAATAATACTAGCGGCGGCGAAAAGGTCGTTGTCACCGCTTACGTTAAAAAAACATTCCTTTTTGTTGTTTAGTAAAACACTTTGTATAAAAAGATTCCCTTTTAATGAAATGAAATTTCAAAGGGGTTTATACACTGTATAAAAGAAAATTGTGTATGAAAACATAATATGCCTCAATGAAAGGAGATTGAGACGAAGTCCCTTACCTCGTGTCTGACTTGACTCGATCATTCTTTAATCTCCTTAATAATAAACTAAAGTTAATTTCTACTTGATTAAGAACCTTTTTAAAGTTTATTATTCCTTTTATATCACTTATTACCATGTTATAAACATTATGTAATCATTTCAAGTTAATAATGGTCGTTTTTTCGATATTTGGTACTTGAGTCAAAAATGAACACCTTATATTTACAAGTTGTTCATGTGGTAAATATTACATTATATCCAAAATTATATGCATTATTTAGATATAATATATATCATATATATCCAGTATATACATGTATTTATAATAGTACATAACATTTGGAGGTAAGAAATGAAATGCACCATTCATGGAGACGGTAAGTCGTACGAACGCATGAACGCTACTTTCATTTATATTTCTTATTTTAATGGAATTAAAACATAATTATACATAGTTATATCATAATTACAGTATAATATCATATATAATATAATTAACTCCATCCTTTATACTTCCAACATAAGGCATTAACGAGCCACATCACTTTGAGGGGGCATTAGTCCGCACTTCCGCAAATGAGATTATTATATTTACCCACTATGGAAACCATAAAGGCATGATATGAATGGAAAATAAAGAATCATAAAGAAAACATAGACATAATATATATCATATATAAATATAGTTCCATCATAATGGACACCATGAGATGTGGTATGAGATAATTGAACAATCATCGTTTCGTGAGGCATTAGTTTTCCATCCACAGAAACATTATGTTCTTCATCAATTAGATGGAGGTGTGTGTAAGTGTAGTTATAATACATATCATAAAAAAATCCTAGTATATTTAGTATACTGGTGTTGTTACAAAATAAAGGAATAAAAAGATTTTAGGGGTTGGATAAGTAAAATAAAAGAAAACAATTTAAGAGAAATTGTTACCTTTAATTTGGTTAACTCCCTTTGGTTTGAACCAAAGGACTTCTTGAAGTGCCTTATACATAAGATAAGGATTCTAGGAGTACGATAGGGATGTAGGGAACTTAATTGTGCAGAGTTTGGACGAGCCAAATGGCTTGAGATGTGTGTGGAATTGGTTAGAAGTGGTCTCCTTTTATAAGGGAGTGGAGGGGCTCTTTAGGAAAGTGTGAAAACATTATTTTATTGTAAACATATATTAGGTTTAAAAAGGTCCAAAAATAATTAAATTAGAAGATAAGATGACTCATATTCGAAATAAAATCATCCAATCAGAATTGGACATGTTTTGGATAATATTTTAATCATTATAATCATATTTATTTAAATCATTTATTAATGAGGTAAACACTTCATCATTATTGTGTCATAAATAATTTAATTTATTTGATGTCTAAAAATTATATCAAAAATATCATGATGTATGAAATTTTTTTATCTTTCCAATGAATATTTATATTCGAAAATATAACTTATATAACCTTAAGTAAAAATTAATTTACTAAAATATATTTGTTTATGTCATTTTTGTCTTTACTTTGAATTAATTAATCTAAAGTGTTATTATTACTCCCAAGTGGATCCATGGGGTCCCAAAATCGACCAAAGGATTCCCTTGGTCGGCCATGACTCATAAAATAATTTTTGGACAAGTGTTAATGTAATTTTTAATTATTATAATATTCTTTTTAACTTTAATTACCCTATTTACCTTTAATCGCGGTAAATAAAAGTCAAAAGTCACAATTCACCAAAAATTATTTTTAACTTATTGAACCACATTTTACTAACTAATAAAAACCATTTATGTCGGATTTTCTAAATTCAATTCACAAAAGTTGTAAAATTTAATTTAAATGAAAAAGTTAGTTTTTTTTAATTACTACTAAGTGGTTTCAATATTCATCAAAAATTGAAGTTTTTCAAAAAAATACCAAAAATTCAGCCTAATATATATTTGATATTCTGAATTAAAAAATTATTTTTATTTTAAAAAATTCAAAACATAAAAGTGTCATTAATTAATTTTAAAATTAATTCTTGTTGATAAAATAAATAGTATGTTTTAAGAAACAATAACTATCAAAAGATTGACACTTGTCTATGTCCAATTTCAATGTGAAATTAATTCCAATGACCAACATTGGATTAAATAGTAAAAATATATTCTAATTACACTTTAAAACCAATTAAAAAAATAATATAACCATATAAATAAATTAGATTAAAACATAGTTTTGAATTAAAAGACAATATTTTCACTATTCATTAAAAATGAACTTTATCGGAAAAATTCCAAAAATTTACAAAAATTAAATTTTGATGTCCCCATTATAAAGAAGGATTTTATTTGGTCATATATAATGTATTAAAGTGACCAAAAATAAATTTAAAGAGGGTTCTCCGTTAAAAGGCGATAAATCGGCCTTTTAATGTAAATTATGCTTAAATTTAGATTCATTCACATTTTAAGACTCTAAATTTTTATTGGATAAATGTAAATACATTTAACAACCATGTATAATCATATTGTAGTTAGTTTGGTTCATTCCCACCAATACAATAGCTAGGAGTTAACTAACATTTAAAATAACAATATTATATTATTAGTGTGCAACGTAAGATTTCAAAAGAAACTCATTGTTGCGTATCGGGTACGCTATCGAACATAGCAACCCTTTTTAAGTAAAATTAATATTTAAATCACAAATATTAATAAGTATGAAAATATCTTATTCTTCATTTACTTGGGATGTTACAGTAAATGCAATAAACTAGTGAGTACTCAAAAGTAACTATCACTACCAGTTTCATTGCCATTTTAATTATTACTTATCACCTCCAAGCTTGTGCTTCGGATTGGAAGGTACAACATCAAAAATCACCATAGTGAATATATGAAATAAACAGTGTCCTAAGACATTCCAAAACTTACCCTCAGGTAATCAGAATCTTTCCCTCAGGCTAACAAAACCACCCCCTCAGGCTAACCAGAATCACGCCCTCAGGCGATTTCCCTCAGGCATAACGAAATAGTACCCTCAGGCACGGAAGCAACTGCCCACAGGCATAAGAAAAGTTTCCCTCCGGCTAAACAAACGCTTTCCCTCATGCGTGAGAAACACTTCCCTCAGGATAAACAAGCAACCAAGCCGATCCCAACACATAAGAAAGCAATTATACACATTTTAACTCAAGAAAACTCAAGCATGCTAAATCACAGAATACCCTCGGGTATCTTGGCCAAATGGCTAAACAGAGGAACTCACCCCTGGGGTGGTCCTGGATCCAAGAAATGATCCCAAACAACAATTTTAATTAATCAACAGATTATCTATACAATTCTAAATATCTTTCAGCAAAGGCCTCATCCATACAACACCCCAACCATGGGTGTGTAGCACAACGGTACACAATTTCAACACAATAGTTGAGAATAAACATCAAACCACCTACCTCGATCGTCTCTGATCGGTATACATGAATGACGCCTCCCAAATCATCCAAGAACGACGTAGATCTGGGATAAAATAATTCTCATTCAAACGTAAATAACTTCACTTAGAGAAAGAATTGCTAATAACAGTGCAAGGAGAGGGGAGGGCTTATTCGTACGGTCCCAACGTGATCGACGGAGGCAAAATTGGATTCCCGGTGGGAGATCGGGTGATCCTCCAAGGTTCGGTCGTCCTCCCAAGCTCCAAAACAAACTCAAAGCCTCCTCTGCCAAATGAGGAGGCTACTTACCATTTTAAACTAAAAAAACAAACTACACGGTGTGTACTCTCAAGTGCACGGTGTGTACTTTTCATTTTTTTAAATTGTTCCTATGGCGGCTTCTTTCCACCACGTCATTGTTCATCCATCAACATGAGTACATGGCGTGTGTTTCTAATTACATGACGTGTACGGTCGCTCTGCTGGAGGCTGCCTCCACCACCTTACTGTTCACCTACCGACTGATTACAAGGCTTTTAACTACCAGGTACATGGTGTGTAGTCATTTTTTACACCCTTCATCACCGACAGGCCTACACGCCCTGTGTACTCATCCCACATAGCCAAAGTACACGGCGTGTGTAAAAGTACATGGCGTGTACCCAAAAAATTTGGGATTTTTCCCCATTTCCCTTATTTTCTCAAAAACAAATAAGGAAAAAAGGAAAATAAGAACCTCGTACCTCAAGAATTAGAACCGGGTTCTTACAAACTTCCCTCCTTAAAGCAATTCATCCCCGAATTTCCCTTCCAAGGGTGGTGATGATACAGCTGTGAACAACTCTGGCCACTGAGCACGTATGTTGGTCTCTCACTCCCAGGTTTCATCATGTACTCGGCCATACGGCCATAGCACCCAAACGAGAGGAACTGACTGGACTCGGAGAACATCCATGCTCCTATCAACAATACAAATTGGATGCTTATCAAAGGATGCATCAACCTGAAGCTCAACCTCCTCGGGCTGAAAGGCGTGAGATGTGTCTGAATGATAACGGCGTAGCTGAGATACATGGAAGACGTCGTGCATAGCCCGGTACCTCTGTCGTAACTGCAACCGATAGGCAACCAACCTGACTCTCTCCATAATCTCAAACATACCTACATACATCAGTGAAAGTTTACCCTATCTCTTGATCCACCTGTGTCCCATCCTCGGTGAAACACACAAGAAAACTTGATCCCCAACCATGAACTCCAAGGGTCATCTATGGTAATCAGTATAAGATTTCTGATGAGGCTGCTTAGTAGCCATCCGCTTCTTTATCAACTGGACCTACTCTAAATTCTCCTGCATGAGACGTGGTCCCAGTAAAGCTGCCTCACCTGCCTCCATCCAGCACAAGGGTAATCGGCATGGCCTTCCATATAAAGCCTCGTAATGTTCCATCTCAATAGTTTCCTGAAAACTATTATTGTAGGAAAACTCGACCAGGGGTATGTGCTTCTCCCAAGATCCCCCAAAGTCTAGGATGCATGCACGCAACATGTCCTCAAGCACATGTATCGTATGCTCTGACTAGCCATCGTTCTGAGGAATGTAAGTTGTTCTCAAAAGCACCTGTGTACCCAGTTCCCCCTAAAATATCTGCTAGAAATGAGACATAAAGCGGGCATCCCTATCTGAAATGATAGAACGAGGGACCCCATGAAGACGTACAACCTCACGGATATACAACTTTCCAAGCTCATCAACACCGAAGGTCTCCTTGATCGGAAAAAAGTGATCTACCTTCATAAGCCTATCTACAACAACCCACACGGCATCGCTGCCTTGAGATGACCTCGGCAACCCAGTCACGAAGTCCATCGTGACATCATCCCATTTCCACTCTGGAATCGGTAACTGCTGTAACAGTCCAGCTGGCCTCTGATGCTCCGCTTTCACCTGCTGACAGGTGGAACAGCTCACAACAAAACCAGATACCTTCCATTTCATACCCGGCCACCAATACTGATGTCTCAAGTCACGGTACATTTTGGTAACTCCGGGATGCACTGCCCAAGATGAAGCATGAAACTCCGGTATTAGTTCCTCATGTATATCCCCTGGAACCCACACTCATCCATGGAAACACAGCACTTCATCATTGCCTATCGTCCATCCAGGAGGAGGGTCCTCACTTCCACCGACTCTCGTAGAACTAGGCCTTCTGAATCTGATAGTTGTCTCATCCTCACTCTATCTAGGAGAGTATAAGTCACAGCTAAGGAAAAAAGATAGGTCTGCCCCTGACTATCGTGCACCTCCAAATGCATCTTTGAGAACAAAGCCATAAGTTGTCACTCACCTCAGGACTCATGAACTACCTATATCTGAGTCTTCCTGCTCAGTGCATCAGTAACTTTGTTACCCTTCCTAGGTGTATAGGCAAGTTCGAAGTCGAAGGACTGAAGGTATTCAACCCACCTTCACTATCTCAAATTCAAGTCACGCTAGGTAAAGATATACTTGAGACTTTTGTGGTCCGTGAACACCACAAAATGTTCTCCTAAGAGATAATTTCTCCAACAATGTAATGCATGAACAACTACTGCCAACTCGAGATCATGTGTCGGGTAATTCCTCTCATGTGGCCTCAACTGTCGAGACCCCTATGCAACCACTCGATCGCCCTGCATCAACACTGCTCCCAACCCAATACCTGATGCATCACAGTAAACTGTATAGATCTTCCCTTGCTCTGGAAGTATCAGGACTGGTGTGGATGTCAACCTTCCCTTTATCTCTTGAAAGTCTATCTCGCAAGATTCTTACCAAAGGAAATTCACACCCTTATTATTCAAACCCTTTAATAGCACTACAAAGTAGGAGAAGTCCTTTATAAAGCGCTTGTAGTAACCAGCCTACCCCAAGAAACTCCGTATCTAAAACACGTTCATAGGATGCTCCCAGAAAACTACTACTCTCACCTTCTCTGGGTCTACTGCAACTCCTACCTCTAAGATGATATGACCCAGGAAGTGTATCTGGTCCATCCAAAAGTGGCACTTTGAGAGCTTAGCATGTAGCTGATGCTCTCTCAGTATACTCAATACGATCTCAAGATGGGTGGCATGGTCATGTTGAGTGTGAGAGTACACCAAGATGTTTTCCATGACGACTACCAAAAAAGAATCCAAATAAGGATGGAACACACGATTCATCAGGGCCATGAAAACTGATGGCATGTTCGGGAGTCTGAACGTCATAACCAAGTACTCGTATAGACCATATCTACTCTGAAAATCTATAAGCGGTATGTCCGATGGTTTAACGCGTAACTGATGATATCAGGATCTCAAGTCAATCTTCGAGAACACTCGTGCTCCTTGAAGTTGATCAAAAAGAACATCAGTCCTTGGTAAGGGATATCGGTTCTTAACCGTCAGCTGGTTCAGCTTTCGATAATCCACACAGATTCTGAGGGTACCATCAGCCTTCTTTGAAAAAAGGATAGGTGATCCCTAAGGAGAAGTACTGGGTCAGATGAAATAATTTTCCTATAACTCCTCTAACTTCCTATTAAGATCTTACAACTTAGGTGTAGTTATCCTATAAGGAGGAATGGACATCGGTGCCACTTCTGGCACAAGTTCAATAGAGAAATACACCTCTCGCTCCGGAGGAAGACCTGAAAATTCATCCGGGAAGAAATCCCTTAAATGATCAAATACTGGAGGGAAATCCTTCTGACAAGTCCCTTGATCATCCAGATATAAACTCGCAATCTGGGCTTTCACTCCACCTCGCTCACGATGCTCGGGTCTAGCTCGGCTCTCCTGGACATCCCATTCACCCTTGTATAGAAACTCTTCACCCTCTGGTGACGTAAAACTCACCCTACGATGATAGAAATCCACAAAGGCTCTAAAGGGTACCAACCAGTCCATCCCGATAATGAAATAATAAGTTGTCATCTCTAAGACATAAAGGGCCCATAGGAAGTGACGCCCACCAACCTCAAGGGGAAACTCCCTGCACTGTCGCAGACCTACCGTCCTTTCTCCCAACGGAGTGTCTAGCATCATGATATCAGAAGAAGAATAAGAAGAAGAAACATAGAGCCCAAGGCTCTCCACAACAGGTACAGATATGAAGCTATTTGTAGAACCAGTATCGAAAAGTGCAGAAGATAAAATAGAAGCAACTAGAATAGTACCTCTAACGGTGGAAGGTCCGGGTTGCTACTTCTATTAGGTTTGTTGCACTACATATGCCTGTCCAGTGTCGCGACCCTGTGACATAGCCTGACTACCCTGAGATTACCTGCCCTACTGCCTCTGAGATCTCGGTGTCTAGCTACCATCGTCACAACCACCATATCTTCTTGCATGCCCTGACGTATTCCAGTTTCTCGACTCGTAAGAAGCTATTGGTTCTGCTCCCGCACATGGAGTCTGCACAGAACCCCTCTCACTAGCCACTGGTAGAAACACCCTGCAAAAGTGTTGCAGATGACCCATCTTGCCGCAAGCTTAACACTCCACTGGGTATCAGGGACAATGAGGTCTCTTATGCCCCTCTCTACCACGATGGTAGAAAATGACCTAGACACCTGAGGAAATAATCTAGATAGTACTACAACTGTGAGATAAATCCATCTGTCACTTCCTCTTACGAGTATAAATAGTACTAGAAACTGGTGTTGAATTGCCCTGGCCCACACCACTAGCTTCCTGCAGGTTCTGCTCTGTAATCAGTGTATGGTTCACAATACCATGCATGGTAGGCAACCTGAAAACGTTTACCAGCGCTCGGATGTCATATCAAAGACCATCCTCAAATAATCTAGCCCTCAACATCTCATCACCCACCAGAACGAGTGCAAAAGGCTGAAGCTCGGTGAAGAGAGCAGAATAATCCATCACTGACATGGCTCTCTACTGTAGATTGATGAACTCTCGAGCTCGATCTACCCGAAGTGTCTTTGGGAATAAGAATTCATAGAAGGATGCCTGAAAATCTTCCCACTCCATGTCTCAGTGATTCTCAGACTGGGTGGTAACATCTCACCACCTCTTGGAGGAATCACACATCATGTATGTAGCGATCTTGACTCTCTACCTAGTAGGTGTCTCTAGATGCTGTAAAATAGTCTCCAATGAATCCATCCATGACTTTGCAGCCTGTGGTTTTCCATACCATAAAAACGTAGGCAGATGCTACTGCTGGAAGATACGTGTGATATCTTCTATAGATGTGGCTACCGGTGGTGCTCCCTGGAAGGTCTATATGAACCGCATAAAGCCTTCACAGAACTGCGCATTCTCACCTGCGTCCGGTATAACGGTTGGCGCCGCATCTGTCACTGCTGGAGGATCCACTGGTAGCCCATGGCCTACTATCTCAGGAGTTTAATCTTTTCTACTCTCCTGGAAAATAACCAGTGGTCATCTCGGCGGCATGACTCTACAAGGTCAAACACACGCCTTAGATCAAGATTATCTAAGACCAAAAACGAGGAGACCCAAAAGGGAATAGGAGAAGGAAAGAATTCAAGATTTACAAAACTTGACTACACGGCATGTATAAATACTAAACGGTGTGTTCTCTTAGGCCATCTACATGGGCATGTACTCCAGCTAAAATTGGTTGTGTAACACCCCAAACACACAACGTTTCTTCTGAATACATGATGTTTACTTGAATCCTCCGTCCCTGCCCGAGTCCTTCTACATGGATAAGCCACATGGCTCTCCTAAAACAAAACTACATGGCGTTTCCCATAGGTACACGGCGTGTACTTGACAGGATTTCACCGGCCTGTGTTTTTCGTGACGTGGCCTGTATACTCAGGTCACACTACATGGCGTATTTCAAAAATAAACGGAATGTAGAAGGATAGATAAGAATGACCCGTGTTGTTAGTGACAGGGCCAGGTACCTAGGTCAGACTACACAGCGTGTTCGAGGTCGACACGGTGTGTATGTCTTACGGTTCCGTCGTCCGTGTTGTTGGTTACACAGGAAAACACTGGGTCGACACTACACGGCATGTACAACCGGTACACGGCGTGTTCCCCCCAAAAACTTTCCTATCCCATGTCTCTTCCCACATGGCCTATGACACGGTATGAGACTACACAGCGTGTACTTAGGGTACACGGTGTGTACTTAAAAATTTTCCATTTCTTCCCGAACAAAAGAACACACGGCATGTGTCCAAAGAACTACATGGCATGTATCCTGGGTTTTACAGACAGTAAGCCTCAAAAACTACTCCAGAACCCAAAAAAATATTGAACAACTTCTAAGTTCCAGATTCTGATCCGTGAGGGCCCATACTCCCCGCGAATCAAAGCTTGGAATCTTATACATGTTATAACAATGTAAACTCATCAATGATCCACCAAATTCTGTTCATTGAGGGACCATACTACCCAAAAACCAAAGTTTAGTGTTCATTCTATCAACAACCTCACACAACAATACCCTATCAAATAGCAGGTATTTGTAAACCAGCTATCACAACCGCATGCTTTTCTAGCACAACAACTGTCACAACAACATGAAATTTCTAATGCACCTACATGGCATGGAAACTATGCATGGCATGTGATTTCTAGCATGTTCCTAAATGATGCATGTGATGTAATACCCTCATCTAATTAAGTTTAAACTAAATAGAACCCATGTATAAAATATAAAGAGCACAATCACTAGTGTGTCACCCAATGGTGAAAATCAAGTCAACTGTCAAAATTTGTAAAATCAGAAAAATTGAAATAAACGAGGTAGACTGGCTTTTCCCTATACACAGGCCAGCAACTCCCGGGCATAGCTTATTACCAACCAACATTTCCATCATATCCCTGAATAAGGCTCCAAACAATAAGTCGAAGAAAATAACCCCTCTGATACTACTTTGTAAAGTCCCCCAATCCAGAAGCCACTCAACGGGTGCCCCGAACTCGGTTGGTCACATGACCTCAAGTGCATTTCTCCAAATTCTAGAGGATGCCGACTAATAGTGAGTTCCTAGGTCTGATAGTGGAGAAATTTTTCCCTCATTTTTCAAAGTGTAGCATAGCGGAAAAGATAAATAACATACAATAGAGGAAGTAGTAAACAATATACAACTGAAACGGACAACTGAAGTAAAAGAGAACCACATTCATATATATAAAGATGCATCATGTCACTAATTCTATGAAAGTAGCCATAACAAGATACACTACAATACAATACAATACAACTCAAAGTACAAGGTACAGCCAAACATAACAAAGCAGTGTAAACAGAATGCATCAGCATCGCAAGCCTAAGCTCGGTCTCATGCTCTCCTACTCCTCTGCTACAATCACTTACCTGTAAAGGGACCCTTTCCCCTGTCGACACCTGCAGTAATATAGTATATTTGGGCTGAAGACATGACCCAAACAGGGTGTGAGAAATAAATCCTAGTAGGCACCCACCAAAGGCTTGTGCCCAACTGTCAGTGAAAATATGCACCAGAAGTGTGCAAAAGTAAATGCAGTAAACTAGTAAGTACTCAAAAGTAACTATCACTACCAATTTCATTGACATTTTAATTATTACTTATCACCTCCAAGCTTGTGATTTGGCTTGGCAGGGACAACATCAAAAATCACCACAGGGAATAAAAAAAATAAACAGTGTCCTCAGGAACCCCAAACCTTACCCTCAGGTAATCAGAATATTACCCTCAGGCTAACAGAACCATGCCCTCATGATAATCAAAATCACACCCTCAGGATATTTCCCTCAGGCATAATGAAATAGTACCCTCAGGAACGGAAGCAACTACCCATAGGCATGAGAAAAGTTTCCCTCAGGCTAAACGAATGCTTGCCCTCAGGCATGAGAAAGACTACCCTCAGGATAAACAAGAAATCAGGCCGATCACAGCACATAATCAAGCAATTATACACATTTTCTCTCAAGAAAACTCAAGAATTCTAAATCACATCATACCCTCGGGTATCCTAGCCAAATGTCTAAACAGAGGAACGCACCCCTAGGGTGGTCCTGGATCCAAGAAATGATCCCAAACAAAAGTTTTAATTTATCAACAGATTATCTATAAAATTATAAATATATTTGAGAAAAGGCCTCAGCCATATGACACCCCAACAAGGGGTGTGTAGCACAACGGTACACAATTTCAACACAACAGTTGAGAATAAACATCAGACCACCTACCTCGATCATCTCTGATCGGTATACATGAATGACGCCTCCCAAATTGTCCAAGAACGAAGTAGATCTGGGATAAAATAATTCTCGTTCAAACATAAATAACTTCCCTTAGAGGAAGAATTGGTAAGAACAATGCAAGGAGAGGGGAGGGCTTACCCGTATGGTCCCAACATGATCGATGGAGGTGGAATCGAATTCCCATTGCGCGATCAGGTGATCCTCCAAGGTTTGGCTATTCTCCCAAGCTCCAAAACAAACTCAAAGCCTCCTCTGCCAAATGAAGAGGCTACTTCCCATTTTAAACTAAAAAAACAAACTACACGACATGTACTCTCAAGTACATGGCCTGTACTTTTCTTCTTTTTTTAAACTATTCCTCTAGCGGATTCTTTCCACTACGGCTCTATTCATCCGTCGACATGAGTACACAACATGTGTTTTTAATTTCACGGCATGTATGGTCGCTCCGCTGGCAGCTGCCTCCACCTCCTTAATGTTCACCTGTCGACAGATTACATGGTGTGTAACTACCAGGTACATGGCGTGTAGTCATTTTTTACACCCTTCATCGCCAACAGGCCTACATGACCTGTGTATGCATCCCACACGGCAAAAGTACACAGCTTGTGGAAAAGTACATGGTGTGTACCCACAAAATTTGGGATTTTTCCCCATTTCCCTTATTTTCTCAAAAACACTTAAGGAAAAAAGGAAAATAAGAAACATGTACATCAATAATAATAATCGGGTTCTTACAATGGTGATATGGGATGGTGTGGTTATTTGATACACGAGGTGCATGTTTTGATTCCCTTCCCAAGTTATTTCAGGGAAACTAACTTTTGGAGAGAGATTCTTAGGATGATCGTTGTTAGGGTAGAGTGGAAAACTAATGGGGAAGTGGGATTGGGATAACCTTTATGTTTTATTATTATATTATATGGTTTATTATATAAATTACTTGGTGATTATTATCCATGGTGAGGTTAGGAATTTAGTATACCTATTTAGGTGATGATTTGGTTTCATTAAAGTTCAATGTGCCTTAACATGAATTCTATATCTTTTGCATGAGAGACTCAACAGAGGATCCTAGTAAGTATACTATTATTCTCACCCTATGTACATATAAACTATTTTTTAGGTCATCATGACCAGGTTGGTGATCAGGATAGATATTACTAGATCGGGGTTTAGCATGAGTTGTTTGGGCTTTGTGGTCATTACCATCTTTACCTTTTTGGTACTTGTAGTTTTTATTATAGTTTTTTAGTACTTTATGAAATTAAAAGGTTTCACTTTGGGTTTTCTTTTATATATATGTGTTTAAGAAGTTATTGGTTATTGTATCCTTCTTATCTCTCTTCTACATGTTTCTCTTAGAGGGTAATATCTCTTATATTCATGTTTATTATACCCTTGGTGCTATTCTCCAACCAAGGGCCTACTAGAGGCGGGACATGGGAGTTCACCATCTATATCCCCTCATTGTGGTATCTTTGTGGGGAGGGGGTCATGATTGATTGGTATCAAAGGTTCAAGTTTGAGGGATAAGATGGAGTTTAGAGTTAGCCACAAGTGAGGTTGCAAGGGTTTGTAGGGAAACAATGTTAGATAAGTTTAGTAATTGATGTAAACATAGGAGA
Organism: Viscum album; assembly: GCA_963277665.1. Lineage (NCBI taxonomy): Eukaryota > Viridiplantae > Streptophyta > Magnoliopsida > Santalales > Viscaceae > Viscum > Viscum album. The sequence goes on from OY728121.1 coordinate 204,858,175, forward strand.
CCAGCTGATTTATGGTTATTCAGGGGCCCTATGGTCTAATTCATGAACCTTTAAGTTTACTGATCCTGTTAAATGAAGTGATATTGATTGCAAGGTAGAGACCTAGGAAAGGATCATGCATCATTCTTCTTTGTACATGTGTTTCAAATGGGTAAACCTTGGAATAGGTTAAAAAATTAAACAATATAATAATTAATTAATGTTAAATATTCAATATTTTATGTTTAGGATTTCAAATAAGTTTCTTCTTTTTGCAGGCATGGATCCAGGTTAATGTCCTCGTTAGGTTCTCACCAAATATGTTCATCATGATGTACAAGCAGATCATTGTAGATTATAGGTCTATTATGACGACACTTGAAGGAGTAAACTTCAACAGTTTCAATATTAGCGTCTCTAGAATTATGATGGCTTTGTTTCATATTTAGTCACTAAATACTAGTTAGAGGAGGTTGGGATATCCTTCAATTCAATTTGTGCTCGGCAAAAGCACTAGGTTCTGTTGGTTGTGATCATGATATGTGGAGTGAGGAAGTGGTGGTTCTTGTTCCTCGGGGGTTGAGAGGAGTCAACAGTCTCATGGGAGAAGTTTCAGGGCTAGTTTAGAGTATATTTCCTTTCTTAAAATGTGAATTCGGCCCATCTTTAGGAGCTGATTACTCTTCGGAAGGGGAGATTTGGTGTGTGAGAGTTTGGGATCTATTTCAGGACCCTTCTACAATATTATTCATACCTATTTCTAGATGAAGAGGTTAGGGTGAGTTACTTCATGGGGGATTTTCATCTACATATCTATCACTAGTTTACCACATTTATGCTAAATTTTTATCTCAACGTGATGCCGAGAGTAGAGTTTATTGAGAGGATGTTGTCCAGAACCAGATCATCATGATAGGGGAGTCTTCAGGATTACTCATGAAGAAAATCTATGTTCTAGGGTTTCCAATTTTTAGGATATAAGAGTTTTCAGTCATCTAGGGGTAGGTCTCATCCTTCATTATCTCCTTTCACTCTGGGATGTGACTCTCAAACCTATTCCAAGGGATTAGATGAATGTTTTTCTTGTGGATTCCAATTTCATCAGTGGTGAGAGTGCCCGACCTTTATGAGTAGTCAACGTATATCAAGTTTTTCTCTCAAGGTTCCTCCATTGAGGTAGTTTCAATTGAGTAATTAGCAACAGGGTGCTCCAGTTTTGGATTAGTAGAGTATAGATGGGGTAGGTAGAGTGCAGACCCAAGAAGCTCCTCATCCACATACATCAGAGTGCAGCTATAGAGGTGGTCATCAGCAGTGTTAAATAGGACATGGAATAGGTCGTGGTCAGCTTCATGTTTTATAATTTCTTTATCCAGGAGATTCATACGTCATTAGAGGTACCATTTTATTTTTTCTACTTGGGTGCATGCTTTAATTTATTCAATAGATATAAACTCCTTTATATCACCTACCGTTTTCCATGGTTTGGAACATGAGTTCGAGAGGCTTTCGGTTCCCTTATCATTGACTACGCTAGTTGTAGGTAAAGATAACTTGTATAAAGTATGTATAGATTGTGATATAGTGTTGGGGAAGTACCTATCTTTGGGATACTTCTTATGTTTTCAGATACATCCATATGACATCATCCTTAGTAAGGATAGGCTTTATTCCTTGCAGGCTATCATGGATTGCTTAAAGTGGTAGGTTTTGTTCTATGATTTTTATGGAAATATGGTAGTGTTAATTGGAAATCAAGAACCTTGGATGGGTCAAAGGCAAGTTCTTTACTTATCTTCTTTAATGGATGAGAAGATACTGAGTTCATCAGAGGTTTATCAGTCAGTGTTTCCTAGGGTTTTGGAAGAGTACCTTGATGTATTTCCTGAGGAGGTTGTAGCATTACCCCCTCGATGGGAGATCGAGTTTGGGATCAAGCTATAACTAGGTTTGTATCCTATCTTGATATATCTATATAGGATGGTGCCTTATGAGTTTTAAGATCTGTAAGTACAAATCAATGATATATTGCATCATGTCTTTCTTCATCTGAGTGTGTCACCTTGGGGTGCACCATTTTTGTTCTTAAATAAGTCTGATGGCAGTTTGTGACCTTGTATCAATTATCATTTCTTGAACCAAGTGATATTGAAGAACCACTACCATTTTCCATGGATTGATGATTTATTTTATCAGATAAAAGGAAAATTATGGTTTGAAAAGATTGATCTACAGTATGGATATCATCATATGTGGGTTAAGGATTAGGATGTTCATAAGAATACTTTCTATTGTTATCATGGAAATTATGAGTTCATTGTAGGAAGGGGAACATTGTAGCAGATGCACTCAGCAGGAGGTCAGGTATACAGCTGTTAGGCGAGGCGACGGAGAAGATGGCTGCTTTGTAGATATCCTTTGTGGATTGGGATGGAGAAGCTTTTCTTCAGTCTCTTACAATCACTCCCCCACTTCTTCAGCGAACTAGGGTGGTTCTGTGTGGGGACACTGACTACGAGACATGACGTGCTCAGATATCCACAGGGAAGGAACCTGATGGATTTTTTGAAGGTGGGGAGCACGTCATTCTCTTCAGAGTACATACCATGGTACCAGTGTCACTTCGAGAGGAATTGTTGAGGGAGTTCTACACATCCCATCTAGTGGTACATCCAGGAGTCTCGAAGATGTACCAGGATCTCCGATGACAGTCCTAGTGGCTGGGAATAAAGAAAGCAGTTGTAGAGTTTGTCTCTTGGTGCCTCACTTTCCAACAAGTGAAGGTGGACCATCAGGTACCAGCAAGCGTGGTTCAGCCTTTAGAGGTCCCATAGTGGAAGTGGGACAGGATATCCATGGACATCATGACAGGACTTCCACGTACATCCAGGGGACATGACTCGATTTGGGTGATCGTCGACTGACTCACCAAGTCAGCCCACTTCCTACCGATCAGAGAGCTAGGTTCAGTAGAGAGCTTGGGAGGCCTCTATGTGCAGGATATTTTGCGATTACATGGAGTACCCTCGACAATTATATCTGATTGTGATACACGTTTTACATCACAGCTATGGAAGGGGTTGAAGGAGGCTTTTGGGATGCAACTTCATTTGAGCACTACCTTCCATCCTTGGACGGATAGCCAGATAGAGTAGACCATTCAGACCCTCAAGGACATGCTACGTGCATGCGTCCTCAACTTCAGTTGCAGTTGAGAGGATCACTTTCCATTGGTGGAGTTTTCATACAACAACAGCTATCACTCCACCATTGGGATGTCACCTTTTGAGGCCTTGTACAGGCGACCTTGCAGATCACCTTTGTGCTGGACTGACCCAGGGGAGTCAGCACTCATGGTACCAGAGATGGTATGGGCTACCACAGAGAAGGTGCAGATCATCTAGGAGCGGATGAAGACTGAACAGATTAGGCAGAAGTTATATATCGATAGGATACAGAGACCTATGGATTTCAAGGATGGTGACCACATCTTTCTACGGGTCTCACCTCGATGAGGTTTGCGGAGATTTGGACAAGGCGGAAAGTTCTCTCTGAAGTTAATAAAACCCTTCTAGGTTCTCAGTAGAGTTGGCGAGGTGGCTTACCACTTAGCTCTTCCACCTCAGTTGCACCAGGTGCACAACGTCTTCCACGTATCCCATCTGAGGAGATACGTGCATGACCCTTCCCATGTCATCGACCACGGTGAGCTGGTTGTCGAAGATGGGGAAACTATTATGGGGGTTCTAGTAGAGATTGAGGATCGACAGGACTAGGTCCTTCATGGGTGGTCGATACCTCTGGTGCATGTTTGTTTCCAACACGGGAACCTCTAGGAGAGAACATGGGAGCGGGAGGCTCAGATGTGTGCTCAGTACCCCCACTTGTTCCCTTAGTTTGAGTTGTGGATTACAGGGATGCAAAGTACTGAGGTGGGTAGAATGTAAAGACCCATAATTTCCATGTAATTTTTTTTAAATATATGGGAATTTTATGAGTCTGCAAAAATTAATGGCGCATGATTCTGAGGCTCGGTGTGCCTGGAATGAATTTCTGAACTTTTTTTTCAGGTACATTCAGTAAACGTGCGACCAGGTTTTTTTTAATTTTTGAACCGATGCTCGGAATTGAAATATGAGGGCACCGTTAAACTCGTAGAGCTGGTATTCGCTTAAGGAGACCTTCACCTCGACCACAGTAGGTCAAGGGTGGAAGTTCGTTTTCCACTTATTCGTGAAATAATAAAATAAAATAAAATGGTGTAACATTTTATTTTTATTTTCTTTTGAAACTCCCATGTGGATGTTTCACAGGTGGGGACCACTAAACTAAAACCTCTCATGAGAGGTTATGGAGGTGGGGACCATCGAGCTTAAACCCCCCATGATAGGTTATGGTGGTGGGGACCACCCAAGGCTAAACCCCCCTGAACTCCCTCTTAAGTGTGGGGAAGCCTTTTAAACTTCCCCCACTTTAATGGTTCCACCCCCCTTTAATTAATTGTGTGCCAACCTCATCAATTAATTAAGTGGAACCAACTTAAATTATGTCAACAATTAAATTGGTGCAACATATCAGAAGTTGTCTACTTTGCATTTTGGTGGAATTGGGAGAGGAGAAATATTGGGAGGATTACACTTCTCTAACGAAGAACTTCTTCCACGAAGAACGTTCCTCCAACGAAGAACGTTGACGCACGACTTCAACTTCTTCCTCGGGAAATCCTCCAACATGCGACGTCTTTAATCGAAGCTCGTTCTTTCCACCTCATCGACAACAAAAAATGGACAAGGTAGTTGTTTAAATTTAGTATGATTATATTCTCATGTTCTTTCCTTCTAAAACAAAGAATGCAGATCAACTCACAATCAAGTTGATTCGCAGATGTTTTCTTTTGTGGGTTGGTAATAATTATTCCATAAGGTTGTAGGGTGGTTGTTTGAAATTCATCCCTTTTTCATTCTTGACGACTCTTTGTAATTCAAAGAGAGTTTTTAGCCGCTTGCTACCGCTCTAATATGGAGAGAGTGCGGGCAAAACAAACGTGTCTTTCCTCTCCGCATTTCTTGTGATGATTTGTGGTGTTCTTCGCAATGAAGGAGGATGGAGACTAACCACGGTGGGGAATGATAATGGTGACTGGCACCACCGTCAATTGCGGCGAAGGAAACGGCGCAACTGCGCTGCCCCGTGGCCACTGCTGCCCGCGGCCTCTGCCGCCCAGCGGCACCACTGCCCCACGGCCACCGCCGACCGTGGCCTCTGCCGCCCGTGGCCTCTACCTCCCTACGGCACCACCGCCCTGCGTCCTCCACACTCTGCAGCTGAGCCGCCTCGCCACCTCTGTGCCCCACAGCGGAGCCGCCCCGCGGCCTTGCGCCGTCCGTGGCCGAGCCGCCCCATGGCCTCTGCACCCTGCAGCCTCACGTCGTCGGCGGCCGAGCCGCCCCACGGCCTCGTGCCGTTCGCAGCCGAGCCACCCCACAGCCACACCATTCTGCAGCCTCCGCGACCCCTCGCAGCCCTCACGGGCTTCCGGACCGCCCATCGGGCCAGGCCGTATAACGGGCCGGTCCGGACCCAGCGGGTCGGGCTGGTTCGACCCAAACCGGTTTGACCCAGGCCAGGTCGGGCTGGGTTGGTCCGACTGGTTCAGACCAGACTCCAACAAATTTCGACCCTATAAGCTCATTTGGTCATAACTTTGGCATCAGGCCTCCATTTGACGAACTGTCAGCGGCACTAGAAACCTTGGAGTGAGATGGTACCCTTGGTATAACCCACTTGAGATTTGGATAAATATGGGGTATGGTCAGGTTGGATCGAGTACGAATCCAACTGGGCCCCTGAGACTAAAAGGGTAATAACACACATACCGTGCGTCTGATTGACACATTTTCTGTTGTGTTGAGACCCCTATGATGTGGCGGTCCTTTGGATACTTCTTCATGGGACTTTTTTGCTGTTGGAGTATCGACCAGAGTCTTGTGCAGCGGACCCACCTAGAGATAAGCAAGCATAGTGTGGGAACCCTATAGCTGGCTGTGATGTGAAGAATAAAGAGTGATCCTGTGTGGGTCAGCACCTAGTGATCCTGTGTGGGTCAACACTGAGCGCTCCTGTGTGGGTTAGCACCTAGTGATCCTATGTGGGTCAACACCTAGAAATCATGTGTGGGTCATCACCAAGCGATCCTGTGTGGGTTAGCACCGAGCGATCCTGTGTGGGTCTTCCTCTTAACAGAGTAAGATGATTCATTAGTTACATAAAATCATTTCTACTACTGTACTTAAGTTATACCTGGTGTGAGCTGATTCTGTACATGTGTGGTACTTTCCTTCATGGTAATACCTTAGCGGTATTCTTCTGTGTGGCGTACCTGTGTGGTACTTTCCTTCAGGGAATTTCTTCCTTTGTGGAACAGTTGATCTTGGGCTTTGGAGTTGGACTCTGTGTTTTCCTCATTATTTAGATGGGTTTATTTGATAACTTAGGTATATGTATGGGAATATAACTAAGTAGGGTTATCAATAGTATCCTTTCTTTGCGGTTATCCTTTGTGGATTTTGTGAGACCTTTAGGGTCTCGTGGTCCCTACTGAGTATCATTATACTCACCCCTGCACAGGCTATGCCCGTACTTCGTTGTGTTCGGTGCAGATGATGGACAGCAATGATTGAGGATGAGGGTACCAGGACAGGAGGTAGCTCAGATGTGGATGTTAGATGAGGCAAACCATAGATATATCCATTCGTGAGATGTACCTACCCTTCAGGTAGGATCCGTGGTGGACAATCCAGGAGCTACTTTCCACCTATCAGTTGTCTTGTACTTTACAGTTTTCCTTGTACTTTCCAGTTGGGCTTGTATTCTGGCCCATTTTACTTATTGTACTCACTTTGTTTACAATACAGTTTTCTTGATTTCATATCTTGTTGTGTGCTTGGTTGCGTGTGCTTACAGGTTATAAAGGCAATGCCTTCCTAGTTTTATGAGAAACACCTTTGGCGCTAGTCGCCAGCCCCTAGCCTATGGAAGGTGGGTTTGGGGTAGTCAAGGCACGGGGCCCCGAGGGACGGGATGTGATGTTTGTAATTGTGTAGATCTTTAAAAAGAAATTATTTTTAAAATGGAAATTTTATTTTTTTCAATAATTATTTCAAGTGATATTTCATAATTATTTTCAATATAAGAAACAGTTATTTGATGTTACTTATGGTTTTCTAGGGATAATATTCAAGGATACTCTCCTTATTCTATTTATGGTTGGTTTGTGTTTATATTGGAATAATATTTATGAAACCCATTTCTTTTCCATAGGTTATGTTATGATAAAAATTTTATGAAACCTATTTCTTTTCATGGGTTCTGATATGATGAATGATTTATGTTCTTATGGTAAACATATGAATGGTTTTAATTTTTTGGATGGTGGGACCTATATCTCTCTCTAATTCATTGTTTAAATCATTATATAGCATGAGATAAAAATGGGAAACAATTCTATGGGTTTGATCCACTACGAGAAACAAGTTCTTCATGATCCACTATGGGAAATAGGTGTGTATTGATCCACTATATTGATGTTCTTAGTATTTAACCTCGAAATATGATATGAATTTACAAATTTATGATGGTTCCATTCTTTTATGATAGGATTTTATGTATCATTATTTATTTTTGATGATTTATCACTCTTATTGACTATGTTTTCTGAAATGATAATGTTTATTCCATGAATCATATTTATGATCTATAATAGATTGGGTATAAACTTCATAATATATGATCAAGATTACATAACCTTTTTATTATATTATACTTTCATATGATCATGGATTTATATCTCCCATTTTTACCTTTACTAGGTATCTGAGCTCATCCTTTCTTATGTTTCCTTCCCCATGTGATGAAGAATGTTTTAGGAAGGGTGTGCCTAAGACGAATATTGTGTGAGATGATATTTGTGGGAGATGTTGAAGATCTTTCATAAAATAATAATATTATATATCTAATCTAAAAAGACTCTAAAACTTTAAAGTTCTAGTGTGGATAGTATTTTTATGTATTCAATATTCATCTAAATAGATTTAATATTTTTTATGAAAATAATGGGTCGTTATATTTGGAATCAGTGTAGGGTTTAGATAATATTTGGAGATTAGTGTTAGAAAACTTTTATAAAAAATCTAGGGATAGGACTACGTATAGGATAAAATCCTAAAGTTTTGATAATGATTATTAATGAACTAGGATTAAACCTATGGTGTCATAGATTAAAATTTTATAATAAATTTATCTTCATTATGTGGTTTCACATTATGATTATTGTTTCTCATACTATGATTTTTGGGTTCTAGACAGTGGCTGGAACCAAGATAATTCATGTTAATGGTGAATGTGATGGACAATGGAATAATATTCCTCCTGAGAAACCAAATGAAATGGGATTTGAAAGGAGAAACCTTGTTATTATTCCCAATCAAAAATAACATAATATTATAAATAATCTTAACTTTGGTGAGTTTCCTGAACCATCTAATAAGAGAAAGATAAATTTTCATGGTTACCACAGAGGAAAGAACATTCACTTTTACTCATTTAAATGATGTGGGAAGATTCATCAAGGAGAATGTTTTAAATGAACTGGAATATGATTTGGATGTGGAAAATAAGGACACAAATAAATTAATTATAAAGGAAAAGTGAAAGGTTTAGTTAAATCAATGGATAAGAATAATGGTATTCTTAAGTCATAATCAAGAGTTAAATGTTTTAAATGTGGAATGTATGGGAATTATAAAAATATATTCCCTAGGTGGAAATATCATAAATAAAATCGGAAAGGTTGTTTGAGTAATGGTTATATTGTTGATGATTAAGATACTATGAATGACATATGAGACAGAATAATTATTCAGAAATAAAATGGGGAATCTTGGTTAATGGTTTAAAAAGGAAGTGTAATTATTGATTGTTCAAGAATAATGTTTTCAAAGTAATTTTATGGTATTATGGAATAATGAAACATTTAAGGATTGATCCACTGTAGTTTTTCCTTAATTATTTGAAAGTATATATTGAATGGTTCTGGTATCCATGAAAACTAACTGAGGTGGTAAGTTGATATTTTTGGAGAATACATGATTAAGAGAAAGATAGCCATTAATATGTGCATGATGTTGGGATAATAATGAGATAAAGAGATATTTTATTGTGATAAAATAAATGGGATATTATTGATGAACTTGGAACCAATTAGTAATGTGATGAAAATGTGTTTTATTGATTGAGTTTGTAGAATTTTTGGATTTATAGTATGAGGAAAGAGTTAATTTTTAAGGCATAAATTTTTTCATTAGATTTTTATGGTAATTTAGGTTATTACCATGTTTCAAGAGATTATTTGATAATGATATTCATGTGTTTGGTGTATGAAAATTAAGAGCTACATCTTTTTTTGGGGGATTAATAATAAGTTTATTTTTAAAATTTAGTGACCTTCATTCAAAAAAATTGAATTTTTTTTCAAAGGTTTATAAGGGTAACCATTTATGAAATTGTTTATATTGGTATTTGGACAAGGTATCATAGATTAATGTATTACGTAACCATATGAAGATTTATGTGTATTGGATAACCTATGATAACCATTTTTTATGATTATAACTAGATAAAGAAGGAATGACTTATCATCCAATTATGGATATTATGATCCACTAGTTCTTCAGGCATTACAGGTTCAACTTGATTTATTGGTGTAATAAATGAATTAGAAATTGATAAAGGTACAAAAAAATAGTGAGACTATACTTATGAGATAAGATCAAGTAAATATATCTTCTCAACCGATTTTGAAATAAAATGTTATCATATTATCATCATTTCTAATGATATCAATGACCTCTTTCAGACCTATTTTCTATATGGTTTTTTGGTCATTAACCTTCTAATGACCATGTTCTCTATCATTATCCATCAACACTTGATGGTTATAATTATCTTCCTTGTCCATATTTTCACTTTCCACTAATATTCTCTAAATCAGGATATTGGTTTTGTGGTGATCTTTTCCTTTGACTTTCCCTCTTTTTAAGAGGAATTTCTATTGACCCTTTTTACAATGTGGGTTTCCCACAAAGGAATTTTCAAATATCCACCTTTGATTTTCAAAGTGCAATTTCAAATTGTGAGGATGAAATTTTTTGAAATTATTGATTGTATCGGTACAGTGGCTTATCAATTATTGCTCCTACCGAATCTCTCTCATGTTCATGATGTGATCCATGTATCTCTCCTGATGAAGTATATACCTGATCCTTTACATATACTAAAATTATAGGTTGTAGCATCATAAAAAGATATTCATTATGAAGATAAACCTATATAGATTCAAGATCATAGAGATAAAGTTCTACAAAACACAACCACTCACCTCGTTAAAGTTTTGTGGTGAAACCACTAATTTGAGGAAACTATATGGGAACCTAAGGATGTGATGAGGAAAAGGTATCCTCATCTATTTGTATCTAGGTAATTAATTTTGAGGATGAAATTCATTTTAAGGGTGGTAGAATGTAACACCCCAATATTTTATGGTATGAATCTTTTTAAATAAATTTAATCTCTTTGATAGCTTACTTTTCACAGAATATTGAGCTTAAAGGAACACCAAAATATTATTATTTTAACACGACCCTTATAAAATAGCCATTAAATTGGATGGAATTAGTACTATTAACCACATTATGAAATATATAATATTAAAACTCATTGATAATATATTAATAATTTTTTTGTGAATATGCACATAATTTTTAGTAAATCCTTCTTATTCTTCAAATATATTTTTTCTTCAAAAAAAGATTTTTATTTCTTTCTATGAGAAAATAAATATAATTGATTTTTGAAAATTTTAAAAAATGAATTTGATAAAATTAATATCATTTTTTTATTCATTATGTCAAAATTATCCTAGGATTCATTTTTGAGAATTTTTTGAAAAGTATAATTTTTCAGTCAATAGTAATAAATGCCGATTTTTATAAAACTCTCATTTTCTTTATATTTAAAAAAATATGATTTTAAATTTATATAAAATTAACTTAATTAATTTTTAGATATATATAATCTAATTTATTACATTTAAAAAATCCAAATACCTTATTTTGGTATAAGTACATTTTTGGGATTAAAAACACATTTTTCCAAAAAACTATTTTTCATTGCGTTTTGACGGTTTAATTTTAAATGTAATTATGAAACATCATTGTTTTAAATTTTTATTAATGGATTAAATATTTTTAAATAGAAGTTCCAAATTAGGTTAAAATTTAATTTTTATTTTTAGTCATAAAAAAATTACCATGGTAAAAAAAATATTTACCGTAGTATAGGTAAAATAATGTAGGGGTTAAAGTTAAAAGGTAAAAGTTTAAAATGCCTAAAAACTACAAAATTAAATATATTTTTTATGTTTTTATAAAACTTAACCATAATTTACAACATTAATTATCCTCCAACTTATTTTAAATTAATTCCACCCAAATTTGGTTGGCTTTAAATATAAAATAATCATTATTTAATCACTCAAAACCACCCCTCCTCAAGTATAAATACTACCCCTCACCATAGCCTTTACCCTAAAAAGACTTTAATATTTTAAAATATACATAAAAACATATCTAAACTAATATCCCCACATCCAATTGATTCTATTCTCTCCTAGAGACTAATTCCAAGTTCCTTAAGGGGTCCTTCAAGGAGGTGATATTCGAAAGGAAACTTTCTCAACCAATCTCTCTTAATTTCTTTTATTTTTCCACCATATATATCTTAACCTAATTCATCTATAAAATCATAATAAATCAAGTATCATGTATATAAAATAATTTTATATTGATAATGTAATATCTTATATCCATATCTTTTCTTATCTCCTCTTATTCAAAGAAATGAAACCATTGTCCAAATTATGGAGGTTAAACGTCTCCATGGATAATGATTTTTCTTTTTTCCATTACCACCTTCAAGGATGGTCATAAAAGTATTTTTCTGGTTAAATAATATTTTAATATGTATATTATATCCTATTTCATGTTCTGGAACTAATATATAGAAATAATAATAAATAAAATGAAACTAGTTCGTGTTGGTCAGAAAAATCGCCAAATTAAACTAAACATTTATCGTTAACATTTTATCAAATGAATCATCCTCATGTTAGAAATAAAAATGATATATATGAATTTTTAAAAAAATTTAAGTGAATTAATACCATTTAATTTCACTTATGTAGTTTTATTTACATTTGAAAATAAAATCCATTACTATACACAAATGAACTGACCATGAAACCATGAAACGAACACACCTAAAACAATGAAACTAATGAAATATTATTAATTAACGGGCGGTAATGTGTTATAAAAGGATGATATAAGCTATTATAAATGTGATTATATTTTCATAATATATTAATAACATTATATAATCCTTTATACAGGAGTTTAAAGTATGAAAAACTAAAGGGAAGTGTAAGGTAAGGGTTTCTCGTCTCACTTTTACTTCTATGAGATATATGACTTATTCATAAATTATTTATTTTGTGTGGTGTATATAATAACCTTTTATATATTTTATAATTAATATAATCATATTAATGGTATTAAATTTTTCATTTGATCATTATTACTTTTATGGGGTATATGATTTGACTGATTACAAAGTGGTAAGGGTTTTCTTAGCTCAATTTCTATTCGTTGGGTTAAACTTCTACTTCACTGATTATGTCATACAAAGATTATGTGTGAAATGAATTTTGATTATCATATGTTTTATTTATACTTTTTTTATATGGATTTAAATTTTATACACATAATCGATTCATTTTATTAATGATCACTTCAATGATATGATATTTATAAGGGACTTTCTTTTAAAAAATCATTTTTAAAATTTCCCTTTAAACTCACTTTTTCTTCCATGTCCGTGTTTTCTAAAAAAATCATAAATTTCTTTTAATATTATATTATAATTGTGTAAATTCATTTTTCATCAAGTTTTAATTTTTAAAAAATAGTTTTAAATGATTCTTTTTATCATTTTATAAATGGGGTTCTTTATGAATTTTCTAAAAAAATATAGAAGGAATGTTTTTTAAACTTGTATAGCATAAGAGGATTTTCCCTTTTTCATGATTAATTAATGCTTATATGTTTCATTTAAAATATTTAAATGTTATTTTCAAATAAAATTTCTTACTTTATAATTTTTTGGCTCTTTAAAAAGAAATTATTTGAAAATGGAAATGTTATTTTTTCAAGAATTATTTCAAGTGACATTTAAAAATTATTTTCCATATAAGATAACATTATTTTATGTCACTTATTATTTAATTGGTATATTATTAAAGGATAATATCCTTATTCTTTTTATGGTTGGATTATGTTTATTATGGAATGATATTTATTAAATCCATTTCTTTTCCCCAGGATATGCTATGATGAAATGTTTATGAAACTCATTTATGTTCATAAAGTCTAATATGATGAATGATTTATGTTCATATAGAACACATATGTATAGTTTTAATTATGTAATGGTTGGGACCCATATATAACTCCAATTAATTAGGTAAATCTTTATATATCATGAGATTATAATGGGAAACAAGTTGATGTGCTTGATCCACAATGGGAAACAGGTGCGTCCTAATCTACTATGGGAAACAGATGTGTCCTGATCCACTATGTTGATAGTCTTGGTATTGAACCTTGAAATATGATATGGTTTTCTATATTTATGATTTTTATACACTTTTATGACAGGATGTTATGGGTCATGATTTATTTAGGATGATTTATCACTCTTACAGTCCATGTTTTCTGAAATGATAATGTTTATGTCATGAATCATGGTCATGATCTATGACAGGTTGGGTATGAACTTTGTAAGATACGATCATGATCACATAATCTTATTATTATATTATTATTTAATAGTATCATGGATTGATATATCTTATGTTTATTATTACTAATCATTTCATCTCACCCTTTATTATGTTTCCTTCACCATTTGATGAAGAAAGGTTTAGGCAGTGTATGGAAAAGAGGAGTAATTTATGACAATATCTTTGTGGGAGATGTTGAATACCGTTCATAAAATAAGAATATTTTGTATCTAATATCCAAATAATCCAAACCTTTATGGTTCTTGAATTAATATTATTGTTATGTATTGAATATTCATCTAAATAGAATTAATATTTGTGTATCAAAATAATGGGTTATTATATTGTCTTTTCAAAATCTGGGGTTTAAAACCACTAGTACAAATTTCTTTCTTTTATGCTCCATAAATTTTCAATTTTTAATTATTATTTCTATAGGTAATAATATTTCCACTTTTCATCTTCTCTTTCTCCATCCTTCATTGTAGGTATATTTCTCTTTCCTTCACTTAAAACCTTGTGGCAAGACATGTGAATTTTTTAAGGAATTCTCTATCCATATTTATTTTATCACTTATCCAAGTCTCCTTCCCCTTTCTTGATAGGATTGATTATTCCAATTAATTTATATTATTTTTAATTATTATTAGATAATATCCTCCATTTTTTTCCATGTTTTTTCACATTCTTTCCAAGAGAGATATTATGAATGTAATAGAGGATATGATTGGTACATTTTTCACTAATATCCCTATGTTTTCTCTGAGTATTAAAACTTATTCTTCATCTTATCATGTTCTATTCCAATATAGGCTTTTTTTATACATAAACATTATTAGGGATATCCTTTCAGGTTCCTTTTCCTTCCCTTATTTCTTTCAACTGCAATATCTTTCTAAATTTCATTGATTAGCACATATAAAAAAATAACCCATTAAAAACATACCACGTTTCATAATTTCTCAACTAATATGTTAATGATGCTAGATTTATTCTTCTAATGTTAATCCCTCAGGATTCTTGACACATACTCATGGTGTTCCCTATTTTCTACAATAATATAATTTTATGGATACTTTCTTCTAAGAGATTTTTCTTTCAGATTTTTCAATAATCTTCTTCTTATTCTTTGATTTAGTAATATTTTTTGTCTTAATAATATGAAATATATTCCAATGATTCAAAAAAACATGAAATATGAACATGAATAAAAAAATAGTACATGTTTTCATAAATGTTTATATAATTCTTTTTAGGTATGTTTCCAGCACCTATGGGATTTTTCCTATTTCTGGAATTATTCATGAATCTTTTCCTCTCATGCATGGGAGTGGGTTCACCATATCCAATTCCAATTTTTCCCAAACTACATTTCCTTTTGTATGAGACAATAATTTCATGTGTTTTTTAAAATAAGTTATTTTCTTTTCATCTCATTATTACCTACTAAAATATGGACAAATAATATATTAAAATAATACTTTAATTTGGGCTTCCCTTTTTCATTAGATTTCTCCAATTCTTTCTTTACTGATTATAGCTCTTATCTTAATTTTGGAATATTATTATCCCTAGATTCAAGTTGAGAATTAATTTCTATAATGAGAGTCTTCTCACTAGTCATCTCATATTATAATTTTTGGGAAATCTTATCCACCATTTCACTTTGATACTTTATTTTAGAATTCATTTGAGGAACATAATATTTAAATAACTTATTCTCTTATTGTATCCTTCGATTCTTAAATACCAATTCTGATAGGCTTGTAGCAAGATCATCATTCATGTCTTCCAAATTTTGAATTTTTTATGGGGTTTGATTCTTTCCTTTGCCATTAGATTTTATTTTTTGTTGTTTTTATGATTAGGAATGATTATTATCCCATAGATTTATGGTCACTTCAACAAGTCTTTTATTTAAACATTTTAGTTCGTTGACTTCAATTTCCTACACTTGGATCTAGATATCATTAGAATCATTTTCTTCTTTCAATTTCTGATCTAATTCCTTTGTGACATAGACACTTCCACTTTTGTCCTTTTTGGAATTTCTTCATCGTTAGTAGTTCTATCATCACATTGAATATCATGTTCTTTACTCATTACTACATCATCATTGAATGAGTAAATATTTTCACTATATGATTCATCCCAAAATAATTTGAGTTAATTTCTATTTTCCTTCAACTAAATCACACTCTTTCTATAGATACTTCCACATTGAGGAATTCCACCAGACTTATACATATTATTTAAATTTTTTCCATGTTCCATGTTTCCCCAAAATAATAGCAGAATGAAACTTCAATCTTAATAATCAAATAAATATGTCAGAGAAAAAAAATCCAACAAAATAAACCATCCCTCTCATACCAATTGGTAGGCATTAAATGGGATCAGATACCCTGAGATGGGGTGAATCATGGTATGGATATTCTTTTCGAACAATTTCCTACCCCAACTGATATTGACATATTCCTTATAATGCTCACTTATTTTTATATTTGGTGATTATTTTGATATTAATTTTTTCAACTTTTTCTGATTATTATGCATAAAAAGTAAATAAAGAAAGTAATCACAAGGACACATATATTTTTACTTGGTTTACCCTCACTGGGATACGTCCAAGGAGTATAAAACAGTAATGTACTGATGTACCAAATCCACTAAAGCTCATTACTAATACAAGGTTCAGGATATATCACTTCTATGTTGAGGTTCACTACCTTATAAGATTTAGGGATAGATCACTGATTCTTAAGGTTCACTCCCTAGATCATTCCTTTGATGAATCACTATTGGTGGAAAGGATCACTTTCTTCCACTTCCTTTTCACACTACTTTGGAATGGATTCATACACAATTTATGTAAATGTAGGTCCCTTAATTAGCATTATTGAATTCATCCCCAATTGTAGGTAGATGCTCTGTTGAAGTTCTTTTTGGTATGCTCCTTCACTTCTATGAAAAAAAAAATTGATACATAACTTTTGTTTTCTAGAAACCTGGAAAAACATTCTCCTTATTATAGAAACATCAATTAAAATCTCAAATTTATAAGGATATCTAATGTATTCTAATTCTTATTTTCATTGGATTTTATATAGTAGGGAATGAAATCATTCTATAAGTATTGTAAAATGGTTCAAATCCTCTATCTTCTTGTTCTTCTTCTCAATTCAGATATGAAAATGATATTGTTTACAGAGTAATGCTAGCACGTATCTCTATACACAAGACCATAACTTTTTACCCATGTACAATACCCTAGCATGTAACCCCTTGAAAGAGATCATGGCATGTAACCCCTTGTGGGATATCCTAGCATGAAACCCCTTACACAAGATCCTGGTGAGATACCCCTTTCATGAGATCCTAGTGCATAACCCCTTGCGTGAGATCTTGGTGTGTAACCCTTGCACAAGATCCTAAAGTGTGACCCCTTACATGAGATCCTAGCATGATACCCTTTCATGAGATCATAACATGAGACCCCTCCATGAAAATTTGGCCTGATATCCCTCTGTAATACCCCTCTGTGAGACACCCTTCAGATCATGCAGATCGCATGACTCAACCACAAGACTCTTTCATGAGACCTCTCCATGAGACACCCTTCAGGTCACACAGACCACTAAACTATACTAAAAGACTCCTTCATGAGACCTCTCCATGAGACTCCTCTTCTAGAAATTATTAAGATCATGAGAATTGTGAGACCATGTTCAGTTCATGTGGCTCTTAAGATCTTTTTCAGTTAATGTGAATAGTAAGATATCAATAGTTCTTCCTATGTGCACAAACACCCTGTGCATAATTCACTTTATGAGACTTCTGCACTAGATCCCTTCATGAGGCCTTCTTATGATTACATGGATTTCAAGACTCTAGTTCAATAATTTATTTAGGCTATGCAAAACACTTACACGATCTAAATCACTTATACTCCTTCACTTCATGTGAAACCCATTATTCATACTTTTCTTTATATGAATATTTTAAAAAAACTTTTTCACCACTTATGGATAGGTCATTGGGTATTTATAGTAAAAATTAAACCACCTTAACTTCACAAATCATGAACAACGGTACCTTCCACTACCTCATCAATCTTTATCATAATCTTCACATGATTTCTTTTCATGATCACCTATTTCACGTCACAAGTTATTTGTGTGATACTCATAATTTTCTTTGAGTGTATCTCATGAACCCATTAGAAGATCTAATGAAAATCATATTGTTAGTGACATTGTCTTCTAGTGTTTCATGAGATCCCATCACGAGATCCACTGGTAATCATGCGCTTCGTATAATCCCATCATGAGATCAAAATACACTCATGTGCGCAATACTATTGTCTTCAAGCACTTTCTGTTACCCCATCATGAGATACAAATACAATCATGCGATCATATGATTTTGAACAACCATGAGATGCCTCCATAATTTCCATATTGTTTGTCTTTATACACTTCGTGTGATCTATCTGTGAAATCCACTAACAATCATGTGGCATATCCATGTGCTTCTCATGATCTCTCTATGAGATCCTATGATAATCATTACATGTCTTCAGGTGATTCTCATGGTCTCAATGTGAGATCTTATGACAATCATACAGTTCTTCATGAGATCAGTTTAGAAATTCATACTCTGTGGGATTAGGCATTCTTACTTTGATTAATCATTCATTCTCACTCTATGAAATTAGACATTTTGTGCTTCCATGAGATCATAAATTTCATGCTTCCATGAGATCATACATTTCATGCTCTATAAGATCATACATTCTCACTCAAGGAGATCAAACATCCCACACTCCGTAAGATCATTTCAAACATTAATTCTCACTCTTAATGCCTCCTTTGACAACCAACATTCGTCAACAACCTAAATCCTTATCAAAAAACACAACTAAACCAAAACCAACATCAAGATGGATTTTTTCCAACACTTATAGTTAAAGGTGAGGTGGAGAGTCTTTTCACAAGAAGTAGACCATAGAATAGGGGTAAAAATAAAGAGTATAATAAGGAAATAATAATAAACCAACTAAATATAAGTCTAATTATAGGGAAGTAAAATCATTTGATTCCACTATGGGAAGTCCAGGAACACAAAGCCTGAGTGTAGGAAGCTTAAACAAGAGATTGAGACCAAACAGTCCATTAACCAATCCCTTCTTGTGGATTATAGTTATGGCATAGTTGAAGTATTGAATTTGTCTAGCTATGTTCTCAACCATGAGTGGGTCCTGGACTCAGTATACTCATTCCACATGTGTTCCTTTAGGGATTCATTCCTAGATTTGATAGAAATAGTAGAAGGATATGTCCTATTAGAAAATAATAGGTGTAAAGTATAGGTAAGAGGTTATTTTTTTAATATAACTTTATAACAACTCCATCATAAATTTTCTTGATATAAATTGGGTTCTCTACCTCTATAGTAACCCGATTTCCTTAGTAATTCTATATCAAAATGGTTTCACCTTTAGTTCTGAATCAGGCTGCTGAAAAATCTCCAAATGTACTAGAACAAGCATAAAGGTTTCTATCATTAATGTGTTTTGTAACGTCCCAACCTGGCTCACCTCTAAGATGGTGGTCGGATCGGTGGGTCACATGACCTCAAGCACATCACCCCGAATGGAAAAGGTTTCTGAATAGCAGCGAGGGCCTCTTGTGTCCAAGGGGGAGACTATGTCCTCATAGGTAATAGGTATTATCATAGTGGAAGTAAAAAACAATTAATAATAAATAGCTGAATCATATAAATGAATAAACTACAGCAGAATCAATATAAATAATCAAACAGAATAATAATCAAGTGCGAAAGCTCACAAAATGATGTCATGCCATGATGTATTTCTAAACTGAAACATGGAAAACATAAACCCAAGCATACTATCAACTAAAAGGAAAACACACATAGTGTAACAACTACATCATGAGTAAGGCTCGATCCTCTACCCCAATCTCCATCCTAAGAAGCAAGAAACAATCAAGCATCGGAAGCAGCACGCTTCCCTTTGTCAATACCTGCAAGCATATAATCTACTCTAGTGTTAACGATGCCCGAGTAGGATGTGAGATAAAATCCTAATAGTCCGGCACCCACGGTGACTAAACCTTTCCATTTTGTGCAGTAATAAAACACAGTGTGTCATTATATAATAAATGAAGATAATTAATTATGTGTGATAAAATAAATAACTAGGACTGGGTTCTGAAGGTTACCCGTCCCAAATCACCTGCTTCGGCCTAAGAAGGAAGTCTGAAGGAAGTACCTGTAAGTGGAAAGGACATATACAAATATATAAACCTAGAAATCTAGGTCAACAAGGAATAGGAATACCCCCAAGCTTGTGATTTAAGTTGGGGTCTAAGTCATGTGTGAACCAGCTGTGCTTCAACATACCAGAAGAATATCACAAATCTCAAGAGGTTCAAAGTGACATTAATATAAACCTTCAGTGCATCTTTATTAAGAGTTCAAGTTGAGATTTAGAGTTTTAGGACATCCTAAAGGTATCTCTATGGAACATCTTTCAAACTATCCAATACCACTAAGTCCGTCTAAGGAAATCTTTCGAAAGACCAAGTATCGGTCGAGGCATGGCTTTACCCTGAGTCCGTCCTGATCTCGTAAAAAGGGGTTGAGCATCATCTGAGGATGGTTAGCCACATTGACAATGGATCCATCCCGATGGGCCTTTTTGGAACCGGTATCACTCATAATTATTAGAAAGCCCGGGGAAGTCTCGGCCCGGAAAAGCAAATGACACCACCCTCCAGCACATAGAGATAACCAGTCAGGAACGGGGGGTCTAATTGTGGCCCTTAATACGGGACCCACCTTCTTTCCCTATCCTGAATTTAATTAAAGTTTACATAGTAGCAGATACGACATCAACATATGTAGTTGTATCTTGAAACTAAATAGGCACACCCATGCATCACATAGTGCAAATTAACTATTTCAGCATAGAAATATTAACAAGGCAATATACCGCATCAACATAAGTAGATAAAATGAACTTTTAAATAAATGAATAAATTCACACAACCAAATACCAAAGATCCAAAAATTTCAAAGTTCATAATTAATCTAAATTAATTATTTAAATTAACCATCACATAGTGAAAAATTAACTATTTCAGCATAACAATCTTAACAAGGAAAAGTACCGCATCAACATAAGCAGATAAATGCACTTTTAAATAAATAAATAAATTTTCACAACCAAATACCAAAGATCCAACAATTGCAAAGTTTATAATTAATCTAGATAAATTATTTAAATTAAACATCACATAAATAGGCTACACAACACATGCAGTTAATTAAATAGAAAACCCGGCTAACGGAAAGTATACCGACCATGTCGGTACACCCAAGGGGTTTTTAACCATGTTGCAGAAATTCAAACAAATTAATTAAGGATCAATAGGTCTATAACAACTAGGAGAAACAAATAAATTAAATAATTTGGATGAATTTACACAAATTCAGTAGGCACCAACTAACGGCACAACGGTGCATTTTTATAAATTGCAATGAAACAGAGGGAAAGAGAGTATATTCCCTAACTTATGATCATAGATGATCCTATGATCTGAAGTAGGCTTTGATTTAACCTAAAACGGAAGAAAACAGATGATTTTAGAAAAACCCCAAAATAGGGTAAATTCCTTCTACGGTGAACTACGCAAAGGATAGAGAATTAGATCACACGATTCTTGGTGCGTGAGATAAGCCTTACCGAGAGGTTTATAGCGCACCTGATGGCAAAGAAAACGATGATGAATGGAGGTGCAATGATCTTCCAAAGAGGGAGAAAGGTGGTGCGCACCACATAGGGAGAGGAGGTGCACCACGCATAGGAGAGGGAGGAGAGGAAGATAGGATAAAAGAAATAAAAAGTAAAGGAAAGAAAAGGAAAAGGAAAAAATAAATAAAAAGGCGATAAAGAAAAATAATAAAAATAAAATGGTGGAAGAATGAAATAAATAATTAAAACGGGTTTACCTCGATTTAATTTTTTTTAATTTTCTCTCCAACCATATCTATTTTATTATTTATTTTTATCCCTCTTTAAATTCCATTAATTTCCTTTAATCATTTTAAGTTATTTTTAACTCGAACGTTGCGCTATGACGTGACGTAATATTTTATATAAAGCCTGAGTAATCATTTATTTAATTTTAATAGCTATTAGGGACCCGCAGCTGGGTGCACAGGCGCGCACCCTGGGCTGCTTTAAAGATTTAGACTAAAACTTAATGATCCGCACTTTGATTTAAGTTGAGATGTTCCATGCATTTATTTGGGTAATTAATAATATTTTATCTAACCCACCAATAAATATTCATCCATATATATACACGTGTTATATGTATATACACATCTGTATATTCATATATATACAACCGCACATGTATATATATAACTATATATATTTAATCCCATATATATATATATACACACATCGTATGCATATATCTCCATATTTTTGTCCTATTATAATAATATTAACGATAATTAAAGTAATCATTATTTAATTCAATCCATCAATGACACCATTAATATTTTAAAACAATAACCATTAAAAAAGGATAAAGATTATTAAATTAATATTGATTGCGGATTTGTGTTTAGTTGGAAAAATTAATATTATAACATTTATTACATTTCCCAGTTATTATTTTCACCGTGAAACAATATATTAATTGTGTAAGTGCATTTCCATTTGTTGACATCAACGCAAATAATAATATTAATAAAAAATTGTTATTATTATTTCTAATGACCAACAAAATTATTTAACCCAATTAAATTATCTTCGGGTGCGATATGACCAAATGTTCACTGCTCGCAAAGGTTATACCCTACCTAGGGTAAACCTCACATCTTGGAACTATCGATGATGTCAAATTTCTCATTCGATGCACCATTTGGGAGAAAATAATTATTTATTATATAAAAAATAGAATAATTAATTAATTAAAAATAAATATGGAATTATCATGTGTGAGGGTTTCAAACACCCTATTCCAATCAAGGTTATACCCTTCCAAGGGTAAACCCAACATTTCGGACCTAACGGAGGTCTCAGATTTCTCATATGACGCACCGTTTGATAATTGTTCCATTTTTTTGAAAGAAAACACACACGCGTATGAATAAAATAAATTCAATATTTTTATTCTATCAACACCAAGGGTCTATGGGTCTCTTAACCCCGTGCTGACTCATTGTCTAACTCTAAAAATATTTCATAGAATATTTCAATGTTCTAAGGAATACTTTTACACATCATTTAATTTATTTCCATTTTAATTTTAATCTAATTAATTTAATAAAATTTATTTAAAAGGCACATTGCAGTGTCAACTATCAGAAACTAAAAAGTTCTGACGCTCAATTTTAAAACTGAACTGCCTAGTTAATGAAAAAAAATCATGAGCTTTTTCATCCAGTTCAAAACATGGGACGTTACAACCTTCCAACCTTAGAACTTCTCATCCCTGAGAAGCCTTCAGGAACAACGTAACTCTCACCCAATCTACAGGGTCATGAAATCTCATACAAAAGGTCGTGTTACCTCTCTTAACTCTCAATGCACTCTCAAACATTGGTTAGGAAAGAGGTACATAATCCATTAAGATCTGAGCCAACACTCATTTTCTAACTGAAACACCGAGACGGTATTTATCCAAGCCCTTTTTTCTGGAGACACGATCATGTCATCATCTCATTAACTTCTGACCAAAGTTACTTCCCACCTTAGGTTTTAAAGTTATAAAGGAGAAAATCTCAAGTCACTGAACTTTATACCATTGAAATTTCATACAAGGAATGCCTTTAAGCATTCTAGCGACGCTTCTCACGTAATTTATGAAATGGATAAAACGGTCGATTCCCCATCATCCATAAAGCTCAAGTTGATCCATAATTTTATGTAAATCCTTGGTCGATACAAACTGCACTCGTCTCACTGGACGATGTGCCAAAAAAAGTTCCTTCACTGACCTCTTCATTAAGCAAGAGAGAGAACTAGTCAAGCCACTTTGACCGACCATTTCAGAAGACGCTCAGCTTATATAGCAGGTGTTTTATAGATTGAACTATGATATCTTCTTAAAAGGTATATCGCATTTACCGTGAACACGTCCATTGAAGCTCATACCTGACCTCCAGTGTTGTTCCTTGATCTAGGCATCACCGAGCCTGACAACAAGTCTAAGGTAACCTGGGATTGGTGCAACAAGAGTGAAAGGAACTAACGCAAGGTAGTCCATACTTCATGTTTACGAGTGACATGTTGGTACAAGGGAAATATTCCCATATCAAAACATTGACCGAGCCCAGAGCGGCATTGGCATGGCGGTCAAGTTAGATGAAACGGATGGTGTATAAGATTTTTTCAATAATTCCTACACGGAAATCCAAGGGTCACTCATGACTGACCAAATCCTCAATAAAAACAACGCATCATCGTGCAGCTCTGGGAAAAGCACCCTAAACAAGCCCAAAAACATTTAAAGCTTTAGCATGGTGTAAGACCGATGCTCTATTAGTGCATTAAGGACGAAGTAAATATATAGAACATGCTCGTCACTTAAGGAAGAGTACACTGAGAGGATTTGGAGATTACCAAAAGGAAAATGTTTAAACAATTGGCATGAAATCCCAACCAAACTAGCTGGTGTGTCAAAACACTGAGTCTCTGGAAGTTATCTAAATCATTGGGACAAACTTGATTCCATTAACACAGAAGTAATTTTACTAAGGAGATGAACCAAATAATATTTAATAGCACAAGACTTGATGATTACACTGATCTCAACTAGTTCATCACAACATTAATAACTCGACAGCATCGTGTACGTGAACGCATACTACCCCGAGGTGATACAGACGCAAGATGACTTTTAACTCAGATGATGATGTATCGAGTCATCCATCGCTATGTAGAAGAGAGGTTTGAATAACCTATGAAGCAACTAAACATCCCTAAGAAATGACTAACCTGATAGAAACTAGAATTACTTGATTCTCAAGCATGAAACAAATGTCAAGGAAAACATAACCACATGTCCGAACAAGGGTATTATTGTTAAGAAAGGGGTCCGACTAGGGATAACAACGTGTGAAAGGTTCTATTCCAAATAAACTCAAGGAGAAACTCAAACTACTATTATACTGGGGTCTTAAATAGAGGACATTGCTATAGGTTCCATATCCAAAACCTTAATATTTAATCACATTTAATATTTAATCATCAAAAGATTCAACCAAAACATCAAGTACCATTTTTCAAAACAAAACACAAGGTATTTGATCTTAACCAATGCCTCAAGGAAAAAAATAGGCAAGTTTTATAAAACTATGTTTTAAAACATTTTACATTAATTGAAATCTCGTCCCTAATTAGGAAATCTTTCACATAAAATCCTTTTAAGAAGATAAGGCAACCTAAAAGGGTCCCACTAAGCTGACCTGGGTTCATTAGAATGCAACCCAAAAAAATTAATTATTAAGAGTCACAACACCCATACTGGGTTATCTCATAAGGAACATACACCAACTAGCCAACTTGGTCCATGTTGTGCCTTTTGGTAATTAACCAATTAATTTGAAATTATAACATTCTCAAACACATATCATCCTAGATATATGGGTGTCTATTAACCTAATAAGTGGCTATACACTTTATAGTTTTTGGAATTTAGATCCCATTCAAAGGCAACCAGTAAATTTTTAGCAAAACAACCAATTACATAACAAACAAGCTAGTAGGTCACTACAAGAAGTTAACAGAGAGACATGTCGTAATCACATAAGGATAATATTTTAATCACAGAGACATGTTAATAGGCACATAATCATGATACAAGGAAAACATGGTATTAAACAGGTAGCATGGCAACAGGTTAACATGATATATATATCACTAAAACATGGTATCTAGAAGGGAATGATAAATAATTACAAGACACAGAATACATTCAAGGCGCACAATTTGAATCAACGGGTAGCCTAAAATGAAACTACATGACATGGCACTATGCATGGCATGTGAATTCCTAGGTGTCTATTATGATGTATGCAATGCTTTATCCTTACCTTAATAGGTCAAGGGCAAAATATCATAAATTCCATAAATTCATAAGCAGTGGAAATTACACCAATCACGAGAGGTGAAATCATATCAATTGTAACATTTAAAAACATGAACAACAATACCAAACCTGTCCACTTGGTCATTTCCCGTATGTGGGGTGATCAGTCCCAGCCATAGCTATTAACCAAGTATTAACACATTCCTAGTCTCCTCTCTACCAACCCAAAATAGAAAGACAAAGGAAAAAAATACCAACTCTGATACCACTTTGTAACGTCCCGACCCATCTCACCTCTAATATGGTGGTTGGACCTATGGGTTACATAACCTCAAGTGCGTCTCCCTGAATGCCAAAGGCTACCGACTAGCAACGAGGGCCTTTTTATGTCCAAGGGGGAGACTATTCCCTCATAGGTAATAGGTATTATCATAGTGGAAGTAAACAAAAATTAATAATAAATAGAGGAAGCATATAAACGAATAAACTATAGAAGAATCAATATAAATAATCCAACTAAATAATAATCAAGTGTAGAAGCTCAAAAAATGAGGTCATGCCATGATGTATTTCTAAACTGAAACACAGAAAATAGAAACCCAAGGATACTATCAACTAAAAGGAAAACACACGTAGTGTAACAACTGCATCATGATCAAGGCTTGGTTCTCTACCCCAATCTCTATCATAAGAAGCAAGAAACAATCATGCATCGAAAGCAACACACTTCCCTTTGTCAATACCTGCAAGCATATAATTTACTCAGGTGTCAATGACGACTGAGAAGGGTGTGAGATAAAATCCCAGTAGGCCGGAACCCACGGTGTCTAAACCTTTCCATTTCATGCAATAATAAAACATAGTGTGTCATTATATAATAAATGAAGATAATTAATTAAGTGAAATAAAATAAATAATTTGACCGGGTTCTGAAGGGCACTCGTCCCAAATCACATGTTTCGGCCTAAGCCGAAATTCTGAAGGATTACCTAAAAGCAAAAAAGGAATATACAAATATATAAACCTATAAATCCAAGTAAACAAGGAAAAGGAATACCCCCAAGCTTGTGCTTTAACTTGGGGTCTAAGTCATGTGTCAACCAGGTGTGCTTCAACATACTAAAAGAATATCACAAATCTCAAGAGGTTCAAAGCGACATTAATATAAACCTTCAGTGCATCATTATTAAGCGTTCAAGTTGAGAGTTGGAGTCTGATTCCATCCCAAATGTATCATTGTGACATCTGTCAAATTATCCAATACCACTGAGCCCGTTCAAGGAAATATTTTGAAAGACCAAGTATCACTTGAGGCATGGCTTTACCCTAAGTCCGTCCCGATCTCGCAAAAAGGGGTCGAGCACTATCTGAGGCTGGATTAGCCACATTGCCAATGGATCCATCTCGAAAGGCCCTTTTGGAACCGGTATCACTCATAAGTATTAGAAATCCCGAGGAAGTCTCGGTCCAGCAAAACTAATGACACCCCCCCGGCACATAGAGGTAACCAGACAGGAATGGTGGGTCTAAGTGTAGCCCTTAATATGGGACCCACCTTCTTTCCCTACCCTTAATTTAATTAAGGTTTTCACAATAGTAGATATGACATCAACATATGTAGTTGCAGCTTGAAACTAAACAGGCACACTCGTGCGTCACATAGTGCAAATTAACTATTTTAGCATAGAAATTTTAACAAGTCAATGTACCGCATAAACATAAGAAGATAAAATGCACTTTTAAATAAATTAATAAATTCTCACAACCAACTACCAAAGATCCAACAATTTCAAAGTTCATAATTAATCTAAATTAATTATTTAAATTAAACATCACATAATGAAAAATTAACTATTTTATCATAACAATCTTAACAAGGAAAAGTATCGCATCAACATAAGCAGGTATATGCACTTTTAAATAAATAAATAAACTAGCACAACCAAATACCAAAGATCCAACAATTTCAAAGTTCATAATTAATATTAATTAATTATTTAAATTAAACATCACATAAATAGGCTACGCAACACATGCAGTTAATTAAATTGAAAACCCAGCTAATAGAAAGTATACCGACCATGTCGGCATGCCCAAGGGGTGTCCGACCATGTTGCAACAATTCAAACCAATTAATTCATGATCAATAGGGCTACAACAATTAGGAAAAATAAATAAATTAAAGAATTTGGGTTAATTTCCACAAGGCCAGTAGGTTCCAACTAACAGCACAACGGTGCATTTTTATAAATTGCAATGAAATGGAGGAAAAGAGAGTAGACATCCTACCTTATGGTTGTAGATGATCCTATGATCCGTGGTAGGCTTTTATTTGACCTAAAACGGAAGAAAATGGATGATTGTAGAAAAACCCCAAAATATGGTAAATTATTTCCATGGGAAACTGTGTAAAGGATAGAGAATGAGATCACACGATTCTCGGTGCATGGGATAAGCCTTACTGAGAGGTTTACAGTGCACCTCACGGAGAAGAAAATGGACAATGAATGGAGGTGTGACGATCTTCTGAAGAGGGAGAAAGGTGGTGCGCACCACATAGGGAGAGGGGGTGCGCCACATACAGGAGAGGGAGGAGAGGAAGAGAGGAGAAAATAAATAAAAAGGAAAGGAAAGAAAAGAAAAGGGAAAAAAATAAATAAAAAGGAGATAAAGAAAAATAAGAAAAATGGTGGAAGAATAAAATAAATAATCAAATTGGGTTTAACTCAATTTAATTATTTTTAATTTTCTCTCCAACCGTATCTATTTTATTATTTATCTTTATCCCTCTTTAAATTCTATTAATTTATTTTAATCCTTTTTAATTATTTTTAACCTGAATGTTGCGCTATGGTGTTGCGTTATATTTTACATAAATCCAGAGTAATCATTTAATTAATTTTAATAGCTATCTGGGACCCGCAACCGGGTGCGCAGGCGTGCACCCTGTGTCACTTTAAAGATTTGGAATAAAAACTTAACTATCCACACTTTGATTTATGTTGAGACGTTGCATGCATTTATGTGGGTAATTAATAATTTTTTATCTGACCCAACAATAAATATTTACCCATATATATACACTTGTTATGTGTATATATATATACACATTTGTATATTCATATATATATAACCACACATGTATATATATAACTATATATATATATTTAATCCCACATATATATATATACATCATATACATATATCTCCATGTTTTTGTCCTAATATAATAATATTAACAACAATTAAAATAATCATTATTTAATTCAACCCATCAATAACACTATTAATGTTTTAAAACAATAACCATTAAAAAAAGGTTAACGGTTATTAAATTAATATTGATTGCAGATTTGTATTTAGTTGGAACAATTAATAATATAACATTTATTACATTGTCCAGTTATTATTTACACCACGACACAATTTATTAATTGTGGCAGTGCATTTTCATCTGTTGATATCAACGGAAATAATAATATTAATAAAAAATTATTATTATTATTTCTAACGACCAACAAAATTATTTAACAAAATTAAATCATCTTTGGGTGCGATATGACCAAATTTACGCCGTTCGCAAAGGTTATACCCTACCTAGGGTAAACCCCACATCCCGGAACTATGGGTGATGTTGGATTTCTCATTCAACGCACCATTTGTGAGAAAATAATTATTTATTATATAAAAAACGGAATAATTAATTAATTAAAAAATAAATATGGAATTATCATGTGCGAGGGTGCCAAACACCCGATGTGAATCAAGGTTATACCTTTCCTAGGGTAAACAAAATGTTTCGGACCTAATGGTGGTCTCAAATTTCTCATACAAAGTACTGTTTGAGAGTTATTTCGTTTTTTTTAAGAAAACACACACGCGTATGAATAAAATAAATTCAATATTTTTATTCTATCAATGCCAAGGGTCTATGGGTCTCTAAACCCCACTTTGACTCATTTTCTAACTCTAAAAATATTTCATATAATATTTCAAACTTCTAAGGAAGTCTTTTACCCTTCATTTAATTTATTTCCATTTTAATTTTAATCTAATTTATTTAATAAAATTTATTTAAAAGACACATCACAGTGTCAACTATCAGAAAATACAAAGTTTTGACGCTCGGTTTTCAAACTGACCCGCCCAGTTAATGAAACAAAATCATGAACTTTTTCATCCGGATCAAAACACAAGACATTACAGGTTTCATGTCTTGAATGGGAAAACTCATTGAAGGAAGTTGGGTAGTGTTTATACCACTAATACTAATAAAACTCTATTATTTCATAGGATATTGGGGCATGTTAACTCAAAGGGTCTAGAGGAACTCAACAAGAAAGTGTTTTTGATTGACATCACACCAAGAAACCTTCCATTTTGTAAAGATTTCATGATGGGTAAGGCTAATACAGTTACATTTAATAGGTCTAACTTCAAATCTCCTTACCCCTTAGAATATATACATTCTAACTTGTGGGGATCAGTAAGGACTACCTCCCATGGTGGAGGGTTCTACTATGTTTCCTTTATATATGACTTATTAATAAATGTGTGGGTTTGTATACTAAAAAATAAATCTAATGTTTTTTAGACCTTTAAAACCTAGAAATTCCTATTAGAGAATCAGGTTGGGAAAAAAACTAAAACAATGTGAACAGATAATGTCTTAGAATACCTATCTACAAATTTTATTCAATTCTGTGAATTTGAGGGTATTTCAAGACACTATACTTTTAGGGAACCCCCCCCCAACAAAATGGTCTTGTTAGAAGAATTAATAGAACCATTTTAGATAGAGTTTAAGGCATGATTTCATGCTTGAGTATCTATAAATACTTCTGGGTAGAGGTTTCCACTATGGTAGTTTACCTCATAGATAGATTTATTTCCTCGGCCAATCACTTTAAAACCCCATAATAACTTTAGGATGGAAAACCATCCTATTATAATAACTTAAGATTCTTCAGCCGCACAGCTTATGCTCATGTAAAGACTGATAATCTAGATCATAAAGAAACTTAAATGTATCTTTGTGGGGTATAATGAGGATGTAAAAGGTTATAAACATTAGGTTGATAAACCTAGTTACCAAAAATGCATCATTAGTAGAGATGTGGTGTTTCATGAGTCATGTTATCCTAAATATAAATATGTCACATCTGAAAGTTATGATCCATCCATAGATTAGGATATTGAAACCGAGTCTTTAGCTCAGTTTGAGGCTATTGTATAGCATCCACCACCTAATCCTTAGCTTATGACCCAATCTGATTCAAGCTTCAATTCTGATTCTGATTCAGAATATGAACCTCCAGCTAATAATATAGACTATTAGTTAACCCTAGATAGACTTAGGAGGGTTCCTAGAGCTCCTAGTCAGTTTAACCAATATGATATATCCTTTATGCCTTTAATTTTTCCTAGGATCTTATTGATGATGATCCTCAAACCAATAAGTAATCCCTTAATGATAAAGATTCAAAATAGTGGATCCTTTCCATGGATGAAGAAATTAATTCCTTAAGAAAAAATAACACTTATTCTATCATAAATAAACCACCCAATGCTAAAGTAATTGGATATAAGAGGATTTATAAAATAAAGTAAGATAAAACTACTAGAAATAAAACTAAATTAAAATCCATATTAGTTTCTAAGTGATTCCTTCAAAGAGAAGCAATAGGCTATTTTGAAATTTTTTTCCCAATTTTTAAGCATTCTACAATAATGTTGTTGCTTTATTTTTTTATTATAGTGAAATTTACATTGAACAACTTGATGTGAAAACTAATTTCCTTCATGGTGACCTTAGTGAGAAACTATACATGAATACTAATGATTCTTACTCTAAAGAATTCAAATCTAACCAAGTTTTCCCTTTAAATAAATCATTATATGGTTTAAAACAAGCCTCAAGAAAATGGTATATAAAATTTTATTCTTTTATGATTGAAAACCATTTCAATAGAAGCCAGCATGATACTTGTGTTTATTTTAAGACAATTAAAAATATAATTTTCCATCTTCTATTGTATTTTTATTACAAGATTATTATTTTCAATGATATTAATTCCATTACTGTTGTTAAATCCCAATTAAAAGGCATATTTGAAATGATGGGATTAGGGGCAGCTAAGAAAATTTTGGGTGTAGAAATCATTAGGGATAGACCTAAAAAAAGTTATATCTTTAACTACATTCTTATGTTCTGAAAATTCTTAAAAGGTACATGTTTTAATATCTCAAACCTATAAGTATACATGTTGGATGGCACTTTAAACATTATTTAAGTCAAGAACCTACCACTGATGTTGATATTGAATTTATGTCTAAAATTCCCTATGAAAATATAGTTGGCAGCAACATGTATTGTCTGATCTACACTAGTCTTGACATATCCTTTGCAATCTGTACCCATAGTAGATTTATAGACAGTCCATGGAAGCCACATTTCCATGCCTTGAAGTGGATGTTACAGTATTTTTCTTATACTACTAATTTGTCTTTGTATTATGGTATGAAAGTGGATACTTGTGAATTAATTGTTAGATATGTAGATGTTGATTATGCAAGAAATATTGACACTATAAAATCATTAACTGAATATGTTTTCACTTATTATGGAGAACCTATTTGATGGAAATCCAATACGCAGTATGTGGTTTCCCTTTCAACCATAGAATCAGAATACATAGCTTTAATTGAGGTTGTTAAGGAGGCCTTATGGCTCAAAGGTTTTTCTATTGAAATCAAACTTTATAATTTTTCTATTAATGTGTATAGTGATGGTCAATCTTCTTTAAATTTATCCAATAATTTAGTATGTCATGGTAAATCTGAACACGTTGATTTTTTATTACATTTCATTAGAGGTGTGACGTCCTGAACCCAGATGCCACTTAATTGGTGCCCCGATCCCGGTGGGTCACATGGCCTCAAGCACATATCCCCTAATGCTAGAGGTTGCCGACTAGCAGCGAGGGCCTACGGTGTGTCTATGGGGAGACTATTCCCTCATTACCAAACTGTAGCGTAGCTGATGATTATAAAAAGAGGTAAATAGTGGAAGCAATATAAGTAAATATAAGGCACAACATAAAATAGAGGCAATGGTAACAATAACTGAAACAACCAGAATAGCATTCAACAACTGATGATATTCTATATCAATAGAAAACTAGAAAA
This sequence comes from Viscum album, assembly GCA_963277665.1. Lineage (NCBI taxonomy): Eukaryota > Viridiplantae > Streptophyta > Magnoliopsida > Santalales > Viscaceae > Viscum > Viscum album. The sequence goes on from OY728121.1 coordinate 204,891,430, forward strand.
CATGGATACAAGATAGCAGACATAACATGTTCCACATAAGTAATAAGGAAATAAAGGACTATCCCAAGCATCCCAAGCTCTGGCTCGGTCATCTAGTATAAATCTCCATCTAAAATAGCAAGCAATCAAGATTTCGAAGTCGTATGCTTCCCTTTATCAACACCTAAAACCATGTAATCTACTCCGAGTACCAAACAACACCTGGAGAGTGTGTGAGATAAATCTCAGTGGGCCACCACCAATTGTGTCTATAAAATATAGCTCATGTAATGGAAATGTAACAGTGTGAAAGCACACATATATAAAGTAAAGCAGTATAATGTAACTAAATACCCAAGTACCTAATTCATCCCTCAGTTGGTGTATGAACATGTAATCAATTCATTATTTGATTATTACGAGTTTATAACATATCACATGTTAGTAATTTCAAATTTTCCAAGTTGTAACAAGGAAACCGGTAATGATATTTAATAGTGAAGTCCCAAGGTAATAACCAAGGCGACGTAGACCTCAAGGGTCGCCAACTCAGTAATAATTGTATCCTGGCATGGGGTAAGAGTGTAATCCAAGGATTATAGTCTAAGGCATTCCACAATGAGATGCATACTGATTCCAAGGATTTCATCCAAGGTAAAATGGGGCTAATCAATAACTGGGCCTGATGGTTGTTTACCATGGAACCTAATTTTCAATGTTGGATCCAAGGAGTGTATCCAAAGCATCATGTAATGATATTTAAGGGATCCTACAGTGTCATATCGGGAATCCAAAGAATATTCAAGGATCGGGATCTAGGTGGGTCTCAACCTAAGAAAGATATATACTTGAATTTAAATGGGTTTACCGAGTGCTCGTGGCATTCTCCGATCAGAATCCAAGGTGAGATCGAGTCAATACATTTTTATTTGATTATGAAGTCATGTAATATTTCATTTGGTTCAAACCTTTCCTTTCATTAGTGTGATAAGGTCAAGTAGCATGCTACCTTTTAATCATGTCATTCGGCTCAAGCCTTGCCTTTCATTAGTGTGACAAGGCTAAGTAGCAAGCAACCATTCATTTAATCCAATTAAATCATATTCCATATTCAAGGTTTATTCCTCTACCTTCCATTAATGTGGTAAGGGGTGCTATATATATGAAACCTAACATTAATTTACATTTAAGTCCAAGTCATATACTTAGTATACTTTCTAATTCACATTTCACATTTTATTGTCAAATTGAAGCACTTGCCTTAGGTGGGTCAAGTGGTGATCATACATGGTAATTTACATTATTCAATTCATTATATAAATCAAGCTATTTAATATATAAAAGATTACCCTTAGAAGGGTCAAGAAAAGTCACACCCGAACGGTGGCTCAAACATGTCAAATACTTAAAAACCCAATTATGTCATAAAATATTACAATGGATGTATGGATTTGTGGTTGTAACCACCAATAATTAATCACATATATGGAAATAGAATATCAATATAATTCTAATGATTATAATAATGGCATATAAATTCTATAAACCAATGAAATTGGTGGGCCCCACACAACAATTCCAAAATCAATGAAATTAAGGGATGAGTTATAGACCACCTACCTTATGATTGTACGACTCTCCTCCTCTATTATAGGCCCTTGATTTAGCTCTAATAAGAGTAGATATAAGAAAAGGAGAAAATATGCTCATACCCTGATAACTAGGTCGAGAGAAAGAGATAAGAGCAAATGCTTAAATAGACTCGAGTACTTACTGTTGTGCATCCAATGTGACGAATGGAAGATGAAATGGATCCTGAATGAAAGTGATCTCTTGATTCCTACTTAAGTCATCAAAAAGATCATATTTGATATCCATGGAGGTAAATCCCACATAAAATCATATTAGGAAAGAAGGAGGGATCTAATTAGATCATTAAGGGAAAAAAAGACAATTTACCCAAAAGTGGCTTATGCACGGTTTGTTCGCATGGTTACCTAGGTAAAAGGGAAATTTTCATGGTTAGGATACATGTCCATGTTCCAACCATGAAATACACCTCTATCTAAAAAATATCATCCACAAGGTTAGAAAAACGGTGCGCCAACCATGCGACTTGGCCAGTTTCCCAAAAAAAAGATGTGTTCCAAGCTTCGAACAAGCCCTATACACCCTTGGGACCTTTACCAACTAAAAAGGAATCCAAAAAAGGTCTAAGATAAGGAATTAGAATGAAATTTAAAGGATTTATACCTGAGTGAAAAACCAGGTTCTTACAGTCTTCCCCCCTTAAAAGAACTTGCCCCGGAGTTCACCTTCCAAGGGTGGAGAAACACTATCTGAGAACAATTCTGGCCATTGGGCACATACATAGGCATCTCACTCCCAAGACTCATCCTTCACATGGTCACAATGTCATAGCACCCGTACTAGAGGTACATACCATCCTCAAAGATCCTTCGTGCTCCGGTTAACGATGTGTAGTGGGTACTCCTCAAAGGTAGCATATGAATCTAACTCAACTTCTTCGGGATAAAGGTATGAGACTAATAATCATGATGCTGGAGAAGCTATGAGATGTGGAAGATGTCATGCATGAAATGGTACATCTAAGGTAGTAGAAACCGATAGCCTATCGTCCCAACTCTCTCTAGAATTTCAAACATCCCTACATAATGAGGAGATAGTTTTCCCTAGTTTTGTAACTGTATATTCCCAAGCCTGGGTGATACCTGAAGAAAAACATGATCCCCAACCTATAACTCAAGAGGTCATCAAAAATGATCAACATAAGATTTTTTTCTATATTGATTAGTAGACATAATCTTTCTAATCATCTAAACTTGTTATGAAGTCTCCTGAATGAGACAAAGACCTAGTAGGGTTGCCTCACCTACCACAGAGCTAGTGTCTATTTGATGTTTCAGAGAGGATCTTGGGCCCTTATAGGGGGTGGATTATGGAAATCCCACATAGATAGAGTAAGATCATGAAGAAACCCCTTTATAAGTTGGTGTGGATACCTCTCCCATCATGAGGCCTTTTCTTGGGGGATGCCTGAGGTCCATAGCCTAGGAAAATCAAAACCGTGTAGGCTAGGCCCAAAGTGGACAATATCATGATCATGGGATGGACTGGGCCAATACAATAGGTGTTATAGAATCTGGAACTGTGTGTGTTAATAAGATACACAATAATGATAAATTGGATGATATTTTGACTAATGACATTGTATTATCTAAATTAAAATATTTCTTAGATAGAATGAATTTTATTCTCATTATATAACCTTAGGTGAAAAAACATCACCAATTTCAATTGAAAATGGTGAAGATTTGTCAAATTGGGGTCTTTTGTATTGTTTTTCATATTGAAATTAATTATATTATATATTCCATTTAAATTCCTTTAATATGAATGCATGTAAAATGCTTTTAATCTTGGATTTATTATTATGATCATATGTGTTGGATATTTATGTTCATTGGATTCTTCATATTTTCTTTTTAAGCATATTTATTGGGATACAAGTTTGGGACTGTTTGTTTGGAATTAGGTTTCTCCCTCTAACTCATTGATCCATGTAGCTTAACTCTTAGTCATTGATTAGTGTGGTCGCCTGTTTGATTTTTTCCATCTATCTATCTCGGGCACTCAATTGTTCTATTTTCTTTCTATTTAAATTTGTTGTATGTCACTCATTGGATGGTCTAATGGTTTCCAGGAGTAGGTGTGTTACCAAAATTGATCATCCCTGCACCTGTCCTTTGGAATTCAGATTTCTCATTCTTATCGCTCTGGTTTTTCTCTACTCTTGGATTTAGAGTCCTAACTTTGGTGACATTGTTTTCATTAGTGGTGAATCTATGTGCCTAGCATCCTCCTATTAATACCATTAGTGTATAGATTCTGGTAGAGTTCTGGTGATGGAATCCTTTAATGTTAAAGATGTGTGGTTGAGTTCCTGAGTGAAGAACATCTGATTTCTAACATCCAATCCATGTGAGTACCTATGTGATCACAAATGACACCTATAGTTTTCAGACAATGGATTGAAGAGATCAAGACTAGCATACTCATGTATCCATCACTGTAAGTTTTACATTCTTTATTACCTTTTTGTTGTTTGAGATATTTGAAGCTTTTATTGTTGTTTCTTTAAACTTGTATATCGTAATATTATTATTATTTGAGCATTAATGAAACATGTGTATAGGGATGGTGTTCTTGTCATGCATATAGGCCCCAACAGAACTGAAGCATGTTAAATCCTTTTTTCTTTACTTTTTTCTTAATTTCTTACCTCTTGTATGTTTTGTTTCTATTGAATTATATTTTTGTGAATAAAAGTCCCAATTTGGTCCTTTTCGGGTTCATGTGTTCTACCCTTTCCAATGCACCTTACCCCTCGCACACAACATAGAATATTAAATAATCTAAACATGAAATAATTCTCATTTCAGTTTTCTAATCTCTAGATTTATAAAATAATTTTCATCACAACTTATTAGTCAATTTAACATTGTAGCATGATATAATTTTCCACCATTGAAATTATTAGAAACCATATTAATAAAATGCCACAACATGTAATAACATTTTCTCTCCCTTATAATAATTTATAAATTTATCAAGAAATGATAAAAAATGAATTGTTTGTGATTTCATAATTTTTTCTAATATAAAATTTATTTACTACATGAAATTGTCTTCTTCATTTATTTCAGTTCCATAAAATATTGAGACTACATGATATTCCTAACATTGAAATAGTAAAAAATATAATTATTCACATGTGAAAATCACTTTATTTTATTTATTTAATTTTCAAGTTATGAAAGAGTATTCAATATAATGTGATAACATTATCCTTTAATTTCTTGGTCATAGAAATAATACAACCACATGCAATATAAATTATCTGTATCTTTGATGATTAAATTTTAAAAAAATAAATGACACTGCATTAGATAATTAAAATTCTAGAGTAATAATGATAATCCACTACATGCAATTACATATTTAAAAGGAATAATATTTTATCAATCGCAGCATGTGATAACATCTCTAATTTAATAATTTAATTCCTGCATTCTAAAATATTAACATTTCATGAGAAAAATTAATTTTAAAGGAAAACAATAATATTGATCTTCTGCATAAAATATTCCCATAAATTTTAATCGATCAATTTCTATATTATTTAAATAATAATATTTTACATGCAATGTAATTTATTTCCATTTCATGATATAAAATATGAGCAATTTACATGGCATGTGTTAAATCACTTCTTCCTAGGATTTCTATATTATTATCTGATTATGACCACTTGTACCCATTTAAACAAAGGAAAATAAAGCATTTTCTAATCACACTTTACACATAATGTAAAAGAGAGATTTGTAGATCCCATACCACGAAAAATATCATCAATGATCGCTATGAAATGACCAAAGGAGAATAGGAATGTACGCAAGACTATAAATGCATAAGGAAGAACCCTAGATACTTGAACCGTTGCGACATGAAAAACTATTCCACTTAATAACTGAACTCATAATCAGTGTTAATCCATCGTGAAAAGTGATTCCAATAAAACCTATAACTAAATTATTCTTCATCTTCAACCATTTAAATGAAAAAAAAATCGAATTTAACTAAATATGGAAATAAAACCCCAACAAACTACTAGAGAAAAGGCTTTTAACAACTCTATAAAAAAGCCATCAACAACACTAAAAAAAATTGTTGATCTAAGAAATGTTAAAATAGAGGACCTTTTATAAACACTAAAAAGGTAATGATAAAGGGGGTCCTTTATCAATGATAAAAAATGATGATAAAGGTGGGCCTTGATCAGCACTAGTTTAGCACTGATAAAGGTACCCCTTTATTATTGCTACTTCTAGCACTAATAAAGGCCATGCTATTGTAGTGTGCTATTAAAATTATATCACATTATAGCACCAAATATAAACAGTAGCAACAAATACAATAAATGAAAAATTAATAATTTAATTGAAATAAAAATTACATTACAAATACAAAAAACACTATATTATAGACATTTCAAACATTATTCTGTACAATTACATTAGAAAGAAAAATTTATCACAAAAATTCAAAGACATCAATGGTTTCATTGTCTTTGGCACCTGAACCTATCTCAAAAAATCTCGATCATGGTATCAGTTGGTGAAAAAACCACCCCAACTAGAGAAAAGGAATACACATGTATAAGAAAATAATTCTTATTTTAGTAATAATATAAAGAAATAAATTAAACATAAATATGAAACAGTACATTAATAAAATGTCAATTTTAAAATGATAATAGAAACTTTGTGTCATGTCGGGAAAACTGTGTATTGGATTGAAGTTTGGATGATTCGTACATGTCAAAAATGAATTATGGGTCATTTTCCTAACGTATCAAAACAATCTGAATGTGTTTTCTCAGTTTTGAGTATGTTACTTTTCTTTTTTACTAAAATTTAAATTTTAAATAAAAATACACACTTGGAGATTTACTGATCACACCATGTTCCATATTAATATGTGGTTGATTCCTACATGTCAAAAATGACTTATGGATCATTTTCCTAAAGTATCAAAAATATAAGAATGTGTTTGATTGGTTTTGAGTATGTCGATTGTGTTTTTTACTAAAATTTCATTTTAAACTAAAAACCCACACTTTGAGTCATATCAGTCACATCATGTGTCACTTTGACAAGAGACTGACTACTACACATCAAAAATGACTTATGAATAATTTTCCTAAATTATCAAGACAATCTAAGTGTGTTTTATTAGTTTTCATTGAGTGGCACATGATTTGAACTAAAATGTCGATTTTAAACTAATAACGGACACTTTGAGTCATATTGGGCACACTATGTATCAAATTGATGTGTGGATAATTCCTAAGCATCTAAATTGACTTGTGGATTATTTTCCTAAATTATCAAAATTATTCGAATGCATTTTTTTAGTTTTGAGTATATCAGTTATCCTTTTTACTAAAATATCAATTTTAAATAAAAAGATTCACTTTGAGTCATATCGATCACACCATGAATTGGATTGAGGTTAAGTTGATTACTACAATTAATAGATAACTTATCGATCATTCTTACAAAGTATAAAAACAATCTGAATGAGTTTTCTTGGTTTTGAGTATGTCACTTTCCTTTTTTACTAAAATTTCATTTTAAATTGAAAACATGCACTTTGAGTCATATTGGTCACATCATGTGTCAGTTTGAGGTGAGACTGATTCCTACACATCACAAATGACTTATGAATATTTTTGCAAAATTACTAAGATAGTATAATAATTTTTTTCTTAGTTTTCAGTGAGGGACAAACGTTTTGAACTAAAATTTGAATTTTAGACTCATAACGGACACTTTGAGACATACTGGTCACACAGTGCATCAGATTGAGGTGCGGGAAATTCCTACACATCAAAAATGACTTATAGATCATTTTTCTAAAGTATAAAAACAATATAAATTTTTTTCTTCGTTTTGAGTATGACACTTCCTTTTTTATTAGAATGACAATTTTAAATAAAAAAGACGTACTTGGACTCATACCGGTCACACCATACATCAAATTGAGGTGCGGTTGATTCCTACATGTAAAAAACAATATATAGTTTATTGTCTTAAAGTATCAAAACAATATGAATGTATTTGATTAATTTTGAGTATGGTGCTTGTGTTTTTTACTAAAATGTCATTTTAAACTGAAAACACACACTTTGAGTCATATTGGACACATTGTGCGTCGGCTTGATGTCAGACTAATTCCTACATGTCAAAAATGAATTATGGATAATTTTTAAAAATTATCAAGATAATATGAGTGATTTTTCTTGGTTTTTAGTGAGTGAAACACCTTTTGAAATAAAATTTCAATTTTAAACTAATAGCATACACTTTGAGTCATATCGGGCACACCGTGCATCAGATTGAGGTGCGGATAATTCCTATACATAACAAATGAACTATGGATTATTATACTAAATTATAAAAACAATATGATTTTTTTTCTTAGTTCTGAGTATGCCACATGTCTTTATTACTAAAATGTCAATTTTAAATAAAAATACACACTTTGAGTCATACTGGTCACACCATGCATTGAATTGAGGTGAGTCTAATTCCTTCATGTCACAAATTAATTATGGATCATTTTAAAAAGTACAAAAAAATCTGAATGTTTTTGCTTAGTTTTGAGTATGTCACTTTTTTTTACTGAAATGTCATTTTAAACTGAAAACATGCACTTCGAGTCATACCGGTCACACCATGTATCGGTTTGATGTGAGACTATTTCCTATATTTAACAAATGGATTATGAATAATTATCCTAAATTATCAAGATAACCTGATCATGTTTTATAACCTTTTGGTGAGTGATACAGGTTTTGAACTAAAATGTAAATTTTAGACTAATAATGGCCACTTTGAGTAACACAAGGCACACCATGTATCGGATTGAGGTGCATCTAATTAATACACATCATAAATGACTTATAGATCATTATCCTAAAGTATAAAAATAATATACATTTTTTTCTCTTTTCTGAATATGTAACTTATCTTTTTTGATAAAAATGTCAATTTTAAATAAAAAGACACACTTGGAGTCATGTTAGTGACATCATGCATCAGATTGAGGAGCAGTTAATTCATACACATCAAAAATGACTTATGGATCATTCTCCTAAAGTATCAAAACAATCTGAATTTTTTTATTAGTTTTGATTATGTGATGTATGTTTTGAACTAAAATGTAAATTATAAACTAAAAACATACATTTTAAGTCATATATATCACACTATGTACCAGATTGATGTGTGGTTGATTAAGTTGTGGTTGATTCCTTTGTTCTTGATAGATGTTTTTGGAAAGTCAAAATTTTCATTAAACTATAGAAAAATCCATTGTTAAAAGTATCCTTATGATTTACATTATGTTTTAGGCAGCATGGAGTTTCCTCTTCCATTTGAAAGGAACATGTTCTCTCTTTTTTAACTTATTGCAGATAGTTGAAAGAAAAGTATGAGTTCACAAAATATCTATGAAAACAAAATTAATAATTAGATAAAAATTATAAGGAAATTAACTTAAAAATAGTAGATAAAATGATGATAAAATTAACTAAATAAGTATTAGGAATTCACCTTTTCATGATGTATGTATTCATTCTTAGCCCATTTCCTTGTTTCCATTATCTCAGTTACAACCTCAAAGTCCAATCTCTCATGAGCATGAGCAGCTTCCAACAAATCACCTCAAGTTGAGTAAAAGAATCCACCTATATAAGAAAAAAATTCTTTTGTTATTAATACTATAAATTAATAAATTAAACATAAATATGAAACAATATATTAATAAAATTTCAATTTTAAACTGAAACAATGCAATTTGAGTCATACCGGTAATACCATGTATCATATTGAGTTGATCCTGATTCTTACATGTCACAAATTAATTATGGATTGTTGTTATAAAGTATTAAAATAATCTAAATGTGGTTTCTTACATTTGAGTATGTCACTTTTCTTTTAACTAAAATGTCAATTTTAAATAAAAATGCATACTTGGAGTCATAGTGGTCCCTCCACATGTCAGTTTGAGGTGCGTGTGATTCTTACATGCCCAAAATTACTTATGAATCGTTTTCATAAAGTATCAAAACAATGTGAATATTTTTTGTTAGTTTTGAGTATGTCACTAATCTTTTTTACTAAAATCTCAATTTAAACTAAAAACACACACTTTAATTCATAATGGTCACATAGTGTGTTGGTTTGAGGTGAGAGTAATTTCTATATATCACAAATTACTTATGAATAGTTTTCCTAAATTATAAAAACAATTGGACGTGTTTTCCCAGTTTTCAATGAGTGACACACATTTGGAAATAAAATAACAATTTTAGACTCATAAAGAACACTTGGAGTCATACCAATCACACCATGAGTTGAATTGAGGTTTGGATAATTCATTCATGTCACAAATTACATATAGATCATTTTTATAAAGTATCAAAACAATCTGAATATGTTTTCTAATTTTTGAGTATGTCACTTGCCTTTTTTACTAAAATGTAAATTTTAAATAAAAAGACACATTGGGATTCCTTCCGATCACACTGTGCATAATATTGAGGAGCGGATAATTATTACACATCAAAAATGACTTATGGATTATTTTCCTAAATTATTAAAATAGTATAAATGTGTTTTCTTAGTTTTGAGTATGTCAGTTGTGTTTTTTTACTAAAATGTCATTTTAAATTGAAAACACATAATTTGAGTCATACCAGTCACATCATGTGTCTTTTTGACATGATACTACTTCCTCCATGTCAAAAATGAATTATGAATTGTTTTTCTAAATTTTCAAGACAATTCAAGTTTGTTTTCTCAGTTTTCAGTGAGTGACACATGTTTTGAACTAAATTGTCAATTTTAAACTAATAACAAACACTTTGAGCCATATTAGGCACACTGTGTATTATATTGATATGGGAATAATTTCTACATGTCAAAAAAGACTTATGGATCATTTTTATAAAGTATAAAAATAATATGAATTCATTTTATCAGTTTTGAGTATGTATTGTTTTCAATTAAAATATCAATTTTTAATTGAAAACACACACTTTGAGTCATACCGGACACACCGTGTATTGGATTAAGGTGTGGTTGATTCCTACATATCAAAAATGACTTATGTATTGTTATAATAAAGTATCAAATAAAAATGATAAGGAAATTAACTAAAAAATTATATAAAATAATGAGAAAATCAACTAAATAATTAGTAGGAATTCATCTTTTCATGGTGTCTATATATATTCTGACACCAGGTATACTTCCTATTCATCTCTAAACAAATATATTTCCTCTTACTAATATGATGATTTTAAAAATTCATGGTAGTACTAGAAAAATATAAATAAACAAAGGATTAATAAATATTTTAATTGAAATGGTAATTATCGTTGAAAATAAATCTTTGAGGATGCTAGTTTTTTTATGGAATACGATATCTTTCATAAATTTGAAAACATAATAACCACAATATTTGTTATTAGTTTTTTTCGTACACTGTAGAAATATTAATAAAAATAAGTAATTTTTTTATATATGTTTTGATAGTTAAGTATTATTATATATACCATAATATTTATCCACTTGTAGAAGTCAATGAACTCCTTATATTCATGGATTTTCCTCATGCCATGATATTGAAGATATTTAAACACTACCCTATCATAACATAAGTTTCATTAAAACATAATATAAAATTTATAAATTGAATTTTAGTTGTAAAATGTTGCATTAAATGTATTAAAATTTGATAAACACTATCACATGTGGTCAGTTTTTTGGGTATCCATGCATTGAATCTAGAAAAAAGATATTTGGTGTATCCAAATTTATTGAAATAGGTAACCAATACTACCTTGAAAAATAAAAGGGAATAAGTAATGAACTAATTGAAAATATATTTGATATGATTAAATTATATATTTTTACCCCAGCATCATGGGTATTAAGAAGAGTCTATCACCTGTAATTTTTATTTCAATCATTTTTTTAGTCAGTCCTCTATTACTTCAATTTACATTGGTTCTAATTTAAATTATTTTGTATAAGTTATGTGGGGACTAATGAGTCCAAATTTTATTTACATTCTCAAGACCAATATAGTATGTAATGGTCTCTCTATACATCTATTATTCGTAATCAATTATGGTTGTAATACCATTTTCTAATATTGTATCTACATGAACCTTTAATTTTAGTAAATATGGAAATTGAATAGGTGGGGTAAAGGTACTTTGTAAAGATCTTTTCAATTGTTTGGTTAATCATTTGGATCATTTTGATTTGACCTTACATTTCACCCCTTCCATTTTTATATATATAATAACATTCATCAGTTCAAACCTTTTTCCATTAATTTTCAATGGTTTTAATGAAAAATAAATTAGAAGTGAATACCTCCTTATCGACATGTTTTTTTACAAGATCTGACGACCATGCTATGAATGCTCTAATAGATTTCACAGTTGTATGAATATCTGCATCATCAATTGGAACATGTAGATCGGTGCTAGGTCCTTGAGCTATGTTAATCACCACTCTCACATAACCTATTGTAAGTTTTTTATTTTGTAGGATATCTCCTTGGTTATTTTAGAGAGTTCCCCTCACAATAAGGTGATGGGTGGGTGTTGATAGATATAAATCACAATCATTTTCACCCTATAGAATATCAGTATAGGAAATGTATTAGTGTATTCTTGATTCACATTTCACATAAAATATTATGACAATATTGATTACCTATTCTAAGATATCTCTTTTAGGGGAATGGATTGCCTCAAATATGGTGGGGGTATGGGATCTTTTTGTAGTGGTTATTCTTGTATTTTTTTCTTCTCTTTGATTACTTCACATAACATTTTCTAACAACACGGACTAACAATTAAATTTTTATTTAAGAATATATAATCATGCCTAAAACACTTCCATTTTCTTATCTTTATCCCCTATTTATTTATTTTATCAAAAAATGTTAGGGGTGATACCCCAAAACCCGCACCTCTGATGTGGAAATATTGTTCTGGCTGCTTCAAATCCACTGATAATAGTTGTTCATATGGTAAAGATGATGACGATTCTTATTCCTGGTTCAGATAATAAATATAGAAAAATAAGTAATAATTATTATGTAATACTGGCTTAAATAAAAACAAATTTTTATTGTGTCATACTTACACTTGATTCCCACATTTTTTGTGTGTTTTCATATATTATTAAACCTTATTTATTTACACATGCCTCCTTCCATGGCACATGACATGGGATGGAAGTTTCTTTGTATTTTGATTCATCAATTTTAATATAAATAGAGGAACATAATTATGTTTTTGTTTCATATCACATAAAAGTATTATGGTAGATTTAAAATGCATACCATTTTTTTTCAAGTGAATTGTACCCCATACTTGCTTTAAGGTAGGGGTACATTAGTTTTTCAACACATTGATTATTTTTAGAACTTATTTATTGTTTCATAAATTAAAAATTATTAATAAAATTTATTAATATATTTATTTTCAAGAAATGTATTACTAGTCATAATGTACCTGAAAATATGTCTCGTCACAATGGCTAATAAATGCATCCCATGCTTTTTGGTTTATCAGGTGTTCATACATTTTTGGTGGGTGTAGATTTATTTTCCCTTCAAAATATTCTAGATGAAACTTTGTAATAATTGAGTGAAATACTCTATGAGACTTTCCATTGAGCATTAATATAAATTTCAACTGGGATCCATCTACTATAATTTCACTATGCAGCGGATAATAAAGTGTAAGTCAAAGTTTCATTATTTTTTCATTAAAATAAAGAAATTATATCATAATGTTATCCTAATATCTTCAAAAATTAGTGTATTAAGCACAAGCACTACATTTTTCCATGAATTTACATCAATTGGAATGGGAATGAGAGCGGTGAGCCCAATGTAACTACTGAACATGGCCTTATTTTGGTTAATAGGCTGACCGCATGCATTCCATCCAACCTCAAATTTGATGCCTTTGTTTCTCGCCTTAACAATTTTTGTTAACACCATTATGCTAAGGAACTCTTGTTTTTTCTGGGACACCAGTTGTTCATCGTCTACCATTTTTCAGGTTTAACATTTTCAATAGGTTGTTACTTTTATTAGGGTGCATCTGTATGTGTATAAGGTTTTTGTTCCTCTGTATTGGAAGAACTATCATGTTGAGAAACATGTTATCCTTACGATTGGGAGCATTATCATGTACAGAAGTCATTATATGTAGAAGTGGTTAAACATTTAATTTAGATTACATAAATGCAGTAGTCAACGAATAATAATTGAGGTAACATAATATATATTACAAAAAAATATACAAACTAATTATTGAACTCTTTTTTTAACATTGAAGGGGTTTGACCCCTCTATTGAGTATCCAAATCCCTTCAGTGCGGTCTCCTATGACATAAAATACCTCATTTACATTAGGACATCCACAAATTGATTACGACATCCCAATGAAAGGGTCGTCCTCAGTTGGATTAACATATAATCCTTAAGTGTTTTTGGTCGATAACAGAACAATTGGACACTTTTAGTTTGTGAGATCTAAAACATAAAATACTTGTACTACCTATAATGTCATTATAAATGGTTCATATTTGTACCGTTACTTACTGAAATTCAATTTCAATAATCCCAATTCATCTATTTTAACAGCACTCCTATTATAAACCCACTTACATTGAAAAATCGGCACTTTCAATGTTTTATAATCCAACTCCCATATTTTTTTAATGATGCCAAAGTATGAAATATTCAAATAAATTTGATTTATATCCTTGTTACCAGATACATGCATCACTTCATCAATAAGTGTAACTCCAGTATTTTTTATGGTACTTCATTCATCATGTTCATTTTTATATAATGTATAACCATTATTTACATAACCATTATAATATAATACATGTTCACTTGGTCCTATGGATATCCATCGATGTCATTCTGAAATTGAATATGAATTTTTAGCTGAATCCTTAAAAATATGATCTCAAAACCATCCTATAAACCATTGATTATGTGTATTTGATATCCAACATTCATCCCTTTATAGATAAAAATGCCTAAGAATTTTTTTATGGGTTTCAACATATGGGGAAACCTATAAATTGTTATAAAAATGTAAATGTGGGTCTACTCCAAATCTATAATAGTGATTGTGACAAAATCTATTCTAGAAATTCCTTTACCCAAAAGTATTCCATTGTGATGAGATTTCAGTAGAGCAATGTTTTCCACATCAGACAGGTAGTCGGTATATAATTCAATGGCTTCCTCAAAAATATATCACTATAAAATACAACCTTATATCCAACTTTGATTTTTTACTTACCCATTCAAAATATTTATATAATTGTCAATGGGGTACATCCAACTATAATGAACAGGACCACATAGTTGAATCTCTCTTTCCAATTGAACCATCATATCAAAGAATTTTGATGGAAAAAACATCTCCAATTCACACAATATGATAGCAGTTTCTTTTTCCATCATTAGAAATTTCATCAGTTATATAACTTTACTGCATATAGCTTTGAAAAAGAAATAGTTCTTGGTTAATGTATGAATGGAATTATTGGAAAAATGCAATGTAAAACTACAAGCATTAGATCTTGCATCAAAACATTATAGTCATGTGATTTCAAACCCTTTGACATTAAATCATTCATTGAGATGATATTCTTGATATTCAACGAATATCCCTCTATAACCCTTATATCATTCAATAAGTTGAAAAATTGATATCTCTCTTACCTGGAAGGAGTGTAAGCATCTAGAGGAAGAAAATTCCATTTTCACCCTTAAGTGGCAGCAACACTTTATATATTCTCATTTAAATCATGTACAACCTATAATTAATTCAATCCTTCATTTTTTCGGTGTATTTAGTAATATGATAATGAAATTATCACATACATTTTTTTAACACATATCACATCAAGAAAATTCTTGACATATAAAAAATTCCAGTATGGTAAATCAAGAAAAATCGATCCCTTTTTACAATCATTTTTTGTAATGTTTTTTTAAAAAGGTTTACTAAAAGAAGTGTTTATATATTTTAATTTCTCAAATAGTTGATTGCCTATTAGGGGAGATGTGGTTGTACATTATTCTGAACTCCCATTAAATGATTTCATCCAAGATCAGTACTTCTATCACTGTGGTAGAAATCTATGATGTCCTAGAAACATAGTCTTCGATGAATGTTTAAACCTAATTGATTGTGTACCTTGTTCATGAATGGGAAACCCTTCAATTATTTTAATGTTATATCTTGAAAATTTTCCATGAGTAGGAAAGTCATTTATCATCCTATATAACATGGATCTCAATGTGAAATCATTATTTCTATAAGAATCATACAACATAACACCTAAATCCAATGATAATTTCAAATCATTGATCAATTGATCCAAATAAACATTGATGTCATTACCTGGTTGTTTTGGCCCTGATATAAGCATAGATAGAAAAATGTTTTGTTGTTTCATGCATAACCATGGTGGAAAGTTATAATTTACCAACATAATCAACCATAAAATGTGAGTGATTCTTTTAAAACCAAAAGGATTCACTCCATCTATAGATAGCACATGACGAATGCTTCTCTATTCATTTCCAAATTCAGGATACTCGTGACCCATTCTCTTCCACTAAGGAGAGTCTATCGGGTGATGAAGTTTCCCATATTTATTTATTGTATCTTCATTCCACATCAATTGTATTATAGTATCCTCACTTCCACATCGGCACCTAAACCTTAGAATGATTGGAAAATAGAATAGAAATTTCATAGGGACGATTATCTTTCTTGTATCAAGGAGAACCACACTTTTGGAAATTTTCAAGTGATTTTTGGTCCTTATGAAATAGTATAAAGTCATTTGGATAGGCATGTATTCTTTCAGAGATCATGCCCATTGAACATAGTGTTCGTTTAGCATCATATTTTTGAAATAAAACTCATTATCTTCTGGGATCATATCATTCAAGAGGGAAATTCGTTCATTAAAATTTGCCTCAATCCATCCATTGCCAACATCTAAATTATACAGCTTCAGTATGGATAACAATTTTTTATATTTAGTAAAACCAATATACAATGATGTCTTTGCACAACTCTTTAACTTCTAAAACAATTTTTGATAATCATGAAGTTCATCATCAACTGTCATTGTCAATTCCTCAATGCGATCTTCATCATCATTCACAATTGTAGTCACATCCTCAATATGATATTCATTATTTTCCACACTTGTAATCATATCAGATGATCCATAAAACACAGTCTTATCCCAATCACTAGTTATATTCATTTTTTCCCCATGTTTAGTCCAACATTTATAACTTTGATCTATTCTGTGATAGATCAAGTGTTCTTCCAAATCCTCTGAACTAATTATTCTTTAATAAAAACACTGTAAACATGGAAAAAGGATTTGAGATGGGTCATATTCATGATCTTTTGCAAACCTGATGAACTCTTTCACCCCATCCTCATACAATTTTGTCATATGATTGGAATCTATCCATTTTCAATTCATATCCATCCTATTTGATTCGATAATATTAATATTTAATAAAATAAATAAAGAATAAAAACCATTTCATAGAAAAATTCTATATTATGATTAAAATATTACTGTAAGGTAATATTATTAATGGTTATGATTTTAAGGACATAAATAGGTTTAGTGATGGTTATGATTTTACTAACATGGGTTTTTGTTAATATTTTCTATATTATATGAACCTAATATACCATCTATTGCACTAATTCGGGTCCCAAGAGATACTTCTCCCCTATCTGAACCCAACATAGAGGTGATCAACATGTGGCCTTTAATATAATTCTTCAAAACTAGCTATCTATATCAATTCTTTATAACTATTTTTATAAAAAAAATACAATTTCTCAGATTTAAAATTTTCTCAATATTTGGAACAATATACATTCCATATTTTGGTTTCCCGAAAAGAATATACTATTGAAATATGATACTCTAATGGTCACTAAAAATAAAATACACAAGTTAATGACATGATTTAAAAAGACATTTTTTTAATCCATGGTAGTAGGAGGGATACTTAGAAGAAAAGGGGTGGAATTGTTTGATTTTAATACATGGGGTTAGGAGGGATACTTGGAACATGAAGCTGATTACCGGTTGTGCACCGCAAAACACTATCTACGTATCATTTGCAGTCACCACCTTATACGATAAGTGGGCGGTGTTTTTCAATGCGCACCTAGAAGCTCCATGAAATTGAAGTGATAAATAATGATGAATTAGTGAAAATGAACAAGAAAGTGAGAGAGAGTTTGAACCAACAATGGATCAAGGAAAAAATAGATTCAGTGGAACATGGGAACAGGATGGTTACTTGGAACTTGGAGCTGATTACCAGCTGTGCACTACAAACTCTTTGTCAACTTGTCATTTTCCATCACCACCTTACATGATAAGTGGGAAGGGATTTCTCAGTGTATAGCTAGGAGCTCCATGCAATAAAAGTGAGAAATAATAATGAATGAGTGAAAATGAACATTAAGGTGAGGGGGATGGAGAACCAACAATGGCTCGAGAAAAGATATATTAGGTGGAGAATCAGTAAGGTAGATCGAGGACATGTATGATCTCTTATGTGCGTGTTTTTTAATCCATTTGGGAAAATTCAAAAACAAACACAGATATTTGAGGGGAAGAAACGAATCAAAAGTGATCAAATACCTTGATTTTAAAATATCATTATAATTTCAAGACAACAAAATTAGATGTATTTTAAACTAAGAAAAATGTATTAATACAAATTTTAAAATTTAAAAAAAAATGTTTAAACAAAGAAATGAATGTAATTTTAATTTATATTCATTTTTTTTCGATGCGAAATTTAGTAAAATAAAATAAATGATTATAATTTTAATCCATCTTGTTTGGTGGTAATTTTTAAAATAAAAGAAAAATAAATTTTTTGAAAATATGATAGAAATAACCCTTGTTAAAAGATGTCTTATTTTTTATGTTCAATAGAGGGGGATTGACCATCAATCATTTAAATATATATATATATATATATATATTAGGTGTTTGGGGTTATAATTACATCTAATACACACACATCTCACACACAGACTGAAAAGTCAGTCTATAGACCCCCTGGGGGGATAGCCCACCCATCAAGTCTTATTTGTTTTATATTGATGGCCTGAAAAACTGGTGGGCATGAAGCTCATTACATGGCCCAAAGACCCATTTCTACTAGCCTAAAGGCATAGTGCAGCATCATGCTTACATCATCATGCCTACGTCACCAGGCCTGCATCATTCATGTGTCACCGCCATCCCACGTCATGCATGCGTCATTGTGTGCCCTTGTCATGTCTGTGTCACCGCCTACCCACGTCATGTATGTGTCACTACCTGCATCATAAATTCCCCCATGGGGTTTTCGAGGATTCAAACCCTGGTCTTTTAGATGCGGGATTACAGGGTTTATATACACATAATCAAAATTATTTATATACACATAATTATTTATAATTAATATTATTTATACACACATAATAAAATTATTTACATACACATAATCAAAATTATCAATTCAAGGTAATCAAAATTATTTCTAAATTATTTATATATTTTATTAATTCAAGATTATTAATTCAAGATAATCAAAAAAATTAATTCAAAAAAAATATTAATTCAAAACTATTATTAATTAAAAAGTATTAATTCAAAATAAATACTAATTCAAAATAATTATTAATTGAAAATTATTTATAAATTATTTATATAAATTATTAATTCAAGATAATGAAAATTATTTATAACCAAGATTATTTATAATCAAAATTACCTATAATCAAAATTATTTATAAATTATTTATAATTATTTATATACATATAATCTATAGGAAGAACATATGAATCTCCCCAAAATAAAATTCTTAGAAGGATCATACAGTTTTCGCTCTACCAAACAGATGAAATCATGACCTACCTCTCCATCTCTAACAAATGGTTAAACTCAAGAAATAATTGTCAAACATCAAACCGAAACAAACAAGAAGAGACAAAACACTAGCTTCACGAGAACCTCAACCGTTGGCGAGCCAAAAAACTAGACCAAGATGGGATCTAGAATGCATGATGGGAGAACTGAATGATGGATTCAACAGGGAACCATACCCATATAAAAACCCTAGGAGAATCGAATGCCGCCTCCAATATACCTCAAACCACCATGAACTCAGTCGAGAAGGGCCAAAACTAGAGTTAAACATGGAAAATCAAATAGTAAGGGAAATAAAGAATCACAAATGAAGCCCCAACATCAAGAAATTAAATATCTAAAACTAGGTTGGTTTGCGTCGTTCTTGGTAAAGATCTAAAACAAGGTAGAGGAGTGAGGGGGTAAACACCTAGATGGAAGAAGATCACGATTAAAGAGGAGAAAAAATAATCATATACCTTAGATCTTGAGAGGATCGCTTCATCAAGAAGCTTGATGATCAGCGGAAAAGAGGGTTTGAATCCATGAAAGCATGAAGGCGCGAGTGATGAGGACTTTGTTATGGTTCTATTTAACAGATTGGGTAATCCTTTTATCAGCGCTTTCAAAAAATCACTGATAAAGAGTAGTTTTATCAGTGTTAAAATAATAAGCGCTGAAAAAACGTATCTTTATCGACGCTAAAATTCTAGCACTAATAAAGATATGTTTTATCAGCACCTTTTTAGTGATGATAAAACTCAATTTTTATTAGCGGTAAAAAAATGCTAATGAAAACCCAATTTTAATAATATAATAAATATAATTAAAAAATTATAATTATAAATAAATATTTAAAGAATTACAAATATGTATTTATAAATATAATTATAAATAAATATATTTCTTATCTAAATATATTTATTATAATTTTATAATTATTTAAATATTTATTTATTAATTTATAATTATAATTACAAATAAATATATTTAAAAATATTTGTATATAACTAAAAATATATTTATATAATTATATATATTTATACAATTATATATATTTATATAATTATATGTAATTATATATATTTATATTTATATATATATATATATATATATTAATATATATAATTATAAATATATAAATATATTTATTATAATGTTATAATTATTTAAATATATATATTTATTTATTATTTAAATATATTTATTATAATTTTATAATTATTTAGATATATATTTGTTATATTTATAATTATAATTATAAATGAATACTCTTAAAAATATTTTTATATAATTATAAATATATTTATATAATTATATATATATAATTATATATATTAATATAATTATATATATATATATAATTATATATATTAATATAATTGGATATATATTTATTAATATATAAAAATATATTATTATAAATATAATAAATATATTTATTATTTTAATATATGTATTATAATTTTATAATTATTTAAATATTTATTTATTTATTTATATTTATAAATAAATTTTTTTATAAATATTTTTATATAATTATAAATATATTTATATAATTATATATATTTATTAATATATATGCCAAAAGGGTTCATGAGGCAGACAAGCCCGGTCCTATCAAAATTTATTAAAAAAGTGATGGATAAGACAAAATAAAAAAATGGACAGGGTCAAACGACGAGCAAGACCTCATCCATTAATAACAATATTATATTAGAGGTCACCATAGTCATGATAAGAATCAAGATCAGCATCCCCAGCATCAGTGGCAGATTCCCATTCTGACTGTGGATTCTGTTGCTTGAAAAACGCAATGTACTTCTCCTTAATCTTCTCTCCCTTTGAGGTGAGATGAGTCCTGGATCGGCCACACCCTCACACTACATCCTTGTCCTCCCGGCCACTTTCATGACCACAATTTTTTGGGTTTCTACCTCATCGCCAAGATTTTTGTTGCCAAAACTCATAATTAAGTGGCTCAAAGCTATTAGTAACTTCTATATCAATTGGCTGACCAAACTTTTGTCCATAAAAGGCAGTTTTCCTAAGTATCATCTGAAATCCCTCATTGTCCACATAATTATCTTTACCGCTTCATGAGGTAATTTTCACATCATTAGTCTTGGATTGATCCCTGATATTTTTCTTCTCAATAAACTCCATCCTTTCCGCCAAAGGTGAGACCAAAGCAACATTAGTCAAAATCCCACTGTGAGATCTTCCTGCACTGCCTACACCCGCAGTCAGTGCATCATCACCAATAATATCAGCCTAGCTCTTCCTCTTATCAAAACACTACATAAGAGCTTCCAAGACATCCCCTATCTTCACATTCATTCCACAATCAGTATATACCATAGAAGGATCTTCATCAGGACCTATAAACACAATGGCATAGATTTCCAATAGCCTAGAAGAATCGTGCCCTACAGCAGGATCAATACCCTCTAACCTGAAGCATCACCTTCAGCACTCTGGGCTAAAATTATACAATCATAATATCCATGATCATCATGCCCTGTAGAAGCAAGCATCCCAGAATTAATTTTTGGTTGAACCTACCCAACACTTGCAATATCAGCAATATGAATCTCCAATTGCCCAGAGGCTGCAACAGGGTCACTAATCTAACCCAAAGTATCTCCTGCAGCATTTTGCACTAACATACCACTGTCAATCTATCCATGCACCTTATGTCCTATAGAAAACTCCACTGGTAGATTCTTCCCTACAATAGGGGAAATATCCATTGGCCTAGAGCCATCACCAATAATCTGCTCACAGCAAGTTGATTTATTACCTCACTTCAAGCATGAGTTCTTGTCATGACCACACGTAGAGCAGTTCTCACACATAATTTTCCTCTTGCAAGTTCCATGGTCATGCCTGATAACATTGAATTCGGAAAAGAATTCCGGAAGAGAGGAACACTCGGTCAACCAATTTCAAGCTCAACTCAATCTCTACAAGGAACCGGTAAAATGCCCATACCTTGCGTCTTCGGTTTCCTTGTCCATCTTGATAGGGAGTTCAAGTGACAAGGCAATATCATGAAGAATTTTTGGATGCCAAAGCATCCAATGAAGTCCATAGACTTTAACCCATACCTGTACAGAAGAGAAACCTGCATTCA
This sequence comes from Viscum album, assembly GCA_963277665.1. Taxonomy (NCBI): domain Eukaryota; kingdom Viridiplantae; phylum Streptophyta; class Magnoliopsida; order Santalales; family Viscaceae; genus Viscum; species Viscum album. The sequence continues at coordinate 204,914,216 of OY728121.1, forward strand.
ATGGATCAAACTTCCTATACCACTTCTTTATGTGAAGGAATCCAGGCTTCAGGGATACAGATTTGAAACCCCATTCTTGAGGCTTCATCACATCAGAAGGGAAAGGAAATTGGTGGAATTCACACCCCAGGGAGACACAACGCTAGGTAGAAAAACCACAAATCCTGGAAAAGTGATCAGCCAACTCATCCACCTTCAGTGGAGTAGAACCCCTCAGCAAAATATGGTGAGCAACAATCGAATGCTTACCTGATTCGAGCCACTCAGAGACTGTATCCTTATCCTCTTTGACATGGGCAATAGAACCCTTATGATGAATATTGAAAGCATTTGATCCCTTGTAAAGAGAAAAGGATTGTTTGTCTAAACCTCTATCACGTTCAGAAATCACCTCGGGAAGAAGCTTTCTGGAAGACGATGCATCATCGAGAGTCCTGTAAGCATCAAAACATCCCTACGTTAGAAATTGAGCCACCATCAAGCAATGAAGAAGGCGATGCAAGCCCTAATCACCATTTTTAGGAGGAGAAAGCTCCTAATGACCAAACATTTTCCATTTATTAATATATAAATATATATAATTATAAATATAATAAATATATTTTTTATTTAAATATATTTATTATAATTTTATAATTATTTAAACATATATATTTATTTATAATTACAATTATAAATAAATATATTTAAAAATTATTGATATATAATTATAAATATATTTATATAATTATATATATTTATACATTAGGTACTTGGGGGTACAATTACATTCAAACACATACACACACAGGTAGAAGAGGCAGGACATAGCCCCCCCAAGAGATTATTTATTTATTACATGGCCCATAGGCCTAGTGGGCATGAAACCCATAACATGGCCCAAAAGCCCAGTGCAGGTTCATGTCTGTATCATTACGCCTGTATCACCAAACCTGCATCATGTCTATGTCACCGACTGCCTGCGTCATCATTTGCATCACTGCCTGCATAATACTATAATAGTACTTGCACCAACCCAAATTTGAACCTGGGTATGATGAAGAATTAAGGAGAGATTTTATAAATATTTTTATATAATTATAAATATATTTATATAATTATATATATTTATATTATTATATAGTTAATATGTGATATTTGAACTTATATATTTATATCAATGTCTATGTGCATATATGTGTATGCATTATGTTGTGTGTGTGTGTATTTTGGGTATATGTATAATTGTTAGATTTATTAAAATATATATATATATATATCAATATATCATATTTATATTAATTATATACATGTATTTTATAATTTATGCATATAAATAAACATTATTTTTTGAATATAAATATGATAGTTTTATATATTAATAATATTTTTTATTAAATGTTTTTATCGACAATAAGAAAAGCATTGATAAAGATGGATTTTTATCAGCACAAAAAAAAAGCACAGATAAAGGATGCAATTTTATGATCTTTTTTTAGTGATGATAAAAGTTACCTTTATTGGGGATTTTAGCTAGCACTAATAAATATTAGGATGAATGACATCTAGGGACCAAAAGTCACCCCTAATTCCATTTAAAGACCTCTTGTAGTTTTGTGAACAGTGTTTTTTCACTATTCATAAAACTGCCTAGGGTCCTTACTTGGCATTAGGGGTGACTTTTGGTCCCTAGATGTCATTCTCCCTAAAGATTATCCTTTTATCGGTGTTTTTTTATATTAATAAAACCCAATGCTGGCTAAAATGCAATTTTTAGTAGTGATGCCTATGAAAACAAACCCAAAGGGTTATCTTCTATTCATTAAGATGACTCTAATGGAACGATGTCGCGTCGATTGGATGCGTATCAAAGAAGATATTATAGAGATAAAATAATATTTATGAGAACATGAAAAGAAAGAGTCTGGAGTGGTATAAAGGATCATCCTCCCCCAGTGCACCTCTCATACCCCCCCCCCTCGAGAAAATATCATCTCTGGTCGGGGATACCAACCTGAGAGTCTGGTCTGTCGTGGGACGAATTCCACGTGTAAACAAAGATGTGGTGGAATATATCAATTTTAAATTAGATTTATTTTTAAAAAACAAGTGAATTTATTTGAATGTGTTTGACTTAAATACCCTTCAATCCCACTGGAATTAAATTACAAAAAAAATTAAAACTCAGAAATATTAAATAAAAAATATATATAAAAAGAATTAATTAATAATAAATATTAATGAAAGTATAAAACAATAGTAAATATATAATGATAGTAAATAAAACTAAACATGTAACAATATTTAATGATTATTTATATATTTATAAATATATAATAACTCCTAGTAATTTTTTTAACTATATACATTTTTTATATTTATTCACTGTAAATATGTCGGTGAAATTTTGCATTGAAAATTTACATTGTTTTTTATATATTAATATATTTTGTATGAAATTTTATCACTGAAAAAATAAGTTTTACCTTTATAATATGAAATATATGATGTGTTGAAAATAATAACTGAAATTTTCTAATAGAATTTTCCATAGGAAATTTTCACTAGAAATAAACAATGGAAATTTCCAGTGAAATTTTGTATTGTTTATTTGTATATTAATATAGTGTCACTTGTAATTTAAGTGGAAATTCAAACTAAAAATTTACGATGAAAACTTTTATTTCAAAATTTCACTATAATTTTTCAGTGCAAATTTTCATTGTTTATTTATGTATTACTCTATTTTTAATTGTAATTTAAGTGGAAAATAAAATTCAAAATTTATGGTGAGAATTTTCATCCTATGATCCTAGGAAGAAAAATAAAACCCAAATACATGTCAAATTTATCCTTATAGTATCAACATATAATGAATAATTAATAACACCAAAAACAGAACATACCAGGAATTCACTTACAACAACAAACATAGGTTCCTCTGAAAACTATAAATTTTCACTGTTATTTTTATTTGGAAATTTTCAAGGAAATTATGTGACTTTCTAGTGTAAATTTACACTTAAAATTATATTGTATATTTATATTCATATATATATATATATGTGTATGAATATATACATGTATTCAAATTTTGTAATTTAAATTTACATTGAAAATTTTTAGTTATATTGGTGGAGGTTTACAGTGTAAATGTAAAATATAAAATTCCAATGTAAATTTAAATGGATCTTTGTATATAAGTACTAGAAATTTCGATTGTAAATTTTCACTTGAAATTTATATTTTAATATTACCATAAATATTTTTATTTGTATGTGTTCTTGCATTTTTCTAGTTTGTATTGAAAATTTTCATCGTACATTGAAATTATACTATAAATTTGTAGTGAAAATTTGAAATTAATTTTAATTGGAAATGTTTAGTGAAAAATATACAGTGAATATTTCCACTAGAAATTTTCAATGAAAATTTACATTAAAAGTTTTATGTGGAAATTTTCACTAAATGTTTTTAGTGTAAATTATCAATGAAAATTTACATTTTTTATTTATGAATTAATATATCTTCATTGTAATTTAAATTATAAATTTGAATCAGAATTTTTCGATCGAAGTTCTCACTAGAAATTTTTAGTGAAATTTTGCGCTGTAAATTTATAAAGAAACTTTGCACTGGAAATTTTTAGAGGGTATACAGGGTCATTCTCATAAAAAACCAAGTTTGGACTCTCTGGTTGGGGGTCCCAACTTAAGATGATATTAATCCCCCACACCTCACTTCCTTTTTTATTATTTATTTTCATTTTGTTTATTCTTCTTTACTCTCACTTTTTTTAATCATTTTCTTTTTGTTTATTCTTATTTACTCGCTCTCTTTTTTTGTCCTATCTTTACTTATTTCCACACCTTATCTCTCTCCCCCCATTATTTTTTTTCAACTTCATTCTCTCTCATTATTTCTTTATCTCCCCTTTTTTCCTTATCTTCCATGCCTATACACTCTCTCTACCCCCTTATCTATTCAGTCTCCTTTTTTCCAATACTCAAGGCCACACACCAAATAACACAAATATATATTTGAATATATAAACAAACACACACATTTCACCATGATATATACACACATATAACAATACAACAAATATATATATATAATCAATGAGTAATATATATTTCAAATATAAATTGGTATACAAAAAATTATAATTGATATGAAATATTTTATTAGGTGTGTAATATATTACACTTAGCCCAAATTTGAAAAATAAAATTTAAACTAAATAATATAGAATTTTTTGTAATTAAATAAATCTGTCAAAATTAAATCACTTATTAAACTTCCAAAATAAATTTCAAAACATCAAGATTTACTATTAATTAGTTATAAAACCCATTTTAAACTGCTTTTAAAAATTTTCTAAACCGTTTGAAACGTGAAATCACTAGGGAACACCTTAAAATGTCAAGTGAAGGGTTTGAGAAAACTTAGACCCTTCCAATTATCATATTTTAAAGAATAAAATCTTTTTTTCTAAAAAATAATCCAAACAAATAGAACACCATATATGATATGGATACAATAGTTTGTTTGTTAAATATTCTCACTAAAGAAAATAAGTGTTATTTCATAATACAAAATATTTTTCACTACTATTGATTCTTCCATATTCAGTGCTAAAAATGGTCATTATCATCACTAAAAACACTAATAATTGAAATACCTTAAAAACCCATGGCCTTTATTAGTGCTAAAAAATGTTGATAAATTCACCCCTTCTAAGTGCTAAAAAACATTGAAAAAGGTTTCTTTTATCACCATTTTTTAGCACTGATAAATGTCAAGAAATATTCTTAAAATTCTCTGTTTATCAGGGGGTCTTGAAATCCCCCTTTATCAAAGCTCTCACACCACTTTTTTCCGTATTATATGCCCTCACACACCCCACCCCCCTTCTTTACTGAAGCTCACCCAACACCCCCCCCCCCACTCCATCCACGCTTTTCCGCCTCTTCCTTCATTACCAAACACCTTTACCAATGCCTCATCTAGATTTCTTTAATATTTTATGATATATATATTTATATATATATATATATACACAGTTATTTTTTATTTATATACTTATTCATATAATTATATACATTTATATAATTATTTTAAATTACATTTTAAAAATATGTGTATATATTTATATATAATGTTTTTATAATTTATTTATAAATACTTATTGTAAATATATTTATATAATATATTTCAATGATATATTTAAATAAATTTATATTATGTACATTTATATATTTTTATATTATATATTTAATGATATTGATATATTTATTAAAATACACTCATATGATGTATTTACACGATATTGATACACACATACACATGAATACATGCACATATTTACACACACGTATATATATTTATATTTCACACATACACACACACATGTTTATATTTATATTTCACACACATACACACACATAATTATAAATATGTATATATATATACTACATACATAGACATATATATTTATATATTTATCTATAAAAGTCATATCACCATATTTTATAATATATATATATAATTATAATTATATATATAATTATAATTATATATATAATTATAAATAATTATAAAATCATATTAAAAATAAATATATATTTTATTTATATAAATATATATTTTATGTTATATAGATAATATTTAAGAATATATAAACCATATTTATTAATATATAAATATGTATATATAAAATATATATGCATTGTATCATTTATGTGTGTGTATTTATTTACATATATTAGAATATACACATATTTATATATAAACATTATATATACACTAGTGTGTGTGTGTGTGTGTTTATTAATGCATTTTTATAAGGAAAATAAAATGGGTAATTTTTTATTTTAAATAAAATGAATAATAAATATTTATTTCTATTTGATTTATATATCTAAAAATACATTTTTATGTAAATATGTTTAAATATTTATTTATACCATTAATTTATTATATGTAAACATATGGAAATATGTATATATTTAATTATAAAAAACACAACAATAAGAAAAATGGTAAAATATCAACACCATAATATCCATATGAGTGGAAGACCTGAGAATAAATTTAGTTTCCACTGAAAAACATAAGAAAACCCTTTTAAATAATGATGAAATTTCATTAATTTTTAAAAAATTAAGATACTTGATAAAAAATAATTTTGGAGGAATTTCGGCCATTTTTTATATTGAAAAAATATTGAAACATGTTCCCTTAGTCACCAAGTCATATATATTTTTTCATGCTTCAATTTGATATGTGGTAGAGCTAAAGTAGACACTAGAATCAAAAGTTATGACTATTTGAAGTTCATGTCATGTTTTCAACTTATTTTGGATCATTCATTAATTTACTGAATTTTTCTATCTGAAAATTGTTATTTAATGACTATAACTCAATAAAAATTATAAAATTATTAATTAATATTAAATTTTAAATATTTGATAAACTATTTTTCACTAAATATCTTATATATTAAGTGTAATTGCATATTTAGTATTATATAAATCATATTTAATAAAATATATTATATTTATATCAATATAAATATATTTATATATTAACTTTTTTTTAATAATATATAAACTTTTTTTATGAAATATATCTTTTATCAATGCAAAAAAATGCCTATAAAGGTCACCCTTTATCAGCGCTCAAACGAGCACTGATAAACGTTCTCTTTATCAGTGTTTTTCTTAGCTCTCATGAAGGTTATTTCTGAATATAGAAAAATCTATATGAGTGTTGTGTATCTTATAATGATATTTTGAAGAGAATATCGTGTCAAAGAATCAAGTGGGATTTTTTTTGGAATTTTATAAGTTCAAAGTTAAGAAATAAAAGATCATTCTTATCAAAGTGAATATCACCTAGAAATCCTAAAATGATTAAGGTATATATGTAAAAGATTAATGTAAAGAGTTGCATTAGTTACCAAAATATTTCAAGGAAAATATTGATGGAAAAGTTTCCAAGGATAATGATAATGATGAAATTAGAAATAGTTCTGATTAGATAATAAATTTTATTAACATAAAAACATTATATGTTACAGAGAAATAGAGTTTGAATTTGTTAAAAGAGTTGGACATTAAGAATATGACTCCTAATCCACACCATTATTCAAACTAGATTTCTTTATAGATGTTACTTAGTAAAAGAGTTTAGTGGGAGGATTCTATCATATGATCATATAGATATGTGATAAGAATTTCATAGAGATTTAATGAGTTTAACAAAACCCCTAATCATATAGAAATAGTTTTGAGTAGATAATAAAATTTATTAACATCAAAAAATTATATGTTACGGAGAAATAGAGTTTGAATTTGTTAAAAGAGTTTGACATTAAGAATATGACTCTTAAGCCAAACCATTATTCAAACTAGATTTCTTCATAGATGTTACTTTGTAAAAGAGTTTAGTGGGAGGATTCTATCATATGATCATATAAATGTGTGATAAGAATTAAATAGAGATTTAATGAGTTTTACAAAACCCTTAAAAGTGTAGAAAACATAAGGTCAATCTTGTAGTATTTGATATGTGATATGTGAAGTTGGGGGTGATAGTTGAGTGGTCAACACACCCCATAATCCTGCGTGAAACCCACGATCAAATATTGATGGAGCGGTATTCCCATGTTATTATAGTAGTGTTGTAGCAGGTATTGCAGTGGTATTGTAGCTATCAGAACTATTCATCTAATGTGGGCCTTTGGGCCACCAGATTGGGCCTATAGGCCATAGGGCCTTTCAGCCACCACTGGCCTTTGGGATATAGGGCCTCCGAGCCACCTCAAGCCTTTAGGCCATGGGCTTTAAAGCCACATACAGTCAGGCTGGACCACACAAGAGTAGTTCCCAAAAGATGAATTGGAGAAAGTAGTAGCCACTAAATCAAAGGTAACTATATTTGAAGGACAATAGGGTATAAAATCACCATCATTACTAGGAACTGTGTAGATTTTTATGAGTAAATGTTAGTCGATCATCCATGTGAGGTGGGGAGATAGGTTCCATCAATGAAGCAAATGTTGGGGAGGGGTAGTTCCAGTGTAGTTGGGTCTTTGGGCCTTCAGAACATGTATTGGTCCTTATGCCTTTGGGACTTTGGGTCATATGTTAGACCTTGTGCCTCTGGGACTATAGGTCGTGTAAGGAACCCAGTTAAAATGTGGATTATCTAAAAAATAAATAAAAATATAAGGCTTTTGGGCCATTAATCCATATATGATATGTTGGAAAGGATCTTATGTATGATTTTATTATGCATTCTTAATGAGTTTAAGAATATTAAATGTATCATGTTATACAAAAGGAAATATTAACTTTATAATTCTTTAACATTGGTTATGTTTCTGTGTGTATACAATATAGGGAAATGATAATTGACCTCTCAAAGTATGACTTGGAGTTATCCCTAATTGATTTTCATCATGGATTGTTATAGGTTGTGATGAAATATTAAGGTTGACATGAGTAGGAAAATTATATTAGGATACAAAATATTCTCATGAAGCATAAAATAGTTTTTGTGCATTGGATGACCCACAAATTAGACCATATGTTGTGTTATACACTATGTATTTGGTATACTATGATTACATGGTTTATATTTAGGGTAACCAATACTTGAGTTTGGTGAGGTACCTAGAATGAGAACCTTCATACTTTGATAAATTTCATATGAAATCCACGAGGCTTAGCTAATCAGGTGGTGGTTGGGTAAGTTTCTGATCAAGTTATTGATTGGAGCTTAACCAAGATTGAATTTGTTCTCTCGTATAAATAATATGAAATCTAGTCCCTCAATTGGAATAGACCGAGGAAGTGTATGAACATACCTCGATGACACATATAATGTTTTCATCAATCAGGTGATGGGTATGTGATGTGCTCATCCATAAAGGTGAATGACATGTGATGCATTCATTGACCTGGTCAGTCTATACTCAAAGAATTGAAAATATACGAGTTGACTATATGGAATTGACATACTTCATGCTCTATGGTCACTCAATGTCTTGTAAAAGGGATTATATTATGATGCATTCTTGCATATGATGCAGCTAATGGAAACAAGTATAATGATACATGTTTTTGATAGAGATCAAACAAGATCCATTTATAGCTTAGGCAATAATGATGATTTTCTAGCGGATTCTCTTTGCTTACATTTAGGAATTTTGAAATTCATATTTGTTTTCAGTTTTACAAAGTTCCATGGGGTTGCACTTTTTGGTTGAATGAATGGGGATTGAGTTTAATGAAGATAGCTTCTCTAAAAATGTTTTAGAGTTTTATTAAAAATGAGTTTTGGATGGGTATTCACAATGTATTATATATGATGTGATACAATTTGAAGTTGATGAATGATTTCTAAATATGTTCTAGGATATATCCAAAAGGAGTTTTGGATATGATTTCACAAGTTATTGTATATGATAAAGTATAAAGTGAAGTGGCATACTGTCTATTGGTCTTTAGTGAAATTAGGTGTGTTGGAGCTAAACATATGTTTGGTATTGAATTTTTTATCAATCACGGTTTCATACAATATGAATGGAGTATTGATAGATGGGGATATAATATATAGAATTTGTGAGAAGTCTAAAGGGGATTTCTGCATTCCCTAAGTCTCATAGAAAATAAGATATTGAATATTTGGAAAGGAAGTTATATTGTGGAGTCCAATGGCTATCCAGGTGGCGCATATTCAGAATTCTGGAAGGTTGATCTGGAGAAACTTGGGTTATTATGACCGGGTTTTGTGCTTTAGGATGACTATGATGAACTCAAGTTTAATCCAAGTTGATGTGAGATGCTTGTGGATTTCACTACAAGAACGTCTTGTATAATCTAGGAAGTAGGGAATCTAGGATGGTAGGCAGAGTGTCGATCGTAAATCCAGTTATTAATGAAGAATGCAACATGAAGATTCTTGTGTGGAACTATCCACTTTAGGATGAATTATTGCTTCCTAATGATTGGTATTATATTGGAAGTTATATGAAGGGATTTTAGCATAAGTTGTCTGACTATGTGTAACTAAGATAATTTGTAGAAAAGGATTCAATGTTGAACGTAGCATCGTTCTCTAGTGTTTGCCAAAATTTTGGGTGAAATTTTTTTGGAATGAGCTCCAAGTTTCATGAAAGCCACGATCGAGAAGAAAGATAAGTATTTTAGATAAAATACATGGGTTTTGAGAAAGAGGGATGTTTTCATGAAAGTATGGAATACTCATGAAAAAAGGCGAAGTCAAAATGATCATAAAATATTATGTTCTGCGAGCTCATTAAAGATCAAGGTTCGCAAAAAGTTATAAATTAGTGAATCAAATGATATATATTTTGCAAACATAGTGGAGTTTCATGAATGGATTTACATTGGTGAACCAAAGCCACCGAAAAACAAGGAAGTTTGGTGAGACAAAGTTTCATGAAATAATAATGATGGAGAATGTTTCGTGAACTGAAGTTATATGAAGGTGATGTTTCCAAGGGATGTGAAGGGTTGATATTTCCCTATAAATATCCAACCCATGGTGGAGGAAAGTAGAGAATAGAGATAGTGAGACTTGGTTTACGAATTTTCTTAAAATAAAAATACTCTGCATTTTCTAAAGTATGAAGTTGCGCAAATGGGTTCCACGAACCATTGAGTTCCTGATCGAACTTCCTTGAATCACATAGATCTACAAACACACTATTTGCAGGAACCCTTATTTGGCATGAAGTTTAATCTTGTGAAAAATAAAAGTCTTGAGAAAGGTTCATACGGTAGAACTTACAAGAGGATAGTGAAGATCCTTTGTGATGTTTTTCTAAAAATGTTTTGTATTTTTTACAATTAACTTTTGTTAAAGAATGTTTTTGTAAAACATGTGAAGTTTTTGGAAGTCCAGACAAAAAGTTTTATGAAAATTTTCTGAAGAATAATGTGAGAAATTCAGGAATTTATAAAGTTATTAACTTTATAAACTTGAGTTATATGATTCTATGCAAATATCAAAATTCCTTACGTCATGAAAATATCATTATACAATATTTTATTAAAAATAGAAAGTTGAAGTTTTCTGGGCACCGATTTCTGGATGCAAATTTTCAGATAGATAGTTCAGACATAGTTTTTGTAAGAAGATCTGGAACTAAAATGTTTATGATCGGATGTAGAAGATATAATCTTTTGGGAATGTGAAGAGATGTACAAAGTTTCATCAGATGAACCAAACCTAACAAACCTTTCGAATAGATGATTCAGATGAAGATTTTGTTAGAAAGTATGGTTTTGTGGTTTCCGAGTTTGTACAAATATAAAGATCTTTGGATGAAGAAAGTTAGAAATTATGGAAGTTAAAAAAGTTGCAGAGATGAATAAAGTTGGAAATTATGGAAGTTAATAAATTTTCTAAGATGAATAAAGTTAGAATGCTTGGAAGTTAATAAAGTTGTTTACATGAAGAAAGTAATAAAGTTAGGAAGTTAGAAAGTTTACTTAGTTAAGACACATTCTTACTAAATTCAAATGATTCTATGTTTTTCTTTAAATTTCCTAAAACATCATGAAGAATTCATCATACGAGCTAGAGTTAGTCGAAGAAAATTGGAGTGAGAATTTCTAGATTTTCAAAGTTCGTGTTTTCAAATGAAATTTTTTTAGAAATCTTGTACATATCCCTCAGATGAAAAGTGAATCAGACATACATTTTCTGTAAAAACATTCTAAATAATGAGTTGTAAGAAATTATATCATTTTAAGTTTTACAATGTACAGATCAAACGGACTTCTGTAATCGAAAAAACGTGTCTAATCAGATGAAATTTTATAAGTAGACTAACTTTTGTCCAGAAAATATACAGTATGATCAGATGAAGAATGTTTTCCAAATGTAAAAAAGTTTCAGTTTTCTATATGTAAAAAATTTGAAGGTTCATAAAAAATAAAGTTGAAGTTTGCATAGAGTTACAAAGTTGAAGTTTCATGAAATTTCAAAGTTGAAGTTTGTATAGAGTTACAAAGTGGAAGTTTCATGAAGTTACAAAGTTTAGATATTTATAGAGTTACAAAGTTGAAGTTGTAAGTTTTATGAAGTTTATGTTACAAAGATTTATGAGTTTCATAAACATTGATTTTAAGGAAATTCAAAGAATGTTGGAAATGATGTACAATTTATGAAGATTCATGAATGTTCTATAAGAGTTGAGAAGTATCCCAAAAAAATTAAAATGAGCAAGAAATTCAGATTTATGAATTTTATTGAGTGGGAAAAAATAAATTGGTTTCCTACCTTTGATCTTTCTAGAGCACCTTTAAATAGGAGTGCAGGATTACATCATACTTAACACTATTCATGCATGAGAAAAGTTGAAGTATTACAGAGTTTGTGTCATAGTGAGTTTCCAACCAAAGTTGAGTTTCATGTTGAAGAAGAGTTTCAAATATAATTTTTTGATCAGAAGAATTGGACAGAGGTTAGTTCAGTTACCGAGTAGAGTACAACAGACAATGTTTCCATGTAGAATGTTTGTGAGGCACCGAGTTTTGTTAAATTAGACAAAATAGAAGTTTGTATCAGACACAGTTTTAGAAAAGTTGCATTGGACAGAGATTACTAAACACAATCACACCAGATAGAGAAATAGAATAGAGGAATCATACAGACTTTCCAGATGAACTTTCTTATAGTAGAATTCACAAAGTTACATTTTTTTTGTTGCTCAAGTTTTATAAGAAAAAATTATAAACTGACTAGAGTTAGTATAATCATACCTGTTAGGAGATATAAAGATACCAATGGGAGTTGGCTTAAAATATATATTCACTTCTTTATAATAGTAAATTTCAATGGACCCACAGGAGTGGTCATGTAAAGGATATAGGTTCTCACACTGATACTGAACCTTGTAAATCTTGTGTTCTTTGATTACTTTCCTTCTTTTTCATGCATGTGAGTTTACTAAAATGTGATAAGGAAATAACTCTAACAAGTTATTGGTTTTAAGTTTCTTAAAGCTGTAAATTTATAAAAATGTAAAAAAATGATTCACCCCCCCCCCCTATTAGTTGTTCTACGATCCTCAAGAACTTCATGTGATATTATAGCCAGTTTCCCCTACTAAATCCTTATCATGGAAAATCTCAATTTCGTCAATAGCAAAGATATTCCAACATTTGATGGAAAAAAAATTCCATGGATGTAAAAATAGAATGATACCATATCTTCTATCTCTTAGCTTAGAGGTTGTAGATGCAACAAATATTGGGTTTTCACCCATTAAGAAAGATGATCCCATGACTTTTTCTAGTATGAGAAACATTGAAATTGATGGAAAAGATCAAAATTATATTCTTAGGTATCTGTTAGAAAATGTTTACATAAAGGTGATGGGTCTCAAAAAAGAAAATAAAGTGTGGGACAAGCTCAAGAGTATTTTAGAAGGAAATACTAAAGTGTAGTAAGTAAAAATACAAATTTGGCATAACAATTTTGAAGACATAAGAATGAAATATGAAGAAATTATTGATGCTACTTCACCAGAGTGAATGAAGTTGTATGCAACATCTGAGGTTTCGGAGATGTCTTGGAATATTCTACAATTGTTAAGAAACTCATGAGAAACTTTCCAGACATATTTGATTCTAAAATCTCTACTTTATAAAATAAAGAGTATTTATCACTTGATTAATTGCATAACTTTATTATTACCTATGAAATGAGAAAATCTATAGCATTCAAAAAGTCGATCAAAGATGAAATGAATTGTGAAGCTATGATAAAAATAAAAAATTCAAGATGCTGAAGATGTTGATCCTTGTGATTCTAAAGATAAGGAGGATGGTATGTTTAACAAAAAAACCATGTCTCTTATCTCCAAGAATTATCGAAGAGGAAGTAGAAAGTATGGAGGAAAACTTCCTACCAAATGTTTTGAGTGCAGTAGAATCAATCACCTTGCTATGAATTTCTCTAAGAATAAATTTAGTGAATTTGAAGATCATCGTGAAGAAAATAGTCAATGGAAGAATAAAAACAAAACTTCAAGGAAGAAAATAAATACACTGGTAGAAAGAAAAATTCACTGGAAATAGAATAAGCATGTTGAGTAAGAAATCCAAATCTAACTTAGATGAGATTCATTCATCAAAATATGAATGTTTGAAAAGAATCAGAACATTTTTTGCAAATGTTGTGAAAAAGGAAGGTTCATCAAATAGTGAAGAAGAAGGAGGTGAAGAATCTTACAGAAAGCGTCAACTTAGATCAGAACTTGTAGAATGTCTTGAGAAAAACCAAAATCTCAAAAAAAAATCATAATGATGAATAAATAAGGTGGAAAAGTTGTTGAAGGAAGAAAATATGTGCTTAATAAATAAGAAGAGTACATCTAATAAATCTTAAACTATAGACTAATAATTGTTGAATAGGGAAAGATGGTTGAAGACCTCCATAAGAAGTTGGTGGCTAAGGAAGATGAAGTTAACAAAACTCAATCAAAATTACTTGAGGTTGAAAGTACCTTAAGAAAGTTGAATTAAATTTTTATCAAGGCTTCAAAAGAAAAAGTTGAATCATCTAAAGCTGTAGAATAAACTCACTCTAAGAATCAAGTGAAATGTTCACCCATTAAATGTAAAATTTCATCTGATTTTTCTAAAATTTTAAGTGTTAAGAAAAGTGTTAGTAAAACTTGGGTTGAGAAGAGATGTGAGAAACCCATCACGTTCATTTAAGTTTAAAATTCCCTTCATAGGAAGTATATCCCATTCCCATAGAAAGTAAGAACAGAAAGAAGTAATGAACCTCAAAAAAATCTATAGATAGAAATCATACTTATACAGATAACCAAGATTTGATGGTTTTGATGGTTCTATGGAATTTATGGACATAAAGCCTAAAACTATTGACATAACATGTCACTTCTAGGAAAGAGGCTTTAACATAGGGGAATCAATGGTGGAAGAAGAATGAGTAACTTTCCTAAGCCATAGGATGTAAGAAAAGTGAAATATCAATATATTATAAAATCTTCAATGAAAAATCAGTTTGACTATCTGGATGAAGTTTATTGAAGATATGATCAACCAGGTCACTTTTCTGAATAATGTATGACTACACATTCGGGGAAAGGATCCTATTTTAGAAAAGAAAAGGAGGTTGGAAAGAAGAATGTTGAAGAAAGAGCTTTTGTTGTTGAGATAGCACTAAAATCAAGGAAAAAGAACATACCATGGATTCTTGATAGTGGCTGTTCATCACACATGATGAGAGATATACAAATATTGAAAGATATTTAAAATAATGATGGATTAGTTACTTTTGGAAATGATAGTTCATTGAAAATCATAGGAATATGAACTACTGATATAGAACCTCAAAAACTAAAATCTAAGGAAGTTAAATTTGTTGATGAGCTCAACCAAAACCTTCTTAGTGTGAGTCAACTTTGTGATGATGGAAAAGAAGTGATTTTTAGAAAAGATACTTACATCCTCGGAAGTGTGGAAGATAACAAAGTTGATACAAGAGGAAAAATAACCGGTGGAAATGTTTTTTTGATTGTGAAACTTGGTGACTCATGTTACTTGAGTGTTGAAGATGAGAACAAGTTGTTGTTGGATTTGGTTCCCTCGAACCAACTTTTTTGTAATTTATGATAAACAAATATTCATTGTTTTAATATTTATAAACTACTTATCACACCATGATTGTTCTTTTGTGTGACATAGTATGTGATAATGTCCTAAGAGTAGTTGTCACACTAAAAGTACATAGCAGTTCTCTGTTGTGATAAGAACCCGGAAGTTCTATGACAGTATTCTTGAATATATGTTCTATAGCCAAATAATATCATTTAAAGGACACAAATGATATAGGCTATCAGGGTTAGAGACTCATAGGACTTTAAGATACATTCTCATGGTGTACTCCCTTGGTAATATTTAGTATGATATTATGAGAACGAGACTCGCTAATAGGAAGTCCACATTCATACTTGTCATTGGATGTTTCTATTTGTGGACATGTGTTGTGATAAGTACATAGCAGTTCTCTGTTGTGATAAGAACCCGAAAGTGCTATGACAGTATTCTTGAATATATGTTCTATAGCCAAATAATATCATTTAAAGGACACAAATGATATAGGCTATCAGGTTTAGAGACTCATAGGACTTTAAGATACATTCTCATGGTGTACTCCCTTGGTAATATTTAGTATGATATTATGAGAACGAGACTCGCTGGTAGGAAATCCACATTCATACTTGTCATTGGATGTTTCTATTTGTGGACATGTGTTGTGATAAGTACATAGCAGTTCTCTGTTGTGATAAGAACCCGGAAGTGCTATGACAGTATTCTTGAATATATGTTCTATAGCTAAATAATATCATTTAAAGGACACAAATGATATAGGCTATCAGGGTTACAGACTCATAGGACTTTAAGATACATTCTCATGGTGTACTCCCTTGGTAATATTTAGTATGATATTATGAGAACGAGACTCGCTAGTAGGAAATCCACATTCATACTTGTCATTGGATGTTTCTATTTGTGGACATGTGTTGTGATAAGTACATAGCAATTCTCTATTGTGATAAGAACCCGGAAGTGTTATGACAGTATTCTTAAATATATGTTCTATAGCCAAATAATATCATTTAAAGGACACAAATGATATAGGCTATCAGGGTTAGAGACTCATAGGACTTTAAGATACATTCTCATGGTGTACTCCCTTGGTAATATTTAGTATGATATTATGAGAACGAGACTCGCTAGTAGGAAATCCACATTCATACTTGTCATTGGATGTTTCTATTTGTGGACATGTGTTGTGATAAGTACATAGCAGTTCTCTGTTGTGATAAGAAACCGGAAGTGCTATGACAATATTCTTGAATATATGTTCTATAGCCAAATAATATCATTTAAAGGACACAAATGATATAGGCTATCAGGGTTAGAGACTCATAGGACTTTAAGATACATTCTCATGGTGTACTCCCTTGGTAATATTTAGTATGATATTATGAGAACGAGACTCGCTAGTAGGAAATCCACATTCATACTTTTCATTGGATGTTTCTATTTGTGGACATGTGTTGTGATAAGTACATAGCAGTTCTCTGTTGTGATAAGAACCCGGAAGTGCTATGACAGTATTCTTGAATATATGTTCTATAGCCAAATAATATCATTTAAAGGACACAAATGATATAGGCTATCAGGGTTAGAGACTCATAGGACTTTAAGATACATTCTCATGGTGTAATCCCTTGGTAATATTTAGTATGATATTATGAGAATGAGACTCGCTAGTAGGAAATCCACATTCATACTTGCCATTGGATGTTTCTATTTGTGGACATGTGTTGTGATAAGTACATAGCAGTTCTCTGTTGTGATAAGAACCCGGAAGTGCTATGACAGTATTCTTGAATATATGTTCTATAGCCAAATAATATCATTTAAAGGACACAAATGATATAGGCTATCAGGGTTAGAGACTCATAGGACTTTAAGATACATTCTCATGGTGTACTCCCTTGGTAATATTTAGTATGATATTATGAGAACGAGACTCGCTAGTAGGAAATCCACATTCATACTTGTCATTGGATGTTTCTATTTGTGGACATGTGTTGTGATAAGTACATAGCAGTTCTCTGTTGTGATAAGAACCCGGAAGTGCTATGACAGTATTCTTGAATATATGTTCTATATCCAAATAAGATCATTTAAAGGACACAAATGATATAGGCTATCAGGGTTAGAGACTCATAGGACTTTAAGATACATTCTCATGGTGTACTCCCTTGGTAATATTTAGTGTGATATTATGAGAACGAGACTCGCAAGTAGGAAATCCACATTCATACTTGTCATTGGATGTTTCTATTTGTGGACATGTGTTGTGATAAGTACATAGCAGTTCTCTGTTGTGATAAGAACCCGGAAGTGCTATGATAGTATTCTTGAATATATGTTCTATAGCCAAATAATATCATTTAAAGGACACAAATGATATAGGCTATCAGGGTTAGAGACTCATAGGACTTTAAGATACATTCTCATGGTGTACTCCCTTGGTAATATTTAGTATGATATTATGAGAACGAGACTCGCAAGTAGGAAATCCACATTCATACTTGTCATTGGATGTTTCTATTTGTGGACATGTGTTGTGATAAGTACATAGCAGTTCTCTGTTGTGATAAGAACCCGGAAGTGCTATGACAGTATTCTTGAATATATGTTCTATAGCCAAATAATATCATTTAAAGGACACAAATGATATAGGCTATCAGGGTTAGAGACTCATAGGACTTTAAGATACATTCTCATGGTGTACTCCCTTGGTAATATTTAGTATGATATTATGAGAACGAGACTCGCAAGTAGAAAATCCACATTCATACTTGTCATTGGATGTTTCTATTTGTGGACATGTGTTGTGATAAGTACATAGCAGTTCTCTGTTGTGATAAGAACCCGGAAGTGCTATGACAGTATTCTTGAATATATGTTCTATAGCCAAATAATATCATTTAAAGGACACAAATGATATAGGCTATCAGGGTTAGAGACTCATAGGACTTTAAGATACATTCTCATGGTGTACTCCCTTGGTAATATTTAGTATGATATTATGAGAACGAGACTCACTGGTAGGAAATCCACATTCATACTTTTCATTGGATGTTTCTATTTGTGGACATGTGTTGTGATAAGTACATAGCAGTTCTCTGTTGTGATAAGAACCCGGAAGTGCTATGACAGTATTCTTGAATATATGTTCTATAGCCAAATAATATCATTTAAAGGACACAAATGATATAGGCTATCAGGGTTAGAGACTCATAGGACTTTAAGATACATTCTCATGGTGTACTCCCTTGGTAATATTTAGTATGATATTATGAGAACGAGACTCGCTAGTAGGAAATCCACATTCATACTTGTCATTGGATGTTTCTATTTGTGGACATGTGTTGTGATAAGTACATAGCAGTTCTCTGTTGTGATAAGAACCCGGAAGTGCTATGACAGTATTCTTGAATATATGTTCTATAGCCAAATAATATCATTTAAAGGACACAAATGATATAGGCTATCAGGGTTAGAGACACGTAGTACTTTAAGATACATTCTCATGGTGTACTCCCTTGGTAATATTTAGTATGATATTATGAGAACGAGACTCGCTAGTAGGAAATCCACATTCATACTTGTCATTGGATGTTTCTATTTGTGGACATGTGTATTGGTACTTAGACTTTAAGATTATTATTAATGAGTATTGTGAGTTGTGCACTTAGATGTATTGACAAAGACCCTGACGATAGATGTTCACAGTGAGGTAGGATACATTGGATGCATCACGAGTAATATTGTATTAATAAATAATGCGAGAAAGGATTTATCTCTTCTATTATTTAATGAAAGTTAATATCTTAGAACCTTTTATGAAAATGATACAACCTAAATAAATCCATGGTCATGGTGATCAATAGGTAAGTTCTATTTTTGAAAAGTAAAAGAAAGAGATAATCAAGCACATAGGTTGGTGGCACTGGCATGAAACCTGCTCGATTTGAGATATTGTGATAAAGGGATTATATTACATGGTAAGTATTTGTATGAGGTGGAATGTCATTGCAGCATTAAGTTCTTTCTTTGTGGGATAATTGGCATGTTGCTAGACACTATCCTTGGATTTAGGCTACTTCCTCCAATGTCATTGAGAAAGTGGCCTAGAGGGTCACACATTATGTGTATCCAGAATCCTAGTTAAATAAATATTATTCCTATGTGTGGTTTAATAATTATTCATGTATGCTTGATCGCATATAAATATTTATATTCTGTTTAGTAAATATAATATTTTATTTATTTATTGGAGAATAATGTTGTGGTATTTATTTAATAACTAAATAGACATTATTCAAGAAGCAATAAATATTAGAGGAATGGTGGACCAAGTTTAATGGTCGGGTGAGAAATGATGATATTTAATATTATTTAATTAAATAAATTTTTTGCCCCACCGTTGGTGGTGGGGTGGTAAGGGTTTTGGGGGTGAGGGGTGTTGGATTGGTGTTGCCTGATCCGGTTGGGTCGAATGCTTATGGCCCACAACTGTCGCAGGTCGAGCTCCACGATGAGCTCGTTGGGGGTTGCAGGGGGCAATGCGCCCCTGCTCCGGGGGTCCGGGGGCCTTCGGCCCCCGGGCCAAATTTTTGGGACTGTAGCAATGCTGACCACTGTAGCGGAGCTGACCGACAGGCACTGTAGCAGTGCGGACTTCGGGGTCAACTTTACTGTAGCGCTTTTGACAAAACTAACCACCATTCACTGTAGCAATGCGGACCACTTTTTCGAACAGTGATCGTCTTCTCCATTATTTTATAGCCCATTTTCGGGCTAGGGTTTTTACTGAAAACTCTCTGTAATTTCGTGCTCCCGAATCATAGTGAAATTCTGCCTCTCCTGTGGACGTAGGGATTTTTCCCGAACCACGTAAATCATTGTGTCCCTTGCTTTCTTTCTTTTCGTTTTTTTTTCTCGTTTCTGTCGTTGTGTCTCCCAGCGATTCCGCAACAAGGGGCAAGTCATGGGGTCAAGTCTCCGGGCTTGCGATTTAATGTAATTTTCTTCCTTGCGTGTGTACCGCTTTCGCGGTTGTACCCAATTTTTAATTAAATAATATTTAATTATAATTTACAAGATAAGCATGTGTCAAGAAATAATAATATTACTATTATTATTTGACATGGGGTTTTTCAAAGATTAAATAATAATAAAGGAACTTGTAAAATTACTTTATTTTAACCCTAGAAATATAAATACTCAATTATATTATTTTCTCATAAGCCTATTCGTTTGTGCCCAATGATTCAAGGAGAATCCTCTCAAGCTTAGAGAGCTCCCTTCTCTAAGAACACTCCCAAGATCAGAGAGTAATCCTCCTCCATCAGATCAAGGAGAATGCTTTGGAAGTGATTCTCGAGGAAATCAAGGCAGATAACACAAGCGCAAAGATCTTCTGTGCTAGCACCCAGAGACTCCTTCAATGATGTTTGGAGATTCCTGGAACATGTGTGGATGACCTCTAGAGAAAATCTAAACTTGGTTTCTACAATGTAACGACGGTGCACCGCAGATATATCGTCAGACACATCATCAAAGAATGAATTCCTTAGAGATAATTATTTATTTAATTAAATTAATTATAAATAATATATGTTGATCCATATCTCTCAATTCTAGCACAATTCTTCCTTTTCTATTTCTTTGACTCAATTCCATGGATCATAGTGTTCATCGTCATTTAGATCTCAGATTGATCATTGATTATGGAAAAAATTAAAGTTTGGCACTACCCATCGCACGCTTTTGCTATGCTCGGAACCTACAGTTGTGGCATCACAAACTTGGGAATCGTAGGAAGAAAATTATGGACAAATTTTATAAAGTTAATGTTGTAAGAAATCTGACAACATTGAGAAGAAGAGAATATGATGTTTGTATAACTTGTCAGAAAGGAAATATGATTAATTAAATTCATAAGAAAGTAGAAATTTAATCTACTAGACCTCTTAAGCTTAATCACTTAAATCTTTTTGGACTGATGAGACGTCAATCACAAAAAGAAGATATGTACTTTATCACTATTATTAATGATTTTACTCAAATGAATAACATCATGTTTATGAAACATAAATTAGAGGTTGTAGAAATGCTCAGATCTTTCGTAAGAGATGTTGAGAGGGAAATGGGGGGTTTATATAAATTGTTGCAAACTGATAATTCTACATAATTCACACGCAATGATTTTAAATCTTATCTAAAGAATCATGGAATCAAACATCAATACACTGCTCTATACACCCCTGAAAAGAATGGAGTTATAGAAAGGAAAAAATAGAACTTTGGAGGAAATGGAAGAATCGTGTTGGTATAGTACAAACTTTCAAAGTTATACGGGAGAGAACCCATTAACAATGTTGTACATGTGAAAAATAGAAGATTATTAAGGCTGGAATCAAACAAGACTTCCTATGAAATGTGGTATAACAAAAAACCTTTATTAAAATATTTCAATCCCTTTAGAAGTCCCTCTTTACTAAAAATCAAAAAACCAAATCTTGGTAAATTTGATAAAAAAAGTCAAGGAAGGAACTTTCATGGGATATTCACCCAACAAAAGATGTTAAAAAGGTTGGAACAAACATCTTCCAAAGTATGTGGATTCCTATGATGTGAATTTTATTGAAAATTGAAATTCCTTAACAAAGGATGTTGAAAATATTGAGGAAAACAAACTGGAGATTTCTAATAAAAAGTGAAAGTGATCCAAAATAGATATATCAAGACCTAAAGGAATTGTGTGATGAAGAAAGTGAAGATAAAAGAGAAACTTTGAAATTTACTACCCTACTGAAATAGGTTTAAACTGAAAATATACTTGGAAATTAGAAAGCTCGGATTCAGACAAGAAGAAGGTTGAGATTAGAAAATCGGACATCACTCATTTCACAGATTGAACCAAAGTTAGTTTTAGAATCAATAAAACACAATGAATGGGTGAATGAAATGAATGTAGAGTTAGATCAAATTGGGAAAAATGAAACTTATGAACTTTTTTCACATCCAATAGATACAAATGTTATTAGAGAAAAATTGGTATACAAAAACAAGTTGAATGAACATGAAGAAGTTTCAAGAAACAAAGACAGACTTGTTTGTAAATATTATGCAAATGTGGAAGGTATGGACTTTGAAGAAACTTTTTACCTAGTTTCAAGATTAAAAATCATCAGAATGTTCTTAGCAGTGGTTGCACATCAATGTTATAAAGTTTATCATATGGATATAAAGTAAAATTTCTAAAATGGGGATATTGAGGAAGAATTGTAAAATTGAGAAACCTTGTGGTTTTCTACATGATAATAATGAAAGCAAGATTTTTAAATTGAGTAAAGATCTATATGTGTAAAAACAAGATCTACATGCTTGGTACTCCAAACTTGATATTTTTCTGAAATAGTTGAATTTTTTTAAAGAAAATGTTGATAAAAACTTGTATGTGAAAGAAGTGGATTCATGCACCCTAATTGTAATTGTTTACGTAGATGATATAATATTTACCGGGGATAGAAAAAATGTTTTGTAAAGAATTTTCTGAAGAAATAAAGAAGAATTTTGAGATGTCGGTGTTAGGAGAATTAACTTTCTTACTGGGTTTACAAGTTCAAAAAAATGAAAAATACATTTTCCTATCTCAAGAAAAGTATGCCAGAGAGTTGTTACAAAATTTTGGCATGACATATTCTAAATAATTTTCTACTCAGATTTCAGTGAGCACAAATTTTGAGTAAATATAAAACTGAAAAAAATTGTAAATCCAAAAAATTTCTGAAAGCTGATAGAAATTTTTTTTACCTTATAACCTCAAGACTTGATATTTTTTATGTTGTTACTTTGTGTGCCTGATATAAAAGTGATCTGAAAGAATATCACTTGTTGGAAACAAAAAAAAAATGTGATATGTCAAAGTTACATATTCCTATGGGCTGTTGTATAAAAGAAGTTATGATATGAAATTTCTTGGTTATACAGATGCTGATTGGGCTGGAGATTGCAATGATAGAAAATCAACTTCAAGAGGAACATTTTTCTCGAGAGAATGTTCCATGAGCTGGCATAGTAAGAAACAAGGTTCGGTGTCTTTGAGCATAGCATAATTAGAATATATTCCTGCCACCAAGGCTTATACACAAATTATTTGGATTAAAGTACAACTAGAAGATCTGAAAGTGAAAGTTTCCACACTATTGAAGATTCTTTGAGATAATCAAAGTGTTATTGATCTTTCCAAAAAAATTACAACATTCAATATCGAAGCACATTTATATTAAGTATCATTTCATTAAAGAGAAATTTTCTTATGGAGATGTGAAACCAGAGTATATTTCTAAAAAATATCAAATTGCTGATGTTTTCATAAAATCTCTACCAAGGAAGTGATTTGAATAATTGAGGATGCAACTTCATCTTCATCCTCCACCAAATACTTCCTAAAACATCTTAAGGAATTCCCCCACTGTACTTTGGATTATGTTGAGAAAAGGGGAGAGAAATTAGACAACTTTTTATGAAATTTTTACAGTTCTTTCTATAATGAATTTTAAGCTATGGTTATCATAAAATGGGGGAGAGAATAAAAAGGGAGAGTGAAAATTTTTATTTTAAACAAATAGATAAGAAAAAAGTGAAGGGAATTTATCTTAACATGGCCACAAATTATCTTGTCAATGAGGGATGTTATTTCTTCAAAAACATTACTTTATATAGTAGTGTGGTGTAAGGACACTCTTTTAATAAATGATGTGTTTTGGTAAAAGTTGAAAAATTTGAGCGGTTATGAAAATGAGTTGTGAAAAGGTCCAAGTGATGAAAAATGATGAGTATTGAAAGTTGTTAATGAATGTTATCAACAAATAAAAGGATGATATTGGAGATCCTTTATGATGTTTTTAAAAAAAATGTATTTTTTTACAACTAACTTTTATTAAAGAATTTTTCTGTAAAATAGGTGAAGTTTTTGGAATTCAAGACAGAAAGTTTTGTGAAAAGTTGTTAAAGAAGAAGAAAATGAGAAAGTTGGGAAGTTAGAAGGTTCTTAACTTTCTAACCATGATTCAGAAGATTCTATGTAGATTTCAATGATCATAAAAAATGAAAAATATCATGATATAAGATTTTATTGAAAATAGAAAGTTGAAGTTTTATAGGCAATGATTTACGGATATAGTTTTTCAAACATATTTTTCAGACAAAGTTTTTGTAAGAAGATATAGAATTGAAAAGTTTCTGAATGTATGGACTAAATCTAATGTTTTTGAAATTGAAGAGATGTAAAAATTTACATTGGATAAACCTGGCCTAACAAACCTTCTAGACAGATGGTTCAGATGAATATTTTGTTAGAAAGTTTGGTTTTGCAGTTTCTGGGTTTGTACAAAGATGAAGATCTTTAGATGAAGAAAGTTAGAAAGTCTGGAAGTTAAGAAATTTGATAAGATGAAGATAGTTAGAAAGTCTAGAAGTTAATAAAGTTATTGAGATGAAGAAATTTAGAATGCATGGAAGTTAAAAAATTTGTTGAGATGAAAAAAGTTAGAAAGTCTGGGAGTTAAGAAAGTTGTTGAGATGAAGAAAGTCAGGAAGTTATAAAGTTTACTTAGTTAATAAACTTTATTACTAAAGTTAGAGGAAACTATGTTATTATTTTAAGTTCCTAAAACATCATGAATAAGTCATGATACGATCTGAATTTAGTAGAAGAAAAGTGAAGTGAAAATTTATAGAGTTTCCAAAGTTCAAGTTTCTGGATGACCTTTTTGTTAGAAAGTTTTTACTTTATCA
Organism: Viscum album; assembly: GCA_963277665.1. NCBI lineage: Eukaryota > Viridiplantae > Streptophyta > Magnoliopsida > Santalales > Viscaceae > Viscum > Viscum album. The sequence continues at coordinate 204,939,664 of OY728121.1, forward strand.
CCGGATGATTAGTGAATCAAACATAAATTTTCTAGAAAAACATTCTAAACAATGGGTTTTAAGAAAGTCCTACATTTCAAATTTTACAAAGTGCATATTGAATGGACTTTTGAAATCGAATGAACATTTCTAATCAGAAGGAATTTTGTAATCAGACGAACCTTTTTCCAATGGATGAACAATATGATCGGATAGATAATGTTTTCCAAATGTACAAAGTTGCAGTTTTCTATATATAAAAAGTTGAAGTTTCATGAAATTACAAAGTTGAAGTTTGTACAGTGTTACAAAGTTTTATTTTCAAGAAATTACAAAGTTGAAGTTTGTAAAAAGTTACAAAGTTGAAGTTTCATTAAGTTAAAAAGTTGAAGTGTATATAGAGTTACAAAGTTGAAGTTTCAAGTTGTACAAAGTTGATGTTAAAACTAGTTATGAGTTTCTTAAACATCGAGTTTAAGGAAATTCAATGAAAGTTGTAAACATCAGAGAATTCAAGAAGATTCATGAATCTTCTATAAGAGTTGAGAAGCATCCCATAAAAATTCAAATGAGAATTAAATTCATATTTATTAATTTTAGTGAGTGAGAAAACGAAATTAGTTTCCCACCTTTTCTTTTTCTGGAGCACCTATAAATAGGAGTGTAAGAGTACATCATACTTAACACGGTTCATATGTGTGAAAAGTTGAAGTGTGAAAGATTTTGTGTCAAAGTGAGTTTCCAACTAAAGTTGAGTTTCATTTTGAAGAATAGTTTCAGATAGAGTGTTTTGATCATAAGAATCGAACAAAGGTTAGTTTAGTTACCGGATAGAGTACAACTGTAACAACTTGAGATTCACACTCCCAGATCTGGTGCTAAAAACATAGACTCTGTATTTCTAAATTTGATATTGATAATCATGACCCAATTTCAAATATTCAAAACATACAAAATCAAAGGAAATGTTAGATCACTTTCATACTAGAGGTCATTTTAGGTTTAGAGTTGTAGAGAATTAGGAAAAACTTTTACTTATCTTAGAAAATTAAACAACGGGTTCATAAAAATCTATATAATCTCTCAAAATTTCTTCATTTATAGAACCCTTCTTAGAGATATCCTACTTAAAACCTTTCTTCGTAACCTAGGGAAAATGAAACATAAGAAAGGATTAGGTCAAATTATTAGTAAGGGTAATCAAGGGAGATATTAATGATTACATAAGCATAACATGAGCATAAGGGAATAAGAACATGAACATAGCATTTGAAAATTATACCATGTATATCATATATCATAATCTTGAGTAATGGAATAAATCATGGTGGTTCATAAGACATGAATCATGAAGGATTCAAAAAAAAAGATCCATGAGAGAATATCATTGGCATAAGTCATGGAATCGTGGCATACAAATAAACTTATAACTTTATGAACATGTATAATTAGAAGCAGGTTCACTCATTAAGTTAAAGACATGAAATTATGCCCTCAGAAAAACTTATGGACATGAAACTAGATCCATGCATAATCTCATGGACATGAAAGCCAAGTCCACACATAAACTTATGGACATGAAATCCAGGTCCGCACATAAGCTTGTGGACATGAAATCTAGGTTCACACATAAAATTGTGAACATGAAATTAAGTTCACACATAACATCTTTACCTCATGAGTTATCTATATTTACCCAATGCATTGGAGGGAGATATAAGTCTCACCCTTCACATAAAGAAAATCATACATGTGTGTTCCACTTGATCATAAAACATTCATTATCTTAGAACTCATGAAAATAAATGAATTTCATCAATGTATAACCAGTGAAAAAGAGAACGAGTTTCATCAACATCTTATCATCGTAAACATAAACCATCCAGAAAAAAAAATAAGAATGGTATCTCTGGATCATATCCCCAGTAAAACTGATGTATCATCAAATTATGTCATCTTAGATGGGAAAATTATTTTGAAAGATCACTTAGAATAATTCTTGAGGTAAATAAATTTTCCATTTTAAAATCAATTCTCTTTTTAAAAAGTTGTGCACTTATAAATGAAAAATATTTCTTTGAAAATAAACTTCTAAATGAAGCTTCAAATTATTAAGGCATCATGATGGTGGAAAATTCCTCTCATGCCATATAAGTTATAAAAAACATTCATTTCACACATTTGCAAGAAAATTAAAAAAACACATCATTCAGAAAAAAAGACAATAAGATTTCTTTTAAAACATTTTGTAAAAATTAAAACATTGGTAAAATTATTTTAAATAATTATAGGAGAATAGTAAAAAAACTATTTAAAAACAATTTTATAAAACATGGACATGGAAGAGAAATATTCCCCAGTTGAGACTTAAACATAAACAATCCTGAATAATAATGAGATTGTGAAATAAACTCTTACCACTATTGTATCATTTGAATCATAAGCCCCATAAAAGAAAGAACATTAGATGGATATGTATATACCATAATTTTCATGATAAGAATCATAAAAGACATTCATTAGTATTATATACACCACACAAAATAAACATGTAGTGTATAAGGCATGAGTCCCCACATAAATAAAAGTGAGACAAAAATCTCTTACCCTGAGTCTAACTTGTCATGTATGTTCTTTGTCTTCCTGAATAATAAACATAGGTTAATTATTTATTTCTTAAGAACATTTTTCAAGTTTATTATTTATTTTATCTCACTTATTAACATGTTAAAATAATTATTTATCATTTATGTTCATGTCGGATGTTTTAATGATATTTGGCACATAAGTCCAAAGTGACTTTAGTAGGTTGGCTATGGTCAATGAGGTCATTATTTAATCATCTCCAGAATAATAATAATAATATAATTATAATTTTTATACATCAATAATACTTTTAAATCCATCCATTAAATATGGTTATGAAAAATTAATTACATTACAATTATAGAGACGGTGGGTCGTACGTACGCATGAGTAACATTTCCATTTTTCAACGATCATTACGGAAAAAAGGTAAATATTATTTTATCTTTCCAAAATTATAAAAATATCATATATATCATATCACTTATTTAAATATACTTATATATATGATCCATGTGATATGGTGATGAAAAATGAATCTCATCGCTTCATGGAGGTGGTAGTCCACCCGTACACATGAACGACGTTATCATTTTTCTTTACATGGAAATGTGAGATGGAAAATGATATATTATCTTTAAAAATGATAAATATTTCATGAATATCATAGATAAAAATTAATTCTATCATTATAACTAGTCTTGAGAGATGGTGATTGAAAACAAATTACATCGGTCCACGAGGCGGTAGTCCGTTGTACACATGAATGATGGTTTGTTTCACATTTGATGGAAGAGGAGATGGATATAGGTTGTGATATTAACATAAGAACATGTAAGTATATTTAGGATACTGGTTTTGTCATTTTATCGTGATTGAAGAAGATTTGAAGGAGGTGGAAAGAAGAAACAAAATTAAAACAAGCGGGTAAAAATTATACCTCTTCTTTGGAAAACCTCTTTTGATTAACACCTTAACCCTTCTAAGATCAGTGTTCTACCTAAACTAAGGACTCTAAAATGAGGGGATAGATTATAAGAAGGTATTTGGGCACGTCTTGGCCAAAAAAATGATTTTTGAAGTGTGTGGTAATGAGAAGAAGAGGTGCACTTTTATAAGAGGGGTGGAGCACTCTTGGAATTTCTCAAAATATTAAATTAATATAAATTAATTTTTAATTTTAAATGGATCCAAACTCATTTATTTCGAATACAGGATGAGTATGGGTTGAAATCCTCTCATCCAATAATTTTTGGACAATTTTTTTGTCACATTTTCACCCTTATAATTTGGTTTTAATCCCTCATTAACCCTTTTTAAACATAATGTGACAACAATGATTTTTACTCTTTGAGGGCCAATATAATTACTATAAATGGAAAAAAAAGGCTCATAAATGGATCGTGGTTGATATTTTAATCCTTATCCTAATCAATTGGCCAAATTTATGATTTTTAGGAATTTTATATCATTTAATAAAATATTATTTATTATATAATATCAATAATGTCAATTTTTAGAACTATTCATTACTTTGACTTTAATAATATCATGAAAACATCTAAAATTCAAAAAAAATTATATCTCTAACATGTCATGGTCATCTAGAAATTTTTTTATCACATTATTTATCACAAATTTTATTTATTTTAATATTTTTAATATATTTTATTTTATTTTTCCATTAATTAATTAATTAATGCATCAACGTTGTACAAACATTTGAGATAATTATTTATTCACTAAAAATTAAAAATAAATTACCATGATGAAGATAAATATTTTATCTTTTAAAATACTATTTATATCTGAACTTTTTCTCTATATAACACCAAATTAAAAATATTGCACTTATTAAAAATAAGAGTGACATGTTTGACATTTCTTTAAATAAAATACTATAAAGGACATAATCGCATCCAAGTGGACCTAAAAGGTCATAAATTTGACTCTTGGATAATTATGGTCGATATATACTCATCCAATAAGATTTAGGTAAGTGTTTGGGTCATTTCATAGTTCTTATCATTTTATTTTTAACCTTTAATTACCAGATTTACCCTTTACTGTGGTAACAAAAATTACTAAGTTCGTTATTCATATTGTCCTAAAATAAAAGGCAACTATTTAATAAATTTGGACCTCCTGATTACAAATATGAAATTTGTTTTTTAAAATTCAAGTCACTAAAGTTACTGAATTTAATTTAAAATTAAATCGGTAAAACGCAACGATAAATAGTTTTTCGTAAAAAAGTCCTTTTAAAATATAAAATGTTATTATACTAAATTCAAGTATAAAATTCATTTAAAAACCATAATTGGGTTATTTTAAATCAAAATGAACCAATTAAAATTTAAAAATAATCCAAAACATAATTTGACCTTGTTAATATTTTAAAATAAAATATTGTTTTCAATAAAAATGAGTATTTTTTACTATTCATTGAAAAATCAATATTTTTTAGAAAATTCCCAAAACTTAATCCGAATATAATGTTGAATTCAAAAATAAAATTCAATTTGTAAAATAAATTTTATAAAACTAAAAATTAATTATAATATTCACTCATTAAAATCAAGAAAAACCATTTTTGAAGAAAATGTATTTTTATAAAATAAAACGACTACTAAAAATTTGAGTGCTTATTTAAAATGAATTAATTAATATATTAGTAATGAGTATGACTATTATATATTTCATAATGCTATTGATATTATTCATTTCATCCTATTTAACGACTAGGTTATAATGATCAAATTTAAATAATAATATTTTGTTGTTTTTTAAACTCAGTGTTGTGTATCTTGTATGTTATAGACTTTCATTTTTAAAATCTTGAGATATTACAACGACATATAGAGTTTCCATGAAAAAAGTTTGTGAGGCAGTGAGTTTTTGTTAAATCAAATATAACAAAAGTTTATATCAAGCATAGTTTTAGAAAAGGTGCATCGGATGGAGATTATCGGACGTAGGCACACCGGATGGAGAAATCAGATAGAGTAATCAAGCGGACTTTCTGGAAGAACTTTCCTAAAGAAGAATTCAAAAAGTTACATTTTTTTGTGGCTTGAGTTTTGTAAGCAAAATTTTTAAACTGATGGGATTCAGTATAATCATACATATTGGGAGATAAAAGGAGATCAGTAAGAGTTGGCTCAAAAGTTGTATTCACTTATTTCTAATAGCGAATTTTCATAGACCCGCAGGAGTGTCCATGGAAAGGATGTAGGTTCTCACACAGATCCCGAACCATGTAAATCTTGTGTTCTTTGCTTACTTTCTTACTTTTTTATGAATGTGAGTTTACTAAAATGTGATAAGGAAAAAACTCTAACAAGTTGTAGGGGTTTTGTTTCTTAAAGTTGTAAATTTGTAAAAAGATAACAACTGATTCACCCCCCCCCCTCTTAGTTTTTTATGATCCTCATGAACTTCACATAGTTTTGAAAAAGCAAGAGTTTCACAAAAGTTAAAAGTATCGTGAAAGTGGAAGTTATGCGAACAAAAGTTGATGAACATCAGTTTCGTGTGAATAGTGAATTCAAGGAGTATCAAATTAGGAATATGATGCAAGAAGAGTCTCTTGTTAATAAATGACAAAGCCTTATGTTTCTAATCTTTTTAAGAGACTAATAAGTCTATAAATTGTGGAAGTTCTTTCACCAAAGTAGTGCATGGGAGTGAAGAAGAGGCAGTGTGTCTTCGGTGAGGAGTGACCAAACCCTAAACCTTGTAAAGGAATTGCGCCTAGAACAAAGTGACCATGGACAAATCATTTATAATCCCCCAAACTAGTTAAGCTTGGTGGATTCTGGTACGACCAACACAATGTCGACGCATCCTCCTTAGACTAGCCATTTGTGGTGAACCAAGTAAAAAACTCTGTCTCTTGAATGTTTTACTTTACATCATATTTGATTATCACTCCGAGAGGTCAAGAGGAAGGAGTAATCAAGTGACAGGTTGAACATAGTTCCTGGCAATGTGGGCACAGGATCCTACAATGTCGACGCGTCCTCCTTAGACTAGCCATTTGTGGTGAACCAAGTAAAAAACTCTGTCTCTTGGATGTTTTACTTTACATCATATTTGATTATCACTCCGAGAGGTCAAGAGGAGGAGTAATCAAGTGACAGGTTGAACATAGTTCCTGGCAATGTGGGCACAGGATCCTAAAAGAAAGTTAACTAGACTACAGAGAAATTTTTATATTTATCTATCACCCTGATTCACCCCACCCCAAGGGTGTATCTGGTTCCAACAAGGTGATTGAAGGAGTTATGCCCCAAATCCTTATATCACAGTGTATAATATTGGCATGTCGTATGGTATGACATGAATTATTCTTGGGAATATCATTTTATAAATTGTATAGATATCATATTAATTTTGTTTGGTCTGAGTCATATTGTATGACATTGGCTGCACGTTATGGTTCATCAGGTAGCTGATTGATAATTGTAATCATGTGAGAAGATCTTCCATGTAATCTATCATTAAACAAATCATTTCATAATATGAAACTTTATCACAGTTGATGATCGAAGGTCACGTAGAGTGTTTGACCATTTCCATTAACTTGTAAGTTTAATAATGTATGAGTTAATGCATGTATAACTCAGGAGTGTCTTAAGGGGATATAAAAGGAGAAGATCGCAATGAGATGATATCATCTGAACTCGCCTGATTCTTCCAACTTCTCTCTTCCTTATTCTCCCTTAGCCATCCTAAGATATTAGTGTATCATGGGAGATTCTAGGGTCTTTCCCATGTAAAGGGTGATTTAACATCAACTTGTGGATACACCATGAAGGAGGGAGTCATTTGTTTTCCAATTGATGATCTTTATCGAGCATTATGAAGGGAATGGAATTGGATATTTAGTGAAAGGTGCATGATGTACTTCATTTATTTATGCATGGTTTTGGGTTTCATACATGGTAGGTCTTGAGTTCTTGGGTTCCCTATTGTTTCCACAGTATTGATTAAGTGTTAATAGATCCATAAAACCCCTTCACATGGGATATATTATTTAAGAATATTTTCATGGCATCTCTGGGTTTTCATTATTATAGGGAACTTTTATAACCCTTCACTAAAAAAATACTCCATAGACATTATCATATTAATGTTACATAGAATAATAATCACTACATGATAAGAATAGATATGTTCTGCTAATTGAATGTAAAAAATCAGTTGGTTTTAGGGAACCAACTATAACATTCTCCCACTTACACTAGATCCAACTTATTACAATTTTCATCTTGCTAGCTCACACATGAAATTCATGCTTCTATTGAGGTATGGATTAATAGATGTGATTGTCGCATTTAACTTTGTGGATATATTTCTAATTATGAATTCATCTCCTTGAAAAAAATAGAGATTATATTTCCAATATATATATATATATATATATCATTTCTTAAGTCTCATCAGAAGTTATGATATATATTGATTTTTTGAGATTTAGTTACCATGAGTTACTTTGAGCTTCTCCTACTCATTAAACTATAATTATCTTAACTATGGTATCAGATTAAACTTATTATTATATAAACCAATTTTGTATCCCCCCATAACCAGTTTCCTATACCTTCCATATAGGAGGAACATATTCTCTATATAACTCTTTTCCTTTAGTACAGTTTTAACTGCTTCTCAATATAGTTATCCTATACTAACTGGTATACAATATGAAACAAATTATAGATTGAATCGTCAAAGCGATGGGAAATATACTCATTCTTTATTTTAGGTGACATATCCAACAATCTACTCTTGATTTCTCTATCTTGTATCTTTCAATACTTTTTCAATGTTTCTACTTTAACTTAGTTCAAATTATCTATTGGGTCAATATCTTTAGAACTTGTTACTTAAAATATAAGCTAATTTATCTAAATGTTTCATATAGAAAAATTCATTTAACTAAATCTTAATTGGCTATGAGACTAGTATCTAGTTTCCATTAATAATATGTCCTTTATATATATTACTAAGAAAACTCTAGAACATCCAATAACTTTCTATAGATGCATATATTTTCTTCATTATAGTAGGATAAGAGTTCATTATCTTTAATGAATAACATGTCACCATACTCAATGATAAAAAAACATATCCCTTTAGATCTCTAACTTACTTTGTTAAGGAACACAATTTGTTGTGTCTCTCAAAAAGCTCCCCCCATTGTGTCATATGGAATTTTTTTTCTTTTCCAACTCTTGTGTATCTTGAAACATAAATTCACTGGTGTCTTATCTTTCTTCCAATATCTATTTTAGAGACATGATCCCATCCTAGATATGAAATTTCATCACTATGGTCATTTAATGACACACTTTATGTCTTTTGATGCATGTTTATTTCTATAAATATCATTAACAATCATTTTGCATCACTATACATATATATACGATTTCCAGATATATTTTTACTTGATAACTCATGTGAGATTTTATTTACCTATAATACCTCAAATTTTGGGTATTCTTTTATTTATTTATTTAATATTATTTGTGGGTTTAATAATAATAATTTAATAAATGATGGAAAATAATGGTGATGAAAAAATGATGATAAAAAATAATAAAAATATAATAATGATGGAAATAAATAATAATGAGAATATAACAATACTAAAAAGAAAAAAAACAGAGGGGTTTCCCCCACCTCCCATATCGCATCGACCCCCCCCCCCCGTGTTAGATCCCCCTTGTAGACTCCTCTCCCTTCACTGTTTCTTCTAGATTTTCTTATGATTCACCGTCGGTTATCTCAATAAGGCCTCCTCTCCTCTCCTTTCCCTTTTCCCCTTCATTTTCCCCCCTTGGTCGTGCACCCTCCTTGGCCAAACCCTAGGGGTTTTTGTTAGACCAGTTCCCTATGATTCCTTCATTGTTAGGGCATGCAATGAGTTCATCAGGTCATTTTATTCCATGTTTAGGGATCTTCCATCGAAGGCAACACGTTCTGGATTGATCGTTGTTGATTTGAGGTAGGATTGATCATAACCTATTCTTTGATGTTAGAATCGTCAATTACTTGTGCATCTAAGATTATGTTTTGGACTTCTAATTATAGCATTGAATATATTTTATTGAATTTATGAAGTTTAAATTAGTTTTTCTCTTTATTTCCATTAGAAGCGAAGGGTTTTCATGTTTTAATAAAAGGTTCAAACATCATTCATGAGTTTCACACACCGGTAATCTGTTTAATTGCCCGGTTAGCCTATAAAAAATTAATGGAAGTTGTAAATGGTGTATTTGGATTTACATCTGGATTTTTAAAGGATTTCTTGGAATTTAAAGGGGTTTTCTTGTATGAAAACATGATGTTTGAGCATTTCAAGGAACTTTAATTTTTGAGATGAACTTTTAAAAGCAGTTTTGAAGGTGGTAACCTTTTTCCATGTTTTATTTTAAAAGCGTGTTGGAAGGTGAATATAATACACTTATAAATGTATATAGGTATGTATATATGTATGGATGCACACATTAAAAAGAGAATTTGTGAATGTGTGCACAAGGTGATGTTCTTATATATATATATAGAAGTATATATTTATATGTGCATGGTAATGAAGGTGGTTTTGAAATAAAAGTAGTTTTGTCTCTTGAATGAACATTTAAGGGTTTTGATAGTTTGACTTTAAATAATTTAAATGATGTAAATGGCTTTAAAGTGGTACACGAGATGAATTCAGAAAATTGTTGGAAGAGAGTAATGAGAGGTGGTTTTTTCTCTCCTGAGCGGGCAACCTAGGGTTCTGCTGTCGTCGCACCATCGCACGGCCGATAGCTCTTCCAAGGAGATCTCGGTTGGGTTGCTTCCTTCCTTCCTATCCCTCCCCTACTATCTTATCACCTTGACCAAGAATCCACACATCACGACTTTCTTTTCCAGCAAGGTCATAAACACTCCTCGACCGCAATGGCTTCTTTGGTCTGAGATCTGGATATGTTGATGAAAACTTCTTGTTTTCCAGCTGGACATCCTCTTTTCTCGGGTCGCTACTGTGGGTGGAATTCCAAGTCATCTTTGACTGCACTCTTTGCTTGTGTGAGGTCATAGCGGTTCCTAGTTTGTGTGCATGAAGTTCATCGACGACCCTCAATGAATAGTCGGTCTTGATTTTGGGTCTTCAGTGTTGTGTGTCCACAACGGCACCTTCACCATCCCTCAGTCCTCTATAACACTGCCTTATGTGACCATGTTAGAGGCCCCCTTGGTTTTTTTGGTAATGGTGGTGTGGCATTACAGATCTACTCCTTGGCCAACCGGTCTGCTCTTTTGGATTTGTCTATCTGTTCCTTCAGCGTTGTGTGTTGACATCGGATGATGGGTCATCATTGTTTCATTGGTTTTTTGATTTTTTTTTTCCCACTCAATTCCAAGCTCGTACAGTGTTCATGGTGGTCCCTATAGTGATAGTTTTGTGGTGTGTCCAACTATGGGTGTCAGTACGTGCTGTTGAAGCGAGGCTCCAGATGCACAAAGACCGCAGCACACAGTTGTGTACACAGGCATGCATGGACTCCCTCGTAGTTTCCTTGGTAGGCGGTGGGCTCTTTACCTCACACATCAGGTCGAGGCACACATGCTAGTGAGGAATAGAAGGGGCTCTGGATGTAAGTTGATAGTTACACATAGATGCACTCGTAGGTGCATACAAGCAAACTCATTTCATCCTTGGCGGTGTTTCCCTCTCTTTTGCAGGGATAGGGTCGATCAGGCCTGGGCCCCCATCATAATGGGGGACTCATTTGTATTATCTCATGTCAAGGTCCCCACTCAACCTTAAAGTGGTATTTTGAAAAAAAAAATCGAGTTTCCAACCAGCCAATTGGTACAAAATACCAATCCAACCCAAGTTGATTTTTCAAGAAGGATCGATTGATAATTTAAATGTTTTCAACATCGCTTGTGTATGTGAAACACTCTATATCCATCAAATGTTTCTTTTGTATTGATTACCCCTTTGGGGGGCACCGTGACGGTGGCACCGTGTCCCCTCGCTGAGCCTTTCGTTTTTTTTTCAGTACCTGACTTTTTCCGCTCCCGCAACGTAAGTTTCGACGTAAATTAATTCTTTTACTACTTTTAAAACCATTTAAAGCCCATAATTAATTCCTAAAAAATCCCGAGAGACCTCCGTGTGTAACTGCCCAGCCGCGTGGTCAACCCACGACCCCCCGCGCCTTACGCGGTTTCGCGTTCTCACCTAAACCGTCTGCGGCTCTTATAAACTAAGGGTTAGCCGTGGTTTCTCCTTTCCTCGATCGCGGCTTTTCACAAACAGCTTCTCGGGCATCAGGCGCGCCGCATCGTTATCCGTAAAGTTCCGCGCCCAGCCTAAGCGTCGATCGTCGATCAGCAAGTAGGGAAATTCTCCTTCGCCTCTCTCTCTCTTTTGTGTATCATGCGGGGTGGGCGTGCTTCTGTTCTGTAGAATTGGATAAACCAGACCTAAATGAAGATAATGAACTGGATTCTATAAAGAAAGAAGGGGGCTGTGATCGTTGATGTTGTTTTATTTTATGATCATCTTGTTGAGTTGTGCTGGCTTATGCCTTCTAAAAATCGAGCTCGTTGGTGGCCGTTGTTTGTACACTAATGAACCCCTGCTGATGTTTTAAATGGCTTGTTTGTGGTTGTAAACTCCTGCTGTGAAAAGTAAATTGGTTAATCACGTATATCCGGCCAAATAAATTGAGGCACCAGGATCAATCCTTCTGTGATAACCCCGGTTAAAACACACGAAAATTGAAATCATGGAGTGTGTTAAACCGTTTAAATCTGAAAATACCGGCATGGCCCTGCCTTGTGTTGGTGGTGGTAGTTTGGTTGTTTTCTTTTACGGGCCGATTGCTGGAGATGTGGGATGGGATCCCCTGTTTTTATACCCTCGGTGGTTATGAAATTGGGGATGGGATCCCCTGTTGTTATGGATTCGGTGGTTGTGAGTTTTAAGACCGGGTGGTTACCTTGTTTATATCACGAATTGGGGTGGGATCCTCTGTTGATGAAAAACCTTTTTGGGGAAGGGGACACGGGGCAGCGTCTCGGGGTTGTCTTTGGTTCTAGTACTTCGAGGAATCTCACTTTTTCCTTTGTTGTGACTTTACAAGAGAACCGGGTGTGGATACTTAATTTGACGATTGGCTGGTTTCCTTTCCTTGGTTATGCTTATGGTGCTAGTTGCTCAGTGGTGCTTAAATTTAAACATTATTACTGAACATGAAAACAAGAATGGGACAAATGGGCTTTGTTGGCGAGAGTTGTGACTCGGACTTGAGTGTTGTTGTGATCTGTAGGCTGTCTGAAGAAAAACCTAGCTTGGGTGAGTGCTTGTTACCTATACATATACTTGTAGTTTTGTGTTTCTTATTCGCGCCCCACCTAAGTTGAGCACTTAGTTCCGAACATCCTCATTTCATGGGGGAGGGTGTTTTTCCCAACACTGTTCTTAGTGGCTGGTTATTAGCTCCTTTTCTGCTCCCTTTCCCGGATAGCCCAAGTATCTTCGGGCAGGCTGTGATGGCCTGAGGTCCATTATTAGCCCAAGAACCTTCGGGCGAGGCAGTGTGACGGTTGGCCAGGTGTGTGTGGCAGGTGGTTTCCCAAGTGTCTTCGAGATGAGGCTCATGTGTCTTCGGGCGTGGCAGTGGATTTTCTAGTCCAGGTGTCTTCGGGTGTGGTGGTTGTTGTTCTGGCCTAGCTGTTTGCAGGCGTGGTTACGCGTGACAGTTGTGGCTCAGGTGTGTGCGGGCGGGATTTCGGCAGTGGGACTGCGTGTGGTTGTGGCCCAGGTGTGTGCGGGCGGGTGTGGCAATGGGACCGCGGTGAGAATGGTGGGATTGGTCCGATGCGTAGGATGTCTCAATAACCAGTGGGAAAGTGGCGCGGGGTACCCAAACATCGATGTGCTCTTAATATATATATTACTTGACTTGCGTTATTTGGGGAGTGTGCCTTGGTGAGGCTTGAGTGGATAGTTTACCTTGACAGGTGTTTGGTTTAATCCTTTTTCTCACGGGACTTTAGCACGTTCCCCCACTTGTGCACGAGAGTCTTTGGTTTTCCCTACTAAGTGTACTTGTATGCTCACCCTACGTATATAAAACTGCTTTCAGGTTTCCAGGAGGACTTCGGGAATCACGCAGGACCATACTAGCTCGGACCTTTGGGGCAGTTGCAGTTGTTGCTTTTCCTCTTTGGTACTTACCTTTGTAGTCACCTTTTGTACTTTGTGGCTTTACTTTTGGAACATGCATGTGGGAATGGTTTATTTTTTTGCTTTACTTTTCTTTTACCTTAGTGTTGTTGAGTTTCATCATCTTATCTCTCGATCTTATAAAACAAAAAGGGGTAATGTCTTCCATTTGTGAGAAATTTCTATACCCTTCGTGCTAGTCGCCACTCCGGGGCCTATTGAAGGCGGATCTCGGGGGTCATTATCTCTCCTTCAACTTAAAGAAGGAAGGGCCTGGCAATCTGCTGACCCTTCCCTCCTTTTGGTGAAGGCGGGACGTGACAGAATGGTATCAAAGGCAGAGGTTGAGAGATAGGATGGAGTCTGGAGTTAGGCACAGTAAGGATTGCATGTGATGGTAAGGAAACAGTGTTGGGTGACCTTGGCGCGTGAATTAGGTCAGGGAAGACCGGCTAGGACACGGGATTTTAGGGGCCCCCGTGATCCGATGCAAGGACTCTGGACCTACCGAACGACCAAGTGAGGCCACGCTGATTGCAGGGTAGAGACCCTAGGAAAGGTACATGCATCATAATGACTTGTGTTCTTGTGTTTCTGGGATGTCTTGGGAATTAAGAATAAATTAAAATTTTAAGAAGTTTCGAAGACGATATTCTGCACTACTTGGGCTTTGGCTTTCCTTGTTCACCTTGCAGCTATGGCACCTAGAAGGCGACCACGTGTGGTACAGGCGATCGAGGCCCCGAAGACTACTTTGGCCAATCGGCAGAGAGCTGATCGGGAGGAAGAAGACGACCAGTGGAAGAAGACTATTTGGGCCTTCCAGCGACAGGCCCTCGAGAAGTATGAGGGCAGCACCTCTGACATGAAGACGGAAGGCTGGCTAGAGGAGCTAGTTATAGCTTTCGGCCTGATTCGGGCCCCGACCGAGTACTGGGTTCCTCTGGCCGTCAGCCAGATGCGGGGAGCGGCGCGTCAGTGGTGGACGCTTTACCTGGGGGAGAGGAGAGAGTCTGAGGTGGCTTGGGCGGATTTCGAGAGGGAGTTCCGGGCAGAATTCCTCTCCTCGACGATGAAGGCGGAAAAGAGACAGGAGCGACTCTCCCTCCAGCAGGGGAGTATGTCCGTGAGGGAGCTAGGGATCAAGTTCAAAGACCTCCTACGTTTTGCTTCGGACCTCTTTCCCGACGAGGAGTCTCGGGCAAGACGTTTGGAAGAGGCGCTCCGACCCTCCCTCCAGTATGCTGTTACCCCCTTTACCCTGCCGACGTACTTGGAGGTCCAGAAGAAGGCCGAAGTGGTGGAGAGAATGCACGCTCTAGGAGGTGTGTCACGAGAGGGGATCCAGCTGGGACCATCGAAGGGGAAGGTCGTCAGCACCAGGCCTCCAGCGTCAGGACCCTCCAGGTTCCGACCAGCAGGGAGCAGACCGCAGTAGTTTCAGTTTCGATCCCCCGGCCCTCGCCCTTTTCCTTCGGGCCCGGGACCGCGGTGCTTCATCTGTGGGAGCCCTGGACATCTCCGGAGTCAGTGCCCGGACCGGGTGCAGCACGGCGGTGGTGGACAGCCCCACCACTCGCCCCAGCAGTAGTTTCCAGCAAGACCTTTCCAGCAGCAGGGACAGCGAGCTCCCGCTCCTCCGAGGGCAGACGTAGGAGGAGGAGGCCGACCTCAGGGCGCTCCTCAGGGACCTCGACCGGGGCGTGGTCGGGGAGGTGGCCGACAGCCGAGGGGCAGGGGAGTTGGGCGTGGACAGTTACACGCCGCAGAGGCAGCAGTTCCAGCAGGGCCGGAGGTTGTCCGAGGTACGATCAGTTTGTTTAGCACTCTTGCTTATGCTTTGTTCGATATCGGAGCTTCGCACTCCTTTGTTGCGCCCAGTCTAGCCCGTGCCTTGGGTCTAGATGCCGAGAGACTTCGAGTTCCCCTGGTGTTGAGCACACCAGTCGGAGGTCAGACCAACTTGTTGTTTGTTTGTCGGGAATGTAGACTGATGATAGGGCCACATCAGTCGGTTAGGGATCTTCTTCTACTACAGATTCAGCCATACGATGTCATCCTAGGCATCGATTGGCTATTCTCTGTGTGTGTCGTCATCGACTGTTTCCGAAGAAGGGTGGTGTTCTCGGGCTCGGACGGCCGGTGTGTTACCTTCACCGGCGAGCGGAGCAGTCATAAGGGAAACAGGCGAGAGGAACCCCTCCTCTCCTTGTTGGCCGAGCTGACAGTGGAATCAGTAGATGCTGAAATGGTGGAAGTGCCAGAGATCGTCCGTGAGTTTATGGACGTCTTCCCTGAGGAGGTGACGACTCTACCCCCTCGGTGCGATATCGAGTTTAGGATAGACCTGCAGCCCGGCGCTCGACCGATCTCGATGGCTCCTTACCGAATGGCACCTTCAGAGCTACAGGAGTTGCAGATTCAGATTGACGATCTGATGAAGAGGGGTTATGTTCGCCCGAGTGCGTCATCGTGGGGTGCTCCAATCTTGTTCGCAAAGAAGGCAGATGGTGGTCTCAGGTTGTGCATAGACTACAGGAGGCTGAATCAGGTGACGATCAAGAATCGCTACCCTCTTCCGAGGATAGACGATCTTTTCGACCAACTGAAAGGGGCAGGATGGTTCTCGAAGATCGACCTGCGGTATGGGTACCACCAGCTGAGAGTGAAGGAGGGCGACATCCCGAAGACGGCGTTCAGGTGCAGATATGGACACTTCGAGTTCGTAGTCATGCCCTTCGGTGTTACGAATGCCCTAGCTGTGTTCATGGGGCTTATGAACTCCATCTTCCGGGAGTACTTGGATCGGTTCGTGGTTGTTTTCATCGACGACATCCTGGTCTACTCAAGATCAGAGGAGGACCATGCAGAGCACCTGAGGACAGTTTTGGAGGTCCTCTGACATCATCAGCTCTATGGGAAGTTGTCGAAATGCAAGTTCTGGACATGAGAAGTGCACTTCCTCGGGCACATGGTGTCCGAGCAGGGGGTAGCGGTGGACCCATCAAAAGTTGAGGCGGTTGTTTCTTGGGAAGCACCCAAGAATGTGGAAGAGGTCCGTAGTTTCCTTGGGCTGGCAGGTTACTATCGGAGATTCGTACCCAACTTCTCTCGAGTAGCATCCCCCTTGACAGCCCTTACCAAGAAGGACCAGGTTTTCGGGTGGAGTGAGCAGTGCGAGTCAGCCTTCAATTATCTGAAAGAGTAGTTGGTTAGTGCCCCAATGCTGAGATTACCAGAAGAAGGGGCGGCTTATGAGGTGTTCTGTGATGCTTCAGGACAGAGTCTGGGATGTGTGTTGATGCAGCGACAAGGGGTGATCTCTTATGGGTCCAGGCAGCTACACCCTCATGAGCGTAATTACGCCACCCACGACCTGGAGCTTGTAGTGGTCGTTTTTGCGCTAAGGTTATGGCGGCACTACCTCATCGGGGAACGCTTTGTGGTCTTCACGGATCACAAAAGCTTGAGGTATATCTTCTCCCAGCGGGACTTAAACTTGCGACAGCGGAGATGGGTGGAGTTCCTCCAGGATTACGACTTCGAGATCTCTTATACTGAGGGAAAGGGCAATGTAGTGGTCGATGCCTTGAGTAGGAAGACGCAGAAGGATGCGGTCCGAGAGTCGGTGGACGCCTGGAAGGCGATGGAGGAGTTGGCTGCTTTACGCCTGGATGCGAAGATGGATAGCGGCAGAGGCTGCCTATATCAGATGATAGTGCAGTCATCTCTATTTCAGCAAGTGGAGGAGTCTCAGTAGGGAGACCCGGAGTGCGAAGTGATGCGTGACCGAGTTGACCAGGGCAATGCTCCGGAAGGATGGACAGAGGATGGTCAGAATTGGATGCTTTTCCAGGAAAGGTTGTTTGTTCCAGGAGCGATGAGCGGCAAGGTTCTCAGTGAGTTCCACAACTCACCCATGGCAGTACACCCAGGAGTTTCCAAGATGTACCAGGGACTGAAGAGGCAGTTCTGGTGGCCCGGAGTTAAGCGAGCGGTGGCAGAGTTTGTGGCCAAGTGCTTAGTGTGTCAGCAAGTGAAGGCTGAACACCGAGTTCCAGGCGGCCTACTGCAGTCTCTAGATGTCCCCGAGTGGAAGTGGGACGACATCTCGATGGATTTCGTCACCGGACTACCCAAGGTCCAAGGGGGATACGACGCCATCTGGGTGGTAGTGAACAGGTTGACGAAATCGGCTCACTTTCTGGCGATCAGGGAGTCGAGTAATGTGGATACTTTGACACGAAGGTATGTGGATGAGGTGGTGCGGTTGCATGGAGTTCCGAGGTCTATAGTCTCAGATAGGGATGCACGATTTACCTCGCGAGTCTGGAGAGAATTGCAGCATGCATTTGGCACCCAGTTACGCCTTAGCACTGTTTTCCATCCCCAGACAGATGGACAAACAGAGCGCATCATCCAGACCTTGGAGGATATGCTGCGAGCATGTGTTCTGGACTCAGGAGGATCATGGGTGCGACACTTGCCCCTGGTAGAGTTCGCCTACAATAATAGCTATCACTCTACCATTGGCATGGCCCCGTTTGAAGCCTTGTATGGGAGGCTATGTCGTTCACCTGTGTGTTGGGCCGAAGTAGGGGAGGCAGGCATCCTTGGCCCGGAAGTGGTGCAGAGCACGACAGAGAAGGTTCAACTCATACGGGAAAGGATGAAGGCGGCCCAGGACCGACAGAAGTCGTATGCTGATACCAGGAGGAGACCCTTGGAGTTTGAGGTTGGGGACCACGTGTTCTTGAAGGTCTCCCCTCGGCGTGGGCAGCGGAGGTTCGACAAGGGGAGTAAGCTTTCTCCCAGGTTCATCGGACCCTTCGAAGTGTTTTGGCGGGGCGGCGAGGTGGCTTATCAGCTAGCGTTACCACCGCCGCTACTGAGGATACATGATGTCTTTCATGTGTCCCAAGTCCATCGGTATCTGCACGACGATTCACACGTCCTTGATTGGGGTGAGTTAGACGTCGAGGACGACGTGACCTTTGTGGAGAGACCAGTGATGATCGAGGATCGCAAGGAGAAGGTGCTTCGTGGGCGAACCATTCCCTTGGTTCGTGGTTGTGGAGACATGGTGGGCTTGAGGAGAGTACGTGGGAGAGGGAAGCACAGATGCGTACCCAGTACCCAGAGTTGTTTTGAGTTTTGTTCCTTGTTGAACCTGTTGTGGTAGAACGTTTTGTCTTTTGGCTATGAAATGTACTGGTTTTCTTTCCTCTGATTGTGTGTGAAAAGCCCTGGCTATGGGGGAGGAGAGAACCAGACCCCTAATCAAGACGCATTAAGGTGGATGCGATTAAACCCGTGCGGGCGAGTCAGTGCCGCCCAAAGCGGATAGTATCTTGACATGGGGGAGGAGACTCCCCAACCTACATGCCCGGGCAGTTTGGCATGGTATGTTGCTTGGTTCTTGATAGAGAAGTGTTTTTTGGTTAGCATGGGTTCACTTCTAAGAGGTATCTTTCGAGGTGGTTGTTCGGACCCTCTCTTTCCTTCTTGGTTTGTTTTGATTCTCGAGGACGAGAATCGTTTGAGAGGTATCTAATGTAATGGCTCGGACCATCCTGACCCATTACTTTTCCAAAAGTGAGGCTCCACCAAAACAGTGGCACCGTGAGGGTGGCACCGTGTCCCCTCGCCGAGCCTTTCGTTTTTTTTTAGTACCCGACTTCTTCCGCTCCCGCAACGTAAGTTTCGACGTAAATTAATTATTTTACTACTTTTAAAACCATTTAAAGCCCATAATTAATTCCTAAAAAATCCCGAGAGACCTCCGTGTGTAACTGCCCAGCCGCGTGGTCAACCCACGACCCCCCGCGCCTTACGCGGTTTCGCGTTCTCACCTCAACTGTCTGCGGATCTTATAAACTAAGGGTTAGCTGTGGTTTCTCCTTTCCTCGATCGCGGCTTTTCACAAACAGCTTCTGGTGCATCGGGCGCGCCGCATCGTTATCCGTAAAGTTCCACGCCCGGCCTAAGCGTCGATCGTCGATCAGCAGGTAGGGAAATTCTCCTTCGCCTCTCTCTCTTTTGTGTATCATGTGGGGTGGGCGTGCTTCTGTTCTGTAGAATTGGATAAACCAGACCTAAATGAAGATAATGAACTGGATTCTATAAAGAAGGAAGGGGGATGTGATCGTTGATGCTGTTTTATTTTATGATCATCTTGTTGAGTTGTGCTGGCTTATGCCTTCTGAAAATCGAGGTCGTTGGTGGTCGTTGTTTGTACACTAATGAACCCCTGCTGATGTTTTAAATGGCTTGTTTGTGGTTGTAAACTTCTGCTGTGAAAAGTAAATTGGTTAATCACGTATATCCGGCCAAATAAATTGAGGCACCAGGATCAATCCTTCTGTGATAACCCCAGTTAAAACACACAAAAATTGAAATCATGGAGTGTGTTAAACCGTTTAAATCTGAAAATACCGGCATGGCCCTACCTTGTGTTGGTGGTGTTAGTTTTGTTGTTTTCTTTTACGGGCCGATTGCTGGAGATGTGGGATGGGATCCCCTGTTTTTATACCCTCGGTGGTTATAAAATTGGGGATGGGGTCCCCTGTTGTTATGGATTCGGTGGTTGTGAGTTTTAAGACCGGGTGGTTACCTTGTTTATATCACGAATTGGGGTGGGATCCTCTGTTGATGAAAAACCTTTTTCAGGAAGGGGACATGGGGCAGCGTCTCGGGGTTGTCTTTGGTTCTAGTACTTCGAGGGATCTCACTTTTTCCTTTGTTGTGACTTTACAAGAGAACCGGGTGTGGATACTTAATTTGACGATTGGCTGGTTTCCTTTCCTTGGTTATGCTTATGGTGCTAGTTGCCCAGTGGTGCTTAAATTTAAACATTATTACTGAACATGAAAACAAGAATGGGACAAATGGGCTTTGTTGGCGAGAGTTGTGACTCGGACTTGAGTGTTGTTGTGATCTGTAGGCTGTCTGAAGAAAAACCTAGCTTGGGTGAGTGCTTGTTACCTATACATATACTTGTAATTTTTTGTTTCTTATTCGCGCCCAACCTAAGTTGAGCACTTAGTGCCGAACACCCCCATTTCATGGGGGAGGGTGTTTTTCCCAACACTGTTCTTAGTGGCTGGTTATTAGCTCCTTTTCTGCTCCCTTTCCCGAATAGCCCAAGTATCTTCGGGCAGGCTGTGATGGCCTGAGGTCCATTATTAGCCCAAGAACCTTCGGGTGGGGCAGTGTGACGGTTGGCCAGGTGTGTGCGGCAGGTGGTTTCCCAAGTGTCTTCGGGATGAGGCTCAGGTGTCTTCGGGCGTGGCAGTGGATTTTCTAGCTCAGGTGTCTTCAGGCGTGGTGGTGGTTGTTCTGGCCTAGGTGTTTGCAGGCGTGGTTACGCATGACAGTTGTGGCACAGGTGTGTGCGGGCGGGATTTCGGCAGTGGGACTGCGTGTGGTTGTGGCCCAGGTGTGTGTGGGCGGGTGTGGCAGTGGGACTGCGGTGAGAATGGCGGGATTGGTCTGATGCGTAGGATGTCTCAATAACCAGTGGGAAAGTGGCGCGGGGTACCCAAACATCGATGTGCTCTTAATATATATATTACTTGACTTGCGTTATTTGGGGAGTGTGCCTTGGTAAGGCTTGAGTGGATAGTTTACCTTGACAGGTGTTTGGTTTACTCCTTTTTCTCACGGGACTTTAGCACGTTCCCCCACTTGTGCACGAGAGTCTTTGGTTTTCCCTACTGAGTGTACTTGTATGCTCACCCTACGTATATAAAACTGCTTTCAGGTTTCCAGGAGGACTTCGGGGATCACGTAGGACCATACTAGCTCGGACCTTTGGGGCAGTTGCAGTTGTTGCTTTTCCTCTTTGGTACTTACCTTTGTAGTCAGCTTTTGTACTTTGTGGCTTTACTTTTGGAAAATGCATGTGGGAATGGTTTATTTTTTGCTTTACTTTTCTTTTACCTTGGTGTTGTTGAGTTTCATCATCTTATCTCTCGATCTTATAAAACAAAAAGGGGTAATACCTTCCATTTGTGAGAAATTTCTATACCCTTGGTGTTAGTCGTCACTCCGGGACCTATTGAAGGCGGGTCTCGGGGGTCATTATCTCTCCTTCAACTTAAAGAAGGAAGGGTCTGGCAATCTGCTGACCCTTCCCTCCTTTTGGTGAAGGCGGGTCGTGACAGGGCTAGGCCGCGGTCCGGCCCGGCCCGTGAGAGGGCGGCCCACTGGGCTCGCGCAGCCCGACCCATGGAGGCGCGACCCGCTGGGCTCGCGCGGCCCGGCCCACGGTGGGGCGCGGCCCGCTGGCCACGCACGGCCCGGCTGGAGTAGGGCCCGCCCTAGCCGACAGGGGGGTGAGACCCTCAGTCTTCCCGAACGGTCGTTTGGTTTCTTCCACAACAGCGGCGCGCCAGACGGGCGCCACCCGGTCGCAGCGAGACCCGCTGGAGGCAAGGGTTCCTCCACCATCACGGCTTCAAGTCGCGGCCTCCTCCAGCGGCGCGTGACGACGCGTCGCCCCGCCTCCATCTGCGGTCGGTCGGTGCCGGCCGCCGCTGCCCCCTTCTCCGGTGGCGCGTGACAGCGCGCCGCCACTTCCTTCGCGGCATACCCTTGTCGGTCGCCGTCTTCATTCGGCGTTTCTGGTTCCGTTCAACCCGAATTAAAATGCCCGCAAAGAACGCATCAATTCCAACAGAAGGCAGAGGGTCTGGGCCTTGTTCGTTTGGCTCGCGCCCTCCGCATTAGCTTGGTAACATGAGGAAGATAAAGAATTCAACATTCTCTTGGAATTTAAAACAAGATAAATCCCTACCTCAATAACGATGGAGAGCGCTCGCGATTGAGGAAGTGGGTCAGTGTTCGTTGTCCCTGCAACAAGCCGCCAACGTTGCCACTCAAGCATCACCCTTCGGTTTGTGATTCGGCGTCACCCATCACCGCCCGCTGGAACCGGCTCCGTCCTCCAAGGTTGGCGTCGCGGCACTTTATCAACACTTTGTTGCTTGGTGAAGTCGTGTCATTACATCTCCCCAAACTCCATATAAATAGGAGAGGGGGAGGGTGAGCAACGCTCATAGAATTTATGAGGGTTCATTTAATAGGAAACTTCCTAAATTCTAACGACGATGTTACATAGGATTTGAAGGGTCAAGCCATTTAATGGCTTGACATGCCGTTGGTCCCATGTTTGCCGCTTGTCCGTTGGAGGAAAGAAAATAAATAAATAAAATAACAAATTTATTTTATTCTTCTTTTAAAAAGTCCAAAATCTAACTTTTTCTCCAGACCTATTGTGGTCGAAGTGAAGTCTCCCTTAAGAGAATCTCAACGCTGCGGATTCAACGGTGCTCTCAGATTTTTAATTCGAGCAACGGTTCAAAAGTTAGAAAATGTCACTCGCACATTTACTGAACATACCTTAAAAAATTCAGAAATTCATTCTGGGCACACTGGGCCTCAGAAACACGTATTGTCAATTTTCGCAGACTCGTAATAATTCCATATAATAAAAAATATATATGGAAAATCTGGGTCTTTACATTCTCCCCACCTTGGGGCTTTTCGTCCTCGAAAGCCACAACATATACTAAGGAAAAAAAGGGGGTACTGAGCACGAATCTGAGCCTCCCGCTCTCATGTGCTCTCTTGGAGGTTCTCGTGCTGCCAGCGAAGGTGCACTAGTGGTATTGATCGTCCACGAAGGACCCGCTCATGTCGATCCTCAATCTCCACTGGAACCTCCTTAAACGTCGCTCCATCATCAAAGTCCAGCTCGCCATGGCCGATGACGTGAGATAAGTCATGCACGTATCTCCTCAGCTGGGATACATGAAAGACGTCGTGCACCCTCTCCAACTGTAGTGGTAGTACCAAGCGGTATGCTACCTCGTCAATCCTCAGTATCAGAAAAGGTCTGATAATCCTCAGTGAGAATTTGTTGCATCGGCCAAATCTCTGAAAACCTCATCGAGGTGAGACCCGTAGGAAGACGTGGTCTTCCTCCTCGAACTCCAAGGGCCTCCGTCTCCTGTCAGCATAAGACTTATGTCTGCTCTATGCAATCTTCATCCGCTCCTAGATGATCTGCACCTTCTCAGTGGTAGCTCGTACCAACTTTGGACCCATAAGTGCTGACTCCCCTGGGTATGTCCAACATAGAGGTGATCTGCATGGTCGACCGTACAAGGCCTCAAATGGTGTCATACCGATGGTGGAGTGATAACTTTTATTGTATGCGAACTCCACCAAGGGCAAGTCATCCTCCCAACTGCGGCCAAAATCTTGGATGCATGCACAAAGCATGTCCTCCAGCGTCTGAATGGTCCGCTCTGTCTGACCATCTATATGAGGATGAAAGGCGGTGCTCAAACGTAGCTGAGTCTCGAATGCCTCCTGCAATCCCTTCCACAACCGGAAAGTAAAACATTCATCACGGTCAGAGACGATCGTCTATGTCACCCCATGAAGTCGCACAATCTCATGTACGTAGAGGTGTCTCAAGCCCTCTATTGATCCCTGCTCTCGGATATATAGGAAGTGGGCTGACTTAGTGAGTTGGTCAACGATCACCCAGATTGAATCATGACCCATGGACGTACATGGAAGCCCTGTCACAAAGTCCATGGAGATTCCATCCCACTTCCACTCCAGCACCTCTAGTGGATGCTCTAAGCCTGCTGGAACCTGATGTTTGGTCTTCACTTACTGACAAGTGAGGTATCGTGAAACAAACTCTACCACTGCTTTCTTCATCTCTAGCCACGAGTGCTGACGCCGATAGTCCACATAGAGTCTCAAACTCCCATCTGCCTTCTTGGAAAACAAAATCGGAGCTTTCCATGGAGAAACACTAAGCCTTATGAACCTCTTCATCTACAAGTCCTACAACTGTACTCGTAACTCACGAAGCTCTGCGGGAGCCATCTGATATGCTGGTGTAGATATCAGTGTCGTCACAGGTTATAGGTCGATGTAAAAGTCTACCTCTCTACGATGAGGTAGTCCCAGAACATCATCAAAAAAGACATCATCATACTGTTCCACCGCTACTGGATAACTGGGACTCTCAACATCAACTACTCCGAGGGTAAGGCTAGCCAACTGATGCCTGATCGGCTGCACCCTCCTCTGGGTAAGTCCATCCTGTGCTGTAAAGGTTCGCTTCTCGCCGGTGAAGGAAAACATGGTCTCATCCTTGTGGACACACCGCACTTTGTGCCTAATATAGTCAATTTGAGCATGGATAGTGGATAACCAGCTCATACCCAAGATGACGTCGTAAGGCCTCAACGCCGCTACGAGAAGATCTCAGTCGAAACTGTCGCCTCCTAGAGTAAGCTCACACTGCCGACACTGGTGTGTAATCATCAAATCCCTTCTCATATGAGTTTCTAGCCGTAAGGATCGAGCCAACAGCTTCACCAGAATCTCCGAGCTCCGAACGAGGGTCGTGGCAATAAAAGAGTGACTGGAACCTTTGTCTATAAGTATTGCAGCTGAGGTGGAGTAGACACATATCATACCTCTAATCATCTCCGGAGCACTGTGGTCGTAGGCCTCAGCTTCCTGGAGCTGAGCTCGTCCCTATCCACCTGCTCCCGGTGGTTGGGGTGGACCACCTGAAGGTGGTGGCGGTAGAACCTCAAATCACCACCCACTGCCTACTGTATGGTCAGCTCCTCTACCACGTCCGTCTGCTGCCTGCAGACCTCCTCAATCGAATCTCTGCCTCTACCTCGACGGTCCCTCGACCGTCTTCTGGTCATCAGTACGGCGAGTCGGGCAGTCGCGAGCCATGTGGCTCTGCCCGCCGCACAAGTAGCACTGTCTGCTCCTAATCTGCCCTCTTTTATCCCGTGATCCCCGCACCACCGACCCTGTATCCTGAGGTCATCCACCAGAAGGTCTGGCCCGCTTGGGCCCCAACGTCAGCTGTCTACTGCCTGCTGCAGATGACTCTGCTACCTGACGTTCGGTGGTGGCTCTCGCTGTCGGTGTCTACTCAGCTAGGAAGCTCTCCACCAAAAGTGCTCGCTCTAATACCCCAACATGTGTCGAAATGCTGAGCGATATCATCAATGCTCTGATCTCCCATCGGAGACCCTGCTCAAAGGTCTGGGCCCTGAAGAAAGGGTCACATACCATGTCGGTGGAGTAGCGGGAGAGATCAGTGAACCTCGTCGAGTACTGAGAGCCACAGTCATGCTGCCCTACTATAAGTGCAGCAGCTCCTGTATACGCACTGAGCGTAGACTCGCTGGGACGAACTCTACCCTGAAAAGGCCCTCGAAGTCCGCCCAGATAAGGGTCGCCTCGTCGTGTAACTGGAGTGTCAGACTCCACCATCTTCCAACTGCTCCTTGGAAGAGATTGGCAGCTAGGATCACCATCAGATCAGCTCGTGTCCCAACAAAGCGAAAAACTCTCGCCACAGCCTCCAGTCAGTCCTCAGTCGCCTGCGGGTCCGTCTCGCCTCGGAATCTCGGAGGCCTCTACCGCTGAAACTCGTGCAACGCGCTCAGTCGGCGTGCACCCTCTGCTGGTGTGGCTGGTGGCAACGGCTGCCCAACAGGTAGTGGTGCTTCTTGTACACCACCCGAAAGTGCTAACGCTGTAAGAGGGCCCTACATCGAGGCCTCATCGCTCGATGGACCGTCATTGCATACTCTCTCAGGAATCCTAGCTAGTTGTCTATGTGGCGGCATCCTGAAAGAAGGCAGGTGTGCCACGGTCAAAAAGTTATACCTGGTGAGCTGACTCAAAGAGATCATAAGGAAAACTCTTCAAAAAACACATGCAATCAGTGTTTCCGTGCAATGAGTCGAAAATCAGGATTTAGGGTCCTGGTGTATGGATACGTCGGTCGCCACACCAACACTAGATTCCCCAAACTGAAAATCACACTCATAACACTTAACATTATTGCCACATAGAGAAGATCAGAGTCCTAGTCCTACGGTAGAACTGACTCCTCTGATACCACTTTGTCACGACCCGTCCTCCGGGGCCCGTGTTGTGACTACCCCAAACCCGCCTTCCATAGGCCAGGGGATGGGGACTAGCACTAGAAAGGTGTATCCCTAAAACGGATGGCATTGCCTTTTTAACCTGTACAGACACAAAATCCAAGAACATAACAAGAAGCAACCACGAAGTAAACTGTTGTAGTAAAACCGTGTTGAAAGTAAAGGGGTCGGAATACAAGCCCAACTAAAAAATACAAGTAAAATTAAAAAGTACAAATACAACTGAAAAGTGAAAAACACCTCCTGGATCGTCCATCGAGGATCCTACCTGAAGGGTGGGTACAACTCACGATCAGTAGTCCCTGTGCCACGTCACGCCAAATGGTCTACCTCCGAGCACCGTCTAGTCTTGGCTCCCTCAGCCTCGATCAATGATGTATGTTGTCTGCACAAGACACAACAAGGTGCAGGCATAGCCCGTGCAGGAGTGAGTATAACGATACTCATTAGGGACCCCGAGACCCCCGTAGGTCTCCCAGAGTTCCACAAAGGAAAAACCACAAAGCAAGACCTCCATCTCAAGCACGAAGCGATAGACATCAACTCTACTTAGGTATATAATCATACATATACCTAAGTTATCAAGATATACTAATATCATACATGAGGGAAGAATACCACAAAGGTAACACCACGAAGGTAGAGGTACCACGCAGGTAACACCACGAAGGTAGAAGTACCACACAGATAACACCATGAAGGTAGAAGTACCACACAGGTAACACCACGAAGACAACACCATGAAGATAACACCACGAAGGTAAAAGACTCAACTCATAATCAGGTATAACTTAAGTATAGAAGTACAGATGATTAGTCGTAAACTAGGTCATCTTATTCTGTTAAGAGGCACTGCTTCTGACCCACACAAGATAGATAGGTAATAACCCCCGCTGACCCACACAGGATCTGACCCACATAGGATCGGTGTGCGCTGACCCACACAGGATCACTGAGCGCTGACCCACACAGAATCTGATAGATGATGACCCGCACAGGATCGATAGATGCAGACCCACTTAGGATCAATGTTCTTTCTTCACGTTACAGTCAGCCACAGGATTCCTCTCACCCACTGCGCTCGAGTTCCGTAGAATCTTCCCCTTGAGATATCGGTCGTACCTCAACCACCACAAAGCTCCAAAAAGGAGTAACCCAAAGGACGTCCATGTCGTAAGGGTTCCAACGCGATAGACAGTGCGTCAATCAGACGTCCGGTCTGTAAGTTATAAGCATTTTAGTTCTGAGTGCCCAGTTGGATTCGGGTTCGATCCAACTCGACCGTGCTCCAACTGTCTCCAAAACTCAATTAGAGTATACAAAAGGACCGTCTCGCTCCAAGGGTCTCAACGCCGCAGACGGTTCGTCAAACGGACGCCCGAATTTCAAGATATGGCCCTTTAAGCGGAATTGGGTCTGGGTCTGGTCCAACCCGGTTGGCCTGGGTCGCAGTCTGGCCCGGCCCACGAGAGGGCGGCCCGCTGGGCTCGCACGGCCAGACCCACAGAGGTGCGTCTCACTGGGCTCGCACGGCCCGACCCGCGTAGGTGTGGCCCACAGGGCTCGCACGGCCCGGTCCGCGGTGGGGCGCGGCCCGCTGGGCTCACGCGGCCTGGCCCGTGATGGGGTGCGGCCCGCTGGGCACGCGCGGCCCGGCTGGAGCGGGGCCCGCCCTAGCCCACACGGGGGGGTGAGACCCCCGGTCTTCCGAAACGTTCAAGCGTCCGTTCAGTTTCTTCCACAGCGGTGGCGCCACGCGGGCGCCACCCGGTCGTCACGGAACCCACTAGAGGCGCGAGTTCCTCCACCGCA
Source organism: Viscum album (assembly GCA_963277665.1). Classification (NCBI taxonomy): domain Eukaryota; kingdom Viridiplantae; phylum Streptophyta; class Magnoliopsida; order Santalales; family Viscaceae; genus Viscum; species Viscum album. The sequence goes on from OY728121.1 coordinate 204,968,281, forward strand.
GCGGCTTCGAGTCCCGGCCTCCTCTGGCGGCGTGCGACGGCGTGCCGCCCCACCTCCGTCTGCGGCCGCCGCGACATCGTCGCGGCCCTCTTCTCCGGCGGCGCGCGACGGCGCGCCGCCACTTCCTTCACGGCAGGTTGCCGCCGTCATCTGGCGTTCCGGGTTCCGTTCAACCCGAATTAAAATGCCTGCGAAGAACGCATCAATTCCCACAAAAGGCGGAGGGTTCGGGCCTTGTTCGTTTGGCCCGCGCCCTCCGCATTAGCTTGGTAACATGAGGGAGATAAATAATTCAACATTCTCTTAGAATTTAAAACAAGATAAATCTCTGCCTCAAGAACGATGGAGAGCGCCCGCGATTGAGGAAGTGGGTCGGTGTTCGTTGTCCCCGCAACAAGCCGCCAACGTTATCGCTCAAACGTCGTCCTTCAGTTTGTGATTTGGCGTCACCCATCACAACCCGCTGGAACCAGCTTCGTCCTCCAAGGTTGGTGTCGCAGCACCTTATCAGCACTTCGTTGCTTGGTGAAGTCGTTCCATTACCTCTCCACAAGCTCCATATAAATAGGAGAGGGGAAGGGTGAGCAACGCTCGTAGAATTTATGAGGGTTCATTTAATAGGAATCTTCCTAAATTCTAACGATGATGTTACATAGGATTTGAAGGGTCAAGCCATTTAATGGCTTGACACGCCATTGGTCTCACGTTGTCGCTTGTCTGTTTGAGGAAAGAAAAGAAATAAATAAAATAACAAAGTTATTTTATTATTCTTTTAAAAAGTCCAAAATCTACTTTTTCTCCAGACCTACTACGGTCGAAGTGAAGTCTCCCTTAATTGAATCCTAGCGTTGCGGATTCAACGGTGCCCTCAAATTTTTAATCCGAACACCGGTTCAAAAGTTAGAAAACGCTGCTCGCGCATTTACTGAACGTACCTTAAAAAAATTCAAAAAATCTTTTCGGGCACACCAGGCCTAGGAATCACGTGCCTTCAATTTTCGCAAACTCATAATAATTCCATATAATAAAAAAAATACATGGAAAATCCATGTCTTAACAATTCCCCTTGCTTCTTTGGTTGGGTTCATTTTTTTTCTTCCAATGGCCCTTCTTGACACATGTGAAACAGATAATATCATGTTTTATTTCATGTCCCTTAATCTTCCTCTTCTTGGAAGGGTGTTGTGAAGAAGCATTGGCCCTAGGGCTTTTCGCTTGGCCTTTCCGTGTGTTCGCCATAAGGACCGAAGGCTTTTCACACTTCATCTCCCTATCTACTTGGTGAAGAAGAGTGAGCAGATCTAGAAGAGACTTCTCAATGTTGTTCATATTAAATTTACCAAAAAAGCATAGAAGCTCTGAGGAAATGATGCAAAAAATATATCGGTGCTCAGTTCTTCAAGGAGTTTAAACCCTAAAACTTATTGATGCTCAATATAGTCAATGAGCTTGATTACGTGAGGCCCATCTGGGGCACCATCTCTAAGCCTGCTCTGAAAAATAGCTTTGGTCTTGTCTAGCTCTCTCCTGATATAGGCCATGGAGATGCTCAAGCATGCTATAAGCGTCTATGTTTTTGTGAGACTTCATGAGTTCACTAGACATAGATGATAACATCAAACATTGAACATTGACCACGTCGTTCAAATGTTTTTCATAGATAATGAACTCTTCATCACTTACCTCCTTGGAAGGTTGATCAGACATTGAGGATTCTAGCACGTATAATTTCCGTTCATGGCGCCACACAAACTGAAGGCGTCTGAACAACTCTAGGAAGTTACTGTCAATGAGGAGATGTTCTTTTTCTAGTATAGATTGTAGGGATAGTGTGGTTGATGAACTTTCCATTTTCTACAATTATAAAAGAGCATATTATTAGTACTTTGTTTAATTACAAATTATGTGAAAAATAATAATAATTAATTGTTATTAAATCTCCCACTATTTTATCAAATCTCAATATCCCCCACTATTGAACTTGGAATATCTAGTTTCTAGAACATTCTAGTAGCAAGGATCCATATGCCCATTTTTATAACCCTAACAAGGGTTGGTCAATCTACTTGAAGGCATTTAGGTAGGTAGGTCTTTGCCAACTACGGTTAGCAAGGATCCATATGCCCATTTTCTACTTGGAAGGCATTTAGGCATTTAGGTAGGTAGGTCTTTGCTAATAAGGGTTAGCAAGGATCCATATGCCCATTTTTATAACTCTAGTTTCTACTTGAAGGCATTTAGGCATTTAGGTAGGTAGGTCTTTGTATAATATATATCTATATTATATATATATTTGTATTTTTGTATTTTTAAAATATACATGTCTGTGTGTGTGTGTGTGTGTGTAATATATAAATATATAATATATAATATAAATATTTATCTGTATTTTTTATATATTTGTATTTTTTTCAAATTTATACATAAAAATATTTAACATATTTAACATATTTATATATGCAAGGTGTTAAATCCATTTAATACATAATTATAATATATATATATACACACACACATATATATTGACATACATAAATGTAAATGTGTTTAAAAACATGTGTGTGGGTTTGTGTGTGTATGTAAATATAATTATAGTATAAATTTACCATTATTTATATATATATATATATATATATATATATACATATCATTATATTGATATGTGATAGGTGAGATGGGCATGCACCTGGCTTTCATTCCATAGACTCCATGGTCGAGTCTAACAGGAACATAATTTCTTGTTTGGTGTTGTCTATGTGTAGAAGGGTGGTGTTGGTCGCTTGTGCAAAAGGAGGGAATGATGCATATGAGATCTCTTCTGTTTTAAAATTATGAAAAAAAAAATAAGGGGTCGACGATCTCATGAAGCAGGCGTTGGGGTGGGCGGGTTGCATAGAATCGGCAAGCGATGAGGATGGGGGAGTTCGAGAAACAATAACTCTATCTCCTTTCAATCAAACATCTCCAACAAACATTGTTGAGCACAGGGGTATGTGGACGGTAAAGAAAGAATGATGATAAAAAAACTCAAATAAATATCGTCAAACAAACAATCAACAAGTGAGAAGAGGGAGGAGAAAATAAGATACCTTGGATTGAAGGTTTGAATCGTGCAAGATAAATAACGATATTGAAAACCAGGAAAACGTTCAAGCCTTGGATTCGTTCAACCCTTGAATCGTTGGAGCCTTGGATTTGAACTTTGAGATTATTCGAGGCTTGATTCAAGCCTTGATTCGAGCTTCGATTCACCGAGGAGTGCCGAAAGAGGGTGGCTTCCGCGGAAAGCTTCGGATATCGTGATGATTTCACGATGAGTTGTTTAAATAGATTGTGACACTTTTATCAGCACTTCCAAAAAAACGTCGATAAAAATCTCTTTTATCAGCGCTAAATTAATTAGCGTTGATAAAAGGTATCTTTATCAGCGCTGAAAAAGCGCTGATAAATATTACTTTTATCAGTGCTGATAAAGGATTTATAATTATAATTATAAATAAAAAAATGTAAATATATTTATATAATTATATATATATATAATAAGGCATGGCTTCTCTCACTAAATGAGAGCTTCTCTCTCTTTCATGCTATGTCGATCAATGGGATCGCTCCAATTCGAGTTCATATTAGATGATTCAACCTCTGATGATGTGGTTGGGCACAAGGAGCTCTTTGCTCTTTCCTGCCCATGCAATTGATTTTAGCTTAAGGTTGTTTTGATTATGAGGGGTGATGGCGGTGTTGCATCACGGTGTGCTCTGTCCGTTGACGATGGGGATGGCGTTTGTGAGAGTAGGGTGTTGCTTTCTCGATGCGTGAAACGGATGGCAATATTCTCGGCATGACACATCAGTGATGTCGGGATGCGAGTCTTGGGGTGCGGCGTCATCGGAGGATGGCACAGATCTTGGCTAGATGTTGGCGAGGTTGGAGGCCTTGTGGTTGCATATGGTGGTGCGTGAGGACATAGCTTGCGATTGAAGCTTTTTAAGGGCTTTTCGCCTGATAGCAAGGATAATTCTGCGTACGTTGTGTGGATTTGGGATCCAGGTGGGCGTGCTATGGCGGGTGAGATGATGGTGTTCCCGATGGCACTGGCCGACTACAAGGGCGTTGTGGCGGCGATGGCGACAGACCACAGTGATACTGGATGGTTGCAGTGGACCACTACTGGTGGTTCTACTACATGGCGATGGATCAATGACGTTGTCTTCGGGCAGGTTGCGGGGAGCACTTGTCTGTTCATTTGTTGCGGTCGGGTGCGAGTATGCTACGATGTGAACCCTGGCGGCATGACGAAGGGATGGAGTTCTATTGTCGGCTGGCGAGATTCCGACAATGATTGTGTGTCGACCTTGATTGAGATGCAGGGCAGGGATGATGACCTTGGCGGGTATACCTTGGAATGAGGGTGGGGTGTCGGCGGCAGGCCTTGGATGTTGATCGGGCAGGACGACCTAGGCGAGCGGACCTTAGAACGTGTGGCGTGTCGGTAGGCCTTGGATGCTGATCGGGCGAGACAACCTAGGCGAGCGGACCTTAGAATGCGGAGTCGGGCGGGGCGATCTCGGGCGGCATGAATTAATGTTAAAAGGCGGTTGCCCGCCACCAATTTAGTTTTTCTCATGTTGGGCTCTAAGTTTAGCTTTATTTTTTGGGTTTTTGCGGGTTTTTTTATGGACCTTTATCGTCCATTTTTTTCTCTTTTTCTGTTGGTGGGATATTTTGTATCCCACGTGTTGATGGGTTGGTGGTTGTGGGATAACCTACGGTGGTATGAGACACTGATGAGGGAGAAGATCTCGGATACCACAAGGTGTCGATGGTATGGGACGTCGATTGTGTTCTCGTTGATGATGTGTTGTCACTGACACCACCGGTGACGAGCATCGAGGACGACCTCGATCGCATGACCAATAATGCTAAAGGGCACGATAACAATCTCGGCGCGAATTGGCGTCCATGATGATGACCTCGGGTGGGGTGTTTTCGGTGAGCCTCGTTGATGCGGTCGGGTGCACGAGATCTTTGTAGTCAACAGCTGTCATTCGGATCATGGTTGCTTGTCAGTACTAGTGTTTGTGGGCCTTTAGGCCATCTGATATGGGTCTTCGTGAATTTTATTTGGGTCTAGGGGCTTTATTTTCTCGTTTTGGATGGTGAGCTTGTCAATCTTATGTTTGGTGGCATTTCATGTGTCACACTTCGTCTTTGTTGTACTTCTTTTTTATTCAATAAATTTTTAGGGTCGACCACGCTCGGTACCTTGAACTTTCCTAGTATATTTAATAAATTTGTATAAATATAAATATAGTAAATATATTCTTTATTTAAATATATTTATTATAATTTTATAATTATTTAAATATATGATTATTTATTTTTAATTATATAAATACTTTTTAAAAAAATATTTATAATTATTTATATAGATGATTATTTATTTTTAATTATATAAATACTTTTAAAAAAATAATATTTATATCATTATTTAAATATATTTATTATAATTTTATAATTATTTAAATATATGATTATTTATTTTTAATTATATATATATTTATTTATTTATATATATATATATATAATAAATATAGTAAATATATTCATTATTTAAATAAATTTATAATAAATTTATAATTATTTATATATATATTTATTTATTTATTTATTTATTTATTTATTTATTTATAATTATAAAAATACTTTTTTTAAAAATAATATTTATTTATTTATATTTATAAATATATAAATATAGTAAATAAACATTTATAAATATTTTTATTTATAAATATTTTTTTTACAAATATATTTTAAACATTATTAATGAATATTTAATCTTAAGTGCATGTATGTTAAAAATGAGAGAAATTGAATAATTAAAAATGGGTACACTTACGATGTTGAAAAAATGAATAATTTTTATTAATTAAATGTGAATTATTAAAAAAAATATGAATACATATTAAAATAAAGATGAATACATATTGAAAATATCAAAACATAGTAAATAAATATATATAAAATAAATAATAGAAATTAATTAAATTTCCAAAAAAATAAAAAATAAAAAATAAAACATATTAAAAATGAATTAATACTGATTATAGACATTATATATTAAATGGATCATGTTATAATGAAATTCAAAACCGAATACTAAAATTTGAAAAAATTATATAAATATAATATTGGGTGTGTGTTTCTAAATAAGATTTCATTAACTACGTAAATATTTGTGTGTTAGTTGTATATAAAAATGCATTAATTACGTATATGTGAAATCAATATAACACACGTTTGATCTATCACTACAGGAAAACGGGCGTTTCGCGGCGGTTTTTTCGCGGCCGTTTAAAAACCGTCGTGAAATGTCTTAATTTTTTTTTAATTTTTTTCGAGGATTAGCAGCGGTTTGGGTAAAACCGCCGCGAAATGAAAGGAAAAATATAAAAAAAACATGAGAAACCCCAAAATCACTAAAACAACCATAACTTTTGATCTGGGCATCCGTTGGAGTGCCATGACCAGTCAAATCGAAGCTCATGAAGAGATCTAGAGGCATGTATAATCAAAACCGTGAGACGGTTTAAGGTGCAGATGATATGAGAGTTATAAGAAAGTTGAAAAAATTTCTTCAACTTCAAACGGACATAACTTTCGTTACAGGTGTCTGTTTGGGCTCTACCACATATCAAATCGAAGCCAGTGAAGAGAGCTACGCACCAGTTCGACACAAACAAGTTTCTTTCATGTTTTTAGACCCCAAAAACCCCTCTGAAGGCCTCCAAAACCTCATTTCTGTCACGGGTGTCCCGTCGAACTTGTCTTCAAACGGACCTAACTTTCGATCCGCGTGTCAGTTCGAACTCCTCTGCCAGCCAGATTGTAGTTCGTTCCATGAGCTTCAATTTGACTGGTCGCGGCGCCCACATGGACTCCTGGATCATAAGTTATGGCCTTTTTAGTGGGTATCGGGTTTGTTATGTTTTTCGATGCCTCGTTTCTAGCACCTGTTCCCCGTCAGTTTTTTTTAAAATGGTCGTAACTTCTGATCCGCCAGTCCATTCAATCTCTTTCACCTATCAGCTCGAAGATCGTTTTAGGATCTTTGGTTTGACTGGTCGCGGATCTGGAACGGACTCTCGGATCATAAGTTATCTCTGTTAATGTGAGTCCAATGTTTTTGTCACTTTATGACCGTTTTGACGGGTTTTAACGGTTGGTCCATTTATTACTGTTTATTTGGGTTTCCATGACTTGTTATCTTTATCAATGGTTTTTTGTGGGTTATTATGATAATTATGTTGAATTCTTAAGGGGTTTTCCAGAGTTTTCATGAGTTTTCATGCGTTCTCATGATTTCTAATGATTTCTTCTTCATGCTTCTCCATCTGTTTTCATGTGTTTTCATAATTTTTCATCCTCTATCACGCCTTTTCGTACTTTTTCATGTGTTTCATTTATTATTTATTATTTATTATTTATAATATACTTTAATTTATTTATTATCTATTATTTGTTACTGGTTATTTATTATTTATTATTTATATTTATTTATTATTTATGTTTATTTATTATTTATTATTTATTTATTTATTATTATTATTATTATTATTATTATTATTATTTGTTACTGGTTATTTATTATTTATTATAAATTATTTATTATTATTAATAATAATATATTATATATTATATATTATATATTATATATTATATATTATATATTGTTATTTATTTATTGTTATTTATTGTTTATTATTTATTATTTATTATTTATTATTTATTATTTATTATTTATTATTTATATATTTATAATTATTAATTATGTGTTATTTATTATTATTATTATTATTTATTATTATTATTTTATTTATTGTTTATTATTAATCTTTATTATTTATTCTTTATTATTCTTTATTATTTATTCTTTATTATTTATTATTTATTTATTATTTGTTTATTATTATTTGTTACTGGTTATTTATTGTTTATTATTTATATTTATTTATTATTTATTGTTTATTATTTATTATTTATTATTATTATTATTAATATTTGTTACTGGTTATTTATTATTTATTACATATTATTTATTATTATTATTATTATTATTTTATTTATTATATATTATATATAATATATTGTTATTTATTTATTGTTATTTATTATTTATTATCTATTATTTTTTATTTTTTATTTTTTATTTTTTATTATTTATTATTTATTTATTATTTATTTATTATTTATTATTTATTATTCTTTATTATTGTTATTTATTTATTATTCTTTTTTATTTATTATTTATTGTTTATTATTTGCTATTTATTTATTGTTTTTTATTGTTTTTTTTTATTTTTTCATCCCCTATCACGCCTTTTTTTATTGTTTATTATTATTCTTTATTGTTTATTTATTATTCTTTATTGTTTCATTTATTGTTTATTTTTTATTTATTTTTAATTTTTTTTAATTTTTATTATTATTCTTTATTATTATTATTTATTATTTATTATTATTCTTTATTAATTACGTGTTATTTATTATTATTATTTATTTATTTATATTTATTAATTATTTATTGTTTATTGTTTATTATTTATTATTATTATTTATTATTATTATTATTATTTTTTATTATTTTTTTGTTTATTGTTTGTTGTTTATTATTTATTATTATTTATTGTTTATTGTTTATTATTTCTAATTTATTATTATTTGTTATTTGTTATTTATTATTATTTTTGTTTATTTTTTATTGTTTATTATTTCTAATTTATTATTATTTATTTTTTGTTTTTTATTATTATTTATTGTTTATTATTTATTATTTATATTTATTTATTATTTATTATTTATTATTTATTTTTATTATTTATTATTTATTATTTATTATTTATTATTTATTATTATTATTATTATTATTAATATTTGTTACTGGTTATTTATTATTTATTTTATATTATTTATTATTATTAATAATAATATTTTATTTATTATATATTATATATTATATATTATATATTGTTATTTATTTATTGTTATTTTTTATTTTTTATTTTTTATCTATTCTTTTTTATTTTTTATTTTTTATTTTTTATTTTTTATTTTTTATTTATTATTTATTATTTATTATTTTTTATTTTTTATTTTTTATTTTTTATTTTTTATTTTTTATTTTTTATTTTTTATTTTTTATTTTTTATTTTTTATTTTTTATTTTTTTTTATTGTTGATTATTTATTATTCTTTTTTATTTATTATTTATTGTTTATTATTTGTTATTAATTTATTGTTATTTATTGTTTTTTTAATTTTTTCATCCCCTATCACGCCTTTTTTTATTGTTTATTATTATTCTTTATTGTTTATTTATTATTCTTTATTGTTTCATTTATTGTTTATTTATTTTTTATTTATTTTTTATTTTTTATTTTTTTTATTATTTTTTATTATTATTATTTATTGTTTATTATTATTCTTTATTAATTATGTGTTATTTATTATTATTATTATTATTATTATTATTATTTATTAATTAATTATTATTTATTGTTTATTATTTATTATTATTATTTATTATTATTATTATTATTATTTATTATTATTTTGTTTATTGTTTATTGTTTATTATTTATTAATGTTTATTGTTTATTGTTTATTATTTCTAATTTATTATTATTTGTTATTTGTTATTTATTATTATGTATTGTTTGTTATTTATTATTATTTATTGTTTGTTATTTATTATTTATTTATTATTATTTATTATTTATTATTTATTATTATTTGTTATTTGTAATTTATTATTTGTTATTTGTTATTTGTTATTTATTATTATTTATTATTTATTATTTGTTATTTGTTATTTGTTGTTTATTATTTGTTGTTTCTTATTTGTTGTTTCTTATTTGTTGTTTCTTATTTGTTGTTTCTGATTTGTTGTTTCTGATTTGTTGTTTCTGATTTGTTGTTTCTGGTTTCTGATTTGTTCTTTGTTCTTTCTTCTTTCTTCTTTCTTCTTTCTTCTTTGTTCTTTCTTCTTTCTTCTTTCTTCTTTCTTCTTTCTTCTTTCTTCTTTCTTCTTTCTTCTTTGTTTTGTTCTTTATTCTTTATTCTTTATTCTTTATTCTTTATTCTTTATTCTTTATTCTTTATTCTTTATTCTTTATTCTTTATTCTTTATTCTTTATTCTTTATTCTTTATTCTTTATTCTTTATTATTTGTTTATTATTATTTATTGTTTATTGTTTATCATTTATTGTTTATCATTTATTGTTTTTTGTTTATAGTTTTTTATTTATTATTTATTATTTATTATTTATTATTTATTCTTTATTCTTTATTCTTTATTCTTTAGTCTTTATTCTTTTAATTTCGAAATTTTGATTATTTGATTATTTTATTATTTTATTTTCATAATTTTATAATTTATGTAAATATTATTATAATTTATTTGTTATTTATTATAATAAACAGTAAATAATAATAAATAACTCAATAAATAACTAATAAATCAATAATTATTAATTATTAATTATTAATTATTGTTTATTAATTATTGAATATTGCTTATTGTTTAATTATTATTAAGTTTATATCTATTAGTTATGTATTATTTGTTTTTTCAATTAGTATATATAAGTATATTAAATTCTATTTATTAACCACATGACGAGCATGCTGGAGTGGTAAAGTCTTTCGAAAATATGCAAGAGGTTAGGGGTTCAAATCTCACCAAACGCAGTATTATTATTTACTGTTTATTATAATAAATAACAAAGAAACAAACAAAGAAAACCGCCGCTAAAAAACCACCACGAAACGTTCTACGACGGTTTTGAAAACCACCGCGAATAGTTTCCCGACGCACAATTTAGCGGCAGTTTTTTAAAACCGCCGCCAATCGATTTAGCGGCGGTTTAAACCACTGCAAAACTGAAAAAAAACAGCCGTTAAATCAGCATTTTGCCGTAGTGTATGTTAAATTGAAAAATCAAACGACATTCAATTATATCCATTACTCAATGCAATTAGTCAGTATTTTTAATTCATATTAATTTTTAATTATAAATCATTATTCACTATATATTATTATTTAATGTAAAGTAAATATTTTGTATTATATAAATCGTATTTATATACATTCACACACACACACACACACACACATATATATATATATATATATTTAATATATATTATTTGTTAACATTATCAACAATTATTTAATTAATAAAATGTTTAATATTTTTCTCAATTTACTTATTTTTAATTTTTATTTGTTTAATTTTCATTTTACATATATCTATATATTTAATATATATGATTTATTAGTACTTATAATTTATATATAGTATAATCAATTTAATCATTTTTATCAATAATTATTTATTTAATAATATTTTTAATATTTTTTTAATAAACTAATGTAGACATCCTAGTTTTAATGATCACAAAATCATGATTCTGTTACTATTAATAAATTTTATGTTTTTCTGTAAATATTCCATTACTCTAAGACCAGTGACAAAATTATTTAAGGATGAGACACCGTTGAGATTGACACCGCCAATTCGAGACATTGTTGTCCATGACGCGACGCCAACATAAAAATCTCACTAAGTATGAGATACTGTCAGGATATCACACTGTCAGAATGTCGTACCGTTGGACTGAAGAATTGACAAACTCTGAGACACTGTCAGTTGACATACCGTCAGGATGTCATGCCGCTACAACGCAAATTTGACCAAGTGTGAGATACTATCAGATGAGACACAGTTAATATCATACCGCCGACACATAATTTTGGTTGAGTCTAAGACACTGTCATACCACACACCGCTAGACCAAACAGCGCTAGTTGAGACGCCACCAGCAGAGTGGCAATTTGACTGAGTCTTAGACACCGCCAGTGTCATACCGCCAGTGTGATGCCGCTAAAACAACACACCGCCAGACTAAGCCACCGCTACTAATTTTCTTTCTTTACTTATTTTGAATCTTTTCTAACAGATATATTGAAGATAATATCATTTACTATGTTAATGATTGTCTCTTAAATGCTCGACAGAAAACATTAAAGAGTGTGTCAGAATGTGTAGTACAAGGAAGCAGTTGATTGCACATGAGCCTCAGCCCGGTTGGTAAGGACTCTCCAAGTGCATCCACGAGACCCAGGTACTGTAGCAGGTATTGTTCAGTACTGTAGCAGCCGGAACTATTCACGTTCGAGCCACCGGTTTGGGCCTGGAGTCCTTAAGGCCTTCGGGCCACCCAAATCTTCAAGTCAGTTAGGCTTTGAGGCCACCTTATGACCTTCGAGCCACCTCAAGGCCTTTGGACCACCTGATGTGCAGATGCAAACCAAACAGATTCTACAAAGAACAAGCTCTAGAAGAGGATTCAGAGCAAGGCACATTCACCAGAGCAGAGCTAACGAATTTGAAAGAATGAGAGCGTATGACATTTGTCATCGGTATCAGGCTTGTGCACTTCTGCACAGGACAGCTAGTCGAACAGTCATGCAAAGTGGACAGCTGATCACGATGCAAAGGTGGACAGCTGATCACGATGCAGACGCTGGGGAGGGGCAGTTTCAAGTAGTCATAGTCTGTAATATATTCCTTTAAGACCTTCGGGTCCTGTAATGTCACAAAAGTCTACGGGCCATGTAAGGGTTCTCCTTCAACCCTTAAAAGTAGGATTATCAAAAATGAATAAAAAATGAAGGCCTTCAGGCCATTCAAAAAAAGAAGAAGCAGCTGGTTCAGATATTCTTCTTATCGTTGCTGCTGATAAAAGTGCACCACACTCTCTCGTACAGTATAAACGCAATAGTTGATGAAGTAGACCGATAGCAAGCTGAGAGCTCGAATTTTCTGACCACACAAAGAGTTGAACCTGATTGAAAAACAAGAAGAGCTCACTTGCTGCAAACATTCGACTGGAAGTCGAACTACACATTCACATTTACTACTTTCCTCCGGTTAAAGAACACGAGTTTGTGACACTCTGTTTTTCAGAAGTTTTTCAAGAGAACCCGACTCAAGATTCACTGTAGAATCAAACCAAGAGTCACAAGCAGCATTGGAACAGACCGAGCATCTCTAAACTGTACACTTTTAGATTGCTTTGTTCTGTTTATCTTTATTACATTTTAAGCAGTGTGTGTGCATGCTCTGTTTTACCACACGCACATTATCTCATGTGCTGAACTGGAAGATACCTGATATCTTCTCTAACTCTTTTCTTATTTGTTTCTCACACGGATAAGAGTGGTAGAGGACCGTTTGTGGCCTTTTTAGTTTTGCTCCCACATATAACTATGAAAGAGGTCGTGTGTGACCTCGACGGTTTGTAAACTGTTGTAAAACTCAATCCAGGTTGTAGATCGTCTTGTTTAGTTTATATAAACTGTTCGGTGGCAGGTGATCACCAAGTGGAAAGGACTAAGTCATAACTTGAGACTAAACATCTTGTATTCAAACTTTCCATTGTGTGCTTTAATTTTGTTTTACTTTACTTCCGCTTTAAAACTGAAAATTGTTTTAACTATAAACAAAATATATACTTTGATTGTTTATCTTAATTTGTATTCATATAGTAATTTGATCAAGTAAACTGATTTCAAAGGATCCAATAATATTTTATATTATTTATCTGAGACTTAATCAATCTTCAGAGAAATCTTTAGAAAGATTGAGATTTATATCATTTTACTTATTTTGATAAACTGGGGTGTATTTAAATATTTGGGGGATTTTAAATTAATCCATTTTAAACAGAAATTTTATTGGGTACTCAATTCACCCCCCCCCCCCTTGATATACTCACTCCGACCAACATTTGATACCAAAGGATTAAATCCTTGATATTAAAGTTTTCAAATTCTTTTCAACTGTGATTTTAGTTGTACTTTAAAGATCTTTAATTTCTGTTATTTCTAAATTTATCTATTTAAAATGGATAATCGTCAAGAATGATCTGCTACTAACAGATCTTCTTTCTTTAATGGTACAAATTATGCTCAATGGAAGATTAAAATGAAAATGCATATAGAAAGTATGAGCTTTGAAATCTGAACTGCTATAAAAGATAAATATGAGTTGTCTGCTACTGCTAGAGCTACTTGGACTGAACCTACTAAAGTTGCATACAATAATAATTGTAAAGCTATGAATGTTCTTTACTGTGTTTTAGGATATGAAGAATTTAATAGGATTTCTGCATGTAAAACAGCATTTGAAATTTGGGACACTCTGTTTCCCATGAGGGAACATCAAATGTTAAAGAGATTAGGCTTAATACTTATACAATTAAATATGATAATTTTAAAATGAAGTCTGATGAACCCATTTATGACATGTATCTCAGGTTCAATGAGATTGTCAACACAATGAGCTCACTTAGAAAACTTGTATCAGATAAGGATCAGATTATGCGATTACTAAGATGCCTATCAGAAAGATGGAGAGACACATCAGTTTCAATCAGAAAATCATGCGACATAAGTAAATTGCATGTGAAAGAATTGATTGACAAAGTTATGATGTACGAAGAAGAATTGAAAGTAAACCATGAAGAATATGAGGAGCCTAAAAGAAACTTAGTGACTTTCAAGACTACTGCCCCTAGACAAAAAAGGAAAAAGAGAAAGAGAAAGTCAAGTTGTAGATTCATGTGATAGTGAATCTCCTTCTGACAATGATGAGGAGATGGCTCACCTAGCCAAAAGATTAAAGAAGTTCTAAAGGAAAAAAAATGTTTTTCAGAAAATCAAATTATAAAGGTAGGTATGACAACATAGGAAACTGGAAAAAAGATTGGAATAAGGATGGAAGTTATTTGCTATGAATGTAAAAGGAAAGGTCGCATAAAATCTAATTGTCCAAAGCTTAAGTATAAAAAGAAATATGAGGACAATGATAAAAGATACAAAAAGGTCATGAAAGCAACATGAAGTGCTTCAGAGGATAGCTCAAGTGACTTTGATGCATCACCTGAAGAAAAACCAAACATAGCAAATATATGTTTCATGACTAAAGTCGGTGAGGTATCTGCTTTACATATTGTTTCTAGTATTTTGTTTGTGCATAATTCTGATAACTCTAACAAAGAACAACACGATGATAATAATATGTCAAATGAAGAATTATTTGAATAATGCAATATACTAGAAGACACCTTTAATGAATTAAAGGATAAGTATAAAAGTCTTAAAAGGCAGCATGCTCTAACTGTAAATATAAAATCTGAATTGTCTATAGAAAAAGAGAAAAATGCTCAACTACTCAAAGAAAACAGTGAACTTAAATTGTCTAATTAGCAATTGAAGAAAGATCTAGAAAAGTTTAAAAATGGTAGAAAGACACACACAAATTTTGGGAAAGCAAGTTGAACCAAAATATGTTACTAGAATAGGATGAGCATGGACGGAGGAAAATAACAAAAAACACTTGTTCCAAAATCCAGACCTGAAAGTTCTACTACTAATCATTTTTCAAAAGGACCTAACAGAATTTTTATTTTTGAAAGTTTGCAATCTGTTTATAGGAAACCCGTGAGACAATTGTGGGTTCTCAAAGCTCTAATTTCTAACATTTCTGGACCCAAACAAATTTGGATACCAAAATCATTTCTTGCGTAAAATCTGTTTTGTAGGAAAAATACTTGAAGACCTCCAGTAGGATTCTATGGTACTTGGACAGTGGTTGTTCAAGACATATGACATGAGATTATTCATGCTTCAAGAGCCTCATAAAGGTTGATGGTGGACATGTCACATTTTGTGATAATGCAAAAGGAAAAATCATCAGCCTAAGCCAGATTGGTAACAAAAATTCAGTTTTAATTTCTAAAGTTGTATATGTTGACAGTTTAAAGTATAATCTGCTAAGCATTTCTCAGTTATGTGATGATGGTTTTTATGTTAAATTTGAGAATGATGCTTACAGTGTTTTTTATTCTAAAAATATCTTAGTTTTTACTGCTTTGAGAAATGACAATGTTTATGATATAGATTTAAATTCTTTGATTTCTCAAAATGTTTCATGCTTAAATGTGATTCATAAGGAATCTTGGCTTTGGTATAGGAGACTATGTCATTGCAGCATTCACTCACTTAGAAAGCTAGCTAGGAAATGGTTAGTTAGAGATCTACCTAAACTTGTGTTGAATTGGTGTAGTCTGATCCGGTTTGGATGTTTGGAATAAATATTTGTGGTTCGTACTGTGCACCAGGTCGCAACTTCCGTGGGTCGAGCTCTGCGGGTCATCCTCTACATTAGCCCATTTTCGAGCTAAGGTTTTGTGGGTTGTGTGAAGCTTTGATACTCCTTATAATTGTGCTCCCTAATTATAGTGAAGTTATGCCTCTCCGTGGACGTAGGGATTATTCTTGAACTACGTAAATCTTTGTGTTCTCGTTCTTTTTTTTCCTTTTACTCTTCTCTGAATCGTTGTTTTTTTGCTTCGAGTCCTGGTGTTTCCGCATCAACTTGAGTTCCCAACTGATAAAGTTTGTAACCCCTGTCAAAAAGGGAACCAACACAAAGTTTCTTTTAAATTAAAGAAATAAGTCTCAACTTCTCAACCCCTTAACTTGGTTCACATGGATTCGTTTGGAGCTTCTAGAGTTTAAAGTCTTAATGGGAAGCACTATGTTTATGTTCTAGTAAATGATTATTCTAGGTGTACTTGGGTATACTTTCTAGCTCACAAAAGTGAAGTTTGCTCTTACTTTACCAATTATGCTAAGTCTGTAGAAAATCTTAGTTGACTTGGAATCAAAATCTTAAGAAGTGATTATGGTCGTAAGTTTGAAAATCAAAACTTTGAATCTTTTTACTCACAAAATAGTTACACTCATAACTTCTTTGCACTTAAGACACCCCAGCTGGATGAAGTTGTTGAAAGAAGAAATAGAACTTTACAAGAGATAGTTCGGACTATGTTGAATGAATATGACCTGACTATCTATTTTTTGGCAGAAGCTGTCAATTTAGCATGTTATATCATCAATAGAGTTTTGATCAAACATATCCTTAAGAAGACCCCTTATGAGTTGTGAAACAATAGAAAACCTAAGGTTAATTACTTTAGACTTTTTGGTTGCAAGGTCTTTATTCTTAACACTAAGGATAATCTTGACAAATTTGCTTCCAAAAGTGATGAAAAAATTTTCCTTGGTTATTCAATCACTAGCAAAGCCTATAGAGTTTTCAACAAGAAGACCAGAACTGTGGAAGAATCAGTAAACGTCAAATTCGATGAAATTGATCCACATGAGCCTAAGACCTCCTTAGAAAACCTTGAGGATGATTTATCTTCTCTGAATTTAAATTTTAAACTTTTAGACTGTTATAAAACAAGCAGAAAATTCATCCACTTCTGAAGAATTTCCAAAACTTCCAAAACCTGAACCTAAAAATCCAGAAGTGACCAGTCTCTCTTTCCATAGAGCTGTTAGAATCATTAAGTATCATCCTTTAAATAATGTTGTAGGTGGTCTAAATAGAAGAAAAAAAACTAGAGCTTATATTAGAAATCAGGTTGAACATCAAGCTTTTTTGTCAACTTAAACCTAAGAATATCAATGAAGCTATTAATGATAAATTTTGGATAATAGCAATGCAAGAAGAATTAAATCAGTTTGAAAGGAAGAAAGTGAGGGAACTTGTAAATAAACCCAAGGATATTTTGACTACTAGCACTAAATGGGTGTTTAGTAATAAAGTTAATGAGCTGGGCACTATAGTTCGAAACAAGGCTAGACTTGTAGCACAAGGTTTTAACCAATAAGAAAGGATAAACTATGAGGAAACATTTGCACATGTAGCCAAACTTGAATCCATAAGAATCTTGCTTGTTTATGTCGCACGTCTAAATTTTAAGCTTTATCAAATGGATATCAAGAGTGCATTCTTAAATGGTTTTATAATTGATGATATTTTTGTTGAACAGCCCCCTCGTTTTCAAAACCCCCATTTTCCAAATCAAGTTTTTAAATTAACTAAAGATTTATATGGTTTAAAACAAGCTCTTAGAGCTTGGTATGATAGGCTCGGCAATTTTCTAATTTCAAAAGGATTCCCAAAAGGAGTAGCTGATACTACCCTTTTCATAAAGCGAATTTCAAAAGATGTATTAGTAGTACATATATATGTTGATGACATTATTTTTAGATTTTCAAAAAATGCTCTTTGTACTATTTTTTTAAAATGATGCAAAAAGAGTTAGAAATGAGTTTAATTGGTGAACTCAAATTCTTTTTTGGATTTCAAATCATTCCAAACAAAGAAAAAATTCTTTTAAATCAAAGTAAATATACAAAAGATCTTCTAAAACGTTTTAACTTGGATAGCACTAAGAGTAGTGATACTCCAATAAGTACCACCTGTAAATTGGATCTTGATGAAGCTGGAAAACCAATTGATCAAACCAGTTACAGAGGTAAGATAGGAAGTCTTCTCTACTTGACTGCTAGCCAGCCAAATATTATGTTTAGTGTGTGTATGTGTGCTCGTTTTCAAGCAAATCCAAAAAAGTCACCCCTTGTTGTTAAAAGAATTTTCAAATACCTCAAGTATACAACAAACTTAGGATTATTCTATCCTAGATGATAAGTATTTGATTTAGTAAGTTATTTTGATGCTGATTTTGGTGGATGCAAGTTAGAAAAAAAAACACTTATGGAACATGTCACTTTTTAGGCAAGTCTCTAGTTTCTTGGTGTAGTAAAAAGAAAAAATTTGTTGCATTATGTACTGTTGAAGCTAAGTACATAACTGCAGGTAGTTGTTGTGCACAAATTGTGTGGGTGAAACACACTCTACTAGACTATGGATATCAATTCTGATATATCCTCATAAATTGTAACAATACAAATGCAATAAACATCTCTAAGAATCCAATGTCGCATTCTAGGACAAAACACATTGATATAAAACATCACTTTTTGAGAGATCATTTTCAAAAAGGAGATATCACTCTTCAATTTATTGGCACGGAACATCAGTTAGATGATATATTTACTAAGCCTTTGAATTCTGGGAGAATGGATTATATCAAACATGAGTTAGGAATGATTAATTTTGGTTAAGTATAATCTTCGGTGACATACTGTTGTGATTGACACTGTTGTGATGACATATCGTTGTGGTAACACATCATTGGCTTGTCATGTCGTTGGCTAATCATGTCGTTGGTCAGTCACATTGTTGGCTTGTCACGCCGTTTGTGAGTCACACTGTTGGCTTATCACAACGTTGGCTTGTCAAGTCGTTTGCTAGTCACATTGTTGGCTTGTCACATCATTGGCTTGTCACACCATTAGATTGTCATACCGTTGTTATGTCATGTTGTTGCTTGTCATACCATTACTATGTCATGTCGTTGTTTTTCATGTCTTGGCAAATTTTTTCTGTTTCTCAAAATTTTGAATCACCGGTTTATTTTTCGGTTTATCTTATTTACTGTAATTCGATGCGTGTTTTTACTCAATTTTGAATTCGATTTCAAGTATTATTTTGATTTTAGAATACCTAATATCTCAAATGATATCAAAATGGCATAATGTCTATTCCCAACACACCTTAAGCTCAGTGCGATGCTCCCATATCTTTCTCTCTCGAGCTTAATACAACCCTTTACCTCCTGATTTTCAAACTTTCTCCTTACCCTCGATCGAGCTTACCGGACAAGTCTGAATGCCAAGAATGAAGCGACCTTTCAAGTCTTCACTTTCTAAATCTAGATCTTCTAAGAAGCAGAAGAAAGAATTGAGTGTACGTGCTTCAGTTGCACCAGTTAATCCTGAGCTTGCCAACAGAATTGTTATACCGAAAAAGGAAGTTGAATCGAAGTGGTTGTTGTCTAGTAAGTCTCTGGTACTCAAAGTGCCAAGGGTGGTTAGAGTGGTTCTCATCAAAAAAAGACCTTTCTACCCTAAGTTGGTTTATGAGTTCTATCAGCATGTAGAGTTTGTGTTTGATGAAGATGGTGCAGATTGGGTAAGAAGTCGTGTGAAAGGACGTGTTTTTGGTTTTTCATCAAGGAAGTTGGCTAAATGTTTAGGTGTACCTCATGATGGTATTTATGATGACTACCAAGGCAGCATTCCAGAAGCCAGTGATTTTTTTATATATGAGAATGCTCTTGTTGTGCTGACAGGAGATGGCATAACCAGAAAACCTATTGCCTCATAGCTGGATGGAGAGTGTAGGCTCCTCTAAGTTTTTCCAGCACATGCTTTGCCCAAGAAAGGGTGATTTCGCAACCTAAGTACCAAGATGTTTATCTTCTATCTCTTATGACAGAAGGTCACAAGATCAATCTATATAGATATCTCATGGTGCATATGTGTGAGATGACCAAACCATCCTCCAGATCCAACTCTTTGGTCTACCCAAAGTGTATTTCTGCCATGTTGAAGGCCAAGTAGGTGTGGATGAAGAGTCTAGTATAGATTGTGGTGTTTCCTGTCTTACAAGTGCTACTTGTTCAAGGATGAAGATTGGCTGGAATCCCTGAAAGAAACTGTGGGTTGGAGATTTTGAGAAATTATATGCTAAGTATAATTCGGTTGATCATCCAACTAGACCGAGGGATGAAGTTGATCCAGGCTTGGAGCCTGATGAAGTTGTTGTATACTCTGATGAGGATAAAGAAGAAGTTGATGTTAAAGAAGGGGAAAAGGAACCATCTGTTGATGTGGGGAGTGATCATGATTTGTCTCCCAAAGTTTCTCTCATTACTTTTGGAGCTCCTAGTCCACCTAGGAGATTGCCAAAAAGAGAAAAATTGGTTAAAAGTGGTGAAGAAGAGACTGAGGTCTCTGGAGAGGAGCAATATAAGAGTTTCAAATCCACTGAAACTGATGAGGATAAGGAGGAAGAAAAGGACGAAGAAGATGAGAATGGAAGTGGTGAAAATGATAATGGGAATGAAAGGGATGCAGATGATGGAAGAAGTGATGATGGAGATGATTCTGACCCTAATGGTGTTAGTGGCCGAATTAAGAGGAAGGAAGCAGAAATGCCTCCAGAGCTTCAAGATGCACTTGTTGAGGGGGAGCAATCCCCATCTGTGGAAATATTTCATGAAGCTATAACTGTTGATGAAGTTGAGGCCAGCTCTGTTGCCACTGGTCAAGAAGTTTCTGATTCTGCTGTGGCTGAGCAGATGAGAGTTACAGTTGTTGTAGAACAGCATGTAGCTGAACAAGGGAAAAATGAGCTTATTGAGAAAGAATATGGGAATGAACAGTTGATTTAAATGTTCATAAGCCTCCTGTGGATGAGAATGTGGAAAGTGAATCCACTGATATTGTTCGACGAAAGGATGTTCAGATGCTAGATGCACCAACTGCTGGTACACAGAAGTCGAATCTACCAGTGTTGTTGTACAGAGCTCAGTGGCTCAAAAATTAAAAGAAATCCCTGCAACTGTAGTACAGTTTGTAGCTGTACAGAGTTCAGATGTTCTTGAAAATGTTGAGACAACAATGGTTGTACCAGTTTTTGTGGTCCCTCCTACCACTTCTCCAGTAGTTGTTGAAGTTTCTGGGAGATGGGTTGATCCCATGTTTGAAGAATGGGGAAAGTACTCTAGTATTGCAAGGAGTCCGCCAAAGAATGGTGGACATGAGGTTCGAATTGAAGGAGATCATAAGGGATCATTGATAGCTAAGTAGACTTTGAATGTCTGTTAAAAAAGTTTGCCTCAATGAGACCTCCTGCACATGAACTGGTTACTCCAACTCCTCTTGTTATTCCAGTGGATGTAATCACTCAAGCTGACTTGAAATTTGTCGGTTAAAAGCTTCTTTTTGAATTTCGCAAGTGTTTGAAGAATCAATCCCCACTTCTAACCAAATTAAGGGAAAATGTTGGTTGTTAGCCACATACAACCAAAAATGATGCATCTCATTTATGAGATAGAGATTGAGAATAAAAGGATGAGTGGTGAACTGGAATCCCTCAAGTCTTTGATTGAAGAAATGAGATCTGATTTTAAAGCTTCCATGAATGGAATCCTTAAAAGTCTTGAGGATACATCTTCATATACTTCTATTGATGTTGCTCCTGCTCCTCTAGTGTTTGATGTTGATCAGATAAGGACAGTTGTCAGAGATGAGCTGCGAGCTGCTTCAGCCAGTGCTTCCAAAAGTGTCACTGATCAGCCCCAAGAGACCTAGAGTATAATTAGATATAATTCTGATCATGTTCTCAAACTAGGTTTCAGATATGCCCATGACATGAAAGCTGACAGGGAAACTATAACTAAGTTCGTCAAGTTTTATCTGTCAAGGATTTATACCAAGCATGCAATGGATGCTAATTTTAAATTCTTAGCTGAAAACTTGAGGATGCCTCATGTGACTCGGGCTTTCAAAAAACAAGTAAGACAACTCAAGGATTTATACCAAGCATGCAATGGACGCTAATTTTAAATTCTTAGTTGAAAACTTGAGGATGCCTCATGTGACTTAGGCTTTCAAAGAACAAGTAAGACAACTCAAGGAGATGACTCCTGTGTTGAACCGCTTTATGGTAGAGAAGGATGATTTCTTTAATGCAATGGAAAGAGTGTTGGAGTTGGTGGTCTAGAACCAACTACTTTGTACTTTATTCATTAAATAAAAACTTTATCACATCTTGATTGTTCTTCTGCGTGACATGTCATGTGATAATGTCCTAAGGACAGCTGTTGCATTAAAGGGTCGCAGCGGATCCCTGCTATGATGAGAACCCGAAAGTGCTATAACATTGTTCTTGAATGTATGTTCTATGGCCGGATGATATTATTTGAGGGACACAAATAATACAGGTCATTAGGGGTGAGGACTCATAAAACTTTGAGGCACTTTCTCATGGTGTGCGCCCTTGGTAATATCCAGGAGGATATTATGAGAACGAGACCCGCCAGTAGGAAATCCACATTTCATAGTGTCATTGGATGTTCCTATCTACAAACGTGTGTATTGATCCTTAGACTTTAAGATTATTATTAATGGGTATTACAACTCGCGCACTTAGATGTATTGACGAAAACTGTGACGACACACTGTTCGCAGCGAGGTAGGATACGTTGGGTGCGTCACGAGTAATACTGCATTAATAGATAATGCGAGAAAGGATTTGTCCCTTCTGTTCCATAACGGAAGTAGATATCTCAGGTCCTTTGATGGAATTGATATAGCCTAAATAAATCCATAGTCATGGTAAGGTATGAACAAGTTCAATTCCGGGAAGTCAAAGAAAGAATAATCAAGCACATGGGTTGATGGCACTAGCATGCAACCCGCTTGATTGGAGATATCGAGACAAAAGGATTATATTACACGGTAAGCGTTCGTAGGAGGTGACACGTCATTGCGGCGTCAACTTCTTTCTCTATGGGTGCATTGGCGTGTTGCTAGACGCTAACCTTGGACTTTAGGCAGGCTCAGCCTAATGCCACTGAGAAAGAGGCTTAGAGGGTCACACACTAAGTGTGTCCATGTATCTCAGTTAAATATTAATTTAACAAGTTAAATAAATATTATTCCCGACTGTGGTTTAATAATTATTTAAGGATGTCTGATCGCATTTATTTTGACACTAGTTATTCGAGAGAATATATTGTGGATAAAATAATATATTTATTAGCGAGTAATGCAGTTACATTTATTTAAGAAATAAATAGTCATTACTCAAGGTCTAATAAATGTGGTGGAGAAAAATGGAAAATAAAAGTACACGCCGTGTATATTAAATATACACGCTGTGTAGTTTTATGGAAAACAAGTACACGCCGTGTATTAATTATTACATGCCGTGTAGTTTTTCCAATTGGGATTTTGAGGATTTAATATTGTTTTATTAAATGATATTTATTATAATCAGTGTGGGCGCATGTCAAGGAATTAATAATTCGACATGGGGGTTTTCAATAAGAGTTAATGAAATAAATAAAACGCGTAACGCATTTATTTATTGTCATAACTCTATTAACCTCAAACCTGATTATAAATATCCTCGCAACCCCAACATTTTTTTAGAGCCATTGTTGTGCACAACGGATTTGGAAATACTCTCAAGCCAAGAGAGAATTCCCTTTCCACCAAGAACGCCCTCAAGTTACGAGAGCAAGATCCTCCACCGGATCAAGGCGGTCGAAGGCGGACATCGCAAGCGAAGGTTCTTCCGCGCTAGCACCCGGAGATCTCTTCGGTGATGTCCGGAGATACATGACACACGTGTGGATCACCGCTAGAGGAATCCTACACTTGGATTCTACGACGCAACAACGGATCACCGAATCGTGACCAGACACATCAACGAAGAAAGAATTTCAACAAGGTAATTCTTATGCATTAATTAAATTAATTATAATCAACATATGACGATCATCATCAAGAGTTCCAGGACTCTTCTTTTCTTTTCGTTCTTCGTTCTATTCCGAAGATTCGGCGTTTTATATCGTGACGGATCTCAGATTGAACATTGTTTAACGTTAAAATTAAAGTTGGGCAAACCCACCAACGCGCTTCCGCTGCGCCCGGAACCTACAAAGAGGTTATCAAATCATAATGGATTTTATAAATCTCATGAAGTCGTTTCTTCGTGTTCATGGTAAAGTTGTTGTTGCTCAGGAAGCTGTTCCAAATACTCCCCAGTTGTCCCTCGGACCTGGAGTTACCAGAGATCCTCTAGCACCTTTGTTTGCCAGTTTCCAGACTTTTCCAATGTCTCCTGCTCAAGCTTTGAGACACCTCTGGTCGGTTGTTATTGTGGAAGATCATCCTCATACTACAGTTGGACTCTCCTCTGGTGTTCCTTCTATTTTACCTCGAGTTGATCATGTTGCCTTGGATAAGGAGCAAGACCCATCTGTTATATCATGACCCTTGTTTTTGTTGACTTGACAGTTTGTCTTTGATGGGACTTGGGTTGTAATAACTTTTTGGTAATCATTTTGAACGCCTCTGATTTTTCTTATTCTATTTTTTTATCCTTGTTTTTATACTACTTTTCTTTACATTTTTGAAAATCCCAAAAGGAGGAGAATTCTTATGGCATATTGGAAAACCTTATGAAATTTCTGATTTTCTACAGTATTGTTTCTATGTTATCTTTAATACTGTATGTTTTTAATCTTTCTATTCATAATACTTAATTTTGATGCTTACTCTTTTCTTATTCTTTCTTTGATATCGTCTGCGCTTATTGGGAATGTTATGTTCTGGTTTATACTACCTTGGATATCATGTTTAAACATTTATAATTTTTTTGATATCATGATTTGTGGTCATCAAAAAGGAGGAGATTGTTGTCCTTCCTAGTTTTAATGATTAAAAAATCATGATTCTGTTGTTATTAATGAATTTCAAGTTTTTCTGTAAGTATTCCATTACTCTGAGGCAGGTGAAAAAAATAATATAAGGATGAGACTCCGTTGAGATTGGCACCGCCAATTCGAGACACCGTTGTCCATGACTCGCTGCTAGCATAAAAATCTCACTAAGTATGAGACACCACCAAGATATCACATCGCCGGAATGTTGTACCGTTGGATTGAAAAATTGACAAAGTCTGAGACACCGTCAGTTGACATACTGTCAGGATGTCATGCCTCCAGAACGCAAATTTGGCTAAGTACAAGATACTGCCAGATTAGACAACATCAATGTCATACCGCCAACACAAAATTTTGGCTAAGTCAAAGACACTGTCATACCACACACACCGTCAAACCAGACACCGCTAGTTGAGATGCCGCCAGCATAGTGGAAATTTGGCTAAGTCTAAGACACTGCCAATGTTATACCGCTTGTGTCATATCGCCAGTGTGATGCCGCCAGAACAACACACCGCCAAACTAAGCCACCGCTACTAATTTTCTTCACTTATTTTGAATCTTTTCTAACTGCTAGATTTATTGAAGTTAATATCATTTACTATTTTAATGATTGTCTCTTAAATGCTCGGCAGAAAGCATTGAAGAGAGTGGCAGAATGTGCAGTATGAGGAAGCAGTTGAACCAAATATTCTTCATGTCGCTGCTACTGATAAAAGTGCACCACACTCTCGTACAGTATAGACTCAATAGTGGATGAAGTAGACCGATATTAAGCTGAGAGCTCGAATTTTCTAATGACACAAAGAGCTAAACCTGATTGAAAAACAAGAAGAGCTCACCTGCTGCAAACATTCGAGTGGAAGCCGAACTACGCATTCACATTTACTGCTTTCCTCCAGTTGAGGAACACGAGTCTACAACACTCTGTTTTCCAGAAGTTTTTCAAGAAAAACCCAACTCAAATCACTGCAAAATCAAACCAATAGTCACAAGCTGCATTGCAACAGATCGAGCATCTCTAAACTCTACACTTTTAGATTTCTCTTTTATGTTTATCTTTATTACATTTTGAGCGTGTGCGTGCATACTTTATCTTTATTACATTTTGAGCGTGTGTGTGCATACTCTATTTTATCTCGCGCACACTATCTGTTGTGCTGAACTGGAAGATACCCAATATCTTCTCAAACTCTTATTATTTGTTTCTCCCACAAATAAGAGTGGTAGAGGTCCTTCTGTGGTCTGTTTAGTTTTGCTCCCATGTATAACTGTGGAAAAGGTTGTGTGTGACCTGGACAGTTTGTAAATTATTGTAAAACTAAATCCAGGTTGTGGATCATCTTGTTTATTTTATATAAACTGTTTGGTGGTGGGTGATCACCAAGTGGAGAGGACTAAGTCTCGACTTGAGACTCTTGTATTCAAACATTCAGTTGTGTGCTTTAATTTTGTTTTACTTTACTTCCGCTTTAAAAACTAAAAATTGTTTTAACTATAAACAAAATACATACTTTCTTAGTTTATCTTAATTTGTGTTCATGTAATATTTTGATCAAGTAAACTGATTTCAAAAGATCCAATAAAGTTGTATATTATTCGTCTGAGACCTAATCAATCTTTAGAGAAATCTTTAAAAAGATTGAGATCTATATCATACTACTTATTTTGATAAATTGTGTTGTATTTAAATATTTGGAGGATTTCAAATTAAATCATTATAAACAGAAATTTTTATTGGGTACTCAATTCACTCCCCTCTTGAGATACTCATTCCGACCAACACTCATTTTTATTTTTTATTTATTTACAGACCTTTAACAACGCTAAAAAAACACTGATAAAAAATTATTTGACGCTAAAAAAAATGTTGATAAAGCGTACCCTTTAATAGCGCTAAAAATAAAACGCTGATAAATAGATCATTTATCAACACTAAAAATAAAACAATGATAAAGAGTACCCTTTATCAGCGCTAAAAATAAATCGCTGAAAAAAGGTGTCTTTTATCAGTGCTGAAAAAACTCTGATAAAAGTTAACCTTTATCAACGCTTTTTTAGCGCTAATAAAGGTCAGCGCTGTTAAAAGCATGTTTTGTAATAGTGTATCATCATGACAAGGAATTGTTATGACCTTATCAATGCGACGAATATTCTAAAACATTATTAGATAAAAATCATGCATAACAATAAACAATATATAATAAGATGCTATTAATATTTAAATGATCGAATATAAAATGTAATCAAAGTACAAATAGTTAGTCCTAAAACATCAACTCCGACAAAGAGGGTGGTCGTGTGATAGGTTGATGAAATCAGTTTGAATCTTGATGACGCCTTTCCAAGACCCATTTTTAATTGAAGCAACTTATAATATAAACGGTGTTGTCCCAGATATATTATAAGGGGTGATTAGAGCCCCCCGCATGCGAGTGGGGTGGCACGGAGGGAGTGGTTTGGGGGCATCGGTCGCGGGATTGAGTCTTCGGGCTGTTTCTGTGCTGGTTTTCTTGTAGTGTGTGTGAACTTTCATTTGACGATTGTAACCCAACTTTTTTATAAGGGGCGATTAGATTAATAGTGAATCCATGAGGATTTTTGTTTTATCAATTAATTGATTGATTGATTGTCATGTGTTGATTGGGTGCCATAGGACAATGATTTTCCAAATGGTTGATTTTCGAGAAAATTCAGATTTGGAAAAGAAAACCCATGCGGTGAGGTGTGTCAGTGATTTTAGAAAGTGGTATTACATGAGATGGCTCAAAAATCCAGATTTTTGAGAATGATTGGAATTTTCAAATTGATTTTAGAGCTAGTCTTGAAAACCCGAATTACTCTCCAAATGTGCTTTGGGGAAGAGATTAGTTTTAGTAAATTGATCTTCAAGGTTAGAGATTTTTTACGGTTTGGGGTTTTAATGAATACCCTTAGATGCCACCAAAAAAACAAAAAAAAAACAACAAAAACAAAACAACAACAAAAAAAGAATACCCTTGGATGCAAAGAGGTTGTATTGAGAATTGAACCTTGGATGAAAATTTCGAGAGTTTGAACATTTTGTAATGATAATTTCAAACATGAGTTGAGGCTCAGGAGGTAGTAGGAGGGCTCGGGAGAGCAACGGAGAAGGGCTGGGGCGGCCGGGCTACTGAAATTCAGCATCCTACAGCCCGGGTGCTCAAGTGGAAGGTATTTACATTAAGGATACCGCCACTCAATTCATTATTTTTTTATTTTTTTAAGAGCCACTATTCTGGGTTAAGTGGAACCCTGTATTTCTAAAAAATCCTCATTACTCTAAAACAATTCTGTACATCCTATCCACGTTCAAATTTATATCAAAATTTAAACAGAAATAACATACCTTAGATAAAGGTCATTACATCAGCTCCATGAGTTTGCAGCTCTTCATAGATTGCATATTCACCACATATCCCTCTTCCTTGCTATGAGATAAATGACTTTAAATGGAAGCTTCAGTTGAATATGCTTTACTCACATCAGCCAAAAACAGTCAAACAGCACCCTAGTCATGTTCTTAGCTTTGGTCTATCAGCTTAGAACCTAGCAGCAGCAGCACACCAATGTTTCAGCTTGAAATCAGTGAAAAACTTTATCTTGTAGAACTCCGGTTAGGCATAAACTCATAAATTCAGTAGAGCAATATAAATCAGAAAGCCCTCTATCTAGATTCAAGTGACAAAGCGGGCAAGCCGGAGTAGACAATGAACCACCAACACATAATAACTTCCATCTTGAAAATGATTTGCAATAAAGAACCGCCTTTGAAAATGTAGAAAACTCACTTAGCAGCTCATATAGGATCCTCCAGTCAGCTCAAAATGAAATAAACAGTAAGCAGCCAGAGTAAGCCTTTTATGAGCTAGAAGCGATGGCTTGATACTTCAAGGTCAGATCTCTGAAATCAAGATCAGGATGGAGATGAAGTTGATCTTCAATGTTGCTGCCTGTGAAATTCAAAAGTGGCAGATAAGCATCAGGGGGGAAATTTTCAACATCCAAATTTGAAATACTAACATCCAGTTGGGAGGAATTCCAATTAATATTATCTTCCCCTTGAACAAAAGGAGGTCTCCAGTCATCTAGCTTGGCCCATTCCTCCGGAGTCAGATCAATGTCAGAGAATTTAGCCTCGTGGATTTCGTCCTTCGATGCCTTACCAAACTGATCATATATGTCTTTAAATATTATTGAGAAATGAGAGCGGAGTAAGTCCCTAATAACCTGGTCTTCCAGGGGCTCTTACAAAAGATTAGGCCCTTGAGTAAGAGGTTCTTAATGTGGGGGCTTCACTTTATCTACTTATGGAATTATTTCCTTTATCTCCTCGGACCCTTTAATGGGTGAGTTCCCATGACTTTTGGAGGTATATAACTTACCCAATGACCTACTTATCATAGGTTTTGGTAATTCAAAGTAGTATTTATGATGCATGGTATTTTTACCTTTGTTCACAAAAGGAATTCGTTGGATTTCTATCCTAAAGTCACTGGAAAATATCTTGAGGCATACACACATTTCTTCCCTTTTTTCTCTCCTAGAACAGGGTGGAAATTTTCTTCCACTTGTAATTCCTCTTCAGAGTTTGATAAAGCCTATGAACCACCATTTGAGTTAATATCCATAACAATGGATGCATTTTCCATTATATCAAAGCTAGGCCTTGAAACAGTATCCCCGGTCTTCTTCTTCTTCCTCCTGGGTCCCGCTTTTTTCCATACCTCGTTGTCTTTGTCCAACGAGTCCTCTTTTAACTCATCTAACCAATTCATAAGATCAATGTCAGTAGGGGATCCCTACTCTGGAAACTTGGGGGAAGATAAATTCAGATCAGCTCAAAGACTAGACAATAAATTAAAGATTAAATGTTGAGGATAGTTCTTAGGAAAATTGATAATCCCTTATGAAGATCCGGCTCAGCTAATGCACCTTCCACATCATGAAATTGAATACTCGTGAGATAAATAGTTTAAGTGTAGCCATCAGCAGCAAAGATGGAGCGTATACTATAGATGCATACGACCAGAATTTGGTTTCAGTGGTCACTTCAAGGCAGAAGTACAGGTCCACTGACCAGAATCCTTCAACGGAGGGAGTGAACCACTCATCATCTTCACCACAATGAGCCTATCCACATCTCCCTCTTGTCAGGTATCATCCACTTAAAGGTGGCCTGGGTTAAAATATTCATTCCAGGGGAGATAGGTGGTAGTCTAATAGCATTAGCATGGTTTGAACCTCGACACAAATGTATTGATTGCATGTAACGATATCTCCCTTCGATCTTGATCCTGATTTAATCCATTGGCGGTTTAGAGACATGAACCTCGACACAAATGTGAGGTGTGATGGGAAGACAAAGGGTTCTGGTCCGAATATCTGAACACAAATAGGGATTGACTGAGTTCCTAACAACTGAAGAATCGAGGGATTCTGAATGGAAAGCGGCGATCAAAGGAAACTAACCCAGATAGCTGAGGCTGATGGATCACATTGACCACAAATCGAATCACAAAGTGTTGAGGATCTAGAAGCCCCATCACTTCACGTTCCTGCAGTATCCATAAATCGTAGACAAATCTTTCAAGAGCCTGAACCGAAGGGCCATGCATGCTGAAACGAGCCACCAAGGAGAGGTTGAGGAGATCCAACGCTTCCATGAACTCCAGGTACTAAACTGTGAGCTTTGGGATGCCATCTTTGAAGGATGGAAAATTAGGGAAAAGATAAATTACTGGAAAATAAGGGAGAAGGTCGGGATCAATGAACGGACAGCACGACCAGGGCGGCCCCTCCGCCCATTTATGTTGGGGAGGGACCGGGATGGTGCCCATCGCTGCCTACACACCGTCGCCACCTGTGAGGAGAGTCCTTTGGGAAGCCTCCTTATGACCGGTCTTCTCACATTACATTGTGGATTCGTTTTATAATAATAAAATAATTTATTTTATAATATTTTTCAATAAATTTTTATGTCAAAGAAACTATAAAAATATATTAAATCTGTGATTAGCCAATAAAAACACATATTTTAATTACATTTTAATGGTATTAAATGTTCATTTTTTATCTTATGGATCTGAGTTAGTGGATTTTAATTTTGAACATTCATTTTCATCATTTGTGCACTTCATGCCTAATTTACACCAATTTAGTTCCAATTATTCATTTGATTTTAAGGAATGTAATTATCCATATTTTAATTTGATATTTTGGGAAATTGATCTACACTTCAATATGAACATTTTTCATTCAGGGATCAATGGAGGATTCATAAAGGATGATGAAGATATTTGGCAATGAAATGAAACAATTTTGGAGAAGGCAGATTGGATATCAGCCCACTGATGAGAATGTTGGGCCCACAATACAGGCCCAATGAAGCCCAAATTTCGTGGGATGATAGAAGACATATAAAGGAACATATAATTCTTCAGGAGTCAGTACAAATTCGGCATCCATTGTGGTTATTCAGGCGGCACAAGTTAGAGATAAAATTCTGGGCAAGATTATGCGGCCCAGAAAAATAGCCCACCAATTTAATCATATCTCGACAACCACAAATTAAATTGGGCTGAAATTTTACAGAGAGCTAGGAGACATTCGTAGCTTCATTTTTATCTTCTATGGCCCACTCCAATTCGGGCATCTAGAAGGCCATCTAGGTGCCTCTGTCCAGTGGATGTAAGCTGACTGCAACTTCAGGTCAAGGGTGGAAAAGTCTTCTCTTCCTTACTTTCCACTACCCTAGGCCTACCATACTCAAGTGGGATCCTTTGTACTATTGGGAGATCGACCCAAGCCTCTTGAAATGCCTATATAAGGCAGTGATGGTGGAGGAGTTTATCATCTTTGAGCTTTGTTTCATTTTAATGTGCTGTCAATTTGATGTTGTAATCGCATTCCTTCAATTGTAAGTTCTTGAATTACCTTAGCTTCTTTATAAAAGTTCTTCATATTCTCATTTCCTATTCTTATTTTTATCACTTTGATATTGTTGTCTCAAGGTGTGAACTTGTTCACAACAAACCTGTGAGATTATTACACAACGGTGGATTGATCGTTATTTCATTGTTTTTTACTTCTCCAATTCCTCCCTTATGAGTCTACTTCCCGCTTCCATTGAAATCATAAGATTAATGGAAGGCTAACCCACTTTTGGGTTGATCCAAGAGAGTAGCAAGGATCTGGATTGGATGTTATTTCTCACTCTATTAATGTCTAATCACTTCTTTTAATTGAGAATTTTGTTTGAAGATCTTTAAACTCCTTCGTCCTTGTTGAATTTAAGGTCACACACTTCAAGTGCTAATACGAACCTTAATCTTGAAGTGCTCAAAACTTTGATCCTTCAAGTGTGTAGGTGATTAGTATTAAAGTATGTAAGTATTAAACTAGTAAGTGATGATGTTGTTTAATCATCTTAAATGAACCCATCTCAAATATAAGAAATTGAAATCATTAAAAAAATGAATTCATCCAATCCACCCCCGAGCGATAACATAGGATCAACTCATTATCTTAATTTGAATTAACTTAAATCTATTAGTGATCCGTTAAACTCATCTAAAATCAACCAAATTTGGCCACTTCATAGCAAAAAACAGTCCTTAGAATGTGTGTGTCTATAGGTTTCTTTTTAGGTCTCTGAGGATTCGACAAACCAAGCTACACCACAAGCGACCGCTTAACCCTAAAAACTTGGGTAAATTTGGGCAAGACCACGCATTAGGTCAATAAATTTTTATGTCAAAGAAACTATAAAATATATTAAATTTATATTGAATCTGTATTATTATATAGTGAACTAGAGGAGGATACATTTAAGGATAGTGATTAATTTTTTATAATTTTTACTCATGGAATAACAGTGTGAAAGATCAATAAGTCTATATGTGGATTCAAATAGGTACAAAGACATTGCTTCTTCATGGAAGAAAAAACTAGTTAACTAATATGAACTTCCAAAAAGGAAAAGCATGTAATAATATTTTTTTTAAATCATTGATAATAGGTAATTTGATTATTAATATATATATATATATATTGATAACAAATTTTTTATAGGAAACAAGAATTATATAATTCTAAAAGTTGGATAACTACCTCAGTACCAAAGTTGGGGAGCGACAAATGGCTCAATTTTCCTTTCTTATGTGACACACCCCGACATAGTTATCAAGTAAAATATTTAGGTCATGGAATTAAAAAATGGTATTAGATAAATATTTTTTATGTTGAACAAAGGGATGTTTAGTAGGAATCATTATCGAATTTACAAGACTCAATATACACCTATAAAGAGGCATTTCTAATCCTTTTTTTAAAGAAACAATGTTACAAAAGTCAGAAAGAATATTTTTTAAAATAATCATTTCACAAAAAGAGAGAAGCTCGTCAATAAGGTTTTTGCACCAAATCAATTCAGGAGTTGTGGCCCCCTTATTAGAAAGCCCATTAGCCAAGTGATTTTCCTCACGATATGTATGCGCGATGATGTAATTCATGGATGAGAGCACATCCATGCATTTGATCCATCTTGCAGTCAGTTTCCAGAATAGATGAATACGAGATTGGCCCGAAAAATCTTGTTGCCTGAGACAAATTATAAAAATGTTTCCCTTTAAATATGGATAGTTAAAGGATTAGACCAGAGCGAACCAGATCGAACGAGCTCACAATTTGAAGACACAAAATTATAAATCTATTTAAACCCACATTAAATGTGGACTTCAAAAAATAAGTTCAATCCACATATGGACAAATTCATATGTTGGCCCACAAAATATTAAAAAGTAAAAAAAATACAAAAATATATGTTTTAAACCGACGTAGTCAATCTTGGATCGCAGCGCGACACAGTGAGGTCCTACAATTGGATAACGGCGATACAGATCGTGTTGCGGCCTCTTTTTCATCCAAACATAGTCCAATTAATATAATTTAAATTATATAATTATACACACATATATATGGTGAAAGATTAAAATATGGTAAATAAAATATAAAATGAAATAAAAATAATACATATGCAATAAATAAATAAATAAAAATTAAAAAGGGATGCTGAAGGAAAATATTAACAAAAAAATAGGGATAGTGTCATATCGAGGCGCAACAGGGGAGAAAACAAAGAAAAAAAAGTGAAAAAAAATAATGCAGGGGTCAGGGTCGGTCCAGGTCGCGGGGGGGGGGGGGGGGGGGCTGTCGTCTACGTCGAGGGGTTGTGACGACACAAGACATCGAAAATAGAATGATACAGTGGTCGTTGGCATCAAGGGGTCACGATAGTGGCGGTAAGTGAGCAAACAAGATGTGGGGGTTCATCGTCGGCGTTGAAGGGTCGCAGCGGTGATGCATGGGAAAAAATAGAATGCGTGGATCTTTTTTTGTGTGCAAAAACGTTGTACGGCCACTCCCAATGGGATCGCGGAGGACCCATGACAACCAAGATCATAGCAGAAGCTGTGGGATCACATTCCGCGTGTGATCCAACCACTAGACATGAGGGGGGGGGGATCTGCACCACACTAGTGAGATCGTGGTCACCGCCCTTCTTTTTGAAAATTATTTTTTAAACTACATCTTTATTGCTTGAAAAAGTACTAAAAAGAATGTCAACCAAGGATTTAAATCGTATAAAAACTTCAGTCTTCTATGTAAACTAGGCAAAACAACCTTTTTTTTAAAGAAAAAATTGTACGCTTTTTAACCTTTTAAACTACTTCAAAACCAATCAAAAAAGACATTAAAGTTTGTAAAAACTAACCTATTAACCCTTTGAAAAAAATGAATTATCCCCATCTTCATCTTCATCACCTGCTTCTTATGTACCTATAAAAATTTGATTCTACAAATTTAAAATAACATAATAACTAAATTGAAAAACACACTTCTAAATAGTTAAAAACATAACCAGTTGGTGTAAAACCATGAATCCAACTTCATATGAAAATCAAGGATTGATTTTTTTGAATGATAGTGACACTAATATTTGTTTAACACATGTCCTCCACTCCAATGGCCCAAAAACCTTCATTTTTAATTGATTTTGATAATCAACCTTTCAAGGGGTGAGGTGAAACCCTTACAAGGCCCGTAGGCATAAGTATTACATGGATCGTAGGCCTTAGAGGAATTCATTGCCCGTAGAATTCAAACATTACATACAACTCAGACTAACTACTTGGAACTGCTCCTCCCCAGCATCTTCATCGGGAAATAAGATCTCCACCTTCGCATGGTTGTTCGGCTAGGCTTTCTCATGCATGCACAGGCTTGTCCCGATGACAGGTGTCATACCCTCTCATTCTTGCAATACGTTTAGCTTCTGCAATGATGAACTCCCCTTGTTAATCCTCCTTCTAGAACTTGTTCCTTGTAGGTTGTCTGGTTTGCATTTGCACTTAAGGTATCTCGAAGGCCTTGAGGTGGCCTGGAGGCCTTACTGACCCGAAGGCCTGGGTGGCCTGAAAGCCTTAAAGGACTCGAGGACCAAATCGGTGGCCCGAAGGCCCAAATGGGGGAATATTCCTGGTTGATACAGTGCCAAACAGTATTTGCTACAATCCCCGCTACAATACCTGCTACAGTGTAGGTTCCGGGTGTAGCGAAAGCGTGGTTTGGGGCAGGACCCAACTTTGATTTTTACCATGATCAATGATTATTCCGGGATCAATACGACGATGAACGCCAGTTTCCACGGAATATAATCAAAGATTTAGATAAAGAAGAAAGTGGTCTGAAACCTTAGAGAGGATCTTGAACATCATGTTTATAATTAATTTAATTAATTTCATAAAGAAAAATAATACCAGTATCTTTGGTATTTTTCTTCGTTGATGATGTTGATCATATGGAATGACCATTCCAGATTATCTCATTGTGCTTTTAAGGATCCAAACTAGAATCCCTCTAGCGGTGATCCACACGTACTTTGATGGCCTCTGATCGATACCACTCGTTCTCCAGGTGCTAGCATGACGAAGCAAGTGTCTTGTGTTGGTTGTTCTTGATCGCTTGTTCTTTAGTC
Organism: Viscum album; assembly: GCA_963277665.1. Classification (NCBI taxonomy): domain Eukaryota; kingdom Viridiplantae; phylum Streptophyta; class Magnoliopsida; order Santalales; family Viscaceae; genus Viscum; species Viscum album. The sequence goes on from OY728121.1 coordinate 205,004,688, forward strand.
TTGAAGAACGTCTCTCGTTCTTGAGAGGGGAGAGAATAGGATTTGAGAGAGAAATTGTTTGGCTCAACAATTCTCAATTTACTAGGCATGTGGTGTGATATCTGTCACAATAGGCGTACTTGCCTATTTATATACATGGAATTTCAGTTACAATATTTAATTGCATAGCAACAATTAAATACATTTATGGACTTAGAGAAAACCCATGAATTTAATAATAATATCGCGTCATTATTTATGGTGCACCAACTTGCGCAAAACAGAATTATAAATAAAATCATGCGTCATAAAATAATAGCAGCGTTATTTTAATTTGTGCCAACTAGTTAAATAATTATTTATCGTCTTGCAAATAATTATTTTACTACCAGACCAACTTTGGTCCGCTCGAACTCCACTTCCATTTATTGAGGACCCGAATAAATAAATAAATAATTCATTCTCTTAAATAAATATTTTATTTACAAACTAATAACTAAATATTTATTAAATGTTCAATAAAATAAATAAATATATTTTATTTAATTTATGCGATCATTTTAACTTGAATAAAATTATTCCACGGTCTTGAGAATAATATTTATTTCATTAATTAAATTCAAATAGAATTTAACCAAGACCACCAAAAACAATTAGTGTGTGACCCTCTAGGATTCTTTCTCATTAGAATTAGGCGGGATTTCCTAAAGTCCAAGAGTACTCTCTAGCAACGGGTCAAGGCACCCAATAGAAAGAACATAAAGTCGCAACAATGACATCCACATTAGAACGCTCACTATGTAATATAATCCATTTGTCACAATATCTCATCAAGCAGGTTTCATGATTGTGTCATCAACTTTTATGCTTGATACGTTGTTCTTTGACTACCTGAAATAAACTCGTTGTTACACCATGGCCATGGAATTTCGCATGATGGTTTTATTTCAATCAAAGGTCCGAGATATCAACTTCCATAAATGGAAGGAACAAATCTTTCCTTGACTTATCCATTAATAACATGTCACTCGTGACGCACCCAACGTACCCTACTTCTCGCCAACTGTCTGCATGACGGTTTTCGTCAGTAAATCAAAGTGTGTAAGTCATGACATGTATTAATGATAATCTTAAAGTATAAGGATCATTACACACACTCGCAGATAGAAATATCTGATGACACCAAAACATGCATAATTCATATTAGTGGGTCTGTTCTCATAATCTCCTATCTTGGAGATTACCAAGTGCGAACTTCATGAGAGGAAGTCCCATCTGCTTACGAGTACTCGCACCTGACAATCTGCATGCTATGTGTCCCATCATAGCATGTCATCAAACCATAAAACTATATTTAAGAATATTGTTATAGTATTTCAAGGCTCTCATCATAGCGGGGAACTGTCATGACCTTATCAATGCAACAAATACACTAGGACATTATTACATCATAGTCATGCAGAACAATGAACAATATGTAATAATACATTAAATATACATGTAATAAAAGTAAAACTAGTTGGTTCTAGGACACCAACTCTTACAAAATTGCACTTGTCCTAGAGCTAACTTCCTACGACTTTCAGCCCGCTAGACCTCACATGATGATCATGTTTCTGCTGAGTCAAGGCTTTAGTCAAGGGGTCTGACATGTTGTCTTCTGTGGAAATACTGCTCACTACAACTTCACCTCTCTGAGAAAAATCCTTCAAGAGATGATACTTTTGAAGTACGTGCTTCATACACTGATGTGACCTTGGATCTTTTACAAGAGCCACCACTGTAGTATTGTCACAGTACAGTGTGATGGGATCTTTACTACTAGGTATCACATCTAAATCCTGGATGAAGCTTCGCATCCAAAATGCTTCTTTAGCTGCCTCAGAAGCTGTGATATACTCAGACTCTGCTGTAGAATATGTGACCACACTCTGTTTTGAGTTCTTCCAGATCACTGCACCTCTATTCAAAGTGAAGACGTATCCCGTTTGTGACTTCATGTCATCTTGATCAGTCTGGAAACTAGAATCTGCATATCCTCTAATGACTAGTTCCTCATCTCCTCCATAAACTAGGAACATATCCTTAGTACGCCTCAGATACTTTAGGATAGTCTTAACTGTCATCCAATGGCGGTCACCTGGGTCAGCTTGATATCTGCCTAACACACTTAATGCGTAGGTGACATCCAGCCCAGTACATAGCATGGAATACATGAATGACCCAACCACTGATGCGTATGGAGTCCTTGCCATTATCTTTCGTTCCTCATGTGTTTGAGGACACATTTTCATGGAAAGATGAATGCCATGTGACGCTGGCAACAATCCCCTCTTGGATTGTTCCATATTGAATCTCTTAAGTATATTATCAATGTATGTACTTTGACTTAGGCCCAAAAATCTCTTGGATCTATCATGATGTATCTTGATCCCAAGAATATACGCTACCTCTCCCAAGTCTTTCATGGAGAAGCATTGATTCAACCATGCCTTAACAGACTGTAAGACTGGTATCTTGTTTCCAATAAGTAATATGTCATTAACATATACTATTAAGAAAACGAATGCACTCCCACTAAATCATATATAGACACAAGGATCACATTCATTATTGATAAAACCAAATTCTTTTATGGATTCATCAAAATGAATGTTCTATGACCGGGATGCTTGCTTTAATCCATAAATGGATTTCTGCAACTTGCATACCTTATTGGCATCCTTTAGAGTCACAAAACCTTCAGGTTATGTCATGTAGAAATATTCCTGAAGGTTCCCATTAAGTAATGTTGTTTTGACATCCATTTTCCAAATCTCATAGTCATGGTAAGCCACAATGGAAAGTAGAATTCTGATGGATTTCTACATTTCAACTGGTGAGAAGGTTTCATCGTAGTCAATTCCTTGGCACTGTTTAAAACCTTTTGCAAATAGTCATGCCTTATAGGTACTGAATTGTCCTTCCATGTCCAGTTTCTTCTTGAATACCCATTTGCAACCAACAGGCTTTACATCAACTGGAGGATCTACCAGAATCCAGACTTGGTTTTGGTACATGAAATCCATTTCAGAATTCATGGCTTCTGGCCACTTGGCAACGTCTGTGCCACTTACTACTTCCTTGTAAGTTAGAGGATCATTATTATCAACTAATAAGGAGTCACCATCCTCAGTAACTAGAAAACCGTACCATTCCATTTCTCTAACCTCTCTTGTACTCCTACGCAGTACTTGTGTCTCTGTAACAGATTCTTCTTCCATGTGGCTTTGTGGAATGTAACGACCCAATTTTTTTAATAGAAATTCACTTCTTATAAATATGCCATAAAATCACATAATAATGAACTACTAAGTGATAAGTGACCTTTAAACATAATTTTTTTTCACTTTTGTGTTTGGAATTTCGAAAATCTGGCATACACGGTTGTAATCAGTAAGTTATTTGGAGTACGATAAGGAAAAATTAATTTTTTGGCGAATAGTAACATACCCTTATGAATATTAACAAACCATTATAAATAGTGATATAACCTAATGAATAGTAACCTCACCAATGATAGTATAAAAATAATATTCAAGTTGGAAGTACGATATACCTATATTTTAGAATGAGTTAATGAGTGTTTTAAAACTGGTTTTTGATAATAAATTATGGTTTTAATTAAATATTAAAATAATCATGTTTAGAAAATTATTTTTGAAAAATGGACTTCATTTTTGGATTCTACATGTCGAAAAATGGTCAGGGTGAAATTTTTGGATTTTTCTGAAATACTTGAATTTTTGATGAATAGTAAAATACGGTAATTTACCGTATATATACCTTATAAGCTAAATAGACTATTCCTAGCATCATGGATGATGTCACCACCCATTTTTTGAATTCACATGACCCATTTACTATTCTTGGTCACGTAATACTTACTATTCTTTTTCTTGTGAAGAAAATAATAAATTAATGATTATAATATCATGAAATCCCTCCCCTCCTCCACTATAAAACCCCCCCTTCACTCCCTCTTCTCTCCACTCTTCTCAAGCCTTGTGAATTTCCATTATTCTACCCAAATCTCTCTTCAAGGTCCTCCTCCACGTCCAAAAGCTCTCAGACTCCTCAAAATACCAAAATGACCCTTAAGAGGTTCTCAAAGGAGGAAGTCTCAAGAGGTAAATTCCTCTTCCCAATTTCTTCTTTTCTTTAAGGTTATTTTTGTAACACCCCAAGGTTTTGGAAATAAATATAGAATGAAATTTTATAATCTATCTTCTTCTATGTTTTGAATTTCAAGAAATGGTCATCTAGAGTTGTGCTCAGTAAGTCATTTGGAGTCTAATATAACAAACTTGTTTTTGGTTAATAGTAACACACCCTTATGAATAGTAATATGAATAGTAATATGACCTCATGAATAGTAAATAATAATATTATTTTATTTTCCCAAGGCAATAGGATAATGGGATATTAATTAATTTTTCAATGTCACGTAAAACAAACTGCAATTCAAAATTGTTATTTTTCGAATTAACTATGGGCTTATTTAAAAATTAAATTAATAATATTTAGAAAATTATTTTTGAAAAATGTATTTTACTTTTGAATTCTACACGTCGAAAAATTATAGGGGTGAATTTTTGGGAATTTTCTGAAATTCAAGAATTTTCGGTGAATAGTGAAATACGATAAAAAACCGTATAATCAAATTATCAGAAAAATTAACTATTCATGACATCAGAAGTGATGCAAGGCCACTTAGTTTGAACTCACATGATATTATTACTATTTAGGGTCACTTGAATTGAGATTATTCATAGTCTTGATAAAAATATTATAATAATGATTAAAATAATCTAAAATACCTCCCCTCCTCCACTATAAATACCACCCTCACTCCCCTCTTCCTCCCACACCTCTAAAGCTTTGATAATTGTCTAAATTCTGAAAAATTCCCTCCCCAATCTTCTTCCCCACGTCCTAGAGCTTCTGGTCTCACCAAAAGACCAAGACCAAAGCCCTTAAGGAGGATCTCAAGGAGAAGAGATCAAGAGGTAAACATCCTCTTTCATTTTCATTCTTTTCTTTCATTTTATGTTATTCTCTTCCATTACCTTTGTCTTGTGTTGAGATATTTCATTAAATATTTCCCCTTACTATCCATATTATGTATTAATGATGAGATATTCCATTCCTCTCATCAAACTATTTTTATGAAATTTTAAGAGACGCCGTTAGGCTGCCGAATTTTCGTGAAAAATTTATCAAGTTTTCTTTCGTTTTAAGATTCCTTTATTTTATTCTTCCTTCCTCACCTCCTCTATCAAAATGATCATGATAACTCCATTAAAATATATATACTGTATTTATATCATGTTAATGGAAGAACCATCTTAAATATTCTTACTCCCTCCTTTTTATTTTGTAAACGAAATCGACGTCCATAAGGTTCCGATTTATAACCTTTGTGGACGACGAAGTTTCATTCTTCAATTTATTCATAATTACTGGTCATGAAACCATATTCATGGTTGAAAAAGACTATAATATATGTTTTATAACCTAATTAATAATCAAGATCCAGAATATGTACATATAATTAAGTTATATGACAAAACTAGTTCATAATAATCCAAGTACCGCTGAATAATCGAAGTGGTTGTCATCTAATGATTCAACCTCATTTCATGTAACCAAATGATAGAAATGGAAATTAAAAATTCTGTATTTTAATAATTAATATTTAATTTCAATTCTGGAGATTTATATCCATTCAACTTCATTACTTAAAAGCAAGTGAACCGAATATGAAAATCAAGAAAACAAACACCCTGAAACGACATAATTCAATATAATAACTTATAAATAATAACATAAAGGAACTAAAAAAAATTATGATAAACTAAATACATTTCTATTAGGTTATGAAATAAGTTATTGATATGTATAATTTCACATTCTAGGACCTTAATTTCAAGAGGAGAACGTATTTTTATTTAAGGTAAGGGGTTCCTCATCTCACTTTCATTTCTGTGAGATTTTCATCGTTCGCCACTTATTTCTTGTATGTGGTATATGTGTACTGTCATTTGATATATATAATAACATTATTCTCCTTATATTCATGTTATTCAATGATTCACTTGATATTTATTAAGTTCTGGTCATATGATTCGACCGATCACATTGTTGTAAAGAAATTCTTAACCCGATTTCCATTCTTTGGGTTAACATTATACTTCGTTATTTATGTGGTATTTAAATTGTTCATGTGATGACTTATGATTATAATATGTTTAACAATGTGTATTTATAGAGTATATACATATTCCATCCACTCTATTAAGTCTCACATCAATTATATGATGTTTATGAGGGACTTTTCTTCTAAAATCCTCTTTTAAAATTCTGTTTTTACAAAATTCAAAAGCAATGTTTTTATGATATTTTTCATGTTGTATGATTATGTTTTGGTTCTTGGGCATTGTTTATAATGAAGGGTGGGAACTATATTTCCCTCCAATGCATTGGGTATGAGTAAGTTGGAGGTCGACCATATGGTTACTCCAAGTGTAACTGCGGTGGTTACACAAAGTAAGGTAGCCGTGAGGGTTACAAATTTTAAGGTAGCCAAGATGGTTACAAGATTATGTAAGTAATGCCCTAAGATACCTTTATGATTATATTTATGTTCTCATGTTTCATGTGGTTATTCGACTAGTATAATACCCATGATTATGTCTAATTATGGCATTATTTATTTAGCTCATAGTCCTGCCATAAGATGTTTCAAGTTTATTATTAAAGGCACGTGTTTTCAATTATTCACCATGTCTAATGTTTATATTATCTTCCACTGTATTGCTTACTCTTACTGGGCGTTTGAGCTCACCCCTTTCTTATGTTTCATTTTCTCAGGATATGAAGAAGTAATTTATGAATGTCTTATAAGCATAATCTAGGAGACGTGATGTTTCTAGTGGATTAAAATAGTGTTTTTGTTTCCCTTTATGTTGTAATGATAAACGTATGTATGTATCTTGTTTCCAATAATACTAAACTAGTCAGTCCTTCAGGATTCAGATTCCTTGTATGTATGCCAACGTAATCAAATAAGGCACTGGCTCTGGGCAACTGGGGTCGGGTCCTTACAGTTGGTATCAAAGGAAGTTTAGTAGAACACTTGGAAACTAGATTAGGAAATTTATAGTAGGGAACAAATCACTAAGATAGTATTTGAGGATAAACGTACAAGAAAATCCTAGTATTTTAGTAAGGAATAGAATATGTTAATCCTTCTATAAAATACATCCCTGTCTGGATACGAGCAGGTAGAGGCGGCTCTGACACAGATGTATCTACGGGTAAAACCCGAAAACACCGCTTTGAGCTAGACTCGAATGTGAACTGGTACACGACAATGGGCCTTGATTCACTCTTGGTTACGACACTCCTGGGGGATATGCTTAGGATAATTCATTTTTTTTTAAATCCATTATAGGGGAGTTAATGTAAATTTTCCTCATAGTATTGGGTTTGAATATCTCTAGAAACCAGAACTGAACAATTAAAAAACTTGCTTAAACAATACTAAGAGCGATGTTTTCTTAAATTTCAGATGGAAAATGAAGGTACAAGTCTTTTGTCCCTTCCCATGGAAATCCTCGAGACTATAATCATGAAGTCATGTATGGAAGACTATGAACCCTTTGGAAACCTCCGACTATCCTGCAAGCTTCTTTACAAAGTTTCGAACAACTCAAATGTCCTTCGAATCTTCTGGGGATCAGAAGTTGTGTATAACCAAATGACCAATGCACTGTTCGAGAATTATAAAAAGAAAGGGAAGTACTATGAGGTACTCTTCCTGTGTTTCACCCTGAATAAGAAATGGTTGGCCATCATGGCTTTCAGAGAAGCTGCAAAGGAGCTGGACTTCTGCGCAGTCTTTATGTACCAAATCCTGTGTTTCAGCATGCTTGGGGACCTCTACGATTTTGAATCTTTCATTGCATCCTTCAAATATGATGTGGTTCGAAAGATCTTTAGGAACCAAATCCAAGTGGATGTCTAGAAACTTGATGTTACCCATGCCTATATCTGGAAAACCACCTGTATCAAACAATAGCTTGGGTTTAACCACAATCTAAATTGCCGAGAATGTATTTGGGAAGAGGAGACCCGTGAGGTTTGTTCTGCCCTGGGAGTAGAGTTGAATAAAACCTTCCTCCTTAGGAGGTGGAGGTAGAGGGACATCACCAAGGATTTCAGGAAGTCCATACTAATGTTTTGTGAAAGGGAGCAAGAGATTGTGTAATTTCTTGAGTTTTATAAATCATGTCTAAATGAATGATGTTGTATTCTATTTTTAAATATATTTTTATATAAAATAATAACTTGGTTTAAAATGGATTTTCCATACTGAATGTTGATTTACTAAAACTTTTTATATTGAAGATGAGTCAACCAACCAATATTTTATCACTACCTACCGAGTTGTTAGAGACTATAATTGTCAAGACATGCTCTGAAGAGGACCAGCCCTATGCCAACTTACGTCTAACTTGTAAACTACTTCGTTGGGTATCGAATCATCCAAACATTATCCATATTTACCAAGGAAGAAATCTGGTCTATTACCGTATTTCATATGCACAATTTGCTGCATATAAGAAAAGAGGGAAGTATCATGAAGCTCTTTTTCTATGTTTCACTATGGATGATAACTACCGAGCTGTGGGTAAATTTCTGGAAGCTGCTTTGGATGGTGACCATCGAGCGACCTACCTATTTCAGATCCTGAGTTTTAGTGTGTACGGAGAACTTTACGACATCAATATATTCAAGAATGATGTGGTGCGTGGGAATTATAGGGATTTAGTCCACACTGAAATTTCCGACCTCCACACTTCTCGTTCCTCTCTATAGAAGATTGAGTGCTTTAAGTACAGTTTCGACCCTAGCTGTCTAGAGTGTGTCTAGGTTAAGGAAATCAAGCAGCTGAATACTACCTTAGGAATTCACCTGAGGTCATTAGCACCCTAGCATCGGTGGTGTTCCCGGTAAAGGGACTTCTGGAGTAACGTGTGTCTAGTGTTGCGTATGGTTTTGGGAGATTGAAATCTTTGAACTAGTTTCGATATTCATGTATTGGGGGACTCAGGAAATAGTTAGCCTAGTTTTACTTTTTGAACCAGTGGTTATATAAGAATATAACATTTTGTATCTTCTTTTTTTATCCTTTCATCGGCTATAATTTTGAATGAGTATCACTAAGTGAAATTTTATAATAAATTTTCAGATGGAAGGACAAACCCATATCTTATCTCTTCCTGTGGAGATCCAAGAAATCATTGCGATCAAAACCTGTGAAGAAGGGTACCTACCTATCGCAAACTTGCAAAAAACATGTAAAAAAATATATGTAGTGACAAACAGTCCAGAAACTCTCCGCACCTGTCAAGGGAATGCTTCCATCTACTACTGCTTATCCATGGCACAATTGGCTGAGTGCAGGTGAAGAGGAAAATACCACGAAGGGATTTTCTTGTTTTTCACCCTAGGACGGAACTATACGGCCAGGTTATGTTTTCAAGAGGTTTCTTTGGAGGGAAACCTTTTTGAATCTTACATGTACCAACTCCTTAGTTTTAGCATGTACAAACAATATCTACAACTTAGATGTCCTCAATCGAGACATAGTTTGGAAAGTTATTCGTATGTTGGTCTATTCAGACATTTCCAAACATTGCACTGTTCGAAACTCCCTTTGGAATCCCAAGTGTTCGATGCAAGAGTTCAACCTCTTATATCCGAGGTGTGTCTGGGTCAGAGAACTAGAGGAGTTGAGCAAAAATTTGGGTTTTCCGCTGAACGCACCTGAGGATCCTGTACGAAGGGAGATGTGGTAAGAACGTCCGAGAGCATTATTTTGTGGATATGAAATGAATTGCGAGGATGCAATTCTTCAAAGTAGGGAATAATGTAACACCCCAAGGTTTTGGAAATAAATATAGAATGAAATTTTATAATCTATCCTCTTCTATGTTTTGAATTTCAAGAAATGGTCATCTAGAGTTGTGCTTAGTAAGTCATTTGGAGTCTGATAGAACAAACTTGTTTTTTTGGTGAATAGTAACATACCCTTATGAATAGTAATATGAATAGTAATACGACCTCATGAATAGTAAATAATATTATTATTTTATTTTCCCAAGGAAATAGGATAATAAGATCTTAATTAATTTTTCAATGTCACGTAAAACAAACTCCACTTCAAAATTGTTATTTTTCAAATTAACTATGGGCTTATTTAAAAATTAAATTAATAATATTTAGAAAATTATTTTTGAAAAATGGATTTCACTTTTTAATTCTACACGTTGAAAAATGGTAGGGGTGAATTTTTGGGAATTTTCTGAAATTCAAGAATTTTCGTTGAATAATGAAATACGATAAAATACCGTATAATCAAATTATCAGTAAAATTAACTATTCATGACATCAGAAGTGATGCAAGACCACTTGGTTCGAACTCACATGATATTATTACAATTTGGGGTCACTTGAATTGAGATTATTCATAGTCTTGATAAAAATGTTATAATAATGATTAAAATAATCTAAAATACCTCCCCTCCTCCACTATAAATACCACCCTCACTCCCATCTTCCTCCCACACCTATCAAGCCTTGAGCATTGTCTAAATTATGCCAAATTCCCTCCCCAATCTTCTTCCCCACGTCCTAGAGCTACTGGTCTCACCAAAAGACCAAGACCAAAGCCCTTAAAGAGGATCTCAAGGAGAAGAGATCAAGAGGCAAACATCCTCTTTCATTTTCATTCTTTTCTTTCATTTTATGTTATTCTCTTCCATTACCTTTTTCTTGTGTTGATATATTTCATTAAATATTTCCCCTTACTGTCTATATTATGTATGAATTATGAGATATTACATTCCTCTCATCAAACTATTTTTATGAAATTTTAAGAGACGCCGTTAGGCTGCCGAATTTTCGTGAGAAATTTATCAAGTTTTCTTTCGTCTTAAGATTCCTTTATTTTCTTCTTCTTTCATCACCTCCTCTATCAAAATGATCATGATAACTCCAGTAAAATCTATATACTGGATTTATATCAAGTTAATGGAAGAACCATCTTAAATATTCTTACTCCCTCCCTTTTATTTTGTAAACGAAATCGACGTCCATAAGGTTCCGATTTATAACCTTCATGGATGACGAAGTTTCGTTCTTCAATTTCTTCATAATTACTGGTCATGAAACCATATTAATGGTTGAAATAGACTATAATATATGTTTTATAAACTAATTAATAATCAGGAACTAGAATATGTACATATAATTAAGTTATATGACAAAACTAGTTCATAATAATCCAAGTACCGCTGAATAATCGAAGTGGTTGTCATCTAATGATTCAACCTCATTCCATGTAACCAAATGATAGAAATGGACATTAAAAATTATTTATGTTAATAATTAATATTTAATTTCAATTCTGGAGATTTAAAACCATTCAACTTTATTACTTAAAAGCAAGTGAATCGAATATGAAAATCAAGAAAACAAACACCCTGAAACAACAGAATTCAATATAATAACTTATAAATAATAACATAAAGGAACTAAAAAGAATTATGATAAACTAAATACATGTCTATTAAGTTCTTAAATAAGTTATTGATATGTATAATTTCACATTCTAGGACCTTAATTTCAAGATGAGAACACATTTGGATTTAATGTAAGGGGTTCCTCATCTCACTTTCATTTCTGTGCGATTTTCATCGTTCACCACTTATTTCTTGTATGTGGTATATCTGTACTGTCATTTGATATATATAATAACATTATTCTCATTATATTCATTTTATTCAATGATTAACTTGATATTTATTAAGTTCTTGTTATATGATTCGACTGATCACATTGTTGTAAGGAAATTCTTAACCTGATTTCCATTCTTTGGGTTAACATTCTATTTCGTTATTTATGCGGTATTTAAATTTTTTGTGTGATAAATTATGATTATAATATGTTTAAAAATGTGTATTTATAGAGTATATACATATTCCATCCACTCTATTAAGTCTCACATCAATTATATGATGTTTATGAGGGACTTTTCCTCTAAAATCCTCTTTTAAAATTCTGTTTTTACAAAATTCAAAAGCAATGTTTTTATGATATTTTTCATGTTGTATGATTATGTTTTGGTTCTTGGGAATTGTTTATGATGAAGGGTGTGACCTATATTTACGTCCAATGCATTGGGTATGAGTAAGTTGGAGGTCGGCCATATGGTTACTCCAAGTGTAACTGCGATGGTCACACAAAGTAAGGTAGCCGTGAGGGTTACAAATTTTAAGGTAGTCAAGATGGTTACAAGATTATGTAAGTAATGCCCCAAGATACCTTTATGATTATATTTATGTTCTCATGTTTCATGTGGTTATTCTACTAGTATAATACCCATGGTTATGTCTAATTATGGCATTATTTATTTAGCTCATAGTCCTTCCATAATTTGTTTCAAGTTTATTATTAAAGGCACGTGTTTTCAATTATTCACCATGTCTAATGTTTATATTATCTTACGCTGTATTGATTACTCTTACCAAGCATTTGAGGTCACCCCTTTCTTATGTTTCATTTTCTCAGAATATGAAGAAGTAATTTATGAATGACTTACAAGCATAATATAGGAGACGTGATGTTTCTAGTGGATTAAAATAGTGTTTTTGTTTCCCTTCATATTGTAATGATAAACTTATGTATGTATCTTGTTTACAATAATACTAAACTACTCAGTCCATAGGGATTCATATTCCTTGTATGTATGTCAACGTAATCAAATAAGGCACCGACTCTGGGCAACTGGGGTCGGGTCCTTACAGTTGGTATCAGAGGAAGTTTAGTAGAACACTTGGAAACTAGATTAGGAAATTTATAGTAGGGAACAAGGCACTAAGATAGTATTTGAGGATAGACGTACAATAACATCCTAGTATTTTTTTTAAGGAATAGAATATGTTAATACTTATAACAAATACATCCCTGTCTGTATACGAGCAGGTAGAGGCGGCTCTGGCACAGATATATCTAGGGGTAAAACCCGAAAACACCGCTTTGAGCTAGACTCGAACAGGAACTGGTACACAACAATGGGCCTTGCTGCACTCTTGGTTACGAAACTCCCGGGGGATATGCTTAGGATAATTCATTTTTTTTTACAATCCATTATAGGGTAGTTAATGTAAATTTTCGTCATAGTTTTGGGTTTGAATAACTCTAGAAACCAGAACTGAATAATTAAAAAACTTGATTAAACAATACTAAGAGCGATGTTTTCTTAATTTTCAGATGGAAAATGAAGGTACAAGTCTTTTGTTCCTTCCCACGGAAATCCTCGAGACTATAATCGTGAAGTCATGTACGGAAGACTATGAACCCTTTGGAAACCTCCGACTATCCTACAAGCTTCTTTACAAAGTTTCGAATAACTCAAATGTCCTTCAAATCTTCCAGGGATCGGAAGTTGTGTATAACCAAATGGCCAATGCACTGTTAGAGAATTATAAAAAGAAAGGGAAGTACTACGAGGGACTCTTCCTGTGTTTCACCCTGAATAAGAAATGTTTGGCCATCACGGATTTCAGAGAAGCTGAAAAGGATCTGGACTTCCGTGCAGTCTTTATGTACCAAATCATGTGTTTCAGCATGCTTGGGGACCTCTGCGATTTTGAATCTTTCATCGAATCCTTCAAATATGATGTGGTTCGAAAGATCATTAGGAACCAAACCCAAGATGATGTCGCGGAACTTGATGTTACCCATTCCTATCTCTGGAAAACCACCTGTATCAAACGAGAGCTTGGGTTTAACCACGATCTAAATTGCTGAGAATGTATTTGGGAAGAGGAGACCCACGCGATTTTTTCTACCCTGGGAGTAGAGTTGAATAAAACCTTCCTCCTTAGGTGGTGGAGGTAGAGGGACATCACCAAGGATGTCAGGAAGTCCATACTAATGTTTTGTGAAAGGGAGCAAGAGATTGTGTAATTTCTTGAGTTTTATAAATCATGTCTAAATGAATGATGTTGTATTATCCTTTTTGATAAATTTTTATATAAAACAATAACTTGGTTTAAAATGGATTTTCCATACTGAATATTGATTTACTAAAACTTTTTAGATAGAAGACGAGTCTACCAACCGATATTTTATCACTACCTACCAAGTTCTTAGAGACTATAATTGTCAAGACATGCTCCGAAGAGGACCAGCCCTATGCCAACTTACGTCTGACTTGTAAACTACTCCATTGGGTATCGAATCATCCAAACATTCTCCATCTTTACCAAGTAAGAAATATGGTCTATTACCGTATTGCATATGCACAATTTTCTGCATATAGGAAAAGAGGGAAGTATCATGAAGCTCTTTTTCTATGTTTCACTCTGGCTGATAACTACCGAGCTGTGGGTAAATTTCTAGAAGCTGTTTTGGATGGTGAACATCGAGCGACCTACCTATTTCAGATCCTGAGTTTTAGTGTGTACGAAGAACTTTACGACATCAATATCTTCAAGAATGATGTGGTGCGTGGGAATTATAGGGATTTAGTTCACACTAAAATTTCCGACCTCCACACTTCTCGTGCCTCTCTATGGAAGCATGAGTGCTTTAAGCACAGTTTCGACCCTAGCTGTCTGGAGTGTGTATGGGTTAAGGAAATTGAGTAGCTGAATACTACCTTAGGAATTCACCTGAGGTCGTCAGCACCCTAGCATCAGTGGTGTTCCCGGTAAAGGGACTTCTGGAGTAACGTGTGTCTAGTGTTACATATGGTTCTGGGAGATTGAAATCTTTGAACTAGTTTGGGGATTCATGTATTGGGGGACTCAGGAAACAATTAGCCTTATTTTACTTTTTGAACCAGTGGTTATTTAAGAATATAACATGTTGTCTCTTCTTTTTTTTATCCTTTCATCGGCTATACTTTTGAATGAGTATCACTAAGTGAACTTTTATAATAAATTTTCAGATGGAAGGACAAACCCACATGTTATCTCTTCTTGTGGAGATCCTAGAAATCATTGCGATCAAAACCTGTGAAGAAGGGTACCTACCTCTCGCAAACTTTCAAAAAACGTGTAAAAAACTATATGTAGTGACAAAAAGTCCATGCATTATCCACACCTGTCAAGAGAATGCTTCCATATACTACCGCTTATCCATGACACAATTGGCTGAGTGCAGGCGAAGAGGAAAATACCACGAAGGGATTTTCCTATGTTTCACCCTAGGACAGAACTATACGGCCAGGTTAAGTTTTCAAGAGGCTACTTTGGAGGGAAACCTTTGTGCAACTTACATGTACCAACTCCTTAGTTTTATCCTGTACAACAATATCTACGACTTAGATGTCCTCATTCGAGACATAATTCGGCGAGTTCTTCGTATGTTGGTCCATTCAGACATTTCCAAACATTGCACTATTCGAGCCTCCCTCTGGAAGCCCGAGTGTTCGATGCAAGAGTTCAAACCCTTATGTCCGAGGTGTGTATGGGTCAGAGAACTAGAGGAGTTGAGCTACAATTTGGGTTTTCCGCTAAACACACCTGAGGATCCTCTACGACGGGAGATGTGGTAAGAACGTCCGAGAGCATTTTTTTGTGGATATGAAATGAATTGCGAGGACGAAATTCTTTGAAGGAGGGAATAATGTAACACCCAAAGGTTTTGGAAATAAATATAGAATGAAATTTTTTAATCTATCCTCTTCTATGTTTTGAATTTCAAGAAATGGTCATCTAGAGTTGTGCTCAGTAAGTCATTTGGAGTCTGCTAGAACAAACTTGTTTTTTGGTGAATAGTAACATACCATTATGAATAGTAATATGAATAGTAATATGAACTCATGAATAGTAAATAATAATATTATTTTATTTTCCCAAGGAAATAGGATAATGGGATCTTAATTAATTTTTCAATGTCACGTAAAACGAACTGTACTTCAAAATTGTTATTTTTCGAATTAACTATGGGATTATTTAAAAATTAAATTAATAATATTTAGAAAATTATTTTTGAAAAATGGATTTAAATTTTGAATTATACACGTTAAAAAATGGTAGGGGTGAATTTTTGGGAATTTTCTGAAATTCAAGAATTTTCTGTGAATAGTGAAATACGATAAAATACCGTATAATCAAATTATCAGTAAAATTAACTATTCATGACATCACAAGTGATGCAAGGCCACTTGGTTCGAACTAAAATGATATTATTACTATTTATGGTCACTTTAATTGAGATTATTCATAGTCTTGATAAAAATATTATAATAATGATTAAAATAATCTAAAATACCTGCCCTCCTCCACTATAAATACCACCCTCACTCCCCTCTTCCTCCCACACCTCTCAAGCCTTGATCATTGTCTAAATTCTGACAAATTCCCTCCCCAATATTCTTCCTCACATCCTAGAGCTGCTGGTCTCACCAAAAGACCAAGACCAAAGCCCTTAAGGAGGATCTTAAGGAGAAGAGATCAAGAGGTAAACATCCTCTTTCATTTTCATTCTTTTCTTTCATTTTATGTTATTCTCTTCCATTACCTTTGTATTGTGTTGAGATATTTCATTAAATATTTCCCCTTACTATCCATATTATGTATTAATTATGAGATATTCCATTACTCTCATCAAACTATTTTTATGAAATTCTAAAGAGACGCCGTTAGGCTGCCGAATTTTCGTGAGAAATTTATCAAGTTTTCTTTCGTTTTAAGATTCCTTTCTTTTCTTCTTCTTTCCTCACCTCATATATCCAAATGATCATGATAACTCCAGTAAAATCTATATACTGGATTTATATCATGTGAATGGAAGAATCATCTTAAATATTCTTACTCCCTCCCTTTTATTTTGTAAACGGAATCGACGTCCATAAGGTTCCGATTTATAACCTTCATGGACGATGAAGTTTAGTTCTTCAATTTCTTCATAATTTCTGGTCATGAAACCATATTCATGGTTGAAAAAGACTATAATATATGTTTTATAACCTAATTAATAATCAGGAACCATAATATGTACATATAATTAAGTTATATGACAAAACTAGTTCATAATAATCCAAGTACCGCTGAATAATCGAAGTGGTTGTCATCTAATGATTCAACCTCATTACATGTAACCAAATGATAGAAATGGAAATTAAAAATTATGTTTGTTAATAATTAATAATTAATTTTAATTCTATATATTTACATCCATTCAACTTCATTACTTAAAAGCAAGTGAACCGAATATGAAAATCAAGAAAACAAACACCCTGAAACGACAGAATTCAATATAATAACTTATAAATAATAATATAAAGGAACTAAAAAGAATTATGATAAACTAAATATATGACTATTAGGTTCTGAAATAATTTATTGATATGTATAATTTCACATTCCAGGACCTTAAGTTCAAGAGGAGAACACATTTGGATTTAAGGTAAGGGGTTCCTCATCTCACTTTCATTTCTATGAGATTTTCATCATTCGCCACTTATTTCTTGTATTTGGTATATGTGTACTATAATTTGATATATATAATAACATTATTCTCTTTATATTAATGTCATTCAATGATTCACTTGATATTTATTAAGTTCTGGTCATATGATTCGACCGATCACATTGTTGTAAGGAAATTCTTAACCTGATTTCCATTCTTTGGGTTAACATTCTACTTCGTTATTTATGTGGTATTTAAATTGTTTGTGTCATGAATTATGATTATAATATGTTTAAAAATGTGTATTTACATAGTATATACATATTCCATCCACTCTATTAAGTCTCACATCAATTATATGATGTTTATGAGGGACTTTTCTTCTAAAATCCTCTTTTAAAATTCTGTTTTTACAAAATTCAAAAGCAATGTTTTTATGCTATTTTTCATGTTGTATGATTATGTTTTGGTTCTTGGGAATTGTTTATGATGAAGGCTTGGACCTATATTTACATCCAATGCGTTGGGTATGAGTAAGTTGGAGGTCGGACGTATGGTTACTCCAAGTGTAACTGCGATGGTTACACAAAGTAAGGTAGTCGTGAGGGTTATAAATTTTAAGGTAGCCAAGATGGTTACAAGATTATGTAAGTAATGAACCAAGATACCTTTATGATTATATTTATGTTCTCATGTTTCATGTGGTTATTCAAGTAGTAGAATACCCATGATTATGTCTAATTATGACATTATTTATTTAGCTCATAGTCCTGCTATAATATGTTTCAAGTTTATTATTAAAGGCATGTGTTTTCAATTATTCACCATGTCTAATGTTTATATTATCTTCTGCTGTATTTATTACTCTTACTGAGTATTCGAGCTCACCCCTTTCTTATGTTTCATTTTCTCAGGATATGAAGAATTAATTTATGAATGACTTACAAGCATAATCTAGGAGACGTGATGTTTCTAGTGGATTAAAATAGTGTTTTTGTTTCCCTTCATGTTGTAATGATAAACTTATGTATGTATCTTGTTTACAATAATACTAAAATACTCAGTCCTTCGGGATTCATATTCCTTGTATGTATGCCAACATAATCATATAAGGCACCCGCTCTGGGCAACTAGGGTCGGGTCCTTACAATTTTCTTTTTAATTTCTTTCCTCACCTACCTTCACCATAATAGTATGATAAATCCAGTAACATACATGTACTATAATTTACTCATTATAGTGGTATATTTCATTGTCTTATCTTCTTTCCACACCCTTTTATTTGAAAGAAATTAAAGCACCGTTTGAGATGTGCTAATTTAGCACATTCAAGGACAACGATTTATCAATTTCTATTATTATCTTTAATTCGGGTCAAAAAAATATTTGTATTATGGTTGAACCAGATTATTATAAATGTAATATATCCTATTTTTGGTTATGTAACCCTTTGGTACAAATTAAATTAAGTTATAAAGAAAAACACATTCTTTGTAATCAAATCCACCGATTAACAAAAACGGTTATCATTGTGGTTATATATATAATAATTTGACTTCACTCTAAGTAACCTAATTAAAATTAAAACCATGTAATATCCTGTATATTAACTAAAGAATATAACTTCAATTATAGACAACCAATTTCATATTTCATATAATCCAAACTTGAATATAAGTGAACCGATCTTTTAAAGCCAAGTAAACAAACGAGCCCGAACAATAAAATTAAACCTTATAACTAATCAAAAAGGATTTGAATGAACTAAAAAGGGTTATAATAAATCAATTAAATATATAAGAGGTTCTGGAATTATTAATTAATAATCCTAATTTGTTTATTCAGGTCACTAATAACAAGTGGAGAACACCAACAGATTTAAGGTAAGGGATCCTCTCCTTTTCACTCTTAATCAAGATTGTCCTCTATGTTATGTCTTTTATGTGTAATTAAAAATGATGGGTTATTATTTATAACCTCCACCATAAATTCCTCATGAGGTATAAGTGATGAGAAACCCCTTCTCTCTCTCATCAATCCCTCTTAGGTACACCTGAAACCATGCTGGTAAAATCATAACGAATTCTACCCAAATCTTCTTCGTTCTTTCGGGTTACCTTATCTTTCTTTAAAAATGGTTTTATCATATATATTTATGTGAATATTATAAATTTTGGATATTTGTAAAATATTCTAATATCAAGGCCCTTTCATCACTTTATTTTGGGGATATACATGTTTGTGAAAGATTCCCTCCTTAGAACTTTCTGATAAGCAAACCTGTTTTAAGGGGACTTCCCAAATTTTTACCCAAATTTCATGTTCACTCTATCCTCTGTTTTAATAAACCATTTTCTTTATAAAATCAGTATTTTTATTATTAAAACCTTCTTGGTTCAATTATGGTTTTATATAAAATAATGTCCTCTTTTCTATTTGAAAATCTCTATAGTATTTTCCTTAAAACCGCACAAAAATGTTTTAATGCTAATGTTTCTAAAATACATTTCTCATATGTTGTAACTTATTTTTGACACAAATTACCATGTTATATGCCTATTTTACCCTATGAACGTCCATGTATTTTCTAATTCTTTCCTTACATGGACACTTTCATGATACGCCCATTGGTTATGATTTATGTCATGATTTTGGTACCCAATTCTTTCCATGGGTACCCTTATGTTTATGTATGGTTGATTATATATGATTGTATATGTGGTAAGAATATTTATGTGGCAAGAATATTCATGAAAATGTTGAGATGGGTGTGCCCAGATAGCGCTCCAATGCATTGGGTAAGGATAAGTCTCATGAGATGCGATGTGAAACAGGATTGGCGGTTAGCCTTGACCCGTACTGAAATGGGAAATGGGATTGGCGGTTAGCCTTGACCCGTACTAAAAAAATGTTTTATGATTCTTCCATATTTATATTATTCCATGTTTATATGATCCCATTCTTATATTAAATGATTTTATAAGTTTCATGCTTTGGATATCATTATGTCATGCCTCATAACTCATGTGCTTGAGATATATCCTTATGTTCATTACCTTACTGGGTTTTTTAGCTCATCCCTTTGTTCATGTGTTCCCCAGGGTACCCTATACAGATGTAAGAGATCAAAGGAAGTTAGAATATCTTTATGGAGATTAAATAAATAAGTTTTTTTAGCCCCATGTTTTATGTTATATGTACCTAGTCTTCCAAGACACTAGACTTAACAATCCTTGGCTTGTACTCTGATGATTAATTATGCTTAAAATCATGAAATATTTTATGTAAAAGGCTCGGGTCTCTATATAGAATCTGTTCCTATACCAACTCTTGTGTATCATGAGCCTCGACTTCATCGAAGTCTATCTCGCTCCCATTATCTCTTTTGGAGATGTGCTCCCTCTCAAGGAATATGACATGTCTGGCCACTATAACCTTTTTGTCTAATGGGTTGTGTAGGTAATATCCCCATGTTTCCTTGGGGTATCCTATAAAGGTACACTTTGTGCCTCAGGGTGCATGTTTGTTACCTGAAGAGGCCTTAACAAATGCTTCACTACCCCAAACATGTAAATTCGATAACATAGATTTTCTTCCACTCCAGAACTCATATGGAATACAATTTATCGATTTAGTTGGTATTTGGTTTAGTATGTGTGATGATGTTTGTAACGCATATCCCCAAAAGGATAATGGAAGACTTTCATGAATCATCATTGATCTCACCATGTCCAACAGGGTGTGGTTTCTCCTTTCGCTCACACTATTCCACTGGGGCGTGTTTGGAGGAGTGAGTTGGGATAGGATCCCAAAATCTTGTAAGTAATCAATGAAGTATTGATTAAGATATTCTTCACCTCAGTTTGAGTGGAGTTTCTTAATCTTATTACCAAGCTGGTTCTGAACTTCATTCTTTTATTCTTTGAACTTATCAAAAGAATCCTACTTATATCTCATTAAGTAGATATATCCATATCTACTAAAATCATCAGTAAAAGTTATGAAGTATGAGTACCCTCCCCTTTCTTCAACTGGAAATGGTCCACACACATTGGTATGAACCAATTCAAGAAGTTCTTTATCCCTTTCACTTTTCCCACTAAATGGGGATTTGGTCATTTTTCCTTGTAATCATGCATGACATATGCCAAGTGGTTTTAGTTCGAAAGAATCTAAATATCCATCTTGATATAACTTTTTCAAGCATTTCTCATTTACATGA
The DNA here is from genome assembly GCA_963277665.1 of Viscum album. Lineage (NCBI taxonomy): Eukaryota > Viridiplantae > Streptophyta > Magnoliopsida > Santalales > Viscaceae > Viscum > Viscum album. Next base: position 205,026,421 of record OY728121.1, read on the forward strand.
CCTAGCCAGTGATTCCAAAGTTGGGTGTGGTATGAGTCATGTTAAGTTTCATTGTTATCAATTGCCATTACTTGGTTTGTGTAATCCAACACGTAAAGTCCATTGTATAAATGTGCCCTACCCTAACAAATTCTATCTTTGTAAAAGAAGCAACATTCATTTCCAAAATTGAAAAAAATCCATATGTATCTAATCTGAATATAGAAATAATGTTTTTAGTAACATAATGCACATAAATAACAACCCTTTAATACCAAGATCATCCTAGTTGGAAACGTGAGGTGGTAGTCCCTGACAACTACAACAGCAAGCCTGGCTCCGTTGGCTGTTCGTATATCTACCTCCCCTCGATCAATATTCTTGAATCTACTTGGTTACTATATTTGGATACATATGTGAGAACCACAAGCTGTATTTAATACCCAATTTATAGAAAAATATAGATTGCATTTGATAACAAATGCACCTGAAGCTTCCCCTTACTTCTTAGGCTGGGTGCAGTTCTTCTTCTAGTGGCCCTTCTTGCCACATGTGAAACAAAAAGCCTCATGTTCCCTTGAATCCCCTTTGATATTCCTTTTTTTGGAAGCCTGTGAAGAAGCTTTGGGCTTAAAGATCTTTTCCTTCCCTTTCCTCTTATTCACCATAAGGACATAAGGCTTTTCGTGCTTCATATCTTTGTCCACTTGGAGAATGAGGATAAGAAGATCAGATAGAGACTTCTCAATGTTGTTCATATTGAAATTGACAAAAAAGTTAGAGAAGATCTGATAGTGTGATGTGAGAATGAGATCAGTTCCCAATTCTTCAGGGAATTTAAACCCTAGAACCTCCAGGCGCTCAATGTAGTCAATGATCTTGAATACATGAGGCCCAGCTGGGGAACCTTCTCCAAGCTTACTATGAAAGAGTGCCTTATAGATCTCAAACCTTTCCTGTCTTGCTCTCTCATGGTAAAGACCACGAAGGAGCTTGAGCATTCTATAAACATCCATGTTTTCATGAGACTTTATGAGCTCACTAGACATTGATGATAGCATCAAACATTGAACGTTGACCGTGTCGTTCATATGTTTCTCATAGACCAGTAAGTCCTCATCACTCGCCTCTTTGGCAGGAAGATCAGGTAATGATGACTCCAGCACATAAGACTTCCGTTCATGGCGTAGGATAAACCGAAGGCGTCTAAACCATTCTTTAAAGTTACCGCTGGTGAGGATATTGTCTTTATCCAGAATTGATTATAGGGATAGTGTGGTTGACGAGTTTTTCATTTTTATTCTACAATTAAAAGAGCATATCATTAGTACTTTCTTGATTACATTTTATAAGAAATAATTTTATTAAGTCTCCCACTATTTTATCAAGTCCCAATATCCCTCACCATTGAACTCGTAATGTCTAGTTTCCAGGACATTATAGTGGAAAGGATCCATATTCCCCTTCACATAACCCCAACAAGGGTTGGTCAAGCTATTAGAAGGTTTTTAGGTAGATAGGTCTTTGCCAACTGTGAGCTTGCAACTCCTTGATCTGTTGAGTGGACTCCCCAATCCTGAAATCATAACTTTGGATTTACTCAACTCTTGCCTCCAATATTACACCAAGTCTAGAAAGGTCTAATCCTTTTGATGTAATATGGTTAAGTCAACCTGAAACCTTTTATAAGGGCTTCCTGTATAAAAGTAAGTATCCCAACAAGGGTTGGTCAAACATATAGTTTTATTGAGTTTTTCCCTTAATCAAGTAACGAAAGGCTTGTTCTAACTTAATATTTTATTTGAGGGATTTTTTATCTTTTATGCGTGAATTGCTTATTATCATTATCACATGCTTGTTAATATTAAGTGAAAATTACTTAAGTGATTAACCATGTCTTGATAATATTTACACATAAGTATATTTTATTTTAGTTCCATCTTGCATGCTTGTTTAATTCATTAATTTTGTGATCGTGACAACACATCCATAATGATAAACCATGAAATTGACAGAAATAAAATAAAGTAAATTGCATGATCATGAGATTTTATAATGTTTAGTTTATCTAGTGGTTGATAAACTAACCCTGACCTAGGGGATAAATACCTTGAACATTTTGGGTTCGTGTTTACAGCTTCCACCTGTCCACCTCTATATCTCCTGGGATTGGTTTCGTCTCGGCTCCAGCTTGAACTGCCTCTAGTAGCTTGGGAGTTCCATCCATTACATATGCCTTTTTTAACTCACTTGTAGGTGAGGGGTAAAATGGGGTTTTACTTAAAAGAAACCTTGGGCACGTAGGCCCTACATATTAATGAGGAGAAGGCTCGCAGGCCAACAAATTTAATTCAAATAAATCAATTAAAAGAAACTATCCACATACAACGGTCTTAGTCTAGCTCATGACTATCCATACATGCAATGATATTTACGCATAAATAAAACTAGCAATAAATTCTTTAATCATTATTGTTTAAGATAAATCACGCTTGAATCAATTAATTATCATCTTTAATTAATAAATCCTTTTATCTTAAACCATTTTCTGAATTTCCTTGAGATTCTCATCCATCATAATTTTAAACAAATAAATTCATTTAAAATTATCTTTGTACCTTGGAGGAAACCCGGTGAATTCATATTCATAACTACCCAATGAGTAGAAATGAACATTACACAGATGTTAAATTAAACACATATATATAAAACACCTATCACGTTTTGTGCCTCATCTTTATGCCCACACGATGGTACACGTTTCAAGGATTTGTATAATATAATAATAAACTTTAATAAATCTACGTAATTTGGATGAGTACATGACGTGTAGTTCTAACTACAAAACGTGTAATATTTTCCACCGTATATCCGAAGTACACTCCTAGGGAAACTGTGTGTGAGTATACTTCGAAAATTCTCAGAGTACACGGCGTGTCCAGTGGGCCACACGCCCTGTAGTTCCTTGTTACACAGTCTCTAGCCAGGAAAGCCGTGTACGGGGTACACGGTCCAACTCTAACCCAAAGGGAATATACACCGTGTCCATTGGGACACACAGTGTGTAATCCGAAAACCACATGCCACCTATTCCTGGTCAACACATGGAGTCATTTAAGACTTAGAAAGACTCCAAAACACGGCTTGGTTTGGTGGACTGGTCTGATGCATTGAATCTTGACTACACAACATGTACTATCGAATACTCGCCGTGTGTTCTGGTGTTGTACGACCAAGAAGCTTTGGCACCTCCGGATGAGATTCTCTATTTTATTTTAATCAAAATTAAAAGAAAAGATTGTTTCTATAAGGTGAATGAGAAAAAAAAGAGGAAGAATAGATCTCGAGATTTAGATTTATAGAATGATTAACATGAATTGAAACAACTAAATTATTAAATGTGTAATTCATCAAAAAAATATTTAAATAATTATAAACTATGATGTAACCTCTCTGATACCACTTGTAGGTTCCGGGCGTAGCAGAAGCGTGGTTTTGGGCGGGACCCAACTTTGATTTTTACCATGATCAATGATTATTCTGGGATCAATACGACGATGAATGATAGTCTCCATGGAATATAATCAAAGATTTATATAAATACGAAAGAGGCCCAAAAACTTAGAGAGGATCTTGCACATCATGTTTATAATTAATTTAATTAATTTCATAAAGAAAAATAATACCTATATCTTTGGTATTTTTCTTCGTTGATGATGTTGATCATCCAGAATGACCCCTCCGAATTATCTCGTTGCGCTTGTAAGGATCCAAACTAGAATCCCTCTAGCGGTGATCCACACGTGCTCTGATGGCCTTCGATCGACACCGCTCATTCTCCAGGTGCTAGCGCGGCGAAGCGAGTATCTTGTGTCGGTCGTTCTTGATCGCTTGTTCTTCAGCCTTGAAGAACGTCTCTCGTTCTTGAGAGAAGAGAGAAGAGGATTCGAGAGAGAAATTTTTTGGCTCAACAATTCTCAATTCACCAAGCGTGTGGTGTGGTATCTGGTACAATAGGCGTACTTGCCTATTTATATACATGGAATTTCAGTTATAATATTTAATTTCATAACAACAATTAAATACATTCATGAACTTAGAGAAAACCCATGCATTTAATAATAATACCGCATCATTATTTATGGTGAACCAACTTGTGAAAAATAGAATTATAAATAAAATTCCACGTCATAAAATAATAGCAAAATTAGTTTAATTTGTGCCAACTAGTTAAATAATTATTTATCATCTTGCAAATAATTATTTTACTACCGGACCAACCTTGGTCCATTCAAACTCCACTTACATTTATTGAACACCCGAATAAATAAATAAATAATTCATTCTCTTAATTAAATATTTTATTTACAAACTAGTAAATAAATATTTATTAAATGTTCAATAAAATAAATAAATATATTTTATTTAATTTATGACATCATTTTAACTTGAATAAAATTATTCCATGGTCTTGAGAATAATATTTATTTCATTAATTAAATTCAAATAGAATTTAACCGAGACCACCAAAAAACTTAGTGTGTGACCCTCTAGGATTCTTTCTCATTGACATTAGGCGTGCTTACCTAAAGTCCAAGAGTACTGTCTAGAAATGGGTCAAGGCACCCAAGAGAAAGAATGTAAAGTTGCAACAATGATATCCATATAAAAATGCTCACTATGTAATATAATCCCTTTGTCATAATATTTCATCAAGCAGGTTTCATGAATGTGTCATCAACTTTTATGCTTGATGTATTATTCTTTGACTGCCTAAAATAAACTCATCGTTACACCATGGCCATGGAATTTCACATGACGGTTCTATTTACATCAAAGGAATGAGATATAAACTTCCATAAATAGAAGGGACAAATCATTCCTCGACTTATCCATTAATAACATGTCACTCGTGACGCACCCAACGTACCCTACTTCCCGCCAACTTTTTGCGTGATGGTTTTCATTAGTAAATAAAAGTGCGTAAGTCATGACACATATTAATGATAATATTAAAGTCTAAGGATCATTACACACGCTCATAGATAGAAATATCTGATGACACCAAAACATGCAGAATTCCTTCTAGTGGGTTTGTTCTCATAATCTCCTATCTTGGAGATTACCAAGTGAGAACTTCATGAGGGGAAGTCTCATATTCTTACGAGTACTCGAACCTGATTGTCTGAATGCTATGTGTCCCATAATGTCATGTCATCCAACCACATAACTATATTTAATAACATTGTTATAGCATCTCAAGGTTCTCATCATAGCGGGGAACTGCCATGACCTTTTCAATGCAACAAATACTCTAGGAAATTATTACATCATAGTCATGCATAACAATGAACAATATGTAATAATACATTAAATATCCATGTAATCAAAGTAAAACCAGTTGGTTCTAGGACACCAAATCTTACATACAGTACCATTACAGTACCTGCTACAGTAACTGCTACAATACTACTACTGTACCGAAAATTATGTCTCCACCTGGATTTGATCCCGGGTCATATAGATGCACTTAAGGAGTCCTCACCAACCGGGATGAGGCTCAATTATCAACAAATCACAAATTAAAAATGAGACGGGCAAGACAACAATGTAGCCATAGTTCTATATAAATTATAAAAATTAAACAAATCAATTAATAAAAAAAATGAAAATGAAAATTAATAAATGATTATGAAAAAACAATATTTACTTATGGACAAATCGCAAATTGCAATTGAGATGGAAAAATTAAAATTGAGACGAGAAAGTCATAAGTGAATCCACAATTTAGATAATTTCTTTAAATTAAACAAAACAATTAATAAAAATAAAAAAATAAAAAATATACTTAAAAATGATTATAAAAAATACCAATTACCCGGGGGGAAAACAAAAATTCCAATTGAATCACCAAATTGGAATTGATACTGGTAGGACAATGATAAATTTTCAATTCATATAATTTCTAAAAATCAAACAAAACAATTAATATAAATAAACAAATAAAAAATGATAATTAAAAATTGATGATAATAAAACTCTAATTACCTATGGATAAAAAATATCAAATTGAAATTGAGATAGACAAGATACCAGTCAATCCATAATTCATTCACACAATTCTTGAAATTTAAACAAAATAATTAATAAAAATAAAAAACAAAAATGATCAAAGAATTACACAAAAACCATAGTTTCTCACCTGGCAGGTGGTGAGTGGGGGAGGGAGAGGAGGTGGGGGGGGGGGGGGGGGTGCTAGAAGGTGTGTGAGGGTGGTGGGGGAGGGATAGGAGGGGGGGTTGAAATATGTGTGTGGTGCAGTGGCTATGGGCAAAGGAGAGGAGTGGGGGTGAGGCTATAACACTATATGGGGGCGGTGAGGGAGGGGGAGGAGGGGAGGCGATCATTACCCTACTTTTTCAAAATTATTTTAACTACATCTTCATTTCTTGAAAAGGTACTAAAAAGAATGTCAACCAAAGATTTAAATTGTATAAAAACTCCAGTCTTATATGTATGTAAACAAGGCAACAAAACCTTTTTTTTAAATAAAAAAATTGTATGCTTTTTAACCTTTTAAACCACTTCGAAACCAATCAAAAAAGACATTAAAGTTTTCAAAAACTAACTTGTTAACCCTTTAAAAAAATTAATCATCCCCATATTCATCTTAATCACACACCACTTATACGCCTATAAAAATTTGAATCTACAAATTTAAAAAAAACATAATAACTGTATTGAAAAACACACTTCTAAATAGTTAAAAACATTACCAGTTGGTGTAAAACCATGAATCCAACTTCATATGAAAATAAAGGATTGATTTTTTTGAATGATAGTGACATTGATATTTGTTTAACACTTGTCCTCTAATGTTAAAATTTGATTCAAATGTTTCAATTATGATAGAGATTCTTAATCAAACAATTTAAATAATCCAATTCAAAGAAAATCAAAAATTATAAAAAATAGAGCATGAAATACCATAGCATGTTGCGACACTTCACGAACCCAGTTATGGTACTTTTTAAATGTGAAACTAATCAATTATCAACAAATCAAAAATTAAAAATGAGACGGACAAGACAACAACATATCCACATTTTTATATAAATTATAAAAATTAAACAAAATAATTAATAAAAAAATTAAAATGAAAACTAATAAATGATTATAAAAAAACACTCTTTACCAATGGAAAAATCAAAAATTGAAATTGAGATGGAAAAATTACAATTTAGATGGGCAAGGCATCAGTGAATCCGTAATTTAGATAATTTCTGAAAATTAAACAGAACAATTAATAAAAATAAAAAAAATAAAAAATATTTTCAAAAATGATTATAAAAAAACACAAAAACTGAGGGAAAAAACACAAATTCAAATTGAATCATTAAATTTCAATTGATACTCACAGGACAATGATAAATTTTCAATTCATATAATTTCTAAAAATAAAAAAAAAACAATTAAAATAAATAAAAACATAAAAAATGATAATTAAAAATTGATGATAACAAAACTATAATTACTTATGGATAAAAAATATCAAATTGAAATTGAGACAGACAAGATACTATTAAATCCACAATTCATTGACACAATTCTTGAAATTAAAAAAATAATTAATAAAAATAAAAAACAAAAATGATCAAAGAATTACAAAAAATCCATAGTTTCTCACCTGGAAGGTGGTGAGCAGGGGAGGGAGAGGAGGTGGGGGGGGGGGATAATAACAGGTGAGCGGGGGTGGCGGGGGATGGGGGGTTGCAACATGTGTGTGGTGTGGGGGCAGTGGGGGAAGGAGAGGAGTGGGGGTGAGGCTACAACACTGTATGGGGGCGGCAGGGGAGGGAGAGGAGGGGAGGCGGTCACTACCCAGTTTTTTCAAAATTATTTTTAAAACTACATCTTTATTAAATGAAAAATTACTAAAAATAATTTCAAACAAGGATTTAAATTGTATAAAAACTTTAGTCTTCTATGTATGTAAATAAGGAAAAAAACCTTTTTTTTAAAGAAAAAATTGTACGCTTTTTAACCTTTTTAACCACTTCAAAACCAATAAAAAAAGACATTAAAGTTTGTAAAAGCCAACCTGTTAACCCTTTGAAAAAAATGAATCATCCCCATATTAATCTTCATCACCCACTTCTTATAAACCTATAAAAATTTGAATCTACAAATTTAAAATAACATAATAACTGAATTGAAAACTACACTTCTAAATAGTTAAAAACATTACCAGTTGGTGTAAAACCATGAATCCAACTTCATATGAAAATCAAGGATTGATTTTTTTTCCTGACATTGACATTAGTATTTGTTTAACACATGTCCTCCAATGCTAACATTCAATTAAAATGTTTCAATTATGATAGAGATTCTTAATCAAACAATTTAAATAATCCAATTCAAAGAAAATCCAAAATTACAAACAAAGAGAGCATGACATACCATAACATGTTGTGATACTTCACGAACTCGGTTATGGTACTTTATAAATGTGAAACTAATCAATTATCAACAAACCACAAATTAAAAATGAGATGGACAAGACAATAATGTATCCACAGTTCTATATAAATTATAAAAATTAAACAAAAAAATTAATAAAAAAAATAAAAATAAAATGAAAATTAATAAATGATTATAAAAAAAACTATTTACCAATGAAAAAATCGAAAATTACAATTGAGATGAAAAAATTACAATTGAGACATGAAAGGAATCAGTGAATCCACAATTTAGACAATTTCTGAAAATTAAACAAAATAAATAAATAAATAAAAAAAATAAAAAATATATTTAAAAATGATTATAAAAAAAATAAAAAATATATTTAAAAATGATTATAAAAAAATACCAATTACCAAGGGGAAAACAAAAATTTCAATTGAATCACCAAATTTCAATTGATACTCGTAAGACAACGATAAATTTTCAATTCATATAATTTCTAAAAATCAAATAAAACAATTAATATAAATAAAAAAAATAAAAAATGATAATAAAAAATTGATGATAACAAAACTATAATTACCTATGGATAAAAAATATCAAATTAAAATTTATACGGGAAAGATACCCGTCAATCCACAATTCATTCACACAATTCTTGAAATTTAAACAAAATAATTAATAAAAATAAAAAACAAAAATGATCAAATAATTACAAAAAAACCATAGTTTCTCACCTAGCTGGTGGTGAGTAGGGGGGGAGAGGAGGTGGGGGGGGGGGTTACTTGCCGGTGTGCGGGGGTGGAAGGGAAGGGAGATGAGGGGGGGGGGGTGAGGTTGCAACATGTGTGTGGTGCGGGGATGGTGGGGGAATGAGAGGAGTAGGGGCAAGGCTATAACACTGTATGGGGGTGGCGGGGGAGGGAGAGGAGGGGAGGCGGTCTCTACCCTACTTTTAAAAAAAAAATTAAACTATATCTTTATTGCTTGAAAAATTAAATAAAATAATCTCAACCAAGGATTTAAATCATATAAAAAATTCAGTCTTCTGTGTATGTAAATAAGGAAAAACAACCTTTTTATAAAGAAAAAAATTGTACACTTTTTAACCTTTTAAATCACATAAAAAAAAATCATAAAAGACATTAATGTTTGTTAAAACTAATATTTTATCCCTTAAAAAAAATGAATCATCCCCATATTCATATTCATCACCCACTTCTTATACACCTATAAAAATTTGAATCTTTAAATTTAAAATAGAATAATAACTGAATTGAAAAAAAACACTTATAAATAGTTAAAAACATTACTAGTTGGTGTAAAACCATGAATCAAACTTCATATGAAAATCAAGGATTGATTTTTTTTGAATGACAATGACATTAATAATTGTTTAACACATGTCCTCCAATTATATAATTTTATTCAAATGTTTCAATTATGATAGAGATTCTTAATTAAACAATTTAAATAATCCGATTCAATGAAAATAAAAAATTACAAACAAATAGAGCATGGCATACCATAGCATGTTGCGACACTTCAAAAACGTGGTTATTGTAATTTATAAATGTGAAACTAATCAATTATCAACAAATTAGAAACTAAAAATGAGGCGTACAAGACAACAATGTATCCACAGTTCTATATAAATTATAAAAATTAAACAAAAAAATTAATAAAAATAAATAAAATGAAAATGAAAATTAATAAATGATTATAAAAAAAAATATTTACCTATGGAAAAATCACAAATTGAAATTGAGATGGAAAAATTACAATTGATATGGAAAAGGCGTCAGTGAATCCGCAATTTAGATAATTTCTGAAAATTAAACAAAACAATTAATAAAAATAAAAAAAATAAAAAAGATATTTAAAAATGATTATACAAAACACAAATTACTAAGGGGAAAAAAAAATTCCAATTGAATCGCTAAATTTCAATTGGTAATGGAAATAAAATGATAAATTTTCAATTCATATAATTTTTAAAAATCAAACAAAACAATTAATATAAATAAAAAAATAAAAAATTATAATTAAAAATTGATGACAAAAAAACTCTAATTACCTATGGATAAAAAAAATCAAATTGAAATTGAGATAGACAAGATACTGGTAAATCCACAATTCATCCATATAATTCTTGAAATTTAAACAAATTAATTAATAAAAAAAATGATCAAAGAATTACAAAAATCCATAATTTATCACTTGGCAGGTGGTGAGTGGGGGAGGGAGAGGAGGTGGGGCTTCTAGTAGGTGTGCAGGGGTGGAGAGGGAGGGAGAGGGGGGGGGGGGGGTGGTTGAAACAGGTGTGTAGTGCAGGGGTGGTGGGTGAAGGAGAGGAGTGGTTTCCATGCTATAACACTGTATGGTGGTGGCGGGAGAGGGAGAGGAGGGGAGGCAGTCGCTAACCTGCTTTTTCAAAATTATTTTTAAAATTACATCTTTATTTCTTGAAAAAGTACAAAAAATAATGTCAACCAAGGATTTAAATCATATAAAAACCTCAGTCTTCTATGTATGTAAACAAGGAAAAACAACCCTTTTTTTAAAGAAAAAAATTGTATGCTTTAAACCTTATAAACCACTTCGAAACCAATCAAAAAAGAAATTAAAGTTTGTAAAAACTAACCTGTTAACCCTTTGAAAAAAATGAATCATCCCCATTTTCATCTTTATCACCCACTTCTTATAAACCTATAAAAATATGAATCTAAAAATTTAAAATCATATAATAACTGAATTGAAAAACACACTTTTAAAAAGTAAAAACCATTACCAGTTGGTGTAAAAACATGAATCTAACTTCATATGAAAATCAAGGATTGATTTTTTAATGATAGTGGCCCTAATATTTGTTTACACATGTCCTAAAATTTTAAAATTTGATTCAAATGTTTCAATTATGATATAGATTCTTAATCAAACAATTTAAATAATCCAATTTAAAGAAAATCAAAAATTACAAACAAATAGAGCATGACATACCATATCATGTTGCAACACTTCACAAACCCGGTTATGGTACTGTATAAATGTGAAACTAATCAATTATCAACAAATCAAAAATTAAAAATGAGACGGACAAGACAACAATGTATCCACAGTTCTATATAAATTATAAAAATTAAACAAAACAATTGATAAAAAAAATAAAATGAAAATGAAAATTAAAAAATGATTATAAAAAACACTATTTACCTATGAAAAAATCACAAATTGAAATTGAGATGGAAACATTACAATTGAGATGGGAAAGGCATCAGTGAATCCTCAATTTAGATAATTTTTGAAAATTAAACAAAACAACTAATAAAAATAAAAAAATAAAAAAGATATTTAAAAATGATTATTAAAAAACACCAATTACTGAGGGGAAAAACACAAATTCCAATTGAATTACCAAATTTCAATTGATACTGGCAAGACAATGATAAATTTTCAATTCATATAATTTCCAAAAATCAAACAAAACAATAAATATATATATAAAAATAAAAAATCATAATTAAAAATTGATGATAATAAAACTGTAATTACCTATGGATAAAAAAATATCAAATTGAAATCAGGACAGAAAATATACTGATCAACCCACAACTCATTCACACAATTCTTGAAATTAAATTTTTTTTAATAAAAATAAAAAACAAAAATGATCAAAGAATTACAAAAAAAACCATAGATTCTAACTTGGCAGGTGGTGAGAAGGGGGGGGGGGAGGGAGAGGAGGTGTGGGGGGGGGGGGGATGATAGCAGGTGTGCGGGGGTGGCGGGGGAGGGAGAGGAGGGGGGTGAGGTTGTAATAGGTGTGTGGTGCCAGGGTAGTGGGGGAAGGAGATGAGTGGGGGTGAGGCTATAACACTGTATGAGGGCGGTGGGGGAGGGATAGGAGGGGATGCGGTCACTACCATACTTTTTCAAAATTATTTTTAAAACTACATCTTTATTTCTTGAAAAAGTACTAAAAATAATGTCAACAGAGGATTTAAATCATATAAAAACTCCAGTCTTCTATGTATGTAAACAAGGCAAAACATCATTTTTTTAAGAAAAAAATTATATGCTTTTTTACCTTTTAAACCACTTCAAAACCAATCAAAAAAGACATTAAAGTTTGTAAAAACTAACCTGTTAACCCTTTGAAAAAAATGAATCATCCCTATCTTCATCTTTATAACTCACTTCTTATACACCTATAATAATTTTATTCTACAAATTTAAAATAACATAACAACTGAATTGAAAAACACACTTCTAAATAGTTAAAAACATTACCAGTTGGTGTAAAACCATGAATCCAACTTCATATGAAAATCAAGGATTGATTTTTTTGAATGATAATGACACTACTATTTTTTTAACACATGTCCTCCAATGATAAAATTTGTTTCAAATGTTTCAATTATGATATATGTTTTTAATAAAACAATTTAAATAATAAAATTCAAAGAAAATCAAAAATTACAAACAAATAGAGCATGAAATACCATAACATGTTGCGACACTTCACGAACATGGTTATGTTACTTTATTAATGTGAAACTAATCAATTAACAACAAATTAAAAATTAAAAATGAGACGTACAAGACAGAAATGTATCCACAATTCTATATAAATTATAAAAATTAAACAAAACAATTAATAAAAAAATAAAATTAAAAATAAAATTAATAAATGATTATAAAAAAACACAATTTACCTATGGAAAAATCGCAAATTACAATTGAGATGGAAAAATTACAATTGAGACGGTCAAGGCATCAGTGAATCCTCAATTTAGATAATTTATGAAAATTAAACAAAACAATTAATAAAAATAAAAAAGATATTTAAAAATGATTATAAAAAAACACCAATTACCAAGGGGAAAAACAAAAATTCCAATTGAATTGCCAAATTTCAATTGATACTAGAAAGACAATGATAAATTTTCAATTCATATAATTTCTAAAAATCAAACAAAACAATTAATATAAATAAAAAAATAAAAAAATGATAATAAAAAATTGATGATAACAAAAATCTAATTACCTATGTATAAAAAATATCAAATTGAAATTGAGACAGACAAGATACTGGTCAATCCACAATTCATTCACACAATTCTTGAAATTTAAACAAAATAATTAATAAAAAAATGATCAAAGAATTACAAAAAAACCATAGTTTCTCACCTAGAAGGTGGTGAGCAGGGGGGGGGGGAGAGGAGGTGGGGGGGGGGGCTACTATTAGGTGTGCGGGGGTGGTGGGGAAAAGGGGGGTGAGGTTGCAACATGTGTGTGGTGCAGGGGTGGTGATGGAAGGATAGGAGTGGGGGTGAGGCTATAACACTATATGGGGGTGGGGGGGAGAGGAGGGGAGGCAGTCACTACCCTGGGTTTTCAAAATTATTTCTAAAACTACATATTTATTTCTTGAAAATGTACTAAAAAGAATTTCAACCTAGTATTTAAATCGTATAAAAACTTCAGTCTTATATGTATGTAAACAAGGAAAAAAACCATTTTTTAAAGAAGTATTTATTATGATTTTTAACCCTTTTAACCACTTCAAAACCAATCAAAAAAGACATTAAAGTTTGTAAAAACTAACTTGTTAACCCTTTGAATAAAATGAATCATCCCCATCTTCATCTTCATCACCCACTTCTTATACACCTATAAAAATTTGAATCTAAAAATTTAAAATAAAATAATAACTAAATTGAAAAACACACTTCTAAATAGTTAAAAACATTACCTATTGGTGTAAAACCATGAATACAACTTCATATAAAAATCAATGATTGATTTTTTTGAGTGATAGGGACACTGATATTTGTTTAACACATGTACTCTAATGCTAAAATTTGATTCAAATGTTTCAATTATGATATATATTCTTAATAAAACAATTTAAATAATCCAATTCAAAGAAAATCAAAAATTACAAACAAATAGAGCATGACATACCATAGCATGTTGCGACACTTCACGAACCCGGTTATGGTACATTATAAATGTAAAACTAATCAATTATCAACAAATCACAAATTAAAAATGAGATGGACAAGACAACATTGTATCCACAGTTCTATATAAATTATAAAAATTAAACAAAACAATTAATAAAAATAAAATAAAATGAAAATGAAAATGAAAATTAATAAATTATTATAAAAAAACACTATTTACCTATGGACAAATCACAAATTGCAATTGAGATGGAAAAATTACAATTGAGATGGGTAAGGCATCAGTGAATCCATAATTTAGATAATTTCTGAAAATTAAACAAAACTATTAATAAAAATAAAAAAATAAAAAAGATATTTAAAAATGATTATAAAAAAAAACCAATTACTGAGGGAAAAAACAAAAAATCCAATTGAATCGCAAAATTTCAATTGATACTGGAAAGACAACGATAAATTTCCAATTCATATAATTTCTAAAAATAATAAAAAAATAATAATTAATATAAAGAAAAAAATAAAAAATGATAATAAAAAATTGATGATAACAAAAATATAATTACCTATGGATAAAAAATATCAAATTGAAATTGAGACATACATGATACCGGTCACTCCACAATTCATTCATACAATTCTTGAAATTTGAATAAAATAATTAATAAAAATAAAAAACATAAATGATCAAAGAATTACAAAAAAACCATAGTTTCTCACCTGGAAGGTGGTGAGCGGGGGAGGGAGAGGAGGTGGGGGGGTGCTAGTAGGTGTGCGGGGGTGTCGGGGGAGGGGGGGTGAGGTTTCAACAGGTGTGTGGTGTGGGGGTAGTGGGGTAAGGAGAGGAGTGGGGGTGAGGATATAACATTGTATGGGGGTGGGGGGGGGGGAGAGGAGGGGATGCAGTGTCGCTGGCGAGACCAGAGGAGAGGAGAGAATTACGTAAATCTTTAGTGAGAAGCAGTGATGATGTCAGGAGGCTACCATGAAGGAGAGTATGCAGGAGGAGTAGCTGAGAAGATGAAAATGTTAGGGTTTGGGATGATGGGGTGAATTTGTTTTCCCCTACGCGGGCTATTTCCCAACCCCACGTGCTCACAGGGCTCACCCATGGGCTAACCCTGTATGAATAATGATATTCTTGATATCTTGGAAAATAGTAGTGAAGTCACACTCAAGACATAAATTGATATATCCTCGTTGATTTACAAAATCTTCCACAATGATGACACGAAGCATTTCAGCTTCAAGGTAAGTTGTGATACCACAAGGTCCATAAAAGCATCCTGTTGTGTCACTACAATGATTTATGAAAATCACACCATAACTAGAAGGACCTGGATTACCTATTGACGTACCATCCATGTTGCATTTAATCCAACCTAAAAGGGGGAGTCCACATGACTTCTAAGGTCCCATAAGGAGGAAGTTAGTAACCCGCAATTCCAAAACGTTTAAGAATAGAAAAGTCAGGAATTGAGTTATCACAATATCCATTTTGGACCTCATTCGCATATTTCACTGTAGAGATAATATGATCCAAATTCAAATGAACACAGAAGGAAACACCCCCATGAATTAAGTTATTTCGGCTGTTCCAAATAGAACTAATAACCTCCAAAATGGCCATAAGAAAGAGGTTGTGTATCCGTTGTGAGAGAGGCATAAAAATAAAAACAAGAATATGATCATGAATATGTCTTGTGTTGGGAATAATACTTTCAAAACAATCCAGAGGTATTTATAACCTTTATATAGAAAAACATGTGTTTTTAAGATTCACTTGTATGTCAAAGTAATTATAGGATATCTCATATGATGGTCGTCTACTATTCCATGTATGTGCCTACAACCATAATTGGTTAAGGATAGTAGTTTTTTCAAGCATAATGATAGAAATTCATATATAATAAATAAAAATGTATAGTTTTTAAAAATATTTCATTACATTTGATTGGTTTTAAAAATAGTTTTAAGTAATTCTTGATTTGAATATGTTTTTTATTAAATCATTTTAATGTAATTTAGTTAAAATATTTTCTTGATGCCTTATGTGAGACTTAATTAATAATGGAAAGGATCACATGATAATGAATATTGAAATAGACATAGATTATAATATAATGCCTTTTGTTGTATAACTTGAATGATCCATTCATATATATATTTTTAATACTGATATATTTAATATAGAATATTTGAAATTGTGAAAAATCCTCTAGGAAGAGATCCTTTTTAGGGACATAAATCTATAAATATAGAAATTTTTCATGAACTATTTAATTTATTTGATGATATTATTCAATAACTTGGTACATGAATTAATCAAGAGTGATAGAAAGTGGTGCATCAATCATTATAATTACATAGTAATAAAATATGATTAGGGGATATACTATAGTAAACGAAGCCAATGATTGGTAAGAAAATATTATCCAAATCCTCCTACACACACGAGACATTAAAAAGAAAGTTTTATACATATATTCTTGATGAAGTAGCACATATATAGTGGGATACTTCTTTGGAAGAAAATCAATATAAGGATCTATTTTGGGTCAAATTCAAAAAAAGTCAATAATTCTATCATGATACATTAAATATTAAGATTTATTTTGATTTTTAGGACATGTAACATGGGAACAAGAAATTTCTAGATTATATATCTTGTTTTTTGGTTCTTGATCATTTTACACTACGACTAATCAATAATAGTAACATCAAAGGGTGATGATTCATGAACAATATTTTAAATATGAATCAATAGTATGTGATTATGTTTTATTAACACACCTATGATGAGGTTGATAATAAAGTACTAATAGATGAAGTTGATATTATGGATGGTTAGAGTGAAAAAAACCTTTCTTCCTTAACCAAATGGATGGGTAATTTTTTCTAGTGAATACAAAATGAATTAATATGAATTCCAAAATTTTTTTTACAATAAAATAGAAATCTTGAATAAATCTCAGGTAATATGAAAAATTGAGTTTTACCATTGTAGTATCAAATCTTACTTGATACAAGATAGTTCTAATGAGACTACTGCATTCCATCAGTGTAGAAGGCTTAATAACCTAGAAAAGTATATTAATTATCTATGTAATTGATTATAGTGTGTTCTAAAAAATATAAAAGGGCTATGTATTTTTTTCTAATAAATATAGGTAAGAAAATGCTGAGTTATAATAGTCGTCGAGTGTAAACATGTATTAAGGTTATGCTCTGAAGGACTGAGAGTGGTTTTTTATTACAGAGCATGGACTTAAAAAATTTGAATTATTTCTCATGAAAATATAAAATACCCAAGATATTTCCATATATATGATCACTACTTTACTTAATACAGGTATATTTCACTCCTTTATATTTTCAAAAGTAGTAGATCTATCAAATTTTCATATGGAGTTAATTCCACAATAAATGATGATTGGGACACTTCTTTGGAAAATAAAAAACATTGGATTAAATTACTATCTTATTATATCATATTTGGTAATGTAAAAATATCATGGTAATTTTTAGTTCATAAAATGTCCATGTATGATCTCATCATTGGAATTGTGTGGATGATAAATTCTAGGGATCATATTAATTGTTATAGTCTAAGGGTATTTTTTACTTCTCGGTATAGGAGTATACACCCTTTTTATGGTGAGTGTGTTATTCATATGGATTGAGAATGAAATGTTTTTTTATGAAATTGGAGCATGATCTTATAAGATGTATACTTTTGTATATATATTGGTAAAATAAAGAGATAAAATTATGTTCTTAGAAGTGGTGGAATATTATCCTGATGTGTTTATTGAAGACCTTTTGTGATTTATAATAGAAAGATACATGGATGGTTTTATCAAATTGTTTCTTAGACTAATTATGTTATATTTTCCATCATATCACATGTATCTTATAGATCTATGAGAGTCAAATATTAAATTAGATGATTTGGAGGGAATGAGGTTATCTGACCAAGCACATTACTATAGGTGACACCAATTATTATTTCTAAAAAGGATGGGGGTAGCATGAAGTTATACATAAAATAATGAAGTTAAACTAAGAGTCAGTGAATTAAAATAATAGGTTCCTTTCATTATTAATCATTTATTTTTTTAAAAGGAGAAAACTACTTTACTAAGAATAAATCCAGATTAGGATGTCACCTGTTAATAGTGAAATATTTTGAAGATATCCTCCATTGGTAAGGATAGACATTATGAGGTATTTATATTATTTTTTTTGGGTTTTCTAATATTAATAATATTTCTATATCTTGGATGAATCATCTATTCTAAAAATATATTGACATATTTTTTTTTGTGTTTGTGGTTGACATTATGGTTTACATGCGGTTTAGAGAGGATTGTGAAACATATCATGGGATCATTATTTAGATGATTTAAAATCATACCTTAGATAAAAATAATTCCAAACCATGTCATATAGAATATGGGTACACGATGTGTAGAAGGAGTCACATGTTGTGTCCTTCCATTCAGGGTCTTCCCGTGTACTTCAGCCATGTGCTAGTACACGACGTCAACCAATGTATCCTTGCCCGTGTACTAGTACACAGGGTACTCCATGTAACTGGTTCAGGCCATGTTGTGTGTGGGAGTACACACTGTATAGGCACCCCATGTCTATGTACCTCCCATCATACACGCTGAGTTGTCCAATGATGAACACACGCCATGTAGCTGAGATTACACGTTGTGTCTATCAGATTTTTTCAGAAAATCCGAGTTCTTCCTTTACTCACCACGATTGATCTCCAGATCTTTCTATGGTTCTCGGTTCTCTTCGAAACACTAGATATAATGTATTTTGGTCTCTCTAACACTGAATCAAAGGGATTCGGGCCTTCAAACGCCTAAGAAAATGCGATCATAGGCATTCTTCATCACTATCGAATAATGTGGATTCAGAACCCACCATCGTTCAATCCACCACTTCCCCCACCATCACACCTTAGTCAAGTCAACCCAATGCTATATCTCCAGTTCCTGATCATTTTACCAAGAATCAAAGGCTCAATGATTGATTGTTCATAGTTAGGGGAATAATGAAGAATACGCACGAAGAACGCAATAAATCGAGGGAGACAAATGCACAAGGAACAAACATGAGTAATAAACCTAAACCATTATTTGTTCTAGCATTGATCCATTCCTGTAAGAATGATAAATGAATTAGGAACAAATCTCTAGAACCAAATCCTAATAAACCCAGCAAATATCATCACATACCGCAAGTACGATCGATCCACGGGATAATATGTTCATGGATTAGTCCACGTTCGTCATAAGAATCATGAAAAGGAAATAAGAATTGAAATAATGCATCATACCTAGATTTTGGATAAATCACTGATGAAGATTGGTTGCCACATTGTCTCCATTGGTGAGATCTACCAAGAATGACATTTGTCAATCTCTGATATGAAGTTATGTCATTGCCTACCGAGAGGATTCACCGAATCTCTCTCTATAGGGACAACAAAGGATTCTAAGATTATGAGCCTAACCCTAGATCTCTGCCAAATGAATTATTTAAAATAAACCTATTTCTGCGTTGATGCATCGACAAAATAAAAATTAAATATATTTTATCAATTTATTTTATTCATTTAAAATGCCCATGATGTATTTCCATGATCGAACTGCGCTGACCAATGTTAGGTTGTGCTTAGGGTAAATCCATTATTCTGAACACAATAGTGCCCTCACATTTTAGATATGTGAAAATGTTTAAAAGTTATTACACTTTTTCAAGAAAACCATACGTGCGTGCTATTTCATATTTTTATTTTTTTTCAAACAATTTTTTCGGGCACACCATGCCTCAGAATTGCACACCGTCTCAATGCTTGGTCTAGAATCTAAGCTATATAATATTTAAAAATAACACATGGAAAATCCAAAAAATTACATAGATACAAGGTATTTAGTTATTTACCGAGGGTTATATGAATTGGAGTAAGGGAAACCTAAGGGTGTGAGGCATGATCATGTAGTCTCCAGGGCAATGTGCTTTGGTTACATATTCCACCTAAGGGTGAGATGAATGTTAATCAGTTACTGTATAATGGTTAGATGCATTGAATTATGGGATTCCTAAGGGTGATAGGCACAATAAAATATTTTCCTAGGCTAGATGAATTGGTTATGTATCCCAACCGAGGGTGAGATTCATGTTATTTAGTTACCACTATATGGTTATATGCATTGGGGTATTGAATTCCAGAGGGTGAGATGCACTACCACTTGTTTGACTGAGGGTGGGATGCCCTTGTCCTGAGGGATGGTTCACTGATTCTTCCTATGATATGGGTGTTTATTTTGAGACTGGAAGATCTACCACTGATATGGATGACTATTACTAGGAAGGAGAATACACCACTTGATAGAGACATTTGACATGGTGGAAAAGTAGGTTTGGATAGCCCAAACATCATTATAGAGCTCATGGGTTGGCATGATTATTTTGATACAAAACATTAATTAAGGAATTAATGTACTTTTAATTGCACTGTAACATGCACTATTATTCAATCTGGATTTTTTTAGACACCGTTGGTGGTGGCCTACTGAGTTTTACTCTCACCATACTTAGGCTGCCACTGCACTTGGGCTCCTGGTTTCAGGTATAGGTTGGGATGAGGCCTAAGATAGTGTGTTCGAGTAGGATAACTTAGATGGTATCCAAATAATGGATGAGGGTCGACTCAGAGATGAATTAGATCCTATTTTATTTATTTATTTTATTATGGTATGTATCAATGACTAGCCTAGTGGGTGGATTTTTATATGTTCATCATGGTTATTCAGGCCTTTACTATATTTCCTGTATTATTGTTGGTTTTTTATTTATTCTACGCACTCTGATTATTTACCACTATTGATGGTATTTTTTTATTTTATATTATTATGCACCTGGATATAGGGGGTATAATATCCCTATAGTACCACCTTAGACCCCCATTACTAGTTGGCAGCCTCCGACATATGGGGATGCATGCTTGAGTTCATGTGGAAAATCGGTCTAGATACTATTTATATAGTGAGTCAGAGTGGGACATTACAATGTGGTATCGAAGTATTTATTTTTCTTTTTTCATATGGTTTTTTATTTGGTAGACTGTATATTTAGGAATTTTTCAGATCCTGTAATGGATATCAATATGGTGTATCGAGAACACCTATTTCGGTAGGAATTATAGGTTACCAAGGCATGTGGATGCTATTTGGATTTGAGTTGTAATATTTTTATTGGATATTCACCATGGGTGATGCACATGTGGTTTAAATGTTTTTACTTAAGATGATATATGACTCTTTGACCATTAACAAGAGTCAAGTGAGTTGATTTTTATTCTTGGATTGTAGATTCAAGAGGCATCTCATGAATCTTATTAGACATGTAGTATTCACATAAAATATAGGTATACTAGTGTGTGTTTTCACTAAAGATAGAGGAAAAATTGTTTAAAGTGTCCACAACTACTTATAGAGTGTTTTTCTATATAAGCACTTGGGTGTAATTCTACTCAGTTAGACTGACTTGTATATGGATTCTTTCCAATGGTAGGTTATGTGAATCTATGGTGAGATATTCCATGGGGGGATGATGATGATACAAACCATGTGCACCACAGGAAAGTAGAACCTAGTGGGTCATAATGGGATTAAAGCATAATCATTGGGCCCCTTGTGGGTGGTTTTTTTTCTTGTTCAGTTGAGTGTCGTAGTCCTCTATAGAGTAATATGATGTGAGGGGATTAGAGAGGATGAGTTCTCTAGTAATGGGAGGTTGGTTTGGTGATTGAATCCTTTCATACGTGAGACCCTAGATATAGGTGTTCTTATATGTTGATGTTGTGTGATGTTTAAACGTGAGAATTATTGATGCACCATGAAATATATCCTTCTATAGGTTGGTTTAGGATTGGGTGGTCAGGAATAGTAACTTTGAAATGATACTTTTCCTTTAGGATAAGTGTGAAATACCAGTGACCTTTGGGTTATGTATGTTTTGGATTAAGGGATCAATTCACAGTAGGTGACATTGAGTTCTTATAATGGCATGGTTATACCTTAGTTTCTTTCTAAGGGAAGCGCCCTGAGTTATTGTGGTTGGATTTAAGGCTATTTTCAAGGGGAAAGATCATTCAGATGACTGGACCTATAGTTATGACACTCTTCGATGTGATAATCTTGATGACCATGGATGGTCGAGTTAAGGAAGTTCATAGCATGAATATAAACTTATGATCAAGGAATGAATCTCGGGTTGATGGGTGGTTTGGTGGTTGTATGTGAATCATGTGAAAGGTTAGGTTGTTTTATGGGAATGTCGAAGATGCCTCATGCCCAATGACGTTAGCAAGCTAGGTGGCATGGTCAGCTACTTGAATGGGAATTTGAGCCTATTTTTATTGACGCATGACTCATGGGATTTGAGTGAGGCTTAGGGAATGGTCATAGGGAAGTGTGCAACCTGGGGTTTTTGGTGAGGAAAAAATGGTAGTCATGTGATGGATATACTCAATACCGTTTGGGATATATGAATAGGTGGATAATGAGTAATCAACTATCACTTTCAATGAAATCAAGGTGATGTTTTCTGGCCCTGGTGGTACCATTTGGTTTTGGACTGGTATGCTGGATCTTTTTTGTTTCTATTGATAATCATTCAGGTCATGGTGTAAGAAATTGAGAAATGTGGTGATGGTAATTCCACAAAAAAAATTCATTCATGGATGTTTGGAAGAGAGTTATTACGCGATAGTGAGTTTTAGATAATGAGTTCCTATAGAATCATGGTGGCTAGGAGTTGATGATACACTTGTAGGTATGGAGGCCCCTAGACCATTGAATGAGTTTCACATGTCTCTAGAGTAATAAGTGACATAATAAATAGATGTGTTTATGTTGGTAATTGTTGATGAAATCTTAGTGTACTCCTAGTCCATAGATGATAATTAACAATATCTTGAAATCATTCTGAGTATGCTGAGAGAGCATCGACTACACACAAATCTATCTAAATGAATTTTTTGGTTATATGAAAGGCCTACCTAGGGGTTGTGCTCAACAAGTGGTGTAAGGAAGTATATATGGTGGGGAGACCACCATATGCTATTATAGAATGACCCTCATGTAAAAAGGGTCATGGGATTGGTTGAAATGATTAAAGGATGATTGATGTGGTATTTAGACATTGAAGAGTAATGAAATATGATTTATTTGGTTTCCTATAAACACATGATTTTAAATTCGAATGAGTCATTGGATGGATTCATTGTGTTGAAATCAAGCCCAGAATATTCTAGTGTGATAAAAAGATCATGTATGGGGTGATCCCCATTTTGGGTCATGATTTGTGGGGTGAACCCTGTTTTATGACATGTTTCATTGGGAGATCCATGATTTATCACTTTTATTCAGGGGATGAATCCCTATTTCAAGACATGGTTTAGTGGGTGAACCCATTTTTTTATTTTCTTCAAGAAGTGAATCCTTGTTTTGTCAGTTGGTTCATGGGGTGAATCATGTGATGAAATATTTTCATGACATTTTTTAGGGGGTGAAACATGTGAAAAAGTGTAAGTTGTTGTTAGGGGTTAAATTATTTGGAAATATAGGGAAGTTGGTATTGTGTTCTAGATGTTTTGTTTTGGATATGATAGGAGTGTTCCAAGTTTTGGTCGAAACCTTCCCAGGATGGGCCGGTGTATGAGGGACCTATGCATGGGCATTGAATACTGATTCTTTTTGGCTTGGAATCAGATATTAGATGTGGAACCCTGTCTAGAATTTTTATATGTTTTGGGAAAATTGGGATGGATGTCATGTCTATTGGGTCATTGGACCTCTAGGAATATGTTTTAGTTGGCCATTCCTATAATGGGGAGAACTATGACTCAGAATAAACCTTGGAAAAAAAGTTTTAAGGTTAGGAGAACCCCAAGAAGAGTGATGATTTTGTTCATAAAATAGTGTTTTTTCAAAATAGATGTGCATAATGGAACATTTTCTAGGGGTTCAGTGATGGTTACACATAGTGTCTTGAGTTTTTATAAACAATACACCTCATGTCTGGAGTCATGTAGTAGAAGATAATTCGGTGATACATAGTAGAGCGTAGTGAGTTGACCATGGTTTTGAAACCCTTGTAGGTCATGTTTGTTGGGTGAATGATCAGTGAGACTTCTCAAGGGTGATAATTTTTATGGTGGGGAGATTTTAAGAACTCACATATGTATGGGTTTAGTTTTTAGTGGGAATTTTAAATTCCCTATTAGTGGATGAGTATTTTTGAAATATAGGAATTAGAATGAGGTTTAAAGTGTTTGATTGTCCAAAAATGGTGTTTTTGGTTGGGGTTTAAGTCTCAAGTGAGGACCCAAGGGTCTGGGATTCCACCAAAGGAGTGTCTAGGGACCTGAGGCTGGATGTAATAGTCCATTCACATCATGAATAGGATATTCATAATGTGAATTGGGTTTATGGGATGGCCTAGGGTGTTTTAGGAATTGAAAAAGGGGCCCCAAGGCCTATGATAAAAAATTCATGACATTACTCATTATTCATGTCAAGAAAGTTTCCAAGGTGGTATTTTTTTTGTTTTTAACAAGAGGCTTGGCCCCCTAGTTTCTTTGGGAAAGTGGGGTGAGCATTGGAGGGTTCGTTTGACACCTCCATCCTATAACCCTTCTCTATTCTTGGTGATGTTAGGTGCAATTAGAAAGCGTCATAGGTAAGGTTCCTTTTCTCATTATTCTTATGAATATCCCCCACTCGTTGTCACTGCTTTTTGGGGATGTCCGTTCTTGGTTGAAATGATTATTTCACCGGAGAATAGTGAAATCACCAAATTTCATCAGATATTCCTTGAATCCTAGAAAGGGTGGATCCTAATTAAGATGATGTATGACATTGTTTACACATAAATTAGTTGAGGTATGTCACCATTTTGAATTTTCCAAATGGGTTTTCCCAAAATAAATTTTATCAGGATGCTGAATCAGTATAATTAATTGGGCCTTTTTTGCAGCCTAGATCTGGGGATGCATCGGGAGTGGAACACACCCTTTCATCGATGGTTTCTGTGTGGTGGAGTGACCCAATGAGTTAAACAGTAATATTTCATGTATGAATTTAATTAATTAATTATATTTTATATAATTAATTAATTATTATTGCTTGGAATGAGATAAGAACTCAATTATTTGAGATGGTTCTAGTTGAATGCGGGTGATGATGGATGATCTTGTAAGGCCTTGGCAGCTAATGTCAAACCTTGGAATTAATGTGGAAAATATAATAAATTGTTTGGTGGTCTAAGTTATCTCCTTAAGGATGTTGGTCATCTTACTAGTTTTTGAAACATGTATAATAGTATTGGCACACCATGTGCAAGATAAAAACTAAATTAAAAACTACTATTTTGATAAATCCATGTGCTTTGACCCCCCATAGACCCCGTTAGATACATTGGAATTGAGACCAAGATTACAGGCACCTGAGGGGTGTGACTACCATTAAATTGGTAATTAATTGGTATTGTTGTCATGTGAATTAGATTAACTTAAAATTAGTTTGGTATGATAATTTGTTATTTGGATTGTATGAGAATACCATGAGTTGAAATTAATAATTGGAATTAAGTTGTCTTATTCACAATACCCTGATTCATTATGAGTTCAATTTCATGAGAAAGATTAATGGGATTAATTAATACCTAAAAATAAGTTAACCCTTTCATGATGATGATTGGTGCATGGACCAATAAAATAAATAGATGAAGTTTAGTAATGGAAGTAATAAACAATGTGGATTTTTTTGATAGGTTTTATATACTCGATGCTTGGTTATGTGACTTATGTTTCTTGGTTTCTGTCTTGATATGAGAACTATTTAGGTTGTGATGCCTTTCGAGCTTATTCCTGGACATGCCCTGTTTTAAATATGATGCTTGGGGTTGTTTTTTACAAGGATTTTCTACTTCTAATCTTACTATGGAATGTAGGAATTGTTTATTTAGGTTGAGATGGGTGACACCTGAGGGTGAGATTCATGGTACTCAATTCCCACATGAGGGTTAAATGCATTGGAGTACAAGCCTCCTGAGTGTGAGAGGCACAATCAGTTGGTCTCCTGGGAAAAGTGCTTTGGTTACATATTCTGTCTAAGGGTGAGATGTATGGTATTTAGTTACCACATAAGGATTTGTTGTATTGAAGTATGGTCCATTGAAGGGTGAGATGAATAGTCCCATAATTTTCTAATCTATATGTATTGGTTATATATCCAACTTGAGGGTGAGATTCATGGTATTCAGTTATCTCCTAAGGTTTAGATGCATTGGAGTACATACCGCCTGAGGGTGAGATGCACTACCACTTATTTAATTGAGGGTAGGATTCCCATGGCCTAAGGGACAATTCCCTGATTCTTGATATGATATGGGCCTTTATTTTGAGATTAGAAGATCCACCACCAATATGGGATATTTATCATAGGAAAGAGAGTCTACCACCTAGAAGAGACACCCAATATTATTCTGAAGCAGGTTTGGATAGCTTGAGAATCACCCTAGATCTCACGAGTTGGTATGTTTATTTTGACACAACACATTAATTAATGAATTAATACACCTTTTTTCATTTTAAAATTAAATATTCTTCACTTTTGATTTGGTTAGACATCTTTGGTGGTGTCATAATGAGTTTTAATCACACCCTACTTGGGCCACCACTACAATTGGGTACCCAAGAAGACATCCAATTGGTTGTAGGGATAGTTTTTCCTAGGATAAAATGGTTGAGTAGGATAGATTGGATGGTATCCAAATATTGGATGAGGCTTGGATTAGATATGTAGTAGAGGAATTTTGTTTTATTTATTTTATTATGGAATGTAGCTATTATCAAACCAATGGGAGAATGGTTGTATGTTTAGAATGGATATTTGGGCCTTTACCACATTTCATGTATTATTATTATTTGTTGATTTATTATGAATAATTTGATTATTTACTACTATTGATGGCATTTAGTCATTCTATGTTATTTCTCACTATGATATAGGGGGCATAGTCTCCCAAAAGTACTACCTTAGACCCCTACTGTTAGTCAGCAGCCTCTAGCATATGGGAAGGAATGCCCGAGGTTATGTGGTGAATCGATCTAGCTACTATTTATAGTTTGAGATAGGTCAAGGATTTATAGGGTAAATGGCATGATCTATTTGATTATACATCTAGATAAAGTCATCAAGGATGAAAAGTTGTTAGAGGGGGATATTTGTAAGATCCTAAAAATTTCAATGTATTTCATGCTTTAGTTTTTGGAATATCATGGTGATTCTTATTTTGTTTTTGAGAGATGGTAGAGGCGTTTGGAAACTGGGAAGTGAAAGAATAAGGAAAGTGAGAACCAATCAGTAGTTTTGGATATGAAGAGGTACTACGGACTTATTGGTTCAGATCCATCAGAATATCAGTGGATGTTATAGTGGCTCAAGATTAACCTTAGATCCATTAACCAACCGATGGCTGAGGCAGAATCCTAGGCTTCTATTTGAAGATACCAGCCTACCAGTTGGTCTCTACCAGCTGAACGGTGGGATCTATATTCGATTTTAATTGGGGAAAGCTCTATATTTTCCCTCTAAATATTCATTTTGATATCTACCTCACCTACATGAACCTCATTCTTCCAAAATGATCCTAGGAACATTATGTTGGTGGAACCGGCTCTCTAATTACCCTCTCTTCAGTATTTCAAGATTGGATCAATCTGTGGGTACAGAAATTATAATTTCCATCTATTCTTTATTGAATACTCTCTTTTTCTTGGAAAGAACCATAATAATGAACTTTCATGGTTAGATATATTAATCCTAATATGATATAATAAATAATTCTTGAATTATCTATGAATAATTGTTTAGATCTAGAGATTTATCATATCTCTCTTGATCAATTCCAGATCTTTTGGTGATGGTGAGTCTCATTGGGTAATACTAATCAAATTCTCATCCCTGTTGTGATAATATTCTTGGAACATGATTATAGAGTCATCACATGTTGAATTGGGGATGGTTCTAGGTATTTTTTCTGTGAGGGCGTGGTATAGGTGGGAATTCTATATTTTGGGAATCAAAACTCTTGAGGTAGGAAGTCCTTATAACATTGGTAATTTATTTAATGTTTAATTTCCAGAATGGAATATGTTTTCATTCATGAATATCCTTAATAACCATTTTGAGATATGGTATGCTTTTGATTTTTCATATGGTTTCCAGGTATGGACCATGAGGACTATGCATTGTGTGATATAATTGTACCTTTTATACTATTACCTACTATGTGTGAATGATTGGATTGTGGAGATTTGTATCTAATATCAAGGTGATATTTGGATCTTCATGGATTGGTTTTCTTTTAGAGGGGGAACATGTACTGGTATGATGTGGTTTTAGTGATGATGTTGTGACTTAGAGATAAGATTGGGTTACAACAGCCTTGTGGAGTGAACCAAGAGAGATGATAGGTTATGAATACCTTATGTCTGAACACATGGATAATCCAGGGGTGTGATGAACTTGTGTCCTGACCTAGTAAAGGCAAGGGAATAATAACCTTACGGCCAACATGAGGTTGATCTAGGGGTATGATGGAATTTTGGACTAACCCAAGGATTGATTGGATATGATCCATAGTTTTAGATGTACATTTTACTTGTGGACTAATATGATATATAATATTTTATGAGAAATTCCTTCTAGTATGGATCTGAAGTAAGTACAATCGAGGCTCATGGAAGCCTATTTATCACATGATCACCTAATTGATGGTTGGTTTCTTTTTTATTCATTTAATTACCATCATGAAATAAAAATTTATATACAAGTGAAATTTATGTTAAGGATTCATTGATGGTGTCCTACTGAGTTTATACTCACACCCTACATGGGAATCTTGATGAATGTGTAGATTTCATGTTGAGAGATCTAGCTAAGGGAAAGGGCCCTACATCTAGGTGATGAGTAGGTGGATCTTGTAGGATGAAGGAATTTTTGGGAAGAAATCTAGACTATTTTTATAGTATTTTTATTTAATTACTTCGGCTGTTATACATTGGACGAATCACCACATTAGGAGTATTTTGGTTTATTTCTTTTATATAACCTATATTTCATTTATTTATAGCATGATGATTTCTATTTTGTTGTCTTGGGATGTTTTTTATTGATTTTTGTGATTATGGTGCATGGATATTGATAGTGGGGGTAAATTCTCCCCATGATATTGTTCATACCCTCATAATTAGTTGATATCCTCTTTCATATGGGGATGCATGCATGAGGTCATGTGACTCATCGATCAGACCTTGTGAATCAGTCAGGGTGTTACATAAGATTTCCCTTACCTTAGAAGTTGGTGGTTCCTATTATCCTTTTTATCTCTTGTATTAGGGAATTGACTTGAATAATGTCCAAGATTATCAAATTTAAGATAATGAACTATTAGTGGTAACTCCAGATGAACTCTATTTCCTTTCACTATTTCCACTGAGATCTTCACTTTTTCTCAGCAATTAGTTGCTCTATTCCTTACTTTTCCACACATAAAAAATATATGAGTTCATTTGTAACATTACCCTTGGTGATTAATACCATATTTTGGACACAAATTAAATTGAATCTTCTTTAATTCATAAACTTCATTAAAAAAAATCTATGAGACTCCATCATTCACTTATTTGGTTTTTTCGAAACTCTACAAAGTTTAATTTCTTGATCATAATTCATGATAGTTTATTTAGTATAATCAAAATATTTCTCACTCTAGATCTTACCCTATCAGGTTCCTCATTGGAAAAATCTTTGAATTATCCATGGGATCCATTATTAACTTGGTTTTTCCTAGATTCATCGATTAATAAAATAAAGAGTTAACATGAATAATGAATAATAAACATCATAAAATAATTATGAAAAAGTAAAACTTAAGGTGTACTACTCCATGACACTATGATGTTAGTGTAAATTTATTTTAGTTCAAGGTATATCACTCTTGGTTTGACCAACATTACTTTAGGTTTAGTTATTTAATTCTATTAATCCTCAAAATAATAGTCCCAAATTACCATAAACATTCATATAATATTATAAACCAAAAATTCATTGAAATTCATGCTCCCAAAATTCAACTCACCCCTTATCTATAAAATCACAAATCAATCAATATATACCTTAAATTATAAATATATAAATTTTAATATATGTTATACACTCCCATTCTCTTGTTATATTATTTGACAAGTACACTTAAATCCTTCATAATGGTTCATAAAGTGTATATGAATAATCCAATACTGAGAGTGTCTAGCCAGGTGTGCAGTATTAGGCCCACTCATCATGAACCAGAGTAAATATTGAGTTGATACCCATCTAAACTTTTTCTAGGTGATTACCCCTAGGTGAATATATACCACAATCACATCCACTTTCTAGTATTTTTACAAATATTTAATTGCATTTAGGACCACATAATCTCTACTTTACTAAAACTTCTGGATATTATCTAATACTTAGACTTATCCCTTAGACTCATCCAAAGGGTTTTGATGAAATATAAATTATTATAATCCATAAAATATTAAATATTAACTCAAATAACCTAAAGTATTATCCATACCTTTGAAATTATGATCAATCATAACTTATCACCATAACACACCAAGATTTTGGAATATATTATTCTCTAAATCAATATTATATTCGATATCCTCTTTCACATGAAACAAAGAACTAAAAAAATTGAAAAAATATTAAATAAGAAAATTATAACAATAATAAAACTTATGGTTGATTAAAATATTGTAATCAATTATAAATGTGTGTAAAATAGCATTAAGAATACTTAATTTTTTAAAATGGAATTAAAAAAAAGAAGTTTTTTATATATTATATTTTTATTTAAAATATAAATTCATAAATTTTTGACCTTGAATTTTAAAAAATTAACTTAATTTTTGGAATATGAAATTAAATATTTTCTTTAGAATTTTTTTTTGATTTTTTTAAAATAATTGATTTTTTGGTGAATAGTGAAAATAATGATTTTTCTAAAACCTATCACTATTATGAAATTATATCAAAAAAAGAATGAATTAAAATTTTATAAAGACTTTTTGATATAAAATATATATTTAATAATTAATATAAATTATTTAAAAATAATGTACTGAATTTATAAAATCCATGATTAATGTTTTGGAAACTTGAGTAATATTTTACTCTAAAAAGCGTTTTTATTCACTTATATTAAAAATTAGTTTTCATCACTTGTAGAAATTAAATATAAAAAAATGGATTTCATAATTTAGATCATAAATTTTATTTTATTTAACAATGTCACTTTCATTTTTTGGTATAAAATGAGATTACTAGGATTAAAAGTAATTATCACGATAATGGTGAAACTGTCATTTAAAAAAAAACTTATTTTATTAACACTGTGTAATTTTTATCTAATAAATTAAATTAATATATTTTAAATAATGAATCTAATATTATTTTTAACACATATATAGTTATATTATCACAAATTTAATTGATAACCAGTTCTAAATAATCTTAACAACCCATAATGGTTAAAACATAATTATTTCTACAAAAAATAGTTTTTCTATATATAAAATGTTTTAATTTAAAAGTTAATTTTACATTGGTTAGAATTTAAATTATATTAATTTTATATTAATTTTTTTATCTCAATCAAATTTTTTATTATGGGTTATTTTATAGTTTTTATATAATATAAATTAGTTGGTTAAAAACTAGTAACCCTGATAAAACCAAAAAAAGGTAAAAGTAATAATGTATGAGTAAATGACTTCAAACATGTTTAAAACATGTGAGATTTTTTTGAGACTTTATCTAACCAATATCACCCCAAAATCTATTATTTATAACCTTTGGTGTCATTTACCCATGAATAGTGTAATGATATCATTGAAAAGTAAAGTGTATTCACAAAAGTTCCCTTTTCTTCACTTATAAAAGGGGATCACTTCCACCCACTCAAAATTACACATAACCTTAGAAATATCTTTTAATAAATAAGTATTCTACCTCTTATAGAAGTCCATTTCATGATATAAGGCCCTTCGTCACCATATGATAGCATAATCTCATCATTTCCAAGTAAACTTTCAAGAGAAAGTTTAAGGTCCCAAAGTGAGTATTAGTTAATCCTTAACTATTTATTCTTATTATTTTAATTACAATATTATAAAGAAATAGTTATATAATGAAATTATTTTAATTATTATAATTAATTGTTATTATATTATGTAACAATCATTATTTATTACTTTACATCCACTAAAAAAACAAAAGTACATCGATTGTGAGTTTGTGTGAACTATCGCCTCTATGAAGTGACATATTCCATTTTCACCACCACCTAT
Source organism: Viscum album (assembly GCA_963277665.1). Classification (NCBI taxonomy): domain Eukaryota; kingdom Viridiplantae; phylum Streptophyta; class Magnoliopsida; order Santalales; family Viscaceae; genus Viscum; species Viscum album. The sequence continues at coordinate 205,059,322 of OY728121.1, forward strand.
ATTCATTGGAAAGGATATAATTGAAGAATATATGATACATATATAAAAAAATTATTATTATCAAGATAAAAATTATAATCCACCTTCATTCCCTCTCATTCATTGGGAAATGGAAATGTTAACTGTGTGTTGTGAAGATTATCGCCTCCATGAAACAACATATCTCCATTTTCAACTAGTTTATTTATTATTTTTTAAATTATATTAAAATATTATTAAAATCCTAAAAAATATCCAAATAATATCATTATTATTCTTTAATAATTATATTATTCACATTGAAACTAATTTCATGACCATAATAATCTATTAATCATGGTAAGTTCATGTTTGGGTCAGTCTATCATCCTATGTGAATAATTTTGTAAAACTTTATCATGGGTGACTATGAGAACTTAAATAATAATATTATTTTAATATGAAATAAAAATAATTATTGTTTTATTGTTCTATAAAGGTTATATTTTATATTTAACTTATTATTAAAATATCATCTTTAATGGCCAAAATTAACGAAATAAGCCGACACTAATTCAAATTTCATTCAACATAACTCGAACACTTATGGAATAAAAATAAATAAAAATTATCTATTAATGTACCTTAAATTATATAGTAATTATTAATGTAGTATCAAAGAATGGGTACCAATATCAACATTATAAAGAATGCATGAAACAATTAAAGTCAATAACACCCAATGGTAAAAATAAGCTACAAATAATTATTATTTTCATAATAAATGATCATAAAAAAAGTATATAAAAGGGAAAGTATATGAATAATGTTATTAAATTAAATATTAAGATAGTTATTTATTTTTTATATGAGGTTATAGAATAATAAAAAATTCATGGAAAATGGTAAGGGGTTTTTTGTCGTAAATTTAATTTCTTGAGAAATATTTCTTATTGTAAACCTAAATATCTTCTATATGGAGATATTATGGATTAATGAATATATTTTTACAAATTAATTTAATTCACAAGGTTTTAATATCTATATAATGTTCTCTTTTAAATGTCCTTCGATTCAAAAGATACCAAAGTTGAAAGAGTTTTTGTTAACTCAACTCACTTCATTGAGTTATAATGATTCTCCTTGAAACTATTTATTCCAAGACTATTTTCTTCCGTCATAATATTTTATTTCACGGTAAATTATTTTCTTATATTTGTAAAATGAAACTTTTTATTCAAATATTTCTCCTTAATTAATTTCTTCCCCATAAAAATTATATCATTGTTAAGAATAATTTACATTCTCTTTAATGATGAATTTTCTTCCATTTATATATTATAATTTCTACCAATGTTATCCTTTATATTTGGAAACCAAGTTATGCATTATCTATTATGACATTAATATTTATATTATAATTTTTCAAAAGGATTTTTTATCTCTTTTTATGATTTTTTTAATAAATTTATATCAAATTATTAAAAATATTTGCCATCCTTTAAAAATAAAATGAGTTATCTTCCACTACACATTTCATTTTTATAAAATTTATATGTTTTCAAGGATATGTTTTAAATGTTCCTATTAAATGTAATGTTTTTTTAAATTTATCACTTTACCTTTTCTAAAATGATGTTTGAATGTGATCTGTAAGTTCTTCTTCTATAAAAATGTTAAAAAAAAATTCTATAAAATATTTTATGGTTTTACTTTCATTTTACACTTCATATCAAAGAAAAAATTTATTTCCTTTGAAATTTTATTTCACTAATTACACTCTAAATTATTTTATGCTATCTTGGAGGATTAAACTCATAGAAATCCATTACATATTTTTTATAATTGAGTCATTTAATGTTTATGATTTCTCATCCCATACCCTTCCTATATGAATGTTCTAAATTTAATTTCATTGATTAAAGGGTGTTAAACTATATTTTATACATTGTTTGATTAGGAAAATTATTGAGTAAATTGTATACCCTTTATCTAGATGGTGTAAATATGATATTATTTATCATATTGATTGAAGTGAATTTTCTTAGAAATCTACTGAATATCTTTGGACAACAAATTATTTCCCATGGGTTTACCATGTTATGATTATTGATGGAATTATGAATGGTTTATTTATTTGAATCCAATAAAAGAGGATATAAAAACATTTTATTTTCATGATTTTTTATGATATTATGAATGATTTATTTTTGGTTTCACATGTAAGTATGGATGATTGAGGGGTAAGGTTATATATCAACATCCAATTAATTGGTTAAAAGTTTATATCTCATGATACATGTATACATGGGAACAATTAATTTGTCTAAAAAGAATGGGTTCAAGTGTTTTCTTCACAAAGGTTGTGTTTCACTATACTAATTTTTGTGCCACAAGATTATTCTTATTCTTATTAACATGTTATTCTCTTTGGGATTATGTTTATTGACTCATGTTTATACACTCTCTTGATTAATTTATTATGTTATTACATGATTTATGATCTACTATTTTTTTGGGTATAACCTTCTTATGTATCTTTATTATACCCATATGGTCAAATTTTTCTCACTTATGATCTTTGATTATTATATATTATTTTTACCCTTACTAAGTGTTTAATCTCAATACTTTCTAATGTTTACATTTATTTAGGTTATAAATAAAAGTAATACATATGATGTGTCTAGAATAGAAACTTTTTTAGATAATTTGTTTGAAATGTTGAAGTATTATTATAGATTAATAAGTTTCTTATATAGTGGAAAAATGTAAATTAGTTGAGAAAGTCTTGGGTTTTACTAGTTGATGTTTTTTATATTATCTATAACTATAAAACTAAAAGGAATTGTGAATGTATTTTAATGTAAAATTTTATTTAAGTCATGAAATTTATATTATCAAATTCATGGGGAATCACAACTGGTATCGGTGAAGGGTTTATAAAACTTTAGAGGTTAGAATGTTAGCTGAGTATAATTTAAGGGTTGATAAGTTAAGGTTGATCAAAATTTAAAAGTTACAGATAACCCTTTAGGTTAGTTGAGTTTGTAATAAATATATTAGGGAATAGTATAAGATATATTTAGTGAAAACTCAAGGGATAAATCTAAGTATAAAATAACATCCTGTAGTTTTGGTAAAATAGAGATTGTGGGGTTCTCCTAGAAATTACATCCATTTATAGATACAAAAAGTATATTTGGATATGGAACAAATATACCATGGGGTAATCACCATGAAAAAGTTTTGTTGATTATAAACTCAATCTTCACTCTCATGCATGATGAGTGGGCCTAAGAATGATCACCTATATAGAGAGTCCCAAGGGATATGATTTTGTTAATCACATTCTCTTTATAAGACATTATGAAAAATTTATTATGTAAAGGAGTAATGTTATGGAATATGAGATAACCCAACCAAACAAACCTAGATTGAAGCAAGAGTGATTTATATTTAACTGAAATCTAATGTAATAATTTTGAAAAGTTAGATATTTTTAGTTTGAACATCTCATGTAATTATCTTAAAATAATTCTATTATGGTATTAATTATTCATCAATAATGATTAAATATTTTTGATTTTAATAATGAATGAATCATAAAGGAACCTAGTGAATAATGGATTCTACAGATAATTCATAGATTTTCCCAATGAGAAACCTAAGAAGATAAGATATGAACTGAGAAACCTTGTGATTATTCTAAAACAACTATCAAGAATCATGATTAATAATGTGAACTTAGTTGATTTCACAAACTCACCAAAGAAGATGAGTAATGAGTCTCATGGGAGTTTAGGTGATAAATATGATTAAGTAAATAAGATTCAATTTCCTTCATTTAAAAAATGTTGTAAGAATAAACATTTGGAATGTATTAAAATAACTAGGAGATGGTTTATGTATAGAAAATGAGGGAATAGAGAAACTAATTTTCAAGGAATAGTGAATAGGTTAGTGGAAATGATGAAAGTAAATAGAGTTCACCTAGAGGTTCAACTAATAGTTCAATGTATTAAATGTGGGGAACTTAGACATTATCCACGTGAATTACCTAATACAATGTCAAAAAAGGATGATAAGAACCAATAATTTCTAATACCAGGGAAATCCCATGAAACCAAAATTACAGAAGTGGGTTCTAAAAATGACATGGAATGAGGAACACTGATCAACCACTTAGGAGCTATGAGTGTTGTATTTGTATCTTATTCATCCAAATCCTCTATACTCAGAATGTTTTCTTTGAACATAATATCACCTAACTAGATGTTGAATTATTATCTTATAATGTTGTGATTATTTTACCCCAAGTATATAACTCATCTATAATATACGTTTATAATAATTTTCTTCCTACAAATCCTATTATTCTATATTTGGAAAAAGTTTATGTGATATTATGCATGGATTAGAACTCTTTATATAGAGGCCAAAATAATTTCCTAAATAATAAAATAATATTTTAAAATTAACCCATGATCAACTATTAATGCAAGGTTGACTATAAACTCCCTATGAAAAATTAATCCCACAATATTGGTTTATTTAATACAAATGATTAGAGAAAAAGTCAACATTAGTAATAATCCTATTATGAGTGAAATATGAGTTTACTAGTAATACTAAAGATAGTAAGGATTAAACATACTTATAAATTAAGTATATTAATGTATATATTATAGAAAACATTAAGTATTTCATTATATATGATTAATTAAAATTTTGAGGGAATAATTTATTTAAGGGGAAGAATGTAACACCCTAAGATTCTGGAATACAAATTTCTCTGAATTAATACTATGTTCAATAGATTGTTTCTCATGAAAAAACTAAATAAAAAAAATAAAAGACATATTATATAATAAAAATATTACAATAATAAAACCTATGGTTCATAAAAATATTATAATCAATTATAAATTCATACAAAACATGATTAAAAATACTTAATGTTTTAAAAGGGAATATTTTAACAAAACAGTTACTATTTATATATGGTATTATGATTTAAAAGACAAATTTATAAATTTTAGAATTATAATTTTACAATATTAAATTCATTTTTGGATTTATCATGTCAATATTATCTTAAGATTCATTTTTTATATTTTTCAAAAATAATTGATTTTCATGTGAATAGTGAAAATATTGATTTTCCTAAAAACTAATACTTTTATGACATTATCTAAAATCAATAATGTATTAAAAGTTTATGAAACTTTTTTATAAAATATATTTATTAAATAATTAATATAAATTATTTAAAATTAATTTTTTAATTTTATAAAATCCATGTTTAATATTTTGGAAATTTGAGTAATATTTTACTCTAAAAACTATTTTCATTCACTTATATTAAAAATCAGTATTCATCACATGTATAAACTAAATATAAATTTTTTTATTTCATATTTTATATTAGAATTTTCATATTATTTAATAATTTCACTTTCATTTTTAGCCATAAAAATGAGATTGCTAATATTAAAGTTGATTACCGTAATAATGGTGAAACTATTAATTTTTTAAAATTATTTTATTAACAGTGTGTAATTTTTACCTAATAAATTAAATTAATATATTTTAAATAATTAATCTAATATGAATTTTATACACACATATAATTATATTAACACACATTTAATTTACAATCAATTCTAAATAATATTAAGAACACATAATGGTTAAAACATCATTTTCCATGAAAAATAGTTTATATATATATAAAATGTCTTAATTAAAAAGTTAATTTTCTATTATTTATAATTTTAAATAAAATAAATTTATCTTAAATTTATGTTTAAAAAACCCAAATTTGGTAATATGGGTTATTTTATATTTTTATTAAAACATAAATTACTTGGGTAAAAACGAGTTACCTCGGTAAACACAAAAAAAGGTAAAAGAAAAAACATAAGAGTAAATAACATTATAACTATTTAAAACATGTGAGTAAATTATTGGTTGAGGATTGATCTACCAAAAATAACACCACACACCATTATTTTTTACTTTTTGAATCAATCACCCTTGAATAGTGTCACACCCACTGTGTTGTTTTTATGTATTTTTCATTTACTTTTTCTCTTACTTTGGTTGCATAGATTTTTTATATGTTTTTCAAATAAAAATAGATATTTTGGGGAGATAGATTGTGGCACATGGTTGGAGCATAGTTATTAGAAACCATACTCCAAACTATGAAACCCATTCATTCCTTGACAGAGTCACTGGAAGGTTTACATGGTTAGGTTCATGACCATGCACCAACCCTTAGCAAATCATGCATCCCCAAAAAAGGTGATGGAGTGAAAATATGGTTAGGTACATGGTTTGTGAAACTATGTGACCCAAAATTTGTGACCTCCACCTATTGGGATATAGGTTCCCACATGGTTGGTGCATTTCCTAGAAGTCTGTGCGGTAAAACCGTGTGACTTGACCAGTTTTGAAAAGAAAATTGTTTTTCCAAAAAATACCCCTCCCAAATTTTAAACTTTTTCACCTCTCATTTATCCCATTCAAATTATAAAGTACTATTAATGCCTAAAATATTCTCTAAATACCTCTAAGCTTCAATCCTTGGGTGATTTGATCTTTTATATTCAAGGAAACTCTAAGTAAGTTCTTCCTCTTCATTCTCCTCAGTTACTTCTCCCTTCTTACTTGGTTTTTATTATCTATAGTGGTTGTGGTGACCTAGAGTGGGTTAAATATAATTTTTTTTGTCTTGATTTTTGATGTGGGTGATGTGTTATTTCTTCTAAAGTATATAATATTTTCTTGGGTTGCATTTTTTAACCGGATGGTGGTGATTTCAATGGTAAAGGTACATGGTTCTGTGTTGTGCTATTATTTGACGATTTAAATGTGCCTGCTTCTATATTTAAATGTGATCTAAATTGTGTTTTTGTGTGTAAAAATGGGTGATTTCAAAGGTGTTGCTACAAGTAAGTATTTTTAAATAGTTTACCCCTTTTAAGTGTTTTGGTAGTGGTATTCTTGGAATGTGATGTGTTGGTTTATGATGAACATGGATTGATGTGATTTGAAAATGGAAAAAGAACTTAGGAACCTAGGGTACCCAGGAGGGTTGACTAAGGACTAGTAAATAAGTGATATGGTAAGGATTTTAACTGATATTCCTATCAGTATTACACTAAAACACTAAATAAACATTGGATAATATTGTGGGGACCACTAGTACTTTGGATTTCTCTTATCTAGAGGCTCTTGAACTAGAAGGGATAGTTCCATTGATTGATCACTACGATTAAGATGATTCTAGGGCATCAAGAACCTATATATTTAGGGGTTTCCATTGTTTTTTTTATGTTGTGTTTTATTTGTTTTCAGTTATTCTTATGTCCTTTACTTTCCTTTCAGGGTTAAATAATATTTTAAAAAAAATTGTTTACTTTATATTAAAACCAGAACTTTTATTTATCTTATAATGTCTATGAATGGAACACTTGGAGGGATACTATTGGGAAAGTGAGCTCACACACTACATATACCCAATGGGTATATGTAGACCCTGTTTTGTATGGTTCAAGTACAAGAAATGACACTATGGGTGGTATTAGAAACTCTTTCTAGTTTCTTTCCTCCTTGGGGATATGCGATAGGGGTGCCATGATGGAGGATGATCCTCTTGTCATGAAGAGGATTTTGTTTACTTTGTTCATCCCATAACCTTTTTTTTCTTGGTTATAAATGTAAATGTAAACTTTACTTGTACCTTGTGTATGCCTCTTTTATATGGACTTGTAATGGATGCTGGTTATGATGTTTATGAAAATGTGGTATGGATGTTGGTTATGGATGTTGATTGTTATTAAAATCAGGAAAATAATTCCCATAGGAGTTATTAAATTCATAGGGGAGAATTTTATGGTATATTAGGAACAAAAAATCTTGAGCTATATATTCTCCTAGAAGGATTTGAACATGAGTTAGCGACGATGGACTTAGTTCATACAGGGGTTCAAATTTGATACCATCAACACCCCAAGTATGTGAAATGTGGTTTATGATTACTTAAGAATAAAATTTCCAACATAATATATAAATGGTTCTAGTGATGGGTGGGTTTTTATGGGGCTATTTTCTCAGATGCACCTAGAGAATAAGTAACAGATTGGAGGTATGTTCTTGGATAGTGTGTAGTTGACACATTCTCTTCTAGAGTTTATTCAGGAGTAGCATCCATGATATGAGTTATTATACCTATCTACCTAGTTTCTAATTGTCAGGGAGGTTCCCACTAAATGGTCATTGACTATAGAAGGAGTCCTTATACTAAAGGAACACTTTGTTGCTCCATTATTTCTCTAAAAGATTGTGATGTAGAGCTGCCATAAATCTCAGTGGGCCATTCATCTTGGTTCCACTAAGATATTTTATGATGTGATACAATGGTTATGATTTCCATCCAAGAGACATGATATATATTAATTCGTACCTCAATGTTATACTTTTCAGTAGATTAAATATAATCACTATAATTTCTTAGGCTTGCTTTAACCTCTTCCCATTACTACTTGGAAGTGGTATAAGGTACCCATTAATTTCATCATTGGGTTACCTCATACACCTTGGGGAAGGAATGATATTTGGTTGGGATTGATCTTTAGACTATATCCTCCCATTTAATCCATAACAAGTATACTGCTAAATAGAAAGAGTTGGGAAGGTTATACATTATGGATTTCATGAGGCTACATGGTGCTTTATATGCTATCATTTCTAATTGGGACCCCTGTTTTACCTCTCGGTTTTGTTAAGGCCTCTAGAATGCAATGGGGTCATAGGTTAGGCTTATCATAGCATAAAATTCAAAAAAATATAGTCATAAGGCACATGAGAACTCAATTATGTAAGATATGCTTTGCGCTTGCATTCTTGACTTTGGTGGCTCATGGGAAAACCATATTGGATTGGTGTAATTCACCTATAATAATGTTTCTCAATCTTAAGTCATGATATATCCCTTTAAAGCGATTTATAGTTGACCATGTCACTCTCCTATATATTATATAGAGGTGGGTGAGACTTACTTAGTGGGATCAAGCATCGTGCAAGAGATTTCTAGCAAGATTTATTCAATCAAATAGAATTTGGTGACAATTCAGAGATGTTATAAGTCATATTATGATATTTTTTACAAGATCTTTAATTATCCATGCCTAAATAGGTGTTTTAGAAGGTGACACATCACTTGGGTTAAAACCATCTTGGAAATAAGGGAATAGTTCGCTGAGGTATGTCTGACCTTTTGAGGTTACCAAGAGGATTTTTTAAAGTGGAATATTTTATGGTATTTCCTTCTTAGTTAATAATTATTCATGATTTTTTCCATTCATCACATTTGAAAAAGTATAATATATATCCTTATCACATGCTGAGTGAGGAGAATATTGTGTTGGAACCCTATCTATCAATGAATGTATAATTAGTTTGGATTGTGGATTCCCAGGTGAAAGTGATTCAAGGGAAGTCTATTTTGTTAGTTCGGGTCCTATGGTAGCACAAGAATTATGAACACATGACATGTGAATATAATTATTAGGTAAAAGAGTAGTACCCTTAATTACTCATTGCTGAGACTATTGGTTGAATTTTTAAGAGAGTAAAGTGTCATAATGGGGAGATCTATCACACTCAGAGAGTTTTTTAGATATTTTTCATTTATTTTTGTTCTTTATTTTGTTCCATAGATTTCTTGGGTGTTTTCAAAGAAAAATTGAGATTTTGGGGAGATAGAGGGTGGAACACAATTGGTGAAAAATTATTAAAAACCATGTTCCAAACTCTAAAAACTATGTGTTACTTCATAGAGGCAATGGAATGGTCTCATGGTTAGGCACACGATCATGTTCTAGCCCTCACCAAACCATGAATCTTAGAAAATGACACTGGATTTACCACATGGCTAAGCACATGGTGTGTGAAACCATGTGACCCAAAATGTGTGGCCTCCACCTATTTAGATAGAGGTGCCTGTAAGGTTATTGCATGGTCTAGAAGACTATATGGCCAAACCATGTGACCAATCCAGTTTTGAAAAAATGTTTTTCTAGAAATACCCCTCTCATATTTTAACCCTTTTCACCCCTTATTTATCCCATTCAACTTATCCATACCTATGCGCACTTCCTATCTTCTTCAACTTCCTCCAAACTTCAATCATTATGTAATTTGAGCTTGGATCTTCAAGGAAAATCCATGTAAGTTCCTCCTCTTCATTCTCCTTGGTTTATTCACCCTTATTTCTTGGGTTTCATTTCTTTGGTGGTTTCGGTGACCAAGAGTGGGTTCAATCTAATTTGTTTAGATTGGGTTTTGATGTGGGTGGTGCGTTTTTGCTTCTGCAGGATCTCCTCTTGCCTTGGGTTTCATTTTTCAATCGGTTGTTGGGGATTTCAAAGGGAAAGGTAGGTGGTTCCATGTTTTACTTTTATTTGATTATTTAAATGTGGTTGCCTCTATATTTAAATGTGCTCTAAATTTTGTGTGAGTATGTTTCTGAAAATGGTAAATTTCAAAGGTGTTTTTGTGTGTAAGGATTTTGAAATGGTTTATCCCCTTTTTAACGTTCTAGGGAGTGGTATGCTTGGCATGTGATGTGTTGGTCTATAATTAAAGGGGATTTATATGATTTGAAAATGTAATAAATACTCAGGAACCATGGGTACCTAGGTAGATGGAATAAAGACTAGTAGGCTAGTGAGAAGATTGGGATTTGACCCAATCTCCCTAGAAATATTATGTTATAAAACTAACTAAAAATACGATGATATCATGGGGGACTTATATAACTTTTTCATGATAGTCTCTAGCAGCTCATGCATGAGAAGGGAAGCTTCTATGGCTTGATCACTAAGACTAAAAGGATCCCAGGACCCCAATAACCTACCTTTTTAAGGGTTTATCTTGGTTCTTATGCTATATTTTATCTATTTTAAATTATTATTACATTATTTACTTCCCTTTAAAGGTTAAATCTTGTTTTCAAACTAAATTGTTTACTTTCTATTAAAACCAGAACTTTTATTTATCTTATAATGGATATGCATGGAACACCTGGTGGGATCCTAAGGGGAAAGTGAGATCACACCCTATATATAACCAATGTTTATTTTTAAACCTCATATTTTCTAGTTCAAATAAAGGAAATGCCACTATGGTTAGAAGCGGACACTCTTTCAAGTTGAATTTCTCTTTGGGGATAAGTTATGGGGGTGGCATAGTGGAGGATGGTCCTCCCATTATAAGGAATATTTTTTTATTTGGTTTATCCCCTCCCCATTTTATTTATTTTAGTTCTTGGTTATTTTTAAATGTATATTTAACTTGTACCTTGTGTATGAATATTTTATATGGACTTGTTATGTATTTTGGTTATGATTTTCATGAAAATGTGGTATTGATGTTGGTTATGGATGTTGATTGCTATTCAAAATGGGAAAATCATTCCCAAAGGAGTTCTTTGATGCATAGACACTAGTTTCCAGCCCGTGGGTATCAAGAACTCTATTTTGGACATTACAAAGACTAGTTTGGGTGTCAAATTGTATGGAATCCCAAAATGGTTTGTGAGGAATTTTGTATTGATATCATTGAAAAGTAAATAGTATTCACACAAGTTATATTTTTTTCACATATACAAGGGGATCACTTACTCCATCTCAAAGTTACACACCCCCTTTGAAATTTCCTTGAAACCCTACTCAATTTTCCTCTACTATAAGTAAATTTAATTAAATAAGGACCCAAGTCACCATAATATATCATAATCCCTTCATTTCATTTAAGTATTTCAAGAGAAAGTTCAATTTCACAAAGTGAGTATTATTTAATCCTTAACCATTTCTTCTTATTATTTCCCTTACAGACCTATACTAACCATAGTTATATAATTAACTTAGTATCAATAGTATAATTAAGTGTTATTTTATTATGTAACAATCATTATTTATTCCTTTCCATCAATTTATAAAATCAAAAGAATTATGATCGTGCATTTTTTCAAACCACCACCTCCAAGAAGCAACATCCTCTATTTTTCACCACCACCCCTATTCAATGTCTAAAATGATGTAATTGAAGGATAAAGGCGAAATATATAGAATAATTATTATTAATAAGAGAAAAATTATAATCTACCTTCATTCCCTCTCATTCGTTTGGAAATGTGAATGTTAACCATGCGTTGTGTGAACTACCACCTCTATGAAGTAATATAACACATTTTTCATTAAAATTATTTATTATTTGTTACAATCCCTTAAAATATAATTCCACACCTTAAAAATATCAAAATAATATAATTATTATTTCTTAATAATTATATTATGAAAAAAACATTTCCATAACCATAATCATCCATTAATTATGTAATGTTCATGTTTGGGTCGATCTAACCACCTATTTGAAAAATGATATAAAACTATATCATGTATGAATATGGGAAAAATAGTCATATTATTATAATTTAATTATCAGATAATTATTGTTTTATAGTTTTAGAAATGTTATATTATATATTTAACTTATTAACAAAATATCATATTTAATTTCCAAAATTATTGAAATAAGTCGATAATGATTCCACTTTCATGATACATAACTAAAATAATTATAGAATAAGACAATATATTTATAAATATATATGAATTATGTATTATATTAAATTAAATTATATAGTAATGAAGAACTTAATATCAAATAATGGGTATCAAAATCAACATCATAAAGTAAGTGCAGAACAATTAAATTTAATAACACCCGATGATAAAATAAGCTATAACTAACTAATACATTCATAATAAATGATAATAAATTAATTATATAAAAGGTAATGTATATTAATAAGGTTTATAAAAATAATATTAATATATTTATATTGGTTTTGTAGGAGTTTAGAGTGCATTCGACTAAGCTGGGGAATAAGGCAAGGGGTTATTTGTCTCAAATTTAATTTATTGAGACATATTTATTATTGTGAACCATCAAATATTTTATATAATGTTTTTAATTATTAAATATTTTCTTCTAACATATTCATTTAATTAACTATGTTTGAATATTCATATCATTTTCTCTTTTAAACAACCTTTGATTTAAAAGATAGTAAAGTTAAAAGGGTTTTTTAAACTCAACTACCTTTGTTGAGTTATAATGATTATCCTTGAACTTATTTCATTCAAGACCGATTTTTTTACATACTAAGATTATATTTAATGGTATTTTATTATCAAATTTGGGTAAAATTACAATTTTTACTCCAATATTCCCCCTCTATTAATTTATTCCCCATCAAAACATTATCATTGTTAAGATTTATTTCCATTATTTTTAATGATGATTTTTCTTCCTTGTCCATATTTTCCTTCATTCCAATGTTCTCCATTATATTTGGAAAACCAATTATATTTTATCTCATGCAACCTTCATAATTTCATTATCATCTTTTTAATAGCATATTTTGTTATCTCTTTTTATGATGCGGGCTTTCAATAAAGGTATTTAAAAGTATTAACAAGGTTTTTGATCCCTTAAAAATAAAATATTTTATCTTCCAATCCACATTTCATTTTGATAACATTTATATCTTTTCAATGATCTATTTTTGAAGTCTCCTTTTATTTTTTTTAAATTTATCATTTCACCTTTTAAAAAATGATTTTGAATGTGATGCGTAACTTCTTCTTCAATGATTTTTTTTCCTAAAAATACTTTTATGGATTCAATTCCTTTTTCCTATTTATTTCAAAACATTTATTTCCTTTTAAAGTTATTTTCATGAATAACACATTAAATTCTCTTATACTATTTTGGGAGATTTAAATTATGTAAATCCATTACAGCCTTTGTATTTCCTGGTCATTAGATGTTTATAATCTTTCTTCAAATGTTTTTACACTATGAAATATCTATATTTACTTCCATTTATTTATGGGTGTTCACCTAGATTCCACAAGTCAATTGATTTGATAAATTATCGACTAAATCGTATAACCTTTTTCTATATCGTGTAAATACCACATGCTTTATTATCTTGATTAAAGGGTATTTACCTATAATGTTATTGAATATATTTGGATACCCCTTTATTTACCAGGTGTTCATCATGTTTTTATTATTAATAGAATTATGAATTATTTATTTATGTGATTCCATTTTACAAGGATATAAATCCCATTTTATTTCTATGGTATTTTATGATATGATGAATTAGTGATTTTAAGTTTCACATGTATGTATAGAGTAATAAAGGGTGAAATCCTATATCACCATCTAATACATTGGTTTAAATTTTATATCTCCCAAGACATGCATACATGATCACAATTAAATTTTCTCCTAGGTGTGGCTATAAGTCTGTGACTCACAAAAGTGATATTTCTCAGTGAGAATGTTTGTGCCATAATATTATTCTTATTCTTATGACCATGTTATACTCTCATGGATAATGGTTATTGTACTATGTTTTAACACCCTCATGATTTAATTTTTATGTTATTACATGATTTATCCTATGATTTATGATCTATGATTTATTGAGTATATCATTCTTATGTATCATGACTATACCCATATTATCATCATATTCTCATTTATGATATTTTATTTTTATCTCTTATGTTTAACCTTACTGATTTTTTGACCTCACACATTTATTACGTTTATATTTCACTAGGTTATAAAAGAAATTAATACATATGATGTGTCTATGTAAGTAACTTGTGTGAAGAGTTTGTTTTAAATTATGAATACTTGTTATGAATCAAGAAATTTCTAATATAATGGGAAAAAATTTCATTTTTTAGAACGAAATGGGGGTTGTTAGTTGATTTTTTTACTAATTATCTAATACTATAAACCAAAAAGGTATTGGGAATGTGTTGTAATGGAATATTTTATTTCATTCATGAAATTTAGACGATCACATCCTTGAGGAATCACAATCACCCCTTGATGGAATTTACATTGTCAACTGGTAATATGACAATATCCATAGTTATCTAAACCATTATTTAATACCAACCATGAAAATCCAGTAATGTTACCATCCCTTAAATAAATTATTTATAAAAAATATTACATTATATAAATTCCTATAACCTTTTAGGTTTGGAGATTTAGTGAATTATAACAACTCATTAACAAAAAAAATCCAATGACTTTCTCCTACAATGAATATTTTTCCTACTAAATAAGAAAATATATAATCCATAATATGAATTCAACATCTCCCACAAATTCTCCACACATGCTATTCTTCTTGACAAATAATTTGTAATAATATTATTTATAAGACAGGTAAATAGAAATATAAGAAGGGTGATCTAAAAATCCAAGTAAGTTATATCATATACCAAAATCTATCATAGAATAAACATATAATGAATAATATGATAAGAAGAAAATGATAACAAAATATTTTCATGATCACACGATCTTGAAATAAATCCATGATGACATAACAATATAAACAATCACATGGATAAAAATAACTAGTTTTATTGGATAAAAGTCATAATTCTATACTTGTTAAGGACTTTTAACAAGACAGTACATACCGTCAAGGACTTTTACAAAGTCATCTTCTTTATATCAATATTTTAGCTAAGACATCTATATAAATGGGTTGGAATACTCTAATTCCCTAGGATAGTTTGTCTTATGAGACCTACCGATGAATCAAGGGGATATTATGGCCCCCACTCATAACTAATTAAGTCCAATTCATTCATAATATGAAGGAATAAAAAACTATAAAATACATAACAAACATATCTTAGTAATCACTAAACATCCATATTATAATAACAAGTATATAAAGTATTAATATATCCCCAATTAATAAACAGAATAACTTTCTATATAATCATCCCTCAACCTAAAAATCTATAGAGTAATGGAATATGTTTAATTAAATAATTTCCCCTATCATTTAATGTATGTAATATTAGTGAACACCATCAAATAAAAGAAATAAAACATTGAGTGTTCATTGAGGAAAGGCATTGGAAGAAAACTCATATTTACACACAATGGATGACTAGGAAAGAAAAAGGATGTGATGGATCATTCTACGATAGAGAAGAATAATACATAAGCTATCTTAAGAAAGGATATTGATTTAATATTTTTAATAGTTACCTTGATCAATCATAAGATATTTTAAAATATGTAGATTTATATGAAAAACTCATTTTATGAGAATTTTGAAAATTATTTTGGAAATAATAAATAAACATGAACTTTTAATTTTTATTATTAAAATATAAATATTTATAAAGACTAGGACAATAATTTTTTGCTTTAATAACCATGAAAACCTATAGATGAAGTATCATATTAAAATATAAAAGGCAGGAAATATGTGTTTACATAGAAAAATTTAAAAGACATTCTTCTCATACTTGTCAAAAAAGATCCATACAAAAAACATTAAAAATTATTTTAATTTTTTTTAAATATTTTAAAATAGTATAAAATGACCTTTATGAATTATTTACTCATAAATAAGGATATCTAGAAAATAATCCAATGAATAAGGACAAAAAATGAAAAGATTCCCGACTAAAAAGAAGTGGTGGGGTCGGTTTCTATTATAATTGAAAACTATGATCCAATAGGAAAATTAAATAGTGATAAGATATATAAAACCCCAATAATAATAAAGGAGAATAAAATTATGGGGATTTTACAAAAATGAGCATAAAATTTCCCTATATGGATTATCCTTCAAAGACATTCCCTATTTGAAATTGAGATTGGATAAAAAACCCTTACAATAAAGGTAACATAAGAATAAAATAATATAAGAGGGTTATGATGAAATAGACATTAAAATATCATGAAACGAAATATATTAATTATACTTGAAGGTAATAGGGTAGTTAATACACCATATAAATGAAATTATGGTGTGGAATATTAAACATGTCTCATGAAATTGAAAATGGAGGCAAATAACCATTACTATTTGGTATATTTTGAATTGAAATCAATTTGAAAAAAGAACACAATATATATCATAAAATGATAATAATTACATAAATATGGTAAAATACATTCATTATGGCATAATCACACAATATTAATGATATCATAGCTCACACTAAGAATTATGTCTCGAGAAATTAACTATGAGAAAAGAACCCCTTACTTGAATTCCTAACTTCCACTAAAGTGATTGAATATCATGTATAATAGAAATCACTATCTAGAACACCTATTTTAGAAAAATATTCATATATATAACCTTTTATAAACTGAATTTTTAATTATTCTCTACATGTATATTATTAAGTTACTATCAATTTACTCTAAAACCTTAGCCACTGCATCTCACTAGATTCTGGCCATCTAAACCGATCAGGAATTGGTTCCCATCGCACCGCACCATTGATGAATTCCCAAAAAGGAAATCTAGGACCTCTAATTTGATATTGATCTATCTATGACCATACTCTATCATCATCACACCTCAATCACACCCTCAATCATGAACCACTCCAAGAGTATCGATCCACTGCATCGAAGAATAGTTGCACAATGATCAAATACTGGGTGTTTATTGAATTTCCATTCAAAGGGATTACTGATGTAGAATGTATGAAGAAATTGTGGAGAAATGAAAAAAATCAAAAAATGAGTAATTAATATCAACCATTGTTCAGGATGGACTCACTTTTTTACCATTAAAATGATGAATGAAAACTAATAAAATATACAATAACAAATCCCTAATACTAAGAGGATAAAACCGAACCCGCAAGAACAATCAACCCATGAATCAAATTGTTAGAATAATTGATATAAATTCAATATGGGATAATCAATCGAGGATAAATACATTTAAAATGAAATCCTACCCCAGGTTTGGATTGATTGGTAAAAAATAAAAAATCTATGTTGTTGTCATTGGCAGGATCCAAAAACTCTACTGGTAAAGCGATCCTCAAGCAATTGATCATGATCATCGATCTATTGTCATTCTATAAGATCTCCTCTCACAATACCAGAGTCATGAGTCTAAACCTAGAGATTTCATATAACAATGTTTAAATAAGGAGATGGTTGAGTGGATATGATGAATATAATAAATAAATAAATAAATAAATAAAATTATTTAATTATTTTCACTTGTGAAAACATATTATCAAAACACTAGACACTGATAGAGATTATGCCCCTCATAGGGTAAAACCCACATTCCAGACTCAACAGTGGTCTCATATTTCCAATATAAATTCTCGTTCAAGATTTTTTACACTATTTTAGGAAAAATGTTTGCACATGATATAATATATTTTATATTTATATAATATCAACATCGAGGATGTCTGAACCTAGAAATATCACTCCATCTCAACACCTAACATTGTAAATATTATTAGATATATTTCAATTATTTACATGAAAAAAATAGATTTTACATTCTCCCCACATTAAGAATTTTCATCCAGAAATGTGAAAAATAATACTAAAAAATATGTGGGTACTAAGCATGCATCTGGGTCTACCACTCCTAGGAACTATTCTAAGGATTATTGTGCTACCAAAAAACACACACCAAGGGAATCTATTACCCACAATGTATCTTCTCCAACTGATCCTCAATCACCACTAGGTACTCTATAAAGTTATCTATATCCTCAATGTTTAGCTCTCCCTTGTCGATACCTTGTGATGGGTCTTGCATATACATCCTCAGTCCTGAAATGTGGAGGATATTATGTACCTATTCTAACTATGGAGGTAGGGTTAAGCGATAAAATACATCACCAAACCTATATAGTATCTAAAAACTTCCAATAAATCTTAGTTATATCTTACCTCGCCATCCAAGTATTCATAATCCATGTCGAGGTGAGACCCCTAGAAACACATGGTCTCCCTCCATAAACTCCAAAGGCCTCCATAATTGGTTTTTATAGGAATTATGATGGCTTTGAGAAGTCCTCTTCTACTCCTGGGTGATCTGAACCATGTCTTTCATAGCTCTCACCAACTCTGGGCCCATGAGTGATGACTCAATTGGATCATTCCAACATAGTGTTGAGATTTAAGGTATCCAATACAAATCCTCGAATGGTTCCATACCAATGATGAAATGGTAGATACTATTGTATGAAACATTCACCTTGTGTAGGTGATCAAACTAACTATGGACAAAGTATAACATACAACCCCACAAAATGTCCTCCATAACTTGAATAGTCCACTCAATTTAGTCATCAGTCTAGGGGTGAAATTCGGTTCTCAAATGAAACTAATTCCCAAAGGCCTCTTAAAGTCCTCTTTATAATTGTGATGTAAAGCAAGCATCACTATTTGAAATGATAATTAAGGGAACTCTATAGGGATTAAATATCTCTTAATGTAAAGTAATCCAAATATATCTACTAAAATCTACTCTGGAATAGCTAGGAAGTGGGACGAATTAGTAAGTAGGTCTATAATCACCCATATGACATTTTTCCCTCTAGATGCCTGTGGTAACTCCATCATGAAGTCCATTGATATTCCATCTCACTTCCACTTTGGAACCTCAAGGGGTTGATCTAAGCCCATTGGAACCTATTTATCATCCTTTATTTAGTGATAAGTGAGGCATCAAAAGAAAAAAAATTTCTACACACTTCTTCATACCTTGACACTATAACTTACACTAAATCTTCTAGTATGTCTTCACCACACCTGGATGTACTACTACTAAGGATGTTTAAAACTACCTCATCACCTCCTCATAAAATGTAACTGGTACCATAACCTACTATCTAAAAAAGATATCATTTTCCCCACCTTTAGAAATCCATAAGGATCACTCCCAATAGATATATGTGCATGTATAGTATCACAGTTGGTATCTCTATGTTGAGACTCCCTAACATACTGTATAATCAGTGTGTAACATCCATTGATTGTATATGGGTCACACCTTCCTCATCCACTATGGGAAACTAAAATGAGGTTGGCTACTATGAAGCCTTATTCAACAATTTTGATTAATATCTCCTTCTGAGATCATCTTCCACTGCATTCCCCATCCCATAAGTATAGACTATCTTAAATTCATAATATTGGAGGAAATTCCAACGAGCCCGTACCTGAGTGGTAAGGGATCCTGCTTGGCATCCAAGAGACCCAGGTTCAAAACTGGGTGAAGGCGAATTTCCAGGTTACTATAGCAGTACTATAGCAGTACTGTAGCAGTACTATAGTAGGAACTGTTCGGTACTGTAGCAGACGGACTATTCACCTGATTTGGGCTTTTGGGCCACCGGTTTGGGCCTACGGGTCTCAGGGCCTTCGGGCCATCAAAGGCCTTTGGGCCACAGAGCCTTCAGGCCATTGAAGACCATGAAGTAGCCCAATTCACATAGAGCAGGCCCCAGATGAAGATCAGAGCACCAGTAGCAGTCACCAGAAGGAGAGCTAACCGGATTGGAAGAATGAGAGGGTATGACAACAACCATCGGGACCAGGCACCGTGCAGCTTTGTACGAGACAATGCTAGCTGATCAACAATGTAGGTGGGGAGCTAAAGGCAATCAATGATGCAGAAGCTGGGGAGGGGCAGTTCTAGTGGACTGGGCCTACGGGTCATGTATTGGGCATGGTATGCCTCTGGGCCTTCGGGTCATGTATTACGGGTCATGTTGGGCCTTGTGCCTTGGGCCTACGGGTCATGTACGGGTTCCCCTTCAACCCTTAAAAGGGAGATTATCTATAATAAAATAAAAAGAAGGCCTTCGGGCAATTCATGATAATATTGAAGGAAATATATTCACTTCATCTATCTCATGTTAAGATCCTTCTAAGAGAAGATATATATGAGACTCTTATGTTCAGAATAGATAACACACTGCTCAACTATAAGGTAGTGTCACCACATATTTAGGATGAAGACTACCACTGCCAACTCTATATCATGGTCCACATAGTTCATCTCATGTGGTATTAACTATGGCGGCCCCTAGAAAATCATTGCTTAACTTTTCATCAGAAAACATCCATGTCCAGTTTTTGAGGCATCACAAAACACTACACACTCGACACCCTCCATTGGAAATATCAAGATGGGGGTGATCTTCAATATCTAGAGAAACTCATGGAAATACTACTGGAACATATTAATCCACATAAAATGATTCCCATTTTAGGTCAAAGCCATCAATAGTTCCGATATCCTAGAGAAATTGAGCCTGGATATCCTGTAATAGCCTTCAAACCCAAGGATGATTTGTACCTCCATCATGATCATGGGTGGATTTGAAGACAGTATTGCCTTAAACTGTTTCAACTCCACTTCTACACCTTTATCCATAATGATATTTCCTATAAAGTGGACCTCTAAAATCCATAACTAAGACAAAGAGATATTCCCATAATTATGGTTCTCTTAGAGTATTTCTAAGACCATCCTCAAGTGTCTCTCGTGATCCTCCTCGGATGTGTAGTACACTAGGATATCATTAATGAATACCACTAAAAACTAGTCTAAGAAAGGATAGAAGATACTATTTATGAGTCACATGAACACTTCTAGTGTATTCATCACACTAAAATGCATCACAAAGTACTAATAATGACCATATAAACTTCTAAATGTTATCTTCTACATATCCACATCTCGCACTTGAAGATGTTGATAGCCTAATCTAAGGTCAATCTTTGATAACTGTATCGCCCCTATCAAATGATTGAAGTGGTCATTGATCCTCGTTAGTGGATACTTATTCTTTATGATCACTTAGTCTAAGTGTTGATAATCCACACATAACCTTAATCTTTCTTAGACCTTATTGGAAAACAATACAGGTGCTAACTAGGGTGACACACTCGGTCTGATAATCCCCTTCTTATGAAAGTCCTCTAATGACTCCCTCAGCTCAAAAAACTATATGAGAGCCATATGATATATTGGAGAATATATCAGGGTCATACCTAATCATAATTCAATGTATAAGTCTATCTCTTGGTGGTGAGGTAAGACCAACTTGTCCTTAGGAAATCCATCCTATTGTTCCTCTACCACTATAGGAAGCTAAAATCCCATAGAATCCACTTCTCTAAAGTAAATACTAGCCAACTGATGAGTAATAAACTATGTCATCCAACTTATGAGCCCATACTACACTACCTAGGCTTTATTCTCACTAATGAAGGAAAACCTCTTCCCATCATCACAGATACACCACATCCTTTCCCCGAAATAACCAATCTTGGCATGAGCTATGGATAGACAATCCATACCTAAGATGAAGTTTTAAGGCATCATCATTTATATAAGGAGATATCAAAATAATTTATTTCCACCATGATTTAGGTCACACTATCAAAAGTTGTGTTTGATTATTGAGACACCTCAGGTAGGATTCACCAAGAACAAGGGTCAATCCAAGGGATTAAATGAAATCTCTAAGTCTTGAAAAGGAGAAGTGGAAATAAAAGAGTGGCTCAAAACCATGTCTATCAGTACTGAAGCTAAATCAGAGAATAAAATGATCACACATATAATCATCCCAGGATTATTGGTGTTGTAAGACTCCACTACCTACAAATATCCTCGTCCATGACCACCATCTCCTTAATAATGGCATGGACCACCTGGGTGGTGGTGGTGGAAATAGTTAAAACTATCTTTAACCTCCCACGGCTCTAAAAACTCCTCCACTATATCTTCCGCCATGTAGACCTCCTTTCTCTTGATGCTACATCTACTGAGGTGGTCAATAGACCATCTCCTTTTCAACTATATGACATGTCTGATAATTCCAACCAAGATGTCCCTAACCATCACAAGAGAAGCACAACCTCTCTCTATGCTAACTTAAGATATCTTGACAGCCTTAAATCATTGATCTTCTATCCTGGGATCATATCATGAAGCATCTCTCATCCCCAACTACTTGTGGCTATTATTGGAAACCTATTGTCAAGGTATCAAATCCAGTTTTTCCACTATCATCACCCACTATCAGTGTCGACTCTCCTAGGAAGATCTAAAATATTAAATCCTACTCAAGCACTCCAGCATAGGTGGGAATGAAAAAAGATATCACTGAATCCCTAATATACTGATGTATGCCCATATCAAAAGTAGATTATACGAAGAAAAGACCCTGGACCATATTTATAGAGTATCATGAGTGATCATTGAACCTTGTCGAATACTCTACCATGGTCATACTTACCTACTACAAATGCAGAAGCTCCTGAATGTGAACCGATAGTAATGTGGTCATATAAAAACCCCCCTTGAAGAGAAAATTGAAATCTAACTTGGAGTGAGCTATCTTATCATGTGAATAATTCACCAGACTCAAACATTACCCAATAGATACTTGTAGAAGACTTTCCAATAGGACCTCCATATGATGAGTAGGTTTCCTCACAAGGTGGAAAACTCAAGTAATTGACTCAACCCAGTCCTAAAATATCTGAGGTTGTGTATTTCCCAAAAACTTAAGAGGTTGAATCCTCTAAAACTAATTTAATACATTTATCCTACACACATCCTCAATCAGTACTACTAGAATAACTTTCTTCTCAATATGTGGGGGAAAGATTGGAAAACCACCTAAAGGTACCACTGATTGTATAAGACTCTAGTATGAAGCCTCATCACTCGAAAAATAATCATCATGATAATTCTATGGTATCCTAGCTATATTTCTTCACAGCGGCATCCTAAAATAAAATCAAGTCATACCATGGTCAATGAGTATCTCTGGGGAGATGACTCAAGAAGGATAAGAAAATGAAAATTCACTCCTATATGATTCATTTACAAATGTTTTACCTAATACCATTTAAAACATGTAACGAGTCAACAAAAAGGTTATCTAAGTTCTATTTAATGATTATGTTGGCCATTGTACCAATACTGGAGTCCCTGGCCTGAGATTCAAACATGTAACTGTTTAACAATGATGCCATAAACCCTAAACCAAACCTCATAGATAAATAATCTCCAAACTCTACTCATAAGGTATAACAACTGCCACTGATACCACTCTATCATGACCCGACCAATTGGCCCCCACCTATATAGTGATAAGTCAAGCGTGACAACCCTGATCCCACCTTCAATCAGTCAGGGGAAGGCGATAAGCATCGAGTAGGCATATCACACATATGAGAGGCATTTTATTAAGGTATCTGTATAATCACACACATATCCAAACCCATAAAATATAGACAGGAGAAAAAATACAACTAATACCATTGTATGCATACATCTGAATCCCACCATTAGAGTACCACATAACATAAAAAGTAAAAAGGACCAAATACAAGCCCACCAAAAACTACAAAAGATTCCAAATTGCTCAGAAGGAGGGGAATAATATAAAACAAAACACTGGTATAAACCTAAGGATTTCTACCCTAGAAACCATGCTCCACCTACTCTCGGTCCTCCCATGATTTCATTAAAAGGCCCATCATTTGTATAAGATATGAAATGTGTGGGTAGATCCCATATAGAAAATACCCAGCAGGACACCACAAAATCACTAAGCATAAATAATCAAGAGTAGTAATATCATCAATACACAAGTATGGAAATCAAGGTATGATACATAAATATAATAAAAATGAAACCCAAATATATACATAATAGAATCCAAGCCTCAAGAGGTCTCAACCACTACTATCCACATGATTCTACTCAAGCCTTCTGGGTAACACTTATTCCAGAAGTAATCACTCCATAATCTATGCTATCATTGCTGAAACTCTTCTAAGAGGTCATGATTTTCAGGAATATCCCAATAAGTAATCATTGGATCTCCAAAGTCTCAATACATAGATTGGGAATCACAACCAGGACCATTGGGGGATTCTGCAAACCCTACTAGATCAACCTGCTAGATAGGGGATCATTTCCCTATGCATGGTGGTCACACCAATACCATGAAACCTACCTATGAAAAGAAGGAAGGACATATGATTATAACTTGGTCACATAGAGGGAAACACCAAAAAATATACAATACAAAACCCATAAAGGGGATCACAATCATGTTTTGAGGACATAAAGACGTATTTTACCCTTATAGGGATTGACTAAGGAATCTCACTCAATTGAACCCGTTCTAGACTGAAGAAATGGAGGGACTCACACTTTCCAATAAAAAGTATATAGAACTCCACACTTACCTTGAGTATTACTATGTATATACATTCCACATAGATTTTATCCATCCTCATAAATGACATGTGTTTAGTGGTACACAACATGTAAAGGTTAGCTAACCCCATGCCTGTGTGGCCTTCCTATTCCCGTGTACACCTAGACGTTCCCATGTACATATGGTCATGGACATGTGTCTAGCCATGTCTATAACCATATACTACTGGAGTACATGCTATGAAACCAGCACTGGGTTACAAGGAATGACATATTTCCCATGGAGAATTATATTTACCTCCTTCAAAACCCTAGTCACCATAGCCAGGGTACTACAAAAAGTGTGTTCATTAGAGAACACACTGTATAGTTAGGAATTTTACAAAAATTTAGAAATTATTAACATGTTTTCCCATTTCATCCTCATCTCTGGATCCACTGATAAACTTTCTTGGACATTACAGATCAAGTATGACTGACCCTATCCATTGCCGCTCACTAGAATCTGACCGTCCAATCCAATCAAGAATCAGTTCTTGTCACAATGCGTCATTACCACAAGCCAAATCAGGAAATCATGGATCTCCAATCCAATATTGATCCATATAAAATAATCTACCATCACATTCAAACCTCAATATCACCCTCAATCATGAACCACACCCATGATATCAATCTGTTGTGCCAAAGAAAAGTCTTACAATGATTAAATACATGGTATTCATTGAACCACTGACCAAATGGATTGTCGATGATGAACCCATGAAGAAATTTGGGAGAAATTCACAAATAAAAAAATTTGGAATGTTCCCTGACCATTTTTCAATTTGGTATTTATTTTCTTCCATTAGAACGATGAATAGAGAGTAATCAAATAAGCAAAAAAAAAAAAATCCCCAATCACAATAGGATAAACTTGAACCCACAAACAAGATCAACCTATGACTAAAACTATCAGAATAATTGATTCATGTTCATTATGGGATATTAAAATGGGAAAAAATACACATAAAATAATGTATTAACTTGGGTTTGGATTGATTACTGAAAAAGAATGAATCTACATTGTTTTTTTGGGTGAGATCCACAAAATCCACTAAAAAAAGGATCCTCAGGCAATTGATCTTGATCCTCGATCTGTTGTTTTTCTCCAAGATCTCCTCCAATGGTCTCCTCTCACAATCCTAGGGTTATGTAGATAACCATAGGGATTTGGAATAACTGTTTTTAAATAATGATAGTTTTAGGTCATTGAAATGAAAATAACAAATAAATAAATTAATAAATAAATAAATAAATAAATTTTATTATTTACTCCCATCATAACACTTTATAAAAACACCTGAAACAGAAAAATATTTTGTTATTACTAGGTAAAAACCTACATTTTGGACTCAACATAGGTATTATATTTCCCATATGATTCCATGTCAAGGGTTATTCTACTATTTTAGGGAAACTGCATGTGCGTGATATAATATATTTAATATTTATATAATATCAACATAGAGGATGTTAGAACTTATGAATCTCACACCATCTTATAGAATAGATTTGAAAATATTATTATATATATTTAAAATATTTAAATTGAAAAAATAAATGTTAAAAATAATATTTTTTTAGTAAAAAAATAATTACCGTGGTAAAAATTTAATTGAGGTTAATAAGGGTAAAAAGTGGTATCTTAATGTGGATCAAATTTTTCTAAATTAAAATGACAGTTAAATATTATAGAAGTCCATTTTTAGGTTTAAAATTCTCATACACATGTCTCAACAACATTTCCTCACCTAACTCACCTAACTTCCATGTGATTCCATCTTTACCCCACACCTAACTTCAGTTTCCAAAGAAAAGCCCTTCCTTTTCACATATAAAAGGTTCTCACATGCACCCAATTAAAGAAACACTTATCCTTTAAAATTTACATGAAAATGTACCTATTTTACATACCTTAAGTCCAAATTAATTTTTTGGTAGACCCTAGTAATAGTAAAGTGTTCCGAGTCCACCATTTCCAAGAATACTTTCAAGAGAATAATGAAGTCTTCCACGTGAGTATTATCCACTCTTTATCCTTTCCTTATCTATATTTCTCCTCCAAAAATATTCAAAAATTAATAATATAATGAAATAAGTATCATAATTATACTTAAATTTTATTATATTTATGAAACAAATATTATATATTACCCTCCCATCCATTTTCAAATGAAAACATTACTCATGTTATGTGCTCACTACCACCTCTATAAATGACGTATTTCACTTTTCATCATTTATTTACATGGATGAATATAATAATGTATTTACTGAATAAAAATTATATTTATGAAATTATTAATATTATAGAAAGATAATTTATGCATTATATTTGTAACACCATGATATTTTATGAAATATGTTTTTTCAAATAAATTTAATTCCATTGATATATTGCGTTACATGCAATAATGAGTTTTAACAAACCGAGATATACTATTAATATTATAATTTAAACATGAATATTATAACCAAGATTTTAAAATTGGTTATATGAATAGTAATAACCACATTTTTAAAATTAAGTAAAATGGGTTTATATAAATAAAATAAATTGATTAAAAAGTACCTAATTTTTAGTAAAGTTTTTACGTACTTTGAAAATACAATTTTCTTATAAAATTCTTTTATTGATTTATGTGAAAAAATAATAAAATTAATTTTTATAATTTTAAAAAAAATTAATATCATTTCTGGAATCAACATGTCAAAATTATCTTAGTATTTTTTTTATATTTTCAAGAAAGTTTAATTTTTTAATGAATAATGAAAAAAACTAGTTTTTATTGAAAACTTCATTTTAGTTTAAATCATTTAAAAAGTTATATTTTGTTTTAAAATGGTTTAAAAGTAAAATTAGTTTAATAATGTTTCAATTAATCCAATTTATTTAATTATAATCAATTTAATTTTGAGTTTTGATATTAAAATCTTTTATACTTATGAAAATTTTCTCTTTTTAAAACCGCCTTTTAATCACATCTATGGGTTTAATTTTAAATTAAATTATATAACTTATATGAATTAAATTTGAAAAAATGTATTTCATATTTTTAATCCTAATAATTAATATTATATAATATTTTCAACTTAATTTTTGGTCATAATTAATTGTAAAAGCTATAGAAATTAATTACAGCAGTTAAGGTTAAAATGAATTTATAGGGGGTTAATCTAAAAAGATAAGGGTTGAAATATTCTATTTTTTTCTTCCAATTCCTATTTAATGAAAGTATTTATACATTTAATTATCTTAGGTTAGATAATTATATATTTTAAATCATTTTTTCATGTTTAAAACATGGGTATAAATTTTTATTTTCTAAAATTCCAAGCGTGTCCTCTCCTCCACTTATAAAAGAGCACCCCCTCTCCACTCCTCTTCACACTTCCAAAGAATTTTGGATAGAAAAATACCTACTAAAATATATTAATAATTTATATCCCCATGTCTTATAGTCCTTATTTTAATAAAAAAGGCTCCTAAGAATGAGTTTGGTGCTAACTAAAGGAGGTTGTCTGAAGAAGATGTATCGTTCTTAATCGGGCATTTTTATTTTATTTATTCTTACACATCCTTAAAAAAATTTCTACTATGATGATATAATAAAATAATTATATCACATACACTTATATTTTATTATTTTAATTTAATAACTTATAACCATCCCCTACTCCATCAAATGGGAAATGAAACCATCGATCGTGTGTACATCGGACAACCACCTCATGAACCGATGTACTTATTTTTCCATTAACACATCTCACAGATGGATATAAGATATATTTAACATATTTATATGATATTTATGATATAATTATATTTATTGAATTATAATATAACATCTACCTTCTTATATTCCAATCCATTGGAAAATGATAACATTTCTCGAGTGTACATGTAGACTACCACCTCCACAAAATGATGTGATTTTTTTTCATTTTATTTTGAAATGGATGGTAATAAGGATATATTTAAAGAATATATATATGATATATATTAAATATAAATTATTCTTTAAAATTTATATATTATTTACATTTATTTCATTCCATTATTTGAGAAAATTTAAGCATTATTCATGCGTACCTACGACCTACAATCTCTATGAACGGTGTAACTCATTTTCTATATATATATTTAATGGATTAATATAAATAAATATATAATTATTATATATGATATTTATATCATGTTTTAAATTATAAATATCATGTAACCATTATCAAAGTAAAATTACCAAAACTACCAAACCAAAACATACATGAAAAACGAAGCAGTTATTACCCTAAACAAGATTTTAACAAGAAATTGTTAATAAATAAGTGATAAATGGTTATAATTAAATAATATATGGTATGATATATATTATATTGGTTATATAATAGATATATAATAAACCCATATTTATTATACATGAGGTGTGAACGTGTACAAATAAATTCATGACATGAGGTAACCGATTTTTATCTCAAACTGCATTCGTTGGGACATATGTTATGTTTTGAACCTATATTATTTTATGAAATGTATATACATACCATTTGAAATTTTATATACTAAATTTATTTATTCTAATGATATTTAAATTTTCATTTAATGTTATTATTTGATGAGTCTCACGATTCAAAAGTTAACAAATAATGTATGGGATTTCTAGTCTCTCTTTTATTTCTTGGAGATATATACCATATTCACCACTCATTTATTTTGTGTGGTGTATATAATAATCATGAATATATTTTATAATAATTATTTTAAAAATTATGTTGATTTATATATCCATATAAGGTTATTTAATTCATGGGGCTTATGATTCAAAAGTTTCCAAAGTGATAAAAGTTATATGTTACAATCTCATTATTTATCAAGATTGTTTAAATTGAGTTTCTAATGATGAAATATTATGTAATATCTCTCATGAAACTCATAAATTTTATTCTATCATGGATATTCCTATATAATACTTGTTTTCCTTTCAATTTCCTCTATTAAATTATTAAAAATACTAAATGAATGTTTTTAAGAAAAAATTGACTTTATTTATACATTCAATCAAAATACTTTTTTATTACATGTCCATGTTTTATAAAAATGTTTTAAATAATATTTTATATTATAAAATGACATGTTTAATGAAAATTTTACCCATTTTTTAATTTTTACAAATTTTTTTAAAAGGAATCTTCTTGTGGTTTTCTGAATAAGGTATTTTCGGCTTTTTACCTAAAATGTGCAAGAAATATTTATTTTACCATTAATGGAATGAATGTAATTTCCCACCATCATGAATAATTAATTATTTAAATATTAATTTAAAATTTTACAAGGTTGTTTTCCATTAAAAATTTTCCTGAATATTTGGGAAATTCATATATTTTAAAAGAATTGATTTTGAAAAGGGATTAGATATTTTCCTCAAGAAGGTTTTAATGATATTTTTATTAATTTTATTTTCATCGATAGAAATAAACTTTGTTGTTTGTTGGGTTTTACTAGGGATATGATCCAATGGTACCATCATAATTATTTCTCTAGATTATTTATGTTTATTATTATGATGAAAATAGGTTTAGGAAACCCATTTATTTCTCACAGGTTATACTATAGTGAAATGTTTATCAAAATCATTTCCTTTTCATGTGTTATGATATGATGAATGTTTTATGATATATTCACACAAAAATATATGTGTTATGTTATGATTGGGAACTATATCTCCCTCCAATGTATTGGGTAAAGATTTATGTTCTACGAGTTTAAAGGGCGCACAAGAGGTTATCCAAAGTTCGAAATAAGATGGTACTCGAGAGGTTATCCTAAACCCTAAACAAGTGGGTACATGGGAGGTTATCCCAAGACTAAATAAGTGGGTACATGGTAGTTTATCCCAATCCTAAAAGAGTGTACATATGATGTTATCCCAAGAACAGAAGAGGGTATACATGATATTATCCCAATTATAAAGAAGGTACATGGGTGGTTATCCCAATACTAACATGTTATTAATGTCTTTGTAGGTATCCTTTACATGGTATTTTCTATGCTTATGTGTATTCCAAAAATCTTTGTCTTATGATAATGTTATACTCTCTTGGATTATGTTCTTTGATTCCCTCATGATTCATGTCTTATGAACAAACAAGATTTATACCACGAACCAAGTTTAAAATATATGATATACCAAGTATGGTTTTCAAATTATATTTTAATGTTATCATACCCATATTCTTATTTTATGCTAATATGTATCTTATTTACCCTTACTGAGCATCTGAGCTCACCCTTTCTTATGTTTCATTTACCAAGGTTATAAGGAAATTTTTTTATGTATGATATGTCTAAGAAGGGTTTTATTTATAAATAATATAGTTGGAGATGATGTAGTTCAGTTATAAACCAATTTTTTATGTATCCATGTTTATAAAGACACTAAAACTTTATGGTCCTTAGGTGTGTTTTTGTATAATGAAATGAATATTCATCTCTTAAGATAAAATATCTATCTATGTAAAGTCTAGTTTATTATAATTGGTATCAGAGGAGAATTTTAGTTTACCTTTGGAAACTAGGATGAGAAAACTTAAGTATGATCCCTAGGGATATGTATAAGGATAAGTCTAAGTATATAAAAATATCATGGAATTATGGTGAAGGATAGAGTGAGTGGTTTCTGAGAAATTTCATCCTTATAATGATATTATAAGTGGATATGGATCTAGAATAGTTATACCTAGGGTTAATAACTCCAAAAAGGAAACATTGAGCTAAAATTTATCATTTCATAATACACAATAATGGGATGGGCCTTGATGCACACCTGGTTTGACACTTTTTTGGGATATATTTTGAAAATTTGCAAACTCTTTATAAACCATCATAAAGGATTTTAATAGATTATTAACATGAATGACCTAGGTTAAACCTAATGTGTCATAAATTGAGAATTATGTGTCATGATTTATATATCATATAAAGTATTTTTCATGATTAATCACTCTGATTAACGATAGTTGATGGTAATGCTAACCATATTAGTTTTAAAAATGGATTGAAGATAGAACAATGAAGTTAGTGTGGGGACAATTATGACCAAATATTGAAGTATATTATTTTATATTAGATATGTAAATTCCCTTATGTCATGAAAATTATCTTGGAATATTAATCACAATCCCCAATGATTAAAGGTTGAATTATCAATGAAAACCTCTAATGGTATAATTATCACATCTCAAATATATGATTATTCTCTTGATGATGTTTTTAGGAATGTTCTTACTGTAAATATTATTATTATCCCTCATGTTGAATTTGATGTTATCTTAGGCATGGATTGAGCTTATCTATATAAATCCCACATCAATTATTGAGGAAGGTAAGTAACATTTGATATTCCAATCCAACTTAATATTGTTTATCAGTGTGACAATTAATATGAAAAAAATTTAAAATAAAATCCATTGTATAGGTATTGATTTCATTCAAAAGGGGTGTTTATCTAAAATGGTTAGGGAGAAACTCAACATAGATGATATTCCTATTATTTAAAAGTTTATTGATGTATTTATTAAAGAGTTTTACAGTCTCAAAAGAATCGTTAAGTTAGGTTCTCAATAAAAATCATACCTTGTTCTACACCTATTTGAAAGACTCCCTATAGAATGTATCTAATTGAGTTGCATGAATTGAAGAAGTAATTCCAAGAGAATATTTATAAGGTATTTATTTATCCAAGTGTGTCACCTGGGGTCCACTAATTTTTTTTTTAAAAAAATATGGACCGATGTGAATTTATATAGATTATTGGGAATTGTACAAGATAAAAATTAAGAACAAGTATCCTCTACCTCATATTGATGACTTGTTTGATCAATTTCATGGACCTAAATTCTTTTCCAAGATTGAACTTCATTTTAGATATCATAAATTGAGGTTCAACAAGGAGGATATACCCAAGAAAACATTCATTACATGGTATAGACACTATGAGTATATAGTGATTCCATTTGGTCTTACTAGTTCCCCCACTATCTTCATGGATTTGATGAATATATTCTTTATATATTACCTTGATTAGTTTGTGGTATTATTTATAGATGATATTATTATCTATTAAAAGATCAAGGAATAGTATAGAGATCACTTGAAAATTTTATTGAAGATATTGAGGAAGGATAAATTGTATACAAAATTAACCAAGTATGAATTTTGGATAATTTTTTTTATTTTTGGGTTATATAATCTTAAGAGAGGGTATATCAATAGATCCATAAAAGACAAATAATATTGAATATTGGACCAGACAAAACAAGGTGACTGAGATCCATATATTTTTTGGTTTGGAAGGATTTTATAGATAATTTTTGGAAAATTTCTTACAAATTTATCATCCACTCACCAAGTTAACTCAAAAGGGACCCAAGTTAGTTTGGACAGATAAATGTGAAGAAAATTTCAAGGAACTAAATTAAAGGTTAGTTAGTGAACCTATGCTTAGATTACCATATAGTGGATAAGGTTTTGTAATATATAGTGATGAATAAAAGAATGGATTTGGATATTTACTCATTCAGAATGATATGGTTATATCTTATGCCTCATGAAAATTGAAGGTTAATCAGCAAAATTACCCAACTCATTATTTGCAGTCATCTATGGTATTTTTTTCATTAAATATATCGATAAATTATATTTATAAATAAATAAGTGACATATATATATATATGTAATGATCATAAGAGTTTAAATCATATATTCACATGGAAATAGTTGAATATTTTCTATAGAATATGGTTGTAATTGATTAAATATCATGACTTCTCAATACATTACTATTATGGGAAAGTGAACAAGGTGACTGATTCTTTGATTGAAAAGGATCATTCTATCTTATCCATGATGAGGATCACAAAATATTTGATATTTATATATTTTCAAAGGGTGGATTAAGAAATATTCAAGTAAAGGGAGAAATATTATCTTTATAAAATGAGTGTTCAACCATATATCCAAGTTAATATTAAATAGGCACATAAGGAAGATGTAGAGCTAAAAAATAATGTCAGGAACGTTCCTGAGTTAAACCTTTATTGTGATGGAATGATGTGATTAATGAATTTCATATGTATTTTTTCCATACCATATTTTAATTATATTTTATAGGAAGCTCATAATTCTCCACTCACTATTCATCTTGGAAGTAAAAATATGTATAGATATTTGAAAGAATATTTATAGTGGGAAGGTATAAAGAGATATATTATAGATTATGTATCTTGGTTATTGGTATGTTAGCATGTTAAGGCTATGATAAAAAATCCTAAGAGGATATTACTACCATTACCCATACCATAATAGAAATGGGAAAATATCACCATTTATTTTTTCATTGGACTCCCTAAAACATCTAAAGGGAAAAATGATATATGGGTTTTAGTCAATCTCATTACAAAGTTAGCATAATTCATTTCTACAAGATAATATTTCTATTTAGATAATATTTCTAGGATATACATTATGTTAGTGGTAAGGTTGCACAGGGTAAAACATTTTATTGTATTTGATTGGGATTCAAGGTTTACCTCGAAGTTTTAGAAAATTCTTCAGTAAGTTCTTGTTGAAAAATTGACTTTTATAACCATGTATCATTCTCAGAAATATGTTATATATGAGAGAACAATTCAAACCCTAGAGGATATGCTGGTTCCATTTTATATGTATTTAAATGGTAGTTCGAATCAACACCTTTCTCTAGTCAAGTCTTATTACAAGAATATATTTCACTCGAGCATTTAGATGGCTCTTTATGAATCCATCAATGGAAATAAGTGTAGAACTCCCACATGATATGATTAATTTGGGGAAATAAATATATTGGTACTTGATTTAGTTGACGAAATGATAGATAATTTTATAAATATTTAGAAATATATAATGGAAATATAATTTCTATAGATTTTTTTGCTCATAATCATTGATGTGATTTGGACTTTAGAATTTATGAGAATATGTTTCTATGATTTTTTATATGGAATAAGTTTATGAGATTTTGGAATAAAGGAATATTTATCCCTAGGTATATTTTCTCCTTTAAGATTCTTGATTGAGTAGGGATAGTGTCTTATCGCCTAGAGCTTCCACAAAACCTCTCTCAAGTACACAATGTGTTTTATGTATCTCCCTAGAGAAAGTATACACATGCTCCTTCACATGTACTAATATAATCAGTCATAACATTGGATCATGGAATTTCTTATGAAGAAAAAAATGTGGAGATTTTTTGTTGTAGAGATAAAGTTCTATGAAGTAAGTCCACTATCCTAGTCATAGTTTTATAGTGAAACCACCAACTTGAGGAATCCACATGGGAACCTTAGGATATGATGTGGTTGAAGTATCCTCAGTTATTTGTATCAGAGTGATGAAATTTCAAGGGATAAATTAATTTTAATGGAGGTATAACATAACACATTTAGATTTTATGATTTTTTTAAAAAAAATTAGTTTCTTCGATAGTTTGTATTACATTCAACACCTAGTTTCAACAAACCCTGATATAATATTAATATTATTATTTAAACATAACCATTATAACCATTCTATTAAAATTGGTAGTAAGAACATGAATAATAAAATTTTGAAAATTAATTATAATGGTTTTATATTAATAAAACATATTGATTAAAAAGTATATAATTTTTAGTAAATTTTTTGTATGCTTTGAAAAAACCTTTTTCTCAAAAAATGTTTTTATCTATTTTTCTGATAAAATAATAAAATTAAATTTTTTATAATTTTAGAAAATTTATTTTAAAAATTTAATATAATTTTTATAATTGATTTGTAAAAATTATCTTAGGATTATTTTTTTAGATTTTTCTAAAAATTTTATTTTTTAATGAATAGTGAAAAATACTCTTTTTTTAAAAAACCACCATTTCGTTTAAATAATTTAAAAAATTATATCTTGTATTAAAATTGATTAAAAGTAAAATTAGTTCAATTATTTTATAATTAATCAAATTTAGGTCATTAAAATAAATTTAATTTTTAATTTTTATACTTATGAAAATTTTCTCTTTGGAAAACCACTTTTTCATCATGTCCGCACATTTTATTTTAAATTAAATTATAAAAAATATGTAAATTGAATTTATAAAATTGGATTCCATATTTTAAATAAAAATAATTAATATTATATAATAAGGTTAACTTAATTTTTTGTCTTAATGAATAGTAAAAACACTAAAAACTAATTACTGCGGTTAAGGTTAAAACGAGTTTTCTGGGGGTTAAACTAAAAAGGTGAGGATAAAAATGATATAAAATTTGTAAAATTCCTATTTTATGGCCATATTTATACCTTATATCATCAAATGTTCAATAATTATACATTTTGGAGCCTTTTGACATGTTTAAAATGTGGTTATAACATTTTTTTAAATTCAAAGTGTGTCCTCTCCCCCACATATAAAAGGGAACCCCCTATCCCACCCTCTAAACACTTAAAAATACTTTTGGTTTATATGATACCTACATAAATATATTCCTTACTTCCCTGAACACTTCCTGGATTCCTTATTTTGGTTAGAAAACCCTCCAAAGAAGGATTTTGGTTCTAACCTAAAGAGGTTTTCCGAAGAAGTGGTATCGTTATTAACCGAGTGTTTTTATTTTATTTCTGTCATGACCCGACCCTACCCGGGCTCGAGCCGGAACTACCCCAAGCCCGCCTCCAGAGGCCAGGGGCTGGCGACCAGCGCCGAAGGCACAACAACTCGGGGAGGCCTTTGCCTAAGTACGTGTACACACACACGCATCACACTCAATGCAAAAGTGCAGAGTAAAAAAAAAGAAAAGAAAAGTACCAAATGCTATAAATAAACCACAAAAGTGTATCGACCTATAACATTACAAAGAAAGTGATGAAGGAAAACTGAAAAAGGAAAGGGGAAAACATGCACCCAACCAGAAAAGGTGACACAACCCAGCAACAGGTAAACAAAAGAAAAATAGCTGGAAGGGTCCCCCACCTGGAACCCAACTCTGACCACCGCACGCGGTCCAAGCTCCAAAAATCCTAATCTTCGCTGAAGTCATGACCAACCTGTCCATCGTCTGCAAGGGCACACCATGTTTGGGCAAAGCCCAAGTAGGGGTGAGTATAAAAATAATCAGTAGGATACCCCGAAGTCTCTAGGGAGCAACAAAAGAGGTACCGAAGGGAGAGTAGTAGATCGAACAGGGAAAAGTAAAGGAGTACAACCGAGAGTGAAATAAAGAGTAACAGTAGAGAGTCCAGCTCAACCCAACAAGATAAAGGAGATAGACTCGTCCAGACACAAGGAGATGGAAATGGAGAGAAGATAAACCTCTCGTCGAGTCTTCGCTACCTATAGCAGGAGAGTAGACTCATCCAACCACGAGAAGCTAGACACGGAAAGCACGTGGCATACCCCGCATGTCCTTGCCTCTCCTGGAAGGAGAGTAGCCAAAACCCAAGGAGTGGGTACTGGAACAAGGTATATACATATCCATATGATCATTCAAGAAGACCGAACAAGATCGTAAGGGGATCTCCATCCCATAGCTCAGCCCAAGAAAGTGAGTAGCCAACAGTCCCAGAAGTAAACACCATCGATGCCCGGTATCCCGCACATCTGCCCTGAACTGCAAGTCAAGGGGCTCAAATAACCGCACCTTTACACTATCCGCTTTGGGCAGCACTAACTCTCCTGCACAGTTTTAGGTCGCGTCACAAGGACGCATCTTGGTGGGGAAAGCGCCCCTCGTACTTGAGAGTTCTGGGGAAAGTCTAACCACACCTCATCACTACCCCACAGTCGAGAGGTCTCCTCAAAGTCAAGGTCCCCCCATCACTAACCCGTATAACCAAGGGTCCCGCTTCGGTAGTCACGGAGTAAAGCCACATACTAGCCTAGTAGAAAGGACTGAGTCTGAAATGCCAACGGGTGACCCACTGCCCAGCCCTGCGGGAGGGTAATTCATAATAAGATATCAGGTGACCAACTGACCAGCCCTACTGGAGGGTAAACCCTAATACATCATCAGGAGACCCACTACCCAGCCCTGCTGGAGGGTAGACCTGGAGAAGTCGACAGGTGACCCACTGCCCAGCCCTGCTGGAGGGTAGACCTGGAACAAGATGACGGGCGACCCACTGCCCAGCCCTGCTGGAGGGTAGACCCTGAACAAGATGATGGGAAACCCACTGCCTAGCCCTACTGGAGGGTAGACCCTCAAGAGTCGTCGGGTGACCCACTTCCCAGTCTCTGCTGGAGGGTCGACCCTAAGAGTGTCTTCAGGTGACCCACTGCCTAATCTCTGCTGGAGGGTAGACACTAAGAGTGTCGTAGGGTGACCCACTACCCAGTCTCTGCTGGAGGGTAGACCCTAAGAGTGTCGTCGGGTGACCCACTGCCCAGTCTCTGCTGGAGGGTAAACCCTAAAAGTCAGTGAGCAACCCACTGCCCAGTCTCTACTGGAGGGTAAACCCGGAACTGCTCTGGCCATCCGTACTGGATGGTACAACACTGGCCCACAGAACTCGGAGTGGGTATCATGCAACCACCCAACTCCAAAACAAAACCAGGGGAAACCACTCAACCCTACTGGTCTAAACCATCGTGAACAGGAGGACCCTCTTTTTTGCGAGAGGTAAAAGGTACGTAAAGTAGAAAACGACACACATATGGGGACCACACGACGTGTGGCCCTAGCTCATCACCCAACCAAGCACATATGTTCTCAGGCACATACTACATCATGTACATCCAAGCATTCCTGTATACTCCCAGAGTATACCAAATCTCTAGCCCAAAGGATATTGTGCGCATGACACCCAACGTCAACGTGAAGGGCATATACGTAACAACTCCAACTTGCCACCTCATCAGCCTAGGCATGGCCAAATACATCTCTTCAATCATTTACATCACTCACACGGGAGTGCACGTGATCACACG
Source organism: Viscum album (assembly GCA_963277665.1). NCBI lineage: Eukaryota > Viridiplantae > Streptophyta > Magnoliopsida > Santalales > Viscaceae > Viscum > Viscum album. The sequence continues at coordinate 205,098,482 of OY728121.1, forward strand.
CCAAGGATTCGCTTCCGAACACGGCAAGAAGAACCATCACCAGAGCACCCTTCATATTTCCACATTTAATAAGATCGCTTGAGAGGATCCGCTCGCCTGAACAAATTACACCGTTGTAATCCTCGCAAAAAAACATGCAAGATCGACTACTTACTCGCCTCAAATGGATATCCAACGTAAAAGTTGTCTAACACTGTTTTACGCCCGAACGACGTCCCATGGTCCCGAGCCTCAGCCCTGAAAACAGTCGGGCGCATCACACCATTGCGATCCCCTAGGGAAAACATGTCAGAAGGAATGCTCACTTGAGTGGGAAGAATATCTTGAGAAAAAGATGCATTTCGTCAAACTGCGCATGAGCGGTTCTACGTGGGACCCACATCCCGGTCCTGAAGCACAACGAACGGACCACATAGTTGCGATCCTCTCTAAAAAGTACACAAGATGGACTATCACTTGTCCAAAACGGACACCCGGTGATAAATCTGGGAGTCACCGCCAACTCCCGAAACGGACCTCACGGGGCCTGCACCAGCGTGCTGAATTAAAGTGGGCAGATTGCACCATTGCAATTCCCTTGGAAAAACACCCAATATCGACTACTCGCACGCCCCGAACGGACATCCGATGAAAAAGTTGTAAAGCACTTCTCACAGCTTAAAAGACAGGCCATGGGGCCCATGCCTTAACTCCGGTTTCAATGGCCAAAACCACATTGGAAAACTCCGCCTCGACACCAGGGTCCCAACGCCGCTGACGACGCTCAAATCGGACGTTGGATGTGTCCGCGCCGCCTAAAACAAAAACCCCAGGAAAAAACTCCAAATCCCTTCAAGGCGTGACATGCCACTGAGGCCCTCATCTCAAGAGTTAAAAATTCTCGAGGTCATCTCAAAATTCTTGTCTCGACGCCAGGAAGGCACTGCCACAGACGGCACACAAAATGGACCCCCGTAATGAAAATTACGGGCGTCCGAAGAGGGGGGACAGATCCCCCTTGGGCTGGACCAGCCTGGACCGGCCGGTCCGCACAGCTTGGGCCAGCCCACGCCGACCGGACCGACTCATAGTGCCGGCCCGCGGCTCAGCCGCGCAGCCCGGCGCTGACCCATGGTCCACTGCAGACCGACCACGAGGGCCCGTCGTTCTGTCGCGTGAAGACCCGCGGGATGCAGGTCTTTGTCCCCCGTCGCGACCCTGCGGTCGCACACCCCGGCGGCTCGGCTTCGCCGCCTGGAGCCGCTTCCTCGGCCGGCTAGCACCGCCTCACCGATGCCCGGCGCCTCCCCCCCCCTCCACTACAGCTCGCCTGAACCAACAGCAGCGACCGCCTGCCGCTGCCCGCTCGCGCCGATGCCCAGCCGCTTCCGCCGTCCTGGCTCACCGGAAGCGCCGCGCCACCGCTTGCGCCGAAGCCTCTGCCTTTTGCCGCCGTCCCGGATCACCGGAAGCCCGTCGGACAACCGCGGAACCGCCGGAAAAACTCCAAAACCTGCATTCTTCGCCGGACCGCTGCGGACGCCTCAAGACTCGGATTTTAAATCCGAAAGGTGCGTCAGAAAGCTCATAAAAAGTTCTACGCATACATGGTATTTGATTGAAAATTATATGGAAAATTGACACTAGAAATTGTGTTCAAAGGTAAATTCGGAATTAAAAACGCAAACGTAACCTCCTAACTCATTGGGCGTAGCCCGGAGCTTCGCCGCACGTTCCGCACCTTGCCGCCACCGCTCCCATATTGATCAAAGGAGGAGGAGGAGGATGAAATAGGAGAGGAGGGATTCTCCAGGGGATGCAAAAAAAGGGAGAGGGAGGGGGTGGATTAGGTTTAAATAGAGAAAAAAAGAAAAATTAATTAAAAAGTTTTAATTAATTTAATCTCTAAATTAACCCGCATCTGAAACCTCTGGCACGGTCAAGATTATGCCTCCCCTAGGGAAAACACCACCTCTCGAACACAACGGCGGTCACATAATTTTAATCCAATACCCCGTTCAAAAGTTATCAAATCTAACGTCTGAAGCTGCTAAATTACGAAAATTCCCCTGGGGCCATTTTTCACAGGAGGCCCACGCCCGCGAAACTTATACCCCTCCTAGGGTAAATGGCATGCTCCGAACTCAACGGTTCCCTAGGTTTCCCCATCCGAGCCACCTTTTAAGAGATACTTGAGTTTAACCATTAAATGAATAAATTAATTATTTTATTTATCCGTTTAATGTTCCGTCAACGGGCGAGGGGTCCAAACGTCCCACGCCGACATGTTTTATGTCGTTCATAGGGTAAAAACCCCATTTCGGACCCATCCATACACTCAGATTTAGGATCCAAATTACCGTTTAGGAGTTATCCCATTTATTTGGTGTGCCCAGTGTGAACGCACTTGAAATTTAATTCCGGCCACACCGGGGCTCAGAATCGCACGCTGTCTGAAGGCGCTGCTCTGTAATAACATCAAGAATATTCCAAAGTCTTTTATAGCCAAAAAAGGGTTCTTAAATCATTCCATTTTTCCAGATCTTCATCCCTGAAAAGAAAAACAAGGGAACACCATAGGGTACTAAGCCCACACCTGGCTCTCCCGTACCCAGAAGAACTCTTGCACAGTCCCGCGTCACCGCACATAGACCAAAGGATTTGATCTGTTCACGCGAGGTCTGACCTTGCCGATGACGTGCATAGGGGCATGCAAAAATCTTCTTGGGTAAGTCACGTGGGAGACGTCGTGCACCCACTCCAGACTTTGGGGTTAGGGAAAGGTGGTAGGGAACCTCTCTATCCCTTCGTACGTTATCAAACGGTCCGAAGGACCTCGGGGGTAGCTCACTTCCCCGATCGAACCTCTACATCGCACGCCGTGACTGGAATCACCGTTTGGACCTTGGACAAAGCCTGGTGATTCACTCCTTCAGAATATCCATTTGGTGAAACACCCAAGGATATTTGGTCACGCAAGATTTCACAGTCGATGTCTCACAACCAAGAATCTATTACGTGCTCGGAGAGCGAAGGAATCGACACCATCGACTAAAGAAAAAGTCCTACGCCTTTTTACCTTACCAACACAGGGTTACACCAGCGCCCTACGCCACCCTGGTAACAACTCAAACAAGGTGCAGGGAGAAAATCATTTCACACATAGAGTCTAACAATTCTATTGCAAAAAGTAGAGGAGTCATAAAGTGTACCTATTTCCACCTCATGCTCTGCAGGATCATAGACATCCAAAGCTCGCCGCTATCCGCGATCCCAACTGTCAGCTCCAAGAGCTTGATGTGGACCACCTAGTGGTGATGGGAAGACCTCGTAAATCCGTCCCCCACTACCAGATCCTCCCGCTCCTCTACAAGAACCACCTCTTTGGGCGCTACTCCGATCACGACGCTGCCTCTGTCGTGGTGGTGCACCTACTGCCTTCTCAATATTCTCCGTATTCCTGGTCGGGCAGTCTCATGCCAGGTGACCTCACCCATCACAAGCATAGAACCGACTCTCTCCGAGATTCACTAGTGCCCTCCGGCACCACGGTGGTGTACGACCACGCCCCTGAGTCCGGTTATTGGAAAGCCACCTGTGTCGAGGTTCTGTCAGCCGACGCCCGCAAGCTGCGGCAGACGTCTCGACTCCAACGTGCCTGCTATCACCACCAACTGTAGAACGTGATAGGAATCTTTCTATCACCAGCGCCTACTCTAGCACCCCGACATATGTGGGAATTCCCAAGGGTACTATTACAACACAAATCTCTCGGCGGAGACCCTGCTCAAACTTCCGCTCTAGGAAGTTGCCGTCATGGACCAAGTCCGGGTAAAAGCATGCATGGCCTATGAAACTAGCCGCGTACTCGGCCACCGACATCCCTACCTACTGAAACTATAGGATCTACTGAATCCGAATGGAGCGTAAGCAGGTGGGGAAAAAATCCTCACGAAACAACAACTAAAAGTCACCCCACGAAAGTGACGACTCGTTAAGAAACTGAGTCACCAGACTCCACCAACGCCAAACTGTTCCGCGGAAAAGTTTGGCGGCCAAAGCCACCATAAGATCTGCTGGAGTCTGCACAAGCCTGAAAAGGAGAACCACTGCCTCCAGCCAAACCTCTGCTGCCTGAGGGTCTGGATCACCACCGAACCTCAGCGGTCTCTGCCGCTAGAACTCGCGGTGCGCGCTCAACCTGTGCTCAGGCCCCGTCTGCTCTGATGAAGCTGTCTGCTACTCACTAGGTGGGGGTTCTACTACTAGCCCACCTGGAGAAAGGGACTCTCATGATGGGACCTGGACTGTGGCCTCATAGCACACAAGGTCGTCATCACAAACCAAAGTTGGTATCCTGGATGGCTGTCTTCACAGAGACATCCTGATTATTATCAAGGAGTGCCGCGATCAGATGAGCATATATGTATATCACAACAACAACAACGATGAGGAGATGAATTAAGAAGGACGGTCAAATAATCAATCCTATGTGATGCACAAACCAATTTTCCTTACAACGAGTGTCTCATCACGCCGAGTCGACAAGCGGGTTATCAGGGTCCTGGAGAATGGATACGTCGACCGTCGCACCATCACTGGACTCCCTGTCCTGAGAGCCGCTCTCGAGACACATTGGAACTGTTTCCCTAGATACCAACAAATTTTTTTTAGGGATGTCCGAACAACGTCCCAAGGAATGAACCACCTTTGATAACACTTTTTCACGACCCGACCCTACCCGGGCTCGAGCCGCAACTACCCCAAGCCCGCCTCCATAGGCCAGGGGATGGCGACCAGCGCCGAAGGCACAACAACTCTGGGAGGCCTTTGCCTAAGTACCTGTACATAGACACGCATCACACTCAATGCAAAAGTGTAGAGTAAAAAAAGAAAATCAAAGTACCAAATGCTATAAATAAACCACAAAAGTGAATCAACCTCTAACAGTACAAGGAAAGTGCGGAAGGAAAACTGAAAAAGGAAAGGGGAAAACATGTGCCCAACCAGAAATGGTGCCACAAACCAGCAACAGGTAAACAAAAGAAAAACCTCTGGAAGGGTCCCCCACCTGGAACCCAGCTCCGACCACCGCATGTGGTCCAAGCTCCCGAACTCCTAAGCTCCGCTGAAGTCATGACCAACATGTCCATCATCTGCAAGGGAACACCAAGTGCGGGCAAAGCCCAAGCAGTGGTGAGTATAAAAATACTCAGTAGGACACCCCGAAGGCTCGAGGGAGCAACAAAAGAGGTACCAAAGGGTGAGAAGTAGATCGAACAGGGAAAAGTAAAGGAGTACAACTGAGAGTGAAATAAAGATTTACAGTAGAGAGTCCAGCTCAACCCAACAAGAGAAAGGAGATAGACTCGTCTAGACACAAGGAGTTGGAAATGGTGAGAATATGAACTTCTCGTCGAGTCTTCGCTACCTATAGCAGGAGAGTAGACTCATCCAACCACGAGAATCTAGACACAAAAAGCACGTGGCATACCCCGCGCGTCTTCATCTCTCCTGGAAGGAGAGTATCCAAAACCCAAGGAGTGGGTACTGGAACAAGGTATATACATATCCATATGTTCATTCAAGAATCTTGAACAATATCATAAGGGGATATCCATCCCGTAGCTCAGCCGAAGAAAGTGAGTAGCCAACAGTCGCAGAAGTAAAAACCATCGATGCCCAACATCCCGTACATCTACCCTGAACTGCAAGTCAAGGGGCTAAAATCACCGCATCTTGATACTATCCGCTTTGGGTGGAACTGAATCGCCTACACAGTTTTAGGTCGCGTCACAAGGACGCATATCGGTGGAGAAAGTGCCCCTCGTACTTGAGAGTTCTGGGGAAAGTCTAACCACACCTCGTCACTGCCCTGTAGTCGAGAGGTCTCCTCAAAGTCAAGGTCATCCCATCACTAACCCGTACAACCAAGGGTCCCGTTCCGGTAGTCACGGAGTAAAGCCACAAACTAGCCTAGTAGAAAGGACTGAGTCTGAAATGCCAACGGGTGACCCACTACCCATCCCTACTGGAGGGTAATTCACAATAAGATATCGGGTGACCCACTTTCCAGTCCTACTGGAGGGTAAACCATAATACATCATCAGGGGACCCACTACCCAGCCCTTCTGGCGGGTATACCTGGAGAAGTCGACAGGCGACCCACTGCCCAGCCCTGCTGGAGGGTAGACTGGGAACAAGACGACGTGCGACCCACTGCCCAGCCCTACTGGAGGGTAGACCCTGAACAAGATGACGGGTGACCCACTGCCCAACCTTGCTGGAGGGTAGACCCTCAAGAGTCATCGGGTGACCCACTGCCCAGTCTATACTAGAGGGTAGACCCTAAGAGTGTCGTCGGGTGACCCACTGCCTAGTCTCTACCGGAGGGTAGACCCTAAGAGTGTCGTCGGGTGACCCACTACCCAGTCTCTACTGGAGGGTAGACCCTAAGAGTGTCGTTGGGTGACCCACTGCCCAGTCTATAATGGAGGGTAAACCCTAGAAGTCAGTGAGCAACCCACTGCCTAGTCTCTACTGGAGGGTAAACTCGGAACTGCTCTGGCCATCCGTACTGGATGGTACAACACTGGCCCACAGAACTCGAAGTGGGTATCGTGCAACCACCCAACTCCAGAACAAAACCAGGGGAAACCACTCAACCCTGCTGGTCTAAACCATCATGAACAGGAGGACCCTCTATGTCGCGAGAGGTCAAAGGTATGTAAAGTAGAACACAACACACATATAGGGCCCACACGATGTGTGGCCCCAGCTCATCACCCAACCAAGCACATACATTCTCAGGCACATAATACATCATGTACCTCCCAGAATTCCCGTATACTCCCAGAGTATACCACATCTCTAACCCAAAGCCTATCGTGCGCATGACACCCAACGTCAACACGAAGGGCGTAAACGCAACAACTCCAAATTTCCACCTCATCGGCCCAGGAACGACCAACTACATCTCTTCAAGCATTTACATCACTCACACAGGAGTTCACGCGATCACATGCTAAGGGTTCGCTTCCGAACATGGCAAGAAGAACCATCACCAGAGCACCCTTCATATTTCCACATTTAATAAGATCGTGTAAGAGGCTCCGCTCGCCTGAACAGATTACACCGTTGTAATCCTCGCAGAAAAACATGTGAGATCAACTACTTACTCACCTCCAACGGATATCCAACATAAAAGTCATCCAACACCACTTTACGCCCGAACGACGTCCCATGGTCCCGAGCCTCGGCCCTGAAAATAGTCAGGTGCATCGCACCATTGCGATCCCCTTGGGAAAACACGTCAAAAGAACTGCTCACTTGAGTGGGATGAATATTCGAAGAAAAAGATGCATTTCGTCAAACCGTGCACGAGCGGTTCTACGTGGGTCCCACATCCCGGTCCTGAAGCACAAAAAACAGACCGCACCATTGCGATCCTCTCGAAAAAGTACATAAGATGGACTATTCACTTGTCCAATACGGACACCCGGTGATAAAGCTGGGAGTCACCGCCAACTCCCAAAACGGCCATCGCGGGGCCCGTACTAGCGTGCTGAATTAAAGCCGGCGGATTGCACCATTGAAATTACCTCGAAAAAATACCCAAGATCGACTACTCGCACGCTCCTAACGGACGTCCGATGAAAAATTTGTAAAGCGCTGCTCACAGCTTAAAAGACGGGCCGTGGGGCCCATTCCTTAACTCCAGTTTCAATGCCTGAAACCACACTGAAAATCTCCGCCTCGGTACCAGGGTCCCAACGCCACTGACTGCACTCAAATTGGACATCGGATGTGTCCGCGCCGCCCAAAACAAAAACCCCCAGAAAGAACGCCAATTCCCTTAAAGGCGTGACACGCCACCGAGGCCCTCGTCTTGGGAATTAAAAATTCACGAGGTCATCTCAAAATTCTCCTCTCGATGCCAGGAAGGCACTGTCGTAGACGGCACACAAAACGGACCCTCGCAATGAAAATTACGGGCGTCCGAAGAGGGGGGAAGAATCCCTCTTGGGCTGGACAGGCCTGGACTAGCCCGACTCACAGCGCCGGCCCGCGGCTCAGCCGCGCGGCCCGACGCTGAACCGCGATCCACCGCCGACCGACCACGAGGACCGGTCGTTCTGTCGTATGAAGACCCGAGGGAGGTGGGTTTTTTTCCCCCACCGCGACCCCACGGTCGCGCGCCTCGGCGGCTCGGCCTCGCTGCCTGGAGCCACTGCCTCGGCCGGCCAACACCGCCTCGCCGATGCCCGATGCCTCCGCGTCTCCTCTGCTACAGCTCCCCCGGACCGACAGCAGCGGCCGCCTGCCGCTGCCCGCTCGCGCCGACTCCCAACCGCTTCTGTCGTCCCGGTTCACCCGCAGCACCGCGCCACCACCTGCGCCGAAGCCGCCGCCTCTTACCGCTATCCTGGATCGTCGGAAGCTCGCCGGACCACCGCGGAACCGCCGAAAAAACTCCAAAACCCGCATTCTTCGCCGGACCACTGCGGACACCTCAAGACTTGGATTTTAAACCCGAAAGGTGCGTCAGAAAGATCATAAAAAGTACTACGCATACATGGGTTTTGATTGCAAATTTGACATCAAATTGATGCTAGAAATTGAGTTCAAAGGTAAATGCGGAATTAAAAACGCAAACATAACCTCCTACCTCGTTGTGCGTAGCCCGGAGCTTCGCCGCACGTTCCGCGCCTTGCCGCCGCCACTCCCATCTTGATCGGAGGAGGAGGAGGAGGATGAAATAGGAGAGGAGGGATTCTCTAGGGGATGAAAACAAAGGGAGAGGGAGGGGGTGGATTAGGTTTAAATAGAGAAAAAAAGAAAAAAATCAATTAAAAAGTTTTAATTAATTTAAACTCCAAATTAACCCGCATCCGAAACCTCTGGCGCAGTCAAGATTAAGCCTCCCATATAGAAAAAAACCACCTCCCAATAAAAATGGAGGTCTCGGAATTTTAATCCGAGACCCCGTTCAAAAGTTATCAAATTTAACGTCCGAAGTCGCTAAATTACGAAAATGCCCCTAGGGCCATTTTTCACAGGAGGCCCGCGCCCGTGAAACTAATACCCCTCCTAGGGTAAAAGACATGCTCTGAACTAAAAGGTTCCCTCGGTTTCCCTATCTGATCCACCGTTTAAGAGATAGTTGAGTTTAACCATTAAAAGAATAAATTAATTATTTTATTTATCCATTTAATGTTCTGTCAAAGGGCGAGGGGTCCAAACGTCCCGCGCCGACATGTTTTATGTCGTTATTAGGGTAAACACCCCATTTCAGACCCATCCGTACACTCATATTTAGGATCCTAATTACCATTTAGGAGTTATCCCATTTATTTGGCGTGCCTAGTGTGAACGCACTTAAAATTTAATTCCGGCCACACCGGGGCTCAGAATCACACGCCGTCTGAAGGCGCTGCTCTGGAATAACATCAATAATATTTCAAAGCCTTTTATAGCCAAAAAATAGGTTCTTACAATTTCTTATTAATACTTTTTTAGATAGTATTAAACTATTATTATATAATTACATAGATATATAACATATATTTATATTTTATTATGTTAATTTAATAACCTATATCCATCCACTTTTATATCAAATGAGAAAACAAATCACCGATCGTGTGTATGGAGGACGATTGTATCAAGAACTGATGTAATTCAATTTTCATCACCACCTATCACGACTGAATATAATGACATATTTAACATATTTATATTTTATTTATTATATATTTATACTTATGGAATTATAATATCACATATAACTTCTTATATTCTAATCCATTGGAAAATGATAACATCACTCATGTATACGTGTGGACTGCCACCTCCACGAAGCGATGTGATAAGTTTTTCATTTTATTTTGAAATGTATGGTAATAAGGATATATTTAACGAATATATATTATATATATTAAATATAAATTATTATTTATATTTTATATATTATTTACCTTTATTTTATTCCATTCATCAATAAAATGGAAGCATCATTCTTGTATACGTACGACTTACCATCACCATGAACAGTGTAATTCATTTATATATATATATATATATAAATTTAATAGATTACTATAATTAAATACATAACTAATATATATGATATTTATATCATGTTTAATATTATGTAGACTATGTAACCATGATCTAAGTAAAAGGACCAAAACTACCAAACCAAAACACGCATGAAAAATGAAGCAATTATTACCCGAAACATGATTTTAATAAGGAATTGTTAAAAAATGGGTGATAAATGGTTATAGGTGAATAATATATGGTATTATATATATATATATATTATGGTTTTATAATGTATTTATAATAAAACTATGTTAATTATATAGTAGGTGATAACATGTACCAAGAAATTCAAGACTTGAGGTAAGGGATTTTTGTCTCAAATTAGATTCTTTGGGACATATGTTATGTTATGAACCTATCTTATTTTATGAGGTGTATATTTAAATAATTTGAAGTATTATATAATTAATTAATTTATTATTATGATATTTAAATTTTCATTTAATTTTAATCTTTCATGGGGCTTATGATTCAAAACTTACCAAAGTATGTAAGGGATTTCTAGTCTCTCTTTTATTTATGGGACACATATGCCATATTCAATACTCTTTTTGTGTGTGTATATAATACCCAATGAATGTATTTTATAATTATTATTGTAAAAATTATGTGGATTTAAATATCTATATATTGTTATTTCTTTCATGGAGATTATTATTCAAAAGTTATCAAAGTGGTAAAAGTTACATGTTACAATCTCATTATTTATTAAGATTGTTTACGATTAAGTTTATGATAATGAAATATTATAAACTATATATCAATAAATTATTTAATTTTATTCTCTTATTATTATTTATAGATTATAAGTTTTTTCCTTTCATTTTCCCATCTTAAAGGATAAAAGAGACTAAAATATTTTTTTAAGAAAAAATCAACTTTATTTCTCTCTTTGGTCAAAAGTCCTTTGTCATCTATGTCTATGTTTTCTAAAACTATTTTAAAAAATGTTTTTACTATTATGAAATTATTTTATAAATAAATGTTTACCCATTTTTTAATTTTTACAAAATTTTTCAAGAGGGTACATGGGATGTTACCCCAAGACTAAAACAAGAGGGTATATGAGAGGTTATCCCAAGCTTAAAACAAGAGGGCACATGAAAGGTTATCCTTGTTAGAGTTAGTTTCCTGGGGATAATTGATTATACTTTGATTAAATATATATTAGATGTTCTGAATATTAATTTAACATCTTATTACACATTATTCATTATTTCTTCGTTGATTTAATTTAATAATGTCCTAGTGTATTTTTCTCATTGATAAAGTCATAGCAGTTCCCCAATAAGATGATAACATTGAAAAACAATGAAATATTGTTAATTTAGTTCTGAAATTGGATAACGTACTATGATTGGAGACATAGTATTTATACCCCTAAGTGACAATTCTTATAATAAGATGAGTCTCATTTTCACTAAGTTCACGTTTGGTAATCTCCAAGATGAGAGATTATGAGAACAGACCCGCCAGTAGGAATTCCACATGTTTTGATGTCATCAGATATTCCTATATACAAGCATGTGTAATGGTATTTAGACTTTAAGATTATCATTAATGTATGTCATGAATTATTTATATAGATTCACTAACCAAAATTGGAATGCCATATGATGGCGAGAAGTAGGGTACGTTGGGTATGTCATGATTGACATGTCATTAATGGATAAGTCAAGGAAGTATTTTCCCTTCCATCTTTATAGAAGCTGATATCTCAGCTATTTTATTGGAATAAAAACATCACATTAAATTCCATGGCCATGGTGTAATGACTAGTTTGTTTCAGATACTCAACTAAAGATGTATCAAGTAAATAGGTTGATGACACCATCCTTCAACCTTCTTGATGAGATATTATGACAAATGGATTATATTACACAATGAGTGTTCATATGTGGTTGTAAAATTTGAAAAATTAAGTTCTTTATCTTTGGTTCCTTGACCCATTGCTAGATAGTAATCTTGGACTTTAGGCATTCCCACTTAATGACAATGAGAAAGAATCTTAGAGGTTACACACTAAGTATTTCTGTTGATCTCGATTAAATTATATTTGAGTTTAATTAATGGATTAAATATTATTCTCAATTATGAGGAATAATTTTTATTCAAGTTATATTAATTTCATAAATTAAATAAATATTTATTCACCAGAATGTGAATAAAATATATATATTTATTTTTTTGAATATTTAATAAATATTTATTCATCAGTATGTGAATAAAATATTTATTTAAGAATAAAATATTTATTTGGATGTTTAATAAATAAAATATAAGTTTGAATGGACCAGAATCATGTTTGATGACAAATATTAATTAAAAAGTCAGTTAAATAATTTTTGTTATTGCGTAAGTTGGCACATGCCACAAAATAATAATAATATCATTATTATTATGTGTCAAGAGGTTTATTAAAGGTAATAAAATTTATTTAATGGATGGAATGAAATTAAATAATATTTTAACCTAAACCTAACTCTATAAATGTATGGATATGTCTATTGTGTAGAGCATCCAAAAATTGAGAATAGAGAATTGTTGTGCACAAAAAATTCTTTATCAACTCCTCCTTCTCTCTCCCTCTCAAGAATGAGAAGCAAAAGATAAATTTATTCAAGATCTAAGAATGCGCGATAAAAAAAAAAATTAAAGACGTTAAATTTTCCACGCTAGCACCCTGAGATAAATTAGTGTTTATCGGTGATCATTGGATCACATGTGGATCACCACTAGAGGTATTCTATTATTGAATCCTCACAGTGCAATGAAGGTAATCCGAAAAGGTCTTTTCGGATGATCAACATTCATCAATGAGGAATTTTCCTAAGATGAGGTATTTATTTCTTTATATATTAAATAAATTAGTTATAAATTTGAAATGTAATATCCCTGTTCATGGTTTTAGGAAATGATTATTAAAATAAAATTTAATATATCCCCCACCAACATATGCTTCCACTATGCCCAAAACCAACAATCTTAATCCCAAAATGAGGGTACATGGGAGGTTATAATAATACCATAAAATATGATACATAGGAGGTTATCTCAATCCCTAAAGAGGGTACTTTGGAGGTTATCCCAATACCAAAATAAGGTACATGAGTATTTATCCCAAACCAGAAGTAGGTACACATATGGTTAAACCAAGCATAACATGTTATGAATGTCTTGGTAGGTATCCTTGACATGATATTTTCTATGCTTATGTGTATTCCAAAAATTAATGTTTTATTCCAATTTCATTATCTCATGGATTATGTACTTTGATCCCCTTATGATTCATGTCTAATGAACAACCAAGATTTATTACATGACTCAAGTTTAAAATCTGTGATATTTAGGGTATGGTTTTCAAATGTTATTCTCATTTTCTCGTACCCTTATGATCATGTTATACGGACATCTTGATTGTTTACCCTTTGTGAGCATATGATCTCACCCTTTGTTATGTGTCATTTATCCAGGTTTTGAAGAAATTTATTATATATGAAATGTCTATAAAGGATGATATTTATGAAGAATGTTGGGGGAGATGATATAGTTCACTTATGAAGCAATTGTTTATGTATCCATGTTTCCAAATACACTATACATTTATGGTCCTTAGGAATATTTTTTTATAATGAAATGAATATTAATATTTTAATATTTAATATCTATGTATGTAAACCCTAGGCCATTATACTATTATTATCTAATATGTTATTAATGTACCACATTTTTTTGTTAAAAATTACCAAAAAAATATCATATATGATTTCATATTCATGAATCATAACTAAAAATATCATTAAATGAAATTAAAACTTTGTAAATAATTATAGAAAATTTATTCAAGTACCTTTAATTAGATATAAATTATGAAATTACTATCAAATAAATAGGATTGACATCTAAATGAAAAAGAATGTGTGAAACAATCAAAATCAGAAACATCTGATGATAAAAATAAACAATAAGTAACTAATAAATGTATAATGAATGATTTCAATTAAAGATTAGAAAAGGTAATAGGTATTAATAGTGTTGAAAAATGAGTTATTAAGATGTTTTTTTATTATATAGTAGGTTAAAGTGATTTCCTAATGATATGGGTTTTGTTCCAATCTCAATTTCAAATCGAGATTGTGTGAACTTTCCCACTAGACCCCCATAAATATTCATTTACTCTTCATATTCTTGGGGTTTTATATTTCCTATCTCAATTTTACTTATTATAGTAAATTATTTTCCCATTGTGATGTATGTAAATGAAATCAACCCCACCTGTTCTTTTTTATTTCTGAATCTTCCTCTTCCATGTTCATACTCATTGAAGAATTTTGTAGATGTATTTATATTTTCTTCACTAATTGATTAAGATAATTTTATACCATTTTATCTTTATTTACAATAATTTTTAAAGTATTATTTTAATTTTTTATACATGATTCAATTAAAAAAAGTATAAAATGAATATATTTATATCATTTTGTATGTGAACACATTCACCCACTATTAAAATCATTAATCTTTATGAAGCTTCCTTTCAATGATTTTAAAATGTTTTTTTAAATATTTTTTAATGAATTTGAAAATTTGTTATTTCTTCTTATTTTAAATATTAATTCATCCAATAATCCTAAAATGGTGTTTTTAATTTATATCAACATACTTTTATGATCCTTATATTACAATAGAAAAAAATTCATATGATACCATCCACCTTATTTATTTCTATAGATTATGAAATGATCTATGAACATTTTAAAAAGACCCATCTCTTTTACAAGGGTTAATTAAGTGATGTTTGAAATTTTAATTTTTTCAAGTTCTCTTGACACACATATATATAGTTTTAATTATGTGATGTGTGAGTACATAATAATATAGACTTCTGATAAATTGGGTAATTTTTAATATCTCATATATAGAGTTATGGGAGGTAGGAATGTTAATCCCGGTCCATTATGTTATTGGTGGGAGGAATGTGATTATCACTCCACTATGTTATGGGAGGTAGTAACATTATTTTGGATCCAATATGTAATAATTTATATTATTTTTTACTATATTTATTTGTTTTTCATCAAACTCATGTTTTGATGGCTTAGGTCTTACGTTATAATCAAATCCTTGATTTTGGATTTGGGATCCATGTTTATTTGGGTATGATATATTAATGTCATATCAATGGACTTTTGTTTTATTCTCATTACCACATGATAATATTATTCTCACTTATGATCTTAGATTTCCCCCTATTTTTCTCCCTTACTGAGTATCTACATCATGATCCTCCCCTACCAAAACACATTACTGATCATCAAAGTAAACATGAGTGACCCCTGAGGTCCACCTCTAACATGTCCAAGGTTAGAGACTAGCACTGAGGGAATATATCACAATAACGGAGGCTTTACCAGCTTAATTCCTAGGAAAAAAAGAATAAAATATCAATCTACACATGAAGTTTGTATAAAAATATATATTGATTCCCATAACCTAATTCCATCTACATGCTATAGATTTATCAAGTAAGTTGAATACATGTAATAGAAACACTAAGACTATATATCCCCCTCAAAATCCATATAAGCTACCAAAACAACGAAGTCAATCCCCTTTTAAATTTTCTATAAAACACTTAGTAACACATGGAGGTGTGAGAACTTAGAAATACTCAATAGGATCATATTTCTATATAATTCAACATATATAAGAAATAAAATTCTTGGATAAAAATTTGTAGAAATATATAAGCAAGAAATGGGTGCGGATAGAGATAATAAGTAGAGTAATAATCACATACTATTCATTATAACCAGCATCACCAATAGACATATTATCATAGTATAACAACGAATTATGATAAGTAAGAATAAGAAATCCATAATACCAAGGATTTAAAATAACAAAAGTGGAAGTCCTGAATTGTAACGACCCAAAATTTTATCAATGGAGTTTCCCTTCTTATGTCATAAAACACTTACATCACATACAAAAAAAAAACATTATTCCCATAAATTAATAATGTAACATTATTCATAAAATAAACCAATAATAATTCCAAATATTATAGTGGGATAATAAATGGAAAATAAGACAATAATAATGGGAAAATTTGGATCTACTCAATCCACTAGAATAACCTCACTCATAAAAAAAGTTATAGAAATAAAACATAATGTAAATAATATAATATTTATTTTGAAGATGGAAGTATACATATAACATTAATAGAAAATAAATGTGAATAAATAATGAATTAAATAATAGGTATTTATAGAAATTATGAAACCTATATGATTATTATAAATCTAAAAGTTAGAATAGTAATTTGATTGTTAGGAATAGTAATTTGGACATTAGAATAGTAACCTCACTAATCAAATTATAAAATAAAATCTAGGTATCTTATAAATTAAAATATGATATATTTTTATCATGGTATAAGTAAATAAATGTTTTAAAAATGATTAATTAAGTGTTTTTATTTTTTTAAAACTAAAATGTTTATTTATGATTTTATAATTAATATAACGATTTAAAAGAAAATATATTTTTATAATATAGATTCATAAATAATATTATGTTTTATTATAATTATAGTATAATTTTATGAGACCTCAATTAATTTTTCAAAGGGTTATAAAATTGATTATAATATTAAAATCGGTATTTTTCTAATAAATGATGATTTTATTTAAAAATTAAATTTATAAAATTATTTTCAAAAAATGGATTCCATTTTTGAAATCTACCTATAAAAAATTTTTAGGGTAAATTTTTGGTATTTTTCTAAAATAGTTGAATTTTTGGTGAATAGTGAAATACAATAATTTTCGATATTTTACATTATAAGATAGACACATGAATTTTTGAGTCATATATAATGTAGGAATGATTTGATCACACATTGGTTCGAACTATCCTTAACTATGTACTATTTTTAGTCATTATAATCCACACTATTGATAGTGTTGAGCCAAAATAATAAACTAATGAATATAATAATAAAAAACACCCCTCCCCCTATAAATAGTGTGGATTATTTTGACAAAAAATAGTAACACATTCTAAGAAAAAACATTCTAAGACCAGTATCTTGTAAATATTATACATAATTCTATTACCCAATCCTCTTCCCCATGTACAATATCTACTCGTCTCAACAAAATACCAAACCCAAATGCCTTAAGGAGGTTCACAAGGAGATGACATTCAAGAGGTAAAATACTTAATCCTTATCTTTTGAATTATTCTATTTTCCTATCCTCACCTACCCTCTAAAAAGTAGAATTATAAATACATTATTTAATATATATTGTAATTTTATCGTGTTAATGGAATATCCATCATCAAATCTCTTCTCTTTTCCTTTTATTCTAAAAATGAAAACATCGTCCATGATTTGTCGGTTCACCGCCTTCATGGATGATGAGTTTTAATTTTCATTACCACCTTCACTTATGGTACTAAAATAATTATTATGGTTAAAAAATATTTTAATATGTATATTATAATGTGTTTCATGTTTTGGGACTAATATATAGACTTAATATTAAATTAAATGAAACTAGTTTGTGATGATCTAAAAATAGCCAAAATTAACTAAACATTTATCATTAATGTTTTATAAAATGAATCATCCTCATAAAAAAATGATATATGGTTCCATTTAAACTTATATAATTGAATTAATATCATATAATTTCAATTTTGGAGTATTATTCCCATTTGATAAGAACTTCCATAATTTTACACAAGCGAACCGACCATGAAACCATGAAATGAATGCTCCCATAATGACAAAATTGAACTCTATAACTCATTAAAATGGTCATAAATGAATTTAATAAAATTTTAATAAATCAAATACATTTATAAAAGGTTCTTAATTAATTAATTAATTAATCTAATTTTATTATTACAGACATTAATTTAAAGTGAATAACGCTTTCAAACATAATGTAAGGGATCTCTCCGAACCTCATATTTTTCCTTTGGGTCACACTTTCTCTACATTTTACACAATGCATTTATTCTTTATTCATATATAATTCTCCTAAATTCTATTAATATGTTCCAATAATTTGTATATATCTCAATTCATCTTTCTTTTATGGTGACATACATGTTTTAAAAGGTTCCCTTATCAATTCCTCTTGATAATACAAGATCGATTAAAGGGAACTTCTCTATTTCTTACCCATTTTAATGTACACTCCATATACTATTTTAAGCAATAAATATTTTTATAAAATCACTCATTTTATCATGAAAATAAATATTATTTAATTTCTGGTTTTATGAAAACAACCATGCCTTTATCCTCTTTAACGAATCTAATATTTTCCCTTAAACCGCACTAAAATGTATCATTTATATAGTTTCTTAAACACTAATTGTCATGTATTAACTTAAGTTTTACTTAATTATTCATGATATATTATTATTTTTCCTTTATTAATTTCCAATAATTATTTAAATCCCTTCTTTCATGGATAAAACTATTATATTCTCTTTGGTTATACCTTATGACATGAATATGATACCCATTTCTTTCTATGGGTAACCCTTATGATTATTCATTATGTGGCACACATATTCATGAACATGTTATGATGGGTGTTCCTAGATAGTACTACAATTAATTGGGTAATTTTTAGTCTCATGAGAAGTCATGTATGGGACTAGGGAGTAAACCTAATCCATTATGGTACTTTGTCCACCATATGATTTAATCCTGGCAGTTATCCTTAACTCATGTTTTTGTCATGTTATATGTTCCTAAAATATTCCAATATTTCAAAGATCTTATGATTCCATGTTCTATATGTTATTATTCCACATGTTTATTCATAATCCATTCCTTTTATGATATCATGTTATTCCTTCTAACTCATGTACTATGCTTTATTCCTCTATTTATTCCCTTACTGGGATTTTTAGCTCATCTTTTTTTTTCTATGTATTTCCCAAGTTATCCTATTCAATTGTAGGGGACCAATGGGAGTTATGATCTCATTATTAAGATTAATAAAAGTTTCTTTATTTTTATTTTCATGTTTTCTAATTATGTACCTAATCTTATAATGATACTATACTTTTCGATCCTTGGATTGTATTTCATGGATAATTATTCTTTAAATCAGGTAATAATATGTGTAAGAGGATAGGGTCTCTATAGTTGGTATCAGAGGTCTGTCTAGTTATTTTTGGGGATTATTACTAGAAACTTTAGTAATAACCCTAGGTATAATTCTATCACCCTAAATAACCTATGTTTAAATTTAAGGAATAAAAAGATAGGATATACTTTTCATTTATATGTTTATCCTTCTATGTTCAAATTTGACTTTTTATATGATCGTTATATAATTATTCAAGACCCATAATTTTATTGTATTTATTTTTCTTATTTAATGGTAGGAAATAGGATAAACCATGCCAATAATCAATGTGATAGACAATGTGACAATTTCCTTAATGAGATTCCAAACCTGATGGGAACACATGCCAAAAAGTTCATGATATTACTAGATCAATTGGATTATGTTATGAATAATAACATGAATCATTTGGAAATCCATACTTACCATAATAAAGAGAAATTTTTGGTAGAATAATTTATGTGAAAAAGGACTCCTATCATTAGTTGATCTTCCGATCCCCTCATCATGGAATAATGGATTAACTCCATTGAGAAGATATTATCTGTAATTAAATGATCAGAATAATAGAAAGTTGTATTAGTGGTATATCATTTTAATGGGGAAGATAATTAGTGGTGGAAATATATCAAAAAAAAGTATAATGAAGAAATTAATTCCGTGGATTTAGAAGGATTCAAGAAAATATTTTTCAATAAATATTTTACCTAAAATCTCTATCTTTATATGGAGAGGGAGTTACTCGAACTAAAGTAAAAGGAATACAAGTCTATAAAGGAATATGAGAAAAAATTTACAAGGATTTCATGATACAACTTCGTATTTGTCATGAACATTGAAATAAAGGTGGATCAGTTCATTAGTGGATAAAAGTTGATTCGAAAAAAATACTTGGTGATTTGAGACTTTGACAACTATGAGGAGATTGTCTGATGTGACCTAAATGTTGATATATAGATTTTTGTCTTTAATTGGTCTCATGGGATCAAATAAAGAAATATAAAAATGAATTTTAATATGGGAGGATCAAAAAACAGATCCCATGAAAGAAAAAAACCAACATCCCACATGTCAAAAGTGTGGGAAGTAGCATCCCGGGAACTATTTAAAGGGAACTAGATTATGCTTCAAATATGGAAGAGAGGGGGATCAAGTTAATTATTACTGATGTGATTTGAGAAATACCACTAATGAAGAAGATTAAATGAAGGTTCATATCAACACTTAGCCTATAGTGCAGTGTTTCAACTACAAGGAACATGGGCATTATGCTATATAATTCCTTAAGACAGGGGTTATTGAAGGTAATCAACAACAAAAACCTCTAATATAGAATGTAAGGTCATATGCCCTAACTAATACCAATAGAAGATCGATAATGATGTGATGAAAGGTACAATGGTTATTCATTCAATAATAACAAACATACTATTTGATTCTGATTCTAGTCATTCTTTTATATCTTTCAAGTTTAGTAGAACTATTCAACCACCACCTCAAAATATAAAGGGTTGAGTTATATATGAGAATAGGGAGTGGGGAAACTATTGAATATAAAGTATATAAATCCTCCCCAGTTAACTTTTGTGGATTGAACCTCCTATAAAATATTTTTTTACTTACTTTGGTGTAGTTTTATGCTATATTGGACATGGATTTACTATCTTTACGCAACGCCAACATCAACTGTTAGGAAAGGGAGATCACTCTTCACATCTTGAGGAATCACCCAATTTTATACAAGTGTAAGGAGTATGATGAATCAAATTTTGAATCATCATCTAAATTGTGGATATTATTGCCTTATGAGCAAGAATATATAACCCAAATGATTGAGAAAAAGGATAGGATCATGCTCAAATACATGCCCATTGTAAGGGACAACACTGATGTGTTCGCCAAAGAATTGCATGGTATTCCTCCTAACTATGAGGTTGAGTTCTCAATTGATATTATACTTGTATCTCTACCCATATCAAATACAACTCATTGAATGGACACCATTATATTTGAGGAACTAAAGAAGAAGTTACAAGAGAATCTGGAAATGTGACAGTCAGATTTTTGAAATAATTTTTTTATTGATTTTATCTGGATTCAAAATATTTTTTTGAGGTGTGGGTTGAGCCCGATTGAAATTTTCATTTTTTCTAATAAATTCTTGTTTTGGGTGTGACCGCATTGGACACACAGGCACAACACAGTTTAGAAACCATTTGGCTTCGCCCAAGCCACCGTGTGACCTGCATGATGGTAAAAATAATTAAATAAAATGAAAGGAACAATAAAGAAATAAAATTAAAATAATGATAAAATGAAAATAAAATAAAATAAGAAAAGTGTAATAAAATTTAAGGAATTGTTTAATGATAATAATAATAATATTATATGAGAATATTATCATTATTATTATTAATAGTGATAAGGATATAAATTTTATTAAGTTGTTATTATTATTATTATCGTTATTATAAAATAATTTAGATTATTATTATTTCCATTAATTATTATCATTAATATTTTTGTTATTAATAAAATTTTATTAAGTTGTTATTATAATTATTATTATTATTTGATGTTGTTAATAATTTTGATATTATTATTAATATACGTGACCTTATAATAATAATAATTATTAAAAACATTATTATCATTATTATAATTGATATAATTGTTATTCTTATTATCAATTTAATTTATTTATTTTTGTTTAGGGTTGAGTCTTCTCCACCCCCACTCTCCCAAAACACGCCGTAATCCCCTCCCTTACCCAATCCTGTCGAGCCCCATCTTCCCCATGTGCACAATAGACCACCCTGGCCCAAACCCATCACCGACATCCCTTCCCAGCTCCAACACCCTCGTATCACCCAAACCTCCTCCTTATCTAGTGTGCATGACCTTGTGACCTCCTCTTGTGACACCCTCCCACAATGCATACCCAGGCAGTACAAAGGACCCCTTGGTCGGACCCCCTCACTGGCGCCCCGCTCTCCTCCAGCGCACACGCCTTCCCCTAGGTAGACCCTTCTTCTTCCTTTCTAGGATTTAGGTCCTTATTTCTTTGGGGTTTTAGGTTTCCCATAGTTAGGGTGTCAAATTTGGGTCTTAATCTTGGGGTTTTTTGTTCAATCTTGTGGATTAGGGTTTAATTTGGTTCGTGTGTAGTGAAATTGAAGTGTGATTGAAGAATTCACATCAATTTTGGGGATTTTGAAATTGAGGTAGGTGGTTACATCTATAAAGAATATTTTATGAGTTAATTTTCTTACTTAATTTGTTTAGCATGTTCTTTGATTTATATATTGGGTGTGAAAGTTGTTTATGAAAGGGATTAACATGTGTTTGATTTTTATATGTCATGTTTATGTGAAATGGGGGAAGGAGTTTTTGATGTAAACCCATTTGGTATTATTTGGTGGTGTTTTATAACATGGGAAATTGGTTTATTAAATGATTCAAGGTATGGAAATTCTATTTTGGTGTGGTATTAGTGTGCCTTTGATTCTAAAAATGAGATTTTGGGTACGTTTTTGGTGTAAAGACATGGGGTTCTTCTTGGGTTTGTCTTATGAATTGTAAAAATGGTTCATTTAATGATATAATAGGTGAAAAGAATGTTGGAAAACTTTTTTGATAGGCATAAATTTTTTAAAATGGTTCTTTTTGAAGTGTAAGGGATGTTTTGTGATGTGTACCTCTTTAGAAATGTCTTATAAAATTGTTTAAATTATTTATTGAATTGTAAAAGAGATGTGAAACACGTTTTTGGTCAATTTGGTGTGTATATTATGTTTAAATGAAATTGGAATGTGTAAATGGTTTATTTGGTTGTGCAAGTGGTTCGAGTTATGTTTTGAAAGGTGAGAAAGTAGTTTTGAAGATATTTGATATGAAATTAATTTCAAAGTGGTATTTACATGGAATATTGGTGTAATATTGATGAAATCCCATGTTGTATTATTTTTAAATGTTTCAATAGTTATGTCAATGATTTATTAAATGGAATTTTCATTGTGAATCAAGTTTTAAAATGGTTTTGGTGTGATTTTGGGTGTAAATATGTGTAATGTATCTTGGAATTGTATTATAAATTTTTAAAAGGTTTATAGAATTATTTAAGAGGTGAAAACTAGGTTTTTAAAGGGTTTGTGTGTGAGTATGTTTTTTAAGAGGACTTTGGGTATGAAAGTGGTGGATTTCGTGTGTATAAGGCCTTTTTTGGCATGTAAAATGTGAAAGTGATATATATTATGTGAATTTGAAACTTGTTTGAACACAAAGGGAAGACTGGGTAGCTAGGAGGGCGGACTAGAACTAGTGTGACAGTGATTCAGAAGTGTCTTCGTCCTAGTTTCACTTAGAAGGATTGATGATGACACCAGTAAATAAATAATGATGATTGATTGGAGACTAATAGGTTATGGGTGTGTTCCCTATTAGTTTCTTGTATACGAGAACACATTTTTTTGGGGTTCCTATACCACTTTTCACTGAGACACGATGTTCTAGGGTCCCATTTCTAGCTAGTACCCATAAGACCTCTCTTATGTTCTGTGCTCTTTTACTATGTTTCACTCGTCATCGGCATACAATGGGCCATTTGATGGTTGATTTAAAGGTAAATGTATTTTTATATAAAATTTAATTCCTTTGAAAATTGTCTTCATTAAATATTTTCTCTTCTAAATTGTCCAAGAGTTTTCCTTTAATTAATTAAACATGAATTTTTTTTTATCATTTAATGTTTATAGAATGAAACCTTTTTATCTGAGTGACATCCTACTAAGATTTGGTTCACACCCTACATACACCTTTAGGTGTATGTAGATCTTGTTGTCTATTTGTTTCAGGTTAAGTAAAGGCATGTAGCATTGGCAGTTTGGGTTTATTATGGCTCATGTTAAGAATCTTGGTGGTGGCGGCTTAAGGATGTGCTTCTCACATTGCATGGAGGTTAGGGGTGATGTCATGATTTTTCTCTTTTTTCCGTTGTCCATTTTTAGTTTGTTTTAGTTTGTAAACTAAAATATTGGTAATTTCTAAGAGTGTGTTTGGTAAATTTTTTTATATTTTATTTTTTTGTTTTTTTTGGTATTTTTAATATGATTTTTTGGGTAAATATTTTCCTCTTGTCTTATTTGATACCCGGGCACTTGTGACATCCCGTGGGGATCGAGAACACCCTTTAGGTATTTCCGTAGGCCGAGTTAGGTGTTGAGTCAGATGGTGAACCGACTTGGTTCGTGACAAAATGGTATCATAGGAGATTCAATCTTTTGGGTCTTATTTCTTGGGAAATAATCATGTTAGAATAGAGCTATGATTTTCAGGACTCAATGTTCTGGTTATGTGTAAGGTTCCTGGACAACACACCTCATAACGAGACTTGAGCTACCATGGGAAGTCGGTTTCAAGTGAGTCCTTTGGTCCTTGTAGTTTATTGATATTTGGTAAATGAAAATATAGTTGAGTCAAAGGTCTCTGTGAGCTCATAGGGCCTATAAATCCATGTGGAGTTGGGGACATTTTCCTAGAACACTCTCTAGTGGGGAAATGTAGAAACAATATGGATTTGTTTTAAAAGGTACTTTGGGTCGTTGGTTTCGTTTAAGTAAGAGGTCGCGTTAAACCACCCATGTGGAGAATCTAGTTATAAGAGGTAGTTAAGGCTTCTTAAAGTAACTGTATGTTTTTAGGGACCCAGGTTAAGGTCCCTTTATTTGAAATGCCTCTATTATTTTCAAGGGACAATTTTGGTGACACTTTGTGATGTTGTGTTCTTGCTCGATGATATAGATTAGGGTTGTACACTCTTCTTAGAACCTCATCTCTGATAAAATCGCATTTCCATCAATAAATCCTGAACTTCTCTATTTTATAGGAAGGTGTATTTCATGTGTCCTTACTCTTGAACTTTCTTATTCTAAGTAATATGGGGTGATTAAAGTGTATATTTTAAGCCCTTATTTCGATGAAGTGATGCGTGGAAAAAATGGACCTCAAAGCATGCTATGTCTGATGGTGCTATTTAGGTTTTGGTATGGTCATTTGTGGAACCAGAAGGAGAAATTTCGTTTGAGGGGTTTCTAAAGCATGACTATGAGGCAGGAGATGCTTTCATCAATAGAGCTCCAACAATAGGCCTGAGAGTGAAGCTAACCCATAGTTAAGAGAACCCCAATGGTGTTAAAGGCTTGAATCTGAGTTCTATTCATGGTGTGGGAGATATAGATTGTTTAAGCATATAGTGTAGTTGTTTTGTTTTAATTATTCCTATTCAGTGGAAGGAGGTGGGAGGACCTCATTTCCATGTTATGACCCATTTTGGCGTAAGAGTTTATCATTGGTTATAAGAAGGTATATTCGTCTTATTTCCTTGGAATCCTGATGGTTGTGTTCCAAAAAAATTGGATATTCTTTTAATGGCCTATGTGTGGACCATGCTGATAAATCGAGAGTAGTTGGATATTTGTTCTTCCAGGGGAAATAAACCATTGGGATGTTTTGATGGTGGTATTATTGGTCTATTGTATGGGTCCTTTCCTTCCCCTCCCCTCATGGTGGGGGTTATTATTCCATGTAGAGATGTACCCGAGTTCGAACAATCTAGCCAGTTTTTATGGTGGGGAGACCCATCATGGGTCTTGGTGAAATTCCTCTAGAATAAATTGATGTCAGTCTACCCCCTTATGGAAGGGAGTCCATTTGGGCCTTCCCCTATTGTTGTCTCAATTCTCTCTCGAGGATTAAGTTATTTCTTGTGGTAGGGAGTCCATTTGGGCCTCCCCATGTCAGTAGTTAGGTTATATTCACAGTGTCGGTGGGGTGATAGGTGGTCTCATTTAGAGATATGTAACCCCAAGCCTCTCTCTTGAGTAATAATTTGGGGTCAAAGAATGCCCAATGGTGTTGTGAAGAAAGGATGTGGTATCCTCCTTTGAATTCATCACTTGTTTATGGTAAAGTGCCTAAGACTTTTTGGGAGTGTTTAAGGTGTTTTGTCATGGGATGTTGAAATGGTGCGTGGTGAGAGTTTCTATCTTTCGATTATCAACTGTAAGAGTATTAGCTTTTGGGGGAGGGCATCTCTTAGTGGGGAGTTCATTTTATGTCTCTTGAGTCTATTTTTTAAGTCCTTTCTCCTTGTTGATAGTGTCCTTACTTCTCCCTCATTTTTTTGTTTTTCAAAAACCTCTTTGAGCTAAGATGATGTACCAGTTCTGTCATCTAAACAATCTTGGAATGGCATTCTGGGGGAGGAAAACTTTATGGTGGGGAGAATTATCACACCAAGTTTTTTGAAATAATTTTATTTTTATTTATTTTATCTGGATTTGAAATATTTTGTTGAGGCATAGGCTGGTCCTGATTGAAATTTTGTGTTTTTGCTGATAAATTCTTATTTTTGGCATGGCAACATCAAACGCATGGGCAGAGAATAGTTTGGAAACTACACAGATTCACCCAGGCCACAGTGTGACCTACTCGATGTTCAAAATAATTAAATTAAATGAAAGTAACAATAAAGAAATAAAATTAAAAGAGTGATAAAATGAAAATAAAATAAAATAAAAAAAGTGTAATAAAATTTAAGGAATTGTTTAATGATAATACTGATATTATTATTTGAGAAAATTATCATTATTATTATTAATTGTGTTAAGGATATAAAATTTATTAAGTTATTATTATTATTATCATTATTATAAAATTATTGTGATTATTATTTCCATTAATTGTTATCATTACTATTATTATTAACATTTTATTAAGTTTTCATTATAATTATTATTATTGTTGATGTTGTTAATAATTTTGATATTATTATTAATATTAGTGACCTTATAATTATTATTATTAAAACATTATTATCATTAATATAATTTTTATATTTTTTATTATTATCAATTTATTATTATTATTTTTTGTTTAGGGTTGAGTCTTATCCCCCCTCTCCCAAAATGTGTTGCAACTCCCTCCCTTACCCAATCCCATCAAGCCCCTTACCCCCTGTGTGTGATGGACCACCTTGGATGAACCCCATCACTGGAATCCCTTCCTTGCTTCGGTGCCCTCACATCGCCTGACCCTCATCCTTCTTCGACACACATGATCTGGTGCCCTCCACTCGTGACCCCCTCCTGCAGCGCATACTCAGGCAATGTGATAGACCCCTTGGCTGGACCCCCTCAACAATTCCCCTCTCTCCTCTTGTCATGACCCGTACCACAGGGCTCGTATCGTGACTACCCCAAGCCCACCTTCCATAGGCCAGGGGCTGGAGACTAGCACCAAAGGCGTAAAACCCTAAACAGGGAAGGCATTGCCTTTATAACAGTAAACAAACACAACAGAGTACGCAACGGGAAGTAAAACACTAAGTAAAATAGAATACAAAGAGTATGATGAAAGTAAAGGGGACGGAAATACAAGCCCAAAAGTAAAGTACAAAACAACTAAAAATCTAGTAAAGCAGCTACTGGGTCATCCTCCAGCATTCCCACATGAAGGGTGGGTACAGATGGCCTCCTCATCACCCCAAGTCCGTCCATCCGCTCCGTGTACATCTCGCCGAGTGGTCCACCTCCGGGTACCGTCCAGTTCTGCTATTCTCTGCCCCGATCAGCGCTGTCTGTCGTCTGCAACCAACACAATGAGGTGTAGGCATAACCTATGTAGGGGTGAGTATAACGATACTCAGTAGGGACCCTGAGACTCTCAAGGTCTCACGAAATCCAAAAAGGATAACCACAAAGTACGTAGTCAATGGATAACCCTTACTTAGGTATATGCCCATACATATACCTAAGTTATTTAGTAACCCATCTCAATCAGAGGAAAGAACAAAAGTCATTGACTCAGCTCAAACTAGTATTTCAGTGAAGTATAGAAGTAAAGATGATTAGTCGCGAAACTAGATCATATTATTCTGTCAAGAGGCACTGCTTCTGACCATATGGAGTCTGACCCACACAGGATCGATAAGTACTAACCCCCGCAATGACCCACATAGGATCTGACCCACACAGGATCGGTATGCGCTGACCCACACAGGATCGCTGAGTACTGACCCACATAGGATCTAACCCATGGAGGATCGGTATGAACTGACCCACACAGGATCACTGAGTGTTGACCTCCGTATGATCTGTCTCCAACCTCTGCCTCACTATCAGCCACTGGATTCCCCGCACCCGGTGCACTCGAGTTCCGTAGAATCTGCCCTAAAGATATTAGTCATACCTCAACCACCACTAAACTCCAAAAAGGAGTAACCCTAAGGGCTTCCATGTCGTAAGGTTTCCAACGCGATAGTCGGTGCATCAATTGGACACCCGATCTGTGAGTTATTGGCATTTCCGTTCCAGGGGCCCGATTGGTTTTTAGGTTCAAACCAACCCAACCATACTCCAACTGTGTCCAAAACTCAAGTGGGGTATGCCAAAAGAATAATATCACTCCAAGAATTCCATCTCCATAGGCGGTTCATCAATCAGACACTCGTATCCCAAGATACGAGCAAAAGGGTGTATTCGGGTCAAATGGGTCCGAGTCCGGTCCGACCCAATCGGACTGACCCAACCCATCCCGGGACTGGACCGGGGTCTGACCCAATACGCAGGTCGGACCCGACCCGAGGGTACGGACCGACCTGACCCAAGTGGGCGGCCCGACCCGAAGGCGGCCCGGCCCGGTGGGGTGGCCCGACCTGATGGTGGCCCGACCCGAGGCGGCCTGGCCCGAGGGCGGCCTGGCCCAAGGCGGCCCGGCCTGAGGCATCCTGGCCCATGGCAGGCAGGCTGGCTGGTTCGACGGCCCGGATGGCCGCGTATGGGGTGGGGGGGGGGGTTACAGCGTCCCTGGATTCCGAAGGAACCAGTGCTAGGCGCCGGTACGGTGACCTGCGGGACCCGAGGGGTCCCGCCTATAGCACGCACAGGGGGCCGGCTCCGTCGGCCGCCCTCCTTTGTCCACCGCGACCTACGGCTGTAGTTCTTCTCTGGCATGGCGCGATGGCGCCACACCCCTTTTCCGCGGCCCGCCCTGGCCGCGACCCTCTGCTAGCCTCCGCGGGGCGCGACGGCGCCGCGCACCTCCGCCGCGGCCCGTCATGGCTGCGACTCTCCTTCCGCATGGTATGGCGGTGCTGCGCCCTCTTGGTGACCCGGCGTCCTTGCGACGCCGGTTTTCTTCACGGTTGGCCCATTGTTGACCGCCGTTGCTCCACCTCTGTCATCAACAAACAAGGAAGAAAACAAAGGGGGAGGGTCGGCCCGTGTTCGTGCGGTCTGAGCCCTCCTCGTCATGGGGATATAAGAAGGGAATTCACAATCCTTAATATCAAATGACGATGAATGGAAGGTAAAGATTCAACACAAAATACCCCTACCTCGATTTCCAATGATCGTTGATGAATTAGCGGAAAGGCGGACGTCGTTCCGTTGACGTCGGAAGAAGAAAAAGAAGTTGACGTTGTTGGCATTCTTCAAGGACGGTAGTGTTTCCTCTTCTTTCCCTGGTAGAAGAGGGAGAGAGAGATGTCCGTCGTTCTTCGTTGGAGAGGGGCATTCTACATTGGGAGAATAAATTTCTCCAAGTGTTCTCTAAAGCTCCACCAAAAAGAAAGTTCCAACCAAAATAATGGGTTAAGCTAACCCATTATTTAATTATATGCCAAAAGAATTCAAATGATTTCAAATTAATTAATTAATGCCGTTAATTAATTTGTGGTTTGGCACACTTATGAGGGAAGGTGGAAAGTTACAATTAAATGAAGAGAGGGTTGGATTCATTAACTTAACGGAAGTTTAAGGGGTTCATCCCACATAAATGGTGGGTTTAGGGGGTTTGAAGCTTGTGTGAGCCGCACCTAATAATATCCTCCCAAGGGAGGTTATGTGCGGGTGGTACCCACCAATAACCCCCTCTTTGAGGTTTTAACCACCAAGGAATAAAAATAAGTTAACCCTTATTTTTATTTTACTTAATTGAAAACCCCGAAAATCTAACTTCCACTCTCGTTAGAACACAACTACAGTGAAGGTCTCACTAAGAAAGCATCGACACTGCGAGTTCAACGGTGCCCTCAGATTTCAATTCCGAGCACCAGTTCAAAAGTTATAAAATCCCATACATGCATTTACTGAATGTACCCAAACAAAACTTCAAAAATTGATTCTGGGCACACCGGGCCTCAGAATCATGCGCCGTCAGAAACTGTAGACTCATAAAATTCCCATGTATTAAAAAACAATTTCAACAGGAATTCCGGGTCTTTAAATTTTCATTAGTCAGATGATCCGTTCAGGCATGTGGGTGGACCCTTTGGTGGGGACCACGTGTCTGCGAGGCAACTGGTGGTACCTGGTGGGCCAGGACCCGATGACCATGTTAATGCGGGGTGGTTGTGCTGTCACCGTGAACCTGTTGTCACATTTGGTATCAGAGCTGGTACCCAGCCTTAAGTGCGGTGCACTACCTGGGTTGAGATGTAGGGCCCACAACGAGGACATTGTGCTCTAAAGGGGGGGGGGTGATTGTAACACTCCAAAATGATAAAGGGTTAAATGACTAAATTATATGACTCATGTTAACATGGTGCACCTTCTTTTTCAGGAGCCTGTCTGATTAGAACTCCATAGTTAAGCGTGCTTGTCCTAGAGTAGTGATTAGGATGGATGACCTTCTGGGATGTTTCCCAAGGTGTGAGTGTGAGGAAAAAGCACACTGGAAAGGACATGTGTTGGCCTATGGGGACTGTCATTAGTCAGATGATCTGTTTAGGAATGTGGGTGGACCCTTGGGTGGGGACCACATGTCTATAGGGCAACTGTTTGTACCTGGTGGTCCAGGACCTGACGACCATGTTAATGCGGGGTGGTTATGCTATCACTGGGACCAGGTTGTCACACCTCTGGCACACACACCTTCCCCCAGGTAAACCCTTCTTCTTCCTTGATAGGGTTTTGGTCCTTATTTCTTTGGGGGTTTCAGTTTCCAGTAGTTAGGGTGACAAATTAGGGTCTAAATCTAGGGTATTTTTGTTCAATCTTGTGGATTAGGCATGTGGGTGGACCCTTGGGTGAGGACCACGTGTTTACGGGGCAACTGGTCGTACCTGGTGGGCTAGGACCCGATGACCATGTTATTACGGGGTGTTTGTGCTGTCACCGGGACCCGACTGTCACACCTCTAGCTCACACACCTTCCCCAGGTAAACCCTTCTTCTTCCTTTCTAGGGTTTTGGTCCTTATTTCTTTGGGGGGTTTCAGTTTCCAGTAGTTAGGGTGACAAATTAGGGTCTAAATCTAGGGTATTTTTGTTCAATCTTGTGGATTAGGGTTTAATTTGGTTCGTGTGTAGTGAGATTGGCATGTGATTGAAGAATTCACACTAATTTCGGTGATTTTGACATTGAGGTAGGTGATTCCATATATAAAAATTTTTATGAGTTAATTTTCTTTCTTAATTTTTTTAGCATGTTCTTTGATTCATATATTGGGCGTGAAAGTTGTTTTAAAAAGAGATTAATGTGTGTTTGATTTTTATATGGCATGTTTATGTGAAATGAGGGGAGGGTGTTTTTTATGTAAACCCATTTGGTATTATTTGGTGGCATTTCATAACTTTTGAAATTGGTTTATTAAATGATACAGGGGCTGAAAATTCTATTTTGGTTTGGTATTAGTGTGCGTATGATTCTAAAAATGGGATTTTGGGTATGTTTTTTGTGTAAGGACATGTGGTACTTCTTGGGTTTGTTTTATAAATTGTAAAAATGGTTTATTGAAAGATATAATAGGTTAAAATCAAGTTGAAAAATTGTTTTGGTAGGCTTATGATTTTTAAAATGGTTCTTTTTGATGTGCAATGGATGTTTTGTGATGTGTACCTCTTAAGAAATTTCTTATTAAATTGTTTAATTGATTTATTGAATTGTGAAAGAGATGAGAAACATGGTTACATGATTTTTGGTCTGTATATGATGTTTAAATTAAATTGGAACGTGTAAATGGTTTATTTGGTTGTGCAAGTGGTGTGAGTTTAGTTTTGAAAGGTGCGAAAGTAGTTTTGAAGATATTTGACATGCAATTAATTTCAAAGTGCACTTTACATGGAAAATTGGTGTAATCTTGATGCAAGACCTTATTGCGTTCTTTTGAAATGTTCCAAAAATTGTGTCAATGATTTATTAAATGGATTTTGTGTTGATAATCAAGTTTTAAAATGGTTTTGGTGTGATTTTTGGTGTAAATTCATGTAGTGTATCTTAGAATCATTTTATAAATTATTTAAAAGGTTCATCAAATTATTTAAGATATAAAAACATTGTTTTGAAAAGGTATGGTTGTGAGTATATTTTTAACGAGGACTTTGGGTATGAAAGTGGTGGTTTTCATGTGTGTAAGGCATTTTTTGGCATGTAAAATGTGAAAGCCATGTATATTATGTTAATGTAAAACTTGTTTGAGCACAAAGGGAAGCCTGAGTATCTAGGAGGGAGGACTAGAACTAGTGTGCTTGTGATTCAGAAGTGGATTCATCCTGGTTTCACTTATAAGGATTTATGATTACAACACTAACTAAATAATGATGATTTATTGGAGACCACTAGTTTATGGGTGTGTTACCTACTTGTGTCTTGTGCATGAGAACATAGTTGGTTGGGGTTCCTAAACCACTTTTAACCGATACGTGAGGTTCCAGGGTCTCATTGCTAGCTAGTACCCATAAGGCCTCTCCCATGTTTAGTTCTCTTTGACTATGTTTTACTTTTCATTGGCATACGGTGGGCCATTTGAGGGTTTCTTCAAAGGAAAATGTGTTTTTATTTAAAATTTCATTCCTTTAAAAATTTTCTTCATTAAAAATGTTTTCTTCTAAATTGTCCAAGCATTTTCCTTTCATTAATTAAACTTGTAAGTTTTTTTATCATTTAATGTTTATATCAGGGAACCTTTTTATCCGGGTTTCATCCTACTAGGCTTTGAATCACACTCTAAATTCACCTTTGGGTGTATGTAGATCTTGTTGTATTTTTATTTCAGGTTAAGGCAAGGCGTGTAGTGTTGGCGGTTTGGGTTTCTTATGGATCATGTTAAGGATCTTGGTGGTGGAGGCTTGGCGATGTGATCCTCACATTGCACAGAGGTTAGGGGTGATGTCACAGTTGTTCCATTTTCGTAATTGTCCATTTTTGGCTTGTTTTAGTTTGTAAAATTAAGTTTTGGTAATTTCTGTGGGTGTGTTTGGTAGAATTTTTCAGATCTGAATTTGTTTTAGTTTTTTTTGGTATTTTTAATTTTATTATTTCTAGTAAATTGTTCCCTCTTATATTATTTGATACCCGAGAACTTGTGCGAGCCTGTGGGGATTGGGAACTCCCTTCATGCCTTACCATGGACTGGGTCGAGCACCGGGTCGGATGGAAACCCGACTTGGTTTGTGATAGGAAAAGGGTTTCATATGCTTGAGTGCTTCACTATGGGGTTCATTGGTCATCTTTATCAAAAATAAGGATGGATCAATGCACCTATGAATTGATTATCGTGAGCTCAAAAAATAATTCCAAAGAAAAAGTATCCCCTATCACAGATAGACAACTTGTTCGATCAGCTATGTGGGGAAAATTATTTTTCTAAGGTGGACCTTTAGTTAGGATATTTCCAATTAATGGTGAAGAAGGAATATGTTCCCAAGATTACCTTTTGAACAAGGTATAAACATTATGATTTCATAGTGATTCCCTTCAGACTAACTAATACTCCAAAAATTTTCATAGACTTAATGAATATAATTTTTAGATATTACCTCAACAAATTTGTGGTAGTATTTATAGATGATATTTTGATATACTCTAAGAGAAAGGAGGAACATAGAGAGAATTTGAACACTGTAATAAAGATTTTGCAGAGGGAGAAAGTATATGAAAAGTATAGTAAATGTGAGTTCTTGATGGATGGAAGTTTCATTATTGGGCCATGTTATCACCAAAAAAGGAATATCTGTGGACCCTCTTAAAACAAAGGAAATTGAGGAGCAACCCAGACCGAAATCTATAATGAGAACCATAGTTTCCTTGGTTTATCTAGGTATTACCGATGATTTTTAGGAACTTCTAATTATTTTCAAACCCACTAACCAAGATGAATCATAAGGAAGTAAAGTTTTTCTGGACTAGTGAATGTGAAGACTATTTCAAAGAGTTGAAAAAGAGGCTTATCACTACACTAATACTTACACTAGGGGTGTAATTTTGGCCCGACGGCCCAACCCGAAAGCCTGAGTGGCCCAGCCCGGCAAAGCCTGCATTTGGCCAGGCCAGGCTTAGGCCATAGGTTCATCTGGCTGGGCCTGGGCTTGTCCAAGAAGGCCTGCGGGCCAAGCTGGGCTAGCCCAAAAAATCTCACCCTGCTAGCCCGTACGAAGCCTAACCCGTTGTAAAAAATATAATGGGAAGCTGCTGGTAGGGAGATTCGATCCCCCTACCTCAAGCTTCCAAGGTTGTGCCTGGACCAACTGGCCCAGGTGCTGCACCTGTTATATTATCACCAGACTGTATATATATGTATATATATCAACAATACACACACACACACACACATATATATATCATTATATATTAAAAATAATAATATATATACATATAACTATTATTATATATAATTATAATGTGTTTGTTTATATATATATATAATGATATATAATGATATATGTATATATATGAACAAATCCATTAATAATATATATCAATTAAGTGTGTATTTTAAAAATCCACCAATAATATACATATATATATAAGTGATTTAATATAATATATATATAAAAACAAAGATATTAATGTATATATCAATGATTTAATATTATGTATATATAATAAATTGTTGTATATTAATTAAAAAAATAACACACTCACCTAATGATGTTCGTGCACATCCCCCAACCTCATTAATTTTTTAATTATGTTGCATCTTGCATATATTATACATACTATAGATATATAAATCTGTTTAGAAAAAAATTAACCCGCCCACTGCGACACACCCCACAACCCCTAATTTTTATTTTTACAATTTTCTCTTATTATATATATCATTCATTTAACATTATATATATATATATTTAATAACTTATTATATATTAACAAAAAAATAACGAACTCACCTAATGATGTTCGCACGCACCCCCCAACCTCATTAATTTTTTTAAATATGATGAAACTTGCATATTATATATATGTATATATATATATAAACAAATCTATTAATAATATATATATTAGTGATATGATACAATATATATATAAACAAAGCCATTAATAATATATATATATATATCAATTAAGTGGGGCTTTTAAAAATCCATTAATAATATATATATATATAAATGATTTAATATAATATATATATAAACAAAGCTATTAATAATATATATATATATATATCAATGATTTAATATTGTATATATAATAACTTATTGTATATTAATAAAAAAATAACATACTCACCTAATGATGTTGGCGCACTCCCCCCACCTCATTAATTTTTTTAAGTATGTTACAACTTGCATATATTATATATAAATCTATTTAGAAAAAAAATTAACCCACCCACAACGATGCACCTCCCAACCCCTAATTATTTATTAAAATTTTCTCATATATATATATATAAACAAAATAATAACTACTCACTCAATGATGTTCGCACACCCCCAAACTCATTATTTTTTTAATATGATGAAACTTGCATATATTATATATACTATATATACACATATATATCTATTTAGAAAAAAAGATTAACTCACCCACCACTACACCCCCCAACCTCTCATTATTTATTTTCACATAATATATATAGATTCACATATATAAATTTGTTTAGAAGAAAAACAACATATCCTCCCACTATAAAATGATAATAAAATAGAAAATAAATGTTCTTAAAAAAAAATTTTGAACGCTTAATAAAAATACATGTGTTTAAAAAAATTAAAAATTGTTCCAAAAAATGTTTTAAATTAAACAAATGATTAAAAATAATTTTTATAAACATGTTAAAAAAATAAATGTAATAAATGTTTTAAATAAATGATAAAAAATGTTTAAATGACACCACTTTAAACCCAACCACTACTGCACATCCCCCAATTACTCATTTTGTTTTTCAATTTGCACATAATATATATAAATTTACACACATATATAAATCTATTTTGAAAAAAATAACATATCCACCCACTGTAAAATGTTAATAAAAAATGTGTATACCTAAAACATGTTTAAAAAAAATTCATGTAAAAAACAAACGTTAAAAACATTTTAAATTAAATGTCTAATAATAATTGTAAAAATTGTTTTAAACAAATGTAAAAAAATGGTTTAAATAAAAATTTTTAAAAAAAGTTTTTAAAACAAACATTTAAATTAATTTTTTTAAACAAACACTTAAAAAAACTTTTTATATTAATTTTTTTAAAAAAAGCTAAATGTTTTTAAAAAATACATGTAAACAACATGCATTTTAAAAAAATTAAAAATAATTTTAAATCAATCATTTAAAGACAAATGTAAAAAATGATTTAAGTAGATGTTAAAAAATATTTTAAATAAAAATGTTTAATTATAAAATTCACAAACGCTTAAAAAAATTATAAATAAGTTAAAAAAATGTTTAAATAACAATGTTTTAAACTCACCCACTATTATGAATCCCCCAACCCCTCATTAATTTTTTTTACAATTTTCACATTATATATATAGATTCATATATTTTAATCTATTTAGAAAAAAAATAACATATCCACCCACTGTAAAATGTTAATAAAAAATAAAATAAACATTTTTACAAAAAAAATATTAAAAATTTAATAAAATACATATAAAAAACATGCATTTAAAAATAAATGTAAAAAACGTTTTAAATAAATGTTAAAAAAACGTTTAATTTTTTTTAAAACAAACAATTATTTTGAAAATAATTAAAGCCCACCATGGATTGACTTGAAAAAGCCCAGCCCAGCTCGAAAAAGCCCGGCCTGACCCAAAGGTTTGGGCCGGCCTGAGTCCGGGCTCAGGCCACTTCTTGAGGTTGTTTGGGCCAGCCCGGCCCGACCCAAATAGTGGTCAACAACCCGATTTTTTGTAGGGTAAGCCCATCCTGGGCCGAAATTACACTCTTAACTTACACTATTCACAATTGGGGAAATATTTATGGTATACATGGATGATTTAAAGGAGTTATTAGGATATTCGCTGATGAAAAATGATAAAGTAATAACCTACACCTCAAGGTAGCTGAAATTTCATGAGAAAAACTATCCCATACATGATCTGGAGTTGGCAGTTGTGATCTTCACGTTGAAAATTTGGAGGAATTTTCTATATGTGGAGAATTTTGAGATATATACTGATAATAAAAGTCTCAAATATATATTAATAAAGAAGGATATTAATATGTGCTGGCAAAGATGGTTAGAACTCATCAAGGACTATGACTTCTCAATCCACTATCATCCTGGTAAAGAAAATGATGTGATAAATACTCTAAGTAGAAAGGATCCTACAACTTTATCAATGATGAGAATTGAGAATGATCCAATATTCTTCAAATTTAAAAGGATATATATGAGAATCATAAAGGAAGGAATATCATCATTCCCCTCTCAAATGATTTATCAACCATCCATTTTTTATAAAATAAAGGATGCTAAAAGAAATGATGTGGAACTTCAGAAAAAGGTAGAACCTATAAGAAAGGGGAAATATTTAGAGTTAAAAATTTATAAGGAAGGATTTATAATATTCAGGTCATGAAAATGTGTACCATCCAATCCATATATAAAGGAAGAGTTTCTGAATGATGAACATAGCTAAACCTACTCTATTCACATAGGGATAAAAAAGATGTATCGAGATATTTGAGATCACTATTTTTGGGACAATATGCTGAATGAGATCGCTGAATATACATCAAATTGTTTGGAATCTCATCAAGTGAAGGCAAAATGGAAAAAATATAAGGGAATGACGCAGCTATTACCCATACCTACATGGAAATGAGAAAAATCACTATAGAATTTTTTCACCAGACTTTCGAATACTTATAGAGGAAATAATGCTATATGAGTCATTTTGGATCATTTTAAAATAATTCTCACTATATTTTGATTTAAGAAAACTTCTCACTCGACCAACTTGCACGAATATACATCATAGAAGTGGTAAGGTTTCATGGAGTACCATTATCGATTGTATTTGATTGATATCAATGATTTACCTCTATGTTATGGAAGAGTCTCTAACATGCTCTAAATACTAATTTGAATTTTAGTATGGCTTATCACCCCAAACTGATGTCCAATCTGAGAAGACTATTAAGACACTAGAGGACATGTTGAGATCTTTCTCAATGGACTTCAAAGGTGGATTTGATCAACATCTTCCACTGGTCAAGTTATCTTACAAAAATAGTTTCCATTTAAGCATCCAAATGGTTCCATATAAAGCCCTTTGTGGGAAAAGATATCAAAAACCTTTATGTTGGGATGAATTTGGTGAATGTAAGCTGCTAGGACCTAAAATGGTCGATGAAATAACTAAAAAGGTGAAGAACAACCAACATTATATCTGGGTTTCCCAAAGTCCACAAAATAGCTAAGTAGATAATCGTTGATGATACTTATAGTTTTAGGTTAGTGATAAGGTATTCCTCTACACATTTCCATGAAATATATTAATGAGATTTGGGAAGAAGGGAAAGCTAATTCTCAAGTACATCGACCCCTTTGAGATTCTTGATCATATTAGAGTTGTGTCATATCGACTATAACTTCCACGAACCATGTCACAAGTACATTATATATTCCATGCATCCCTCTTAAGAAAGTAAATACTATATCCCTCACATTTACTGAACTAAAAGTTGGTATAGCTAGAAAACAATATCTCTTATGAGGAGCAACTGATGAATATTTTAGTCCATAGATATAAGGTTATATATAACATGACCACTCACCTAATCAAGGTACTATGGAGAAACCATAAGTATGAAGAGGAAACATGGGAACTGGAGAAAGCAATAAAGGAAAAGTACCCTAACCTGTTTTCACCTTAGTATGTAAAATGAAATTTTGAGGGCACAATTTCATAAGGGAGAAGAATGTAATGCACCAAAATTTTATCAATAGAATTTCACTTATTATGTTTTAAAACACAAAAAACACATAGAGAACCCAATAAAAACATTATTCTCATAAATGAAGAATGATACATTATTCAGAAAATAAACCAATAGGAATTCTAAATATTAAAACATGACAACAAATGGAAAATAATATAATAATAATGGGTAAATTTGGATCTTCTCGATCCACTAGAATGACCACACTCATGAAAAAATCTATAGAAATAAAAAATAATTTTAATAATATAATATTATTTTTTAAGATGAAAGTATATATATAACCTTAAGATAAAACATAAGTGAATAAATAATGAATGAAATAAGAGGTACTTATCGAAATTAAGGAACATATATGACCATTATAAATCTGACCGTTGGAATAGAAATTTTACTATTAGAAATAGTAATGTGGCTATTAGAATAGAAAACTCACCTATGAAATTATAAAATAAAATTTAGGAATCTTATAAATAAAAATATGATATATTTATATCACGATATAAGTAAATAAATGTTTTAAAAATGATAAATTAAGTGTTGGTGTTTTTGTAAAATGATAATGTTTATTAACAATTTTATAATTAATATAAATATTTAAAAGTAAATTTATTTTCATAAAATATATTCATAAATTAATATTATGCTTTATTATAATTATAAAATAAATTTATGAGACCTTCATTATTTTTTCAAATGGTTATAAAATCGATTGTAATTTTAAAATCGATATCTTTCAAATAAATGATGATTTTTTTAAAATTAAAATTCTAATATTTAGAAAATTATTTTCCTAAAATGGATTTAATTTTTTAAATCTACAAATTGAAAAATGGTTAGGTTTAATTTTTTTATTTTCCTAAAATAGTTGATTTTTTTGTGAATAGTGAAATATGGTACTTTTCGATATTTATCATTATAAGCTAAATAAATGAATTTTAGAGTCATAGATGATATTGGAATGATGTAATCACCCCTTGGTTTGAACTATCCTAAAATATTTACTATTTTTAGTCATAGGAATCAACACTTTTGATAGTCTTGATCCAAAATAATAAACTAATGAATATAATAATAAAAAACACCCCTCTTCCCTATAAATACCTCCCCTCATAAACCTTTCTCATCACACCTTATAATCCTTGTATATTGCCAATATTCTAACCAATTACCTTCTTAAGTATCTTCCCCACATCAAAGAACTTTTTTTATCAACAAAAGACCAAACCCAAGTTCCTTAAGGAGGTTCTCATGGAGATGACATCCAGGAGGTAAAATCCCCAATCCTTCTCTTTTAATTTATTTTCTTTTCTTATACTCTCCTCACCTATCCTATAAAAATTGGAATTATAACCATAGTATTATATATATACTATAATTTTATTATTTTAATGGAATATACATAATCAAATCTCTTTTCTTCTCATTTTATTCTAAAAATGAAAACATCATCCATGATATGTCGGTGCATCGCCTTCATGGATGATGAGTTTTCATTTTCCATTAACACCTTCAAGGATGGTCATAAAACCATTATTATGGTTAAAAAAGATTTAAATATGTATATTATATCTTGTTTCATGTTCGGGATCTAATATATAGGCATAATATTAAATAAAACAAAATTAGTTTGCGATGATTGAAAAACCTCTAAAATAAACTAAACATTTATCATTAACATTTTATTCAATGAATCATCCTTATACCAGAAAAAATGATATATTGGAAAATTTAAACTTAATAATGTGAATTAATATAATATAATTTCACTTCTAGAGAATTATTCCAATTTTACAAGAACTTCCATAATTTAACACAAGTGAACTAACCATGAAACCATGAAATGAACACTCCTGAAACTATGAAATTGAACTCTATAACTAATTTAAATGGTAATAAATTAACTTACTAAAATTATAATAAATCAAATAAGTATATAATTAAATGGTAATAAATCAAATAATTATAATAAATCAATTCTATAATTAATTAATCTA
Organism: Viscum album; assembly: GCA_963277665.1. Lineage (NCBI taxonomy): Eukaryota > Viridiplantae > Streptophyta > Magnoliopsida > Santalales > Viscaceae > Viscum > Viscum album. The sequence goes on from OY728121.1 coordinate 205,139,915, forward strand.
AATAAATTATCCATGACATTAAATGAAAGTGCATAACACTTTCGAATAGAAGGTAATGGATCTCCATGAACCTCCAATTTTTCCTTTCGGTTAAAAATTTTCTCTATTTATCCCAATGGATTTCACATTTATTCTAATGAAATTATTCTAAATTCTATGTATATGTTTAAAACATGTGTATATATCTCAATTCATATTTCTTATATTTAGAAACACATGTTTTAAAAGGTTCCCTTTTCAATTCCTCTCGATAATGCAAGCCCTATTAAAGGGAACTTATGTATTTATTAAACATTTTAATGTACACTATAAAATATTTTAATGCACCAATTTTTTTTATAAAATCACTCATTTTATCCTGAAAATATATCTTATTTCATTTATGGTTTTACTCAAACAATTATTCATTTATCCTCTTTGAAGACTCTTTAATACTTCACTAAAGTTTCTCATTTCTAAATTTTCCTAAACACTCTTCTTAATGTATTCACTTCATTATTAATGATATATTCTTATTTTTTTCTTTTATGAATATCCAAGAATGATTTAAATCCCTTATTCTTGGATAACATTGTTATATTCTCTTTGGTTATGCCTTATGACATGATTCTGATGCCCATTTCTTTATATGGGAAAACCTTATGTTTATTCATTATGTTTGACTCTTTATGTGGAACACATATTCATGAACACGTTAAGATGGGTGTGCCTTGATAGTGCTCCAATGTATTGGGTAATGTTTAGTCTCATGATACATCATATATGGGATTGGTGAGTAAACCTAATCCCTTATAGGACTTTGTCCACCATGTGATATAGTCTTGGCAGTTGAACTTGACTGATGTTTATACTATGTTATATATTTTTTCTACATTACATTATTTCCATGATCATATTATTCCATGTTTTATATGTTATGCTTCTTCATTTTTATTCCTAATCCATTCCTTTTATGTTATCATGTTATCCCTTCTAACTCATGTGATATTTTTTATTCCCATGTTTATTCCCTTACTGTGATTTTTACCTCATCCCTTTTTTCTATGAATTCCCTAGGTTATCCTATGAAGTTTTAGGATCTCAAATAGATTTAGGATATCATTATAAATATTAATAAAAGAGGTTTTATTTTAGTTTCATGTTTTCTAATTATGTACCTAATATTCCAAAGGAACTAGACTTTTTGATCCTTGGTTTGTATTTCATGGATAATAATGCTTAATATCATATAATAATATGCATAAGAGGATATGGTTTCTATAAGAATATATAATTAACAATAAATTAACATGAAATATCATAATTACATACATAATATCTCAACTATAAATTATTAAGGGAACCAAGCAAGCCTAGATCTCAACCTGTACCAATTAACCCATCATCACACCCCTACACCCCTTGCAGCCACATAATCATATCCACACACCCCATGTAGCCCATCTTCATATCTACAAACCTTGTTCAGAATCATAATCACATAATTTCACCCCGTGCAGTGAGATAATTACATCTCTACACCATGTTTATCCACATTATCACATCACCACACCCCGTGTAGCCACATTATCATATCCTAGTACCCCGTGAAACCACATCATTGATTCTATTGAATCATGATAAACCTCATTCCATTATATCCCAAAACATGACATAAAATTCAAGTTTCCAAAACTATTGAATATGTGAATATGCTAACCTTTAACCATTACATCCCATAATTGATGCATGTGTTGTATCTATGAGCCATCACAACCCATAATATTAACAAAAAAACAACATACAAATAGATAGATAATAAATAATCATACATGAAACTAACCATATATAGGAAACACATAATATTAATCTAATAAGAAAACATTCATACATATAAAGTAAATAACCACATATAATTAAATAAAAGTGTTTAAACGATACAAAATAATAGGAACTAATAATGAAACATTAAGTAAACTAGTCACACCAATATATTTTTAACTAATTATCCGAAGTAATTCTTTAATAATTTTTGTTTCATTACAAAAAATTTCATATTAGTTATTATATTTCATTATTAATCTCATGCATTTATTCTTTTAACCATCCATTTAATTAAAATATACTTCTAAGAAACATCCTTATCTTAAAAATACCCATGAAAAAGTTAATATTATCATTACTCAACTCTAATAATGGACTACATAAATTTATTGTTAAATTAGTATTATTACTTATTTATATTCTCTTTTGAATTACCTTATGTTACTTAAACTAAAATTAGAGTTTAATATTCCATTTCACTCTATGTCTAACTTTCTGATTATATTTATTATTTCATCATTTCCTACCCAACATAATGCATTAGAACATTTATAGTTAATTAAATATAAGAATATTAATATACACAGTATCATGTATTCACATAAATACATATTCTAATATATTATAAACATCACCATGTAATAATAACTATAATCAATCATCATTCAATGCCACACCATGTATATAAAATATAAATAAATAAATATGATCAATTTCTAATATGTGGAACATGGAAAAATATTAATAGTTGGTTACTAGAAATCTTATTAATTTTACTATTTTTTAATACCATACTGGTTTAATTTTTTATTTCATTCTTAATCTCCCATTCAATCACATAATTCCAATAATAGAATCCTTAATAAAATGTGGTTTCAAATACACATAAGCTAACAAAATTAATTTATTATGTTAGCATACATATATCAATATATAATTAATAAATATAAATATAAAAATGAAGTCATATTCACCTTTCATTTCCTATTTATTTCACATATTTCACCTTTCCATTCCCATTCCAAAAAATGATTCTCTATTTACAATGGGAAGCCATAGAACAATAGCAGGCTTACATCACAACTTATAATACTAGAGAATCAAAACACTTATCTGACATAAAAACAATACATATGAATATTAAACCCAATATAAGTAGAATTTAAAGGAACATGAAATAACCCCTTCTCCTAGACTAAAAAAGGACCCAATAGAATACAAATTTAATGAAACACATAAATTAAATTGAAACCCATCCACTCGAAAGAAATCATCACCATAGAGCCTAAGGAGAGAGAGTTAAACTTACCTTACTCTATAAGTTTAAGAAAATTTAAATTATCATTTTTCATTAGAGTGGTACATGGAATATTGTCTTATGGAATATAATGGTGTGTTTTAATGGATCAAACAAGGAGGTTTCCATACCCTCATTCTGAAGGGCTATCAAGAAAAGTGAATCATGATGATTCTGGTCATTTTTCACTAGGGGTTGATAATCATAGTATTTAAGGTTTCATAAAGAGATATAAGAAGTGTCCCTAGAATATAAATCATGTTATATTTTAAAAGATAAAGAATGATAAAAATACCCTTCCTAGTGCAATGTAGTATGATGGTATAGGAAGATTGTTGGAGATGTTCAAACTGATAATAATTTATAAGGAAATGTCTAGGTAGAGGCCTAGAATGCTTGGGAGTACTCGGTATGCCCCTCTAGTCATTAAACATTCAATGGAATGCAATATTAAAATAATAGGATAGTGAGAAATGAAGAGTATGTATATATTAAAAATATACACGCACAAAGAGGTCTCACAACCACTCAACATCACCATTAAAAACCACATCTCCCACCTTCTTTGATACAAATAAGGGAAGAGAAAATAATTCACATTAAAAATAATATATTAATTCATTCATTTCAATCCAACAAAAATGTGTATTTATATACATACACACCATACACACAGATATATGTATATATATATCAACATCACAACATTTAATAAACAAGACATCCATTATTTCATGTGATTAATTTTTTTAAAACTTATCATTATTTTACAAAATTTTTATATATTTATTCTTTATTTCTTTAATCCAAAATACACATTCTCGCCATAAAATTGAGTTGTAGTGAGTAAGTGGAAGATAAATAGTGAAATATACACATGGAGTCACCTTTATACAATAATGAGTTATGTGTAAGGGTAACATGGTTTTACCCTAATGTAGAAGATAAATATAACACGAGGGTACTTAAATTCTAACCTTATACAAAAAGAATACAAGGGTCTACATAAGGGTACTTTCTAACTTTCCCTTGCACAACACCTAAAATCTATACCTCGTAAAAGTTTATTTCATATTGCCTTTATATAGTTGAAAAAATGTCTCATGTAAGGATCATTCATAATTAGGTTTATATAGCACTGGAATTATATAAAGTAGCCAGGTATACATTATGCATCTTAATCAACTTACTTTTACATGAAAGAATAAAATCTGAGCTAACCCTTATGTGACATAGTCTACCCTTATGTGAGTTATATAAATCAACACTTTATGTATGAAAGGGGGGTATGTAATACCACTATATGAGATAGGGAGATAATAACTTTACACATACTAAAAATTCCCAAATTACCATTATTTAGAAATAGAAATATAAATATGACATCTACATATCCAATTAAATCGAGACTTTACCCTTATACAACTATATAAAATACCATTCTATAGTGTATGTGTAATTCCTTGAGATTTTAAAAGAGTAAAATCATATTTGATAATGTATATTAAATAAAACACCAAGATTATAAGAGAATTTGATACCATAAGATTTTATGATATATTTCTCTTTAAATAAATCCAATCTCTTCAATAATTTTCAATGCACACAACACAAATTTTGAAAAAAATGTTCCACTCTATTAAAATATTATTATTTAAACATGAACATTATAACCTAGTAGTTAAGATGGAGGGTATGAACAGTAATATCTAAATTACGAAAATTATATGGTATAAACATTTATAAAATAAATTCAATGGTCATATATTAATCAGAAAGAAAATAAGAGCAATTTGAAAAGAAAGAAATGTTTTCTGAAAAACTCTATTTTTTTTTCTGAAAGGTGGATTTGTCCCGCTTTTTGAACATAATTTAAAATTAAGTTATAATTTTATTTGAAAATTTATTTGAAAAAATAAACTTCATTTTTTAAATCTTCATTTCAAAATTATCTTTCGGTGAATATTTGAGAATCTTTTTGAAAATATTTTTTTTGATTAATAGTGAAAAATAATGTTTTTTACTGAAAATCGTATCTTAATTTAAACTATTTAAATTGTTAAATTATATTTTAAATTGGTTTTAAAGTAAAATTATTTCAACTATATTACATTTTAAATAGTTTATCCCATTAAAATAAATTTTATATTGTTATTTTATGTTAAAACATTATATACTTATGGGAATTTTCTCTTTTGAAAACCGCTCTTTCATCGTGTCTGTGATTTAATTTTAAATTTAATTCTTCCACTTCTATGAATTTGATTTGTAAAAATGGATTAAATATTTATAATTATAATAATTTAATTTATATAATAAGGTTAACTTAATTTTTGACCATAATGAATAGTGAAAATAGTAAAAATTAATTACCCCGGTTAAGTTAAAAATGGGTTTACTGGGGGGGGGGGTTTAAACTAAGAAGATAAGGGTTAATAATGGCATAAAATTGTGCAAAAAACAATTTTATATAAATATTTAGACTCTATAATATCTAATTTTCTATAATGGACCATTTTTAAGTCTTTTTGAATGAGAAAAACATGGGCATCACTTTATCTTTTAAAAAAATCCATGTGTATCCTCTTGCCCACTAATAAAATCCCATCCCCTCACCACCCCTCTTCACACTCCAAATTAGTTAAGAAAATAAATTCACAAATACCTTACTTAATTACATACCCATATCCTAGAGTCCTCATTTTTATTAGGAATACCTCCTATAAAAGATTTATGTATAATCTTAATGAGGCTCTTTGAAGAATAGGTAAAATTATTAAACATCCGTATTTGTTTTATTTCTTCTTCCACCTCCTTAAAAAAAATTTAAACTACGAAAATATAATAAAAAGAGTACATATTGTATAATTATGTTTGATTTTGTTAATTTAATTACTCATATCAATCTCAACTTCTATTAAATGGGAAATGAAACTGTCAATCATGTTTAGAACAGACCACCCCCTCAAGAATCGATGTAAATAATTTTCCATCACCAACTTTAAAGGATGGATATAATGATTGATTTAATATATTTATATTAAAATTAGGATATTATTTTAATTCTAGAATTATTATATCACATATAAATTCTTACTTTCCATTATGTGGGGTTACAATAACGTCGCTCGTGTGTACGACAGACTACCGCCTCATAAAGAGATGTTATTCATTTTTCGCTTATTCATTACATGAATGGTATCAAGGTTAGAGTTAATCAATATATGTGATATTTATGGTCCAAAAATACTTATTTAAATATAATATATCTTATAAATTCTCACCTTAAAATCCACTGTAAAAAATAACGTCGCTCGTACATACGTGTGGACTACCACCTTCACATAGGGATGTTAAATGTTTTCATTTTATTTTTTACAGGGATATTAATAAGGATTTATTTGATTAATTTAAACTCTATATATTAAATAATAATAATTATATAAATATTAATTAATATCTATTTTTATTTTCCTTCCATCCGTCAGGAAAATGGAAATAATGTTCATGCGTACATACGACCCACCATCTCCATGAATGATGTAATCCATTTTCTATCTCCAACTTCAATAAATTACTATAAATAAATATATAATGAATATATATTATATATATATCATGTTAAAAATTCATTATATGATATAACCATTATCAAATTAAAAGGACCAAAATCGCGGAACTAAAACATACACGGAAAAAGAAGCAATTATCACCCAAAATAGTGATTTTAACAAAAATTTATTAATTAACGAGTGATAAAAGACTATAATTAAATAATATATTTAACTATATATATGATTATTATTTTTAATATATTTATAACAAACCAATATTTATTATACATGAGGTTCAAACACATATGAAGGAAGTTGAGCCTGAGGTAAGGGTTTCTCGTCTCACTTTTACTTCTGTGAGGAATAAGACATATTCAACACTTATTAATTTATTAGGTGTATATAATACACATTTTTATATTTAATAACCTTTTTATATTTCCATTTATGGTATTTAAATTTTTATTTTAATTTATTTCTTTCATTGGGATAATGATTCAAAATTAACTAAAGTAGTAAGGGTTTATTCCACAATCTCATCATTATTTAGGATTATTTTTGTTTAAGTCTCCCTTGGGGGAATTATTTATTATTTATATATTGAAATCATTATATTATATTATAATTTGGTTATTCATTAATTTTTTTAAGGAATAATACCATTTTTTCACTCTTTGTTAGAGAAAATATTTTTATGAAGTTCAGACTTTATTTTTCTGTTTGGTTGAAAATCCTTTTTCATCAAAATCCATGTTTTCTAAAAATATTTTTGATAATATTTTTAACCATTTAAAATTTATTTATTGAATATATTTTTACCTATTTTGACTTTAGATAACATTTTTTTAAAGAAATATTCATGTCCTTTTCAAAATATGTTCTATTTGGATTTTATTAAAAATATTAAAGGAATATTTGTTTTAATGTGTATGAAATGAAAAGACTCAATGTTTTAAAAATTATTTTACAAGTATTCAAATTTTATTTTTAGATAAAATTATTTTCAATTTTTTTGTGAATTTGTTTTAAAAGGGTATTTTAAAATTTCAAAGGTTATTTTCCTCAAGAATGATTTTAATGAAAATTTTATGGTATTTATATTCATCGAAGACAGTAACCCTATATTTACTTATAGTCCAATAGGGTTATGTTATATTGATATGATAACTATTCTTTATTTGGATGTTTTATGATTATATTTTTTTGTAGTAAGTATTAGTATTTACCATGTCAATTTATCAATAATAATATTTATGTTGATTATATTTCACCCCTTTTGTAATATCCCACCCATCCTCACTGGTTTGAGTCAAGGAGGAATTAATACTTGGCATTATAAGAAATCCCGTAGATGTCGAAGGCTGGAAATAAATTCCAAGGGCTTTAATACCATTGGTGGTTGATTTTCCCTTTGAACATAAAACAACCACAATCAAAATAACCATAACCAAAAATAACTACATGATGCATGATAATCAGGTAACACAACTAAATTCATAAAAAATACAACCAAACTATATCAGAGTACCAATAGGAAACCAAGATCAACATAAACTACAAAATGGAAGATAAAAGAAATAATTATCAAAGACTCCAAAGACACCAACTTTGAAACTACCAACAAGCTCCAAGATCCAACTCCAAAATCCATGTCCAAGTATAAAAAAGCACCACTAAATAAATATGATACTTTTCCTTTACCTATGTCCTGGTAAATGATATCTAAAAATACACCAATGTTCCTAAGTATAGGGTGAGTAATGAAACTTAGTAAGAATTTCCCAAATTAATTCCCTACTCACACCACTAGGATAGAATATGTTAGAACATTTATATAAAAAAGTTTATATAAAATACTTTATAACATTTCAATAGTTTGTATCAAAACCAAGAAGTTAACACCAAAATCATTTTCCAACCAAAATATTTTTTCAAGGAAAGCAACCAAACAAGTCCTTCAACCATTTATCAACAAGAATTTGGAATATCCCATTCCATTTTACACAACCACACACACACACACACTCAAACAAAAAATATTTGTGTTTACAATTGATGGTGGAAATTCACATCTATACTCTATCCCTTTGATGGTGGTACTTCACAACCAATATCTATCCTATTCATCTCAGACTTAAACATTTAATCTGAAAACCATGGAAACAAAAATATTTCCAAATCATTTCAATAAAATGATCCCTTTTATTCATAACACTTTTCTATGCATCAAAACCAAAAATATATGTTAAAATTTTCATTCTAAAATCATGTTACCACTTTCACTTTCCACCAAAACACCCAATTTTAAAAATTACATAAACTATCACTAAAGAGGGTTTCTATCTAGAATTGCACAAAAATTTCAAAAACTATTTCAAGGAAAAAAATAAATTTGAAATCAATCCTTTAAGATTTAAAAAATTGGAGGTGAAAATGAAGAATCCTACCTTAGAAACTGTGTCCAAAATGAAGAACAATATGAATTATTCATTAAAACTGGGTTGAATCTCTAAAAACTTACCTTATATATCATTCCTTACCCCTAAAACATCCAAAAATCAACATTATTGGGACCCACTATCATAGATATATTCTCAATGGACTAGATCTATGAATCCAAGTGAGTGAAGTAGATTAGATCTAAAAAAACCACCGAGAACAGAAACTTACCAATCAATCCACCCCTCAACCCACCAATATTTGACAAGGATCATGCTTTGATTGAAGGGGAGAGTCTCCACAACCTTTGGGAGGATAGAAAACAAATTTAGGGTCAAAATAAGTGAAAAAGTGGTTTAGGGTCTAAAATAAGTTAGATACATAGTTTTTTATTTAAATTTTGGACATGCATGGTTAGCTCACACAGTTAGGAAAACCATGCACTAACCATACACATGCCTCTACCATAAAAAGAACCATGCATAGTTAGAAAAACTATGCGCCAACTGTACAAAATACCTCTATCCCAAAATCACGGTTTCTCCTAAGTGTCCTCATAGTTTGGCCAAACTGTACAACTTCTCATAGCCCACTTCCAGACCTTTGATGTTTTTTAGGAGTTTCACAGTTTTTACTGACCAGTCTCAAACCATGAACCTCTATAAAATCCACAAAAACAATCCAAAAGTCCTCCAAACCCTCAAAAACTTCACCCAAACACTTTACAAGTAACACACCAATACTAAATATTTTAATTTTTGAATAAATTAAATTTTGTTTCTAGATTTATTTATATGAAACACCATGTTAAGCTTACACTACACACAACAATGAGTTATCTTTCATTATATGCAAGACCGAGTTTTACCGAACAATAATATTTTATTAAAATATTATTATTTAATATAATAAGATACAAACTAGCTATTAAGTTGGAAGTTATGAATATTATTAAATAAATAATGAAAATATATGGTTGAATTCATTGGTTACAAATTAATTAGAAATGAATATAAGAACCAATTGAATATAATGAGAATGTTTTTATAAAAACTATTTTTATGATCTCAAAGGAATTTTATCTTAATAAAATTAATTAATTAATATTAGTGAATGACATTAATGATATATATATATATATTATATTCAATAAAATATTTTTTACATTCATAGAATATATTTTATTGGCATAAGATAGGAACAAGCCCAATATTACACATACAAACCTATATTTTAATAAAGGTAGTTTTACTGCCTTTTGATGGTGAGCCTATTTTAAATAAAATTTTGAAAATTAAATATATTATATTTGAAAAAATAAAAATCTTATTTTAAATAGGAATATAAAATTTTACTTTGGTTGAATTTGTGGTATTTTTTTGATAAGTTTCATGCTTTGATGAATAGTGATAAAATATTTCATTTTAATTGAAAATAATTTTTTCGTCTAAATAATTTATAGTGATAAATTGTATTTGAAATTAGTTTTAAAGTATAATTATAGATTTTTTTTATCAATTAATCTAATTTAGTTCATTGGAATAAATTTCACATTGAAATTGGATATAAAATCATTTCAATATTTTAAACCTTTTCACTTTAAAACCCGTTTACTCATTCTGTCAACAAGATTAATTTTAAATTAATTACTGAAATTTATTTGTTTTTAATTTTGAAAAATTGATTCCATATTTGGAATTAGTGGGTCCAAATTATTTAAATAGTTTTCTTTTATTTTTGGGTATATGAATAGTAAATTTAGTAATATTTTAATTACCACGGTTATGGGTAAATCAAGTAATTAAGGGTAAAAATAATATTATAATTATCTTTAAAATTACCATAACACTTATTATAATTTTATTAGATGAGTGATTTTTGATGAAAATAATCCTTGGTCTGATTTATTGGCCTCTTGGATCAACTTGTGTTACTTTAAGGCTTTTATATTATTTTATTATAAGGGAAGTCCAATATGTCACACTATCATTTTATTAAGTATTACATTTTATATATATAGTTATTTAGAGGATATCATGACTATAAATAATAATTTGAAATCTAAAATGTTTATCTTCATTATGGAAATTTATTTATAATTTTTAGGAAATAAATAACAAAATTAAATGGTGACACAATAATGATGCAATAATTACATAATTAATGGAAGAGTCAAATAAATTATATTAAAAATATTAAAATAAATAATATTTGAGAGAGTTAAATTCATACACTAATTTTATTGATGACTTCTACATGTTATTAATGTTTTATATGTCTTTTTTTGATTTTATCTTGTTGTTATGATATTTTTAAAAAGTTAAGTAATGAATAGTGTCAAAATTGATACTAATGATATTTTAAAATAAATATTATTTTATTAAATAATATAAAATTTATAAAAATCTCAATTTCAGACAATTAAAGAGTATAAGTCTCTAAATATCATCAATTACTCATTTAGTGGCCTTTTAGAATTTTATAGTAACTATATTTACCTTTAAAGAGTAATAATCCATGTTCTCACATTAAGTGTTAAAGGGTTTTACTAAGGGTTAAAGGCAAAAGATAAGGGTAATAATGTGATCTAAACTTGTCTAAAAATTATTGGTTTAGAGTATTTAGAACTATAACTATATTTTCTTGGAAATAAGTCACTTTGGATCTATTTAAATAGAAAATAAATTTATATTAATTTAATACTTTTAGAGTTTCCAAAAGTACCCCTCACCTCAATTATAAAAGGGAACCTTGTCCCTCACTTCCTGACACCACTTTGATCTTTCTAGATCATCCAAAAACTACCCAAATAAGCTCCCAAATTCCCTATAATCATCTTAGAATCCTTTGTTTGGGCAGAAATCCATCCAAGAAATCCATTTGGTGAAAACAAAAAAGAGTTATCCAATGAAGAGGGGGTTGAAAGACTTTCACCCAAATAAAAAACAAGGTAAGGATTGATTTCGCAATCTCATTATCATTCAGGATTGTTTATACACAATTATCTATTGAGTAATATTTATAATCCATGTCAATGTTTCTTAAAAATATTTTCCAAAATATTTTTATTATTATTCTACCAATGCTTTAAGTCTTTTACCCATGTTCGAATTTTTATAAAATGGTTTAAAATGAATATTTTTGTCATTTTTCAAAAGAGGTACTTTATGAATTTTTTGAAAAAAATACAGAAATAATATTTATTTTTAACTTATATGGAATGGGAATATTTTATCACCTTCATGATGACTTGATCTCTTGAACATTAATATACAAGTTTACAAGGTTATTTTTAAATAAAATGTTTTATTTTATAAATTCCTTACTTTTAAATAAATGATTTCAAAGTAAAAGATTATTTTTCTCAAGATATTTATAATTTTTTTATTAGAGTATTTTAATCTATGTCAACATAATTTTTTGAATCTTATGTTTTATTGAGGTTATCTATTATGATAAAATCTACCTTATTTATTAAAGGGTTTATGATCAATTTGATTGTGGATGTGCTATTTTGATACCGTTCATGGTTTATGGTTAATGTATTCACATTTTATATGCTAGTTTTTTAATACAAATGTTAATGTCATTTATGTTTTCATATGAGGAACGTATTGGACTTAGTATGTGATAGGAGAGGCCCTCTATAGCCCCCCCGATGCATCGATAGGTCTCATGAGATGAAATCAGCTTGCAAAAAACCCTTCACATTAGTTTCCAAGAAGTTTTAAATTTTCAAGAGGATAGATCTTGACACAAATTAGACGGGTTTCTACCCACTTACCTAAAATTTCATGAGGATAAATCTTGAATGTAACTATCTTTATGATAGATATTGATAGTGTAGATATCCAAAATTATGCATTCCATCATTATTATTATTCCATGTTATTATTTGATTAGTTAGAATATCCATGGTTAAGTTTCATAGATCATGTGATTATTTAAATGGAATTTTTATAAGTTACTTACCTTGAACTATTGTTCAAGCCATAGTTACTCATAGATTTCATTGTAAACTTACCCTTACTGATCATTTGAGATCAACTCTTTCATATCTTTCATTTTCCCCAAGATTCTGAAAAGTATGTTATGATTGATATTCAAGGTTAAGATATGAGAATAATTACATTCTCAAAGGATTTTATATTTTATATTTTATGTTTTAAATTGTAATGTAAGGTTCATTTTTTAAATTTGGATTCCAATACTTCTAAAATTTTTAGTCCTTTGGGATTGGAGTACTGTATCTATGCCAATATAATAAATTAAGAAACAGAATATTGTCTATTGGGGTCGGGGTCATTACAGTTAGTTTCAAAAGAAGTTTAGTGGAACCCTGGAAATTGGATTTCAAAAACAATGATAAGGGATAATAACCCTAAGATAGAATTTGAGGATAATAATAAAAGAACATCCTATAATTTTAGTAGGGTAGAATTATATGGTTCTTCCTAGAAATACATCCCTGTCAAGATACTACAAGTGGATGTGATCCTGACACATATATATCTAGGGGTAACAACTCTAACAAGGTGCATCAGTCCCAACTCTATGTAACCTGGTACATGACAACAGTCCTTACTGCACACCTGGTTTTTCACTCCTAGGGGATATACTTAGGATAGTTTACATTTTATTTAAAACCATTAATAAGGATTTAAAAGTAAAGATATCCCCAAAGAAACCATGTCTATGATTATGAGATTATCTATGCATAAATTTCTTGATTTCTATTTAGTGTTTCACTAGTTTTGGGATTATGCATTATTTTATGATTTAATCCAGTATATTCCATTGTTCATAAATTGAACATAGCAGAAGGAATGTGAACTCAACCAATGCACATGATCAAAAGAGTAAGAAGGATTATATCTTTTATGGTATTAATCCAACATTTCTAAGGGAAATAGTCTCCAAATTATTCTAATCATATGATAAAACAGTATCATGTGCTAATGAGATAGGTAAAGAATTCTACAAGTCCTATGGATTTCAAGGGAAGAAAGGGAATACAAGGATGAAAGAGAAAAAGATAGATAAAGGGAATAAGGGAAATACGTACTTTCCAAAATGTGATAATTGTGGAAAGAAACACCCTCATACTTTCTTAAAAGGAATGAGAGTTTTCTACAATTATGGAAAGAAAGACCACGATGCTTGTTATTTCAAGAGTAAGAAAAACATTTCTAATGTACAATGCTTCAACTGTAAGGAGATATGATACTATTAAAATAAATGTCTCCTACATCAAAGGTATATAACCTAAAAGAGGCTAATAAATTAGGGTAAAGATTATGCTACCACCACAGATGAAGAGGAATGATTAATGTACTTATGTTTGGATTTAATAATTATATAATTTGATTATTTTATAATGATGTACTAGTTATAAGAATTATAGAATGTATAAGGATTTTTCCATAGTAGTTTTTCATCAAGTATTTAAATTGTTGTGTTGATTGGTACCGATAACCAAGAAACGTCATTCAATAGAAAGTTAAACTTTTTGGAAAAAACATGGTTGAGGGAAAGATAAGCCTTAATATTTTTCTGATGATGAGGTAATAAAATTTGGAAAAAGAGATTATTAATATAGATACAATAAATTGGGTACTACTAACTACCTTTTAAATTATTCTCAAGTGTTGGATAATAATCTTTTGGAAAGTTTAACCATTTATGAAATAGTTTATCTTTAGACTGGGTTTTAGAGGAAAATGTATTACTTCACTATATGATACATTTTGTTCTAATATATTAAGTAGAAATAATTCAAGGCTTAATCAAAGGAAATGTTATTTTTATAGAAACATATATTTATGTATATTCATATAGAGTGAAATAATTTCTTAGCTTAAATAAGAAGGCCTTGAAAAAAAATGTTTTCCTATTATCATCATTTTTTATGATATCAATGAAATTTATTCACACCCCTGGTTTATGATTTTGTGGTCAAAAACCCTCTCATGAACATGTTGTCTATCACTCTCCATCAGAACTTGATGGTTGTATTTTTATTCCATATCTAGGATTTAACTAATGTTTTCCTATTAGAGAGACTAGTTTTATGGTGACCTTCACATTTCCTTTTCCCTCTTATTAATATGAGGTTTTATTAATCCTATTTGCAATGTGGGTCTCCCATAAAGTAATTTTCAAGTATCAACCTTTGATTTTTGAAGTGAAATTTCAAATTGTGAGGATGTAATTTATTGAAGGAGGGGAGAATATAACATTCCAAGACTTTACAATATTTTAATTTTTTAATAAATTTAATTTTTTTTCTAACTTGATTTATACACAACACCATGTTAACTTTATGCTACACAAAACAATGAGTTTTCTTGCGTTACACGTAATGACGAGTTTTATTAAACAAAAATATATTATTAAAATATTATAATTTAATATAATAATATATAACCTATCCATTAAGTTAGAGGTTATGAATATTATTAACCAGATTATTAAAATATGTGGTTGAATTCATTGGTTACAAATTAATTAGAAATGAATATAAAAACCCATTGAATATAATGAGAATTCTTTTATAAAAACTATTTTTATGCTCTCAAAGGAATTTTTTCCTAATAAATTAAATTAATTACTATTGGTGAATGGTGTTAATGAAAAATATATTTTATATATTCAATCAAATAATTTTTACATTCATATAATATGTTTTATAGGCATAATATAGGAACAAAAACAATATTACATATAAAACTTATATTTTTATAAAGGCAGTTTTACAACCTTTTGATGATGAACCTATTTTAAATCCATTTTTTGAAAATTTAATATATTATATTTGAAAAAAATAAACTTCTTATTTTAATTAGGAATATATAATTTTACTTTGTTTTAATTTTTGGTATTTTTCGAATAAGTTTCATGTTTTGATGAATAGTTGTAAAATATTGCATTTTAATTAAAAACTTTTTTTCATCTAAATATTTTATAGTATTAAATTATATATATAGTTGGGTTTGAAGTATAATTATATCACGTTTTTATTAATTAATCCGATTTATGTCATTTTAATCAATTTCACATTGAAATTGGATATAAAAACATTTCAATATTTTGAATGTTTTTACTCTAAAAACATGTTTACTCATTCCGTCAACATGATTAATTTTAAATAAATTACTGAAATTTATTTGTTTTTAATTTAAAAAAATGGGTTACATATTTTGAATCAGTGGGTCAAAAATTATGTAATTATTTTTATTTTATTTTTGGGTATATGAATAGTAAATTTAGTAATATTTTAATTACCATAGTTAAGGGTAAATTGAGTAATTAAGGGTAAAAATAATGTTATAATTATTCTAAAATTACCCTAACACTTGTATTAATTTTATTTGATGAGTTATTTTCTACTAAAATCATCCTTGGGATGATTTTATGGCCTCTTGGAGCCACTTGGATGAATTTAAGGTTTTTATAGTATTTTATTCTAAGCTCGAATGGACCAAAGGCCTTCATTTTTATTGATTTTTTGATAACCCCCCTTTCAAGGGATGAGGGGGAACCCATACAAGGCCCGTAGGCTCAGAGATTACTTGTACCAAAAGCTTAGAAGATTACATTACCCGAATGTCTTAGGGAATTCAACAAGACTATCTATAAGGAACTGCCCCTCCCTAGCATCTACATCATGATAGTAGCTCTCCACCTTCGCCTAGCCGTCTGGCTAGGCTTCCCGTGCCAGCACAGGCTGGTTCCGATGGCATAGTCATACACTCACATTCTAAAAAATCCATTTGGATCTGCTCTGGTGAGTGCACATCCTCTGAATCCTCTTCTAAGGCTGCTCCTTTTTTGTAGTCTATCTGGGGCAACTAAATGTGGCCCGAAGGCCTTGAGGTGGCCTGAAGGTCTTAAAGGTGGCCCGAAATCCCTACGGACCCGAAGGCTTGGGTGGCCCAAAAGCCTTAAGGACTCCATGCTAAAACTGGTAGCCCAACATGAATAGTTCCAGCTACTATAGTACCAAATAGTACCTTCTATAGTAACTGCTACAGTACCGCACAATGCACATTTCTGCTACAGTCCCTATACAGTGTACAGTCTGCTACAATACCCACAAAGTGTGTAGTTCTACAACAGTACTGCACATTATACAATCCCGCTACAATACTACTACAATACCCCTGGAAATTTTCCTCTACCTAGTTTTGAACCTGGGTCTTCTGGATGCACTTAAGGATACCTCACCAACTGGGCTAAGGCTCATGTTCTATTCTAAGGGAAGTCCAATATGTTACACACTTGTTTTAGTAAGTATTAATTTTTTATATATGTTTATTTAGAGGTTATATATGACTATAAATAATCATTTGAAATATTAATTTTTTTATATTAATTATGTAAATTTATTTATAATTTTTAGGAAATAAATAATTAAATTAAATGGTGACACATTGATGATGGAGTAATTGCTTAATTAATAGAAGAATAAAATAAATTATATTAAATATATTAAAATAAATAAAATTTGAGATAGTTAATATAATCCACAAATTTTATTGATAACTTTGACATGTTAGTAATGTTTTATAAGCCTTGGTGAGATTTTATCTTGTTGTTATGATATTTTAAAAAATTAAAGTAATGAATAGTTTCAAAATTGACACTAATGAAATTTTAAAATAAATAGTATTTTATTAAATGATATAAAATTGATAAAAATATCAATTTCAGAAATATAATTGAGATAACTCTCAAAATATCATAAATGACTCATTTAGTGGTTGTTTGGAATTTTATAGTAACTATATTGACCTTTAAAGTGTAAAAATCCAAGTTGTCATGATAGGAGTAAAAGGGTTTAATTAAGGGTTAAAGCCAAAAGATAAGGGTAATAATTTGTCCTAAACTTGTCTAAAAATTATTGGTTGAGAGGATTTAGATACATGATCATATTTTATTCTATATAAATCAAATTTCATCCATTTTAAATATAACATAAATTTATATTAATTTAATAGTTTGAGAGTTTCTAAAATCACCCCTCACCTCAATTATAAAAGGGAACCTCCTACCCCACATCCTCACACCACTTTGAGCCTTCTAGCTCAACCAAACCCTAAAAAAATGAGCTCCCTACTTCTCTATATTCATCATAGAATCCTCCCTTCAGGAAAAAATCTATCCAAGTAATACCTTTGGTGCAAATAAAAAGAAGTTACCCAAAGAAGAGTAGGTTAAAGAATGTTCACCCAAAAGGAAACGTAAGGTATGGATTAATTTCACAGTCTCACTATTATTTGATATTGTTTATACGTAAGAATATATAGGGTAATATTTATCATCTATGTATATGTTTCATTAAAATATTTTCAAAAATATTTTTACTATCATTTTACTAATGTTTAATGTATTTTACCCATCTTCGACTTTATATAAAATGGTTTGAAAGGAATCTTTTTTTCATTTCCCAAATGAGGTACTTTATAATTTTTTTGAGAAAAATAAAAAAGATTTTTTATTTTTAAATTACATGTAATGAGTGGATTTTACTACCATCATGATGACTTGATGTTTTTAAGCTTCCTTTATAATTTTACAAAGTACTTTTTAAATAAAATGTTTTCTTTCATAAATGCATGACTTTTATAAAATTGATTTCAAAGTAAATGGGGATTTTTCTAAAGATATTTCTAATGAATTTATTATAGTATTTCCATATATCTCAACGTAATTTATTGAATCTGATGTTTTATTGAGGTTGATCTCTTATGATATAATCTACCTTATTTATTGAAGGGGTTTTGACTAGTTTGACTGTGGATGTGATATTTTGATACCATTCATGATTTATGGTTAAAGTATTCACATTTAATATTATATTTTTTAAATATGAATGTTTATTTCATTTATTTTTTCATATGAGGAATGAATTATACTTATTAAGTGATGGAAGGGTCCCT
Source organism: Viscum album (assembly GCA_963277665.1). Taxonomy (NCBI): domain Eukaryota; kingdom Viridiplantae; phylum Streptophyta; class Magnoliopsida; order Santalales; family Viscaceae; genus Viscum; species Viscum album. The sequence goes on from OY728121.1 coordinate 205,158,949, forward strand.
CTATATACCCTCGATGCATTAGTGGGTCTCATGATACAAAATTAGTTGGTGAAAAAATCTTTGCGTTTGTTTCCAAGTAGTTTTAAATTGTTAGGAGGATAGATCTTGACATAAATCAAACTAGTTTCTACCCACATAATTAAACTATCATGAGGATATATCTTTATAGTATTTATCTTGAGGATATATCTTGATATAGTAGATGTCCAACATTATGCATTCCATCATCATTATTATTTCAAGTGATTATTTGATTAGTTAGAATATCCATGGTTAAGTTTCCTAGATCACGTGATTATTTAAATGGAATTTTTATTAGTTACTTAACTTTCCATATTTTTATTCCATATTTACTCATATCTTCCATTTTATGTATACCCTTATTGATCATTTGAGCTCATGCCTTTCACATGTTTCATTTTTCCAAGGATTTTGAGAAGTATGTTATGACTGATATGAAGGCTTATTCTAGGAGAATAATCACATTCTCAAAGGATTTTCTGTGTTGTATTTTATGTTTTAAGTTGTAATGTAAGGTTCATTTATGTAATCTGGATTCCAAGATTTCTAAACTGATCGGTCCTTTGGGATTAGAGTATTGTATATATGCCAATGTAATAAAGTAAGGCACTAAATCCGGGATACTAGGGTCGGGGTCATTACATTACATACATAAAATAAATAAATAAAGGGTTAATTACTTGAAACTAGAGGTTCTAAATTCTCCCAAACATTGGCCTTTTTGTCCTCAGAAAGTAGAAAACCACCATTGAACTAAAAGAGTTTGGGCTATTTCCTGACCATTTCTTTCTCCAATTCCCATATATCTTCCTGATTTGACAATGTTTCCAAAAAACCCACACTATATTGATGATTTTCCCATGAAATAATTTCTCTTGCCTATCCAAAATCTATACTCTCACATGTACCAATAAAGCATATGACCTTAGGTCAATGTGATCCCATTGAATCACATGGTCTAGATCAAGATGATACTTTTTCAACTAAGATACATGAAATACATTGTACACTACACTGAACCATGGTGTAAAAACCAAACGACATGACACCTCACCAACTAGTTAAAGTATCTAAAAAGGGCCTATGTATCAAGGAGGTAACTTTCCCTAATTTCCAAAATGATGATGCCTAATCCAAAGAGAGATTATCCAGAACGAATGATCACTCACCTCAAATGAAATAAATCATCGATGTTGATCCACATATGATTTCTAATGGCTCTGAATTGTCTCCATTCTCATCCTGATTAAATGAATATTCTCCATTATCTCTTGGACAAGACTTGGCCCAGCTATTGAATTCTCACATTTCTACCCAACAAAGTGTAGAATGACAAGAATGCCCATACAATGCTTCAAAAGGATCCATGTGTATCAAGGATTGATAATTATTATTATAAAATAACTCCACTAATGGTATATGATCCTCCCATGAGCCACCAGAATCCATTACACAAGCTCGAAGCATGTATTCCAATGTGTGTATCATCCTTTCAGATTTTCCATCAGTTTGAGGATGATACATCATACTCATTATCAACTGAGTCATAAGGGATTACTATAAGGATTTCAAAAAATGATATGTAAACCACAGATATCTGTCTGATACTATCATAACTGGTACACCATGCCTCTTTACCACTTCTCATATATAAATTTTGGAAAATTCCTCCACTGCATAAGATTCATGAATAGGGATGAAATGAGATGGATTTGTGAGATGATCCACTATCACCCATATGGCATCGTGTTTCCTAACCATTTTTGGGAGACATGTCACAAAATCCATGTCTATATACTACCATTTCCAAATAGGAATAGGTAAAGAATACAATATATGAAATGGACTATGGTTCTATTCCTCAAGATATTAAAAAGTTAAACATTTTGAAACAAACTCACCAATATTCCTTTTCATGATAACCCACCAAAACCGTGATTTCAAAATCTTATACATATTCTATATTCCTGGATGAACAACCCATATAAAATGATGGTAATAATGAATGAGTTATTTCAGATAGTCCAAAGGTATAACCATTCGATTATAAAACCACAAAAAGAAAATCCCATCCAGCTTCCATCCTTCAATGGTCTCCCCACCATTGAGTTTTGACCTCATCACAATAGATTATGAATCAGATGTCTCTGCCTCTTTAACTATCTCCACCAAATCAGGAACAAAAGAAAATGGAAATAAAATTGCAACATCACCTTGGTCTTCACAATCCTAGTGCATTTATTATATCACCGACATCAACTACCATTTATTTGAAGCTAATTTTTCCAACAGAGCATATGACTTTATGCTTAATGTATCTTCCACCATAATGCTTTTACTCATTCTATACATCAATTCAAAGTAAAAAATTTTGAGATATTCTATCCATCTACTTTGACTCAAGTTCAAATCCCTTTTTGAGAAAATATTTCTCAAGATCTTATGATTTTTAAACATTGTAAATTTCTCATTAAATAGGTAACGACACAAAGTATTCAAATCATAAACTACATTAAATAACAAAAAATAATGTATTGGGTAATTTTTATCATGAAACCAAAAATGTATTGATCCACAAACAAAAACATAATATTATTGTAGGAGAACACATTCCAACCCTGATCCTGAAGCATCACAATAAACCATGTACCCTTGTCCTGAATATGGAAATATCAAGATAAATGTTAATGTAATGCGGACCTTTAGCTCTTGAAAAGACTTCTGAAATTCCTATTTCTATTAGAATGGATCATTTTTCCTTGTAAAATATGTCATCGGTGAATCTAGTCATAAAAAATAGTGGAAAAAATATTGGTAATAACCAGCTAGACCAAGGAAACTACATATCACATAGAAATTCTTTAGCAGTTTACAAGAGATAACAACCTATATCTTTTATGGAGCCATAGAAAAACCTATTTTAGTTATTACATGGGAAATGAAACATACATTTTTTATCCAAAAATATCACTTCAATAATTTGGAATACAGATGATAATCCCTCAAAATTTCCAACACTATCTTTAAGTGTTTCTCATGCTCAGCCCTTAATCCTTGAATACACCAATATGTCATCCAAAAACACTATAAAAAAAGAATCCAGATATCTTAAAAATATCCAATTCATAAATTCTATAAAGACTTCTGGAAAATTTATAAGACCAAAAGGCATAACCACATACTTGTAATGGAAATATCTACTCCTAAAATCATTATTTTTAATATCCTATTCTGGACCCATAATTAGTGATATCCTTGTCAAAATTCAATTCTAGATAACCACTGGGATCCACTAAATTGATCATAAATGCATGGAAGTATATAATGATTATTTATCTTAACTTGGTTAAGATTATTATAATTGACACAAATCTGAAGAGTTCCATCCACCTTTTTGACAAATAAAACCAGTGCTACCCATAGAGACGTTCTAGGCTGAATGAACCCCTTGTTTTCTAGATATTACAACTATACATTCAATTCCATTTATTATGTTGGTGCCATCTGATAAGATAGAAGGGAAATAAGATTTTTTCCTGGAAAGAGATAAATCATAAAATCCAATTCTCTTATTAGTGGAAACTCTGAGAAATTTTCAGAAAAAACATCTAGAAAATGATCATCAACTATTGGAGAACTACTAATATCAATCTCTTACATCGATTCTAAGGTCAACACTTCCAATTGGTATGAGATCATTCGAAATGATAGTGTCAACAAGCCTGTTGAACTTACCTTTAAATTCCTTTCTCCTCTAAAGAGATGCTCGCCTCTATCATCAGTCGTAAAACTAACCATTATGGTATAGAAATCGATGTCACCCTTGCACATTTTCAACCAATACATACCCAAGATTGTGTTATATAAATACACATCAATCATAGAGAAATACCATATCCACTCAACTCCATTAATAGTTATAAAACATTATCTACACATAAAGGCTTGATATGATCTTTGACCAATAGGAGTTTGAAGTTTCAAAACAAAAGACATCATCTCATCATGAAAAACCAGTAAATAAACAACACGAGAAGAAATAAATGAATGGGATACACCCATACCAAAAAAATCTTGAATAAGGATATAATTCAAAAGAATCATGCATCTCACCGTCAAAAGTTCACATTGATCATCCATAATCACCTGTTTAGATCCATACAACTTCTAACTCACTATACTTTGTTATTTGCTTCCCTATTGATATTTACCTTGCTGAGGAGTCATGGTATTAATGGAATCACCAGGGATCTATTGGTTATAATAATGAGAATTATTCTACTTTACTCGTCCTGTCAAAGCATATGACGTATGAAAAACATGAGAAGTGTCCCAAACACCTAACCTTAGAGCACTGCAATAATATTGCTTAAGATTCTCAATATGGTTTCAATTGTGGTATGATCTAGGTGGTGTTGTATAATCCCACTTCATATAGTACAAATAACCACATTGGAAATATCATTAATTACTCTTAGGTTTTGTAGGAAGATTCATTGATCCATCCATATGATTCTAAGCCATTCCACTACCTTAGAAAGAGGTGTCCTTCTGTATGTTCCCAAAATTAGAGTTCCCACCATTTACTATATGTATCAACATGCTCCATCCACCCATATCTCATGAGATGTTCCTTTATTACACCATATATCTATTGACTATATCTACATAATCCATTATATAAAGAAATAAAATCTTTGAGTGAATATCTTACCTCTATCTTGATTAAAAAATGCTTTACTTCAGGGAAACACTAGCAACAACCTTAGGTGAAAAGTGGACTAAATTATTAAATTTAACTGTATAATCTATCACTGATAAGTTTACCTACTTCATACTAAAACATCCCATCCACCTTGTAATCCTGAACGTATAAGGATATAATTATTTGTTGAACAATTCTTAAAAATCCTCACATGAAATAACTTAGTCTAATTTAGCATGAACTGATAAATCCCACCACTGGAATGCAAGATCCTAAATCATATATATCACCAAATTGACTTTTATCTCGGCTGGCGTGCCAAGGAAATCAGAGATTCAATTCATCCTATTCAGACACACCTTTTCCTTCTATGGTTTTGAATCAACCCAAAAGATGGGTGGATTTTTCTTCTAGAAATAAACGGAATGAACCAATTTCCTTGGTTCATCCCTTATTTTACCACTATCCACAACCTAAATGGATTGGACTATACTCTGAACTAGCTATTGGTTCACTTGTGGCATAGGTGTAACCACATTCTTAGCAACCTCTTCTGATTGGTTTCTACGATGCATGACAGATTCCATTTTCTCTAAACACAACAAATTCCATAAGTATCACTCTCTAAAAATTGAAGGATTAACAATTTAAAATTCTACCACATAAAAACTACCCTAAAAAGGATTTTCCAAAATTTCAAACTTTTCCATTTTAACCCATTTTTGAAAAGTTTATATTCTTTTGAAAATCGCATAATTTTTAAAATACCACCATCATGCTGTTTTTAAGATCTCACATCTAAAAACATATTTTCCAATAGTTTTCAAAAATCAACATTTTTACACCAAAATCATATATCATTACTCAAAATAAAATATGAACTTTTAGTGGGAAGTCATTTCTATCAATTCATGTCATGCTCTTATTATTGGATAAACCTATGATAATGAGATTAAAAAACCTATAAGTGTCTCTAAAAAACTTATGTACCCAACTCCCCAGTTACTTGAAGTTCAACATAAATAGGTTAGCTACATCTTTTTATGCTCTACATTTCAAGCACCAATGATCCAACTCCTTTCTACCATCGTAAATCAAGGACTAAACAGAATGAATTTCAACTTCAAGACTGACATAATTGATACCATTTTCAACTCAAAGACTGAAAAAGCTGATACCATATGTAATATCCCACCCTTATTCATTGGATTGAGTCAAGGAAGAATTTCTACTTGTCCTTAGGTGACATCCCCAACACATAAAAAAATGAAAATAAATTCCCATTGATTCAATACCATTGGGGGATGATTTTTTCCTTTGAACATAAAACATCCAAAAATCAAAATAACCATAAGAAAAAATCACTACATGATGCATGATAACTAGGTAAGAATTCTCAATGCATAAAAAATCCAACCAAACTATATCATAGTACCAAGAGGAAACCATGATCAACATCAACTACAAAATGGAATGCAAAAAAAAATGACCAAAGACTCCAAATAAACCATCTCTAAAACTCTAAAAAACATATAAGATCCAACTCCAAAATCCATTCCCAAGTACCATGAAGCACCACTAAAGGAATATAATACTTTCCCTTTACCTGTGTCCTGATGAACAATATCTGCAACCACACCAAAGTTCCCAAGCTGGGGGTGAGTAATAAAACTAAGTAGGATTTCTCCAAATGAATTCCATACTCACACCACTAGGATAGAACATGTTAGCACATTCATATAAAACAATATATATATATTTATATAACACTTTAAATCATTTTAACAGTTTGTATCAAAACCAAGTAGTTCACACCAAAATCATCTTCCAACCAAAATAGTTTTCAAGGAAAGCAACCAAATAAGTCATTCAACCATTTATCAAGAAGAATTTTCATAACCCATTATATTTCAGACTACCATGAACACACACTCAACCACACAAGATTAGTGTTTACCATTGACATTGGAACTTAACATCCATACTTTGTCCCTTTGATAGTGGTATTTCACGAAAAATATCCTCCCCATTCAACTCACACATAACCATTTAATCCAAAAACCATGAAAACATAAAATTTTCCAAACCATTTAAATAAAACTTTAGCTTTCATTGAAAACACTTTTCCTTACATAAAAACTGAATAATAATTTTAAATTTTTTATTTTAAAATCATGTTACCACATTCAATTTCCACCAAAACACCAAATTTTCACAATTATATAAATCATCACCAAAGAGGGTTTCCATCAAGAATTTCCAAACAATTTAATAATAAATTTCAAGAAAAAAATCAATTTGAAATCAAGATTTTATACTCTAAAAAAGAGGAGTTGAGAACTAAGCCACTTACCTCAGAAACTATGTACAAAATGAAGAACGACATGAATTATTCAACAAAACCGGGATGAATATAAAAAAACTGGCCTTATATATCATAACATTTCACCAACACAACCAAAAATCATCATGATTGGAATATACTATTATAGATATATCCTAAATAGACTATATCTATGAATATAAGAGAGGTAAGAAGAGTATATCTAAGAAAACCACCAAGAATGGAGACTTACCAAGAAATATGGCCTTTAACGCACCAAGATTTACCACCAGATTGCTACAAGATCTAAAGGGAGAGTCTACAAAGCCTTTGGGAGGAGATAAAACTGAGGTAGGGTCGAAATAAGTGAAAAAAGTGGTTTAGAGAATAAAATGGGTTAGATCTACAATTTTTGGATCTAACTTTTTTCCGATCATGGTTATCACACATGGTTAGGAAAACCATTCACTATCCATGCATATGCCTCTTCCTCAAGAAGAACCTCGCATGGTTGGACCACACGATTAGATAAACCCTACACCAAACATGAAAAATCCATCTTTCCCAAAAGCATGGTTTTTTCTTAAGTGGCCATATGGTTTGGAAAAACCGTGTGCCTGACCAGAGCCCACTATCTCACCTTGCACGATTTCCTGTAGGAGTTTCATGATTTGTACTAACCATGCTCAAATCATCACTAATGGAAAAATTTCCTATACTAATGGTTTGGAACTATTAGTATTGGTCACCAAACCATTGGTATAGCCTATACCAACAGTTTGGGAAGCTGTTGGGTGATTTGGTGTGGGGATAAACCTATCCCAATGGTTTGGGGAAAACCATTGAGACAGACCTATCCCAACGGTTTGAGAACTGTTAGGATAGGTCCTTCCCAACGGTTTTCCCCAAATAGTTGGGATATTTCTTTCCTAATGGTTTTCCCCAAACCGTTGGGATAGGTAAATCTAAAAAAAGTTATAGTGGAGGTTTGAACCCACAACATGTATCTTATATATCAAAGAATTTAACACTATCCTATAGTTACTTTTGTGAATATATTTGGATATATATATATATGTGTAATTTATATATTGATTTATTTGACGATATTCAACTAAAGAATTCATTAAAAATAAGAGTACCTATCCCAATGGTTTTCCAAAACCGTTGGGAAAAGTGGTCTCAAAGTGGGCTATCCCAATGGTTTTGGAAAACTATCAGGATAACCATACCCTTTCCCAACGGTTTTCCAAAACCGTTAGGAAAAGTGGTCTCAAAGTTGGCTTTCCTAATAGTTTTGGAAAACCATTGGGAAAGCCATACCCTTTCCCAACGGTTTCCCAAAACCATTGGGAAAAGTAGTCTCAAAGTGGCCTATTCCAATGGGTTTGGAAAACCATTGGGAAGAGTGGTATCAAAGTGGCCTATCCAAACAGTTTTGGAAAACCATTGGGAAAGCCATACCTATTCCCCATAGTTTTCTAAAACAGTTGGGAAAAGTGGTCTCAAAGTAGCCTATCCCAACAGTTTTGGAAAACCATTGGGTAAGCCATACCCTTTCCCAATAGTTTTGGAAAACCGTTGGGAAAAGTGTTCTCAAAGTGGCCTACCCCTACGGTTTTGAAAAACTGTTGGGAAAGGGGACCTATACCAACAATTTTTACTAACCATTGGTATAGATGCGTTGGTATAGGTAGGATTTCTAGCAGTGTGTGAACCTCCAGAAAAGCCCCCAAAACATTCCAACAGTCCTCCAAACCCTCCCAAAATTCACCCAAACACTTTACATACTTAAAATACATAAATAAAGGGTTACATACTTGAAATTGGGGATGCTAAACCTTTCATACGAGGAATACATTGTAATTAGTAAGTTATCAGTGGGGCCCAATCATAGATAATACTCCCTCAATGCATCAACAAGTCTCATGAGACAAATTAGTTGGCCAAATTAGATGTGTTTCTATGCATTGATTTAAACTGCCTTGTGAATGGTCTTTATAGTATGTTTTAGATGCCCAACATTAAAAATTCCATCATTATGAGACCAGTTATTTCCATGTGATTATTAAATTAGTTAGAATATCCATGGATAAGTTTCAAGACTATGTGGTTATTTAAATGGATTTATTTTATCATCATTTATTTTTCCATATTATACTCCATTTATTGGTTAAATGGAATATGTTTTAGTTATTTACATTTCCATATTGATTGTACTCAATTATTTATGTTAGATTATTTCATACACTTTACCTTACTAAGAATCTAATCTTACCTTTTTTAAGGTTTTATTTTCCCCAAGATACCAGGAAGTGTTTTTTGATTGATATGTAGGGATACACTATGAGGAATAACGGCGTTCTCAAAGAAAACACTTTGTGTATTTTATGTTTTCAATTGTAATGTGAATTTCGAATATGTATCTAGTTTACCAAGACTACTAAAATATTTATTCCTTTGGGATGTTACTCCTTGTATCTTATTCCAATGTAATAAAGTGACCACCAGTTCCGACTTACTAGATTCAGGGACTTTACAATTGATATTAGAGGAAGTTTAGTATAAACCTTGAGAACTAGATTTAAGAAAACAATGATTGGGGAATATAACCCTATGCTAGACACTGAGGATAAGTATATAAGAATATCATAAAGTTTTGTTAAGGTAGATATTGTGTGTTTTTTCTTATCAATACATCTATGCCTGGATAGTATAAGTGGACATGGTTAACCATAGATGTACCTAGGGGTAATAACCCCAAAAAAGGAATGTTAGGCTTGACTCAAGTGTTACTTGATACATGATAACGAAACTTACTGTACACCTAGTTTGAAACTATTAGGGGATATTCTTGGGATAAATACTATTTTCTCTATAAACCATCATGAAGGATTTGAATAGATGATAACCATGAATAACCTAGGTTAAACCTAAGGTGTCATAGATTGAAAATAAGGTGTCATGATATAGACATCCTATAAATGATTCTTTATGAATAAGTGATTTCCCACTATAATTAATGTTGTTCACATTGTGATTTTTGGTTTTAGCCAACAGATGGAACCAGAAGGTACTAGGTTAACATTGAATGCGATAGACAATGTGTTGATGAGAAACAAAATGGGATGATGACCGGGGTGTAGGATATTGTGATTATTCCTAATCAGTTATCCCAATACATGATTAACAATTCACACCTTAACCAACTCTCAGACTCACCAAAGAAGAGAAGGATGAAGTCCATTAAGAGCTTGAATAGAAGAAACTATAGAGGAAAGAAGCAATATGAAAAAAATGACTTATTGCTACTGGCCAAGGGCCCGTAGCAAATAGTCCGTAGAATGAGACTATTTGCGGTGAGAATTTTGACCCGTCACAAAAAGTCTATAAAAAAGAGGTATTTATGATGGTTCTTTGCAAATACCCTTCATGGGTTTCTATTATTTTTGACGGTGGAGGATCCCCATCACAAATAATATGTCAGTAGGATATTATTTGCGATGACCCATCGCAAACAATTTGTCGTGATAATAGTATTTGCGGCGGGTCCCGTCACAAATACTATCTTTTACTACCGTCTCAATTAATAACCGAGGTACTATTTGCGACGGGTCCCGTCACAAATAGTATGTCTGCAGGTAGGTATTTGCGATGAGATTCCCGCCAAAAATACCACTGTCGCAAATGATGTTACCTATATATACCCTCATTCGATTTTTTCATATTTCACAAATCTCCTAAGTTCTCTCTTCTTCCCCGCTCTCATATTTCTCTCTTCAGTTTTTTCAAACTTTTAAATTTTACAGTGGACCGATTTTCAGGAAGATTTAGTTTTAAGGTATTTATTTGTTGCTTTCATTTTTTTAGTTAATTCATTTTAATTTATATTATTAATAATTATTATTAATTAGCAGTAATTAAATTAAATTGGAATTAGATAGTTTTTTTTGCATTATATATTTGTAAAAATATGCTATTTTATTAAGATTTAATGTTTTTATTTAAAAGTAAATAGTATTAATTTGTAATAAATTGGTTCAATTATCATTAATTAAAAATAATTATGCGTAATTAGTATTAATTAGTAGTAATTAGTATTAATTAGTATTAATTAGAATAAATTAGCATAAATTAGGTTTATTTAGTATTATTTAGTACTATTTAGTAATAATAAGTAATAAATAATAAATAATAATTAATAATTAATAATAAATAGTGGTTATTATAAATGATTAGTAATAAATAGTAATAAATAGTGGTAATTATTATTGATTAGTAATAAATAGGGGTAATTATTAATGATTAGTAATAAATAGTTAAAATTAGTCATAATTAGTAATAATTAGAAATAATTAATAATAAAGAGTAATAAATAGTAATAAATAATAATAAATAGTAATAATTAGTAATAATCAGTCATAATTAGAAATAAATAGTAATAAATAGAAATAAATACAAATAAGTAGTAATAAATAGTAATAAAAAGAAATAATTAGTAATAATTAGTAAAAATTTATAATAAATAGTAATAAATAGTAACAAATAGTAATAATTAGTAATAAATAGAAATAATTAGTAATAATTAGTAATAAAAATTAATAAAAATTAATAAATAGTAATAAAAATTAATAAATAGTAATAAATTGTAATAACTAGTAATAACTATAAATAAATAGAAATAAATAGAAATAAATAGAAATAAATATAAATAAATAGAAATAAATAGAAATAAGTAGCAATAAATAGAAATAAATTGTAATAAATAGTAATAGATAATAATAAATAGTAATAAATATTAATAAATAGTAATAAAGAGTAATAAATAGTAATAAATAGTAATAAATAGTAATAAATAGTAATAAATAGTAATAAATAGTAATAAATAGTAATAATTTGTAATAAATAGTAATAATTAGTTATAAATATTAATAAATAGTAATGAATAATAATAAATAGTAATAAATTGTATCAAATAGCAATAAATAGTAATAATTAGTAATAATTAATACTAATTAGTAATACTTAGTATTATTTAACAATAATTAGTAATAATTAGTAATAATTAGTAATAATAAGTAATAAATATAATAACTTAGTAATAATTATTATTCATTAATATTAAATAGTTATAGTTAGTAATAATTATTAATAAATAGTAATAAATAGTAGTAAATAGTAATAAATAGTAATAAATAGTGACAATTAGTAATAAATAGTAATAAATAATAATAATTAGAAATTAATAGTAATAATTAGAAATAAATAGTAATAAACAGAAATAAATAGTAACAATTAGAAATAAATAGTAATAAATAGAAATGAATAGAAATAAATAGTATTAAAGAGCAATAAATAGCAAAAATAGAAATAATTAGTAATAAATATCAATAAATATTAATATTGAGCAACAATTATTAATAATTTGTAATAATTAGTAATAATTAGTAATAAATTGTAATAATTAGTAAAAAATATTAACAATCAGTTATAATTAGTAATAATTCATAATATTTAGTAATGATTAGTAATAAATTGTAAAAATTATTAATAATTAGTAATAAATAGTAATAAATAGAAATAATTTGTTATAATTAGTAATAAATAGTAATAAATAGTAATAAATAGTAATAAATAGTAATAAATAGTAATAAATAGTAACAAATAGTAATAAATATTAATAAATATTAATAGATAGTAATAAATAGATATAAATAGAAATAAATAGTAATAAATAGTGATAAATATAAATAAATAGTAATAAATAGTAATAATTAGTAATAAATAGTAATAAATAGTAATAATTATTAAAAAATAGTAATAATTAGTAATAATTAGTAATAAATAGTAACAAATAGTAATACATAGTAATAAATAGGAATAAATAGAAATAAATAGTAATAAATAGAAATAAATAAGAATAAATAGGAATAAATAGTAATAAAAAGTAATAATTAGAAATAATTAGCAATAATTAGTGGTAATTAGTAAAAATTAATGGTAATTAGGAAAATAAATAGTAATTAGTAAAAAATAATAGTAATTAGTATTAATTAGCGGTAATTAGTATTAATTAGTGACAATTAGTATTAATTAGCAGTAATTAGTAATAATTAGTGGTAATTATTAAAAAGTAGCAATAAATCAATATAATTATTAAAAATTAGTTGTAATTGGTAAAAATTTGTTAAAAATAAATAAAAATTCATAATAATTATTTCTAATTAGTAGTAATTAGTAGTAATTAATGGTAATTAGTAATAATTTACAATAATTAGTACTAATTAGTAATAATTAGCGATAATTAGTAAAAATTAGGGTTAATTAGTAAAAATTAGTAGAAATTACTAAAAAATAACGATAAATAGTAAAAAATTGTAGTCATTAGTATTAATTAGCGATAATTTGTTAAGATTATCCATAAATCAATATAATTATTATAAGTTAGCAGAAATTAGTAAAAAAATGTTATAAAATAATAAAAATTAGTAATAATAAGTGGTAATTAGTAGTAATTAGTTAAAATCAGCAGTAATTAATAATAATTAGTAATAATTAGTTATAATTAGTAAAAATTGTTATAAACTAATAAAAAATTGTAATAATTAGTTTTAATAAGTATTAATTAGTAATCATTAGTATTAATCAGTATTAATTGTCATAAAATTACTAAAATTGGCCCTAATTAGTGGTATTCAGAAATAATTGGAGGTAATTTGTAATAAATAGCTGTAATAAGAATAAATTATTATAAATTAGTGTAAATTAGTATTAATTTTAAACAATTTACTATAAATCACTATGAAATAATAGAAATTATTATAAATTACTTGAATTGTGAAAATAAAATAGGTTGTCAACTTTTAGGCCATGAGAAATACCAAATTTATATATACATGGTTGACATAAATTAGTCATTTCTCATGGCCTGAAGATTAGAAATTATTTGATTTACAACTTTTTAGTAATTTATAATATATTTTATTAATTTATATTAATTTATAATAATTTTTATTAATTTATAAAAAAACCGTTAATATTAGTGCTAATTAGTAAGAAAACAGTTGTAAATATATAAAATCTATAATATTTACAAGTTAATTATAATTTTTTAATTTTATGCTCTTTTTTGGATCATATTTTTCCTATATCAAATTAATCATAAAAAATTAATTAGTAAAAAATTGGAAAAAATAGTAATAATTAGTAATAACCAATTTATGCAAACCACAAATTTGTACATACATGGTTGATACAAATTTTTAATGAACAATTTACGCCAACTATCTCTAAATTTTTCATTAGGTCCCCAGAACCAAGATAGATATGATGTGACACATTGATGGAAGTAACAACGTCAAGAGGAGATACATCGATGACATGGCATAATGGACATAAATTAGTGCAATGGTAAATTTGTACATGGTTGGCAGAGATTAGTTTCATCACCTGGGGATTGTAAAATCTATGATTTATACCTTTTATTAAATCATATAATTTCTTGTCTTCAGGGGATTATAAATGACCAATCTATGCTAACAATGTCCAAATTTTTCATTAGGCCACCAAAAGTAGGACAAACATGATGTGACATGTTGATGATAGCAGGATGAGGAGGAGGAGGAGGAGATACATCGATGAAAGGAAATGGTTGACCTAAATTAGTGCAATGAAAAATTTGGACACGGTTGACATAAATTGGTTTCATCACCTAAATATTGTAAAATATATTATTTAAACTTTTTAGTATATAATATAATTTACAGTAATTGAGTGATTAGAAATGACCAATTTTTTCCAGCCATGTCCAGAATTTTCATTTGTTTGCTAGAACCGGGGCAAGCCGGATGTGACACATCGATGATAATAGTAGTAGGAAAAGGAGGTGATGAAGATTGACACAGTTAAATGATGGTTATAATCAAATATAATATATATCTCTATATAATAGTTCTTTTTAACTATTTTATAATAGTCATTTTATGTTTCATATGGACTCTGATCTATTTTGTGAGTTGGAGGAGGCCGATCTACCTAGTGATGAGCATGATGTTGCATCATGTGACCCTCAGATTGTTGGCAGCTCAGTGATGACACAGAGGGGTCATGGTCTTGCGAGATTAATGATTCCCGACCGTATCCCTGAGCGACATCCACCTCTTGACTTTGATCCAGGCATGCAGAGGTATGTTTAGTTATGTATTATACTCATTTTCATTAATTTTCATGAATTTATTTATAAACCAATTGTTTGATTATTTGTAATATTTTTTCACATCTTTTCGCATACAACAGTTAAAAAGGGATTTGAAAGAGCAATGTCAGCAATAGAAGGAGAATATGCGTTGATGGAATCAAGAACAATGTGAGTAGATGATGTAGTATATACGATGTTTGACTCATGGTTTAGGGATGGAGTTCCCTCAACCAGCTCCTCCAGCTCCTCCAGATGACCCTCCCCCTCAATGATTTATTTATTTTTTCTGATAAACATTTGAATGTATTTTTTTTGTATTATTTTTATCAATCCATATATTTACATTTCTATAGAGTGCATTTTTATATTATTGTGAATTTTTTGTTTTTTATTATTTTTTTTATTTTTTATTATTTTACTTTATTTTATTAGTTTTATTATGTTATTATTTATTATTTTATTATTATTATTATTATTATTTTTTCATAAAATTATTGTGAATATTTATTTTGATTATTTTTTAATTTTATAATTTTAATTATAATTTTTATTAATTTTATTAATTATTATTATTATTATTATTATTATTTTCTTAAATTTTATTAATATTAATTTTATTATTATATTATATTTTATTTTAAGTTATTTTTGACTGGCCCTTCACAAGATATTTTTTTTAAAAACCTGACTTAACTATTTACGATGGTAAGAGATCCTATCACAAATAATGTTTTTTTGCGACACCATTTTATACAACATGTTATTTGCAATGGGACTTGGAAAAAAATAACCATTTTTGATGAGATCCTATCACAAATAACCAATTAAAAATGATTCAATTTCTATTAGTGAAGGCTCAATTTCCTTCATTTTAGAAATGTAGAAAGAAACACCTAGGAGAGTGTATCAAATGAATAGGAAAATTTTTTTATGTGTGGGAAAGAAGGACATAAAGAAAGTAATTACTAAGGAGAAATTAAAAGTTAAGTATACTAAATGGATAAGAATAATTCTATCCTTATGGTATTATTAACGGTTGAATGTTTTAAATGTATAAAGTAAGAGAATTATGAAAATCGATGTCATAGGGGGAAAGATCATGAAGAGAATACAAAAGGTTGTTTGAGTAATGGTTATATTGATGATGATGAAGAGACTAAAAATGACATATGAAAAGAAGGAAGTATTAAGGAATAAGATAATGAACACAGTTAATGGTTTAAGAATGAAGTGTAATTATCAATGTTTTAGTGTTTGGATTCATGAATTATGTTATAAGAGTATTTTATCAATGAAATTATGGTTATAAGAATTATTAAATATATAAAGACTGTCATGTGGTACTTTTTATTTAAATATTTTAGAGCATATGTTGAATAATACTGATAACCATGAAAATTGATTTAGTGGAAAGTTTATCATTTTATAAAACAGATGATTAAAGGAATGTAAGGGCCCAAATCTATATAGACAAAACCTTTGAATGTTTATGAGGATCATAATGGTTAGAGGAGGCTTTGGGTGAGTATGGAGGGGTTTGTCTTCTAAAATATGGAAGCAGGGAGAATAAATGGAGTGTATATGTGTTTCTCAATGTGTATTCTATGTTCATGACATGTTTAGGATAGTTCATAGGATTCTTCACAATGTGTAAATTTTTAGGATTGAAGGCTTCAAGGTGACATGTTGTTTGGAAAAACTTGAATCCTGTCATTTACACGACGTGTAAGGGTTACACACAATGTAAATCCCATGTGAAATGTGTTTGTAAAAGGTGAAGTACCACAAGGTTTTCCTAAAACCCTATGGAATTTCCAGATTACAGGAAATTTAGTATCCCTCCCTTCAGTGATTTCGGATTACATTGATGGGGATTGATCCTTGGCTTCTTATCTTCGATCCATGGTGACCCAAGGTATATTCTAAAACTTTTATCTTGGTTATTCAGTATCATTTTCTTGAATTTATTCTTTCCATGTGTTATAGAATCATATCCATTCTTCTAATAGATTTTTCTTGGTTGTTTGTTAGTACAGTTGTGCAATAACGTCCTTGGATGGATGACACTTCTTGTGGGATAGGTGATTGGGAACGACAATGTTGACCCGTTCTTGTGAAAAGAATTTTGACTTATTTGAGGCAGGTAATTCATTACATCTCTTATTTTTTAAGTGTAATCATAAATTGAGCATGGTTTAGCCCTTTGGATGTAAAAAAATTAACCTAATAATATTGAATAGGATTAAATAAATTGGATAGACATCGCATGTTGATGTTGTTTCTTTATACTATTATGATGGGATGCCTCTTCATTTTCTAAATAGTGTGATATCTATTCTATTATTTGTTAGTATGTTCTTATTGTTGGATTATTATGTTGAAATTATTAAAGAGTGTAAATATATAATTAATTAATAATTAACTTGCTTAAGATTAATTAAACAAGTGACATGTTTTTATTCTAGAAGTTAATGTAATTTTATGATAATCAAAATGAAGCAATGCACATGTTGAATTGGATACGATCTACCATGTTATTAATGGAATTTATAATAAATGTGAATCATTTTAATTATTATTGATAATATTAAAAAGGCATGATAATTGAGAATGGGTTTTCTCACATGTGATGAACTTTGTTTAAATTCTAGAGCGCACGTTTAATATTTTAATAGCTTGTTATAGCATGATACCTTAGGCTGTTCATAGTTGGAACCTATGGAGAATAAATTAGTTAATTCAATATAGAATAAGAATCAGTTGTTTGATAAAAATACTTGTTATGTCTTGTGTTTCCCATTTTTTTGAGAAGGCTGAGTGCCGTGTGTTGGAGTTATGAGATCTTGTTTATATATGAAGGCTATATGCCTTGTTTTAGGTAATAGATTACCTTGATTCTTGTTTATTCCTACTGATTTTGTAATGTTCTTCAATTTTTAGCTTCACTATGTGATGTGATATGGGGCGGGGAGGCCCGGATGTGATATGAGTCTGGGTTGGCTAAGCCTAGGATGGATGATG
Organism: Viscum album; assembly: GCA_963277665.1. Classification (NCBI taxonomy): domain Eukaryota; kingdom Viridiplantae; phylum Streptophyta; class Magnoliopsida; order Santalales; family Viscaceae; genus Viscum; species Viscum album. The sequence goes on from OY728121.1 coordinate 205,177,216, forward strand.
TGATATATAGGAGGAGAGGATCAGGTGATGTGGTAGTAATTGTTGCCTGTTATGAAAAGATGTACCAAGATATGAATATAGGTTTAGAGATGGAACTAGATATGATGGAATGGATTGAAGCCAGGTTTACCCATTGATGTGATTCTAAGAGATGGGATGATCACTTATGAATCTATTTATTGGTTGATGGGTGGGTTTCTAGTTTTATCTTCATTCCTTTCCCTAATACATGTGTGAGATGAGTGTTCTTGGTTGCATATTTCCTCTTGGTGGTAACTTGGGATGGATTTACTAGACTACTTGGTTTATGGAATTATTCTAATAATTAATAAATAATTCTTAATCCATGAGGTTGGTAATTATGGAATAAAAATGCTGAAAAGATGTTAATCTTGAGAAACATAGACTCAATTTAGATTATGGCTAGAGGGAATGGACTTTACACTAATGGTGATTAATGCATTGTAATTTGGAATATTGTTAATGGTTAATTAATTGAGTATAAATTAATTAACAAAAGGAAATGGCTAAAATGAAAAAGTAAATAATGTATATCTATTAAATGATTGTGTGCTTTTAGGATATTTATTCTTAGTAGTGAAAACCAGGAGTCCGAGAAATGTGAGCTATAGTTGGGTCTAATAATAGGTTATTCCTATAGTGTGGTTATGAGATATATTATATCATGTATATTATGTGATTTCATACACTACCTTATCCATGTCAGTTAGGGAGGCTAACACCCAGTGGACTCTCGAAAGGTGTTTTCCCCAAAATCCTGGTGGTAGGATATATGGATGACTACCCCCTTTGGCCCCAATATTTTATATTTGTAGTTACATGTGTTGGTATGAATAGTGGTTAGGTTTTCTACATATGTGTATAGAGAGATGTGATTTCTTGTGGTTATTTCACACGCGTGTATTATCAGATATAGTATCCAAATGATTATTATAGGTTTGATGGGTATATGTTATGGTGGATTGAGGTACATACTTGGTGTATCAGCTATAATGGATTGGGGTATAATTAATGATGTTCTATATACATCCTATAAGATTTATGGGATGTAAAGTAAATGATTTGGGTCCTGAATTATGAAAAATGTACGTGCCTCCACTGGTTTGAAATTTTTCGTCCGTTGCATCAATCGAAGATGCTCCTATTTATCCTTCACTACTTCCAAACACTATGGGCATAATGAAACCAGTTGAGCCTTATTTGTCATATTTTCCCACTCATCCTTGTTCTTATTCCTTTGTTCTTCCACAATTGGTGGTGCCACTCAAATCCTTCAAAGAATCCCTTTCTGGTGTTGGTCCCAAGTCTCCTAGGGTCCCACTTCTTTCTATCCCGGCGTTCCCTGTCTCTCCACCCAAGGTATTGGTGGAAAAAAAATTTCCATATCTCTCCTTCTCACTATAATATCTAGATGATGTTTCTTCTTACCATCATTGGATGCTGGTTTTTGTGTTTGGAGAAGCACAATTGTCTCAGGTGTTCTTTCAGAAGTTCATTTCCTCATGGGGTCTTGCTTCCTCATCAACAATCTCCCCCCTCAACAGGAGGTCATTTTGTATCCATATTTTTGTATGCGATGATTTTGTAAAGGCCTAGGTGTGGGAAGGTAGGATATTTGGGAATTTTTGGTTTCTCTTATTCTGATTGTCATTGTATTATATTTTTGGCTGGGATCTCCCTACAACAACAGTGTGGGTGAGCCTTCCAGGGCTTCCACTTCCCTTTCACAATCCTTCATTTCTCAAGTGAGTTAGTTAATACCTAGGTATTTTTTATGTGTTTATGATGTTACCTTATGCATGTATAATTCCATGCCGAATCATATTTTCATGGATATTGATCATTTGAAGCCCTGACCTCATTGTTTATATCTTTATGAAGGATCCTCTTATGTTTGGTGTTAGAAGATTATATTATATTCTAGGATGGGTTTCTATAGTGTATACTATCTTCATGGCCATCATATTTCTACATGAAAACATAATTTTTATAGTCTCAATGAATCTTACCTAGTTGGGTCTCTTTCATTTCCTTCTTCTTCCTCGCCTCAAGGCTTTATCCTAGATAATGAGCGGGCTCCAATGGTTGGTTCTGATGGATCTTCACTTCCTGGTGACTTTTCTCCTGGGGTTGATCACTTGTCTCCTATTGTTCCCTAATTTTTAACCAGGAGTGGTTTTATAGGATCATACATCTTCTAATTTTTCTTCATTTTCTTTGGGGTACTACATTGACTTGTGCCCAAGATGTTGGTGGTTTGTCATGTACATTAGAATAAAATGTTCATGTGTCCCCATCTGATGAGGGATGGGTTAGTGTTCCTAAGGAAGAGTCTTCATATATTTTGATTTAACTGGGAGGTATGGTTTAATCTATGAATCTTTTGGTTGATGAATATGGTTAGTTACCACATATTCTAAAGGAAAGTGATTCTAATTTTATTTCTTCGAATGCTTTTGAGGTGCTATAGAAATGAGGTGAGAATTCTATTGAGCCCGATACTCTAGTTACAATAATCGGATATTCAAATATTCTAGTTTCATCTCTAAATAGAATGGTATCGTGATTGAAATATAGTGGTTCTTCTTCTTTTAAAGATGATTCTAGTAAGGTTGTGTGTACATCAGCGTGGTCTATCCCATCTAACTCCTTCCAATGATCTTTTTTTGGCATATAATGCTTGGGGAATTGTTCCTCAATACAAATGTGACCCCTTTTCAAATTATTTTTATTCAAACAAATTCTCTTTAGTTACTATTTTGGAACCTAAAAATAAATATGATTATATTCAAAAGTTTAGTAAGATTTTTGGTGGTGGTTGTATTTTAGATGATGATCCTTTTTTTCCTATATCAGGATTGTTTTTAAGAATTTCCTTTTGATTATCAATGTGAACTCCTCTAAGAATCATATAACTATTTAGGTTAGAATCAATAATATTTCTTTCCTTTTCCCTTTATTTATGCTAAGTGTGATTCTTCAAAAGGATAGGATCTTTGGTAGAGTCTTTCTAGCTTTCACCCGAGTTCTTATGATTGGTTCATTGGAGTCTATTTTAATACAATTATGGATAATGCAAAGAATAAGGGGGAAAGATAAATTATCAAAAATCCATTAAATATTTTTGAGACTTTTCAGCTAGTAACAACCTTATGGATATGTGATTAACTAGGGAGAAATTTACATGGTGTAATAATAAAAGAGATAATAAAAATATTTAGAGAAGCCTGGATCATTGTTTTATGAACTTTCATGGTATTAACTTGTTTCATGATGCTCGAGTTTCTCATCTTCCTAGATTTATTTTGGACCATACCCCTATTTTAGTTCAATTTAGGGCTAATAATGGGAGGATTATTCTATTTCATTTTGTGAGTTGGTTGAAAAAGGATGATGGTTATCTTTAGGAGGTTTCTATGTCATGGAATATTCTCATACATGGCGATGCATGGGTTAGCTCATATGACTTAAGGAGGATATTATCATATGAAAAGAAAATTTAATATTTGTTCAAGTAGGTATTGAATATTTCAGGAATGAGATCGTCCAAATTGACATTGGACTTATTTATAAATGGGATGATGAAATGTTTTCCCTCTGCATGATGAAACATGATATGCTCTCCAAAAAACTGTTAAAGGTGGAAAGAGAACCTAGGGAGAGATCATGGGTTTTTTGGTTATGGGAAAGAGATATAAATAATTAATTTAATCATGAATTAATTAAAGAAATAGAATATAATAGTAATTGAAATTTAAAAATTCAGGATGGTTCCTATAACAGTGACTTGGATGTGATCAGAAATTGTGCTATTACTCATTTCTAGGATCTCTTAGAAGGCCATATTCCTTAAAAAAGGGGGTATCTGAGGTTAAATGATGATGGGACATTTTTCATAAATATTCCTAGGATGGTTGGATACATCAAAAACATATAAATCTTAAATAATCCTATGGAATATGAAATTATAAGGGATGTGTTTCACTTAAATCCTAATAGTTCTCTCAGTCCAGACGATTTTCACAGTGTTTTTATACTTCAACATATGATATTGTCAAATGAAACCTCATTGATGATGTCCAATATTTTTTCATAGGGGGTTTCTTCTTAGAATGGCTAGTGATAATACCATTGTTCTTATTCCAAATATGAAAGATTCTATTTACTTTGGAAATTGTTAGAGTGTTTATATAAATAAATTTACCTATAAGGTCTTGACCACCATTATTAACAATATGCTTTATTTGATGACCCCCATGTTTATTTCAGAGGAAGAACATGGGTTTCTAAAGAATAGAAGCATTCAAGGGTCCATTGGTATCGAAAAAGAGATGGTTTATTATATTTAAAAGAAAATAGTTGTCTTTAATGGATGGTTAAGGTTAACATGTATAAGGAATATTATAGGATTGAATAGAATATCATTATTAAGGCTATGAATTGTTATGGATTTTATATGGAATTATACGTCCTTGTTTTTCATTATTATTCATCTAGTTGGGTTTTTATTTCTATAAAGTTTATGAATTTTGGTTTTTTCAAGTCATCATGTGGCCTTCAGAAGGAGATCCTATATCTACTTCCCTATTCATTATGGCCCAAGATGTGTTAAGTAGAAATATCAATGCAGTGCTTGTGAAGGGAATGATCTTTCCTTTCAGAGGTAATTTTAGTTCTGTTGGTGTTGCTCATCTTTTTTTTTTCTGATGATATACTATTTTTTCTCAATTTCTCTTCATGGTCCACATGTGGTTTTAATAGTATTATGGAGTATTATGGTAAATAGATTACCTCTTAGATCAACAAGAATAAAATAAGTGTGTACCTCTCCAAGATCCTTTCATGACGAAGAGGTAAAAGATTGAGAAAGGTATAAATATGGTTTAGGGGAATTTTCCAGTGGATTATTTGGGTGATCCGATCACCCTAGGTATACATAGGATTAATAACTTCAGGTATTTTCATAATCAAACCAGAAAATGGGTTGAAAACTGGAAGATCAAGTTCCTGTCCTTTGGTGACCATATTACTCTCATGAACAATGTGATTTATTCCATTCCAATTCATGTTATGCCTATGATACCAGACCCCAAATCAGTTTTCAGGACTATTTAAAGAGTGATAAAAACATTTATCTAGGATTCTCAGGATACAAGGAGGTTTTAATGGGAGAGGTGGGATAGGTTGGCCAAATCGATTGATGAGGGGGGAAATAATCTAAGGAATGTGGAGGAATCCTTGTTTATACTTTAGGATAAGCTTGCTGGGGAGATCTTGGAGGGTTTAACTCTTAGGGATAGAGTCATGTGAGGCAAATATCATTATCTAGATGATACATATTATAATGAACAAGGGAAGCCTTTGTAATTATGGCGATGCATGCTTGAACATTTTTTGATCCTTTATGGTCAGATGAGATGGAATTTTTTGAGGGGTGAGGTCAGTTTTTGGAATGATAACTAGGAAGTGAACATTCTATATTTTCCTGGATATCCCATTCCCAACTATTCATTCTCAAAGGCCAAAATTTTTCCTAGTTTTATCTTGGTGGTTCTCAACAATTATAAAAAATATTACTTTGTGGATGTTTGTTTTTTTGAGGTGGATGAAAGATGTATATTCACTCCCTCTGTGTCTGATTCTTATAGGATGTTGGAACCATGAAGTAATTTGTATGCACATCACCATGCAAGTGTTTGGTCTAGGATGGTATGGGGAAAATGTATTCCTATCAAGTTTAATTATCTTGTTTGGTGCAATTATAACCACACCATTCCCATCAACGAAGAGGTTCAAAATAAAGGACTACAGTTAGCATCAAAATTAAACTATTGTGAATCCTATAAATCAAAATATATTTCCCATATATTTGTTGAAAGTGAGTGTGAAATTTTTATATGAAACATGTTGGGATGGATGCTTCATCTCGATATTCACTCGGCTTCTTTACATGATTTCTTGGACTAGTGGTTGTATAGTGTTAGTGGGGTTGCTAATTCTTTCATGCATCATTTATTTCTTGTAGTGGGGTGTTGTATTATTTGGGAGGCTTACAATAATGTGATATTTAATTATTTCCACTTCTCTTTTCTCAGTCATAAGGTGAGAGTTTGATCCCTTATTTCATAACTTTGTGATCTTGTCAAGTGGAAGGAAAGATATCCCATTCTTGTGTCTCTCATGAAGTGGTCTGAGACTCATCAGGATATATCCATTAGATACAGTCATTGGGTGTTTTGGATCAATAAAGTTTATGGTTATAAGATTAATAAATATGGTTCTTGTGATATAGGTATTATGAGAGGTGGTGGTATGGTCTAAGATGTATGGGGTTCTATGATTCTTGGTTCTAGGGATTTTTATGGTCTTGGATCCTCTCTTATTTTTGAGAAAAAAATACCATATTAGTGGTTTTATCATATGAAGGCTTTATAACATCAGTATTTATAAGATTTATTTGGACTCCTCCTTGGTTCATAGATCCCTTACCAATTAGAGTGCTTATTTTTGGTCCATTATTTATCATGTCCATTCTTGTAAAACTCTATTGAATGAATGTGTTGAAATTATGAATACATGGAGTGAGGGAAATAGAGAAGTGGAATTTTTGGATTCTCTAGGAACTAAAGAGGAAAATCTTATTTCCTAATTTAGTATTGGGTCATTTTCCAATGGTTGTTTGACATAGTAAGAGAAGATTCTTTGGGTTTTCATCACTTTAGACTACCTTGATTAACAATATGTGTCCTTTTTTAATAAAATTTATATATTTTTGGTTATATAGGATATAGTGGATTCCAAAAACTACTTGGTTACTATATACATATATGTGGATGGGATCATGTGATGATTTTATGCATGAGGTTCATGTTGTAATGCCTTACCTAGGCGTCTTCGGGCTATCTTACATTTGGAGAGTGATGGATCAGGATGTGTGACGTTGAGGTAGAGCAGAAAACCAATGGGGAAGTGAGATTAGGGTACCCTTGATGTTTCATTATTATATTATATTCTCTCTTATATGTGATACTTGGTGAGAGTTATCCATGGTGAGGATGGGAACTTAGTATACCTATTTAGTGACGAGTTAGTTTCATTGTTGTTCACTGTGCTTTAACAATATTTATTTATATTTTTCATGAGAGGCTCTGGGGAGGATCCTATTGAGTATATTATTATGGCCACCCTATATATATATAAATCGTTTTTAGGTTATTTAGAGAAGTTTGGAGATCAGGATGGATATTACTAGCTCATAGTTTTGTAGGAGCTGTTTGGGATTCGTGGTTAGTGCCATCTTTACCTTTTTGGTACTTGTAGTTTTATTTTCAATTATTTTGGTACTATATGGAATTGAAAGTTTTAACTTGGTATATATATATATATATATATATGTCTGAGTATGTGTTTTTTGTTGTATCTGTCATATCTCTCTCTTCTTCATGTTTCTATTAGTGGATAATGCCTACCATATGCATGTTTGTTATACCCTTAGTGCTAGTCGCTAACCTAGGGACTACTAGAGTCAGGACTCAAGTAGTCACCATCTATCTCCCTTCATTGTGGTATCATTATGGGGAGGTGGGTCATTATATAGTGGTATTATAGGTTTAGGTTTGATGGATAGGATATAGTTTGGAGTTAGGAACATGTGAGGTTGCAAGGGTTGGTAGGGAAACAATGCCATCTATGTTTAGTCAGAAATGTAAACATGAGATACCAGGTGAGACATGGGTATTTATTCCCCCCTATGATCTAATGCATGGAACTTTATGTTTTGTGATACTACTAAATGAAGTGATACTGGTTACGAGGTAGATACCTAGGAAATGTTCATGAATAATTCCTCATTTCACATATATTTTAAATGTGTAAAACTTGGTATAAGTTAAAACCTTAAACAAGATAATAAAATAAATAAATAATTAATGTAAAATATTCCATATTTCTGGTCTAGGAGCTCTAACAATTTTTAATTTTTGTAGGCATGGATCTAGGTTGACGTCCTCTTTAGGATCATGCAAAATATGTCTAACATGATGTTCTAGAATATCATCATAGAGTGGTGGTAAATGATGATGAAACATATAGGAGTACACTCCGACAGTTCATCTCTAGAGTCTATAGAAGTATAAGGGTTCCATTTTAGATATAGTCATAGAAGACTGGTTAGAGGAGGTTGAGATATATTTGAGTTCGATTTTATCTCAAAAGGATCAATGGGTTTCATTGGCTATGATGATGATGCATGTAGAAGTGAGGAAGTAATGGTTGTTTTTCCTTGGGGATCATGAGGATTCGAAAATTTCATGGGAACTTTTTTTGAGACTAGTTCCAATCATTATTTCATTTTTCAACCATTAAGGTAGGAAGTCTCCAGAAGCTTGTTACCCTAAGACAGTGGAGTTCCAGTATATGAGTTTCGAGATTCATTTCTGTACCCTTATGAGATATGATTCATTCTTATTTACAGATGATTTGGCTAGTGAGAGGAATTTTGAAGAGAATTTGCATCCAAATATCCAACGATAGTTCACCCCATTTATGCTAAAGACACATATAAAGGTTCTGGAAAGAGAAGGGTTTTTTAGAGGACACTATCTAGAACCAGATCATCATGAGAGGGGAGTCATCATGATTCCTCATGAAGTAGAGCTATGGTATGGGGTTCCTAGTTGTTAGGAAAAAATAGCTTTTATTCAACTAGGGGTAGGTCCCAGCCCTCATTATCTAATTTTTCCAGGGGTGATGGATCTCAGACCAATGACAATGGGTCAGATGCATGTTTTTCTTGTATAGGTTGAGTTCATCTAGGCCGAGAGTGACCATACATTCTGATTAGTCATTATGTTCCATTTTTTCCTCTTTAGGTTCCTTCATTGAGGCAGTTTTACTTGAGAAAACAGTAGTATGGTGCTCCAATTTGGGATCAGTAGAGAGGAGTTGGGGAAGAAAGAGTACAACCCTGAGATGCTTCTTATCCTCAGAGAGGAGATCTAAACCATATAAGTGGTTGTCATCAAGGTCATAGAGTCCATGTATAAGTTCATGGTCATCTTCATGCTTTTTCATTTTCAGTGCTAGGCGAGCCAGACATCATTCAAGGTACCCTTTCCTGGTTTTCTACATGGGTGAATGCTTTGTTTGATTCAAAAGTGATGCACTCATTTATATCACCTACCTCTATCCATGCTTTGGTAAATTAGTTATAAAGGCTTCCAGTGACCTTGGAGTTGAATACCCTAGTTATAGGTCAAGCTAACTTGTATGAAGTATGTAGAGACTGTGAGCTCATGCTATGGAAATATTGATTTTGGGGGGATTTCATATGTTTAAGAATATAACCATATGGCATCATCCTTGACATGGATTTTCTATATTCAGTGCAAGATATCATGGATTGATTTAAGACAAAGGCTGTGTTCTATGATGCTGATGGAGATCCAACAATGTTTGTTGGTGAGAGAGAATTTCAAATGGATTAAAGGTGTGTTTCATCCTTGTCTTATTTGAGGGTCGAGATGATGTTAAGTTCATCATAGGTTCAATAGTCAATGTTTTCTAGGGTTATAGAAGAGTACCCTGATGTATTTACAGAGGAGGTTATATCATTACACCCTTGATGGGAGATCAAGTTTGGGATTGAGCTATAGACAACCATGTATCCTATATCAATTTCTCTATATAGGATGATACATTATGAGTTTCGATAGTTGCAAGTACAACTCGATGACCTATTGTAGTGAGGTTTTGTTCAACTGAGTGTGTCACCTTGGGGTGAACCAATTTTGTTCCTGAAAAATACTTATGATAGTTTACAGCTTTTTATCATTTATCATCACTTGAACCAAGTGATAGTGAAGAAACACTATCCTCGTCCATATATTGATGATTTATTCAACCAGATGAAGGATGAAAGATGGTTTTTAAATATTGATTATTGGTCTGAATATCATTAGATGTGGGTGAAGGATGAAGATATTTAGAAGACATCTTTTCATTGTCATCATAGGAATTATGATTATGTTGATATGCCATTCAGTGTGAATAATTATCTATCTATGTTCATGGGGTTGATGAATTCAATGTTAAAAGAGTTACTAGATAAGTTTGTGGTGGTTTTCATCAACAACATCCTTATGTACTCCACCTATAAGGAGGATCATGCAGAGCATGTAAATTCCATTTTTAGAGTTCTTCATCATGATATTATTTTTGGGTAGTTATTTAAGTGTCAGTATTGGGATCATGAATTATATTTCTTAGGCCACGTCACATCCCATCTTGAATTGGTAGTGAATCCCTCAATGATAGAGACAATGTTTCTTGGGAATCCCCCAATTTAGTGGTTGAGGTGCCTAGTTTTCTTGGTCTTTTAGAAAATTATAGGAGGTTTTTAGTCGATTTCTCTCAGGTTGTGACTCCTCTAAAATCCTTGACTCAGAAGGATATGCATTCTAGTGGATTGAAATATGGAAGGAATCTTCTGGGTACCTAAAGGAGAAGCTGATCAGTGATCCGATCTTTTTTTTTCAGTAGTGGGAGTTCAATTTGAGGTTTTATATGATACTTCACATATTTTCTTGGGCTGTGTTCTGTTATAGAAGATATCATTTGTTTCTTATAGATCTCAGTAGTAACATACAAATGAGATTAAGTATGACACCCATGATCTTGAGTTGGCAAAGATTGTGTTTTCTTTAAAGTTATGGAGATGTTACCTCATCGATAATAATTTTATGGTCATTATGGATCATAAGATCTTGAGGCATGACTTCTACCAGCATGTCCTAAACTTGCTTCAGGATCGGTAGATTTAATTCTTATAGGATATGAATTTGATATTTTATATATGTTAGGAAGATGAAATTTTTAATATGATTCTTTGACTAGGAATTCATATAGTGATGCTGTGTGTGATGCCATATATTTCTAGAGAGTAATGGAAAAACTCTCCATAATGAATCTATATATAGGAGAGGTTGGGGGTAGAGGTTATTTTTCTAGATGAAAGTGTAGTTATATTTGGTGAATTAGGTGGAGGAGTCCCAATTGGGAGATTCTAAGGTATAGGTATGGAGATACTGAGTTGTTTTTGGAAATGCCCTTGATGGTTCGTATAAGGATGGTCAACACTGGGTGTTATTCTAGGGAAGGTTGTTCATTTATTTAGAAATGTGTGATATTGTTCTCCATTATTTCTATAGATCACCTTTGGTGGTACATCCTGATGTGAAAAAGATTTAATAAGATTTGATAGGTCATTTTTGGTGCCCTGGGTTGAAGTGTGTAGTCATAGAGTTTTTTTCTAGATATTTAGTCTACCAGAAGGTGAAGTTCAAGCACCATGTTCCCAGTGGTTTTATCCAACCATTAGATGTTTCCCCATGGAGGTGGGAAGACATCTTGATGGACTTTGTTAATAGTTTACCATGATCTCAGGGAGGCTATGATGATTTATGGCTGATAGTGGATCATTTTAAGAAATCATCCCAATTTATAGAGATCAAGGGGTCGAGTTTAGTGGATATTTTTTTGTGGTAGTATCTTGAGGAGGTGGTGCAACTCCATGGAGTCACAAATATGATTTTCTTGGATCAATATCCTTATTTTACATTTAGAGTGTGTATAGGTATCCATCTTTCTTTTGGATCACAGTTATTCCTTATCATTACTTTTTATCCTCATATGGATGACCAGATAGAGAGGACTATCCTGAATCTTAAAGAAATGTTGCAATCCTATGTCTGAGATTCTAGAGGTTTGTGTATTAGGCACTAAACCTTGGTTTATTTTTAATACAATAATATTTTCCACTCTAAAATTGGCATGGTTTTGTTTGAATCCTTATAGGGACAACCTTTCTATTCTTTGTTGTATTGGGAATGTGTCGGAGAGGCAGATATTCTCAAGCCGAAACTAGTACATAGTATGATAGAGATGGAAAAGGTAATTTATGAGAGGTTAAAGGAAGAACATGATAATTATAAATCCTATAAAAATCATAGGATGATACATTTTGAGTTCAATTTTGGAGATCATGTGTTCCTCAAGGTGACTCCTCATCATGGGCAATGGAGGTTTGGTCATTAGAGTAATCTTTCTCCCGAGTTTGTTGGGCCTTTTGTGGTGTTGTCTCATGCTGAATCCATGGTGTGTTAGATAACACTTCACTCATATATGAATTTAATACACAATGTTTTTCACATGTTATAACTCCATAATTATCTTCATGATGACTGTCATGTCATTTATTGGGGGTGATATTGATGTTAAAGGTGATGCGAACTTCGAGGAGCAGTCTGTGGAGATCTATAACCGACAAGAGAAGGTATTGTGAGGGTGTTCTATTCCCTTGGTTTGTGTCTAGTGGAGGCGTGGTGGTGTGGGGGAGAATAATTGGTAATTTGAGTTGAAGATACACACTCATTACCCTAATCTTTTTGATGTTTAGATCTTCTCTTGTAATGTTGTTCCATTTTAGATGTTGACCTTTATGGGTTATGAGATAGTTTATTCTTGTTTATTTTTGTGGACTTACTCTTGTTTGAGAGTTATCTCCAATAGGAGAGTGTTTAAGAGGTGGGTTTTTATGTTACATATTTTTTCACTTATTTCCACTGAGTGTGGTTGTTGAGCTACTGAGATGAAGAGATCTTCAAGAGGTATCTCAAGGGGTGGCTATTCGAATGACCCTTTTTTCTCTCTGTGTTGGGTTTTTGATTCATGAAGAAAATAATTATTTGAGAGGTATCTAATTTGAGGGATAAGATCATTGTATACTAACAATTTTCATGTTTATATGGATCTTGGTTCTTAGAGGAGGCTTGGAGTGAGTCTAGAGGGGTTCATATACAAAAATCTAGAAGTAGGGATAATACATGGTGTGAAATGTGTTTCACCTCATGTATTAAAAGTCCACATATTTTTAAGGATGGATCATGGGGTGCTTCATGACATGTAAATTTTTAGGATTAAATTCTTTTAAGAGACACTTTTTTGATGAAACGTGAATCCCAACATTTAAACGACATCTAAGGGTTACACGCTGTTGAAATCCCCAGTGCACTATGTTTATAAACGGTATAAAACCTATGATTATTACTCAAATCCTATGAATTATTTTGATTCCAGGTGATCCAAATTCCCTCCCTTAATTGTTATACTATTCCTTTGATAGGGATCAATCCTTGGATTCCATTCATCAAAACGTAGTGACTCGAGGTATGTTATACCTCTTTTCTCTTGGTTCTTTGGTCTCGTTTCCTCCAATTTATTCTTTCCATGTAATGAAGGACCATATCCAAGATTCTAATGGAGTTTTCTTGGTTTTTTGTTATATTGGTTATTCTTTGGAGTCCTTGGATGGAGGAAGATTCTTTCAGGTGAGGTGATCAAGACCTATGATGTTTCTCCATTCTCGTGTGGTGAACATTGATGCTTTTGAGGTAGGATATTCATTTCTTCTCTTATTATTTACATTAAATCGTAAAATTAAGCCTGGTTTAACCCTTTGGATGGAAATAAAATAAACCTATCAACATTAAAATAGATTAAATAAATTTTACATCAATAATATGTTGATGTTGTTTCTTTATACCATTATAATGGTTTGCCTCTTGATTTTCTAGATAGTGTGATATCTATGATATTATTTGTTGCTAGGATCTTATTCTTGGATTAATATGTTGAAATTAGTAAATAATGTAAATCTAGAATTAATTGAAAATTAATTACCATGAGAGTAATTAGAGAAGAGTAATGTTTTTAATATGGTGGTTAATGTAATTTTATGATAATAAAATTGATGAAATATAGATGTTTAATTATAAACGATCTTCCATGTGATTAATGTAATTGATAAAGAATTTTAATCATGATTATGCTTGTTGATAATAATAAAAATTCATTATAATTGAGAATATCTTTTCTCAGAGTGATGAAATTTGTTTAAATTCAAGAGAGCATGTTTAATATTTTGATAGATTTTTATATCTTGATGAACTAGGTTTCATGTAGTTGTAACCTATTAATAATGAATTAGTTAATTAAAGATGAAATAATAGTGGGATGGTTGATAAAAAAAATTAGACCCTAATTTTACCATTTCATTGAGAAGTATGAGTGCCTTGTGTTGGATGGATGAGATCTTGTTTATGTGTGAAGGCTGGATGCATTGTTTTAGGTCCTAAATTTCCCTATTTCTTGTTTATTCTCACTGATTTTGTGATGTTCTATGATTATGAAATTTTCTATGTGATGTGATATGGGTAGAGTAATTCTAGATGTGATATGATCCTGGGATGGATAATGTGATATTTGGGTGGTGAGGCCTAGATGATATGGCAGTAGTTGACACCTGTGATGGAGAGATACATCGAGATATGCATGTGAGTGTTGAGGATGGAACTAGAGATGATGGAACATGTTGAAGCTATGCTTAACCAATGATGTGATGCTGATATCTGCGATTATCTCTTATGAATATATTTAATAGATGATGACCAGGTTGGTTGTTTTATCTATATTTCTCCCCCCTACTTGAGGTAGTTAGGTGGGCTTGGTTGAATTTTTCCCCTTTGTGGGAGCTTAAGATGGTTTTCCTAGAGTACCTAGTTTATGGAATTATTCTAGTAATGAATAAATAATTCTAAATCCTTGGGGTTTGTAATGATGGAATTAAAATTCTGAAAAGATGTTAATCTTGATAAACCATTGACACAGTTTGGATTATGTTGGAGGGCATAAAATTTACACTGATGGTGATGAATATATTGTAATGTGGAATAATTTTAATTGTTATTTAATTATTGATAAATTATTTAATGAATGAAAATTATAAAAATTAAATAAGTAAATATTATATCTCTTTTAAATTATTGTGTGCTTATAGGATTTCTAGTCTTAGTAGTGGTATATGGGAGTCCAAGCGACGTTAGCTGTAATTGGTTCTAAGACTAGGTTATGACCATAGTGTGGTTGTGATATATATTATATCATGTATATTATATGATTTCATATGTTATTCCACCCATGTTAGTTAGGGAGACCGACCCCTAGAGGAATCTTAGAGGGTGCGTTTCCCAACTTCCTAGGGGGAGGATGGATGGTTGACTACCCCATATGGCCTTGATCTCTTCTTTTGGTAGTTACTTATGATAGTATGAAAAATGGTTAGTATTACCATGAATGTGTGTAGAGGGATGTGATGGATTATGGTTATGTCACAAAAATCTATTACTATATATAGTATCTATAAGATTATTATAGGTATTACGAGTATATGTTGTGATGGCTTGAGGTACTTACTCGATCTATAGGCTATAATGGATTGAGGTATAATAAATAATGTTTGATATATGTAATACATGATGTGGTGGATCCTGAAAAATACTTGGTTACTATATATGGATATGTGGATGTGATGATTTGATACACAAGTTCCATGTTGTGACTCCTTGGCCAAGTGTCTTCGGGCCGGCTTACATTTGGAGAGTGATGGATCTGGATGTGTGACATTGGGACAGAGCAAAAAACCAATATGGAATAAGGAAAGGGGTACCCTTGATGTTTAATTATTATATTATTTTCTCTCTTTTATGCAATACTTGGTGAGAGTTATCCATGGTGAGGCTGGGAACTTAGTATACCTGTTTGGGTGATGAGTTAGTTTCATTATTGTTCAATGTGGTTTAGCGTACTTTATCTTTTGAATGAGGGGATCTAGAGAGGATCCTACTAAGTATATTATTATGGTTACCCTGTGTGTATATAAACTATTTTTATGTCATCCAGAGTAGGTAGGAAATTTGTATAGATATTACTAGCTTCTAGTTTTGTAGGATCTGTTTGGACTTCATGGCCGCTGTTGTATTTACCTTTTTTGGTACTTGTAGTTTTGGTTTCAATTATTATGGTAGTGTATGTAATTTCATGTTTTCAATTGGGATATATATATATATATATATATATATATATATATATATATGCTTTATCAGTTTTTTTGGGTTTATCTATCGTATCTCTATCTTGCGCATGTTTCTCTTCAAGGGTAATGCCTCCAATATGAATGATTATTATACCCTCAATGTTGGTTTCCAAATAAGGTCCTAATGGAGGTGGGGCTTGAGTAGTCACCATCACTATCCCCTCATTTCAGTATCTTTATGGGGAGGGGTTCAAGATAGGGAAAATAACCCTTAATATGTGATCAATGGTGAGATAATTATGATAAAGAGATGTTTATGGGAAATTATCAGTGACCATGAATTTTTTTAGTGATTTGATGGTTTATATTACCTTTAATGGAGTTTACTACATGTTTTTATTTATTGAATATATTCAACAACCTAAGATTTTTTTTGGAAGCATGCATATTTTCATTAAGATTCTAAGGTGATCAAGATATTCATATATTTGGAATGTGACATTAAGATCCACTTTATATTGTCCTGGGGAATATAATATTGATTTAGTGACCTTACTTATAAATTTTGTCATATATATTTTGGATGAGGCTTAAGGTTAACTATTTATGTAATGGATTAAGTTGAACTTTGGGTGTTATTGGATAACTTGTGCTAATCATTTTGGTATTGGAAAATATATAGTGACAGGAGGGATGACTTGATATTATTTTATTGAGCTAATTTATGTTAAATGTTAGTTTTAGTGATTTAGGAATAAAAATTACTATTATATATTAATTTCTTGAAGTAAGAGATGAATCAGGAATTGATCGAAATGCAACCAAATGATGAAATTTTAAGTATATTTTTTAGTGTTCTCTATCATAATGGTAACATAATCTCTCAACTTTAGGAAAAAGATCTCGAGATAAAATATGTTGTCCTATTAGTTTCATATCTATTAAATCAATGGTATTTTAAATCATCAAAGATTTATTGTTTTGTAGTTTTTGAATTTCTCTTGATCATTCAATTTCTTATGATCAATTACCTCTATCACCCTTAATCATTATTTGTGCATTACACTTTTCTTCCATGTATATATCTTCACTTCCCACATATATTCTTCTACTTGGAAACCTAGCTAGGTGATTATTCCAGACGACCTTTATAATTCCATTTCTATATTATCAAGCAGAAGTTATATTAATACTTCTCATGATGTGGTATTTCAAGAAAGGAATTTTCAAATTCAAGCCCTCGATTACCGAGATCAATATTAAATTTCAAGGGCATAATTTATTTAAGGGGGTAGAATATAACACCTTGAAATTTTAAAATAGAAACATCATTTTCGATAGAGTATATGAAACAAAACACCAAGATTTGAAGAGAATGTAACACCATTATAATTCATGATATATTTATTATTAAACAAATTCAATCTCTTAAATAACTTTCAATGCACGCAACACCAGGTTTGAATGAAACATGATACACAATTAAAATATTATTATTTACACATGAGCATTATAACCTATCTGTTAAGATGGAGGGTCTGAATGATAATAAATAATATATAAAACTTATATGGTCTGAAAATGTATAAAATAAATTCAATGGTTATCTATTTATTATAAATAAAATAAGAACTATTTTAAAGAGAATGATTTTTTTTGAAAAAGTGTATTTTTCTGAAAGGAGGATTAATTGCACTTTATATAAAAAATTTAAAATTATTTTTTACCACATAGAAAAATTTATTATAAAAAATAAAATTAATTTCTGAAATAAACTTGTAAAAATTATCTTTTGGTGATTTTTTGATAATTTTATGACAATATTATTTTCTTGATGAATAATGAAAAATACTTCTTTTTATTAAAAACTGAATTTTCATTTAAATTATTTACGAAGTTAAATTACAATTAAAATTTGTTTTAAAGTAAAATTAGTTCAGTAATATTATATTTTAACAATTTTTTTTTAATTGAAATCAATTTAATATTGAATTTTGTATATTAAAACATTCAATACTTAAGAGAATTTTCTCTTTAGAAACTCGCTATTTTGTCACGTCTATAGTTTAATTTTAAATTGAATTATGCCACTTATGTGAATTTAATTTGAAAAATGGATTCAATTTTTTTAATAAGAATAATATATATTATATAATAATTCCAACTTAATTTTTTACAATAATGAATAGTGAATACAATAAAAATTAATTTCTACAGTTGAGGTAAAAAAGGTTTTACTGGGGTTTAAAATAAGAATACAAGAGTTAAAAATGAACTAAAACTTGTCCAAAACAACTTTAATGGATATATTTAGACCCTATAATATTTATATTTTTATAATCACCCATTTTTATTCTTTTGGAATGACAAAAATGTGAATATTACCATATCTTTATAAAAATTCCACAAGTGTCCTCTCCCCCACTTATAAAAGTATACCTCATATCCTCCATTTTTAACACATCTAAAACCATTTGGTTCCTCCAATACCTACCCAAATAACTTAATAAAATCCCTACCCACATCCTAAAGGAATTATTTTTATTATGAATCCCTCTTATGAAGGATTTTGTTATAAATATAATGAGAATCTCTGAAGAAGAGGTAAAATCCTTAAACATGTGTATTTATTTTATTTCTTCCTCCAACACGTTAAAAACTTATTAAAATATGATAATATAATTAAAAAATTATCTATTAAATACTGAGATATTATTATATAAATTTAATAAAACAAATCCATCTCCACTTCCATCAAATGAGAAATGAAACCGTCAATCATGTGTACAGAAGACTATCGCCTAGCGAACCGATGCAATTCATTTTCCATCACCCCCTTTAAAGTCTTTATGTAATTATATATTTAACATATTTATATAATATTTATGAAAATATTATATTTATTAAATTATTATATCACATATAACTTCTAAATTTCTATTCCTTGGGGGATACGATAACGTCTCTTGTGTGTACGACAAATTAACTCATCATAAAGTGATGTGATCCACTTTTCACTTAAAATTTACATGAATGGTAGTAAAATTGAATTTAATGAATATAATTTTTATTTATTATCTAACCATAATTATGAAAATATAATATCACATATAACTTATTACCTTCCAATCCATTGGAAAACAATAATGTCGCTCATGCGTACTTGTGAACTACCACCTCCACCTAGGGATGCAAAATGCTTTTCATTTTAATTTTATAGAGATGTTAATAAGGAAGTTTTTTATTAATATAAATTATATATATTACATAATAATTATTATTTATGTATGATTTAATATTTAATATTCTTTTGTTCCATCCATCTAGAAAAATATAAACAACGTTTGATGCGTATGTACGACCAACCATCTCCATGAATAGTGTAATCTATTTTATATATCTAATCTAATAGATTACTATAAATAAATATATAGTGATTATATATTATATTTATATTATTTTTAGAATTATGGATATTATTTAACAATGATAAAATTGAAAGGACCTAAGTAACCGAACTAAAACAAACATGAAAAATGAATCAATTATCACCCGAAATAATGATTTTAATAGAGTTTTTAATAAACGAGTAATAAAAGAATATAATTAAATCATAAATAGATTGATATAACTGATTTTGGTTCTTAAAAAAAATTTATAATAAACCTATATTTATTATATAGGAATTTCATATTCATATGAAGGAAGTCAAACCTAAGGTAAGGGTTTCTCATCTAACTTTTACTCCCATGAGACATACACCATATTCACCACTTATTTCATTATGTTGTATACATAATTACTATTTTGATATGTTATATCATGAATATATTTATATTCTTATTATTTAAATATTAATTTGAAGTTATTTATCTCATGGGTTTTATGATTTAAAAGTTACCAAAGTGGTAAAGGCTTATTTCACAATCTCATCATTATTCAGGATTATTTTTATTTAAGTTTCCCTTGTGGGAATTATTTGATATTTATATATTAAAATTAATATATTTTCTTATAATATAGAAATTAATGAACTTTTTTTAGTAATATTATGACTTTTTTGACACTTTAGTACTTAAAATGATTGAGAAAATGTTTTTTTGAAAATCTGACTTTATTTCTCTCTTCAGTTGAAAATAATTTTTCATCCAAATACATGTTTTCTAAAAATGTTTTAAAAAATGTTTTTATGATTTTAAAAATGATTTAATTAATTAATTTTTAACTATTTTTACTCATTAAAAATCAGTATTGTAGGAATATTCATGTCTATTTTAGTAAAGTACCATTGGACTTTTACTGAAAATGTGAAAGGAATCTTTTTTTAACGTGTATGAAATGAATAAATTTTTTCACTATCATGAAAACTATATGTTTTAAAGATTATATTAAAATTATTATAAGGTTATTTTAGTTTTTTTTTTAATTTTTTGTTTTAAAAGTTTATTTTAAAGGTGAAAAGGTTGTTTTCCTCAAGAAATTATGTAATGAAATTTTTATGGTATTTCTATTAATCAATGATATAAAACCTTTATTGTTCTTATGATACACTAGGTATATGTTGTATTAATATCATCATTATTATTTCTTTGGATGTTTTATGATTATGATTATTTTATTAGGGTATGTATTTGTTAAGACCCGGAAATTTCAAGGAAATTTTTTTCTTAATTTTCTTTGGAATTTTACAAGAACGTAGTTTCTGACGGCGCCGGATTCCGAGGCCCAGTGTGCCCGAAATTAATTTCCAAAGTTTAGCTCAGGTACGTTCAGTGAACGAACGAGCGAGTTTTTCTAACTTTCGAACTGGTGCTCGGAATCGAATTCCGAGGTCACCGATGGAATCGCAACGCCGGTATTTACTTAGAAACGCCTTTTCCGGAGTTGCGTTTGCTCGAGTGTAGTTTTTAATTTTTGGGGTTAAGTTAAGAAATAAAATAAAGTGGTGGGACAAGTTTATTTTATTTCACTTAAATCCACTTAAAATCCACTTAAGATAAGTTAAACGGATAGGGTGGAACCCAAAATATCCTACCCACTTGGTAGGATATTTGTGAGGTGGGTCCCACACGAGCCCCACCGTTTCTTTCCTTCTAAGTAATGCACCCGCGAAAACCCTCTTTAATGAAAGTCAACCGTGCGTTTTTCTGGTTAAGAAACGCCTCATTAAATTGGGCAGTTAAATCGTTACAATTAATTCATTAAATTAATTGTTCGTTTCTTTTCTTTTTAAATTCAAACGTGGCATGTGCGTTACTAAAATAAGATAACTCTTATTTTATTTCTATTGGAACTTGTGGCGTGGAGAGGATTTGGAGGAAAGCGTTCTTCTTCGACGAAGAACGCGAAGAATGCTCCGACCTCCGATGAAGAACGCCAAACCCTCAGAGATCGACGACGCGACGCCGTGTACCGCGACGTCAACGATGTTTGTTCCACGACGATCCTTCTCTTCCGCGACGATCCTCTTCTTCCGCGACCGTTAATTCCACGACGAACTCGCTTTCGACGACAACGCTTGAGGTAGGGAATTATGTTTGAGAATGATTTTATTCCATCATTTCTTTCATTCTAAAGAAAACAAGGAAACACGGATCAACTTATTATCTAGTTGATCCACGCACGTTTTCCTTGCGGGTTGGGAATTTTTGTTGCGGGAAGTTGTGGGGGATTATTTTTATTATTGATCGTGATCTCATCTGTCGCCTTTCTTGGTTTCATTTTGGCCCGCTTGTTATCATACTAAAGGGGGAAGGTAGGACCGCACGAACACAACTGACCCTCCTTCCCCCCTTGTTGTTTGAGTTTGTTGCGGCACGTGAAAGGCAGCGCAGTGTCGTTCCACCGTGCGGAAACGAGAAGAACGAATGCGGCGAAGAAGCGCGGCGCCGTTGGGGCTGAACGAAACCGCGAGTGGAGTCGGGGCCGAGGAGGCGATTTGAAGACCCTGCATTTTTTTGTAGAAGTGCGGATCGACGGACGATGGTGAGGCAGGCCGCGAAGGAGTTTTTAAGGCTTTGCAGTGAAGGTCGGGTCCGGGGATGATCTCTGGTGAAGACCGCAGGCAAATCGGACCACCAGAGCGCGTCCGGTGGTCCGCGGAAGCCCCCGCCGGCGCGCCGCTGGAAGAATCCGCCACCACTGAAGCCGCGGCGGCGAGCGAGGGTCCCGCGGCCGTGCGGGACTGGGGAACACGGAACGCGGCAGCGCGCCGCGTCCGGTGACACGAAGAGGCCCCCAACGCGAGGGGACCGCGGCTCCTTGGGCGCGACCGCCCGACCAGCGCCGAGGCACCCAGGCCGCCCAGGCCGGGCCGGGCCGTGCCCACCTAGGTTGGACCCGGACCTGGGTCGGGCCGACCCGGGGGGGGGGGGGGAGGTTGGGTCGGGTCGGTCCGGGCCCAGGCCCCCCGTTTTCGGACCCCTCACGGTGTTTCACTCATATCTTGAGGTGTAGACCTCCGATCAATGCACCGTTAGTGGCGATGCGACCCTTGGATCGATACAGTCGTTTCGGTATATTACACTCAAGGTTTCAGAATACCTTGGGTTTGGCCGGGTTGGTTCGGATACGAAACCAACCGGGCCCTAAGAGCGGAAACGCTTATATCTTGAGCTCCGGATGTCCGATTGACGTGCCGTCGAATTTGACGGATTCCTCTAAGTGATAAGGATCTTTTGGCTTACTCCACTCGACGTTTGGATGCCGTCGGAGTGCGGTCGAGTTGGTTCACTCACGAAACCAACCGGGCCTCTAGAACGAAAATGCCATTAACTCACAGACCGGGCGTCCGATTGACGTGCCGTCTGTCTCGTTGATTTCCTCTTGATGAGACGGAACTTTTGGAATACTTCGCCTGATTTTTGGTTTCTGTTGGATAGTGGCCAGGTTGGATTGTACCCGAAATCCAACCCGGCCCCTGGAACGGAAAAGCTGATATCTTTCAGATCGGACGTCCGTTTGACGAACCGTCAGCGGCGTTGGTGATCACATTGAGAAACGGTCCCTTTGAGTTTACCCTATGAGAGGTGGGGTACAGTTGAGATACATCCAGGTTGGTTCGCACACGAAACCAACTGGGCCCCTGGGACGAAAGGGCTAGTAACTCACAGACCGGGCGTTCGATTGATGCGCCGTCGGTTGCGTTGAGACCCCGTGACGAGGCGATCCTTTGGGATACTTCTTCGTGGGACTTTGAGATACTTGGAGTATCGAACTGTAGCTCGTGGAATGGACCCTCCCAAAGATGAGCGTGCGGAGTACGGAGACCGTGTAGCCGACTGAGACCTAACGACTGCTTTACCGACTCGACTTGGAGTGAGTCGACTAGCCCAGTGGACGAAGCAATACTTTGTGAGGTGCAGACCCATGGAGGACGGAGCACTACCTGTGTGATAGTGCAGACCCGCAGTACTCGTCCGGAGAGTACCTCTGCAGGCTACTAGGGGGTGTGCACTACTGTGTTTGGGTGGCATACCCCGGTGAGAAGCACTACTGTGTTTGGGTGGCTGGCCCGCGGTACTCGACAGGAGGAGTACCTCAGCAGTCTTAGGTTAGTGAGAAGTACCTCAGAGTCGTGACAGGACCACTGTACACTCCAGAGACGGAGCTGTTCAGCAGTTACGGTTTCGATAATAAAAATCCTGGTTTAAGCTGAGTCTATGACCTTTGTGTTTCCTCATGATTGAGATGGGTTATTTGATAACTTAGGTATATGTATGGGCATATACCTGGGTAGTGGTTATCTGTTGATTTCATAATCCTTGTGTTTCCTCATGATTGAGATGGGTTACTTGATAACTTAGGTATATGTATGGGCATATACCTAAGTAGAGGTTATCTGTTTAGATCTTCTTTGTGGTTATCCTTGTTGGTTTTAGTGAGACCTTGAGGGTCTCGAGGTCCCTACTGAGTATCGTTATACTCACCCCGGCATGGGCTATGCCCGTACCTCGTTGTGTTGGTTGCAGACGACGGGTAGTGCTGACGGAGGCCGAGTGTTCGAGGACTGGACGGTACCCGGAGGTGGGCTACACGACGAGTCAGTACCCGGAGGTGGACTACACGACGAGTCAGTATCCGGAGGTGGACTTCACGGTGAGACGACACTCGGAGGAGGTTTACGGGAGAGAGAGTTGTGGAGGCTATCTGTACCTACCCTTTAGGTAGGATCCGTGGTGGACGATCCAGGAGCTGCGCCATCTGTACCTACCCTTCAGGTAGAATTCGAGGAGGACGACCCAGGAGCCACTTCTGTCCTTCCAGCTGTTGTCTTTTTCTGTTGTACTTTGTTCAACTGTAGTTTTACTTTCATTTGGGTTTATATTCTGGCCCATTTACCTTTCAACACGTCTCTTTATACTTAGTGTTTTAATTCCGCTTGTACTCTGTGGTGTTTTGTTTACTTTTATAAAGGAAATGCCTTCCCAGTTATCGGGATTTACGCCTTTGGTGCTAGTCGCCAGCCCCTGGCCTATAGAAGGTGGGATTGGGGTAGTCACGACACGGGCCCCGAGGATGGGTCATGACAGTATTTACCTTTCATATGTTATTTTTTTAATACGAATGTTTTTTTTGATTACATTTCAGCCCTTTCATTTGAGGAATGCACTAGAAATATTAAGTGAAGGACAGGGAATGGTTATTGATAGACCCCTGATGCATTGAAAGGTATTATGAGACAAATCATTTGGAAAAATTAGATGGGTTTTACCCATATATTTAAACTCTCTTGTGAAAGGTCTTGATAGTATATTTCAGATGTTCGACATTATATATTCCCTTATTATGAGGTTAGTTATTTCCATGTTATTATTTGATTAGTTAGAATTTAAAAGAATATGTTTCAATCCTATATATTTATTTATATGGATTTATTTTATCATCATTTATTTCTACCACATTATTCTTAGTTTATTGATTAAATGGAATGTGTTTTAGTTATTTACCGTTTCATATTTATTAAGATTATTTATTCATGATAACTTTAGCTATATCCTTTCCCCTACCAAGAATCTAAGATTAAAACTTTATTATGTTTTATTTTCCCATGGATACCAATAAGTTTTTTTTTTCGATTGATGTATAAGGATATGCTATGAGGAATAATGGCATTCTCAAATAAAACACTTTTTTATTTTATGTTTTCTTTTGTACTGTGAATTTAAAGTATGTGTCTACTTTACCAAGAATATTAAACTATTTGGTTATTTGGGATGGAATTAATTGTATATTATTCCAATTTAATAATGTAACCACTAGATTTGGGCTAATGGGGTCAATATCATTATAGTATGCAAAAACTGAATTATGTTTTCATAGGGAACAAATTATGGGGCTATGTAAGGGTAAGAGGATTAAACTTTATGTAGGATTGGGCCAATATATAAGGATAAAAGAAGTATTAAAAATAAAAAAGTCTCAATAAATTATATTATGAATAATTAATAAAATACCTAGACCACCCTCTTGACAACTCCAATCCTTGGGAAAACATAGAGGGATGGATTTGGAAATATTGACCCTTATAATATGTGTTCAACCTTTATAATGTTTCATTTACCCATGTTAGGGAGAATAATATTATGTATGATGTCTCTAAAGGATAACATATAAAAATACTATTATATATGATGTTGAAGACCTTATAGAATAATATGATTATATAAATGATCTCTAAAGGTAGTAAACATTTCTTTTTTAGGTGTGATTATTTGTAAGATGAAATGAATATTCATATAAAATAACATAATATGAATATATGTATATTCTGGTCACCTCATTAGGTATCATAGTGAGGTTTAGTTATTTTTAAGTTTTATGATGAGGAAAAACTAGTGGAAACATTTTGGATAATTCTAAGTATAAAAAAATATCCTAAATGTTTTTGGTAAACTAAAGAGTGTGTGGTTTCATAGAAATGAAATACCCATCTAGATACAACCAAGTGGATGAAATAACTGACACAGTTCAACCTGGGGGAAATAATCCTTGGAAAATGTTAGTTTAGTATTAAATTTATCTTCACTTAGTGCATAACAAGTTAGCCTAATTACACCCCAGGATTGATAGTCTTAGGGGATATGATTTGGTTAATTCACATTCTCTTTATAAAAAATTGTGAAGGATATTAATATATTATTATGGAATTTGATGATGTAATATATAACTATTTAAGTTAGGGAATCTAATACGAAAATTACCATGGATAACCTAGGTTGAACATATAGAGTTACAAGTTAAACAAAATGTGTCATATTTTAATCGAATATATCGCATGATAAAATAAAGGTTTAATGAGATAATAAATATTAGGATTGATATTTAATATTCATATGATTATTTAAATTTATTTTATAGGACATAATCATAATTATACATAACTATTTTTTAGTATTTAGTTAGAAAGAAAACATTGAAAATGAAGCTATGAAAGGTATGTCTATAGAATATATCTAGTTTTACAACTAACCAAAGAGGTATATTTAACAAAAATGATTATGATAAATGAAATTATAATCAAATTAATATTACTTGTGAAAGGATATGTTTTTTATCCTTAGCTAAAATTATATGATCGATATCTCATTCAAAATTATATCCTGAGTTTATCCATCTTATGGGAAACCTTAATTATTTTAATTAGTGAGAGATAATTAAAATTATGAGGACATAATTTATTTAAGTGAGAGGGGTATAATGTAATACCCTAGGTTTTATAAAATATCTTCTTATATTAAACTCAATGTATTTAATTTTTTTTCTATTATTACATACTAATTAAACTTGAGTAGAGAATAAGTTATAAAATATATTTTTAAAACTGAGAACAATTTATTCAATCATAATAAAAATTTACAATAAGAGTACATGAAAATAATTATAACATCCCATGGGTAGTTACATATCATGGATGATTTCATCTATTAAAAGTGAAAAAAATTAAAATAGGACAATAAATAGAAAAGAATAATATATTTACAACAAGAAAATACCCTAGACCATCATTGACTTTGAGGATCACCATTAATAGATTTAAACCTACACTGAGAAATAAAAATATTCAAGGTGTATGAATCTTGTGAAATCTAAATTGAAAAATAATAGATTGAGAAGTGTAATAACAGTTTGACAATTTAATGAACCTATGGGGAGTAATTGTGGAAATATAGAGGACATAAAGATAAATATGGTCATTAAAAATATGGTTTTTATACATATGACCATTGGAAATATATTTATTAGACATATGGTCATTTTTAATATGGTTTTTGGATATACATTTATCCAATTGGTATACTAGTATAGTGTAAATTACTCAAAAAATAATAAACAAAGAAGAAAAACATATAATATTAAATTAAAATCTTTTAACATACCTTACATATTATTATTATTATCGAAGAATGATATAATTTATTTATAAAATTCAAATAAATAGTTTAATAATAATGGATTAATAAAATTATGAGAATATAAATAATTAGTTTTAATAGTATTTTGCTAAGATCATTTAATATGAAGGGGTATTTTTCAAAGAAGTGTTTTTAGAAGTATTGTGCATCTTTATCTTAAAAAAATAACCACTAATAAATAATTAATTTAATGAAATTTATTGATAATATATATAATAAAATAAATTAAAATTTATCCAATGTCCATTTCTATGCTAGTAATTAGAATACGTTCATTTTTTATTTAAAAGTACATATTTTCTAAAAATTGTTCTTACACGTTATGGAAAAATATATTAAAATTAATTTCTATCAACTACATAAATTGAGTCTAATAAAACTATTTTCATGTTTTTAATCAAAATATCAATTTTTTTTCATAAGTTCATTTTCAATTTTTGGATATGAAAATAAGTTACCAGGGTAAATGTTAGTTACTATGGTAAAACGATTATTTGATAATGTTTTTATAAATATTGGGTAATTTTTATAAGAATAAAATAATTTTATCTATTTTAAATTATGAATATAATATGATATAATTATATATAATCATATATTAACACTCATTTAATTATTAATTTATAAGGAATAAGAATAAAAAACATTTAATGTATAAAAGATTTTTTTTGATAAAAGCTATTTTTTATATCTTATGTTTTAATTAAAAGTTATTTTTTTCATATTTAGGTGTATAATTAGTTTAAATTTATTCCAAATTTATAATCACTAAGTCCAAATTTGGTAAGAAGTGTTATCTTATATTTTTTAGTAAAAACATTATTACTATGGAAAACATTTAATCTAGGTTAATAAGGTTAAAAAGAGGTAACTTAATGTGGATCAAATTTTACTAAATTAACTAGAAATTTAGACCTTATAGAATATCTTTTTAGGTTGGAATGTAACACCCCAAGATTCCATGGTACACTTATCTTTGAATAATACAATATCTTGCATTGTACGCAACTTCGAGTTCTAACACACCTTGACCAATCAACATTATGAATAGTAATACCCACTTTTTGAAATTTTATAAATTTTATTTTTCAAAAATAATTTTGATAGAACTAATATTTTCAATTAATTTATATTTAATATCATTGTTTTAAACCCAAAAAATTGTTTCTCTAAGATGAATTGTTTCATTTTTATAATAATGGTGTTATTTTGAGCTGAATAGTAAAAATTGGCCATTTTGGATTTTTAACAGTTTTAAATTATTTCGGTAGTTTGGCCATAACATTATATACACTGATCAAAATTGAAAAATTCTTTCTTTTCCATATTCTAAACATCTAGGGATTCATTTACTGTTTTTGGACTAAAATCTGAATCGGCCATATGGAAGCTCAAAAGAAGCTCACAAGTTGGCTCAAGAAAACTGTTTTCAGTTCTGTCTAGTTTTGATGTGGGATCCATAACTCATCCACTGTGGGCCCAAAGCTTGTGAAATTCGGTGGGTGGACGAGAAAGGTGTTTTGGAGAATATTTTATGAAGGAAGGACCGAGTTAATTGGCAGTTTATGGGGTAATTAAATCACCCTATTCCGGAGGATTTCGTTTTGGAGAGTCTGACTGGACAGAATAAATGCTCATAGTAAAACGGCCATAACTCTCGGAATACATGTCCAAATCTACTGAGATTTTGAGGGGACACTTCCAAGGGAATTATTAACAACATTCAAGAATGTATCAATGCGTTAAGATGTCATTTAATGGGGATAAAACGCATCAACATTCGGGGGAAACATTCTGGCTATAAAAGGAGGAGAGCTCCACCCTCTCAAAGCATCCATTCTCCATCCCATTCCTTCTGGGACACCAAGAAGATCTTTTAGGCTTTATTTTTTATTTATTTTCTTTTTCATAGTATTGTAATGCCTTCTTATTCCCCATTCAACTCGATTACCCTTACCATGGTGGGGTAAACATTTGGAGTGATTGGGAAGGGTTGGTTTTCTACATTGTAATGCTTGAGTTCTTGGACGCAATTGAATAAATTTCTTTCTTCTTCAAAGTTGTTTTCAATTTCTTATAGAAGATTTTATTATCAAGTTCGATCATTCTTGAATATTAATTCCGTTATTGATTTTTTCCTTGGTAAAATAATCAATATCTCCCTCCTCTAATTTCTGGTTTATATACGATGGAATAAACCAGGAATTAGTGGTGAAGTACTCGACGATCGTCAGTATGTGTAAAAGGTGTAGTGAAGTTCGTGATTGTTTGGGATAAACAAAACCCGATCGGGTATTGCCCATTTAAATTAAGGATATTTAATACAACTATTTTACACATGGAAGGAGAGTTGACCAAACCAAGATCTTGGTAAGGTTTTCTCTCATAATAATAATTTCACCAAGGAAGTGAAAGGAAACGATTGTGGAAACTCACTTTAATCAACAAAAAAGAAGAGGTTTGAATTAAATTGAACAAGGATAGAATTACAATTAGGAAACTGACCCCGACCTAATCACCCTTTTAAATCTCATAGTTTTTCAATCATTTGAATTTCAAATTTCCTTTCCCAATATTTTTGCCCCCGTTTTAAAGTGACAACCCGTTTTGTGTGCACTCCTCTTCGGGAGACATCCTAGGTCAACCATATTACTAAATTTTAACTTAGGAAATAATTGTTTCGCCATGCCCTACGACAAGAATGCGTCAGATTTCATTTTTGGATTCAGAATATCAAAATTAGATTAGGGTGAATTTTTGGTATTTTTCGTAAAACTTTCATTTTTGATGAATAGTGAAAAACACTGCGTTATTGTTTAAAACTGACTTTTTATTTAAATAATTAGTTATTTTATTTAAATTTATTTTAGGTAAAAATAGATAAAAAATACCTATATATGTTCAATGTCATTCATTAGAGTCATTTTATAATAATATTAGATATATAAAATTTTATTGAACATTTTACCGTCTTTTACCCACCTTCTAGGCGCATTTGAAAATTTACATACAATGTAATTTTACCACTTCGGTGAATTGAATTTAAAAAATCCAATATAAATGGTTGACATCAGTAAAAAAATTTTGGTTTAATAAGATGAAAATAATTTTTGGTGAATAGTAACTTTTGACTTTTATTTACCACGGTTAAAAATAAATAATGCAATTAAAGGTAAAAAATGATATTATAATTACCCTAACACATGCCCTAATTCTATTGGATAAGTGTATTTCGACCAAAATAAACCTTAGGAATAAAATATGAACCTTTTTGTCCACTTGGATTAGATTAAGACATTTATTATTATTTTATTTAAAGAAGAGTTAAAACTGTTAAATTTTAAGATTAATAACTAAAACATTTTTAATATAGGGTTATAAATAAGATAAATTAAACTATAATTATTCATTAGAAATATAAAAGTATTTCCTACATAATGGTATTTTATTTATAATTTTTAGACATTAAATAATAAAATTTATTTATGATACAATGATGATGCAGTAATTACTTTATTAATGAATGATTAAAAAAATTGATATTATAAATATAAAAATAATTGTAAATTGAGACTTATGATTAATTCCAATAATTATATAGGTTAATATGACATGTTGGGGCTGACAAAATAAAATTTTTTCTAAGTGATAAAGTTTTTATGACTTTCACTAAAACAAAATACTAAATTGTGTCAAAATTAAAATAATTGAGTTTTTAAAACAAATAATATATTATTAGTTGATATAATATTCCTAAAAATATAAGGATCATCCAAAGGAGTTAGATAAGGTTATATATATCAATAATTAACCACTTGGGGTTCTTTAGGATTTTTATAGTAAGTTTATTAACCATTTATTATAATAATACAAGAATACATTGTAAAAGTTAAACTATTTAACTAAGAGCTAAATCTAAAAATAAGGATAATAGGGTGACCTAAACATGTCTAAAACCTATTGGTTGAGAGGTTTTCGACCCATCCAAACCTTAGAATCAAAATAAATCATTTTTGATCCATTATAAACCGAATATGATTGTATAATAAAATAATAATTCAAGCTTTTCCTAAAGGGACACTCCCCTCTCTTATAAAGGGTACCCCCCTTCTCTCAAAATCACACCTTGAAAGCCATTTGTATCGGCTAACCCCTACTCAAATATCCTCCCAAATAACCTCAATTCGACCTATAAGCCTTAATTTTTTTCAGAAATCCAACCTTAGGATCCCTTTTGATCAACTCAAAAGGAAACACCCGAAGAAGATGTAATTACTTCATCACCTCTTTCAAAGTCTTTTTATTATTCCACTTCTTCTTTCTTTGTTGTTTCTATAACAAAATAATAACTCCAGTACATTATACACACTTTAATGTTATTATAAATATGGTACAACCATATTCATTTTTCTATCCATACTTTGAATGACAAGTCACCATACATGCGTACGTACGACTTACCATCTCCACGTCGTGGTGTAGTTTGTTATTAAAACACTTTATTATTTGTATGGGTATAATAA
This sequence comes from Viscum album, assembly GCA_963277665.1. Classification (NCBI taxonomy): domain Eukaryota; kingdom Viridiplantae; phylum Streptophyta; class Magnoliopsida; order Santalales; family Viscaceae; genus Viscum; species Viscum album. The sequence goes on from OY728121.1 coordinate 205,209,102, forward strand.
TGAGTATAAATGATGTAAATATAAAATATAATTTGTTAATGATTATGTATATATGATATAACATCCAATTACATAGGATTTCGTCATCAATAGAATGATATTGTCGCTCGTACGTACATACGGATTACCGTCTCCACGAACATGATGAAATTCATTCTCCATCAGAACCATTCAAGAATAATTTTAATTTTGTGATTAAAAATAATGTTTAAGAACTTAATATCATTATGGATATGAATCAAGTACATACTATCCATAACAAACATGGCTTACGTAATCAAGCATATAAAGGAAAACAAATCAATTAACACCCGAAACGATGATACTACTGAAATATTATTAACAAAGAAATATTAGAGGATAATATATGATATCATATTTATGTATGAGGTTATTTTATAATTTAATAAAAATTATTTGAATATTATATATGAGGTTAAATTACCCTCAATAAAGGAAAAATTACAAGTTAAGGGTTAATTCTACAATATATTTATTATCTGAGGTTGTTTAGATGTGAGTATCTTCTGGGACCTCTTTATCATCCACACCCGTTTTTCTTAAAAATGTATTTCAAAACATTTTTAACATTTCCTAGACTATGGGTTAAAGTAATTTATACCCTTTTTTGAATTTTTATAAGATTTTTATAAAGTAATCTTTCCGTCGTTTTCCAAACAAGGTCCTTTATGACCTTTTTGAAAAAATTAAGGAAAGAATGTTTCTTTTAACTTATACAGAGAGTGAAGCTATTTTATGCTGTTATAACACCTTTTAAGCTTACCTTATACTCTTATAATTATATTTTAAAAATAAATGTTTTATTTTATAGTTATTTTACTTTCAAATGATTTCAAAATAGAAAGAGATATTTCTCTCAAATGGTTTTGATTTCATCTATGTCAACACCCTTTGATAAAATTTACACTTGTTTGAAGTTGATTTATTATGATACAATCGTTTTGTGATATTTTTGACTGTGGATATGTTATTTTTATACCATTCATGGATTGTGTTTAAAGTATTAACATTTATTATGCTAGTTTCTTACAAATTTTTAGGTTATGTTTCAACCTTTTCATATGAGGAATGCATTGGACTTAGTAAGTGATGGGTGGAGCCCGCTATAGCTCCTCGATGCATCCGTAGGTATCATGAGACAAACTAGTGTCTTAGAACAAGGCCTTGAAAAATTATTATTTGTAGTCTTGGAACGATGCCTTGAATATGTGGTTATGATGTCCGGCATTATGCATTCCATCATTATGAAATTGGCTATTCATATAACATGTGATTATTTGACTAGTAGAATATCCATGTGAATTAGTAAATGGAATTATTTGATTAATCTTTTCCCTATTATTTTAAATTTTAAGTTTAAAAGTCCTGTGTTTTAGTCTTATACATTGTCTTAAATGTTTATTCTTATTTATGAAAGTGTGCATTATATTTTTATCCTTAATTAGCACCTGAGCTCACCCCTTTCTAGGTTTTATTTTTCCCTGGATATGAATAAGTATATTATGACTAACCTATAGGCATAGTCTAAGGGAAATGAATGTGGTCAAAGGAGATAATGTTATCATTTTTTTTCATTTTATAATGTAATGTAAAACTTATGTATGTATCTAGTACTTCCAAGGATGCTAAAATTATTGGTCTTTCAGGACATGATTCCTTGTATCATACCAATGTTATGTAATAATGCACCGACTCTAAGTAACTGGGGTTGGGACATTACAGTTGGTATCCAAGGAAGTTTATTACAAACCTTGGAAACTAGATTTAGAAAAACTCTGATTAGATAACATTACCCTAAGATAGACTTTGATGATTAATATAGAAGAACTTCCAAGAATTTTGGTAATGTAGAGATTTTATGAATTTTCCAAGAAATACATCCCTATATGGTTACGATCAGGTAGAGATGACTCTAACAAAGATGTACCTAGGAATGAAAACTCCGACAATGAGTTTTGGGCTTGACTCGGGGTATCCTAGTACACGACAACAGGCCTTGCTACACTCTTAGTTACAACACTCTCGAGGGATATGCTTAGGATAATTCAAATTTTCTTTATAAACCATTATTAAGGATTTATGAGTATATACCTCCTCAAAGAAAACTTTTTTTATGATTATGGATTATATCCATAAACTGTTCAATTTATGTTATATTTTTTACAAGTTTGGAATTATGTATTGCGTTTCATAAACTAATCTAGTGTATACCATTATTTTGAAATGGTGCCTAATGGAAGGAATGAAAACCGTATCAACACATGTAATCCATGTAGGGATTTCCATCCTATTCAAGATAATTATAGTGGGGATGGTTATGAAACTAGTGCTAATCATCTTATCACCATACTAGGAAAACTCACTCAGGTTATGAATAATAACCTTACCCGTATGGAGCACCCTGATCCACAACACAAAGGATCAATGTTAGACTGATTCATGAGAAAAAAACCACCAACATTCAATGGGACTAAAAATCCATTTGTATCTGAGAAAAGTATAAGTTCCTTAGAGAAAATATTTCATGCTTTGGGGAGTAGCAAAAAGGAAAAAGTTGTCATGGTAGTTTATCACCTCACGAGAGATGCAGATTAATGGTGGTCATTAATTAAAAACACAAAGGATGATAAAGAGGTATAAAATATGGAATGGGGGGAGTTTAAAGATCTTTTCATAGAAAAATACTTTCCTCATGAGCATCGAGTGGATATGGAAAGAAAATTTCTGAGTCTGAGGCAAAAGGAGGATGATATTGTCTCAAAGTATGTGGCTAACTTTAGAAGGATAGAAATTTATACAGAAAATTATATACATAACCCAAGGAGTAAAATTTATCGATTATTTGATGGGTTAAAACCATTTCTCTATTGATAATTAGTCTCACAATACTTCTCATCATACAAAGATATTGTATCATGTGATATCAAGACAGAAAAATAATTCTCTAAGTCTTATGACTTTAAAGAAAAGCAATAGAAGAATAGATTTTCTGAACACTATGGAAATGGAAATAAGGGGAATAAGGGAAAAGTTAAAGTTCTATCCTGCAATAAATGTGAGAAGAAACACCCCAGTACTTGCCTAAATGGAATGACAGTCTATTATAAGTGTGGTGAAAAAGGACACCAAGCTCATGATTGCAAGGGAAAGAAAGAGGTTGTCAATGTTGAATGCTAAGATTGTATAGAAATGGGGTATTATGAAAATGAATGTCCTAATATCCAAGGAAACTTACATAAGAAATGTACAAGGGAGCAATGGAAAGCTTATTCGATCACTACTACTGAGGTTGAAGCTTCGAAAGACGTGGTGGAAGGTAATTTAATGGTCTCCTCAAATTTAGCCAATTCTTTATTTGATTCTAGATCATCACATTGTTTCATATCTTCCTAGTTTTCTAAGAAAATTAGATATTTCCAATTTGATTTAACAATGGAGTTTTTAGTCAAAACTCTTAAGGGAAATATCATTGCAAAAAAAAATTGTGAATCAATTCCCATTAGGGAATATAAATGTTCTTTATATGCTAATCTCATCATCATACCCATGATTGAATTTGATATAATCCTCAGTATGGATTAGATTTTAGACCATGATGCAAAGATTTATTGTAAGAAGAAGGAGGTTACAATTTTTGATGATGATATGGAATACCTTATCTTTAGAGTAGAAATGTCACCATCTGATTCTTATCTTGATTTACCCCAAGTAGCTCTAATAAATTCAATTATTGGGGAGGAACTATGGGCGAGGAAAAGAAATTTCGAATAGAGGACGTACCTATTGTACAAGAATATGTTGAAGTGTTTCCAGAGGATTTACCTGGATATACCCCCGAACGAGAAATTGAGTTTTCCATTGATTTAATTCCTGGTTCAAGGACCTTATCAAATACCCCTTATAGAATGGACACTGTGGTATTAGTGGAAATAAAGAAACAAATAGAGTAATTGAGTAATAAATGATTTATTCTTCGTAGTGTTTTCCATGGGGAGACCTTGTTCTTTTTGTTAAGAAGAAGGATGGATCTATGAGGTTGTGCATTGACTATAGGGAGATCAATGCTATAACAATAAAGAAAAAGTATATCCTACCTCGCATTGATGATTTATTCAATCAACTTCATAGATATCAACATTTTTCAAAGATTGACCTTCGATATGGATATCATCAGTTTTGTGTGAAGAAGGAATACATTCCAAAGACAAAATTTCGTACCAGGTATGGACATTACGAGTTTACAGTAATGCCTTTTAGACTGACTAATGCACCCTCTATTTTCATGGATCTAATGAATAAATATTTCAAGGAATATCATAATAACTTTGCAGTAGTATTTATTGGTGATATTTTGGTATACTAAATAATCTATGAATATCATGAAAATCAATTTCACACTATTCTGAAAACCCTAAGAAGAAATGAATTATATGGGAAGTTTAGGAAGTGTGAATTATGGCTTCAAGAAATTTCTTTTCTTGGACATATTGTCTCTAAGGATAGAATCTCTATTGATCCTTCTAAGACAAGAGCAATACAAGAATGGACAACACTGATGAGTATAACTGAGGTATGCAGTTTTATTGGTTTAGCAGGTTATTATCGGCGTTTCATCTAGAATTTTGCCTGATTGGAAAACCCATTAACCAAGATCACACGTATAGGGGTTAAATTTTTTGGACAAAAGAGTGTGAAGAATTTTTTGAAGAACTGAAGAGAATATTAGTCAATACTCCTATCTTGACTCTATAATCGGAGAATAATGGGTTTGTTATTTATAGTGATGCTTCAAATAAAGGACTTGGTTGTGTCCTTATGTAGAATGATATAGTTATTACCTATGCATCATGAAAGCTAAAAATTCATGAACAAAACTATCATACTCATGATCTTGAGTTAGCAGCTGTAATTTTTTCTTTGAAGATACAGAGACACTATCTCTATGGATAAAATGTGATATATATACCGATCACAAGAGTTTGAAGTATATTTTCTCATAAAAAGAACTCAACATGAAGTAAAGAAGATGACTTGAACTACTCAAAGATTATGATTGCACTACATACTATCACCCGAGGATGACAAATAAGGTGGCCGATGCTTTGAGAAGAAATGATCATGGAGTTTTGAACAAGATGAGAGTTGAAAGGGATCCTATGTTCATGGATCTTGTAAAGATGGATATGGGAATAATCATGGAAGGTGAAACATCAATACTTTTTTAAATAGTTGCCAAACCATCTTTACAACAAATGATAAAAAGTTCTCAAACTTATGATGGGGAGTTTCAAAAGAAAATTAAACCTATGAACGATGGGTGATTGATCGGCTTCGTATATGAAGATGAGATTTTGAAATTTGGGAAGAGACTTTGTGTTCCTGACATACTTGATCTAAAAAGGGAATTGTTGTATGATGCTCATAGATCCAATTTATCTATACACCATGGTAGAACTAAGATGTATAGAGATTTTACGGATTTTTTTTGTGGGACAACATGAAGAGGGAGATTGCTGATTATGTGTCAAGATGTATGGTTTTTCAATAGGTTAAGGCTGGAAGACAACATCTTGGAGGAGTCATGAAACCTCTTCCCATACCTAAGTGGAAATGGGATGATATTACAATGGAATTTTTCATGGTGATACCAAATAATCCTAGAAGGAATGATGCAATATGGGTCATTGTTTATTTTCTTACCAATTCAACACATTTTATTTCTATAAGAGAAGATTTAGCACATGAACATCTAGAAAGAATATATATTAATGAAGTTGTAAGACTTCATGGAGTACCCCTATAGATTATTTCTGATCGCGATCCTCATTTTACATCAAGATTATGGAAAATTATTCAGAAGTCCTTGGATACTAAACTTCATTTGAGCACTGCCTACCACCCTTAAACTAATGGAGAATTAGAATAGACAGTTCAAACCTTAGAGGACATGTTGAGATCTTTCTCACTTGACTTTCAAGGTATGTGGGATCGATATTTACCTATGGTAGAATTTTCCTATAACAATAGCTTCCATTCAAGTATTTAGATGGAACCATATGAAGCATTATATGGAAAGAGATTCTGCACACCAACTTGTTGGGATGCTGTTGGTGAAAGAAAACTCATAGGCTTAGAATTTGTTGAGGAAATAATGGAAAAGGTGAAGATTATCCAAACCCACATCAAAGCAGCTCAAATTAGGCAAAAGATCTATATCGATAACCGAAGGAAAGATTTAGAATTACAAGTAGGAGATCATGTTTCCTTGAAGGTATCTCCATGGAAGGGTGTTTTAGGATTTTTCAAGAAGGGTAAATTGAGTCCTAGGTACATCAGAACTTTTGTAATTCTATAACTAATTGGAGTTGTAGCTTACCATTTGGAAATGTCGCCAAGTCTCTCCAAAGTTCATGATGTGTTCCATGTATCACTGTTAAGAAAATACATGCCTGACCCAATTCATGTACTCACCTATGAGGAAATAGAACTGGAACCCGATCTGTATTGTTGTGAAGAGCCTTTCAAGATTCTTGATACTAGAGAACAAGTGCTGAGAAACTGGATGACTCTTCTGGTGAATGTTCTATGGAGAAACCACAAGATGGAGGAGGAAACTTAGGAACCCGAGGAACTTATGGTGAAGAACCACCATAATATTTTTATGTAGTAATATTATAGATATTTTGAGGACAAAATTATTTGAAGTAATTAAGAATGTAACACCCCAAGATTCCATGGTACGCTTCTCTTTGAATAATACAATAGTTAGCTTTGTACGCAACTTCGAGTTTTAACACACCTTGACCAATCAAACTAGCCGTTATGAATAGTAATAACCACCTTTTAAAATTTCATAAATTTTATTTTTCAAAATATACTTCATTTTTGGATTCGGAATATCAAAATTAGGTTAGGGTGAATATTTGGTATTTTTATGAATAATTTCATTTTTTGATGAATAGTGAAGAACACTGCGTTATTGTTTAAAACCAAATTTTTATTTAAATAATCATTTATTTTAGTTAAATTTATTTTAGGTGAAAATAGATACACAATACCTATATATTTTCAATGTAATTAATTGGAGTCATTTTATAATAATATTAAATATATAAATTTTTTTGAACTTTTTACCGTCTTTTACCCACCTTCTAGGCGCATTTGTAAATTTACATAAAGCATAATTTTAACGCTTTTGTGAATTGAATTAAAAAAATCTGAGAGACATTGTTGACATTATTAAGTAAAATGTGGTTCAATAAGATGAAAATAATTTTTGGTGAATAGTAATTTTTGACATTTATTTACCACGGTTAAAAGTAAATAGGGCAATTAAAGGTAAAAAATGATATTATAATTACCCTAAAACATGTATTAATTATATTGGATAAGTTTATTTATACCAAAATAAAACTTAGGAATAAAATATTATCCTTTTGGTCCACTTGGATTAGATTATGACATTTATTATTATTTTATTTAAAGAAGAGTTAAAAGTGATAAATTCAAAGTTTATTAACTAAAATATTTTTCATATAGGATTATACATAAGATAAATTCAACTATAAATATTCATTATAAATAAAAAAATATTTCCTACATAATGGAATTTTATTTATAATTTTTAGATATTAAATAATAAAATTTATTTATGACACAATGATGATGCAGTGATTACCTTATTAATGAAAGATTAAAATAATTGATATTATAAATATCAAAATAAATGTAAATTGAGACTTATAATGAATTAAACTAATTTTATATATTATTATTACATGTTAGGGTTGATTAAATAAATTTATTTTGAAGTGATAAAGTTTTTATGACTTTAACAAAAACAAAATACCAAAAAGTGTTAAAATTAAAATAAATGAGTTTTTAAAACAAATACTATATTATTAATTGATATAATATTCCAAAAAATATATGGTTCGGACAAATGACTTAGATAAGGTTATATATATCAATAATGAACCACTTGGGGTTCTCTTGTATTTTTATAGTAAGTTTATTAACCCTTTATTATAATAATACACTAATATAATAATAAATGGTAAAAGTTAAACTATTTAACTAAGAGTTAAATCTAAAAGATATGGATAATAAGGTGACCTAAACCTGTCTAAAACCTATTGGTTTAGATGTTTTCGACCCATACCCACCTTATAATCTAAATAAATCATTTTGGATCCATTATAAACCTAATATTATTGTATAATAAAATAATATTTCAAGATTTTCCTAAAGTGACCCTAACCTCTCTTATAAAAGGGTAATTCCCCTTCTCTCAAACTCACACCTCCAAATCCATTTGTCTCAGCCAAAACCTACTCAAATATCCTCCTAAGTACCATAAATTTGACCTAGAGGACATAATGTTTTCAGAAATCCCGCCTAAGGATCCCTTTTGATCAACTCAAAAGTAAACACCCGAAGAAGAGGTAATAATTTCACCAACTCTTTCAATGTTCTTTTCTTCTTCCACTTCCTCTTTATTTGTTGTTTCCATACCAAAATAATAAATCCAGTACCTTATACATACTTTTATGTTATTATAAATATGTTACAACCATATTCATTATTCTATCCATCATATGAATGAAAAGTCACCATACGTGCGTACGTACGGCTTACCGTCTCCAAGTCGTGGTGTAGTTTGTTATTCAAACATTTCATTATTTGTATGGGTATAATAATGAGTATAACTAATGTAAATAACAAATATAACATGTTAAGTATTATGTATATATGATATACCATCCAATTACATATTATTTCACCATCAATAGAATGATATTGTCGCTTGTGCGTACATACAGATTACCGTCTCCACGAATGCGATGAAATTCATTATCCATAATAACCATTCAAGAATAATTTTCATTATATGATTAAAAATAATTTTTAACAACTTAATATCATTCTAGATATGAATCAAATACATCATATCCATAACAAACATGGCTTACGTAACCAAGCATATAAAGTGAAATGAATCAGTTAACACCAGAAATGATGATACTACTAAAATGTTATTAACAAAGAAATATTAGAGGATCATATATGATATAATATTTATGTATGAGGTTCTTGAATAATTTAAAAACAATGATTTAAATATTATACAGGAGGTTAAATTTCCCCCGATCAATGAAAAAGTACAAGGTAAGGGTTAATTCTACAATCTCTTTTTTATCTGAGGTTGTTTATAAGTGAGTATCTACTAGGACCTCTTTATCATCCACATCTGTGTTTCTTAAAAATGAATTTAAAAACATTTTTACTATTTCCTAGACTATAGGTTAAAGTCATTTATACCATTTTTTGACTTTTTATAAGATGTTTGTAAAGGAATATTTTCATCATTTTCCAAATAAGGTCCTTTTTGGCCTTTTCGACAAAATTAAGGAAAGAATGTTTCTTTTAACTTATAAGATGAGTGCGACTATTTTTCACTGTTATAAAACCTTCAAAGCTTCCCTTACAAGATTATAAGAATATTTTCGAAATAAATTTTTTCTTTTATAATTATTTTACTTTTAAATGATTTCAAAATAGAAAGATATATTTCTATCAAATGGTTTTGATTTCATCTATGTCAACATCCTTTGATGGATTTTACACTTTTTTGAAGTTGATTTATTATGATACAATCTTCCATATTGTATTGAAGTTTTTGTGATATGTTTGACTGTGGATATGTTATTTTTATACCATTCATGGTTTATGGTTAAAGTATTTACATTTCATATTCTAGTTTTAATACAAATGTTTATGTTATGTTTCAACCTTTTCATATGAGGAATTAATTGGACTTAGTAAGTAATGGGTGGATCCCAATATAGATCCTCGATGCATTAGTAGGTCTCATGAGACAAACTAGAGTCTTGAAACAAGGCCTTGACAAAATATTATTTGTAGTCCTGTCATGATGCCTTGACTATGTGGTTATGATGTCCGACATTATGAATTCCACCATTTTGAAACTGGCTATTGATATTACATGACATTATTCGACTAGTAGAATATCCATGTGAATAAGTAAATGGAATTATTTGATTTATCTTTTCCATATTATGATGAAGTTTAAGTTTAAAAGGATTTTGTTTTATTCTTATAATTTGAATTAAATGTTTATGCTTATTTATAAAAGTTTCCGTTATATTGTTATCTTTACTGAGAACCTGAGCTCACCCCTTTTTATGTTTTATTTTTCATAGGATGAGAGAATTATATTATTACTGACCTGCAGGGATAGTCTAAGGGATATGAATGTGGTCAAATGAGAAAATTTTGCTGATTGTTTTTCATTTTATAATGTAATGTAAGACTTATGTATGTATCTAGTACTTCCAAGGCTACTAAACTAATCGGTCTTTCGGGACAAGATTCGTTGTATCATGCCAATGTTATGTTATAATGCACCAACTCTAGGTAACTAGGATCGAGGAATTACATGGAATGTAATAAAAACACGTCTCACCAACCATTCATCACTTAAATATCCACAAAAGAACGTAAATATCCTATTACACCATTTCCTAAGCCAGTCCTGAAATAGTATGAAGGTCTTTCATGATCCCCCTTGGTTGGTGATTAGTGATAGACATTATTTCTATGATTAATGGGAATGGTTTTCCTATAAGAAAAACTATCAATATATAATTAGAGAACATAAAAGAATGAAAAATATATATGCTTAACAATCCTCATGGAGAAAAGAGTACCAAAAGTAGTCAGATAAATATACAAAATTAAAATATCATCCAAAATATGACACAAAATCAACAAAGAAAAAGTCTCATAATCCCAATGAAACAAGAAGAACATAGATCCATCAGTCAGCACCATCACTCTATGTCTCATGAATCAATCCCACCTACCACCTTTAAGTGGCGCTTTCCCTTTTCCAGGACCAATAATAACATAATCTACAAATTCACAAAGTAAAAAGTAGGGCATGAGAAAAAAATATCCCATTTATATTCCAACAAAGTTTCCACAAGAAATTAAAATACAAATAAACCATTTATGTTTCAATTTAAATAAAAAAGGTATGGAAAACCTTTTAAAAAATTTTAATCAAAACATTCGTTCAAATTAGTTTGTTGATAGATATATCAATGATAGGCTTAAATGACATTTTTTCATAAAAAAGACCATGAATAAAATCAGTTCTATAATCACAAGAATATAATAATAAAATAAAACAAGAACCCTATTCATATTCCCTGAGATCAATTAGTACCTATCTATAGGACTCTCACACTACTCATTAAATCATCATGACTAAAAGTGTGATAACACATCCCTATGGATTAGGCCATTGGGATAATCAATGAACACCCCATCAGGAAAAATCATGCTGAATTTGGTTTAGTTAGAGTTATTATCATCAATCCATTTCCAGGGGGTCATAGTCGTAATATTATAATCCTAATCACCGATTGAATACTCTGGATCACATGTTCTTTGATATATCAATAAGGAAAATAATTCATTTCAAATAAGTTCGCCATCCATAGTTTTAGTTCCCGAATTCATGTTCAACATTCCATTTAAATTTCAAATATAAAATTATTATTTTCATAAAATTCATGCCTTTCAAATTAAAATTTCATTAAAATACATTTTTCTCAATAATGAAAATCAAATCATTTCAATATATCTTTTCAAAAATCACAACATCTTTTCAAATCCCTAAAAAATAGGTTTTATTTCACAAATCCCAATCCTTTGAAATCAATCATCCAATCATCACAATTAAATATTTAGGAAACATTTGAAAATACAGTTCAATTTAAGGAAGAAATTTAGTTTTCTATTATAGGTAAAATCCTTACACATCCATGAATATTTTATGGCATGACCAAGAGATCAATCACCTAAAATGAGAATCACCAATGGAGAATCGATGGTGGGGAACATCAAAGAGGAAAACCTAGAATCAAGATTCATAAAAAAGGATTCAATCCTTCAACATCATGAGGATTAATCATTAAAAAGAAATAGTAAAATAAAGATAAGTGGATTCCAAATTCAAGAGATATTTTACTCAATAGAGAGGGATCAATCTCTTCTATCAAAACATCAATTCGTAGGAGAGGAGGTTGAAGGATCTAGTAATGACTCTAAGGATCCTCAAAAATCCAAAGGATTTAATTAGTGTAAAATGGAATGTGTTTAATATTAATAGGGGAAAGGGTTGGTATTTTAATTATAAATTTTAGGGTATTAAAAACCCGCTCAAACAATTTTCTAGGTTAGGCCACATGGTTAGTAATAACGGTGTTCTTAACTATGTTCCCTCACTAGGCTTCTAGAAAGGGTCCCTAGTTTAGTTGCATGGTTAATTTAACCATGCACCAACCATAAAAACCCACATTGTATAAGGACACATGGTTTAGAGGGGTGGACACATGGTTTGGTCTAACTGTGCACTAACCATGGAACACCCTCTAGAACCTCTAAATAGGGTGCATAGTTTGCTAGGATAAACAGCATGGTTTTTCCTAATTGTGTGGAAACCATGAACAACCCCAAAACCATCCAAAATTTTCAAAAAGTATCTAAAAACAACACAAAAAATGATGATCAAGACAAGGGTAAATAAGCACCTAAAAGATAATAATAGGATGCTACAACCTCCCCACCACAAAAACTTTATACCCTCAGAAAACCTATCAAGAAGTGTCTATAGAAAATATATTATTCCACTGATTCATCATCAGTGAATCATGATCCCAAGTATCATGATAATTAAAACCATGCAACCCAAGAACACAAACCGGAGATATAAAATTTTGGGGGAAGTACCTTCACCTCTGAATTAACAATCCAAACTAGATGCTCAACAATGGATAAATCCGGTTCAACATAAAGGTACTCCCAACTCAAAAAAATGATATGGGTCATAGAGACACTTTATAAGCTTCATCATGTGAAACATATTGATAATTGAAATCAACTGAGGTGGAAACTCCAAATGACAATCCACCTTAATGATATGCTGAAATACCTCAAGTGGTTCCATTTATCTTAGTGATAACTTTAACTATTTAAAAAATTCATTGGTGAACCAACTGTGGTAATACTCTAAAAAAACCTGTTCGCCTATTGGAAACTCCAAAGGGGATCAATGGAAATCAACATAATATTTATGTTGACTCTATTCTGTCTTAATTCTCTGATGAATCTATTAAATCTTATTTGTCATCTCTTAGATTAATTAGGCCCAACAAAAGAAGTTTCATAAATCTCAAACCAAAATAAAGGTTACTTAAATGTTTAGGCTCAAAAGGCCTCAAATGGTTCCATACTGATGGATGACTGGTAACTATGTTTATATAAAAACTCAACCATTACCAAGTGGCTATTCTAATCTGCAACAAAATTGAGGATAGAAGCACACACCATGTCTTCAAGAATCTATATAGCTCATTCTATCTAGCCATATGTCTATGGATGATATGCCCTACTCAAACTCAAATGAGATCCCATTACCTCATAGATACATCTCAAAAAATAAAAAATAAAATGAGGATCCCTTTTAGAAACTATAACAGAGGGAACTCTATGCATTCTAACAATCTATTGCATGTACAAGATTCCCATGTCCTCGAATTTGGTTGTAACATGAATTGGTATAAAGATAGATCAATTGGTCAATTAATTAATCACTAATAATGTTTCATTATTCTTATGAGGGGTATGAGGAAACATAACCAAAATTTCTATAGAAATATTGTACCACTTCCATGTTGGCATTGGAAGGGGCTGAAGCAAACCCAAAGGTCACTAGTGCTTGACCTTGATCTACTGATAGGTATAAAAATGAGAAAAAAATCAGTATTAATTCACCTCATACTTGGAAACCAAAATTATAATACCATTAGATTTTAAAATATGAACATTATAATTGATAGTGTATACGACTTGCAACACCAAACCTAAATGAACCATGAAATATTATTATTTAGATATGACCAATATAACCTAGCCATTAAATTGGTGGGTATCAATAATATTAACTACTCTATGAAAAATCTATAATATTACTACAAAATATAAATTTATTGATAAATTCATAGTAATTAATCACTCAAATTTTTAGTAATGTCAATTTATTCTTCAAAAATGTGTTTTCATTAAAAATGATTTTTATTGATTTTTGTAAGAAAATATTGTAATTAATTTTTATAACTTTTATAAATTTTATTTGATAAAATAGATATCATTTATTAAATCATCACATAAAAATTATCTTATGGGGAAATTTTGGTATTTTTCTAAATTTTTTGATTTTTCAATGAATAGTGAAAAAATACCGTTTTTATTGAAAACTGTTTTTAACTACATAATGTCATTCCATTTTAATTAATTAAAATAAAATTTAATAATTAATAATATAAATGAAATATATATATATATATATATATATTATATTATATTTATAACTATTTGAATTTAAATCCATATAATTAAGATAACTATACATATAGTTAATGTAAGATCATCTCATGCTTGAAGAATGCATTTGTTGAAAAATCATTTTTCACCTCATTTTGAGAGTTTATTTCTAAATTAAATTCTCTGAATTTTTTGAATTAAATTTGATAAAATTAATTCCATGTTTTTAATTATTATAATTAATATAAGTTAATATGTTCAACTTATTTTTTTCTTATAATGAATAGTTAAAACAGTAAAAATCTGTTACTAGGGTTAAGGGTAAAACATGTTTTCTAAGGGTTAAACTAAAGATATAAGGGTTATAATGACCTAAAAACCTATCTAATTTATATTTTATGGAAATATTTAGACCCTATCTCATCTAAGTTCTATAAAGTTTCCATTTTTGAGCCACATTCCCTTGATTATGACCTTTATAATAATTTAATTAAAGAAAAGGACAAATATCACTATCTTACTTTTAAAAATATCTTATGTGTTCAGATAGGGATAAAAATGAGGCATGTTAGATTATAAATATTAATTAAAATTATAAATAATTTCTTTTATCATGGTAATTTATTTACAATTTGTTAGTGAGGAAATAATTACCTTAAATACTTACTCAATGCTGATGGAGTAATTATTTAATTAAGAGGAAAATAAAATAAATGATTTTAAAAATTTTAAAAGTAAAATAATTTGAATAATTTTTTTAATTCCAAAAATTTTCTAGATAATCATAACATGTTATGTATTTTTTAAATTTATATATTTTAATTCCATTATTTTATTGATGTTTTTAATGTCAAATTAAATGAATAGTTTCAAAATTGACATTAATGATATTTTATAATAAATAATGTTTTATTAAATTATTTAAAATTCATTAAAATATTATATTGATAAAATAAAATGGGATATGTTTTATAATTTAAGCCATTGTTCAATTATGGGCCATTTTTCCTTTTATTGGAACTTTCTTGACCCCTAAAGAGTAAAAAATTTAATATCAGAGTAATTTTCCAAAAGGATTAGAGTGGGTTAAAATGAAAATATAAGGGTAAAAACCTAATATAAACTTATATTTTTTTTGATGATATTATTTTGACATATAATAATCCTATATTATAAATATATCATTTGGATCCATTTTTCCATGATAAATATTTTATATTAATTTAATACTTTAAGAAATTCCAAGAGTGCACCTTCCCTCTCTTATAAAAGGGAACCTCCTCTCCTCATTTCTATACACTTAAAAGAAATTTTAGTTTGGAAAATAATTTCCAAAATAAATTTCTTACACACCTTAACACTTCCTATATTCTTCTTTTTTTATTATAAAATGCTCATAGGAAGGATTTTTGTGTAAACCTAAAGTGGTTGTCTGAAGAATAAGTGTTCTTCTTAACCGAGAATTTTTATTTTGTTTCTTATTTGACCTAATTAAAATATTATTCAACCATGATGATATAAAAAATAAGTATCTTTCATATACTTAATTTTTTTATGTATAAGCAATACTCTATATCCATCTACAGTTCCATCATATGTGAAATGAAATCACTATTCGTGTGTATGACGAAGTACTGCCTCATGAACTGAAGCAATTCATTTTCCATCACCTACACTTATATATGGTTGAAATGATGTATTTAATGCATATATACATGTATACATATATATATATATGATATTTATAATGTTTTTCAGGGTGAGTAACTCAAGGGGGGGGGGAGAATTTAGTTTCTAATAAAAATTTATTTTTAAACAAATTTAAAAACCAAATCCCCCAAACTAATTAAGAACACCTAGTTAATCAAAACAATATAATTATATAAGTTTAATTTATCAAAATTTTTTCTTATAAGAAGGGTTATGGATTTGTTAAATTATTTTATAAATACATTAACTTTTGAATTTAAATTACTTAATTAAACAATTTATATAAACACAAATTTAGACCAACTATCAAAGTAAATATTTGTTATAACTTTTGAAAACAAATATAGTTTTATCTTTTTAAATAAAGAAAAAAACTAATAAATCACACAAAAGAATTCAAAAAATGGGTTTGGTCTCAAGTTAAGACTTAATCCCCTCCACTTTTAAATCACCTACTTCAAAGTAGTTTGTTAAATAATAAACAGGATCCACAACATGGCTCAGGTTTTACAATCAAAAACATACAAGTATGTCCAAGATTAAATCCCCTTAGATAGTTCTTGGTGGGATAAAAAAAATACCTGGACATACAAGACATATTCCATAGTTATTCTTGGGAATACAAGAAAATATTTAGTAATAATGTGTTAAGAACACTCCAGTTTGAGCGTAAGAGAAAACGTGTATTGATAAAAAGAGTACAATAACACACTACTCAATAGTAAAGAACAAAAAAAGAGAAAATTTATAAATATTGGAAGATGTGGTGCTTTTTATTATGAATAGATTCAGATATTCAGAGATTGATATATTTTTCATTGTGAGTAGCTTTAATAGGTTTCTCTGAATGTGTAGGAAAATATAGTGTCAATGATATATGATGAGTCCTCTTTTTCCTCCAATGGACCTAAGGCCTTTCATTTTTTATTGATTTTGATAATCCACCTTTCAAGGGGTGTGGTGGAACGCTTACAAAGCCCGTAGGCATAAGTATTACATGGCCCGTAGGCCTTAGAAGAATTCTTTGCCTGTAGGCTTCAAACATTACATAAAACCCAAACTAACTACTTAGAAGTCCTCCCCCCTAGAATCTTCATCATGAAATAAGCACTCCACCTTCACATTGATATTCATCTAGGCTTTCCCATGCATGCACAGGCTTGTCCCAATGGCAGGTTCCATACCCTCTCATTCTTGCAATCTTTTTAGCTTCTACTATGGTTAAAGCTCCTTGCTCATCCTCCTTCTGGAGCTTGTTTCTTTTAGGTTGTCTGGTTTTCATCTATACTTAAGGTGGCCCGAAGGCCTTACTGACCCAAAGGCCTAGGTGGCCTAAAGGCCTTAAAGGACTCTGGGACCAAATTAATGGCCCAAAGGCCCAAATGGAGGAATATTCCCGGCTGCTACAGTTCCAAATAGTACCTGCTACAGTAATGCTACAGTACCTAATATAGTACTGCTACAATACCTTGTAAATAAGACTCCACCTGGATTTGATCCCGGGTCACCTAGATTCACTTAAGGAGTCCTCACCAACTTGGTTAAAGCTCATGTGTAATCCTCCTTTTCATTCTATAAATGTATACAATTGATGAAACATGAGAATTATTGTGTTCAATGATATATTCCACACACCATTGGATGATCTCATGCCTGAGAGAGTTCTTTCAAAATAAATATATCTCTAGGTCCAATTATCCATTTAATAATAATAACAAAAAAATTCCTAGATCCTCGTACTAAGAAATAAACTAGGAAAGTTTGAATTTATCTTCAATACATACATGGAGTAGTTTAGGAATAATGATTCTTAAATCCATGTGTGACTTGAATTCATTAATTTCCATAAACAAGTTTTTAGAGGAATTAATTTTGAATGAGATTATGAATAATAATGGTAGCATACTGGCAGTAGATCACCTTTGTTGGTAGGATTAGGCTAACAGTAGATCACATCTATTGGTAGCATAAAATAACAATGGATGTGTTAATGGTAGATTCATTATGATGGTAGACTTATTCTGATGATAGATCTGGTCTGGCAGTAGATCTAGTCTAGTGGTATATCTAGTCTAGTGGTAGACATAATCTGATGATAAATCTATTCTAGCAGTAGATATTATTTGGTAGTAGATTTAGTCTAGTGGTTGATCTAGTATTATAGTAGCACAACTCTTATGGTAGGCCAGTCAATGGTAGAAACTCCAGTAGTAGATATAGATCACCGGTAGATTTGATTAAAATAAAATTAGATGTCCTCTATGGTAGATCTGTCTGTGGTAGAGTTTGATAGTAGATGTAGTCCCCTGGTAGATCCAATTGAACTAATGTTAGATCATAACAGCTAGTGGTAGATCTCTTTGAACTAAAAATAGTTCAATAATATACCAAATTAGATCACATAATTACTTAGAATAATATTTAATATCATAAAAAAAATTAATTTTTTAGAAACATAATAATCATGATTTGTGAGAAGTAAAATAATGAGGTTCCTACAATCTCTAGCTTTTGATGATCACAAATCATGGTATTAACAGAAAATATGAATATAAAATATGTTATTATTTACATATGAAATTACTATTGTGATATACAAATTTATCCATACTTAGAAAATATTCACAATCTTATTAAAATATTAAATTCCATCCAAGAAATACTTTCCCTTTTGGGTCTTTTACTTTTCACGAGATAGGAGGCACAAAGGTAGAGTCTAGGGGTGTAGAGGTAGTCTGAGGAAGCTCTATGTTCAAAACTGGCTTGAGATTCTTAACTATTTCAACTAGATACAAGCTAAAAGTTTTAAACTATAGAGGTAAGGGTGTAGAAGAAGGTGAATAAGTGAAATTAAATACTGGTATAGATCCAGGTTCCACCACTACAATCTTAGAGACATAGAGAAATTACTTCATCAAGTTCAAATAAGCTATAATTATGTTTCCACCATGATTTATTGCTGTGAGGAAATATTTATTTTACTCTATCACTACAAAATATTTCACTTTTTCCAACAGGGGAATATCTGTTTGTAAAAGTACTTTTTCTATTGGCAAAACATTTTACCAACACATATGTCCCCATCACTAAACTGTCGGTAAAAAATCTATCACTAAATGTTTTTTCAACAGATAAAATCATTCTCTTGAAATTATAATAATACCAAAAGATAATATATATGTTGGTTGAAATGTTTAACAACATATTCTAATGAAATTTTTTCTGTTGGTAATAATATTATCAATGTATAATATTTGTTTATAAATTACTTTTGAATAAAAATTATAAATTTTTATTTCTAGTTAAATTTCATATTATATTTATTAATTTATCATATATAATTCATCTATTTTAATTACTAAAAAGAAAGAAAATTTTGACCCATTTTAAAAATTAGAAGGAAAAAAATAATTATATCAATAATGAAATTTAATAAAAAATGAATCAATTCAAAATTCATCCCCCTCAAGGATCCATCACACCCATCAATACAAAATTCATCCCCATAACACACACCCCACCCCACGATGACCCATCCACCACCCATGCCAGCACTATCCATCCATGAAACACTAGGGACCAGCAATAACCAACAACCCATCCATGACCTAGGACTAGCGAGCCAGCTCCTGCTCATCCATGCCACACTAGGGACCAACAACTCATCCATACCTTTGGACATTTGTGCCAACTCCAAATCAAATCAATGAAAAATATCTTTAGGAATTGAAACCAAAATATAAAGTGGTATAAAAAATGACTTGAATAGTGAGAATTTATCATCATCCCTATTGACACCTCAAGAATCTAGTAACTGTAGGTATGACCATTAGCTCACAGCCCCCTCCCACCGCATAATTCTGTCCACCTCCGACATCAAGTCCACCAAGAAAAAACTACAATAAAAAAATCAAAATCACTAATTTCAATTAAGATTGAAACATAAATTATGGCCACAAACCATTGAGAATGAACCTAATTTCAAATAAGTGTGACACTAACTCAAAGATGAACATGTTATAACATCTCTATCATAAATGGAAATGTGATTCAATTGAAGATGAAACATAATATCTTAAAATTTCAAGAGACAAATCTACCAATATCATAGACAAAAAATTTCATAAGTTTTGGAAATGAAATGTTTGATACCATGTACAAATTTAATAAAACTACAAAATTAAAAACCATAATTGAAAACATGATACAATATCAGAAAATTGATAGTAGAATCTGGAAATTAGTACCCATAATTGGAATCTAGATACTTATATTTTTAAATCTTGATATTCAGGATTGGAGGCTTCTTATTTATAATAAAAAACCTCCAATAAAAATATGAAATGAAATAAACAAGATTAGATAAAATCAAGATTCAAGATCATAAACATGATATTCAAAATTGAAATATAAGAATCAAAAAATCAATCTTCAAATTCAGGATCATGAAATTTAAAAATGGAGATTTAAAATCAATAACTTAATATTCAATACTATAAACTAGATACATACAATTTTGATGTCTAATTCACTTATAAGAACATCTATAAAGTGTGAAACTGTTAAAATATATAAACTATATAAGGTGGATGCGCCCGTAGGGTTCTCTACCCCTATCCATTGCCGTAACAGGCATAGTGAACGTTGAATGTGTGACTCATGAAGCAGTGAAACTTAAGAGATATACTTATCTTGGTTTTCTTATCAACACGTCTTGGGATCTGAACATCCTCCCCTAGCTGATCTTTGAATTTTGGTTGACATGATGACTTGTTTCCTTAAATTTTTTTCTGATGGCCAGGGAACTAGTCTACGTTCTTGTTACTAGAGCTTCAGGACAAATTGGTTATGCCCTCATCCCCTTGATTTCAAGAGGGGTGATGCTGGGTGAAAACCATCCGATGATCCTCCACGTGATTGATACTGAGATTTCTTCAGAGTCATTGAATGGGGTGAAAATGGAGTTGATGGATGCTACCTTCCCACTACAGAAGGTTGTTGTTGCTATAACTAATGTGGGTGATGCATGCAAGAGAGTAAATATTTCCGTTAGGGTTAGTTGCTTCCCTAGGAAGTAAGGCATGGAAAGGAAAGATGTGATTTCAAAAAATGTATCCATTTACCTTCTTCTCTTGAAAAGTATGTTGTACCAAACTGCAAGGTTGTAGTTGTTTCTAATCCTTAAAATAATAATGCACTGATCCTTAAGAATTTTCACCATCTATCCCTAAATAAAACATTATATGTGTTACTATACTAGATCATAACCGGGCATTGGGTCAGATCTTTAAGAGATTGGGTATTGAATTTTCTGATGTTAAGAGTGTTATAATATGGGGAAATCACTCTTCAACTCAATACCCTAATGTTAAACATGTGACAATAGGAGAAAATTCTTTCCTTGAGGCATAAGTTTATGTAATATAATAGAGACATTCATATAATTTTATGTGCAACAATTTTCTCATGATCTAAAAGCTATGAAAACACCTTAAAAGGACATCAAGTTTGGATTGATGATTATGGATTAAAAAGGAGAATGTGACCTGTGTAGTGTAGTTCACACATTTTACTATAAATATAGATATCTAGAAAATTTATATACATATATAAAGAGGATACATAAGTTTTTTATTGATATATATAATTCCAACTCTCTAAAATAACATAGGAAGGTGCAGAAAAACAAACCTCATAAAATCTAATTACAGCTTCTTGATGTGTCCAAACAAACTAATTCTTCTATTAAAGAGGCTTAAGAGAATCTGACTTCATACCTGAAATTATAGAATAATAATTACATAAGTCAAAAAAAATGAAGAGATTAAGGAAAATAATAGAACCCAAAATTAGAAATACAATTGTTCAGGAAACTCATTTTTCATACCTAAAACCAAGTAGAAGTAGTTTCATTTCTTGTGAATTCATAATGGCCTAAAAAAGTTTTGCCTTTCTGAACTACCTGAAGGTGGAGTATTTAGTTTCAAAAAACTCATAAAAAGAAAAAAATATATTAAATGCCCGAAGAAAACTATAATAGTGTGTTATTTCATTACCATTTTTCCTGGTCCTTCTAAAGTATCAAAAAATTAACTATTTGAAAAAAATGAGTAGGTAAGCACAAGTAGAAAATTCAACCCAAAAATTAATTTCTAGAACTAAACATATAGTTATGAGAAAATAACAAAGATATATAGAAGAACCTCTCATTATGGATATATATAACCTAGGATCCCAATCTAATTTTACTGCTGAAAAATATAATATAGGAACAATCATTTTTCATAATTTCCATTATAGAATAAGAATTACATAAGTAAAAAAATGAAGATAATAAGGAAAAGAATATAAAATAACAATAATTAGAAATAAAATTGCTAAGGGTAGCTTACTTTTCATACTTGAAACCAAATAAAAGTAGTTTCACTTATTGTGAATACATAATGTCCTAAAAAAGACTGTCCTTTATGAATAGCCTGAAGGTTAAATATTTAGTTGAGAAAAACTCCTAAAAAAAGAATATTATATTAAAGGCATGATGACCAGTATATCAATGCGTTATTTCATTACCATTCACCCAGATCCTTTTAAAGTGTCAAATAATTAAATCTTTGAATCAAATGAGCATTTAGGCATAAGTAGAAAATTCAACATGAAGGATCTGAACATAATTTCCTAGATATATTTTTAGAGGTGAAAAAATTATTAAAAAAATTTAAATGGAAGACTCTCAAATCAATAAAAAAATATACATGAAATAAAACCAAATTAGAAAAGATAAAGTTAAAAGGGAAATTAAAAATCTTTTAAAATGAAAACAAAAGGATTAAAATAGTTAAAATAATAATTTAAAAGTTTTTAGTCAAAAGTAAAGAGTAAAAAATCCCAAATAAACAAAATAGAACCCACTTAAAAGGAAAATTGAATTAGTCAAAATCCAATAGTAAAATAACTTATCCCTACAGAAATAAAGACTTATAAAATGAAAAGTTTTAATTCATTGATGGTGTTAAATTTAGGTATTGAAATGATGTTAGAGATATATGCATTAGATCTATCTTGTACTATATCATGAAGTAAAACATTAAGCACGAAATTACCATGGAATTCAGATGGAGGTTGGAAATACCCTAAGGTTAAAGAATGATATCTTTGTCAATGTGCTCCAAGAATCATCAATTTTTTGTTGAAGATATAAATTAGTTCATCATAAATTTAAATCTACCTAAAGGTGTTGACAGTGATGATGGTCTTCACTAGCCTTGGGTATCAAGAGTCAACTAATCATTCTGTGCCACACCAGCACCTTAATGTAGTGTCATACAAGCACCCTACTGGAAATTGCTAGTATAGAGTGCAATGATCATTATCTTTCAATGCATACACCTTATTGAATAGACCTAATGATATATCATATTGAACAACATATCATGTTTTCCTTTAAATTGATGTCGAGACATTATGATGATTTCATCCTATGCTGGAATAGAAACCTCAATTCTCACCAACATACACCCATCCTTCATAGTTGGTCTTCTATAGCATCATTTCTAATAGGATTTCACTTCATGGTTAGGTAGTAGATATCACATATTTTGTTTTACATTTCTTCAGTATTAGTTCTCTCTACACTTAAATATCAAGTGATTATTTGTAGTTTTCTAATATTTTGGATAATCATCACAACTAGAGTGTTTTGGTATCCCACATTAGCATCTCTTTCATAGTTCCATTTCCTTATTCCCTAACTAAACATATTAACCTATATATATGGTTAGTGAGCAATATTAATTCTTTTATAATTCATAAGGGATAATCAAATTCAAAATGGCACTGTGACAGTATAAGAAATACAAGAGTAAACCAATGTTGTTGTAATGTGTGGAATAGGCAGTGGAAGGAAAGATCCTTTTGCATGGGAAAACATCTGTTGTTTTTAATAGGTTTTAAAATAATTTATTTTTTAAAATCATTAAAACAAAATGATACCAGGGTTTTAAATTAGGAATATACATCCAAAAGTGGAGAGTGGGTCCACTACATAAGGGGAACACTTTATCCCTATAAAAATGATACCTTGTAGGAAAAATCATAGGGGTTATCATAGTTTGGTAACCCACTTCATACTTATTAAATTACAATACCACATGACAATGCATCAATGTCACTATTTAACATTTTATAGTTGTTCAAAGTCTTGGTAATGTTTTCTTGATGACCATAATGAAATTTAAACTATTTTAAACAAATAATTGGTTGTAATAAGTGCTGGAATTTCTGAAATCTACTCAGAAGGGGTAGTTATTGGTTATTGAAAGTAACATGATTCCCGTTGTGCATACCATGAAAATTGCTATGTATTTAAACTTTGACATGTGTTTAAATACTATGTTATAATTTTTATAATCCTTGGTAATGATTTCTTGATGATCATATTGAATTTTAAACTATTATGAGAAAATAATTGGTTGTAACAAGTGCCAGAATTTAGCCCCATGGGCGCAGCCTAGTGGTTGCGCCCTGTGGTGGTTTTTTAAAAAGTCTTAAAAAAAGTGCTGCAATTTCTGAAAACTACTCTGGAGTTGTTTGGTTAAAAAATTAGAGTGTTTGGTTTGTCAAATGTTAAGCTAAAAGTTTCAAGATTTTATGGTGGATTAATGGGCATGTGGGTTTGTTTTTCCCTATTTAATTAATAGTTGTGGAATAGACCATTATATTTCTTAAAAATAGATAATGAAAATGTGTACAAACCATTCTATTTCTAAACAAAACATAATATTTAAACATTTTAAATGAATTTAAATAAATAGAACATACCTCAATTGCATTATAAAACATCATCTCTTACTTCCTCATATTCCCATGTCTCCAGTGACCATCTTATCAGAGTTATCTCAGTAATATCCATGAAGAAAACGTATTTGGATACAATAAAAAACAAGTCATCCACATGTATCTCGAAAGTGTTTTTGAGTTTCATTACTATACAAATGGCGACATATTGTACATGAATATGAGGTGAAATTGATATATTTTAGTTTTTGGTTTCAAGAAGAGTCCAATAGATCCAACTATTATGTTTACTTGTTTGTATTCATTTTTTTTGGGTTTTTTATTTAGTCCTATCTAGGATCTCCATCCATCCAAGGTAGTTGATGCAGAAGTATTTAGAGGGTGTAACTTTAGTGGAGGACCCCTACTTTGATTATGGATCAACCAGTTAGTGCCAATAAATCATACCAAAATTACTCAAAAAGAAAATGTAATTTACCAAAAACCTATTTCATATAAATCTAATCCATGATATGACATAATCTATGGTTATTTCCAAATTAATGAAAAAATACAGGTAAGGTCATGAAATCACATCACCGGTACCAATGCTAAGTAAATTTTAAGTAATAAATCTGCAGCCCATAGAAAATCATAATTTAAAAATTCCTACGGTACTCACAAGAACAAACACATAAAAGGATAGAGATCAAAAATCAAACCGTAATGAAATTTGATCTTATGAAGCGAGGAACCATGATAGTTTGTGAACTTTTGATGTGTGAATTTAATGGTCAAAGAACGATGATAGTTAACATTTATATAGAAAACATATAAAAAATATAAGTAACAATTTATGAAAATGATCATGGTTAGTATAGAAT
Source organism: Viscum album (assembly GCA_963277665.1). NCBI lineage: Eukaryota > Viridiplantae > Streptophyta > Magnoliopsida > Santalales > Viscaceae > Viscum > Viscum album. The sequence goes on from OY728121.1 coordinate 205,234,901, forward strand.
TAAAACAATGATATAGAAAAACATGAAGATATACAAATCAAATGCGGTGGAGGGATTTGGGGGAAGGATGTGGGTTTAAGTGATGCAATGAAATTTAGGCAATGAAGGAACCTACAATACTAGAATGTGGGTTCATTTTATGAGTTGAACAACATGAATCCCTCAATGGATAATCCAGTCTTGTGAAACTATAATATGTTTGTATGTCATGCAACAAAAAATAGTGAAAATGAATTTTCAAATCCTCAAATGGGTGTAAAGGTAAATTGTGGGTACCCTTAACATAGACATGAGTCATAGAATTGGCTAGTCAGAACACCATGAATTTGTTAGCATCAATTATGGTATCCTATTGGATGTAGATCGATGATGCTGACATCTCGAATTATACAAAAACCCTGAAAAAAAATTATTTCGATATACACCAGAAAATATCAAACCATCAGCTAAAAAAATCAGGTATTCTGAGGGGTTTTAGGGATTTGAGACTGACTAAAGGAGGAATGTTTGAGAGGGAAATCTTGTCAAGGTAAAGGGATGGATTTTCAATCAACCTTACCTTACTGGAAGTTAATTAGAGGAAACCATCTGATTAGGGTTTCAAGAAATTTGAATCGTTGGGTTGAATACACTAGGAGAATGCCGAGTTGAGGACTGGTCATGGAAGAGGTGAGGAGATGATGGAAGATCAAGGTTCCAGATACCTTATGGGAGAGGGGATCCTGAACTTGTGGGAATCAGAAGAATATTTTGGTGCTACTTATGGGGATAAGAAGGGGAATTGATAGGGTTTCAAGTGTATGTATTGGAGGAGAAGAAAGGGAGTCCATGCCACTCACCAGGGCATGCATGAGACTGGAAGAAGATTATTTTGGTGCTTCTCGAGGGTGGATTGAAGCAGGCGAAACCCTCATGGTGTAGATTCAGGAATGCGGGAGATAGAACGTGCGTGCTGGTGAATTGCATAGTATCGCATAAGCGCCCATGGATTGAAAACTAATAATAATTTTGTAAAATTATATATATATATAATAAAATTAAATATATGAAAAAATATTACAAAAAAAATAAAATTTCAGTATGTTACTAATTACTTAATTTATTATTTTATAATACATATTAAATTTTACAAAAATTAATATATTTGTTTTATAATATAAAATAAAATGTCAATTATTTTTATAAATGTAAATTTTGTTTTATATCAATTATCTATTACTTATATTTCAATTATGTTTATTAATTTTTTTATTGAATATCATGTTTATATTTATTATATTTATAAAATTCAAATATCATAATGATTTTAATTTTTTATATGTAGTATTTAATTTTTTATTAAATGAAAAGAATTATAAAGTATAATCACTATTTATACTTAGAGATAATTAAAATTTAAAATCATTTAATGATATATTTTTAATAAAACCTTAAATATTGAATTTGGTTATAAAAATAATAATCCATATAAAAAATTTGGTTTCTTTTAATTGGTTATTAACATTGAATTATTTATTATAAAAGATTTTATTGATGACAAAACATTTTCTGGTAATGGTTATTATTAATAATATATTTATGTGTTGGTAAAAAAATGTTGGTAATAATATGATAAAACAATAGATTTAAATGTTGGTAAAAGATTTGTTGGTGTTAAACGATCGATACCAACATATAGATCTATTGGTAAAAATGACTGTGGGTGCTTAAAATCAATACCAATAAAACTTAATATCTATTGTAATTACTCATTTTTTCCAAGAGATATATTATATATCAATGCATTTCTCTTGGTATAATTCATTTTTTTTAGTGTATAAAAATCTTGAACAGAGGGGAAAAATGTTAATCCACTTAACTTTCTCTTTAAACGACATAGTTATAGGAGGCATCCTTTATTTTTTAGTAAGAAACATACAATTATAATTTATCTCATGTTTGGTTGAAATTCTAGAAAAGTATTATTTTATGGATTTAGTGATAGTATCTCTATCACTTTGAGATTCATTCAAACACTTTTTAACCAATTTATAGATGTGATCACCACGAGCCTTTATTTTTTTCACCTCCTATTAATGATACGTAGGGAGATCACTCAAGATAGAATTAAATTCCTCCATAAAAATAGCTCTGATAATCTCTTTATGAATTGAAGATGTTAGAGGTGGAGCATTAGAAGTAGAAGCACCAGCTATAGGGAAGGTGTCCAAACTCTCTTTAAAAGATGCCTGACCTGAAGAAAATATAGCTCTCATATCCTCCATGATAGACTTCACTGCTTCTATCTCATTACCCAATATTCTATTCTCAATATTAGTTCTTGAATATTCAAGATCATTTTAGTCTGAATGTGAGATATAACCAATGAAAAAATCCACCGCGTATCATCTTCACTCGATCTGGTATCCTTAAGAGGTGTGGTTTTAAGAATACCAATAATATTAGAAAGTATCCTCTCTATGAAAATATCCAAATAATCCTTAGTGACATAATTAAAGGGTAGAGGTAAAAAGGTAGAAGAAATGTAATCCTCTTAGTAAAGACAACCCATGTATTCTTAGATCTAGGAGTAAGAACATCTGATGGAAAAGGTTCCAACTGGCTAGCCACATAAATTTTCTCCAGTAGAGATCCCTTAGGATCTTTTTCATCAATAGGGATAGAATGTACACCATGATCAGGTTGACTACCATGGTAATCATCATAAAAATAATCACCCTCACCATATAAATTAGTGTAGGAGATGACCGACATTTTGGGATTGGGAGATGACTTCCCCTTGGATGGTGCATCATCCTCAGTAGTGGATGAAAAAGCTAGTTTATCTCTATGAAATGATCTTTGACTAGTATAGAATGGAAATTACTCTCCCTAAATAGATTATCTAGGATCATCTCTAATAGAGGAAACCTAAAAACATGATGAATCTAAAAAAATATCACATCATCACTCTTTTGAACTAAAGTAGAAATACCAGAAGAGTGATGAGACCATTCTTCCTCACTAGCATCACCAATGGAATCATTAACTTATGAGGCTTGAGGTCCATCACCATTCCCATTTTCAAATCCATAATAACCATTTGAAACTTAAACTACTTCCCTTCATCTTTCATAATAACTCTCAACCTTTTCTTTTCTTAAAACTTCAATTTCCTCTTCTTTACCTTCACTTAACAAGATATCTATTTCAGGAATAGAAATAGAGGGTCTAGAAGCTCCATAAGAGACATAGGGGATCTTGACCACATCCAAGTCACTCCCTTCCTCAATTGAAACAACTAATTATTCTTCTCTTATTTAATCTTCTTCGTCTTCCACTTCCTCATCATATTAAAGAATAACTTCATCCTTCTCTAAGATATGATCAACTATATATTTAGATCGTGTAAGGTGTTTCAAAGGATTGAAATCCTCATATATCTTATCATTATCTACCACCAATTTCTTTAAAAATATATTCCAATTAACCTTCATCCTCTTATAGGTAAAATTTATCAAACAAAAACCACCACACATTACTACCTCTTCTTCTTCTTCATCCACCAATCCATTACCTTCCCACATAGCCAAAATCAGCTTAAGATAGATCAAATAATTCGATCTAGATGAGGTCCTCCTCATATCCCTCATATGAACCATTTAATATATGTACAAGTTTACTTTATCTCCTCTTTTCACAAGGAATAAAATAAATACATCATAGTACCTCATTATTTTAAAGTCCCCTTTCTTGGAAAAAATCACGTGCTATATGAATTTAAACATCAATCTACACTCCCCATCAAGTTATGTAGTATAATTTATTCATACAATATTATGTCCAGTAGACTATAGATGAGAATTATCATATAAAAATAATTTTCTTTTACTAATAATAAAACCTTGAACGTCATCTTATATACCTCTGTGAGGTACATTAAGTCATCTGGCCCACTACTTTGATGAAAATGTTACTTTTTTTTGTATCGACCATACTACTAATCACATATTTCTTCTCACCAAAGTCACACTTTGTATACTGATATAATTGGTGAACCAACCTGGTAAATAATGATCTATCTTTCCTTGAATACCATTAAATCCATACTTGGTCCTAAATCACCTTCAACACTAATGAATTTCTCAAAATATGCTATTCAACATCTATCTCTTTCTCGTCAACAAATACACGAGTCACAAGTTGAATTTTTTTTGGTTTGATTACAATAGCTCGACTAGATTATCCTCGTGATCTATTAATAGGATGAAATCCTTCATGAGACATAACAGAATCATGCTTCACCCTCACCATCACACTGATTTTAAAGGAGAATGATGATCATGAGGAATGTTGAAGGTTAGGATAGAAGATAAGTTGAAAGGTTTAAACTGAGGAATGAGAGAGAGTGTTCCCAAAATAAGATTTAAAGTTTTATTTTATAATTTAGGTACTTGATATTTTAAAATATAATAAAATATATGTGAATAAATATATTAAAAATTTAAACATAGAAAATAGAACCGATAGAAAATAAAATAGAGAATCAACTAACAGATCTTCTAATTGTGGATCTCCCAGCGATAGATCATCCAATGGCGGATCTACAATGGTGGATCTATAATGATGGATCTCTAATAGGGGATCACACAATAACGGATCACCAAATGATGGATCACCCAATGAAGGAAAACCAATAGTGGTTCACCAATGGTGGATCACCCAATGGTGGATCTCTAATAATAGATCACCCAACGATGGATAATCCATGGAAAATCATCGATGGTGGATATCTAATGGTGGATCACCAATTGTGGAACAGCAATGGTGGATCACCAATGGGTTAACACAATTGGTGGATCACTAATGGTGAATCTTTTATTGGTAGATCACTAATGACGGATCTTCCAATGGTGGATCTTCTAATGGTGGATTTTTTAACGGGTGGAAATTTGAAGATAAAGTATTAACTGATGTTTATCATTCCGAATTCATGTATTATATATTTCAATATCTTCAAATTAAAATTATTCATAAATATTTTATCAAGATGATGTTAAGTTCTATAAATTGAAGAGTTATATCCGTTTTTTTGGAAATGATCTCTCAAAAAGTGATGACTTATATCAATGTGTTTTTTCCATGAATGTGATATAAGATTCTTTGAAATATTTATCAAACTTGTGTTGTCAAAATTTATAGGAAAATGTCTAAATTGATATCCATAATCTAGTAAAGTGTATTTCATCTATATAATTTGTTCATAGAAACTTCCTATAGCTATATATTTAGCCTCATTAGTAAATAGTGTAATAATATTTTTCTTTATTTCTACACCATGAAAAAAATGAATTTCCAAAAAGGTGACATGTTACAGAGGTTATTTTTATATATAGCTTTCAAAAACCAAAATATGTATCTAAATAACTCTAGAAATCAAATTATATTCTTCTTTGATAGAACAGTCCAAAATTGGTTGTATGTTTGAGTTATTTGAAAATTATTTTGACTGTAAGTAAATGAGATTATTTAGGCTTTTCTTGAAAATGGGCACACATATATACATTGAACATAAGATCCACTCTACTGAAAGTTAAATATAAAAAAATTACAATCATACCTCTATAATTGGTTTGATCCACTGACTTTCCAGTTTCATCAAGATCTAGCATACAATATATACTCATGGGGGTATCACTATTTTTTGTTCAATCCAAACCAAAACATTTTAGAAGGTGTTTAGTGTACTTACTTTGATTTAAAATAATTCTATATTTATTTTGAAAAATTTTAAATCCATGAAATAATTTTAACTCAACGATTAAACTCATTTCAAATTCACTCTGCATTATTTTTGAAAAATCAGTACATAAACAATTTCTAGAATATCCAATGATTATGTCATCAACATAAATTTTTAAAACTAAAGAATAATTTTAATTTATTTTCATAAGATATTAGGATCAACTATAAATTTAGTAAAACCCTTAGAAATTAGAAAAGATATGATTTTATTCGACTAAGATATAGGAGCCTGTTTTAAAACATATAAGGATTTTTTTAATTTAAAAATATTATTTGGAAAATGAGGATTTTAAAATATTGGGGGTTTCTCAAAAACAAAACACTCCACTTTATAACCATTTAAGAATGAAATTTTAAAATCCATTTAATATAGTTTTAAATTCAAATTTATTACATTGGGAAGAAATATTATAATAACTTCAAGTCTAGACACTAGTGAAAATATTTCCTCATATTCAATATAATCTTGTTGACTTTATCATTTTGCAAAAAATCTATCTTTATTTCCAACTATAGTGCCTGACTTATCAACATTATTTATAAACACCCATTTAGTTCAAATTATTATAGCATATTTAGGTCTATCTACTAGTTCCCAAACTTTTTTTCTTTCAAATTTATTAATTTTTTCTAGTATTAAAATCACCTAGAATTAATCATTAATTACATCATTGATGTTCTTAGGTGAAAGACGTGATAAGAAGGCATGATGTTTAACCTTATTTCTTAGATAAACTCTAGTTTGTGTTCCTCTATCTAGGTATCCAACTACAACATCTAGGGGATGCTACCTATGAAACCTAAGATTTCTAGGAAAAGAATGGAAAATTATATAATTATTCTCTATAGGTTAAAGTATATGTATTTCTTTATAATAAGATTATTTTTATACTTGTTTCATAGAACTATTAGATGGTTTGGAATTTATATTCAAATTTGATAGATCATCTTTAATTTTTTTCTAAAGGAGTCTTCATCTCACATGGATCTATTTCAACAAATATGAACTGTACAGATTATTCCAAAATGTTAGTCCCTTTATTAAACATGATTAATTATTTACTAGATTTTGAATATCTAATGAAAATTCCTTCATCACACTTGGAATAAAACTTGTCAAGATTATTCTTTGTTTTTAGAATAAAGACTTTGCAACCAAAAAATCAAAATTAATTTACCTTTTGTTTTCTTCCATTCCACAATTCATAAGGATTTATCTTTAAGATAGGTCTTATAATAACTCTATTAATTATATAACAATAAGTATCCACATATTCAACCCAAAAATAAATAGATAAACCATACCCATTGAGCATGGTTTAGAAAATTTATTAAAGGGTTATATTTCTCTTTTTTACTACACCATTTTGAGGTGGGGTCCTAGGAGTAGAAAAGTTATGATTATAGAAATTTTGTGAGTAAACAATTTTCAAATATTAATTTTTAAACTCACATCCATTATCCCTTCTTAAGGTCTTAATTCTAAGTCCACTAATATTATCTACTGATTTAGCATACTTGAAATAATAGGAACAAAATTCACTTTTTGTGATCTTGAAATAATACCCATGTATATCTAGAAAATTAATATAATAAAACATAAAAATAGTGCTTCCTATTTAATCTAGAGACTCTATGTACAAACAAGTCTATGTGAACCAACTCTAGTGGTTGAGAAGTTGAAATTTCTTTCATTAATATAAAAGTTATTTTTTGCTACTTCCCTTTTTAAAATGGGTTACAAACATTATCATTTATAAATTCTGGTTTAGAAAGATCCTTAACCAATACTATCCTAGTTAGCTTCCTAAGGGAATAAATATTGCAATGAACTAGTCTCCCATGATAAATCCAATATTCATTGTGAAAGTAAATTAGATAGAAAATGTTTTGGGAAAATAAGGAATCTAAATTAACAACATAAACATTATTACTAATTAAAAAAATAAAAACTTGGGAGTTTTTAGAATAAAAAGCTTTGTAGGAATTATTTTCAAATTTAACATGAAAACCATCATCAAATAACTGTGATATGATTAGAATATTATACTTTAATCGATCTAAAAATAAATCTTTAGAAATTAAAATAGTGATAGAGTTATCGATTTGACTAAGTCTAAAAATTTTAACCTTTTAATTATCACCAAAATTTACATGTCCAACATCAACCTTGATTAAGTTATTGAAACCTGAATAATACCTAGTCATGTGTCTGAAGAAGCCACTATCTATATACCCTAAGTTCTTTCTGGATCTTTTCAAGTAGGTTTCTTAAAAAATAGATTTTAAACCAAAAATTACTTGGTACCCAAATTGTATTGGGTCTAGAGATGTCAGTAATCAAAGATTTATGAATCAATAATAGCTTAACATGTCTTTTATAATCATATTTTAGACTCTTAGAAATAAAAACATAGTTAGGACTAGAAGAATAAAGACTAGTAATAGAATTAGTGAAACTGGAAATAGGAATAAATTAAATTTTAAATAATACTTATCTATCCAAGATGATAGCCTATTCCAGTAGTATATTAAGGGGAAGTTTTCATTCCAAGAATCCATGTTAAGTTATTTTTTCCATTTTTAAATCTTTCCAAATCCATTTTTAATTTATCATTAGATAATTTTGAAATGAGTAGTTAAAGAATGATGCTTCTTTATACATTTATATTTATCTATAATTTCATTGATGTTATCCTAAAAAATATTATAGTATTCAAAAATTTCTTTATTATAAATATTTTTTCCAGTTTTTTCATGTGCATAAGGTTTAGAAATATGAATAGGAGATGCATAAAATATATTAGATACCTCATATGTGTTTTTCATAAAAAACATATTTTCACTATCATTTTTGTCTTCTTTTATTGATTCTAATTTACTTGAAATATATTATAAAGAACTCCTATTTTATTTCATAGATGTCTTATTTCTCTTATCCTTTTCCTCATACTCCTTATTAAATTTTAACTTAGGACAATAATCTTTGACATGTCATCTTATATTGCATTCACAACAGAATATTTCCTTTATAGTATCACCCTTCTTGCAATATTTTCTCCAATTACATCTATTTTCATAATTCCATTTATAACTAGTTTTATAGAATAACTTATTCATTTTTTAAAATTTCTTGAATATTCTAGCCAAGTGGGCCATTTCTTCATCACTGTTGGCAGGTGACTCTTCAAAACTTGAGATATCTACTTTGATCTTCTTTGTTTATTTTGAAGTATTAGTTTTGAAAGCTAAAAATTTCCTACCTGGTTCATCCTATTATTCTCTATTTTATTTATATTCCTATTTATATATCATGGCCTTTACAATAAACACTTTAATGGATATATTACTTATATCACATGACTCTGGGATTGAAATTGATGTTCCTCTCTATATGTATGGTAAATATCACAATAGGTGCATCACTTTTTCTTTGTCAGAAAATTTGATTCCCTATTGAATTCATCATGTTCACAGTATCATTAAACCTAATATAAAAATCAAAATGTTTATCATCATATTTCATCTTAAAATTATAATAATTAAAAGTATAAGTATTTAAACTCATTTCTTTGAAATCCAAATTTTCATTCATGAGAAATATATAATGTATCCAAAATTTCAAATGAAGAAGTTTGGGTTGAAATTATATTAAATTATTCATCTAATAAAGAAAAATATAAATCATTCATAGATTTATAATTATTATTATAAGATTATTTAGTAGGATCACTCCATTCAGCTCTAGCAATTTTGGGAAATTCATATTTTTCTTTAATGAAAATCCAAATTAAAAAACCCATGATTTCTATATGAATCTTCATTTTAATATTTCACTAAGAATAGTTTATTCTGTTAAAATAAAAGGCTTATTTTTAGTATATCCCCATTTTCTATTATTATCCATAAAGAACTAAATTTATTGTGACGCCCCAGACCCAGATTCCACTTAATAGGTGTACTGAGCCTGGTGGTCCACATGGCCTCAATCTCATCTCCCCAAATGCCAGAGGCCACTGACTAGTTTCTTGGGTTTAGGGTATATTCATGGAGAGACTATTCTCTCATTACCTGAGTTTAGCAAAGTGGATAAATATATTAATAGGTGAATAGATGGAGCAATATAAGTAAACTATTTAATTAGACAAAAGTAATATATAGACAAGGATAACAATAACTGAATCAACTGGAATAACTAATGATGATATGTCATGTCACTATAAAACTAGAAAACATGGGTACCAGATAGAAGGCATAACATGTTTCACAGAAGTATAAAGAAAAAAAAAGACTATCCTAAGAATCCCGATCTCTGGCACGGTCATCTGCTATCAAGATCCATCCTAAATAGTAATAAATAAAGTGTTAGAAGCTGCATTCTTCCCTTTTTCAACACTTACATACATATAATCTGCACTGAGTAACAAATAAAACCCATATATGGTTTGAGATAAATTTTAGTGGGCCACCACCAATGGTGTTTATAACATCCGACCCATGTAATAGAAATAAAATAGTGTGAAAGCATGAATATTTAAAGTAAAGTAGTACAATGTAACTAAATACCCAAGTACCTGCTTTAGTCCTTAGCTGGGTTTTGAACATGTAACCAATTTATTATTTGGTTACTACCACTTTATACTTCAATCACATGTTAACAATAGTAAAGGTTCCAAGATGTAACAAGGAAACCTATAATTATATAAATAATGAAGTTCCAAGGTAATAACCAAGGAAACATAGTCCTTAAGGGTCACCAACTCAGTAATAACTATAGCCTGACTAGGGGTAAGAGTGTAATACAAGGATCATAGTCCAAAGTATTCCATAATAAGACTCTTAATGAGTCCAATGAGTTCATCCAAGGTAAAACGGGGCTAATAAATGACTGGGACTGATGGGATTTAACCATGGAACCTACTTGTCAGTGTTGGATCCAAGGATTGTATCCAAGGCATCCTATAGTACAAAATGGGGGATCCTATTGTTTCATACTGGACATCCAAAGTTAAACAAGGTTCAGGTTCTAGGTGGGTCTCAACCTATGTAAGCAATATCCTAGAATTCATAATGGGGTCCTCGAGAGCTCAAGGAATTCCCTTGGGAATCTAAGGCGGGATCGAGTCAGTCCACTCCTATTTTGATTAATAAGTCTTATATAATTCAGAAGGTTCAATCCATTACCTTTCATTAGTGTGAAAAGGATAAATGATCATGAAACTATTTATTCAATTCTTAATTAATCTATAAGTCCATTTGATTCAATCCTTGCCTTTCATTAGTGTGACAAGTCCAAGTAGATTACAACCATTATGCAGTCCATTTAAGTCATTTTAATAAGCAATTTTCACTCTGATACATTCCATCAATATGGTAAGGGGTGTTACGAATGTGAAACCTATTAATTAATTACATTTAAAAAGGGAAAGTGATATACTTAATATACTTGAAAATTTCCATTTCACATAAGTTTGTTAATTTAAGAGCTTACCTTAGGTGGGTCATGTGGTGAATATACATGGTAATTTCCATTATGCAACTCAAAATATAAATCATGTCATTTTATATAGAAAATATTACCCTTAGTAAGGTCAGGCCAAGGAAAACCCAAAAAATGGCTCAAATGTGTCAAAATAGTAAAATGAAAATTATGAAATAACATCCTACATGGTATAGATGGAGTTGTTGGTGTAACCAATAACAACTAATCACATATTTGGAAATATCATAACCATACAGTTTTAATGATTATAAAAATGGCATATAAATTCAACAAATGACACCTGATGAAATCGGTGGGCCCCACATGACAATTCCAAAATTAATGAACTTGAGGGATGATATATAGAACACCCACCTTAGGCTTTCAAGAATTTCCTTATCCAGTATTACCCTCTAATTTAGCATGGAATAGAGTAGATCTGAGAAAAAGGTAAAAAAGTTCACACCTCGATAACTTGGTCATCAAGAGAGATGAAGAACGGATCAAACAAGCTCGAGTACATACCATTACACATCCAATGTGGAAAAAATAATATCAAACAGACCGTAGACGAAGGATATCTCTTATTCCCTAGCACATGCCTTAAAAAATATCAAAAATGAGAGAAAATGGAGTTCATCCTACTAGGTAATTGTATAGGAGGAAGAAGGTTAAATTAGATCATTATTGGAAAAAATGTAAAATTACCCAAAAAATAAACTGTACATGGTTTGTCCACACAGTTTTCCAAACCATGCACAAACAATGCAGGGGTACCTAGAGAAAGGGGTGAAACACATGGTTCGGACAAACAATTAGGGAAACCGTGGGCCAACCATTTTAGGTGGATCTACCTGAAAATATAGACCATCCGCATGATTATATATAACCATGCACCATACCAACATGGTTTACCCTAACCATGTGAAAGTTACACTTTTCACAAAAATATGGGTTCCAGGCTCAGAACATGCCCCGAACACCCTCGGGAACTTCACTAACCCACTAGTCATCCATATTAGGTCCAAAATGAGGAATTAGACTAAAATTTAAAGGATCCATACCTGATTGAAAAACTGGTTTCTTAATATCTTCACCCTTAAAAGAACTCATCCCTAAGTTCACCTTCCAAGGGAGGGGAAATACAATTTGAGAAAAACTCTGGCCACTGGGCACATAGGTTGGCCTCCCGCTCCCAAGTCTCATCATGCATGTGACCGTACTACCATAAAACCCTACTAGAGGGATAAAACAGCCTCAGGGAGCCTTTCTGATCTGGTAAAAGATTCATACTAGATACTCCTCAAAGGTAGATTTGACATCTAACTCAACTTCCTTGGGATTAAAGGCATGATACGGGTCAACATGATATTGGTGAAGTAGTGAAACATGGTAGAAATCGTGCATGGCATGATACCTCTGAGGTAGTAGTTACTGATAGTCTACTGACCCAACTCTCTCTAGAATCTAAAACGACCCTAAATAATGAGGAAAAAATTTCCCTTGCTTCTATAATAGCCTGTTCCCTATCCTAGGTGACGCCCAAAGGAAAACATGATCCCCGACATCAAACTCTAGAGGTCATCGACTGTGATCTGCATAAGATTTTCTTCTAGACTGAGCAGTTTTCATACACTTTCTAATAAGATGAATATGTTCCTAAGTCTCTTGAAAGAGATGAGGACATAGTAGTGCTACCTCAACTACCTCTAGCTAGCACATGGGTTAATGGAACAACCTACCTTTTAAGGCTTCAAAAGGATCCATATGAATTGTCTCTTGGAAACTATTATTATAGGTAAACTCAACGAGAGGGATATGCTTCCACCAAGAAACAATGAAATAAAGGAAATATTCTTGGAGCATATCCTCTAGGACCCGTATGGTCAGTTCTGATTGTCCATCAGTATGAGGGTGAAAATATATACTTAAAATCACCTGTGTTCCCATAGATTTCTACAATTTTAGATAAACCCATGACATAAAATGAGAATACCTATCTAAAACGATAATATGTGGTAATTTGTGTAGTCATAGGATCTCAAGTACATAAAGTATTCCCAACTCTTCAACTGAGAAAGTATCACAAAAAGGAATGAAATGTGTTACTTTCGTTAGTTGGTCAATAACTACCCAGACAACATCACTACCTCTCGGCAACCCAGGTAAGTCAACTATGAAATCCATAAAAATATATTACCATTTCTATTCTGGGATTGGAAATGGCTGTAATAATACAGAAGGTCTCTGGTGCTCCACCTTCACCTGTTGGATGGTGGAAAACCTAGTGATAAAGGCTACAATCTGACATTTCATCCCTAACCACCAATATTGGAGTCACATATCTTTATACATCTTGGAGATGCCTGGATGAACTGCCCACTAAGAAGTGTGGGGATTATAACATCAAATAACCTCTTATATATGTTAGAACCTAAAAATGTCCATGAATATGTAGGATTTCATCTCTATCCATAGACCAATCAGGATGCAGGTTATCTCATGTTATACTCTCACGGAGAACCGATCCCTCATGATCTAAAAATTTTCTACCCTTAACCTTATCAAGGAGGGAAGATGGGACTATCAAATATGTGAGATAAGACTTATCGTGATTGTCATGAAACTATATATGTAGCTCAGAGTATAGGTTCATTAACTTCCATTCATCACTGGCTTCTCGTATGGTCTGTGTTTGAGTTTTTCAACACAGGACATCTGCAACCACATTACCCTTCCCAGGAATATAGGGAAGCTCAAAATCAAATTATTATAGATAATCAACCCATATTTGATGTATAAGGTTAAATTAATGCTGTGAAATGATATATTTGTGTCTCTTGTGGTCTGTGTACACCACAAAAAGCTCACCCAATAGATAATGTCTCCAAAAACGTAAGGTATGGACAACTTCTACTAGCTCATGGTTGTGTGTTAGGTAGTCTCTCTCATGAGGAATCAACTACTAAGATCCATATTCAATGAATCTATCCTCTTACATTCGAATTTCTCCTAGTCCAATGCCTGATGCATCACAAAAGATAGTATAACCAATGCCTGGCCCAGAAATAGTCAGAATAGGTATCGAGACAAGCCTCCCTTTCAGCTCCTGAAAGACTTTATCGCATGATTCTGACCACAAGAACATGCCACACTTATTTGTAAGAATAGTTTGAGGTGATGTAAGGCATGTGAAGTCCTTTATTAGATGCATGTAATATCCAGTCAGTCCTAAGAAACTCTGTATATCAAACACATTATTGGGATGCTCTCAGAAAACTATAACACTAAACTTTTCAGGGTTGACAGATACACCTGATTTTGAGATAATATGACACAGTAAGTGAAATTTTTTTGTAAGGACCCGACCTTAAACCTTACTTAATCTTGAGTTATTTCAAGAATACACATTGAGGATCTTTTCAGGTTTAGAGTTTTAGAGAATTAGATAATAAATCATGCATTACATTCCACATTTAAACAAAGTGGTTACATAAAAGATAGTATTCATTTTTCCCATCAACGGAAACATATTTAAAATAAAACATGGATTCTTTCTTGACACTTCCTTGACACTATGATCATATCATGTACCTTTCCCTTGAACTGTGAAAAACATTTCAAAAACTTGGGATGAGCATAGAAAGCTCAGTAAGGGATATAGAAATACAGAAAGGAAAAATCAGTACATGTATACATAAGAATCAATGAAATCATACATTACTCATAAAACATAAGCACATTAACATACCTCATGAAATCATAAGATTTATGAATAACTCATAGAAATCATAAGACATAAAGGTAACTTGAGGAATTCAAAACATTCTTACGTAAGGAGTAACCCTCATGGTTACGTTTGGAATACCCATCACATTATATTCCCTAAATATCTTCGGAGAAACCTTACCATTTAACTCCTTTGCGTTACCCAATGCATTGGAGATCTATTACGGGCTCACCCGCCCTTAGTTTATCACATAACCACCCGTCTTCATAAACAACTCCCAAGAACCATAACATAATCGTATCACATAAAACATGCATAAAGGAAACATAACATTTCCACATTTCAATCACAATATATCATTAACACACTAATATAATAAAAACATTATCAAAACCATTTTCAATACCAAAATAAAAGAAAAGTAAAACATGGTATTTATTTTTCTTTTAAAAAAAGTTATGTTTTGTAGAGGAAGCCGAAACTAAAATAATGTCACGGCGGCAGAGAAGTCGTTGTCGCCGCATACGTAAAAAAAATTCCCTTTTGTCGTTTAGTAAAACGTTTCGTATAAAAGGATTCATTTTGAATAAAAGTAAAAGTCAAAGGGGTTTATACACCGTATAAAAGAAAGTTGTGTATAAAACAAAATATGCCTCAATGAAAGGAGATTGAGACGAAGTCGTATACCAGTTTGAAGATTTTAACATTTTAAACCATTAATATCCATATTAATAAATCCTTAAAAACCATTTTGAAAACCTGGATATTAATGAGAAATATTTATAAAAATAGATCATTAAAACATTTAAAATGATATTTTAGTTAAAGAGTTTTTAACAAAATGAGAGACACTTGAATACAAATAATTGAGGAATAACATTTAATCAGAACATGATAATATCATGAGAATAAATGGATTCATGATATAATATGCCAAAGGACAGTATATACACCATATAAGAGTGAATTGGTGCATAACAACAATGAAGTCTCAATAGAAATGTAAAATGAGATGAAATCCCTTATAAAAAGGTATCCTTAAATTAAGGACAAATCAATCTCATAATTATGTGTGACAAATATAAATACACCCAATATAAGTGGATATTAATTTTAAAACAACCATAGGTCATTCACACATATTCATAGGATGAAATATTCTATAATTACAAGTTGAACCCAAAGAAATCTAAATTGGGTTAAAAAGTTCCCTTGTAAAAATTCGACAACCTAACGACGTCACTTTAAAATTTAGAAAATGAGTTGATGAGAAAAAAGGGTTTCTGATCACTTGGAAATAAATTTTACATCAATAAGGATATATAAGAACATATCCCAACATAATAATATGTAAATTAAAAGACCTAACAAAAAGAATTCTTTTAAAAAGACGAGGGTGAAAGGTTCCCTTACCGACTTGGGTAACTTTTGAAACGTACACCCCATGAAAGAAGGACTATAAAACATTGATGTAAATACTCATAAACGAAATTATATTACACAATTATTAGAATAATGGGCAGTACATACACCACTCAAAGGAAATGGTGGCAAATGTAGCATAAATCCCATGAGAATAAAAGTGAGATGGAAAATCCCTTACGAAAACTCGCCAGCCTAACGATGCCACTTAAAACATCCAAAAATGTATTTATGAGATCAAATAGGATCTCTCATAATATGAACATAAAAGTAAAGAATGAGGAATATAAAATAACATCCCCAAACATAATAAAGGTGAGCTTAAACGAAATGACATAAAGAAGAGTACTTAAAAAGAAAGAGAGAGGTAGGATCCATTACCTCAAGTCCGACTTGTCTTGTTCGTTTATTTATATTCCTGAATAATAAACTTTGGTCAATTTATAATTGCTTAAGGAAATACTTTAAATATTATTATTCAGTTCATATCACATATTATAATGTTATAATAATTGGTTAATAATGTGAGTTCATATCAGACGTTTTTGTCGATGCTTGGTACATGAGTCAAAAATGAACTTGTTTGAAAATGATTGTCCATGTAGTTATAAGTAAATAATCTCCAGAATAGTATTAATGATTTAAATATTATATATATCCAGTACATATTCATTTTATACTATTCCATAAAAATAAATGAAATGCACCGTTCATGGAGACGGTAGGCCGTACGTACGCGTGCACGCTACTTTCATTTCTTTGTCATATTAATGGAAATAAAAATAAATGAGAGATATATATATTATAATTCCAGTATAATATATGTGTTAAATAGGTCACATATGTTCATTATTTTCAGTCTTTATACATTACATGTATTCCATGAATGAGTCACATCACTGGAGGGGGCGGTAGTCCACACTTCCTCGTATGAAATTATCGAATTTTCACAACATGCAAAGCATAAAGGTATGTTTTAAATATAAAATACATAAGAATAGAGAGGAAATAAATATAATATATATCATATAAAAATAGTTCCATTATAATGGCCACTATGAGAGGTGGTAGGAGAAGATAGAACAATCATCGTTTCGTGAGGCAGTAATTCGCCATCCACAGAAACAATATGTTCTTTAACCATTAGATGGATGTGTGTGTAAGTGTAGCTCGAATACTTCTTTTAAAAACATACTATTATATTTAAGATACTGGTGTTTTTACAAAAGGAAGGAATAAAAAGAGTTTAGGGGGTTGGAGAAGCAAAATAAAACAAAAGAACATAAGAGAAGATATTACCTTTAAATCGGGTAACTCCCATTGGTTTGAACCAAAAGGGTTTCTTGAAGAGATTTCTGCATAAGGTGAGGCTTCAATGATGAAGAGAGGGATGTGGAGAGATGGAATGGGTAGGGTTTTGCTGAGCCAAAGTCTTGATAGGTGTGGGTAAGGTGGTATAGGTGGGGGCCTTTTATAAGAGAAGAGGAGGAGCACTCTTGGAAAGTTATAAAATATTACTTTATTATAAAATGATTTTCGAATTTTAAAGGTCTCAAAAGGATATATTTCGAGGATAAGGTGATAATGTTTCAAAATAAACCCATACAATAGGTTTTTAAAAAGTTTAAGACTTATATTTTACCCTATCTTCTCATTTTATTTAAATCGTTCAGTTATGAGGTAATCACCACATCATCACGGTGTCATAAATAAATTAATTTATTTAATGTATAAAAATTAATAAAAAATATCACGATATATGAAATCTTTTTATATTTATAATGAATATTTATAGTAAAAAATATGACTTGTATAACCCCATGTAAAAATCGTTTTATTAAAACAATACATGTTTGTGACATTTTTATTTTAACTTTAAATAAAAAGTTATTAATGTCATTTTCCAACCAAAGTGGATTCATGGGGTCCACAAGATGACCCATGGATTTTATTGGTCGTAAATGACTCATAAAATAAGGGTAGGACATGTTTCAAGGTCATTTCATATTATTATAATATTATCTTTACCTTAAATTACACTAATTACCTTTAATCACCATTAATAAAACTTAAAAGTTACTATTCTCCAAAAAATTATTTTAATCCCATTGAAAGAAATTTTACATCCTAATGAAACCAATATATGTAAGATTTTTTAAATTCAAATCACAAAAGTGAGAAAGTTCCATTTAAATGAAAAATCAGTTTTTTAACTACCACTTAGTGGTTTCACTATTCATCAAAAATTGAAGTTTTTCAGAAAAATACCAAAAATTCACCCTAAGATATATTTGATATTCCAAATTCAAAAATGTTGTCTATTTTAAAAAATTCATAACATAAAAGTTTCATTAATTAATTTAATAATTAATTCCCGCTGTCAAAACAAATAGCGTGTTTTTAAGAAACAATATCTATTAAAAGATTGACACTAGTTTAAGTCCAATTTCAAAGTGAAATTAATTCCAATGACCACCATTGGATTAAATGGAAAAGATATATTCTAATTTCACTTTAAAACCAATTCAAAAGATGATATAATCATATAAATAAATTAAATTAAAAAGAGGTTTTGAATTAAAATACAACATTTTCACTAAAACTGATCTTTATCGGAAAAATAACAAAAATTTACACAAAGTAAATTTTGATGTCCAGAATATAAAGAAGGATTTTATTTTGTAAAATATAACATATAAAATCTTCAAAATTATATTTAAAAAGGGTTTTCCATCAAAAGGCGGTTAATCGACCTTTTAAAGAATATTAGAAGATTTATGCTTAAAATTGGATTCATTCGCATTTTAAGCCTTTAACATTTATTGGAAAAAAGTAAAAATAGTTTACAAACATATATAATAATTTTGTAGTTATTTATATTCATTCCCATCATTACAACGGCTAGGAATTAACTACTATTTAAAAGAATATTATTTTATTATTAGAGTGAAACGTAAGATTTTAAAGAAACTCATTGTTGTGTATTGGGTACGCCATCGAGCCTAGAGTTCCCTTTAAATTAATATTAACATTTTATTCACAAATATGGATAAATATGAAAAAGTAATATTCTTTATTTACCTGGGATGTTACATCCTTCCCCCCTTTAGGGAATTGCATCCTTGCAATTTTTAAAATTGGGCTTGGAAAATTCATTGATAGCCCCACATCAAAAAAGGAGTAAATTAAACTGTCACTTTAAAAGAAAGAAAGGGAAGTACAAAGGTCACCCGAGTTAACCCATACTAGGATTGCATATAGGAAAACATGTATATGGAAGAAAAAAAGGGCCATGTTTTGAGGGAGAGTGATAGAAAACATGTTTAGGAGAAATTTAACCACCAGAAAATCACAAACTGGTGATGGGTTAAATGGTATTTGATTCCCCAGTAGGAAAAGTTAAAAGACAACATTTTTGTTTTTAAGTTACTTTTCATTGAGGAATTTATTTATGAGCCTAACTAAATCATAAGGAAACATACTTACTTGTCGTTTAGACTCTCATCTCCTATTATATTTCTTACACAAACTCATATTTTCTCCAAAATATGAGTATTTAGGATGACTTGATCACCTTAAGAGAGCTATAATCAACTTATAGAGAATCACCTAATCCAAAAAGAGAAGTATATATTTCCCATGTCTTTAGACCTTAACCAAAACAAAAATTGTTAGAACAAGATTAGATAATCCACAAATGGATAATCCTTTATAAAAAAGAAAATCTATTATTAATCTCCAAAATTTGTCCAACAAAACCCAAAGTTCAACGAAGACCATTAAATAAACAAGTTGTACATAAAATTCTTCAAAGTAATCCAAACTAAGATTGAAACCCAAATATTTGAAGGATTTAATCACATATTCTTCCAAGGTACAAATTAACATTTATCTCCAAATAACATCAGTTTCTCATAAAGTCTCATATTGAAAAGTAATTAACCTAATCATATATCCTCCATGATAGGTAAATATTTTCCTAGATAACCCAAAATCAAATTACTCTTGATTCATAAAATCATATAAATATAAATAATTACTCAAACTAACTAGGGACTTCACGTAGTCCAGTGGTAGGAGATAAATACCAGTCGCACTTTGGTTGTGGGTTCGATTCCCGCAGCTTTGTCCGACGTGACGGGTTGTCACACAGTCTGCGTGTTGTCCTTTTTCCAAAACTATATAATTCTTAAAACATTCCCCAAAGCCAGATAAAATCTTCAAAAATAATGATAACATATTTTAACCTCAAGTTTATCTCATGCCTTCCATTTTCCATCATAACATATAGTAACCCATAATTACCTCAAAAGTAAGGATCATATAAACCCTAATGGTTACCTTTATAATTATCACCTGAACTTCCACATCAAGTTGGTTCTCTCGTACACGATGCATTAGAGAACTCACCAAGGTTCAAGTGGTTGATCATGACTCCTGATAGTTGGTTTCGAATAAATACAATATTTCTCATTGAATCCCCCATTTCATCCAGTCTCTTAATCAGAGAACAACCACAGTTTCCTTCAAACCCATTGTCACTTTGGTTCCTGCTAGATCCAACCATTTACTAAAACCAAAAAGGTCAGTGTGAGTATATCAATAAAATAATCATGTACTAAATAGGAAGATAAACACTAAGATATACTTATCCAAGTTATCTCAAACTCATTCCATCATTCAAAAATAACAATGACTGTATCTAATATAATAACCATTGTGGTTATACACAACTTGTCACTTATGCTTAAACAACACTCTAACCTCTAAAGTTGTCTAAACCAACCTTTGATACCAACTATAAGGACCCAACCTTAAACCATACTTAATATTGAGTTATTTCAAGAATACACATTGAGGATCTTTTCATGTTAAGAGTTTTAGAGAATTAGATCAGAAATCATGCATTAAATTCCACATTTAAAAAAAGTGGTTACATAAAAGATAGTTTTCATTTTTTCCCATCAACAGAAACATATTTAAAATAAAACATGGATTATTTCTTGACACTTCCTTGACACTATCATCATATCATTTACCTTTCCCTTGACCTGTGAAAAACATTTCAAAAACATGGGATGATCATAAAAATCTCAGTAAGGGATATAGAAATACGGAAAGGAAACATTAGTACATGTATACATAAGAATCAATGAAATTATACATTACTCATAAAACATAAGAACATTAACATACCTCATGAAATCATAATATTTATGAATAACTCATAGAAATCATAAGACATAAAGGTAACTTGAGGCATTCATAACATTCTTACGTAGGGAGTAACCCTCATGGTTACGTTTGGAATACCCATCACAGTATATTCCCTAAATCTCTTCGGAGAAACCTTATCGTTTAACTCATTAGCATTTCCCAATGCATTGGAGAGCTATCACGGGCTCACCCACCCCTAGTTTATCTCAGAACCACCCGTCTTCATAAACAATGCCCAAGAACCATAACATAATCGTATCACATAAAACATGCATAAAGGAAACATAACATTTCCACATTTCAATCAAAAGATATCATTAACACATTGATATAATAAAAAAATTATAAAAACCATTTTCAATACCAATATAAAAGAAAATTAAAACCTGATATTTATTTTTCTTTTAAAAAAGGTTATGGCTTGTAGAGGAAGCCGAAATTCAAATAATGTCACGGCGGCGGAGAAGGAGTTGTCGCCGCATACGTAAAAACATTACCTTTTGTCGTTTAGTAAAATGTTTTGTATAAAAAGATTCCTTTTGAATAAAATTAAAAGTCAAAGGGGTTTATACACCATATAAAAGAAATTTGTGTATAAAACAAAATATGCCTCAATGAAAGGAGATTGAGACGAATTCATATACCACTTTGAAGCTTTTAAAATTTTAAACCATTAATATCCATATAAATAAATCCTTAAAAACCATTTTGAAAATATGGATATTAATGATAAATATTTATAAGAATAAATCATTAAAACATTTAAAACGATATTTTAGTTAAAGAGTTTTTAACAAAATGAGAGACACTTGAATACAAATAATTGAGGAATAACATTTAATCAGAACTTGATAATATCATGAGAATAAATGGATTCATGATATAATATTCCAATGGACAGTATATACACCATATAAGAGTGAATTGGTGAATAACAACAATGAAGTCGCAATAGAAATGTAAAATGAGATGAAATCCCTTATAAAGAAGGTATCCTTAAATTAAGGACAAATAAATCTCCTAATTATGTGTGAAAAATATAAATACACCCAATATAATTGGATATTAAGTGTAAAACAACCAGTGATCATTCACACATATTCATAGGATGAAATATTCTATAATTACAAGTTGAACCCAAAGAAATCGAAATTGGGTTAAAAAGTTCCCTTGTAAAAATTCGACAGCCTAACGACGTCACTTTAAAATTCAGAAAATGAGTTGATGAGACAAAAAGAGTATCTCATCACTTGGAAATAAATTTTACATCAATAAGGATATATAATAACATATCCCAACATAATAAGATGTAAATTAAAAGACCTAACAAAAAGAAGTCTTTTAAAAAGAGGAGGGTGAAAGGTTCCCTTACTGACTTGGGTAACTTTCGAAACGTACACCCCATGAAAGAAGGACTATAAAACATTGATTTAAATACTCATAAAAAAAGTATATTATACAAATATTAGAATAATGGGCAGTACATACACCACTCAAAGGAAATGGTGGAAAATGTAGCATAAATCCCATGAGAATAAAAGTGAGATGAAAAATTCCTTACGAAAACTCACCAGCCTAACGATGCCACTTAAAACATTCAAAAATGGATTTATGAGATCAAATAGGGTCTCTTATAATATGAATATAAAATTATAGAATGAGGAATATAAAAGAACACCCCCAAACATAATAAAGATGAGCTTAAAAGAAATGACATAAAGAAGAGTACTTAAAAAGAAAGAGAGAGGTAGGATCCCTTACCTCAAGTCCGACTTGTCTTGTTTGTTTCTTTATATTCCTGAATAATAAACTTTGGTAAATTTATAATTTCTTAAGGAAATCCTTTAAATATTATTATTCAGTTCATATCACATATTATAATTTTATAATAATTGGTTAATAATGTGAGTTCATATCAGACGTTTTTGTCGATGCTTGGTACATGAGTCAAAAATGAACTTGTTTGAAAATGATTGTCCATGTAGTTATAAGTAAATCATATCCAGAATAGTATTAATGATTTAAATATCATATATATCCAGTACATATTCATTTTATACTATTCCATAAAAAGAAATGAAATGCAATGTTCATGGAGATGGTAGGCCGTACGTACACATGAACACTACTTTCATTTCTTTGTCATGTTAATGGAATTAAAAATAAATGAGATATATATATATATATTATAATTCCGGTATAATATATATGTTATATAGGTCACATATGTTCATTATTTTCATTCTTTATACATTCCATGTATTGCATGAATGAGTCACATCACTTGAGGGGGCAGTAGTCCACACTTCCTCGTATGAAATTATCGCATTTGAACAACATGAAAAGCATAAAGGTATGTTTTAAATATAAAATACAGAATCATAGAGAGGAAATAAATATAATATATATCATATAAAAATAGTGCCATCATAATGGCCACCATGATAGGTGGTAGGAGAATATAGAACAATCATTGTTTCGTGAGGCAGCAATTCGCCATCCACAGAAACAATATGTTCTTTAACCATTAGACAGATGTGTGTGTAAGTGTAACTCGAATAATTATTATAACAACATCATATTATATTTATTATACTGGTGTTTTTACAAAATAAAGGAATAAAAAGTGTTTAGGGTGTTGGAGAAGAAAAATAAAACAAAAGAACAGAAGAGAAGATATTACCTTTAAATCGGGTAACTCCCTTTGGTTTGAACCAAAAGGGTTTCTTGAAGAGATTTATGCCTAAGTTGAGGATTCAATGATTAATATATGGATTTGGAGAGATGGAATGGGCAGGGGTTGGCCGAGACAAAGGCTTGCGAGGTGTGGGTAAGGAGGTAGAGGTGGCGGCCTTTTATAAGAGAAGAGGAGGGGCACTCTTGGAAAGTTATAAAATATTACTTTATTATAAAATTATTTTCGGATTTTAAAGGTCCTAAAAGGATATATTTCGAGGATAAGGTGATAAGGTTTCAAAATCCACCCATAAAATAGGTTTGTGACAAGTTTAAGACTTATATTTTACCCTATCTTCTCATTTTATTTAAATAGTTCATTTATGAGGTAATCACTACATCATCACGGTGTCATAAATAAATTAATTTATTTAATGTCTAAAAATTATAAAAAAATATCATGATGTAGGAAATATTTTTATATTTCTAATGAAAATTTATAGTAAAAAATATGACTTGTATAACCCCATGTAAATATTGTTTTAGTAAAAAATACATGTTTCTGATATTTTTATTTTAACTTTAAATAAAAAGTTATTAACGTCATTTTCATACCAAAGTTTCTCCATGGGGTCCCAAAGTTGACCCATGGATTGTCTTGGTTGGACATGACTCATCAAATAAGGGTAGGACATGTGTCAAGGTCATTTCATATTATTATAACATTATCTTTACCTTAAATTACACTAATTACCTTTAATCGTGATTAATAAAACTTAAAAGTTACTATTCACCAAAAAATTATTTTAATCCCATTGAACCACATTTTAAATACTAATGAAAACCATGTATGTCAGATTTTTTAAATTCAAATCACAGAAGTGGTAAAGTTTCATTTAAACGAAAAATCAGTTTTTTAACTACTACTTAGTGGTTTCACTATTCATAAAAAATTGAAGTTTTTCAGAAAAATAAAAAAAACTCACCCTAAGCTATATTTGATATTACGAATTCAAAAATGATGTCTATTTTACAAAATTAAAAACATAAAAGTTTCATTAATTTATTTAATAATTAATTCCTGCTGTCAAAACAAATAGCGTGTTTTTAAGAAACAATATCTTTTAAAATATTGACACTAGTTTAAGTCCAATTTCAAAGTGAAATTAATTCCAATGAACACCATTGGATTAAATGGTAAAGATATATTATAATTTCAATTTAAAAACAATTCAAAATATGATATAATCATATAAATAAATTAGATTAAAAAGTGGTTTTGAATTAAAATACAACATTTTCACTAAAACTGATCTTTATCGGAAAAATAACAAAAATTTACACAAAGTAAATTTTTATGTCCAGATTATAAAGAAGGATTTTATTTTGTCAAATATAACATATAAAATATTTACAAGTATATTTAAAAAGGGGTTTCCATCAAAAGGCGGTTAATCGACCTTTTAAAGAATATTAGAAGATTTATGCTTAAAACTGGATTCATTCGCATTTTAATCCTCTAACATTTATTGGAAAAAAATAAAAATATTTGACAAACATATATAATCATTTTGTAGTTAGTTCTGTTCATTCCTTCCATTATAATGGCTAGGCGTTAACTACCATTTAAAATA
Organism: Viscum album; assembly: GCA_963277665.1. Lineage (NCBI taxonomy): Eukaryota > Viridiplantae > Streptophyta > Magnoliopsida > Santalales > Viscaceae > Viscum > Viscum album. Next base: position 205,260,846 of record OY728121.1, read on the forward strand.
ATATTATTTTATTATTAGAGTGAAACTTAAGATTTCAAAGAAACTCATTGTTGCATATTGGGTACGACATCGACCATAGCGTTCCCTTTAAATTAATATTAAAATTTTATTCACAAATATGGATAAATATGAAAAAGTAATATTCTTTATTTACCTGGGATGTTACATCTTCAATACAGAAGTGTCACTTAGAAATATTGGTGTAAATATGATTCTCTCTCAGTGTACTTAGAATGACCACAAGGTGTTTTCCATGGTCATTACGAGTGTGATAATACACCAATATTTCATCCAAAAAGACTACAACAAAAGAATCCAAAAAGGGGTGAAACACCCTATTCATCAGATCCATGAAAATGATGATCATGTTTGTAATAAAAAATGGTATAATAAGGTACTCATACATGCCATATCTTATGTGGAAAGCTTTACATGGTATTTATGATGACCTTACTCAACCCTGAAGATTGCCTGATCCCAGGTCGATCATAGAGAATATTCTTTCTCCTTAGAGCTGGTCAAAGAGATCATCTGTTCGAGGAAGTGGATACCAATTCTTGATAGTAAGTTGGTTCAACTGTCTATAATCCCCACATAGATGTATGTTTACATCTACCTTCTTGGAGAAAAGCATGGGATAACCCCAAGAGGATGTACTGGGATGTATAAATCCCTTGGACTCTAGATCCTCTAACTATCATTTGAGCTCCTGGATCTCAGTAGGTTACATCCTACATGGTGTAATGGAAAATGGAGATACTACTAAAACAACATAGATCATAAACTATACCTCCCTACGAAGAGGTAAGCTAGAAAAGGCATCAAGATATACATCCTTGAAACAATACACTACTAGAGAGAAAACCACTTGATGTAGGACCCAATCTTCCATGAAGAGATTGATGATCTGGGTGGTCACTTCACCTATCCCATGAAGCTTTGGTCTAGCTATACCAACCTAGACATCCCACTCACCCTTATGTAGATAACCGCTTCCCTCTAGTGATGTAAACGATACCTTACAATGATAGAATTCTACAAAATCATGTCATAGAGCCAACCAATCCCTATTGAGAATGAAATCGAAGCCTATCATCTCAATAATGAAGAGGTTCCATAATAAAGGGTAACTGCCTATCTCAAGGGGACAATCCCGACATTGGTGTATGCCCTCTCACCACACTCCTAACATTGTATCTAGGGTCATTACACCATAGTAATATTATATCTCCAGTCCAAGAATTTCCATGATATATACAAAGATAAAATAGTTCGAAGCATCAATATCAAATAAAGAAGATACTATAGTATATTCCACTATAATAATACCTCATATTGTATATGGTATCCCAACCTAATCATTGGGTATCAGCTATAGTGCATGAAACTAGACTAATCCAGAACCCTATGAAATAGCTAGTCGGCCACGATCATACCTCCTCTGGTGGCACTACCGGTGATCAGGGGTATGGCTACCATGACTATAAACTCATCCTTGTACAAACCTTATAGTGTTATTCCAACTCCCCTACTAACATGGTGTAAAAGAACCTGCTCCTAAAGGTGTAACTTTCACCGATCCTTTTCCACTCGAAGCTGGTGGAAAGGTATTTCAAAAGCTCTGAATATGCTCCATATGGCCGAAAGCCTGACACTTCATTAGTTATCTATAAAAATGAGTCTTCAGGTTCCTAAATCATCCACACTAATGACACACCATGGAGTTATCAAAATGGATACTCTGGTTATCACTTCCCTAACAAGAAAACACAATGTAATGCTTCCTACCACCAAAAGAACTATTGGCCTGATGTGGCACTGGTCCTCTATACCTGGTGATATTGTCGTACCTTAGGTTTCACTCAGTGATAAGAGCCTAATTTACTATTTTATAAAAAATTAGGCTGAAAAAATACATTCACCTGCATACAGATGGTGTACTAAATCCCATCCTCAAAACATCTGGCACGTGAATACTCATCACTAGATATAAGTGGTGACAAGCACTGTAATTCATTGAAATGTGATGAATATTCCATAACTAACATAGAACCCTTATCGAGATGAATGAACTCTTTGTTTATATCATCTCTCAATGTTTGAGGAAAGAACGTATCATAGAAAAAAATCTTGAAGTCATCCCATATCATGTCCTGATAGAGATCAACCTGGGAAACCACATCCAACCAACACTTGGCCGAATCCCAAAGCATGTCTGTAGCAAGCTTTACCCTCCCCTCTGGAGTCATTTACAGATGTTCAAAGATAGAAAGGATGGACTCTAACCAGGACTCAAGAGCCTATAGACAACCATCCCCTGAGAAATTAGAAGAATTATGCTGCTAGAACATGTGAGTTAGATCATCCATCATAGGTGCAAGCCATGTAGCACCATGAATGGACTGAATTATAGATATAAAACTATCACTGACTTGAGTTTCAGTTCCCAAATAAGGTACAGAAGGTGGCTCCTCAAGTTTTACTCCTAGAGGTATGACTGGTTGCTGAGGTCCCACTACATTTACAACATGATTGTCACCGCCTTCATGTCGTATGATATGAGGAAGTCGTGGCAGCATTGGTCTACAAACTCCAAGCATAGGCCTTAGAAAAATATTTAAACAGATTGATAGTATCACTAGCGGAAGATAAATGTGTGAAAACTCACTACCCAAGGCATACTACCCCAACTAACTACTTAGATAGCCAAACATTGGTAATTGATTAAGTATAAGTTTCAGTTCATTTTATATTTAATTACTAGTTTCACTCCATTACCTTTCATAAACATGAAAAGGATGGATAAGGATGTGAAACCATCTCATATTATAAGTCATGTTTCACTTTATAATGGATATCCATTCCCATGTAATTAGTTCCCATACACCTCATGAATGAAAATGACACCCATTTATTTATAACGTAATGGATTAATTCGATAAATTACTCATCCCAACCCATGAGGGACCATACACCTCATGAATTGAGATAATAAATCACTCAATCTCAACCAAAAGTAATAAAAACACAAGTTAACTGTCGCAACATCACTCAATAATTACAAGCATATAAAGTAATGAAAAGAAGTGAAATGAACCTACATGGCATGGAAATATGCATGAAATGTGAATTCTAGGTTCCTAATATGATGATTGTAACAATGATCCATTCCCTCATATCATTGGGACAAGTATGAAAGAATTCCCCAATCAGAGTAATAATCAAAAACACCACACAACATGTGCATCACCCAATAGTGAAATGATATCAAATATAATAGGAAAAACAAAACAACAATTATATCTTGGGTAACTTGGATTTTACCCCAAACATGGGTTTAAGACGCCCCATCACGGTGTATTAACAAGTCCCAAGCGTTCGTAATCTCTTGAATATTGTCTCCAAATAGTTAATCAAGAAAGTATATGGCTTTGATACCACTTTTTGATGTCCTAGACCCAGATTCCACTTAATAGGTGCCCCGAACCCGGTGGGCCACATGACCTCAATTGAATCTTCCCAAAAACCAAAGGCTTACAACTAGTAGTGAGGGTCTAGGGTGTGTCTATGGGGAGACTATTCCTATAACACCCCAAGATTTCATAGAAAGTTATTTTCTTTAAAGTAATTCAATAGCTTTCTCTACACACAACACCAAATTCGAGCGCACCATGACTTAACAAAATAGCCGTTCAAAAAGTGATTGTGAATAGTATTAATTGAATTTTGAATTGTATATACTCCATACAATTTCAATATCCATATTATGTGTTTCTTAGATATATTATAAGAATAAATTCAATTTTTCAGATTAAAGAAGTATTTTAAAAAAAAATTCAATTTTACCACCTTTTAATGGAGAACCATTTTTAAATACAATATTTGACACTTTTATATATTCAATTTGACAAAATAAACTTTTTATTTAGAATAGGGACATAAATATTTAGTTTGGATAAATTTTCGGTGCTTTTATGATAACTTTCATATTTTGATGAATAATGAAAAATACTAAATTTTAAATGATTTTTTAATAAAAATAATTTATAGTGTTAAATTATACCTTTTAATGATTTTGATGTATAATTATATTATATTTTTATCATTTAATCCAATTTTAGTCATTGGATGTAATTTTAGATTTAAATTGGATATAAACACATAACAATCTTTTGATAGTTTTTTCTTCTAAAAAACATGCTTTCTGGTTTTGACAATGGAAATATTTTCTTAAATTAATTAATACAACTTATATGTTTTTAATTTGGTAAAATATACATCATTTTTGAATTTGTAATATCAAAATTATCTTTGGGTGAATTTTTCATATTTTTCTAAAAACTTTCAATTTTTGATGTATAATGAAAAACAATGCGTTATTGTTTAAAGTCGAATTTTTATTTAAATAATTATTTTATTTTAAATTTATTTTAAAGTAAAAATAGATATTTAATACCAATATTATTTCAATTTAATTCCTTTTAGTCATTTTATAATAATATTAGATGTATACAATTTTATTTAACTATATAACACCCTTTACCCACCTTCTAGGCACATTTAAAAATTTGCATAAAATGTAATTTTACCACTTCTGTGAATTCAATTTCAAAAAACCGAGAGCTATGATTGATATTAGAAAATAAAATGTGGTTCAATAGGTTGAAAATAATTTTTGGTGAATAATAACTTTTGAATTTTATTTACCACAGTTAAAAGTAAATAAGGTAATTAAAGGTAGAAATGATATTATAATTACCCTAACACATCACCTAGTTATATTAGATAAGTTTTTTTGACCAAAATCAACCTTAGGAATAAAATATTATCCTATTTTATCCACTTGGGTTAGATTAGTACATTTATTATTATTTTATTTAAATTAGAGTTAAAAGCGTAAACTTCAAAGTTTAATAACTAAACCATTTTTAATATAGGGTTATACATAAGATAAATTTGACTATAAATATTCATTAGAAAGATAAACTATTTTACTACATTATGTTATTTTATTTATATTTTTAGATATTAAATAAATAAATTTATTTATGACACAATGATGATATAGTAATTACTTTTTTAATGAAATATTAAAATAATTGATATTGTAAATATCAAAATAAATGTAAATTGAGACTTTTTATGAATTAAAATAATTTTATTGGTTAATATGACATTTTATAGTTGATTAAATGTATTTTTTTTAAGAAATAATATTTTTAAGACTTTCAAAAAAACCAAATACTAAATAGTATCAAAATTGACATAAATGAGTTTTTAAAACAAATACAATTTTATTAAATTATATAATAGTCCTAAAAATATAAGGATAGGCCAAAGGACTTATATAATGATAAATATTTAATTAATTAACCAATTTAGGTTCTCTTGAAATTTTATAGTAAGTTTTTTAACCTTGTATTATAATAATACAAGAAGACATGGTAAAAGTTAAACCATTTAACTAAGAGTTAAATCTAAAAGATAAGGTTAATATGGTGATCTAAACTTGTCTAAAACCTAATTTTTAAGAGTTTTTAAACCCATACCCACCTTATACTCGAAATAAATCCATTTGGAGCTATTATAAACCAAAAATGATTTTATAATAAAATAATATTTCAAGATTTTCCTAAAGTGCCCCTCACCTCTCTTATAAAAGGGTACTTCCCCTTATCTCAATTTCACACCTCCAAATCCATTTGGCTCTACCAAAACCTGATAAAATATCCTCCCAATTACCCTAAATTCAACCTAGAGTCCTTAAGTTTATCATAAAGCCAACCTATGGAGCCCTTTTGTTCAAATCAAAAGGAAGAACCCGAAGAAGAGGTAATTACTTCATCACCTATTTCAAAGTCTTTTTCTTCTTCCACTTCCTCTTTCTTTGTTGTTTCCATAATAAAATAATAAATTCAGTACCTTCTAAATACTGATATATTATTATAAATATGGTATTACCATATTTATTATTCTATTCATCCTATGAATGACAAAGTCACTATACGAGCGTACGTTAGGCTTACCATCTCCACGCTGTAGTGTAGTTTGTTATTGAACACTTAATTATTTGGAAAAGTATAATAATGAGTATAAATGATGTTAATAATAAATATAACATGTTAATTATTCTTTATATATAAAATACCATCCAATTACATACTATTTCACCACAAATAGAATGATACTGTTGCTCATGCGTACGTGCGACTTACCGTCTCCATGACATGATGATATTTCTTTCCCAATCATAACCATTCAAGAATAATTTTCATTTGATAATTAAAAATAATTTTTAAGAAATTAATATCATTCTAGATATGAATAAAATACATCCTATCCAAAACAAACATGACTTACGCAAGAAAACATATAAAGGAAAACGAATCAATTAACACCCAAAACAATGATACTACTGAAAGATCATTAAAAAAGAAATAATAGAAGATCATATATGATATCATATTTATGTATGTGGTTATTTTATAATTTAATAAAAATTATTTCACAATTATATAAGAGGTTAACCTACCCTCGACTAAGGAAAAGTACAATGTAAGGGGTTTTCATCTCACTTCTTATTCCCATGAGATTCATGCTATATTGCCACTATTTTCTTTTGTGTTGCCTATGTTATGACCATGATTTTATTCTTTGTGTAATATAATTTAATTTATGGGTATTTAAATATTCATTTTATGATCATTCTTTCATGGAGTGTATGCTTCGTAAGTTACCAAATTGGTAAACGAACTTCTGATTTCAATTTCAACTCATTGGGTTTTATGCACAGTTAATTGATTATTTTACTACAAGATCATGTGTGAAATCACTATTTATTTATTTATGTAGTAATTTACACTCCCCTTTGTGTGGATATACTTTTTATACACATAATAACTCCACCTATTAATTCTCAAGTCATTGATATGAACTTGATAATGGTAATATTAACTCAATTTCCATTCATTGAGTTAAACATCCAAGTCATTGGTTTTGTTTTTACAAGAATATGTGTGAATGTCCTCTTATTTATTTATAGTTAATATCCTATCATATTTAGTGTATTTATATTTTTCACACATAATTATGTCATTGATTCATCCTTAATCTAAGGATATGGTCTTTATAAGGGATTTCATCTCAATTTACATTTCATTGAGACTTCTTTGTTGTTATGCCCCAATTCACTTTTATAGGGTGTATATATTGTACTTTGACATATTATATCATGGATCCCTTTATTCTCATGATATTATAAAGTTTTTATTAATTTTATTCCTCAATTATTTGTATTCAAGTGTCTTTATTTTGGTTAGGAACTTTTTAACTAAAATATCGTTTTAAATGTTTTAATGATTTATTATTATAAATATTTCTCATTAATTTCCATGTTTTAAAAATAGTATTAAGGATTTATTTATATGGACATGAATTTTTTAAATTGAAATTTACTTTTAAAAGTTTCAAATTAGTACGGGACACTTTGATTAAAAAATATACTTTTAACATCTTCTCAATAAACACTGAAACTTTTAAATATTTTCAAGAAAAAGAGGATATTTCTCTCAAATAGTTTTAATGATTATTTTAATCTATGTAAATATCCTTCATTATTCTTTATTAATGTTTTTATTATAATTTTATCCTCTATATTGTATTGAATGAGTTATGTTTGACTATGGATGTGCTATTTTTATACCATTCATGGTTTGTGGTTAAAATATTGACATTTCTTATTCTAGTTTTAATATGTATGTTTAGATTATGTTTCAACATTTTCATATGAGGAATGAATTAGACATAGTAAGTGATGGGTGGAGCCTGCTATATCACCTCAATGCATATCTGGGTCTCATGAGACAAACTAGTTTCTTGATACAAGGTCTTGGAAAAATCTTATTTGTAGTCTTGGCACGAGGCCTTGACTGTGTGGTTATGATGTTTGACATCATGCATTCCATCATTATAAAATTGACTATTGATATTACATGTGATTATTAAACTAGTAGAATATCCATGTGAATAATTAAATGGAATTATTTGATTTATGTTTTCCATATTACACTGAAGTTTATGTTTAAAAGGCTTGTGTTTTAGTCTTATACATTGTCTTAAATGTTTATGCTTTTTATGAAAGTTTCTGCTATATTGTTATCCTTACTAAGAATCCAATCTTAACCCCTTTCTATGTTTTATTTTTCTCAGTATGAAAATAAGTATATTATGACTGACTTTCAGGGATAAGATAAGGGATATGAGTGTGTTAAAAGAAGACACAATGCTGTTGTTTTTCATTTCATAATGTAATGTAAAACTTATGTATGTATCTAGTACGTCCAAGGCTACTGAATAGATTGATCTTTCAAGATTTGGTCCTTTTTGAATATGCCAATGTTATGAAATAATGCACCGACTCTGGGTAACTAGGGTCAGGGCGTTACAGTTGGTATCCAAGGAAGTTTAGTACAAACCTTGGAAACTAGATTTAGAAAAACTCTAATTAGATAACATTACCATAATATCGACTTTAAGGAATAGTATAGAAGAACTTCCTAGAATTTTGGTAATGTATGTATTTTTTGAATTATCCAATAAATACATCTTTATCTGGATACGATCTAGTAGAGGCGGATCCGGAATAGATGTATCTAGGGGTAAAACCTGAAAACATCACTTTGAGCTATACTTGAACGGGAACTGGTGCATGACAACGAGCCTTGCTGCACTCTTGGTTACAAAACTCTCAGGGGATATGCTTAGGATAAATCACATTTTATTTACAAAAAAATTTGAAGGATTTTAATATAAGATGAGAATAAATAACTTTGGTTAATCCTAAGGTGATTTAGATTGAAAATAAGGTGTCATGATATTCTCTAATTGATTTTATGACTATTGTTACTCACACTCTGATTTCTGGTTTTAGTAAATGGATGGATTCCAAGTAACTCACAGTAACATTAAACATGATGTACAAGGTAGTAATGATGGTGTAAATGAGAAACTAAATGGAATGTTGATAGATGTAAAATATATTGTGTTCATGTTGAAGCAGGTTTCCAAAAATATGATCAACAACATATACATTAACCAACTTCCAAACTCAAAAAAGAAGATAAAGGAGGAGAATGATAAGATCTCCATTAGTGGAGACCCTGGAGAAAAGAATGTTCAATTTCCATCATGCAGGAAATGTGACTGAGATTTATCACCTACCACTTGGCTATGTGAAGTCCCTGGGTAGTGTGACTAATTATTTTTAGTTAAATAATTTTATTGATAAATAATAAGTTGATTTTGGATATTATGTTTTATCAAATGGATATCCTTAGTATAGGAAAATGATTTGGTGATTAAGTGATAAATGTTATTTTGGAAGATGTTCGCTCTGTTGGGAACACTACATGCCTAAGGAAAATAGAATACTATGGGACTTTATTTTAAGAGTAATGGTGGATTTTTATTTTGGGAGAATATAAGTTTTTTTATATAGATTTAGGTTATTAATGGAAGTTAATAACCTATCATGGAGAATATGTGATTTGGTTAATTACACTTCAGTATGATACTTTAAGAGTAGTTGATGTTATTTGGAGATAAATGCTAATATTTACTATGAAAGACTATGTGATTAAATTCTTCTATGTTTTGGGTTTCAATTTTACTTGGATTATATTAAAGTATTTTAAGGAAATTTTTTTATTGAATGGTATTTATTGATCTTTGGGTATTGTTTGTTTAATTTTGGAAATTAAGATTATTATTTATTTCTATAAAGGATTATCCATTTTGGGGATCATCTGATCTTGTACTAACCATTTTGGTTTTGGTTAATCTCTAAAGACAAGGGAAATACATAGATAATCCACTGTGGATTATGTGATTCTCTTGAAGTTGATTCTAGTGCTTCAGGTGTCGCCAAGTCATCTTGAATACTCATCGTTTATATAAAAGATGATTTAGTGGTGGAAATTTATTAAAGGATGAAACTATAATTTAAAAATAAGTATATATCTTTATTTTCTTATTCAATTTCATAAATAAATTCCTCAACATTATGAAATGGAACTTAAAACAAAAAAAGTTGTCCATTTACTTTTCATACTAAGAAACTAATGACCGTTTAACCCATCACAAGTTTGTGGTTTTCTTATTTTTAACTTTCTCCTGATCATGTTTTCTATCACTCTCCATCAGAACTTGACAATTATTTTATCTTCCATATCCATGTTTCCCTACATGGAATCCTATTATGAGTTATCTTGGGTGACCTTTGTACTTCTCTTTCTTTCTTTTAAAGTGATAGTTTTATTGACTCTTTTTCTGATGTGGACATTAAATGAAGTTCCCAAGCCCATTTTTAAAAATTAGAGGAAAAAATTTATAAAATGGGGGAAGAATGTAACACCCCAAGATTTCATAGTAAGTTATTTTCTTTAATGTAATTCAATATCTTACGCTACGCGCAACACTGAATTCGAGCGCACCACGACTTACTAAACTAGCCGTTCAAAAAGAAATTGTGAATAATATTAACTTAATTTTGAATTTTATATATTCCATATAATTTTAACATTCATATTATATGTTTCTGAGACATAATATAAGAAAAAAGTTAGTTTTTCAGATAAAAGAAGTATTTTTTAAAAAATGAAAATTTACCACCTTTTAATGGAGAACCCTTTTTAAATCTAATATTTGAAAATTTTATATATTCAATTTGAAAAAAAAACTTCTTCTTTAGAAGCGGGGAAAAAAATTTAGTTTGGATAAAGTTTCGGTGCTTTTCTGATAACTTTCATATTTTGATGAATAGTGAAAATACTAAATTTTAATTGAAAACAACTTTTTTGATAAAAATAATTTATAGTGTTAAATTATACATTTGAATGGTTTTTAAGAATAATTATATTATATTTTTATCATTTAATCTAATTTTGGTCATGGGAAGTAATTTTACATTTAAATTGGACATAAACACATATCAATCTTTTAATAGTTTTTACTTCTCAAAAACCCACTTTCTGGTTTTGAAAATAGAAATATTTTTTTAATTAATTAATTCAACTTCTATGTTTTCAATTTGGTAAAATAGATATCAGTTTTGAATTTTGAATATCAAAATTATCTTTGGGTGAGTTTTTGGTATTTTTATAAAAACTTTCAATTTTTGACGAATAGTGAAAAACACTACGTTACTTTTTAAAGCTGACTTTTTATTTACATTATTATTTTTAATTTAAATTTATTTTAAAGTAAAAATAGATACAAAATACCTATATTAGTTCAATTTAATTCATTGGATTCATATTATAATAAGATTAGATGTATAAAATTTTATTGAACTATTTAATGCATTTTAACCACCTTCTAGGCACATTTACAAATTTGCATAAAACGTAATTTTACCGCCTCTGTGAATTGAATTTAAAAAATATGAGAGACATTATTGACATCAGTAAGTAAAATTTGGTTCAATAGGTTGAAAATAATTTTTGGTAAATAGTAACTTTTGAATTTTATTTAGTATGGTTAAAGTAAACGGGGTAATTAAAGGTAAAAATGATATTACAATTACCCTAAAACATGTACTATTTATATTGGATAAGTATTTTTAGATCAAAATAAACCTTAATAAAAAATATTATCCTATTTTGTCCACTTGGATTAGATTATGACATTTATTATTATTTTATTCAAAGAAAAGATAAAAGTGTAAACTTCAAAGTTTAATAACTAAACCATTTTAAATATAGGGTTATACATAAGATAAATTAGACTATAAATATTAATTAGAAATATAAAAATATTTCCTACATCATTTTATTTTATTTATATTTTTAGAAATTAAATAATTTAATTTATTTATGACACAACGATGATGCAATAATTACCTTTTTAATGAAAGATTAAAATAATTGATATTATAAATATCAAAATAAATGTAAATTGAGACTTTTTATGAATTCAAATAATTTTATAGGTTAATATAACATGTTATAGTTGATTTAATATATTGTATTTCGAATAAATCAGATTTTTATGACTTTCACAAAAACCAAATACTAAATAGTGTCAAAATTGACATAAACGAGTTTTTGAAAAAAATAATATTTTATTAAATTATATAATCGCCCTAAAAATCTAAGGTTCGGACAAAGGACTTATATAATGACAGATATGTAATTAATGAACCAATTTAGGTTCTCTTGGAATTTTATTGTAAAATTATTAACCATGTATTATAATAATACAAGAAGACACAGTAAAAGATAAACTATTTAAATAAGATTTAAATATATAAGATAATGTTAATATGGTGACCTAAACTTGTATAAAACATATTGGTTGAGAGGTTTTTGACCCATACCCATCTTATCCTCGAAATAAATCCATTTGGAGCTATTAGAAACTGAAAAAGATTTTATAATAAATTAATATTTCATGCTTTTCCTAAAGCACCCCTCACCTCTCTTATAAAAGGGTACTTTCCCTTCTCTCAAATTCACACCTCCAAATCCATTTGGCTCGACTAAACAATTCTCAAATATCCTCCCAACTACCCTAACTTAAACCTAGAGGCCTAACTTTGATCATAAATCAAACATAAGGATCCCTTTTGTAACACCCCGAGATTTTATGAAAAATATTCTTTTTAATTTCATTAATGTCTTGTGTTGTACGCTACACCAAAAGGAGCTGGCTCAACACGCATCCTTTACTTGCCTTGCATTACACACAATCGCGACCTTCCACGATAGCGTGTGTAGTACGCAATACCAAGTTTCACTAAACAATGATATGCTATTAAAATATTATTAAAACTAGCCGTTATGAATAGTAATAACCACCTTTTAAAATTTTAGAAATTTTATCTCTCAAAATGGACTTCATTTTTGGATTCGGAGTATCGAATTTAGCCTAAGGTGAAATTTTGGTACTTTTCGGATAACTTTCATTTTCTGATGAATAGTGAAAATTACAAAATTTTAATTAAAAACAACATTTTTAATCGAAATAATTAATAGTGATAAATTATTAATTTGAGTGGTTTTAAAGTATATTTAGAATATATTTTTATAATTTAATACAATGTTGGTCATGGGATGTAATTCTACATTTAAACCAGACATAAACAAGTGTCAATCTTTTGATAGTTATTATCTCTTAAGAACACGCTATTTGTTTTGATGACATGAATTAATTTTTAAATTAATTAATGCAACTGATATGTTTTGAATTTGGTAAAATAAACATCATTTTTGAGTTCATAATATCAAATATAGCTTAGGACTAATTTTTGGTATTTTTCTGGAAACTTTCATTTTTTGATGAATAGTGAAACCACTAAGTGGTAGTAAAAAAAAAATGAATTTTTCATAAAACTTAATTTTACCGCTTCTGTGAGTGAAATTTCAAAAATCCGAGAGACACGGTTGGTGTCAGTAAGTAAAATATGGTTCAATGAGATGAAAATAATTTTTGGTGAATAATAACTTTTTACTTTTTTTTACCACGGTTAAAAGTAAATAGGGTAATTAAGGGTAAAAATGATATTATTATTACCCTAAAACATGTCCTAATTCTATTGGATAAGTGTAATTCGAAAAAAAACAACCTTAGGAATAAAATATGACCATTTAGTCCCACTTGGATTAGATTAGGACATTTATTATTAATTTATTTAAAGAAGGGTTAAAATAGTTAAAATCAAAGTTTAATAAGTAAATCATTTTTAATATAGGGTTATACATAAGATAAATTTGACTATAAATACTCATTATAAATATAAAAAGATTTCCTACATAATGGTATTTTATTTGTAATTTTTAGACATTAAATAATTTAATTTATTTATGACACAATGATGATGTAGTAATTATCTTATTAATGAAATATTGACATAATTTATGTTATAAATACCCAAATAAATGTAATTTGAGACTTTTTATGAATTCCACTAATTTTATAGGTCAATATAACAAGTTATTATTGATGTAATTAACTTTATTCAAACTAATCATTCTGTTATGATTTTCACAAAAATCAATTATTAAATAGTGTCAAAATTGACATAAAATAGTTTTTTTAAAAATATTATATTATTAATTGTTATTTTATTCCTAAAAATATAAGGTTTGGCCAAATGACTTAGATAAGGTTACATATATTAATAATAAACAACTTGGGGTTCGTTTTTCTTGTTATAGTAAGTTTATTAACCTTATAGTATAAGAACACAAGAAGACACGGTACAAGTAAAATTATTTAACTTAATGTTAAATCAAAATGATAAGGTTAAAATAGGAACCTAAACTTGTCTAAATTCTATTGGATGAGAGGATTTCGACCCATCCCCACATTATATTCTAAATAAATCAATTTGGAGCTATATAAAACCGAATATGACTTTATAATAAAATAATATTTTTAGTTATTCCAAATGTGCCCCTCTCCTCCCTTATAAAAGGGCACCCCCTCCCTCTCTTCCTCACACCACATTGAGCCTTCAAGCTCGGCCAAACTATGCCAAATTCTCTTATCCACTTCCCTAGAAACATCCTAGAGGTTCTGGTCTTCCTCAAAGACCAATTTTAGTGCCCTAAGAAGAGGTCTCAAATAGGCGCTTCAAAGAAGAGGTAATTTCTGTTACCGATTCTTTCACCTTTATTTCTTCTTCCACTTCTTCTTCTTAGGTTATTTCATTATGAAGTAATAACATAATTATCAATAATATAATGATATTTTATTATAATTATGAAACAACCATATTTCACCATCTATCCATCCTACGGAAAACGAAATCACCGCGCGTGCGTACGTACAGAATACCGTCTCCACGCCGTGGTGAAATCTATTTTCCACCACCACCTTACTTGGATGGGTATAATGGTGTAAATAATAACTATATATGATTATTTTAAAGTGATATTGAATCTGAAATAGTATACATACACTCCAATATAGTCCCACGATCATGAGAACGATATCATCGCTCGTGCGTACGTACGGACTACCGTCTCCATGACGCGATGAGATTCATTATCCACTTTAACCATTCATGAATGATTATAAAGTACATATAATAAGTAATCATGAAATATATGTAATAATAATGATACTAGATTTATGTGTATATATATGTATGTCATCTACTTAATTCCATTCAACTCAATAAGGAAACGAAAACAACATTCATGCATACGTACGACCTACCGTCTCCATGAACGGTGTATTTCTTTCCATTTACTGATTTATTATATATATGTATATTCTGAATATATATTATATATAAATCATGTTTTATATTCTGGAATTAAGTAATCATGATCTAAGTAATCATATGAATAATTACAAGTCAAAACACGGACGACAAATGAAACGATTTTACCCAAAACGCTCTTAAACATGGAATTTACAAAAGAACGGGTAATATAAAGTCATAAGTAAACCATATATGATATCATAACAATGAGTATGATTCTATAATAAGTCAATGAAATTATTTAAATCATTATACAGGAGGTTCAAACACTTACGAAGCAAATCGGACTTAAGGTAAGGGAAAATATCACAATCTCATTTTTATCCGAGATTGTTTATACTTTGGTATTTACTGGGGTGTATTTTATCATCCACATCCATGTTTCCTTGATATGTAATATTTAAATCATTCTACAATAGTTTATATCCAATTTTACCCTTCAGTGAGTTTTTAGTAAAATATATGAAAGGAATCTTTTGTCGTTTTTCGTACGAGGTACTTTTTGACTTTTCTGACAAAAGTATGAGAAGATTGTTTTTTTAACTTATTCGACATGAATGGATTTTTAAAACATTATTTACAAGAAGAATACTTTACAAGTTTTCAAGTTTATTTTTAATCAACTTCTTTTAGTTTATAATTGTATGACATGTTAAGAAAGGAAAAGTTTTTTTGATGTAGAAAGGATATTTTCCTTAAGAATGGAGTTCAAGAGTTTTATCAAAATAATTTTCCATCTATGATAATAAAGGGTTCTGTCTCTATCCCTATTATTACATTGATTTGATTATGTTGTGATGGAAATATTTTTATGAATTAATTTATCTTATATGAATTGTTTTATGATGTCCCGATGTTTAAGATTCCCAATTTTATTACATGGGTTATGCAATGATGTATGATTTATGATTTTGTGGCACACATAAGAATGGTATCATTATGAGATGGGTGGGACCTATATCTCCCTCCAATGCATTGGGTAAAGATTTTATATCTCATGAGATAGACATGGCTGGAATGGTAGGTTATACCAGTTCAGTGAAACATGACTGAAACGAGGAGTGAACTCGGTTCAGAAATGGAATTTGTCCACTAAGATAGTATTGGAAATGAGTCTTGACTAATAAGAAATGATTATCTATGATTATGTGTGTATGACACAAAGTTTCATGTTTTATGTTATGATTATTGTGACTACATTTCACTACTATGATTTATCCCATGTTATGAAATTATGCTCTCTTTTGCAGGTTAAGATTTCCAAAAGTTATGTTCTTATGAATTTGATGTGATTGATATTTCTTTTGTTTACCCTTACTGAGCATTTGAGCTCACCCTTTTATGTTTTCTTTTCCCCAGGATATAAAGAAAGGTTTTAGGTAAGAAAAAAAGGGAAGATCTTTATGGGATATGTTGAAGATCTTTCACCATGATTATAAGATTACGTTTCGAGTTTCCAAAGACACTAAACTATTACGGTCCTTGTGTGTGTGTTTTGTTATGTAATAATTATTCCTCAAAAGTAATGTAATGTCCATGTACGTCAAGCTTCAGGTCTCTACAGTTGGTATCAGAGGAAGGGTTTAGTCAAACTTTGGAAACTAGGATGCGAAAACGTTAGTGAGATCCCTAGAGATATTTCTAAGGTATGTCTAGGGATGTCCCTAAGGATAAGTATACGTATAGGATATAGTCCTAGAACTATGGTAACGATCTTATAATTTAACCTAAGATGTTAGATATTGAAGTTACTCCACCTTTATTATAATTTTTGCTTCTAACACTATTTTTTTTGTGTTTTAGAAAATGGCTGGAAATAAGATGATTCACGATAATAGAGGATATTATGGACAATGGAATGATATTCTTAATGAGAAACCAAATGAAATGGGATTTGGAAGTCCAACCATCATTATTATTCCAAATCAGCAATCTTATAATATGATCAATAAACTCAAATTTGGTAAGTTTCCTGACTCGACTAATACGAGAAAGATGGAGTTTCATGATGATCCTAGAGGAAAGAAAGTTCAATTTACCCTATGTAAATCACGTGGGAAGAGGCATCGAGGAGAATGTTTCAAGGGAACTAGAAGATGCTTTGGGTGTGGAAAAGAAGGACACAAAGCCAGTAAGTTCAAAGGAAAAGGTTTAGTTAACACCATGGATGAGGATAATGGTATTGCTATGACATCAACAATGGTTAAATGTTTTAAATGTGGAATGTACGGGCATTATTCAAACCAATGACCTAAGGGAAAGTCTCATGAAGAGAATCAGTACAGCCGTATGAGTAGTATTTATGTTGATGATGATGAAGAGACTACAAATGATATGTGAGTTGAAAGAATTGTTGAAGCTAAGTGAATGGTTTAATAAGGTAGTGGAATGATTACATGTTTATCAAGTGTAATGTTGTATAAGTAATCTCATGGTACTATGGAATAAAGAGACATCTAAGGATTGTTACACTGTTGTCTTTCCTTGAGTTTTGAAAGTGTATGATTAATGGTACCAGTATCCATTAATGGATATTCAGATATTTTTGGAATATAGATGATATGCACATAATGAAGGGATAAATAGAAAATTAAATGTTTGATAGTATTCATGAGCTCATGAATGATATAAGGAGAAGGTTATGTAATGGATTGAGTATATAGAATTTTTGGATTTTGGTATGTGGAAAGAGTTAACTTTTGACAGAATTCATGTTTTCACTAAGGTTTAATGGGTATTCATTTTTCAAGAGAATACATGATTAAGGTATTCACATGATTGGAATGTGACCAACAAGATATATGGGGGATAAATGATGGTATTCACATGCTTGGTTGATGACATTTCAAGTAATCATTTTCATTATATTATGAGCTTGGACTGAAGTATTTTAGATAATCCTAAAGATTGGAATGGATTATGTTGGACATAAGTTAGTATTGTTTAAGGATAGAACTTTTGATATTATGTAGTTTTAGAAAAAGGACAACCTGCAGGACGGGCGACAGCCCATCGCGTCGGACAAGGCTGTGGGAATCGAACCCACAACCAAAGTCTGACTGGCCTTTATCGCCTACCACTGGCCTACAGGAAGACCCTGTTTAGTAGATATTAGTTTTATTATATTAAGTAGTATTATATATGGAGTATAAGTCCATTTTAGGAACCATATATGATTAATCTCACTATAGATGGACTTATGTATTTTTTGATAACTTTTCTAACCTTTTGTTTGAGACAGATGGAATGACCCATCATTCTATCACATGATATGCTAACACATCACGAATGACAAATTCAACTTCATTTCTTTAAGAGACGAAGTGTAAATTGTCTAAAGAACGACCAATGGTGAGACTATACCAAAATCACGAAAGTATTTCTTCTAATTCCAATTTCATCAACTTTAGGGAAATGATCTTGAAAACCAAAAATGCTGTCCTAGTGATCTTATATCTGATGAATCAAATAGTACGTTAGATCGTCACAAATTTATGGCTTTGTGATTGCTGGATTTTCCATATCCATGTTCTCTACCACTCTCCATCAGAACATGATGGTTAGATTTCTCTTCCATATCCATATTTTCACCTATGTGGAAACCCAGTGATTAGTTTATTTGGGTAACCGTTATGTTTCATACTTTTGTTTTTAAAGATTGGTTTTGGTATTCCTTTTTATGATGTGGGTTTCTATTAAAGAAACTTTTGAATAGTAAACCATTTATAACCCCGATGAATTTCGAGGGCGAAATTCATTTTAAGGGGGGTAGAATGTAACACCCCGAGATTTTATGAAAAATATTATTTTTAATTTCATTAATGTCTTGTTTTTTACGCTACACCAATAGGATCTTTCTCAACACGCATCCTTGACTTGCCTTGCATTACACGCAATCGCGACCTTCCTCGATAGTGTTTGTAGTACGCAATACCGAGTTTCACTAAACAACGATATGCTATTAAAATATTATTAAAACTAGCCGTTTGAATAGTAATAACCACCTTTTAAAATTTTAGAAATTTTATCTCTCAAAATGGACTTCATTTTTGGATTCGGAGTATCGAATTTAGCCTAAGGTGAAATTTTGGTACTTTTCGGATAACTTTCATTTTCTGATGAATAGTGAAAATTACTAAATTTTAATTAAAAACAACCTTTTTAATCGAAATAATTAATAGTGATAAATTATTAATTTTAGTGGTTTTAAAGTATATTTAGAATATATTTTTACAATTTAATACAATATTGGTCATTGGATGTAATTCTACATTTAAACCAGACATAAACAAGTGTCAATCTTTTGATAGTTATTATCACTTAAGAACACGCTATTTGTTTTGACGACGGGAATTAATTTTTAAATTAATTAATGCAACTAATTTGTTTTTAATTTGGTAAAATAGACATAATTTTTGAGTTCATAATATCAAATATAGCTTAGGCCTAATTTTTGGTATTTTTCGGGAAACTTTCATTTTTTGATGAATAGTGAAACCACTAAGTGGTAGTAAAAAAAAATGAATTTTTCATAAAACTTAATTTTACCACTTCTGTGAGTGGAATTTAAAAAATCCGAGAGACACGGTTGGTGTCAGTAAGTAAAATGTGGTTCAATGAGATGAAAATAATTTTTGGTGAATAGTAACTTTTTACTTTTTTCTACCAGGGTTAAAAGTAAATAGGGTAATTAAGGGTAAAAATGATATTATTATTACCCTAACACATGTCCTAATTCTATTGGATAAGTGTAATTAGACCAAAAACAACCTTAGGAATAAAATATGACCATTTAGGCCCACTTGGATTAGATTAGGACATTTATTATTAATTTATTTAAAGAAGGGTTAAAGTAGTTAAAATCAAAGTTTAATAAGTAAATCATCTTTAATACAGGGTTATACATAAGATAAATTCGACTATAAAAACTCATTACAAAGCTAAAAAGATTTCCTACATAATGGTATTTTATTTTTAATTTTTAGACATTAAATAATTTAATTTATTTATGACACAATGATGATGCATTAATTATCTTATTAATGAAATATTGACATAATAGATGTTATAAATACCAAAATAAATGTAATTTGAGACTTTTTATGAATTAAACTAATTTTATAGGTTAATATGACATGTTAGTATTGATTTAATTAACTTTATTCTAACTAATCATTCTGTTATGATTTTCACAAAAATCAATTACTAAATAGTGTCAAAATTGACATAAAATAGTTTTTAAAACAAATATTATATTATTAATTGTTATTTTATTCCTAAAAATATAAGGTTCATCCAAATGACTTATATAAGGTTATATATATTAATAATAAACAACTTGGGGTTCGTTTGGCTTATTATAGTAAGTTTATTAACCTTATCGTATAAGAACACAAGAAGACACAGTAAAAGTAAAATTATTTAACTTAATGTTAAATCTAAATGATAAGGTTAAAATAGGAACCTAAACTTGTATAAATTCGATTGGATGAGTTTATTTCAACCCATACCCACCTTAGCTTAGAAATAAATCATTTTGGATCTATTTAAAACCGAATATGACTTTATAATAAAATAATATTTGTAGTTATTCCAAAGGTGCCCCTCTCCTCCCTTATAAAAGGGAACCCCCTCCCTCTCTTCCTCACACCACTTTGAGCCTTCAAGCTCGGCCAAACTCTGCCAAATTATCTTCTCCACTTCCCTAGAAACATCCTAGAGGTTCTGGTCTTCCTCAAAGACCAATTTTAGTGCCCTAAGAGGAGGTCTCAAAGAGGCGCTTCAAAGAAGAGGTAATTTCTGTTACCGATTCTTTCACCTTTATTTCTTCTTACACTTCTTCTTCTTAGGATGTTTCATTATGAAGTAATAACATCAGTATCAATAATATAATGATATGTTATTATAAGTATGAAACAACCCTATTTAACCATCTATCCATCCTACGGAAAATGAAATCACCGCGCGTGCGTACGTACGGAATACTGTCTCCACGCCGCGGTGAAATCTATTTTCCACCACCACCTTACTTGGATGGGTATAATGGTGTAAATAATAACTATATATGATTATTTTAAAGTGATATTGATTCTGAAATAGTATACATACACTCCAATATAGTCCCACGATCATGAGAACGATATCATCGCTCGTGCGTACGTACGGACTACCGTCTCCACGACGCGATGAGATTCATTCTCCACTTTAACCATTCATGAATTATTATAAAGTATATATAATAAGTAATAATGAAATATATGACATAATAATGATACTGGATTTATTTATATATATATTTATGTCATCTATTTAATTCCATTCAACTCAATAAGGAAACGAAAACTACGTTCATGCGTACGTACGATCTACCGTCTCCATGAACGGTGTATTTCTTTCCATTTACTAATTTATTATATATATGTATATTCTGAATATATATTATATATAAATCATGTTTTATATTATGGAATTAAGTAATCATGATCTAAGTAATCATATGAATAATTACAAGTCAAAACACGGACGACAAATGAAACGATTTTACCCAAAACGCTCTTTAACATGGAATTTACAAAAGAACGGGTAATATAAAGTCATAAGTAAACCATATATGATATCATAACAATGATTATGATTCTGGAATAAGTCCATGAAATTATTTAAATCATTATACAGGAGGTTCAGACACTTACGAAGCAAATCGGACCTAAGGTAAGGGAAAATATCACAATCTCATTTTTATCCGAGATTGTTTATACTTTGGTATTTACTGGGGTGTATTTTATCATCCACATCCATGTTTCCTTAATATGTAATATTTACATCATTCTACAATAGTTTATATCCAATTTTACCCTTCGGTGAGTTTTTAGTAAAAGATATGAAAGGAATCTTTTGTCGTTTTTTGTACGAGGTTCTTTTTGACTTTTCTGACAAAAGTACGAGAAGAATGTTTTTTTAACTTATACGGCATGAATGGATTTTTAAAACAATATTTCTAAGAAGCTTCCTTTACAAATTTTCAAGTTTATTTTTAATCAACTTCTTTTAGTTTATAATTGTATGACATGTTAAGAAAGGAAAAGTGTTTTTGAAGTAGAAAGGATATTTTCCTCAAGAATGGAGTTCAAGAGTTTTATCAAAATCATTTTCCATATAAGATAATAAAGGGTTCTGTCTCTATCCCTATTATTACATTGATTTGATTATGTTGTGATGGAAATATGTTTATGAATTCCTTTATCTTATATGAATTGTTTTATCATGTTCCGATGTTTAAGATTCCCGTTTTTATTACATGGGTTATGCAATGATGTATGATTTATGATTTTGTGGCACACATAAGAATGGTATCATTATGAGATGGGTGAGACCTATATCTCCCTCCAATTCATTGGGTAAATATTTTATATCTCATGAGATAGACATGGCTGGAATGGTAGGTTATACCGGTTCAGTGAAACAGGACTGAAATGAGGAGTGAACTCGATTCAGAAATGGACTTTGTCCACTAAGATAGTCTTGGCAATGAGTCTTGAATAATAAGAAATGATTCTATAGGATTATGTGTGTATGCCACAAAGTTTCATGTTTTATGTTATGATTATTGTGATTAAATTTCACTACTATGATTTCTCCCATGTTATGAAATTATGCTCTCTTTTGCAGGTTAAGATTTACAAAAGTTATGTTCTTATGAATATGATGTGATTGATATTTCTTTTGTTTACCCTTACTGAGCATTTGAGCTCACCCTTTTATGTTTTCTTTTCCCCAGGATATAAAGAAAGGTTTTAGGTAAGAAAAAAAGGGAATATCTTTATGGGAGATGTTGAAGATCTTTCACCATGATTATAAGATTACATTCCAAGTTTCCAAAGACACTAAACTATTACGGTCCTTGTGTGTGTGTTTTTGTTATGTAATAAGTATTCCGAAAAAGTAATGTAATGTCCATGTACGTAAAGCTTCGGGTCTCTACACCTTTTGTTCAAATCAAAAGGAAGAACCCGAAAAAGAGGTAATTACTTCATCACCTCTTTCAAATCCCTTTTATTATTCCACTTCATATTTCTTTGTTGTTTCCATACTAAAATAATAAATTCAGTACCTTCTACATACTGAGAACATATTTTAAATATGGTATAACCATATTCATTATTCTATCCATCCTATGAATGAAAAAATCACCATACGTGCATACGTACGATTTACCGTCTCCACGTTGTGGTGTAGTTTGTTATTCAACACTTCATTATTTGGAAGAGTATAATAATGAGTATAAATGATGTAAATAATAAATATAAAATGTTAATTAATATATATATATAATTTATCTTCCAATTACATATGATTTCACCACTAATAGAATGATATTTTCGCTCGTGCGTACGTGCGACTTACCATCTCCACGACGGGATTAGATTTAATTCCCCATCATAACCATTCAAGAATAATTTTCATTTGATAATTGAAAATAATTTTTAAGAACTTAATATAATTATGGATATGAATCAAATACATCCAATCCATAACAAACATGACTTAAGTAACAAAACATATAAAGGAAAATGAACCAGTTAACACCCAAAACAATGATACTACTGAAATATCATTAACAAAGAAATATTTGAAGATCATATATGATATCATATTTATGTATGTGGTTATTGTATAAATTAATAAAAAAGATTTCACCATTATACATGAGGTAACCTACACTCTACTAAGGAAAAGTAAAAGGTAAGGGGTTTTCATCTCACTTCTTATTCCCGTGAGATTTATGCTATATTGCCACTATTTTCTTTTGTGTGGTGTATGTACCTCCCATGATTGTATTATTTGTGCAATATAACTTAATTTATGGGTATTTACATCTTCATTTTATGATACTTCTTTCATGGAGTGTATGCTTCGTAAGTTACCAAATTGGTAAAGGAACATCTAATTTCAATTTCAACTCATTGGGTTTTACGCACACTTCATTGATTATTTTAATACAAGATTATGTGTGAAATCACTATTTATTTATT
Organism: Viscum album; assembly: GCA_963277665.1. NCBI lineage: Eukaryota > Viridiplantae > Streptophyta > Magnoliopsida > Santalales > Viscaceae > Viscum > Viscum album. Next base: position 205,285,146 of record OY728121.1, read on the forward strand.
TATGTAGTAATTTAAACTCCCTTATGTGTGGATATACTTTTTATACACATAATCACTCCACTGATAAATTCTCAAGTCAGTGATATGAACTTAATAAGGGTAATCTTAACTCAATTTCCATTCATTGAGTTAAACATCCAAGTCATTGGTTTTGTTTTTACAAGAATATGTGTGAATGTCATATTATTTATTTAAACTGAATATCCAATCATATTTAGTGTATTTATATTTTTAACATATAATTATGCCATTGATTCATCCTTAATCAAAGGATGCAATCTTTATAAAGGATTTCATCTCAATTTACATTCCATTGATACTTCTTTGTTGTTATGCACCAATTGACTTTTATGTGGTGTATATACTGTCCTTTGACATATTATATCATGAATCCCTTTATTCTCATGATATTATAAAGTTTTGAATAATTTTATTCCTCAATTATTTGTATTCAAGAATCTTTCTTTTGGTTAGGAACACTATAACTAAAATATATTTTTAAATGTTTTAAAGATTTATTATTATAAATCTTTCACATTAATGTCTATGTTTTAAAAATAGTTTTAAGGATTTATTTATATGGACATGATTGTTTTAAATTTAAAATTCCTATGAAAAGTTTCAAAGTTTTATGGGACACTTTGATTCAAAAATATACTTTTTAACAGCTTCTTGATAAATAGTGAGACTTTTAAATGTTTTCAAGAAAAAGAGGATATTTCTCTCAAATAGTTTTACTGATTATTTTAATCTATGTAAATATACTTCATTATTCTTGATTGAGGTTGTTTTATTATTATAAAATCTTCCATATTGTATTTAATGAGTTATGTTTGACTGTGGATGTGCTATTTTTATACCATTCAGGATTTGTGGTTAAAATATTGACATTTAGTATGCTAGTTTTAATATGAATGCTTATATTATGTTTCAACCTTTTCATATGAGAAATTCATTGGACTTAATAAGTGACAGGTGGAGCCTTCTATAGCTCCTAAATGCATTGGTAGGTCTCATGAGACAAACTAGTGTCTTGGCACAAGGCTCTGAAAAAATCTTATTTGTATTCTTGTTACAAGGCCTTGACTATGTGGTTATGATGTCCGACATTATGCATTCCATCATTATGAAATTTGATATTGATATTACATGTGATTATTTGACTAGTAGAATATCCATGTGAATAATTAAATACAATTATTTGATTTATATTTTCCATATTATGCTGATGTTAATGTTTAAAAGGCTTGTGTTTTAGTCTTATAAATTTCCTTAAATGTTTATGCTTATTTATGAATGTTTACACTATATTGTTATCCTTACTAAGCATCTGAGCTCACCCCTTACTATGTTTTATTTTTCCCAGGATGCGAAGAAGTATATTATTACTAACTTGGAGGGTTAAGCTAATGGATATGAGTGTATTCAAAGGAGACACAATGTTGTTATTTTTCATTTCATAATTTAATGTAAAACTTATGTATATATCGGGCACCTCCAAGGCTACTAAAATGATCAGTCTTTCAGGATTTGATCCCTTTTTATCATGCCAATGTTATGTAATAATGCACTGACTCTAGGTAACTAGGGTTGGGGAATTACAATTACCTTATTACTAGAGTGTAGCATAATGAATAATTATAAACAGAGGTAAATAGAGGAAATAATATAAGTAAACAAAATAAGAGGAAAAAGTAATATATAAACAAGGATAAAAAAAACTAAATCAATTGGAATAACTGATAAGGATATGTCATGTCACTATAAAACTAACAACAAGGTTATAAGATAATATAAATAACATGTTCCACAAAAGTATAAAGGAAAACAAAAGACTATCTTAAGAACCCTGAGATCTGGCTCAGTCATCTGCTATCATGATCGATCCTGAATAGTAAGAAATCAAGTTTTTGAAGTCGTATTATTCCCTTTATCAACACTTGTATACCTGTATTATGCCCTGGGTACCAAAAAGAACCTGGAGAGGGTGTGAGATAAATCCCAGTGGGCCACCACCAATGGTGTCTATAACATCTGACTCGTGTAATGAAAATATAACTACGTGAAAGCATGAATATATAAAGTAAAGTAGTACAATGTAACTAATTACCCATGTACCTGTTTCATCCCTCAACTTTTTTCTAAACATGTAACCAATTTATTATTTGGTTACTACCGGTTTATACTTACGTCACATGTTAATAGTAGTAAATGTTCAAAGATGTAACAAGGAAACCAGTAATGGTATTAATAATGAAGTTACAAGGTAATAAACAGGGAAATATAGACCTCAAGGGTCACCAAAAAATAATAAATTTAGCCTAGATCAGGGTAAGAGTGTAATACAAGGAGTATAGTCTAGGAAATTCCACAATAAGACACCTATCAAGTCCAAGGAGTTCATATAAGGTAAAACAAGGATAAGCAATGACTGGGACCAATGGTATTTGACCATGGTACCTAGTTTTCAATTCTAGATCCAAGTAATGTATCCATGGAATCTTGTAGTACTACATGAGGGATCCTTCGGTTTCATACTGAGCATCCAAATCTAAATAAGGATCAAGTTCTAGGTGGATCTTAACCCAATAAATCTATATCCTTGATTTTGGAATGGGATCCTCGAGAGCTCAAGGAATTCCCTCAGGAATCCAAGGCAATATCGAGTCAGGTCACTCCAATTTTGATTAATAAGTGTTATATAATTCATAAGGTTCAATCCATTACCTTTCATTAGTGTGAAAAGGCTAATTGGGCATGAAACCATTTATTCAAGTCATAATTAACCAATAAGTCCATTTGGTTCAAGCCTTATCTTTCATTAGTGCGATAAGGACAAGTACCTTGGAACTATTATTCAATCCATCTAAGGAATTTTAATAAGCAAGGTTCACTCTATTACCTTCCATCAACATGGTAAGGGGTGTTACGGATGTGCGAACTATTATTCAATTACATTTAAAAAGGGTAAGTCATATACGTAGTATAATTTCCAATTTCCATTTAACATAAGTTTATAAACTAAAGCACTAACCTTAGGCATGTTAAGTGGGGATTATATATGGTAATTTCCATCACGTAATTCACAATATAAATCAATTAATTTGATATAGAAAATCCTACCCTTAGGAAGGTCAATCCAAGGCACACCCGAACGAGGGCTCAAACATGTCTAAACACTAAAAATACAATTATGGAATAACATCCTACATGGTATGGATGGATTTATAGGTGTAACCACTAAAAAAATCATATATTTGGAAAGATCATAACCATATGGTTCTAATGATTATAAGCGTGGCATATAAATTTAATAAACAGAACCTGATGAAATCGTCAGGCCCCACACAAAATTATAAAATCAAAGAATTTGAGGGATGAGATATAGAACACCCACCTTAGTATTATATAACTCTCCTCCTCTATTATTAGCCTCTAATTCAGCTTGGAATAGAGTAGATCTGTGAAAAAGGTAAAACCACTCACACCTTGATAACTAGGTCGAGAGAAAGAGAGACAAAGAACAACTCAAAAGGACTCGAGTACTTACCATTGCACATCCAACATGATGAATGAAAGCTTGAATGGATCTCAGATGAAGGAGATCTCTTGATCCATATATTAAGCCTTAAAAGATATCCAAAATGATATAAAATTGAGTTCATCTCGCTGTAAAATCGTATTGGAGGAAGGAGGAGGTTAAATTATATCCCTAAGGATAAGAATGTAAAATTACCCAATAATTATCATGTGCACAGTTTATCCACATGGTTTTCCAAACCATGCACAAACCATGCACATCTACCAAGAAAAAGTGGCATACCGCATGGTTAGGCTACGCGATTAGGGAAACCATGCACCAACCATGTGAGATGGATCTGCCCAAAAATGAATACCATCCACATGGTTATATCTAACCATGATCCCTACCAACACGGTTTACTCTAACCATGCGACATAGCCATTTTTTCAAAAAATATGGGTTTCGATATTAGAACAATACCTAGAGACCCTTATGATCTTCACTAACCTACTAGGCATCAATACTATGCCAAAAATAATGAATTAGACATAAATTTAAAGGATCCATACCTGAGTGAAAATCCAGGTTCTTAAATTTATAAATAACATAAATTTAAGATCTCTAAAAGATAACTAAATAAGAGTTGAAAAGATATTTGAAAAACCTCTGATACCAAATGTTGGTTAGATTGAGTAAAACAAGTGGGGGGGGGGGGGTTAATTGAGTTCCCAATAAAATTTATGTTGATTTTTTAAAAACAAATCCCCTTAAACAAATTTGGAACATTTAGTTAATAAAAAAATAATTATATAAGTTCGACCTTTCAAATAAATATCTCAGAAGTGGGATTAAGGACCAATTAAAATATTTTATAAATATATTAACTATTGAAATTAAATTAATTAATCAAACAATTTATAGAAAAAAAAATTAATACTAACAATCAAAATAATATTTTGTTACATATTCTAAAGAAAGATATAGTTTTAACTTTTGAAATAAAGAAAAAAAAACTAATAAATCACACAATGAAATATAAACAAGTGTTTTAGCCTCAAGCCAAGACTTAATCCCCTACACATGTCAATTACCTACTGCCCAGTAGTTTATTAAATAATAAACTGGATCCACTTCCTAGATTGGGTTTTACAATCAATAGTGCACAAGACTTTCTTGGATCAAATCCTCTTACATAATTCTTCATGGGATGAAAAATACTAGGACATGCATGAACTCTTCCCCAATTAATAATAGGAAGAAAAAAAATAGTTAGTAAGAATGTTTCATGCATACATCAATTTAATAAAAGTATATTATTTATATAGATATATAAAGTGAAATAACACACCTCTCAGAAGTAAATCATAAACAAAAAGAGAAAATGTTTAGAGATTGTAAGAAGTGGTGATATTCAGTCTGAATAGATTCAGATGGTTAAAGCCCCTTGAATATTTATTTTTAAGGATATTGAACATGTTCCTCTTGATGTGTAGGAGAATAATGTCATGGATGTCTGACGAGTCCTTCTATTTTCAGTCTACCCATGTCTAGGGTTAATATAATTTGAGAAGGATTGTGTTAAAATGTATATTACACACACCATTGGAACTCTCACACATGAGAGAGTTCTTTAAAAATATATATCCCTCTATTTTTAATTATCCATTGAAGAATAATAATGAAACAATATCCTGGATTCTCATACTATGCACTAAATCAGGAAAGTCTGACTTTGTCGTTAATGACTTTGTGGGCTGGTTTTGGAATATTGATTCTTAAATCTTCTTGTTCCTTGATGTCATTAAATTCTATAAACTAGATATCAAATGACTTAATTTTGAATGAGAGTCAGAACAAAAATGGTATCATACTGGTGGTAGGTCATCTTTGGTCATAGGATTTGACTAAAGATAGATCACATCTAACATTATCATAAACTGGCGGTTGATGTGTTGATGGTAGATTTGTTCTAGAGGTTGATCTAGTTTGATGGTAGATATGGTTTGGAGTTAGATCTTTTCTGGTAGTAGATATAGTCTGGTGGTAGATCTAGTCTAGCGGTAGACCTTTATTAGGGAAATAAATGAAGTGGGAACTGATCGTAGAACAACCAAATAATGAAATTATAGTTGTGAAATAAATATTAATCAAGTAATTATATTTTATCCTACTCTCTATCATGATAGTAAAATAATACATAATCTTTAAAAAAAATTTATTGAAACAAAAATATTATCTTATTAAATTTATTTATAATGAATCAATGATAATTTTCACATCTCTTGGGATTATATTTTGGTGGTAATTAACTTTCTCATGATCATTTACTTTATTGTGATCAATGTTTTTTATCACTATCTAATAGTCCTTGGGCATTAGTTTTCTCCTCTATGGCTATATTTTCAATTCCCACTAATGTTTTCATACTTCTAATCCTAGTTATGTATTATTCTAGATGACCTCCATACTAAATTTTTTCTCTTATCAATAGGATGTTTTATTTACAATTTTTACAGTGCGAGATTTCAACAAATAAAATTTTAAGATGGAAAACCTATGATTAACGAGATCAAATTTAAATTGAGAGGATTCGATTTATTTAATTTGGTTAGAATGATAAACCCCTGATATTTTAAAATAATAATATAATGTTGGATGGCGTATACAACATGAAACACTGAGCCTAAATGAACAATGAAATATTATTTTTTAAATATGACTGTTATAACCTAGATATTAAATTATAAGGTATGAATAATATAGAATGATTTATGAAAAATATATAAAGTTCCAAATAAATATAATATTTTTGAAAAATTATTATTAAATAATCACACAAGTATTTATTAAAGTTATTTTATTCTTCAAAAAATACATTTAAAAAATGGCGTTTATTTCTTTTTATGAGAAAATATTATAATTATTTTTTGGAATTTTTTGTAATTTTATTTGATAAAATGGATATCACTTAAAAAATTATAATATAAAAATTATCTCATGGTGATTTTTTTTGAAAACATTGACTTTTCAATGAATTGTGAAAAATAAATATTTTTATTGAAAATTGTTTTTAAATGCATAATGTCATTCCCTTTTAATTAATTAAAATAACATTTAATAATGAACAGTTTAAATGAAATTTATATATTATATATATAACTATGTAAATTTAAAACCAAATAATGGAGATCACTATTCATATAGTTAATGTAAGATCATCATATTCTTGAAAAATCCATTTCTTATAAAACCATTTTTCGACAATTTTTTCAATTTTATTTTTTAATTAAAGTGTAACGATTATATGAATTTAATTTAATAAAATGGATTCAATATTTTTAATCAAAAAAATTAAAATCTTGCAATAAGGTCATCTTAATTCTTGATTATAATGAATAGTAAAAATGGTAAAAATATGTTACCGTGGTTAAGGGTAAAATAGGTTTACCAGGGGTTAAACTAAAGAGATAAGGGGTAAAATGACATAAAAAATTGTATAATTTATATTTTATCAACATATTTGGACACTATATCATCTAAGTTATGTAAATATCTCATTTTAGAGCCATATTTCTATGATTATGACCTTTAAAATAATTTAAATAAAGAAAAGGACAAATGTCACTCTCTTGAATTTAAAAATATCTTACTTATTCACATAGGGATAAAAAGGATGTATGTTATGTCATAAATATTAAGTTTAATTATAAATAATTCTTATTTTTCATAGAAATTTATTTATATTTTTTAGTGATGAAATAATTTCCATAAATTCTTACGCGATGCCGATGTAATAATTATTTAATTAAAAGGAAAATAAAATAAATGATTTTAAAAATATTAAAATAAATATAATTTTAATAACATTTTGTGTTCCAAAAATTATTTATATAATTCTAATGTGTTAGGGATGTGTTAAATGTATATATTCTAATTCCATATTTGTCTTTATATTTTAATTCCAAATTAAATGAATAGAGTTAAAATTGATATTAATGATATTTTATTATAAATAATGTTTTATTAACTATTTTAAAATTACTAAAAATCTTCTCATTAGACTGTTAAATGAGATATGGTTTATAATTTCAACCATTCTCTAATTATAGGTTTTTTTCTTTTATAAGAACTTTCTTGACCCCTAAATAGTAAATTCTTTAAACTATAGAAATTGTCAAAAAAGGTTAATGTGGGTTAATAAAAATATGAGTGTAAAAACCTAATATAAAATTTTATAAATTTTATTGGATGATATTATTTCAATCCATACTTTATCTTCAAAATATATCATTTTGGAGCCATTTTTATTTGATAAATAATTTTTATTAATTTAATATTTTAAGAAATTCTAGGAGTTCCCCTTCCCTATCTTATAAAAGGGAACCTCATCTCCTCCTTTCATCACACTTCAAATACCTTTTTTGACATTGATAACCAAATACCTTTTTTACTTCACTTACCACTTCTTAGGTTACATTTTTTATTAGAAAAACCCTAGGATGGATTTTTGAGTTAACCCAAGGAGGTTTTATGAAGAAGAGGTATCATTCTTAACCAAGCGTTTTTATTTTATTTCTTATCCCACATTAATAAAATCTTATTAAAAAATTATTATATAATAAAATAAGTATCTCCAATATAATATGTTGTTTTTATGTTAATGTAATACACTATATTCATACCCTCTTCATAATATGGGAAACAAAACCGTCGTTCATGTTTACGACATACTACAACCTCACGAACTAATGTAATTCGTTTTTCATCACCTCCTCTTAAGGATAGTTATAATGATGGATATAATTTATATATACATATATATGATATTCATGAAATATATATAATTGAAAAATTATACCATATCAATTAATTTCTTACATTCCCATTCACTAAAAAATGATAACGTCATTTGTGTGTATGTGTGGACTATCACCTCCATGAAGCTATGTAATTCATTCTTCATCATGAAATCACATGGATTATATATATAAGTATATTCAAAGAATTAATATAGTATTTATGATATAATTATCATTATTTAAAGATAAAATAAAACTTATCTTCTTTCTATAGTGATAATTGAAAAATTAAAACATTACTCATGCGTACGTAAGTCTTACTATCTCCATGATTGTAATGTAGTTCATTTTTCATAACCATAATTCATGGTTAGATTAAAAATTATAAATGAAATATATAAATGATAATTATTTCATGAGTATTTTTCTATATATGGTGGAATAATGACCTTTTTTTCCATAATCAAACTATCAATGTCATTATGGACATGTGAGATGAATATCTTCAAAACAATAGACATAAAATTAATTGATCATATAATTAAATATAAAATGGTAATTAATAAAATAAAATTAATAATAAACTTGAAAATCGTTCTTAATAAATTATATAATTTACATATTTTTATTATTCAATAATATAAATAACTTATATAATGAGTCATACCCGAGGTAAGGGATTCCGTCTTAATTTACTTTCATTGAGAAATATTTTAATGTAATGAAAAAAATTATTTTATATGGTTTATATACTGCACCATTTACATGTTATATCACGAATCATTCATAATTAATGGTATTTTAAGTTTAAATTCAATTTATTTTATCCTAGTGTATTTTAATTGAATGTTACTTAGTGGTAAGTGTTTCATCAGTCAATTTTTTCCATTGGGTTATATCACTTATTCATTGATTATATTATGTAAAAATTATGTGTGAAATGGAATTTATTTGATTCATATTGTATTTCCACTTTTTTTTATGTATTTTAATTTGTTGCACGTAATAACTTTATTTATTAATTCTCACTTCAATGTTATGATCATTATAAGGGTTATTCATCTCAAATTTTCTTATCTAGGACATATGTTATGTTATAAACCAATATTATTTTATGAGGTATATCTATAGCCACTTTAATAAGTTATATCATGAATATATTTATATTAATAATATTTAATTTTTATTTGATGTTATTTCTTTCACTGGTTTTATGATTATAAAGTTACCAAAGTGGTCCAAGTTTATTTCACAATCTCATCATTATTCAGGTTTTTTATGTTTAAGTATCTTATAAGGGATTATATGATCTCTCTACTATAAAACCAATATATATTATCCTCCTATGGATATTTTTTAAAACTATAAGTTTTCCTTTTATTTTCCTCTTTCAAGTACACAAAATATCAATTTTTTTAAGAAAACAATGATCTTACTCTTTAGTCAATAATATTTTTTTTCCTTTTCCATGTTTTCTTAAAAATGTTTTCAATAATGTTTTTAATATTATCCAATGATTTATTAATGAATTTTCACCCATGTTTTATTTTTAAAAAATTGATTTAAAATTAATATTTCTATCATTTTCAAATGAGGTACCTTTTGAATTTTCTTACCAAAATTTGAAATGAATAGTTGATTTAATATACTCGACTTGAATATAATTTCCTATCTTCACGAGAACCCAATATTTTGATTCATCCTTAAAATTTTTACTAGATTATTTTCAAATAAAACATTTTACCTAATATTTTTTATGTTTCTAATTTTTAAAATTTATTTTCAAAGTGAAATGGGTATTTTCATCCAGAATTATTTTAGTGATCTGTTTATAGAATTTAAATTCATTAATGACAACAACCCTTTATTTTAAGTTTTCTCCACTGGGAATATGTTTTAATGATAGTATCCTTATTATTTATCTATATGGTTTATGGTTAGTATTGTTGGGAGAAATATTAACATTTTTTATTCTATTTTTTCAATATGAATGTTTATATTGATTATGTATTGAATCATTATTCTTCCATTTAATATGATGAATGCATTGGAATTAGTAACTGAGGGGTGGAGCCTAATATTTCCCCTCAATACATTGAAAAGTCTTAGGAGACGCACTAGATTGGTTATTTAGCTGAGGCCTTACCCATTTATAGATTATGTCTTGGCACAAGGCCTTGATGATATTTTTATGATATCCGACATTATGAATTCGATATTTAAGAGATTAGTTGTCGATGTCCATGTGGTAATATGATTAGTTATGATATCAAAAGATAAGTTTCAAACTCACGTGTTTAGTTATGTGGCATTATTTGATCAACATTCATTCCTTCCATATTATTGTTCATGATCAAGTTATTGATTAAATTGAATGTATTTTTTTATTTACTTAGTAAAAATGATTATGTATTATTTACTCATGATACATTCCATCATATATAACCCTTACTGTGAATTTGAGCTCACCCCTTATTTTATTTCTTTTCCCCAGGATATGGATAAGGAATATTTTAATGAGTTCAAGGATTCACAATATTTACTTTCACTATGTTGTATTTTTTATGTTTTCAAATGTAGTGTGAGATTCAAGTATGTATATAGTTTACTAATATTACTAAACTATTCAGTAAATTGGGATGTGATTACTGTTATCTAGTGACAATATAATAAGATATCCCCCAACTATATACTATTAGGGTCTAGGCCTTTATAAGAGTCATCACCTCATGTCATAGAAAAACCTCATGGTGCTAGGGTTCACTTACTATTGGGAGTTATGGAAATACCACATCATAGAACTTATCATAGGTAAAGGTACTATATATCAACTCTGAAATAATAGGATGCCATCATAAGAGAATGAACACTCACTGATGGTCTTTCCACCATAAAGAGAGTCTCTAAAGCCACATAATTCATCTTCAGCAGCTGGTCCTAAAGAATCATTTCAAGAAAAGAGGAGGAAAATTGATCTCTTTATAAAATAATTTTGGACCCATCCTTATAAACACCTAATTGTATAAAATAAAATAGAGACATTGAATTCCACTCTTTCAATGATTATTTCAAATTTTGGTTTTTAATTTTCTTGGTCAAGTCATCAACAATGACATTCCTATTCCTAGGGGTGTAGGAAATGTTGAGATCAAAGAATTGCTGGTATTCCACCCATTTATTTTGGAGAAGATTCAAATTTTTTTGGAAGAAGATATAATTTAGAATTTTTGGATCATAATAAATAGTAAAACTTTCTCCACAAAGGTAATTCTATCAACTATTAAGAGAGTGCATCACAACTACAAGTTTGAGGTCATGTGTGAGTGGAACAAGAACTATATATGTGAATACTATGAGGGAGAGGGTGTGAATTAATGATCTCTTTTTATTTTATGTTTCTATTTTTTGTGAAACAACTTTAACCTCCTATTAAAGAGATATAACTTTTCTTAAAAAACTCAAAATAACAACCAAATAAACATTAGAATTCACAAGGTTTACTACTCAACAATAGTATCTTGTAATTATAATGGTATTGAAATAATCGAATAACATAAAATCCATTAGAAAAATAAATCCTTTTATATGGTTACAAAAAGAAGGTAAGATCCTTAAAATTTCATTTAACTATTATAAAATCCATAGTACATGTGATTTTGTATAGATAATTATGTAACAAATATTTCATAATTTTTTTTAAATAATATTACCAGAAGGCTCATTGTTTCACTATAATACTGGTATAAACATTAGTTTTTCAATTCTTACATAACGCTTCTTATTCACATTCTTACCCAGTAGCAGGTAAGAACCTCTTTAATCAGTTGGTCATCTATTTGATGGGTTTTTTTTATGGAAAGTCCATTTAGAAAATTCACCAGGAGAGTTTATTTAGTGGCTTATGAAAACTTCTACAACTTGCTTATGACAATTTTTTCCAATTATCAGTAATATAAAACTTTTTTTGGGGGGTTATTCCAATGATTTCTTATCAAAACTTATCCGTTTCTTAAAATCATCATTATCATCTTCTTCTTAAACCAAAATATTCCTTAGTTGGAAACATCCCAGATCAATACTTTAACTGAAAGAAGATCATTTGATTTCTCTATATGAAACAAATTCTATATAACATAATCTTTTTCAAAAGAATGAATATTACAAACCCTAATTTTTATTTGTACTTTTTATATAGTGACATTTGAGTGGGTATAGTTGGGAAAACCAATCTAGTTTCCCACTCAGAAAATACTCAAAATGCAAATCTTTTTCTCAATCAATTTACTAAAATATTCTCAATAATTTTATAATGTTATTGAACACATAAAAGAAACTTGTGTGACTTCTACCTTCTTCATACTTCCTTATAACTTAACGAGTGTCTTGATTTTACTCCATGGCATTTAGAACATTAAAATACCATCTTACCATATCCACTTTTATATATTTACAAAAACTTCATAATGACTTTTGAACCACAAAAAATATTATCCATTGAATATTTTTCCGACAAGAAACCTTTATATTAAAAAACCTATAACGAGATTCTCCATCTGATTCATCCTAAAAAAATTGGTAGGAAAATCTCTAAAAAACTTCTCAAATACTTCAACAAAAACATCAACTAGACTCGAAAAATTATACCAATAGTTCATCTGGTATAACTATATCACTTTTCTTCCATCCTAAATGACATAATCCGATTAATTTCATCAAAATAATTAAAATATTTCTTTCATATTCCTTCCTCTATTTGATGATATTTATACCAATTTTTCTTTTTCTGATTATCTTATAGGATCATCAACTTCATAACTTCAAACATGTTTTTATAATGAAAATTTCCCAAATATTTTTTCTAATGGAGTTCATATGAAGAATTTTTCTAATCAAATTCTTCAACATACCCACTTTTTAAAAATTATGAAATTTCCTTTATTCTAAAAACTTCACAATATTTTCTAATATGAATATTTCATATGAAAAAATTCATCTGATGCACTTCAACCAAAACTTTTATAGATGAACCATTCAAAATATTTTATTCGACCGATCCAATTGGACTTAAGAAAAGATATCCATGTGGATTTTGTACATCTAATTATATTTCTCATGAAACCACACTTATGGAACTTAAACAAGCATTCTTCTTTTAAAATATTTGGACAAAAACTTTGTTTAAACAAATGTTTTTATCCCCTTTTCACCTTAATAAAATATATCATTCTTTTTGAATCACTAAAAACATTCTCTGATTTTTTCTTTCTATTGAACTCCGATAAAATTCATTAGAAGTATATTTTCACACCCATATATATTTCTTCAGAATATTTCTAAAAAATGATTCAATCATGAGATATTTATAACCCCAGATTTTGGAATAGAAAATAATTTCTAAATATATATTGTATGTTCATTTTTTGTCTGAACCTTATTGAATATGAACTTTGAAAAAAATATACAGACATAATTAATTAATAAAACATTGTCCATTACTCTTCATAAGAATCCAAATGTATGGAATAAAATTTAAAAATTTTAACAAAGCGAATAGATTTTTTTTCAAAGGAAACAAAATATAATTCTTCCAATAAACTTATTACAACTATCAAATTCATAACCTCCTTCATCCAACTTTGTCAGAATAATATAGCCCTTTTAATTTTATTTTAAACCAAGAATAATAAATCACTAAAACTTTATAACTCAAGATTTTGAAAGATTATCTGAGAATTATAATCCCATTTTAGTGAAAATTATGTTGGATATAAGAACTACTGAGCAAAAAAACCATGTTTTCCACAAGAACCGTCTTAAGAAACTTCTTCTTCCACCAATCCTCAGAACCATTTTTTCTTAAACCTTGAACTTTCATTTTTTTTTCATTTTTTTATAATATAAAAATGATTCATACATCCACTTCAACAAACTATTAAATTAGTTCAAACATACTAATTTTATTTCTTACCCCTTTTAAAAAATCCCCTTAAATATATGCCTTCCTTAAAAGGTTATAACATACCAATGGATAGGTTTATGTAACCTTTTCTCCCACTTGAAAACATTATGAAAAGAAATGATGGAGATGGGAGATATTAACATATAATATCCTTGAAAAGAGGGAGGTTTTACACATATGTTCATGCTTAGTTTATAATTTTTTTCCTTTGGAAATGGTTTTGTGAATACATCAACCACTTGATCCATTATAAGAACATATTTGATATTTAGTTCATTATTCTCCACATTATATCTGATAAGGTGATATTTGATATCAATATACTTTGAATAATTATGTTTCATTGTATTCTTAGTGAGATATATATAAATTTGATTATGAAAACCCACGAGTAGGGGTAACATCACTTCCACAAAAAATCTTCCAAATGAGTTTTCATCCACATAAGTTGTGTTGTAGCTTGAGTGGAAGAAACATACTAAAATTAAACCATAATGAGAGTTACAAAATTTTTCTTCATTTTATGAATGCTCACACAATATTATACCAAAAAGAAAAATCCATAATATGTGGATCTTGTATCACAAAAACTTCATACCCAATCAACATCTATAAAACCAAAAAAATCAATATTTCTTGATATATAATTTATTAAAACAAAATATTTTATGCCAATGATATATTTGAGAATTTTTTTTCTAACAATGAGATGATATTATTTTGGAGCACGTTGAAATATTTCACACAAGGTAACATCATATAAAATATATTTCTTTAAAAACATTAGATAAAGAAAATTTCCAACCAATATCCAAAATTCATAAAGATCAAATATCTTAGTTTATCCATATATATATAAATTAGTTCCCACTAAAATTGGCGCAAAAACTGGCTTTGAATCATCCATTACAAACTTCTTTAGATGTTCCTTAGAATATTTTTCTTTAGATAGAAAAATATATTTATTATTTTATGAAATTTATAACCCAGGAAAATATTTCATTTCTCAAAGCATGAAAATTTCAGTTAACTCCTTCATATCCTCAAGAAACTTTTTTCAAGTTTCATCATCATTTATAGAAAAGATAATATCATCAACATAAACATTCCCAAGGATGGAAAATTATTGATTTTATTGGATGTAGATATTTCTGTCAACTCTTACTTCCTTGAAGTTTAATTTCCTTAACAATGTATCCAATTTGCAATACCAAGATCTCGAACCCACTTCAACCTATACAAAGCCTTATTCAACATACAAACATAATATTCATATTTCCCAAACATGAAGACACATTGTTGTTTAATATAGAATTATTTATCAGTTTCTCTGTTAATAAAATCTAACTGTACAACCTTTTGAAATTTTTTATAACATCATTGTGTAGAGATAAAAAGAAATATTCTTGTAGTTTCCAATATTTCCACTGAATAAAAAGTATCATCAAAATCAATTCATCCAATTTGTGAGTAACTTTTAAAAATGAATCTTACTTATTTTATTATCACTTCACTATATTCATTCAATTTTTTTTGAAACACAAAATTTCTACCAATAACATTTTTATTATTTTGTTTGGGTAAAACATTTTAAATATCATTATTCCAAATTTTATCTAGCTATTTATTATTATGATTAATCTACTCTTGATTTTAAAAGGATTTATTAACATATTTTAGATCAAAATTTTAGTGTAAATAAGTATGTGAAACTAACCTTGATGTTATTCTAGTTTGAACATATTATTTTTGATTACCCATGATGTTTTTAACTTACCCCAACTTTCTCAACCTAAGATGATATGTATGAAGTTTTTCCTCATCAATAGAAATAACTATATTAGAATATTCATTTTAAGGGATTTTTAAATTTATTTAACTACAACCACCTTATATTTTTCAACTTCTATCCCTATATCTGATTGTAAAAAATTATTATTAGGTTTTTCAAGAGATTTTTCATATGTAGAATCAGTCATCTTTCCAGTTTCTTTATTATAACATATATTCCATTTTCCATGGAGATGATAGGTAAGAAAGATTCCATCAGCTCCTCTTTATCAAATTTTCAAAAATTTCCTCCCATGATTTTTATAATGTAGGTACATTAAAAACCCTTATTCACTGAAAAAATGGAGTTTCATTGAAGTAAATTTTGTAGGTACACATATACGTTTTTGAACTATAGAAACATTGATTCTAAATAGAAGTTATTTTATTGATATCACACCTCAAAAAATAATGATAAGTATCAGGTTTGATCAATATTTTTTGTTCCATATACACCAAACAACTGTTTATTCTTTTAGTAATACAATTATTATATGGAATGTATGGTGTACTAAAATCCCAAAGAATGTATTTTTTTAAGATAATATCTGAACACCTTATTTTTTATTCTCTATCACAATCACTTTGTAAATTCTTCACTGAATATGCACATTATTTCTCTAAATTTCTCTTTAAATTCTTAAACAGTGTAAGAGCCTATGATTTATGTTTTAAAACATAATGATTTTAATGAAATTAAAGTAATCAATGAAATAAATAAAGAAAATATCTTCTTATTTTGATTGTTCACTCATCATCCCAAAATTATCAGAATGTATCAGCTCCAAGGGATGAGTTGAATGAATTTAATATTTTTATGCACTTAGATTATAGTCTTACCTTTCAAAAAAATGGATCAAAACTAATATCTTCTTCTAATATTTTCAAGAATATAATAAATACTATTTATCTTTGTTTGTTTACCCATTTTCCTCTAACACATATATTCTAGCCTTTTATTATATATATATTTTTCTTCCATCATGCTCAGATAGCATGAACATCCTACACCACTAACTTGAAAAAAGTTTCCCTTGAGTCTTTGACCTTCTATAAAAACATTTCCATATTTTAAATTTTTTACAAAAAAAACTTCTTAATTTTTTATTACCTTCATTAAAAAGTTGTGAAACACAAAATAAGTTGTTTTTATCACATCAACAAACAAGGCTATTTTGGATTTCAATTTTCTCCTAATGATATAAGATACAACACCTTTGATTCCAAGTGTCTCATCATTTCCAAAAGTCAATTTACTTTCTTTAAAACCATTAAAATTATTTAATAGCATCAAATATATATTCATATGTGAAGAGGAACCACTATAAAAAATCTATGGTCATTATCTTTTTACAAATTTAAGAGAATTTTCAACAAAAAGATCTTTTTTTTCCTTTCCTTTATCTTTATTCATATCCAAAATTTGAAAATATCTATAAAAGTTATGCTGTGTTGGAAACATAACAAGATATAATTTTTATATGTGTATAGGGTATTCACCTATTTCAAAATACTTTCAAAATTTTGAAATATATTTCCAATTTTCACACCAAATTTATTAGGTTCCCTTCTTTAAGTGGGTTGAATCCAACCTTAAACTCTACTCATAACCTCTCTTGGTATTATTTTAAGGTTCTTGATTAAAAAAACATAATATATATATAGAAAAACACCCCAAAATACCAATAGTATCCATATAAATAATATTTTACATTGTAACATCCATAATGTCGGGAGTAATAAACCCAATTTTTATCAACTTTCTTCCCACTTTGGAACTTTGTTGTACCAAATTTTTTTTCCATCTTATAAAATTTTCTTCTTCAACATATAAATATTATCAACATAAAAATAATCACTAGTAATATCTTATTTTGGATAAGATATAAATTTTTTAGAAATTTTAGTTTTTCGATTTTGTTGATTTGGGATACATATATGGTTTTATCATATTTTTTATTCTTATGAACAACTTTTTCTTATTTATTTTTCTTAATTTCAAATTTATTATAACTTTTATTAGCTTTTGTACATGAGTTTGGAAATATTTTAGATTCTTGTTTAATTTTAGAAATTTTTTATTAAACAAGATCTTGTTCTTCCTCCACTTTTATGTTCTCTTCAAGCATAATATTGAGATTCTTCTATTTATCAAAATACTTCTTTAGATTATCAATCTCTTTTTGAAACATGTATTTTTATTCAAGAAACAATTATCAACTATTTTATTTAGGATTTTCCTTATTCAAATTATTGATCACCCATTAAAGTCATACAATATTTCAAAGAAATTATTTCAACTCTATTTTCAGAATATACCCCATCCGTGTTTCTTAATCTTCAGAACTATTACTTTCATCACTGGTAAACATTTAATCAGGAACTCTAGTAATAATAGTTTTTTATCAGTATCATCACTGAAGGTTTATGATTCATATTCACTATTATCATCTTCATCACCTTTAAATAAAAAAATCCTCCTATTTTATTTATAGAATTTTGTATCCTTTTCCTTTGAATATGATTTGGATTTTTCTATATTATTCTTAAGGAATCTTCTTGACTTTCTTTCATATCTATCACTTTCTTCCTCTTCCCATTTTTAGGGAAATTTTCAAAAAAGTTCCCAATAGATCCATAACTAAATAATTTTAGGGTAAACTACCCTTTGTACATTACCATACCCCCTTTTATTTTTTTAGAAAACAAGAAAATAATTTCATTAATTTTTTTTACTAAACTATTGTTTAGTGTTTAGATCACTAACTTATTCATCTTTTGGAACTTTCTTATATTTTCCTTTCTTAGTTAAATTGAAGGAAATTTCCTAATCATCCATTTCTTTTACCTTCATAAATTTCTCTATACACATTATATATGTTATAAGAGTACTCTATAAATCATCCAAAGGTAGTGTTTCTGAATATTTATATCCTAATGATGAAACTTTTGAATCAAAATTATGAGGAATTATTTGAAATATTTTTTCAACTTTGGTTGTTTCTTAAAAATTATATCCAATACATATTATGGTTCGTATAATTTTATTCAGCATTTTAAAGAAGTCACCAATAGATTCATAGTCACCCATTTTTATATCTTCATACTTCAGCCTCTATATCAATATCTTTTTTTAACTCTTATATTTACTTTATATATATTATTCTATATCTACCAAATATAAATAGTAGTTATAATTACTTTAACTCTATGAAACTCACTATCAAATAATGAGTAAACTATGATATTTCTGGATCACCCGTCATTTTTCAAAATTATCGTATCAGCAGTAGTAAGGGGAATATTCTCAACATGAGAAGGAAATCCAATTGTAGAAACTTCAAGAAATTCATAACCATGGGGCATAAGATATGGTAATATTATATATTTCTAAATATAATAACACTTTACATCTAATATATGAATCCCATTATTTTTCATATAATTCTCAACATCCATAGAAACTTATATTTTTATCAAATTTTAGCAAAGATTCAATGAAGGAAACCTTGCCTTTGATTCCAATTGAAATGACCAATTAGAATTTATGTTATCACAGAGAGGGGGAAGGGTAAATTAATGATCTATTTTTTATTTTATGTTTCTCTTTATTGTGAAACAACCTTCTCCTCTAGAGTTATATTATTTTTAAAAAAAACTCAGAAGAACAACCATATAAACAGAAGAATTTAGAAGTTTCACTACTCAAAAAAAGTATTTATTCCTAATAATTATTTGGAAATAAACCAATAATATATAATCCATAAAAAAAATTCACTTTATGTGTTTGTAAAAATTAGGTAATATTCTTGAACATTCATTGCATTATCATCAAAACTATTGTGCATGTTTTTTTCACATAGATAAATATGTAAAAAATATTTTGTAACAAATTTTAAAAACCTTCACCAACAGGCTCAGAATATTGCAATTATGATGCCTTTATAAACATCACTTTTAATATTATTGAAAAACATTTATTCTTTACTTTCTTACACAAAATCAGGTAAGTACCTCTTTAATCAGTTTTCCATTAATTCGATGGGTTTTTATTCAGAAATCACATCCATAAAATTCATGAGGAAATTTTGTTTGATGACTTTTGAAAACTTCTAAAACTTCCTTACGACCAGTTCCTCTGGTTATACCTTATATAAATGTTTTTTAATTGGATTTTTCCAATGGTTACTAATAAAAACATCTATTTTTTGAAAACTTATTATTATTATTATTATTATTATTATTATTCTTTAGACAAGATATTCCTTGTTTGGAAATTTACCCTATTAACAGTATTACTGGAAGAAGTTCATATGATGTATTTACAAGAAACCAGTTCTAAAGAACTCCAAATTTTACACATGCATGAATAATACACAACATACTATGTACATTAACCCTTTATATTGTGACATTTTTGGGAGTAAAGGTAGGAAATCCAATTTAGTCTCCCACTAAAAAAACTCAAAATTCAAAACTCTAACTCAAAAAATTCACTGAAATATTCTAAAAAATTATATATTGTTCTCAAATTCAGGTGATAAAATTCAGTGAAATCACCATTATTAAAACTTCCTTTAAACTTTATGAGTACCATCATTTTCCTCCATGATATTTCAAACATTAAAATACCATTTTAGTATCGTCACTTTTATATGTTAATGAAAACTTCATAAATAATTTTGAACCACCAATAATATTATCCATTGAATTTATATTCATTAAGAAACCTTCGTAACAAAATTTCTATTGAGGGAGTCTCCTTCCAAATCATCCTAAACAAAATTTTTAGAAACTACTTTGAAAAAATTCTCAATATCTTCAAAAAAAATTTATTTCACTTGAAACTTTAAACCACAAGAATGTCCTATATAACTTCAAACCTTTTTTTCCTATCAGTGCTCCTATATCCATTAACGTGAATTAGAATTCTTTAAAAATCACTTTTCATGCTTTTCTATTTATAATGATCATTAAACCATAATGTTTTTCTAACCATTTAATAGGAACTTCAACTTAATAACTTCATTTATGTTTTTTTGATGAACAATTTATAAAGATTGTTTACAATAAACTTCATCCAATGAATTTTTATGATGAAATTATTTAGCATCATCCCATTTTCAATTTAGTAACCTTCCTCTATTCACCAAATAACATAAGATTTTTTCATCATTTGATTTCATTTGAAAACATTTGTCTGATTCATTTCAACCAAATATTTTTTAGATAAACATTTCCACATATTTTCTTTGAATGATCCAATTATACTTAAGAAATGTTTTTCTAATGGATTTTATATGTTTAATTCTATTCTTTATGTATCTCCCATTATTAACTTAAACAACCTTTCTTCCATCTAATTCAATAGATAAGAACTTTTTTCGCATGAATGTTTTTATCCCCTTTTCACCTTAAAAAAACATCTAATTCTTTTCAACTTACCAAAAAACTTATCTGATTTTTTTGTTCGGTGAACTCCATAGAACATTGTTATAAGGAAATTTGTACACATGAACAAATTTCATCAACATATGTCTACTAAATTATTGGATCATGAGATCCTTATAACTCATGATGTTGGAAATTATCAAAAAATAAAAATATTACCATATTTGGATTGTATGAACACGGTTTGTCTAAACCATTTTAAAATAAACTTCCAACAAAAAACAATTGATTGATGAACTTAATTAAAAAAACATTGTCTGATACTCTTCATCCAAATCCAACTATGTATTATCAAAATTGTTGGAAATTTTAACAAAATGAGGTTTTTGTTTTCAAAGAAAACAAAATAAAATTCTTCTAAAAAACTTTATATACTTAGAAAATTCATAACCACATTCATCCATCTGGGTCCCAATAATGAGAATTATAGTTATTCTAATGTGGGTTACGTTTTTGAGAATTTTAGGCCACTACGTGATCACCTTGCAAGAGAAATCAACCCAAACCCAAACTTGATGTGTCAAAAAATACGAATTGGTGCTTAAAATCATCAAAATAATTATGAAATTTCAAATCACCTAATAACTTTACCCATTTTCGATTGAGAGAGTTCAACAACGAATCCAAAAATGAGAAATACTTAAATAATCAGTGATAATACCCTGCAAAGCATAAGAAACTCTAATTGCTGATAAAATTTCTTGGTTTTTCACATGTCATAAAAACCTTATCCTTTTTAGGATCAAATGAAATACCATGTTTTGAGACCAAATTTACCAATAACTTCACGTATTGATTCTAGAAATTAAATTTCTAAATCTTTTCATAAATTGGGATGCCTCTCAAAATTTTCAGAATTACCCTCTGATGCCATATGTGATCGTCCTTATATTTAGATTATAATAAGATTTTTTACAAAAATAAAACTACAAATGAGTTGAGGTGCTTGAGGAATATCCTATTTACCAATACCATAAAAATTGTAGGAGTATTGGTTAGAAAAAAAGGCATAAAAGGGTACTTGTACTGGATATACCTACCATAGAAGGCAATATTCAGAATGGAAGTCTCTTTGATTCTAAGATAATTATAACCAAAATTTTGATCAATATTCAATAACCAATTCTACCCCTTCTACATATGATACAAATCATTAATCCATGGTAACATATACTTTTTCTTTACCATGACCCAGTTGAGTTTTCAATAATCAACACAAAGGAGAAGTATCCAATAAAATTTATTTTAAAAAAGAAAAGATACCACCCAAGGTGATACACTTGGGTGTATGAAGTCATTATCCAAAAGATCTTCCAATTTACTATTCAAATCTTTTAGTTTAGCTGGTGCCATTTGGTAAGAAGTAACAGAGATAGGCTGTATACCTAGTACCATATAAATAGATCACTCCACTTCCCTTATTGGTGGTAAGATAGAAAATTCAGATGTAAACATGTCAGGAAACTTGAAGACTACTGGTGGAAGATCATCAATCAATTTTTTTTCTCTAGGTCAAAATAAAACATACATATAACATTGAACAACTCCATAATAGGAGTTCAGGATATGCTTGTAAGAACCCGATTCTTATTTTTGAGGTACGAGTTTCTTCTTTTCCTTTTTTCCTTAACTGTTTTTGAGAAAATAAGGAAAATCGGAAAAAATCCTAAATTTTGGGACTACACACCATGTAATTTTCCACACGCCATGTACTTTGGCCGTGTGGGATGGGTACACAAGGCATGTTGGCCTGTCAGTAATGAAGGGTGTAAAAACTGACTACATGCCGTGTATAGGGTATTTACACGCCATGTATTTAGTAAGTAGGTGAACAGTAAGGCAGTGGAGGCAGCCACTAATGGAGTGACATTACATGCTGTGTAGTCGGGAATACACACCATGTACTCATGTCGACAAGTGAACAGTTTAGCGGTGAAACATTAGCCGCTAGAGGAACAGTTAAATGAGAAAAGTACATGTCATGTATTTGAGAGTACATGCCGTGTAGTTTGTTTTTTTCTTAAAACGGGCAGTAGCCTCCTCTATTCACAGAGGAAGCTTAGAACGTTGGAGGAGAGCAGGAGAGAAGGTCAGAGCTTGGAGGATCTCCCAACCGCACATCGGGAACCCAATTCCTACACCGTCGATCTCCTTGGAACCACAAAGGTAAGCTCTTCCTCTTACTTGTGTGTTTCTTACCAATTCTTTCCCAAGGGGAAGTTATTTGAGATTGAATGAGATTTTTTTCACCTCAGATCTACGTCGTTCTTGGATGATTCGGGAGGCGTCGTTCATGTATACCGATCAGAGATGATCGAGGTAGGTGGTCTGGTGTTTAAATTCTAATTTTTGTGTGTTTTTTTGTACCATTGTGATATGAACCCATGTTTGGGGTTTCTTATGGTTGTGGCATTTTCTAAAAGTTATCTATAATTGCATAGATAAACTTTTGATAAGTTTGAACTACTGTTTGGGATCACTGCTTGGATCCAGGACCACCCCAGGGGTGCATTCCTCTGTTTAGCCATTTGGCCAGGATACCCGAGGGTATACCATGATTATATTGTGCACTGCATTTTCCTTGACAAGAATTGTATATAAATTTATTACTTATGTGTTGGTCTTGACCCAGTTACTTTCTTAGCCTGAGGGAAATGTCTCTTTTAGCCTGAGGGAAGTGGTTCTTTTAGCCTGAGGGAAATATTCATTATGCCTGTGGGTAGTAGATTCTGTGCCTGTGGGCGACACTTCGTATGCCTAAGGGAAATATTCATTTTTCCTGTGGGAAATCACCCGCGGTTTTCGATTCTGGTTACCTGAGGGTAATGATGGTATGTATGAGGACAATGTTATCATAAATATTCACCTCGATGATTTTTATATGTTATACCTTCCAAGTTAAATCACGGGATTGGCATGGTTAAATGAATATTAAAATGGAAATATGACTGGTAAAGTTAGTTATTTTTGAGTACTACTTAGTTTTTTTCATTTACTACTTCACACTTCTATTTCACATTTTCACTAACAATTGGGCACGAGGCTTTGGTGGTTGTATACTGGGATTTATTTCTCACACCCTATTTGGGTCATGTCTTTGGCCTAAACAGACTATGTTACTATAGGTGTCGACAGGGGAAAGGGTACCTATACATGTAGATGATTATAGCAGAGGAATATGAGAGCATGGGACCGAGATTTGGCTTGAAATGCTATTGCGTTTTGTTTACTCTGCTTATTTTGTCTGGCTATACCTTGTACTTTGAGTTGTATTGTATTGTATTGCTGTGTATCCTGTTTTGGATACTTTCATATAATTTGAGATATGCTGCATCATTATATATAACTTTAGGTTATCTTATAATGCAGTTGTTCATTTTTAGTTAATATTTTTTACTGCTTCCACTGTTGTATGTTATTTTGTTTTCCGCTGTGTTACACTTTGACAAATGAGGGCATAGTTTCCCCACTGTCAGACCCGGGACCTCGCTGCTAGTCGGTAGCCTCTAGCGTTTCTGGAAATGTTCTTGAGGTCTTGTGACCAACCGGGTTTGGGGCACCCATTGAGTGGAACCCAGATCTGGGACGTTACAATGCTCCATTTTAGGTCCCATTATTCCATGAAAACACGACACACCCCATTGGGGGTTTTAAATGAGACCCACCAATGATAACAATCATTATAAGATTTATTGGAAATTAACTGATCCATCTTGAGAATGAAATCCTAAGTTTTCTTTTCAAGAACCATCAAAATCTTAGTTGAGATCAATATTTGAAAAAAATACATAATAAGGGAATAAAAGACCTTGATATTTCTTTTTTTGAAGGGGTATAACAATATCTATCACATAATATGTTTGCTCCATAAGATGGTTTATAAAATTAACAACATGAGTCAAGATGAATGAATGGGATTCACCAGTATGAAATAAATTAGTTACTAAATATGAAGATATAGTAATGATACCTCTACCTATTGTTGGACCATCATTATCTTTCTCTGGATACTCTTCCACTATATGAAAAAGCTTCATTCTAGATACCTATGGATATAAAACCTTTGTTATTGAAGCCACTGATTACAACATAGAACCTTTAGGTTCTTGATATCTATATTTCAAACATATATTTTATGGTATTTTAATGAATTTTTTTTCTATATTTAAATAATTAATCTTTACAATTTTTGAATGATTTGACTTGTTTTTTATTTTATGGAAGGAACAAGAGATTTATGAAAATGTAATTAAAGAGGGGAATATTAGAGATAAAAGAAACTTC
The DNA here is from genome assembly GCA_963277665.1 of Viscum album. NCBI lineage: Eukaryota > Viridiplantae > Streptophyta > Magnoliopsida > Santalales > Viscaceae > Viscum > Viscum album. The sequence continues at coordinate 205,310,992 of OY728121.1, forward strand.
ATGCCATGAGCAAAGCAAAGCGGTATGACACCAGATTTTTGAGGAAGCATCAAATCTAGAAAATTTTAGCAGGCTAATTTTCATGTTGTGTATTCCATTTATATAATGTGAGTTTTTTTTATGTTGAGTTTTTCGAAGAGATTCTCCAAAATTTATGGTGCTTGGGAATTTAAATATTACACATCATGTAAACACTTTACACATCATATAAATTAACAGGATTATATTCAAACATCTAGATTCAGAATATCTTCGATTTTTGACCAAATATTCAATGTGGGACTTGTCCCGGACTACCTTTGGTGCAATTCATAATGGTACTCATTAATACCTGATCCCTAGGGAGATCAATAAATAAGTGTACAAGGATATACTCAATTGAATCATTCATAACCACCATCGCTGGGATCAAGGACTGTCACTTCTGTGATGCATCAAATAATATTTTATTTTCCTACCCCCTCGTGACTAGAATGAGGGTGTAGATCCTGTGATAATCAATTATAAAGAAGGGGGATTAACTATTTTGGTTATTTTATTTTTATGTTCAATTCATTTGAGTCTTATTCTATAACCCTAATTTCTTAAAACTCTTTTTTTCTATCCTTTATGAGCATTGCGTGATTGGTGAGGGAGTTTTTTTTTCAATGCGTTGACCAGTGAATGATTCACACCATGGACATTAGTTGGATTTTTTTATATATATTTAAATATGGTTACGAGTTACCATTTCAATAAATACCAAAAGTAACATGACCATTATAAAAAGGGGACATAAGTGATTTTGGGGTTGTCTACCATGACCATTGGATTCAACTAACTCAGTTCTGATACCTATGATTGTTTTCAAGTTATTTTATACCCTAATCTATCATGAACCCAGATTTGAAATTGTCGACCATGTTTTTCCACTTTCTTAAAATTGAATAAATCATTATCTATTATTCGAGTTAATTAGTTTATATTTCAAAAATTAAATATTTTATGTTTATTTTATTATATTAATATTTTATCCAACACTATCTCTATGGGTTCGACCTCAGAAATTAATATCCGAAACTACCCTTTAGTTTAGTGGTTTTTTTGTTTTGTGTTTGTAAATTTCTAAATTCAGTAACTCGAGTGGAATTAACGACACCCACAGGTATATCAGTTCTGATGAGCCTATTCTACTACAAAGAGAAAACAATACATGATAGAACTTCTATAGGTGGCCTGAACAACTATATGAACCAATTATCTTTGGTGCCTTAGTAGAAACTTTCATTTAATTCTTGACCTTTCCACACTAAAACCTAGTGAATATGACTCATCCAGGCTCCAAAAAAATTTGGGATGATTCTTGATATTGTGATCCACCATGAGACTCATCACGCTTTCTCTTTCCCTTAAAGGAACCAAAAAAATTACCATATTGAGTAAGATGAACTCTCATCAACCCTAACTTAAAAGCCAAGTCAAGCTCAACCATTAACTCTCTATCCATCATGTCCATATAATAAGTGAGCTTCATCATGAAAATATTTATTAGATATCAGATCAAATACCTATCTCAAATCTTTATTCCTTAATTTCCCATTTGTCAATACCTCAGGATAAAACTAAAGAAGTTAAAAAAAGTGGTTTACATACTGAGTCACAATCCTATCACCTTATTGAAGGTTAATAAATTCCAAATATTTTTCCAAAACCATCAAATCTAGATAAAAATATCCTATGAAAATATCTATAAACTCATTCCAATCTAATCCCTCATTTTTTTCACCATAACCATCAAATCCCACTATCACCTTCTATCTCTTCATGTCTAAAGGTATCACACCTCAACTTTATTGAATCACATGTCTCTAAGATCTTGATTAGTAACTCAATATTTTTTCAACCAATCCTCTACATCTTGAGGATGATTTGAGATTTATAAATCTGGTGGTTTCTACCAAATAAAATCCTAATCATGATATTTGGTTTCATCCCTTAAAGGTTACACTAAAAGTTCTTGAACGAAAATGGGGGTGGCTACCTATCCTAGAGCCTGGAAAGCATGCACAAACATCTCAATGAGGTTATAATAAAATAGAGAGTTCAAATTATATGGTTCATCAAAATATCCCTCTTGAGGTCTATTCAAACATATTCTTTGTTGCATAGTACTATAAAAAATCAACACGAGACACAAAAAAACAAAACAAAAAATGTACTCATATCATCAACTAAATATAAAGAGAAAAGAATAAAAATTCCATAGAGAATTCAAATTTTTGGTATTTAAATATAGTTATATCATATTTTTAATAAGACTCGAATCACATCAACTTATTCTATAAATATGTTTTTCCCAGACACACATGGTGACTTAAGGCTGTCTATGATGAGTGAAGGACAATAATTCACTCATAACTACCCCTTAAGTCCTGAAAATCCTAAATCATGTATACCAGGACATCCCAAACTATATACCAACGTCGAGGAAGGACACTCAATGTACACCCTTTGATACTATTTTTTTACAAATTATCCTGAATACCCTATCATATTTATTCTTGAGTTGGTCCTAACCTAGATCAAAGGGTGATCCCGATCCCCATGGGTTAGCGAATAGAGATCAGAATCATAACTAAGATCAAAGGTAATAGTTTTTCATAAGAAAAAATAATCAATATATAAAATTGAAATAGAAAATAATGAACAATCAGTCTTCCAAACACTCCTCAAGGAGAAAATAATAACATAAGATTCAAATAAATATCCCAAAGTAAAACATCATTCAAAAGATGACACAATATCCACTAAGAAAAAGTCTTAGAATACATGGGAAACAAGTTGACCATGGATCCAATGGTCACAACCATCACCCCAAGTCCCATGAATCAATTACACACACCACCTCTAAGTGGCACTTTCCCTTCTCCAGGACTTGGCATAACATAATCTATAAATTCCCAAAGAAAAAAAGTGTGATAAAAATTATTATAGTAAGAACCCAAGAAATGTTACATAAGAAATTATAATACAAATAAAACATTTATTATTAACATTAAATTAATCAAGGAATGGTAAATCATTTACAAATTTTTATCCAACACATGTTAACAAATCAAGTATATAGTAGATATATCAAAGATAGTCTTAAATTACTTTTTCCATAAAAACAGAAGGGAATAAATAAAAGTTATTCTATAATTGATGGAATGTAACAATAAAATAAAAAAATAACCATGGTCATATTCCCTAAGATTATTCAGTTATGGGATATAGGATCCTCACACTACTCAATGAATCATCATGGATAAATGTGTGTGCACACATAATAAAGTCTTAGGACATCGAGATAATCAATCAATACCACAAAGAGGAAAATAATTTCAATTTTTGTTTAGTTATAGTTATCATCATCAATTCATTACTAGAAATTCCGATTCTTAGTGTGCTTGTCATAATAACTCACTAACTACCTTATCTCACATGTGCTTCAATAGATAAATCAATCACTAGAAAATCATTCATTTCAATTAAATTCATCATTCATATTTTTAGAGCCCAATTTCAAGACTTAAATTACATTTCACTTTGAAAAAAATAGGTTTTCATAAAGTTATTACCTTTTAAATTCATTTTTAAATTAAACCCATTTTCTCAAGAATAAAAAATAAATCATTTTAATCCATATTTTTAAAAATAAAAATATATTTTCAAATCGCTTGTAAATAGTATATATTTCACAAATCACATTACTTTGTAATCAATTATTAAATCATCATAATTTATCTTTAAGAAAATAATTGAAAATAAATTTTTATTCCATTAATAAATTTAGGTTTCAATTTTAGGGAATAGACTTATCAAACCACTTTCTTTTTTATAGCATGATTAATTGATCAGTCATCTGAAATAGGAATCACAAATGAATAATTGATGGAGAAGAAGATCAAAGAGGAAACCATAGAATCAGGATCCATCAAAATAAGTTTTTAATCCATCAATAACATGATAATTCATTTCTCTCAAGATGGAGAGAAATAAATCAAATAGGATTCATAAATCAAGATATATTTCACTTTCCGGAGAGGGATCAGTCTCTTCCACCAGCACTTCAATTCACAAGAGAGGAGTTTTAAGGATCCAAGAATGAATCTATAGATTCTCCAAAAGACAAAGGATTCAATTATGGTTGAATAGTTGGTGTTTAGAATTAATAATAGGTGGTTAGGGATTTTAATTAGAATTATTAGGGTATTAAAAACCCACTTTCATGGTTTTATGGGTTAGGCTACATGATTAGTACTAGTCATGTGCCTAACTGGTAACCCTTATTGGGATTACGTAAAGGGTTTAGAGTTTAGACACACATTTTGGCTGACCATGCACCAACCATGAAAACTCCAACTATCTATAGTTACACGGTTTAGAGGGTTTGATACACAGTTTGGACTAATTGTGTTCCAACTATGTACCACCCTCCAGAACCTCTAAATATGGTATATGGTTTCTTAGGACAAACTGTACAGTTTTCCCTAACCAAACACCATCTATGAACATGTCCAAAACCTTCCCAAATTTTGAAAAGATCCTAAAAAACCAAAAAAATACCCAAAAAATTAATGATCAATATAAGGGTCGAGCAGTACATGAAATATTGTAATAAGATATTACATAAATCACCTATCCCCCATGCGATTCCATATTTACCCTCACTAAAAATTATTTTCCAAAGTAAAGTCACACTTTTTCACCAATAAAATGAGATCAATTTCACTCACATAAATCCACATTTATCCTTAAAAATTTCCATGAACCTCTTCCCATTTTACTCACCCTATATCCCTCTACCACTTTTAAAATTCCCTAGTTATAGGAATATTTCACATGTACCCCATAACAAAGAAGTATTTTAAGAGAATATTTAAGTCCACAATGTGAGAACATTCTCCCTAAAACATAATAATAATAATTATATTAATTTTCTTTGTAATCCCCTAGTTATAGGAAAGTTTCCCAAGTCCCCTATTTCTAAGAATTATTTCAAATAAAATTTTAATTCCCCAATGAGAGTACATTCAAATTGAGATTATAAATAATGAATTTTCATCTAGGTAAAATTTGTGTTAACATTATCACTAAGGCCACTATAAAATTTCATATCTTCTACTTATTCTTGGTTTTTAAAATACCTCTATCAATTTAATTTCCCATGGTAACTAATTTAACCAATGCGATTTTTATAAGTAAAACTAACCCATCCTCTTATTTTTGTTATGGAAACTTCCTCCTCCATATCCATATTCATTAGATTATTTTTTTTGTTTTTTTAATATATGATTTAATAATTTATTCAGTTAATTTTATACAATTTTAAATTTATTTTAATTTTTAATGTAATCTTTTAATATTTTCCACATGGGTATCTTTTAACAAAAGAGAAAAGTGAATCTCTTTTTTTCATTTTCCATGTGAATGAACTCTTATTCCATTAAAATAATTATTCTTTATGAAGATTCATTTCTATGTTTTTAAAATGGTTTTCCAAATTATCATAACTATTAATAATATTTGAAAAGGGAATCTATTCTTTTTTTTAAACTGGTTTATCGGATAATATTAAAATTGTATTTTTATTCTTTTTCAATATATTTTATTGTTATTTATGTTACACTAGAAATATTTTCTTACGATACCAGCCAATTAATTTATTTGGAAGGATTATGAAAATTTCTATGGATTTTTATTCAAGACCCTTATCTTTTCCTTGGATTAATTAAGTTATTTTTAAAATATGTATTTTTTCATGTTCTCTTGGGACACAAATGTATGATTTTCATTATGTGATAGGATACCCTAGAATTATATCACCCTACAATGTTTTGGATAAACTTTGATTTCTATTTAGATATTTATATGTTTGGGAAAGATGATTCTGGATGCACAATGTTATGGGAAGAAAGAACGTGATTCTTAATCCACTATGTTATATTTTCTAGGATTTTTTTGCGCCACATTCATATGTTCTTAATCATAATCAAGATTTGATGGATCATGTATTATGTTATTCTCAAATGATTGATTTATTATTTATGATTTATGATCCATGTTTATTTGTATATGATCTATTAATGAAATTTTCATGGACTTTGAGAATGTTCTCATATCTATATGCTTAGTTTGGGCTCACTTTTGATCTTAGATTTTTATCTCTATTATATATCATTACTAAGAATATGAGATAAATATTTCCTATGTTTAATTTAACAAAGTTATAAAGAAAATTATTATATATGATGTTTCTGAATGATATCATGTTGAAATAGTTTTTTGGAGATGTTGAAGACATTGTAGAATTAGACGATTATGGTGATAATATCGAATGACACTAAACATTTGGGTTCAGGGGTGTGATTAATTGTAAGATGAAATGAATATTAATTTAAAATAATGTAATATGAATGTTTTTAAGTTTGGGTTACCATAAATACACATTGTAATTCCCCACACATTTATAAATGAAATTTACATTTGAATGAATAAATGCCTTATTAAGAATTGTATTTATAAAAAAAACCATTCACTAAATTACATTTTTTTTATTTTAGACCATTATTATATATGTCTATAATTTTTCTTTTAGTCATAAAATATCATTAGGAATCATAAATATTGATAAAATTGATATTCTATGATGACCATTAAGACTAATAAATTTTAACGGTTATGATAAGTCTATTTGATAAGGATGAAAGAAGTAATGACCTCTACCAGTAGAACCATACACTATGAAACCCATTTATTGCACCTTTTGAGGGAGATAACACCATTGGGATTTTCCTTTGACTAAGGACAAACTAAGATTCAATAACTTAAACTCGAGTAAAACTATTTACAAGTGAAGTTCATGATTCTCAAGATCATAATCCAAACCATGTTTGCTGAACCATCCCAAGAAATACCACCATCAAACACCTTACCCTTAATTTGTATGCTGGTGTAATAAGGGGTCATGTATCTAGACCCTGGAAGTATAATTGTTTTATATTTTTTAATAAAATATTGTATATATTTATCTATTTTATTTATTACTATATATATATGTATATGATTATATAGGATAACACCATGAATAAGTGTTACTCTACTACAACACTTGATTAGTGAGGGTGGGGATCAAATACCACCCTCTAAACGTTTCCCCAATTTTGGGGTGCCAGATTTATTCATCCCTAACACAATCATATAGTACTATTTTACTAATATCGTTAGCTAACGTCTGTAGGGCTGTGTTGATGTCCCTACACATTTCTATTCCGGGAAGTGTTAGTTTCCCAAGTTTACGGTCATGGGATATAATAGGGAGGGTGCTGATAGTTCTGTGAGAAGGAGAATGATGTAGTAGGGCCAATCATAAATGTTTCTCTTGGTGATGATGGTAGGGGTAATGATGAAAGAAATGGAAGGGAATGGTTGCTGGAAAAGGATAGGTTATGGTGGTGGATTCTTGAGAATTGGATCAGATACAGAGGGACAAGGCCTCAAGTGGGCTTGGCTGGTCATAGGTAGGGCCATGCGTTTGGGCTATTGATAGGATATAATTTTTCCTTTGGGGCCTTGGTCCTTTTGTCCATGTATTAGGCCAATGATCCAGGTTTCTCTAAGGAACTTTACTTTGGGCCGTCGGGTCCTGTAATGGGTTTCCCTCTATATACATAGTAAAAATTGGTATTTTTATAGTTTAATAATAATAGAGTATTTGATACCAAATTTAATATATATATATATATATATATATATATGATTATATAATGATTTTGATAAAAATAAATTTTGATATGAAGAAACTAAAATTTAATTTTTCAGAAATATTTATTTTTGATTAATACATTCCTTTTACTAAATTAAATATTTTTAAATAAATTTTATTATCATAAAACATTTTATTAAATAATAATAATTTAAATATAAATGATAATATAATTTGATGAAGTCTAATGTAAATTTTATAAGGTTCTAAAAGTTATTAGGTTTGTAACAACATTTATTTTCCACTAAAAATGGTTTTTTATTTAAAAATTTAAATCGTTATTTTTAGAAAGTTATTTAGATAAAATAAATATTATTTTTTAAATCACAACATTGAAATTATCCAACAGTGATTTTTCATAATTTTCTAAGATGGCACAATTTTTAGGTAAAATTTATTGTGATATAAATATAATATATATATTATGACATCATAATAGACTAAAAGTGATGAAATAAATACTATAATGGGAATCTGTGATGAAAAATATATTTCACCTTTAAAATAATTTGTTTTTGAATTTATTTAATTAATTTTACAAACCTATAATGAAATCTACCAAACCTATACTATATTTTAATGTTTTAACATCAATTATTTATAAAAATGACTCATTTCAACATCATCATTGGTATTATTTTAAGTATTTCAGTTCATATCCTAATAAAATATTAAAAAAACTCATTTTTTTAAAAACTAGGGGAAGGTTTGTGGTTTTCATTATTTTATCACTTATATTCCAAAACCTATGTTAAGAAATTAATAAAAAATTCTTCTCTCTTTTACTATAAATACCCACCCAACCTCCCATTCATCTTCACTCAAAACCCATTTATTATGAAGTTATTATTTTTATCAATCTATAAATCCATCCCAATGCATTATAAATCTCTTAAGAAGATCCTCCCAAGCATTTATAAGCACCATCTCTAATTAAAGGATTATCTCCTCTTCCTTTTTATTTATGTACTTTCCTTGTACTAAGCCTTTTGATTTCAAAATTTTTGTCCTATAATATTTTTTTCAAATACCTTTACAATGATTGAAATTATTAAGTAATTAGAGACCACATTTCATTAGCATTGAACCATTTCATGAACCATTACTTTCACCGTTTTTGTAACTACCCTTAATCTGCACTCTTTGACCCAATGCTAAAAACATAATCATTAAATGTCAAGATTTTATACAGATAAATGTGATCCAAATTTTACCATTTAAAAATTATAATATAAATAGGAAGTATTGGATCACTTACATACCCTATGACCTTTTATGTATAGTGTTTTGATGAATTATGGAAAAATCTTAACAACTTGGATTCATAAACAACTGGTTCATCATGATAAACATAATCTCCCACTATGTTCTTCACATCTAGTAACCTTATTAGGAATAACATAATTAATTTTTTTTTCACAATACAAGGAAATGTAAAACATAATAAGGGTGAGTTAAAATAAATAGTATGGGTAAACATAATAATTATTAATTCAATGTCCTGATTGAGGATAAGGATATGATAACGTAGTCAAGGTTCTTGAGAATAACATAAGAGAATTAATACCCAGAAATACCTAGATCATAAATCATGAAACATGAAATAATGACTTAACAAAGTAAATAATAATATGAATCAATAATCAAGAGCCATGTGGCGTCAATACTGGTCAAAGGAATCATTAAAATCTAGAAGAAATCATAAAGAAAAGGTATTGGTGTCTCAGAAACATATCTTTATAGAAAACTTATAATTTTAATATCTATATGGTTTAATTCCCACATAATTCATGAGATGACATAATCATTACCCAAAGCATTGGGGAGATATAATGGGGCTCACCCATTCTAAAAGATATTTTTGGATCACCAAAAATCATGTGATATAATGAGGATCAACCTATTATAAAATATTTATCAGGTCCACCCATCATCATTAATAATATCAAAGTACCATTCATGAATAAAACATTTGTAATATTTCACTTTAAAACATGACATCCTTGAGAAAAACCACCATTTCATTATTGCTTGGTTAACCCATGGAAAATAAAAGGGTTTCTTAAAAATATATTTAAAACAATTATCGCAATCCATCTAGACAAAGAAGATGGGTGATAACAAATGATTATATTCCCAATGAATTATAGGAATCATAAAAGGATGTTGAAATAGATGAAATAACATTTAAAACATTTCTTTGAAAATAGGTGAAAATTCCCTTGATATAACCTAAACATAACTGGGGATTGAGCCAAAACAACCCCAAGCTCACCTCTATAGTCCAGGGGATATAGACCTGTTCCAAATGAATAACAAACACATGGAGGCCTTTTCCTATGTACTTGTACACGCACACACATCCATCTCTATGGAGAAGTGAAGAGGGATAATAATATAAAGATGAAACAACTAGAAATTAAACTATGCAAGAAAAACCTCTAGGGTGTACAAGAGTATGATAGTGAAAACTAAAAAATAATGGGAAAAAATACACACTCAACAACAAAGGTGTCCCAACAAGAAAAATGGTAAGTAAATTGTTGAGAGAGCCCAGATCCCGATCTCTAAGATATGACCACCATACATGTTCCAAAGTACCAAGTATCCCAAAGATCCTATTTAGTCACTGCTGACCTATCCACCATCTGTATAGAACACAACACGTGTATGAAAATCCTATACATGGGTGAGTATATAGATACCCAGTAGGATACCCCAAAATCTAAATGGGGAGTAGAAATATATAGAAAAGGAATAAAAATATATTATATAATAGAAATTGTAGATACCCGAAGCTTAACGTACAAGGACATTACATTACTTTTGCGGAATACTTATTACATAACAAAAACACACACACAAGGACCGTAATAGTTTAGTGTCTTTAGAAACTCGGAACGTAATCTTCTAATCATGGTGAAAGATCTTCAACATTTCCCATAAATATCTTCCCTTTTTTTTCTAACCTAAAACCTTTCTTTATATCCTGGGGAAAAGAAAACATAAAAGGGTGATCTCAAATGCTCGGTAAGGGTAAACAAAAGAAAAATCAATCACATCATATTCATAAGAACATAACATTTTAGAAATCTTAACCTGCAAAAGAGATCATAATATCATAACATGGGATAAATCATAGTAGTGAAATGAAATCCCAATAATCATAACTTAAAACATGAAACTTTGTGGAATATACACATAATCATAGAGAATCATTTCTTATTAGTCAAGACACATTTCCAAGACTACCTTAGTGGAAAAAGTCCATTTCTGAACTGAGTTCACTCCTCGTTTCAGTCCTGTTTCACTGAACCGGTATAACCTACCGTTCCAGCCATGTCTATCTCATGAGATATAAAATCTTTAACCAATGCATTGGAGGGAGATATAGGTCCCACCCATCTCATAATGATACCATTCTTATGTGTGCCACAAAATCATAAATCATACATCATTGCATAACCCATGTAGTAAAAATGGGATTCTTAAACAACATGACATCATAAAACAATTCATATAAGATAAAGGAATTCATAAAAATATTTCCATCACAACATAATCAAATCAATTTAATAATAGGTATAGAGACAAAACCCTTTATTATCTTAGATGGAAAATAATTTTGATAAAACTCTTGAACTCCATTCTTGAGGAAAATATCCTTTCTACTTCAAAAACATTTTCCTTTCTTAACATGTCATACAATTTTAAACTAAAAGAAGTTGATTAAAAATAAACTTGAAAACATGTAAAGGAATCTTCTTGGAAATAATTTTTTAAAAATCCATTCATTCCGTATAAGTAAAAAAAACATTCTTCTCGTACTTTTGTCGGAAAAGTCAAAAAGTACCTCATATGAAAACGACAAAAGATTATTTTCATATCTTTTACTAAAAACTCACCAAAGGGTAAAAATTGATTTAAAATATTGTAGAAGGATGTAAATATTACATATTGAGGAAACATGGATGTGGATGATAAAATACACCCCAGTAAATACCAAAGTATAAACAATCTCGGATAAAATGAGATTATGATATTTCCCTTACCTTAGGTCCGATTTTCTTCATAAGTGTCCGAACCTACAGTATAATGATTTAAATAATGTTATTGACTTATTCCAGAATCATACTTATTGTTATGATATCATATATGGTCCTATTCCTAGCTTCTTATTAGTAATATTTCATTAATACTTGTTATTCAGGTGTTTATTACTTTTTGTTCTTATGCGTGTTTTGTCGAATAAATTTTTATTCTTCTATTTAGGTTATAGATAACTCATTTCCAGAATGTTATTAGTGTAATATATATCATATTCATTCATTCAATTCATTTATATAATCATTATGCAATGAAGATCATGTAGAACGAGTCGCATCACATCGTGGAGACGGTATTCCGTACGAACGTACAAGTGATGATATCGTTCCTATGATCGTGGAATTGTATTGGAGTGTATGTATACTATTTAAAAAATCAATATCACTTTAAAATAGTCATATATAGTCATTATTTATACCATTATACCCATCCAAGTAAGGTGGTGGTGGAAAATAGATTACACCACGACGTGGAGACGGTATTCCGTACGTACGCACGCGCGATGATTTCTTTTTTCGTAGGATGAATAGATGGTGAAATAGGGTTGTTTCATACTTAAAATAACATATCATTATATGAGTGATATTGATGTTATTACTTCATAATGAAAAAACTAATGAAGAATAAGTGTAAGAGGAAATAAGGATAAAAGAATCGGTAACAGAAATTACATGTTCTTTGAAGCGCCTCTTTGAGACCTCCTCTTAGGGCACTAAAATTGGTCATTGAGGAAGACCAGAACCTCTAGGATGTTTCTAGGGAAGTGGAGAAGAGAATGTTTCAGAGTTTGGCCGATCTTGAAGGCTCAAAGTGGTGTGAGGAAGAGAGGGAAGGGGGTGCCTTTTTATAAGGGAGGAGAGGGGCACCTTTGGAATAACTAAAAATATTATTTTATTATAAAGCCAAATTCGGTTTTAAATAGCTCCAAATTGATTTATTTCGAAGCTAAGGTGGGTATGGGTCGAAATAATCTCATCCAATATAATTTATCAAAGTTTAGGTTCCTATTTTAACCTTATCATTTATATTTAACTTTAAGTTAGATAATTTTACTTTTACCGTGTCTTCTTGTTTTCTTACACTATAAGGTTAATAAACTTACTATATCAAGCCAAAAGAACCCCAAGTTGTTTATTATTAATATATATAACCTTATATGAGTCATTTGGACTAACCTTAGATTTTTAGGAATAAAATAACAATTAATAATATAATATTTGTTTTAAAAACTATTTTATGTCAATTTTGACACTATTTAGTAATTGATTTTTTTGAAACTAATAATAGATTGATTAGTTCGAAAAAAGTTATTTAAATCAATAATAACATGTCATATTAACATATAAAATTAGTTTAATTCATAAAAAGTCTCAAATTACATTTATTTGGGTATTTATAACATCAATTATGTCAATATTTCATTAATTAGACAATTACTGCATCATCTTTGTATCATAATAAATGATAATTATTTAACCCCTAAAAATTATAAATAAATTCCTATGATGTATATAATTGTATTTTCTTTCTGGAGACTATTCCTGTTTGATGTTTCATGAAGATTATCACTAAATTAAAATTATTATACTTATAAGATTTAAGAAAGTGACATGTTGTCACATTCTTTGGTTTTAATAATAATTAAATTATTTTCATAGAAAAAAGTCCATTAAATGAATTTAATCCGACCCTTAGGTGATATGGGTCGACTTTTAGTCATAAAATTGGATTTTTAAATGTGTTAGGGTAATTTTATAATATTATATTTACCTTTAACTATGGTAAATAAAATTTACCGTAGTTACTATTCATAATTCCCAAAAATAAAAAGTAGCTTATTAACATAATTTGTATCCACTGATTCCAAATATGGAATCCATTTTTCCAAATTCAATACACAAAATTTTCAGAAATTAAATTAAAATTAATCCCGTTGTCGAAAGAAAACGGGTTTTTCTTTAAAACATTGCAAAAGATTGAATTGATTTATCCTACGAATTCAAGGTAGAATCAATGCTAATGACATACATTAAATTAAATGGTAAAAATATATTCTATTTATAATTTTAAACCATTAAATATTATAATTTAACCATATAAGATATTACGGTGAAAAAAGTTGTTTTTAATTAAAATATAGCGTGTTTTTACTATTCATTAAAATATGAAAGTCATCAGAATAAAATGAAAAATTTATCCAAAGTAAATTTTTATTTCTTGATTCCAAAGAATAATTTTATTTTGTCAAATGGAACTTATAAACATTTCAAAAACTAGATTTAAAGTGGGTGCGCCATCAAAATGCGGCAAAACTGTATTTTTTGAAAAATACTTATTTTACCCGAAAAATTTATTTTGTTCTTATAACATGTTCTAGAAAATGTGTAAGATGAATAATAATGTTATAAAATTCAAAATTTAGTTATTACTATTCATAACGGCTAGTTCATAATAATATTATAATAATATATCGTTGTTTAGTAACACCCGGTATTGCGTACAACACACGCTATCGAGGAAGGTCGCGATTGCGTATAATGCAAGCCAAGTCAGGGTTGCGTGTTGTGAAAGAATCCTTCATTGTTTCGTATAACCGAATCCAACCATATTTCATTTATACATTGAATATATATATATATACACACACACACAATGTTGCGTAGAATAACTATTATCAAAATTGTGTGTAACACGATCCAAGAATAGTGTTTCATATACTGCAATCTAATACGGTGTTGCGTATAGCGCAAGGTAATCTTGGTGTAGCATAAAACACAAGACATTAATGAAATTAAAAAAATATTTTTCATAAAATCTTGGGGTGTTACATTCTAACCCACTTAAAATGAATTTCTCCCTCGAAATTCGTCGGGGTTATAAATGGTTTACTACTCGAAAGTTTCTTTAATAGAAACCCACATCGTAAAAAGGAATACCAAAACCAATCTTTAAAAACAAAAGTATGAAACGTAACGGTTACCCAAATAAACTAATCACTGGTTTTCCACATAGGTGAAAATATGGATATGGAAGAGAAATCTAACCATCATGTTCTGATTGAGAGTGGTAGAGAACATGGCTATGGAAAAGCCAGCAATCACAAAGCCATAAATTTGTGACGATCTAAGGTACCATCTGATTCATCAGATATAAGAGTACTAGGACAACATTTTTGGTTTTCAAGATCATTTCCCTAAAGTTGATGAAATTGGAATTAGAAGAAATACTTTCGTGATTTTGGTATAGTCTCACCGTTGGTCGTTCTTTGGAAAATTTCCACTTCATCTCTTAAAGAAATGAAGTTGAATTTGTCATTCATGATGTGTTAGCAGATCATGTGATAGAATGATGGGTCATTCCATCTCTCTCAAACAAAAGGTTAGAAAAGTTATCAAAAAATACATAAGTCCATCTATAGTGAGATTAATGATATATGGTTCCTAAAATGGACTTATACTTCATATATCATACTGCTTAATATAATAAAAATAGTTTCTACTAAACAGGGACTTCCTGTAGGCCAGTGGTAGGCGATAAAGGCCAGTCGCACTTCGGTTGTGGGTCTGATTCCCACAGCCTTGTCCGACGTGATGGGCTGTCACCCGTCCTGCGGGTTGTCCTTTTTCTAAAACTATATAATATCAAAAGTTCTATCCTTAAATAATTCTAACTTATGTACAACATATCCATTCCAATCTTTAGGATTATCTAAAATACTTCGGTCCAAGCTCATAATATAAAGAAAATGATTACTTTAAATGTCATCAACCAAGCATGTGAATACCATCATTTATCCCCCACATATCTTGTTGGTCACATTCCAATCATGTGAATACCTTAATCATGTATTCTCTTGAAAAATGAATACCCATTAACCCTTAGTGAAAACATGAATGCTGTCAAAAGTTAACTCTTTCCACATACCAAAATCCAAAAATTCTATATACTCAAACCATGATATAACCTTCTCCTTATATCAGTCATGAGCTCATGAATACTATCAAACATTTAATTTTCTCCTTATCCCTTCATTATGCACATATCATCTACATTCCAAAAATATCTGAATAACCTTTCATGGATACTGGTGCCATTAATCATACACTTTCAAAACTCAAGGAAAGACAACAGTGTAACAATCCTTAGATGTCTCTTTATTCCATAGTACCATGAGATTACTTATACAACATTACACATGATAAAAATGTAATCATTCCACTACATTCTTAAACCATTGACCGAGCTTCATCAATTATTTCATCTCACATATCATTTGTAGTCTCTTAATCATCATCAAAATAAATACTACCCATACAACCATACTGATTCTCTTCATGAGACTTTACCTTAGGGAATTGGTTTGCATAATTCCCGTACATTCCACATTTAAAACATTTAACCATTGTTGATGTCGTAGAAATACCATTATCCTCATCCCTGGTGTTAACTGAACCTTTTCCTTTGCACTTACTGGATTTGTGTCCTTCTTTTCCACACCCAAAGCATCTTCCAGTTCCTTTGAAACATTCTTCTTGATGCCTCTTCCCACATGATTTACATGAGGGAAATTGAACTTTCTTTCCTCCATGATCATCATCAAACTCCATATTTCTCTTATTATCTGAGTCGGGAAACTTACCAAAGTTGAGATTATTGATCATATTATGAGATTTATAATTAGGTATAATAATGATGTTTGGACTTCCAAATCCCATTTCATTTGGTTGCTCATGAAGAATATCATTCCATTGTCCGTTATATCCTCCATTATCGTGAATCTTCCTGTTTCCAGCCATTTTCTAAAACCCAAAAAGAATAGTGTGAGAGGCAAAAATCATGCTAGGGAAAACAACATAGTAAAGGGGGATTACCCTCAATATCTAACATCTGAGGTTAAATTATAAGATCGTTAGCGCAATTATAGGACTATAACGTATACGTATACTTAACCTTAGGGACATCCTTAGATATACCTTAGACATATCTCTAGGGATCTCACTAACGTTCTTGCATCCTAGCTTCCAAAGGTTGACTAAACCTTTCCTCTGATACCAACTGTAGAGACCCGAAGCTTAACATACAAGGACATTACATTACTTTTTCGGAATACTTATTACATAACAAAAACACACACACAAGGACCGTAATAGTTTAGTGTCTTTGGAAACTCGGAACGTAATCTTCTAATCATGGTGAAAGATCTTCAACATCTCCCATAAAGATCTTCCCTTTTTTTCTTACCTAAAACCTTTCTTTATATCCTGGGGAAAAGAAAACATAAAAGGGTGAGCTCAAATGCTCAGTAAGGGTAAACAAAAGAAAAATCAATCACATCATATTCATAAGAACATAACATTTTGGAAATCTTAACCTGTAAAAGAGATCATAATATCATAACATGGGATAAATCATAGTAGTGAAATGAAATCCCAATAATCATAACTTAAAACATGAAACTTTTTGGCATACACACATAATCATAGAGAATCATTTCTTATTAGTCAAGACACATTTCCAAGACTATCTTAGTGGACAAATTCCATTTCTGAACCGAGTTCACTCCTCATTTCAGTCCTGTTTCACTGAACTGGTATAACCTACCATTCCAGCCATGTCTATCTCATGAGATATAAAATCTTTACCCAATTCATTAGAGGGAGATATAGGTCCCACCCATCTCATAATGATACCATTCTTATGTGTGCCACAAAATCATAAATCATACATCATTGCATAACCCCTGTAGTAAAAATGAGATTCTTAAACAACATGACATCATAAAACAATTCATATAAGATAAATGAATTCATAAAAATATTTCCATCACAACATAATAAAATCAATGTAATAATAGGGATAGAGACAGAACCCTTTATTATCTTATATGGAAAATAATTTTGATAAAACTCTTGAACTCCATTCTTGAGGAAAATATCCTTTCTACATGAAAAACATTTTCCTTTCTTAACATTTTATACAATTTTAAACTAAAAGAAGTTGATTAAAAATAAACTTTAAAACTTATAAAGGAACATTCTTGGAAATAATGTTTTAAAAATCCATTCATTTCTTATAAGTAAAAAAAACATTCTTCTCGTACTTTTGTCGGAAAAGCCAAAAAGTACCTCGTATGAAAACGACAAAAGATTCCTTTCATATCTTTTACTAAAAACTTACCAAAGGGTAAAAATTGATTTAAACTATTGTAGATGGATGTAAATATTACATATTGAGGAAACATAGATGTGGATGATAAAATACACCCCAGTAAATACCAAAGTATAAACAATTTCGGATAAAATGAGATTGTGATATTTCCCTTACCTTAGGTCCGATTTGCTTCGTAAGTGTCTGAAACTCCTGTATAATGATTTAAATAGTGTTATTGACTTATTCCAGAATCATACTTATTGTTATGATATCATATATGGTCATATTCTTAGCTTCTTATTAGTAATATTTCATTACTACTTGTTATTCAGGTGTTTATTACTTTTTGTTCTTATGCGTGTTTTGTAGAATAAATTATTATTCTTCTCTTTAGGTTATAGATACCTCATTTACAGAATGGTATTAGTGTAATATATTTCATATTCATTCATTCAATTCATTTATATAATCATTATGAAATGAAGATCATGTAGAACGAGTCACATAACATCGTGGAGATGGTATTCCGTACGTACGCACGAGTGATGATATCGTTCCTATGATCGTGGAATTGTATTGGAGTGTATGTATACTATTTAAGAATCAATATCACTTTATAATAGTCATATATAGTCATTATTTATACCATTATACCCATCCAAGTAAGGTGGTGGTGGAAAATAGATTACACCACGGCGTGGAGACGATATTCCGTACGTACACACGCGCGGTGATTTCTTTTTCCGTAGGATGGATAGATGGTGAAATAGGGTTGTTTCATACTTATAATAACATATAAGTATATGAGTGATACTGATGTTATTACTTCATAATGAAACAACTAAATAATAAGAAGTGGAAGAGGAAATAAAGATAAAAGAATCAGTAACGGAAATTACCTCTTCTTTGAAGCGCCTCTTTGAGACCTCCTCTTAGGGAACTAAAATTGGTCATTGAGGAATAATAGAACCTCTAGAATGTTGATAGGGAAGCGGAGAAGAGAATTTTTCAGAGTTTGGCCGATCTTGAAGGCTCAAAGTGGTGTGAGGAAGAGAGGGAAGGGGGTTTCCTTTTATAAGGGAGAAGAGGGGCACCTTTGGAATAACAAAAAATATTATTTTATTATAACACCAAATTCGGTTTTAAATAGCTCCAAATTGATTTATTTAGAAGCTAAGGTGGGGATGGGTCGAAATCCTCTCATACAATAGAATTTAACCAATTTTAGGTTCCTACTTTAACCTTATCATTTATATTTAACTTTAAGTTAGATAATTTTACTTTTACCGTGTCTTCTTGTTTTCTTACACTATAAGGTTAATAAACTTACTATATCAAGAAAAACGAACCCCAAGTTGTTTAATATTAATATATATAACCTTATCTGAGTCATTTGGCCGAACCTTAGATTTTTAGGAATAAAATAACAATTAATAATATAATGTTTTTTTTAAAACTATTTTATGTCAATTTTGACACTATTTAGTAATTGATTTTTTTGAAACTCATAACAGATTTATTAGTTCTAAAAAAGTTAATTAAATCAATACTAACATGTCATATTAACATATAAAATTAGTGTAATTCATAAAAAGTCTTAAATTACATTTATTTGGGTATTTATAACATCAATTATGTCAATATTTCATTAATAAGACAATTACTGTATCATCTTTGTATCATAATAAATGATAATTATTTAATCACTAAAAATTATAAATAAATTCATATGATGTAGATAATTGTATTAGAGTTCTGGAGACTATTCATTTTCGAAGTTTCATGAAGTCTATCACTAAATTAAAATTATTATACTTATAAGATTTAAGAAAGTGACATGTTGTCAGATTCTTTGGTTTTAATAATAATTAAATTATTTTCATGGACAAAAGTCCATTAAATGAATCTAATCTGACCCTTAGGTGATATGGGTCGACTTTTAGTCATCCAATAGGATTTTGAAATGTGTTAGGGTAATTTTATAATATTATATTTACCCTTAATTACCCGATTTACCTTTAACTATGGTAAATAAAATTTACCGTAGTTACTATTCATAATTCCCAAAAATAAAAAGTAGCTTATTAAAATAATTTGGATCCACTGATTCCAAATATGGAATACATTTTTCCAAATTCAATACAAAAAATTTTCATAAATTAAATTAAAATTAATCCCGTTGTTGAAAGAAAATGGGTTTTTCTTTAAAACATTGCAAAAGATTGAATTGATTTATCCTACGAATTCAAGGTAGAATCAATGATAATGACATAAATTATATTAAATGGTAAAAATATATTCTATTTATACTTTAAAACCATTAAATATTATAATTAACCACATAATATATTACGATGAAAAAAGTTGTTTTTAAATAAAATATAGCGTGTTTTTACTATTCATTAAAATATGAAAGTCATCAGAATAAAATGAAAAATTTATCCAAAGTAAATTTTTATTTCTTGATTCCAAAGAATCATTTTATTTTGTCAAATGGAACTTATAAACATTTAAAAAACTATATTTAAAGTGGGTGCACCATCAAAAGGCGGCAAAACTGTATTTTTTGAAAAATACTTATTTTACCCAAACAATTTATTTTGTTCTTATAACATGTTCTAGAAATTGTGTAAGATGAATAATAATGTTATAAAATTCAAAATTTAGTTAATACTATTCATAACGGCTAGTTTATAATAATATTATAATAATATATCATTTTTTAGTAACACCCGGTATTGCGTACAACACACGCTATCGAGGAAGGTCGCGATTGCGTGTAATGAAAGCCAAGTCAGGGTTGCGTGTTGTGCAAGAATCCTTCATTTTTTCATATAACCAAATCCAACCATATTTCATTTATACATTGAATATATATATATATATATACTCAATGCTGCGTAGAATAACTACTATCAAAATTGTGTGTAACACGATCCAAGAATAGTGTTGCGTATACTGCAAGCTAATACGGTGTTGCGTATAGCGCAAGGTAATCTTGGTGTAGCATACTACAAAAGACATTAATGAAATTAAAAAAATATTTTTCATAAAATCTCGGGGTGTTACAGACATTATGAAAATAAAACCAAAGCAATATAAGATTAACCTTTTCCAAACACAAGGGGATCAACAGGGTGTGTAGATTAACTATACGTCAAATCTTTATCACTCATAGCAGGAGAGTAACTGATTCCAACCATGAGAAGTTAAACACAGAAAGAAGTTGGAATAACCCACATGTCTTCTCAACCAATGGAAGGAGAGTAACCAAATCCAAAGTTATGTATATATATATAGTAAAAAAAGTACCACAAATTAAAGAGTAAGGGGATCTCCATCACACAACTCAACTTAAGAAAAAGTCACCAATATTTCTAGAAGTCCAACAATGATGCCCATTATCTCACATGTCTATCCAAAACATCACACATCAACCTAGATAAAAACACCCAAGTCAAGACATGTGTCACCATTGTGCCGTAAAATCAAGGGGAAACAATATCTAGATGGAGGAACCATGACTTGGTACAACAGGAGAGTTCCAATCAGTAGGATAGATAGATGAACCATAACCTATTACAATAGTAGGGTTTGATTCTAATAGTTCTATGAGGACCCATTCCCTGATTAGTAGGAGGGTTCCAATCTCTGATGTTAGCAAATCCATGCCTTGACTTTTCAAGAAGGTTCCACTCCAAGAGTTTGTAGAGGACCTATGGCCAACCCAGCTAGAGGGTTCCACTGTAAATGTATGTAGAGGACCCATGACAAACCTTGATGGAGGGTTCCACTGTAAAAGTTCTCAAGGACCCATTCCCATTCCAGTTTGAGGGTTCCACTTGGAATGCCTTTGGTGACCCTATGTGATCACTTCCATTATTGGGCATCACCTAAACAATTTCCATGATCCGTAGACTCATGTTTTACCTCAATATACACAAATGAGGGGACCATCACGTTCTATATGTAAAACCACTCAAGATAGTATACTCAAAAGAAAAAAATTATTGTCCAAATGAAGGAGATATGATAGTTTAAAATTTCTTAAAAATGAACCAAGGGGTACACAATGTGTGAGGGGACACACACAAAATGTGGTCCCGCTATATCACCTAGCCATGTCTTTAGAGGTACACAGATCACCAACCATATAGGGATATGTTACATGTAGAGGATCTGCACTATATTTCCATGCCACTTAAGGCCCCACTCATGTGATTGGCCTTGTCTGTGTATCCATCCCATGTATGTGTACTTTTTTACAAAATGTGCTTATTAACACGGGGTGCCACTCATGTCTCTGGTTGTGTCTGTGTACTTGGGCCCATGGAATGTGCCTGGATGTGTGATATACCACATGGATCGTCCACTTGGGGATTATTTACAAGTAATGTAGGAAGTCTACATTACATTTTATCATTATAAATTTTCTAAAACCTTAGCCACCACAACATAGGGGCTACATGCCATGTGTTCATCATGGTACACGACGTGTAGTAGCATTTTTCATTATTTCTAACATTTAAATTATATACTTAATATTTAGTTTTTTCTCTTCAGTTACAACCACTTTACTTTCTAAAAATGATGGATCTAGCCATGGATCATCATTTTGACAGTCTTTTCCCAGAAATAAGATTCTTTCATCCTATTGTGGTTTTCCGTATGCACCGCACGCAGCTCCTCCACCCAACATCTTTGATTTGGACTTCAAATCAACAAACTGATCACCCAAAAACCCAAAACCCCCACAAATATTCCTAATTAATTGATTTATCCCTCTTACGTGAATTCTTCATGATTTTGGGGGTTCGATCAGGCTCGGTACCACCCGAAAATGTCAAACTGGGACTGCGGGGACAAACTTGTGACGAATGTAAAGAAATTGATGGGGAAAGGAATTTTTTTATCGATATTTGACATTAGTTATTGTACAAAAATAAATAATGGGGATATCAAAGGTTATAAAACTAAGGAATAATCAATTAAATCAGTACATGAAAACATGAAAATTTTAACAAATTGGAACATTCCATAGAAAAGATGATTTATCTTAATAAATTCAATCAAAATGGGAATAATACATTGTTTGGAGAGTCCAAACTAGATATTTTATCACTATTCATTGAATAAAATTATCTCAAATGAATGGAATAATTCATTAAATTCACTGCATCCCAATATACTCTAATCTAGAGATTTTTCCTCGTCGGATGTCGATTCACCAATAGAAGGAGAGAAATAATGTCGTTTGGTGATTCCTGGGTTATGAGGCTAACCCTAGGAAAATTTCCACAATGATTAATTTATATAAAATCCACTCCGTTAAACTTAAATATAATAATTAAATAAATTAATTAATTTAACTTAAAATGAACCATCCAACGGTAGAAATATTTGACTGCCCAACGCCAACGTATTTTAGGTTGTACCTAGTTTAAAAATCATGATTTGGACATAATCATGGTCTCAAAATTATGATCTAATATTTTTTTTAATATTTATCCAATTTTCTTTAAGAAATTACACATTATTAAAATAAAATATATTTAAAATATTTAAAAAATTAATTCCGCGCACACCAATCCTCAGAATCGCACGCCGTCTCAATGATCTACACTAGAAATATATATATAAATTATCAAAGTCTTAAATGAAAAAAATGGGTTTCTATATCAATCCATACTTCATTATTTTTATCCCTAAAAAGAAAAATCTAAATAAACAACTCTAGATACTGATCTCGCATCTAACTCTCCTGCTCCTAGGAGCTATCCTTCATGTTCCTATGATTCCACAACACACGAACCAAGGGGATATTATATCCACACAGGGCCCTATCATTTCAATACTCGATCACCACCAAGTGATACAAAAAAGTTTCTATAGCATATATGTATAATGTTTTCCATTCAATGATTTTCATAGGTTATGCATCTATCTCCTCAACTAAGACACATGGACAAAATCATGCACCCATTCTAACTATGGGGGCAAGGGAAAACGATAAGAACCTCTCCAACCCTCTACAATTTCTCTAACGGCCCAATAAACCTCGAGGATATCTTTCACAACTGACCGAATTTCCAAAATCTTTATCATGGGGAGAATCTTAGGAAAATTTGGCCTCCCTGGTTAAACTCCCAGACCTACAAAAGAGATCTATGTATGATTTCTATCTACTTGAACCATCCTCATCTACTCATGGATTGCTTATACCTTCTCCATCATTTTCTGCATCAACTATAGAACCACAAGTGACATATCCCCAATCTCAATATAGCACTAGGGTGACCTATAGGGTCTCCCATATAGGGCCTCCAAGGGTTTCATGAAAATTTTAGAGTGGTAGATGTTGTTGTACACAAACTCTATCAAGGGAAAGTGGTCCTCCCTTCTTTGGATGAAGTCTATCATGTAATCCCTCATCATATCCTCTAACACTTGGATAATGTAATCAGCCTTCCCATTGGTACGGGGGTGAAATATTATACTCATCTTCATTTGGCTCCCAAATTTATCTTGCATGACTCTCCAAAATCATGAGGTGAACTGTGCATCACTATCAGAGAAAATCCTCGAGGGAACCGCATGAATGAGAACAATCTCCCTTACGTACAACTGCCCAAAAATCTCCACAAAAATCTTCTCCCTAATAGAAAATAATTTTTAAGTCTTCATGAGTCATTCAACTATCTCCCATATGGTATTATCTCCCTTCAATGTGTGTAGAAGCCCTCTTAAAAAGTCCCTGGATATTCCATCCAACTTCCACTCCGGGATCTCAAGGGGATGCAACAAACCTTCCAGAACCCAGTTCTCAACCTTCACCTGTTGGAAGCTGTGTCATTGAGAGATGATCTAGATATTCTCCATCTCATACCAAACCACAAAAAATACCTCTGAAGGTCTCTGTACATCTTCCCCACATAAGGATGTACAACTAGGTGACAAGTATGGAATTATCACATCACCTCCTCCCACACCATGACTAGAAATGACATCCATCCCTAGAAAATAATGATGTTATTAACTCCTTAAAAATATTCATATATTGAATCCCCCATGGATATCTATTCACATAATACCTCACATTTGATGTCTCCTAACTGGGACTCTCGCATACACTCGAGAAGAGGAGGAGTCAACACCATCAAATGAAGAAACATTTCACCCTCCTGCTCCACTAATGTCAGTAACAAGGAATCCAACTGCTCCAAATCCTCATTAACCAAGAGAGTCTGGGACTTCCAATAAAGTTAATATGATACCAAAGTTACATACCCAAGAATATATACTATCTTGAAGTCATAGACCTATAATAACTCCCACAAGCACCACTATCTTTGGTTCATGTCTCTCTACGCGAAGTCTTACCTAAGACTCTGATGGTCCAAATAAACCAAAAAGTGATCTCCCATAAGATAGTT
This sequence comes from Viscum album, assembly GCA_963277665.1. Lineage (NCBI taxonomy): Eukaryota > Viridiplantae > Streptophyta > Magnoliopsida > Santalales > Viscaceae > Viscum > Viscum album. Next base: position 205,336,468 of record OY728121.1, read on the forward strand.
CCACCACATCCTCATAGAAAAGGCTATCTATACAAGTCCTAGTTCATGATACATGTATTTATTATCATGGGGTCTCAACTTCCTTGAACTTTATGTGATAACAAACTATAGTTGCATCAACACACAACCGATCCCAGGTCCCGAGGCATCACAATACACTATGTACTCCACATACTCTTTTAATAGTCTCATAACATGATCACTCATTAGTCTCAACATAAACTCCTTGAAGTGCCTCTTGAAATACTTATTCTAGGTAAAAGGCTTACCTTTCCTCATCGGGTTGGTTAAAGGTGCCATAATCCTAGATAATTCTACAAAAAACCTCATGTAGTGCTCTTCCAATCCTAGAAAAAACTACACCTAGGACATTGTCTTTGGTGGATCCTAAGAAAGAACTACATAAATCATCACTGAGTCCATGGCTAAACCATTATTAGAGATGAAATACCCTAGAAATTGAACCTCATAAATCTAGAACTGACACTTTTAGAATTCTCTATAAAGCTAGTGCTCTTGAAGAAAATATTGAACCATTCTCAAGTGCACTGCATGCTCCTTCTATGATGTAGAGTAGATGAATTTGTCTTCATTAAATAAAACAAAAAAATATTCTAGGTACAACTAAAATATATGGTTAATTAAATCCATAAAAATGGGTTGGGAGTTTTTCACACTAAAGGGTATAACCAAGAACCCATAATGACCAAAGAAACATCAGATTTATAGATTTGGAATATCATCCTTTAGAACTCTCATATGATGGTATGCATACCTAAGATCAATCTTCGAGAACCATATCATTCCACAAAATTGGCCAAATAGGCCATCAATACTCAGCAATGGATACTTGTTCTTTATCATGGTCTGGTTTAGGTGACAAAAATCCATTCAAATCAGCAGGCTCCCATCCACCTATTTCACAAACAACACTAGATCTGCCCAAGGGGACAAACGGGGCCTGATGAAACCATTCTCTCAAAGGTCCTCCAACTACAAACCCAGCTACCAGAGCTTGGTAGGGGCCATCCGATATGCCTTATAAGATATCAAATCCACCCCACAATTCATGTTAACACAAAAATACATCTCCTACCTCAAAGTTAGTTTAGTAATATCCTTTGGGAATACATCCATATAATCATTCATGACTAAAGGAATCTAGATGCATAAAGAGAATACTGCCCCAAGGTCTATACTCACCAACTGATGGGTGATGGTCTACAACATCATGCTCATAGAACCCAAATCTCCTATCCAAATATTTCTCTCTCCCATAAAGGTGAATCTTGTCCCCTCAGTGTGAAGGCATCTGACTCATTTGTAGTTATAGTCAATATGGGCTTAGAACATATACAAATAATCCATACATAATATGATGTCCAAAGTTTCTATTGTGATGACCAAAGGGTCCCATGTGAACCTCTCTCCACCAAGTGATAGTTCACACTGATGGTAGATAAAAGATATAGAATAAGCATCCCCTTTATGAACCATAAGAAACATTTACTGAGATAACACCTCAATTGGGAGCTACAGATATCACATAGGAGTATATATATGAAGGAATTAATGAAAAATATTTCTAATAACACTAAATAAAGATTAGAAAATACATATATCGTACCTATAATCATCTTGTGTGGTGTTTGGTCATAAGCATCCAAATCCTGCAGCTGTCTGCAACCTCAACCACTAGCACCCTAAGCCTGATGTGGGCCTCCTGGTGGCGGTGTTGAAAGTATCTCATAATAATCTATTCATTATAAGCCTCAAGTTACCATGTGATTTTGAGACATGTGTCTTTAATTTTGGGCATGACTTATAGATTCCATTATCATTTTGGTTTAATATGTTGGTTTTAGGATTATGTTGGTTTTTTATGAGTTGTTTTGAGGTTTCATATTTTGGGTGAAGATGGGAGTGGAACATGAGGCACTGATGGCTCACAAGGATGGGAAATATATATGGATATTGTGAAGTATGGTTCCAATAAACTCTTAGTAGAAGTGGAATGGGTGGAACATTGTATGTCAAACTAGGTGACCAAAACATTCATGACCAACATCATATATAAATGTATATTTTTGTATTCATTATTATTTGGAATTATTTTTGATGTTTTTTTGAAGTTATTTTAATTAATATTGATGTTATTTCTTATTATTCTGATATTTTTTAAAAATAAACCTGAAAATGTAGGTCAATGTACATTTTGTGAAATGCATTAATGAAGTTTGAGATTTTGATTTAGACTAATTTCAGTGGATTATTGAAAGTGGAATTGAGTTTTGTTGGTGAAAGTGTGTTTTGAAATAAATGATGATAGTTTTTAAAAATTATTATAAGGGTTTTGGTGTTTTGAGACTCATGAGGTGATTTCAAAAAAATAAATTTTAATTTTTTTAGTGATTTCAAGTAGGAATTTGGAGTTTTAGAAATAGAAGTGTAATGTTTCAAAATTATTTTTTGGTAATTTTTTTATTATCTAATAAAATTAAAAGTAGAGTTAAAATTTGTTTTGAGAAGGGTTTTTTCATTTATTTTTTATGAAAGTATTTGGTTAATACATTTTCTTGAGGAATATTGTTTTTTTCAATGAAAAACATGTTTTTGAAACTATTAATGTGGTTTTATAAATAAATAAAAATAATTTTTTCACTTGGATATTTATAAATGTTTTTTCAATGAACATTAATAATTTTAAATGGATATACTGATGGGGATTTATTATTTAATGGTTTAAATATATGGTTTTTCATTTTTTAAAAAGGTGGATATTGATTTGTTTTATGTTTTAATCTTATTTTGAATGGTCTTAATGATCTAATTTCTTAAATTTTTGTTATGAATTGATATATGATTTCATGATAATGGTGTTTATTATTTTTCATGGAATTTAATGGGTTCCATGTTATTTTTATTATTTTGGGTACACATCCTAGGAAGGTACCAAGCTTTTTTGGATATATTTTATTGTCTAATATATGGTTTTATTTGATCATGTTTTGAGGGAATTTTTGTTTAGGTGTACCTCCTTGGGTTCCTTCTTGGGTTTTTTGCTTGAAATGTTACTTTTTTAGTTTTTTATCATTATTTGTTGAAGTGGTCATGTTTTTTAGGATTTTTTGCGGCTTTTTTATGGTGGAATTTGTTTTCAGTTCACTAGGAATGGGAAAAACCTTGGGTGAATATCATAGATAACTTGGGAAAAAATTGAACTTGTTGATATTAAAAACTTAATAATGTTTACCCAAATATTGATATAATTACCATGGATGGTTTTCCTAGTGTGAATTACTAAGTTACATTTTCTTATTCTTTATCCCAATCTTAGATCCCCTGTTCTTTTGGTGAATCACATTCATTGTTTATACCTCTTTCACTTTTTATTGTTAGTTAGATGAGTGTTGGTGGGTGGTTTTTTGTTCCTTGTTTTTAGATATTTTGGTGTGTACTTATGTTTAATTTTATCTATATAATAGGATGGGGAAGTTTTGAGACATTCCTTTTTCCCTTCCTTTAATTTCCATTATTTCATTCCTCTCTTGGTTGGTTTATTTCCATTGATTCATGGTTTATAATTTGAGAATTTTGAGTCCCCTTATCTATCTAAAGAGGTGTAGTTATATCTTAGGGAAATTTTTGATTTGTTTTCGCTTGAGATTTATCCTTATGTGATTATAGGTTGGAGATTTGGGTCATGACTCATTGGGTTTCCTTAGTGATTCCCATGTCTCATTGATCCACCATGAATGTTGAATTATTAAAAAGTGGTGTGACCCACTATGAGTCTCTATTTCCTAAGTCATTCTTCATGATGGTTGGGTGTAATTTCTTATTAGATATGGGTGTACTATAGATGGAGTTAACTATTTTTCACAGGAATAAAAATTTTCACCTCATGTGTTTTCTTTCTTAACCGCTCAAACTCCTTTTGATATTTATTTCTTTTCAAACTGAATGAATTTAGGGTGATAAAAAGGGTCATAGTGTGGATATATATCAAAACCTAACAAATATTTTCATATTAAATGTATTTATTTATTGAAAAAATTTTCCCTTGAGATTTTGTTTTTTCACTTTGAAATGTTTGAAATTTTAAAAAATTTAATTTGTCACACATTTATGGAACAATTAGTGCTAAAAGTACAACATATGAGGGATAGTGGAATATAATTAGAACATCTGTTTCTCATGGTTGGCACATGGTTTCCCCAAATGTGTGGTTAAACCATAAAATTTTCCATGTGTGTCCAGAATGGGGTGCATCGTTAACATATTATTTATTCATCCATGCAGCCAAACCATGTGATGTACACATTTTTTAAACTTTTGTTTTCATAAAAATACCCCTTACCTGTTCAGATCCAAAAGCAAGTAACACATCTATCCTCACCCCTCTCACATGATGCATCCTAGAGAGGCCAATACCTGGAACCCTCTTTCCTCCTCCTCATATTATTATCACCTATCCTTGTGATTTTGAACTAAACTAGTCGAGGTTAGGGTTCCTTCTTATCTTCCTCTTTCTTCCACTTTTTGCTTCATAGTTTCCCTCTTTCCCTTCAGTTCGTATCACCCTAGTTTTACCCTAGGTGGAGTTTTAGTTCTAAATTTTTATTCTACCTTGTGTTTAGTGAGTGAGATTGATTCCTTACATTATTTTCCTTCCATAAGTATGGGTTTCATCATCTGTTATTGGATAAGGTAGATGTTCCATACCATTTCTTTTCTATGACATCTCATGTGTCCTTGAGGGTTACAAAATTTGTGTTATTCAAAATTGTGTATGATTTTTGAGTGAAAATGGATATTTATATATATATATATATAAATTAATATTTTCAAAAAAATTATGAGTGGTTTCTTAATGGTTTAATACAGGGTTTCCTATAATATGTCTCTTCACCTACATAATAGTTATATTTTGGCTTATAAAATATTTATGTTTGTTCTTGGTATAAAAGAGTGGTCTGTCAACGTTTCTTAAAATTGTTTTTTTAGTTTTATGGATTAAAAATGAGTTTAAAGGGAATTATACTTTAGTTATTTCTTAGGTTGTGTAATTTTATTATGTTTACTTGTTCCGACCTTGTGTTATTCATTTACACTCGATGTCATGTATGTATCTTGTTATGTTTGGTGCTTATACACATATGTATGAGTGTTTCTCTGTGTGTTTATATATATATAGATTTATATGTATATATTCACCTAAAAATATGTTAATATGTTCATTGAGGGATATATATATATATATATATATCTTTGTGTGTGTGTGTGTAAAGATAAAGGAAAAATTTGAAACACAATTCCATTATTTGAATTAAGTTTTTAGAATTACTTTCAAAGAGTATTTTAAAATGAATTATAAAGGCCTGATTAGAATGACTTAATTACATTAATGTGTTTTATAAAGTGTGTTTTTAATAACCTAATATTTTTAGGCGATTGAATGTGAGACTATTATTCTTTGAAACAAGTATGATCATCTTGTTTTATAAATGATGTTTCAACTAATTAATGCTAGTCTACGACAGTTTTGGAGGATGAACTATATACCTTATGGTTGATGAATTTTTTTCCTTTGAGTTGATAAATAAAGTGGTTTAAATTGGTATGTGTTGTTTGATAAATTGAATTTCTTGTGAGGGGGTCTATGAAAATAACCTTTTAAAATTTAACGTGACATCATTGAAATAGGTAAATAACATGGGAAGATGGTTATCAAAAAGTTTAAGAATATATTATAAATAACTTTTTATTTTTTCACACCAAACTAAACATCTATAATTGGATAAAGGCTATGATTATATGGATAGGATTCACCACACTAGTAGGAAAATGAATTACTCATTAGTGGTTTATTGGATGTGGTGTTGTTAATGGACATCACCATGCCACTAGACCAAGGAATATTATCCGTAAATGTTATCACACACATTGTATTTTGAGATATTAGATCATAAAATGATATAAGGATATAGGGTTACCAAATACATATAGAACATATGGATTTTCTTATGGTGTATGTCTATGAAATGGATATTTTTTATTATACATTATTTTATTTATAATTTTTTTAAAAATATATTTTTCGTTTCTTCTTTTTAAAAGTTAAAATCTTACCTTCATGAAATTAATATTTATTTATAAATTATTTAATAATATTACTTATTTTATCACCTTTAAAATTGAATCCTATTTTCTTATAATTTATTTAAAAATAGCATTTATTTAATATTTTTGGAAAGAAAATTTATAATCCCATTGGAAAAACACTTATAAGATGTTTTTTCTCACACCCTAATTACACCACTCAGTTTCTATTGATTGATTAGAGTTTACTAGTTTTTGTTATGTTCTTGGTCACTCATAGACTGGGTTGATATTGATTTTGGATTGTGACCTTAGGTCCTATGAGGTTATTAATTAAGGTATATTAATTTTTATTTTATAACTTATAAATCTCATCCAAATCAGTGATCCCTATTTTTCTTCCATTCATTTATGGATTTTTATTATACATATGGTATAATGGCTTTTAACTAATAACGGATATTTACTGTGAGGTATTTTGAGGTGGGGGATTGTTTTTTTGTGATTTAAATTTATTTTATATCATATTTTTTTGTTTATTCAAGGTCATATAATGTATGAACGCATTGCACTATTTTTTTTTAAATTTTGAAACCTATTTTATTAATTTGATGGGATGAATCATCTCCATTTCGTTTTTTGATACCTTCATAGTTGTATCCATCCTGTAGTGATTGGGAAAGAACCTTTGGCCTTTCCATAGGCTAGATTAGGTTTCTGAATGATGGGTATCCCAAGATTGTTTTGGATAAAGAGTTATAGGTTAGGAATGATCCTAGAAAATTACATGTCTCTCTTAATCCCATGTAAAATATTGGGTTTAGTCTACACCCATGTAAAAATAATTATCTTAGGGTATAACCTTACTCTAATATTATGTGTGTGGGTTTTTGATGTAGGATCATTGTGTTCTTAACTGCTATATATCTCATGCGACTTTTTCTATTTATATTTTTGGTTTGTGTAAAAGCATTCTTATTCCTTCATAATTCTTCCTGATATATAGTAGGCTGGTTGCATTATATTTTCATATCCTATATTCCATAATTTTTATATTATTTGTCTACATACATTGATTATTTTAAAATTAAGAATTCACTTCCCTCTTTTATTTTGATACTCTCATGTGAGATCTACTAATTGGTATCTAAGTGGTATCTTCATTTGGATATTTTCTCTCTTTTCTTAGACATTGTTTATTTATGTCTGTTTTGAGATAATCTTTATCATATTCTTTAACAAGTATAGCTAAAAAAATCTATTTTCAATTATGTAAAGTTAGTATTTTATTGATAAGTGAAATCCTCAAAGACCACTACATTTCAATTTAAATGACTATGATTATTGGAAGGAAAAAATATAGGTATTTATAAAGAATATATGTATCGAGTATTGGATTCTCATGACTAGACCTTGTAAATTCTATGAATGGGATATTTATAATTTTTAGGTAATTATGATTGTAAATTCAATTTAATAAAAAAATTATGAATCATCAATATTTTTATGCTAGTATAAGAGTTTTAGTCCTATTTTCGATTGAAAAACTACGTTTGAAATTTAAATTATTTTAAAATAATTTTTTTTATTTTTTTATAGAATTAATCTTGACATACATAGGGAATAATTACAATAATTCATAATGATTTATTAAGAAATTATCAGTGATATCCATAACAAGTTCACTATGATTTTGAAATTATTATTTCTATTAGTTTACCCTGAAAAATAATTTGCTAACTGTTAGAATTATTTGATTACCACCAAATAAGTGGAGTTCTTAGAAAGTTTTTATTTAAAAAGAAAAGATAAGTATGAAAATACCATACATGAGATTATTGGATCATTATTTAAATATGATATAGAATTAAAGAACATTGATAATGAACTTAGTTATAAGAATAAGGTAAATAATTTTATGTTTACTAAAGATGTTTGTTCTAATGATACTACTGGTACTTCAAGTAGTGAGATAGGTGTTGAATTGATTTAAGTTCAAAAATTTATACTAGAATTTATTAATAAAAGAAATTATGTCATGAAAATGTTAAAAAATAAGTACAAAAAGGATTTATAAGGAAACGAATGAATGGTAATCATCATTTTTATGTTAGGTTTTATGAATGAAATAATATGGGACATACCAAATATAAATTTCTGAACATAAAAATTAAAATGGAAGAATTTAAGAACATGATGAATGGGAAGAGAGAAATTCTTGACTAATGTTTCACAAAGGATTCTAATTCAATTGAATAATCTGAATGTGGTAAGGGGACTAAAAACATTTGTTTTAGGGATATCTTGAGTAAGGTTAGTGGTGATAGTTTTGATTCTAATTACAACACAAATTGTTATTGTGGTAATCCTAGTGTTGATATGTTAAATGAGATTTTTTTATTAATATTATTACAAAATTGGATAGCTTACATCCTAATATAATAATCTAATAGTGGAATTTAATAAGGCTGTTATGTGAAATAAGAATCTTATTATATAAAATGAAAAGTTAAATTAATTTTTTTTAATAAATGATGACGATGAAATCTATAAATTAAAATTTACAATAAATGATATTTTTAAGATAAATAACGAGAAAGAAGATTAAAAAAATACTACTTCAAGAACCAAGGAGAATTTATGTAATCATCTGGAAGCATTATAAAATGATAATGGGAAGATTAAGGAAGAAGCATAATGTTTAAAGGAAGACATTACTAAGTTCACTGAGGAAATATAATTACTGAAATAACATATAAGATTACCATAGATTAGTAGAACAAGGAAGAAAATAAATTTTACTTTATATAGTGGATAAAACTAAGGCTATATAGAAATTACATTGTGAAAGGTAAAAATATTGCTAATTATACTCTTAATTTTTTTAAGTGTGGATTATTTGGTTATTTTAATAGCAACTGTTATTTATTGTTTTTTCAATATTTTGGTCGCTATAAAGATTTTTTTTACATATTCTTTTAATGTTAAACTGATTGATATTTATATGACATATGTTCTTAAAGGATCTTATTAAAATGAAATTGGACCTATGTTAGTCAATATGATTAGGTAAATGTAACATCCCATTACCATTTCATCAGGTATTCCATTAACCTCATCATGGTTTTCCCCTCCCTTAAGACTGGGAGGATACTTATAATGGTGAAGTTAGAGATTTATTGGACTTTCACTAAGAACATGTCATTTTTGCAGGCTATAGGGCAGTTACACACCGTGTAATGGGTGTCAAATGTAAGTCATGAAAATAAAGATAACACTATGAACTGGTACACATCGTGAATGGTGATTACACATTATTTATGGTTTTAGTGATGAATTTTTAATCCCAGGTGATTGTTTTTTGGTGTATATGGGATGTAGAAGTTACACATTTTGAACATGGGTTACACATTGTATAGCGGCCCACGTAGAGTTTTTAAAGACAACATGTGGCTGTATTGTTTCAATTCCTTCACCGATTCTTTGTGGACCTCATCCTAAAGCAATCCTAGGGATTTTTTAGAGACTCAACCCCTCCTAGATCGATCTTTTCAACAATAAATCTCCATTGTGGTCGTGGTGCATCTCATTGGGTAAGTTGTCTTCCCACTTATTCATTTTCTTTTATCCTGATATCACCATTGGGTGACATTTTTTTGCATTGGTTTAAGATAGTGTATCTTCTTAGTTTCTTTCTATATCTATTGTGTGATCTCGTTCCGAATGCATTTTCATTCATTTGTTGTGGCGCGGTGAGAATTCGTCTTTGAGGTATGTGGATTTCCTCTCTTATGTAGACCCCTTATATTCTAAATTGAATCAATATTTATGTGGATTTGATTCAAGGGCCTTCTATGAAATTGTTGGGTTTCACTGATTTTGGATTCCGTTACGAGCACGTGAGACTTGAGTTTTGAGGTATGTGGTTCATTCTCTAGCCTAAAATGATGAACTTGATTGTTTGGCTTTACAAAATGTTTTATTTATTGAAATTGGCATGATTTTGTGTGTGTGTTGAAATGGGGTTTTAGTGAAAATGGGTTTTCCCTAGGTATTGATAAATGAAGAGAAAATGGGTATTTTCAAAGAATTTAAATGGAATTTGTGAAATGGTTTTCAAAGCCTCAGAATGAACTATGAAAAAGAGAACATGGTTTACATTGAGTACTTTGGTGGAAAGTTTAGTTTGGGGCCATCGTCCATTATTTTTTGATTATCAAGGAGTTTTTTGTGTGGATTTCCTCTTTCCTAGGCCTATTATTCTAGGGGTATGATATTGACATGGGGGGGGGGGGTTACTCATGGGGTATTCCTTTGTTTCTTAGGCTTGAGTTCTAGGATCGGAATTTGCGAACTTGATTATTTTGGTATGAGTAGTCTACCACCTACACCTCTAGTATTCCTCGGGGTTGTGATACCTGTGATTTTGAATTATATTGATTGGATTTCTGAGTTAGCCTTCATATGCATGTTTATTCTTGTTAAATATAATATGGAAAATGTGATTTGAAATTGATATACCAGATTTTGTTTAAAACTGTGGAAAAATAGTAATTTTAACTATGTTTTCTATAAAACCACCTTACTACTTATCATGCCATGTTTTATTTGAAATGAGCATACATGGATTTTTATATAGAGACTGGTTATAGAACACCTAGGTGGGATCCTACTGAGCCTTTTAGATCACACCCTACACACCTATTTGGTGGTGCGTAGACCATTGTTTGTCTTCCAGTGCAGGGAAGAGAAATGTGCCACAGTGAGGTGGCAAGGTTCATGTTAGTTGGTTGGGTAGTTGGTGGTGAGACGGTGGGAGCCCGTCCCTACATTTTTTTGGAGTAGATTTTTGGTTTTTAGTCCTTTTTAGTTGGTCATGTCTTGGAGTTTTTAGCTACTTTTTTAGTTGTCTATTTCCACTATATTTTTACAGTTATGGAATTTATGTATTCTTCATCTTCTAATGTTTCTTCGTGTTATATATATATATATATATATATATATATTCCTGCGGTTGTTTTGGTAGGGTGAAATATTTCCCTCTGCTGTGTTGTTCGATGCTCAGGTGCTTGTCGCCGACCCATGGGGATCGGGAATGCCCTTAGGATATATAACAGAATAGGTCAAGAGCTTGGTTTGATGGAAACACGAGTCAATTAATTAAAATTTGGTATCATAGGAGGTCTTTCCTCAAGAGTCCATGTATTAGGACATCTTTTAGTTTGGAGATAAGATTGTCAGGACTTGAGAGGTATGTTTTGATAAGTGTCTGGCCTGCTCTTATCATAACAAGACCCAGGTTTTCATGATATGTTGGGATGTGTGTCTCTAGTATTGGTTATTATTTTAAAAATCATAGTTTTTTACTTTGTTTTTTCTTGTTTTAACTGAGATTTGTTCTTTTGTCTGACCGTTATTATTTTTCAGTGTACAACAGTATGCCTCCGAGACATCTTCCATGAGTTCCTCAGGAAGGTGCAACTAATTATCCTCAAGGGAACCCAAATATATATCATAATATCATTGAGACTATCGTACGGATAGTCCATGATATTGATCAAGGTGTACCATGAGTTCATAACGTAATGGTTAGGGTACAACTAGGACCTAGAGGAGAGATAGGTGAATCACGAGAGTTCTTGCATGAGAAGCCACCATCCTTTAAAGGAATGGTAGAACCTCAAGAGGTGGAGGACTAGATGGATAAAATTGATCAAATATTTAATTTTTTAGAGACACCTGAGAACATCATGGTGAAGTGTGCATCATTTAGATTCAAGGGTTTCGACAAGCGATGATGGGATTCTATTGTCCAAGAAGACAGACATGTGGGCTTGGATTAGAAGGGTTTCAAAACCATTTCTTTCAGTAATTTTGTCCAGAGTCAATGATTCTAGTGAAGTCTCTAGAATTAAATTATTTAAAATAGGGATGGTGTTTGGTGTCAGGATACACCAATCATTATTCTGATCTTTTCCATTTTCCTAGGATGCGGTGAAGAATGACCAGCTTAAGGCTCATAAGTACTTGTAGGGTTTGTGACTGGATATCAAATCGTAGGTGTTTCTGTATAAAATTTCTAACTATGTGGAGATGATATATATATATATATATATATATATATGATGTAAGAAATGAATATGGAATACAATTTTGGAATTTCAACCTCTTCTCTTCCATCGGGTGACAACTTTAGTGTCACACATGAGAATAATAGGAACTAAAAAGATAATTTCAGGAGTATTGGAGGTGGGTCTCAACAATGATCTTCCTCTTCACTATCTATTGAAGCATTGGTCATTTACAAAACTTCTATCAGGATATGAATACACATTGTTATGGTCAGATTTCATCGGTTCTAAGGGCTACTATAGTTCAGTCATAAGCTTTAAAGACTACAGGGCTCCAGCCACATGCGTTGTGAGTGAAACATTTTTTATATAGTAGATGATCGTCCAGTGGAAGTTAATATAGGTCTGGAAATAGTGATAGGTAATATACTTATTGAATCTTCAATAGAAATTTCTTTATTTGATACTGGTTCCTCCCACTCATTTATAACTACATGTTCTGTTTATGTTCTTAAACTTCGAATGGAACTTATCTCCTTTAAGATAGAGTCAGCAACACCTTGTGGTATGAAGAATGAGTATGGGTTCAGGTGTCATTATTGTTCATTAACAATATCTAATACAACGTCGGTCTGGTATTTTATCATTATTTATTTAGATCTATTTGACATCATCGTCGGTAAGGATTAGCTTGTCAGTCATTGAGAGGTGGTTGATTGTTATCATTAGTGAGTTTCGTTTCTTATTGTCGATGGGAAATCTCATTTGTTTCAGGGGAAGTGGGACTTGAGGTCATGTCATGGAGGAACTTACTACCCAGAGATCAAGATTTTACTTTCTACTATTGTATATTATCCTAATGACATATCTCCTATATTTTATTTTCCCATCATTGTTCGAGACTTTCCTGAAGTTTTCCCAGATGATTTCTTCAGCCTTCCTCCAGAGAGAGAGGTAGAGTTTAAAATTGATATGGTGAAAGGTACGCAACCAATATCGATACCTTCTTATTGTATGGAATCAACATAACTGAAAGATACCAATATTCAGTTGGACTATTTATTAGAAAAAGGTTTTGTTCACCCTATCATTTCTCCTTGGGCTGCCAATGTACTCTTTTCCAAGAAAGAAGATGGTTCACTTCATTTATGTGCGGACTATTGAAATTTCAACTGGGTGAAGGTTAATAAAATATATCCTTTTCCTCATGTGGATGATATATTTGATTAGTTAAAGTTGGGGAAGTTGTTTTCAAAATCAAAATTCATCCAGGTTATCATCAACTCAGATTTTAGGAGTATGATATACCGAAGACATCCTTCAGGATTAGGTATGGCCATTTTGAATATATTGTGATGAAATTTGGTCCAAAAAATGTTCCTATAATTTTTATGGCTTCAATGAACAGATATTCCATCAATATCTTGAATCATTTTTGGTAGAGTTCAAGGATGATATTCTAGATTATTTAAAATATTAGAGTGGGCGTGAGAACCATCAGAGTTCAGTTAATGAAATTTTGGGAAGTCCCCATTTGTATGGAATGATTTTGAAATGTAGTTTTGGGATTCAAGAATTGAAGTCATTGGGGCACATAATTTATGATAATATATTATCAATTAATCCAAATAAGGTAAAGTATGTTTTTTCTGGGAAGGAACCACAAAATTTCCTTGAGATACAAAGTTTCCTTGGTCTTTCTGGATAGTACCAAAAGTTTTTCATGGAATTATCTAATATGGAATCACCTTTGACTGATATTACCATGAAAGAAGTGAAATTCACTTGGTATTCAATGTTTTAGACTACTTTCAATGAAATGAAAAGGCTTATGACATCAGCTCCTATTCTGATCATACTTAAGACCAGTAAGGGATACGTGGTGTTTTGCGATGCTTCGGGAGCTAGTTTGGGATGCATGCATATAAATGATTACCATGTGGTAGCTTATGGCCCTCTTTAACTTTTAACTCATGAGAATAATTACCCCACTCATGATTTAGAGCATTAACTTGCCATTCATGTGCTTTAGTGTTGGTGGTACTATATTTTTGGGGGGAGGTTCACGGTCTTCTCTGATCTTAAGTTTCTGAGTTATATATTTTCTTAGAAGGAGTTTAATCTCAGATAGAGAAAATGGGAATAATACCTTCAAAAGTATGAATTCTATATCACCTACACCCTAGTAAAGGTGAATTTTGTTATAGACACTATTTGAAGTTAAGTACTATCACAAGATATCTTGGAATCAAAGGAGGAGTGAAACCATATAGGTATTTTTACTCAGTTACACCTAGATTCTTAAGAGGATGTTTTATGAATGGGTCTATCCAGTTTTCAGTCATCAAAATCTCCCATGAAGTCTATCTTGAATAGTTATAATGTTGTACCCCTGAATCTGGGTATATAACTCCTTTCCTCACGTTTTTTAATTTGGGGTGTATTAAAATAGAGAGTTTCCATAAAATAGAGTGTTTCCAAAAAAATAGAGATTTTCCATAATATATAGTGTTTCCATTAATTTGGACGTTTCCATAATGTTGGTTGTTTCCATAAATTTGGATATTTTCATAATGTTGGTTGTTTCCATAAATTGGGGTTTTCCATAAAGTGTGATGTTTCCATAAAAAAACGTGTTTCCATAAAAAGGGTAAAGGTGAAGGATGGGAATGTTTGGGGGTTTTATAAGGAGTTTTGGGACAATAATTATGTTCACACGATCCATACACGGTTGGCACAAACCGTGTGGTCAAATCTTGCGCAGAGGTCAAATCAAGATCCTATTTTCTAGGAGCTTGCTCATTTTTGCTCTATTTATTTCGTTTTGGCTTTAAAACGACCCTAATTCAATATTACTCTCCCTAGAAAACTTTAGAACCCTTCCCACACAAGATGAATCCATTCTGAATCCTTACCTTGGTGATTTAGAGTTTGATTCTTGAGGTATGTCACCATTCTTTACGGATTTGACATGATTTCTTAGATCTTCTTCGATCTACTTCTTCGATATCCATTCATTATCAGATATGAACATATAGTGGGTATATCTACGTTTTTTGATTCCAAATATTTCAATTTTGAGTCGTGATCTTGCTAGGATAAGAGATCTAAGGCCGCTCTTGGAGAATCGGCCCGCTTTCTTGTGCGTTCTTCGTCTCTTGTTAAAGTTTCATCAAGAACTTCAAGGTAGGAGGCTTCTCTCTCAACTCCTCTTGATAGAATTGATTGGATTAGATTAAAATTGGTTTATTTATTGTTAAATTCATTGATAAATATTCATTTGTGATGATTTATTTTTTTTGTGAAATTGCATGATCTTGGTGAATTGTTGTGAAAAAGGGGGTTTAATTTAAAAGATGATTTTAAATTATGGATTTTTGGGAATTTCTAAATGGTTGATGAAAAAGTGGTTTTCAATTGAAATGGTTTTCAATAAAAATGGAGTTTTATTGAAATTGTTTGGAGTTTAAATGGTTTGGAATTGAAATGGTTTTGAAGGAAATAATTTTCAATAAAAAGGTGATTTTATTGAAAGGTTTATTTTGGATTGATCGTTGGGCATATGTGTTGTGTGTTCATATTGCATATACGGGGCTTGGTTGAAATATGACATTGTTCTCAGTGCCAAAGGTTTAATGGTACATGGGAATTACATATACGTGGCTTGGTTGAAATATGACCTGGTGCTCGGTGCTAAAGGATTGATGGCACATGGGAAACAATTACCTTGTGACGACTTGGTAGATCGACAAGAAACCGCTCATGAGTGTGGAACTGTCATAAGATAGCATGCATGGTTGGTTACATGGGTTTGAGAAATGGTTGGGTATGCTGATATAGGGATATTGGGAAATGGTTGTAAAGACTGTTTGGTTATTTTTTTTGGAAAAATATCTTGCTGGAAAATTGGTTTCCATTGCACTTGTTTAGTTTTGGTATTGAACGGTTTTGGAAACTTGTTTATATTTATTTATAAACATATTTTGATATATTTTATTATATATGTTGTGTTATATAATTGTTGATAACTCTTCTATCCTAGTGGCGTGAGTATGGAAGTCATTGGGGAAAACCTACTGAGTTTTATACTCACCCCTACTTTGGAACTTTGGTGCTTTTGCAGATGTCGTATTCCGAGACATAGGTAAAGGTAAGGCATCTCATTACTGGTGGTTCATGGTGATGCTTGGGTGATGTGGTGGTGCATGGAGCATGGAGCTTGGTGTGGATCCATGGAAGGTGTCTTGGTGTCTTTTGAGAGTCTTGAGTTGTTTATCCGCTGTTGGGTACATTGATGTGTTTGACTTAAATGAAGTTTCTTAGCTATCTTTCAATTGTTCATGCATCATATAGTAAATGTTTGGTTATGGTTGGTTGGTTCATTGGGTTATTCCTTAAAGGGTAAATCATTCCCCACATGTATTTGAAACCCTTAGGCATTTATTTCTATCCTTTTTCATATTGAGGATGTCGCTTAAGGCCTAGTAATGACTCGTTGTGCTCTCAAGCCAATGAGAATTGGTAGGTCATTATAAATGGTATCAGCTTGTTCAGTTCTTGCCTAACAAGTAGTCATAAATGTTCCTAGTTTTGGAGATGAAATCTTTTCTTGTATATTCCTTGGGTGGGAATCTTAGAAAGGAGTGGGATTGTCAGAACTTGAAATGTATAACATAAAAGGACACAGCTAACCATTTTATACTGAAATTCAAGTTACTAGGGATTTGGGTAAATAAGTGTTTTGAGACACTTCTAGGATTTTGAAATCTCATTGTCATGGGTTTAGCTAAGGAGATGAGCATGACAAGCATTATAGGGGAATGAATTCCCACTAGGAGTGCATAAATCATTTCAAGAAATGATCATTTTTGAACAGTATGTAATTGGTTTTCAAATGAAATATTTTGAAAAAGAGAATGATTATCGCTTTTTGAAAATGGTTTAATTTTCAAAAGCATGTGAAGTGGTTTCAAAAATAGTTGAACATGGGAAAAAGGATGTTTTGGAAAAAAATGTTGTGATAGTTAATGTGATAGAATTTGAAATGCCAAGCCAACAGTTTCTAGAGAGTGATACTAACAGAGTTTGTTGTTAGTTTAGAAAATGGCACCTGGTAGGCATCGTCGAAACCAACCCGGAGAAGCTGTGGAGAATGTGGTTTCATGTGAACCACGTGTGAACCAAGAGTTGGTATAGAGTATTCTCCAAGATTTTCAACTGTGGACACAGGGAAACGGAAGAATGAGCCACGACATGTGGATCATACTATCCAATTCAAGAAGCAGAATACACCTAATTTCCAGGGTGATTCCGAACCTAAGAAGGCGACGGTGTGGCTCTGTAGGATGAATCGTATCTTCGACTTCATCGACACACCAGTAGAGATAAAGGTCAAACTAGAGATGTATTTGCTTGAGGATATTTCACGTCAGTGGTGGGATTTAGTGGTGCATGCTAAATTGGATGAAGGACTTACATGGGAGGATTTTGAGGAATTGTTCAACAAAAAATTATATCCTCAAACATTGAAGATCCAGAAAATGATAGACTTCTTCAGCCTGAAACAAGAGAGTCTCTATGTCATAGATTATGCAGCTAAGTTCATGAACCTATTACTCTTTTCACTAGAAGTTTCAGAAAGTGCCTCTTTGAAGGCATGCATCTTCGAATCAGGTCTACGACATGAGATTAGATCAAAGATTGCAGTGCTTTGTATTACAGACTATACAGAGATAGTGAACAGAGTGACTATGGATGAACGTGATATCTCAGGATCTATGGGAGGAGGCATGATACTACCTACAGGAAATGGTGGGAACTCAACCGCTGAGAACAAGAGGAAAAGGCACACCTATTTCCATGGTGCAAGTGGAAATCATAACCTGATAGCTGGATCAGTAAACCTTCCTCCATGACCCTAGAGAAAATTAGGTTGTTTTCAATGTGGTTCAATTGACCACATAAAGAGATATTGTATGGAACAACCTAGATCTTTTCATAATTGTAACAATATGGGACATCTTCAGTGCTATTACCGCAGTGTTCTAAGATCAGGTGCTCGAGACACTTCTCAGTTATCTCAATCATTGTATGATTTGACTGGACAAGGACAACTGAATCAGTCTCGTCAGTAGAGAAGAGCTAGCCATGATGATTCTAGAAACACCATGAATCATTAACCAGAGCAACCTCAACAAGGAAATAAGGAGAACAATATAGTGAAGAAGCAAATGTATGGAGCATATCAGATGATTGTCGATGATCAGGATGGACCATCTATAGTGAGAGGTACGATTATTTTGAATTATACCTTTGTTCAAGTGTTTTTGGATACTGATGCATCACATTCCTTCGTTGCTTCTGGTGCTATTGAATTCCTATGTTTAAAACTGAAAATGATGCCTTCTATTTTGAAACTGCAAACTCCTCTTGGCGAAAGAGAATGTTAAGCCTTTGTGTGTAGAGCATGTGCTATAAATGTTGTTGGAGCTGAGTTAAAATGAGACTTCTTGATGTTGGATATGGATTTCTATGATGGAATCCTGGGTATGGATATGCTGACAACGTTCAAGGCTCAAATCAACTGTTATAGGAGAACAGTTAGTTTCATGACTGAGGACGGTATCGAGCATCTCTTTAGAGGAGAGGGGATTGTAAAGAAAGGTGAAAAGAGCGTGTTGGCACCAATTGTGGGAAAGATATATTACCAATTGGTAGTGTTTACTTTTGAATCAATGGATGATATCGAGGAAAATAATTTTCCAGCTGTTGTGGATCGATTTCCAGATGTCTTTCCTAAGAACTTCTCAGGGCTACCATCTCTAAGGGAAGTGGAGTTTATGATCGATCTCCTTTCGGGGACCAGTCCTATTTCCCTTCCATATTATAGGATGGAACCAAAAGAGTTACTGGAATTGAAAGTGTAGTTAGAGGAGGTAGAAATCAAGGGTTTCATTCGACCAAGTACGTCTCCATGGGTAGCACCGATTTTGTTCGTAAAGAAGGCAGATGGAACTCTTCGGCTGTGTGTTGATTATCATAATCTTAATCAAGTTACAATAAATAATAGATATCCACATCCATGCATTGATGATCTATTTGATCAATTAAGGGGAACTTAGTGGTTCTCCACGATTTACTTGCGATCAGGATATCACCAATTGAGAGTTCAGAAAGAGGATATTCCAAAGATAGCTTTTAAAAGTAGATGTGGCCACTATGAATATATAGTCATGCCTTTCGGTTTAACGAATTCACCAGTAGTATTCATTGCATTGATGAATCAGATATTTCAACAATATCTGTATTCTTTTTTTGTGGTGTTTTTGGATGAAATTTTGGTCTATTCAAAGATAGGGGATGATCATGAGGTGCACCTGGAGACAATGTTACAAATCATGAGAGATCATCGTGTGAATGCCAAAATATAAAAGTGTGAATTTTGGATACAGGAAGTACATTTCCATGGCCATGTCATTTTTGAGAAAGGAATTTCTGTTGATCATAAAAAGATAGAAGCCATAATCTCTTGGAAACCACCAAAGAATGTGTTCGAGATACAAAGTTTTCTTGGTCTAGCTGGTTACTACCGATGCTTTGTGCGTGATTTATCATGACTAGCTTCACCAATGACATCGCTGAGAAAGAATAATGCTCCATTCCAATGGATGAAGGAATGTCATAAGTCTTTCTAGGAACTAAATGTTCGGATTACATAGGCACCTATCTTGATCTTACCAGAATCAGGACATGGGTATGAGGTGTGTTGTGATGCTTCAGGATCAGGGTTGGGTTGTGTTCTCATGAAAAGAGATCACGTGGTTTCTTATAATGGAACGAGGTGCCATATTGTATTTTGGAGGTGGAATATAAGGGTTCACCTGGGTAGAATCTTGTCAGGGTATTCCTTGGGATTATCCCATGGATCCTCATCACTGCAGTTATATATATATACCAAAGTTTTTGTTTGTTATATATACAATGTGGGGAACATGTCCAGACATTACCAGTGATGGCCGAAGTAGGTGATTGCTTTGTTTTGGCTGCTGAGAACTAGTTAAGTGGGTTATTTTTATGATGTACATGTTATATTTTATTTCCTTTTAGAAAAAATTTCTTTACCATAGATATTAGATAGGCACACATTAGTGGTGGCCTATTGAAATTTATTCTCTCACCCTATAGAGGACCTTTGTGATGCATGTAGATTTTATGTATTTGTGATCTAATAAGGGACCGAGCATAGGAGATGTAACCTAATGACTGTGTGGTATCTTTTTCATGGGAAGTACGGAAAGGGACCTTGGAGGTTATTTCATTATCTAGAGTTTATTATTGAGTTTTCTTTTTATTCAATCATTCTTATATATATATACTAATGGTTGACCATGAAAACCATTCTAATCATCATTTTTTCATGGCATTACATGTCTTGTTGTATGCATATGAAAATGGCATGCCTTTTTTATTTTTTACTACTACTGCTGTCCATTTATGCTTCAACTATTTCTTGTTATTTATTTTTCTATGTTATGGTCTTTCCTCTGCTATTTTATATATTTATTACA
Source organism: Viscum album (assembly GCA_963277665.1). NCBI lineage: Eukaryota > Viridiplantae > Streptophyta > Magnoliopsida > Santalales > Viscaceae > Viscum > Viscum album. The sequence goes on from OY728121.1 coordinate 205,357,208, forward strand.
TTATTATTATCACCATATAAGGGTATAGTCTCCCCACTATCACCCATTTATACCCTCACTTATAGCATGAAGCCTTTGGAATATAGTGAGGCACTCCTTAGGCCTTGTGGAACTCCTATATGAAAAATGGGTTTTATATGGCTCCTAGTTTGGTGTGATACAAATAGTATTCGAGGAGTTTTCTTATCTGGGATTTGGTTGTTGAATTCAGTTAGATACTAATGGAATCAAATGATTTATTTTCTTTATTGGGTATTATAATTTTTTTTATAGTAGACCAAAGACTAGGATATAGTTGAGACTGGGTTTATAGATCATGTTTGGATGTCTGTAGCCCCATACATGGGCGACATATCAGGTTGTCAAGGGTGGGAAATTACTATTCTTACTTTCTCATTTGATATTTGATTCGATTTCCACCCCAAGTGGTGCACTTGGGTGTGATGTCTATCTTTTATTTGTTTTTGAACCTAACTTGGTATGGAAAGTGATGTTTGATTATTATTTATGGTAAGGACATTTGGTTTTTTGATATATGAATATGCCTGGAAATGTTATCATTAGGATCCTTGATTGTAGTAAGAGGGGATCAGTTGTTTAAAGTATCAATAAAGGAATCTAAATAGTGTTTTCCTTCTTAGGATCTCTTTGATGGAATTATACTCATACATCCCATACATATGATTCTAATGAAATATATTTGAGATTCTATGTGATGTGAAATGTAGGTGATATATAGTTTTGACCATTATATGAATATGTAGGGATGATGATAGGGGTTAATTATTTAGAGTGTCAACAAATAATCTAAACAATATTTTTATGTATATACTCTTTGGTGGCATTCTAGTTAGCTACCTCAGATTGTATGTGACATCTAACCATGTTACATGAAAGAATGGTTCCATGAGGTTAGACTATGTATGATGCCCGACTCTGGTGTGGGTAGGTAGGGGGCCATGATTCTAGGATATATATGATACTTAACCCTGATATGGGTAGGTAAGGGGAATTGTGGTAAGATATTGTGGGATAGTGTGTAGTAGGGGAGTGTAAGGGTAGTGTTATTTCTGCTCCTGTTAGAGCTTTCTCTATCTATGATATATATACAATGATGGATGTCCAACCATTGTATTAGTATTAAGCGGGATTCTGCCTAAAAGGGCTCCGGTGGATCATTTGGAGTGATGTGATTTGGTACCACATGATCATGCACAAGATGATACCTCTAATGGTTGGGATGTGGCCTCAAAGGGTGGGGATGATCATTAGATGTAGGTACATGCACATGTATAGGCTTAGTTATAGGTAGGACATCTGCATGATATGGAATTTTTTGGGCTATGTATGGAAGAGAAATTCAGGGTGAGGTTGATATGAGTTTTACAAGGTATTTATTTGGGATCTCTTGGAGTTGATACATCTATGAAAAACCTGACTTGGGAGTTTTAGTCACAACACCCACTACTATTTCAGTGTGAGGGTGGACCAAAAGTGGCAGAGAAATAGATTGATTCAGTCTAGACCATCTTTGACAAGCTCTATGCACCCCCATGTAAGAGGGTGAAGCTGGTGACATACATGCTTAGGGGACCACAAAAGAATAGGTGAGACGTATAGGTACATGTGGGTATACATGAGGGACTATCATGTAAGGACTTCGAGGCTAGATTATTTGATAATTATTTTTTAGAGAAGCTGAGGTAAGGTAGATCTCAGAAGGTCATGAATCTCTAGCAGGGGGATAATTCTTTCCGGGGCTACACTGCTACCTTCAAATATTTGTTTCATTTTATACCTTCTGTGGTGTGTAGAGACATCTCTAGGGTGTGTCACTTTGAGGATGGATTAAGGAATGACATCATGGTGTAGGTGGATATCTTTATGCTAGCTTCCTTTTCAGAGGTATCCAACCAGGTACTGATATCATAGGGAAATATGACAGATCAGTCCTATTCAATTTGGGTGACTATGCTAGATGATTTTAGTGGTGATGATTCAGGTAGAAAGAAGCATGATCGAGAGGAATCCTAGTAGGCTATTCAGTCCATAGATGTAGGAAAAACACTAATGATCTGGTCTTCAGTATTGTGCTTCCAGCGTTGGTAGCCAGGGCATGTCTGGACTCAGTGCATGTGGTCTCCGAAGGAGTGTCAAACATGTGGCTAGATGAGGCATCTAAAGAGGTTCTATAGGAATCCTTCTTAGAGATTCATGATCTAGGGACTGTGGAAGACATAGGATTATGAGTTCATACTGATATCGGTACCATGAGCTGGTATTTGGGATTTAGTTTCATGCCGAGTTCATTATAGAGATAATGAGGCCCATTAGTGGTGTCAATGGCCAGTAGCTGGTGTAGATCTAAAGGGAGGTGAGGCCTCAGGTAGTTAGGCTTCAGAGAGGGATCACCTAGTGGAGATTCTAGGTGCATAGATGGATAGGGATATGACTATAGTTAGAGGTACTCTATGGGTGTGACCCAATTACTTTTGTTTTTGATTTGGCATGTTTTGGTGCACGAGGTGAATGTATATTGATTTTGTACTAACCGAGTGCTAGTTAGTAGGTTGAAATTGGTTACGATTCATTATATATATATATAAATATATGAGGTGTATGGAACCAAGGTTTTTTATGTGAATTGATGTGGTTCAAGTTTTATTTTAAGTTCATAGGCATCTGTGTGTCAATGCGATGAAGGTTATTTATGAGGAGCATGGAACAAATAATTATTATGAGAACCTTTTGAGGTGCGGGTAATTTATAGAATCTAATGAGTTATGGGACCTCATGGGTGTCATGTTTATCTTTCAAATGCGGTGGGAATATAGTGAGATGAAGGACTTGATGGGTGTCAGATATGACACATGAATGAATTGAGAACCTTATGGGGTCAAGGAGTGATGATGCATCACTAGAGGACTTATGAGTTTAGTAATGTTCAATGGACCTTTAGAATATTTTGGTTTTTGGTCAATATTTGAATGTTAGTTAATTCATAAGGCTAGGAGTGCCTTGAGGGATTTGACTTCTGACTGACTGGGGGAGACCTGAATGATTTTGATGAGATGGGTATGTTTGGTAACATCTTCGGGTAAGGCATTATAAATTAAGGATAAGATATGTTAAGGTGGGGAAATTGTATTTTATTGGGCTTCTGAGTGGGTCATTTTATAGGTAATTTACAACATTTGAGTTTGGAGACCAGAATGATTTTTCTCCTAGGATTCGAAAACTAATTCTAAAGGTTTTATAGATATGAGACATTGTTTTAAGGTGGGGTTTATGTTTTTATGGGAGTCCTAGGGTTTTGGGAGAACATTAGAGGAAGATCGGATGACCTAGTCTATTGAAAATAGCTCCATCTAGAAATACACATAGTGTATGTTTTTTACATGACGTTCAACAAGACATGAAACCTTAGAGGGTCTACCTGGGGAATAAATGACCTGTAACTAGATTACACATCATGAAACCAATACACAATGTGTAAAAATTTACATGTCGTGTATGTTTCCAAATGAGTTTTTTAAAATATATAGGGGGATAATCCCCATCATTTTGTTTCTATCCCAGATATATAAGAGGACAACACTGAGGAACTCTCACACCTCTCCTTCCACTATTGTTGGGTTCTTGATATATCTTCCTTCTGAGCTCTGTTCTTTGATCGGTTGGTTTAGAAAGTTTTGTATCACAAATTCCTTCATTCCACTAGTCTATTTTCTTATTTTCTCTCACCATATGGTTCTCTAAATACATGCAAACCATTTTACACTATTTTTAGGGAGTTTATCTAAAACACCATTTCATTACGATTTGGCCAATGTTAGAGGCCGATATCAGACATACGGGTGCCTATTGACCCATGGTAGGCAGTTCCTAGCTTTCACCATGTTTTTTCATTGTTTTTGTGGTTCTATATACATGTTCTATTTGTTTGTTTGATAGAGATATTAAATAAATTGATTCCTATGTTTAATTTTTTAAATGATTCCATGGGATTCCATTGGGAATGCCCTAGTCCAACTATAAATGGTTTATTTAGGTGAGGGTCTTAGACTAGACTAGGCAGTTTAGAATGGGCATATATTTTAATTAAATTAATTTGTTATATTTAATTTCTTAGTTCCATGGGAACGTGATAGGCTTAGACTGAGGATTGAGGTGATACTGATATCCTGTACTAAGGTGATGTAATTCCTTAGGTTGGGTGAGGCCCATAATATATACATATAGGTGATGTTGATAAAAGGTTGTGGTGACATGGTCCTCTGATTAAGGAAACAAGGTAATCAGGTTGAGTGCATGAACTGTGTAACTTGATATGGTTTTGAACATCATGATTTAGCGAATGGTCACAGGGGAACGAGGGGATGAATGATGTAGCATAGGATTTTTGGGTAAATTTTGGTCATTATTTGTTGGATGAAATTCCATTGGAGTAATGTGAACACATATAGGATTCAGATTGAGGTGGTGTTAACCATTCTTGTGGGTGGAGGCCCCCATAGACTATGCAGCTTTGGTTATGGTGTTGATCATCAGTTATGTTTGGTGGTGCTCACTGTCAAAATCCATGTGAATGATGATGGACCATTGGTTGAGGGTGATGAGACCTTCAATTGGGGCCTGAGGTTCACCTAATTTCTTAAAGTTGTGGGTCATGAATTGGGAGGATGGGTATCATCATGCCTCAGGACATTAGATTTTGAGCTGACACTGGCTATTATTTGGAAGAAATATATCACTGTGACTCAAGATGTTTGGATTTGAGATAATTAGGACTTTTGATATGGGGGCCCAACAAACTAGGTACTAATTGATAGGGAATTCGGTATGGATACTAGTTTTAAAGACTTATGGAATGAGGTTCCAGGTGGTATTTTGGAGGTGGAACCTGGGGGTTCGCCTGGGATTATTTTTCTTAAGGTATTCCTTTGGATTATTCCATGGATACTCACCACTTCAGTTATATATTTAGATACATATTTTGGATTATATATATATATCTTGGGGAACATATTTATACATTAATAATGACAGACAAAGTAGGTGATTGCTTCCTTGTTGCTAAAGATCTCAAGGGAAGCGGGTTATTCATATTATGTGCATGTGTTGTTTTATTTATTTTTTGAAAACCATCATTAACATGGATTCCAGATCGGAAAACATTAGTGGTGTCCTAATGAAATTTATTCTCACACCTTATATAGGGCCTTCGGGATGCATGTATTCTTTATGTCTCTATGATTTGGTAAGGGACTAAGCTCAGGAGCTATACTCTAGTGATAGAGTGGTACCTTTTGAATGGGATGAATGGAAAGGGGCCTTATTAGTTCTTGTATCATTTGAAGTTTCTTTGAGTTTCCTATTTATTCCATCATGTTTATATATGCGTGTGCCGATGGTTGGACACATCAACCCTTCTGATTATCATTTTGTATGATCGACTATGTATTATTTTACACATTTCAAATGGCATGACTTTAGGATTATTTATTACTACAATTGTTTGTTTATTCTTATTCCATTGAATATTATTTATTCCGCTATGTTACAACACCAATTATGCTATTTTATATAGATATACCATTATTATTATCACCATATGAGGGTATAGTCTCCGCATTATCACACCATTACACCCTCACTACTAGTTAGAAACCTTTGGTATATGGGGAGGTGATCCTAATGTTAGGCCCAAGTTGTGGTTTGGTTGTATTTATTGTCAATTGATAAGTATGATGATAAATAATCTATCAATATACTGATGAAAGAAAATATGTTGAGAAAGATGATGAATGGAAATTCATATTAAAAGCGATTGAAAGAAATAAGTTCTATGGGTGATCTATTTTTTCAATTAGGTTGTGTTTTGAAGACAACCGGACCCATGTATTCAAAAAACCAGACTCATGTATTCGGAAAGTTTTTTCTTTGGATGAAAAGGAAATAAATTATCTTGAATGAATGGAAATTTATGATACTTTTCAATGTAAATGTGACGATTCTTTTATGTTTTGGAATTCTCATAAATCATAAGTAAAGTTGTAGAAATTAAGATGCAAGATTGATGGAAGAAAGGGGTAAGTAAAAGATATGAATGGTAGTGACTATTGAAATGCTACGAATGGTGGTGAATATTGAAAAGCTGTGAATGGTGGGGACTATTAAAAAGCTGTTAATGGTGGTGACTATTGAAAAGTTGTGAATGGTGGTGACTATTGAAAAACTGTGAATGGTGGTGACTATTTCAAAGTTGTTAATGGTGGTGATAATTGAAAATCTGTTAATTGTGGTGAATATTGAAAATATTGGAATGGTGGTGACCATTAAAAGGATGTTAAAGGTTGTGACTATTGAAAATCTGTGAATGGTGGTGACTAGTGAAATGCTGTGAATGGTGGTGACTACTGAAAAGATGTGAATAGTGGTGACTACAACAAATATATGAATTGTGGTGACTATGGAAAATCTGTAAATAGTGGTGACTATTTAAAATCTATGAATTGTGGTGAATATTGAAAATCTATGAATGGTTGTGACTATTGAAAAATTTTGAATAGTCGTGCTGATAGAATAGTCATGCCGATGGAATAGTCATTCCGATGGAATAGTCTTGCCAATGATAGAAGAGATGATGCATGTCATGAAAACTTGGCAATGACTTTGTTTTGTATCGAACTTAGAGTTGTGCCGATGGAAAATTAATGCCAATGGAATATTCATATTGATGAAAGAAGAGATAATGCATGTAATTACTACATGGTATTCACTTTGTTTTGCAATGGACTCAGAGTCTTGCTAATGAAATTTCATGCCGATGAAAATGTCCAACATGTCATGCTGACATAGTATTCACTTTTTTTTTGCAATGGACTCAGAATCATGCTGATGAAAATTCATGCCAATGAAAATGTCATGCATGTCATGCTGATATATTATTCACTATGTTTTTCATCGGACTCAGAGTTGTGCTAATGGAATAGTCATGCTGATGGAATAGTCATGCCGACAGAAAAGAGGAAAGAGTTGTGCTGATAAAACAGAGGAAAGAGTCGTGTTAATGGAATAGTCATGCTGGAGGGAATAGTCATGTTGATGGGAATATTCATGACGATGGAAATAGTCATGCTAATGGAAATAGTCCTGCTAATGGAAAAGAGGGAAGATTCGTGCATATGGAAAGATAAAGTAAAGAGATGATGCATGTCATGAATACATGGTAATGACTTTGTTTTACATCAGACTCACAAGTGTAAATGAAAGAAAAGAGATGGTGCTGATTAATGAAAATCATACCCAGAAGCAATCATACTCAACAATAGTACCCACATTTCTGGTTTTCTAAAAGAAATGTTGTTTTGGTTTTTTGGAATATGAAGTGGACATGGCGATACAAATGAAAGAGCCAAATATTGAGATGATATTTTGAGAAAATTCAAGAAGCTTTGAGAAATTTTGACGAAGTCAAAATGTATCCCATAATTTCAAGGGGAACTTCAAATTTGGAAAAATTTGAGTGAGCAGGAATTTTTTTTTGATTCCTACCAATTTTCACCTATAAAAGGAGGGGGTACTTTATACTTTCTGACAATGAGCACTATTCACTACAGAGGAGAGAGAATCTCCAAGTTTTAGAGAGAGATGAAGAGGTGAAGAGTATTCAACTTGACTTTTTTTAAAGTATATTAGGTTGAATTAATTAGTTTTGAGTTTTCCATACTGGGTGTTTTTGTATTGGACTTCTCGGGTCGAAGAAAGATCTTACTGAGTCTCTTTATCGGTCTCAAGTTTTGAAGTGGTGCTGATTGTATTTGTCTTGAAAATTACATTCATGTTTTAAAGTGGTGCTAATTATATTTTTCTTTACTATTACATACATTCTTTGAAGTGGTGCTGATTCTATTAGTCTTGACTATTACATACATGTTTTGAAGTGGCGTCGATTCTATTTGCCTTGACTATTACATACATGTTTTTAAGTGGTTCCGAATATATTTGTCTTGACTATTTTATGAATGTATTATATTGGTGATGATTCTATTGTATTGTATTCAATTGAAAGAAAATAAAACCGAGAAGAATAAAACTGGGATCATCGTACTCAAGGTAATCTGATAAATTCTTTTATATAGTCCAAGAGTTTCTTACCTTTCTTCTATGTAAGGAAAAGAAGAGTTGTAGAATACATTTGTTGAATTGAAAAGAAGTGCCAGTAACATGAGTTGTTACAAAATAAATTTTATTTCCCTATTGTGCTAGGAGGGTGCACACGCACTAGAGGGATTGTTTCACAGTGATACATGAGTGTAAGGTTATATCCAACTCATTTAAATCCAAGGATTGTTTTCTTAATGGATTTTATGGTATTGGATCATTTCTAAACCATACTGAGGACTTACCTAGTCTTTTTGAATAGTGAACCTCGTAAATCTTTGTGTTCCTGTGGATGTGTGTTGAATTTGTTTTTAGGGAGGAATTGAAATCTCTAGTAGGAGGTTAATGTTGTTTCAATTGAAATGAAACATAGAAAGAGTATCACCGATTCACCCCATCCACCCTATCAGTGATACAACACATTGACTAGGCATGTTCAAGTGGTATCAGATCCAGGTTCCCTTCACTATTTCTTGATGATGTAGAATTTGAACTATGTTAATAGTAAATGTATTATAGTCATTGATGGAAATCATTATCATATTTTGAAAGATAGAATGCTTCAATATCTCAGGTCTATAAATTATGATGTTCTTGAAACAGTAATAGTAGGGTTTCCTCACATTGATGATAAAAATCCACTTACACCTGTTGATAAGAGACATCTTGAGAATGATGGAAGGGATAATAATGCTATATTTTCATAACTCTCTGATAGTGAATTCTTTAATTTAAAAGGTTTTCCCACATCCAAAGATATATGGGATAGATTAAAAAACATATATGAAGGAAATACAAAAGTGAAGAAGGAAAATTTAAAAATATGGAGATTGAAGTATGAATATTTCAAGATAGATGATAAAGAATATATTAGCGACTTATTTACTAGGTTAAATTATATATTAAGTACTATTAGATGTTTTGGTTAAATGTTGGATGATTCTACTGTGGTTGAAATGATCTTGAGAATTCTACATTGCAAATTCGATGAAAAAGTTTCTTCATTGGAAGACATAGATCCTGAAACATTATATCCTGATAATTTTCATAGTACTATTATTAAATAAGAAATGATAAGGGAGAATGATATGAATGGAAAACCAAAATATGATAGAGAAATATTTTTTAAGGCTTCCAAGAAAGAAAAGAAGATTCTGAAAGAAGATGAATTTGGAGATTCTGACTCATAAAATTTGGTATGTAAAAATCTTAACTCAATTTTACCCTTATTTTCTAGGAATGTAAAAAGAGGTACATGAAGTTATAAATGGAAACTTATCTTAAAGGGTTTCAGATGTGGGGCCATTGGCCATTGTTTTTTCAATTTTCCTCAAAGAGGAAATGAAGAGGAAAGAAAATAAGAAGAAAGTGAAGACGAAGAAAGAAGGTGAAGAAGATCATGGAAGAAAAAGGGTGAAAAAGAAATATTATATTACAAGGGGGAAGATAATAGGTGCTCCAAATCCAAAAGGATAATATTTTTTTTCTAAGGAAGATGATAGAGTGGATGTTGTAAATGTTGGTGGAGACAATACATTCATTGCAATAGTTAATGAAGAAAGTTCTACCAGTAATGAAAGTAGTGGTGCTGAAGAAGAAGAAATTGAATATGAATTCTAAAATTCAATTAATTATGATAAGGAAAATAATTTTATTACAATAATGAATTATGATGAAATCAAAATAAACAGATCTGATGAATAAGATAATCTACTTGAGATGAATTTGAAAGAATAATTGAAATAATGCTGGAGAAAGTTTAGAAGGATTGAAAAGAAAAAAAAAAGTTGGAAGATGAATCTTCCTCAAAAAGTAATCAATGATTATTTTTTGAAGAGAAATAGAATATAGAGAAAGATATTGATGATTTTAAGAAATATCTTAAAGAAGAAAAGAATCGTAATGAGTATCCAGAGGAGAAGCTGAAGGAAAAGGAAGAAGAGTTTGGACTTGTCCAAAAAAATTATATAAAGCTGAATTGGGAAGTACAAGTTTACAAAACTCTATCACTAAAATTGGTGGAAATTCTCAGAATGAGAAACCTGATAAGGCTAAAAAAATTTACCTTCAAAGGGTGAGAATAAGTGTTGACATTAGTGATAACTCAAATAGTAGAAGGAACACCGAGGATTATATAGATTTGATCAACTAAGAATATTTTTGAAGTAGGAAAATGGGACATGTGCACACTATTCATATATTAAAAAAGTTGTCAAAAAATATTATCCATCAGATATCTCTCATCTAAGATGTCTAATCGAGGATGATATCATATTCTACCTCTTGCCTCTTTAAAGGTCTTCTTTACACCAATATTTTTGATGACCATGCCCACCTGATAAAACCGAATCCTATTCCACAATAAATAATACCACATTAATATCTTGAGATCCAGGAGAGCCTGAACTTCTCTTTACGCATGATATTTATTCATCTACCATGCTTGAATAGAAATAACCTACTTAGAATGTTTATCAGAATAAATCAGACTATTTGAATAAAATATAAGCTAATAAATGAATGAATAAACTTGGAGATAAATCTACATGCATCCAATTACAATTTTCATGGATTTAAGATGAAATAAATAATAAAATTCAATGAGGATAAAATCAACAGAAAGAATAAAGTGATCCCTATACTTTAGGTATATTCAGCTGTAGTATGAATGGGAAGTTATGTTCTAGTCAATCAATCATTATGATAATTATGTAAACTACATTATATTTTTGGTATTAATGTATGAGTTTTGGTGATTATGAGACCATATGATTTTCTATTATATGAGAAAATGAAGAAACAAGTTGGACCCAAATTTTAGTTATTAATGATTGAGACATGAATATTTATTTTTTAAGAGAATTAATACCTAGATCCATTAGGTATTTAAAATTGTGATTCCACATATAATTTGAGATGGAATATTGTGATAATTACAAAACCCAAAAATTAGTCAATATTCATATTTTAAAAGGGGAAATATTACACCCAATAGCCAGTGATTATTCAAAATTTAATATGATGGAAATAAATGCATTATTTATAAACAAATTTAAATAGAGTATTTAAAATGAGAAAATAATGAGGGATTTTAAATTATCGAATTAATGATATATTTTCCCATTCATAATAATTTTGTTGTCATGAATAAATGTGTGCATTAAGGTGATGAATAATTTTGAAAAAAAGTTGTGGTATAATTTGATACAACATTGTATCAAGATTTGATGAGAGTTTCAAGTACGAAAACAATCTTTTGAATTTCTTGAAGAGGGTGTACATATGAAGACCTAATTATCCATCTATTTTTTCGAGAAGGATTATCATCATGAGGTTAAAAGATCAGTAAGAGATTAATTTATGTATTTCAATTTTGGATCTTCATTATTGATGTGTTTTAGTTACTTACAGTGGACTTTGGAAGTATAGAGGGAACATTGTATTATTTGTTGTCATAGATTAATTAGAGAGAGTGAATAATCCATGTTAGGTGGAATAACGAACCTAGAAAGGAGTATGTATTTTATACGAGCCATTTAAATACTACATACTTCTCTATTTATATTCTGCTACATATGAGGTGAGGATGTGAATAATATTTTACTGGGTCAATAAAATTAACAAAGTTCTGGAAGTTAAATTAAAGACAATTTTTAAAATGGGCTTACACTAATTCACCCACCTCTTAGTGGAACTTAACCTATCCCTGGTTTCTATAATTTTCATCAGAGTAGGTTCCCTATAATTATTAAAAAAACAAATTGAGAATAGATTATTTAAATTGTTTCCATAACTGAGGAGTTCCTATTTGTGATAGTAAAAATTACCACAAATGGAAGAGCATAATGTTACCTTACCTATTTTCACTTGGAATTTAAGTTATATATATTACTAGAGTGGATGTTTAACCCATTTTTGAGTATGATATTATGAATGATGGTGATAATAGGAATATATATATTTCAATTTAAATAAAAAAATGTTATTTTTATGACCTTATTATAAAATGTTATCACCAAATTTATGGGTCTTACAACTGCTAAATAAATCAAGTAGAAATTGAGAAGAAGCTATGGAGGAAACATAAATGTCATAGAATCCAAGATACAAGTATGGGGAAGCATATTTGAGGAAATAAAATTGGTTATTGATGAAAATTTTGGTGATTATTTCACAAGATTCAATGAGATTGTGAGAAAAATTATGGCGTTTTGTGAGATTATTATCAATTTCATTATTGTTAAAACACCATTAATGAATTTTCTATATTTGTTTGATACAAAAATAGTAGCCCTACAATATAGGAGATATTGTACTATTATTGAGCTATATAATATACTCAGTTAAATTAAAATGAGAAAGTCTCTTTCCTTCAAGAATAAATACAAAGATGAGATAGCCTTTGAATCATTGAGAATAGGAAAGTCTAAAAATTAGAAGAGGTTTCTAATTCAAATGAATTAGATAAAGATGAAGAGGACTTAAAAAAGATTTTATATCTTCTCTTAAAAAGATTTAAGATGGGAACATTTAAAGGTGAAGGTAATAAATTAATTATATTTTTTAAATTTTATAATATAGCTCATATTGAAAAATATTCTCAAAAGAACCTGGTCAAAGAATTTTACCTAAAGGAGAAGAAATCCCAAAGGAGGAAAGGGTATATGAAGAGAAATTTCACTAAAATGAGAAGTTTTATGAGAAGGGAAGAGAAAGATGAATCATCTACTAATTCAAATAATAAATTCACTATCTTTTATCATGTTTAGAAAGTATTTATTCAAAAATTAGTTATAATGAAAGATAATAATGTACAATGATTTAATGGGAAATTAAAGGTAATTTGTAATCTTTAATTGAATTTATTATATAATTAAAGAAATAAAAGCAAAACCTGTTCAAAGAAAACAATAAATTAACCACTGACAAGAACGAGAAGAAAATAGTTCATGTTGATGGAGAAAAGGAGGTGTTAATCAAGAATGAATTAGTTTATGTTAAAGAGATCAAGAATCACAAATTATATATTTCTGAAAAAATAAGATGATATATTATCTTGAGGAGAATTTTAAAGTTAGAGAATAATAATTTTTTGAGACACAATCCCTATATAGCATAGTTCATAATAAGTTAAATAATGTTAGAGAAAATTTTAATAAGTCTACTGAGATAATGTTTGAATCTTATCAAGTTGTAGAGAATAAAATGAAAAGTGTACCTAATAATTTTGATAATAGATCTATTATTTCTAATTTGGTAGGTAAACACAAGGAGGTTTAAATTAAGAATAAATATTTCACACTAATGGAAGAGTGGAATGTGCTAAGGAAACCATGTCCTCCTAAGTAAATGAAGGCTTATTCTGTTGAGGGAAAATAAAAATAAAATTTTGGGTAGATATGGAAAGAATATAGAAGATGAAAATTTGGAGTTTTTTTACTAGTGTTATGGAAGGTATAATAAAAAAATTTATTCTTATTTGTATATTATGATACTACCTGGAAAGAGGTAATATTCTAGAGGAAGATTTGATGATAAAATGATTCTAAAAAATAAAAAGAATCTATAAATATGTGTGAAAAATGGGTATTCTCAATTGACATGGTGTGGTTGGGCGGACCGATACCGGTCTATTGAACCTAGGTACACAACATGTATATTTGACTACATGCCATGTATTCCTGTGTCATACATAAAGAATTAGAGGATCCTCTGGATGAGTTCCTCATTTTTATTTTATTCAAAATTAAAATTAAAAGGTCATTTCTGTGATGTGAATTGATAAATGAAGGAGGAAGAACGGATCTCGTTTATTCAGTTTTATAAAATGATTTATCATGAATTGAATCAAATATAAATGTGTAAACTATCAACAAAAATTAAATAACTATAATCAATGTTGTGACCCCTCTGATACCACTTGATGGTTCTGAGAACAGCGGAAGCTCATGGGTGGATGTGCCCAGTTGAATTTTGTTCATTAGAAATGATCAATCTGGGATCAATACGATGATAAATTCTAGAATCCACAGATCAAATCACAGAAATTGAAAATGAATAACAATAGTCCTGGAACCACAAAGGGGGATCATAACAGGTTGATTATAATTAATTTAATTAATTGACAATTAGTACATATTATGGCGTTCTTTCTTCATTGATATTTCTGATCACGTTCTGATGTGATTCGTCATTGCGTCGCATAAGCCAAGTGTAGAATTCCTCTAGTGGTGATCCACATGTGCACCACGTATCTCTGGATGTCGCCAAAGGAATCTCCAGGTGCTAGTGTGGAGAAGCCTTTGCTTGTATTGTCCACCTTAGATCACCTTTATCCGATGGAGGAGGATCTCTCTCGGTCTTGAGAGCGTTCTTGGAGGAAGGGGTTCTTTCGGCCTTGAGAGAATTCTCTAGAATTGTTGTGCACAATGATTAGGGAGGAGTGTTGGGGTTGTGAGGATATTTATAATTGGGTTTGAGTTTATAGAGTTATGACAATAAATAAATGTGTTACACATTTTATTTATTTTACTAACTCTTATTGAAAACCCCCATGTCGAATAATTAATTTCTTGACATGTGCCCACGCTGATTATAATAAATATCATTTAATAAAATGATATTATTTCCTCAAAATCCTGACTGGAAAAACTACACAGCGTGTAATCATTAATACATGGCGTGCACTCGTTTTTCATTTCCTTTCCAAAATGAAAACTACATGGCATGTACATTCAATGTACACGACGTGTATTTCTTGTTTTCATTTTATTCTTCCTCCAAAATTAAAACAATTTAGGCTTCCTTGAATAATTATTAAACCACATACAAGAATAATCTTTATTCTACTTTAGATACTTGGATACACTTAGTGTGTGACCCTCTAGGCCTCTTTCTCGTTGGCATTAGGCGGGATTTCCTAAAGTCCAAGATTACTGTCTATCAATGGGTCAAGGCACCCAAGATAAAGAAGTTGATGTTGCATTGACATGTCACCTCATATGAATTCTTACTATGTAATTTAATCCCTTTGTCTCAATATCTCATCAAGAAGGTTTCATGGAAGTGTAATAAACCAATATGCTTGATCCGTCATTCTTTAACTTCCAGAAATAAACTTGTTGTTACAGTATGGCCATGGAATTTGGGCGATAGTTCTATTTCAATAAAAGGGTTCGAGATATATACATCCATAAATATGGGAGGTAAAAATCTTTCCTTGACTTATCCATTAACAACATGTCATTCGTGATGCACCCAATGTACCCTACTTCCCAGCAACTGTCTTCGTGACGATTTTCGTTTGAAAATCTTAGTGTGTGAGTCATGACATTAGTTAATGATAATATTCCAGTATAAGGACCATTACAAACGCTCGTAGATAGAAATGTATGATGACACCAAGACATGCAGAATTACTACTGGTGGTTCTGTTCTCATAATCTCCCATCTTGGAGATTACGAAGTGCGAACTCCATGGGAGAGAGTCTCGTCTTCTTACGAGTACTCACACATGACGGTCTGTACACTATGTGTCCTATCATAGTATGTTATCCAACCATAGAACTTTAATTAAGAATTTTGTTATAGCATTTCAAGGTTCTCATCATAGTGGGGATCTTCCATGACCTTATTAATGCAACAAATATTCTAGGACATTATTATATTATAGTCATGCAAAAAAATGAACAATATTTAATAAGTATAAATTCATGTAATCAAAGTATAAACAGTTTGTTTTCCGTACACCAACTCTAACAAAAATGAGTCTAAAAAATCCAAATAAACTATAAATGTGTGTGAAAAATAGGATTTACTCAAAAAATTAAATAACTATTCTACCATCATAAGAAAAATTTATTGGGAAGAAGAAGATAGCATCAAATGAAGAAACTATATTGGAATATAAGGAAAATAAATAAAGTATCACCCACGATGAGTCTAGAAATAAAAAGAAGGAAAGGTTGTGAATAAATTCTCAACCTAGTTGTGTTTTATAGAAGCACAATGAGCTTCCTCCTTATTCCCAATTATTTTATGTGTTTTAATAAAACATACTAGAGATTGATGGAGAAGGTTGAGGATTTAACTTACTAGCAATAATGAATATGAGTGAATACCTTGTTGGGGATCTTATATAAAAAATGAGGTATTCCAATCAAACATTCTACCGCTATTTAAATTCTATCATTAAGGGGAGGTTGTTTGTTAAAAATATGAGATAAAGGGGGATATATTATTTTCTTATGTTCTTAGAATTTTTGATGTGTTTGTTGAAGAGTGTGTGGGATCATGTATTTCTTGTCTTAATAGTCCCTATCTTGAGAATTGAAAATATCTTAGCCTAGTATCAAATGTTATTATTTTATGTAAAAATTAGACAAAATTGGTTATAGATATATTTTTTCTAGATATAGTTATCCCAAATAGACTTAAAGTTGATTAACTAAGGGATATTTACAGAGATAGTAATGTGATATCATTTATTATTTAAAAAAGTAAGAGAATTTTTTTTCAGAATAAGGATGAAATGTGAAGTCCCCATCAATCCTTTTCATTTTAATTTCATCATGGTAGAGAGAGAATAAGAACCACATATTTATTTAATAATTTTAAGGTATATTGAAGAAAAATAAAAATGTTGAAATTACTATTCCAAACTGTTGATTTTTTTAAACGGATCAATATGAGAAGTGATGTAACTTGGATAATTGTTATGGATTCATTTAATGAAATTGGATGTCAATATTGAACAATTATCAATGTGATCGTTATGATTGTTGATCTAATTTTGAATTTTATATCCATTTTCACAGGTAATATAATAAGTAAAAAAAGTTTGAAATATATTTAATAAGTAGATAAAGAATTGGATTTTTTAAAGAAATGGAATATTTTTATTATTTTTTGAGGATTTAGTTAATGCCAGGACCAGTTTTATTTAATTTTTAGGATGATTATTTGAGTGGGATGATAATTTTATGCTTGATTAGATAAATATTTTTATGAAGATTTTCTAAAAACCATGTCCATAATTCCACAAAGGACCCTCCTCAACCACATATGGGACTAGGGGTCTACCATATGGGAGGTAGGTTTATTAGGAAGTCCCTTGGAAGTATTGTAGAGTGCTTTCACTAGTAGGAAGGTAGTTGGAAAACATAACACCCATAGGAAGAATTCAGTTGTGTACACCATGTGTGCATGATGCCCATGGGACTACATAATGTTGTTCCATAGACCATGTGAAAGGTGTGTGTAGTCTATCTAGGTGAAGTATTAGTTCCATATTTAATAGTTGAAGTAATGGTGTGTCTTATATAGAAGTTATCAATAGAATATATTTTTGATGTGGGATGTGGGACGCATGAACACTATTCATACATTAAAAAGTTATGAATAAAACATGACCTATCCAATCTCTCAAATATTATGAATTTGATAAAGGATAATAAAATATTCTACCTTAATACTTATTTAAGGATTTATAAATTTTGTGATTTTTGGAAACCACATCCCCCCAATCAAATAAAATCCTCCTCCACAATATATAAGGTCGCGTCGATCTCCAAAGAACAAGGAGATCCCAAACCACTCTTTGCACATGATATTCATTAATCTTCCATGAATGAATAAAAATAACCTAGATGAGTTGTATCCTTTAATTAAGATGAGTTTTTTAATGAAATAAAATATAATAAATGCATGAGTAAGACTAAAGATAAATGAACATGGATACAGTAACACTCTAACATCCCTGACATGGAAGCCAATATCAAGTACCATGATCCAGGTCACCACGTGACCTTAGGCATGCCTACCCCTATTCTATAGTATGATAACTAGTAGTGATGGTATAAATGATTACATGGGGTGACTATAAAATATTTACAAGAGTAATCCCCAATAGATAAAAATAGAAATAAAGGAAATGTGCAAGCGATAAACATGCATCGACATTTTATTTATAAAAACTAGGTACAAGCCCAAAACCAAAAAGTATATATTCTATTTCATGTAAAACAATTCTATGTGTCAAGGAAAACCGAAAATAAGGATAAACTAAAGAATCTTGAAAATGGGTCCCAACTCCTTATCTGAATCACTCTTCTATGCACATCCCATGCCCAAATCAATAATCTAGAATAGATCCCTTTCCCTTGTCCTAATAAAAAACCATGATGTCTTCTAAAGTACCTAATGGTGTCCCGAGAAGGTTTTTAGTAGAACGTAGTAGGCCACCACCAACTGTGCCTACAAAATATCCTGTTTAACTATAGTGTATGAAGAAGTACAACAACATAAAGTGGAAACAACTAAATAAACATGTTCCATCAATTAACCAATATTTAAATATACCAATCTTACCATTTTTATACAAATCATTCCCATATTCATCAATTCCAATTAGGCCTATTTCAGTCATCAAAACAACACATAATGGTAAAGTTCCCTAAATCACAAGGGAAACCATTTTAGAAACCAATTTTGTAAATTCACCTTAGAGAATTAGTCCAAGTTCTTACATTACCTTAGAGAATTAGTCTAGGTGAAAACAATTAGCATACTTTAGGAGAATAAAGCCTGATTCTGTAACCCTTACCCATGAAAAACATCAGTGGACTAAAGAATTGGTCTGGCTGACTCATGGGAGGAGCCTTAGTCTATTACCCCACACTACCATTAATCCATGTTCACATGCTTCTTTAACAATAAAAATTTTACCATTCACAAAAATAAATATTTTAATACATATTGCATTGACATGTTATATATCATTAATACATATTCCATTTTCAAATAATAACCCATTTATCACATATCCCATTTACATGCCTTAGCCCACCACTACACATATAATTTCAACCTGTATGTTATTTAACATGTGTCCAAATTATATGTCCTAACCCATTTACCACAATCACATTATACCTATCCCCCTTATACCATGTAAACCACTTGAAAAAAAAACATTATAAATCCCATTTCATAGTTCTTGTCATCATTATAAGACCTTAATTATGGCCTCTTCCTTATTAACTCATCAATTCCCTAATTAACACCCTGATTTCTAGGTTCAAAGGAGTGATGCACCCCATTGGCTATCACTAGTTCAAACTATTAAACTAAAATTCATCCCACGAGGATCATGGGGGTTAGATTAATCATTTAAACAATAGATTTTATATTTCTACCATAAAAAACCAAATAGAAAACCCAACAATACAAGTAAAAACCATATACCACAATAATAGGGCATGAAAACAATGAGATAATCTTGTAGACCACATTACTTGATTCCATAAATGAATGATCTCTCAAACTTAGCCTTTGATTCAAAATAAAACCCATTTCAAATCATCCACATAGAAATCGCTGTAAAAAGAGGGTTTTAGGGATTCAAAATAAGAAGAGAAATTCTATAAGACCTAATGCATAAAAATGAAAAAGGAGCATAAGACTCACCTAGAACTTCGACCCACACCCATAAACTCTCCAAAATATCTTATTGATGAGGGAGTTTGACCCTTGGAATGTTTGGTAGGTTTTATCTCATCACTCTTGATGTTGGAGGAAGAATGAGGAATAAAATCAGGTGCGAAAACATAAATACCAATGAGAAAAAATGGTAAATTTCCCCCATTTTAATGAGGTACATAGTTTGGACACACAGTTGGCCAAAACATTCTCCAAACGTGTTCCACCATCTGTCTAAGAAGGGTAAGTACACATGACATCCTAGGGATCCTGTACAGTTTCAAAAACTGTGTGGGATGGCTTTGTCTAAGACTATAGAAGTTTTACACCCCCTTGCATGATTTCATAAACCATTCACCCCACCTCTAAGAAAGCATGGTTAGGGAGCACTATTACTACTAACTGTACTCCAACCATGAAGTATGCACTAAATGACCACTTTCTCCCCTATTTCATGTTACAAACTCCCAGAATACCCTTGAGACTCCTCATACACTTGGTAATCATTTCATTAACCAAATTAAATAGATGTAAACCAAAACACAGATAATAAAACACCTTAAGGGAAGTACCAGAACTTAAAACCTCTCCACATTATAATGTCTCATCCCCAAATCTCACTCTAAGGATTTACTAAGCCTCCAAGGTAAATATATTGGACTTCTGGGCCTACATATTCATCACCCTCTCTTAAGTCTCTTCCTAAACATTACCATGCCGTCACAACACTCGAACCAAAGGTGCATCCTTTCCCTGAAAACCCATCTCACAAAAATCCACAATACAAAACAAATTCTCCTTAAAAGATGCATCAGCCTAAAGCTCTACATCATCATCATCAATCACATGGAAGGTTCTGGGTGATTGTGTTGAAGACATGACACATGAAAGACATCATGCATGCCACTATACCATTGTAGAAGAGATAATTGGTACACCACCAGTCTTACCCTCTCCACAATCTCAAATGGTCCCATGTATTTGGGTGCCAACTGTCCCTATTTCCATATCTAACATTGACCCAACCTAGGGGACACAATAAAAAACATTCAATCACTCACCATAAAATCAATAGGTCAATGACGTTGATCCGCATATGAATTCTAACTACAATGGGCTATAGCCATATGTTTCCGAATCAATTGAACTTGTTCTGACATATCTTTCATGAGACTCAGTTCTAAAAAATTTGATTCCCCATCATCCATCAAACCCAATGGAGATATACACTTCCTATTTTAGATCACATTATATGGTTCTATGCGACTTGTCACCTGGTAACAGTTATTTTAGAAAAACTCAACAAGTGATAAGTTACATTCCCACGATCAACCAAAATCTAATTTCATAACCTATACATGTTCTCCATGCCTTGAATAGTATTCTATGACTACCTATTTGTATGTGGGTGTAATACCATACATAAAAATACATGGGCACTAGGTGCCTTTTATAACCCCTACCAGAAACGCAAATTAAAACACAAATCATGATCCGAAACCATAGTTCGCAACACCTTATGAAACCTTACTATCTATTGGACATATAAATATCCCAATTGGTTCATAGTGATGGTCTCTCTTATCATCAAGAAATATTCCACCTTGGTCAACCGGTCCTAAAATACCCATATCACATTTTTCATCTGAGGCTTCTTCAGAAGATCTACCGCAAAATACATTGCAAGATCATCCCACTTCCATTCCAGAATGGGAAATGACATTAAAAAATAACTCTATTTCTGATGCTCAACCTTCACCTACTGACTGGTGTAACATTTCATCATAAAATCTACAACATCTTTCTTCATACCCTACCGCTATTACTATCTATACATATATTGGTACATTTTGGTCAAAAACTGGATCCACCACCCAATTCAATGAATAGAACTCATGTATCAACTCCTCACAAATACATGTAGGAATAACCACATGACTATAAAAATAAATTATCTTGTCATCATCAATAGTCCAATCTTAAGGTGAATCCTATCCTTCAATAATTTACCTTAAATCCAAACACTCTAGATCCTCATACTACATCCCCTTAATCCGGCTTCAAAGAGTGGACTCAACTACCAAGGAAGAAAGGGTCATCTTCTATTGTCCATCTTGAACCTATAGATGCATCTCATAAAACAAAACCATAATTATCCACTTAGAAATAGATTATTGGACCACCTGATTCTAATTATGTAGACTCAATGCATCTGCAACACTATTTTCATTCCCCAGTATATAAACCATATCAAAATCAAAAGACTGGATATACTCAACCAATATTTTCTAGAAAATATTCAAATCAAGATGAGAGAAGATATGCCTAATTATTTTATGATCAATATACATAGTAAAAATTTCTCTAAAAAAGTAATTCCACCAAAACTTTATATCATAAAATACCATGGCTAACTCAAGACCACGTGAGGGTTATTTCCATCATGAGTTCTAAACTTCCGCAACCCATATTCCAAAACTCGATCAAACTGCATCAATAATGCCACAAGACCAACACTGGATACATAAAAAACAAGATATACTCCTTACCCAGATCAGATAGGATCAAAATCAGTATAGTACTCAACTTTTTATTCAACTCATGGAAAGAATTATCACATAATCTAGACCAATCAGACTTCATTCCCTTATTGTTCAAGATCGAACGTGATGATTCCAAACTGGAAAAGTATTTGATGAATCTTTGGTAATAAGACCCCAAACACAAAAAACTTTAGATATTAAAAACATTATTGGGATTCTCCCACAATAAAACTTCTTCCACTTTCTATAGGTCCACTTAGATACCTTCCTATGAGATTACAAGACCCAATAAAATTACATGGTTGATCAAGAATTGAATCTTTGATAGATTTCCATATATCCTATAATCTATTGGTGTAATCAAGATGATATCAAGGTGTTTGGAATTATCATCACATGTATAAGAGTACACTAATATATCATCCACAAAATAACTACGAAATGGTCTATGTATGGGTGAATGATTTAGTTCATCAAGGACATAAACACTACAGGTATGTTTTTCAACCCGAACAACATTAAAAATAACACATAAAAACTATACCTACTTCGAAAAGTAGTCCTCAGTATATCAAAAGGTCCCAACCTCAGCTGATGATACCTTGACCTTAGATAATTATTGTATAATAAGGAATCACCTCTCAGTTGGTCAAAAATATCATCGATTTATGGAAGAGGATATTAGTTCTTAACATTCATCCGATTCATATTCTAATAATCGACACACAACCACAACGTACCATTCGATTTGTTAGAAAAAAACTAGATATCCCCAAGGTGATATACTTGGGAGAATAAAACCTTTATTTTACAATTACTCTAACCGAGTCTTATGTTCCTGGAGTTCTGTTTCTTCCATCTTGTATGGTGGAATGGACACTGGATCACCTCTATATATTAGCTCAATCGAGAAATTAACATATCATTTAGGAATAAACACTGAGAAGTCCTTAGGAAAAAAATCATAAAACTAATCCTCCACAAGAGGGAAAAAATAATATCTAATTCCCATCACCAAGATATGAAATGAAACTTGGGCATGGATCTCACCAAACTACTGAAGAACTATCCCTGCACAGCTTACCTAGATATCTAATTACCCATGATGCACATAATAATAACCCTCAAGTGATGTGAACATTACACAATGATGTTAATAGTAAATATGGGATTAGTACAACACCATCGAATCCATTCAAAAAATTAGATAAATACTAGACTTCTCAAGAAAAAACAAGTCCCATGGGAAATAACACCGAACAACCATAAGAACACACTCCATACACTACCAGGTATTTTATGCTCATACTCCTAAAAAAATATCAATAGAGATGACCCGAAACATATGTTAAACATCTAGACCCAAAACATTCACAAACTGGGAAGATATAAAATAATTTGAGGCATTGATATAAAAAGAATCACTAGAAAGCATAAAAGGTACAATAATCATACCTTGAACTATTTATGGGACATCATATCCACCAAATGGTTTTGGATGAACTACATGATGCTGAACCTCCCCTACACTCTTGGATCTAGTCTGAGTCCTGGGTGTTGCAATACCCAACTGATAAGTTTTATCCTTTCCTGAATCACCACATCCACCCCACCAGCCAGTGACCATTAGAACTACAACTACCAACCTAGTATGGGGTAGTTGAACCCCTTTCCATACTATGCATATGTCTTGACCCTCCATCACTACCCAAATACTGGTGGTTCCTTCAAAACTCTAAATATGACCATTCTGAAGCTTTACCAACACTCAACTGGTGGTTAGGGGCACTGGTCGTGCATGTGCCCCATCCTTCCACACTGATAACATAATACCCGATCACTTCCCTAAGAGGATGAACCTCTTCCCTGGATATTCTATCCACTATAACATTGGTGAGAACCAACTAAATGATGCTTCCTACTATCAGAACCCACACCAATAGACCAACCAATATGAACCATATAGACACTACCTGTAGCCTCCTTCAGGTTCCCTTTATAAATAATGTCTTGATCCAAAACCTTAAAAAACATCTTTAAACCAAATATATTTATCTGGGAATTGATTTCATGTCTAATACCATCCTGAAAATGTCTTTTCATAGCTACTACATCCCCTTCCAATGCAAGAGAGAGGCATTTTAAATTAGTGAAGCAGACAACATAATCCATTATTGACATAGTCCCCTGAGTCTACCTCATAAACTCCACCAAACTCTCTTACCTCATCTTCTGTAGATAAAAATTTGTTAAAAACTTTTCTTGTAAATCCTTCCACAATATACATTTTTTCACTCAGTCTAGTACATAGTATCCCACCAACACTTTACCAGTCCTCATAACATATAAGCCACTAACTTGACTCTCTTCTCGGGATGAGTATCTAAATGTTCCAAAATCATCTGGATAGAGTTGATATATAACTTAGCTACCTAAAGTACACCGTCTATGCTAAATGATAGATGGTTATACAATTTAAACTCTCTTTTCAGATCATACATTCTTGGAGAAACCTTCTTTGGGTCTCATACAATCATATGCAAAAAATAGGAGAAGTTCTCATGGAACTTTCTTCCCCTCTATCAACCCAGGGTAATAGGGTTTTGTATTCCACTACTAGAGGGGTGTTCTTGGTGTTATCCTCATGTATCCCAATTAACCCACATCATCATAGTTGTATTTTTCTATGGTTCCAAATACAGATCTCAAAACACAACATAAATCTTACACAAATTACACAAAAAACTCTACTGGCCATAAACTACCCCCTTTTTTTCATACACTATGCCAAAGGGTATAGCCAAATCTCTCTCAAAACCCTTAACTATACCTACCATGTTCCATGATTAATAAGTGGTAAACAAATGTCTATAACAAAACCGTTTTAATAAACACCCCTTTTAACTATTTAACCTTCACAATATAAATCATTCTAATTTAGGCACATTTCTATCTTTCCATCTTATCAAAAAGATATTTCAAATCATATATGACTTGTCATTAAGAACTTTTCTTTATCCATTATTTCATGTTCTTTACATTTAACCATTTTCATCAACTTTATAAGAAACAAATTATATAATTTTTCAAAGAACATGAAATCCATTCCATCTCCTTGCATCCCACATGTCTTTACCATGTGTGTGCCTAAAATGATACATATCACCAATATCACTATGTCCCTAAAATGACTCAGGTATGAAAAACCGCATTCCATTTCAAGAATAAGAAAAATACCCTGATATTGTCACATCACACAACAATTACATCACCCAATGGTGAAATATCATCAATCTATAACAACAAACAGTAAGAACAACAATACCACCCCTGGTACATAGGTTTTATCTGATACACAATTTAGCTACTCCCATGCACGAGTTCATTTATAAGGATTGAAATATCATATTATCTTGTCAACCATTCCCAAATAATAAGTCAACTATAAAGAAAAAACTACCCCGTATTCCACTTTGTAACATCCTCAGACTGAGATCCACTAAACCGGTGCCCCGATCTGGGTCTTCATGTGACCTTAGCAATGCCTCCCCATACTCTAGAGGCTAGCGAATAATAGTGAGGGTCTAAATTACTACATGGGGAGACTATACAATTTTTACCAGAGTAATCCACAATATATAACAAATAGAAATAATGGAAACAACCAAGTGATATACATGCATCAACATTTAATTTCCCAAAATTTGGAACAAGACCACAATTAAAATGTAAATATTCTATGTTAGGTCATACAGTGCCATGTGTCATGGGAAACAAAAAATAAGGATGAACTAATGAATCCCCAAAATGAGTCTTAAATCTAATTTTAGACCCCTTTTCTATGCATATCCTGTGCCCAAATGAACCATCTTGCATAGGGCCTTTTCCTTTGTACTGACCTACAACCATGAATTCTACTCAAGTACCCAATGGCAGCCCAAAAAGGGTGTGACTATAATTCAGTAGGCCACCACTGATGGTGTATAAAAAACATTCAATATTACAATAGTGTATGCATAATTTCAACAACATAATTGGGAAATTACTAAATAAAAAAGTTATATTTATTAACCAATATTTAAATTTACCCCTCATACTATTTTTTTTCCAAATTTTTCCCTTATTCATCAAATACACATAGGGCTATACTGAAAAAAAAAACAACACATAAGGGACAAGTTCCCTATCTCCAAAGGACCAACATTTCAGAAAATAATTTCGTAAACTTACCTTGGAGCATCAGTCTAGGTAGTTTCGTCACCTAGGAGCTTTAGTCCAGGTGAAAAGAAACTAGAATTCTTTATGGGAATATAGCCTTAGTCTGACACCCTAACACATGAAAAACATCAGTGGTCTTAGAGAATCAGTCTGGCTGACCCATGGGAGGGCCCTCAGTCCAATACCATACACTACCATAAAGCCATGCGTACATGATTCTTCAACCATAACACATTTACCATTCAAAAAATAACTCATTTTACATTTATACCATTCACATGTCATTACTCATTAACACATATTCCATTTGAAAATAACAACACATTTATCACATATCCCATTTACATGCCTTATCCCACTACCAAACATATCATATCAACCCATAACTCATTTAACTCAAGTTCCAATTATATGTTTTAACCCATTTACCACATTAACATTAGAAAAATTCCCCCTTATTCCATGTAAACCACTAGACTTAAAAATTAAAAATCCCATTTCATATTTCATGTCAACATTCCAAGACCTTCATTATGCACTCTATATTATTAATTCCCAATTCCCTAACCAACACACCACATTAGAGGTCCTCAATCTGGCCTCTTTAACCTCAATGCATCCCACAAGGATCATAAAAGATTTTATTCATAATTTAAATAATCAATTTAACATGAATAACACAGAAAACCTAATAGACAACATAACGACATAAGCACACAACCACATACACATAATAATAGGGAATCGAGACTATTGGATAAGCTTATATAAAACCTACCACAATTGTGTAGAGGAAATATCACTAAAACTTGGCCTTAAAATTGAACATAAACCCCTTTTAAATCCTAAAAATATAAACCACCTGAAAAAATATGATTTTAGTTCTTCATAAGAATATGAGAAATTATATAATCCCTAATCTCTAAAAAGGAATAAAGAGGAGTGTTAGACTACCTGGAGCTTCAATCCAGTCCAAACGACACTCCAAATGTCCAAGAAACAAAGGATATTGATCCTTGGACTATTTTGGAGGGTTGGAAAAGTCACTCATGATACTGTAAGAATAATTAAGAAGAAAATTAGATGACAAAACATAAATCTCAAGTGGGAAAATGGAAAATTTTCTCCACTTTAAGGAGGAACATGGTTTGGCTATACAGTTGGACAAAACATGTTACAACTATGTTTCACCCTCTATCCAAGAGGGGGAGAGGCTGAAGAGATTCATATGGAGCCCACATATATTTTCCAACAATGTGGTTACCATGCAGTATGCATCTTTCCAAGACCACAGGAGTTAGCCTCTCCTTATATGGTTTCATAAACCGTGATCCTCACCTCCAGTAAATCACAGTTAGGGCACACAATTACGGATAACCATGATCCAATCCTTAAACATGCACTAGATGGAAACTTTATCCCCTCTTTCATGTCCCAAACACTTGGAACACCCTTTAGACTCCTCATACACTCAGAAAGGGTATCATTAACCAAATTAAATATAATTATACCAAAAATAATACAAGAACAAACCAAAAAGTATGTCTAGTATCTTACATAAACTTTTCTTGAATTTATCATTGAATGAAGAAGAAAATTTAATGAGGCTCATATCCATGTGAAAAATAAATTAAGCTTGATCCTTTGGGAATATTCAATAGTAGTGTGAATTGGGAGTTTAGTTTGAGTGCTTCAGGAATAATGATAATGAAGGATTCCACATTATGTTTTTGGTATTAAAGATTGAGTTGTAGTGATTATGAGAGAACCAAATTATATATTGTTTAAAAAATGAAGAAACATGTGGGATAAAGATTTTGGGTATTAAATAATGAGTTACAGATATTTTATTCTATTAAAAAAATAAATACCCAGATCCTTTGGGAATTTAAAATGGTAAAGATGCTTGAATTATGAGATGGAATGTGTTGATAATTATAATACCAAGAAAATAGTGGATATTTATATTTAATATGTGGAAAACAAAAGTTTTATTCATAAACACATTTAAATAAAGTATTTAAAATGAGAAAATAAAAAGGTATTTTAAATCATGTAATTAATGATATATTGTTACATGAACAATAATTATTTTGTTGTGAATAAAAGTGTTCATGTAGGTGATGAAGAATATTGAAAAAAATTATGGGATAATTTTATTAAACATTATATCTATATTTGATGATAATTTTAATACTAATAAGATGATATTGTATTACTTGAATAAGGTGTATACATGCAGACTCATTGATCCATCTGCTCGGGGAGAAGGATTATCATCCTGAGGTGAAAAGTTCACCATAAACTTACTTGATGTATTTCATTGTTGGGATATCCATTCTTGTAGTATTTTAGTTACTTCTAGTGGAATCTATAATTAGTGAGGGAATAATGGATTTTTTGTTATATCATTTGCGCTGGTGATAGAGAAGAATCCATATTTGGGGAATAACTAACAAGAGAGGGAGTAATCATTTTAATTGAACCATGTAAATACATTATGATGATCTATTTATATTCTGTTACACATGAGGTGAGGTTTTGAATTTCATTTAAGTGGATTGATATCCTTAAAAAAATTTAAGAGGTTAAATTAAAATAGAATTTTTAAAATGATGGTACCATTAATTCACCCCTATTAGTGGAACCTAATTATTCCTTGGTTTCTAAAGGTACATTATTGAATTGGGTCAAAGCGATATGGTATTCAAATGAAGATATAAGTGGAGGTCAAGGGAGGACTATCACATGTGCTTTAATATTTTATTTCTCAAGGTAAACCATATCATAGTTCTATCATGTAATTTAATATATTTGGATGAAATTGATGGATAAAATGAGAGGATAAATTGGGTGTTTATTATAGGATAGGCATAAATTCATGTTGATGATGATACAAACCTATTTATGTGATGGTTTGACAATAACGAGTCACCTGATATGATTTTTATCCACAATTCTAAGATGAGTAATTATAAATTAATTATATTAATTAATTATTTATTATTTATAATTAATTTTAAAGCCTCTTTGATAATTTAGAGTTCATTTGATGAGAGAATGATCAAAATATTATTTTTTGATAACGGTGGTTGAGTTTCTCTTCAGTTTATAACTCTATATTCAAGGTAGGTGGCCTTTATATAAGGAATATCTTAAAATTTTTAATTACTTTATTTTTCATATTATTAGTATTAATATAATTGGAATTTTTTCTAGAATGATAAAATGACATAGTGCAATTGGTTTATAAGTAAATGGATTCTTCCTTTTTTAAATGTGATTTTAAAAGGGATTTGTTTTAAAGTGTAATTTTAAATGGAAAGTGTATTATAGATTTTTAGTGGGAATTATAGGGTGTGTTGGATTTAAATTTATTTTTTAAAGTAAGGTAATATAGTATATAAAGAGGGTTTAAAGGATGATTTTAAAATAAAAAGTTTTTCTCCACTTGGTTTAGGCATAAGGCCTAGTTTTAGAATTTTTTTACTATTTAATTAGACTTAATGGATTATTTTGATAATTGTTTCAAAAAATTAATGAAAAAGGTACTTGTGTGAGTTGTGGAAGGAGGATTTTTACTAGTTTCAGACTAAGGTCCTTGACTGTGTAAAGTGAGTATGTGATACCCTTTTAAATATTTTCCCAAGTGGGACATTGGAATATATTTTAAATATGTAAAATATGGATTATATTATTAAAATATTTGGATTTTATGATATTGTTAAGTCTATGAATTTTTTATTCTATTTGATGTATGATCATGTTAGTTATCTCATATATGATTGCATTATTATTTTTCAACTATCACATGATGATGAATGGTAACATATGAACCTTACAAGACCCGTTTTTATGGGTAATTGGCCGACCAATATGACATGACATAGATAATAGGTGACTTTATGACATATGTCCATAGGATTCTTGTGATACCATATGGGATGATATAAATTCTAGGAATCATTGAATATATGGCCTATTAGAGTGAATCTTGGTGTTTGGGTGGGGAGGGGTTATTTTAAATATCACAAGTCATTCTAATTAGGGTCTTGGGTGACATATGGTATTTGTGTTTGAGATGTTCATGAAACTATTGATGATCATTTGGCCTTCGTTGTTCTTATAGGAGCTACATGCTGATTGGACTTCATTATAAGAGGTGAGATAGATTCTATTTATTGATTTTATTGATAGATATAGATATATTCATGTAATGTAGTCGGAGTATTAAGATAATCATGAATACAAATTCAGTTATATGATTAGAGGATGGGTAGTTTCCTCTTTTTATCTACCAATAATAAATGAGTGTAAATATTTTATTTTTTTGATTGAATGTGATTATTTTATAACTTATATTGGTGATGGGATAAGAATGGATTGCTATTTTATATTATATATAGGTGTTTAGTGGATTCCTCTAGGGTAAATAAGATTTATATATATATGATATTGAGGAACTAGAAACCAATCCTTCATTATAGACCTTGGTTAATGGTAGACCTCAAACATGGAAGAGATATTTCATTATCCTTAGGGATTAGAATATGATTCATATGGTAAAATAATATTTATTTCACCCTCATGGGTCATAGTTAAGTGATTTTTTTATTCTTAGGTAGGTAGTGTACATTG
Source organism: Viscum album (assembly GCA_963277665.1). Lineage (NCBI taxonomy): Eukaryota > Viridiplantae > Streptophyta > Magnoliopsida > Santalales > Viscaceae > Viscum > Viscum album. The sequence goes on from OY728121.1 coordinate 205,388,251, forward strand.
ATTGATTTTACTAATTTTAATTGGAATCATATTATAATTTATATTCTCAGTGGTTTTATGAATACGGGGATATGAATTAATAGAACCTTAAAGGGTTGGTAAAATAATATTTATAATAAACTTTTTAGTATAAGTGATATATATTAAAAAATAAGTTAGATTCCAACTAGGGTAAGATGGTGATTATGAATTACACATTATTTTATAATGAAAATGTATTATCTGATGGATCTATTCACAACATATTGATGTTACATAATATAGTGTGATATATCCCCTATTATGAATTATTATATATGGGATAGAGTTTGAGGTACTCTACTAGTATTTTTGGTGATAGATCCTGTGAAGATTATTGTGATGAAAGTGTATGGGGGTGTTACTGTTGGCATTGTTATTTCACGCGACTAGGCTCCATTCTTATTTTGGGTGTCTATTTTTTGAGGTGATTATGGTTTAATTATTATTGGATTCTATTATCCCTTTTAAACATCCCTTTAAGGTTTTATTTTTTGTTTTAACATTAATATTGATATTTAATCCCTCTTTTATTTCCCATTATTATCATTATTTATAATGACATTTTGAGTTTCGTTTTGATTTATGGGCATTGAGATGACCAAGGGTCAGGTGTGGCTATGATCAACGAGCCTTATAAATATTTTAAGACTCATTTATGATTTTTCATTGATAAGGGAATGGTTTTGGGTATATATATCATTAGTCCATGAGGGTATATGATTTTAGAATTACCAGAAGGGGGTCCTATTCTAAATTGGGCATTATTAGTTGAGTCCTCAGGGTTATTTTAACTTCTATCCATAATGGAATGCATATATTACATGTTGTATCAGATGCTTTCGTTGGGGAACGCTTGTCCGTCTGCTTGAGATGACAGGCACAGCTCTGTTACCCCGCATTCCCGCTTTCCAAAGGCAGGTGACATTCATTCCTTATTTAGGGACGTTTGCTCCATGATCGAAACAGGATGATGGGATGTCGGTTCTTCGTTCTGTGGATTCCTCCTCAAAACTCATTACCTAGTCCCAGTCTCCCTTATAGATTTAATACGTTGTTTGTGAAACTCTTCCTGGTGCCATATCTTCATGGACACCAGTTAATTACATTGCTTCTATCAAGACATTCGAAGTGGTCCAGTCAGGGCAGTAACCTTCGGATAGGGGAGTAGTCACGCTGGGCATCACTGGTGTGTCTGGACACTGGGGATTGGTGTTTCTGTCTTCTGTCATTTATTATAGGCCTTATCTAGGGCACGAGGGCCCGAGGCATCCCACATCGGACATGGGGAATCATATTCCATGGGCATGCATATGAAGTTTTCCTCAGCTTCCCATGATTAACACAGGGTATGCCGTAAGTTTAACGTCCAGCAGAGACGGATCGGGCTGATCAGAACACTGACTAGAGTGGATGAGACAGAGGAACCCCCGGGAGGGAACAATGATATTGGGGATAACATGTGGGTGGCTTCCGGAATGCTGTGGAGGGGAATGAGGTGGCATGATCGCACCGGGATGTGGCGGCCTGGGTAAGAATCAGGATGGATGATAGTTTTGGGCTTGTGTCTCGAAGAGACTTCCTACGCATCCTCATGGAGGGGAATCAAAGACCACGTAGTTTGGAGGGCGACTACAGTTTAATTTCACGTGGGACGGGGGAGAACTGACGTGAAGGGGGTCATAATGACCAGGTGGTGGTGTTCTTGAACCTCAGGGAGGCATCCTAAGTACCCTGCCTTGAAAGGGATCAACGTCCGTGTTGTTCAAGATGGGTTGGGGCTTACACTCGGAGGTAGCCCATGGTGTTTGTGAACTGATGGTCGGAACAACCGAGTGGTGGGCTTGAACCTCATGAGGCTTCCTACGTACCATGCCTTGACATGGATCAAAGTCCTTGTAGTTCGGGAAAGGGGCTTGGCATACCAACATGGAGATGGTCAGGGCTAATGGTTGTTGGGCTTGAACCTCATGGAGGCTTCCTACGTACCATGCCTTGACATGGATCAAAGTCATCACAGCTCGGTTTGGGGTGTGCCGGCGAACCGACGTGACGATAGACCGGGGGTCCGATGGATGTTGGGCTTGAACCTCATGGAGGATTTCTACGTACCATGCCTTGACATGGATCAAAGACCACGTAGTTAAGGTGGCGTCGGTGAACCAACATGAAGGTGGACCTGGGGTCTGATGTGTGGTGGGTTTGAACCTCATGAGGCTTCCTACATACCATTCCTTGACATGGATCAAAGTCCACGTAGTTCGGGATGAGTATGGGGCTTACACTCTGAGGCGGGCCAAGGTGGTGGGGCTTGAACCTCTTAGAGGCTTCCTACGTACCATGCCTTGACATTGATCAAAGTCCTCATAGTTCGGGACGGGTTAGAATACAATTTAACATCATGCGGGATGAAGGAGTTGTCATGGTCGATGCTTACTATAAGCCCACGTGAGTCATGCTCGGTGTGAGAAACAAGAGGCAGTAAAGGCCTAACGACCACGTCACGAAAGGTGCGTCTGTGGGAAGTGAAGAGGGGCTTATGCGTGGAGCGGCCCAGGTAGAGAGAGAGATTGGGACTTACTCCAAGATGGAGGCCCGAGAAGTCGGGGCTTACTCCAGGATGGAGGCCCGAGAAGTCAAGGCTTACTTAAGGATGGAGGCCTGAGAAGTCGGGGCTTACTCCAGGATAGAGGTTTGAGGCGATAAAGAGTAGCGGAAGATAAAATTGGGATTGAAGAAAGGAGGAGCCCCATTCCCTATCACGCCCTTCGCTGGCCTTGGGGACTGAAGATGAAAGGAGGAGCAGGGATGCTGCCTCCTGGAAGGAAAACTAGGGGATTACACCAACATGGCTGAACTTCCCCCACAGACAAACGCCACTCCCATAAGGAAGATATCATCCCCTGTGGAGACCAGGGGGCGTGGAGAATTTCCAAGGTGGGGGCACCCCACGTGCGAGGCACGGGGCGAGGTCACAGTTTAACATCATGTGCCGAGGACGATGGTGCTTGGAATTTTAACGTCCTGCAGCTCAGGCGAGTTGGGTTTGCTCTACACCCCTAGGGCTTACATAACCAGTACCCTCTACTCCTTGTGGGTGGGAAGGCACTGACAATGCCGTGACGAGGGGGTGTCATGGAGCGGACCATCGAGGGGTCCACGTTAGCGTGGCTATGCGAAGAAGCAATATCCATTAGCATGCCTATGCGAAGAATCATTAGGCAAAGCAACGTAATGGGTGATATTGTCCAGAGGACTTTTAAGTCACATCGTGAAAACTTGGAGTGTTGGACGGGAAAAGGGATTTCCAAGAAGAGGGGTCCATAGGCAGGGTCCTTGTGAAGCTCTGTTGCTCCGTGGGGTGGAGGGCACTTGCGAAGGGGTGTGCTTCGCGAAGTGGGGTGCTTTATCCTTATCATAGGACATAGGTGCGTACGAGATGTTCTTCGCGAAGTGGAAAGGAATTCATGGAGCATTTCCTCGTGGATAAAAGGTGCCTCGCGAAGTAAGGTGTCAGGAATAAATGTGCTTCGCGAAGTATAGTGACCCTGCCTTAGCATGTGGATCATGTGTACATGAAGGGTATTTCGCAAAGTATAAATTCTCCACGACAACCCGGGTCCCCTTTGGGATCCCCTTCCTTCGCAAAGACCCCTAGGCTTCACGAAAGGCATCCCTCTCAGAAGAGGGGATAAAAATGAGACAAAGGGGAGGCACTTCGCAGAGAAGAAGTACCTCGCACTGCTCATGGTTTGCAGAGAAGAAGGATTCTTCACAATTCGGGAGATGGTAAGATGAAAGGTTAGATTGTCCGTCTGTTGGGCTCAGGGGGAGACTGGTATTTATAGAAAAGAGGTGCTACGGAGCGGAGTTCACACGACATGAAAATGGACTTTGGTTGCTTCGCAGCGGGTCGCAAACGTCAAATGCAGTCGCAGAGCATCATGCCTCCTCTCTTTGTGGTGGGTTCGTGAACGTCAAATGCGTTTGTGGAGCCTCCCGCCTCCTTGCTTCGCGGCGGCAGCAGTGTTGGGGAACTCTGCGAAGGGGCTTCACGTGGAAATCAATGGGGCCTTCTTTGGGCCTATTCTTTGTCCAGAATTTTGGCACCAACGAATGACCCCCCCTCAGACTTGGAGCCGCAGAGAGATCAAGGGTCGAAGTTTGAGGGTAATCGCCAAAATCCTCGACCGTTTGCGATGATGGCCTGTGAAGAGGGCTCACAAGGCAGATAAGGGAAAGGCGCACCGAGCGCGCCACAAAGCTCAACGCGCACTGGACGCGCCATGAAGCTCTGAAGGTCGTCGCCTATAAATAGGAGGGGTTCCCTCTCTTTTTTCCTTTAATTTCTCCATGAATTTTCCTTTTTGCGCTCTCGATTCGTGAAGCTCGGCGTGCTTCATGAGTGTTCTCTGCGAATCGAGTCTTCATGGTGCACAATGAGTCCTTGAATCTACATTTGCGCTCTGCGATCCGGTGCTTGAATGCCTCGGTAGAACTCTCCAAATAGTCTTCGCGATCACGCTCTGCGGATGAGCTTCATGAACTGGCCAGTAAATCGTCCATGTTCCAAACCGGAATGGCCCACCAAGAAGCTTCCCAGGGGGTGCTCGCGGATGCTACCCGAAGGGATGAGATGACGAATAGCCTGGGGCTAGGAGTGTTGTTCCGTAGCCACTCAGAATATAGTTCACTGGTGGAGTTGTTATCAGAGATCTAGAAGAACTAAGAGTTGTGTAGGAGGTTTCCCTTGTATGAATTTTGGCTTAGGGATGACGTCTTCATCCCTGAAGCAAGTAGGGATGAGTTATCTTACTAGTTTAGGATCACTCCGTGACAACACTACTGGTTCCGGGAGGCCGATGGTCATGCCCAGGAGGATTTCACGCCTGTTGTTTCCAACTGATTATACAATCATTTGAACAATGTTGATGGGAAGGCATTGCAGCTGGAGACGTCCCCTCCTCTATACCTAACCATCCTCAAGGCGACGCTGGAGAACCTGAAGAAGGGGTGGTCCGAGGAATGGGACCTGCGCCAGGGCGACAAATTTACAGAAAATTGGGCATGGGCTTATTGGGTAGGTGACTCGTGCAAGGAGTTTGGAGAAAAGATGAGAAGAGTGGGTCTGTATAAGGCAGCATGGGCTTCCCAGTTTCACATCTACGAGCCGAAGAATTTAATGCTGGAGGTGTTGAGCTGGTGGTCACCGGGGACCAACACCTTCCATCTACATCATGGGGAGGGCGACATAAGCTTATGGGATGTGCATCAAATATCGGGGGTCCCGATACTAGGGTAGATGTATGACGAATTCCTCCCTACTATGGGTGAATGGGAGGATCCAGAGCAGATGACGCGTCTGGCAATGGCATTGATGGTGCTCGTGCTCGGGGAGGATAAGGAGGTCGTGAGGGATGTCCACTTAAGGCGGTGGTTTAAGAAATTCCTAAATTTCATGGAAAATAGGCAGTTCCCTACGAGGCCTCGAACATGGCCAAAGGGGGCCCGATGTATGGAAAACTCATGATGGTAGTTGTTGGGGAATAGCCTGTGGATGACCTGGGGGTTCAGTGTCAGCACTAAGCAATATCCAATATTTAGGCTGGCAGCCTTCATCACAACTCTCATCTGTGGTTGGATCCTGCTGGTGAGGGATACGAACATGGGAGTGTGACCAAGTACTTTCATCATGGAGTCATCATTGGTGATAAGAGGGTGGGTCCAAATAGGGTTCCCGATGCTCACAAGGTTGTACAAAATGTTGTGGTACATCAGCGAGGGGAAAAGGCCACAGAGGGTATGTGGGCCGTTCCATCTCATGTACGGGTGGATGGCGGAGCACATCATGGGAATCTATGAGTATCTAAACCCCATATCACTTCCATGGTCAAACTTTTATTCCTCGATCTTGAATGACATGGGGAGCTTTCCGACCAAGCTTACCGCACCATCGGTTCTGAACCGGGTGTGGAGGGTGGAGGAATTCAATTTCCACCAGTTTCCATTGCTGATAGGGGAATTAACTGATGACGATCAGGGGAAAGAAGAGAATTGGGCCTATCTCCTGGACTTTCGAGGTTGATTCTTGGTGTCCAGGGTGGACTACGAGAATCTCTGCGAGGCATACACACAACACCGGTTTGCATGGAAATTCCAATGCCTGCAGCAGCTGACCCTGTAGGTCTACCTGGGGGTGCGCTACGAGGAAAACCTGTGTGTGATGAGGCAGATGTGGCTCATGTTCACAGGGGAAGATGAGAAGATGCAGAATGTACTGCCTCTGCTAGCCACCATCCCTGGGATAGTTAAAGAATATGCACAGAGCTGGGTGGCGGCCTATCCAGAGGAGATGCAGAAGCGACCAACCGTCCTGGTCAGTAAGGGTGAGCATCCCCGATCTTGGGGCCGAGTCCAGAAGGTGATAAGGGCATCCCGCCATGGTGGGGTTGCTGTAGTGGCGATGCCCGCACCAGTTGAGGGGGGAGTAGTGGTAGCGGATCTGGCAGTGGCAACGGAGCCGGTGGTCCCAGGAGAGTAGAGTCATCCAGAGGGGTGGCCACTGAGGGGATTCTGCAAGATTTCTACTCAGGCCCTAAGGAAACGGCTGCGCCATATCGACATGCTGGAGAACACTGTCTTCTCAAAGGCCGGGGACATCTGGGAAGTCAATCGGAAATTCCTTGGACCATCCGAGTTATGGAATCACCTTAATGGCATCGGGATGGACTTTATGGGGATTGGCCCTATTAGAGTCAGTTTTGCAGTATCCCAGGAAGAGGCAGAGCAGTACATAGCCGAGCTGGAAGACTTTATCCATTCTCGGGGTTCCCTGCACCCAATGACAAAATGAGTCAGAGTGCTGCTGGTTTGTACGGTCCCTCCGCAAATGTTAGCTGCTGACCTGAGGGAGAGCTTCCCTCTGCCGGAAGAATCAGACGAGTCTTCTTGGGTAGACGAGGCTGGTAGAGAGTGTCTTCTGGAGGAGGGTAAATTCGGCGATCAATCCTCAGATCTTGAAGATTTCGCAGAGACCCTCAAGGTAAAATCCCACGTTCCACCTTCAGAGTCTGCCCTTAGGTTACTCTGGATTCCTTAATAGCGTCTGCATTGTACAGGAGGACCTTGTGCATAAACGTCGTTCTCACCCCTCAGTGGGTGCTGACGCGGGACCTTCGGGATCCATACCCGTGGCTGCATCAACTTCCATGTCTGGTGGGGCTGGGACACTTGAGGTGGCTACCCCGGAGTCTCCAGACCTGCCAACCATTTACAGGGGGTTGCGTCTTAGGGTTCCGATGACATCATCCCCAGAGCAAGACCAGGGATTTAACCTCTATAAGTCTTCCCCACCGAATCTACAACTGCCATCCCCTGACCACATTAACTGACATTCACATCCCCCTTTTGGTGTGTACAACCCTTAAATTGGCCTAGGCCACTGCGGCGAAGTTGGTTGGGGCTTCTAGTAGTTCCCTTCCTAGAGGCATGCCAATGGTCATGGAGGTGGACATCCAGCCCGGCCAGACTGCAGTGCTCCCGATCGTTGGCGGGAATGCCGGTGGGACTGCGCCTGAGATTATTAAGGTGGGATATGATGATGACAATCAACCAAATAGTCCAGGCCCCACCATGCCTGATACAATGCTAGATGTGGACCCGACTGAGGAGTTCCTGAGGGAATTCCTTGCATACGAGCCTGCCAATCGCACCGATTGGGATGAGACAACCTCTAACGAGGAGGAAAACAAAATAGTCTTCCACCGATCGTGGAAGCTGGTCACGCCCTTCATCAATAACACCCCCAAGCTTTATGGTTGGATGAGATGGATAGACTTCACTTGAGGCTATACGAGATGTGCGCCAGGGGAGTGGATTCCCAACTACCTCACATGCTCATCTGAGATCTTATGGTGGAAAAGATTCGGTAGTATGACCATGTCCTCAGCGTAGGCTGGCAGCGGAGGAAGGCGGTGAACATCACGAGGCTCCAGGAGACCGAAAATGAGGTTGAACGGTTGTAGGCCTGTGCAGGCGAGCATTCTGATTCTCTTGATGCGCAATCAGAGCTCATCTCACGGCTGAAAGCCTAGTAGGTGGAGGCCAGATAGCACATGTAGCGAGCCTCTGAAGAGTTGTCCATTATCCAGACTGGTGTGGAGCAGGCTCAGGTCGTGGCTGGTGAACTGCACCCTCTCACTATCGAGGAGGAGCGGGAGGTGAATAGGTGGCAATAACTTCTAGACGCCACTAGCCAGAGGGTGGCGGAGCTGCAACATTCCTTTGACGAGGTCAATCCATCCATGGGGGGAGTTGATCCCTAGGTACTGTAATGATTACTAACCCTTAAACATACTTTTATTCTTTATTTTTTTAATGTTGTTGCATGCATGAGTTCTGTTGTTTACATTGGTTTATTGCATCCTTATGATATTTGCGGAGCATCCATCAATTATTCCCTAAGCTCACATGGGTCAGGCCTGAAGTGAGAAACAAGGGATTACCACCTTATCACCCCATCCAAATGTAGGAGTGCAGACCATGCTTCGGGCATCCGGGGTTTGGACAACCGGTCCGGATTTCCAGGAGGAAATGAGAGAGACCTGACTGGAGAATGAAGCTCTCAGAACATTTGAATTATCATTTTCCTAGTGTGCTCTTGTGCTCAAATGGGGTAATGCTAGGGGAACTGAAATCAATCCGAATAGATTGGAATGGGAGGTGTGAATCACGATAATCAGGATTCTGAACATTGTGGGGGTGGCGTGGAAATAAAGAATAACTATTGACCGCATTCGAAACAAAACATTATTTTTGCATTAGTTTGGAGTGGGGATAACAAATGAGGGTCGACCATTGACCATGTTCGAAACACAGGACCAGACTCAAAATGTCATTCGTTATTCTTCCAGAACATTGGCCTAGGACAATAGGTGAGCCATAGGCCGAGTGTCCATACTATTAGGGGGTTCCTCCAGACATGAAATAGGATGAGGGTCCGAATAAGGGGAAAGAAAAGTATGGAATGTGGAGTGAGGGTTTGTTCAAACAGAACCCAACACTCTTGAAATTACTCCACCATGGTGGAAGCACACTAGATGGACGCATCGGTTTGATCATGGGTCATTCCTTCTTTCAGACAGGGCCTCTCTGGCGAGGGAGCTATCACTTCCCAATGTCATCTTGGGGAATCTTGAACTTGTTCGGGGTAGATTTTCAGTTGCACGGTTCCCCACAAGGGGTCAGGCCAGGGGGTCGGAAATGAGGAGGAACATGACTTATTATTCCTAGGGATGGACCCTAAGAAAAATTAGGGGGTATCTCTACATATCCCATGAAGATGGGAATCAAGCCATACGTTGTTATGGAAGCACAATTTAACGTCATGCGGGATGATGAGACGCCTGGCTGCGCTGGTGCACATCCTACCAAAACTACTAAGAACACTTGAGTCATGCTCGATTTTTGAAAGAATAAGTAGTGGTGGGACTTCCCGATATAGGAAGGAATATTTTTAGGGAAAAGGGATTCTTGGTAAATTCTGTCCCAATGATGCTAACCCATCCATGTAGTGCACCTAGATGCGTGAAGAGATAAATCCGAGTATGTCAGAATTCCACTTGAACATGAGGAAGTGAAAATGTGTGAATCATGATGCTCGAAATCTGGACCACAATGATGGCAGCATGACGATGGAGGATAACTGTTGACCGTGGCAGAAATGCAGCATCCATATCGCGTTAGCTTGGAATGGGTACAGAAAAATGAGGGTCGACCGTTGACCATGTTCGAAACATAGGACCTGTCACAAATGTCGTTAAAGATCCATATGAGCATTGGACCAGGACTTTAGGTGAGCCGATGCAGCATGGGACGAGGCCATTAGGGGGTCCCTTCTGATATGGAAGAGTATGAGGATCGAAATAGCGAGCTCATGAAGCTTGGACATGGAACGAGGGGAATGTCTCCACGAAAATTACACACTTCGGGTTCTTTGTCAAACACATCTAAATACAACAACAAGACGTATTATATTGAGGGAGTTGAGTACCTTCCCATAGGGAGATCTTTGTTTAGGGTCATAGAACTCAGACCATAGATGGTAGGAAACATAGGAGACACGTGGTGGGGTAACTACAAAAACCTGACGTGAATGGGAACTGGGGGTTCCGACCACCACGTGTTCCTTAGAGAGGTCTTGGGTCAAGGGACCAAAAAAGAGAGTTGAGATGGGTTTGAGGCAAAGTACATAGGCGTTCCTACGTACCCCATGAGGATGGGGATCAAGATGCATGTAGTTCTTGAGGTGGCACAGTGAGGTACCAGTGCGAGGGAAAAAAGGGGCTTAAGGGCATTGACCTCGCACAAAAAGAAGCGGTATTTGATAAATCATCTTTGTCCTTTAAGGTGAGTGATTTATCATTTGTGAGGTGACTGGCCTAGGGCAGCAGGCCCTGGTGTTATCACAAGAATCAAGCCATAGCAGGCTTGGACAAATGGTATGGTGTGTGACCAATACCAAACATGGTATCCCTTTGAATGAGGACATCATGATGCTGTGTATTTTTTTGTCATGTGTCCAGGACGATAATGTCATAGTTTAGGGTCTTGTGATAGGGCTGGGTGGAATAGTTTAAAGTCGTATGGCTTGGACATGAAAGAATGCACATGATGTGGTACATCGTACTCGACGTGAATGAGGACCAAATCCTACACTACACTGTACTAAATTCTTAGAAAGGAGCCTTAGGCCAAGGGGCCTACATAGAGGTAAGAGGGAAGGGGGCAGGAGAAACTAGATCCCAACAGATCTTGACCTAAAAAAGGGATATCTGGGTGGTCCTATGTATCCCACAAGGATTGGAATCACGGAACACATATTTCTGGATGAGATCTTAGTTTATGATCTTAGAGCTTGGACCATGGATTGTGTGAAAACCCTCCAAGTAAGTGTAGACCTCAACCCGATCCCTAATCCCACGTGAGTTAGACTCTGTGTGGGAAAGAAGGGAGGAAGATGTCTTTTACAATACTTGGAACGCACGCCGAAGGGAAATCGGTGAAGAGCCCCGAATGACGCCCCTATCGTGGCTTTGGTCCTCCTAATTTGTGGATGCGCACTGAGGAATAATAGCAAGATTTCTAAAGTTCTACTTGGAAATGATGAGGTGGAGAAGGATGTGAATCATGTAATTGACATTTTGGGCTTAATGGGGTTGGTGTGGCGATGGAGGATAACTATTTACTGTGTTTAAAAAACAATATGCATATTGCGTTAGCTTGAAATGGGAATAACAAATGAGCATCGACCGCTGACCATATTTTCAACATGGGATTTGTATCGGCTTGTTGTATGCGACCCTCAAGGTCGTTGGCCCATAATGGTAGGAGGGACCTTAGGCCTAGCATCTGTACCATTCAGGGCCTCTTTTGGGTGTGAAAGGTGATGGAATCCCTAATGAAGGGGAACACAAAGCCTGAAAAGTGGGTGGAAACATTTCCAAGCAGAGTCTGACATTCCAGGTACTAAAACAGATTACCCTTAAGCACATTGATAAACCACCAAAAAGGGTCAATGAGGGTTCTTAAAAGGGAGAGGTACATGACACGGTTGTTACAAGCCCGACGTGAACAAGGACATAATTTCGCACCACACTGTACACTCCAGGTAAGAACTTCGGTCGAGGCCCAAGAAGGCCAACGGGCCTGAGGCTGGGCCTCTGTTTGGAAGGCCCGACTAGTTTGCAGTTTAACATCTTGCAATGAGGACAAGGGCCGGGGCCCAAGAAGGCCAAGGGGCCGGAGGCTGGGCCTTGGTCAAGAAGGCCCGACCAGTTTGCAGTTTAATGACTTATTGTGAGGACAAGGGCCGGGGGCCCGAGAAGGCCTAGGGGCCTGAGGAAGGCATCGATCAGAAAGGCCTGACCAGTTTACAGTTTATTGTATTGCATTGAGGATGAGGGTCGGGGGCCCAAGAAGGCCAAGGGACCTGAGGCTGGGCCTCAGTCAGGAAGGCCCGACCGGTTTGCAGTTTAATGTCATGCAATGTAGATGAGGGGGAGGATAAAGTGTCTCATTCGGGGATGTGTACGACACAGTGAGCAACCTGACGTGAATGAGGACATAATACCATACCACACCGTACAATCTTAGAATAGAGAACCCGGTCCGGGGGCCCGAAAAGGACAAGGGGCCAGAGGCTGGGCCTTGGATGGGAAGGCCATATGCCCTCCTGTACGGTTACTGCCTCATCACAGCTCCTAAGCCCACGTGAGTGTTGCTCAGTGTGGGAAACAAGGAGCCGGTGTCGGCTCTCCCCGTCAAATGGGGTGTGATAGTTGGCATCACCTGGAGGTAGTTCATCGCTTGGAGATACAATGGGGTAGAATGAACCACTACACTCAATGTTTGGGACATCTTAGGGTGGTCCTAATAATCCAACACAACTGTTGACCATGTTCGAAACAGAGCATCCCTATATTGACCTGAAATGGGAGCAACAAACGAGCATTGAACACGGACCATATTCTAAATGCAGAACTTGTATCGTCCTGTTCCTCAACATCCTTGAGGGTGTTGGCCTGAAGTGGTAAGATAGCCCTTAGGCCTAGCATCCATACCATTCAAGGGCCCTTCTGGATGGGGAAGGTGATGGAGTCCAAATCAATGGAGTGGGTGATGCATAGATGCACCCATCTAAAAGAGGCGAACGTCTCTAGGGAGCAGGACATACGGCCAGATCGAGGTTAGCTCAACGTGAATTTGGGAAAAAGTTTTCAACCCCTACCATACGTCTTGAACTGAGGGGAAGATTCTTTCATTTCGGCTGGGCCAATAGATGAAATGTCTGGGCATTCCTACGTATCCCATGAGGATGGGAATCAAGCCATACGTAGTTCTCAAAATTTAATTTAACATCTTGCAGGATGATGTAAAGTTTAAAGTCATGCAGGACTGGATAGTTTAAGGTCATGCAGGACCGACATGCAGTTTAGGGTCATGCGAGACCATCCAGTTTAAGGTCATGCAGGACCATCCTGTTTACGGTCATGTAGGACCATTAGGCTCAATCAAAGTATTTCTTGAGGAACTTGGAATTGGTGGGATGATTTATATGCTCACCATCCATGGTTACTAGGGAGTATACTCCATTGGGGTAAACCCAGTGGACTATGTAAGGTCCTTCCCATTTGGGATCCAACATGGGTGGTTTCATGCCGGGGATCATTGGCACTCAGAGGGCCAATACTAGGTCACCGTGCAGAAAAGAGCAGAGGTGGACCTTCTTATTGAAGTCACTAGTCATCTTATTTTGATGCCTTTCTAGATTGTGCAGGGCACAATGCCTATTCTCATCAAGTGATTTCAATTCAGATAGACATATTTCGGCCACCTTATCTAGCACCTGCTGGTCATAGACCACGATGTGCAACGAAGGTAGTTGGATCTCGATGGGCAGGACAGCCTCAGCCCCATACACCAGATAATATGGGGTCACTTGGGTGGAATTGTGAGTCATTGTACGATAAGCCCAGAGGGCATTGGGGAGCTTGTCCGGCCAACTCTTCTTTTTCTAGACAACAATTTTCTGCCAAACTTTAGAGAGGGTTTTGTTGAACTCTTTGATCTGTCCATTTGCCTGTGCACGATAGCGGGAGGTATGGTTTGAACAGATATTATACATGGTGTTCAATTTTTCAGCTCAGCTGCTCGGAAGTTGGTGCCGTTATCGGTGATGACAGCGTGAGGGACTCCAAACCAGTGGATGATATTGGAACTCATGAAGTCAATGATGGAACTGGCCTTGACTTCCTTGAGAGGAATTGCCTATGCCCACTAGGAAAATAAATCTGTGGCGGTCAGGATGAAATTTCATTGGAGATCTGTCACCGGTGGATATGGTCCCATGACATCGAGTCCCCACACCGCAAATGGCCAAGAGTACTTGGTGGAGTGGAGAGGTTATGAAGGCCGATGTAGGAAGATGTCATGAACTTAGCACGTGTGACATATCTTGACGAACTCGATACAATCATGGATCATAGAGGGCTAGAAGTACCCTAGTCTTTGGATTTGGGGAGACAGTTTTGGCCCCGCCTGGTGAGCCCCACAGGAACCAGTGTGAACCTCATGCATGACCTGAGAAATCTTGACTCCTTGGATGTAAAAGAGGAGAAAAACCTCAAACATGTTCTTGTAGAGGATCTTCTTAAGACTGGGATCACTCTGGAGGGTAAACTGCAGCGCGCGGTGCCGGATTCTCTCACGCTCGACCCGATCATCTGGGAGGCAACCATTTTTGAGGTACTCAAAAGAAGGGGCTCTCCATTCGGGAGTCGCATCAACCACCACATCTAGATAACCTGGGAGTCCGGACATGGAGGTCCAAGAGGTAAGATGGCTTACTCACAGGCCGTCTTCATCATCTGAGGTGACGGAGGAAATGACACTCTGGTGTTCCACGTGTATAATCAAATCATCCTGCTCGGGTTCTGCCAGTGATGCAGGCATGCCTGCCAGGGCATCCGATCGACCATTCTGAGATCGAGGGACATGAGTAACTTCTAGCCAGGATGGAAACCGGTCCATTAGATGGAGGGCGTGCTCCAACAGGGGTACGATCTCTGGATTTCTGAAAACATAGCCACTGTTGACTTTTTTGATGACTAGTTCAGAATACCCTTTCACATGCAAATGGGGTACATCAATCTCGAGTGCCAGCTCGAGGCCAGTGATAAGAGCCTTATATTCTTCCTCGTTGTTTGTGTAGCCTTATGAAAACAGGAATGAGTACAGTAGAATGGATTTCACCGGGGTAATAAATACAATACCTAGGCACACTTTGTTAAGCCTAGGATCCTTGAGTCTCTGCTGGTGGGGCTCTGAGAGGAGCCATCAAAGTGCATCTACCAACATGGGATGTCAGGATCTACCGAGAGGATTGCCTCATCGGGAAAATCCATGTCCAGGGAATGATCCATGGGGGTTGGACGGGTAGAAAGAAAGTATTCCAATGCTTGTCCCTTGATAGCTTTCTGAGGGACAATCCTGATGTCGAACTGCTAGAGGATTACCGCCCACCGGGCTAGATGGCTGGTCAACATGGGGTGGTTCAGAATGTACTTCAGCGGGTCTACCTGAGACACCAACTTTACCTCATGGTACCATTCCTTGACATGGATGAAAGTCCTCATAGTTCTATTTGGGGTGTGTTGGAGAACCGATGTGAAGATGGACCAGGGGTTCGATGGGTGTTGGGCTTGAACCTCGTGGAGGATTCCTACGTACCATGCCTTGACATGGATCAAAGACCACGTAGTTCAGGTGGCTTAAGTGAACTGATGTGAAGGTGGACCTGGGGTCCAATGTGTGGTGGGGTTGAACCTTGTGAGGCTTCCTACGTACCATGCCTTGATGTGGATCAAAGTCCACATAGTTCGGGATGGGTATGGGGATTACACTCTGTGGTGGCCCAAGGTGGTGGGGCTTGAACCTCGTAGAGGCTTCCTACGTACAATGCCTTCACATGGATCAAATTCCTCGTAGTTTGGGATGGGTTGGAATACAGTTTAACGTCATGCAGGATAAAGGAGTTGTCATGGTCGATGCTTACTCTAAACCCACGTGAGCCATGCTCAGTGTGAGAAACAAGAGGCAGCAAAGGCCAGACGACCATGTCACGAAATGTGCATCCATGGGAAGTGAAGAGGGGCTTATTCAAGGAGCGGCCTAGGGAGAGAGAGATTGGGACTTACGCCAAGTTGAAGGCCTGAGAAGTCGAGGCCTATTCCAGGATGGAGGCCCGAGAAGTTGAGGCTTACTCCAGGATGGAGGCCCGAGAAGTTGGGGCTTACTCCAGGATGGAGGCCCGAGGTGAAAAAGCGTAGTGGGAGAGGGATTTGGGACCGAAGAAAGGAGGAGCCCTGTTCCTTATCACACCCTTCATTGGCCTTGGGGACCGAAGATGAAAGGAGGAGCAAGAATGCTGCCTCCTGGAAGAAGAAATAGGGGCTTACACCAAGGTGGATGCCCTTCCCCCATGGAAAAATGCCACTCCCATAAGGAGGATATCATCCCTTGTGGAGAACAGGGGGGTGGAGAATGCCCAAGGTGGGGTCACCCCACGTGCGAGGCACGAGACGAGGTCACAGTTTAACATCATGTGTTGAGGACGATGGTGCTTGGCAGTTTAATGTCCTGCAGCTCGGACGAGGTGGGTTTTCTCCGCACCCCTAGGGCATACGTAACTGGTACCATATTCTCCTTGTGGGAGAGAAGACACTGGAAACGCCATGATGAGGGGGTGTCATGGAGCGAACCATCGAGGGGTCCACATTAGCATGGCTATGCGAAGACGCAATAGCCATTAGAGTGCCTATGCAAAGAAGCATTAGGAAAAGCAACAAAACAAGTGATATTGTCTAAGGGACTTTGAATTCACATTGTGAAAACATGGAGGGTCGCACAAGAAAAGGAATTTTCAAGCAGAGGGGTCCATAGGCATGGGCCTTGTGAAGCTCTGTTGCTCCACGGGGAGGAGGGAACTTGTAAAGGGGTGTGCTTCGCGAAGTGGGATGCCTTAGCCTTATCATATGGAAGAGGTGCATACGAGAGGTGCTTCAAAAAGTTTAAAGGCATTCACGGAGCATTGCCTCATGGAGAAAAGGTTCCTCGTAAAGCAAGGTGTCAAAAAGAAATGTGCTTCATGAAGTACAATGAACCTACCTTAGCATGTGGATCATGTGTACATGAAGGGTATTTCATGAATCATAAACACTCCATGACGACCCGGGTCCCCTTTCAGATCCCATTCCTTCACGAAGACCCTTAGGCTTTGTGAAAGTCATCCCTCTCAGAAGAGGTAATCAAAACAAGACAAAGGGGAGGCACTTCATGGGGCAGAAGTACCTCGCATAGATCATGGTTCGCAGAGCAGAAGGATGCATTGCGATTCCGAGGCTGGGAAGCTGAAAGATCGGATTGTCCATCTGTTGGGCTCCGGGGGAGCCCGATATTTATAGGCAAGAGGCGCCGCGGATCGGAGCTCATGCAGTTTGAAGAGGGAATTTGGTTGCTTCGCGGTGGGTCACGAACATCAAATGCAGTCGCGGAGCATCCCACCTCCTAGCTTCACGGCGGGTTCGCGAATGTCAAATGCATTCACGAAGCCCCCCGCCTCCTCACTTTGCGGAGGGTTCGCAAACGTAAAATGTGTTCTTGAAGCCTCCTGCCTCCTTGCTGCGTGGAAGGTTCGTGAACGTCAAATGCGTTCGCGGAGCCTCTCACCTCCTTACTTCGCGGCGGCCGTGGTGCTGGGGAACTCCACGAAGGGGCTTCACAAGGCAGTCAATGGGGCCTTCTTTGGGCCTCTTCTTGGTCTTGAATTTTGGCGCCAACACATGTATAAACATGCATTAGTTATGTTTCATAGAAGGAGATTTTTAATTATCCCTGATATTTACTCTTTAAATATCTTCATGAACATCCACCCGACCACTAGAACTCATTACTTTGAGGTGAGAATGGGAATTCTACTATCAAATTGGTCTCAACCCCCAATCTGATACATAGAATAGGTTTCTATGTATATTAGTAGATCTTCATGATTTTATAAGAATATTTATCTCTATGGATTTGGATACATGTATTGGGACTATAATGGTATAGGTTTCTAAGTATTTAGATAGATTTTTCCATGTTTGTTGAGATAGAGGCCATTGGATTCAATTTAAATATCATATTATATTGCAAACGTATCAGTGTTGATGCTTGAAAGGTATCTTTTATAGATTCAAATGTCAAAAACCAAAAACCGTGAGAGAATACATCAAATGATATTTTACCAAAATGAAAATACTTTATTATCACATGAAAAACTCATGGATACCATGAATCAAATTATTTGTGATTACATATATTGATCATAATAACCATGGTAATTAAAAAATACTATGCATGAAATTATTTAATTATGTGGTTCCTTGATACACACAGAATCACTTTTAGGTTGTAAGGTTCTTAATGCACAAAGGTAATTTATGGGGGGTTAAAATGAAATGTTCCTATGTGTGTACATCCTCTATGGATTGTATTTGTTTAAGAATAAATAATGATGTAATTTATCAATCTTTTGTTTCTTAATTTACCGCCTTTAATTTTCAGTTGTGATGTAAGATACTTACATTACCACATACCTTTTGGGGTATAATTTATTTCTACATGACATCCTATTCAGAGAATAATTTTCTTATAAATTTTCGTCATGTTGGTAGGGGAGATGATCATAGAGGATTGAAATTTTCCATTTAGGTAAACCATTAAACTTAGAAAAAGGGAAATCCTCCCTCTTGGTGGTTAGTTTTCATATTAAGAAATAAAAATGTTAATTATTGATCCCAAGACTGGGAATGAATTTGGAAAAGTACCAAAAATCCCCTTCAAAGATAATATCCCATATAGACTAGTTCATGAATCACCTTAATGAAGTCCCTTTGAAAAGAACATTTGGAAAGACCCATTATGGAGGATAGTTCATGAGGAACCTTTACCAATTCATGATGCTCCCTAACAGATCCACTTCATAGAAACATTTCTGGGAGAATAGTTTATGAAGCACTATTTTCAATTCGGAAGCCTCAAATTCCATCCAATTTATATACACATAGAACACTATATTCTATGTGAAAATGAGGCTGATTAAATTAAATTTTATCCATATTTCAATGGAACATGAGTGTGAATAATATGACCTGATGATGGGTTCTTGATGATGAAACTCAACAATGGGTAATCAGGATTTATTATCCCCCATTTTTCCACCAAGATGTTCTACCTGGGTTAATATCATTCAAATAACCTTATTAGATTACATTAACTTGGTATGAACCTTTAAAATCATCTTCGAATGAGATATCTTCTACAACCTCTTGAGATACATGATTGATCTATAGAAATCAGTGTAAAGAGCTACAATAATGTATTCACTTGATAATAGACATCTTCAAGGTCTTCCCCCCAGTCTGATAGGACCATAAGTGTAATAATAGTCATTTATTCTCCTAGATAATAAGTGTTTATATCATAGGGATATCAGTGATAGTTCTACTGGATTAGGAAACCCATCTTTTCTACCTCATATCCAATATTTTATTGACCATATTAGCCAATGAACTCAACTACTCCATTCAATGAGCTCGAGAAATTTTATAAGAATCCTTCTTTTTGTAATCCCCATGAACCCAAATCACCCAACTCCTTGATTAGGGTAGTCTATCTTGAGTAGCATATACATATGCCTCACATATTTCCTTGATCATCCTCAACATGTTTCAGGAATCTAATAAGGAATAATCCCTGATTTATTCCTCATTGAGCCATATTCTCTATGATTCCATTCATCCTTCCTAGTGAAGTTATCAATAGAAAATATGTTAATGTACACACATCTATAATACCCATGGAAAAGGCCTACTGAATAATTTGTTTTCATCCCTTCCACAATGAAAACTCCCTTACCATAAGATCTTAAAACAATATGGTATTATCCTATCACATGATTTAAATTATGAAACTTAAACATCATAGTATTTGATTTTTATTAACCATAATATATACAAAACCTCTATAAGATTCAAATTCAACATATAAAAAATTACATTCAATGAGCCTTTTCCACTATGAAACTGTATCCAAATTAGCCTATATTCCTGATGAAAAACGAACTCTTCCTCATTAGGACATATCACGAATGATCAATATAATCTGTTTTCACTAGGGACTTATTGCATATGGACCTATCCCACTCTCTCTTATCACTTTACTAAAATATGGGACGAATGATAATGGTCCACTTCTGTATAAGTACCACACCGACCATTTATACCAACATTTCAGATAGTAGTCCATTATACATGATGGTAAACTACTCAGAATAGGTCTTAAAAACATGCAATTAAAATAAACCTCAGTTGTTCAAGGATGCATCACCATAAATTGTACAACATTATTCTTTTTCACATGAATTTAAAGGTATTATGTGTCCAGTTAAGTGGTACCAAACTATGTAGGTTCTAATTCCATCTATAGGGACACATATGAATCCACAATCATAAGAATGAACCAAACAACACAACACCTAATACTTCCCTATATGTGAATAAAATGCCAATCATCTATTTGTGTTGGTTTAAACTATATAATCACTAACTAATAAGAGAATAAAGATGAAAATATAATACAGACATTTGTTCACATTGGAGAATTATTGAGATCAAATAATAAAAATTTTTTCAGGTTAAATTATGGTCTTGATCAATAACATACACAGTGGTTACCAATATCACACTGGGATTTATGAAGAATTTATGAACATTCTTTATATTGGTAATAATGTACCATCATTGGAAATAAACTCCCCTGAGTGGTGTGATGATCCTAAAACCACATCCTTTTGAATAATTCACACCAGAAGCATTGATGGTAAATCCCCAAGTACTACCAACCATTGGAATTAAGGTTTTCTGTTTCTCAAAATGAGTGTGGGTCTCATGCACATTCAAAATTAAATGTAGAACCTGAAATAAATCCTTTACTAAAGAAAGTGATCGATTGAATATGAAGTTAAATGTGATGTTGTATTAATGGTGTTTTTGTTTGTGGTTTTTGACCCTCTCTCTGAGTTTTAATAACCCTTCAAGAGACCCTATGAATCAAAAGGAATATAATCTTGTAGATCTCTATTTCATGAAAAGATTCCAACTTTAGCGATCATAGAACTCCTAAACCTACTTAAAAATCGATGTACTGGATACATTCCTCCATTTTTGTAAAAGTTTAATCCCCTTTAAGAAAAAGGATATTGTTTCTAAAAAATATAATACATAACAATGTGTTCAATTAACTTCTGTGATATTATCACCACAAAAATTATATTCCTACCTTTAATAAAATATGAGATATCGTCTTGGGGATGAATATCTTCATAATAACGTACCAATAGATAAACTCATCAAAATCAGTGGCATCATTGTTCATATCTAATTTTTTAAGGATCTTATTCCTAGATAAGATTAATTCTTACCTTTATTATCTTAAGAATATAGAGGAAGAAAACTACATCATCACTGGATTCCAGGAAACTCTTTGGAGGGATCCTAATATTCACTTCCACCACTAGTTTCAAGTGTACCCAACTTCTTAGGAATCCATTGGTGAGGAAACCTATGAGATCTCAAGATTTCTCATTGATACTAGGTTTCCCTGAAGTAGGTCTTATCGATGATATAATATGTATGAAGCATAAGAACAAGCTCATATTCCTATTACCATAATGGAAACCCATGAGTATATCTATCCAGTAATAGATGAGTAGGATCATATCCTTAGATACATGTATTATACCTACCAATATATCCTAGTTGAGACAAAATATATCCATCAACATATTCTAGGGGCTACTAAGGGACATACCAATATTCATGTCCTTGATAACATCCATAGAGCTCATCATAATATCCATGTTTCCAATTAAGAGTGATTATATATTCCAACTGTTATTAAATTGGACCATTTTTATATCATAACAAGGAATTTATATCAATGGTAGGATTATATACAAGAATCTACTATAATTATTTTGTATATCCCACTAGTAACTTTAGGGAATTCCAATATCTTTACTATTACCATAAGAGCTCATTAACATGTTCTGGAGATCACACAAGAGTATGCTCATATCCTCTCTACCTAAGAAGATGTTTAAAATCATATTCTAGAAATAACATTTGGTTAGGCTAATATTTATTCCTTGGAATAAAAATCTCATCACTATATTCTGGTGGAGCCCATTGATGAGTGGGCCCATATTCCAATCATAACATAGGATGTTTGTAGGGATATTTCGATTGTAAATGAAGACCAAAAGAAAAATAATATCCTCATTCCTTCCAATTTTCATGATACCCACAAGAAACTTATGGAATTTTTCCAAGGATATCATTGGAATATTTCAACAATATTCGTAAGTTCATATAGGTGGATTCATATGCATCACAATTGTTCCCCACTATGTAAATTCCATAATGGTCGAGGTTTTGACCCTTTTATGCTAACCTAGATGTTCAAAATGATCATGTAAATGGAATCATATTATCTAAAAAAATTACATTTTCCACTACAATAAATGCTTTTATTCTCAAGTTCCTTTAATATATTTACACAGCTTCCTAAGTATTTTCTAAATCCATATCAATTAAATAAATCCATGATATCTGCATTGGTCCTCATAATGGTAAATATATTAGAAACATTATTGATCCTTCCTTAAGCGACATCCATGAATTACACCCTATGGAAACATAATGATCGATCATGGAGGCCCTCTCTATGGTACAATCTATGAAGGTCCTCCCTTAAACATGAATATCAATAGTTAATAATGTATTTAACATAAAATTATTTTAGAAACAAATAACCAAAGATTTTCTCCATGTGGAAGAAAATTATGTGGACATGGAGGTCCTCACACAAACAAAAACCCATCATGGCATGAAGGTATTCCCTATGTAAAAAACAACAGAAAATTTTCGCTCATATTGATATACCCTTAAAAATTAATATCTAGATACATTAAGCACATCTTCAAAGACTAGTGACATTCCATCCATGTAAAAGGATAGTTTAGGGAAACATTCATCATTTTCACCTCACCCAGATCACTTTCTCTTTGATACAACCAAGAATACTATATATCATTAAATTCCACTTAATAAAGTATCTAGAAAATGAGCACTATGGTTTGATCAGGTTGAGGTAATCCTCTCTAGATATGAGGAATATGGAATGAAATATTTAAATAAACTATAAAAATATAATATTTTAGTCATGTTTTAGACCATTACTACTTCACAACATGAAATTATGAAAGAATGAGAATAGTAAATTATTCATTTTATTTTCAAAAATCTATGGTATAATCTTTTACATCTCTAGAATAATAATTTTTCTTTTGGGGAATATGTTAACCACGTCATGGTTATAAGAGATATTTTTTTCTTGATTGAATTCACTAATTTTTAGTTGAATAAAACCCTATATTATGGATGAAACATGAGAACCTTAAATATGATTTTCTTAATAAAATAAAGTTCAACTACCAATTAATTGGTGAGGACCCACCTAAGGTATTTATCAATGTATATGGTGGGTATGTAGTACTTAATTTTACTATGCTTATTGGTCAACAATGTCCTATATGGAATAAATCATGTAATGTCATAACTTCTAGTCATGTTTTAGGTTTTGGATTTCTATATAATAGATGATTTGTCGAGAATAATTCCACTATCTCTAGAGCTCAAAATTACCTACACTATTAGAGAGGTCTAGTGATAATATTTTACATTAGGCCGCTAAGGAGGTCAAACAATCCTCCCCCTGAGTAAAAGAAAACCATTAACTAATTATCAAAACACAAAAGTGATAATTTAATGCTCATAAAGTTATATATATGATATATTCTCATAGTAAATCACTAAATTTTAATAAGGCCACAATACCCATAATCTTAGTATTAATTTAAGAAAAACACCAGCCCATAGTGTTGGGGGAATTTTTACCAACACCACCAATATTTGGATCATAAAATCATAAGAATGTCTAATATTTGAGAATGGTAGATCCAAGACAGTACCATCCCATAGGGTTAGAGGATTTATTTCCACTTACTAAATGATATTATATTTTATATGGTTTGGGATTGATCTCATAGGAAAATAACTTACCACTTCTTTCATAATGTGATAAAAATTTCTCTTAGGGATCGTATTTAGTGAGAGATTTTGGGGGAATTCCTCAAGATATCCCTCTATAAATATCTTCCAATGGAGAAATGTTTTTGATAGTTAAAGAATAATTTGGGATGTTATATAAACTAGTACACTAAGAAGGAAAGGGAAGAGATGGATTACAATTTTTTCCATGATATATATTCAAATGATGATAGATCCCTTGAATCATATGGTGAAGAAATGATCCCTTAATGAACTATGAATTGATTAATTTCATCAGTATAAAATCTATATATTACTTGGATCATGACATTAATTTAGTGGAATATTTTGAGGAAACCTTTATTCAAATTACATTATACATAGAAATTCTTAAATAATGTGCGAATATATGACATCAAAGAAAGACTCAAAACCATTGTGATCCTATGAATACAAAGTTACTTCATGCTCAGTGAGATTCAACTAATGAAAATGATATAGGAAGAGATATATACCACCCAAAATATTTGGAAGTTTAGTTTCCCACTAGTTGATGATAAATTAGCCCAATATGAAATTTATTTAGTGAAACTGTGGTACACTGGGTTGCTCAAAGACAATATTAATTCTAAGTGTAATTAATAGATAGAGGAAAATAATTCACCTTAGGTGAATCCCCTTATATAATAAGAATATAATCAATCCAAAATGGATGATTCCAACCATATAATAAGATATTGTTCAAGAAAACTAGTGTCAAAAAAACTGGTGGTCGAAGATTATCAAGAATTTACTCTATTTGGGTATAATGAATCCCCATAGAAAGAAAGTTATAAATTCAAATAGATCATAAAGAAACACTATAAAGTGGGAGGAGAGTGAATTGGGTGTTTTAATTATCTTACCAAATTAAAATTATTCTTAAGATGATTAAACCACATTTTGTTTTCAACCTATGTCACATGTTAGGATATAAATGGATATCTTATTGTTTACCATGCCATAAAACATTTTATAGCGAATGTTCTGAATGTAATTTTGGATCCAATATTTTTAAAATATTTCCCCCATATGTGGGAAACCGACTATTTTTAGTGATCAAATACCATCATGGACTGAATTATCCACAAATAATTTTGTTATCAATTGAAGTAGGTTGTTTAGGAATTATCCTAAAAATTATATTTTTATATTTTGGAGGATAATTATTAGTATATTTCCTATGTGACCCTCATACAATATATGGTAAAAGTGTATGATTATTTATATTTCCTAAAAAATTCTTCACATTGTCATTACATCAGATGGATATTAGCTTCCTTCATCCTATTGAAGTATATCTCCAATGTTGTTTGTGGATATCACTATACCCACAAATGGTGATATGATTCCTCATAATAGCGAGTCATTGATATATAAAATTTCTTTAAGAACACCTTATTTCAGCTCAATTACTATTCAATCCATAACTTACAGATAATCTATTATTGGAAACACATAATTTAAGTATCTCAAGAATAGTGTCCCAGGAAATCATACCTAGAGATTCACATTAAAATGACCATATTCTTCTTATTCTTCTTCTATTTCCTTATAATTAGGTAGATTATTAGGTAAACACTAGTCCACTTCCCTTTCTCATATTACTTGCTATAATATTAAAACATTATTATTATTATTATTCTTCCTTGATAGATATTTTTCTCTCAGATAGTCTCTTAGTTATAAAAAAATCATAGCATTAGCTCCTACTAGAATCTTCTATCCTTTATCATCAATATTATCAATGTCACCTATAAGAGTTTCTATATTAAATTGATAAATTCATTTACAATATCCAAAAATTAGACAATTGGATAGTTTTTTCCCTGGAAAATAGTATTATTATAAAATTCCAACTTTGGTTCCCCAATTTTTTTTCACTCTTCATCAATTGAAAAAATATTAAAAAAATATTCTTAATTATAACCACTCACCTTGAAAAAAACTTCTTTATTTTATTTTAAAAAATAGTACTAGCTTCATTATTCCTTGAAATTTTACAGAAAATATCTATATTTAGTATCCCTAAATGGATGTATAAAAAACAAAACAATACTATAATAGTTCCCCCTTTTTGTATTTATAACATATGTATTTACCAAGTAGCATCTATTTCAATAATAGAATTTATCACTAACATCCTAGACCTTTCATCTTATTACTTATCATTCGATAACCAAAAAACATTTTTGATATTAAATATTTGATATATACCATATGAACAATAAGATATATATTTACATATTTATGAAAGCGGGAATTCTTATTATTTTAAAAGGGTAAATTCTTAGACTTCCATCACAATTTTTTCTCTTTTATCTCAATCCCAAATATCAGCTTATCATTCAACATGATTGATTTTTAATGATTTTGAATATTATGGAAATATCATGATTCAACATAAATATATATGAATTATTCTTAGAAACCAAATAATTTCTATTTTTAGTAACAAGAATAATGAACCTCGTCAAATCATTCGTGAATCATACACCATGTGAAGTGTTTTTTCTATTTTTAACCTTGATGGAATAGATCTTTCATCATCCCAATTGAATTATATCTCATATTCTAAAATTAGGAATAATTTTATTTAATCTATATATTTTTTGAATTTCCACTAAGACATGATACACAAGTTGAAGTAATATAATGGTTACGTTAATAGACTAATGGTTACATAGACTTGTATCATGTGTAAAGATATCTGTCTAATGATTAATTTGGTCTTCCTAATTGATATAAAGGCTTAGATGATGCCTACACAACTCTTTATGAAGGTTACACAAGATAGAATTCATGCATACATAAAATTTGATGATTTTTACATAGTAAAAGGATAATTATTGCACCATGGTAGAACTATTCCTAAGACTACAGGACATTTCAATTTTTTGTTAGCTACATTATACAATGATTATGAAAACCTGTTATATAATGGTTATTTAACATTAGAGATAATTATTACATAACACATGGAATCAACCATTTTTAAAGGTTTCCTTCAAATGAAATATAGTTTTTCCCAACTCAACTTCATCCTTCTAAGGACTTCATCCATTCTTTGTATAATATTTATTCTTGTTTCCAACAAGCTTATTAATACTCATATGGTTTGTTAAAAAAAATTCCACCTTTTTTACTTTAATAGGTACACATAAATCTATTAATGTGATATATTCTCCCCAAAATTATTCAAACTATTTTATATAGTACTCTACAACCTTAGTACTTATCCTCGATATTTATATTATCTCACTAATCTTTATATGTAATGAGTTTATCACTAAGAATCCAACATTATACTGTTTACCCAAATTCAAGGGAAATATATTCTCAATCCCTTTTATAATATGATATATATATCCTTTTCTTGTTATATGGAAGAAAATTTTTTATTATTTAAGGCACATTGACATACTATGTAAGGAAAACAGATACAATTCAATCATAAAACATCCCATGGGACATAAATCCCCCCTTGAATTTATTTTCAATTCAAAAATTTTATTCCCAAGTCAATGTACCATTTATACCCATATTTGAAAATAAATTATTAGGAGGATAAAAATGTTCTCCTCCATATTGAAATTATAAAGAGGGTATTCTCATTTCCTACCAAACCATTTAAATTTTAGAAATCCCTATTATTTCTATTGGTTTTCTCACCCCCTTCAAGAGATTCATAAAAATTTCCATTTGAGAGAAGGGTGGAAAAACATTTTTTCTTATAATTGATCCATTAAATCACCAACTATATCTATAAATATGATAAAACATTGTATAAAATATGAGTGAAATGCTTATAAATAATACATCCATTTAATCAGATCAATGTGGTTCCACATTTGACTAACTTTCTCAAGGTAATATTCAAATACATTTTCAATGAAGTGTATAAACATATAATCATTTGAATATAAACATCAAAATATTTCAATTGAAATACTATTTCTACACATTTGGTTATATAATCACCCCTTTGATACACATAATATAAAAATTGAAAAATTATCAGATAATGAAAATGATACGTCATCCATAAAGATTTTATGGGGATTTCTTAACTTTGATAAGTTTTAGAAAATGGTAAAACTCTAGCAGCCACACCCATTTTTATAGCACAACCTCAAGGGTTGTTTTAAATTTATCACAAAATTTAAATATAAAAATTGGAATATAACAATTTATATTTTTTAATATGACTAATCCTCCATTAGAACTTTGATTTGAGAAATTTGAATGAGAACTATTTCACAACCAAGAAACTCTTTTCCATAAATCCCTAAAATGACTTGAACCCTTCATGATTATATCCTTATTAATATTCCAAATAAGTTCCACTTTTAGATACATATATTTATTACATCCTTATACTTTATTCTCATCTATAATTTCCTTATTCACCATAGAAATTAGACAATAATCTTTATTTTCCCCCATCACTTTGGCATTTTCCAACTAATTTTTCTATATAGTTAGCCACTAATTCTATACAATATAAGATTTAATTTTCAATAGAAACACATTATTCATATCATAATTCATGGTATTTTTAGTTACTGGTGATTTCCACTTTTTTTAATTTGACTATGAAGAAAGTCATACCCTATGTAGCTTTATTTCTAGCCTATTTGAACCCTCCACACACTTCCTTGGCCACCGTTAATCTACCTATTTTGGGATTCTTCTAAACCTATTAACAAAGAGTTTCAACTATTAATCCAATACATATTTCTCAATATTGAATGGATTCAATTTTTTACTAAAATTTTATCCAATTAACTTTTACTTTTATGGATATATTTAAATGGTACCTGATGTAGCCAATATTTCTTTATAAGAGAACTGGTTTCTTATAGGTTGTGCGAAATTATTAACATTATTCCTTATCTTCATGGGTGTGATATTTTCATTGATTTAAAACCCAAGACACACTCACTTATATTATTTTATTTTTTAACCTAATATTGTGTCTTAACATTCTCATTAACACAAAAGTGTGAGAATACCAACACTACTCATAACATTAGAAAATTTTGTTGCAATACTCACCAAAGTTGTCCACTATTTCAAATTTTTTCTTACATGATATATTTTATTTTTTTGGTTGAGTTTTGGTAGGTTTATTTGGATTTTAACATTTCCCCTTGCTTTGGGACTTATAGAACTTTTACATATTGAAATATTTTGTTAGAAATTAATAAACATATTCTAAAATCATTAACAACACCAACATATTACAATTAATATCATTTTTTTTATTTTTAGTTTAGTCTATCAATATTCTATCCATTATAGTTTTTTGGATGAAAAAAAACTTTTAGGATCCATGGAAGTGGATAATTTTCAAGGGAATGATCACCAGCACCCCAGATGTTGTGGTATGTGTTTTAGAGTTTTTTAATCCACATTTTTATACTTTTTTACTTTTATACAGTATTTCTAGAAAAACATATTCAACACCAAATGATTTAACTAGATAGTGGGTTAAGTTTTTGTATGAGATAGAGAAATAATATTCTCTAGATAATCTCAAGATAAATTTACCACTATTTATAATCATTTGGTGTTGAATATTTTTTTCTAGAAATAAAGTATAAATGTAAAAAATATATTCCTTAGATAGTTTTCTTTTCAACTATTTATAAAGATTTATATTATTTAGTGTTTATATTTCTCCATTTTAATTCAATCTCTAAACACTTTAAACTAAAATTATTTTTTATACGTAATTGAGTATAATATTTATTCCCAGCCCTTATTTATCTCCTGAAATTTGTACTCATTAATTTCATTTGTCTCATAATATAAAATATTTATATATTTCACTTTTTTATATATTTTCTATGATAATATCATTTTCATTCAAAGAGACATTATGAATCTTCTACAAAACCTGGATAATTTATTTAACAACCATATAAAAAAATCTATTTCTCATATTTATCACTATAATTTTCTTCATCAATATCTTAAATTACTTCAATGAAAAATAACTTCATCATTTAATTTTTATAGCCTCGTGAGAGTGTTATAACGAATCATCTTCTTCGCTAAATCTTTTTCTATTTCATAAACCTCTTTTTTTTGCAGTGGTGACTTTTAATCATGAATTAACTTGATTATTATATATAGATATATTCTTGTGTAAACACCTTAAAATGGACATCATTTAAATAATTCTTAACCTCAAGGTAGGGTTCTTCAATATATTCAATGCAACATTTCTCATAGCTTTAAATGTTTTCACTAAAGGAATAGAAATAAGAAAATTTAACATATAAACCCTTACTATTCTGAATACTATATACTAATTGTGTTTCTTATTCTATTTTAGGAACTTTATTTTATTACCTTACTCTTTCTTCTACTTGTTATTCAAATGATTTTATGAAACATATATATCATTCTTGAAAGCGATGAAACCAGATTATTCTGCCCAAGACACACCTAAAATCTCATTGAATATGCACTTTATGTATATCAAGAAATAAAATAAATTATGGAAAAATTTATATCTAATTTGATAAATTCCTATAATATGATTATATATTTGATAGAAAAATAGATCTAATAAAAGGTAACCAATTCTCTAATACAAATTATATATGCTAGTGGATTGTCCAAACACACCTAGGAGGGGCAGACAATAATTTTTCAATTGTTTTTAAATAAAATTCTTCTTATGTTTCTCAAACCCCCTTTTGGTTTTATCCACTATAACCTCATATGTTGTAAATGGATCTCTTATATATTACCCTTTTATAAATTAATACACAGTTTAAAAAACACACGTAAAGATGGAACAATTGTTCTTAAAAATATTGATCCAATTGAGAAAATATACTATTTTCTATGTTTAAATCCTACTAATACATGGATTATCCAATAAAAATATTGTGATAAATTATATTAAGTTGTCCATTGATTAACCTGAGACATCTAATGCCATTTTTTTTTTTCAGAAAATCCATTAAAAAATTACATAAGTAACCTTTCTCCACTATATTACACAAGTGAAGGGTTATTTATATTATATTCCATTATTTCCACAATCACATCACACAAGATGGATCTCAACTTACTTACTCCCATCTGATTATATGACCAATATTGTTTAGGTATGTCACTACACTGAAAAATGATTCTATTATACCTCACAAAAGATAATCTTTGGTCACTATAATGTCTTCACGAAGGCATAAATTCATCTATTCGTGTATCCTATCCACAATTTAATATTCATTAGAGTATATGGTTTTAGAAACTAAAAACTCAAAATACTTATGAATATTTTTACAAAAAATATAACTTGGATATTTACAATAAAAAATATTGATTATAGAATCTTTCATGGTGAATAAAATTTTAAACTGCATTTATTACTCTTTCTCACTTATTATTCATCTTATTTTATTGGAACTTTATAATTTAACAAGTAAGATAACTCATTTATTATTATTATTCTTCTTTACCTTCAAATCCCAACTGATTATTAAGTAAAAAGATAGTTTATCTATCTTTTACTTAAACCTATAAAAAACATACTAAAATTTCTTCTTATTCATACTTAAGAGAGATTCCTATCTCAAATACTAGCATAGTCTCAATATACTTCACAACAATGTCTCATAATACTTTCTCTTCTTCTTCCTCATTTTTCTTCTAAATCTAAAATTTTTGGGTGGAAATACTAAATTACTCCATTATTTTCCAATATCTATTAATTGGATAGTTGGATAATTTTAATTTCTATATGAAAAGTTGTGTTATAAAATACCCATGTTGGTTCCCCATTATATTCCAAGAACTCTTTTTTAAATAAAAGGATATTACTAAAACATTCATTAATTATTATCACTCACATGGAAGGAAAATTATTTTTATAATTAGAACTACATTCTTAGATTCATTATTTCCCAAAATCTTTCAAACAAATCTCTACTTTTATTATTTTACATGGATATATAAAATAAAAAGTATCAAATTTGGAGTTCCACATTTTCATATTTCTTACTGATGTATTTTAAGAAAAATACTTATTCCAAAAATAGATTTTTTCACTACCAACCTAGTATATTAATATTCTTCCTTCTCATGTTAGAATAACAAATTATTTGGGATATTTAATCATTCTGAACAAGAAACATGAATTGATAGAGTAAAATTTACATATTAATGAAATATGGATGCATTTTCATTTTAGGGTTGGGTAAATTAATAACCTTCCATCTCAATTTTTCTCCTTTATCTTGATTATAGATGTCATCATCACATTTAACCAACTAAATTTTTATTAGTATATTCTTGGATTGTTTATGGTTATTAGAATTTGAAATACTTGTTTTAAGGATATATCATTAGTGAATTAATTTTTACATCATAAAATAATAATACATTAAGGTAATTATTAATTTCTTAAAAATTAAAAATAAATTACCATGATGTAGGATATTCTTTAGTCATCCAATTTACTATTTATGTTCATAGATATCACCTGTTTATACCTATATTAAAATTATTATACATATAAGAAATGTGAGTTTGACATTTTTTCACTTTCATTGGATTTATTAATATCTATGTAATTTTCATTGTCAAGTAGCCCTTAAATGACTACGTTTGAAACCTAATATTTAAAGGACTGAATTTTATTCCTATTAATGTATTTTGGTTGGTTTTAGGAACATTTTATTTTCCTTATCATATTATTTGTTACACTAATTTACCCAATTTACCTTTAACCGCATTAAATAAAAATTATCATTGTAACTATTCATAATATCCAAAAAATAAATTAAAGTAACCCATAATCATAACTTGGACCCAATTATTAAAAATATGGAATCTGTTTTTCATAATTAAAAACACATAATTGGAAGAAGTTAATTTAATATTTATTCCCGTTTTCAAAAACCAAAAAGTTGTACTTTAAAATGAAAAAACTTATCAAAAGATTGTCACCTGTTTATATCCAATTTAAATATTAAATTACATTCAATGAAAAAACAATATTAAATGATAAAAACATAAATAAATTAAAATTTTAAACTAATTAAAAAGTAAATCTAACTATGTTAATAAATTTGATGAAATTGTTGTTTTGAATTAAAATGTAGTATGTTTCACTATTCATCAAAAAACGAATTTTATCAGAAAAATTACAAAAATTCAAAAAAACTAAATTTTTATGATCTAATTATAAAGAAGAAGTTTAATTTTTCAAATACAATACATAAATGTGTTAATAATAGATTTAAAATGGGTGTTCCATCAAAATGTTGAAAAAAAAACTCCTTCAAAAAGTACTTTTATAAAAAAAATTGATTTTTTTCTTAAATCATGTTCTAGAAAATATATAAGATAAATTATAATGTTTTATTTAATTAAAAATTCAGTTAATACTATTCATAACAGCTAGTTTATATCTCATTAAAAATGATATTTTAATAATATATCATTGTTTAGTGAAACTCAGTATTGCATATAATGCATGTTATCAGGGAAGGTCAATATTGTGTGTAATCAAATCCAAGTCAGTGTTTCATTTAGTGCACACTTCCTCTGGTGTTTTGTATAAATTAATCCAAACATAGTTATTTAAAACATTGAACAAAATTTATACTCAGTGTTACATGAAATTAAATCTATAAAAATATCTTCAAATTATGTGTAACAAAATCCAAGAATAGTGTAGTGTATAAAGCAAGATAATATGGGTTTGCATATAGATCATGCTTGTAATGGTGTAGAGTACAACACAAGATATCAAATATATTAAAAAAATCTATTTCAGATAATATCGGGGTGTTAAATTATACCCCCATTAAATTTAATTTCTCCCTCAAAATTCTTCGGGGTTATAAATAGTTACCAACATCAATGATTTGGTCATGGAAACCCAAATCGTAATTAAGGATACTAGAACATAATTTTAAAATGGAATGTTAGAAACATAATAGTTACATAAAGTAACTCATCACTAGGTTTCCACATATTATAACATTGGTGGGATGTGAAAACAAGGATATGGAAGAGAAATCTAACCATCATGTTATAATGGATAGGGATATAGAATAAGGATTTGACGATGTTAACATCTAGAAATCCATAAATCTTTGATGATTTAAGGGACCATTAGATTCATCAGAAAAGAAGGTACTAGGAAAATATTGTTGAAAGATCCTTTTTTTAATTTTGGTAATTTTTTTATGAGGAGAAATACTTACTTAATTTCATTACAATCTCACTATTGGTTGTTCCCTGAACAATTTCCACTTCTTCTCTTATTTAAAGAATTAAAGTTTAATTATTCATTCTTTAATTGTTAGAAGATAATGTGATTTAATGATAGGTAATTCCATCTATCTCAACAAAGGTGTGATAACAAGTTATCAAATATGCATAAGTCAACCTATAGCGAGATAATACACTAACCAACAAAATTAAACCAGAAGAAAACTTATAGTATCGATAAATTGATATCATTACATTCCATCAAAAACTAAAAATACAATACTTTTGAAAGAGGTGAACTAAATTGACTTAACATTTTTCTCCCATATCTCATTAGGAAGTTCATGTTTGTTAGATTCCAAACGTGTGAATACCTTAATCATGTATTCTCATGAAAAATGATTATTACATTAATAAACATAGAAACTTAGTGAAAACATTCATTCAGTGAAAATTAACTCGTTCACACACAAAATACCAAAAAAATATATATATATTGTACCCTTGATAAAACTTTATAATTATATCAGTCATGACATCATTAATACTATCAAACATCTCATTATCTCTGTATTCATTCATTAGGCACATATCATGTGCCTTCTAAAAATATTTCAATCACTTTTCATGGTTACCAATATCATTCAACTTAAAATTCAAGCACTTAAGGAAACAATAGAGTTGCAATCCTTAGATGTTTCTCTAATACATAATACCACAAAATTATTCTTGATAATCATGTAATCATTCAAATATCTTTTTATACCATTGAAAAAGATGCAATGTTTTATACCCAAACACTTCTTTAATATCATATATCATTTGTAGCTTATTAATCATCTTTAACATAAATAATACCCATAAAAACATGCTAATTCTCTTTATGAGATTTGACCTTATGGAATTGATTTACCTAATGCTTTTTTATTCCACATTTAAAACATTTAACTGTCGTTGATGTCTTAGCAATACCATTATCCTTGTCCATTGTGTTAATTTAACAACTACCTGTGAAATTTCTATCTTTTTGTCCTTATCTTCCACACCAAAAATCTTACAGTTCCATTGAAACATTCTTGTTGATGCCTCCTCCCACAAGATTTAAATGAGGAAAATTGAACATTATTTCTTCTATTATCAGCATGAAACTCTATCTTACTATTGTTAGTAGGGTTAGGAATATCAAAAAAGTTGATATTATTAATCATATTATGTGATGGATTATTAGGAATAATAATGATGTTTCTCCTTCCAACCCATATTTCATTGGATAGATCATGAAGAATATCATTCCATTTCTGATCATATTCTCTATTAACATGAATTATCATGATTCCATCCATTTTGTAAACCCCAAAAATAATAGCGTGAGAGGAAATCATCATACTAGGAAAACAACATAATCAAGGGGGATTAAATTCTATCACTAAAATATTATCGATAATCCTAGGTTATTCATGATAGTTACTATAATTCTAGGATTGTGACATATAGTTAGACATACATTTAGGGACATATTTATACATACCACAGAAATATCTATAGAGATATCATTAAAGTTTTTGCATCTGTGATTCCAAAGGTAAACTAAACCTTCACTCTGATATAAACTCTAATAAACCATAATTGACGAAGATATAAATTTCATTTATTTTTCTGAATACTTCTTAAATGAAACAAACAGATTCCCAATGACTGTATTAGTTTAGTGTCTTTGGAAACATGGAACATAATCTTCTAACATGGTGAAAGATCTTCAACATATCTCATAAAGATCTTCCCCTTTTTTCGACCTAAAACCTTTATTTATATACTAGGGAAAATAATACATAAAAAGGGTGAGATCAACTGATCAAAAAGGGTAAACATAAAGAACATTTAATAAAACATAAATATTAGAATGTGAAAACTTGATCATAAAATTGGAATATAAATATTGTGAGTCATGAAATAAATCATTGTAGAACGTAAGACATAGAACATAAAGGAACATTAGACATGATAAAATAGCATTGGAATAAAACATTGGATTTTGAAAAATAAATAAACACATAATATTATTTCCAAAGAACCCAAGGAATTTCTTCCAAGACCATCATGCTGGACACTATCCATTACTAAACCAAGTTTACTTGTCCTTCCATCCATTTATTACTGAAATAAATTTACTTATCATTCCAGCCCTATGTTACTAAACCATATCTAATTAATGCTCCCATAATTTATATCCCATGAGATTTATATCTTTACCCAATACATTGGATATAGATTTAGTTCCCACCCACATAATAATGAAATCGTTTTTACATGTTTCACAAAACATAAATCATTTATCATATCATAACCCAAAAAATAAAATATGTTTATTAAATATCATTCAATCATAAAATAATAAATAATAAATATCATTCAATCAATAAAACAATCACAAAAAAGTAATGATATGGATAGAAATGGAAACCTATTTATGAGAATCATCATAGATGGAAAATAAATTTGACAAAACAATTGAACATAACTCTTGAGGATAATTCCCCTTCCTCATTAAAAACCATTTCTTTTCTCAAAATTGCACACAATTTTAAAAGAAAATATGTTAGTTGAAAATAAAATTGAAATTGTGTAGATTATGATTTCTAAAAATAAGTAGTCATGAAACTATAAAAATCCATTCATGTTGTATAAGAAAAAAACATTTTCCTCATACTATTTCCATAAAAGTCAGAAATTACCATGTATAGTAAACAAAAAATAATATTCTTCCTTAACAAGTAGTAAAAGTAAAAAAATGGGTAAAAATGAATTTAAACATACAAAGAATAATATAGAACAATTTATGAAAACATTTTTATAAACCATGGACATGAATGATAATTATATAACTAGTAAATACTTATGTATAAACAATCATAGGTAAAAATGAGATTGTAAAATTATCCAATAACTTAGGTCCAATTTCATATATATTTGTTTGTAAATCTTATAAAGTGGGTTTACAAATATTATTAACATAAAAACATGTGTCTGTATTACCCATTTATTTATCTATTCCATTATAACGCAACATTTTTCGTAACAATCAATTTATTTATAATACGCATTTTGACTTTTCATTCATGATATTTTTACGTAGAACATGATTTAATGACTTTAATAATTTAAAACATGATTTATATATCATATATATACAGTATAAAAATATATATAATAGATAGATAAATTAAATTAAATACACCATTCATGGAGACGGTAGGCCATACGTATGAATGAATGCTATTTCCATTTCCTTATTGAATTGAATAGAATAATTTAAAATGAAACACGCAAACACACACAAATATATATATATATATATATATATATATTCATAAATACGGTAGAAAAATTATGTTATATATATAATTCTTATTTATTATATATAAATTATAATCATTCTTAAATGGTTAATGTGGAGAATGAATTTCACTGTGTCATGGAGACGGTTGTCCATATTTACGCACGAGCGATGATATGATTCCCATGATTCATGAATGGTATTGAATTGAATGGGGTAATATATTTTAGAATAAATATCACTTTATAATTTTAATTTATATTTAATACATCAATTATTATACCCATCCATTTATGGTGGTGGAGAAAACAGATTACACCTTGCCATGGACACGATGAGCTGTACGTATGCATGCTTGGTGATTTTGTTTTATAGGATGGATAGAAAGTTGAATATATTTGTTAAATAATTATAATAACATATAATTATATAATTTATACTAGATTTATTATTCTATAATTAAACTACACAAGAAATATAAGTAGATGTAGAATGAAATATGAATGAATCTGTACAAGAGATTACATTTTCTTTGATGACCTCTATTTAGATCGTCTATTAATGGAACTAGAGTTGGAATTTTGAGAAGAAAATCACCTATAAAATTTAAATAGAAAAGTTTATAAGAGAAATGGTCTTCGTATGGTTGAGCATGAAGTCTTAAAATGAAGTTAATAATTGAGGGAGGAAGTGACCTTTTATAATTGTGGTGAGGGGCACGTTTAGAAACATCAAAAAAATTAATTTATAATAATTTAAAAAATGAAACAAAATACTTCCAAAATGATATATTCTGGAAGCTAAGATATTTTATGATTTAAATTTCATCATCAAATTAAATTTTTACATGTTCTAATGTCAATTTAAACATTATAATTTTAATTGACAATTAGGTATTCTATTAAATTTTAATTATGATAACAAATGATTCATTATTAGAAGGCTGAAACATTTACTTATTTTTTTCAAATAAACCATAAATTAATATTTTATAAAATTTTCAAACATATCATAATAATTATATATTTTTAAAATTTTCAATGATTTTAAAATAATTTTATATAACATTTTTTGAACAATATAACAACTGTGTAAACTTTGACACTATTAATTTCATAGTTTTTTAGAAATATCAAGATAAGGTTTTATCAATAGAAAAAAATATTTTATTATATATATAATGGGTATTTTACATCTATAAAATTCATTGGAATAATTAATTTTCCCAAATTATATTTATTTTAATATTTTTAATAACATTTATTTGATATCTTCATTATTAAAATTATCACTACATCAATATTTTGAAATTATATAATATACATATATTTATAATAATTTTTTAATAAAATACTATGACCAACATAAATTTAATAGATTTCATAATAATATATGTAGTCAAAATTTTCTTCTCTAAAAGGCAGCATTAAAAATGTTATAAATAATAAAGTATGAATGTGACGACTTTAAATTGACTTTAAATAAAATAAATGAAATGTCATAATCTATTCTACGAATCTCCCATTGGTCACTTTCTAGGAACATTATTATTATGATCGAGATATAATCATCCAATATAATTTTTTCATGTTTTTAGAAATTTTTACTGTAATTAGTATTTTAATAAAAATTATTTCATGGATTTCTTATCAATTAATTAATTTTTTCATCATAAATGTATAAGAAATTAAATTAATTTTTAGTTTCCTAAAAATTAAAAATAAAATAACAAGATGTAGGTAATTCTTTTATCATTCCATGGACTATTTATCTTCGATGATATCACATATTTATCCCTATATTAAGATTATAATACTTATGAGAAATGTGAGATTGATATTTTTACACTTTCTAGGTTTTATTAATATCTGTCATTTTCAATTTCATATAGCCCTTAAATGACTAATTTTTGAACCCAATATATCATGGATAGAATTCTATTCATCATAATGTAATTAATAAGGTTTTATGATAATTTTATTATCCTTATCATATTATGTATTACACTAGTTTACCGATTTACAATTAACCCCATTTAATAAAAATTACTGTAGATACTATTCATAATATCCAAAATAATAAAAGTAAACTATTAAAAAAAATTGGACCCTGTAGTTCAAAATATGGAATCTAATTTTGATTATTCAAAATACCGAATTGGTAGAATGCAATTTTAAATTAATTCCCATTGTCAAAATCCAGTAAGAGGGTTTTAACCATGTAAAAACAAATCAAAAGATTGTCATGTGTTTATTTCCAATTTAAATATGAAATTACATCCAATAAATAAATTGGATTAAAAGTTTAAAACAAAATTCAATTCACATTTAAAAAAAAATTAAAAAGATAATATTACATTATAAATCAATTAGACAAAAATACAGTTTTAAAATAAAATACTGTATTTTTCACTATTCAATTAAATTTGAATTTTATTAGAATAATAACAAAAATTTTAATGATGTAAATTTTTATGTTCCTAATCCAATTAAGAAGATTTTTTTTTTCAAATAGAATACATAAAAGCGTTTATAAGTAGATTAGAATTGGTTGCGCCATCAAAAGTTGGAAAAATAGCAATTTTTTGAAATGTAATTTTATCTGAAAAATGGATTTTGTACATATATAATATTCTATAAAATACATAAGATGAATTTAATATTATATAAGATTCAAAACGTGGTTATTTCTATTCATAATTTCTAGTTTATATAATATTAAATAATAATATTTTAATAATATATCATTGTTTAGATAAACTCGGTATTTCATACAACAGAAGCTATCAAGGAAGGTCAGTAATGCAGGTAATGCAAGCCTTGTCAATATTAATTATATTGAAAGCTTCTTTTGGTGTTGAATATAACTAAATATAAATACAATTCTTTTATACATTGAACAAATTTTATACTCAGTGTTGCGTGAAATTAATTCTATCGAACGAATGTCAAATTGTGTGTAACATAAGCCAAGATTAATGTCATGTATACTACAATACAATATTGTAGAAACTTAGGTTTTGGCCCAGTCATACATTGAAATATTTCTACAAATAATTCTAGAGCTAGGCACGAAGACGATGTGCAATTCCGAGGCCCGGTGTGCCCGAAATTTATTTTTATAAAAATATTAAGATTTTTTATACTATGCACATGGCAGGGGTGTGATATCTCCTAAACGGTAGATTATAATGGAAATCTAAGGCACGATTGCATCTGGAACATGTCGTTTTCCCTAGGCGAGGTGTAAACATTGGGGCACGGGCTTGCGGTGGAAAGCTCCACCAGGGGCATTTTTGTAAATAAGTGGAAAAGTTTAATTACGAGCGTTGGCTCAAATAACTTCTGAACGGAGTCTCAGATCTCAAATATGATTCCACCATTGTGTTCAGAACGATGCATTTACTCTAAGGGCGACCTTATCTTGGTTTGCATCGGGCGTCGGGTGGAGGCGAGTCGGGAGCCGGATATATTTTAAAAAAATAAATATCTTTATACTTCCCCCCTTGGATGTGTGGTGCACAGCTAGGAGGAAATCCTCCTTCCTCCTTCTTATCCTCCCCTTCTGACGGCAAATCGGAGACTAAATCGCACGATCAAGGTGCCATTGTGCTCGGATTCCGACAGCGGACGCTTTCGGATCGTGCAGCGGAAGCTTTCGAGCGTGGATCGCTGGAGTTTCGCCTCTGTGGTAGCGGTTTGAGTTTTAATCCCCTGATCCCATTTATTCTGGGTTTTTTTTTGATTTTTCATCATAGTAGTAAATATCAGGTTCCGAGGGTCACACAGACGCTTCAAGATTGAAAAACGGTCCACAGGGGTGGTCCCGGCGGTCCGTGGAAGACTAGTAGGTGCGGCAGCGCTGGCGCCAGCGAGGGGTGGCCGTCCGTGATGGGCTGACATGGAAAGGCGGTGGCAGCTACCTAAATCACATAAGATCCATGGTCTCACGGCGTCGTTGGCCGTAGCATGGTGGAGGGCTACCGGCCTGGGCGGGCTGGCGGCGGCGGGCTGGTTTCAGCTGGTCCAACCCCTTTTCTATTACAAAAGGGGTTTTAAAACCCTGTTTCTTGCAATCCGAGAGTCG
The DNA here is from genome assembly GCA_963277665.1 of Viscum album. Lineage (NCBI taxonomy): Eukaryota > Viridiplantae > Streptophyta > Magnoliopsida > Santalales > Viscaceae > Viscum > Viscum album. Next base: position 205,429,738 of record OY728121.1, read on the forward strand.
GATTCGTGTGGAGTCTGTGGAGACGCGACCCTGGTGATGAGTCAAACCTTTTGGTGTGGGTTCAAGAATGTTAAGGTACGAGATCGTGGTCGGGGGCTTGAAATGTTGAATAAAATAATGATATTTTATTATTATTCGACTTTGGGCCGTTGTATCTTCTACCCGGAGCGTCTGATTTACGTGAAGTTAGTGGTGCTGAGACCCTGATGATATGGCAGAAATTTTTTGGGGGTTTCTAGGTGTTGGGACCGAGTTTGGGGTGCAGGCCCCATGAGGATGGGTTTTGGCTTTTGCGGAGAAACGCATATTTCGCACTAGGAGTCCAATTTTGGCGGATGAATAGTTGATCTAGTGTGTTTTTCTGAGAGGATCGCAATGGTGCAATCTGTTCGATGAATTTTGGGATCGAGGGGTGGGCCCCGCCTGAGCTGGCTTCGGTTAATAGTACCTTTTTTCACCGGGTGTCCATTTCGGACGAACAGGTAGTGGATCCTCAGTGTTTTTCTGAGGGGATCGTTGTGGTATGATACACTTGATGAGTTTCAGGATTTATGTGTGGGCCCCGCATGGGATAGCTCTGGTGAATAGTGAATTTTAAACCGGTTGTCTGTTTCAGGTGATTAAACAGCATATCCAGCGTGTTTTCTCACGTGGGTCGCGATGGTGGCCTCGGTATCGACCTTGGAGGTGCACGGTGTGGTATTGTTGTGGGTCTCTCGGGTTACCGACATTTGGACCAGTAGTGGTTGAGGGTAATCCCTTGGTTATTTCCTACGAGGGTCTACACTACATCATAACCCTAGTATAGGCTTATGATCCTCTCAATGAGATTTTTAATCTGTTAGAGTTGTGGCATCTCTCCAGTGGGCCCGGAGCGGGATCCTTTAGCATCGTTACCCTAGATCAGGTTCTTGGTATCGTTGTGACCGCTTATCCACGTGTGAGGATCCCCTATATAGTAGGTTAACCCCGTTGGGTTTGTGGAATCATCAGGAATATGATCCCCCATGTAGTGGACTGTGCTTAGTAAGATTGTGGCATCGTCGGGAATATGATAACCTACTCAGCATGAGGATTATAGTTGGGTTGCAGTATCGTTGGTTATGTGATCCCCTACTCAGCACGTGGTTTATTTAGGGGTGTCGCATCGTCAGTTCGATCCCCTACCTCGTGAGTTATACCAAATAGTGTTCTGGTATCATGATGACTACCTTTATATGGGCAAAGATCCTTTATCTGAGTGATTTGTTTCTGTTAAGCGCCATATTGGGTTGGGGTATCCCCCAGTGGATCCTGGGTGTGATCCTATATATGTGAGCTCTACGAACGCCATATTGGGTTGTGGTATCACCTAGTGGACCCTGGGAGTGATCCCCTATCTATGAGATCTTCGTATACCGGTGTGGGTTCTGGTATCCCCTAGCAGACCCTAGGAGCGATCCCCTATCCGAGGAGTTTGGTGTTTATATTGTTTCAACGAGTTTTCCTCAGTGACGCTATCTGACGATCATGATCTCTCAGGTGAGTGTCTGAGATATTTATGAGAAACCCGATGGAGTGTATCTCTTGGATGAGTGTCATCTGAGATGAAATTGATCATGGAGTGTGCTCTCCTGGTTATGGACAATTGCTGGTGATGAGGTTATAACATCATGTGGCTTGGTGCATGAGCTGGGTATATCTAGATTATTAAAGGTGTGTATGGGCATACACATGGATTGAGCTGACTAGGTGTGTTTAGTCGATGATGTTCACGAGATGGAGTTTCTCTCTCGTCTGGGTTCCCTCTGGCTGGGACGAGGGGACTTTTGCCTTTTATTTTCTCTATTGTTTTGGGTTTTTTGGGTGCCTACTGAGTGTTGTTATACTCACCCCTAGACGGGCTTTGACCGCACATGTTTGTGTCGTGTGTAGACCACATGATTTTCGACGGAGTCCCAGGAGGGCCGAGATCAGGAAGAGATGAGTGAGTGGGACTGACTGTGGCGTCTTACCGTAGTTATGACAAGGAGCTTTCCGGTCGTGCTTTTGGCAGCGTACCTCCTTCCGAGCAGGTTGGACGCCTTTGTAGTTTTCTTTTGGTGGGACTGTTCTTCCATTTTGTTCTTCTACTGTACTCTGGTTGTGAGATAATTGTAATCATGTATTTTATTTTCAGTTTTTATATATATCTTCACTTTTTCATGGAGGTTTATGTGGGTGTGTGTGTACAGGTACCTTATGCTAATGCCTTCCATGTGTGTGATAGACTACTTGTGCTAGACACCAGTCCGTGGCCTATTGGAGGTGGGCTTGGGGAGTCACGGTCCAGCCCCGTAGGGTCGGGTCATGACGGAGTGGTATCAGAGGAAGGTTCCACATTTGGGATCTCAGAGCGTAGCTGGTCTAGCTGTGAGTTTGGTTTGGGTTGCATAGCGGCAGTTTCATGATGTTTCAAGCTCAGATTTTAGGCCAGAGACTCCAGTGTTGGTGCGGCGGCCGACGTATCAATACACCAGGACTCTGATAACCTTCCTTTCAACTCGGGACATTCATACACAGGTCACAAGGGAAAAAAGATACATGCATCATATATGACTAGGTTTTGGGTTTTCCCATATTATTCTTGAGCCAGCTCTCCAGATATACTCTTTGACTATGGAGCATATTGATTGTATTTCAGGATGCCTCCCTGATGATAGCCGATGAGGGTTCCATAGTAGGGTTGTGCTGACGATCCGCCCCATGTAGAGGCTATGGACCAGGGTGCAGGTTATGAGGTTGCACCTCCAGGTGGTCTGCCAGTTGGGCCACCACCTATCGAGCAGATGGTTGTGACGGAAGTGCAGGATGAAGTTTCACATAGGCTAAGTGCGTTTCATGAGTTCTAGAGGCAGTGAAATCTGAGGTTCCGGGGTGATCTAGACCCCCAGGCAGCTGATGACTGGCTTGAGGCAGTCACTTGAGTTTTCCACCGGGTGAGGACACCTCCAGATCAGATGGTGGTCCTAGTGGAGAACCTTCTGCATGGTTCGGCCGGGTGATGGTGGAGCCTAGTGACGACGTCCAATGACGAGGAGACACTCGCGTGGGTAGAGTTTGAGTGTCTCTTCAGGGATGAGTTCTATCCAGTGACGCTGAGGTCGGTGTTGATCTATGAGCTCCTGCAGCTTCGACAGGAGGGCATGACTGTGTTAGAGTACTCAGCGAGGTTTACAGACCTGTCACGCTACTCCCTAGATATGGTTCGAGACCCGTTCTTTAGGGCACAGACCTTCGAGTAGGGCCTACGTAGGGACATCCGGGCAGGTGTGGTTTCCTTGTGTCTGCCCACCTATGCTGGAGTGATGGAGAGAGAATTGGTGTTGGAGAGCTTTCTGGCCGAGTAGATCCCTCCTGTTAGTGCTGGGAACGCGAGTGCTGAGACCTCGTTAGTCGGATCCGCATTTGGTAGCCGATGACAGACTCAGGGGTCTGGACGTGGCCTACGTTTCAAGAGATGACCCCAGGATGGAGGATCTGAGGCTCAGGGCTCGCATACCAGTTTTGGTCAGCCACCAGAGAGGCAGTGTTATGCTTGCGATGGTCGGGGACATATTGCTAGAGACTGGCCAACCCGTCGTGCTGCTGAGAGGGAGCCGATCGACAGACAGCCTTAGCAGAGGCAGCGTCTCAAGCAAGGAGGTACGTAGGGAGGCAGACATGGCGACAGAGTTGGTGCAACAGTAGGAGGTGGTAAGAGGTATCAGTTGCCACCACCCCCACCACCAGGTGGTCCACTCCATGCTCAAGGAGCTGGTGGCCTAGGGCGAGGACAACTGCATGTCCTGGAGGCTGTTGACCCAGAGGCTCCATAGATAGATAGTGGTATGCCATGTGTCCTTTCTACTTTCTGCAGTAGTTTGATAGACACTGTTTAGAGGTACTCTTCAATTTCTGTTTCTTGCTCGAGTTTTGTTCAGGGCGTTGGTAAGACCCTGTGTGGGTGTTGTTCGGCATGATTCGAATACGCGAGGAAGAGAGATCCTTTCCCCACCGAGACGTGTTTTTGAGAAATGATTAAAACCGTGCGGGCAAGTTAGTGGCGCCCAAAGCGGATAGTGTTGAGGTGTGGTGGATGAGTCCCTCTGACTTATGTGTTCGTGCATGGGTGTTCGTTGGCGTACTATCTGGCATGGGAGACCTAGTTGAGAGTCTAGTCACTTCCCTTATACTTATGACTTTTCGAGGATGAAAAGTTATAAGGGGGGGGGGGGGGGGAGGATGTAGCGACTTAGGTTTTGGTCGTGTCAAGCCTTGGAATATTTCTACGAATAATTCCAGAGCTAGGCGCGAAGACGGCGTACGATTATGAGGCCCGGTGTGCCCGAAATTAATTTTTATAAAAATATTATGTTTTTTTATACTATTCATGTGGTGGGGGTGAGATATCTCCTAAAAGGTAGCTCGAAACGGGAATATGAGGGCATGGTTGCATCCGGAATGTGTCGTTTACCCTAGGTGAGGTGTAAACTTTGTGGGCGCGGTCCTGCGGTGGAAATCGCCACTAGGGGCGTTTTCATAAATAAGTGGAAAAGTATAATTACGAGCATCGGCTCGAATTACTTCTAAAAGAAGTCTCGAATCGCAAATCTGAGTCCACCTTTCCATTTATAATGGTGCATTTACCATATGAGCGAACTTACCTTTGTTTGCATCGGGAGTCAGGCAGAGGCGAGTCGGGAGCCGGAGATATTTCTTTTAAAAAAATATCTTTATTCTCCCCCCCGCCCTTGGACGTGTGGTGCGCAGCTGGGAGGAACTCCTACTTAGTCCTCCTTCTCCTTCCCTTCCGACGGTGAATCGGTGAGTAAATTGCGTGATCAAGGTGCCGTCGAGCTCAGATTTTGATGGCGGACGCTTCAGGATCGGGCAACGGAAGCTTTGGAGCACGGATCGTCAGCGTTTCACCCCCCGAGGTTGGAGGTTTGAGTATTAATCCCCCAATCCCATTTATGATGTATTTTTCTTCATTTTTTTTCATATCAGTGAAGATCAGGTCCCGAGGGTCACACAGATGCCTCTGGATCAAAAAACAGACCACCGGTGTGGTCCCGGCGGTCCGCAGAAGACTCGTCGTCGCGGCACCGGTGCGGCGGCGGCCACCTAAAGCGCGAAGGAGCCGCGATCCTATAGCGGCACGGGCCACGACGTGGTGGAGGGCCACCAGTTAAGGCGGGCCAGCAGCGGCGGGCCGGTCCGGGCCGGCTGGACCGGCAGGTTCAGGCATATCCGGCCCCTTTTCTTTTACACCGTGGTTTTAAACCCCCGTTTCATGCAATCTGGGAGTCAGATTTGCATGCCGTTTGCGGCAACGCGACCCTAGTGACGAGACAAACCTTTTGGTGTGGGTTCGGGAAAGGTAATGTTGGGAACGTGTCCTGAGATCTTCAAACGTCGAATAAAATAATGATATTTTATTATTATTCGACTTCGGGCTGTTGTATCTTCTACCCAGAGCATCTGATTGATGTGCCATCATTGTCATTGAGACCCTAATGATATGGAAGAATTTTCATGAGGGTCTCCAGTTGTTGGGACCGAGTTTGGGGTGTGGGCCCCATGAGGATGAGTTTTGGTGTTTGCGGAGAAACACAACCTTCGCACCAGGAGTCCGATTTTGGCAGATGAATAGTCGGTCATGTGTGTTTTTTTGAGAGTATCACAATTGTGCAATCCATTCGATGAGTTTTGGGATTGAGGTGTGGGCCCCGCCTGAGCTGGCTTTGATGAATAGTGCATTTTTCACTGGGTGTCTATTTCGGACGAACGAGTAGTGGATCCTGTGTGTTTTTCCGAGGAGATCACTGTGGTATGATCCACTATATGAGTTTTGGGATCGTTGTGTGGGCCCCACACGTGCTACCTCCGATGAATAGTTCATTTTTAACCGGTTTTCTGTTTTGGGCAAGTAAATAGCATATCCTACGTGTTTTCCTGCATGGGTCGCGATGGTGGCCTCAGTATCGGCCTTGGAGGTGTGCGGTGTGGCGTTGTTGCGGGTCGCTCGGGTTACCGATGTTTGGACTAGTAGTGGTTGAGGGTACTCCCTTGGTTAGTTCCTACGAGGCTTTTCACTGCATCACAAACCTAGTATAGACTTGAGATCCTCTCAATGGGATTTTTAATCTGTTAGAGTTGTGGCATCCCTCTGAAGGGCCCGGAGCGAGATCCTGTTGCATCGTTACCCTAGATCGGGTTCTTGGTATCGATGTGACCGCTTATCCACAGGCGGTGAGCCCCTATCTTGTAGGTTAACCCCGTAGGGTCTGTGGCATCATCAGGAATGTGATCTCCTGTGTGGTGGGCCATACTCTGTAGGCTTGTAGGATCGTCAGGAATATGATCCCCAACTCAGCATGAGGATTATAGTAGGGTTGTAGTATCGTTGGTTATGTGATCTCCTTCTCAGCGCGTGGTTTCTGTATAGTTGCGGCATCGTTAGTTCGATACCCTACATCCCAAGTTATACCAGATAGGGTTCTAGTATCATCATGACCACCTTTATATGGGAGACAATCCTCTATCTGAGTGAAATGTTTCTATCGAGCGCTAGATCGGGTTGTGGTATTCCCCAGCAGATCCTGGGTGTGATCCTCTATCTGTGAGCTCTAAGAGCACCAGATCGGGTTGTGGTATACCCCAACAGACCCTAAGAGTGATCCCATATATGTGAGATCTCCATTTACTAGTGTGGTTTGTGGTATCCCCTATCAGACCCTAGGAGCGATCCCCTATCCGAGGAGTTTGGTGTTTATATTGTTTTAGCAAGGTTTCCTCAGTCACACTATCCGAAGAGCGTGATCTCTCGGGTGAGTGTCTGAGAGGTTTGTGAGAAACCCGACGGAGTGTTTCTCTCGAATGAGTTTCATCTAGGATGACAGTGATCATGGAGTGTGCTCTCCTAGTTGTGGACAATTGCTGGTGATGAGGTTGTTACCTCATATGGCTTGGTGTGTGAGCTGAGTATATTTGGATTGTTCAATGTGTGTATGGGAATACAACTGGTTTGAGCTGACTAGTTCTGTTTAGCTGAGGATGGTCACAAGATGGAGTTTCTCTCTCATCTGGGTTCCCTCTAACTGGGATGAGAAGACTATTTCCTTTCAGTTGCTTTTCATTTTTGGGTTTTTGGGGTGCCTACTGAGTATTGTTATACTCACCACTGTACGGGCTTTTCCCGCACATGTTTGTGTCTTGTGCATACCACAGGCCTTTTGATAGAGTCCCTGGAGGGTACAGAGCAAGCAGAGCTTAGTGAGTGGGACTGACCATGGTTTCTTATCGGAGCTATGCCGTGTATCTTTCCGGTAGTGCTTTTGGCAGCGTACCTTCTTTCGAGCAGGTTGGATGCCTTTATAGTTTTCTTTTAGTGGGCCTGTTTTTCGCTTTTATTCTTCTACTGTACTCTGGTTGTGGGATAGTTGTATGCATGTATTTTCTTTTCAATTTTTATATTTCTCTACACTGTTTCATGGAGGTGTATGTGGGTGTGTGTGTACAGGTACCTTAGGCTAATGCCTCCCATGTGTGTGATAGCCTACTTGACGCTAAATGCCAGCCCCTGGCCTATTGGAGGCGGGCTTGGGGAGTCGCGGCTCGAGCCCCATCGGGTTGGGTCGTGAAAAGTATGGTGTTACGTGTATTTCAAGGTAATTTCGATATATCATACAACAAAATACATCAAATAAATTAAAAATAATATGTATCATTATATTTTGGGGTGTTATAGCTTTTACACCACTTTTTCCTGAAAACTAAACACACATCCTATTTTAAAAATTTAACATATTTTGAAAATTAATTATGGTAACAAAGGGACTCATAATCAAATGTTTTTTAGTGTATGGCCTGAAAAATAATCCTGAGAATAACCAAATACATTATATAGAAAATATGAGTGATTACATTCTCCCCACTATTAGACATTATGACCTGAAAATTCAAAATAGGTGGTTACACGTAGATTTGTGGGAAATAAACATAAATATGAGACTCCCACTCATAGGTTTTCCCCTAATTATTCTCATGCATCTAATATAAAAACACTGAATGAATCTCTCACCCAAAATTGATAATCTCCTGGCGGTCCTCGACCTCCACCAGGTACTCAGAAAAGGTTTCCTCATTCTTAATTTACAAAAATCCCCTGTTAATAACATGTGATGGGTTATGCACATACCTGCCCAGTTGTAGAACATAGAAGATGTCATGTACTTGATTTTACTAGGTCAATATAGGTAATTGGTACACCACCTTCCCAAATCTTTCATGTATCTAAAAATGGCCCTATGAATCTATGAGATATACATCCACCACTAAAAAATATATAAAATACACCTAAATGTCAACCCTAAAAGAAAATATAGTCACCCTTCGAGAACTCCAAAGGACCCCATCATCAATCTATATATTACTTTTAATAGCTTTGGGTTGTCCTCATATGCTTCTAGAATATCTTCACATTCATAGTAGTGGCTCAAAAAAATACTTTCCCAACGAGTTATGACTCTCTTTAATTAGTCTTGCAATGTAGTGTCATGAATGGTTACCCATATAAAGAATTGCATGGATCTATACCAATGTTGTAATGTTACCTGTTGTTGTCAAAAAACTCCCCTAGTTGTAGGTGATCCTCCCAACTATATCTATTTTCTAACATTAAATCATACATAGTGTCCTTCAGAACATTCACAGACCACTCAATTTGGAAATCTGTCTCGGGGGTAAAAAGGCATCCTAAAATGTAGATGAATCCCAAACACCTCTTGAACCCCCTTCCATAACCAAGATGGGAAGCTAGGATCACATTTAGATATGATAATCTTTGTAACTCCATGGAGTTAGACTATCTCCTTGACATAGAGGAATCCCCAACCCTCTAGGAAAGTCAAATATCAAATATCTAGGAAGTGTTCCAACATGGCGAGTCATTATAAAATCACCTATATGGCTTCATGTATCCTAGAAATTTGTGATAATAATATCACAAATTCCATGTATATAAATTCCCACTTCCACTCATGCACCATAGGGGGTTTCGGTAAACATGTTTGAACATGGTTCCCATAATTCACTTGCTAACAAGTAAGGTGTTTAGAGAAATCTATTGTGAATCCATCCTTATTCATTGTAAACCAAAACGATTTTCGAAGGTCAGGGTAGATTTTTGAACAACTGGATGTACTTAAAAATGGGATGCATGAAATTCTTTCCGAACCTCCTCCATCAATTTCATGGCTACAACCATGCATACTAAGAAAAGAACAAATTGATACCTAACTATATAAAATCCCTTTAGTGAATGTCAAGAAAATAACAATGTATGTAGGGACTCAATACCAATATTTCCTAGATAATCTTATCCAACTCTATATAAAATTTGAGCGGAAACAAATATTTATTGTATATAAGTTGCTCCATCACCATCCATAATATATTACTAAAATGATACGAACTAATCTGATGCCTCATTCAGAATATGTGACTAAGATATTCTTCTAATGTCATTTGATACCACATTCCACTTCCCTTTTGTATAGAAAATATAAAATTCGTAATCAAGTATAAACTATATCCATCACCTATGTTGAAAGTTATGATCCATCCAAGAGAGGATGTTCATGAGGATCCTGAGATTAGAGTAAATGATGAACCTCTCACTCATCAGTTAGTGTCACCACATATTTAGTATTAAGAGTACCACTGGTCACTCGGGTTCATGAGTCCCATGAACATTGATGGGATGTTACTCACAAAAAAATGAATCACAAAGCTCTCATATTGGGAGTACATACATATGAATACCATATTCACAATATCCTCATCCATTACTTATAACCAGTGATATCCTAATTCGATTTCAACCCCTGAGAATCATCATGGCCCATTAAAATAATAAAATATTTCATAAAAAACTAGTATTGGATATTTATTTTTCTTGGTGACTTTGTTCTAGAACTAATTGGCCTCACATAACCTTAAGATACCTTCCACCTTTGTTGTTTAACAAAACTAGGGTAGATGACGTCACAACACTATGTCTAATGAATCATGTACCCTTAAAGTCCTCCAAATACACCTTCCTTTCATGAATCACTATGGGAGACATCTAATATACCTACACATATATTTTTTTCATCCTAAGGTTTAGTCAAAGTAGAATTCAATCCATTGGGGAGGTGGTAATATTGGAACATCCTTAGGAAAAAAATCTACATAATCCACCACCACTATAGGGTATTGAAAACACATAACATCCATTGAACCAATGGTCAATCTACCAAACTAATGTTTAATCATCTTCACCCTTATGTGTAGGAGTCTATCATGGGCTGATTTGTTTTCATTTTCACGCAATTATGGAAAAAATGGTCCCATATATATATAAACACCAAATAATTTTCCATAGACAGTTGATTTGGTCATGAACTATAGATAACTAATCCATACATAAGATGTTGCAGTAAGGCCTCATTACCGCTACAAAGAGATCCTAATAGAATATATCACCTCCAAGAGTCAAGTAAGACTATCGTCGCTACTATGTGATAATTGAGTCACCTCTAGTATATATCTTCAAGCATAATGGTTGATACTAGGGATCAAACTATGACTCTATATCTCAAACTAGATTTTTGGAAGTAACGGAATTTGTAGAATCTATATCTAATAGTACTTAAAATAAGGTATAAAAACCAAAATCACAAGTTATATCATTTCAAGAGGCTTTGGGATGTAATCCTCGATCTCTAGTAGCTTCCCCTACCCCTTCCCCTAGCTCCCTAAGCCTGGCATGGACCACCTTCTAGGTGGTGGTGGTGGTAACAAGGGAAATAATATACCACTATCATTAGATCTCATAATTAATCTATCATATCCACAACCCTAAAGTTAAATTTTCACCTACCTATATCTCTTACTCTTCAACCCATCCACATTATCACTATTAATAGTAAGGTGGGTTAGACAATTTTGTTCATGGTGTCCCCGTATATCACAAGAGCATCACCACCTCACCAGAGGATGACTGGAGACATCTTGTGAGCTCGGAACCATTGAACCTATGTTATGGGACCTCCAAAAACCATCACTCATGTCCAAGTCCCTGATACTGAAGTAGGATACATATTTTTAAGGTCTCTACACCTATGTAACCACTACTATCAACGACAATACATGTCTTCTTTTCTATGAAACTATCAACCAAAAAATCTCTCTCTAGAACATTGACATAGGTATGTATGTACATAAGTATAATATTATCATGAATATACCTAATAATACCTTGATAAAATATCCTTGTCATGGAATACTGTTCCTGAACCATATCCATATATTACATGGTGAGGTTGGAGAACCATGATGAATACTCATTTACTATTTCACTTCGCTTCGGTGGTTATTTAAACTCCCCTTTTTTTACATCCCTAGTGTGACTGATGAGAACTCCTCTATGAAAATGTGATCAAAGTCTAACCATTATAGATTCTCATCATTATATGATCGGGTATCTAAAACCAACTATTTCAATGCCATTCCATGTTGAGGGCTTTCTACTAGGACCATGTTCTGATCGGCCGGTGTAGTGACAAGTCAGAAAACTCATTCCACCACCTCCATACATTACTCATCTTCATATGGATTGGGATCAACTAGGATCCTGAATGGTCACTATAACAAGGACTCATTATGTGCACTCAACCTACACATGTCATCTCCTGGTACTGCAGGTACCATATTTTACTCTATAGGTGGTGCTACAATTGGTTCACCCCATAGAGGGAAAATCTCTAGAACAAGTCCCTATATTGATTCCTCATCACTCAGGGGATCATCCTCATGATATTGATAATTAATCATAGATCACATACATTGATGAGACATCTTGAAATAAACAAGATATAATAGTTTCAATTAGTATATCAGGTGAGTGGGCTCAAAAAGGATCTGGAATCGACAACCAATTCTTATATGATTTGTGTACCATATTTCCCTAGAATCCATTGTTAACATGTACTGAGTAACAAATTTAGGTCATTAGGGTCCCACTATATGAATATATCAGCCTCCAAAAAATAATGTGGTCCCTGACATGAAATATGTACTTAGAATAACTAAAATTATTACTCAAGACCAACCTCATAGACTCTGTTCCTATGGTAGAACTGACGCATTTGATACCACTCTATTAGGAAATCTCATATTGTGGCCCATGGCATGAATCCACAATCCCTCCTCCAAAAGAAAAGGGTATATAGTCTTGTAATGATTAGGTATTTAACTAAAATGGGTGTCCTTATCCAAAAGTACCTGTACATCCACACACATCTCATGTCTCACAAAATTCTAAAATTTAATGCAACTAAAAGAGACAATGCATGTATACATATAATTTCACATACACAGTATGAAAACAAGTAATGGAATGTAAATAATTCCATGTACTCCACCACCATAAAGAGTCTGGAAAATAATCCAACCTAAATGAAGATATTTTTATTGATATCAAGATACTATTGGAACACACCCTAGTTTTTTTAGATCACTATGAATCTTCCGGTCCTATTCCATCATGGAATCTATAAAAAATCCATTCATCATTACAAGGCATGATACATTTGTGAAATGATCATTCATGGTTGATTATACCAGTAACTAGTTGGGACCTCGAAAAAAATCAAAAAAAATTACACTCATCTCTACATATGTTTTTTTTACATGAAAAATAATATGATTATCAGGATATACTCAAAATGTAATGATAGTTTCATGTTAAAGTCACAACTGTAATAATTTTCAAGGATTCATACTTAATGGTTCAATATAACACTCATATAGGGAAACACATTCCATTATTTAGATAGAACTGATGAAATTCGTCTTAGAGGTTGAGCTCGTCAGGACTCATCGTAAAAAGGATATTCTATAGGTATGAAGAAATAGAATAAAAATATAATGATCACTCGCTAGGACATGGGTAATTCTAACACATGAATATTGATTAACCTGTAAAGTAATGGATCTGAGCCCATGTATTTTTTTCGTGAATATACTAAGAACTTTACCTAGGGAAATAAGATGATAGAGGATCTCACACCAGGACATGTAAACAAATTCTATAACTCTATCGAGGATGTCCTAGCATAGGGATCACCATCCTATGTGTAGGATGTGATTCAGTACTAACTTACAAGGAATTTATTTAAGGAACAAACTATAATGAAACATTCCATTGATATAAATGAAAATGGCTCAAATGAATCCATGATGGGGTAAATTAAAATTACTTTGATTAAATGCCATATCTCCTCAACACCCAGTCTTACCAATGTAAACAAACTGTGTCCATGTTTGTGTGAATGTACAATACATTCCCATGGCCAAGTATGTCTATCAATATTCATGTACTCAACTATTCCAATGTAAACATTTCCAAGTCATGACTGTATGGGAGTAGATATCATGCAAGATCTTGTGTACTCCAAGCCATATATTTCTACCATCTAATGTTCATGAAGAAAAAATTGTTAAGGTTCCCATACTGTGTGATAGGGTTCAATTTTCATGTGATTCATAACATCATCAGAAAACTATAGATATCACTGAGATGGCCCCACATGATGTGTAGCTCCGCAGTACTAGCCTAGTTGTTTGGTATATTATAGAAACCATGTTCTTCCTACCTCATATACTCACAACACCTTCACCTTAAATTCCAACCTCAATGTCATCTATAATGCTGGATCACCTCTAAAAAAACATTTATTTTGTCTATAATTGGATTCAGGAACCCAAACATCTCAAAAAACCATCTTCACACATCCTCCGCCATCACACGCTGAAAGACACATAATCAGGTATGAAAATATTTATGATCCACTACCACCTCTATCTTCTCACAACCACTTTGTCATGCTTATCCAAGATCGTTGATATTAAATCATTATGTGCAGAAATGTTGCACTACAATTGATTTAACAATTTTCATTGAATAGAGTCCTAAAGAATCACCCACGATGAACAATGAAATGGGGAAGATAAGAACATTCAAAAAAAGGTAATTAACCACTTCTAATTTATATATTGGAATTTATTAATTTCCATTAGAAAAAAATAAAAGATAAAAAATTAATCAAAAGAATATCCCAAACGTTTCTTGTATATAACACATCCCAAAAAATAATTGATTATCGAATCAATATGTTGGATTAATGAATCGACTTATTTTTTAAAATATATAAATGGAACAAATACAATCAAAATAAATTTCCCACATCGTTTTGGATTGATCGCTGTTGAATAACGACGTTGTATCATCATTGTTGGAGGGATCCATTAATTCTGTTTCACACAGACAATCAAACTATGATCTGTCTGTCCTTTTAATTAGAGATATATTCCAGTGATCTACCCAGTACCTCCATGGATATGTTTCTATCCATTTAATTCCATCATAAAAGTTCACCTACAGATGATATTAGGTCAATACATAAATGAATAAATAAATAAATTCATTTTATTCATTTTATGCCTGGATGACTATTCTAGAAAAAATCCATATCCAAAAAAGGTTACATCATACCAAAGGAAATACCCAAGTCCTATACTCAATGGATTTAGTAGATTTCTTATTTGGGCCTATATTTATTTTTTATTTAAAATATTTAGTAAAATTTTACATGTGTGATATTTAAAATATTTAATATATTTCCATCATTTCTTCAGGGCACATTGTGCCTCAAAATCACATGTCGTCTCAGCTCGTGGTCTTTAAAATAATTTATATAACACCAAAAAATAAGACATGGTTAATCTGAGAAATTACACTTATTTTATTTGAATACACATATCAAGGTACACTCAAGGATATTCACCAAGAGATTCCTCTGTTTCATTGACTGGGGACTAAATTTGGATGTTACCCACTCTCATTAATCAATGTATTAATGTTAAGGAAATAAATCCATATGTTGTGTAAAATATGTTGCCAAAAAATACATTGAAAAGAAATGAATGTGATGGGTGGGACTAGAATTATATACTCATATGATGTATTGGGTAATGATTTTATCTTAGGGGATACAATTTATGGTGTATTAGAGGTTATCCTAGGTACACTATGCTATGATGTCTTGGAAGTTAGACAAGATATCTCCTAAGGATGGAATGATTTATGTTTTTGGAAAATTACATTATTTTTTTGATGTTTTCATATTAAAATAGGAATTTATGTACAAATTTATGATTCTATACCCTTTTCCTTCACCTAAATTTTCATCTTGACTAAAATTTTCAACTTTCAACATGTTATTCATTGACCATTCCCTTACTGGGATTTATGGTTCACCATTTTCTTATATACATAATCATGCTATCCTTTGTAGTATTAGAGGATCAATTGATTTTAGGAATATTTTTTTGGAGTTTTCAAAATTTATTGTTGTACCCATGTTTCATGTTTATATTCCATATACCTAATTTTTCAAAGACAATAGTCCTAGAAATATTATACTATAAGATAATGAGATTCCTTATTTAATAAATCATGTATTGAGGGGTATTACATGTATGGGTTGTCATATAACATAATTCTATAAATTATATACTTCAACAAAATTTCCAAAATTACAATGGATCTTCTTATCATCTTAATAACCCTTATAGGATCATGGACCCCACTGAACAGTCTCGATATGTTAATTCTACCTAATAGGATCATCATCATGAATATCCTTGAAGTATTAGAGACATCTTCCACATTTTATGCTTTTACTATAGTCCATTAATCTATATTACGATCACCTAACCTATTATGATGAAAAATAAAAATATACTTCCAATAATTATCAACCCATTAGTTTATTTTGAGTATTAATTTGTAATTAATTTTTTTAAACCTCCATTTTCAGAAAAAATATATTATTTCCCATATAAATCATAAATGATGATTATTATGTTGTTTCTAGTACATTTAAATGATTGAATAAATATATGATTGTTAGAGAAAACATTTGTTTATATATCCGACATAATTTTAATATGAATTTAACAATTATATTTCTAAATAACCACTTTATCTATCATATATTTAATGAAATTAATTTTAGTGAGGAATAAAGAAAAATTCCTATATCCATCCAAACTGAAACACTAATTTGGGCGGGAACATCATGAATTATTCTATGATTATAAAAAATCTAACAGTGTACATTGATCATAATAAAAAAACCAATGGTTTCTTAATTATCAATGAGATTAAATTAATTATCCAATTTTAGTATCAGAATAACACTACGATTAATGAACACTTATCAAATTATTTATACATTTCTATATAAATAATCCTAATAAAAAAACATTTCATCGAATCCACATGTATGAAAATTTAACAATTGTTATCTATGATGTTTTTTGAATTTTGGTTGAACCATATAATTTTATATATATTCTCATTTTTTGTCAAGTTATTGGTCAGTTGAGATCACTTTTAAAGGGAATGATATAAAAAATGAAATCTATCATGGAACATATCTCCTTTTAAATGTTGGGTGGGAGTCCAACATAGTTATAGTTGACGAGGAATGTAATTAACTCTACCACATGGGTTACATAGGGGGTTCTCCAAAATAAATTTATCTATACAAGGTTTATAGAGACCCACGATTTTTATACATTAGCATTATGTAATTTTTGTGAAATTGGTAATACATTATGGAATTAGATGCCTGAAGACCTTATTGGTATAATACCTTTGGAATCATTGAAACATAAACACTTGTATATTGGTTATGTATAGTGTCCCCCACTAGGATCTTCATGGACAATAACCTTATTATACACAACATGTATAATACTTATCTTTACAACCTAGGGAAAAGAAACCTAAAAATGGTTGATCTTAGATGCTCAGTAAGGGTAAAAAAGGAGATATATAAGCATAAACATGACCATTATAGTTTAATATAATGATCATAATATTAAAATATCATACCAATAATATAAAAAATTATAAACTTAAATCATTGAATAAAGTACAATATTTCATAAGACATGAATAATATGGGAATCAAGAGTACATTTCATGAAAGCATAACATAGTAATAAGACATCAAATTGTTGAAAAAACATAAAAATGCAATATAATTACCTATTATTCAAGTCACATTTCAAAAACTAATCATTGAAATTCATGGGTACTACACCAACTAGGAGGGACACAACACCATCCCTAATTGCCATGATTTCCTTATAATTGGTCAAGTTTCCCCTTCTTCCCAGAGCAGATTAGGTTTCCCCTTCGTCACATAGTGGATCAAACCCATATACTTGTTACCAATAATTATCTCATGAGATATAATTATTTACCCAACACATTGTAGGTATATATAAGTCCTACATATTTAATAATTAAATCATACATACATATTCCACATGATCATAAAAAAATATAATTACCCATAAAATGAAATGGGTATCATAAAAATAATGTCATATCATAACCTTTGGAAAATATAATGGTTTAATAATAATTTTCATCAAATAATAACCCATGAAATGATTAATTTTTCATAAGAATATAACCATTGAAAGAGAAATGGGTTTAATAAAAATCATTTCATTAAAATAGAAACCATTCAAAGAAAGAATAAGAAGAGAAATAGTGGAAAATGTACCACAAATGAATGAGTAAAACTAATTCATTTCTACTTATATGGAAAATAATTTTTAAAGATATTATTAAAACATTTATTAAAGAAAATATCCTTTCAACTTGGAAAAACAATATTAAAAATAGAAATCATTTTTGAAATAATTTGTCATTGAATATATCTTTTCAAAATTATAAATAAAGCACCGAAAACATTAAAAAGTTTCTAAAATCAATTTTCCATGGAAAATATCATTTTAAATAATATAATAAAAAATTTAATACAATTTTGAAATAAATGATTTTTTGAATAAAATAAATGTCCGACCCCATAGAGAAATACGGAAATCTTTTCTTAAAAACATTTTCATCATTAACATAATATAGATATATTTTAAAACATTAAAATACATCAAGGTATCGTGAATAAAAAGATAATTTGAAATGTAATGAGTATTCATGAGAGTTAAATCAAAATAATTCAACAATGGAAGCATAATCATAAACAATCATGATAAATTATATGTTTGTTTTTATAAACTCTTACCACTTTGTTACCTTTGAAACAAAAACCCCATGTAATAAAATGAATATAGATGAAGATTATGGCTCATTAAAAAATCTTATTAATGATATAACTACTCAAATGACAGTATATGAACCTTGTAATAGAATATATGTATATAACTAAACATGTGTTTCAATGAAATAAAACTGAGACAAAACTACCTTACTGATTTTGTATCTTTCAAATGGTAAAACCCTATGAACGATAGACCATTAAAATGAAATATAGATACCAATAAAATTATTTACTATAATCATATAAAACATCTAGGGAATGTATAAACACCACACAAGATAAATGAGTGGTGATTAGGTTATAAGTATAATGGAAATAAAAGTGAGATTAAAAAACCACTTACTATTGAGTAACATTTGAATGATGAGATCCATGAAAGAATGAAATGTATTGAAATATTTAAAATCATGAAAAAAATTAAATTCAGGCTATAAAATACCATAGTGATGTATATACACCACCTAACATGAATAAGTTGTTAGTATAGCATACATCTCACATTAATAAAAAGTTATATAAAAGTCCCTTACATAATGTCTTTCCCCCCTTTGTAATCATTCAAAACACCACTATACTAAATTAATGTGTATTATATATCTATTAAAGAAACATATTATATAATATAAAACCATATATAATTCAATTATGACCTTATATTAACTTTTTATCAACAATTCCATTTTAATGTACAATTTCAGGTAAAAACTGCATTTTTTCACATGGGTTTTGACTTGATATATTTATGGTTCTCATACTTATATCATGTTATAAAGGAATTTAAAACGTCATATAAATATAATATATCTTCATTATATATTTATTTTTGTTAATATATAAAATATTTAAATTTTAAATGTAATACACATTTCATGGAGATGGTATGTCATACGTACACATGGACATTGTTTCTGTTTTATTTTCATATTGAATGAATGTAAATGATGTATATATATATATATATATTTGTGTGAGTTGATTATAATAAAAGTGGAATTATCTTTTCATATATATCATATTTTTTACTAATCACATCCTCAATACATTCCACGTAAACTGTGAAAGAATCACATCACTTTGAGGATGTGGTAGTCCAGACGTCCACAAACAGAGTTATCATTTTCACCCAATATTGAAATCATGAAGGTATGTTTTATATAATAATTAAATAATAATTAAGAACTCATAAATATCATAAATATCATATAATAATGTTATTTCAATAATATTTCCAAGCCTTCAGAGTTGGTGAAAAAAACAAATGATATCATTTCCGACGGTGGTAGTATGTCATACACACGAATGATATGTTAGTTTATTATTTGATGGAATTGTTTTTAGGTGTATATAGAAAAATTTTAGTAACAACATATAAGTATATAGAGGATAATTATGTTTTTATATAATCATGGAATAAAATTAATTGAGTGGGTGGAGAATGAAAAAAAGACATTATGGAAGGATGTTACCTCCTCTATGGGAATGTCCTCTTGGTTTGAACCGAAGGGATTCCATGGTTAGATTTCATAAAAAGGGGTTTATTAAAAGATTAATTTAGTAAATTTTATTGGATAATTTGGAAAAATTTTCCATTTAAAAAAGTCATAATATGTGTTAATAATTGAGGGAGTGAGTTCTTTTTACTATGAAGGAGAAGTGGCATTCTTGTAAATATAAAATGGAAAACCCTATTGTGATATCTCACATACATTATGTTCCTTCAATAATTTAATAAATTCGGTAAAAGAGGGTACATTATCAAAATATTTATATAAAATGGATTTTTTAAAAGGGTCTATGTTATTTGGGCCACTAAATTAAAGCTTAACCACTATGTATTCTTTTTTTTTCCATAATATCTATAATTAATTTTAATTACCTTCTATAATAATTTTGGTAATAAACTATGTTGACCATTTAAAAAATTATAAATTATTATTATGCTAAAAATGGAATCCATTTTCCAAATTATAATCATATAAATAAATGAAATTAATTTAAAATTAATCACACAAATGTGTCATGAAAACATGTTTTTTCAAAGAAAATGTTTAAATGACTGTTATATTTTTATAATGAATTTTAATTTCAAATTGGTACCAATGACCTAAGTTATATTAATTTATAAAAAATTAATCATAAAAATCATTAAAAATATTATTTAAAAATATAAAAAAATTAGATGAAAGATAATTTTTGAATTAAAATTCAGTATTAATCAAAATTCTTTAAAAAATGAAGGTTTTCAAAAAAAATCCAAAAAATGTCCCTAATATAGCTAAGTCATTATTCATTAACATATTTTTTTCCTATAATTAAATTTCTAAATCTGTGTAAAAATAATTAAATTATTTTTCTTATAAAGACATTAAAAGTAGTATATCGGAGAAAATAGTACTTTCAAAGTAATAATGACATTACCAAAAATATGTTTTATTTACACAATAAATATAAATAAAATTTAATAATTTTTTTATTAATATTCATATTTCTAGGCACAAATAATTTATTATAACTATCTCATTTAAAAAAGTATAATAATAAAATTTTGTTTCATAGAAACTTGGTGTTGCATGTAATGAAAGGAAAGTCAGTGATGCATGTAGTTAATGATTATATTAGTGTAGCATGAAAAAAAACATATTGTGGTGTACAATTAAATGAATGTAATAAATTAAAATTACATTATTCAAGAAAAAAGGGAATTAAAAACACATTTTTTATATTATACCCCCTATAAAATGAATTTCTACATCAAAATTCATCATTTTGACATAAAAAATGAGTATACCTTTTCCCCATCATATCATCATGTTACCATGTAGAATCGACTAATTGGTGATTTATCCATAAAACATTGATAAGGTTATTTTTTGTGATTCATAGAAAATTCTCTATATGATTCATAATTCAACTGGTTGTTCCTCGTAATAAAGATCATACATCAGTGGTATGACCTATGAGTTTAGTACTTATTTATGGGAAGATATAAAATTCATTAGGGGATATACATAGAACACATCATGGACTTGGGAGATATTTAGATGAAGTTCCAATAGAGAGTCTACCATGTCGATACAATCAAAAAATTCAAAGGGACCTATATACCAAATAAATAGTTTCCATTTTTTCCTAAATCTCATAACCATATTCCAGAGAGAGATTTGTAGAAACACATGGTCACAAGCATCAAATTCTTGGTCACACAGATGGTTATCAGCTTAAAATTTCTTCCATATTTCAACCTTTTTAAAATGATTCTGAATGGGTATGACATTATTAACCATTTCATCATTTATTTTTATTCCCAATAGAATTCATTCTACAACTTCATCCCATCACATTAGAGCTCTACATTTCTTTATATAGAGGGATTTATATGGATCCATCCAAATGATTGAGTGAAAGCTGTTATTGTATGAAAAATCAACTATTGGAATGTGTTGATCAAAACCACTTTGAAATCCATGGAAAATGATCTCAACATATCCTCAATGGTTTGAATTATTCTTTTTTACTGATTATACATATGAAGATGATAAGAGATGACAAAAAATAAATTCTATTTCATGTTTTTGTTGAATACATCACTAGATCTTTGAGGTAATCATCCGATCAGAATCAGATACAACATAATGTTTTAGTCTATGAAACCTTACCACTTACTTTATTTATATCCTGTAAAGCTGAACTAGATATAAGTCTACTCAAACAATAATTATGTTTGAAGACTTAGTAAGGCGATTCACTACCACCCTTATAGAATTAAAGCATTTATATGTTTTTTGGAGTCCACCAAAAAATACATAGTAATGTTCTCCCATATATATTCATGTATGGGCAAGGGATGAAAAACAAAATTATGAATTTTTCTTTTATTATTTCATTGTTTGAATACCATTCATCATTATATAAAACTTATGATATCATTATTCCATCCATCACACCAGAAGTATTCATTCAATTATGTTTACATCTTCATACTTATAGAATAAATAGATACTGAAGAACTTGGAGCTTCCTCTAATACCTCATCATTCAAATATGGTATGGATGGATCACATATATGATTATTGAACCTTATAATTCCACCCCAACCAAGGATATACTTAAGACCATTTCAAACCATCTTCTTTCCCCTATACATCTTCCTACAACAACATATTAAAATTCACTTGGATAAGGGGATGGACATCCAATTGAGTAATATAAAATTTCCCCCTTCCATCATGATTTCCAGGTATACCCATTAAAAACCCAAAAATATTATATCCTTTGTGATCCTCATCATGGATAAGCTACCACAATCCTTTTGACTCAATGTATCATCCACCCTTTTCTCTTTCCCTTTGTGGTAATATTTTGAGAATTCATAATCAGTTGTCATCTCTAACAATATTATTTATCACATATTCAACTCCTTATGTGTTAATATATACTTCAATATTTTATGATATATATATGTATCACATATTTCTCAATTAATTTTACGTCCTCGTATTTTAAAGATAAAATTACCACACCATACTCTAAACCAGAAGTTGGGTGATTATTCCCATTAAGGTTTAATGATCACGAGGCTAGGCTATAAACATGTTATTCTTCAGAAGAAAACATCCCAATCCCTTCATGGATGGATCACTATATATTACAAAACATTCTACACTACAAGTTAATGTATGCATATGAACCATGATCAAACATAGGATTAGTTCAGTGAAAATTTACTCACATTCATCTATCTATAAGAACATGTAACCCTATCATGTCAATTTGGTCAAAGGATTGAATATTTTTTAGTAATTCTCCACAAACCATTGATAATACACATATAAACCAAGAAAAAAATAGATCTCAGTCACCATGGTTTCTCTAGTCCAACAAGAAATAGCCTCTCTCTTTCATAGATATATTGTTATATCATATTTTTAGACTATATGAACCCAAAATGAATCACATTGGCATCCAACATTCACACTTTGTATATTTTTAATACAATTTATCATTAATTTTGGGTCCTTAGATAAATTCTCAAGTGGTCTTTATCCTATTGCTTTCACATTTAATAGATAATAATATCATCAATAAAAACTACCAAAAAATTATCATTGAAATATATATATAAATAAATTTATATATACAATTCATAATGTTCATGAAGATAGATTCATATTTATTAAGACTAAATTTCATCAATATATATTCACAGTGTCCATAACTTTTACATAATGTTTTCATTGGAATATCCTCCTTTTTGACCTTCAATTGAAGATATAAAAAATGATGGTCAATATTGGAAATGTATTGAGCTCAAAATAGTTGATCAATCAAGTCATCAATATAGGGAAGAGGGTACTTGTTATTGGTCAGTGCCTAGTCCAACCCCTGATAATCAATACATCGTTTCATCGATCCAACATTCTTTTTCAAAAAAAGAATAGGTTCAACCGAAGGTGAAACACTTGGATGAATGAATTAATTTACAATGGTTTCTTTTAGTTTATTCATAAAATTCTATAACTCAATTGGGACCATTCTATAGGTAGTAATTGAAATTTTTTTGGAACCATTTAAGGGTTCTATTGAGATATTAACATCTCATTTTGGTGGAAGTGTAGAATTCTCTACTGGAAAGACATCCACAAACATCTGAACAATATGTATATCATTGTTTTGAATTTCCCCCAAACCATTTGATGAAAACACATCTTTTGAATGGATATTAATACCTATACACAATATGTAATCTCTATAATATTTTCATACTTATCATTACTTTGGTACATGATGATCAGTTTTCTGGAAATATAAAAAGTAACATCCTTTTCATGAAAATGGGTTGGGTATTTATGTAGAGAAAGCTAATCCATGTCGGAGATGACATCAAATTCATCCAAATGAATAATTTCAATATATTCACGAACCACATTACCAAAAATAACAACAAGAGATGAATCATAAACATAAGATTAAATAGTCATTACATTATGGGTTAGAACTACTAAGTCAAAATAAAATATATTTGGGGGGATCTTACTTCCCCAAGAAAATTATTTAGATATGAAATAGTAGGTATTTATAGAATCAAATAAGACAAATAAATTTAGGAAGTTTATGGTATGTGTACCTTTCATCACGTCCTTATCAAAAACCTCATCATAAATAGATATCACATTATATTTTCCCTTGTCCCACCACTTAATTGGTTTCCAATGTTGATCATTTTCACTAACCCTCCTGTTTTCGAACTAGTTAGAATATTTACTACTATATTTACACATCAAATACTAAAGTGTGGGAGTTTCATTTTGTGCATCACTCCCTCTATTTTCATCATTCCCCGCCTTATTCTTTTCAATTTAGGAAATAATATCCAGATTGGATTCCCATCAAATCTAAAAACATTTATTAGACCCCATAAGAAAAATTCATATATGATTCTTCCCTAACTTACAGGATAAATGAAATCTCATCTTCTTTATCCATGGTTTTTATATTTTCATATAATCCCCATCTTCCATTTCTGGTCAATTCCATGAGGTTGATACATAACTCAAACCTCCAATTCAGCAATGATGTCACAACACAAAATTTCCAATTATCAACTAATGTCTATTATGGTCAATGTGATTATGTGACACGTATTTATGCCACTAAAGAACCAATCATTATTAATTTCATGTTGGGTGATAATACCAGAAGCATATGTCGAAAGTCATGTAAAATTATCTTATTAGGTATTTATGGATTCATAATCCCTTTTCTTTAACACGAGGATATAATTTTCCATATTAGTATGAAGAAGATGAGGAAAGTAATTATTAAAGAATATGTTCTTGAACTCATCCAAATCAATGGACAAAATTTCATCATGCTTTTTTATTCTTTATTATAGTCCACCACTAGTCCAATTCGCCTTGTAATTGATAAACAACCAAAAAGACTCTGTCATGTTCCAAACACCGATGGATGGAAAATATCATTTGAGTGATAATAATCCTTTTTTTCTTCCCCAAGTGGATTAGAAGTCCCACTGTAGAAGGTGGGTGTTGACTCATTTAGTACTCAATAGAATTCCCCCCACATTTTCTCATTTTGAATTAATGAATGATTCATTGCTCCAGAAATATGGGTGAGGTTTGAAATAATATTTTTTAATATATCCATCATTGAATTCAGTTTCTCAAGAGGATAATCATTTAATTGTATATTTAAATAAACATAAACATAATTATTTCAGGTTCCATACATAGTCTAAAACCAAAAAACCTAGAGTATAAAATATTTATCATAGTGATGAAACACATAATCATGGAATACTGCTTATATGATGTATAAATTTTGACACATTCCATATTCATAGACACCATCTCTTTATCATAGGTCATTCATATAAAAATTATATTTAAATCAATCATTACTTCTCATGATGCGCTATTGAATTCCCAAATCATATATATCAGGGGTTTAAAATGTGGCATGCATCATGGCACATTCTCATCAACCAATTTCCAATAGATTCAAGGTCAATATGTAGTTATAAGTGCTACTACCCCTATGTACATCTATTCCAGATCCACATCGACTAGTCATATCTATAGAGTGATTTTTTTCTAAGAAACCACTTGTTATATCCTTTACCAATATTCCAAATCATTTTCATACACATTTACTAATCCCTAGACATATCATTAGATATGTCCTTAGGGTAATCACTATGGTTTAATCATCCTAGTTTCCAATGTATAGATAAAAAGGTAAATTTTTATGAACTATTGTGACCTATGATTTTCATTTGTTAATATTAAATCATTTTTATAGAATAAATAACATGTCACACAAAAATATGCCCAAAGGAAATATTAGATAACTTTCTTTTGAATCAGGGAAACTAAAACATTAATACGTAAGTGAGATACATTATCTCCCACTTGGTTAACCAATACTAGAACCCTTCTTAGTCATATCATACACAATGCATATCTTATTAACTATGAGAACGTAAAAATAAATGGTGTGATCTCAGATGATCAGTAACGGAAAATAAGAATGAAATGTATACTTAATCATGAGAATAAGTGTATTAGAATGTGATCATAAAATTATAAGACCATTCTCTTCATTTCAATGATCATTAAAATGAATCGTTGAATGAATGTTGGCATTTTATAAGACATGAATCATTAGGGAATAATGAGAATAATCCACAAAATCATAACAAAAAAATAAGACATAGAATTATGGAAGACACATAAACATGAAATATTATTACTTATAGGTTAAGGAATGTTTCCAAAAAATATCGGGGCACTTCATGCAGACTAAACCTACTGGAAAGTACACACAACCATCCACAGTCATAGTCATTCCCTTATAAGAGTTCAGGTTTCCAATTACCCCTATAGTGGATCAGGATTACACTTATTCCTATAGAGGATCATTACTATAAACATGTTAGACATCATTATATCATGATAAATAAAACATTAACAAATTAATGTGAGGGCTATATAGTTCCATTTCTTCCCATAATGAAATTATACATACATGTTCCACATTATCATAAAAAATAATATCATAACCCATGAAATCAAGTGGGAATCATTAAAATTTCATCATATCATAAACTAAGGAAAAGATAAATGTATCATAATAATTTTTATCAAATCATAAGACATGAAAATATGTGGGTATCATAAAAATATAACCTATGAAAATGAAACCAGTTTTATAAACATTATCCCATCAAAACACAATCTATTTAGAGAAATGATATGAATTGAATCTTTGAATAATTTATAAGAATGAAATGTATTAAAAAATGGAAATCATTATATAAGGATAAAAATATGGAAATATATTTTAACAACATTTCTTGAGGAAAATATCCTTTATTTATAAAAAAAATATTTTTAAAACAAAAATTCTTTTTTATGAAACATTCATTTCAAAATAAATTAGGTAACATTTTGAGGAATTATTTAAGGCTATATATAATTTTAAAAATATTTTTTAATTTAAAATGATATTAATATATCATTTTAAAAACATATTTGAAAATATTTTTTAAATCATGGTTTTTTGAATTAAAAATATATCTCACTAAATAGAGAAATAAGGTCATATTATCTAAAAATTATATTCTTATTTATCAAAACTATAGGAGAGTGTAAAATTGTACTAATACAAGAAGATATTTTGAATAACTAGAGGATACTAAAATTCAAAAGTTTTATCAATATATGGATCATAATATTTCTTAAATGGAAGCATATTAATAAAAATCATAATAAACAATGATATTGTTGCAATAATCTCGTACCACGTTGTTTAAATTGACTCAAACTCACCATGTGATAAACTTAGATCAAATAAAGCATAAAATATCATGAAAATAATGAGATTCAGGATATAAAATTTCAAATGGATCTATAAACACCTCACACAAAATATAGGTTCATACCAAAACATGTGTCTCAATGAAGGAAAATTGAGAAAAAAAATACATTATTAATTTAGTATCTATTGAACTATAAAAACCAATGAAATATAGATCATAAAATGGTTATTTAAATACAAATAATTTTATTTATAAAAATAATACAATAAATTAATGGTAATTATATACATCAATCTAAAGAAATAATTTGAGAATAAAGAATATGTCTGGAGGAAATAATTATGACACTAAAAATATGGTTACTACTGGAGAAAATTTTGAATCATGAGATCTTTGAAAGAATAACATAAATTGAATTACATAATATCATTAAATAAATTAAATTAATTATATAAAATTTAATATAGAATTATATACTCCCTACAAAAATAATATGTGTTAAATATGACATACATCTCATAGAAATAAAAAGTGAGGTGATATTTTCTTACTTTATGTCTTGACTTTCACCAAACTCATTATAAAATATTATATAATAAATATAATTTTATTAAAAATATGTTATATAAAAATATTCAAAAATATTATATAATATATTATTTACCTGTGATCTCTCATTACACTTTTATTAACAATACTATTTTAAAGTTACATTTTGGGTAATAACAACATTGTTTTTCACATGTGTTTTGATTTGTTATATTTTTTTCATCATGCATATATCATGATCTAAAAAATGTAAAACATGACATAAATATACTATATAATCTGAATATATGTATTTCAAATAATATTTAACAAAGAAAAATATTAAATGGAATACACAGGGTGTGGAGATGGTAGGCCGTACGTACACATTAACATTGTTTCCATTTTATTATAAAATTAAATGAAATAGTGTAAATGAAATGTATTCATTTATATGTGTCTATTAACATTTAAGTAGAATTATATTTTCATATATATCATATAAATTTACTAAAACCTATCTTAATATATTCAATGAAATGTTTGAATGAATCACCTCCTTTTGAGTAGGTGGTAGTCCACACATCCAAAAACAATGTGATCATATTTTATAAAATGGAAACTAGGAACATATGTTTTATATAATAATTAAATAATCCTAAATAAATTATTAATAAAATATATTTCATATAAAAATACAATTTACATCATTATTACCATCCATGATAGGTGGTAAATGAATAAGAAACAACATAATTTCCCAAGGTTCTAGTCTTCCGTACACATGTTCGGTCAGTTCAATACCCATTTGATGGTAGTGTGGGTTGGTGTAGGTATAAACCATGGAATAAAAAATATATCAGTATATTTAAGATATTTCTTTAATTTATAATAATGTAATAATAAGAATTTAGGTCGTGGATAATGAATATAATACAAAATATCTTGTCGAAGGATTTTAAATCCTCTTTAGGAAACTCCTCTTTGTTTTTGACAAAGGACATCCATAGATGGATTTTTTTATAAAAGGGAGGATTCTAGTATTAAGGGAAGCATATTTGGATGATATTGGTGGATATTTTTTTAAATTCCGTGACCCTAGGATCCTAGAACCGTTGAATTATTATATTATATTTGAATGATTTCAAGGAATCCATTATTAAAGGACTGACCAGTTTAGTTTTCATGATGAAACAAGATAATTACATGTACACCATTTAACATTCTGAACGATTAAAATATAAATAATATTTTTTAATAAACTAGGTCCTTGAAAAACCATTAAATTAAATCTTCTTTATAAATTGGGGATGGAAAACAAATAAAATTTTGAGCTCAAATTCTCATTAAGGGTTACATATAGAGGAAGCATGAATAAATTATAAATGAATAATAATAAATTATAAATAATCCACATGGAATAGTGAATAATTGATAAACACATTCCATCATTAAACTAAGAATGAAAATCTAACCATTCGTATTTCTATAGTGAAAACCTAATTGAATGTAATAAATGAATATTAAATGAAGATAATGTTTATTATTTTGAAATCATGTATTTGGTACATGAAGCATTATAACATCAAGACGGTTTATGTATGTTGGTAGAAACCCATATAATTTTGTTTTGGAAGCAAAATTGAAGGGTTTGTCTCAAATTGTTCTATATCATGAGACCTATCGATGCATCAAGGGGATATAATAGGCCCCTCCCATCACTAAAAGTACAAATAATTAATTATACCGTAATTTAATATAAGAAAAATATTCCTCTTCAGTATCTTTATTGAGTATAGAATACATATTCATCAATCTTTATCATGTGAGAACATCATTCAAAATAAACATTGCATGTAAAATGGTATATGGATAAGAAATTAATAATATCCATGATACCATAATATGTATATTTATTATAAATATAATTTAAAATAAAAAATTATCACAAAGGGGCAGAAGATACACAATTTAAATGTGATTAACTGAACAATACCAAGTAAGTCTCTGAAATGGAAATTGAGATGAAGTCTCTTACCACGTTATAATCA
The DNA here is from genome assembly GCA_963277665.1 of Viscum album. Lineage (NCBI taxonomy): Eukaryota > Viridiplantae > Streptophyta > Magnoliopsida > Santalales > Viscaceae > Viscum > Viscum album. The sequence goes on from OY728121.1 coordinate 205,459,905, forward strand.
ATCAAATCCTATGAGCAAAAATTAATAATAATTAAATAAATCATCTAATTACATTAATATCAATAGTATATTGTTATTATATATCAAATGGTAGTATACATACACCAAATAGAATTATAATTGGAGAATAATGGAAATATCAAGGAAGTAAATGTGAGATGAGAAACCACTTACCTTATGGAAGAAAGTGTACTATACTTGATCACAATGTCCTATAAAATCATATTTAATATACTAATTAATCGATTAGAAACATATTATATATTTATTTTATTCATAATTTATTTAATATGTTAATTTATGGTCTTATTGATGTGTTATATAATACAATTTCACCACTTAGGATCGTTCATTTCCTTGGTTTTCTTGAACAATTTAATTATATACATGTAATTATGTTCATGTAAAATGGGTATAATTCTCTGTAATAGGAATTATATTTTATTAATTAACATTAAGGATTCTAAATTGTCATTTATATAATTTTTATATGGTATGAGGATGAATCATGAGATAAAATTTCGGTGAAAATTTCTCAGAATATGTAGGGATTTTTTTAAAATCATTATGAACTAGTTTTGTTTTATTATTTAATTATATGTATATATATGATTCAAGATCATTAAATAAGATTTAATACATATTTTATAACATCTTTCATCCACAAAAGGGTTTCTTGACCAGCCTTGATGGAGAAATTGATTAATGAAAATCCATCATCCATGAATGTTATAAATCATCACCTCACGGACGATGATTTCATTTTTAAAATAAAAGAGGGAGAGAAATAATGTTAATGGAGGATATTACATTACAACAATATAATTATATTATATAAATGAGATTAGGAGAAAATTGAAATGAAAATAAATTGAAATGAATTTAAAAGAAAAAAGGAAGAGGACTTAACTCATTAATTATCCTCCTTGAGAACCTCCTTAGTGAAAGGGGTTTTTGTATTTTTTAATTCCAAGTGATAATGGATGTGTGGGAGATTATAGGAATGTGTATTAGGGTAGAACATTTAATATATTCATGGAAATGATTTTGGAGGAGAAGATGGGGTTTGGGAGGCTTTTATAGTGGAGGAGATGGGTGATTTCTCATTATTTGTTTCATTATTTTTTTTCTAGACAAGAAATTGTATGGATTCTTATGACTAAATATAGTAATGAGAGATTTTATGTTTGAAAAAATGGTTCTTACCTCTGCCAAACATCATCCATGATTTTATAATTCATCTATATATCATATTTAAAAAATTACTGCATTTTACTATTCATAAAATTCAATTATTTTATAAACATCTCAAAAAATAAGTTTAACCATTTATAAACATGTAGAATTCAAAAATTAACTCCATTTGAAGAAAATATTTTTATAAATATGAGATAATTGTTTTTTAATTAAAAATCCACATTTACTCAAAAAATAGAGTTTTTAAAAGTACAACAGATTTTAGGACAACCTAAAAAATTAACTAAGGTATCATTAAATTATCCCAAAAAATATGACCAAAAATATTTATTTAGGATTACATTTATTGAAAATGAATTATACTTTAAATTAATTTTGTATTTTAAAAAAAGTTATTAAATATTTTTTTTAAAATAACAACAATTAATTAATAGTTTTTTAAAATATAAATTTTCTTATTCTATGGTATAAATATAACATATTTTCATTTATAAGGTGCCTAAATTTAATGTCTAAAATCATTATTGTCGTTACTATTCATATGGCCGATCTACTATTCATAATGGTCGTATTTCTATTAGTAAGGTTACATTACTATTCCAAAGGATCGTTTTACTATTAAAAAAAGTTGATCCTATCATATTTTTAGTATCTAACTGATCACAACCATGTATGTATTTTTTTTGGAATTCAATTCAATGAAGTGAAACAATTATGTTTAATGTCTATCTTATAACATAATTGTAATAATTCAGTTTTTTTATAGTGACTTTGTATTTTGAAAAATATAATATCTCTAATTAATTGAAATTATTTATAAAGAAACATACCCTAAAATATTGGGTTGTTATATTATTCCCTCCTTCAAAAATTTAGTTCACAAAATTTTACTAGTATAGTGACCACTAAAAAATGTGTGTCGTTCTTCTTCTTAAAAATCATAGGTTCCCACATTGATTCTTTAATTTTATTGGTTCACCAAATAAATTTTTCCAGTTGAGTACTCTGATTTTTCAATAACTTTTCTCTAGTGTCTAGAATTTTGATAAGATCTTCAATGTAAGATATAAAATGTTTTAGTTATCTTTCCTTATTGGCAAGTAAATTTTATGGGTCTAGCCTATACTTCATTATCATATAAACTTGGAAACATTATAAAAAATGGAGAGACTTGCTGTAATAGTTTAATGGTTAGCTAAAGCACCAATTCCTTCCATAATATCAAATGGTCTGATGTACTTGGGGCTCAGTTTCCCTTTCTTACTAAATCATAGCACACATTTCCCTGGAGACACATTAACAAACACATGATCTCCCCCTAGAAATTCAAAATCCATAATCCAGTAGTCATCATAACTCTTTTTCCCACTTCTTTCTAAATTAATATGGTCCTAAATTGTCCTTAAATTTTCATTTTTCTCTTCAATAAGTTGTGGTCCTATAATATTCCTCTCTCCAACATCATCCCAACAAGATGGAGTTCAACATATCTTCCCATGAAATACTTCATATCGTTCTATTTGAATACTATAATGGAATGTATTGTTGTAGGATAATTACACCAAATGTATGTACTGATCCCACATATCTAGAAATTCAATTGATCATGATATCAAAAGGACATCGAGTGTTTGAATAGTTCATTCATAATTTCCATCAGTTTGAGGGTGATATGATCCACTCTTATGAAACTCAATATCCCATGCCTTTTGAAGACACTTCTAGGACTTTTATTTTAAGATGGGATCTCTATGAGACATAATAGATTTAGGGTCACCATATTGCCTTAAAACCTCATTAATATAGAGTCTTTCAAGGTCCTCAAGTGATAAATATTCTCTTATAGTAAGGAAATCTTCATATTTTGTAATATGATCAACAATTCCCATATTGAATAATTCATTCTATGTGTCCCTAGAAGTCCACAGACAAATTCCTTGTAAATATGGTCACACTACCACATATGAATAGCTATAGGTGGCATGAATCCTCTAGAATGTATTCTTTAAGCCTTTACATTTTGAAAAACTAGACACCTTGACACAAGGTTATCTATTTACCACTTCATGTTATCCAAATTTTTTTCCTTTAGATATCTATACATCTTGGCGCTTCTTGGGTTTATAGAAAAATTTTAGATATGAGAATATTCTAAAAGTTCCCTTTTTAGCTCTGGTATTGATTAAACACAGAACCTCTTTTTATATTTCAAAACTCCATCATTTTACACAGAGTATTCCAAACATCCATCCATAAAGTCCTTAATTTTTTTGCTTCTCATCATCACATTGAGATATCATTATCTTCATTAGTAAATATGGTTTATAAATAATTTGATAAAGTAATGATGCTTCATATTACTTAATAATTCCCATATCTATCTTTAAATGATATATGAACATAGGATCTATCCCAATCATCAATTGGTTTATAATTCCATGATCTTTGATACCTTATGCATGTTCTACCATATTTTCATTTCTTGAGCGGAAGAGTATTAAAAAATCACAATCTTTGAGTAACTAAGTATATCTACTTTCCCACATGATGAATTATTTCATGGTTAGAATGAATTTTATACTCTTATGATCTGTATATGTCCACATCCTTCACCATAGATATAGTGTATCCATATTATCATAGATAAGATTACAACTTCTAACTCAAGATGATGATTTGTATAATTCTGTCCTTGTGTCTCTTATTACCTTTATTCATATGCAAAAACTTTATAATTTTTCCTAAGGAATCATCCAAATAGATTCATTGATGTATCCTTGTATATCACGAACTCATCATTTATTGATGAAAGAGTCAAACATGGAACAATGACCAATTACAATTTTAATTATTAAAAAACATTATGTAAATTATTTTTTCCATAAGAACATAACCCCTTTACATATGAGCATGGATAGAGTGTTATCTAATAGAGAATTTGTATTATGAAACATTGATGGTAACCTTCTATTCCAATGAAAGTATCTACATCAGTTATGTTTGTTGGAATAGTCCATTCTTGGATTGACATTATCATTATAGGTTTTGATGTGATTCCATCCATAGAGACAATATGTCCATGAAAATAAATTTTTTAAGATTGAATTCTCATTTTCTAAAGATCCCATAAACCCTATCTTCTAAGAGTCTCTAGAACCACCCGTAAGTGGTTCCCATGGTCCTCATAGATTTTTGAATATATCACGATGTCATAAATAAATACCAAAAAATTCATCAAGATATTCCTTGAAATATTTATTAATTAGATCAATGAAAACATATGGTGAATAAGTTAGTCCAAATGTAATTAATATAAACTCTAAATTTCCATACATTTTTTGAAATACTATCTTTGGAATATCTTCCATCCTCATATGCAATTGATGATATCTAGATCAAAGGTAAATCTTAAAAATATATTGATCTCTATGAAGTTGATAAAGTATATCATAAATGAGAGTAAGTTGATACATTTCCTTCAACGTAATATCATTGATTTCCCTATAATAAATGCACATTCTTGTGGATCCATTTATCTTCTTGATAAAGAGAACATGGGCTCTCCATGGAGAAGCACTAGGGAGAATAAATCCCTTTTCACTAAATTCAACATATTTTCTCTTCATCCCTACTAATTATACGGTGTCCATTCTATCAAGGGTCTATGATATAGGACTTTCATAAGGAATTAAATCAAAATAGAACTGAACATATTCCTCTAGAGAATTTCTAGTTAACTATTTTAGAAATACCTTACAATATTATTGCATAGTTGATGAATACTCAATTATAAGTTTAGTTCCTTCATCCCTAGATGTTTCTTGTTCATCAATCAAAAAAATATCATTTATTAGGGATACATGAGGTGGATCTATATAAGAACTAGATGATGTGGTTCAAGTTCTAAAAATAAGGGATCCTACAACTTTTTAAACAATTATAACTTCTGTATTCTTGATAAAAATGTTTTCCATCATAGTTTGAAATAAATTTTATTCCAATTATTATATCAATGTAAAAAATAGGTATGATTATAATTCCAAAAACTAAAGTATTTTTATGTGTCATTAAGGGGACTAACTAAGACATCTTTATTGCAATGATACTTCCCATATGATTTTTTACTGAAAAATTCTTTATTAAATAAAAAGGGAAATGTATAATTTTCATCAAAACTAGGATGATATTAAAGAATTTGATAATCCAAAATCAAATAAATTATTAGCTAAATTTGATGACATGAATAATGTACCTTACCCCATATATTTAATAAATTCAACCTCTAAAGTTGTGATGATATATGCTAGGACATCACTCTGGGCCACTATAGTGGCTGATTCCCCATATGATTTGGACATTGATTTGAATAATTACCAATTTCATTGTAGATGAAGCATTTAACATCGTTGATTTTTTGTTTTCCCTTGAATTCATTAGCTCGATCACCCTATTATCCTCACTTATAGAAAACATTATTTCCTTTTACAAATTTTCTAGTATGATTATTTCCACAATTTTCACATAGTGGAAATTAATTAATTCCCTTATTCTATATTGAAGGTTCACGCATTCCACTATTACCAGAATACCTCTTCATATAATGATTTCAGAAGAAGAAATTCAATATTGAAAATTTCTTCTCTATTTTGATGGAAAAAAATACTTTTCCTTTATACAATGATAATATTTGTGAATCCAATTCCCTTCAGAGAATTTTCATAATTCCATAAAAAATGACCAATTTTGTTTTCCAAAATATGTATATAATCTATAAAAATCCTTGATTATCTTGTGAATGTTTCATCAAACTCTAAAACACTCTCCTCACCCCCTTTTCATTAAGCTATGTAATTTTATCATCATTTTAGTCCATTTATCTTGAGGGAAATATTTTTTGTAGAATACATACTTAAAAGATATGCTTTCCATATCTTCTATTTTTTTCCTCATTAGTATTCTTGATCAAAGACCACCATTAAAAAGTAAGACACTTCAGACAGTACATTATCAATACTACCTTTTTGTTTTCATTGCATCATAATTCCAAAAATATAATTTCAAGGGACATAATACACTTCTCACCAACTAATGGACTATTAGACCCACTTAAATATAGGGAATTATTCCTAATGAAATGATCCAACAAATGTGTAGTGTGGCTATTTGTCACATCTTGAGTGTGTTTTAATAATATGGTCATGATCTGTTGAGATCCAACACTAACTATGTTGACTTGATTTGTGGGGAAATCCCTACCTTATACATCAGTATTTATTCCCTTTCCATTATTAAGATTCATCACTAAAAATGGCACACACTAAATTAGGTTATAAATCAATATGTATAATTTAACACTAGAAAACCATAGAAAATAAATTGGAAATTTATGCATTGATAATATGATAATCATACACATGGTTTCTATTTACATTTAAACCCTTCATAATAAATTAGAATGAAATTTTTTATTATCCTAAGAATATCCCATGGGATTGTCAAATATGGTGTGCATTAGGTGTCATTGTTGTGTATCAGGTTACCCTGAGTAATGCATGAGACACCTTTTTAGATTTGTTACCCAGGGTAAATCGTTTCTTGAATCAAATCCACATATAATATCCATACAGGGTTGTCATTCAATGAAAATCCCATTAATATATATATTTAAAAAAGTATTAGATTTAATTTCAATATTATACTAAAATTATATCATAGGGTTTTCTTCACTAAAATAGGTTTTCTAAATTCAGTTCTCAATGTTACTACCAATCATCCTTTGATACCAATTGAAATGGGTTGACCCCAAAACCCCCGAGCTGGTGCATTATTTTATTACATTTTCATGATTAAATAGAAAAAAATCATAAAGGACTGATCAATTTAGTAGTCTTGATGAAATTGGATAATAAAATGAAACACTATTTTCATTGGGAAATGTAAAATATATAATAAATAACAAAATATAATAAATTTTATCCTTGAAACCCTAATAAATGATCAATTATTCATATATTTTGGAAGGAAACAATTTGATGGGTGAGATGAAATACTTATTTTGGGCTACATATAGAAGAATCATGAATCAATAATAATTTATTCAAAAAAAGTTATAATTAATGAGTATGGGAAGGTGAATAATTTAAAAACACACACTATCATCAGGTTAAGAATGAAAATTAATCCATAGTTTTTAACATAGTGAAAATGTCATGGAATGTAATAACTGAATAATGAATAAAGAGAAATATTATTATTGGGACATTATGTATCTAAAACAAGGACCAGCGTACCATCAATATGGTTTATGTATGTGGGTAGATTCCCATCTGATTATGTTTTGGAAACAAACATTAAGGGTTCTTTCTGATCTATTTTGTCTCATGAGACCTTTTGATGCATCAAGGGTCTATAATGGTCCCCATCCATCAATTTAATGTGTAAAATAATTCTTTATAGATATATTTAATCTACGAGAAATATTCCTTTCCAATATATGTATTTATTAGAGTATATGTATTCATCAATATTTCCCAATTTCAATCAATATTCAAAATAATAATCAATTGTAAAATGGTACATGAATAAAAAAACAATCTTATAAATGATACAATAATATGTATACTTAACAAAAATATAATTTAAAATGAATCCCGATATCAAAGTGGTAATATATACACCACTAAAACATGATTAGGTGCGTAATACTAGCTATGTCTCAATGAAATGGAAACTGAGGCGAACTCCCATACCACATTGTTACCAATCGAATCGTATGACCAAAAACTAATAATCAATAAATGAATCATTTAATATAATGAATATAAATTGAATCATGATATAATATATGAAATAGTAGTTTAAATACCCCACATTCAAGAAATAAGTGGGGAGTAATGAAAATCTCTTGGAAATAAATGTGAGATGAGAAACCCCTTAGCTTATTTAGGAATGTGTTCCGCACATTATCTTAGTTTCCTAAATAATTATATATAATTAATTAATTAATTATTTAATTAATATCCTTTTATACAATTATTTTATTCATTATAATTTTTTTAAGATCATTTATGGCCTCATTGAGGAGTAATACAATACCATTTTGTCCCTCGGGAACGTTTGATTCCTTGTTGTTCATGAACTATTTACCTGTATACATGTAATGAAGTTCCTATAAAATGTGCATAATTTTTAAGAATTTGAATTATATGTTATTAATTATTAGAAAAAAGTGGGAAGGGTTATATATATCATTTGCATATGTGGTATTAGGATGTATCATTAGACAAGATTTTAGTGATAATTTCTTGAATTATTTTGGTTCTTTTTCGAACATTACATTTCTTAACTAATTAATTATTTGTATATATAATGATTACAGAACATTATAAAGGATTTAATAAATATTTTATGACCAGGTTAATCCAACATAATGATATCATCACAATAATTAAGGTATTAATTGAAGAACAAAAACGAAAATACGTCGTCTACAAAAGATGTAAATTGGCACCTCACAAAAGATGATTTTGTATTTAAAATAAAAGAGAGATAGAATTCAGTTTAATTAATTATATATATAAAAAATTATATCATTCCAAAATATTTATGAAACTAGAGTTATGGGGTTAATTTGTATAGAGGTTTTCATAAGAGAAATTGAAATTAAAATAAATTTTAATGAATTTAAAAGGAAAAATGAAGATGATTTATCTCTTTAAAGTCCTCCTTGATAACCACCTTAGTGAAATGTTTTTTGGCCTTTTTGTAATAAGATGAACTTATATACATGGGGGAGAGAGTAGGGAAAAGTAATTTGGATAATGTTTAACAAATATTCAAGGTATATAGGTGTGAGAAGAATAGGGGGTGAGGGGTGGTGTTTGTAGTGGAGAAGAGGGGTGATTTCTCATTATTTTATTTGTTATTTAATTATTTTTTCGAAGAAATGAAATAATGCTAATTTTTGGGAATAATTAAAGTAATGGGTGCATGTGATTTATAACCAATGGTTTTTACTATAAGTGTCATTGTCCTAGAACAAAAAATTTGTTCTTTTATTACATGAATATTTAATATATTTAAATAATAATTATCTTATTACATATTGTTCATTGTTCAACATGAATATAGAGTAATAATGTCATAGGGTATTTTTCACATTGAAAAGGTCGTAGTAGTTCCCCTCTTTGATGAGAACCATAATGATCTATAACAATTTTTTAAAATATAGTTATACTATTGGATGGAATAATATAATTGGACACATAGTATTCATACCATCAGGTGAGAGTAATCGTAAGCATATGAGAATTCCTCTCATGAATTTTGTACATGGTAATCTCTACGATGGGTGATTATGATAACTGGCTCGCCAGTAGGAATTCATCATTTTTTGGTGTTATCAGATATTCCTATATGGGGGGTGTGGGTAATGATCCTTAGAATTTAACATTATCATTCATAAGTGTCATGACAAGAACAATTTGATTTACTAACAAAAACCATCATGTATATATTTGGAGAGAAGTAGGGATCGGTGGGTGGGTCCTGAGTGGCATGTTATTAATATATAAGTTGAGGATAAATTTTTCCCTTCTATTTATAGATGTTGATATATCTTCCATTTGATTGAAATAGAACTGTGAAGTGAAATTCTCTGGTCATGGTGTAATGATGAGTTTATTTCAGGTAGTCAAAGAACGACGTATCAAGAAAAAATGTTAATGAAATTATCATGAAAACTAATTAACAAGATATTGAGAAAAAGGGATTATATTACATAGTGATTACTCATATTTGGATGTTGTTTTTGCGAATCTATGTAATAAACTTTATTCCTTGACCCATTGCTAGATAATACTCTTTCACTTTAGGAAAACCCACCTAATTCCAATGTGAAATGATCCTAGAGGGCCACACAATACCGGTTTGTGGAGGTCTTGGTTATATTCTATTTGAATTTTATTAATGAAAAAAATATTATTCCCAAGGTAGTGGAATAATTTTACTCAAGTTAATTAGATCACATAAATTAAATAAATATTTATTCATTGGATTGTGGGTAAAATTTATTTATTTATTTTATTTAAAATTTAATAAACATCTATATACTAGTTTTTGAATCAAATATTTATTTAAGAGAATAAATTATTTATTTATTTGGATGTTCAATAAATGGAGTTAGAGTTCGAGAGGACCAAGACCGATCCATTAGTAAAATAATTATCTTCATGAGAGTAAATAGTTATTTAACATGCTGGCCCAACTTAAAATATAATAACCCTATTATTATTTTATGACTCGGAATTTTATTTATATTCCATTTTTCACATGTTGTGACACCATAAATAATGACGTGGTGTTATCATTAAAAGCATTGGTTTTCTCTAATGTTATGAATGTATTTAATATTTTTTATGCAATTAAATATTTTAACAGAAGCCCCATGTCGATAAATATACATGTATGACTACAGGTCCATGTACCAAAATGCACATTTAATGAATTGAGAATTGTTGAGCTAAAAAATTTCTCTCTTGAATCCTCATCCTTCCCCTCCCAATAATGGGAGATGTTCTTCAAGGAAGAAGAACAAGTGTTTAACAAACGACCGGTACAAGACATTCACTTCACCGCACTATCACTAAAAGAATGAGTGGTGTCGATCAGAGGCCATCAAAGAACATGTGGATCACCACTTGATGGATTCTGATTTGGATCATCACAAGTGCAATAAGACAATCAGAAAGGGTAATTCCGAACAATCAACATCATCATTGAAAAAAATACTAAGATCTAGGTATTCATTTCTTTATGAAACTATTTAAATTGATTTAAATAATGATTTGAAATATCCTCATTCAATGTTTTGGGCCTCTTTATTCTTTATCCAAATATTTGATTCTATTATGTGGTGATTAAAGTTAATTTTTGTATTGATTCCAGAATAATCATAGATTTTGGTAAAAATTAAAGTTGGGTACCTTCCCAACCATTCTTCCACTACACCCTGAAACTTCATGTGGTATCATAATAGTTATATCATATTTTATAATTTTTTAAATATTTAATTGATTGTTTATACATTTAATAATTTCATTGATTCAAATCATGTTAATTGTTAATCAAATCTAAATCTTGAGATCTGGTCCTCCTATTTCGTTTCTCGTTAACCGTAAAAAACAATATTTTCTTTTAATATTGAGTAATATAAAATATAGGATTTCATATGGAGGATAAAAAGGTTTAGGGCTGTACAACACTAAAATACACAAAATGTATTAGGTAGTACTCACCATGTAGTCATGGTTCAATGCACCATGTCTGGTCTGCCAAACCAAGCCATTTTATTAGTGTTTTTTAATTCATAATGACTCTATGTGTTGTCTGGGAATAGTTTTGACATGATTTTCATATTATATTTCATGTGGCCAACTGGAGATGGTGTGTAGTCCTTTCGGGTTAGGGTTTGGCTATGTAGCCCGTACATGGCTTTCCCGGATGAAGACCATGTAACACGGATACTACAGGTCGTGTGGCTCCCTAGACATGCCATGGACTCCAATGATTTCTGAAGTTCACTAACTTGTAGTATCCCAAAGCATGTACTTCAGAAGGATGGTGAACAATAGTACATGTTGTGTTGTTGGAACTACACACCGTGTACTCATCCAAATTAAGATGATTTATTAAAATTTATTAATATATTATATAAACCCATGGGAATTATACCATGGTGAGAGCATAACGCTATGTCAGAACACATGATATGTGTTTTATATATAGGTGTTTAATTTAACAACTATGTAATGTTCATTTATACACATTGGGTAGTTATGAAGAAGAATTCATTGGGTTTCCTCAGAGGTATATGTTACATACAAAGACAATTTTAAATGAATTTATTTGTTCAAAATTATGATGGATGAGAATCTAAATGATATTCAGAAAAATGGTTTTAGATAAAAGGGTTGATTAATTAAATATGATAATTAATTTATTTGAGGGTGATTTATCTTAAAAAAATGATCAAGGAATTAAGTTTTATTAAATACAAAACTCATTGCATATTCGTGGGAAATCATGACCTAGACCAATAACTTAGAATGTGATTGGCATCCCTTCAATTTATTTATTAAATTAATTGTTGTCCTATGAGCCATCTCTCCCCATAAATATATATTGTAGGTGTTCCCATGGTTTCATTTATGTAAAAACCCCCTTTTACCCCTCACCTATGTGTGAGTTAAAAAATTATATTTAATGAATGGAACGCCCAAGCTAGAGGAGGTGGTTCAAGCTAGATTCATGATGAAACCAATCCCAAGAGATACAATGGTGGAAAAGTGGAAAATCTATTAAAACAAACCCAAAAGATTCAAGGAATTGTTTTCCTCATTCAGTGTTATTTTATCAACTGTTATAAACATTAACTATTTTAAAATATCATGATCATTCCATTTAATCTATTTAATGTTAGTCAGTTCCACATTTTATCATTTTGGATGTGATTTCTCAATCACATAATTAATTAATTAAACAATAATTCAATATCCAAATAAATTAAATTGGGATTATGGGTAAATATTATCAATACATGGTTTATTAATTAAGTAAGTTCCAATTAATATTAAAAATCTGGGCATAATGATAATATTTAATTAACGAATAAGAGATAAAAAACCTTCAAATAAAATATTATGTCAGACCAAGCCTTCTGTTACATGATTATGAGAAAAATAATTAAAACTATGTTCTTGACTAACCCTTATTGGGACACATAATTTTATATCAGATGACATAATGAAAGGATTCAGGTTGACTTAACCATATCAAATCAAGAGGAGCATCCCATGTTACACATGGTGTAATATTGGAGGCAAGAGTTGAGGAAATCTAATGTCACAATTTTAGGATTGGGGAGACTACTCATCATATCATGGAGCTACAAGCCCACAGTTGGAAAATAACTGCCTACGTAAATACCTTCAAATAGCTCAGCCATCTCTTATTTAGGTTATGAGAAGTGGAATATGTATCCATTCCACTAGAATGTCATAGAAATTGGAAATTCCAAGTTCAATGGGGAGGGCCATTGTGACATGATAAAATATTGGGAGACTTAATAAAATTAAGTTTTTATGTATCATAAAATGTAATCAAGAAATTACTAATTATTTTAACTTTTAATTGTAGAATAAAATGAAAAACTCTTCAACCACACTATCTCTGCCATCAATTATGGATAAAGACAACAACCTCTCTGGCATTAACATCAATGAATGGTTTAGACCTCTTTGGTTTATTCTATGCCACAAACGGAATTCATACGTGCTAGAGTCTACATTACCTGATCTGCCTGCCTAAGAGGCGAGTGGCAAAAAGTTCACAGTTTATGATAAATTTTTGAACGACGAGGTCAAAGTTCTATGACGGATGCTATCATCAATGTCTAATGTTCTCATGATGTTTCATGAATACATGGATACAAATAGAATGATTGAGCACCTCTGTGGTCTTTCCTATGAGAGAGGATGATAAGAACAATCTGATATCTCTAAGGAACTCATTCAGAGTGAGCTTCGTAAAGGTTACCCGACTTGGCCTCATGTATTGAAGCTCATTGGATACATTACGATCTTAGAGGTTATAGGGTTTAAACTCCAAAAAGAACTGGGTACCAATCCCTTTCAATCATCACTCCCACATAGCTTCTCCATATTTTTTTATAATTTCTATCTGAACAACACTGAGAAGACTCTATATTATATTTTTATCCTCATTTTCCAAGTTGGGAATGATATGAAGCCTGAAAAGTCTTTTGTACTTATTCTGAATGAGAGGAAAGGTAAGGAAAAGATATTTAATCCCAAATCATCTTCATTACCTTCCAATAAATGGAACTTCAAATGGGAGGCGAGGGAATAAGAAAGTGTTTGTTTCGTATGTGGCAATAAGGGCCACTGGAGGAAGAACTATACCCAGCCTAAGAAGAAATGGGATTCTTCAGGTGTGTTTGTTAACGAATGAAATATATTTGTTTCTACAAATGTGGTATTATATAGAGATTTTGGTTCACAAATATGTATCCAAATATATGAACCATGATGACTAATGTTTATTGACTGAGGGGAGTTTCAACTACGAGCATCCAATAGAGCTAGACTCGCTGTTGTAGCTCTCAGGGACTACCACCTCAGATTGCCAACTAGGATGATCTTAGTGTTTAAGGGTTGTTATAATGTATCATTTGTTACTAAAAACAATATTTCTATATCTATATTAGATACCTATAGATTTTCGTTCTTGTTTTTAAAAGGATATTGCGTCTTTTACGATGATACCATTGGTTTTGGTAAGACACATTTATACTACAGTCTTTACGTGTTTGATTACACAAACCATGTAATGGAAATAGATAGAAAAGATACTTCACATGAATCATAACACACCCAAATTTGGAATCACTGGATAGGTCATGTAAATGAGAAATTCTTGAAACAGTAACATCAAGATGGATATTTAGATTCATTCATACTAAACCCACATGGTGATACCATGCATATTTACAGGAAAAAATGATCAAAGCCCCATTTAGAGGGAAATGTGGATGAGATAAAGAGCTTCTATAATTTGTTCACAACGATGTGTGTGGACCATTTCTAGTTAAAGGAAGAGGAGGGTACTCATAATTCATAACTTTTATTGATTATTTCAGTAGACATTGATATATCAACTTAATGAGGTATATGTCAGATTCTTCAGATAAGTTCAATGAATAAAAGAATGATGTTGAGAACCATATTGGTATGAAAAATATGAAACTCCGCTTAGACCGAGGTGGAATGTATCTTAATCAATGAATCATTGATTACTTATGGGATTTTTGGGATCCTATCTCAACTAAACCTTACATAAATGACCCAAATGGAAGAGTGTGACCAAAAGGAGGAGTCTTACCTTAGTGGACATGGTGAGATCAATGAGGAGCCATACGAGACCTCGATTATCCTTTTGGTAAAATACAATAGAAAAAATGGTGCACATAATACACTAAGTATGGTCTTAATCGATAAATGTAATTATATATGATTCCTAGATTGGAAAGAAAGACATGTCATCAAATTTACATGTGTGGGGAAGTGATGCCTTTGTTAAGGCATCTTCAGGTTCCAAACATCCACCCTGAGGCACAAAGTGTACCTTTATTGGATACCACAAAGAGAAAAACTGGATATTATTTATAAAAACCCTCATACAAAAAGTATATAGTGTAATGAAACACCATATTACATGAGAGGGAGCTCATATCCAAAAGAGTTAGTGGGAGCGATATAGACATCGATGATGTTGAGGCAAAAGGTATAGAAGAGTTGGTACAAGAACAAATTCCACCAAACCCCATGTAATAATGAACTGTTCTAGATATAGAATAACTTCATAGGAGTAATATAGAAGTTATAGAATCAGAGAGATACAATTTTCTAATTATCGACAATTATTACACATTATTAGTTGATAATAATGATCCTCTAACCTAAAATGAAGCAGTAAGTGTAACAAATATTTCCAAGTGGCATGAAGACATGAATTCTAAAATGGATCCCATGAACCAAAACCAATTCTCAATTTTGGTAGATCCTCTAGTTCATGTAAATCCTCATGGATGCAAATGGTATTAAAGAATAATCTCGACATGGAAGGACAAGTTATAATCTATAATAATTGACTAGTTGCAAAAGGGTTCAAGCAGTGTCAAGGAATTGACTAAGATGTAAAAATTTTACCCATTGAAATTATGAAATCCATCATAATTCTATTGGCCATTGCCACATACCCTGATAATTAGATTTTGAAAAAGGATGTAAAAATAGCCTATTTAATGGGATATTTCCAGAAGATGTCTACACGACACTACCAAAATTGTTTATGACTCTAAAGGATGGTAATAAGTTATGAAAGTTGTAAAAATCCATTTATATATTAAAGAAAGAATCCAAGTCAAAGAAAATTCATTTTGATGATGCCGTGGAGAAATTAGGTTTTTTCAAGAACAAATGTAATCCTTGTGTCTACAAACAGTTAAGTGGGAGTGTAGTCATTTTCCTGATAGTATATTTCTTTAACAAATTACTTATTGGAAATGATATACCAATCATACAGTCTATTAAATAATGGTCAAATAAATGATTCTTCATGAAGGACTTGGGTGAGGCGTCATATATTCATTGGATCATGATCCATCTTGATAGATTCAAGAGATTTTTGGGACTAAGTCAAAGTATATATATTGATAAGAAACTGAAGAGATTTGGTATGGAACAATCCATGAGGGGATTGTTGAAAGAGTCACATGGCATTAACATTTCCATGAAAATGTGTCCTCATATACATGAGTAATGAAAGATAATTGAAAGGACTCCATACGTATCCATGATTGGGTCAGTCATGTATGCCCTGCCTTGTACTAGGCTGGATGTCACCTACGCATTGAGTGCAGTAAGCATATATCCAGATGACCTAGGGGACCACCATTGGACGACAGTCAAGACTATCCAAAAGTATTTGAGGCATAGTAAGCATATGTTCCTAGTTTACAGAGTAGATGAGGAACTAGTCATCAGAGGATATGTAGATGCAAGTTTCCCGACTAATCATGATGACATACATCTTCACCTTAAATGGAGGTGCAATGATCTAGAAGAGCTCAATAAAGAGTGTGGTTGTAGATTCTACAGCAATGTCTGAGAATAACACAACTTTTGAGGCTATCCTAAGAAGCCGTTGGATAGAAATCTTTGACCAGGAGCTAGATGTGGTACCAAGCATTAAAGATCCCATCACACTATACTGTGATAATACTGCCATGGTGGCTCCCACAAAAGAGCAAAGGTCACATCAAAAGAAGAAGCACATACTTCAGAAGTATCATCTCTTGAGGGATTTTTCTTAGATAGGTAAATTTTCAGTGAGAAGTATTTCTACGAAATACAAATGTGGAAGACCTCTTGACTAAACACTTGACTTAGAAGAAACATGATCATCACATGACATCTAGTGGACTGAATATCATAGGTAGTTGGATCTTTTCCAAGTGGGAGATACTAGGAGTTTTTATCCAAGAACTAACTTGTTGTTCTTCGATTATATGGACATTTATTATATTTAAATATTAAAAAACATATTACATTGTCTTCACTATTATACATGACTATAGTGTAATAATGTCATAGAGTATTTTTCGCATTGACAAGGCCATTGATGTTCCCCAAATTGATGAGAACCTTGATGTGGCAAGACTATATTCCTAAATATAGTTCTTTGGTTAGATGAAATAATATAATGTGACACATAGTATACAGAAAATTAGGTACAAGTAATCATAAGAAATTGATACTTCCCCAATTGATGATAGTTCTTGGTAATCTCCAAGAAAGAAGATTATGAGAATAGACACGCTAGTAGGAATTCCACATGTTTTGTTGTCATCGGATATTCCTATCTGCGAGCATGTGTAATGATCCTTAGACATTATGTTTATCACTAATACATGTCACAACTCGTGCACATTGATTTATTGATGAAATTCGTCTCACAAATAGTTGGCAGGAAGTAAGCTATGTTGGTTGCGTCATGAGTGGGTTTTTTTAATGGATAATTTGATGAAGGATTTGTGCCTTCTATTTATGGTAGTTGATATATCATCCCTTTGATTAAAATTAAATCGAAACTTAAAATTCCCTGGCCATGGTGTAACGACATGTTTATTTCAGGGAGTCAAGGAATGACGTATCAAACACAAAGGTTGATGGAGTTATAATGAAACCTGCTTGATGAGATATTGAGACAAAAGGATTACATTCCACAGTAAGAGTTTGTATGTGGATGTCAATGTTGCATCATTAAGTTCGTTATATTGGGTTACAGAACCCATTTCAAGATAGTACTCATGGAATTTAGGCAAGCTCTCCTAATACCAGTGAGAAAGAATCATTGAGGGTCACACACTATGGGTTTCGGGTGGTCTTGGTTAAATTTTATTTTAATTTATTTAGTGTAATAAATATTATTGTCAATATAGTGGAATAATAATATTCATGTTAAATTGATATCATAAAGTAAATAAATATTCATTCACTAGATTCTGGGTAAAATATATTTATTTTTTATTGAATATTTAATAAATATTTATTTAATAGTTTGTAAATAAAATATTTATTTTAGAGTGTAAATTAGTTATGTATTTATGTGTTCAATAAATGTAGGGGGTGTTAGAGAGGACCAAGTCTACTCCGATTATAAAATAATTATTAGCAAGATGGTAAATTATTTTTTTAGTAGTTGGTACAAATTAAAATAATAATAACACTATTATTATTTTGTTATGTGGAATTTTATTTATAATTCAGTTTTGCGCAAGTTGGAAAACTATAAATATTGAAATATTATTTTTATTAAACTCATGGGGTTTTTATGGCTATAAATTTATTTAGTTGGTGTTACGCACTTAAATATTGTAACTGAAGCACCATGTCGATAAATAGACATGTATGTATATTGTACCATGTACATATCTGCATGCATGGTGAAATGAGAATTGTTGAGCTATAAAATTTCTCTGTCGAATCATTTTCCCACCCCTCTTATGAATGAGAGACGTTTATCATGGTTGATGAACTTTATATTAAGAATGAATGGCATAAGGTACTCGGTTCATCGCCCTACCACCCAGAGAATGAGTGGAAACAATATAATACCGCAATATAGTTATTAATGTTAATTTGACAATTCTCAATGGATATTTTATAACTATATCATTTGAAAAATTAAAATAATATATAGTTTCTTCATTGTAACATAATGTTGCATGTAACACAAGACATGTTGGTTTGGCATGTATCAGAAGAATGTCCTGGTGTAGCATATAAATAAGATTATATTTTTGTATAGCAAGAAACAAGACATCAAATAAAATAAATGTATTTGAGAAAAATGGTTAATAAAAACTCAATGTGTGGTAGGTTTTGTGTGACAGTTAATGGTGTTTTTATGGGGATATAGATAGTTTCTAAATTTTTTTATTTATTTTATTAAAACGGTTTAAATTATTATAAATTGTGATACCTCTAATTACTATCCATCCATAGAAGGTGTGAATTCCCCCTATCCGGTATTCCTTTTTTCTCCCACATTCAAAACTGATCGTCCCCTATTTGTGACTAGATTGAAGTGTTATTATCCATAGGTATTCCCCTTGGGTAAGAATTACAATCCTTATTCACACTTTTTTTAATTTTAATATAATTGACTAATTATTCATAATTCTTAGTTTGATGATTTGTTTTAAAACATCAAAAAATGTAGTAAAATTTGATGATTGTCTTCTATGAGTGGATCCATACTGAACATGTTTGATTGGTTGGTAATTATTTTTCTTTAATAATTTTGAATACGTTATTTTAAATGTGGGTTGGAATATATTTTTTAACAGACCTATATTTTATAATATAAAATGATAATAATTATTAAAATATATAGAGAGGTAATTTTGGTCCTGTGTGGTCATATGTGTGATATAGGATGAAAATATTTATCTCTATTGTGCATTATTGCATATTATTACTAAGGAACCAAAACCCAAAATACATACCATTGTGATAAAAATACATCCATTACATATCAATTTTGATACCAACTAAGATAACCATGACCCATACTACATGATATAATGCTAAAAACACATTATTTAAGTTGTTGGATATGATATAAATAGAGAATATAAAATAAAAATTATATCATTTAACATTAATAAAACATTTAATATAATAATAATCAGACATTACTAAGAACTAATAATTTATACTCATTGTATAAAGACTGTATATGAAACATATTTTACTACGTTGGTGAACATTCATCAATAAACTAACAACCCTTGGGCATGTTATCTCATGGGAATAAATATTTATTATGGAATAAGAGTGTCAGAGAATAAAAAAGACCCATGATTCTTAGTTATTGTAATATAACAGAGAAATGTTTCATGAAAGTAAAAAATAACAAAATAATGAATTTTTACAAAATCCATTATCACTGTATATCATCACATTGTGAGATTATAAAACAATCTTCATGCATTGAATTGTGACAAAATCCAATATGATCCATCATTTTTGTTGTGATCACATCAAATAAGGAATACTCTTTCTATTATGAATACATATTTGTATTTCATTTATTAATTATATCATCATATATAAAACCATAGATATTATTGTAGTAGATGACATAAGACCCCAAAAATGATCATCCATACATTAGTGTTCCATCTGAACTCAATCCTTCATCATATCACAAATAATACCAGGAATTAAAATTAGTATTAAAAAATTTCCAAGTGATACAATATAGAATGAGATTAATAATTAGATTGATTGATAATGAAAATCCAGTCCACCAAAATTTTTATTTTCCGAATAACTTGAAACAGTGATTCATTATACATAAAAACATAGGATTAAAATCTATATTATTGAACGAGTAAAATGGGAGAAAAATAAAAAATGGTCTTTAGGTAAATTTTTATAACACCATAATAATGATATGATATTATGAGACAATATAAATCATATCATTAATGAATATTCCAACAGGATATTTTCAAAAATTATTTAATAACAAATCCCAATAAATCAACCCTAATAACATGATAAAAATAATAAAAATTATGGGATGAAGTTAAAATATTATATCATGAAATTTAAATTTATCATAATATTATAAGTAGCTCAATTTAATCCAACATCATTAAAAAGGAGACAATTATTAATTTTTTAAATAGGTAATGAGAAATTAAAATATAGCTATAATCAATAAATATTTTAAAATTAAAATAATAAATTATATAATCAAAATGAATTATGGATAGGGAGATTTAATAAAACATTCTTATTTTAAGTGGTTGAGAGTAATACATAACATAAATAAAATTATATATAGAATGAAATATAATTCAAAAATTTATTTTATTTGGAAATTAAATTATTTTTAAAATATTCAGGAATGGAAATATAATATAATCAAATAATATATTATTGAATTGTTATAGATTCAAGGTCTATGTGGAATCATTATGATTTGGGAAAAGATTTTGAGTTTATAAAATTCTTTAAAATTTACTCCTGAAAAATATGAAAACATCATAATTTCAAGTATAAGTAAATAACGATATTAATTATCTATTTTATAAAGTAAATAATATATATTATCCTATATAAATTTTCATTATAATCATTTTTTTCAATTATTTTTTAGAATATAAATAATTTTCATCATCCTATGTTAGTGATTTTGATTGTTTTGTGGATACATTAAAATACTTATTTCAATTACCAATACATCATAACTAGTACATCTTTCCTAGATAATTGAAGGTAAAAAAATATAATTTCTATAATGATTTATAATGTTATAATTACATTCCCTGATATTTTTAGTTATGATTCTTGATGATAGAATTAGTGACGAGGTTCTTTTGATAAAAAGTTATGATCACAATTTATTATATTTATAATTACTTAAATATTAATATAAAAATTATATAATATTAATAATTCTATAAATATACATTTAATTAAATTAATACATTCCTAGAATCTTCCATGTAAGGTTTTTATGAAAAACAAATTCATCATTACATAGATTCAGTATTCCTCATATACATTTGGTAGAAATTTTAATTTTAAAAAGGAAAAATGTATATAGAAATAGATTTATATTTTTTGAATATTAATAATGTTATAAAAATAATTATTTTTTAATAAATACCATTTTTTATCCAACCAAATACATATGTGTTTAAAAATGATAAACATCATTCATGGAATATGTAGTTTTCATGTACAGGTAGATGAGGTATGAATTTTTCAATGGAGAAAGGAAGATGATATAAAATGATTCATCCAGAAATAAAATTAAATTTTAAGTACTAATTGGATATGTGTTATTATTTAAGGATGTTATAGTAGATATTTACTTATAAGTGGAAGTATTAATGAAATTGAAATTAATATGAGTAATTTGTGAATTCATACCATACATCTTGGTGTAAATCCTTCAAAAAATGAATTAAAACTTTTTTGGGGTGGTCTATTAATGAGATTGGAACCTCTAGTATATGTATAGAAATATTAGGGTAGAATATAGGAAGAATTGTTTTAATTTATGGAGTTTATGGTCGGAGGATGTCTGTGATAGAGAAGGGATCATTTTATAAGTGATATGAGGGCATATTTTTTATGAACAAGTGCATTATTCCAAGATAGTGGCTATAATAGTGGAAAATAATGGAGAGAAAATGAGTGCTTATTGATTAAGGCCCCAAAATTTAATTTCATGGAATGTTTTTTATTAATTTATTTCTTTTACCATTTTTTTCCATTTTACTAATTAGGTTTTAATACAGAAAAATGTATATATATA
This sequence comes from Viscum album, assembly GCA_963277665.1. Lineage (NCBI taxonomy): Eukaryota > Viridiplantae > Streptophyta > Magnoliopsida > Santalales > Viscaceae > Viscum > Viscum album. Next base: position 205,482,582 of record OY728121.1, read on the forward strand.
TACATATATATATATATATATATATATATATATTACGAATAAATATAAAATTGGAATTGTCCAATTATTTGGACCTAATGATTCAAAATAATGAGTTCATTCTTTTAGATTCAATTTTGTGAAGTGATAAAATTTAATTTTTTATAATAAATTATTAATTTTTTTAAATTTTAGAGAAGTATAACTTCAGTTCTAAAATAAAAAATATATATTGGTAAATTAAAAATATATTTTTAAATATAATATAATATATTACAATTAATTGTTTTTTAAATGTTATTTTTAAAATATTTGGATAATTTTAAATCTAAATGATGTTTAAAATGTCACATTATTTGTAAAATGGTATTATTTAATATTCCCTTAAAATTATATTTTTTTCACAAATAATACAACACATTCATACTATGAAAAAACTGTTATCCTAAAAAAATGAGTTTAATATTTTAGAAATCAAATTTAAAAATTATTGAGTTTATCATTTAAATGGAATGATAAAATATAATGGAATTAATTTTATAGGAATATATATTTTCAAATATTAATTATTCTCACTCTTATATGATATCAATTACTAATAAAAGTTTGGGTAATATGTTAGTATGTATGTTAAAAAATATTATTGGATTAATTATTTAAATGATATAAATATAATCTATTTAATGAAAAATTAATCAACTTTTCTGTCAATTATTATTTAAAAATAATACTTTTAATTTTTATAACGGTATATGTCATTATCCATGGTGGCTTATTTTTATTTATAGGAAAGAATTTTCCCTTATTAAATAATTCACTACAACAAATTGGGCTTCTAAAAGTGCTAAAAACCTTCTTTAACAGCGCTAGAAATGCGCTGTTAATCGCGACGAAGATAAAGGGGGGTCCCCTTTTACAGTGCAAAAAAAGCGCTTATAATGGGTTCCATTTATTGATGATAAAAAACTCTTTTAATGGTCCCCCTTTATGGGTGCTTTTTTTAGCGCAGATAAAGGGAACCTTTACCAGCGCTATTTTGGGCACTGATAAATGCCCACTTTTTCAACACTATTTTGAGCACTAATAAAGGTAACCATTATCAGTGTTATTTTGAGCGCTGATAATGTATTAGCACTATATTGAGCTCTGATAAAGTCCCAATTTATCAGCTCTTAATTAGAACTGATAATGGTCAAGTTTTCTGAGCAAACCCAGCACCGGCACAACACCTGCCCACCGGAGGCAACACCTTCCCACTTGAGACAACACCTGCACACACAATACAAAACCGAATCTACACATAGAACAGCTACACAAAAGAACACCCACACACTCAAAAACAATGTAAGAACAAAACAACACACACTATAGTTTATCAAACAATGATATATACATTAACATGAAATCTTGAATACAAAAAAACACCCTGCTATATAAATTTCAGAAATATATATTTATATTGTTACAATTATAATTATCCAACAAATAGTTAAACACATTACTGTTTCATCCTTTTTGAATTCTTGATTCCCTATAAAAAAATTTATTCCATGGTATTAGTTTCTGAACAAAGCATCCAAGCTCAGGGAAAAGAATCCACCTATATTTGAAAACAAATATTAAGTTAGTAATACAACAATGAAAAAATTAAACATTAATATAAATGAATAAATTAATAAAATGTCCATTTTTATTAATAAAAACACATTTGGGTAGGTAGGGGCCATAAAACTATATGATACTTGATACCTCACCTTGATATGGGTAGGTAAGCGGCCATGATATGCTACTAGATTAATGAAAAAGAAAAAATTCCACAAAGTACAACAATTAATGATTTTGAGAGGTTTCTTAGTGTATGGACTTTACTAATTTCTCTTCTTAGTTCTCTTATGGGAAGGGACTTCAAAAGATTACTGGGGGTGACAAAGGTGGTGCTGATTGAGGAACAAATGGTTTTTCCTTTGGATCAGAAACAACCTCATCCATGAGCCCCATTTGAATTGGATAGGCCAAATCATCAACCTCTCAACCACTTTTTTTTACAACTTTTGCCACTTTGTCCCTGGGAAAGTAAACTAAAGAGGTGGGAGGTGATCAAAATTTACCAGCCAATTCATATATCCAAGAGAAAATAAATTTCACCATAGTCCTAACAATATCAAAGAATATTTAAATTTGACGATAAAACTAATCTTACCTCTTCTCAAGAACCATCATAATCTTTCTAATCTTCCGTAGTTACCATTGTTCTAGGAATTGTTATTCTCTATGATAGAGGTGTGTATTGGAATTGGCCTTTGACAGAAAGAATCACCAAACCATGTTCTCATAGATGAGATTTGACTTCGATGGGATGTTGTTCATAGAATATTCTTTTGTGAGCGATGAAACTCCAAAATCACTCTAGATCTATTTTGACTTGACACAAGACTCTCTAGACCTTTATGGTCATTTTATTCATACACTAGTTGTCCTAGTATTGGAATGCAATGGGAAACACCACCATAATTAGAGCATATCCCTCACCGAATTAAAATTCTTTCACGGGAACCCCCTACATTGTCTCCAAATATATTGGCACCCTCCATGTTGATGATGTTGGATCTTAGTGCATCATTTTCTTATAAGACATATAGTGAGTTGAGTGTCTTCTAGAAGTTGTTTTTTTCTGGAATCTGTCATTTTGATGATGTAAGATCCCCAATGTCCTCCTCCTCAACCACGATTTGATGCTCTATGTGGTTTATAACCAATAGAGACAACTGATCATTCAGGTATGATCAGAAAATGGATTTGACATAAGCCTTAGAGTCACTAAAACCCACACTATCTTGAGGTAATTCCACCAGAACCAATGTTTCCTATCAGATGAACATTATCCACAATTTCTATGCCCCCATGGGATGCATATCTAAACAGGTGTGGGGAGGAGTGGGGAATTTCATCTGAATTCACTGAACTATCTCCCAAAGTGGTATGATGCACACCACTCGTAGAATATCTTTCAGTTAATACCAGTGGATAATAAACCCTCCCATATTTCTAAAAGATATGATTAGTCTATAGGATCACCCTTAATATTATTAGTAATTTCATAGGTTGGTGCTCCATATGGTATAAAAAACTAATCATACCAGTTCACTTTTCTCCTGATCTCCTAGTTATTTAGTGTGATTAGTCAGACCCTACTATACTTTATATAAATTTCTGGAACCTGTAACATGGAATGTTGTGAGTGTTATGTAACTCCTACCCACCAATGTGATCCCCATACAATCCCACCATAGTTGTAAGGGGTGAAATATTCTGAATGGGGCATACCCTTATATATATGGTGAGGTTGGTAATATAACTTAGCAAACATGGTAAAAAACAAGATTATAATCATGCCACCTTCAATCACCTCTACCATAATTATGGTGGAGACCATAACTCCACATTTTTCTACATTGTGAATAAGCACATACTGAGGTACATTTCGAAGATGCTTACTAGATGAAGAAGGTGATGGTCCTGGAAGGTGACTGACCATCCGTTGTAATTGAATTTCCAATCTTAAACTATTTTAAAGTGATAAAACTATTCCTCATAGGATTCTCAATATGGAGAATCCTTGATATTTTTATTCACACTCATGCTGAATATTCTTGATGAACAAGTCAACCCACACCTTGAAGGGGATGTCAACCCCTGTATATGGGTCCTTCCCAAGATATGTTCTGGAAAGATTTAATATATCCTTCATAATGGGAGGATTATATTCCATGTCATAACAAATATATGGAGATGAATTTACTCATTATACATTTCTCATAAAATAATTTCACCATAGATCATCATAATGTCCCATATGCTGATGTCATTCTCACCGTACATAAACTAAAATCTATTCATGTATTGACTCTATAATCTAAATAGGTCTACCATCATGATTTTCTTGCAAGGAGTAAGCTGTTTGTAAACCTAAATTGATTCATAAAATCCTATATTTTTTAGATCAACCACAAACTCTATGGCAGTACACTGATCGAAGAAGGGACAACCATGGATCGACCCAAATATTCCACCTGATCGAATAACCCTTCCAAATAACCACACAAAATTTCTAATTTGATTTAGAACTCTACATTTTTCATCTTTAAATATGGGATTTGTACTCAAAATCATGTTATTACCCTTTAGAAGAAATCAACATATGATTCAAAATTAACCGTTAGATATGTCTTCATTAGAGTTGAAATTACCCTCATATGATGTGTTCTACTTAAACACATTATTAGTATTAAAGATGTTGGAGGGAGGCATGATACCATTATGAGGTGGAGAGATCATAGTGTCATTTCAAATAACAAACCCATATAGGGGAAACAAATTAGAAAATTTAAAATCCATGATAATGGTTCCCATCACACATTTAAGATGCTCATGAGTGTACTGAATGACTATTCACTGGTCGACATCCACACTATCGACCATTATAGTCCAAAAAACAATAGACTCCTCTGCTTAAATTTATTAATTCATTTGTATCATAAGAAAGAAAAAATTTAGATTAATTATAAAAATGGATTATTTTGGATTAAGTAGTGGACTTGAGTAACAAAAGGGAACATTACTAATTAGAAATATCAGATTAAGAGCATGACATGTTCAAAGTCATGTGATCACATGAAAATAATAGGATCACATGATAAAATTAACATGGGAGATTTATAAGATTACACAACCCTTGAATCTCTATTCAATCCTGTAAATAATACAAGAATACACTAATCATGGATCAAGTGAATTATATTGATTATGTGATTTGATTATGTGATTTGATCATGTGATGAAATCACATGATCCTTTCTCATGAAGCATTCATACAAGGGATCTGATGTGACACAATCACATGAAGCAGCTTATGTGAAGTATAACAAAAACATAATTGTTCTCGTAGAGCTCGGAAATATTGATTTATTATTGAAATATATTTCCCATTACTCTCCTATCTATAGGAAATTTAATGGATTAAAAAGAGTATCATGGAACAAAAAAAGAAAAATAGAAGCCCAAGGGAATCAGTGAGGTATTCACATCCATTTAACAATGTCCTTATTTCTTCTTCTAGAAAATGTATGTGAGGTTTGTATGCATCCGGGAATTGATGTGATGTAGGTTCTATATGAGTGTGTGTAGGCACCCAGATTTTTATTGGAATTAATATGTATATATGATGAGGGTTTATTTGAGAAATTTTTGAGCCGCAAGATTTATGGACAATGATTTTTCTGTACAAACATCAAGATTACCACTGTGATTGGCCGGACACAACATAATTTCTCTTCCTACAAATGGGTGCAGGAAGAGAAGGAAAATTGAACGCTGAATGATGATATCATAGATATAGGGTCGGATGAGAGCACCATGGGGATTCCATGTCGGATGTTCAGATCAGATGATATGCTAAGCGGTAGTTAACCAACAATAGTGAAGAATCCTTAGTTTTTTTATTACAATTGAGAGTGATGCACAACCAGTATTCTTCCAACACATTGAATCCATAGAGATAACTGCATTTATGACCCAAATAAAACATATAAATTATCCATGCCATAATAGATTAGGTCTAGTGCATTTGGAAACATGGAAACATAAAGAATATGTTCTTAATAGTCTCTCGTTAAGTTATGATTTACTAGAAATACAAATAATTTCTAAAAACATTCTTCATAACCTAAGGATATAAAATATAATAAAGGGTGATCATATATGATAAATAAGTGTAAACATGGGAGATTTAAATGATCCTATAAGGATAACATAAGTATTAGGAATTCACCATCATCATATTTGTGTATAATCTTCCATCAGGTATACTTCCCATTCGTTTCTAAACACATCTATATCATCTTGTGAATATGACGTTTTTTTGAAATTCGTGGAAGTATTGAAAAAATATAAATATAAACAAAGGATTAATAAATATTTTAAATGAACTCATAATTATTTTTGAAAATACCTCTTTAGGGTTGCTTGTTTGTTGAAAAAATACGATCTCGTTCATATATTTACAAACATAATAACAACAATCCTTTCAGTTATATTTTTTTGGACACTGCAAAAACATCAAGAAAAATTAAATAATTTGTTTTGATATGTTTTTGGAGAGGAAAATTTTATAATATATACCAGGATATTTGTCCATTTTTTATCTTCTAGGCATTCTTGTCCTTAGGCTGTGGATTCATTCCATGAATTAAACGATATCTATGCACCACCCTATCATTACAGAATCTTAATTAAAAGGTAAAATAAATTATGCCACTAGATGTTTAGTTATAAAATTTTGGTTGTAGTGTATCAAAAAATGACAAACGCCATCATTTGTGGCTGGTTTGTTGCATATACATGCATTGAATCTAGAAAATAATTTTTTGGAGTATCCAAATTGACTACAATCTGCATAAAATGGTGCCTAAATTCATAAAAAGGAATATGTAATGAATGAAATGAAAATATAGTTGATATGATTAAATTGTAGAGTTTAACCCCAATATCATTGGTATTAAAATGAGTCTGTCATCTATAATTCTTTTTTCAAACAATTTGAGTACAGATGACATTTTTTCAGCCACTTTATTAGAATTTATTTCTACTTTTCAAGAGGTGATGTGATGACTAACGAGTCCAAATTGTTGTTCATGGGGAAATCCCTTCAATCATTTTTCATATATATTCCTATGAAAAATTTGAAATGTATTTAGTCATAATTATCATAGTATATCAGCTTTTGTAAAACCAAATCATGAAAACATACCTCATATATACATTTAAAAATGAAGCGCCTATCCATTCATACATTAGGATTCCGTTAACAATTTCATCACAAATAAAATCTGACTTTTCCTCTCCATAAATATTTTTTTTGGAAAATAAATTGGGTGAGCATTATAGTCAATCATCTTTGTATCCACATGAAACTACATTGATATTAAATGTGGATATATAACTGGCGTTGTGAAGGTGCTCTCAAAAGATCGTTTCAATCGGTTGGTTGATCCTTGAGATAGTTTTGAGCTAATATTTCAATTCACCCACTTCTCTTTGTCATTTTGTAATTATAGTCATCAGTTCAGACATTGTTTCATTAAATGTTAATGGTTCATCTTCATAAAGAAATTGTAAATGGATACCTCCTTGTCGACATGTATTTTTAATAGAATTTATGGCCATGTGATGAATGTTCCAACATCTTGTTAAGCTATATTAATGTCATCATGATCATTTATAATAGTTAGCTCAGCACTCATATCATTGGCTATGTTAATCAAAACTCTGACATGATCTATTTTTAGTTTTCTATTGTGTAGCATATCGTTCTGCGTATTGAACACCATAGCCCTCGCTAAAAGTATATACGTGGAAGTTGATTGATATAAATCATAGTTATCTTCAACTTGTATAATACTCGTATAAGAGTTGTATCAGTGTCAATGTGATTCATATTTCATAGTAATAAGTATTATAAAATTTATTACCTCATCTAAGTTAGGGTTTTGAGGGTAATGGCTCACCCGAAAGTTAGGGAGGGGGGATCATCACGCACGGGTTGTTGTTGAGTTATTTCTTATCTTTTCCTCCCCCATGAAACATGCTATCATCTTTATTTGGTATTTTAATTATTATTGAAACATATCTATTGTTTCTCTCATCTTTTTCATTTACTATGTTTGATCCTCCACTTATTTTTCATTCTGAAAATGTGTTCGGGGTGTCTCCCAAAAACCCGCACCACTGACACTGAAATACTGTTCTGGCTACTTCATGGACTTTGAAAGAATGTATACATCTGGTGTGGGTTTTCTTTATTTCTGTGACTATTTCAGATAGAAAATATTGGATAATAAGTATTAATTGTTATGTAATATAGATTTAAAGCAAATCAAATTTATCTTATTCCATACGAACACATGTTTCCCACACTTTTTTTGAGTTTTCATCTATCAGTATCCCCTATTTATTTACATGATCCTACTTCCATTGAACATGGTGTGTGGTGGAAGTGGCATTCAATTTCATTTCAAAAATTTGTATATAATTAGAGAAGCATGGTTATGGTCTGGTATTATGTCACAAAAATGTATTACGATAGATTTAAAATATGTACCAATTTTTTTTCAAGTGAAGCATACCCCATCCTTTCATTACAGTAGTAGTAAAATGGTTTTGTTGCCCGTTCATTATTTTTGGCAGTCAGTTGCTATTTCATAAGTAAAAAAATGTCAATCAAAGTGATGAATACATGCAAAGTCAAACAACATATTACCAGACACAAAGTACAAAACAATTATGCTCCCCATGACGATTTCTAAATGCATCCCATGCTCCTTGGGATATCATGTGTTCCTATAGAGGAGGTGGGTGTGACTTTATTTTACCTTTAGCATCTTTACGATGATATTTTTTTTTATAATTGTGCATATTCCAGTATGATTACTTTATGAAAATCTTAATACATATTCCTTGTATGAGGCATCTACTATAAATGCACTCTACAATGGATGATGAAGTGTAATTAAATGTTTTAGTATTTTATTTTATTTTAATAAATTAATGAAATGATATATTAATATGTCTATATTATCTTCCCACATTAGTGTTTTAAGCCTGGTGACAACATGGTGCCACGACTGTATAACAATCGGCACACGTGGCCGAGTGATGATTCTAATGTAGCTATCAATGATGGCTTTGTTGGGGTAAACATGTTGGGCTTGTTTATTCCATACCATCTCAAATTATATGCCTTTTCCTTTTGCGTTATGGATTTTGGAAAACAATGTCAATATACAATGCTATTTTTCTTTTTTTCACCATCAGGGTTTCATTTTCTACCATTCCCTCAAAAGCATCGACATAATGTTCCAATGGTGCGCTAGAATCAATACTGGGACCAGAAACAATAGGTTTAAAAACTTGTTGTACCTCAGCACCAGGACTAGAATAAATAGGTTGAGAAACCAATTGTTGCTCTGCACATGGACCAGCAGCAGCAGGTGGGGAGACCAATTCTACCTCGAGATTGGGCACATCAGCAGGTGTAGAAGTCACTATCTGCAGAAGTGGTATAAAATTTAATTTAGATTTCATAAAAGTAGCATAAAATATATAATAACATAACACAACACAATGTATATTACAATAAACCAATAACATAATTATTGAACTCTTTTTTTAAGGCTGAAGAGATTTTACCCCTCTATAGACATTGTAAATCCCTTCATTGTGGACTCCCCCGAAATAAATAATGTCATATACATTGGGACCACATCAAAATGATTGTGAAGTCCCAATAAAAGGGTCTTCCTCTTTTGAAAAATCATCTGACCATTCAGTTTTTTTGGTCAATAACAGAACAATTGGCTTGTTTCAGTTTGCGGGATCTAGAATATAAATTTCTTGTACTACCTGTGATTCCATTATAAATGGTTCGCCTTTCTCCCCTTCCATTCTGAAATCAACTTTCATGAATCCCAATTCATCTATTTTAAGATAACTCTTATTATCAACCCATATGTAATGAAAAATTAGCACCTAAAATTTTGTATAATCCAACTCCCATATTTTTCTGATGATGCCAAAGTATGACATATCCACATAAATTGGATTTGTGTTCTTAGCACTGAAAACATGAATCGCTTTAGCGACAAGTGTAACCCCCTATTCTTCATGGTATTGTCTTCATCATGTTCATTAGTTTATAATGTATAATCATTAACTATATATGCATTGTATGGTAATATATACACACTTGCTCCTCTGGCTAGCCATCGAATTCAATATGAAATTGAGTCCATAATTTCATCTAACTTCTTAAAAATATGGTTCCGAATCCATCCTATAAATGGTCGATTATGTGTATCTGATATACATTATCCAGCCCTAGATGGATTCAAATGCATATGATTTTCTTGGTGGGTTAGAACATATGGGTCAATGTCAAAACTGTTATGAAAAATGTAAGGGTGGGCCTACTCCCAATATGTATTATGGACTGTGACATCCTCTCTTCCAGAAATTCCTTCACCCTCATGCCGCCTAGTGTGACGAGATTTTGTTCGGCCAATGATTTCTATAGCAGACATGTATTATGAAAATAATTCAACGGATTCCTCAACAATATATTACTTTACAATAAAACCCTCTGGCTGACATTAATTTTTGACATTCCCTTTTCAAATCATTGTATACCGTTCAATGGGGTAAATCTATCTATAATGTATATGGCTACATCATTGAATCTCTCTCGCCAAGAGAACCATCAAATGAACCACCATATCAATGAATGTCGGCTGGAAGAACATTTCCAATTCACATAATATGACAGAAATTTCCCTTTCCATAGTTTTTAATTCCTCTAGATATATAAAATTATAGCATATAGACTTGATGAAGGAATATATCGTCATAAATGAATGGAAGACATTCTTGGAAAAAAAAATTGTAAAACTATAGGAATTAGATCTTTCATGAAAACATTGAACTCATGGGATTTAACACCCTTTAACTTTGAATATCTTATTGACACGATGTTATTCATATGTGATGAATACCCCTCTTGAACATCTATATAATTCATGAAGATTCAAAAATGATATCTCTCCTTCTTGGAAAGGCTTTATGTAGTAGGAGGAAGAAATGTTCATTTTTCACCCTTCATTGGTGCCAACTATTCTTGTATTCCCATCTCTACCATGTCCAATCTTTCCTTAATTCCATTCTTTGTTTTACCAGGTTCATTTATCATTGTTTCAATTAAAATATCACATACATTTTTTCAACATTCTTATCATCAAGAAAATGCCTTGAAAACATACAATTCTAGTATTGTAATTCATAAAAAACTGATCTCTTTTCCCAATTGGTTTTCCAATGGTATTTCGAAAACGGTTTACCAAAAGTAGTGTCCACATATTTTACATTCTAAAATAGTTGATCACCTCTTTGTGGATAGGGTGTTGTACATTCTTATGAAATTTCATTGAATGATGTCATCCATGATCCATAATTATTCCATCGAGGTAGAAATCTACGATGTCCAAGAAACATGGTTTTCGATGAATGTTTCAACCTAATTTATTTTTTACCTAGTTTGCAAACAGGACACCCTTGAGTTACTTTAACACTATATCCTGACAAATTTTCATAGGATGGAAAGTCATTTATCTTATCATAAATAATGGCTCTAAAAGTAAAATCTTTATTTTTGTAAGCATCAAAAAATGTAAAACCCTAATCCCATAATAATTTCAAATCCTAGATTGATGGAGCCAAATAAACATCAATATAATTACCTAGTTTTTATGATCCTAATATAAGTATAGATAACATGATATAATTTAGTTTCAGGGACAACCACGATGGTAAGATATAATTTAACAACATAACTGTCCATTTACTGCCACTGTTGGTTTGAAAACCAAAAAAATTAACTCTATTTTTAGATGACATAAGACGATAGTTCCTCAGATCATTTCCAAATTCAAGATACTCATGGAAAAATCTCTCCACTGAGGAGATTCTACTTGGTGATGTAGATTCCAATCTTTAATTTTTATATATGCATTCCAGGTCAATTGTCTTGCAGTCTTCTCACTTCCACATAGTCCCCTAAACATTGGAATTATTGGAAAGTACCATATGAGTTTTGTAGGACCCGACTCCTCTTTCTTGTGTTGAGAAGCACAAAACTTTGGGAATTCATTATGTGACTTTTGGTAATTTCAAAACAGTATTAAGTCATTCATAAAGAAGTGTATTATTTCAGAGATCATACCAATTGAGCTTATCATTCGTTTAGCATCATATGTTTGACTCAGAAGCGTATTATTTTCGTGGAGCATGTCATTCACGATATAAAGTAGTTCTGTAAAATTGGAATCACTCCAACAGTTTCCTTTTTTGAAATTATACAGATTCTGTATGACTAAAAATGCCATATATTTAGTTCCACCAGCATAAAATGGTGTATTTTTATAACTCTTTAATATCTCTATATATTTTTGGAAATCACGAAGTTCAACTTAATTTGTTATTTTCATTTCCTAAATATGATAATCATCATCATTCACATCTATAATCACATCCGTCATACGATCGTCTTCATTGTTCAAGCTAGTAATAATATCAGATGATCTATAAAACTCAATTCTCTCCCAAATACTATTGGTATTCTTGTTTCCCCATTTTTATTCAATCATGTATAACATCATTTTTTTCCATGACAGATCAGGTGTCCTTCCAACTCCTAGGGACTAATATTTTTTTGAATAACAACAGCGTAAAGACTGACAAAGGATTTGAGATGGGTTATTTGCATGATATTTTTCAAACATGATAAACTCTATCACACCATCTTCATACTCTTTTTTCAACTGATTGGAATTCATCCATTCACAATTCATATTCATCTTATTTGATATAGTAATATTAATATTTAACAAAATAATTACAAAAAATATGTTCATCTAGGGTCATCATCCAACTATAATCAATAAAACTAGTTAGGGTAAACAATACCCTTACCTCCCCATGCATTACTACGGGACAAATTAGATCCAATCCATCTTCCCAACCACTTGATCAATGGAACTAGCTATGAGAACCCCTCAATCTAGACTGTTTTATTATCCCACATGTGATCTATATGCCTTTTTGTAAACCATTTTTTAGTGCTTCTCTAGAAACATAATGTCTCTAGTAATGAACTATGGTACTAAACTAATAAAAGGTATGATTTTTAATAGAGTGATTGTGGGAGGAAGGATTCATTACATGTTTTGTTATGGTTTTTTGACTTGTGTGTCCATAAAGTATCTCATAGAGTCTTCTAGTGAAGTGGTTTTCTATGATTTAGTGGAATTTCACTAGTAACAAAGTGGTGGTGCCATTGAAACAAGAAATTATTGGATTGATATTCTATGGTGGAAGAACTACAACATAGAAAAAAATGGCATACCAATAACGCCAACAACTACAACTGCAACAACATTAAAATACACAATCGTGCTCACAATCTCATCACCATACTAACCAAACAATCAAAATTTCATATTTTACAAAGCATCCCTTATTAAATTCTGTTTGATAATTTAGGGATAATCATAGATGTTTTATTATCATGGGGAATTCATTCATTAGTCAGTATATGTAAATTACCATTATTTATATTCAAATTTTGAACAAGAACCAACCAACATGTAATTCATTTAGTTTTCAAACAAGGACAACCAACAACCATGATTTTCTGTGAGGCGTCTATCCCCTACATTTGACAACATGACCATCGATATCAAATAGTAATAACATGAGAACAAGATGAAACCAATGAGTAAGTAGAGAATACTCACCATAAAGGTGTCATTCATCATGTGGAATAGGTGCATTCACGGTAGAGGAGAGGCACATGGAAGAGGAGATTTCCAACTGAAAAGAAAAAAAAACGAGAACTCACATGTTAAACAATTTTAGTGGTCAATAGTGGGATTTTATTTTCTATATATGATATCACCTATCTATTTATTTATTATTTGTGTATCTACTATTTTCCTAGATGTTCATCTTATGAATGGGACATGTCTTCTTATCAGGAGAAAGAACATTTCTAATTTACTCTAATTTAGAGGTAAAATATTCCACATTAATTGTATTTTTTTCTTAGGGGTTGTTGTTATCCCGTAGGGATCATGAACGCCTCCCAGGTTAGTGGAAATTCAGGCTAGTTTTTGGTTATTATACCAGCATAGCCATATCATTACATTTCTAATTTTAATTGACCCATGTTCATTTATATATAGGATTTGGGGGGGGGGGGGGGTCAGTCACTAATATATAGAAGGAATAAGATATGTAAAAATACTCATTGTGTCTCCAATATAAGTGATAAAATATGAAACATACACCGGTTGAGGGAGAACCAACAATGAGAAGTGGAGGGGAGGTTGGCGTAGCGCGAAGGGGTTCTGGACGAGAAAAGTAGAAAAATCTAGTAAAACATAGAAGGTTCAGAGGTAAAAGGGGTGGTATTTCCAGAGGTAAGGGGGGATGCAGGGGTGTGGGGGCGGGGGGTGGGCTATCCAGGGGGTGGGCTGTCCAAGGATGGGGGGCTTTCCACTATGAAATTACCATTAGGGATCCAAATGTGTGAATTATGTGAGGTGAAAATTATGGTGAAGAGGGGTTTGGGTGATAGGGTCGAGTGACTAATAAAGAATTTGGGAACCACATTAAAAATACTAAAAAATCAATTTCAATTCAAGAATTGGGTATATTATTGTGTAACCTAAGGGTATATTGCCTTGTGAACCCTATGATGTCACATTGTTAAATTACCACAAGGTATACACTGCAATACTCATCCCCTTAGAAAAACCATTAAATCATGATCATGAATTATTATGTTACTATATTCCTCATGGAATAATATCCATCACCGAAAAAGCAGTATTGAGGGCATAACATAGCCAACCTCCAACATGATCCAATCCATTAATATAAGGCAGACCCCATCGATATACTCATATACATAATGGAGGACCAAATGAGGAATAACCAATCTAACCTCTAAGGAAATCTAAATCACTAATACAAGTTATTCCTCATGGATAATAATATATACTAAATGTTGATCATGAGAAGGTCATAAAAGGGAAAACATACAGGTTGAGAACAACTACCAATGTAAAACAGATTCCATGGCTAAATGAACATACATAAAGAAGATCCTAGGGAGGGTATAAAATAGCTGACCTTCAACACAATATGAATGGGTATGTCTTTCCTCGAGTGTATTTTTTTAAGATATCAATATTATTGGGCAGTACATCTCAAACCATTTGAATATTTCATAATTGGTATAGCATATCAAATCAAATTATTGTATGGTAAGTGGTAATATCAACACATACAACATATCAAAGTATCACATCAATTATATCATCCCATTCTTTAGGCATCTTCAACTTAAATTTTCATATCATCCCTATCCATAGGCCGTGCATGAGTGATTTGGCCGGTCATCCCACACCACAATAGAAATATTAATGAAGGGCAGCACATCCACCACATAAAATTAGAATTACTAATGGGAATAGTTTTTTATAGTATATAAATAACCTAAAATTTAATAATAAAAATCTTATAAAATACCATATAAATAATAACTCGGTTCTCCTAAAATATGAATCATTCAATGTTTAAGATTAGTTGATCCACACATACTGACCCCATATCCAAATCCAAAAATAGGCTATAACCCCCTCAGATATTATAGGCCATAAGGGGGTCGAAGACTCACCCCATAAGTTAGTCAAATAAGTCAAAACTTCCTCTTGGAAACACGAAGTTTGATTTGGGTCAAGGATCACACTGACCTCAAATTATCCACAGATCTCTAATTCAAGGGTGGATAAGGGTACACATTTTTTTCCCTCTGTTATTTTCTACCAAGGACGAATACATATTGGTTATATAGAACATAATTACCATTAATTTAATTTTCATACATGGAACATATTGTCCCTTGAATCAATCTACTTCACATGTAAAGATAGAACATATCCAAAAAAACTTACCTACGCTTAGGTGTTGAAATAAAAACATCCTTGTAAAAAACTCAAAAGGTGTTTCTCAACTATACACTTATTCCAAATATATGGTGGAAAAAAGACACATAACTGAGGTCTATGAAATCATACTATATTACTGGGGAATCCTCGTAGGGCTTTAGAATGTAATGGTCAATGTATTTTAATTTATTCTAATAACCCCTGTTGGTCAGGAAATTAAGGCATAATACTCAGAGGGTCCATAACATCCCTTGACGTTTTTCCCAATACATATGGTCATGGAAACCAATTTAAATTTATTTAATACTAACTACACATGGGTGGAAAGACTACATATCACACAATACATGAAAAAAATACATAATTCAATGGTAATGGTTTGAGACCTCCAACCTCAAAGTAGAGTTAACCCCTTAATAATGCTCAACCACCATTTCCTAAGATCATCAAGGCTCGATCAAGATCCATAATCCAATTTCAAAACCCATGTGGAGGCGGTCACGGAAGAGGAGGATGGTTTGTTGGATGAAGGAGTTGGAGGAGGAGGTGTCGGTAGCGGCAGAGGAGGAGGAGAAGCATGGATGCGATAGAGGAGTGATCATGGCAAAGGAGGAGGAGAAGGCATCACTATTGGAGGAGGAGGAGGAGGGTGGAAGAGGAGGAGGACAAAAAGGCAGTGGAAATGGCAGAGGAGGAGGAGTAGGAGGGGTGGCAGAGTAGTGTTCATCTTCTGGGAAGGCTTGAATGGGTGAGACAAAAGAGGGGCATGTTAGGGTTATTTCATAAAAACTGCAAGATTCTTTATTAATGATGGTTAAAAGCACTGATAAAAGTATGTTTTATCATCGCTAAAATAAAATAACTAATAAAGGACATATTATCAGCTCTAAATTTGTAGCGCCGAAAATTTCACATTTTATATGTACTTTTTTATTACAAATATATATATATTAAAAATTAATATATTTTTATAATTAAAATAAATATATTAAATATAAAAAATATACTAAATACAAGTAATTAATCTAATAAATATAATTTATGTAATTTATTATAGGAACATAATAATATAATAATATAATAATATAATAATATAATAATATATATATATATTTAACTATAATCATATAAATACATTTCTCAATTACAAAATTATATATATATTTATTATTGAATTACTAGAAAATATATATTAAATATAAAAATTTGTTTTTTATTTAATGTATTCAAATAAACATTATTTTTGAATATAAATAAAATAATTTTATATAAATTAATAATAAAAACATTATTCGGTGCTAATAATAACACTGAAAAATTGTACATTTATCAGCGTTTTTAGCTAGCGTTGATAAAGGCCCACCCCTTTATCAGCTCTTTCTGCTTAGCGCTGATAAAGAACAGCGCGCCACATTCCCCATTTTGTGGTACTGATTTTAGTATACTGAATGAAAATATGGAAAAAAATATTATGCACATTTTCTAGAGTTGAAGACATAAATTTTAAAAAAATCATACGTAATGTGTAAAAATTTAGTTTTAGGAAAATAATTTTTTTTAAAAAAAATTATTCATATTCTATGAAAAGTGAAAATATTAAGATGAACGTTTTATTAATTGATTGTATATATGATCTTATTATATTTTACATTATTTAATAAATATAAATATTTAAATTGTAAAAAATGTTTACAAATCTATAATCCTTATAAAAGAAGTCATTTTATATCTAAATGGTTTAATTCAAAATTATTAATATATATTACTCTGTTAATAATGATTTTTTCAATTTTATGACTATATTGGTAGTAAAATATTTATTTTCATTTTATGAATAACATAAATTATTATTTTATAGAAAAATAATAATAATAAAAATAACATGCACACAAATATATTATATATATTTATACCTAACATATTCTAATTAATTCTAATATTTATGTTTCATTAATTCATATGCCTAATTAAATTCTAAATCACAATAAATTGAATAGATGTTAGTTTTATTTAATTTTTGAACATTAAACTAGATATTTGAAATATTATTTAATTAAAGAGAATTTAATAATAAAATATCATGGTGATAAACTAATTGGTATGGAATTAGGTATAGAGAACTGAGAAGAATAATTTTATTTGCGTTATGAACATGGAATGCTAGTGTGGATCCCTAATCAATATTATATTATGTAATATCATGGTAAATTTGAAATTCTAGAAGTGGGAAATCATAGAAATAGGACTATGGTAAGGGGAGTTTCATGATTGAATGGTCATTTACTAATTAAATAAGTTTTACAATTTTTTTTATATGTGACAAATTATACAATCGATGACTATTATGTGGTATATCATCATCACTTGATATATTTTTGGTAACTAATTCAAAATGTGAGATTTTTCATTTGGGCATCACATGCCATTAGTTGGATGGGAAGTTACTCATCCACCTAGAGCCCATTAATGGTAGTGTATCATCCATCCATGGTCTTCCATCAGCCATATTTTGATATGGTTTGGTGGAACATCACCTACCGTAAGATGGGTTGGTGTAACATCTTCCACCTATATTTTGTTAGTTTTTTTACCATCCAATATTGATATTGAATTATTGTGGTCCAACATCATATATTAGTATGATTTTTTGGTTCCTCATACTGCTTGGGTGAGTTAGTTGTGGATTATTATCTACCATTGATATGTTATGTTTTATGATCAACCTTTATATTTATTATGGGTGTATATGAAAAACATATATACAGCTGTTTGTGGAGCGTCATCTACCCAATTAGTTATCATATGTGATGTTTTTCCTTATATAAAGTGTTACATTGATATTTTATCATTAACCTAAGGTGTTTATTGGTTGTATTTCATTATCCGTAGTATGTGTAGTGGTGGTATATCATCCATTGGGAGACAGTGATACGTATTTCATTAGATATTATATCATCCACCATTGAAATTTAATTTACGGAATATATTTCAAATTATCTATTATAAATGTAGTGATACAAAATTCATCATCATGGTGTGTTCAGATTACAGGAATTTCATTTCTATTTATCCTTGGGATACGTAGATTTGGTCATTGGTGGTTCAGCTACTCAGTATTCAATGATGTGATGTGTTGTTTATTTTCATTCATTATTTCATTTTACATATTCCATAATTTTTTTTGTAGATTTGTTTAGGAAACCAATTGGGATGGCCTACTAATTTGTACAAAAAACCATATTATGTAATTGGGTACCTGAGAAAGCATACTGGTTGATGATAGAGGTATTGGTAGGGGACCTCTATTTGATATTAAGTTATGATCCTAGTTCATAGTAAAGAGATGGTATCGACCTAGGGTATGGTACTTGTTTTGTGTGAAGATAAATTATTTTTGTATATTTTGGGACCTTATTGTATATTATCATCCCAAATATTATTTTTATTATATGTTTCACATATATAGTGAAACATTTTTTTATAATATGATTGGTATTTTTTACATTTTTCTAAAACATAGCTATAATATCAATTAATTTCTAGTTTATTTTTTTAGAGAATTTTTATTTATAAATATTTTATTATGATATATAGTGGTATATACTAGAAAATTTAGTGAAAACCCAGGATATACATAATGTATTTATTCTTCTAAGTAGCCACAAGAAAACAGGGAGACATGACTGAGGTGTGTGGTTCCATGATTCAGTAATAACAGAGGTTAAATGTAAACAGACATTAAAAAATAGTATAGCAGAATTAATTTTTTTACTATTTAGGATATGGTAGGACAATGATAAGACATTATATAATGTTTTTATCAATATTATTAAAATTTGTATTTTTAAATTTTATGAATGATGTTAATGTTATTAAGTATGGGATTTATATTTATATTTTTTATGTTATATGGTTTTTTAGTTTTCAAGGAAAATTAGTTATGAATTACATTTTATTAATTTCCAATATTAGACTTGTGTGGAAATAGCGAATAAATTTATATATAATATTTAGGTGGTGTGACTCATATAATGTTCTTATTCATATATGTGATATTTATTCTGGTGTTGATATTGTGTGCGGTTTTTTAAATTATCACAAAATATCATATATAGAATATTCATATATATATTATTCATGGAAATTTACACCACTAAAATATAATCACTAGAAAATATAGTTGATATAATATAAAAATTATCTAACTTAACCTTTGATATTACTGATCCCATGAGTGGATTGGATGGGAAATAATTATACTAAGATATGTGAGACCCTTCTATTATAGAAAAAACATTTAGATATAAAAAATTTCTTCCTATTACAATTACCATTAAATTTTGATATATGAATATACCAATGATATAATGGTCATTAGAGTAACACACATGTAATTGAAGTCTAATTCTACAATGGTGACCTCTTATTTATAACTAGAATGGTGGGGATGCAAATTTCTCATTGCCTATCCAACTACATTAAAATTTTCCATATAATTGTCAAATTGAATGATACCATAGAAAGATTTAACTATAGCTGCTTTAGTCTATGAGTAAGGGGGACCAAGGGTTATGAAAACCGTGTCAAAAAAGAATGAATTATTACAACTATAAAATCAACCAATCATTACGGGTGATTATGGACCATTAAGAGTTAAGTTATGTTAAATAATCTCTATAAGAACTTTTTTCTTATAAAAAAACACACCTTAAGAGGTGGTTGAAGAATTCCTCATAGTTTATTTTTCCATAATTGATGCAATAGTGTGGTGTTACATTCCACCAATATATTCATATATGATTTCCCACAATTTATTTTTAGAATAAATTTTCTTGAATTTATATATCGATACACTAAGGGATGATGAATTCATATATTTTATGTATATTTTTTTATATGTGAATGGTTTTTATGTATTATGTTTCATAATTTATCAAAACAATTTATTTTTCAACTAAGTGTGAGTTGTGAGACTACCATGTTCAAAAATATTTAGTATTTCTTGATGAATTTTAGTCAGTTACAAGTGAATATTTTTATCTACCTTCTTTAATATAGTGATTAAACTATGAATTTGACATATAATAGAATAATAAAGATCAAATATCATTTTATATAATTTATTCTATCTTGGATACATACGGGTATTCGAAATGTAGTAAGTGATGGTATAATGTGTCTAACCACAGAAAAAATGATCATTGTGACCGTATAAGGTGAGTTTTTCATTCTATATGAGGGAGAGAGTTCATAGAGTGTTTTCAATTTGGGTAATCATGAATATTTAAATTAGATGTGAAAATTAAAAAATTTAATTCACCTCTTAGATGGATAAATGGATTCCAAAAATTTTCTTTTCCATAGAACCATGTACCATATATGAGCATTAACCTAGATAGAAATATTGTTCCATAGGATGTCCATGTAAATATTTGATGTATTGATTTTAGGGTTCTTTCAATAATTTATTTCATGGAGATTGTTGTTTTGAAAACAGGTGTGGTAATTAATTCAAATATAGTGATGAAAGTAGGGGGATTTAGGCATGGAGAGCCCACATATTGGGATTAAGACTACTTAATTCCCTCAAAGGGGATGAAATACATTGGGTTGTTTTCATTATTCAATTTGATGTTTGAATCTTGTGGCATCAACCTTAGTTCCTTCATTATTTGATAATGGAGAGCCACAATATTATATATCTGAACATATGGTCATTTATTTGAGATTATAGCTATTTTATCTAAATGGTGTTATGCATTTTGAACCCTTAAATGTTTTGTTAGAATTTTTTCGATGATATCATATATGTGATTTAATGTTCGGTGGATGTATGTTTCTTTGTGATTTTAGTATGATGAAGATTTATAACATTTATGTGATCCTTGAGATGGATTAACTATCTTTTCAAAAATAAAAAATCGATGAATATTAGGATACAATGTCCTTTATGTCCATGGAATTTTATTTTTTTTAACTAAATTAGGGAGAGGTGTTTATAGGAAGGCCATTTGGGAACTATCAAAATGCATTCCGGGTTGATTTTCATCTAGTTTTCTAACATTGTATTTTTTATGGGATTAATTAATTTAAATATGATTCCCTACTATTTTCAAAAAGTTATTTTTTTGGGGATTTCATTGTGTTACCTTATGAAATAGTTATTGAATAATTTCATGATTGAATGTAGGCCGGGTCTAGATCCCATATTAATTCCACCATATAATATGGACCCTATAGATCATATAAATCTAATGGTTCAATAAAAATATCTAGAGGTGAAGGAATTAGTAAATATAATCACATCCCCTTGGGGTGATAATACATTAATAGCTAGGAAGGATAATATATATAAAAAATCATGTTTGGATTACTCTATGTTAATTCATGTGAAGGTTAAAAATTGGTATCTTCTTCCACATATTAATGTTCTTATAGTTCAACCGAGGGATTCCAAGTGATCTTCCTTGTTCAAAATGAATTTGGGATATCAAAATATTACAGTTATATTTTCTAATACTTCAAATATATTGTTAGTGGAAGCTATGCCCGACATTATTCCCTTTTAATTCTCATTGGTAAGGTAATTGTTCTGATTGTGTTGACAGTTCTTATGAATATATGTTTTATTTAATATATTATATTTATAGGGGTTCTATTAATTATTCTTATTCACGTATACTCATAATCAAAAGATGATTATACACTCCATATAATAATCAATATAAGTACATTGAAGTAGAAATGACGATATGCCAGGTTCACAAAGTGTTATATTTTTATAAGAAATGAAAAACTTTTTATAGAACATGATATCTAAGGAAGTAGTTTCATTTTACCAATATAAGGTCAAGGTATTTAATTCATAGGAATAATCAATGAATATCATTGACATACATAGTATCCTAGGACTATGAGGTTATTATTAGGGGTATATACTTGAGTTTTCCTATTTTGAATAATTAATGATATGCTAAACCATAATGTGGGTGATGCTCATGTGGTCAGATTAATAGAAGTGAACAATTTATGAGATAAAATATTGGATTATATCTAAATCAATCCTCAACATATCAATGATATGAAAGGAGTTTACATTATATTAGGACATGTAAAGAGTGACCATTTGTAAAATTTTAAACACGACCGGTGGGCAGTTATATATTGGTTTAAATTATGAGGTTATACAAGGGAAACTACAAGACACGTGATCTCTAGTTGTAAATGGTAATTTATATCTTGATATGATGGAATCACAACCTATTGAGAAAGTTTTTTGTGGAATACAACAACCATGATAGCCTATAGTATATATTTTTACTATATAACCAAAACATTTCGCTGAGATGTGGTTCAGGTATCAGTAATTTTTAATTTTTAAATTCAACACAGTATAGAGAAATAGAATATTCTAGAATATTTGGTGAGATAATATCCTAACAAATAGTTATCTAGTTTTCTAGAGGTGAGCTTATGGTAACATTCCCCTTCAGTGAGATGTAAATCGTGATAAAATAGTTTTAGGGATGGGTTATACTACCTTCATTAATGTTTTAACCTCACTCATTTATAGGTTAAAAAATCTAACTTTTGGACTCATATTTTTTAGTGATTTGGAAAACTTTATATAATGGGAATCTAACATGTGACTAGTCCATGTATACACATGATTTCTATAATGTATGTGGTCAAATTTTATTCCATACCATCCTATCTGGGGTTATGATATAATACTCACATGCTTCGATATGTTCTTATCACATGTGGTTTTCAAAAATTCATCATAACATATAAAATAAGTATTCATGGTTTGGAATAAAAATTGACATTAAAGGGTTATTTCAGTATGGATCATCTCTCAATATGTTAATATTACCTATCATCAACCAAAAAATCCTATTAAAACATTACCCACTCTAGAGTAAATTTTATATTATGTGAAACTATTATTAATGGTGGGATTCCAATGTTCATCTTGTGGTAGGGATGTAATTAGGGTTTTAGATTAATTGTTAATGAAGGTTGAACATTTCATACTAATCAAGGAGGCTTATTCAGTTGATGAGTTTGGTCAGTTTTTTTTGGGATAAATTTTGGTTTAATGGGGTTCCTAGGATCATTTATTTTATTAACTTTCTCTTTTTCTGTCATGAAACTAGTATGGGTTTAGAAATTTTCTTCATATGTAGTACACACTATCACTTCATGCCAAAATTAAAAATAAATGTAATTTAAACATACTATGTGAGTATTGGATGATATTCTATAACCATGTGTCTTTTATATTCTTAGTTATGATTTTATCTATCATTATTTGATAGTTTTCACATTATATTTTTTTCCCAGGTGTTGAATTATGTAGAAAAACTAGGGCATTGAATAGTAGGCCATGTCGATCCATTTTTTTTTCTTTTTGTGTAGAGAGTTAACTATTATTTTATCCAATTTCATGTAAGTGGAAATGTTTTGCTGATTAGAATATAAAATAAAATTTCAAAAAGAATTATAGATATCACATGATAACCAATAATGAATTCCTATAAAATATGTAGTGGGTGTCAAGGAATTCCAATAGGTGTCACATTAGTTGGTACTCTATTTTTCCAATTTTTGGGAATGAAGGTACCCATGTATATGGGGTCATTAAATATTTTTTACTAGAACAAGAAAATTAGATATGAATTCGATTCATGCGGGATATTGTATTGTTATTGAAATTATTTTTTATGTCCTCTTTTGATATAATATCCCATCCATTCATATATTATAAATGGTGATATTGTCAAGTGAAATATAGATTAATTGTTTATGGAAAGATTGTTTCTTATAATCGGTAAGATTTGGATGTTTGTCTTGGATAAGATATTTCATTCTATGTGATTTTAGTCGGAGAACATGCGCATAATGGAGGATACATTAGATATATAGGATAATATGTATGTGTAGTTGAAAAATATTATCATCATTATGGATTAATGTTGCATCTTAGGGATGAGAAAACGTATATTTGAGAGATTATAAAACACCAAACATTTTGGGATATGAATTTTATACAATTACCATTTACACTCATATATTTTTAACTATGAAAATAATTTAGGATTTTATGGAGGTTCATAGTCATATTTGAAATGTGTCATATTTTCCTTGTACTATTTAAAAATATTATGCAGAATTATTTCGTAACCAAGATTTGTGAAGACGTGGGACTCCTAGGCCTGGAGTGTCCAAAATCAATTTTTGAAAAAAATTAATCTGATAAAAAACATTTCTTGAGTGGTTTTCCCAAAAAATTGGAATAAAATTTAAATTGGTGCCCAGATAAGAAATCGGAGGGCATTGTTTCCTTTAGAGAAGTGACTTTACGTTAGGCGGGGCTTATCATTGACCTGTGCGGGTCGACAACAGATGTTAGTTTTTGGTCATTTTTAAGTAAATAATATAAATTTTATAGTTTATTTAATTTTAAAATATCCCTAATTCAAAAATGTGTTATGTGGTTTTAAATAACTGGGAACCCAGGGTGAGGAAAATATACATAGAAACATTCTATAGAATCATCTAGAATGTTGGATAGGAGCCTCCCTGGAGAAATCCCAATGAATGATGATGCAAGGATCCTTGCCCAATGAGATCGAATCCCAACTCATAAATGATCACCCTCTTCATCAATGACTGATGAAGGGGTTTTCATTTCAATTCCATTCTCCATTCTATAATTCCAATGAAATACATTGGTCAACAAACAAACAAGTTGTCCCGCAGATCACTCGTTCTTGTCGGAGGGTCCTTTATTAGGATTATTTTGGGGAGTTAATCTGTGCACGATTTAATTTAAATTTATTTTATCTGTTTTATCCATATAATGGTATAGGATAAATTCTAGGATGAACTATGGGGGAGCTTTGCCCCACAATTCAGTATTTGGATTTTAACTACACACTTTTACCCCATGTTCTTCACATTATTCACGAGCTTATAAACAATGGATTTTTTCTCACCTGTTTCACAATGCAATGATCCGAAATACTAGATCTTATATCGTGAATACATGGAAGAGCTAAGAAAATGATGTTGGTGAACACGTCGCCATAATTTGAGAGAAATCATTCTTCAAGAATTCTTTGTGCAGATAGATTGAAACATGTTTTTAGGGCTGATCAGTGGCCTGAAACCAAGAGAATCAGCTTTGCCGAGTCAGGATGACCTCGAACCTTGTGTTTCATGGAGATCAGATATCCGGATCGAAGGATGAAGAATCAATCTATGTACATCAATGTAGAAAGAAATTTATAAAAAATCATGAAGAACACGACGTGTTCTCTGAAGAATAAGGATTGTGGGGATAGCTTGGCATTGGAAACAGATTTGCAATACGGGAAGCGATGAAACAATTTCTAAAAACTGTTACATGGCACATTAGTCATTACATGGGACTTAGTGAATATATTTGATGATACAACAACACTGAGTGGAGCACACGACATATACTACACCACATGAGCAGACCATTCCGGTTACGCTAGTTAGCCCATGTACTGCTACATGGGTTGGAAGACAAGGTTTGATGTTGTGTACGGGCACACGACCATCATACATGGAGAAACCCCTAGATAGTTGGACATGATGTGTCATTACCTTTCATGGGATGTGAATTTTTTTATACATATAATTCTATTTGACATAGTTCGTTGTACACTGACAGTACCTGGGGTCATTGGATAGGGTGTGTGACCTTTCTACATAATTTGTTCATTTATGTACATGGATTGATCTTATTTTCCACCATTACATTGAGAAGTTTCATTTGGGTTAGTGACCCATTTCCCATTCTCATGAAGGTCAGATATTGTTTCCATCCACATGAATATGATCACTTTAGAAGGACTTTATGGATAAAGTTAGAATCCCTCCGAGTGGCCTGAAGTGAGATCCCCTACCCATTATTGACCCATGGTTGAGTCATGTATCGACTTGACCAATCCTACAAGATTAAAATCCTCTAAATTTTATATAAATTATTATTTTTTGTGGTATACGCCAAGGACCTAGCAGTTATCCTAATCCATGTATCATGTCCATTCCCCCCTCAGGAGTGAGTTCTCCCAAAATGTGTACATTTTTCCTCTATATAGATCTATTAGTGTGTCTATCACTCTCATAACACTTCCGGACAAACATACTTCTCAGATGGTTGTCCCCAGAACTATCAAACTCATGGTGTGAGTTCTCCTAGGTGAGTTATTTTTGGAATCTTCAAACTAAATCTCTATCATGGGTATGAAATATTTGTGACACACATCTAAACTATGGGTCATGGTTTCAGGTATATCTTGATATGTTTCTCTAGATATTTGTTCTTTAGAAATATACTCTTTAGATCTTACTATACATATACTTTTGTATTGTTTTTTATTTTATAGGTCATCCACTATGTACTTTTATTCTCAAAACTACACAGTCTTTTCCAGCACGTGTTGTGTCTTGTGTAGATGATTTGACTTTTTTTGGAGTCCAGGGCGGTCCAGTACTGGATAACAATTTTTGAGCATACCTATTGGCTGAGATTTTATTAAGGCTACGAGTAAGAGTCCCAACACCTATTTTTATGCTTATAGATTGGAATTTATAGTTTATACACTCTTTATTTTGGAAGGCTTGTATTCTATCCCAGTTTGCATTCTACATTAACATTTCGATGTACTCTGTTGGGTGGGTTCCGTTGTATGCATGCGTATTTTTTCCAAAGTGGGTTTTACATTTCATTTTTTTGTTCATGGAGATGTGTGTGTGTGTGTAGGTACATTGGAATTTCCTCTCATGTTAGTGGTATCCCTACTCGTTTGTGGTAACCATCCTCTATCTTATTGGAGGTGGGCCTATGGATTCGTGGCATGGACCCCACTAGGATGGGTCGTGACAGAGTGGTATCAGAGGTGGTCAGTTATACTTTAGGACCAAGAGTCAGTGTGTTTGGATTGGGGAAATATTGTTAAGTGTTTTAAACTCAGATTTCAGGCATGGGGTGCCAGTTTTGGTGGGGGAGACAGATGTATCCATACAACAGAACACAAATTACCTGCTTTTCGACTCATTACATGAGAACACTCATTGCAGGGAAACAAATAAATTGTACATGAATCATATAATAATGGG
This sequence comes from Viscum album, assembly GCA_963277665.1. Classification (NCBI taxonomy): domain Eukaryota; kingdom Viridiplantae; phylum Streptophyta; class Magnoliopsida; order Santalales; family Viscaceae; genus Viscum; species Viscum album. The sequence goes on from OY728121.1 coordinate 205,510,331, forward strand.
TTGTTTTTCCATTTCTTTTGTGTTAGCTATCTAGATACACTCTTTGACCATGGTATACCTTTTTTCCTTATAGGATTCCTTCGCAGTGCATACCCGCTAGGATTTAACACCTCAATCAAGTGGATTACCCCTTTAGTGATGAAACTTTGATATAGGGACCAGTTCTTGAGGTGTTACATCAAGTTGGTTCCCCTACTATACCACCACTAGTGGAGCATCACATAGTTTCTGTAGTACCGATAACCAAGGAGCATAGACTGATTGTGCTCCATGATATTCAGAGATAGAGACCCCTTGGTGTTCGAGGAGAGCCAAGCTATGAGGTGGATGAGGACAAGATTGAGTTAATGAAAAGAGTTTTATGTCTAGTAAAGACACAAGTAGAATAGATAGTGATTCTTGGAGTGAGCCATCATCAGGGTTCGAAGGGATAATGGTGCAGTTTGACCACACAGACTCACAATGAGGAGACTATTTCGTGTAAATAATTATAGATACTATTTAGGTGGGGGTTCTCTCTATTTATTATATAACCATTGTATATCTATGAGCTTCTTGACTGACTATTCCTCAAGGTTGACTAACCTCTCCATGTACGCTTTGGATATGGTAAGGGATCCGTAATTTAGGGATTAGACCATTGACAGGGGTCTAATATTGGACATCTGATATAGTGTCATGACTCTATGGATTTCAACTCATACAGGGGTGCTTGAGAGATATTTGGTGGATGAGAGCTTCTCGACTGAGCATAGACAGCCAGTGGTAGTCAGAAGAGGGAAGAGAGGCGCAGATACATTGAAAGTAGGGAACCAACATCACGCATAAGGATCAGCATGTGAGAGAATCACATGAGGACCCAAGCGAGGGGATTTCTAGTCCAGTGACCATAGGATAGATCATGTCTTCCTAGAGAGAGGTAATGCTACTCATGCAATAGAAGGGGATATCTCTCTAGAGACTATCCAACCCATCGAGTTGCTGATAGGGATGTGGGGGATGGACCACCGAAGTAGTTGTGGAGAGTGGAGAATAAAAACCCACCAGGAGGAAGACATGGTAGAGGATTAGGGAGAGGTGCATGATGTGGTAAACTTTTGACATACGTCCACCTCAACACCCAGGAGGTCCGCACTAGGCTCAGGGAGCTGAGGGATAGGGGTGGGGGAAGTTATATGCGGTTCAAGAATATGACATAGGGAATCAATGGATTATCTGAGTTACAATATTTGTATTTTCATCCTTATCTTTCATACATATAGACATTTTTTACAGACATTATTTCCTCTCCACATGTATTTTACGAATCCTTGAGAATTCTGTGGTTCATTTGAATCGACCATTATTCATGGAGACACCTACGGGATGAGACTCGATGATAATGTATGTTTTTAAATATTCATATCATTACCCTATAGGAGAGATTTTCATTTAGAACATCATGGTGGTGGTGTTAAGTCCTTACAACATCATTCTTGGTATGGATTTGTTATCTTATTTACATGCTCATATTGACTGCTTTGGGAGAAGAGTGTGGTGTGTTTGCAGCGATGGAATGTGGTTTCCCATTCATGGTGAAAAAAAACCATGCATCACAAAATGTGTTCATGCATTGGAGGGTGCACCTAATCACTCATGAGATTTATGGACTTGCCCTTGGAGTAGAAGATGTTGTGAGATTTTTGTTCCCACTAGTAGTGTCAGTGTATGAGGATGTCTTTCTAGAAGATGTTCTAGGATTACCTCCCCACTAGGAGATCGATTTCAATATCAAATAACACCTGGGGAGATAACAGGTATCCTCTCTAGTCTATCAGATCGAACCCATAGAGCGTCGCATGTTTAGGGTGATATTAGTGGATTTTTTGAGGAAGGGATTCATAAGACCATGTTCCTGATACTGGCCAGCCCTGATTTTTTTTTTCTAAGAAGGCAAAGAGGAGCTTGATTTTCCGAGTGGATTAATGGTGCCTGAATAAGGTGACAATAATGAAAAAGTATTCATTTTTGAGGAGAGACGACCTCTTCAATTTGGTGATGGGCACGTTGGTTCTCGATGGTGGACCTCAGTTCAGGTTAACACCAATTATGAGTACGAGACAAGGATATATCAAATACAACATTAAGATGACGCTATAGTCACTATGAGTATATGGTGATGCCATTTTTCATTACAAATTTCACTACATTGTTCATGGGACAGATGAACTGGATCTCCTATCCGTACATAGACCCATTCTTAGTCATCTTTATCGATGAAATACTTGTGTACTTAGCATCAGAAGAGGAGCATAAGAGACACCTGTGGATTGTTCTAGACATACTATGAGAGAACCAACATTATAGGAACCTCTCAAAGTGCTAGTTTTTGATATAGGAGGACTAAATTCTATGACATGTTATCTCAGAAGATGGGGTAGCAGTGGAACTAGCCTTGGTCGAGGCATTGTTGGCCAGAGTACCACCATGGAGTGTGACAAAGGAACATAGAATCCTAGGTAAAGAAGGATACTATCAGAGATTTATACCTGATTTCCCCCAGATATTAGCACTGGTGAAGGATATGAGGGAGCATTTGGGACTCATCTATTCTTGATCACATCATTCCATCCCGAGAGAGTTGGTCAGAGGGAGAGAATCATTAAGGTTATGAAGGATATATTGTAGGTATCTATAATGAGCTTTGGTCATAGTTGGGAGGACCACCTACAACTGGTTGAGTTTATGTACATCAATAGATAACACTCCACCATTGGTATGGATCCATTTGAGGCTTTATATGAGTGACCCTTCTGGTAACCACTTTACAGGACCAACCCTAGAGAGTCAGCACACATGGGTGCAAAGTCTTTTTGCGCTACCACTGAGAATGTACATATCAGCCAGGAGTGGATGAAGATAGCCCAGATATGATAGAAGTCTTATGCTGACAGACATCAGAGACCTATGGGGTTTGAAGAGGGAGAATATGTCTTCCTTCAGGAATCACCTTGATGAGAGTTATGATGATTTTTCTAGGGCAAAAAGTTGTGTCCATAGTTCATCGACCCTTTTCAGATACTACATAGAGTTACCAAGGTGGTGTACCCTCTTTATATTCCACCACAGTTTCACTAGGTACATGATTACCTCCATGTGTCGCAGTTGATGAGGTACATTTGTGACCCATCACATGTCATTGACTAGGGTGACCTAGATATCAATGATGGAGAAAACTTTATATATTAACTAGTAGAGATCAAGGATAGATATGAGAAGATCCTTCATGGGTAATTTATTTCCATGGTGTGTGTCTTGCTGAATCATGGGAATCATTAGGAGAGCACATTGGAGTGGGAAGCTTAGATTAATGAGCAGTACACTCATCTATTTCACATTACTTTTATTTTGGGGTTTTTTGGGACATACACTTTCTAATGTGGGTGTAATGTAATGTCTCATATTTTCCATGTATTATTTTAATATATTATGTGGAATTATCCCATGACCGAGATTTGTGACGGTGTGTGACTCCAACCACTAGGGTTCCCAAAATAAATGTTTGAAATAAATTAAACTTTTAAATAAATTGAGTTATAATTTTTCCAAAAAATGTGGAATAACATTTAAACGGGTTCCTAAATCAGAAATTGAAGGGAACCATTGTGTTCAAAGAAGAGACTTTACCTTTGGTGAGACCTCACATCGACCTGTGCAGGTCGGCTGTAGAAGTTATTTTGTAGACATTTTAATGGAAATAAATAAATTTAATATTTTATGTTATTTTAACATTTCCATGATATAATAATTTTATATGTTTTTTTAAATAAACGGGATCCCAAGGTTAGATTCACAACTCTGGAAATATTCCCTAAAATCCTATGGATCTTTAGAGAGGATCCACCCTGGAGAATTTCCAATGAACGACAATGAACATCGACACATGGATGATTGCACGGTAAGATCGAAACCCAAATAATGACCAATCTCCCACTTTATTGATGAATGAGGTAGGTGTTGTTATTTAAAATCTTTTCTTTATTATGGATTTCAAACAATAAACACATATTATCCCATGAACAGGTTGACTTGTGGATAATTTTTTCTCATGAGAGGGTCCTTTTATCATGTTTATTTCATGGATTTAATCTGTGCATGATATAATAAAAATTGAATTTCTCTATATGATCTTTCTAATATGATATGATCAATGTTTTGACCAATGAAAATGGAGGTTCTTTACAAAATATTTTATTGGAACATCTTCTCCATGTTTTTACCCCTTGTTCTTCATGTACGTCATGGGTTTATGGACAATGGATCGTGGAATGCACATTTCACAATAAAATGATCCCAAATCATAGATCTGACACCACGATGACCATGTGAAAGTGTGATGACTATGCGGGATAACAAATTTAATTGGTTCGGGAGAAATATTTCTTTGAGTATTTTTCATGTGGGTATATTTAAACATGATTTTAGGACCAATCAGAGGCCCGCAACCAATGAAATTGTCTTTGTGGTGTTAGGGAGACCTTGAAACTTTAGTTCCATGGCGATCATACAACTAGATCAAAGGATGGATAATCAACCATGGAATAGATATCAATAACATAATTTTTTGAAAATCACAGATAACAAAATGTGTTCTCTGAAGAACATGACATGTTGGGGCCGATTAGTGATGGATAGGGTTTCACGATGCAGGAAGCGATAACATGGCATATGAAAACAGTCACATAGCATGTGAGTCCTTATATGGGAATCTGTATTTATCTCAGATGATACAAAGACATGGGGTAGAGAACATAACATGTACTCCACCAAACAACTAGACCCAACTAGTTATGTGGGTTACCCTATGTACTGATACACAGGTGTGCAGACATGAGTTGAAGCAGTGTACGAGCACACGACAAGTGTACATGGAGTGGCCCCTATATAGTAGGGCACATCGTGTCATGGTCATAAGTGTCATGTGTATCTATGTTTACATGAATTTACCTTTGACACGGGCTGTTGTACGTGGGATGTACTTGACTTCATAAGACACGACCTGTGACCATTCTACACACAATGTACCTTTTTGTACATGGATTGATCTTCTTGTCCAACATTCCATGAACTAGTTTCGTTTGGGTTAGTGACCCATTTCTCATTCCCTAGAAGTTCATGAATCATTTTCATCAATTAGAGTATGATCCCTTTAGTATGACTTTCTTGATAGAGTAAGAAACCCTCCGAGAGGCCCATTGTGAGATCCTCTACCTGTTCTTGACCCTATGTAGATTCATTTATCGACCTGACCAATCCTACAAGACACCTATCATATACAATTTAGGTGAATTTGGTTGAGTCTTGGTATACACTAATACCCTGGTAGTGATCTTGATCTATGTATCAGGATCATTCCCCACTCAAGAGTGAGTACCCATAGAATGAGTCAATTTGTCCTCTCTCTGGATCTATTAGTGAATTTATCTCTCTCAGGACACTTTCCGATGAATGTACTTCTCAGAAAAACATCACAAGTTCTATAAATCTTGTGGAGTTGGTTCTCCCATACATTTTCTTCGTGGAATCGTCAAACTGAACCTCTGGCATGGGTATGCATTCGTTGATAATAAATCTAGACCATTTGTCTAGGATTTGCGTATATCTATATATGATTCTCTTGTTAGATTTTATGTGGACATATACTATTTAGAGATGATTACACCTTTAATCATTTATTTATTTTTGGATTTTAGGGTCCTCTACAGAGTATTGTTATACTCACCCCTGCACGGGCTTTTCCCACACGTGTCAGGTCTTATGTTGATGAGTGAACAAAAGATGAAATCTTGGGTGGACAATGAACAGAACGAGCGTTGCGAGCTTCCCTTTAGGTCGAGGTGTTCCTACAACTACAATAAATATTTTAAATTCCAATTTTCTTTCTTATTGTTTTTATTTTGTAATTTGAAGTCTATTTCAATTGTTGGGATTGTATTCTACCCAAGTTTACATTCCTCACATTAAATTCTGATTTTCTCTATAGGGTGGGTTCAGTTGTATGTGTAAAGACCCAGAAATTTCAATGAAATTTTTTTCTTAAATACTTTTGAATTTTACGAGTCTCTGGTTTCTGACGGCACTTGATTCCAAGGCCCAGTGTGCCCGGAATCAATTTCTGATGATTTTTTCAGGTACGTATAGTAAACATATGTGCAAGTTTTTCTATCTTTTGAACCAGTGCTCGGAATTGAATACTGAGGACACCGATGAACTCGCAGTGCCGATATTCGCTTAAGGGGACCTTTACCGCAGTTCTGTTTTATGCGGGTTGAAAGTTTTATTCGAGGAATTCATACTAAATTAATAAAATTGTTGCTACACATTTTTATTATTTAGTGGCGGTTATTTCCTCCCAAGAGATGTTATAGGTGGGGCCCACACCCACTAACCTCCCATGAGAGGATTTAGTGTGGTGGGGCCCATACGAGCCATAATCCTTTAATCTCCCCTTAACTCCCTTAAACCCCCATTAATTAATTAACCCCTCCCCTCATTATGGTGGAGCCTCTCCACCTCCCAAGCATTGATGATGCCAACCCATTTAATTAATAAGCTTATTAATAAATTGACACCTCTCTTTTGAATTAATTTGATTTGCATGGAAATACTTTAAAATTGGTGAAGTCTACTATAATATTACTATAAGGGGTGTTCTTCAATTTTAATTGAATACAATTGTTCTTCGTTCTTCATTGGAACCATGTTTTATCTTCGGCCATATGATACCTCCTAACGCAGAGGGCTTGGGCTGAACAAACACAGCCTCACGACTGTCCATTGAACAATGGTTTATTTCGATAGAGGCAGTGGAGGTAGTGGGGGCGGCGACCGGAGGAAGTGGCCGTCGTATGCCGACTGCATGGAGAGGAACTGCGGCCCGCATCCACATGCCGCTCGTCTGAAGAAGAACCGGCCGACCGAAGCCGGTCGGGCTGGAGGACCACGATGCCTTTAAGGCACCGCGCTGCGGAGGACCACCGCCCGCGCTCTACGGGCTGCTTCGGAAGGCTCCCTGGCCAACTAATCAGCCAGTCAGGTTGGAGAAAATCATGGTACCCGCAGGATCCGCGTGGGAGGAGAGCGGCCCGCATGAGCCGCTCATGCCGGTAGGACTGGCCGGCTACAGTCGGCCGGATAGGAGGGCGGCGCAGCTCGGCGCTGCCGTTTCGGAAGACCGGGGGCCGCACCCCCCGGGCCGGGCCGGGCTGCGCCCCACCGGGCCAAGCCGTGCCCCACCGGGCCGGGCTGCACATCATCAGGCTGGGCTGACCCCTTAGCTGGGTCAGACCCGCCGAGCTAGGACGGGCCGACTAGCCATCCCACCGGGCTTGACGGGCCGAGCCCATTTCTCTTAAATGAGAATAACTTCACAGCCATGCATCTGATCGACGCGCCATCTACGGTACTTGGACCCTCATGACGAAGCGGTCCTTTTTCTATACTCTTAGTGAGTTTTGGGTGACTTTAGAAAACTGCCGGGTTTGGAACGAGCATAAATCCAACCGGGCCCCTGGAACGGAAAAGCCAATATCTCTCAGACCGGACATCCGTTTGATGAACCGTCAACGGTGTTGGTAATATTTTTGAGAAATAGTCCCTTGAGTACAACCCATGGGTGTTCGGGGTATAGTTGTGTTACAGTCAGGTTGGTTCGTACACAAAACCAACCGGGCCCCCAGGGCTAAAATGCTAATAACTCACAGACCGGGCGTCCGATTAATGTGCCGTCTGTTGCGGTGAGACCCCTATGATGAGGAGGTCGTTTGAGATACTTGAACGTGAGACTTCATGACACGTGGAGTATAGACCATAAGATCGTGGAGCGGATCCTCCCAGAGACGAGCAAGCATAGTGAAGAGACCTAGTAACTGTAGAACTGATGACTGCTTGACCGATTCGAGTCAGAGTGAATCGACTAGCCCAGTGGGCAGAGAGCCTGGTTTGGCGGCAGACCCATGATGGACAGAGCGTCAGGTTTGGCAACAGACCCGAAATACTCTATAGGAGGAGTACCTCTGATGTGTATTAGGGGGAGCGCCCGGTTTGGCGGCAGACCCATAGTGGAGGAGTGCCCAGTTTGGCAGCAGACCCGCAGTACTCGACAGGAGGAGTACCTCAGTAGTATAAGGTTAGTGAGTAGCGCCTCAGAGTCGCGATAGGTCCACTGTACTCGATAGAGGAGGAATTCTCCAGCAGTCGTGGTTTCGATAATGAAAAATCCTAGTTTGAGCTAAGTCAATGACCTTTGTGTTTTCTTCATGATTGAGATGGGTTTCTTGATAACTTAGGTATATGTATGGGCATATACCTATGTAAGGGTTATCATTTGATTTCATACTTCATGATTTATCCTTGTTGTATTTTGTGAGACCTTGAGGGTCTCGGGGTCCCTACCGAGTATCGTTATACTCACCCCTGTATGGGCTATGCCCGCACGTCGTTGTGTTGGATGAAGATGACGGAAAACACTGACAGAGGCTGAGAGCGAGCCAGGACTGGATGGTACCCGGAGGTGGACCTCATGACGAGATGGTACTCGGAGGAGACGGATGAGCATGGAGTAATGAGGAGGCTTTCTGTACCCACCCTTCAGATAGGATCTGTGGTGTACAATCGAGCAGCTGTTTTTCTTTTAGTTGTACCTATTTGTCCTTCCTTTGTACTTTACAGTTAAGCTTGAATTCTGGACCCCCTTTACTTTCAGTATACTTGATATTCAGTTTTTACTTAGTGCTTGCTTCCTCTTGTACTCTGTTTGTGTGTGTTTTGATTTTATAAAGGCAATTCCTTCCCAATTTTAGGGATTTACGCCTTTGGTGCTAGTCGCCAGCCCATGTCCTATTGAAGGCGGGCTTGGGGTAGTCAGGATACGGGCCCCGGGGGACGGGTCATATGCTGATAGGAGATAGAGACCACTGTAGTTCGAGGATTGCAACCATGTTTTCCTACGGGTCTCACCTCGACGAGGTATACATAGATTTCGCTGGGGTGGCATGTTATCTCCACGATTCTTCGAACCTTTACATGTCCTTAGCAGAGTAGGTGAGGTGGATTACCGCCTGCCCTTCCACCTCCGTTGCACCGGGTTCATGACGTCTTCCACATATATCAGCTGAGGAGATATGTGCACGACCCGTCCCACATCATCGACCATGAGGAGGTGGACATCGATGACGGGGAAACATTTATGGAGGTCCCGGTGGAGATTGAGGATCGACAGGAGCAGGTCCTACTTGGATGGTCAATTCCTCTGGTGCGCATTTTCTGGAAGCATGGGAACCTCCAGAAGAGAAGTTGGGAGCACGTGGCTCAGAGGTGAGCTCCGTAACCCCATTTGTTTCCCTAGTGTGTGTTGTAGGTTTACGGGGATGTAAATCCCTGAGGTAATAGTAATGTAATGTCCTGAAAATTTCATGGAAATTTTTTTCTTAAATACTTTGGAATTTTACGAGTCTGTGGTTTCTAACGGCACTTGATTTCGAGACCCTGTGTGCCCGAAATCAATTTATAAAGTTTTGTTCGGGTACATTTAGTAAACGTATGTTCGGGTTTTTCTATGTTTTGAACTGGTGCTCAGAATTGAAAACCGAGGACACTGATTAACTCACAACACCAGTATTCGTTTAAGGGGACCTTTACCGTAGTTGCATTTAATGCGGGTTGAATGTTATTTTTGAGGAATTCATACTAAATTAATAAAATTGTTGGTACACAATTTTATTATTTAGTGGTGATTATTTCCCTCCAAGAGGAGTTAAAGGTAGGGCCCACACTCACATAACCTCCAATGAGAGGATTTAGTGTGGTGGGGCCCAAACGATCCCTAATCCTTTCATCTCCCCTTAACTCCCTTAAACCCCCCTTAATAGATTAACTCGTCCCCTCATTATGGTGGAGCCTTTCCACCTCCGAAACATTGATGATGCCAACCCATTTAATTAATAACCTTATTAATTAATTGGCACCTCGCTTTTGAATTAATTTTATTTTCATGGAAATTCGTTAAAATTGGGGAAGTCTATTATAATATTTGCCTTAGAAAATATTTTGGCGGGGAACCGTTGGAGAATTAGAGGAGCATTATTATCCCATGAAGAAAATCATCATCTCTCAGTAAAGAACAATCCATGACATCTCCTACCTTCTTCTTCCTCCATGTCATGGGAGAGGACACCACTCAAGAGAAGCGTCACCTATGTCAATGACTCTTCCTCCAACATTGATGGGACGAAACCATTCTCCGCGACGCCATCTTCCGAGATTCCTGACTACTGCGATGCTCGTCTTCTGCTGCTTGTTAATGTGTGGCGTCAATTACGAGGTAAGGTGTTTGTATAATTTAATTTGAGTAAATTATACCTTTGTTTTTGTTGAATGCAAGTGATTGCCCATGGCCAATTTTTATCACCTAAGGAAGAGGGCATGAGCCGAACGAACACAGCCTGATAACCCTCCGTAGTTTTTTTATTCACGACAGAGACTGTGTTGGAAGGATTTGCGATGATCGGGGGTGACGATGACCAAAGGTGGTGGCGGAAACGGTGGTCGTGCGCCGGCCCGAAGAGGACCGCGACACCTGGTGCCGCATGAAGAGGGAAAGACCGTGACCCGCAACCATGGGCCACTTGACCGAAGAAGAACCAGCCGGCTAAAGCCGGCTGGACTGAAGAAATTGCAGCTCCAAGAGGGTGTCATGCTGCGGAGGATCGCAGCCCGCGTTCCGCGGTCCGATCAGCGGACAAACTGGCCGGCATGCAGGAAACCGGGCTGGGAAGACCCCGTAGTGCCAGTAGGGGGTTGTGCTAAGGGAAGAGCATTCATCCCATGCAGGGCGCTCGCGCCGTGAAGACTGCCCAGCTTCGGCCGGCCAGACAGGAGGGCGGCGCCACTCGACACCACCGTTTCGGAAGACCGGGGGCCGCGCCCCCCGATCGGCTTGGCCAGCTGGTCAAGCTATTCCCAGCTGGAACCAGCCATGCATCATCAGGCCGGGCCGAACCCTTAGCCTGGTCAGACCCTCCGAGCTAGGACGGGCTGACTCGCTATCCCACCGGGCTTGATGGGCTGGGCCAGTTTCACTTAAATACGAATAACTTCACGACCGTGTGTCCGATCGATGCAACGTCTGTGACACTGGGACCCTCACAATGAATAGGTCCTTTTACGGTACTCTTAGTGAGTTTTGGGCGACATTATAAGATAGTCAGGTTTGGAACGAGCGTAAATCCAACCGGGCCCCTGGAACGGAAAAGCCAGTATCTCTCAGACCAGATGTCCGTTTGACGAACCGTCAGTAGCGTTGGTAATCTCGTTGAGAAACGGTCCCTTGAGTACACCCCATGGGAGTTCAGGATATATTTGAGTTATGGTTGGGTTGGTTCATGCACGAAACCAACCGGTCCCCTGGGACTAAAATGCTAAAAACTCACAGACCTAGCATCCGATTGACACGTTGTCTGTTGCGTTGAGACCCCTACGACGAGGAGGTCCTTTGAGATACTTCAGTGTGAGACTTCGTGAAACTTGGAGTATCAGCTTGTGGCACATGGAGAGGACCCTCCCGGTGACGAGAGAGCAGATTACAGAGCCCTAGTAACTGGATGAGACTTGATGACTGCTGACTGATCGACTCGGAGTGATTTGGATGGCCCAGAGGGGAGCACATGGTTCTAGCAGTATACCCACGGTGGAGGAGCGCTTGGTTGTAGTGGCAGACTTGCGGTACTCGACAGAAGGAGTGCGTCTATTGGATATGAGGGGGAGTGCTTGGTTGTAGCGGCATACCCAAGGTGGGAAGCTCTTGGTTTTAGTAGCATGCCCACAGTACTCGACAGGTGGAGTACTTCAGCAGTCCATGGTTAGTGGTAAGAACTTGGTTGTAGCGGCAGACCCACTATACTCGACAAATTAGGAGTTCTCCAGCATTCATGGTTTTGACAACTTGAATAAAATCCTAGTTTGAGCTGAGTCAATGAACTTTGTGTTTTCCAAATTCTTGATATGGGTTATGTGATAACTTAGGTATATGTATGGGAATATACCTAAGTAATGGTTATCCATTGAAATAATAAATTTTGGTTTATCCTTGTTGAATTTTGTGAGACCTTGAGGGTCTCGGGGTCCCTAATGAATATCGTTATACTCACCCCTTCATGGGATATGCCCGCACCTCATTGTGTTGGATGTAGATGACAGACAATGCTAACTGTCGCAGTGCGTATGAGGACTGGACGGTACCCATAGGTGGACCTCATGATGAGAAGGTACTCGGAGGAGACGGATGGACGTGGAGCATTGAAGAGGCTATCTGTACCTATCCTTCAGGTAGGAACTCGGAGGACAATCTAGGAGTTGCTTCACCTTTTAGCTGTTTGTATTTTTCAGTTGTAGTTGTATCTTTTTGTTGGGATTGTATTTCTGGCCCCTTTGTATTTTCAGGACACTTGTTATACTACTTTACTTAGTGTTTTCTTCGGCTTGTACTCTGGTAGTGTGTGTTACGTTTTATAAAGGAAATTCCTTCCCAGATTAAGGAAATTACGTCTTTGATGCTAGTCACCAGCCCCTAGCCTATGGAAGGAAGGCTTGGGGTAGTCACGATACGTGGCCCGGGGGATGGGTCGTGACAATATGTATTCATTTTTTATCCTTGTTGGTGTTTACAATTCATCATTTGGAGGCTCTGATATGAGTTTTATTGTATATAATTACTTAAGCAATGCATATCATGCCACTTATATGCCTACTTGGTGATAGTCACCAGCCCAATTCCTATTAGAGGCGGACCAGGGGAGTTGTGTTGTGGGACCCACTAGGATGGTTCGGGGCACTATTTTTATGTAAACAATATATTGGTGAAAATATTCCTAAAAGACGAGATTGTAGAAAGGGTTTGTTTTGAACCCATAGGAGTGTTATCAATTGTAGGACATGTATTTACAATGATACTAGTGTTCTATTGGTGGTGCTATTAAGAATAAATATCCCACAAGACATCCAATTAGGGCCACTAGAATATCAGGGGATTCCTTTGATATTTTTTTATATTTAATATAAATAATTCATTAGTTTTAATTTTCCAAAAATGAGTTACATCACAATTTCACCTCCTCAGTAGTCATGGGAGATCCCTTCTTATTTTATATTTTTCATTATCCCGCATTCATGGTATTCATCATTCTAGTAAAACGAGACATTCATCAGGGACATGGAGTTTCATTAGGTTAGGATTATTAAAATCATTCATTAATTGAATATATATTTTTTTATTTCACAATCATTCAATAGTAGTTAATAATATCAAGGATAATACATGTTTCATAATATTGATCTATTAAGGGTTAATTATCTAGTGATTTTTTGTGTCTTGGAAAATACAAGACCACAATAGGTGGTCCCTTGAATCAGTATTAAATTTTATATTCGTGAATGAATCATAAAAACCCCATCAATTGTTCCCTTTATTTAAACCCTTGGATGAATTCTTAATGTTATTTCAAATCCATGAGGTTATTGGGGTGTTTCAATAAGTTGGAGGTTTTAATAGGAAGATGGTTTGTCCTAATAAAATATTTCACATTCCGTTATCTTTCATTATTCAACATAAAAAAATAACATTTTAGAGATAAAAATCCCTTAACATTGGTAAGTTAGAAATATGGTTATATGGATTATAATAACATGAGGAGTGAACATATTTAAATGTATCAAGGATAACATATGGAGCCCATAATTTTGGGGTCATCACATAGAGTGTGTAACATAATGTTATTAAAAATATACTCAAATGTTTCATTAGATATAAATTTTACGGTAATATAAATCATGACATTCTATAAACTTTCTAAATATAAAATCATCATGGGTATTTAATGTTTATATGAAACTAGCTCATTTACAAAGGGTGAGTTTTGGAATCATTAAATACTATTCACTGTAAATTTTTATGTGAATTTTACTGGGCTGATGTTATAGGCAAATGGTTCACATGAGTTGATATCAATGTTTAAAATTAATGAAGTTATGAGATTTTATTTTTTAAAAATGATAAAAATCATATTTTTCTTAATTATTTTAATCATATGAGTGATTATAGATATTTTAAATTTTATACTAATAAAGACTAGATTTCAAACAATATTGTAGGATGAATACCAGATGGACATGTACAACTATCACAATATCATGTAATGAAGTTAGAGTGTACGAAGCTATGCCAATAAAACTCATATTTGTTCATCATAAATATTATTTGGCATTGGATAACTAGATGGTAAATGTCAAATTAATAATATTTGGTTCACCAGCAGAACCATTTGAAATGTCATTGTGAAGACGAATTGTTATTTATTTTTAGAATGAAAGGTATTCTAATTGAGATATATGGTTTCTACATAAATATGTTACCAAATAATGTTAATTTTCTAATGGAAACCTGAAAATGTAAATTTTTTAATTCATCAAAATTCATATCATTAGATGAAGGATAAATCATGAAAATTTTGTGAATTTTTACCTATTAAATAATGAGAAAGTACATGATAGAAGTTTCACCAGATATAATATGTGTTTTGAGGTTGTACCATAATGGAGGTTCTGAAATTAATATGATGTTTTTGTAATGTATTTAATGTGATAATGGTGATATTTTCATTCAATTATTCAACAATAATGAAGTAAAAAATAGTGGTTCACATCGGTATTTTAGGAAGATTGAAGAAGAATATTGATAATGATATTTAAGGAATGTTCATTGAAGTAATATAAACTATGATATTTAGGATGGATGAATTGAGTCAACAAATAGAACCATTATGATAGATGTTTAATTTTTTATTTTGATATTTTACTTTGAATGTTAAAATCTTTCCTTATGTCATTGATTAACACTACACATATGAAGTTTTTATTATGTATCAGGCATGTTTGTATATATTATTTATTTTCATGTATTTTTTCCAAAGTAAATAATCTATTAGTTAATGAGAGTGATAAAAACAAAGTTTAAATGATAGAAGATAGTGAATATTTTTAGTTGGAATTAGATAAATGTTGGGTAAATACTTTTTTGGAAATCAAGAATTTAGTTGGAATTAGAAGAATAATGGGTGGAGAAATTTAGAAAAATAGTTTGCATAATAAATCTGTTAAGAAAGGTTTTAGAACATGTTTTTTCAGACCATGTATATCAAATAAAGTGTGATTATACATACAGTTTCTTATATTTTACTAAATATTATTTCATGGTACTATAAAGTATTAATGTAATGATGAGGAAGAATAACATTCAATAAAGAATTTGTGACGAATTCAAGTATCATTGTGGCTAAATTGAATAATTTTTCTGAAGGATCTAATTATTGTTAAAAACATTGTTATATAAATCTTCTATATGAGGAGGACATTCATTATCGATTGAATATAGTGATATAAATTGTAATTTATATTAACAAAATTATATAACTACTAGAATGATTATTTTATAGTCATTTTGGTCATCTTGGATAACTTCCAAACCATGTTATAGACTAGCTACACAAATTGATCATCGAACCTTACAAATACATATATTAGTGTGGTTGAATTTTTGTTTTTTTAGTAGTGTGATTTATAAATAATTAGTGCTGTATATTTTTTCTTAAGAAAAAAATTAAATAAAAGGGAATATAACTAATTAAACCCCTCACACTATGAGTTATTACATTGATCTTGATTGTTCATTTCTACTGATATCCGGCAGATTGTTTCTTTTTATTGAGCCTTTCCAAAAGTTTTATGAAAAGAAAATAATCCACTGATGTTCACAACTATTAAAACATTAATGGTATTATTTTATATGATGGGATGAAATATAATATCTGGAATTATATAATGATACCTTATATTACATCAATTTTATATGAACTTCGTGAAGATGTTTTAGAGGGTTGTCCTCCACCCTTTTATGGTGTTCCATAAAAACTATAGAAAAGAATAATATGGAGAATGATTTGTGTTTTATGAATGTTCTTCATTAAACATCATGATAATTTTAATTTAAGTGTTTTAACGCTATTAAAAAGGGCAACTAGGAAAATTTAATGTACATCAAATAATGAATTTAATATTTACTGAAAGAGATGTTTATGATATGGATAATGATGTATGAAGTTCATATAATGTGTCAATAAGAATATGTTTGTTAATTATTTACAATATTTAATGAAATTATAAATATCATATGATGTTTTGTTGAGATGTTGGATTTTTCAGTAGTTATTGAAAATAATATATGATCTCTTTTATATAATGTGATGCAAAGGTATCATTGTCAGATGATTGAGATCTATGAACATTATCACTAATTGATATACGTTGAATTATTTTACCACCCATATTTATATGATAAAATTTCGTGAAGAATATGATGAATAAATTTATTTAAAATCTTTTGAGCATAGAAAGCATACAATGTTATATAGGGAAACATTAGTGATAGTGAAATTTACAATGATGTTTGTAAAAAATTTGATGGATTTATTTATTTATTTTAGAAAAGGATGAATAAAGGTATATGTATTTACAAAGTAATGTTAGAACTAATGTTATTCTGGTATAGTGCCAGTCAAAATTTCATTGAAATTATTCCATGATGAAAGGAATATGGAAGAAGTGATATAGAAGAAAGAATGTAAATAATATCCCTCATGATGATAGGATAATTCAATGACTTATTCCAGGGTAATGGATACTAACGTTTATAAATATAAAAGGAATTTTATTGCAAATATGAGGAAGTTGATGATAGGGAAGTGCTTGAGGAAAACTGTAGACACAGTTATTTTTAAATATTACTTATTTGTAAAATGAGTGATAAAACATTTACCAGTGGAAAAAGTAAAACATTGAAGAAAATAAAAGAGACACAAAAACTGAGTTTATTCCTAAAATAGAGTTAAGAGAATGTCTCTTAAACGATAGCACACTTTAAATCTAAAAAATATGTTAATAATGAATAAAATTCCATATCAATGAAGATTTTTTTCTTGAAGATAATTACATGTATATAAATGATATTAATGATATAAAGATGTTAGTTATTGAATATTAAAACCTCAATGAAATTCATGAATAATGTTTTAAATTGAAGGAGATTCAATTTGATCTTATTCAACAAAGAATTCTGAATGCCGAGCAAGGAATAATAAATTTCATAATTCAGTTTTAGAAGTTGATTAACATTTTAATAATTTATAACTTTAAGGGGATAAAAAACAACCTCATATGTTAATAACATAGATAATGACACTCAGTGTAAAAATATAATGATGAAGACCATATATGCACAAAAATAATTTGTGTTGAAAATCCTAAAATTTAAAATATTTCAATGTCCGAACCAAATGATTCTACTAACTAAGATACTATAAATTATATGAATAAATATTGGTCAAAGAAAAATATTTCAAGTGGTTACCAAAACATTGGTACATAAAATTTACCATTGTGTGAGGTAAGAGAGGTGATATTAATCTAGTAAAAAGTTATGAATATAATTTTAATTCAAATATAAAATAAGCTTTCTGTTAAAATTTATGGTATTTATGAAGAATCTAGGATTTGAAAAACATATAATAGTTAATTGCAAATTATTGTAATGATTATATATGAAATTGTTGGTGGAGTTTGAGGGTGTTTCAACACACTCAATGAAACAACCTAAGGATATTTTTTTGATAATTTAAAAAAAATTACAACATTTGGAAATAATTTGGGAAAGATGTGATCATGTTGGAGATCATGATAAAGGACATATTTTCATGTTGCCTACATAAATATTGTGTTTGAAAAACCTCAAAATACATCTAATAACAATGAATAACATAATGTGAAATGCCTTAGTTATTTAAAATATGTTGAAAGATAAAATAGTCAGATGACACTAGATATTGAATTATTGGCATTCAATATATATTAAAATATATACGATGTTGTTAAATAATTATTGTATTTAAAAGGGAGAAATGTGACATTTATTAATGGAGATTCACTCAGAATAAATGGAATTTGATATGATTTCATTGAAGAATAATAGCTAAAGTGTAAAATATAATTTCATGTTTGTGGGAGGGAACACAATTTGTTGAGTGATACGAAACATTGTGATAAATTTAAAGATGTTGTTTTCATAACTGATTTTTTGTAATTAAACCACATAAGTATTGGAATATTATTAAAAGTGATTAATGTAAAATGGTAAACTTGTTTCAATTTGGGGATGCATAAGGATCATGATCCCAGAGCACAGTGAAGAAAATAAGATATGTCATAATAGGTTCGGTCTATTGTGTTAGAATAATTTGTGACACATAATAAATAATGAATGTATTAGAGATATCACTAACGAGAAATGAATAATATTTTGGTGATGTTATATATGACATAAAGTGAATATTACAAACCCAATATGTAATAATATTGAGATACCATGAACTCATACCTTGGATCATATAATTTATAACATATGCGGTCCCATGAGATTGAAATCAACAAGTGAGGATAAGTACATTACATAATTTATTTATTATTTTACATATGTTACATGTATTATTTTTTGATTCATAAGTTTAAGACTATCAAAATGTTTAATATTTTTAGGGTAATTGGGAAAGAATAATTTGAATATTAGTTGAAAAATATTCAAAAAGGTAATTTTTCCGAATACAATAATCCGAATTTTATAGAATATTTTGGAAATCATGAAATTAATCATGAATTACATACACATACACACCACAATTGAAGGGTGTGTCTGAATAATAGAATAGATGTTTGAGGGTGACAGAATGAACTATTTTCATAGAAAATGGTATATATCACTTATTCTATAGTTAAGATAATCAAAGAGGAGTTCTTATTGTAAATCAATGTTTCAATAGTCTAAAATTTTTTATGAATCACTATAATATATATTATAAGGATTATTGATTTTTTAAATACCTAAATGTTTTTTTCAGTCTCTACGTGATCAAATTCAAGGATAGAAATACCTGTAAGCTTAATCAAAGAGGTTTTAATAGAATATTTCTAGAAAACATTGTAGTTTTATAGGGTATAGATGATATAATAAATAATCATGAAATATTATTGACTCCTTTGATATTAAAGTGATAGAATATTCATATATAATGGTTTAAATTCCCACTAAATATATTATAGAGAGTGAATATGATGATTTTATAGTTAAAAAACATAGCAATGTTTGTTGAAAATAGTAAAAATGTATAAAAAAAATGATCAAGATATTGATAAATCTATTTCTTTTGATGAGTAAAATTATAACTAATATAATCATGTAATAATAAAATAGATGGATTTCAAAAATATCAATGTCAATCCAGGGAAACAATTTTAATGAAGATGAACACCAAGGTAAAATTCACATACTCCCATATATTCATAGGTTGGGAAAATATATGTTAATGAAGCATCGATGCCTCAGGACTATAATATGTTCATGAATGAATAACATGATCACATTGAGAATAAGGATTTTTGGAAACTTATACTGAAACTAGAAAATAAAAACATTATTGTTAAAAATTGGTTATTCCGAAACAACATAACTAATGAGGGTGAAGTTATAAGTAAAAATTCATTACATTATAGTAAATGAAACTAGAATGATTATGTTATTGATTTCAATAATACCTTTTCTCCAGTAAAGAGACTTGAAACTATAATAATGTCTCTTTCAATCACTCCATAATGAAAATATAATATATTATAAATAAATGTAAAGTCAATTTTTCTTAATGGGGGATTTATGAATAATTTTATATCCATAGTACAATTATTTTATTACTTGGTGTATAATAAATAAATTATTTAATTTTATGGAAATATTTATAGGGACAGAAAAAGACAACATCATCACATAATATGATTGGAATTTTAATAATAAGTTGATGTTCAGAAAAAATTCACATAAAAACCTCAACATAAATGAAAATCATATGGACTTCATAATTTTTACTTTTCTAGGTTGATGATATCATATTCATAGGGAAAGATAATAATCTGAGTAATAATTTTAGTAACTATATGTAGATGTTATTTTAACATTCGGTTTAATGGGAAATAAAATAATTTCTTATGTTACAAATCTCTCTAAATAAGTAGTAAATTTCTATATCTCAATATAATTAAACTAATGGAATTAAAAAATTATTTAAATGGATGATTCAATGCCTATTTACAAACCATTTTCATAGGGAAAAATGTTTTCAAAATAGAGTTAAGGAAATTAGTTTAACAATAATAAATTTAGAAATTTTATAGGAACCCTATTATGTCTTACAGATTCAAGAACTTATATTTTTTTATCATGAATAATTTTATCCAATGAATGAAATTGATCATAAGGAATCTCATCATATTTCTTGAAAAATAAATATTAGATATATCAAAGTAATAATTGGTTTATAATAATTTGTGTCTATATAGGAATAAATGATCTTTTGGGTAATATATATACTAATTTTGAATGTTGTGTTTATTATTCCATAACCATACTTGTTAAATGTTTCTTCCCATGAGAAATATTTTTTATTTTCATAAAAAATGAAACATCATGTGGCCCTCTATGGGGATAATTATATGTATTTATCTACCAATCAAGCTATAACATTTCGTATATGGATGATTAATTTGTTATAATATTTTTTAGTTGATACGAATTTACCTCTGCTTTTGGGTTTTCACAATTGAAATTATAAAAATATTACTAAGAATCCTATAAAATATTCTTCATCCCAAAACATAGATATTAAATATCATTTCATCAAACATAATTTAGATAGAGATGACCAATTTTTTGTGTTTATTCCAAAAATAAGGAATTAAATTTCATTACTAAAACACTTCCATAAGAAACATTTCAAAAACCAAGGATATTCATGGGTGTATAAACTCATTTAATCAAGGGTAAGGTATGTGATTTATATACCCTATATAATCTTCTTTTATGATCATTTTTTCAATGGGGGGAGACCAGATATAACATAAATATATACATTAGAATGTTTTTAATTTTTTATATAGAGTAAATATTTATTGTGGTTAGAAAGGAATATGATGTGATTTTAGTATATGTGAATTTAATTAATAGTTTATTGAAGTGGATGTAATAAATTAATTTTCAAGTTGAATTTTCAATATCATATAAGAGATTTTTTTAATTTTTCTTATAGATACATTTGAAATAGAAGAGTTTAAAAAAATTCTTAAAAAATTTTATAATTAAATCATTGTATTGTTTTTCAGTGATTATTATTTAATATATTGAGTTCAATCTCATAGTCATAGAAATTAATAACAAGTGATATAATTATTGAATTAAATAGTTTTATATATTGGTGTTCCATATTTGAAAAAATATTAAGGGGGATATTTTTGATTCCCAAATTTTTTGAGATGTTTTGGATAAGTAATATATTTTATAGAAAATTTGGTTCACTATTTTTAAAGATTTAATGATGTGTTTTCTTTTTTTTTTCAATGTAATAAAATTTACATTATTTTGATCCTTAATAACTTGATATTGTTATTTTATAAAATTAGTTAGATGAAGTTTAATGAATCTATGATTAAATGGATTCAAGTTCATCATGGATGATGTGTGGATTCTATCAGAATAGGATTCATCATATGTAGTGTAGTGAAAATTTATTACCCAAAATAATAAAATGATTCCTTAGATCAAATGTTTTGTGAGAGGAAAATAATGAGATTATTTTATATTCCTAAATTTATATACATAATGGTTATTTAATTTTATCATGGTCATAGATGAAGTCCAAAAAAGGATATTTTAGAATAATTGAACAATATTTAATATATTAATTTTTTGAGAAAATTACATGAAAGGGTTATTGGTCAACTGTTTGGAAGATTAGAGTTCAAGTATTGATGATTATGAATATATAATGTTATTTTTGTAAAGAATGTTATCAATAAAACATTTATGATGTTTTTATATTTGAGGACGAACATTAGTGTTTTGGTGGTTATTTTTATAGAAAATTATAGCATATAAATAGTTGTACAAATCATCATTGAAATAGAAGAATGATTATAATGATTATAAGAAGATTATATTGAGTGTATGAATATAAAGTGGTCTAATTTGAATAAGGTAATCAAACAAATGGGTTTCCTAGGATCATTAGATGGGGAATCACAATGTAATTAGATTGATTACATCAGATGAATCATTTGAAATTTCTTCTAAATAAGGAATTGTTATGGTTGATCAGGATGAATGATAGTTAAATCGTGATCCCTGATGTTATTGGATTATTGTTCCTATCATATTTTCAAAAGGAAGAGGATTCCTAGAATATAAAATGGTAAATGGATTTCAAAAAAAGTTCATTAGAAAAACTAAGAATCTTTTGAAATATTATAATTGATTCCTAAGAAGTTGTGAGAAAATAAAGGATAAAGGATTCAAGTAATGGAAGTGGTGTTATAAAGTTATACGAGATGGAATGTTTTGTAATCATTAATAAGTTTTTAAAATTCCATTAATGCGATGATGTTGAGCTCAACGTAAAAATTTCCTATAACCCTGAAGAAAAAAACCACACTTCTCATTGAAATTTTGGGAATCAGGAATATGAAAATTGACAATGAGATTGAAGAAGTATATGTGTATAATAATTATATTTGGGTGATTTTTTTTCCAAAATTTAATATTCAATCATATGAAACGAGTGAAGATACTTCAGTTTTATAGATGAAAGATGGACTTTCTTATGAGATGGTATCAGAAAAATGGTGTTAAAAGTTGATCAAATAAATAATGATTCAGTTAGAATGCATCAAATGGTGTACAAATCTGATTAGATAAACGAGTTTTAGAAGTAATTAGATGAATTGAGGATCATATCAAGATTCATTTCCCTGGGTATATCATAGGAAGGCGTTATCAGATGAATATTATCATATATTCATCTATACAAATGTTCATTATCGCTGATATTCATTAACAAGATGAAGAAGAAGAAGATCATTCACAAAATAATGTTTTGGGAAATAATGAAGAACCAAGAAACATTTATTCATATTGGTAAAGGATATGGTTTTATAACCAAACATTGTAATATAATTTATTAGTATTGGGAGAAAATTAACTATTGATTGACTATTTTTCTACACATGTAAATGTATATTCTATACATACATTACTAAATAAAATGATTATTTTCTAGAGGATTGTGTGGATGTAGATTACATTCATTGAATTCCAGGGTGTTGATTCTATTTTGGTGCAGTAAACATTAAAAATACATGAAATCATGTTGTTACCTTTTGTGTTATTCTTATAAGAGGGTCTTTTCACACTAATCATATGCAAAGTTTTATTTTTAAGAATGTAAATAGAGATATCACTGATTCTCTCCCTCCACCTCTTAGTGATTATATAGATCATGATTTATCCTTCCATGTTATTCCTTTGTTCATTAAAGGTTGAGTGAGTTTTATTAGGTCATGCGTTATTTTTAGAGGGATGTATGGTGACACCATTAATATATATTGACTATTCATCCTTATGTGGGATGTTATATAATTTTTTCATGAATATCCATAGGGATAATTCAGGATGATTTATGACCATGGGAGCATAATATGGCATTCCTAAAAATTCACAAGTATGTAATATAATGGGAACATGATACATAAAGAGTGAGATGGAATAAGAAATTTATTATATTCCATTTTTTTCTTAATATCATGAACCATTTTAAATCATATAATATTCAGTTATATGTTTTTCATATAAGTGAAAAATCATTACCATTATGTTAATTGGGTGGTATATCCACAACATTAAATATATTTTCTATATCTTTACATCCTTGGGAGATGGTCTGGTTTTACATAATCCACTCTATGTTAGAATGATGGTACCTAGTCCACCAAGAGTTGGTTGGTGGGGGTTTATTGTCACCCAAAATTTGTTATTGGTGTCTCATCTACCCTATAAGAGACATAATTGGTAAGTCACCCAACCCTAATTGGATTGGTGGTACTTCATCCATCTATAGAGGTATAATGGTGGTGTATTATCCACCCATGATTAATTAGTGGGTTATCATCCACCATGTTAGATGGTTTAGTTATATAAAATACACAATGAGATAATTTTGTAGAACCTCTTCCATATAGTAATTTTAAGTGTTGATGAATCATCCACATTTTATATGTTAGTTGTTTTTAATCGTAAAAAATATTGAAATTTTTGGTACATCATAAGAATGAACATTGATTTTGGTGGAATATCATCCACCTGAGCAGTTTATAAAGGTTGTGTCTCATCCAACCATTGAGCATTGTGTGTGTTGGGTATCTTCAATTTGAGGTTTGTGTTAGTGGCATGTCATCAATATTTGTATAGGTAGTGAATCTATATCATCTACAAGGATTTGGTGATTCTTCATTCCATAGGAAAAATCTTATTCACCAATGATAATGTATTTGAGATAGATAATTAACCAAGATATATGATGAAATCTGATATGTTGGTTATTTTATAGGTTTTTTCATACTGTGGTTATATTTTACCATTATTATAATGAATGATAAATTTATTTTCACACATTGTATGACTGAAGAGAATTCCATATTTTTTATGGAATATTCATTTACTATAAATATTAAATTTTATATGGAATGATTTTTTACATTTTGGGGTAGTTTTATGACATTTTAGATGTTATAATAATAGGTTTTAATCAAACCCTACTCAAAAATATTGGTACCCAAGAGTAAATCATCATTCAGAACACCGGTAAGAAAAACCATCCTATGTTTCATTGTTCACCAATAATGATGGTTGGGAGATATGATATGAGACATATATAGGACTCCTGAAATTTATTTTGGGACATCATTTATTTTTTTACATTTGGGGACCTTTTATATATTATCATCCTCTCAGGAAAGTGGTCATTACATTTCTTACTCAAATAACATGTCCAATTGAGTTTTTCATTAGAGGATGATTATTGGTTTTCATATTCATTTGGCACTTAACTATGATTTAAATCCTTATAACACTATCATATTGTGTATAACATTTCCTAATATTGATTTCTCTATTTTTTATGGTTGAATATAATGGAGAGGTAATAGTAACCTGTTGAAATACTTGTACCCTCACCATTATTGGAATGACTTTTACAAACGTGGAGGTGCACCTGTGGTGTGTAATTTTTTTTTGCAGACCCAGTAGAAGTGAACTAGGTTGGGTATGTTACAAAATAATATCATGATACATAATTAATTATAGAAACCCTAAATTGTGGATTTTCCAATTATAAAATCATTAATCATCCATAGAATCTCCTCTTTGAGAAAAATAATGTGATATATGACGTAGTGCCTACACATATTGTTTTTTAAAGTATGGGATCTTGATTCACCATGTTATGAGACATTATTCCATTATTAATAATTATAGCACTATCATTGAAAAAATAAATGATCAACCCCAAAATCACAACTACATCTTGCAATGGTTCCAATGTCACACCCATTGATAGCCATTATTGTTGAACAACCACTCTTAAAAGAAGTAACCTTCTAAATAAGTATGTAAGAGGTTATTATATTATGTATAGCCTCCTAGGCCAAAGTAAAATCTTACAGAAATTCTAAAATGAGTACATGAACCTAATTTATAAATTCCCCATTATAATGACCACAAATGATAGGTCCCAAAATCGATTAAAATAATAATAAGTAGTGCAATCCAAAATAAATGTCATATGAACATCATTCACTTAAAATTATAATTATAATATAAAAATGTACAAACATTTTATATGTATCTGTATATATTTATCTATGTATCTATGAATTTCATGACATATCTCAATAACACCAATAATAGGTTCACACACAAACATATATTTATATTATTAAATACACAAAAAATAAAATTCATGAATGATAAAAACAATTATATTGCAAATTCTATAACATAATAACCATAAAAAGAATAGATATGTGAATTTACCCTTTTAAAATACCACATATAATAATTAGATTGTGAATATTACATATTTATTTATTTGTTTTATCAACATTGACTTTAATTATAAAAATTTATTTAATAAATATGAAGTCAAAAAATTTATATTCCTTAATATTTAATGATTATTAGATATTTATCACTTAATATAATTTTAAAACATCATTTTCCTTACATTTTTGAAAGAATCTCATTATTTGATTACAATGAAAATTTTTTCTATATAAAACCAATACATCATAAAAATAAACACAAATAATAAACTTCAAGACATTAGATGTCCATTGTCTTGCATCGAACTCTCAGTGAGGCCATTGGGAATCTGATACCAACTAGTATCGTCTAATGTAAAAATTTTCCATACATTTTCATAGAGTTTTTGGTGATATATTCAATCAATTTTTTTCACTATACATATTTTTGACATATTTATTTACCATCAAAAATGAAAAATAAATATTAAATTTTAAAAAGAAATATATTCTATCAAAAAATATTTTTTTGGGAATTCATGAAAATAATATTTTAAGTTGGAAAAAATTTATTTATAGCAACATTTTACAATCCCTCAATATAAAATAATATCCATTGAAAAAATCAGATGCACTATAATTTGTTTTTAAATTCATACAAATAGATTGATTTTTTTATTAGTGATGAGTGGTTCCTATTATAAATGAATGAAAATATAAAAGGTTTATTTCAACTAGTATTAAATCCGTTATGAATAATTGTAAATATGTGGGACCTATTTGTGATTAATGAACTGGCCATCATAAATACCAATCACAAAAAACAATATCCCTAATAATTTATTATTTTATATAATTTGGATGATATTCATTGAATTTAATAAAGATGTTTTACATCCTAATCCAATCTACAAAAAAATATTATAAAACATTATCTTTCAAATACTTATGTCCATTATTTTCTCCATCAAACCATTCCCTCTCTATCTTTCTCTCTAAAAACGTATCCTATAATGTAGATATAATTGTCAGGTGAAATATTGAGATATTTTTATCTTCGCAATGTGGTATTTTTCAACAAATATTTTTTTAATGTATTCCCTTATTTATTTATTAATCTATTTCCTATATATTTAGGTAATTAGTGGATTTGAAATTATTATTTTAAAATAATCTATTAATCTATTTTTCATTAACATTATAAAATTTTTCTATTTGTTTAAATAATATGTTAGAATCATTATTTAATTCAATTAAATAACTATTTTTATAAAAATGTTAATTTGGAAAAATATTAATGTAAATAAATTAATTAAAAACAAGAAAATATTTCTAAAAGAATTATAATAATATTTTTAAATTTATAATAATTTGTTATAGAAAAAAATCAAAAACTAATAAAATTATATTTTTAATCATGAAAATATTTTTAATTTAAAAATTAATATTAGTAAATATTCCTTCATATTAAATTGAATAAATTAATTTTTTTAAAATTAATTTAACATATTAATTTTATAGAATCATAAAATAAAATTATTTACATTTAATGAAATACTATTAAAACAATATAACCATTATTTTTATCTAGTTTTGTAATTTTATAATAATTAATTTAAATAAAATTAGATTTCAGTTTATTATTAGTTTAAATAATTGGTTTTTAATTCAATTATTTTAAAAAAATAAAAAATATTGCAAAAAATGGACATTAGTTTGAAAAAAATTAAATTAGTAATCCATATATTTGAAAGAAAAACAAAACATTTTAATAATAAAAAATATTAAAAGTAATTAATTATATATATTCTAAATCATTTTTATTATATGTATGATTATAAAAATAATATCAACGACTAATATAAGGTCACAAAATATACTTATGTTTTGTTATTTTTTTAAAATATTTTGGCAAAAAATGTAATAATATAATATTATTTTTTTGAAAATATATCAATCCTCTGAATTACTAATTTGAATACCATGAAAACCTTGTTATTATATATAAAAATAATATCGACGACTAATAAAATGTCACAAGAAATACTTATTAATGGTTTTGATAAAATAGTTTCATTTGATAATTTTTTTATTTATTTTGAAAAATATAGTTACTAATAATATCATTGAATGATAAATGTTATTTCATAATTTCGGACCCTGTTATCTGAATCCCCATTATCATTAAAATTATTACATCTTATATTTTCATGATAATGGTTCATTAGTTAATTGTAAAATATCCATACAATCGATGTAAAAAGAGTTATAATAAGGAATTTCAAAAATAATTACTATTAAATATATGAGTTATCATCTAATCTAAAATGATTATAGTATCTATTTAGGTATCTGAACATAACATCACTATTTAGAAGGAATAGATTCAATATTTACATTAGTATAAGAAAAATAATACATGAGATGGTTATTAATTGTAACATTGATCAAGTAGATCCATATTTTTCATTGGAACTCAATTTTAGGTATTTCTATTTATGGATTCTATGAATTTTGTTTTTATATAAAAAAATATTAAAATTGTATTATTTTCATAACTCTGTAAAAATACATTCTTGGATGTTGAAAATGGTTCCATATGTCTATTCATTGTTAATAATTCCATGCAATCAAAATAATAATATTATTTTATGATGTTGATTGATATGTTTGTTATTATATTGTTACAACACAAATATATTGGATGTAATAATAGAATATTATTATTTAATTAAAGCTTCATTAATATGGAAGATTATTGACTTCCTATCATATGGTATGTTATTCTAATGGATTACATATAGTCCAAAATCCATTGCATACCACATGGATGACAATATAAAATTTATAATTGTAAATGGTTGAAAAAATTCTTCATTGAATTAAATAAGACATTTCATCCTTCAAATTTTGATCTCCAAAGGATTATATATAATTTTGTAAAATCTAATGTTTAATGTTATATATATAGATTAGTGATGTCAATTTTTTATGTAAAATCATCGAACTATTCAATAACTCATATTAAATTTTGAATGAATATATTCAAAAAAAATTAAGAGGATTTGGAATACTTTTCAATTTGATAATGTGAATTAATTTTTCCGACCATCCATATTGGATTTATTTGGTGGTTTTTCAAAATCTATACAAAATGACTATTTTGAATATCCATTTTTATAACATATTTTATCCAATGTCAAACACATATATAATGTCTAAGGATATTTTAATGAAATAGTTTGATCTTTAAAAAATTTCTAGGCTTCTAAAATGTGTACTATTTGAAGATTCCTGATAATAATATATAATAAATCACAATTCATGAAATTTTCATTCTAAAGAAAGTATTTTTTACACATTTAGTGGATTCTAGATTTGTAGATACTAGCTATAAATTCTTCAATGTTGTCTCACTATTCCTGAAAAATTCATATTACCATGTAAAATAGTCTATATTTTCATGTCATAATTGATGTATTACATCATATATCTCTTATAGAGTCATTTAATCATTCTATTTTTGATGTGTTGATAGATGTATGCTATTTTTTTACAACACATTTTCATTGAAAATGTAGACAATGATATAATGAGTACACTATAACATGTTATTGTTTAAATTTTATTTAAATGTGATATTCCACAAAACTTATTTTATTTAATGGAATATTTAGTATAATATTTTCGATTCGAATAGTAATATATAATATTGATATCCCTATTCAATTTAATATAATATATAGAATAATATTTTCTATTTTTAGAAAAACATTGAATAATGATATAAATTATATAAATGTACCCATAAGATAAGTATATTTTAAAATTAAATATGAAAAATCATTAAAATAATGAATTAATGGCTTTATTGTTGATGTGTATTTTAAGGATGAAAATTTAAATTTCTACTATGTTTACCATTAATAAAAACATTATTACAAACATAATTAATTTCGTTAATATGGGAAAATTTGGCGATGTCATAATTAAATTAAATGGCCCTTGTTATCACTTATTCTAGGACAACACTTGGTCTTATACTAGATAAAAGGAAATTCATGATCCCAATGGGTTGAAAACTAGGGCATGAGCATCAAAGGAACAAAACTGGGATTAATGTAACCCATAAATCAGAGTCAAAGAGCATTGGAATAGAATAAGAACACAATCATCAATTATTTCACCATTTAATTAGAGTCAAAGAATATGGTAAATTCACAATAAATACATAAATAACCATTCCAAGAATTGTAATGTCATTAAAAAACTTTAAAAATAATAATTCACAATGATATTTACAGTATAATAATTTTTTTGTAGATGGAAACCTAATTCTCACCCCATATTTCCACCATAGAAACAACCACCACAAGTCAAACATTAATCTCGAAATATATAATTCATTAACCAATAACCATAAAAAAAATGTAAAATCCTACATGGATAGTACGTCAATAAATAATATATAAATAAAATAACTACCATACCATTATGTGGCCTCGTGCGTCACTATACAATATGAAAATAATGTAGGTTATATGAGAAAATATGTGATGGGATGAAATGAAACTAAAATGAAATATAGGTGCGGGAATATAAAATTTATGTTGGCCACATCACATCATGTGACATTCCAAACCATTAAATAAATATTCATGATCAAATATTGTATAAATAAATAAATAAATAAATATATATATATGGGTGTTTTAGATAATCATTGGATAAAAATACACAATTCCATAAGTATTTTTTCTAAAAATTAACAATGTTTTAAATGAATAAAACAAGGAAGTAACCATAACCATTTACTACTATTATATATATACCTCTAAAAATGAGGATCATATGGCCTTAAATCATAGTTTTAAATACAAATCATCAATGAATTATTATTTTTCAAAAATAATTATGAGCAAGAAAATAAGATATTTCAGAATACATGCCCATATGATATAATTCTTTTAACATTCCCAAAAACATTTAATTCATTTTTTATAAAAAAACAGTTTATCATTTTAATAAAACCAAAATTTAAAAATGATTTCACAAGTCAAATTTAAATTCAAACCAATGTCATATAAATTTAGTAGTAATAATAAGCACCCAAGAATTAAAATAATTCCAAAATTACCTAAGGGAGAACAGTTCTAATAAATAATCAACAAGTAGGGATATAGAAAAAGTGTAAACAAAATACACTACATCATCTAAAAATAGGATCTAAGAATCATGACCATCATCCTAATACATATGTTACTTCTTCAAAACTAGAGGAACAATCCATAAGATGACACTACTGATCCTGTACACTTCTTTGGTATTCTAATTAGATTTTCCAAAAATAAAATTTCTCATAATTCACTACTAATATAGTTCATAAAATGCTTATATCAATCACGAAAAGCAACCCATTTTCTTTTAAACATAATGGGGTTTACCTATAATTATTCCTTGGTTAGAACTCTTAAATATTAGTTGAGTCTCTAATAAATACCACACATTATCCTCAATAATTTCCCAAGAAATTAATGAAATTGTTGTTAGAAATAGGCTATCACATACAAAAAGTATCATTAATTTGATAAATAAATCACAAACCACCTCCTATAGCCTCATATGAATACTCCAATTTAAAATTCTTATCATCAGAATCACTGAATCAAAATAATTATTAATATCCCCCAAGGGGTTTTGAGACACAACCTGAAAAATAATAAAATGGGATCATATGTGGGTCACATAAAATTTTTAAAACAATTTAATGTTCCAAATATTATAATAAAACATAATACCTTGAATTTTGACCCATTTCACTATTGTTTATAAACCATTTTAAACCCCAATTATATATACCTTAAAATTGACCATTTCAGAACATATTGAATGCTATTTAAAATATGAATCCTCAGTATCGATTAACATTTTGAAATATATTTAATGAATCAAAAAAAATTCTTAAAAATAAATTATGTTTAAAAAAAGAATGATTTAATTTATTTCATGTCCTAATTAGGAGAAAATATTTGGATAACAACCATTTTATATAAAGAAATTTTTGTATCCTTTAAAAAAACATGAAATATTAATTATCACATGAAATAATAGGTAATTTAATATAGAAAAAATTTCAACATCTGAATAATTATTATAAGTTTGAAATAATATTTGAATTATCATTTCTGTAATTTATTAAATAGTTAGGGGTAATAGTTAATGAAATTCATATTTCAAGGAACCGGTAAAATTAGAAATCCATTATCTATATATACAATCCAATAGAAACACATAATTTTATTTTTGAATTTCAATATACACAAACAATATTATTATTTATAAATGAAATTAAGAAATTTAAAACCATGATATAAATGAATCGTGATTTAAAAGTTAGTGAATATTAAAACAAATATTGAATTGTAGGTGAATGGTTTCGAACATAAACTATGAGGTGAATTAAACTCTATGTAGAAATTACACACCCTGGAACTAATTAAATCACAAAACTCAACTCAAATACACACACCAAGGTTTATCAAAAATAGGTGTAGTGATGGGATATGGAGAAAATGAGATTAAAAAGAGAAATAAGAGAATGTGAGATGAAAACATAGATATTAGACTGTTGAATACAAAGAAACAAGAATGATATAAACTAATTATTGGGGTGTGGTAGTGGAATATAATTCACATGAGATTTATTCATTGGATGTGGGATTCATATATATGTGGGGAAGAGAAAATAAGGGTTTTTAAAAATTTAGTGGGTAAAACATATAAATATATAAAAACATAAATTCTAAGATACTCAAACTATTAACACATATGGTTTTCCAAAATACATAGTTATCTTGTGACACAATAATTGTTAAAAAACATATCCACATGGTTTCAAATAGGACCCCACATAGATTAATTTAAAATTATATAACCATGAAAAATAACACTGTATAGGTTTTCCCCAAAACAAAAGGTTCCATATGAGTACTCAAAACCTTTCATAACTAGTGTGGCATGAAATAGCATTCCGAAAATTTTAAATTCCATTATTTAAATTATTAATCATTAATAAAACAAAATATAAAATGATTTAATAAAATATAAACTCCATAGTGACATGGAGGATTTAGTAAATTTATCCACATTTCCAAATTCTTCCCTAACAAAGTAACATGTCATTGTAGAGGAAAAAATGAAATTTATTATATAAAAATATGAAATCTATATCAATTATTTGAAACCTCAAACCATACAAAACATATTCAATCGAGATCAAATAAATTATCCATCAAAGGAAAAAAGGACATGGAAAATTATCATATATCGCCAAAAAATTAAGAAATGAAAAAAATATGGAATAACTAACAACATTTATTTCATAAAAAAAATTCACCAAACAACCAACTTCTTAGTATAAAAAAATGATATCAAAAGGATCCTCATACCAAATTTATAAAAAAGATATTATCCCCAAAGAGACAACCAAATAAAATATACAAAAGGGAATTTGTTAATATCCAAAATACCAATTATCCTAATACCGATGATCACAATAACAAGATACCTACATCATCAAGAGATGACAATGATTCAAAGACTAGTTTTATTTGATATAAATGAGATAATAAAAGTCCAAAACCATATAACACCATCTTATTGTGTTTTCAATAATAGATATCAACATAGTGGAACCCATAATATTATTAGAACCAAAATATACTCCCATTTACCAATCAATAAACCATATTCATCCCCATATATAGTCCAACAAGAATTAAATATCCCTTGGACTATACTTTATAAAATAAAAAATGAACACCATCTTGAAATGAGGGTTTAAAGTACCCAAAAGAACCAAAACAACATAAATAGGAAAACCAGAATAAAAAAAATAATATATCAGTAAAAGATTTAATCATTAAATAACTTTTCTAGACTCAATGAGAAAAAAACATAAAACAATTCCTCATACCAATTAGGCACAATGATGCATATGAATGATACATATAATTATAACCACTTTATACAACATATAACATCTCCAAAAATATTGATCCTCATTGATATAAAAATTTCATAGTGGTTCAAATGATTAAAAAACATTTCCCAGTGAATTATAATAAGAATAAAGTATAATAATACCACCATACAAAATTCCAAGAAACAAAACTAATAGAAAAATAAAAAACTTACAAATAACTTTGGAAAATGGGTTTTATTAAAAATAAAAGGGGAAACCCCTTAATGATAATCACTCTTCTTTTACAACAGAATATTATGGGGTTATTAATATATATCATTATGATACGAGTCTCTTGTTGTTAATTACCACCTAAATCATGAAGAACACCCAAAATAAATATTTAAACAATTCATAAACACGTCTGCCTAAAATATCATAAATAATTTAAAACATTCCCATTTAAAATCATATATTTTTTAGTAATTAGTACCAATGAACCATTTTTTTCATCCAAAAGGACAAAAACCATCATATTCAATCTAAACTAATACCAAAAATAAATTTAAAACAAACTTTAAACACATTTAAAACCAATTCATACATATATTTTACTTAATTTCAAAAGAAATTACATATAAATGAAATATTAAACATGAAATTAAACATTCCAAAACCAATAATCAAAAAAATTATATTTGAAAAAATAGTTACTTCCCTTAAAATATTAAATGAACATTTTAAATGTTGGTAACTTCATTATGAAAATAATAAAAAACCAATCCACAAATTTTTACTAATTATATTTTTTGAAGCCACTGAATTCATTAAAATATAAAACACCACAATATATATTTCCCTTAATTTTCATAAACACATTAACTAATTTAATATTTTAAACCATTATTATTCCTATATTAAAAACTCAATTAACATCTATTTCAATCATATAGAATCCATTTTTATTTTAAAAAATTTCATGAAACCATAATAAATTCTACAGATAATCCATATAGAATCATTTCCATCCAAATAAGTATTTTCTCACAAAATAATTTTTTCACAAAACATTAATCCCATTTTTAACCAAAATTGTTTCATCAATGAATGATATAACAATAAGAAAATTTTAATTCATATATAAAACATACCATGAGAATGACCATGACCCCATTACAATTTCGCACACCACAAATCAAAATCTACAAATATAAGAGTCTAAATAAAAAACCAAATGGGATGTGAAGCCTATCTAAACATGGAATCATGGTTGATAAACACATGAAAATCATTAAATTTTCATAATAACACAATTATAATCACATGCTTGTTTAGTTCATGGAACATCAAGCCCTGCAATACATATTTAAGCATGAATTCCATCCTCCCCCTCCATCCAAAAAAATATGTATGATCATAACGAAATATCATCTAATTCTAATGCGGATCAAACCAACAAATACAACATTCACTTTGAAATTCATAATTCATATCCCACATCCCATAGAATCTCGAGATTTGTGGAAGGAAAGTGGTAGCTAGACACTCCACACATATACCTCCTAATCTCATATGGGAAATTATATCCTGATTTTGACAATAAATTTTCAAAGAACATAATAGATATAAAGGAACCTAGGATAAAAATTAATAAACTATGATTTGATATCATTTATAATGAAAATATGTAGGGT
This sequence comes from Viscum album, assembly GCA_963277665.1. NCBI lineage: Eukaryota > Viridiplantae > Streptophyta > Magnoliopsida > Santalales > Viscaceae > Viscum > Viscum album. The sequence continues at coordinate 205,546,076 of OY728121.1, forward strand.
TAAAATTAACTTATTACATGACACAGTCAAAAAAATTCTCAAATGGAATTATCAATGCAAACATTCTAAAATAAATTATTTAGCACCAATAGAACTCACATGTGTATGATTTCACATTAAAATATGAGTTAACACACATGATAAATTCACCAGAAATTTTTTATAACCTTTATGTAAGCTAAAAATCCATTGAAGATTAAGTAAATAGAAACAATAATGAATATATAAAAACTATAAAAAAATTAATTTACGTCCATAAACATTACATACCCTAAAATCCCACCTTAGAAATAACCTCAACTAGGTACACTTGAATAGGCACAATGATAGTGCATCCATGTATAATTATAACTGAAAGAATTAATGGAATATTGGGATGGTTCAATAAGGAATGAATAATTTTCAAAATAACAAATATAAAACTATTTCACTCTATGAAACACCATCTCATCCAAACATGAATTTTCCACCATGATTAATCAGAAATAGACCACAAACGACAATTAAAATGTAGTATATTATTGATAATCAACAAGATGATTATTCGAACACCTTCTTTTCGGCTAAATATACATTAAATAATGATCCACATTTCAATATAATGTGAACATTGATAGAAAGTTACATTTTCCCATAAACATTATAGAAAACATAACATCTTGATATAAATTTATTTTTTTTAAAAAATACCCTTATTATAAATGGGGAATATAATGAACAAACTGATGCCTTTTTATAGTGGTGGAAAAAATCAATATTAAAAAAATATGATTGTCATGTGTATAAAAACCACAGTTTTGAATATAAACATTAAATTAGGCAACATATTCAAAATTCAACGTGAACCATTAATAGAGCATAATTAATATTCCATATGAAAAATATATAATTTCTTCATCATTTGTAAATATTTTATTTAATGATTTTATTCAAAAAAACAACACTTTTCATTTTAATGTAAACCCATGTTATCAAAATTAACTCACAACTAAATTTTTAATGCTATAAAAACCAATGAAAATGGAATAAGTCATTATAGAAATTAAATAAAATTTAAAAAGGGAGTATAGTTCCAATAAACAATCTATTTGAAGGTGATGTAGTGGAAGAACATATGAAATACTCTACATCACTCTAAAATTTGATATAAACATCAAAGTAATCATGATATGACTCATTTCACTAAATAAATACTGGTAAATTTAACCCTAATTTGGATCTAAATATCCCATCCACATCCTTCGTTGTCTCATAAAACTATTCAAGAATAAACCACCTATAATATCACAACTACCAAGGAATAGAATATGTTACTAGCTCTAATGGACCAATACACATATTTAGTTTAACTAACATGGTGTATCCATGAATGATTCACATGTTTGCACTATTCAATATTAATTATTTAAATCATCCTATCATATACTTATTTATCATTAAAAATTCAGGATAGAAAAAAATACAGGTGAATAATACACGATCACAAAAAACATATAATAATCATTTGAGAAATAACTCACACCTAACCTATTATACCCTTATAATAATTGACATATTTTGAATTCATGTATACGAGTTACAAAATTCCATGAAAAATTCCATCCATCCCTAGTGGTGTTACTAAACAATCACTAACCATGAAATGTAAAAATATTCAGATATAGACCCAAACACACAATATACAATAAACACCTCATGATACACTAATAAATTAAAAAAATAAAACCTATCAATTATTGGAATCTAAAATAAACAAGTATAAAATTATTTTTAGAAAAATATAAAAATAGACATGACAGGTTATAGACATAGAAAATTGTTTATTTTTATTTGATCAACCTATGTTTGATGTTGGAAGTGATCATGAATGAAAGATTATAGATAATGAACAACTCAATTATTATATGTATATTATAATCAATTGTGAATAAATAAAATTATTTGTGTTGTAAGTTCTTCTATTACATATATTGGGTTATATTTCTTTTCAAAATAAATTTACATTAAGTGTTTTTTATATTATATACGGATCATATAAAAAATAATTTAAAAAAGTTAAATTTTCTCACCTTAAAGAATATATTTTGATTAGCCGCTAAAAGTGAATAATATTAAATATTAACAATTAAATAATATTTTTACTTATTTATTGAATACTAGTATTAATTAATCAAAAAAATTACTTCGATTCACATCATATTTTGATTTATTTATTAAATTGTAGAAATAATTCGATCATTTTTTAAAATATTTTATAACTCCAGATAACTATGATTGGATTTTTATATTTGATTTTCATGTTATCGAAGATAATGGGATGATTTAATCCTTTTGTATCAATATCAGATTCACTTTAGAAAAAAATCATTTGGTTTGATGAATCCAAAAAATAGGTGCATTGAAGTGAAAACCAACCCACTAATATGCCTACCATGAACATGATAACGAAACGATGTTGATGAAATTTCAATTATATATAGAGGAAATAGTGAATTAAATTTTATTCATCTATCGACAAATATTTTTTTTTTCAACGTAGACCCTAGGGAACTATGTTGATGATGGGGACCTAACAAAGATTCATTTCCCTAGAATTATATCCCATCATTTACATGATATCATCTCGATTAATGATCCTAGTGGGAAAAATTATAGATGTTAAAACAAATGACATTGAATAATTTTTATTTTAAAATCCTTTCCATTTTATCTATCTAGAATCATAAAAATATACATCTTGTATAGTGATCTAGCATGAACTCCCTTCATCTCATTATGGAAAAAATAAAATGTCTATAAAAATTCACTTCCATATTCCCTCCTTTATCATGTGGTAAGACTTTCAATATTTTTTCATTGACCCATGGATCTGAAATTATCATTTTTTGAAGTGGTATTGATGGATATTTATAACATTATTTTGTGATGATATTATAATATTATGATATAAATTATTCATTATAATTACAATTAATCAATTTTGTATTATTTTAACCAAATTAAAAACATAATAAATGTTATTATATTATATTATTATATTATTATTTATAAATATTTTAAAACATTCCATCATAGTATTATTTAATTCATATAATAATGTGTGAAATTATTAACCCAACACCCAACGATTGACTATTTATTATTTAATCATTCTCAATTACTAAATTCTTACTCTATAAGTTAGGTTCAATCATATATTGGGGGCATTGCATCATTGGAGGGAAAAACCATTTTTTGGTAGACCCAAATAAATTTAAATATTGTGGATTAGATGTGATTTATTTTGTGTTATTTTTTTATCCATTCATTTTTTTGAGATTTTTTATTTGGTGATTTAATTTCACTTTTTTCATCACTATTTTTAATGATATATTTTTGCAGTGCCATATTAGTCACAAAACATTGATTACTCCAGTAAATTATTATTTCTGAGTGTAGGATATTAACATTAGGATAGTGTAAGTACTAATCTAGTAACATATGAAGGTTATTACTATTTCATTTAATAAAATCCCCTTTCATTTTAAAAAATAGAATATTATAAAAATAATTTCATTCAATATATAAAGAGAAAAAAACTATGATCATCCCATGCCCATTAAATGAATTTAATTCTGTATTTTGTGATTATATTACCAAAATCAAATTAATCATAAAGTTAGTAACATGGTAGAAACAAATTTTCAAATTATGGTCATGGTTATTTAAGTTATATATTAGGTAGATTTCTATTTGAAACCAAATTTTTACAATGTGTTAACACTTTTAAAAATGGTTAAATTTGTGAAAAAACTTTTTGAACAACTTTTATGTACCCATGTATGTTATATTAAATAATAAAATTTTATTATCACACTATCCATATATTCTCATCCGGTGTTCTCTTATATTTTCCCATTTTGGTCATTCAAGGAGTGTCTTCCTTCACACGTGACTATTCAAACTAAATAATTGTGTTGGATAATTATAGGGGTGGGGAGGCAAGTGTACTTATGGTATTTTTTTCATGTATATTCTACACTTTCCATGACTTAATATTCTTTATATGATTTCACTCCCAATGTGTATTTTACACAGAATGGAATCATGAACCCCATTGGGGAAAAATATTTAAATCAATATAAATATTTCATTCAGAATTAGACTATTGTTGATAAAATCATGAATGAATACTTCAAATATATCTTTAGTAACACACCCTCTTACATTACACTTCATAGCCTAATAGATTCAATTTATGTATTAAACCCCCATGTCCTAAACTATATTCTGAAATTTTATTGGATGGAGTAATATATGAATTACATTAATGTATGGGAGTTCAATGAAATTATTGATTCCATGTACCCCCCCCCCCAATTTCATTATCAAAGATGAGGATATTTTTCCCCCTGAATGATTTAGTAAATAATTAGTTAAAAAATATATGTCAAACATCTATCCATTAATATCTCTAATAGAAAATGGAGTTTTATAAAATAAAATCCCACCGTAAGGAATAACACTTAAAAATAGATTTTAAAAATATTTTAAAAAATTAGGAGATTTGCCTTATAATACATGGTAATTTATTAAAGATAAAATAAAAATTGTTCCAAATAATTTTATTAAATCCCCAAATTGTAAAAATATTATGATAGGATGTGTAATGAGAGAAAATATTAAATTTACATGATGTGTTTGGGAACAATTGTTAACATTTTACTTAATGATGGTGAAAATTATTTTGAAAGACATGTTGTAAAAAATAAAAAATAGGGAACCTCTTAAAAGTAAGTTATTTTCGCCAAATTTAGTGGGATGAATAAAATTGGGTAGAGTATGTCCTATATAATAATCATAAATCCATCACTAGGAATATAGAGGATTTCCATCATAGGAAATCCCATGAAAATAAATATATGGAACTAGTTTTTGTAATTTGTAGAGAACATGACCATTAAAAAATTACTACCCATTACTTTTATAAATAATGTTCTTTTAGGTTTTCCACCTAGAGGGATCAATGCCCTAATTTTTTTTAGTTTATAACATCAAAACACTTTCAGTCATATGAAAAATCTCTATCAAGGATTTCATTGGAAGGATAATAAATATCTTAGTCAACTAAAAGGTTTAAACACCAATCAACTACAATGGTTCCCAAAATACAACCACATATAAAACCAATTGATATAATAGAAAATACACTACTCTAATTCAAAAAACCTATCTAATAAAATATCGAAATTCATAAATATTTTCTAAGGGTAAATACATGAGTATAGATCCCTTTTAAATTTTTCCTCCCATGTTACATGAGAATATAGGTGTGAAACTTTGGGAATGTAGTGAATAGTTTCACCCCTAGAAAATATATTTGATTCCACTAAAATTGGTAAAGAAACTTTGCACACATTGGATATCCCTTCCCTAACAAGAATTAGAGAATTCAATGGCACACAATCCTATGTCAAACAACTCAAATATATTTTTCCTTGATAAATGTGGTGGTTATTAAAAAAACAAATTTAAATAGATATTAAATAATTTTATTATACAAACTCTAATGATAATGGTTATTATCCATTATTATTGGTTAATAAATTTGATGATAATGTGCTACAACAACCACTACCCTAAATTATTCCAAAAATATTCTCCATTGCCTTAATGAATTCAAGGGTAATTCAAACCTCTTCTAAATAAAATATTAATGGAAATATACTATCATGTTAAGAATGAATTAATTATTATTGATGTAATAAAAACCATATATTCATTCACCATTCCACATGTAGACCTATATAAATTTAAAATGAAATTCTCTAAAAAATAACCATATAATATTTTTTTTATATTTTAGAACCACCATCCATGAAGATAATCCCTATTAGTTTAAGGATATCAGTTATATATAAACCAATTTCAAACTTTTAGGAAGAACATTTTTTGAAGTCCTTGTCTAATATAGAATCGACATTAAACCATATTCAATATGTCTTCTATTGTATGTTATGTAGTTAGAAGCTCCATATCAACTCTATTGTTGTTCAACTATTCAATAATAATGTTCTAGTTCCTAAGGTTATTTTAGGGTATGTTCTAGTAAATGTGAAAATTTTCATCTACCTGAAATAATGGTGAGTTTTTTGTGATTTATTTTAGTTTGATTATTTTTATTGACAATTAATTTTACTAGTATATTTCAATCGATGGATAATTATAATTTCTCACAACATCAATTCATATCATTTAATGATCTTTAATATAGTTGATGTATTCTATTTTTGATAAATGAATTTGAATTTACTATAAAATTCTATATGTATCCAATTTTATGTCTCACATTAACTTGAATTAACAAATAAATTTTTCATGATAACTTAATCATAATTAGTTATTTATGTCATGAAATTTTATAGTTGTTCTAAGAGTTAGCTAATTACTTTTATAGTATAATTTTTTTAACTGTTAAAATGGACTATATATCCAATTGAAAATTTAATTTTTTCCAATGTTATGTTGAATTTTTCATATGGTTTATCTTCCATCAGGATCCACTGAACCATATAGTCGATGGATATAATCTGTTTATAAAAATAGTTTATCTATTGTATTTAAAAAAAATTCTAGAAATCACAAATTTTCATGGTTTTTATTGTTTTTATTTGATATCTCTTTATATTTGGTGAGTTTTTATTCATTTAATAAATATAAATATTATAAATTTAAACAAAAAAAATTAGTTTTTATAATTTAAAAAAAAAATTAAATATAGATATATATTTCTCCAATTCTCACAATAATGTAAGGGTTGAAGTTTCCATATGTCAAATTTAATTATTATATGATATTTATGATTTCCTTTATTTTTCAAAAAAAAATATTGAATACTAAAAATAATGCTCACATTTTCATTATATCTTTTAATATGGTATTTTTAAATTATATTTTTATTTAATATATATAGGAATATAGAATTTTTTCAGAACAGAAAAAAAATAATAGAAGAAAACAATGAAATTATTTTCTTTTAAAATTGACTGATTATTATGGTGCTATTTCATAATCCTAAATGAGGAAATAAGTTTTTCATTAAGTATAAAATATTTAATATTTAAATGATAATTATGTAATGGTAATTATTGAATTATAATTTCCGACCCTCTTATGATTTTGAATTATTTTTATTTTTCTAATGACTAACATATTTATTTTTCGGTTATTAATGTTTTATTTTATTTAATGAGATTCAAGACTCATTAAATGCACACAAAGAGACACAAGGAATTTAATGTGATGATTTTTTTCTTCGACATGAATATTGAAATACTCATCTATTGTGTGATATAGTGAATTATCAATAAGTGTTATGTGAATAACTATTAATATTCTAGAATAACTATGATCTGGAAACATATATTCTATGAAAACTATGACTAAAATTATGAAATAAACCAATCAATCCATCAAAGAATTTTTTTTTTCTTTATCTATTATACCAAAATTAATCAAACATTTATAGATTTTTTCAATTATATATATCTTTTTTAAATGTTTTAAAACCATAAATTTAGGGTTTTAACAAAAAACAATCAATTTGTGTAGTGACTCCAAGATTCTAATTATAAGATAATTCTTGCTTTGAATCCTTATAGCTAATATAAGTAATTGTAATAGTTTTTGAATCTGTATACATATGTCTGGTGTCTCTAGTCAAAATTATACTAAATAGTAGTGTTTAATTCAGTTATGAGTTCCCATAAAAAATCATGTAGGGAATAACACATCTCTCAATGTGTTTGGAAATTTAATAGTAGACATAGGTCCATTTTTGTTAAATATAGCATAAAAATTACATTTTTATTTATTTTACACTATGAATTATTTTTATTGGTGGATGAAATTTGACATTGCTTGTTACCAATGAGATTTACTTCAATATTATATTATTTTTATACAATAAATCCACCCCTGAAATCTATAACTTCATTCTTCTAAATTGACCTTATCCGTGGAATTATAGAATAAATATTTAAAGTATTTTTTTTATTTATTACATAATTATTTTATTCTTACCTAAATAACCATGAATACATAATCGAATGAACATGATATTTATAATATTTTTAGGAAGTAATGGAAATTATGGTTGTATTCCTTAGAAGCCTCCACATTTAATGGGGGCGAATATGGTAAATAGAAATATTGAATGGAGTCATAACTCCTGATATACAATATTGAACACTATACTAGAATGGAGAAACCGTATGATTTAGCCGATTCATCCCCTAGAATTCATAAGAAATTTTTTTCTCATATTTGTTAATTGAATTAATAAATTATGAATTTTTTATAAAATTAAATTAATATAAATTAATTTTTTAATGTTTTTATGTATATAAAAACTGATCGAATATAGAATATACCAAAAAATACTAACCTTTAATATGTTATGTTTATCTGAATAGATGTACAAATTATTATTCATGAGTAACATGATATTAATATCAGTGAAGACAAATGTGCCATCAAAAGATTCCACAGATATACTTGTATCGTGAATGCAATGGTTTCCCATATAGAAAATATAAATGATCATGTTCTTGATGAAATTGGTTTGTAAGAACTACCCATGAAAACATGTGTGATAGATGTTGTGATCGATGAGAATCTACATCATTGAAAACATATCAGATGATATCATTGTATAATTAGTTCAATAAAAACTAGAGATCTTGAAAATAGTTTATACCGATTCTTCATAGAAGTATTGTGTTTTAATTAAATCAAATATAACTATTTCCATTAACTCTTATGATTCTTAATCACACGAATGAAAGAAGGAAATTGAAATTTTAATAAATGATTATTTAAAGTAATGTTTGGAACTGGAAGATTCTGAATAAATTTAAGCTCAGATACATAAAGGCCGATTAAAAGTATATATGTAATACTGATTTAATGATATTAATAAGATAACGTTTGATCATTTCAATAATAAGGGACACCTATAGAAAAATTTATGAAAATTAATTTAAGATATTAATTATAGGAAATATATGAATAAATGAAAAAATGTTTTGTTGGAATGATGAAGTTACCTGGAAGAACCCATTTAATGAGATGAAACTGTGTTTGAAAAAGAAATGAATGACTTATAGTTGATTGGTCAATGTAATAATATATTTATTAGTTATTCTTAAAGTAGTTCATATTAATATAAATCTAAACATATTAATATATTGGAAATGATTCCGACAAATAAAAAATTACATATAGATGTTTATAGAATTATTGATTAGCATTCAAAATAGAGAGAACAATACAATTAAAAACAAAAAAATTAATTTAACTAATGTAAATAATGTATTATAAAATAACACTTCTTATTGAAAGGAATTTTTTCATTTACTATGATATATCAAAAGAAATAAATTGAAAATCTAAATAATGAAATTATATGTTGTATGAAAAAATTATAACATTTAGTATAATGGAAAATGATTTAAGAAAGAATTATTTCATAGTTAAAAATAAATAAATATAGATATGGTTATTTTATAATAAAAAATAACTATTTTTTATAAATCATTCATTGTTAAAATTTCTAAAGGATTAATATCTACCGTTTTGGGATTTTTAAATGAATTTAAATGATATTATTCTATAGAATTTTTATTTTTATTTCATTAGTATTTAAGAATTATTATAACATTTATTTCAATGAATATGATCTTTATATTACCCTCAAATACATTTTTGAAATATTCAGGGGAAATAAATAATTTTTTGAGGAACCCAATTATACTAATCATAGAATGGGTCTCAATTTATTTTATAATTATATAATATTTCATGGAATTATTCATTATGTGTATCAAAGTTATAGGGTACATGGATAGGGGAATCTCTATACAAATTACTAGATATTTATTGAACAATTATTATTTAAATAATTACTAAAGAAGATCTATAACATTGAATGATAACTCATAATGAATGTTTAAGGGATTTTGTGAAGTTGGTATACCTATAATTGTTCAAATTTATATCGTATTATACATTAATTTTTCGAAATATAATTTTGTTAATATTTCATAATTATTAAATGAGGGAATGATTGATAAATTTGATGATAAAAAATTATTTTTTATACCAAAAAAGTCTAGGAAACCCTGGTCCAAATGTTTTATTATGAAAATAAATGAAAATAGTTTAACATTATAGGGAGATTTTACAAAGTCAAGAATGTAAAGCAACATGAATATCAGCATCAACCATAGTTGATCAACAATCATGAGATCTAAAATTCCACATCAAGCATGTCTCGCCAATATGCATCTTTGAAAGATCATCAGCAACATACTTGGCATCCATGTAGGCATGATAAAACCTCTAACTAATTTTCTCCATATCATTGAAGTAAGAAATCCAATGAGGAAAAACACACCATGAAACAATTTGAGAAAATTCCCTTAGAGTATCTACTGTTGTCTGGGCGTCAGACTCAACCAATAACTGATTCCAATTATTGGGGATATCTTTATTAAATTATAAATTAGGGACCATGAATCAGCTTCATATGTAGTTTCATATCCAATGTAATGATAAAATCATTGTTTCACAAAGCCACGATAAGACAAAAAACACCACCACAACATAACAGAACCATTGAGAAAAAATCAGCTCCATCAACCTTAACTAAAATCCTTGGACTACATAGGGGAATCCATATAAAAAATTTCAAACCAATACGACTTCTCATTCTCCCTTCAACATCCATGATTATACTATTTAAAACATTAGATATACAATTACTAATCATTGTAGTTTTTCCCTTTGAATCTGCAAACATGTCCCAATGAATTTTCTGCCATCTAGCATAAACAGAGTACTTAACGTTATCAACCTGTATAGAATTTTGGGCAGTCCATGTGAAGAAGATATATTACAAAAAAGAAACATATATAATATTTTGAGTATTATTGTAGCGAAGGATACCAACCGTGAGGACGGAAATCATAACCTGAAAATTGATGCTCTTGCCCACTAAAATTCCAATAATATATTGAATATAATCCTAGAAGATACAACTAAAATAGAAATTAACAAATTGATGTTTCAGACACTTGGTTGATCTCATACACATGTGATATGCATAATATATGGAGATATCCACCCCTAAAATTGATTATGGGTGGGAAATAATGTTCTTCATAATTTCCAAAGTAGAATTTATCTAAAAGTTGGAATTAATGGAATCTTATATGAGACATGCGAGGATAGTACATTACAACCTCTACCATTATTCATCTTATAAAAATATATATTGTTGAACACACCACTCCTATTCTTGAGCCTAAATATAATGTCCCTATCTAGAAATAAGTATCTTTGAATTTCACTAGAAACATAACTACGCGAAATCAGGTCATGTAAACGCCTATTTGTGTGTATATAAGAAATGGACAAGTTTATTCTATTGGGATGGATAATTAGACTCTCACTGATAGAATTATCCATCCAACTAGTTTTCCCATAATTAATTTTGGACTTCTTAGAAATAAATCACTTTGATTCAATTATTATCATATTGAATAAATTCAATATACTTGGACATGTGGATGAGACCATATAATTAGAGTACCGATTCATTAGATTTAAATTAAACCTCTAGGATATAAACTCTATAGAGGGTTAATTTAGGGTAAATAGAATCAATGTGAACTTATAAGGTAAGGCATCATTAAAAATCATGAGATACATTATTCTAAGACACCCACTATCCATGTAATTGATACAATCCTTCCCAGAAATAGTAACATGTTTTCTATCATTAATTGACCCTATTCAAATGAAATTACATGTCATTCCATGAATATTATTAAAAAAATTGAGTCCAATTGTAAATAAAAAAGGTATAAAAAACATTGATGTGATAACTAAATTGACCAATAAAACCATTTTTGGTTGAAACATAGATTTCCCTTTCCACATAATCAACTAATTAAGAAGACCATATAATTTATCCTCATGATGAGATCATAAATCCTTCACCCAAAATAACGGATCTCCAAGATAAATAAATGGATGTTCTACCTTCATATTAACAAGAATTATGGAAATTCTATTATACCTTTCCGAAAAAATCCCCTTACCAAACATAAATGATGAATTCTTCCAACATATAGATTTCCCTAACACCTCTTCATAATTTTAAAAAACCTATGGGAAATTAATTTTTTCTTAGAGGCTTTCACAAGGAGAAGGATATCATCAGCATAAAATATATTAGAAGGGGTGAACATATATATTCTTGGCATGATCTACATAAATAAACCAATATTCACCATGTCATTCATGCATATACAATGATATTCTCTAAAAAAGGAAAAGAGAAGTCTTGATAAGGGGTCACCATGAATAAATCCCCCAGAACCATTGAAGAATCATCAGGGGAACCATTAATAAAAATGGAATGATTCATAGAACCTTTGATTGTGTTGATCATCTTAACAAAAACTGTATTGACTCCATATTTCATGAGATTGAATAAATGAAATTCCATTTAAAAGAATCCAAATATTTGGAGATATGAATCATTAATGAAATATTTATATATTTACCCTTCATGAGATTCATACTCCCAGATTTAGTGAAAATTCAGTTTTGATTGTTCCTAATACGGAAAAACCCATACTGATTCATAGTGATAAACTCCTTTCCCACATTCCCTAACATGATGGAAATGATTTTTCTACGGATTATTGTAATTTTATTACCAATAGAAACATGAAGTAAACACATGATGTTAATGGAAATATATTTATTGGAAATAAGAGAAATTATGTTATAATTGAGACCACAAGGAATATAATCAGGAATGAATAATTATTTAATAGCAGTATCCACCACACTATAAATAATGCCCCAATTAAACATAATTAATTTATTGGAGAACCAATCATTACCGGTAATATTATCAACATTAATAGAGAAAAAAGATGCTCGAACATCCTACTCATAGGTAAATGAGGTAAGCTCAAGGTTTAGCTGCTCTCCAATAGACTCAGTAAAAGAATTAGTCATTCTATGAGTTCTATCAAAACCATAATCAAAATAAAGATTTCGAAAATACTCAATCACATTAATAGAGATTTCATTCTTAGATGTGAAAATAGAATCAATAAAACTTATTGTTTAAATCCATACCATGATTCTATTTTCTTTATGAATTCTCAAAAATAGATTGGTATTCGTAATTCAATTTTTCATCCACCTCACATTTAACCAATTTCTTCATAATCTCTCCTGGTTGGTCAACAATTCATCGAATTTGGATAGAGCATTCACATCATCCCTTGACTGAGTATCATGATCTGGATTATAAATTTATTTATGTAGACACACTAACATTTTTAGTTTTGGTTGTATTAATTATTTTTTATTATTAATAAATATTTCAGTAGGTATACATAGTCTTATTTTTAGTCTCATAATTGGGACAATTTGTCTGTAATTAACTCATTTTTTAAATTGTTCCAAATAATTTTTTTTAATATTTCAATTATAATTGATATTTAATGTGATTTTTTTATCAATATTTATAAATGATTTACTATTGAACTTATATTTTTCATAATTTGTGTACTCCTAAGACACAAAATATATTATATAGAGGAACAATATCACAATTATATAAATGTTAAAAAAAATTTAAATGATTATATGTTACCATAATATTATCCATTTGAATATATTTATACAACTTGTTATAATTTTGACATAGTTTTCATTAAGCAATATTTAATGAAAAATAATTATGAATTACATAATGATATAAATCCAAAAGTTTATTATTTTAATTTTTTGGTGTAATGTTTTTTTTAATGTATGGATAAATAGGTTAAATTATATTCTAAATATAAAGAATAAATTTTCCATGTAATTCTTAGAAAACAAAACCACATTGAGATTATAATAAAATTATGATTTTGTGGAAGAATATATTCCTATTAAATTTTTCGAATATGATTTGAAAATTTATTTAAATTTTGTTCTGTTTGAAGAAGATTTTAATGTATACAATTTTTTGATGAACAACTGTAACATCCCAGGTAAATAAATAACATGAAAATTTTCATATTTATTAATATTAGTTAAATGTATTTAATTTTATCCAATAAAATTTAGAGGCTTAAAATGTGAATGAATCTAATTTTAAGCATAATTTATATTAAAAGGTTGATTTACCAGCTTTTAATGGTCAACCCTCTTTAAATATAGTTTTGGTCACTTTAATAAATTCTATTTGACTAAACAAAATCCTTCTTTGTAATGGGGACATCAAAATTTACATTGTGTAAATTTTTTATAATTTTTCTGATAAAGTTCATTTTTTAATGAATAGAGAAAAATATAGTATTTTAATTTGAAAATGCATTTTAATATAATTTATTGATATGGTTAGATTATCATTTTCGTTGGTTTAAAAGTGTTAATATAATATATTTTTACCACTTAATACAATTTTGGTCATTGTGATTAATTTCAGTTCTAATTTGGACATAAACAAGTGTCAATCATTTGATAGTTATTATGTCTTAAAACATGCTATTTGTTTTAACAATGGGATTTAATTATAAAATTAATTAATAAAACTTATATGTTTTGAATTTGGTAAAATAGACATCAGTTTTAAATTTGGAAAATCAAATTTAGCTGAGGGTGATTTTTTGGTATTTTTCTGAAAAACTACAATTTTTGATGAATAGTGAAACCACATAGTAGTAGTTAAAAAACTGAATTTTTCATTTAAATGAAATTTTACCACTTATGTAAATTGAATTTATAAAATCAAACATACATGTTTATTATTATTATGTGAAATTTTCTTCAGTAGGATGAAAATAATTTTTGGGGAAGAGTAATTTTTGACTTTTATTTACCGCGGATAAAGGTAAATAGGGTAATTCAAGGTAAAAAGGATATTATAATTATTCAAAATTACCTTAACACCTATCCTAGCCTTATTGAATGAGTAATGGCCGAACATTTCCATACTTGGGTCGATTTTGGGACCCCATGGAGCCACTTATGAATGATAATGACACTTTAGATGAATTCATTTAAAGTAAAGTCCAAAAAGACATAATCAAAAATCTTTTAGTAAATTAAATTTTATATGGTGTTATATAAGTAATATTTTTTACTATAAATATTTAATGGAAATCTAAAATTATTTCATACATCATTTTATTTTTTTATAATTTTTAGACATCGAATAAATTAAATTATTTACGATATAATAATGATGCAGGGTTTACCTCATTAATAAATCATGTAAATAAATACAAATATAAATATTAAAATAACATCCAAAACCAGTCCAATTCTTATTGGATGATTTTATTTCGACCATGAGTCATATTATATTTGAATCTAATGATTTTTGGACCTTTAGAAACTGAATATCATTATATAATAAAATAATATTTCCACACATTCCTAAAGAGACCCTCCTCCACCTTATAAAAGGAGACCATTTCTAACCAATTCCTAACACCTCTAAAGCCTTTTGGATCATCCATCCTCTACCCAATTAAGCTACATACATCCATCCCTTAAACTTAGAATCCTTACCATATGTATAAGGCACTTAAACAAACCATATTGGTTCAACCCATATGGAGTTACCCGAATTAAAGATAACGGTTTATCTTAACTTATTTTCTTTTATTTTACTTCTCCAACCCCAAAACTCTTTTTATTCAATTATTTTATAACAAAAATAGTATCCTAAGTATACTAGGATGTTTTTATTAGAATTATTCTAACTACACTTACACACCTCCATCTAATGGAGGAAGAACATAATGTTTCTGTGGATGACAAACTAACGCCTCACGAAACGATGATTGTTCAATTACCTCCTACCACCTCGCATGGTGGCCATTATGATGGAAATATATTTATATATGATATATATTTTGTTTATTACTTATTTATTCTTCTTTATTTTACATTTATATCATACCTATATGGTTTTCATTTTGGGTAAATGCGATAATTTCATTTGAGGAAGTGCGGACAACCGCCCCCTAAAAGTGATATGACTCGTTAATGACTTATTTGGGATGTATAAAGGATGGGGTTAATGATATTATATATGATATTATACTGGAATTATATTATACCTATGTATAATTATATTTTAATTCCATTAAAATAATAAATAGAAATGAAATTAGCGTGCATGCGTACGTACGACTTACCGTCTCCATAAACGGTGCATTTCATCTCTTACCTCCAAATGATATATATTGTTATAAATATATATATATATATATACTGGATATATATTATATATATGATATCTAAATAATGAATAAAATTCTGGATATAATGGACTATTGACAACATGGACAACATGTAAATATAAGGTGTTCATTTTTTACTCAAGTACCAAATATCAACAAAACGAACGTTATTAACATAAATGATTACATAATGTTTATAACATGGTAATAAGTGATATAAAAGGAATAATAAATATGAAAAATGATATTAAGAAAGTTTAAATTAACTTTAGTGTATTATTCAAGAGATTAAAGAACGAACGGGTCAAGTCGGACAATGAGGTAAGGAGATTTCTTATCTCACCTTAAATTTCATGTAATTTCCATTGTTTTCCACTTATTTATTGCATGTGGTATAAGGACCTGGCATTATTACATACATAATATTGAATTTATTCAAGAAAAAATATTTTTTTCATTGAGGATCTTTTCATGTTTTGATATTTAGAGAATTAGGACAATACATTCAAAACATTACACTTTATTATAGAGTGGATACCATAAAAACAGTTTCCATTTTTAAAAAAAAAATATAAAACATTAAAACATAAAATAGGGAACTTTGAAAATTCTTAAAAACTTAACATGGCATCCTTCCTTGTCATACACATCCATTAACCTATGAAAATAATTTAAAAACTTGGGATGATCACAAAAGCTCAGTAAGGGATGGAATAGAAGGAAAGAATACATTAGTCCATGAATACTCGTAACGTATGAAAGCATTTACAAACGTCATTATTTTCACCCTTATATACTTACTTTGTGTAACATGAGATTTACATAAGATCAACACAAAACATGATAACAAAAAAAACCATAAAGGTATCTTGGGGCATTACTTATATAATCTTGTAACCATTCTTGTCTACCTTAGAATTTTTAACCCTCATGACTACCTTACTTTTTGTAACCATCATAGGTACACTTGGAGTAACCATACGGCCAAACTCCAACTTAATCATACCAAATGAATTGGAGGGAAGTATAGGTACCACCATTAATCATAAAAAATTCCCATGAACCAAAAAAAAATCATAAAACATGAATAATTCCATAAAAACTTTACATTGGAATATCGTAAAACCAAATTTAAAAAATGGATTTTTAAAGAAAAGATCCTTATAAATATCATTAAATTTAATAGAGAATTAATAGAGTGGATGGAGTATGTATATATACTATAAATATATATAATATAACATAATATATACAGAACCCATCACACAAAAAATTTAAATAGCACAGAAATAATGAACTAGAAGGTTAACCCAAAGAATGGAAATCGGGTTAAGAATTCTCTTACCTCGGGATTTTATGAATTAACACTTTTTTAAACCTCATGTATAATGGTTAAAAGAGTGTTATTAATATTTTACAGAAACAATATCATGTTTATAACATCTTTTATGATCATTTGATAACCTCATTTCACCCCTTAATTGTTAGTATTTTGTTCCTTGCAATATTTTGGGTGAGTTCCTTACATGATTTCCATGATTGGTTCATGATGGATGTTCTTGTCTATTGGAAGTGAAACTCCAGAATTGGAATGAAATGGTGTTTAATTATTTCCAGTAAAATAAATCATACCATTTATCATCTTGATATTTTATTATGTGGATGATTCCTAAGTTTAAACATTAATGATGTTTGTTTAGATCATTTTAGTGGTTTTTCGATAACAACAACCTCATTTTGTCTTATAAATTAGAACCATGAGTAAAAAATAATTTAAAAAACATGGGTGAGTCATAACTCATATATTATTACCTAGTTCAACAATAAAAATGGTTTTATGACCATACTTTAATGAATTAATAGAAATTGAAATGACATCGTCGACGATGTCGTTAATTCGACACATCACAGACAATGTTTTTATTCCTTAGATATGTGGGAGTGGAGAAGAATAATGATGAGGAATTTTCCATAAACAAGATAACATCCATAATATACATTATTCTAGAGATTTCATGACTCTTGGATAAGAGGGGGTGAGGAAATAAGAAAAAGGAATCCTGAAATAAAATAAAACGTGAGAAATTTCTCACGAAAATTCAGCAGCCTAACGACGTCCCATAAAATTTCATAAAAATAGTTTTATGAGAGATAGGGAATATCACTTAACTCATATATAGTATTGACAGTAAGGGGGATATGGAAAGAAATATCCCAACATAATTCAAAGGGTAAAGGAAGAGAAAAACATAAAATGAAAGAAAGACAAGAAAATAAAAGAGGATGTTTACATTTTGATCTCTTCACCTTGAGATCCTTCTTATGGTCTTTTTTTTGGTCTTATGGTGTGAAAATGAACTCTAAGACATGGGGAAGAGCCTTGGGTGGAGTATTGGGCAGAAATTAGGCATGACTCAAGGCTTTAGAAGTGTGGGAAGAAGAGGGGAGTGATGGTGGTATTTGTAGTGGAGGAGGGGAGGTATTTTAGATTATTTGATCATTATTATAATATTTTACTCCAGACTATGAATAATCTCAATTCATGTGACCCTAAATAGTAATAATTTCATGTGAGTTCAAAACAAGTGGGATTAAATCATCCTTGAAACACCTATCATGTAGAAAATCAAGTATTTAGGATTTATCATATTTTACCGTATTTTACTATTCATCAAAAATTCAAGAATTTCAGAAAAATCCCAAAAATTTACCCTAACCATTTTTCAATTTGTAGAATTCAAAAATGAATTCTATTTTTGAAAAATAATTTTCTAAATAATTTTTATTTTACTTTTAAATAAAAGCATACTTAATTCAAAAATTAACATTTCTAATTCTATAACAACTTCATTACCACAATGAAAGATTAACCAAGATGTTATTATCTTCTAGACTTAAGAAAATAAAATAAAAATAAAATTTACTATTCATTAAGGTCATATTACTATTCGTAAGGGTTTGTTACTATTCACACAAAAAAATAGTTGGTTCCAATAGACTCCAAATAACATACTAAACACAATTTTAGATGACATTTTCTTGAAATTCAGAACATAAAAGCAGAAAAATTATGTTTTAAAGGCTAATTAAAATATATATTTAAAAAAAAGTTCCATGAATTTCTATTTATATTTAGAAAAACTTATGGTGTTACATTATCCCCACCTTCGTGAAATTGTGTCCTCGCAATTTTATTTACTTATTAAACAACTGAGGGTACTTTTCCCTCATAGTATTTTCAGACTCCCATGTTGCTTCTTCAACCATGTTGTTTCTCCAAAAAACCTTTACCTGATAGATTACCTTTTTCTGCAATACCTGTTCCCTTCGATCAAAAATCAGAACTAGTTTCTCTACATAAGAAAGGTTCTCTTCCAGCTTAACTGATTTTGGGCTCAAAAAATGTGATGAATCTGGAACATACTTTCTCAACATCGAAACATGAAAAACATTATGTACCTGAAACAAGCTCGGAAGAAAAGATACAAGGTATGAAATTGTTCCAACTTTATCCAAGATATCAAAATGATCGATGAACAGAGGACATAGATTCCCTTTCTTAGCGAAACACATCACACTTTTCCAAGGAGAAATTTTAAGAAAAACATAGTCAACTACCTCAAAAGATAATTCTTTCCTTCTATTATCTTCATAACATTTATGCCTGCTCTGAGCTGTCCTCATGTGCTACTGGATCATCCTCACTTTCTCCGCCACTTCTTCAACTAATTCTGGCCCCATCAACTATCTATCACTGACTTTATCCCAAAATCATGGAGTTTGACACTACTTCCCATACCAGGCCTCAAAATGTGACATCTGAATACTTTAATGAAAAATGTTATTATAATAAAACTCAATTAAATAATGATGTTGATCACAAATTCCCTAGTAGTCCATTGAACAAGCTTGAAGAGTATCCTCCAATGTCTGAATCGTTCGTTCTGACTGCCCATCTCATTGAGGATGAAAAGTAGTACTGAATTTTAACTCTATTCCTAATGACATCTGAATTCCCTTCCAAAGTATAGAAGTGAACCTGGGATCTCGGTTAGATACAATGGAAAGAGGAACTCCATGAAACCTGACAATATCCTTGAGGTACAATCGAGAAATCTGATCCAAAGTCATTGTATCTAGAATAGAAAAAAATGTTCCGACTTTGTTAGTCCATCTACAATAACCCAAATCACATTGTTACCTCGAGAATCCTTTGGTAGTCCCACCAAAATTTCCATGGATACATTCTCCCATTTCCACTCTAGCGCTGGTAAAGGCTGAAGCATCCCCTTCTGTAATTGCCACTCTGCTTTGACCTGCTGACATGTCAAGCATTTCATGGTAAAATCAGCAATATCACTTTTCATTCCATCCCACCAGTAATAATCCCGAAGGTCCCTATACATCTTATTAATTCCAGGATGAATTGAAAATTAATAACAATGAGCTTCACACAACATAACTTTCTTCAACTAGGAATCACCAGGAACACACAACCTTTTTCCAAATCTCAAAACACAATCTTTATCATGATTAAATTCTAGAAACTTACACATTTTAACCAATTCTACATTTTTCTATAGATCATGGTCTTCATTTTGTGCTCACTTAATTCTTTCTAACAATGAAGACTGCACTGAAACTAGAAACAAAACAAATGTATTCCTTGCACCAACAAATTCAAAGCCAAAATTCATCAAATCATTAATAAAGGGATCATATTCCAAACGTAATATGGTTAATGATGCATGATTTCTCCGACTCAAGGCATCCGCCACTTTGTTTGCATTTCCGGGATGGTAATTGATTGTGCAGTCATAATCCTTTATCATTTAAAGCCATCTTCTATGCCTCATGTTTAATTCATTCTGAGCGAATATAATCTTTAGACTTTTATGGTCAGTATATATTTGGCATTTGGTTCCGTATAGATGATGCCTCCATATTTTCAAAGAAAAAACCAGAACTTCCAATTCTAAACCATGTGTGGGATAATTTAGCTCATGAGGTTTAAGTTGTCTCAAAGTATAGGAAATTAACTGATCATTCTAAATCAAAACACAACCAAGTCCCTTCAAAGAAGAATTACTTTAGATGAAAAACTCACCATTTTGGGAAGGTAGAGCCAAAATTGGAGCACTCACCAATCTCTTCTTCAGTTCCTGAAAATAATCATCACATTCCTCGGTCCATACAAATTTAACCCCTTTGTGTTTTAACTTATTTATTGGGCTAGATAACCGTGCAATGTTTTTAACAAACCGTCTGTAATAACCTACTAAGCCTAGAAAACTATGAATTTCTATAACATTTGTGGGTCTTGGTCATTCATCAACTACTTTTGTTTTGGAAGGATCAACTCTTATTCCATCTATATTTATAATGTGCCCAAGAAAATAATTTTTTTGCAACCAAAAATCACCCTTGAGGAATTTTCCATACAGTTTCATTTCTTTTAATGTTTTCAAAAAAACCCTTAGTTGTTTTTCATGCTCCTCTTTATTCTCAGAAAATACCAGAATGTCATCAATAAATACAACCACAAACTTATCTAAGAACTCATGAAATACTTTATTCATAAGATTCATGAATACATCAGGTGTATTAGTGAATCCTAACGGCATAAAAACAAATTCATAATGCCCATATCTAGTACGAAAGGCTGTTTCCGGGATGTCATCCTCTTTCACATTCAGCTGATGGTATCTGCATCTCAGGTCAATCTTGGAAAAGTACTCAGCTCCCTGGAGCTAATAAAACAATTCATTGATATGAGGCAAATGATACTTGTTTTTAACAGTGATGTTATTAAAAGCTCTATAATCAATGAAAAGTCTCATGGAACAATCTTTCTTTTTAACAAACAAAACAGGAGCTCCCCATGGTGAAGTTCTAGGACGAATGAAGCCTTTTTGGAGAAAATCCTGTAACTGATTTTTCAATTCAAGAAGTTCTATTAGAGCCATACGATATGGGGGTTTTGAAATTGGAATAGCATCTAGAACCAAGTCAATTGTGAATTCGACCTCTCGATCAGGTATGACACTAGGTAACTCTTCAAGAAAAACATCATGGTATTCATTTACCACTGACACATCATTAATTATAAAAGTTCCCTTGTTTTCAACAATGTGATGAAGATAACTTTCATTTCCATATTTCAATAGTTTCTCAGCTTCTTGATATGCTATCAATTGTATGGGATCATTATTCTATAAAAACTGAAACTTCTTCTAAAAAACAACTTCTTTAGCTCTACAGTCAATCTTAGAATGATAATCAGAAATCCAATCCATTCCCACAATAACATCAAACGCGACTAGGGGTAAAACAACATGTTTTGAATGTAAGGTCTTTCCACAGACCACAATAGAAAGATTCTTATAATTACTCTTTACAATAACATTTCCACCTAGTGTTTTAACAACAAGTTCGGGTCTCATTTGATGTGGTGATATTTCCAATTTTCCAAAAAAATTCTCAGAGATGAAGGAATGTGTGGACGCCATATCAAAAAAAAACATTAAAAAAATCTATGTGAAAAAAAAATGTACCCGATACAACTTCGTTGGATGGCCCAACATTTGTTGACGTAGTCTCAAATGATCTCACTACATCTTTCTACTTGTAGTTTGGCTTTTTTTATCATTCGGATCTCTCTTTGGGCAGGCATTTTCATAATGACCCATCTCACCACATTTAATACCCTTTACAGTATGCAATTCAGGATTAGTATTAGGATCATTTTCATTGCAATATCGGGCCATATATCCAAACTTACAGACCTTTAAAACACTTCCCAGTTCTTCTAAGAAATTCCCCAAGGTGTTTTTTTCCACACTTTTCACAAATTGGAAATTGGATTTTCTTACCATTAGATTTATTTGGTTGATTATTATCCATTTCTTTCCAACTGGACCTCTTCTTCACTTTATTACCAAAATGAAACTTATCATCAGCAAACTCCATCTCTACCCTGTCAGCACATCGGACAAGTTTCTCAGAACTTTTACATTCACGGGAGTCCAATGCCCTTCGATACCATGGCTTCAATCCTGAGTAAAAGCGGTTGATTTTTCTATCAAGATCTAGAATAATATTTGGAGAATACCTCGCCAGTCGGGTGATGTTCGCTTCATACACGACCAATGAATCATCCTCCTTCTGTTTCAATTCAAATAATTTCTTCCATATTCTAAGTCGCACCACCATAGGAAAATATTTTTCAAGGAAAAGACTTTTAAATTCATCACACTCTAAGGCATCAGAATCCTCTCTACCCCAGATATTCCTTACCATTGGCCACCACTGATCAACTTCCCCATCAAAATGATAAATAGAAAGACTTACCTTTTTATTGTCTGAACATCCCATAACATCGAATATCTTTTCAAGGGGTTTGATCAATCCTTCAGCTGCTACTGGGTAAGAAGATCCATTGAATTCAAGAGGATGTTGTCTCAAAAAATGTTCCACTACTGTCATGTTCCGTTGTGGTACCTCAACTGGTTCTCTTTAATGGATGCCACCACCATTTATTGTCTTCGTTTTCTAATCCATTACTGTCACAAACTATTCGGTTCTAATCCCTACCATTATGGGCTGTAGTTTTGGAAGGATGCCATTATGATAGTGCCTCTCCTCTTCAGCATCCATGTTCTATTTGCGAAAAACCATCCTAAATAAACATATCATAGATGAAGAAACATGTTAATATTTAAATTCTATAACATTTCAAATTAAACATATAGTGATAATAATTTATGGTATTCTTTGAACATCACCATAACCCCTAATGTTATCTAAACCATCCTCTTATACCAACTATAAGGACCCAGCCTTCCTACAAACATAATCTTAAATTTATTCAAGAAAAAACATCTTTTTACAAGGATTATATTTTCAAGTTTATATATTTAGAAAATTTGGACAATACATTCATAACATTACACATTATTACAGAGTGTATACCAGAAAAACAGTTTCCATTTTTATTAAAAAAATATAAAACATTAAAACTTAAACAAGACACCTTGACAATTATTAAACACTTAAAATGGCTTCCTTCCTTGTATAACACATCCATAAACCTGTGAAAATCATTTAAAAACTTTGGATGAGCACAAAATATCAGTAAGGGATGGAAAAGAAAGAATGATTACATTAGTCGAAGAATACTCAGAACGTAAGAAAGCATTTTCAAAAGACATTATTGTCACCCATATATACTTACTTTGTGTAACATGAGATTTAGAAAAGATCCACAGAAAAAATCATAACATAAATATAATCATAAAGTTATCTTGGTGCATTACTTACATAATCTTGTAACCATTCATGGCTACCTTATAGTTTGTTACCCTCATGGCTACCTTACTTTGTGTGACCATCATAGTTACACTTGGAGTAACCATATGGATGACCTCCAACATACTCATATCCAATGAATTGGAGGGAGATATAGGTCCCACCGTTCATCATAAATAATTCCCAATAACCAAAACATAATCATACAACATGAATAATTCAATAATAAAATTAATTTGTAATTTCATAAAACCGAATTAAAAAAAGGATTTTTAAAGAAAAGCTCCTTATAAATATCATAAAATTGAAGAGAGAATTAATATAGTGGATGGAGTAGGTATATATACAATAAATAAACATAATAAAACATAATATAATCAGAAACCATCACACAAAAAATTTAAATAGCACATAAATAATGAAGTAGAAGGTTAACCCAACGAATGGAAATCGGGATAAGAATTCCCCTACCTCGGGCTTCTCTTACTTCAAACTTGTTTAAACCTCCTTTATAATGGTTAAAAGAGTGTTATTAATATTTAAAAAAAACAATTTCATGTTTATAACATCTAATATGATCATTTCATAACCACATTTCACCCCTTAATTGTTAGTATTTTGTTCCTTGCACTGTTTTGGGTGAGTTCCTTACATGTTTTTCAGGATTGGTTCATGATGGATGTTCTTGTCGATTGGAAGTAAAGTTCCATAATTGGAATGAAATGGTGTTTACATATTCCCGTTACCATAAATTATTCCATTTATCATTTTGATGTTTTATATGAGGATGATTCATAAGTTTAAACATTAATTATGTTTGTTTCAATCATTTAAGTGGTTCTTCGATAACAACAACCTCATTTTGTCTTATAAATTAGAACCATGAGTAAAAAAGAATTCCAGAACCATGGGTGAGTCATAAATTATGTATTATATAATGTTGCTACCATAAAAATGGTTCGATGACTAGACATGAATGAATTAATGGAAATTGAAATCACATCATCCATGATGTCAGTAATTCGACACATCACAGAGAATGTTTTTAATCCTTAGATAAGTGGGAGAGGAGAAGAATAATGATGAAATTTTTTCCATAAACATGATAACATCCAGAATATACTTGATTCTAGATATTTCATGCCTCTTAGATAAGAGGGGGTGAGGAAAGAAGAAAAAGAAATCATGAAATAAAATAAAACGTGAGAAATTTCTCACGAAAATTCGACAGCATAACGACGTCTCTTAAAATTTAATAAAAATAGTTTTATGAGAGAGTGGGAATATCTCATCACTCATACATAATATCAACAGTAATTGTGGATATGTAAATAAATATCCCAACATAATTCAAAGGGTAAAGGAAGTGAATAAGATAAAATGAAAGAAAAGAAATAAAATAAAAGAGGATGTTTACCTCTTGATCTCTTCTCCTTGATATCCTTTTTAAGGGCTTTGTTTTTTTGTCTTTTGGTGTGACCAGCAACTCTAGGAAGTGGGGAAGAGCCTTGGGAGGAGTATTGGGTAGAACTTAGGCATGGATGAAATCTTTATGTGTGTGGGAAGAAGAGGGGAGTGAGGGTGGTATAAAATAGTGGAAGAGGGGAGGTATTTTAGATTATTTTAATCATTATTATAATATTTTACTGAATAATATGAATAATCTCAATTCATGTGGCCCTAAATAGTAATAATTTCATGTGAGTTCGAACCAAGTGGGATTACATCAACCTTGCATCATGATTCTTGCTCAAATTTACCCAAGAGATGAAGGTAAAATAGTCCTTGTAGTCTAGTTTGGGTTATTGAATCCACAGAGACCTAAGAAGTAACCTATAGACACACACATTCTAAGGATTGTTTTTGGATATGAAGTGGACAAAATTGGGTTGATTTTATATGGGTTTAAGTTAACTATAG
Organism: Viscum album; assembly: GCA_963277665.1. Taxonomy (NCBI): domain Eukaryota; kingdom Viridiplantae; phylum Streptophyta; class Magnoliopsida; order Santalales; family Viscaceae; genus Viscum; species Viscum album. The sequence goes on from OY728121.1 coordinate 205,572,607, forward strand.
GAGACTTAAGTGAATTCAAATTAAAAGAATGAGTTGATCCTAGGTTATCTCCTGGGGTGGATTGGATGTATTTCCTTTTTAATGATTTCAATTTCTTAAATTTAAGATGGGTTAATTTAAAGAGATAAAACAACATCATCACTTACTGGTTTAATGCCTACACCCTTTAATACTAATCACCTATACACTTGAAGGATCAAATTTTTGAGCACTTCAACGTAAAGGTTCATATTAGCACTTGAAGTGTGTGGCCTTAAATTCAACAAGGACGATGGAGTTTAAAAACCATAAAATAAAAATCTCAATTAAAGAAGTGATTATACATTAATGAGGTGATAAATAACATCCAATACAGACCCTTGATACTCCCTTGGATCAACCCATAAGTGGGTTAGCCCTCCATTGATTCTATGGTTTTAATGGAAGCGGAAAGTAGACTCATGAGGGAGGAAATGGAGAAGTAAAAAAAACGCAATAAATAACAATCACTCCACCATTGTGTGATAATCTCACAAGTTTTGGTATGAAAAAGTTCACACCTTGAACCAACGGTATCAAAGTGATATGTAGAAGAACATAACAATAAGAGAAGAAGAACTTTTATTAAGAAACAAGGATGAATTAAAACAACTTACATGTGAAGGAAGAACATTACAAAGAGAAATTGGCAGCATAACATTAAGATGAAAACAAGCTCAAATATCCTTCAATTCTCCAAAACCACTGCCTTAAATAAGAATTTTTGAGCTCTTGGGTAGAGACTAAAACAATCCAAGTCTCCTAAATTAATTGTTGTAGACCATAGGTGGGTGGAAAGTAAGGGAGAGTTGATTTTTCCACCCTTGACCCGAGGTGGCAGCCAACTTTCCTTCACCCAACAGACGTGACTGAAAAACCTTCTAGATGGCCGAATCAGAGTGGTACATAGAATAATAAAATGGCGCTCCGGATGTCTTCTAACCTCCTGTAAAATATGGCCCTATTTGGAGTTGTGTATTCCGGGATATGATAAACTTAGTGGACTGTTTTTCTGGACCGCAGAATCTGGGCCAGAATTGTATCTCTAACTTGGGCCGCCTTAATGACCACCATAGACACCGTATTAGCATTGGATCATGCAGAGTTATTTGTTCCTATGAATTTCCTCTAGCATACCAAAAAATTTGGTATTCATTGGGAATGTATGTTGGGCCCCACAGTCTCATCAGTGGGCTAGTGTCCAATCTTCCTTCTCTAGAATTGCTTCCTTTCATCACAAAATATCCCCATCTTCATCCATGAATTCTCCATTGATCCCTGAATGAAACATGTTCATATTGGAGTGTAGATAAATTTAAAAAAAATATCAAATTAAAATATTTATAATCAGATGAATCATTGGGTACTTCAAATGATGTTCAAAAATGTACCACATAATAGTGCAATTTAAGAAGGTATTACAATCTTAATGTGAAATGATGTTCAAAGTGTAAAATGCACTAAAATGGTGTTTAAGAATAATAAGGCACATGAATATTATATATATATTAACAATGAATATTAGCCTCATTTAGTGGCTAATCACACCCCCCAACTTGAGTTTTTCTAGTCCCGAGAAAAATATATCTCAACAATATGAAATTCGAATTTCCTTTTCCAAAAACATTTTAATACACAATGATCACCAAAAAAACTTATACCAAACAATCATGAAACCCATAAAAATATTTTAATAAAAGATAGTTTCATAACCAGATCCCAATCCCAAGCCCATTACTTTGTTCAAATTCATGTCCATATTTCATCCAATATCAATTAAGTATGAGGATGTGTTGTGCATCACAATAAACATGGGGGTTCATCTTTATTCAAGGGGGAAATTACGGAAGTTCTAGGTGGAATCACATTTCAATATTAAGATGAGTATTCATTTTTTTTATAATTTTTTTTGTTTTTCTTTTTTGGTTGTTGTTTTTTTGTTTTTGCAATTTTGCCACGGTAATTGAAGTTTCACTCAAAAGAGTCAACCCCTGTAGCGAGACTTTGCCGATGACTCACAGGCTCACAGACCTTAGGGAACCAAGTGAATCCCACATACTCGGGCATCATCTCGAGTTAACTCAGTCAAAGACAAATTCAAATTACCAAAAATAGACATAAAATTACTAACTCTGGGCCAGACAACTATGGAGTCACGATCCCCATGTGCCGAAAGCCACGCATTAGGTCATTTCATTGCTCTACGCACAAAAAAAATTAATTTTTTTGAATACTCATATTAAAATAAAATGATCACCAAACCTATGCTATTTATTTAGGGGACCCCATGAACATAAACTAATACCCCACTATCCAAAGGACGTGCATTGTGAATTTATTTTATTTGGATGAAAATATAAACGATGAAATATCACATTGGACAGCCACACTTTCCAAAATCTATGCTCATGAAATTATACAAGGATTAAAATCAGAATCAGGGCATGCTAAATTATTTTATATTCAGTTTCAAAGTGTACAATGTGTATTACCATGTTTTAAGTTAAAGGAATTTTTCCTTCCATTTAATTATTTTTTCAAATCATTCATTTTTTTGACACAAATTTTTTTTATTTTATCTCTCCCCCTAACTTAAAACAACACTGTCCCCTGTGTTTGAAGAAATAAAAATTTAGAAGGAGTAGAGGCAGATAATGGACATTCAAAAAGGAAATTGAAACTGAGGATCATGGAATGAAATCACCTAGTGGTTGAAGCTGAAGTTCTTACTGCTCTAAATTAGTCCTTTGATCTCTTGGGGGATGTAGGCACCTCATTGATTGAACATGTATCACCCAAAATAGTACCTAAACAAAACGAAGAACAAACCAGACAAAACAAACAACAAAACGACTTATTTAATTCCAAGTATCATCATTTTTATGGTTTTTCCTGTTTTTTTATTTTTTATTTTTTAAATCAAACTAATGATACATTGTCTTATTTTTAATTTTCTGGGTAAGGTATTACTCAGGGATCACACCGCGTGACACATATGAATACGAAGCTCCCCTTTCATACCCATCTATACTAATAATAGAAGAACAGGTCAATAGTCCCTTTTTTTAAAATTTAAAAATGATTAATTAATCCTATTTAAAATATAAAGTTTATTAAAACAACAAAATTATAAGAAACTTGAAAACCATGGGTTTCCACCCATGCAGCGCTTTGTTTAACGTCGTTAGCCCAACATGGACCCTAAATCTATCAATTTTTTCCTTGTTCATAGGTTTGCTCAGTTAACTCAACCTCTATTTCCTGTTTATTGAATGATTCAATGAATGGTTTTAACCTTTGACCATTGACCTTTAAAATGTAACCACTTGTGGGATCCTGAATCTCTACTGCCCCATGGGGAATACATGATGCACTATGAAAGGTCCTGACCATCTAGACCTTAACTTTCCCAGATGTAAATGAAGTTTTGAACTATACAAGAGCACAAGTTTTCCCGGTTCAAAATGTTTGACCTTTATATTCCTAGATTGGTAGGCTTGAACTCTATCTTTATTGATCCTTGATTTTTCATAAGCCTCCATCCTTAGTTCCTCCAGTTCATTGAGATCTAATTTCCTTTTTGTTCTGGCCAATGAGAGGTCATAATACATTTTCTTAATTGCCCAAAAGGCCTTATGTTCAATCTCCACTAGCAAATGGCATGATTTTCCATAAACCAACCTATATGGGGACATTACTAAAATGGTTTTATATGTGGTTCTATAGGCCCAAAGAGCATATAAGAGTTTCTCAGACCAATCTCTCCTAGAGGGGTTGACAGTTTTTTCAAGAATTTTATTAATCTCCCTATTCGCTAACTCAGCTTGACCATTGGTTTGAGGATGGTATACAGTGGAAACGTTATGAGAAATACCATACTTATACATGAGTGAAGAGAATGGGCGGTTGCAGAAATGGGTTCCTCAATCACTGATTATAGCCCTAGGAATTCCAAATCTTGAAAATATGTTCTCTTTCAGAAATCGAATCACAACTTGATGATCATTGGAAATAGTGGGAACGACCTCAACTCATTTTGAGACATAATCAATAGGTAAGAGTATGTAGATGTATGCCCAAGAGATTGGGAAGGGGCCCATGAATTCAATTCCCCCACAGTCAAATATTTCAACCACTAAGATGGGAGTGAGTGTCATTTGATTCCTTTTTGTGATGGACCCTACTTGTTGACACCTATGACAAATTTGACAAAATGTGTAGGAGTCCCTTGAGGGGGTGGTCCAGAAAAGACCACATTTAAGAATCTTAGCAGATGTTTTCTTAGAGGAAAAGTGACCTCCACATGCCTCATTATGACAGAATTTAAGGATGGACTCTTGTTCAGATTCTGGAACACACCTTCTAATGACTTGGTTAGGGCAGAACTTATAGAGGTATGGATCATCAAACACATAGTGTCTAACATCAGAAAGAAATTTCCTTCAAGCTTGAGTACCTAAGAATTTTGGAATGACTCCTATCACTAAGAAATTTTGTATGTCAGCATACCAAGGGCAGTCACTCACAGAGTATAGGTGTTCATAAGGAAACGAATCAGACACAGAAAGGTGATTTGAGTTGTCTTTGAATTCCATCCTAGAGAGGTGATCAGCTAAAATATTTTCAACTCCCTTTTTATCCTTGATTGTGAGGTCAAATTCTTGTAAGAGAAGGACCCACCTAATCAATCTAGCCTTGGCATCTTGTTTTTGGAAGAGGTATTTTAGTGCAGAATGGTCAGTGAACACAATGATCGGGGGTCCTAAGAGATAGGACATTAACTTATCTAAAGAAAACACAATAGAAAGTAACTCCTTTTTAGTAGTGGTGTAGTTTATTTGGGCATCATTTAAGGATTTTCTTGCATAATCAATGACATAAGGAGTTTTATCACAACTTTTCCCTAACATAGCTCCAATAGAAATGTCAATGGCATCACACATAAGTTCAAAAGGAAGGTTCCAATTTGGAGATTTAATAATGGGAGGAGAGGTGAGATAGGATTTGAGGGTTGAGAATGAACCCTCACAGCTTTCTGTCCAAAAAAATAGAGCATCCTTTACTAGGAGAGAACAAAGGGGAAGAGATATTGAACTAAAGTTTTTGATGAATCTTCTATAGAAACCAGCATGTCCTAAGAAAGACCTCACTTCCTTGACAGTTATGGGTGATGGAAGGTGACGAATGATGTCTACCTTTGCTTTATCAACTTCAATCCCCCTACTCGAGACTAGATGGCTTAGAACAAGTCCCTCTTTAACCATGAAATGACATTTTTTCGATTTTAGGACCGGATTCTTTTCTTCACATCTTGACAAGACTTTCTCCACATTCTACAGACATCCCTCAAATGTATCCCTAAACACAGAGAAGTCATCCATGAAGACATCTAGAAAATCCCCTACCATGTCTGAGAAGATTCCCATCATGCACCGTTGGAAGGTTCCAGGGGCATTGCATAACCCGAAGGGCATGCGTTTGAATGAAAAGGTTCCGAATGGACCTGTGAATGTAGTCTTCCCTTGATCCTCTAGGGAGACCTCAATTTGATTGTACCCCGAGTACCCATCTAAGAAACAGTAGAAGGCATGACCTGTCACTATCTAAAGGACTTGGTCAATGAATGATATAGGGAAATGGTCTTTCTTGGTGAATGAGTTTAGCTTCCTGTAGTCAATGCAGACCCTCCATCCACTACTCACCCTTGTTGGAAGAATCTCTCCATCCTCATTGGTTATCACTGTGATTCCGGCCTTTTTTGAAACCACTTGGATTGGGCTCACCCACTCACTCTCAGCTATGGGATATATGATACCGGCTTTTAACAATTTCAGAAGTTCCTTCTTTACTACCTCCATGAGATTAGGATTGAGTCACCGTTGAGGTTGACGACATGGCTTTGAATCAGATTCCAGAACAATCCTACGAGTCCTGATAAGTGGGCTAATCCCAGGAATATCAGAAATGGTCCAACCAATGGCTTTCTTATGCTTCTTAAGGACATCTAGAAGCATCCTATCATGATTGGATTCAAGAGAAGAAGAAATGACAATAGGATGTGTTTGATTTTCCCCTAGGAAGGTATACTTTAGTGCAGTAGGAAGTTCCTTCAATTCAAGATTAGGTTGGTTCAGAATTTCAGCAGAATATTGGGACATTGTATCAAGATCAGTTTCTTTTTTTAGAGTTTCAGATAGGATTGATTCCCCACATGTAGAAGTTTCAGCTAATAGATTGGCTTGATCATATTTAGGGAAGGAAATTGGAGTGGTCTCCATGAAAGTGGTTTCTTGAAAGGTTTCACTGATTATTGGACCTAAGACTTCATCATAAGAGAAATTTGAAATGATTCAAGCCAAGGAGATAAACTTCCTTCATATGAACAAAGGAAATCAATCTCATTCTGACTTAAACATTCATCAAATATTCCTTGATGTTCCATGGATTCATTATCAGTGCTTCCTATCATGTTTACTCCATGAATGTCCTCGTCATCCCCTATTTGTGAGCTTGCATTATAGATGTTCAAGTCTAGACTCATATTCCCAAAGGTGATGGTCATGATCCCATTTCAGACTCAGATAATAGAGTATATTGTTGCAAGGAAAGGATGACCATGGATGATTGGGGTTTGTTCCTTATTTCCTAAGTTTGGATGGTTGTCAAGGACAATGAAATCAGCAGGGTAGATGATGTTTTCAACCTTTACCAGAACGTCCTTTGAAATCCCCTTTGGAACCCTAATGCTGCGATCAGCAAGTCGAAGTGTGACAGATGTGGGTTGGAGTTCTTCTAGGCCTAACTGGCAGTACATAGCATATGGGATGATATTGACACTAGCACCTAGGTCACACAAGGCCTTGAAAAATTTTCTTTCTCCTAGTTCAACATTGATGTAAGGGAAACCCAGGTCTTTCAACTTAGGAGGAATGGTCCCTTGAATGGTGGTACTCACATTATCAGCCAAAAGGACTTAGTTTTTATGTGAAAATTTTCATTTAAAAGTAAGCAAGTCCTTAAGGTGCTTAGAGTAGGTAGGTATGGTTTGGAATGCATCGAGAAGGGGTATGTTCAACTTGACTTGTGAAAAGATTTCCCTCAATTTTTCACTCAGTTCAGGCTTGGTTTTCCCCCTCATGCGTTGAGGAAATGGTGCAGGTTGTGGGGTTGTTTGTTGAAGAGGTGCTTCGTTGACAATGTTACCAGTTTCCTCAGTTTGATCTTGTGGTTCATTTGAATTTTCATTAAAGTTTGAATCTTCAGGTGGGTTCTGAATTAGTTGTTCAGGTTTCTCAATTGATTTACCAATTCTTAAAACATTCACAACCTTTAGTTGTTCATGAGTTGTTTGAGCACAACTTGACTCTCCCCTTGAAGTTGAGGATGGCACCGCCTGAGTAGGGATGGGTGCCTTTCCAGTTTTGATGGTTTGAAGTTCTTTTTTTAGGGAAGATACCTCCGAGTTCATCCTCTCCATTTGTTTGCACAGTTTTTCTAGTAGGATTTGTAGAACAGTTTGTGTGGGTGCTTGAGTAGGTTGGTTTATCCCAGGGGGATATTTTGGAGGTGGGATGGTTTGTTGAAAATGGACCGGTGGCTGTTGGTATTGTATAGGTTGGGTTTGGAACTGGTTATGGGTTTGGTAGTTCTGATGGGGGTAATGATTTTGTCCCTGTGGTGGGCTAGGTTGTTGGTTATCTTTCCAGCAGAAGCCTGGGTGGTCGTTATACCTTGGGTTGAAGGTGTTTTGGTATTGAGGATTTTGAAAGTTCAAAGCATTTACATCCACTGGGGGTCCTCCTAAGAGAACATCCTTGATGGATGGAATGGTTGGGTAGTTTTCTCTCTTATGGTCATGTTTGTCACAAATTGTGCAAAGAGGGTCAACAGTTTGGATTTCATGGACTTTCCTAAGGTCTATCTCTTCAACAATCCTGGAGAGTGCTGTGAGTTTAGCCCTAAGGCTTTCCTATTCTCTAAGTGTATGAATTCTAGTAGTTCTTTGTGGCTTTTCATAATAAGGTGAAGTTACCCATGTTTGGTTTTGTTCAGAAAGGATTTCTAGATACTCGTAAGCATCATTTGGGGCTTTGTTTTTAAAGGTTCCATTACACATCATGTCAATTAATTGTTTGTTCCCCAGACCCAACCCTTCATAGAAAATTCTCACTTGTTCAGGAATATAAAAACCATGGTGTGGAACCATGTTTAGAGTTTCTTTGAACCTCTCCCACGTTTCATAGAATGACTCTCCCTCTTTTTCAAAAAAAGTTTTGGATACTCTTTTTAAGTGCAATTGTTTTATGGTGGGGAAAGTATTTTTTGAAGAATTCTCTTTGTAGTTGGTCCCAAGAGTTGATGGATGATGGCCTAAAATTGTTTAGCCAATTTTTAGCTCGATCATTTAAAGAAAAAGGAAATAGCCTCATCTTAGACGATTCTAGTTGATGTGGGGGACACATGTTTTCTACAATGTCATTGAACTCCTTAATGTGAAGGTAGGGCATCTCGGACTCCATTCCATGGAATGTGGGAAGGTGGTTTAGGACATGGGGTTTAAATATGTAGTTGGAATCTCCTAGGTAATTGTGTCTAATGTATGAGGGGGCATTGGTCCAGGAAGGTGTGAGGTAGTCATTCATGGTTTGATAAATTGCATTCCCCAAGTTTGGGGATGCCTCATTTGGGCTTCCATTTTGGTTCCCACCTGGGTTTATGAGTTGGTTTCTTTGAAGAACTTCCATTGAAATTGGCTCAATTTTGGAATCTAGAGTATTAGGAAGATTATTATCTAATGGAATGAGTTCCCTTGGTGTACTTGACTGCCCAACCCCAGGACTATCCACCCTAACTAGACGGTTTGATTGATCGCGGGTGTAGGCGGACATGCGCCAAAAGAAAAAAAACGAGAAAGGTACAATATAAGAAAATTTGGATGAGAAAAGAAGAAATGGGGGAGAATAGAATGGGTGTATAGATGACTTACTTGGGTCTCCGGAAACGATGCCAAAATTTGATTCTCGCTCAAATTTACCCAAGAGATGAAGGTAAAACGGTCCTTGTAGTCTAGCTTGGGTTATCGAATCCACAGAGACCTAAGAAGTAACCTATAGACACGCACATTCTAAGGATTGTTTTTGGATATGAAGTGGCCAAAATTGGGTTGATTTTATATGGGATTAAGTGAACTCTAAGAGACTTATGTGAATTCAAATTAAAAGAATGAGTTGATCCTAGGTTATCGCTCGAGGTGGATTGGACGTATTTCCTTTTTAATGATTTCAATTTCTTAAATTTGAGATGGGTTCATTTAAAGAGATAAAACAACATCATAAATTACTGGTTTAATGCCTACAACCTTTAATACTAATCACCTATACACTTGAAGGATCAAATTTTTGAGCACTTCAAGTTAAAGGTTCGTATTAGCACTTGAAGTGTGTGGCCTTAAATTCAACAAGGACGATGGAGTTTAAAAACCATCAAATAAAAATCTCAATTAAAGAAGTGATTATACATTAATGAGGTGATAAATAAAATCCTATCCAGCCCCTTTATACTCCCTTGGATGAACTCATAAGTGGGTTATCCCTCCATTTATTCTATGGTTTCAATGGAAGCAGAAGGTAGACTCATGAAGGAGGAAATAGAGATGAAAAAAAAAACGCAATAAATAACAGTCACTCCACCGTTGTGTGATAATCTCACAAGTTTTGGTATGAACAAGTTTACACCTTGAACCAAGAGTATCAAAGTGATAAGTAGAAGAACATAATAATAATAGAAGAAGAACTTTTATTAATAAACAAGGATGAATTAAAACAACTTACATGTGAAGGAAGAACATTAAAAAAAGAAATTGGCAGCATAACATTAAGATGAAAACAAGATCAAAGATCTTTCAATCCTCTAACACCACTACCTTAAATAAGCATTTTTGATCCCTTGGGTCGAGCCTACAACAGTCAAAGTATCCTAAATTAATTGTGGTAGGCCATAGGTGGGTGGAAAGTAAGGGAGAGTTGATTTTTCCACCCTTGACCCGAGGTGGCAGCCAGCTTTCCTTCACCGAACAGACGCGTCTGAAATACCTTCTAGATGGCCGAATCAGAGTGGTCCATAGAATAATAAAATTTATCTCAGGATGTTTTCTAACCTACTGTAAAATTGGGGCCCAGTTGGAGTTACGGATTCCGAGATATGATAAATTTAGTGGACTGTTTTTTTGGGCCGCAGAATCTGGCCCAGAATTGTATCTCTAACTTGGTCCACCTTAATGGCCACCATATAGGAAGAATCAGCATTGGATCATGTAGGGTTATTTGTTCCTATGCATGTATTCTAGCATAAAAAAATTTGGGATTAATTGGGAATGTATGTTGGGCCCCACAGTCTCATGAGTGGGCTAGTGTCCAATCTGCCTTCTCTAGAATTGCTTCCTTTCATCACAAAATATCCCCATCTTCTTCCATGAATTGTCCATTGATCCCTGAATGAAACATGTTCATATTGGAGTGTAGATCAATTTCCAAAAATATAAAATTAAAATATGTATAATGAGATGAATCATTGGGTACTTCAAATGATGTTCAAAAATGTACCACATAATAGTGCAATTTAAGAAGGTTTTACAATCATAATGTGAAATGATGTTCAAAGTGTAAAATGCACTAAAATGGTCTTTAAGAATAATAAGGCACATGAATATTATATATATATATTAACAATGAATATTAGCCTCATTTAGTGGCTAATCACACCCCCCAACTTGAGTTTTACTAGTCCCGAGCAAAATATATCTCAACAATATGAAATTCAAATTCCCTTTTCCAAAAACATTTTAATACAAAATGATCACAAAAAAAAACTTATACCAAACAATCATGAAACCCATCAGAATATTTTAATACAAGATAGTTTCATAAGAAGATCCCAATCCCAAGCCCATTCCTTTGTTCAAATTCATTTCCATATTTCATCCAATATCAATTAAGTATGAGGATGTGTTGTGCATCACAATAGACATGGGGGTTCATCTTTATTCAAGGGGGGAAATTACGGAAGCGCTAGGTGGAATCACATTTCAATATTAAGATGAGTATTCATTTTTTTTGTATAATGTTTTTTTGTTTTTCTTTTTTTGTTGTTTTTTTTGTTTTTTCAATTTTGCCATGGTAATTGAAGTTGCACTCAAAAGAGTCAACCCCTGTAGCGAGACTTTGCCGATGACTCCCAGGATCAAAGACCTTAGGGCACCAAGTGAAGCCCACATACTCGGGAATCATCTCGAGTTAACTTAGTCAAAAACAAATTCAAATTACCAAAAATATAGATACAATTACTAACTCTGGGCCAGACAACTATGGAGTCACGATCCCCAAGTGCCGAAAGCCACGCATTAGGTCATTTCATTGCTCTACGCGCAAAAAAATTTAATTTTTTTTGAATACTCATATTAAAATAAAATGATCACCAAACCTATGATGTTTATTTAGGGGACCTCATGAAATTAAACTAATACCCCACTATCCAAAGGACGTGCATTGTGATTTTTTTTATTTGGATGAAAATATAAACGATGAAATATCACATTAGACAGCCACACTTTTCAAAATCTATGCTCATGAAATTATACAAGGATTAAAATCAGAATCAGGGTATGCTAAATTATTTGATATTCAGTTTCAAAGTGTACAATGTGTATTACCTTGTTTAAAGTTAAAGGAATTTTTCCTTCCATTTAATTGTTTTTTCAAATCATTCATTTTTTTTGACACAAAAGCATTTTTTTATTTTATCTCTCCCTAGAACATAAAACAACACTGTCCCCGGTGTTTGAAGAAATAAAAATTTAGAAGGAGTAGAGGCAGATAATGGACGTTCAAAAAGGAAATTGAAACTGAGGATCATGGAATGAAATCACCTGGTGGTTGAATCTGAAGTTCTTACTGCTCCAAATTAGTCCTTTGATCTCTTGGGGGATGTAGGCACCTCATTGATTGAACATGTATCACCCAAAATAGTACCTAATCAAAAAGAAGAACAAACCAGACAAAACAAACAACACAACGACTTATTTAATTCCAAGTATCATCATTTTTATGGTTTTTCCTGTTTTTTTATATTTTATTTTTTTAAATCAAACTATTGATACATTGTATTCTTTTTAACTTTCTGGGTAAGGTATTACTCAGGGATCACACCGCGTGACACAGATGAATACGATTCTCCCCTTTCATACCCATCCATACTAATAATAGAAGAACAGGTCAATAGTCCCTTTTTTTAAATGTAAAAATGATTAATTAATCCTATTTAAAATATAAAGTTTATTAAAACAACAAAATGATAAGAAACTTGAAAACCATGGGTTTCCTCCCATGCAGCGCTTTGTTTAACGTCGTTATCCCGACATAGACCCTAAATCTATCAATTTTTTTCCTTATTCATAGGTTGGATCAGTTAACTCAACCTCTATTTCCTGTTTATTGAATGATTCAATGAATGGTTTTAACCTTTGACCATTGACCTTGAAAATGTAACCACTTGTGGGATCCTGAATCTCTACTGCCCCATGGGGGAATACATGATGCACTATGAAAGGTCATGACCATATAGACCTTAACTTTCCCGGATGTAAATGACGTTTTGAACTATACAAGAGCAGAAGTTTTCCCAGTTCAAAATGTATGACCTTGATATTACTAGATTGGTAGGCTTGAACTCTATCTTTATTGATCCTTGAATTTTCATAAGCCTCCATCCTTAGTTCCTCCAGTTCATTGAGATCTAATTTCCTTTTTGTTCCGGCCAATGAGAGGTCATAATCCGTTTTCTTAATTGCCCAAAAGGCCTTATGTTCAATCTCCACTGGAAAGTGGCATGATTTTCTATAAACCAACCTATATGGGGACGTTACTAAAATGGTTTTATATGCGGTTCTATAGGACCAAAGAGCATCTAAGAGTTTCTCAGACCAATCTCTTTTAGAGGGGTTGACAGTTTTTTCAAGAATTTGCTTAATCTCCCTATTCGCTAACTCAGCTTGACCATTGGTTTGAGGATGGTATCCAGTAAGGATTTTATGAGAAATACCATACTTATACATGAGTGAAGAGAATTGGCAGTTGTAGAAATGGGTTCTTTGATCACTGATTATAGCCCTAGGAATTCCAAATCTTGAAAATATGTTCTCTTTCAGAAATCGAATCACAACTTCATGATAATTAAACTTAGTGCGAACGGCCTAAACCCATTTTGAGACAAAATCAACAGCTAAGAGTATGTAGAGGTATCCCCAAGAGTTTGCGAAGGGGCCCATGAATTCAATTCCCCAACAGTCAAATATTTCAACCACTAATATGGGAGTGAGTGGCATTTGATTCCTTTTTGTGATGGACCCTACATGTTGACACCTATGACAGCTTTGACAAAATGTGTAGGAGTCCCTTGAAAGGGTGGTCCAGAAAAGACCACATTGAATAATCTTAGAAGATGTTTTCTTAGAGGAAAAGTGACCCCCACATGCCTCATTGTGACAGAATTTAAGGATGGACTCTTGTTCAGATTCTGGAACACACATCCTATTGACTTGTTCAGGGCAGAACTTATAGAGGTATGGATCATCAAACACATAATGTGTAACATCAGAAAGAAATTTCCTTCGAGGTTGAGTCCCTAAGAATTTTGGAATGACTCCTATCACTAAGAAATTTTCTATGTCAGCATACCAAGGGCAGTCACTCACAGAGTATAGGTGTTCATAAGGAAACGAATCAGACATAGAAAGGTGATTTGAGTTGTCTTTGAATTCCATCCTAGAGAGGTGATCAGATACAACATTTTCAACTCCCTTTTTATCCTTGATTGTGAGGTCAAATTCTTGTAAGAGAAGGACCCACCTAATCAGTCTATCCATGGAATCTTGTTTTTGGAAGAGGTATTTTAGTGCAGAATGGTCAGTGAACACAATGATGGGGGGTCCTAAGAGATAGGACATAAACTTCTCTAAAGCAAACACAATAGAAATTAATTCCTTTTCAGTAGTGGTGTAGTTTATTTGGGCATCATTTAAGGATTTGCTTGCATAAGCAATGACATAAGGAGTTTTATCACAACGTTTCCCTAACACAGCTCCAATAGCAAAGTCACTGGAATCACACATAAATTCAAAAGTAAGGTTCCAATTTGGATATTTCATAATGGGAGGAGAGGTGAGAGAGGATTTGAGGGTTGAGAATGAACCCTCACATCTTTCTGTCCAAAAAAATGGAGCATCCTTTAGTAGGAGAGGACAAAGGGGACGAGATATTGAACTAAAGTCCTTGATGAATCTTCTATAGAAACCAGCATGTCCTAAGAAAGACCTCACTGCCTTGACAGTTTTGGGTGATTTGAGGTTACGAATGATGTCAAACTTTTCTTTATCAACTTCAATCCCCCTACTCGAGACCAGATGGCCTAGAACAAGTCCCTCTTTAACCATGAAATGACATTTTTTTTTACTGTAGGACCAGATTCTTTTCTTCACATCTGACAAGACTTTCTCCACATTCTGCAGACATCCCTCAAATGTATCCCCAAACACAGAGAAGTCATCCATGAAGACCTCTAGAAAATCCCCTACCATGTCTGAGAAGATTCCCATCATGCACCATTGGAAGGTTCCAGGGGCATTGCATAACCCGAAGGGCATGCGTTTGAAAGCAAAGGTTCCGAATGGACCTGTGAATGTAGTCTTCCCTTGATCCTCTAGGGAGACCTCAATTTGATTGTACCCCGAGTACCCTTATAAGAAACAGTAGAAGGCATGACCTGCCACTCTCTCAAGGACTTGGTCAATGAATGGTAAGGGGAAATGGTCCTTCTTGGTGAATGATTTTAGCTTCCTGTAGTCAATGCAGACCCTCCATCCACTACTCACCCTTGTTGGAAGAATCTCTCCATCCTCATTGGTTATCACTGTGATTCCGGCCTTTTTTGAAACCACTTGGATTGGGCTCACCCACTCACTCTCAGCTATGTGATATATGATACCAGCTTTTAACAATTTCATAAGTTCCTTCCTTACTACCTCCATGAGATTAGGATTGAGTTGTCGTTGAGGTTGACGACATGGATTTGAATCAGATTCCAGAACAATCCTATGAGTCCTGATAAGTTGGATAATCCCAGGAATATCAGAAATGGTCCAACCAATGGCTTTCTTATGCTTCCTAAGAACATCTAGAAGCATCCTATCATTATTGGATTTAAGAGAAGAAGAAATGACAATAGGATGTGTTTGATTTTCCCCTAGGAAGTCATACTTTAGTGCAGTAGGAAGTTCCTTTAATTCAATATTAGGTTGGTTCATAATTTCAGCAGAAGATTGGGACATTGGATCAAGATCAATTTCTGTTTTTAGAGTTTCAGATAGGACTGATTCCCCACATGTAGAAGTTTCAGCTACTATATTTGGTTGATCATATTTAGGGAAGGAAATTGGAGGGGTCTCCATGAAAGTGGTTTCTTCAAAGGTTTCACTGATTATTGGACCTAAGACTTCATCATAAGAGAAATTTGAAATGATTCAAGCCAAGGAGATAAACTTCCTTCATATGAAAAAAGGAAATCAATCTCATTCTGACTTAAACATTCATCAAATATTCCTTGATGTTGCATGGATTCATTATCAATGCTTCCTATCATGTTTACTTCATGAATGTCCTTGTCATCCCCTATTTGTGAGCTTGCATTACAGATGTTCAAGTCTAGACTCATATTCCCAAAGGTGATGGTCATGTTCCCATTTCGGACTCGGATAATAGAGTTGATTGTTGCAAGGAAAGGACGACCAAGGATGATTGGGGTTTTTTCCTTATTTCCTAAGTTTGTATGGTTGTCAAGGACAATGAAATCAGCAGGGTAGATGATGTTTTCAACCTTTACCAGAATGTCCTTTGAAATCCCCTTTGGAACCCTAATACTATGATCAGCATGTTGAAGTGTGAAAGATGTGGGTTGGAGTTCTTCTAGGCCTAACTGGCAGTACACAACATATGGGACGAGATTGACACTAGCACCTAGGTCACACAAGGCCTTGAAAACTTTGCTTTCTCCTAGTTCAACATTGATGTAAGGGCAACCCGGGTCTTTCAACTTAGGAGGAATGGTCCCTTGAATGGTGGTACTCACATTAGCAGCCAAAAGGACTTGGTTTTTATGTGAAAATTTTCTTTTAAAAGTAAACAATTCCTTAAGGTACTTAGAGTAGGCAGGTATGGTTTGGAATGCATCGAGAAGGGGTATGTTCAACTTGACTTGTGAAAAGATTCCCCTCAATGTTTCACTCAGTTCAGGCTTGGTTTTCCCCCTCATGCGTTGAGGAAATGGTGCAGGTTGTGGGGTTGTTTTTTGAAGAGTTGTTTCCTTGACAATGTTATCAGTTTCCTCAGTTTGATCTTGTGGTTCATTTGAATTTTCATCCCAGTTTGAATCTTCAGGTGGGTTCTAAATTAGTTGTTCAGGTTTCTCAATTGATTTCCCACTTCTTAAAATAGTCACAGCCTTTTGTTGTTCATGAGTTGTTTGAGCACAACTTGACTCTCCCCTTGAAGTTGAGGATGACACCGCCTGAGTAGGCATGGGTTCCTTTCTAGTTTTGATGGTTTGAAGTTCTTGTTTTAGGGAAGATACCTCCGAGTTCATCCTCTCCATTTTTTTGCACAGTTGTTCTAGTAGGCTTTGTAGAACAGTTTGTGTGGGTGCTTGAGTAGGATGGTTTATCCCAGGGGGATATTTTGGAGGTTAGATGGTTTGTTTAAAATGGACCGGTGGCTGTTGGTATTGGATAGGTTGGGTTTGGAACGGGTTATGGGTTTGGTAGTTCTGATGGGGGTAAGGATTTTTTCCCTGTGGTGGGCTAGGTTGTTGGTTATCTTTCCAGCGGAAGCATGGGTGGTCATTATACCTTGGGTTGAAGGTGTTTTGGTATTTAGGCTTTTGAATGTTCAAAGCATTTACTTCTGCTAGGGTTCCTCCTAAGAGAACATCCTTGATGGATGGAATGGTTGGGCATTTTTCTGTCTTATGGTCATGTTTTTCACAAATTGTGCAAACAGGGTCAACAGTTTGGATTTCATGGACTTTCCTAAGGTCTATCTCTTCAACCATCCTAGAGAGTGCTGCAAGTTTAGCCCCAAGGCTTTCCTCTTCTCTAAGTGTATGAATTATAGTAGTTCTTTGTGGATTTTCAGAATAAGGTGAAGTTCCCCATGTTTGGTTTTGTTCAGAAAGGATTTCTAGATACTCGTAAGCATCATTTGGGGCTTTGTTTTTAAAGGTTCCATTACACATCATGTCAATGAATTGTTTGTTCCCCAGACCCAACCCTTCATAGAAAATTCTCACTTGTTCAGGAATAGAAAAACCATGGTGTGGAACCATGTTTAGAGTGTCTTTGAACCTCTCCCATGTTTCATAGAATGGCTCTCCCTCTTTTTCAAAAAAGTTTTGGATTCTCTTTTTAAGTGCAATTGTTTTATGGTGGGGAAAGTATTTTTTGTATAATTCTCTTTGTAGTTGGTCCCAAGAGTTGATGGATGATGGTCTCAAATTTTTTAGCCAATTTTTAGCTTGATCCTTTAAAGAAAAAGGAAATAGCATCATC
The DNA here is from genome assembly GCA_963277665.1 of Viscum album. NCBI lineage: Eukaryota > Viridiplantae > Streptophyta > Magnoliopsida > Santalales > Viscaceae > Viscum > Viscum album. Next base: position 205,590,275 of record OY728121.1, read on the forward strand.
TTATCTGATTCTAGTTGATGTGGGGGACACATGTTTTCTACAATGTCATTGAACTCCTTAATGTGATAGTAGGGCATCTCGTACTCCATTCCATGGAATGTGGGAAGGTGGTTTAGGACATGGGGTTTAAATATGTAGTTGGAATCTCTTAGGGAATTGTGTCTAATGCATGAGGGGGCATCGGTCCAGGAAGGTGTGAGGTAGTCATTCATGGTTTGATAAATTGCATTCCCCAAGTTTGGGGCTGCCTCATTTGGGTTTCCATTTTGGTTCCCACCCGTGTTTATGAGTTGGTTTCTTTAAAGAACTTCCATTGAAATTGGCTCAATTTTTGACTCTAGAGTATTAGGAAGATTATGATCTAATGGAATTAGTTCCCTTGGTGTACTTGACTTCCCAACCCCAGGACTATCCACCATAACTAGACGGTTTGATTGATCGCGGGTGTAGGCGGATATGCGCCAAAAGAAAAACAATGAGAAAGGGACACGATAAGAGAATTTGGATAAGAAAAGAAGAAATGGGGGAGAATAGAATGGGTGTTTATATGACTTACTTGGGTCCTCGGAAACGGCGCCAAAATTTTATTCTCGCTCAAATATACCCAAGAGATGAAGGTAAAACGGTCCTTGTAGTCTAGCTTGGGTTATCGAATCCACAGAGACCTAAGAAGTAACCTATAGACACACACATTCTAAGGATTGTTTTTGGATATTAAGTGGCCAAAATTGGGTAGATTTTATATGGGTTTAAGTGAACTCTAATAGACTTATGTGAATTCAAATTAAAAGAATTATTTGATCCTAGGTTATCGCTCGGGGTGGATTGGACGTATTTCCTTTTTAATGATTTCAATTTCTTAAATTTGAGATGGGTTCATTTAAAGAGATAAAACAACATCATCACTTACTGTTTTAATGCCTAAAACCTTTAATACTAATCACCTATACACTTGAAGATCAAATTTTTGAGCACTTCAAGGTAAAGGTTCATATTAGCACTTGAAGTGTGTGACCTTAAATTCAACAAGGACGATGGAGTTTAAAAACCATCAAATAAAAATCTAAATTAAAGAAGTGATTATACATTAATGAGGTGATAAATAACATCAATCCAGCCCCTTTCTACTCCCTTTGATTAACCCATAAGTGGGTTATCCCTCCATTGATTCTATGGTTTCAATGGAAGCGGAAAGTAGACTCATGAAGGAGGAAATGGAGAAGTAAAAAAAAACACAATAAATAACAATCACTCCATAGTTGTGTGATAATATCACAAGGTTTGGTATGAAAAAGTCCACACCTTGAACCAATAGTATCAAATTTATAAGTATAAGAACATAATAATAAGAGAAGAAGAACTTTTATTAAGAAACAAGGATGAATTAAAACAACTTACATGTGAAGGAAGAACATTAAAAAGAGAAATTGGCAGCATAACATTAAGATGAAAACAAGCTCAAAGATCATTCAATCCTCCAACACCACTGCCTTAAATAGGAGTTTTTGAGCCCTTGGGTCGAGCCTAAAACAGTCCAAGTCTCCTCAATTAATTGTGGTAGGCCATAGGTGGGTGGAAAGTAAGGGAGAGTTGATTTTTCCACCCTTGACCCGAGGTCGCAGCCAGCTTTCCTTCACTGAACAGGAGCGTCTTAAAGGCCTTCTATATGGACTAATCAGAGTGGGCCATAGAATAATAAAATGGATATACGGGTTTCTTATAACCTCATGTAAAATTTGGGCCCAGTTGGAGTTACGGATTCCGAGATATGATAAATTTAGTGGACTGTTTTTCTGGGCCGCAGAATCTGGCCCAGAATTGTATCTCTAAATTGGGCCGCCTTAATGACTACCATAGATGCCGAATTAGCATTGGATCATGAAGAGTTTTTTGTTCCAATGCATGTCTTATAGAATACCACAAAATTTGGGATTCATTGGGAATGTATGTTGGGCCCCACAGTCTCATCAGTGGGCTAGTTTCCAATCTGCCTTCTCTAGAATTGTTTCCTTTCATCACAAAATATCCCCATCTTCTTCCATGAATTTTCCATTGATCCCTGAATGAAAAATGTTCATATTGGAGTGTAGATCAATTTCCAAAAATATAAAATTAAAATATGTATAATCAGATGAATCATTGGGTACTTCAAATGATGTTCAAAAATGTACCACATAATAGTGCAATTTAAGAAGGTATTACAATCATAATGTGAAATGATGTTCAAAGTGTAAAATGCACTAAAATGGTGTTTAAGAATAATAAGGAACATGAATATTATATATATATATTAACAATGAATATTAGCCTCATTTAGTGGCTAATCACACCCCCAACTTGAGTTTTGCTAGTCCCGAGCAAAATATATCTCAACAATATGAAATTCGAATTCCCTTTTCCAAAAACATTTTAATACACAATGATCACCAAAAAAAACTTATACCAAACAATCATGAAACCCAGAAAAATATTTTGATACAAGATAGTTTCATAAGCAAATCTCAATCCCAATCCCATTCCTTTGTTCAAATTCATTTCCATATTTCATCCAATATCAATTAAGTATGAGGATGTGTTGTGCATCACAATAGACATGGGGGTTCATCTTTATTCAAGGGGGAAATTACGGAAGCGCTAGGTGGAATCACATTTCAATATTAAGATGAGTATTCATTTTTTTTGTATAATTTTTTTTTTCTTTTTTTGTTGTTTTTTTGTTGTTTTTTCAATTTTGCCATGGTAATTGAAGTTTCACTCAAAAGAGTCAACCCCTGTAGCGAGGCTTTGCCGATGGCTCCCAGGCTCAAAGACATTAGGGCACCAAGTGAATCCCACATACTCAGGCATCATCTCGAGTTAACTCAGTCAAAAACAAATTCAAATTACCAAAAATAGAGATAAAATTACTAACTCTGGGCCAGACAACTATGGAGTCACGATCCCCAAGTGCCGAAAGCCATGCATTAGGTCATTTCATTGCTCTACGCGCAAAAAAAATTAATTTTTTTTGAATACTCATATTAAACTAAAATGATCACCAAACCTATGCTATTTATTTAGGGGACCCCATGAACTTAAACTAATACCCCACTATCCAAAGGACGTGCATTGTGAATTTTTTTTATTTGGATAAAAATATAAACGATGAAATATCACATTGGACTGCCACACTTTCCAAAATCTATGCTCATGAAATTATACAAGGATTAAAATCAGAATCAGGGTATGCTAAATTATTTGATATTCAGTTTCAAAGTGTGCAATGTGTGTTACCATGTTTAAAGTTAAAGGAATTTTTCCTTCCAGTTAATTTTTTTTCCAAATCATTCATTTTTTTTTGACACAAAAGCATTTTTTTTAATTTTATCTCTCCCCCCAACTTAAAAAAACACTGTCCCCAGTGTTTGAAGAAATAAAAATTTAGAAGGAGTAGAGGCATATAATGGAAGTTCAAAAAGGAAATTGAAACTGAGGATCATGGAATGAAATGACCTGGTGGTTGAAGCTGAAGTTCTTGCTCCTCCAAATTAGTCCTTTTTTCTCTTGGGGGATGTAGGCACCTCCTTGATTGAACATGTATCACCCAAAATAGTACCTAAACAAAAATAAGAACAAAACAGACAAAACAAACAACACAACGACTTATTTAATTCCATGTATCATCATTTTTATGGTTTTTAATGTTTTTTTATTTTTTATTTTTTTAAATCAAACTAATGATACATTGTCTTATTTTTAATTTTCTGGGTAAGGTATTACTTAGGGATCACACCGCGTGACACTGATGAATACGATGATCCCCTTTCATACCCATCCATACTAATAATAGAAGAACAGGTCAATAGTCCCTTTTTTTTAAATTTAAAAATGATTAATTAATCCTATTTAAAATAAAGTTTATTAAATCAACAAAATGATAAGAAACTTGAAAACCATGGGTTTCCTCCCATACAACGCTTTGTTTAACGTCTTTAGCCCGACATGGACCCTAAATCTATCAATTTTTTCCTTGTTCATAGGTTGGCTCAATTAACCCAACCTCTATTTCCTGTTTATTGAATGATTCAATGAATGGTTTTAACCTTTGACCATTGACCTTGAAAATGTAACCACTTGTGGGATCCTGAATCTCTACTGCCCCATGGGGGAATACATGATGCACTATGAAAGGTCCTGACCATCTAGACCTTAACTTTCCCGGATGTAAATGAAGTTTTGAACTATATAAGAGCACAAGTTTTCCCGGTTTAAAATGTTTGAACTTGATATTCCAAGATTGGTAGGCTTGAACTTTATCTTTATTGATCCTTGAATTTTCATAAGCCTCCATCCTTAGTTCCTCCAGTTCATTGAGATCTAATTTCCTTTTTGTTCCGGCCAATGAGAGGTCATAATCCATTTTCTTAATTTCCCAAAAGGCCTTATGTTCAATCTCCACTGGAAAATGGAATGCTTTTCCATAAACCAACCTTTATGGGGACATTCCTAAAATGGTTTTATATGAGGTTCTATAGGCCCAAAGAGCATCTAAGAGTTTCTCAGACCAATCTCTCCTAGAGGGATTGACAGTTTTTACAAGAATTTGCTTAATCTCCCTATTCACTAACTCAACGTGACCATTGGTTTGAGGATGGTATGCAGTGGACACTTTATGAGAAATACCATACTTATACATGAGTGAAGAGAATGGGTGGTTGTAGAAATGGGTTCCTCGATCACTGATTATAGCCCTAGGAATTCCAAATCTTGAAAATATGTTCTCTTTCAGAAATCGAATCACAACTTGATGATCATTGGACTTAGTGGGAATGACCTCAACCCATTTTGAGACATAATTAACAGCTAAGAGTATGTAGATGTATCCCCGAGAGTTTGGGAAGGGGACCATGAAGTCAATTCCCCAACAGTCAAATATTTCAACCACTAAGATGGGAGTGAGTGGCATTTGATTCCTTTTTGTGATGGACCCTACTTGTTGACACCTAGGACAACTTTGACAAAATGTGTAGGAGTCCCTTGATAGGGTGGGCCATAGTGACCACATTGAAGAATCTTAGAAGATGCTTTCTTAGAGGAAAAGTGACCTCTACATTCCTCATTGTGACAGAATTTAAGGATGGACTCTTGTTCAGATTCTGGAACACACCTCCTAATGACTTGGTCAGGGCAGAACTTATAGTGGTACGGATCATCAAACACATAGTGTCTAACATCAGAAAGAAATTTCCTTCGAGATTGAGTCCCTAAGAATTTTGGAATGACTCATGTCACTAAGAAATTTGCTATGTCAGCATACCAAGGGCAGTCACTCACAGAGTATAGGTATTCATAAGGAAACGAATCAGACATAGAAAGGTGATTTGAGTTGTCTTTGAATTCCATCCTAGAGAGGTGATCAGCTACAACATTTTCAACTCCCTTTTTATCCTTGATTGTGAGGTCAAATTCTTGTAAGAGAAGGACCCACCTAATTAGTATAGCCTAGGCATCTTGTTTTTGGAAGAGGTATTTTAGTGCAGAATGGTCAGTGAACACAATGATGGGGGGTCCTAAGAGATAAGACCTAAACTTCTCTAAAGCAACCAAAATAGCAAGTAACTCCTTTTCAGTAGTGGTGTAGTTTATTTGGGCATCATTTAAGGATTTTCTTGCATAAGCAATGACATAAGGAGTTTTATCAAAACATTCCCCTAACACAGCTCCAACAGAAAAGTCACTGGCATCACACATAAGTTCAAAAGGAAGGTTCCAATTTGGAGATTTCATAATGGGAGGAGAGGTGAGAGAGGATTTGAGGGTTGAGAATGAACCCTGACAGCTTTCTGTCCAAACAAATGGAGCATCCTTTATTAGGAGAGCACAAAGGGGACGAGATATTGAACTAAAGTCCTTGATGAATCTTATATAGAAACCAGCATGTCCTAAGAAAGACCTCACTTCCTTGATAGTTTTGGGTTATGGAAGGTGACAAATGATGTCAACCTTTGCTTTATCAACTTCAACCCCCCCTACTCGAGACCAGATGGCCTAGAACAAGTCCCTCTTTAACTATGAAATGACATTTTTTTTGAGTTTAGGACCAGATTCTTTTCTTCACATCTTGACAAGACTTTCTCCACATTCTGCAGACATCCCTCAAATGTATCCCCAAACACAGAGAAGTCATCCATGAAGACCTCTAGAAAATCCCCTACCATGTCTGAGAAGATTCCCATCATGCACCATTGGAAGGTTCCAGGGGCATTGCATAACCCGAAGGGCATGCGTTTGAAAGCAAAGGTTCCGAATGGACCTGTGAATGTAGTCTTCCCTTGATCCTCTAGGGAGACCTCAATTTTATTGTACCCCGAGTACCCTTATAAGAAACAGTAGAAGGAATGACCTGCCACTCTCTCAAGGACTTGGTCAATGAATGGTAAGGGGAAATGGTCCTTCTTGGTGAATGAGTTTAGCTTCCTGTTGTCAATGAAGACCCTCCATCCACTACTCACCCTTTTTGGAAGAATCTCTCCATCCTCATTGGTTATCATTGTGATTCCAACCTTTTTTGGAACCACTTGGATTGGGCTCACCCACTCACTCTCAGCTATGGGATATATGATACCAGCTTTTAACAATTTCAGAAGTTCCTTCCTTACTACCTCCATGAGATTAGGATTGAGTCGTCGTTGAGGTTGATGACATGGCTTTGAATCAGATTCCAGAACAATCCTATGAGTCCCGATAAGTGGGCTAATCCCAGGAATATCAGAAATAGTCCAACCAATGACATTCTTATGCTTCCTAAGGACATCTAGAAGCATCCTCTCATGATTGGATTCAAGAGAAGAAGAAATGACAATAGGATGTGTTTGATTTTACCCTATGAAGGCATTATTTAGTGCAGTAGGAAGTTCCTTCAATTCAAGATTAGGTTGGTTCAGAATTTCAGCAGAAGATTGGGACATTGGATCAAGATCAATTTATTTTTCTAGAGTTTCAGATAGGATTGATTCCCCACATGTAAAAGTTTCAGCTACTAGATTGGCTTGATCAGATTTAGGGAAGGAAATTGGAGTGGTCTCCATGAAAGTGGTTTCTTGAAAGGTTTAACTGATTGTTGGACCTAAGACTTCATCATAAGAGAAATTTGAAAATGATTCAATCCAAGGAGATAAAATTCCTTCATATGAACAAAGGAAATCAATCTCATTCTGACTTAAACATTCATCAAATATTCCTTGATGTTCCATGGATTCATTATCAATGCTTCCTATCATGTTTACTGCATGAATGTCCTCGTCGTCCCCTATTTGTGAGCTTGTATTATAGATGCTCAAGTCTAGACTCATATTCCCAAAGGTGATGGTCATGTTCCCATTTCGGACTCGGATAATAGAGTTGATTATTGCAAGGAAAGGACGATCAAGGATGATTGGGGTCTGTTCCTTATTTCCTAAGTTTGGATGGTTGTCAAGGACAATGAAATCAGAAGGGTAGATGAGGTTTTCAACATTTACCAGGACTTCTTTTAAAATCCCCTTTGGAACCCTAATGCTACGATCAACAAGTTGAAGTGTGATAGATGTGGGTTGGAGTTCTTCTAGGCCTAACTGGCAGTACACAACATATGGGATGAGATTGACACTAGCACCTAGGTCACACAAGGCCTTGACAAATTTGCTTTCTCCTAGTTCAACATTGATGTAAGGGCAACCCGGGTCTTTCAACTTAGGAGGAATGGTCCCTTGAATGGTGGTACTCACATTAGCAGCCAAAAGGACTTGGTTTTTATGTGAAAATTTTCTTTTAAAAGTACACAAGTCCTTAAGGTACTTTGAGTAGGCAGGTATGGTTTGGATTGCATCGAGAAGGGGTATGTTCAACTTGACTTGTGAAAAGATTTCCCTCAATGTTTCACTCAGTTCAGGATTGGTTTTCCCCCTCATGCACTGAGGAAATGGTGCATGTTGTGGGGTTGTTTGTTGAAGAGTTGTTTCCTTGACAATGTTTTCAGTTTCCTCAGTTTAATCTTGTGGTTCATTTGAATTTTCATCCATGTTTGAATCTTCAAGTGGGTTCTGAATTAGTTTTTCAGGTTTCTCAATTGATTTCCCACTTCTTAAAACAGTCACAGACTTTAGTTGTTCATGAGTTGTTTGAGCACAACTTGACTCTCCCATTGAAGTTGAGGATGGAACCGCCTGAGTAGGAATGGGTGCCTTTCCAGTTTTGATGGTTTGAAGTTCTTGTTTTAGGGAAGATACCTCCGAGTTCATCCTCTCCATTTGTTTGCACAGTTGTTCTAGTAGGCTTTGTGGAACTGTTTAGGTGGGTGCTTGAGTAAGTTGGTTTATCCCAGGGGGATATTTTGGAGGTGGGATGGTTTGTTGAAAAGGAACTGGTGGCTGTTGGTATTGGATAGGTTGGGTTTGGAACTGGTTATTGGTTTGGTAGTTCTGATGGGGGTAAGGATTTTGTCCCTGTGGTTGGCTAGGTTGTTGGTTATCTTTCCAGCAGAAGCCTGGGTGGTCGTTATACCTTGGGTTGAAGGTGTTTTGGTATTGAGGCTTTTGAAAGTTCAAAGCATTTACTTCCGCTGGGGGTCCTCCTAAGAGAACATCCTTGATGGATGGAATGGTTGGGCAGTTGTCTGTCTTATGGTCATGTTTGTCACAAATTGTGCAAACAGGGTCAATAGTTTGGATTCCATGGACTTTCCTAAGGTCTATCACTTCAACCATCCTAGAGAGTGCTACGAGTTTGGACCTAAGGCTTTCCTCTTCTCTAAGTGTATGAATTCCAGTAGTTCTTTGTGGCTTTTCAGAATAAGGTGAAGTTCCCCATGTTTGGTTTTGTTCAGAAAGGCTTTCTAGATACTAGTTAGCATCATTTGGGGCTTTGTTTTCAAAGGTTCCATTACACATCATGTCAATGAATTGTTTGTTCCCCGAACCCAACCCTTCATAGAAAATTCTCACTTGTTCAAGAATAGAAAAAACATGGTGTGGAACCATGTTTAGAGTGACTTTGAACCTATCCCATGTTTCATAGAATGACTCTCCCTCTTTTTCAAAAAAGTTTTGGATACTCTTTTTAAGTGCAATTGTTTTATGGTGGGGAAAGTATTTTTTGTAGAATTCTATTTGTAGTTAGTCCCAAGAGTTGATGGATTGTAGTCTCAAATTTTTTAGCCAATTTTTATCTCCATCCTTTAAAGAAAAAGGAAATAGCCTCATCTTAGCTGATTCCAGTTTATGTGGGGGACACATGTTTTCTACAATGTCATTGAACTTTTTAATGTGAAGGTAGGGCATCTCAGACTCCATTCCATGGAATGTGGGAAGGTGGTTTAGGACATGAGGTTTAAATATGTAGTTGGACTCTCATAGGGAATTGTGTCTAATATATGAGGGGGAATTGGTCCAGGAAGGTGTGAGGTAGTCATTCATGGTTTGATCAATTGCATTCCTCATATTTGGGGCTGCCTCATTTGGGTTTCTATTTTGGTTACCACCCGGGTTTATGAGTTGGTTTCTTTGAATACCTTCCATTGAAATTGGCTTAATTTTGGACTCTATAGTATTCAGAAGATTATGATCTAATGGAATGAGTTCCCTTGGTGTACTTGACTCCCCAACCCCAGGACTATCCACCCTAACTAGACGGTTTGATTGATCGCGGGTGTAGGCGGACATGCGCCAAAAGAAAAAAAACGAGAAAGGGAAAATATAAGAGAATTTGGATGAGAAAAGAAGAAATGGGGGAGAATAGAATGGGTGTTTAGATGACTTACTTGGGTCCCCGGAAAAGGTGCCAAAATTTTATTCTCGCTATAATTTACCCAAGAGATGAAGGTAAAACGGTCCTTGTAGTCTAGCTTGGGTTATCAAATCCACAGAGACCTAAGAAGTAACCTATAGACACGCACATTCTAAGGATTGTTTTTGGATATGAAGTGGCCAACATTAGGTTGATTTTATTTGGGTTTAAGTGAACTCTAAGAGACTTAAGTGAATTAAAATTAAAATAATGAGTTGATCCTAGGTTTTCACTCGGGGTGGATTGGACGTATTTCCTTTTTAATGATTTAAATTTCTTAAATTTGAGATGGGTTCATTTAAAGAGATAAAACAACATCATCACTTACTGGTTTAATGCCTACACCCTTTAATACTAATCACCTATGCACTTTAAGGATCAAATTTTTGAGCACTTCAAGTTAAAGGTTCGTATTCGCACTTGAAGTGTGTGGCCTTAAATTCAACAAGGACGATGGAGTTTAAAAACCATCAAATAAAAATCTCAATTAAAGAAGTGATTATACATTAATGAGGTGATAAATAACATCCAATCCAGCCCCTTTCTACTCCCTTGGATCAACCCATAAGTGGGTTAGCCCTCCATTGATTCTATGGTTTCAATGGAAGCAGAAAGTAGACTCATGAGGGAGGAAATGGAGAAGTAAAAAAAACGCAATAAATAACAATCACTCCACCATTGTGTTATAATCTCACAAGGTTTGGTATGAACAAGTTCACACCTTGTACCAACGATATCAAAGTGATAAGTAGAAGAACATAATAATAATAGAAGAAAAACTTTTATTAAGAAACAAGGATGAATTAAAATAACTTACATGTGAAAGAAGAACATTACAAAGAGAAATTGGAAGCATAACATTAAGATGAAAACAAGCTCAAATATCCTTCAAGTCTCCAACACCACTGCCTTAAATAGGAAGTTTTGAGCCCTTGGGTCGATCCTACAATAGTACAAGTCTCCTCAATTAATTGTGGTAGGCCATAGGTGGGTGGAAAGTAAGGGAGAGTTGATTTTTCCACCCTTGACCCAATGTGGCATCCAGCTTTCCTTTACCGAACAGACGCTTCTGAAAGACCTTCTATATGGCCTAATCAGAGTGGGCCATAGAATAATAAAATGGATATACGGATGTCTTCTAACCTCCTGTAAAATTTGGGCCCATTTGGAGTTGCGGATTCCGAGATATGATATATTTAGTGGAATGTTTTTCTGGGCCACAGAATCTGGCCCAGAATTGTATCTCAAAATTGGTCCGCCTTAATGACCACCATAGAGGCCGAATTAGCATTGGATAATGAATAGTTATTTGTTTATATTCATGTATTCTAGCATCCCACAAAATGTGGGATTTATTGGGCCTGTATGTTGGGCCGCACAGTCTCATCAGTGAGCTAGTATCCAATCTGTCTTCTCTAGAATTGCTTCCTTTCATCACAAAATATCCCCACCTTCATCCATGAATTCTCCATTGATCCCTGAATGAAACATGTTAATATTGGAGTTTAGATCAATTTCAAAAAATATCAAATTAAAATATGTATAATCAGATAAATCATTGGGTACTTCAAATGATGTTCAAAAATGTACCACATAATAGTACAATTTAAGAAGGTATTACAATCATAATGTGAAATGATGTTCAAAGTGTAAAATGAACTAAAATGGTGTTAAAGAATAATAAGGCACATGAATATTATATATATTAACAATGAATATTAGCCTCATTTAGTGGCTAATCACACCCCCCAACTTGAGTTTTGCTAGTCCCGAGCAAAATATATCTCAACAATATGAAATTCGAATTCCCTTTTCCAAAAACATTTTAATACACAATGATCACCACAAAAACCTTATACCAAACAATCATGAAACCCATAAAAATATTTTAATACATGATAGTTTCATATGCAGATCCCAATCCCAAGATCATTCCTTTATTCAAATTCATTGCCATATTTCATCCAATATCAATTAAGTATGAGGATGTGTTGTGCATCACAATAGACATGGGGGTTCATCTTTATTCAAGGCGGAAATTACGGAAGTACTAGGTGGAATCACATTTCAATATTAAGATGAGTATTCATTTTTTTTTGTATATTTTGTTTTATTTTTTTGTTGTTTTTTTTGTTTTTGCAATTTTGCCATGGTAATTGAAGTTGCACTTAAAAGAGTCAACCCCTGTAGTGAGACTTTGCCGATGACTCCCAGGCACAAAGACCTTAGGGAACCAAGTGAAGACCACATACTTGGGCATCATCTCGAGTTAACTCAGTCAAAAACAAATTCAAATTACAAAAAATAGAGATAAAATTACTTACTCTGGGCCAGACAACTATGGAGTCACGATCCCCAAGTGCCGAAAGCCACGCATTAGGTCATTTCATTACTCTACGCGCAAAAAAAAATTAATTTTTTTGAATACTCATATTAAACTTAAATGATCACCAAACCTATGCTATTTATTTAGGGGACCCCATGAACTTAAACTAATACCCCACTATCCAAAGGATGTGCATTGTGATTTTTTTTATTTGGATGAAAATATAGACGATGAAATATCACATTGGACAGCCACACTTTCCAAAATCTATGCTCATGAAATTATACAAGGATTAAAATCAGAATCAGGGTATGCTAAATTATTTGATATTCTATTTCAAAGTGTGCAATTTGTATTACCATGTTTGAAGATAAAGGAATTATTCCTTCCATTTTTTTTCAAATCATTCATTTTTTTGACACAAAAGCATTTTTTATCTCTTCTCCCAACTTAAAACAACACTGTCCCCCAGTGTTTGAAGAAAAAAAAATTTAGAAGGAGTAGAGGCAGATAATGGAAGTTCAAAAAGGAAATTGAAACTGAGGATCATGGAATGAAATCACCTGGTGGTTGAAGCTGAAGTTCTTGTTGCTCCAAATTAGTCCTTTGATCTCTTGGGGGATGTAGGCACCTCCTTGATTGAACATGTATCACCCAAAATAGTACCTAAACAAAAAGAAGAACAAACCAGACAAAACAAACAACACAATGACTTATTTAATTCCATGTATCATCATTTTTATGGGTTTTCCTATTTTTTTATTTTTTATTTTTTTAAATCAAACTAATGATACATTGTCTTCTTTTTAATTTCTGGGTAAGGTATTACTCAAGGATCACACCGCGTGACACAGATGAATACGATGCTCCCCTTTCATACCCATCCATACTAATAATAGAAGAATAGGTCAATATTCCCTTTTTTTAAATGTAAAAATGATTAATTAATCTTATTTAAAAAATAATGTTTATTAAAACAACAAAATGATAAGAAACTTGAAAACCATGGGTTGCCTCCCATGAAACACTTTGTTTAACGTCATTAGCCTGACATGGACCCTAAATCTATCAATTTTTTCCTTGTTCATAGGTTGGCTTAGTTAACTCAACCTCTATTTCCTGTTCATTTAATTATTCAATGAATGGTTTTAACCATTGACCATTGACCTTGAAAATGTAACCACTTGTGGGACCCTAAATCTCTACTGCCCCATGGGGGAATACATGATGCACTATGAAAGTTCCTGACCATCTAGACCTTAACTTCCCCGGATGTAAATGAATTTTTGAACTATACAAGAGCACATGTTTTCCCGGTTCAAAATGTTTGACCTTGATATTCCTAGATTGGTAGGCTTGAACTCCATCTTTATTGATCCTTTAATTTTCATAAGCCGCCATCCTTAGTTCCTCCAGTTCATTGAGATCTAATTTCCTTTTTGTTCCGGCCAATGAGAGGTCATAATCTATTTTCTTAATTGCCCAAAAGGCCTTATGTTCAATCTCCACTGGCAAATGGAATGCTTTTCCATAAACCAACCTATATGGGGACATTCCTAAAATGGTTTTATATGCAGTTCTATAGGCCCAAAGAGCATCTAATATTTTCTCAGACCAATCTCTCCTAGAGGGGTTGAGAGTTTTTTCAAGAATTTTCTTAATCTACCTATTCACCAACTCAGCTTGACCATTGGTTTGAGGATGGTATGCAGTGGAAACTTTATGAGAAATACCATACTTATACATGAGTGAAGAGAATGGGCGGTTGCAGAATTGGGTTCCTCGATCACTGATTATAGCCCTAAGAATTCCAAATCTTGAAAATATTTTCTCTTTCAGAAATCGAATCACAACTTGATGATAATTGGACTTAGTGGGATTGGACTCAACCCATTTTGAGACATAATCAACAGCTAAGAGTATGTAGATGTATCCCCGAGAGTTTGGGAAGGGGCCCATGATGTCAATTCCCCAACAGTCAAATATTTCAACCACTAAGATGGGAGTGAGTGGCATTTGAATCCTTTTTGTGATGGACCCTACTTGTTGACACCTAGGAAAACTTTGACAAAATTTGTAGGAGTCCCTTGAGAGGGTGGTCCATAAAATACCACAATGAAGAATCTTAGAAGATGTTTTCTTAGAGGAAAAGTGACCTCCACATGCCTCATTGTGACAGAATTTAAGGATGGACTCTTGTTCAGATTCTAGAACACAGCTCCTAATTACTTGGTCAGGGCAGAACTTATAGAGGTATGGATCATCAAACACATAGTGTCTAACATCAGAAATAAATTTCCTTCGAGATTGAGTCCCTAATAATTTTGGAACGACTCCCGTCACTAAGAAATTTGCTATGTCAGCATACTAAGGGCAGTCACTCACAGAGTACAAGTGTTCATCAGGAAATGAATCAGACACAGAAAGGTGATTTGAGTTGTCTTTGAATTCCATCCTAGAGAGGTTATCCGCTACAACATTTTCAACTCCCTTTTTATCCTTGATTGTGAGGTCAAATTCTTGTAAGAGAAGGACCCACCTAATCAGTCTAGCCTTGGCATCTTGTTTTTGGAAGAGGTATTTTAGTGCAGAATGGTCAGTGAACACAATGATGGGGGATCCTAAGATATAGGACCTAAAATTATCTAAAGCAAACACAATAGAAAGTAACTCCTTTTCAGTAGTGGTATAGTTTATTTGGGAATCATTTAAGTATTTTCTTGCATAAGCAATGAAATAAGAAGTTTTATCACAACGTTTTCCTAACACATCTCCAACAGCAAAGTCACTAGCATCACACATATGTTCAAAAGGAAGGTTCCAATTTGGAGATTTCATAATGGGAGGAGAGGTGAGAGAGGATTTGAGGGTTGATAATGAAACCTCACAGCTTTCTGTCCAAACAAATGGAGCATCCTTTACTAGGAGAGCACAAATGGGACGAGATATTGAACTAAAGTCCTTGATGAATATTCTATAGAAACCAGCATGTACTAAGAAAGACCTCACTTCCATGACAGTTTTGGGTGATGGAAGGTGACGAATGATGTCAACCTTTGATTTATCAAAATCAATCCCCCTAATCGAGACCAGATGGACTAGAACAAGTCCCTCTTTAACCATGAAATGACATTTTTCCCAGTTTAGGACCAGATTCTTTTCTTCACATCTTGACAAGACTTTCTCCACATTCTGCAGACATCCCTCAAATGTATCCCCAAACACAGAGAAGTCATCCATGAAGACCTCTAGAAAATCCCCTACCATGTCTGAGAAGATTCCCATCATGCACCGTTGGAAGGTTCCAGGGGCATTTCATAACCCAAAGGGCATGCGTTTGAAAGAAAAGGTTCCAAATGGACATGTGAATGTTTTCTTCCCTTGATCCTCTAGGGAGAGCTCAATTTGATTGTACCCCGAGTACCCATCTAAGAAACAGTAGATGGCATGACCTGCCACTCTCTCAAGGAATTGGTCAATGAATGGTAAGGGGAAATGGTCCTTCTTGGTGAATGAGTTTAGCTTCATGTAGTCAATGCAGACCCTCCATCCACTACTCACCCTTGTTGGAAGAATCTCTCCATCCTCATTGGTTATCACTGTGATTCCGGCCTTTTTTGGAACCACTTGGATTGGACTCACCCAATCACTCTTAGCTATTGGATATATGATAACAGCTTTTAACAATTTCAAAAAGTTCCTTCCTTACTACCTCCATGAGATTAGGATTGAGTCTCCGTTGAGGTTGACGACATGGCTTTGAATCAGATTCTAGAACAATCCTATGAGTCCCAATAAGTGGGCTAATCCCAGGAATATCAGAAATGGTCCAACCAATGGCTTTCTTTTGCTTCCTAAGGACATATAGAAGCATCCTCTCATGATTTGATTCAAGAGAAGAAGAAATGACAATAGGATGTGTTTGATTTTCCACTAGGAAGGCATAATTTAGTACAATAGGAAGTTCCTTCAATTCAAGATTAGGTTGGTTCATAATTTCAGAAGAAGATTGGGACATTGGATCAAGATCAATTTCTTTTTTTAGAGTTTCAGATAGGATTGATTCCCCACATGTAGAAGTTTCAGCTACTAGATTGTCTTGATCAGATTTAGGGAAGGAAATTGGAGTGGTCTCCATGAAAGTGGTTTCCTGAAAGGATTCGCTGATTGTTGGACCTAAGACTTCATCATAAGAGAAATTTGAAAATGATTCAAGCCAAGGAGATAAACTTCCTTCATATGAACAAAGGAAATCAATCTCATTATGACTTAAACATTCATCAAATATTCCTTGATGTTCCATGGATTCATTATCAATGCTTCCTATCATGTTTACTTCATGAATGTCCTCGTCATCCCCTATTTTTGAGCTTGAATTATAGATGTTCATGTCTAGACTCATATTCCCAAAGGTGATGGTCATGTTCCCATTTTGGACTCGGATAACAGAGTTGATTGTTGCAAGGAAAGGACGACCAAGGATGATTGGGGTTTGTTCCTTATTTATTATGTTTGGATGGTTGTCAAGGACAATGAAATCAACAGGGTAGATGAAGTTTTCAACCTTTACCAGAACGTCCTTTAAAATCCCCTTTGGAACCCTGATGCTACGATCAGCAAGTTGAAGTGTGACAGATGTGGGTTGGAGTTCTTCTAGGCCTAACTGGCAGTACACAGCATATGGGATGAGACTGACACTAGGACCTAGGTCACACAAGGTCGTGACAGCTTTGCTTTCTCCTAGTTCAACATTGATGTAAGGCAACCCAGGTCTTTCAACTTAGGAGGAATGGTCCCTTGAATGTCGGTACTCACATTAACAGCCAAAAGGACTTGGTTTTTATGTGAAATTTTTCTTTTAAAAGTACACAAGTCCTTAAGGTACATTGAGTAGGCAGGTATGGTTTGGATTTCATCGAGAAGGGGTATATTCAACTTGATTGTGAAAATATTTCCCTCAATGTTTCACTCAGTTCAGGCTTGGTTTTCCCCCTCATGCGTTGAGGAAATGGTGCAGGTTGTGGGGTTGTTTGTTGAAGAGTTTTTTCCTTGACAATGTTATCAGTTTAATCAGTTTGATCTTGTGGTTCATTTGAATTTTCATCCAATTTTGAATCTTCAAGTGGGTTCTGAATTAGTTGTTCAGGTCTCTCAATTGATTTCCCACTTCTTAAAACAGTCACAACCTTTAGCTGTTCATGAGTTGTTTGAGCAAAACTTCACTCTCCCCTTGAAGTTGAGGATGGCACCGCCTGAGTAGGCATGGGTGCCTTTCCAGTTTTGATGGTTTGAAGTTCTTGTTTTAGGAAAGATACCTCCGAGTTCATCCTCTACCTTTTTTTGTATAGTTGTACTAATAGGCTTTGTGGAACAGTTTGGGTGGGTGCTTGAGTAGGTTGGTTTATCCCAGGGTGATATTTTGGATGTGGGATGGTTTATTGAAAATGGACCGGTGGCCGTTGGTATTGGATAGGTTGGGTTTGGAACTAGTTATGGGTTTGGTAGTTCTGATGGGGGTAAGGATTTTTTCCCTGTCATTGGCCAGGTTGTTGGTTATATTTCCAGTGGAAGCCTGGGTGGTCGTTATACCTTGGGTTGAAGGTGTTTTGGTATTGAGGCTTTTGAAAGTTCAAAGCATTTACTTCTGCTGGGGGGTCCTCCTAAGAGAACATCCTTGATGGATGGAATGGTTGGGCAGTTGTCTATCTTATGGTCATGTTTGTCACAAATTGTGCAAACAGGGTCAACAGTTGGGATTTCATGGACTTTCCTCAGGTCTATCTCTTCAACCATCCTAGAGAGTGCTGCGAGTTTAGCCCTAAGGCTTTCCTCTTCTCTAAGTGTATGAATTCCAGTAGTTCTTTGTGGCTTTTCAGAATAAGGTGAAGTTCCCCATGTTTGTTTTTGTTCAGAAAGGCTTTCTAGATACTCGTAAGCATCATTTGGGGCTTTGTTTTTAAAGGTTCCATTACACATCATGTGAATGAATTGTTTGTTCCCCGGACCCAACCCTTCATAGAAAATTATCACTTGTTCAGGAATAGAAAAACCATGGTGTGGAACCATGTTTAGAGTGTCTTTGAACCTCTCCCATGTTTCATAGAATGACTCTCTCTCTTTTTCAAAAAAGTTTTGGATACTCTTTTTAAGTGCAATTGTTTTATGGTGGGGAAAGTATTTTTTGTATAATTCTCTTTGTAGTTGGTCCCAAGAGTTGATGGATGATGGTCTCAAATTGGTTAGCCAATTTTTAGCTCAATCCTTTAAAGAAAAATGAAATAACCTCATCTTAGCTGATTCTAGTTGATGTGGGGGACACATGTTTTCTACAATGTCATTGAACTCCTTAATGTGGAGGTAGGGCATCTCGGATTCCATTCCATGGAATGTGGGAAGGTGGTTTAGGACATGGGGTTTAAATATGTAGTTGGAATCTCCTAGAGAATTGTGTCTAATGTATGAGGGGGAATTGGTCTAGGAAGGTGTGAGGTAGTCATTCATGGTTTGATCAAGTGAATTCCCCAAGTTTGGGGCTGCCTCATTTGGGTTTCCATTTTGGTTCCCACCCAGGTTTATGAGTTGGTTTCTTTGAAGACCTTCCATTGAAATTGGCTCAATTTTGGACTCTAGAGTATTAGGAATATTATGATCTAATGTAATTAGTTCCCTTGGTGTACTTGACTCCCCAACCCCAGGAATATCCAACCTAACTAGACGGTTTGATTGATCGAGGGTGTAGGTGGACATGCGCCAAAAGAAAAAAACGAGAAAGGGACAAGATAAGAGAATTTGGATGACAAAAGAAGAAATGGGGGAGAATAGAATGGGTGTTTAGATGAATTACTTGGGTCCCCGGAAACAACACCAAAATTTGATTCTCGCTCAAATTTACCCAAGAGATGAAGGTAAAACGGTCCTTGTAGTCTAGCTTGGGTTATCGAATCCATAGAGACCTAAGAAGTAACATATAGACACGCACATTCTAAGGATTGTTTTTGGATATGAAGTGGCCAACATTGGGTATATTTTATATGGGTTTAAGTGAACTCTAAGAGACTTGAGTGAATTAAAATTAAAATAATGAGTTGATCCTAGGTTATCGCTCGGGGTGGATTGGACGTATTTCCTTTTTAATGATTTCAATTTCTTAAATTTGAGATGGGTTCATTTAAAGGGATAAAACAACATCATAACTTACTGGTTTAATGCATACACCCTTTAATACTAATCACCTATACACTTGAAGGATCAAATTTTTGAGCACTTCAAGGTAATGGTTCGTATTAGCACTTGAAGTGTGTGGCCTTAAATTCAACAAGGACGATGGAGTTTCAAAACCATCAAATAAAAATCTCAATTAAAGAAGTGATTATACATTAATGAGGTGATAAATAACATCCAATCCAGCCTATTTCTACTCCCTTGGATCAACCCATAAGTGGTTTAGCCCTCCATTGATTCTTTGGTTTCAATGGAAGCGGAAAGTAGACTCATGAGGGCGGAAATGGAGAAGGAAAAAAACGCAATAAATAAAAATCACTCCACCGTTGTGTGATAATATCACAAGGTTTGGTATGAACAAGTTTACACATTGAACCAAAGGTATCAAAGTGATAATTATAAGAACATAATAATAATAGAAGAAGAACTTTTATTAAGAAACAAGGATGAATTAAAACAACTTACATGTGAAGGAAGAACATTACAAAGAGAAATTGACAGCTTAACATTAAGATGAAAACAAGCTCAAAGATCCTTCAATCCTCCAACACCACTGCCTTAAATAGGTATTTTTGAGCCCTTGGGTAGAGTCTAAAACAGTAAAAGTCTCCTCAATTAATTGTGGTAGGCCATAGGTGGGTGGAAAGTAAGGGAGAGTTGATTTTTCCACCCTTGACCCGATGTGGCATCCAGCTTTCCGTCACCGAACAGACGCGTATGAAAGACCATCTATATGGCCGAATCAGAGTGGGACATAGAATAATAAAATGGATCTCCGGATATCTTCTAACCACCTGTAAAATTTGGCCCCATTTAGAGATGCGGATTCCGAGATATGATAAAATTAGTGGACTATTTTTCTGGGCCATAGAATCTGGCCCAGAATTGTATCTATAAATTGGGCCACCTTAATGACCACCATATATGCCGAATTAGCATTGGACCATGCAGAGTTATTTGTTCCTATGCATGTCATCGAGCATCCGACAAATATAGGGATTCATTGGGCCTGTATGTTGGGCCCCACAGTCTCATCAGTGGGCTAGTGTCCAATCTGCCTTCTCTAGAATTGCTTCCTTTCATCACAAAATATTCCCATCTTCTTCCATGAATTCTCCATTGATCCCTGAATGAAACATGTTCATATTGGAGTGTAGATCAATTTCCAAAAATATAAAATTAAATTATGTATAATCAGATGAATCATTGGGTACTTCAAATGACGTTCAAAAATGTACCACATAATAGTGCAATTTACGAAGGTATTACAATCATAATGTGAAATGATGTTCAAAGTGTAAAATGAACTAAAATGGTGTTTAAGAATAATAAGGCACATGAATATTATATATATTAACAATGAATATTATCCTCATTTAGTGGCTAATCACATCACCTATGATGTAGTAAATCAATTATTTATCATTTATCGTATTTTATCATATTTTACTATTCATAGAAAATTCAAGAATTTCAGAAAAATCCCAAAAAATTTACCATAACCATTTATCAATGTGTAGAATTCAAAAATGACATACATTTTTGAAAAACAATTTTCTAAATATTATTAATTTAACTTTTGAATAAAAGCATACTTAATTTAAAAATTAACAGTTCTAATTCTACAAATACTTCTTTATCATAATGAAAAATTAACCAAGATGTTATAATCTTCTATCCTTAAGAAAATAAAATAATAATAAAATTTACTACTCCTTAGGGTCATATTACTATTCATATTACTATTCATAAGGGTATGTTACTATTCACAAAAAAACAAGTTGGTTCCAATAGACTCCAAAAAACATACTAAACACAATTGTTGTAACACCCCAAGATTTTATAGTGTGTTATTTCTTCAAAATAATTCAATAACTTTCACTACACGCAACACCAAGTTCAATCGCACCATGACTTACCAAACAATCTGTTCAAAAGAGGTTATGAATAGTGTTAACTAAATTTTAAACTTTATATAATCCTTATAATTTTAGAATCCATATTATGAGTTTCTTAGACATAATGTAAGAACAAATTCATTTTCAGTATTGCACTTTTACCAAATTTTAATAGTGAACCCTTTTTAGATACTATATTTTAAACTTTTTGACTAAATGGGGACATCAAAAATTTAAAATGAAACATCCCAAGCTTCCACGGTACGCTAGCGTGTGTTGTACGCAACACCGAGTTCTAACACACCGTAACCAATCAAACTAGCCGTTATGAATAGTAATACCTACTTTTTGAAATTATATATATTTTATATTTTAATATGGACTTCATTTTTGGATTTGGAATATCGAATTTAGTCTAAGGTGAAATTTTGGTACTTTTCGGATAACTTTCATATTTGGATGAATAGTGAAAATTACTAAATTTTAATTAAAAACAACTTTTTTGATCAAAATAATTAATAGTGATAAATTGTGAATTTGAGTGGTTTTAAAGTATATTTAGAATATATTTTTACCATTTAATATAATGTTGGTCATTGGACATAATTTTACAATTAAACCGAACATAAACAAATGTCAATCTTTTGATAGTTATTACCTCTTAAAAACACGCTTTTTGTTTTGACAGCGGGAATTAATTTTAAATTAATTTCTGCCACTTATGTGTTTTGAATTTAGGAAAATGGATTCCATATTTGGAATCAGGATGTCCAAATTATGTAAATAGGTAACTTTTATTTTTACACATTTTGAATAATTACTGCGGTAAATATTTTATTTACCATGGTTAAAGGGTAAATCCGGTAAATAAGGGTTAAAAAAATAATATTATAATAATACTAAATTACCCTAAAACGTGTCTTAACCCTATTGGTTGATACATGGTCGACCATGGGCATCTTTGTGTCAATTTTGGGACCCCATGGATCCACTTGTAAGTGATAATGACACATTATATTAATAAAGTTAAAATAAAAATAAAAATGGCATAAGCTTACATCTTTCAGAAGAACAATTTTTACATAGGGTTATACATGTTGGATTTTCGATTATAAATATTCATTAGAAATATAAAATGATTTCCTACATAATGATATTTTATTTATAATTTTTAGACATCAAATAATTTAAATTATTAATGACACAATAATGATGCAATGTTTACCTCATTAATAAATCATTTAAATAAATAAGATTATAATGATTAAAATATTATCTAAAACCTGTCCAATTCTTATTGGTTGATGTTATTTAGAATATGAGTCATCTTATCTTCGACCTCAATGATTTTTGGACCATTATAAACCGAATACAAATATATTATAAAGTAATACTTTCACACTTTCCTAAAGAGCCCCTCCTCTCCCTTATAAAAGGAGACCACTTCTACTCATTCCTCACACCTCTCAAGCCACTTGGCTCGTCCAAACTCTGCCCAAATAAGCTCCCCACATCCCTCTCCTCCTCCTTGAAGCTTACCCTTAGGCAGAAAGCATTTCAAGAAGTCCTTTGGTTCCAACCAAAGTGAGTTACCTAAATTAAAGGTAACGATTTATCTTAAATTATTTTCATTTATTTTGCTTCTCCAACCCCCAAACTCTTTTTATTTCCTTTCTTTTGTAACAACACCAGTATCCTCAATATACTAGGATGTTGTTATAAGAAGGATTCAAACTACACATACACACAACTCCATCTAATGGATGATGAACATAATGTTTCTGTGGATGGCAAACTAACGCCTCACGAAACGATGATTGTTCAAATACATCTGACCGCCTCTCATGGTGGCCATTATGATGGAACTGTAATTAAATATGATATTAATGATATATATTTTATATATAAGCTTCTGTAATTCCATTTTATTTCATACCATTATTCTTTTCATGTTGTATATACATACGATAATTTCATTTGAGGAAGTGCGGACTACCGCCCCCTTAAAATGATATGACTCGTTCATACCACACATGGAATGTATAAAGGATGGTGTTAATTAACTTAAGTAACATATATAAAATATTATATTATACTGGAATAGTAATATACCTATGTATCATTTGGATTCGATTCTTTTAAAATAAAAATTAAATGGAAGTAGCGTTCGTGCGTACGTACGGACTACCGTCTCCACGAACGCGATGAGATTCATTCTCCATCGTATCCATTCAAGTATAATTATCATTTAATGATTTAAAAATGCTGTTTAAGGACTTTATATCATTCTGGATATGAATAAGATACAACAAACATGACTTATTTAACAAAACATATAAAAGAAAATGAGTAAGTTAACACACGAAACGACGATAATACTAAGATATTATCAAATCAATATTAAAAGATCATATATGATATCATATTAATGTATATGATTCTTTTATAATTTAATAACAATTATTTCACCATTATACAGGAGGTTAACCTACCCCAACCAAGGAAAAGTACAAGGTAAGGGTTATTTCACAATCTCTTCGTTATCCGAGGTTGTTTATTTATAATAATCTACTGGGATCTCTTTATCATCCACATCCATGTTTCTTCAAAATGTATTTCAAAACATTTTTACTATTTACAAGAATATGGGTTAAAGTCATTTATACCCTTGTTTGACTTTTTATAAGAGGTTTATAAAGGAATCTTTCCGTCGTTTTCAAAACAAGGTCCTTTTTAACCTTTTCGACAGAATTGAGGTAAGAATGTTTTTTTAACTTATACGGAGGGTGCGGTAATTTTACGCCGTTATAAAATCTTCAAAGCTTTACTTAGAAGCTTATAAGAATATTTTCAAAGAAAATGTTTTATTTTATATGGATCTTAAATTATTTCAAAATAAAAGGAGATATTTCTTTAAAAAGAATATTGATTTCATCTATGTCAACATCCTTTGAAGGATTTTAAGATTATTTGAAGTTGATTTATTATGATACAAAACTTCTATATTGTATTGAAGGTTTTGTGATATGTTTGACTATGGATGTGCTATTTTTATACCATTCATAGTTTATGGTGAAATTATTGACATTTCGTATGCTAGTTTTAATACGAATGTTTATGTTATGTTTAAACCTTTTCATATGGGAATGCATTGGACTTAATAAGTGACGGGTGGAGCCCGCTATAGCTCCTCGATGCATCGGTAGGTCTCATGAGACAAACTAGTGTCTTGGCACAAGGCATTGACAAAATCTTATTTGTAGTCTTGGCACGAGGCCTTGGCTATGTGGTTATGATAGTCTGGCATTATGCATTCCAACATTATGAAAGTGGTTATTGATTTTGCATGTGATTATTCGATTAGTAGAATATCCAAGTGAATAAGTAAATGGCATTATTTCATTTTACTTTTGCCATACTATGTTGAAGTTCATGTTTAAAAGGCTTTTGTTTTAGTAATTCATTGCCTTAAATGTTTATGCTTATTTTGAATGTTCCACTATATTGTTATCCTTACTGGGCATTTGAGCTCACCCCTTTTCTATGTTTTATTTTTCCCAGGTAGTGAAGAAGTAAATTATGATTGACTTGCAGGGATATTATGAGGGGTTAATAGTGTGGATATGAATACTTTGTTGTTGTAGTAGTTTTTCACTTTGAAATGTAATGTAAAACTTTATGAATATATCTAGTGTTTCCAAGGCTACTAAACCAATTGGTCTTTCGAGATTTGATCTTTCTTGTGATCATACCAATGTTACGAAGTAATGCACCGACTCTGGGTAGCTGGGGTTGGGGCGTTACAGTTGGTATCAGAGGAAGTTTAGTACAAACCTTGGAAGCTAGATTTAGATAAACTCTGATTAGAGCACGTAGACCTAAGATGAGCTTTGAGGATTAGTGTAGAAGAACTTCCTAGAATTTTGGTATTGTAGAGATTTTGTGAGTTTTCCGAGCAATACATCCCTGTCTGGATACGAGCAGGTAGAGGCGGCTCTAGCACAGATGTACCTAGGGGTAAAACCCGAAAACACCGCTTTGAGCTAGACTCGAACGGGAACTGGTGCACGACAACAGGCCTTGCTGCACTCTTGGTTACAACACTCCCGGGGGATATGCTTAGGATAATTCTCATTTTCTTTACAAACCATTATGAAGGGTTTATGAGTATATACTTCCTCAAAGAAAACATTTTTATGATTATGGATTATATCCATAAATAGTTCAATTTATGTTAAGTGTTTTATAAGTATGGGATTATGTATTTTGACTCATAAACTAATCTAGTTTATTCCATTGTTTAGAAATGGCGCCCAGTAGAAGGAATGATAACTCCAGAAATGCACATGATTCAAAGAGAAGGAAGGATCATATCTCTCATGGTCTTAAGCTAGAATTTATAATAGAAATAGTCTCCCATGTATTATCATCATATGAATAAATAATATCATGTGTTGATAAGATAAGTAAAGAGTTTACTGAGTCCTATGGCTTTGAAGGGAAGCAAGAGAAGAAAAGGATGGAAGAGAGAAAGATGGATAAAGGGAAGAGGGAAAAGAAGAATTTTCCCATATGTGGTAACTGTGGAAAGAAACACCCTGGAACTTTCCTGAAAGGAATGGGAGTTTGTTATAAGTGTGGAGGAAAAGGGCACAAAGTACGTGACGGAAAGGGTAAGAAAATGGTTTTAAATGTACAATGCTTCATTTTCAAGGAGTTTGGACACTACGCGAACCTATGTCCCAGTCATCAGACTATGCCGCAAATGATGTTATTGGATAATAATCAAGTTATGATACTACCACAGATGAAGAGGAATGATTAGAGTTCTTATGTTGATTATGTCAATTGAGTGTTGTATCAACAATGTACGTGTTACAATAATCATGGAGTATATAAGGATTGTACTGCAGTACTATTTCATTAAGGACTTGAGATTGTGTGGAACAAAGAAAAGTGACTCAATAGCAGGATAAATTTTTGGAAAATATATGGTTGAGAGAATATAGTTCTGATACTGAGGAAGTTATTTTAGAATAATACATGATTGATTTGGATAAATTATATTGGATATTATTGACTACCTTGAAGCTGATTAATGATTTTTATATTCCATCATTGTTGGGTTTTAAAACATTTTTGGATTAATGAAGTATATCCAGCATTCTATATGGAATAAGGAAACATGAATGTAATCAATAAGGAATATGGTAATACATGATGAAGGTATTCATATGCTATTATGGGGTAAAAAGGATCTATATTATGTTTAACTTCCTTATAAATGTTGGACTGTGAGTTTGGATAGAAGTATTTTGGATAGTTCTAGTTTGGATTATTTTGGATTTCCATAAAAGGACAACCCGGAGGTCGGGCGGCAACCCGTCGCGTCCGGCAAGGCTGCGAGACTTGAACCCGCAACCGAAGGGCGACAAGGGTGTATCACCTACCACTGGCCCACGAGATGTCCTGGATTAAATAATGTAGTTTTTATTAAAAGATTTTTTAGATGAATTATAATTCGTTTATTTTGGAACCCTATACAAATAGTGTAAATAGAATTTTTTTCACACTCTATTATCTTTTAGAGTGAAAGATGAGTATGTGGTAGAAATTTATTAATGGATAAAACTCTAATTATAAAGTAAGTATATCTCTATATGATCTTAGCCAATCTCATAAAAATTTCCCCAATATTAAGAAAAGCAAATTAGAACAAAAATGTTTTCCTAGATGGTACCTTAAATCATCACTAATTTATGGCTTTGGGATTGTTGGCCTTTTCATAGCCATGTTCTCTACCACTCTCCATCAGGTAATTGATGGTTAGATTTTTCTTCCATATCCATATTTTACTACATGGAACCCTAGTATGTGTTATTTTCGGTAATCTTCATACTTTCGACTCTTTATTTTAAATAGAGGCCTCATTAATTCATTTTTCGATGTGGGATTTCAACTAAGATATTTTGAAACGTCAAAAATGTGTTATCCTAATACCCTATGTTTTGTTGAACCGATGGTATTTCAAATCATAATAGATTGATGAATTTAAGGACCTCAATTTTATACTTGTTTGTAATTGATGACCTCAATCACTACCTATAAATATTTACGTTTTTCCTCCAATTATATGTCTCTAATTGCCACCAATATTCTCCTAATAGAGATCATAATTTGGTGGTGATCCTTTCATTTATATTTTCCTCATATTAAGATTAAATTTTAGTAACCCAATTTTCGATGTGGGTTTTCCCACAAAGATATTTTCTATTTTCAACCTTTAATTTTCGAAAAACAATTTCAAATTGCGAGTACGCAATTTATTGAAGGAGGGGAGAATGTAACACCCCAAGATTTTATAGTGTGTTATTTCTTCAAAATAATTCAATAACTTTCACTACACGCAACACCAAGTTCAATCGCACCATGACTTACCAAACAATCTGTTCAAAAGAGGTTATTAATAGTGTTAACTAAATTTTAAACTTTATATAATCCTTATAATTTTAGAATCCATATTATGAGTTTCTTAGACATAATGTAAGAACAAATTCATTTTCAGTATTGCACATTTACCAAATTTTAATAGTGAACCCTTTTTAGATACTATATTTTAAACTTTTTGACTAAATGGGGACATCAAAAATTTAAAATGAAACATCCCAAGCTTCCACGGTACGCTAGCGTGTGTTGTACGCAACACCGAGTTCTAACACACCGTAACCAATCAAACTAGCCGTTATGAATAGTAATACCTACTTTTTGAAATTATATATATTTTATATTTTAATATGGACTTCATTTTTGGATTCGGAATATCGAATTTAGTCTAAGGTGAAATTTTGGTACTTTTCGGATAACTTTCATATTTTGATGAATAGTGAAAATTACTAAATTTTAATTAAAAACAACTTTTTTGATCAAAATAATTAATAGTGATAAATTGTGAATTTGAGTGGTTTTAAAGTATATTTAGAATATATTTTTACCATTTAATATAATGTTGGTCATTGGACATAATTTTACAATTAAACCGAACATAAACAAATGTCAATCTTTTGATAGTTATTACATCTTAAAAACACGCTTTTTGTTTTGACAGCGGGAATTAATTTTAAATTAATTTCTGCCACTTATGTGTTTTGAATTTAGGAAAATGGATTCCATATTTGGAATCAGGATGTCCAAATTATGTAAATAGGTAACTTTTATTTTTACACATTTTGAATAATTACTGCGGTAAATATTTTATTTACCATGGTTAAAGGGTAAATCCGGTAAATAAGGGTTAAAAAAATAATATTATAATAATACTAAATTACCCTAAAACGTGTCTTAACCCTATTGGTTGATACATGGTCGACCATGGGCATCTTTGTGTCAATTTTGGGACCCCATGGATCCACTTGTAAGTGATAATGACACATTATATTAATAAAGATAAAATAAAAATAAAAATGGCATAAGCTTACATCTTTCAGAAGAACAATTTTTACATAGGGTTATACATGTTGGAGTTTCGATTATAAATATTCATTAGAAAGATAAAAAGATTTCCTACATAATTATATTTTATTTATAATTTTTAGACATCAAATAATTTAAATTATTAATGACACAATAATGATGCAATGTTTACCTCATTAATAAATCATTTAAATAAATAAGATTATAATGATTAAAATATTATCTAAAACCTGTCCAATTCTTATTGCTTGATGTTATTTAGAATATGAGTCATCTTATCTTCGACCTCAATGATTTTTGGACCATTATAAACCGAATACAAATATATTATAAAGTAATACTTTCACACTTTCCTAAAGAGCCCCTCCTCTCCCTTATAAAAGGAGACCACTTATACTCATTCCTCACACCTCTCAAGCCACTTGGATCGTCCAAACTCTGCCCAACTAAGCTCCCCACATCCCTCTCCTCCTCCTTGAAGCTTACCCTTAGGCAGAAAGCATTTCAAGAAGTCCTTTGGTTCCAACCAAAGTGAGTTACCTAAATTAAAGGTAACGATTTCTCTTAAATTATTTTCATTTATTTTGCTTCTCCAACCCCCAATCTCTTTTTATTTCCTTTCTTTTGTAACAACACCAGTATCCTCAATATACTAGGATTTTGTTATAAGAAGGATTCAAACTACACATACACACAACTCCATCTAATGGATGATGAACATAATGTTTCTGTGGATGGAAAACTAACGCCTCACGAAACGATGATTGTTCAAATTCATCTTACCGCCTCTCATGGTGGCCATTATGATGGAACTGTAATTAAATATGATATTAATGATATATATTTTATATATAAGCTTCTGTAATTCCATTTTATTTCATACCCTTATTCGTTTCATGTTGTATATACATACGACAATTTCATTTGAGGAAGTGCGGACTACCGCCCCCTTAAAATGATATGACTCGTTCATACCACACATGGAACGTATAAAGGATGGTGTTAATGAACTTAAGTAACATATATAAAATATTATATTATACTGTAATAGTAATATACCTATGTATCATTTGGATTCGATTCTTTTAAAATAAAAATTAAATGGAAGTAGCGTTCGTGCGTACGTACGGACTACCATCTCCACGAACGCGATGAGATTCATTCTCCATCGTATCCATTCAAGTATAATTATCATTTAATGATTTAAAAATGATGTTTAAGGACTTGATATCATTCTGGATATGAATAAGATACAACAAACATGACTTATGTAACAAAACATATAAAAGAAAATGAGTAAGTTAACACACGAAACGACGATAATACTAAGATATTATCAAATCAATATTAAAAGATCATATATGATATCATATTAATGTATATGATTCTTTTATAATTTAATAACAATTATTTCACCATTATACAGGAGGTTAACCTACACCAACCAAGGAAAAGTACAAGGTAAGGGTTATTTCACAATCTCTTCATTATCCGAGGTTGTTTATTTATAATAATCTACTGGGATCTCTTTATCATCCACATCCATGTTTCTTCAAAATGTATTTCAAAACATTTTTACTATTTACAAGAATATGTTTTAAAGTCATTTATACCCTTGTTTGACTTTTTATAAGAGGTTTATAAAGGAATCTTTCCGTTGTTTTCAAAACAAGGTCCTTTTTAACCTTTTCGACAGAATTGAGGTAAGAATGTTTTTTTAAACTTATACGGCGGGTGCGGTAATTTTACGCCGTTATAAAATCTTCAAAGCTTTACTTAGAAGCTTATAAGAATATTTTCAAAGAAAATGTTTTATTTTATATGGATCTTAAATTATTTCAAAATAAAAGGAGATATTTCTTTAAAAAGAATTTTGATTTCATCTATGTCAACATCCTTTGACGGATTTTAAGATTATTTGAAGTTGATTTATTATGATACAAAACTTCTATATTTTATTGAAGGTTTTGTGATATGTTTGACTATGGATGTGCTATTTTTATACCATTTATAGTTTATGGTGAAATTATTGACATTTCGTATGCTAGTTTTAATACAAATGTTTATGTTATGTTTAAACCTTTTCATATGGGAATGCATTGGACTTAATAAGTGACGGGTGGAGCCCGCTATAGCTCCTCGATGCATCGGTAGGTCTCATGAGACAAACTAGTGTCTTGGCACAAGGCCTTGACAAAATCTTATTTGTAGTCTTGGCACGAGGCCTTGGATATGTGGTTATGATAGTCTGGCATTCTGCATTCCAACATTATGAAAGTGGTTATTGATTTTGCATGTGATTATTCGATTAGTAGAATATCCATGTGAATAAGTAAATGGCATTATTTCATTTTACTTTTGCCATACTATGTTGAAGTTCATGTTTAAAAGGCTTTTGTTTTAGTAATTCATTGCCTTAAATGTTTATGCTTATTTTGAATGTTCCGCTATATTGTTATCCTTACTGGGCATTTGAGCTCACCCCTTTTCTATGTTTTATTTTTCCCAGGTAGTGAAGAAGTAAATTATGATTGACTTGCAGGGATATTATGAGGGGTTAATAGTGTGGATATTAAGACTTTGTTGTTGTAGTAGTTTTTCACTTTGAAATGTAATGTAAAACTTTATGAATATATCTAGTGTTTCCAAGGCTACTAAACCAATCGGTCTTTCGAGATTTGATCTTTCTTGTGATCATGCCAATGTTACGAAGTAATGCACCGACTCTGGGTAGCTGGGGTCGGGGCGTTACAATTGTAGACAAAAGTTTCTTGAAATTCAGAACATAGAAGTAGTAAAGTTATGTTTTAAAGGGTAATTAAAAATATCTACTTAAAACAATGTTCAATGAATATCTATTTATTTTTAGAAAAACATGTGGTGTTACATGTGGTGTATTATGTACTTCCATTTGATATATATTATCATGATTCTCATTATATTCATGGTATTATATGATACATTTGGTGGTTATTAACTTTTGGTCATATGAATCAGTTGATTACAACATGGTAAAGGGTTTCATTTCACATTTTATTCCTGTGAGATTCATGCGATATTAGCCACTATTTCCTTTTGTGTGGTGTATTTACTGACCATTTTTGTACTATTTGCGTAATATACTTTCATTTAAGAGTATTTACATCTTCATTTTATGATCCATCTTTTATGATGCGTATGTTTTGTAAGTTGCCAAATTGGTATGGGAACCTTCCACCCTCTTGTTTTTAAAAGACTTCTTTTGGTTATGTATTTTAATTTAAATCTTATTATGTTGGGATATTTTCTTCTATATCCTTATTGATGTAAACATTATGTCCAAGTGTTGATATACCCTTTTTATCTCATCAACTCATTTTTTGAATTTTAAAGTGACGTCGTTAGGTTGTCGAATTTTTTCAAGGGAACTTATCAACCCAATTTCAATTATTTGGGTTCAACTTGTACTTCATGAATATTTCATCCTATGAATATGTGTGAATGACCTATGAATGTTTTAAAATTAATATCCACTTATTTTGGGTGTATTTATAGTTTTCAAAAATAATTATTTGATTACTTTATCTTTAATTTAACGATACCATCTTTATAAGGGATTTCATCTCAATTTACATATCCACTGAGACTTCATTGTTGTTATGGATCAATTCACTCCTATATGGTGTATATACTGTCCTTTGACATATTATATTATGAATATATTTATTATCATGATATTATAATGTTTTGATTAAATGGTTTTCCTCAATTATTTGTAATCAAGAGTCTCCCATTTTGTTAAAAACTCATTAACTAAAATATCATTTTAAATGTTTTAAAGATTCATTATTCTAAATCATTATCTTTTATGTACATGTTTCAAAAATGGTTTTGAGTATTTATTTATATGGAAATTAATGTTTTAAAAGTATAATTCCCTCAAAATCTTCAAAGTGGTATTGGACACTTTGATTCAAAAATCAATTTTTAAATGGTTTATGAAAATGGATTGATTATTAAAATATCTTGAAATCACATCTTGTGATTTCAAATGAAATGTTATTAGTGAAATGTTTATATTGGAAATATTTTATGTGCTATGATGGTACTTGGTCATTTTACGGGTGGTTACGTGATAAACCATATGACGGGTGGTGTCGTGAAAACCAGGACGGGTGGTTATGTTATAACCTCTAATGCATTGGGTATGGAAGTTGGCCGTATGGCTATTCCATTTAGTGATATGTGTGGAAGTCAACCGTATGGTTATTCCATTTAAGTATGTTTATGTCCCAAGTAACCTTTAAATGTTATGTGTTCTTTATATGGGTTTTGTGTTAATATTGTGGTTACAAAATGGAATGTATGGATATTTTATTCAATGAATAGTATTTACTAATTCTTAAAGGTGATAAGTATTACATATGATAATGTATTCATGGTTTACTTTTTTTTTTTGAAAAACTAACAGTTTTCCTTCTTTGTGTATGCATTACTGAGCTTTTTATAGTCATCCCGTCTTTTGAAATGTTTTCCACTAGACTTAAATAAGAATAGGGTCAAGTATGGGATCAAGGAAATGTGATGTTATCTCAAACATGGAACTAGACATGACTCTTTTTTTAATATTTTTTTGTTTTTTTGTAAAAATTTGAAACTGAGTAGAAGTATCTACTTTTTAATTTTTTAAAAGAAATGTAATAGTTATGACATAATTCTCTAAAAATATAAACCTGAAAACATCCTCAATGTGAATTAATTTTTTTATTTTAATATTATGTATTGTTTATGTTCGAGTCCTTACAGTTGGTATCAGATGTCGGTTTAGATAACTTTAGTGGTTAGGGTGTTCTTCAAGCATAAGTAACATTACCATAATGGTTAGGATTTTAGAAAGATACAATTTTATTTTTGATAAATTGAATTTGTTTAAGATAACATGAAAAAGTATATCTAAGTATTTACCCTCCTATTATGATATTATATGATCATTTTACGGATATACTCACTCTGAGCATTTCGGTTTTAGTAAATGGCTGGATCTAGAAGGCACCAAAGTAACAGTGGATGTGAAAAAACTGTGACCGTTTTCTAAACGAGCAACTGAATGAAATGAGAGATGCAATGAGGACTATTGTGGTTCTTCTGAACCAACTATCAGGAGTCATGATTGACCACCTGAACCTTGGTGATTTTTATAAGGCATCGTATTTACATGAAACAAATCCCTACGGATGTTCTGGTAATAATCATAATGCTATGTACGTTAAAAACCCTATGTGTAAAGGATGTGGAAAGAAACACCTAGGAAAATGATTCATAGGGACGAGTAGATTCTATATATGTTGGAATGAAGGTCATAAAGCAATAACCTGCTATGGAAAAAGGAAGCATTCATTTGACTCTTAGAAAGGGGAAAAATTTCTTTCTGAGGGATCAATTGAATGTCATAAATTTGGTGTGCATGGTCATTATACAAATAGATGTACTACGAAGATGTTTTAAGAATTAGATCACCAGGATCATAGAAATATATGTTTACCAATACCTAACGCCATTCCAATTGAGGATGAAGAAATCGACAATGACCAATGAAATGTATGGATTATTTCGTAACATATATTTTTACATTATTGAATCTTAGGATATGATTCATGATTTTGTTTGTAGGAAGGAAGTATTTTATAATAAGTTGTAAATGAATGGTTAATGGATCATAAAGAATGCTAAATGAGTAAGAAATCAACATATAAGAGATTCGAGTGTTATGGTAGATTTTAAGATGATGAAATACTTAAAAGTATTAAGACTCTTTTGATGATGGGATTATATTGGAAGAATTTTTATAGTATGTGTAACCCGGTCGTTTGATATATGAAAATGTTATTTAGGGAATAATTATCTTTTCTTTTGATGAGTAATAGTGGAATTTTATTTTGGGAGAATATATGTTTTTTATGGACATATGGTGATTTGTTTTTTTTGAAATGATTAACCTATAATAAAGAATATGTGATTTGGTTAATTACACTTCAGTATGTGCCTTTAAGAGTAGTTGATTTTTATTTAGAGATAAATGTTAAGATTTATAGTAGAAGACTATGAGACTAAATCCATCTAAGATTTAGGTTACAATCTTAATTTGGGTTATTCTGAATAATTTTACGGACAATGGTATATTGAATGGTCTTTATTGAACATTGGGTACATTTTGTTGAATTTTGGGGATTAAGAGTAGTATTTATTTTTATAAAGGATTATCCTTTTTGGGGATTATATGATCTCATACTAACCATTTTTTGTTTTGGTTAATGTCTAAAGACAGGGGAAATATATAGTTTTTTTATGGATTTTTTATTCTCTAGAAGATTATTCTTGTGCTCTTGATGTGACCAAGTCAATTTTAATACTCATAGTTGGGTGAAAAGATGTGTTTGTGGTAGAAATTTAGTAATGGATGAATGTCTACATGACAAGTAAGGATGCTTCCTTATGTTTTTAGTTAATCTCATAAATATATTCCTCAACTTTATGAAATGTAACATAAAACAAACACATTGTCTGTTATATTTTCCTACTATGAATCAAAGACCGTTTATCCCATCACCAGATTGTGATTTTCTAGTGGTTAACGTTATCATAATAATTTTTTCTATCACTCTCCATCAGAACTTGACTGTTTGTTCTTTATTCCATATACATGTTTTCTTACATTGAATTCTAGTATGGATTATCTCGGGTGACCGTTGTACTTCTCTTTCTTTATTTTAAAGTGATTGTTTTACTCACTCTTTTCCGATGTGGGACTTTTAATAAAGTTTCCAAGCCCTGTTTTAAAATTTTGAGGACACAATTCCCAAAAGGGGGGAAGGATGTAACATCCCAGGTAAATAATTAACATGAAAATTTCCCTATTTATAAATATTTCTGAATTAAATATTAATTCTACATTAAAGGGGATGCTATGTTAAATGGAGTACCTGATACATAACAATGGCTTTCTTTGAAATCTTACATTAAAGACTAACAATATATTATTATTATTTTAAACAGAAATAAAATCCTAGCCATTTTATTGGTGGGAATGAAAAAAACTAACTATAATATGATTATATATATTGGTAAAATGTATTTACTTTTATCCAAAAAAAGTTAGAGGCATAAAATGTGAATTAATCTAATTTTATGCATTAATTTACATTAAAAGGTCGATTTTCCACCTTTTAATTGATAACCCTCTATAAATATAGTTTTTGTCACTTTAATACATTCTATTTGAGCAAACAAACTCTTTCTTTAGAATGGAGACATCAAAATTTACTCTGTGTAAATTTTTGGAATTTTATCGATAAAGTTCATTTTTAATGAATAATGAAAAATATTGTATTTTAATTCAAAACTAAGTTTTAATATAATTTTTTATATGGTTAGATTAACTTTTTAGTTTCTTTTAAATTGTAATTAGAATATATTTTTACCATTTAATCTAATGTTGGTCATTGGGATTAATTTCACTTTGAATTTGGACATAAACAAGTATCAATATTTTGAGAGTTATTGTTTCTTAAAAACACGCTATTTGTTTTAACAATAGGAATTAATTATAAAATTAATTAATAAAACTTCTATGATTTGAATTTAGTAAAATATACATAATTTTTTAATTCAGAATATCAAATTTATCTTAGGGTTAATTTTTGGTATTTTTATGAAAAACTTCAATTTTTGATGAATATTCAAACCACTTAGTAGTAGTTTAAAAATGACCTTTTTCATTTAAATAAAATTTTACCACTTCTGTGAGATGAATTTTGAAAATCCGACATACATGATTATTATTAGTATATAAAATGTGGTTCAATAAGATTAAAATAATTTTTGGTGAATAATAACTTTTGACTTTTATTTACCGCGGTTAAAGGTAAATAGGGTAATTCAAGGTAAAAAAGATATTATAATTATTCAAAATTAGCTTAACACTTGTCCTAACCTTATTGGAAGAATCATTTCTGACAAGGGGAATCCTTGGGTCGATTTTGGACCCCATAGATCCACTTATGAATGATAATGAAACTTAAGATTAATTAATTTAATTTAAAGGCCAAAATGACATAAAAAAAACTTTTAGTAAATTAATTTTTATACATTCTTATATGAGTAATATTTTTGACTATAAATATTCATTGGAAATATTAAAAGATATCCTATATTATGGTATTATTTTTATAATTTTTATACATCGAATAAATTAAATTATTTATGACACAATACTGATGCAGTGTTTACCTCATTAATAAATCATATAATTAATTAAGATTATAAATACTAAAATAACATTCAGAACCTGTCCAATTATTATTGGATGATTTTAATTCTACCATGAGTCATCTTATCTTATACTCTAATGGTTTATGGACCTTTAGAAACCGAATATAATTATATAATAAAATAATATTTTCACACATTCCTAAAGAGCCCCTCCTCCCCCTTATGAAAGGAGACCATTTATAACTAATTCCTCACACCTCTAAAGCATTTTGGCTCATCCAAACTCTACAAATTAAGCTTCGTACTTCCCTCTGTTACACCTATAATCCATAATTTAGGTAGAAGGCACTTCAACAGACCATTTTGGTTCAAACCAAAGGGATTTACCCAAATTAAAGGTAATGGTTTCTCTTAACTTCTTTAATATTATTTTACTTCTCCAAAACCTAAAATACTTTTATTACCTTATTTTATAACAACAACAGTATCCTCAATATACTTGGATATTGTTATGATATGGATTCGAACTACACTTACACACACCTCCATCTTATGTGTGAAGAACATAATGTTTCTGTGGATGGAAAACTAACGCCTCATGAAACGATTATTGTTCAATTACCACCAACCGCCTCTCATGGTGGCCATTATGATGGAAATTTATTTATATATGATATATATTATGTTTATGTTTTCTTTATTCTTCTTTATTTTCTATTTATATCATACCTTTATGGTTTCCATAATGGGTAAACATGATAATTTCATTTGAGGAAGTGCGGACTACCTCCCCCTCAAAGTGATATGACTCGTTAATGCCTTTTGTGGGATGTATAAAGTATGGAGTTAATGATATTATATATGATACTATACTGCATTATATTATAATTATGTATAATTATTTTTTAATTTCATTAAAATAAGAAATATAAATTAAAGTAGCATTCATGCGTACGTACGGTTTACCGTCTCCATGAACGATGCATTTCATTTATTACCTCCAAATGGTATGTGTTGTTATAAGTATATATATATATACTGGATATATATGATATATATGATATATAAATAATTAATATCATTCTGGATATAATGGACTATTGACATCATGGACTACTTGTAAATATAAGGTGTTTATTTTTGACTCAAGTACCAAATATCGACAAAATGAACGTTATTAACATAAATGATTACATAATGTTTATAACATAGTAATAAGTGATTTAAAAGGAATAAAAAACTTGAAAAAATATCTTAAGAAATTAGAAATTAACTTTAATTTATTATTCAGGAGAATAAAGAACAAACGGGTCATGTCGGACAACGAGGTAAGGAGATTTCTTATCTCACTTTTAATTCAGTGAGATTTCTATTGTTCGCCACTTATTTATTGATTGTGGTGTATTATGTGCTGAAATTTTATATATATTATCATTATTATCATTATATTTATGGAGTTTTTATGATTCATTTTGTGGTTATTAACTTTTGGTCATACGACTCAGTTGATCACAACGTGGTACATGGTTTCATCTCACTTTTTTATTCTCGTGAGATTCATGCTATATTTTACACTATTTATTTTTGTGTGGTGTATGCACTGCCCATTATTGTACTATTTTTGTAATATACTTTCATTTACGATTATTTACATCTTCATTTTATGAACCTTCTTTCATGTGGCGTATGTTTCGTAAGTAACCTAATCGGTAAGGGAACCTTTCACCCTCCTATTTTTAAAAGACTTATTTTTGTTATGTTTTTTAATTTACATCTTATTATGTTGGGATATGTTATTCTATATCATTATTACCATAAAATGTATGTAAAATTTATGTGATACCATTTTTATCTCAACAACTCATTTTCGGAATTTTATAGTGGCGTCGTTAGGTTGTCAAATTTTTACGTGGGAACTTCCTAACCCAATTTCAATTGTTTGGGTTCAACTTGTACTTCATGAATATGTCGTCATATGAATATGTTTGAATCATCTATGATTATTTTACACTTAATATCCACTTATTTTGGGTTTATTTATATTTTTCCCACATAATTATGTGATTGATTTATCCTTAATTTAAGGATACCATCTTTATAAGTGATTTAATCTAAATTTAAATTTCCACTGAGACATCATTGTTGTTAGGCACCAATTCACTATTATATGGTTTATATACTGTCCTTTGAAATATTATATCATGAATCCCTTTATTCTCATGATATTATAAAGTTTTGATTAAATTTTATTCCTCAATTATTTGTAATCAAGAGTCTCTCATTCTGTTAAAAACTCTTTAACTAAAATATCATTTTATATGTTTTAAAGATTTATTATTCTAAATAATTATCTTTAATGTCAAAGTTTTAAAAATGGGTTTGAGTATTTATTTATATGCACATTAATGTTTTAAAATTATAATTCCATTAAAAACTTCAATGTGGAATAGGACACTTTGATTCAAAATTATCTTTTTAAATGGTTTATGAAAATGGATTGATTATTAAAAATATCTTGAAATTACATATTATAATTTAAAATGTCATTTTATTATAGAAATGTATATATTAACAATATTTTATGTTCTATGATGGTACTTGGACATTTGAAGGGTGGTTACATGATAAACTATATGACGGGTGGTGCCGTGAAAACCAGGATTGGTGGTTACATTATAACCTCCAATGCATTGGGTTTGGAAGTCGGCAGTATGGCTATTCCATTTAGTTATAGGTGTGGAAGTCGACCGTATGGTTATTCCATTTAAGTATGTATATGTCCCAAGTTACCATTATATGTTATGTGTTCTTTATATGGGTTTATGGTAATCTTTTGGTTACAAAAAGGTAAGTATTGATCTTTTATTCAATGAAGAGTATTTACTACTTCGTAAAGGTGGAAATTATTACTTATGAAAAATTATTGATGGTTTACTTGTTGTTTTGAAAAACTAATAGTATTCCTTATTTGTGTATCCCTTACTGATCTTTTTATTCTCATCCCATGTTTTGAAATGTTTTTCATAGGACTTGAAGAAGAATAGGGTCAAGGATGGGATCAGGGAAAAGTCATGCTATCTTAATCATGGAACTAGACATGACTCTTTTTTTAAGAGTTTTTTTTTGAAAAAAATGGGAAGTGAGTAGAAGTATCTACTTTATAATTATTGAAAATAAATTTAATAGTAATGACCTAATTCTCTAAAACTCTAAACCTAAAAATATCTTCAATGTGAATTATTCATTTAATTCACGATTATGGAATGTTTAAGGTCAGGTCCTTAAAATTAAATTATATAATATTTTAATTTTATGGAGGGTACCTACCCATTCAAATTGTAATATAAAATTGTAGAAAATGTAAAATAAACTAACCTATATATTATAAAATTGATAATTTTCATTTCAGTATTAAAAATTATTTTTTCATGAATATCAATGAAAAGTTTAATTTCTTGTCTAATTTTGTGGATAATGATGTCTTTGATAATTATAATTTCTAAAATTTAATTGTTTTTATGAAATATAAAATTAATAAATTTCAAATAAATAATGATTAATATTTAGTTAAACCCCCTATGGAGAATAATATTATTGAAACTAAATGTAATTTTAGAAATAAATTTGATGAATTTGGTCAAATGGTTAAGAATAAGGCTAGAATTCCAGATCAATGATATTTTATGGAATATGGATTGGACATTGATTATCCATTTTTTTAATTTATATGATTGCATATATTATAATTTCATGGAATTTAATAGTTATAAATTTTCTCAAATTGTTGTTATAAATTATTTTTTTAATGTTTTAATTTTTTTAAATCATTTTGTTTTCCAACAACATTGTTTTTAAAATGTGAAATTTATAATCATGATTTCATTTTTTTCAAAGGATTTATATGGTGTTAAAAAAGAACCTAATTCTTGGTATCATTGTCCCATATTGTTTTTGTTCTAAAATTATTTCATAGAATATAAATTAAATCCTACAATGTTTATTAGAGTTGTTTCAAATAATATTTTTAAGTTCAAAATGTTATTGATGATGTTGTTTCTGTATATTCAAGTGAATTTATATGTAAATAATTTTCTAATATCAATGAAATTAAATTTTATTATTTTTTAATTGCATAGAATAAAATAAATTTGTATTCTAATATTTCAATGAAATGATTTAATATTTTTGAATTAAAAAAATAATCAAAATTTTAGTTAAGTGGTTTTTATGTTCCCATAAATCATTTAAAACCCCAATGAGCACTAATTTTATTTTATATCCTAATAAATATTTTAAATTTGATGAATTTAAAATATTTATATTCTTTAATTGTTTTTTATATTTAATGTCATCTAGAACTGATATTATACTATGTAATTGTCTATGTGGAATATTTTTATTCAATCCTAATTAATGTCTGAAAAACTACATTATAAAAAATATTAATTATATTAAATGTACTGCGATTTATGGATTATTTTGTTATATACAATTTTTAATTTTACTAGTTAATCTCATTATGATTTGAAAGGATTCTAAGATGATAATAATGTAATTCTAATATGATTCATTTAAATAGTAAATGATTATTATCATTGAATAATATGAAAAGATATTATGTCCCTTTATCTATGAATTAATGTGGCTATATATCTACTGTATCATGTTCTTCTCGAAGAATATGGTTAAAATAAATATTTTTTGTTGATGATTTTATTTTGAGAAGATTCATATTTATCTGGACAATTCATGTTCTATTTCAATTTGAAAACTCCCATTTGAACAATATAGAACCAAACCTATTAATAAGGAATTTTATTTTATTTATATTATCATAATAAATGAAATTGTTTATTATAATATGATTCGAATGGAAATGAACTTGTGGATATTTTTAGAAAAACAATTTAATATTCACTATTTATAAAATTATATTTGAGCTTTTGATGATGCTGATTTAGTTTGAAATTTTGTTTTTCATTTTTAATGATTTATATTAATACACATTTATTAACGGGGGTATTTTGATGGAGTTTTTAACTTCTATGATAATTTTATTTCATTGATTTTATATTTTAATTCTCTTCTATGTGCTAAAATTATGGTTGGAGCATGTGTTATTTATAATACGATGTTAAACCTCTTATAAATTTTCTCTAATGTTGAAATGAGTGATTCTATTGGGTGATTTTTGTTATGGACCCCCTAATGGGATAAGTGATGTTATCCTAGGATGTATGTTAATTGTTTTAGCAGCTAGTAAAGACATCATAAAAGTATGTGAATGAGTGGACTCGTTTGGCTCATGGGTAAATATCCAAAGATTTAACCTGAAATTTTTATATGGAAAATTAGTTTCTAGTTAATTAAATTAAGGTAACCTCAATTATGTAAGATATAGTCTGGATTATATCTGCACTCTATATTTAATTTTTTGACATCAATGATTCATGTTCATTTATATATTCACATTATATTTTAAGTATTGAATTTCATGTTAAATTTTAATTTTATTTTTCCTCAATTGAATTTATTTTGGAAGTGAAAATTTATAAATTTATATTTTCATAGAATTTCCCACTACGATTTCTAGTAATATGAATGTGTGGGATTTCACATTTCTAGATATGTCATTAAAAGATGTAATAATTAGAATATAAGGTTTGACTACTTATTGTGAATGAATTGATTTTATTGAATATTATTATTCTTTTCAATTCCTATGGGATAGAAATTTGTGATGGCCTATGAGATGAATAAGATCCTAGACATATTAGATACTTTTCATTATAGGTCACTGACATGATACATGTTATTGATCATATAGTGGATCCCTCTACTGTTCCTCATTTGGTAATCCGATAACAAGATGTATTTATCTTTTTTAGGTTACCTATGGACGGGTGGATTGAGTTCAAAAATTAGATTATTCATAACGAGAATACTATATTCAATCATACTTTCCATATGGTTCCTACTAATTCGAAATATCTTAATGTGAAACTGGAATATCTAGATGTAATGAATTTATTTGACCAAAATTTTTCTTAGGTTGTTGTTTAGTGCTGTTTTCAAATAAGGTAGGTTGTTTTATTACTCAATCATTAGACAATAATATGTTCTAAAAATAAAATAAGACTGAATACCTATTCAAAATTATTTATCTATTTTTGAATTGTGTAAGTTAGTGTGGTTGTTATCAATGATTTATAGGGGTTCTGTTTACTATTAACATCAGGTCAAAGAGGTTGAAAAAATGAAAATAGATTACTAGGGATTATATTTTTCATGTGAGTATATTTTTGTTCCTTTTATTCGAAAAAATTATCCATTTATTTTCATGTCCAACATTTATAGTATATTTCTTGGCTATATATAAAACTTCATCATTTTATGATGATTAAATACTGATATATTCAATGAAATCAAACTCTAATGATAAGAAAATATTTATTTTTTGAGTGTTCATTGAGAATAAAGGATTCAATAAAATCTCTTTATATGTAACTTTTTTCTCAAGTATGGGTGTTTCCTTGTTCGTGTGATTTATGAGATCATGATTTCAATTTAAATAGAGATAGAATATCATTTTATATCTCAAGGATATCCTCCAATTGTGATTTTTATTAATAATTTTTTTGGTATTTGGTTTGTACTACAAGTGGGTTAGTCATGGTTTTCCAATACTAGTTTCACTTATTACTGATATTACTAACAAGGAGCTAAAATTTCAATTGATTGATCAATTTTAGAAAGAACCTCTAGATATGAATAAAAAATTAAAATGAACTCAGATTTTTTATTTCCACGAACATGAAGCTAGGAAGAATTTTTCTTCAATGCTTCTTAGTATGGGTGGTAACACATCATACTATATAAAAATTATGTATTCCCTCATGAGTATCTTTGGCTATGACTTCATAATAAGAACATACCAAATGATGAAACTGAGTTTGCTATTGTGGATAATGAAATGAAATTTTGGTTACATTAACACTTCCATGATAATTATATATATATATATATATAAATTTTTAAATAGAGAATGAAATATATACTATCCCAATAGTATATAAATCTTTATTAGAGCTATTGGGAACTATAAATTCATACATTATAATATAAATAATATATAGACCACAAAATTGGAATGATGACTCATAAAATCTTAGTATATACACACATAAACAAGGGACATGAATTTAATAGAGGAGTGGATTTTGATGGAATTCTTGGTAGACTTGAAGTTGGAAGTGATGTAGGATCATGGAGTAGTGTCTTTTGTAACATTAGTGATCACTTCCTCCTTAGTTTAGTGTATAATTTCTACAGATTATTTTGATCCAAAATTTATTTTGATTCTTGAAAGACTCTAAGTAGAGGA
Organism: Viscum album; assembly: GCA_963277665.1. NCBI lineage: Eukaryota > Viridiplantae > Streptophyta > Magnoliopsida > Santalales > Viscaceae > Viscum > Viscum album. The sequence goes on from OY728121.1 coordinate 205,634,622, forward strand.
ATCTATTATGTGATGGAAGTTGAATAATTGTGATGTTTTTATATTCATTGGTGAGTATTTTATCCATCATATATTATAGAGGAACTGATGTGATTCACCTGTAATTCGTTGTTTGAAGTGAACATTGGGTGAAGAATGTTGTATCATGATATCTGATGATGATTTTGGTATTCTAGAATGAAGAAGAACATTTTAGGGTTTCACTATTTATGTTTTACATATTCGGTGTTCATGGTTGAGCATGAATGACTTGGTGGGTCACCAAAAAAACGTTTAGTTCTTGTGAGGAAGTTAGAAAAATTTACTATAGACTTAATCATAGGATTTCCTAGGACCCATTGGGGATGAGAATAAATATCAGTTTTAGTGGATCAATTAACAAAATTTGGTATTTAAATTACATTTTAAGAAACTCATATGGTGTATGGGATATAAAATCACTATATTTGAGTGGATTTGAGGCTCTATAGAGTGCCTTAAATAATAGAATCAGATAGAGACTCACATTTTATGTCATGGTTTTGTAAAGTCTTGAAGATGTATTTTTGGATTCAGAAATAGATTTTTATGACATACAATCCATAGAATGAAGATAAATTTGAATGAATGATTAAAACCTTGGTGTATATTCTCTAGGCATGTGTTATAGATTTTTTTGATCATTTTATAGTAATGTAAGATTGATCAAATTCACATATATTAATAGATTTTACTTTTTTGATTGGAATTCATAATTTTTAACCTCATATAGAAAACCATGTACTTTATAGTTATATTTTCATTATGTGGTTGGGACATCAATTTTGTGGGTAACCTATGGTGCTTGAGAATTCTAAATAGGCATAGTAAATTATGAAGTCATTAGTCACCACTCATAGTAGATAATAATCATATACTAACAAGAGGATACAAACATTTTATTTCCATGTGGGTGACTGAGTCTTATTGGGGGTGTCCCAAGGACTATAAAATAAATGGTTACAGAGGAAGAAGATTTTTAAAATATAGTTTTCTAGACCATTCAAGATAATCATCGAATTCATGATTGTGTACAATCAATTAGGCCTACCACCATGATATCAAGGTATGAAAAATGAATTCAATGTTACATAGCATTATAATGACAATAATAATCCTATATTTTTTTATTGTGAGGTCTTTTACTTCAAACCATATGCATCATAGGTATAAAAACCAATTAATATTTCTGATTGAACCTATAATTTTTTATGGGGGAAGGCTGTTCCTTTTGACTGAGTTTTATTGGTACAAATGTGTGTCTAATAATAGAATTTGGAAAGGGAACCAAAAATTCATGCATAGTTTCATGAGTTCTTTGAAAAATACATTAGATATATATTAAAATTAAAATATATTGTTTGAGGGGTGTTTTTTAACATCCAAAATTATTGAAAGTATTTTCTTGGGAATTTGAACAGTTTAATTTCGTTTTTTGATTTGTTAATGTTTATTTGGTGGATCAAACTTGGTTTTTTGTTGTCTTAGTGAATTTCATGGGCTTGACCATGGTGTGTTGTGGGAAACTTTATATATGTATCATTCATATGAGAATGCATCATATACAACACACAAAGTTTAAGGTATTCTCTAGGTAGAGTAGACTTATGATACCTCCTAGATTCTATGTCCATATTGGCCTCACCACTCTATAGTGTATAGTATGGTTAATATAAAATTTCCACGGTTTCCCAACATGTTTTTTGAGTAACCATGTTCAGATGGTTATGATTTTTGTGTTCGAGGGAACAATTTCCATGGTGGGTATCATCACACCTTATTTATGGGTTCATTATAAATCTATAGGACCAATATAACGATTGATCATCATGGTTTTTTTGTGATTCCAATGGTAAACCATGATCATTAGTTTTGGGTACTTATTTAGTTATTTATTAGAAGTTTTAATCTATGGATTAAATCTTTTCCCTTCTATCAACTCATTTTTAACAATGTATATGTATTAAGGGTAATAATTTGGGAAAATATAATCTCATACCTTTGGTATGCGAATTTTATTATTCCATGCCAGAATACTTGGCATACCTCCCATCATTTAAATAAGTTCTAGGATGATCAACCATATCTTTTATACACAACCCTAATAAATTTATTTATATTATCAATATTGTGGTTGAGAGTCTATATCATATAGAAAATACATAATTAGTTTTTACTTTATTTTTTACTATGAACATTTTGACAATGATTCCTATTGCTGATATAATTTTCATGTTCTGTTTTTGTGAATCATATGAGGCATATACCAGATATGATTCACATATGGGTGAGTGTATAATGAGAGATCTATGATTCATGTGATTCACATGTGGTGCTTGTGTTTCCCTTGAGGTATATGATTGATATTATTTTCAAGTGGATGTCTGCTTCTTGTGGTTGTAAATAAAGTTGGAATTATTATGTACTACATTGATGTAGAGTTTTGTATTATATGTGTTGATTCTATATTATCATAATTGAATTACAACGTTCATCTTAATGATATAGTCTTTCCCATAACATCGGAGTGTTTCTAATTCTATGGAATTTCCTAGTGCTATTAAATAGGTCTAAATATGGTGTTTCCTTCCCCAAATCCTTGAATTGGTTCAACATGTGTTGTGTGGCTTTCCCTAGGGCTATGAATTGGTTCCAAATGAGTATTTACCTTAATGGAAGTTAAGACTATCCCTTTTTTGTGAATATGGATTTATGATCTCTTGGACGTTTACATTAGGAAAACATATGACACTCCACTCAACATTGAGCTGATATAGGTAGATCCGGATCATAAGGATATGAAACGTGTGAGAACATGAATGTTTTCTTGTTTTTTAATTGAGCATTGATCATTTTCATGGAATAAACTTTTATATATTGTTCCCTTTTGTTAATGGACCATTTTTTGTTCTATTATAGGTTTTATAATAACATCCTACATGGTAATTTTAGGATGTGCTTGTGTGCGTATATATTTTTTGATATAGGTTCCTACAAAGGGAATGGTTGCAATGGTGGATGAGTGAACATGATAAGTAGGATGATCCAAGATGTATCAGGACAGACTATGGGTCATTTCTATTTTTTTGTATGTTAAAGCATTGAGTTACAAATTTAGAAAATAGACCAATCATTATGGGAATCATTTATTGGGTTTGGAATGTATTGTTGACATTTCATATAGTCATTAGATTAAAAGTTTCCCAATTTAATTATTATTGTTATTGTGTATATTGTTTCTTTATTGTAGTTATTTGATTGTTGTCACATACCAATGGTATAGTCTCCCCATGATTCCACCCAACCCTCTTTATGGGTCCACAACCTCTTCAATATAGGGAGTCACACATGAGTTTGTGTGGAACTATAGCTAGGATCCAACGATTTGGTTCTTTTCTATTACACTGAGAGATAATACAAGAAAATTATTATTATTTATCCATTGACATGATCATTCAAACTCTGATGTGCTATGTGATACTAAAAATTACTATTTTATCCCTTGTGGACCTCTTACCATATTATGGAATAATTCTTATGTGGTATATGATCTTTTATGAACACTAATAATTCCATTATGAGTTGGACTTGTCCATCACACTTTAAACCAATGGCGCCAATTTATCAGTATTCATAATTATCATATATATGGTTATATGGGAGTTTTTATTAATTATTTATATCATTTTTATTTAAGATTTAAAATTATTTTTATTTTTTTTACGATGAAAGGACACTCACTCTCATTGTGTTTTGAAATTAAAATTCCAAATCCCGGACTGTTCTGATAATAAATGCATGTTCACGAAGTCAGTAATTTGAAAGGTTTTTTTATTCCCAATCAAATATTCACTTGAATCAAAATTCATAATAATTAAATATAATTATGGTATAATTATGTTATAATCTCTTTCAAAAAATATGATAGTGAATAAAACACCTCTAAAAGAGTAGAGATGCAAAAGATATCATGAACCGACCCAACAGGGAAAAAGACATAACCACCACCATCCCACCTCTAATTGGAAAGGGGATGGAAAATATCATCATGAAGGTATATGAAACGCATGGGGGGAGTTATTCATATGTACCTATACAAGAAACCACATCACCAAACCTATACAATTATGTAATGAAAAATATCTAAAAATGCTTGCATTCATCTTTTATCCAACAAAAAAAGTATGAAACAATACTTTAAAGCATGAAAAGGGGACAAATACAAGTCCAAAAAATGGAATGTAAAGTCCAACCTGCTCAGAATGTAGGGACTACTATTGTGTGCTACACTGTTATACACCTCAATCTGTCTGTCCCAACTATATTTCAACAGCTTCTAGTCCTCAAATGACTCAAAATAAGGTCAAATGCCCATATAAGACATAACATGTGTGGGTTGAGGCCATGAAGGGTTTAAAATAAAAAAACCAAGTATTACACAGATAAATCAATAAGAGAAAAACCATCAATATTAATAGTCATATCTACATAGAAATACGTCTATTCAGTATACAATATCAATACCCAAATATTACCATTAAATACATCGACTCTCGATGGTCTCATCCACTACAATCCATACTTCCACTATGTGGTTCAATGATAACAATCATATGAGAGAAATATATACCCTATCTATACTGATACCGGCAACACTCATCCCACAGGCAACACTCGACAGGTCTATCTAAGAAGAAATAATGAAAAACAGAGAGGATTCATCTGATATTCACACTAAATCATACTAATAACCTATAAAAAAGAATAAGTCCAGATACATAGATGGATAGTTAGCTCCTTGGGGGAAGTGGAGCAACCATAATCTACCGAAGAATTCCTCTTAGATAAGGAATCATTTCCTGTGTAAATATTTTTCATCAAAATTTCAATAACCCCATCTACGGATACACTATGGATAAGAGGATTCCTCTAACTATCTCATAGAGATACATGCATTAATCTACTGATATGTCTATTAATGTGACCTATGGTAACACATTTCATAATGATGGAAATATCCCAAAGTGCACAACTAGTAGGGTGATTCAGTGGGATCTCCCTCTATGATGGGTTCCTGATTCCACACTGAACCCATGTAAGAATAGACGATGGGAAGAAATACAACAAAAAACTAGTCCCAGATAGCTCATACTAGATCACAATGAAGTTGAGGTAAATGAAGGATGAAACAAACATATCCTTAAATAAGTACATGTCATGTCCCTAGGGGTACAATACAGTAATGACTATGTCTAGAATTGCTTGTGTCTTATTCTCACACAACATATACTTTTTCTCTATACACAACATCTCTCGACAGAACACAATTTATAGAGGTATGGTCTGACATGGGACATGTATCCTTCCCATTCCCATGTAAATTCCTACATACATGGAATATATGCCACCACATACGGCCTATGGGGATACATGATCTCCAATATGTGTTCTTCTTATACACGTTGATCCACATATTGGGTTATACACAGCATTTGGCCTAGCCCAAATAGCGTGTAACTACACCTGGCCTCCTGGACATGTACTCCATAAACATTCCAAGATGTCTAGGTGAGGGTCACATGGATTGTGAAATTATTCACAAAACATGTTACACATTTATCCATGTGGAATCCATAACAGCACAAAAAAAGGTCTTCACTATGTTTGTTCACAAGAAAACATTTCATATAGTTGTTATTTTCATAAAACCCACTCTCGGTTCATATGTCACCTAAATATTCAGCCACCACCATCCACAATGCCCATGAACAACATATATGTGGTTGACTGGCATTTCTACCATCTTCTCACTACAATCATCCACAAAATAAGAATGAGAATCATCCTCCACAACCTGGTTCTCCATATATCACTCGATAAAATGAAAAAAACCATGATTCTACCTATTTATTCCTCAAACTACCCACCATCGACTTATAATCTCAAATCACATCCTCCATCATGAGGCAAAATTTTAGTATCAATCAGTGTTCTAAATTATATTCTCGCAACAATAAAATACAAGGTATTTTTTGAACTATTAGAGAAATAAAATACGAATGATGACCAAACAATGAAGTGTGGTAGAAGTCTATAAGTACTAAAAAGTGAAGATAACCCATCACATTTTTCACCATCAATTCATTATTGTAGAACAAAAAATTAAAGAATAATAAAACACAATGAACATATAATTACATCTCAATTAAATATACTAATAATAAGAATATCAATTATATTCATGTAATTGATTATTATTCATATAATATTAAACAATGGGATGAAAAAAATAGATAAACATCATACCTAGTGTTTTGATCAATCATTGATGATGAACATACATGTGTTTCCATCATAAGTGAGATTCAAAAACTCTAATTTTCCATGGATCTTCAATCTAATCATGATCCATATTCATTCTCTAATAATTATATAGAGTTCAATCACAACATTTAAACAAATAAAACAAATAAAACAAATAAAATAATTTTTATTATTATTTATTTGTGCATCGAAATCAATTTCACTAAGGACTCATGCTGACAAAGGTTCAATCACACCTAGGGTAAAATCTTCATTATAAACTCAATAGTTCCCTCATATTTCAGATTCACGCCCCAATTTATGTGTTATTCAAATTTTATAGAAAAACTACATGCACATCATATTTAATATATATAATATATTTATAAAATTAATTCCTAGAACACTAGGCCACAAAATATCACACAATCATAGAGAATGTCTATAGAAATATTCCTAAAACTATTATGAATTATTACACAGAATAAAACATGGATATTACATTATTTGATCATCATGGTTTTTTATCAATAAAAAGAAAAAAATGGGAAATATTTGGGATACTAAGCTCTCAAATTGGTATTTGAATCCTATGAACTCTCCCAAAATTTTACTATGCTATCAATAAACAAGAACCAGGGGAAATATCTTTACCATAAATGGACTCTCTCCTACCACTCCTCAACATCACTACATCCTTGAAAATAAAATTTCACTCTCACATCCTATCTGACCTGATAAATTATAGTATATTGATTCATTCATTTACCTCCTTAGATGAGAAAGGTGGATAACACCATGAAACCCAAATCTAATGTGGCCTTGAGATTAAGGGGAACACAGCCATGAAAACCGGACAATATAGTAAGAAAATAAAGGGCCCAATTTTTTTGGGGAAATCCTTCCTCATTTTCTAAGACTCTGTTACTATCTAACTCCAATGGCTTCCATCATAAGTCCATTATGGACTCCTTACATTTATAAGGTAGTCAGCATCCTCCCCTGGATGACCATTACACTTTGACAACCAGAAATAGCACCAAATGAAGAAAATAAATGTTAATACCCATGGGATACTACCAGTATAACATAGTCTCGCTTGGTCTCCCATACATGGACTTGAAAAGGATATACTCTGGTGGTGGAGTGGTAGTGGTCATGATACAAAAACACCACAAATGGTTGATGAATGTCCCTTCTATGGATCTAAATTTACACAAGAACCTAAAATATGGTCACCATATTCTAAATGGTCTACATTTATTTAGATAACATCCTATGGTAAATCACTATTCCCAAATGAAACTAAGTCCCCAAATGATTTACCACACGCTCTCCCTAACCATGTTGTGAATTAATCATAATAGTTTGCAATGATCTTCATGTAAATTCCATAATTATAGATTACCTCCTGCATGAAAAATTGTCCACAACCCTCATTAAAGATATAAATGTCATCACCCTATGATAGAAGGTATAAAAAAAGTTTATCATAAAAACAGGGGTAACTCCCATGGATCCCAAACTTATTCCAAGAGATCCTATAACATTGTCGAATCCATTAGATTTACTCATAATAGAAAAGACCATCCATAGTATATAATGCCACATTGTGATAATAATAAATATCAATTAATAGAAAAAGGGATAACATGTCACCCTTAAAATAATTCCATTTAATTTGTATCCAATTGATACCCTATCAAAAAGAATATCCATGCATATATTTTTGAGTTTCACCTCCAAAACTCATTGAAGAATACAAGGGGTTACAACCATCAACTAGTAGTATGATTCACCATCCTCAACCGAAAAGGATAAAATAAAAAAAATCAACTATCACTCCCAGGGATGATAAGATATATTATGATGAGTAACTCCAAAATGGTTACCATTTGACTATAACTCCTAGAGCATGTCTATTAGCATTCTCTTATTCCTCTTGTGCAATAACATTGAAAACAATGACACAGTGGTAAAAGTCTGGAAGGCTACCCCATGTTGATCTTAGATTGTTTAAGGATCCATATCAAAAGTCTCGTGAACTATATTGTAGAATTTAACTCAAAAAATGGTATCACCATTGTCTCAAAGAAACCTCAGTGGTTCTATGAATCAATACTCGTCTCATCAATCTATTGATCATGGAGCTGGAAATATCCCGTACCGATGTCAATCTCTAAGAAGTATTTATGCTCCATCCATTGGGAAAAGAATCCATTTATTATTAGGAGTGGTTTCTTTCTTTTGTATGACCTAGTACATTTCAAGAAAATAAAAATCCAACACACTCCCTCATCTAAATATTTGGTGAATAACACTGAGGATTCCAATAAAACACAACAGATATTACAAAACCCCTTTTCATGAAAAATATTTTCTTTATAATCAACACTTACAACTACCCTCATTCTTCTGATACACTATTTTAGATATCAGGCCATCCATAGTTCAATTCGATATATAAAAAAACTCTTGATGATGATGTAAACCTAATATGTCCCCAAGATGGATTCCTTTATTCTCCTCCCACAAAATATGTAATGAAATTCAACAACATCTGTTATTCAAATGTTCATACAATCCATTTGATAGATAAATGGAAATAACATCCTATGAATGAGCACATATCTCCTTTTTATATAATGAATCCTTACGAGAAGAGTAAAAATCAATCCCAACAAACTAAAATAACTAATAAACTAACTAGTATAAGTTATATATGCATGGGTGGTATGGAACCTATCCATAAGGATGAAAACCCGGTAGGGTCTCACTACCCCTATAGAGAGATTTCCTCATGAGTATATTTATCTCCCCAAATTGTTTGGTCACGCTGTTAATAGAGGTACATAGTTAGAAATCCTATCTATAGTAAATTCTGACACAAGGTTAAAAAAAATGGATCATCTCAAATCAATGGGTCTCAAACATGGAATACACATAGTGAATGGTGGATCATAACTCAATATACAAACTACATCAAAGACAGTGAAGTCACAAGTCATAACTCAAAACACCCTTGAAGCCTCTTTCTAATCCTACTACTTAGAACTCATCCTTTCCATATCCCACATGTTTACCACATCAAGTAGTTTCAACAAGGTACCAGTTCATCCAACAACATCAAACACACAAGTTTGATAATCTCAACCACCACATACTTTCACTATCCACATTGGGAACCATTGAATCTCCCACACAGTTTTTGACTGTCCCTAAATAAAAATCTTTTGTGGGGAAATTATCCCTCTTAAATAAACGTCAAATTCAATTTCCAACATCAATAAAATTTGTATCCAATGATGCTGTGAATCTCATTTGACAATAAATAATGCAAATTGGATAAATAGTTCCTCATACCTTTGTATATCATTAATACAATAAGACTACATGGAACACATATCATATCTTGAACCACCCCTATATCTTCAAGGTAATGAACCAATTTCACCAGTATCTATCCATGATTCAAACCCCTAGATATTTCATCACATCCACCACCCTGTGGACCTCCATAATTCAATATCTTCCTCTACCTAGGAACCTCATCATAAATCTATTATAACTCAGAAAGATGGGTATGAAAATCCTACATGAGATTTAATATACTACAAAAATTAATGAAATGTAACTTTCATAATGAACCAGTCATTCACTATGATATCTAATAAAACCTTTTATTTTGTAACATACGTCACACTCCTGCTATCGAATGTTTTTATAGAATTGTGTCCCATGCCATTACATCCTTATAAGATCAATCTAAATGAATAACCCTACACAATATTGACTAAAACCAATATATTCATCCATGGCTCGATATGAAAAGAGGAATACAACTTGAACACTAGAGGTTGAAATACATGCTACCCAATTGGTTGATTCTCTACCATCTGACCACTTAGAAAAAACCAATAAAATTACTAGGCCACTAAATAGAAACCATATTAGTCACCATATTGAACTCTTCACCCTTATATAGAATTTTTTCTAGCTATCATTAGAAATAAATTCTAACAAAAGATAGACGTACCATGATTTTCTTGTTTATCTGGTGGAATGTCTCAAATTGGACTTGGAACACACAATAAAATAGTGTATAATGCATACACCAATGTTTTCCCAAATAACCAATGTATACATATATAATATGAACAATAATGATATTTGATTCGTGTTGAATGGATGTTTAGACCATTATAGCCACACTAGACACCTTGGCCAATAATCCGTACTCAAAATACTTTAACAAGGTCTCCCTACATCCAAAACCAAATCTCACGGATTAAAAAGACAAATTCCAAAAAAAAATACCCAAACATAGGAAATATCAGAATAGATCATGTTAGGAACTCCTTTGATACCATTATCTCATGACCCGCCCTAATGGTGCCTAAGACACAACTACCCCAAGCCCACCATCAATAGTCCATGGGCAGACGATTAGAAATAAATGACATGTCACACACATGGGTGGTATTAGCCTTATGTACCTATACACAGTCACACATCTCCAAGCCTATATGATTATGAAATTTAAAAGAACAAAAAATAATGAAAGGATAAATTTATAATACCACAACCACAGTATGAAAAAATTATTGGAATGTGTAAAAAAGAGTTTCATAAATGACCAAAAATTGGAATGTAATGTCTAACATGATTAGAAGGTAGGAAATTATGTCATGTAGAACACTGGTATACATCACTGTCCATCAATCCAGACTATGTACTACCTACTACTAGTACTACTAGGACTCAGAATAAGATCAAATTCTTGCACGAGATATGACATGTGCGGGAAATCAAAAGAATGGGTGAGTATAATAATACCAAGTATGACCTAGAAAATCAATATGAACAACGAATGATTTATTTAATTTATTTATAAATTGGTATATTTATATAGAGCATACAAAAATAATAACCACATATATTCATAAAATAACTAATGTCTCAAATGTCTCAGCCACTCCCTACCATTGTACAACTGTAAGGTTCCTTGATAATTCTCGTCCAGGAGGAACCATTCTCCAATGTATATTATTATTGATGAAACTCATCCTAGAGGTCACCCTCATGATGTTTTTCCAAGAGGAAATGATCATGAAAACTCATCCTAAAGGTCACCCTCATGATGTATACACAATCCATCATACAAAAACCCCATCAGAATGATCATATCTCAATATATAGATAGTGGTAAATTCCCAAAGAAAACTGGGGGGCACTAGACCATAATTGAAACATCCTCCATGATAGGGGATTAGATACCATGTAAATATTGGTCATTCCAATTCACAATATACCATCGTATAAAACAATATGGATGCGATGAATGGTCAAGGCCCCTATGAATGATACATGCTCCCAAATGATGAGATATTTGTCAAAGAGAACTAAGGAAACTCATTCGTGAATTAAGGGACTGTAAAAACTACATTAATCATAGAGAGTTTTATTAGATTCTACCTCTATGATGGGAAATTAATTCCACACATAACCGTCATAGCAATAGACCAAGAGAAAACACACAACCAAAACACATCCAAGATAGATCAAACAAGCTAACTATAAAGATGAGATGATATGAACGATGAAACCAACCTATCATCAAAGGAGTAGATGAAATTTTCTTAGGGGTACACAACATGTCTCAAGATATCTGAAATATATGATGTCTCATGCTTACAAGAAGTGTAATTTTTTTCCACACATGGAGTGTCTTTAAGGTACATGGAATATAGAGGTCAAGGCTAGCACATGGCATGTAGCCTTCCGGTTACCATATATATCCCTAATTATATAGTGTGAAGCCCACTACACATTAAAAGTGGGAATATATTATATCAGATAAATTTAATACCTTTACACACCGAGCCACATGTTAGGTTATACACAACATGTGTCATGGACCATATTGTGTGCAACTCCACTACGCCACAAGGGGTATACTTTATATACATGTCATGTTGTTCAACTGAGGGTCACATGGTTTGTGACACATATCACATGCCATGTGATATATTTCCCTACGCAGAAACCATAACAACACATATAAAGGGCTATATGACATGTGTTTATAGGACTAAAGGTTGTGTATTTCTGTTTTTCAATTACCATACACATAGGTCATGTGTCACTTAGATCTTCAGACTCTACCACTAATCACCCCCAAATAACCTAGAAATAGGTTTGGAAAGCCTTGTTGTAGGTTTATCATTAAAGTTTAGGCACCAAATTTGAATGAGAATCATACTCTACTATTCATGATGTTGTAATTCACCCACAAAAATGAAAAAAAATTAGTTACATTTTTTCGTAGTATACCCATCGATGTGATCTGTCATCAAATATCAACCTCCATATTGAGTCAGAACCATAATATCAATCTGTTTTACAAAATAACACTGATGAATTGATTGGGTACAAAGTATTGGTTGAACTATTGGCCAATGAAAATACAAATGATGAATGACTAAATAAATGGTAGAGAAATCCATAATCCATGAAAATTAAATAACTTACTATGGAAATTCTGCCATCAGACTGGATTCATTGTCATATAAACATGAAATCGAAGGGGAATAAGAAACACTAAATATATAATTTAAATGTAATTAAATCTACTAATGACGTGTGAATAATTTTATTTTCATATAATTGATCTGCATTCATCCAAGATTAAAGAAAGTGATTTAAAACATAAATCAATGTATTATCTATTGTATAAATTGGTCATTGATAATGAATGGTCATTTTTTTCATTTGTTGGCATGATAAATAAGCTCTAATTTCACAATGATCCTTGATCGAATCATGATCAATCATTATTCACTAAGAACTATCACCTCGATTTTCCTTCAACAACCATCCAGATCTCTAGGGTTTACTGGAAAACAGTAATAAAAACTCAATTATTATTTATTTTTAGAGAGGATGGTCACTAAATTTAGGAGTTATTACACTTTTTATAGAAAAGCGAATGTGTTTTTTATTTAAAATATTTTCCATATTTAAAAAATTAATTCCATGAACAAAGATACTCAAAAATATCATTCTTTTTATATGCATGTCTCTAAAAATATTCCTATATACATTCCAAATACTTACATAGAAAAAACAAGGAAATTATATTAGATCTGATGTTGGTCCTCCCTTGACTGAATTAACATAAAATTTCCTTCATTCCCTAATTTTTTCTGTTTAATATAATCTCATATTCATGATAATTAACCATGATAATTTCCTATTAAATTTAAATTAACTCTTTTAAAATTTTAAATAGTATATACACCTCCTTATAGAGCATATGCCTTATTATCAGGGCTCACACTCCTAACCTTATTGTCCTTGATAATCATATAAACTTTGAAACTATGGAGTTGTCTCTTATCTTCCATGTACATACCTCCCTTAAACCAATAATCATGGTAATCTAAACATGGAATTGAAACAATAACAAAAATTGGATACAAGAACCTCAATATAAAAATTCATAATTATATATATCAAATCATGTATTTATTGTATGTTCATGAGGTTGGTAGGTAGTGATCAATGTGATCCTAGGAAATATACCTGAATTATTGATTTATTTTTATGTCAACTGGAGAAAAATGTCCCATTTTAACATGACATAATTAAGTATTCAGGGACTAAATATCATTGATATGGCTCAATTGATGATTTTCTTGGATCTCTGATCATTTAAACCATTTATGAAATCACAAAATTCGTGAATATGACTATTCCAAACACTAATCTGAAATATGTTTTAGATGAATCATTTTTTCTAATCCAAGCTATTATATTTGGAAGTCAAGAAATGGAAAATAATAATGATTAAAATTCACAATCTACATTTTGAAAATGATAACCCATACATGTTTGAAATCAAGGAATTACCTTCATCTCAAAAGAATATATTCATCTAGGAAATCTGAAATATTCATGGAATTTTTTATCATTCCCGTGAAATTAACTAAGACACAATTCTTTTAGATGTCTTCATAAGGAATAGGAATGAAATTTTAGATACCCTATAAAATGTTACATGGATTATACCTCTCATAGAGTCCCATAGGATTGTTCATAAATCTATTTAGGGAACTTTATTTCAACCCCACTAGAGTGAAAATGAAAATTTAAGGGATTTTATTTGGAGTTAAATCCCCATGATGTAAAAAAACGTTTTACTTAGTATGTTTGGGGGCCCGAGTAGAGATAAAAATGTTAAAATAATATCTTTTGAAAGGAAAACTATCTTTAACATAAAGTTTATTATTTATTTTATTTTATATATGTGTTATTAGGAGTGATTAATAGAAAAAATGTGTGACGAGATTTAAATATAAATTTGAAAAAAATCAATTATTTCATTATATCATTTTTTTAATTTTTGATTTCTTTTCATGGGAAAATGGAAAGGTGTAGGTTATAGGGAAACCCCAATTAGATTAGGGAATCCAACATATTTAAACACATAAATAAATGGGGTTAAGGGGATATCTTTTTTCATTAATATATTGGCCTTCCTCTATCCATTTCATAATATATATACACCTAAATTTAATATTTTCTATTTGATTGTGTGTGTGTGTATATATATTAATATTTTGACAAATACCTTGATACGATGTTCCAAAAAAATGTTTTTACTATTTTATTATTCATTTTTTTTACTTAATATAACCCCATGGGTTTCTACGGTATCTAATTAGTTTTCTGTGATAAATGAATGGTTTTCTGGTGTTGAAGGATTAATAAAAAATCACAGAATTTTAGATGTTCAAACCCATTATACAATCCAATATCAGGAATCCAGGACTGATTTGGACATTGAATAATCAGTTGGATTGAAGTAGGGTATTCAACTATAATATATTCAGTCTATTTCATCAATATTTTTTGAAAATCTCATGATAGAATTTAACTCCTCCATTTCTCCCCTTCAATTTTTTTATTTTTAAATAAATATGACATGTTTCATTCTATATTGGTAGGGGAAGAATTTTAGAAATTGTTTAAATAAATGAAATATTTTGTCTTTTTCTATCAATGGAAAATAAAATTTCTATAATATTTTACATAAAAAAAATACTCTACCTAGATTAAAAATATTATTAAAAACATTTACAAGCCTTAATTATTATTTTAATTGGTCTTTATGTCCACATGAGTAAATTATCGGATGTAAGCATCTTTGAGGTAATTTTCATACATTTACGTTATAATATATTTGATTAATTTTTGTCAATGTATATCCATTGGATAATAGGGAATTATTTTAGGTTATTTTGGGTCTCCACATAAATAGAATTAATTTTTTGGTAATTTTATATGAAATAATAGTATAATTTATTACTTATTTTTATAAATAGAAAATGAACATGTAAATAATGGATTAATCTAATCCATGGAATTCGATGATATGGGATTGAAAATCAATAGTTATCTTGAAAATTTGTATAGAATTATTTCTTTATACGTGATTGAATTTTTTTTGAATGAATGTGACATCCCAGAAGAAAATGTTCCATAATTACATGAATTCATTAAAAAAGTTCATTACATACATTCTCATGAATTTTTATGGTTATATATTTTTTTCATTATGGGAAAAATTAACTAATTGAGAATCTATATTTTAAACTAATTTCAATATATTATACTACATTAGTTTGCACTTAATCTATAATAATTCTTCAACATATAAAAATAATTCGCAACAGAGTCTATTTTTATCAAATATATAATATGTGAAATACTATTATTTATAATATAGAGAAAAAACATAATAATTGTGAGATAATTTTCTCAAAATAAAATCATAAACCATATTCTATCATAGAATAATAAATTGTGTAATAATATATAATAATTAAAAACAAAAACAAAATATATCTTTATAATTGGTCACATGATGTTGAAACAAATCCATGTTGATATAACAATATAAATGATCACATAAGTAAAAATAAAATAATTATATTTAATGGAATTCATAATTCCATATATCATGATTTCTACCCCCTTAACCCATAACCCAAGAATTATTCTTATTGACAATTCCGGAATGAAAACATCATTATTGAATTGGGTAGGTATACACCAAATAACCAAACCATCAGTATCATGATACGAACCAATGCATCAAGTGGCTATATGATACTAAGCCCCTAACCATCATTTCATTATGTCCAATAAATTCACAATATGAATGATCTGAAAAATTACACAATTCAAAATCAATATGCCATTGTAATCCATAATCATTTTTATTGAGATTATAACATATTGAATGTAAATAATTATCTAGTAAATAAAGGAATATAATCCATGGATAGAACTAAGGTGGTTGGTAAAAAAATACATAATCATCCTTCCAGATTAATCAATACTAATCTATATTAAATTAACAAGTAGAACAATGAATAAAATTTTCTCAATAAATATGGGGAAAAATATTATTTTAATGAATCACAAACTAACCACCTATAAAGTAATGTTATACGGTAAATTTTTTAACCAACTTGATCATATTATTGGTATTTAAGAAAATTAAAATTAAATAATATAATTTAATATATTGTATTCATATAAGAAATCCATTTGAATAAAAATCATTCCTCTATTAGTGTATGAATCATAATGATAATCTATGGAATAAATCATTTTTCCAATAGATATTTCACTCAAATATTTGTATAGATTGAAAATTTACTTGAAAATGTATTTTATTATTTATTTTGGAAAATTTATGATATTTTTAAAAATCATACAATGAAAATGATCATAGATTAGGTGGATTGTAACACCCTAACCCCAGAAGCCTGGAGCCCGTGCATTATTACATTACATTGGAATTATTACAAGGAAGAAAATCCTGAAGGGCCATTCAGTTTAGTAGTGTTGGATATATGGATTACATAAATTATACCAATAATATAGTTGTAAAATATGAAATACCAATATGATACATATAAATATAATAAATTACATCATTGAATGCTTATTCAAAGATTTTTTTCATAACCTTGGGAAAGAATCATTATAAGGGTGAGCTCAAATGGTTATTAAGGGTTAGGATAGTCGAAAAAATAATGAATAAATTATAGTAAAATAACATGGATATGAAAATAACTGATATCATATTCCATTTAATAACTAGATAAGGAAATTTCAAAATGGAAAGATCAGAAACTAGAACCTCGTGCCCTTAAATCAATGAACTAACTATGAAACTCATCTACAGATATGTTGATGTAAAATCTCATGGATAATTAACAGAAGAATTATGAATAAATGGAATGATTATTTTTAGTACATCTTGATTCACATGAACATGATAACATTCTTGTAAAAACGATAGTTTAAAATGTTCGGCCAACTAATTTTCCTCATGATACTATCGATGCCTCGAGGGGCTTTCATTCACTGGTCCCCAACCTGTAGAGATTTCATTAAACAGTCCCCAATCAGTGTATTACATGTCTAAATAATTCAAAATATATCAAATAAATAACTTGGTTTATAAAATATCCATATTTAATACATAATTTTTATCTATCAATAACACCTCATAGGAGGATAAGTACACCAAGGGTTGATTATAATAAAACATTCTTAGGAAAAATAATATTTAAACATTCCATTGTGTCCCATACCACATTGAATCTTTTAAATCTTAATTATTCAAGAATTATTTGAAAACAATAATATCATGATAATAATAGGATTCATGATATAACATTTCAATGGAAAGTATATACACCCAATAAATGTGAATTGGTGCATTGAAAATTTATGTCTCAATGAGACACAATTTGATAGGAAATCCCATTCTGTATCCTTCCATTTTGTTGAGTGGTATTTATCCTTCTCTATAGTGGATAAGAATATGTTATTTACAAATAAAAGAACCAAAACAATTTTATAATATAATATATTACCTTATTACAAAAATTTATTTCCCTTTTGTGAACACTCTTTCAATATTATTATTGGTTTGGGTGTTAATTGCCTAGTTTTCTCAAGTACATTTTGACATGTTATTTATTGTTAATATTAAATATATAATTGATTTATAATATAATGAATGTAAACCATGACTAAATTATCATATATATTATGTTTATATTTATATTTAATATTTTATAGCATTTGGATATTATAAATGATGTCCACCGTTCATGGAGAAGGTAGGTCATTCGTATGAAAGAACACTACATTCTTTTTTGTAGAATTAAATGGATTAAAATTAAATGATTCATCAATATATTATAATTTCTAGTATCATATTTATTTTATTTAAGTTTCATAATTTAATTATAACCATCCTTTATATGATCCTTGTATGGAATGAATGAGTCATATCGTTTTGAGGGGGCTGCAGTCCACACTTCCTGAAATGAACTTATCGTATATACACAAGTTAGAATGAATTAAAGATTTATATAAACAAATATAACATAAGAATAAAGAAATTATAAATGAAATATATATTTTATATAAATACATATTCAATCGTAATGGCCACCATGAGTGTTAGTAAGGAAAAATTGAACAATCATAATTTCGTGAGGATGTTGTTCATCATACACAGAAACATTTTGTTCATTACCCATTAGATAGTGGTGTGTGTTAGTGTACATATAACTCATAGAATAAACACGTCCTATTATATTGATTATACTAGTGTTGTTATACAGTAATATTATAATTAAATTTTAGGGGTTGGTTAGTGGAAATGAAACATAGAGTTCTTAATAGAATGCATTACCTCTTAACCGGGTGACTTCTTTCAGTGTATGAAAAAAACACACATGGGTTTTCTTTTGGATCAAATCAAGGATTATAGGTATTGGTAGGGTTGTTGTGAAAATATTAGGGTTTGGATTTTCTGAACATAAGGGTCTTGATAGGTGTGAGTATTGGGTAGAATATGTGGCCTTTATAGTGAAGGAAAATGACTCCCTTTTTATTCTTGAATTAAAGTTAAGTGTACACATGTTCATACATAAAAAAAGTCATAAAAAACCATAAAAAATCAAAAACTGGAAGGTTAAAGGTAGGTATATGGCCATAAAATGAGTTTTGGACAAGTTTCTATGTTATTTGTTCCCTTAAATATTTTGTTTTAGTCTATTTTTATGTTTATTACGCATTAGTCATTGTAATTAATTTTAATCATTTTCAAGAATCATTTATTTCAAAAAACAATATTCTGATCTTTTTAGACCATAAATATTAACCTTATTACACTATTTATGTCAAATTTTCAAAATTCAAATAACAGAAGTTGGAAAATTAGGAAAAATACCAATCTCACAGACAGATAAATTAAGTAGTTAGCAGAAAAATGATTAGAGGATCGTTATGTGTTTATGTTAAAATTTATATTTAAATTTATAATAATGAACTAAATTGTATTAAATGATTTATAATTTTTCCCATGTGAAATTAAAACAAATTGATGATATAATTTAACATTAATAATTATTTCAGTAAAAAGACATTTTTTACTAAAATAAATAATTTTTTATTATTTAACAAAAATATGTATTCTTAGAAAAATCCAAAAAATTCACCGTAATATATTGTAGAAATTATTAATTTAAAAATAAAATTTATTTTATTAAATAAAATGTATAATTGTGTCAAAATTAAATTTTAAATTGGTTTTCCATTAAAAGGTGGTAAAATTGTCTCAAAAAATATAGTATTTTATTCGTAATAATGTGTTTGTTTTTATCCAACACCAATTAGATGAGTGTAAAATTATTTTTTGGGATATATATTAATAAACTCTATAAATGTGATTTAATTTAATTGACTATAAAAAATGGGATTAATAATTTTTCCTTTCAATCGGGTGTTGTGTGTATTGAAAAGATGTGAAAAAGTAAATATAGTAATGTCTTTGGGTGTTACATTCTTTCCTTCTACCAAAATTTTTTCATTTCAATTTTTTTGTTTTTACCCTAAAAAGTAGTTGGGTAGTCTTACTTCATAAAATCATTTGGTTCCCTTGTTCCATCTTCTATTTTGTGATTTATAAAAAGAACCTTTACCAGACGAGCCATTAGACTCCTTAACACTAAATCTACGGTGTCAAGAATCTAGAAAGGATATTCACAATAAGAATGGTCAGGTTCCAACTCTATTTCATCATATATGTGAACATGTTCTCAATTAGGCATGTACATCCTCAGTATGGATATATAAAACACATCATGATCAATAGATGGATTTTTAGTCAATTCTAATTGATAAGAAACAACTCTAACTCATTCATGAATTTCAAAATGTCCGACGAACCTAGGACTCAGTTTCCCTTTCTTACTAAACCTGATAACACCATTCCATGGAGATACATTCATTAATACATGGTATCATATTTGGAATTACAAATACTATCTCTGATTATCAGTATAACTCTTTTACCTACATTTTGTTGTTTTGATATGTGCTGGAATAGATATCACCTTTGTCGTTGTTTTTCAATGATGTTATGGGACTATGAGTATAATTTCTCCAACTTCATCCAATCAAGATAGAGAATGACACATCCTTCCATATTATGTTTTACATGGTTTCTTTTGAACACCCGAATGAAAACTATTAATATAGGAAAACTCCACCAAAGTTATGTATTTTTCCCACATACCTTGAATATCGAGTGGACATTTAATCAACTTTTCTTCCATTGTTTTAATTATTCTTTCAGATTTTCCATCAATTGGTGGATGGTAGGTAGTTCTCAAATTGAGGTCAATATCAATGGCCTTTTGAAGACTCATTCATAATTTTAATGTAAATCCATGGTCTCATTCAGATACAATTAATATATATACACCATGATGTCTTACAGCTTTATTGATGTAGATTATTAGACAGAGATCAAGATGTAGGTCCTAACTTATAGAAATTAAACATGCATATTTGGTCTGTAGATCAGAAATAACCCATAATGCATCATTTTTTTTGAGGAGTCATTGGAAGTCTTTTGAAAATAAACATGGTAATTTTATCCCATTTTCACATACTGATGTCATGTGGATGAAAACTCCTTTAGAATGTTGTCTTAGAGTATTCACTTACTAGAGAACCAGACATCGGGACAAAAAATCCATAATTTGACATTTCATGTTATCCCAAAAAATATGTTCCTTCAAATCCCTATACATATTTGTGCTACCAGGGATTATAGAGAAATTTGAGCTATGAGTATCATCCAACCATTATTTTTTTTTGATCAGGTATAGATTGAACCAAAACTATTTTTCTATATTTTAAAAACCAATCTAAAAAATAATGTTTTCTAATTTTCTATCCTTCACACATTTAATTATCATCTAAAATTCCTCATCATCAGAATGATAATTCCTTATTCTCTCTTTTATATATGGTTTTGCAATCATTTTATAAATTATTGATGTCTCTATTTATTTATAAATTCTATATCCATATTCATAGGATCCATTAATATAAGATACATATAAATCATCATTTAGGTTAGATCTCTATGATCTTTCCGAACCAGTACATCTTCTACCTTATCTGCTTTCTGTGGGTGGTAGTGTATTGAGAAATCATAATAATTAAGTAGTTAAAGACATATCTATTGTATTATTTAGAGAAATTTCTATGAGGAGATTTATTTTAGGCTCTTATTATCCATTTATATCTCACAAATTTCTCCATATAGATATTAAATCCATATTTTCAAAGAGGAGATTAAAACTGCTAACTCTAAATCATGGGTTGGGTAGTTCTTTTAATGAGTCTTCAATTACATGATGCATATTCATTAACTATTTCTATATTCATTATGACAAACCAAGTCCCTTCATTGATGCATCGTGATATATGGAAAACCCATCTCTACCAGATGATAGAGTTAATAGTGGAGAATAAACTATTTTTTCTGTAGCTCATCAAAGCATTCTTTATATTCCATTTTCTAGACAATTGATACACCTTTACGTGTAAGGATTGTTAAAGTTAATGGATCTCTAATAATAACCTTCAAAACCAATTAAACATGGAACTTAAATTATTTTTTGTGCATTGTCCATTCTATGAATGCCTTTTTCATTATAGGATCAACAGATATTTGATATTTAGTCATAATTTGACCAAGAAAAGAACTATCTTGGAGCCTTAAAATTCATTTAACAACAGTCCCATATAATTCTTCACATATAAGAGTCATAAGGATGATCTGAATGTGATACTCAAGATCCTAATAGATTATAAAATAAACCATAATATCATCAATAAATAATACAAAAAATGATTCAATATATTCCTTGAAAATACTATTCATTATTTCCATGAAAACAAATTGTGAATTAGTCAGCACAAATAGCATTACTGTAAACATGTAATGTCCATTAATTTCCTGAAAATCTATCTTATGGATGTATTACTTATTCACTCCCAGTTGTGATATCCAGAATGATGATCAATATTTGAAAAAAATTACTCTCTGTGAATTTAATCAAACGATACATCAAGGTGAGATAAAAGATACATGGTCATTATTGTAATGGACTTGAATTCCCCATAATCAATTTACATCCCCATGGATCCATAATTAATTTTAACAATGAGTAAAGGGGACCCCGAATGTGAATCACTAGGGAAGATAAATCCCTTATTGCCCAAATACTCGAATTGTTTCTCCAACTCTTCTACTTCCACTGTGGAATATATAAATAGGGTGTTTTAGATATTGGCCCTGCATTAGGTATTAAATCAGCGAATAATTCAAACTCACATTCTTGGTGATGTCTAGGTAAATTCTTAGGAAATACATTAATGTATTCATACACAATACTTACCTCTCCAATTTGTAGATTACATACTACTACACTAGACATTTGTTTCTCTTCATCTATATGAAATTCATTCAGTACTGTTACTCAGGGTGGATATAAATAAGAATCATGATAGGAACCTTTTTGTATAAAGATGTGGGATTCAATATTTTCCTCACAATTCATAATTTCCTTTCTCTTACAATAAATCGTTACATCATATTTTGAGATCCAGTCTATACCAATAATAATGTCGAAGTCAACCACGAGTATGATTATAAGGTCCTCACATAAGGTACATTTATGTGTCATAATTGGGAATTACCGACACATATTTGTTGAAATGATACTCTACTTATGAGTTTTTAACGATAACTCTCTATTGAGATCAAATGGGAAATGTATAATTTTCATAGAAAACCTGGTAGATATAAAAGATTGGGATGATATAGAATCAAATAATGAATTTTCTAAATTTGAAGACAGAATCAATATACCAGCATCAACATCATTTGGAACTTCATCCTTGAATATTGCTATTGAATATTCTTTTACATCTACCCTTGTCCTCTTTTTAGTAAATTCCCTTGATGATTGGGGCATTCAGTTGAGTATTTCCCCATCTGCTTGCTAGTGAAACACTAAATATCAGTGTTTTCATTCTTCACTTTGTTGTCTGAAATATGATTACCATTTTATAAATGCTTAAAATAGACTCCCAGTTCATTCCAGATTTTCCCATTATGATTTTCCAATATTCCTCACAATTAATTATTTTTATCATTCCATTTTTCCTCTTTGAAACATTCACTTTCTCGTGATGCTCGAATGACCTCTTTTTTTAGTATATTTGAATACATAGGATCTTGATAATTACTTCTCCATATTTAGGGCACGATAAAATATTTCCTCAATATTATGATAATGTCTAAGAAACTAGTTATATTCATATATTTGTCTTAATACCATCAAAGAAGATTTCAATCTTGAACTCAATGCTGTGTATATGATATATAGCATACTTGGATAACATTCAATAGAGTGCTTCATAATATGAAACATTTCTTCTTAATTATTCATTAATATAAAGAACATTCTATTCAATTAAATCTATTGATAATACCATATATATTTATCAATTTATGTATCCTTAAAAGTCCTCAATTCCACGAGTTCAATTACTTCTTCACACCTACTGTTATGGATCAGATACTACCACTAATCAAAAAAACCTAGGATATAATGGAACACCTGTATAACCATTTCCTTTTCAATGCATTCCAATGCCATAAATATCTTATCGAGATACTTAATCGACTACTCATCTATATTTTGATTAGTAGTCCCACTAAACTATGGGGGAATCTGATGCATAATGCGGTCTTGCATTGGTGATTCTATCCAAGGAATATGTTTCTTTATTTGAGAATTTTTTTTTTCATAACATGATTATATTTCCATATTATATCCATAATTTTATCCATTCATATACCATTTATATTAATTTATCAAGGAGGGAAATAAATATGTTTTCCATGAGTATTGACATCATTTGTCCTTCCATGTGACACTTCTAAACAATGTCATGCACTGGAATAGATCATAACATATAATTAAAAATATTGTGTGTCCCCTAAAATAAATTTATGAATCATAAATACTAGATTCATAAACCATATTATCATTGGGGAAATATTTCATTCTAAATCATTCTGAATTTTATTTAAATAAAATGTGAATTATCCTAAACATGTTACCCATGAGTGTCAAACGAGGTGCACAGTAAGGCCCATTGTTGTGTACCAGGTAAACCCAGGTCAAGTCCGAAACACCTTGTAAGATTTTTTACTCTTTGGTACATCTGTTCTCGAACCATGTGTAATTGCAGTACCCTGACAGAGATGTATTGCTAGGAATACCCACATAATCCCTACTTTACGAAAAATCTATGATGTTGTTCTACTATTATCATCAATTTTTATCATAGGGATATGCTCCCTAATTTAATTATTATAAATCTAGTTTCATCGATAGTTGATAAACCTCCCATCGATATTGACAATAATGCCCCAACCCCAAAATCCTGAAGCCATTACATTATTACATTAAATTGGTATTATTAAAAGGATGAAAAACCTGAAAGACCATTCAGTTATATAGTTGTGGAAATCTAGATTACAAAAATGATACCCATAAAACATTTGTAAAATAGGAAGTAGAAACATGATACATAGAATGAAAATAAACTATTTACTTGAATGCATATTCACTGAATACTTCTTCATAACCTACAGAAAGAACCATAATCAGGGTGATCTCTAATTATCAGTTCAGGAAGGTAAAAATAAAGAAATAATTAATCCATTGAAGTAATATATCATGGAAAGGTAAATACCTAATAAAATATTCCATTTAATAACATGATACATAAATTTAAATATAGAAAGGTTAGAAACTAGAAAATCTTTACATTAAATCAATTAACTGAAAATGAAACACATTCATAGATATGTTGATGCAAAATACCATGGATAATTATTAGGTGAATTCTCAAAAATGGTAATTCTTATTTTTTGGAAATCATGTTTCCTAGTCACATGATTCAATTATCAACACAAGAATATTTTAATATTTTTTCTAACTAACTCACCTTAAGAGACTAATGATTCATCGAGGGTCCTTCATTCACTGGTCCACAACCCGTAGGGATTTTCGTAAACGGTCCCCAAACATATGTATTTCATTTCTAAATCGTTAAACATATAAAAAATAAAAAATATTCCTTATCCAATATCCATATTAATTAAAGTATATGTATTTACCAATAAAACCTTATATGAGGATTAGTATAACAAGGGTTGTTTACCTTAAAACAATATTCAAGAAAAATAATATTTAGACAATCCAATGTGTCCCATACCACATTGAAAAATTGAAATCATAATTCCCCTTGAATAAAATGAAATGTATAATATAATTACAATAAGTTTATTCATGATATAACATGTCAATGGGTAAAATATACACCAAATAATTGTGAATTGGTGTATAGAAAAAGTAAATCTCAATGGAATGTAATTTGAGATGAAATCCCATAGCTTATCTATCATTTTTTTAGTGTTGTATTTAGAATCCTGTATAGTGGATTAAAATATGTTAATAAATAACAAATGAACCAATATCATTATTATAATGTTATATTTTAACTTATTATAATATTTTATTACCAATTTTTTATCACTATTTCATTACTGTAACTGGTTCGGGTGTTAATTGCCTTGTTTTCTCAAGTATGTTTTGACTTGTTATTTGTTATTATTTTTAGATATATTGATTATCCACTGAAAATGATCATATTAATTATTAATAAATATAATATTCACGTGCTGTATTATTCATAAACACCATTTTAGTTTATTTTAAGCTTTGAACATTAATTAAAATTATAATTATAATTCCCTCTTAAAATGAACTATTACATTGTACATTTTTGAACACCTCCTAAAATTAAAAATGGTCTAAATTTTACTTTCATATTTTAGTTTCAAGTATCCAATTCTATAAGTAACAATTAATTAATTTGGATCACTTGAAGATTCCCATTCGAAGACCACCAAAATTAGCTTTCATGCCAACACATTCATGGCAACATAAAATAGACATCTTCCCAATAAATAGACTGTAAAGGAAAATATACAAGCCCAATGATTCTAAAAATTTAACTAAAGATATAGGAAATCATTGGGAACATTACAAAAAATAGTTACAAGAGCTAATTCAGATGTTTTAATGTATTTCTATATGACGGAAGTGGAAGATGAAATTCTGGGCTAGATTATGTGGCCCAAAAAAATAGCCCACCAATTAAATCATATCTCAGAAACCACATATTATTTCACGATGAAATTTTACAGAGATTTATAAGACATATGTTAATTCATATATATATTCTACTTACCACTCCAATTAGGCCATCTGGAATTTCATATAGGCACCTATATTCTGTGGATGCAAGGTGGCAGCAACTTCGGGTAAAGGGTGGAAAAGTCTCCTCTCCCTTACATTTCACCACTCTAGGCCAACCACCATTAATTAAAGAGACTAGGGAACATGGGGCCTCGTCCCAAGGATCCAAAAATTCTTATTTATGGAAGTTATGATAGAGGAATTAAGGATCTTGGATGCTTTCATTCATTGTAATATTATGTCGCCTTGTTTCCTTTGTAATGTTCTTCCTCAATTGAAAGTTGTTTTAATTCCTAATAGTTTCTTAATAAATGTTCTTATTTTCCTATTATAATTGTATATTACATATCACTTTGATAATTTCTCTTGAAGGTTTGAATTTATTCACACCAAACCTTGTGAAATTATTCACACAACGGTGGAGTGATCATTTTACTTTAATTGTTTTATTTCTTCTTTAATCCCTCCGACAAGAGTCTACTACCCACTTCCATTGAAACCATAGAATCAATGGAGGGATAACCCACTTATGGTTTGATCCAAGGGAGTAGAAAGGGGATGGATTTGATTTTATTTTTCACCCAATTAATGTCTAATCACTTATTTTAATTGATATTTCAATTTGATGATTTTAAAACTTATTTCCCCTTATTGGATTTTAAGGACACATACTTCATGTGCTAATATGATCCTTTACCTTGGAGTGCTCATAAATTTGATCCAAAAAGTTTATAGGTTATTAGTATTATAGAGTGTTGGTATTAAACCAGTAAGTGATGATGATGTTTTATCTTCTCGAATAAACCCATCTGGAATATAATATATCAAAACTGTTAAAAAGGAATTTCAGCCAAACCACCCCCGTGTGATATCCTAGGATCAACTAATTCTATCAAATTTAATTCACATAATTTTTTTATTTCTATCATTAAACCCATAAAAAACAAAAAAAAAGTTATAAACTTCATCGATAAAACAATCCATAGAATGTACTTGTTTGTAGGTTTCTTCTTAGGTATCTGAGGATTTGATAACCCAAGCTACACTACAAGCGACCGCTTAACCCTAAAAACTTGGGTAAATTTGGGAGAGACCCAATTTTGGAACCATTTCTAGGGATCCATGTAATTCAACTTAAACACCCATTTTATTCTCCCCCATTTCTTCTATTCTCATCCAATTTCTATTAACAATTCCCTTTCTCATTTTATTTTCTTTTAGAGGATGTCCTCCAACACTCATGACCAATCAAACCATCTCGTTAGGGTTGATAGTCCTGGGATTCGAGAGTCAAGTTCACTAAGGGAACTATTTCGATTAGATGCTAATCTTCTTAATACCCTAGATTCTAAAATTAAGCCCATTTAAATGGAAGTTATTCAAAGAAACCATCTCATAATCCCGAGTGGGAACCAAAATGGAAATCAAATTGAGGTAACCCCAAAATTGGGGAATGTAGTCGATCAAACCAAGAATAACTACATCACACCTGCCTGGACCAATGACCCCTCATTCATTGGACCCAATTCTCTAAGAGATTCCAATAAAATATTTAAAACCCATGTACTAAACCATTGTCCAACTTTCCATGGGATGGAGTCCGTGATGCCCAACCTTCACGTTAAGGAGTTCAATGACATTGTAGAATCCATGTGTCCCCCACATCAACTAGAAATTGCTATGATGAAACTACTTCCTTTATCAATAAAGGATCAAGATAAAATTGGCTAAAAAAATTGAGACCATAATCCATCCACTCTTGGGACTAACTACAAAGATAATTCTACAAAAAATACTTTCCCCACCACAAAAAAATTTCACTTGAAAAGAGCATCCAAGACATTTTTGAAAAATAGGGAGAGAAATTCTACAGAACATGGGACAGGTTCAAAGACACTCTAAACATAGTTCCACAATAAGGGTTTTCTAATCCTGAACAAGAGATAATTTTCTTTGAAGGTATGGGTCTGGGGAACAAACAATTAATTGACATGATCTTAATGGAAATTTAAAAAACAAAGACCCAAATGATGCTTACGAGTTTCTAGAAAGCCTTTCTGAACCAAATCAAACATGGGAAATGCCACCTTACTATGAGAAGCCACCCAAATCTGGTGGAATTCACACACATAGGGAGGAGGAAATCCTTATGGTGAAACATGCGGTAATGGCAAGGATAGTCGAAGAGATTGATATTATGATGGTACACGAAATTCAAATTGTTAACCTAGTTTGCACAATTTGTGACAAACAGGACAACAAGACTGAAAACTACCCAACCTTCTCTTCTATTGAAAATATTCTTCTAGGAGGACCACCAGAGGAGGTCAATACTCTAAACATTCAAAATCCCCAATACCAAAACACATTCAACACAAGGTATAATGACCACCCAGAATTCTGCTAGAAAGATAACCATCACCCTAGCCAACCACAAGGACCAAACCCCTACCCTACAAAAACATTCCAAACCCATAACCAATTCCAACTACAACTAGTCCAATACCAATATCCTCTATTCCAATACCAACAACCATTCTAACAACCAAAGTATCCAACTAGAATAGTCAATTTGTCTCAACCCCTTATCCATACCAACTCACATAAATTACTTAAAAAACATAGTCACCAAATAAAGATAATGAATTTTTAGGTTACATCATTGAGATTAGAACATCAAAGCATTGAAGCATTTTTTGAACCCATTCCCACTCAGGTTTTCCCTTCAATAACATTGACAGAATAATATTTTTACACAGAAACATCTCATGAAAATGAAGATGAATTGTCATTTCAATTTAGGATACCATGGGAACATGAAATGATATTTTATGGTGTATAAATCAAGAGGAAACTGATTTGTTGTATTCAAAAGTGGAAAATTTGACATCATGGATTTAGTGTCCTAAATTTTAATCTATTGATGATTTTTTAGAACCAAACATCCCTAAACTATTTGGAGAAATCAGATACTTTGAGTCCATATCCATTCCTAAATCGGATCTGTCCAATTTGGTAGTGGAATCTTTTATTCAAAAGGAACCAATTTTGTTGATAAATTTTGAAAATCAAATCGAGTTCAAATTAAAGTCCCAACATATGTCTCAATGTGTTATCCCACATGAACATGAACAAAAGAACTTTAAATCCACCTGCAAGTTTCAATTCATTTGGGATAGCCAAAAACATCCAGTTTTAACCATTTTTTATTTTGAAACCAATATGGAGGGAACAATTCATAATATCATTCGAAAGACTACAAAAGAAATTAAATCCACCATTTCTGATATTACTTGGATTTAGCCACTCATTTTAGAACATATTTTGTGCATGAAAAAAATCATAAACATAGAATCTATCTCAACCTAGTAGAAGTGGTGAAACATGTGGTCCTTAAAATTTTAAAATTTGGTATTGGTTAAGTTTGAGGGTTCAGGTCGAGCTAGAGACATTAAACAAAATTGTTGCATAGGAGGCAACCCGTTATTTCATGTTTCCAATATTTTTGAATAATATTTATTTTTCAAATATAATCAATGAATCATTTTTATAGTTAAATAAATATATTGTTGACATGTTCTTATATTTTGAGTATGGATGGGTATGAAAGGGGAATGTCATATTCATCTGTGTCACGTGGTGTGATACTTGAGATATACCTTACCAAGAAATTTAAAAAGTAGAAAATGTGTCATCAATTAATTTTATTTTTATCTGTTTTTAGGTTAAAAGAAAAAAATATATAATAGAAAAAAGTAAACAAAAACATTATAGGTCATGGGGGAAACCCATTCACCACCAGAGAAGCTATGGGGACTCGAACCTGGGACCGAAGTGAGACAAGGGTGCACACTTACCACTGACCTACAAGTTATAGTGATTTCTTATTATATAATCTTTGTATTTATGCTTATATTTTACATTTTTTATTTTATGAATAAATAAATATATATATATATATATGTATATATAGTTTTTGTTTGTTTTTTTCCTTTTTCCACTAGGGAACTCTACAAGTGACAAGGATATCAAAGGACTAAATTGGACCAGCAAGAACGTAAACTTCAACCACCATGTGACTTCATTCCATGATCCTTATATTGAAAATTTATTTTAGAACTCCTGTCATCTACCTCGAACACCTTCTCAATTTAATTTTCTTTAAACACTAGGGACAATGTTATTCTATATTGGGGCGTGAAAAGAAAAAAAATTAATTAATTTTATTTCCATAAAAAATTATATGGAAGGAAAGAAATTTAACCTCAAACATGATAATACAAATTTCACACATTGAAACTAAATATAAAAAAATTTAGCATGCCCAGATTCTAATGTTAATCCTTGTTTAGTTTCATGAGAATAAATTTTGGAAAGTGTGGCTGCCTAATGTGAAATTTCATCGTTTATATTTTCAGCCAAATAGAAAAAAGAGATCATAATACACATCCTTTGAATAATGGGTATTAGTTTGCATTCATGGGGTCCCCCAAATAAATATCATAGGTTTGTTGATCATTTTAGTTTTAATTTGAGTATTCAAAAAATTCAATAAAAACAATAAATTTTCACATAGAGAAATGAAATGACCTAATGCTTGGATTTTGGCAATTGGGTATCGTGAATCGATAGTTTTCTAGACAAGTGTTATTAATTTTATCACTATTTGCATTTATTTGACTTTTTTTATGATTGAGTTAACTCGAGATGATGCCTGAGTATGTGTACTTCACTTGGTTCCCTAAGGTAATTGAACCAAGGAGTCATCGGAAAAGTATCGCTACATGGGTCGACTATTTTCAGTGCAATTTCAATTACCAATGAAATATTGAAAAAAAATTAATAATCATCTTAATATTGAATTGTGGTTCCACCATGTGATTCCATCTTCTCCCCCTTGTATAAAAATGAACCTCAATGTCTTTTGTGACAAAAAAACATCATCATACATCATTATAATTGGATGAAAGGTGGTGATAAATTTTAACAAAGGAATGGGAATTGGATTAGGATCTTCTTATGAAACTATCATGTATTAAAATATTTTTATGGGTTTCATTATTGTTTTGTATAATGGTTCTGGGTGATCAATGTGAATTAAAAAAATTTTGGATAAGGGAATTTTAATTTCATGTTGTTGAGATACATTTTGTGCGAGACTAGAAAACTCAAGTTAGGGGGAGTGATTAGACACTAAATGAGGATAATATTAATTGTTAATATATTCAATATTCATGTGATTTAATATTTTTAAAAACCATTTTAGGGCATTTTATACTATGAACAATAATTCGCATTATCATTGTAATTCTCTCTTAAAATACACTATTATACGGTACATTTTTGAAGAAATCCTAAAATAAAAAATGGTCTTGATTTTATTTTTATATTTTATTTTCAGGTATCCCATTCTATAAGGAACAATTAATTATTTTTTAGAACTTCAAAATTCATATTGGAAGAGCACCAATGGGATTTCGTCCGAGCACATTCTAGGCATAGTAAACTAGACATCAGCCCAATAAAAAGACGGTAGAGGCCAAGATAATAGCCTAATGATTCTAAAAGATTGTATAGAGACTGAATAAATTGCGGGGAACATTTCATCAAACATTTATAAGAGATAATTAGGATTTTTTACTGGATTTCATGGAAGATAATGTGAAAGATGAAATTCTGGGCCAAATTCTATTGCTCAAAAAAACATCTCATCAATTAAATAATATCTCAGAAAAAACAACATAGTTAGGGATGAAATGTTACCCAAAGTTATAGGACATATCGAGCTTCATATTTCCCCTATATTCCCCACTCCAATGCATCCATCTAGAAGGTCATATAGGCACCTCTGTTCGGTGGATGCAAGCTAGCTGCAACATCGGGTCAAGGGTGGAAAAGTCTCATCTCCCTTACATTCCACCACCCTAGGCCTACCAACATTAATTGAGGAGAATTGGAAAGATTGGGGCTTGACCCAAGGCTACAAATATTCCTATATAAGGTAGTTTTGTAGGCGTATTTGAGGATCTTGTATGCTTTCTTTCATTGTAATGTAATTTTACCACTTTTCCTTTGTAATGTTATTCATCAATTGTATGTTTTTTATTTCACCTTAGTTTCTTAATTAAATATCCACTTTTCCTATTATTCTGTTCTTATTCATCTCAATTTGATACAGTTTCCTCAAGGTGTGAACTTATCCACACCAAACCTTGTGAAATTATTCACAAAATGATGGAGTGAAAATTTTCATTTTACTGTTTTCTAAATTCTTTTATTCTTCCTGATGAGTCTACTTCCCTCTTCCATTGAAACCATATCATCAATAGAGAGCCAACACACTTATGGGTTTATCCAAGTGAGTATCAAGGGTCTATATTGGATTTTATTTATCAACTCATTAAGGTTTAATCACTTTTTTTAATTGAGATTTTTATTCGATGGTTTTAAAACTTCTTTGTCCTTATTGAATTTTAAGGCCACATACTTCAACTGAATATATGAACCATTACCATAGAGTGCTCAAAAATTTGATCCTCCAAGTGTATAGGTGATTAGTATTATGGTGTTTTGGTATTAAACCAGTATGTGATGATGTTTTTTTATCTTCTTGAATAAACTCATCTCGAGTATAAGAAGTTGAAACTGTTAAAAATGGAATTTCATCCAATCTACCCCCAAGAAATAACCTATGATCAACTCATTTTTTAAAAGTTAATTAAATTATGTCTATTAGTTCTATATCAAAACCCATTAAAAATAAACAAAAATTTTCCAATTTTATATCCAAAACAATCTACAGAATGTACGTGTCTGTAGGTTTATCCTTAGGTCTCTGAGAATTTGACAACCCCATCAACACTACAAGCGACCAATTAACCCTAAAAACATGGGTATATTTGGGGGAGACCATATATAATTTTTTCATAATCTCAAGAACATAAGAAATTACTATATTTAAATATTTATTTTGTACATGTGCATTTATAACAGTCTATAGAATTTGGATATTAGAAATAAAGTACACCTTTATGGAGACAGTAGGTTGTACGTACACTTGAATGCTACTTTCATTTCATTGATTAATTAAATTAATTTAAAATAAATGATATATATATATATATATATTATAATTTAAAGAGTCATAATTATGTCATATATGTTTCATAGGTTTATTACATGAATCTTTTATATGTTTCATTAATGTCATGAATGAGTCATATCTCTTTGAGGGGTCAGTAGTCCACAGTTCTTCAAACGAAATTTTCGTATTTACACAACCTGGAAAAATAAATGTATTCTATAAATAAAAATTATAGAAGAATAAATAAATTATAAATGCCATATATATTATATATAAATAGAGAGTCCATTCTAATGGCCACCTAGAGAGGCGGTGATCAATCATCGTTCTGTGAGGTTGTACTTTGTCGTACACAGAATCATTATGTTTGTTACCCAGTAGATGGTGGTGTGTGTAATTTTATGTCTAACATTCATAATAAAAAAATCCTATTATATTTATGATACTTTTTTATACATGGATATAATAAATATATTTTATGGGTTGGATAATCCAAATGAAACTTACATAGTTTAAGAGAGGGGATTATCTGTTAATCAGGTAACTTATTTTGGGGTATACGAAAAGAATCCTTGGATTTGATTTATGAAAAAATTGAGAATTATTGGAAATAGGGAGGGATTTTGATAATAATTTTTGGTAGGGCTTGTTCAAAATTAAAAAAAATGAGATGTGTGAGGAATGGTTAGAATTTATGACAGTCTATATGGAAGGAAGAGGAATCACATGGTATTCGTGAAAAGAAGTTAGGTACACACATGTTATTACCTAAAAAAGTCATAAAAACACACCAAAACTCAATAATTTATGATTAATTGAATATAAATTTCAATCCAATAGAGTTTGGTCATGTTTATAGTTTATTTGAGCCTTTAAACGTAGGGTTTTAGCCTATTTTAGGCATAATTAGGCCTTAATCATTGTAATTAATTTTAAACATATTCACTAATAATTTTATCAGAAAATTAAGTTGATAACATGAGAAAAAAATTATTATTTTTTTATGATGGTTAATGTCTTATCTTGAGAATTCTAATCACAGAAGCAGGAAAATTAGGATTCATTCTAATATCACAATTATACAGATTTAGTGGTTTTGGTAGAAAAATGTTCGAAAATATCATTCTGTTTTTATGTTCAATCTAAAATTTACATTTATTATACTGAACTAAATTGTATTAATATATTTATAATTGATAAAATGTGACTTTTAAATAGTTTGGGATATAATTTAACATTAATAATTGTTTAAATTGAAATATAATTTTTTACTAAAACGTAGTTTTTTTCACTAATCACTAATCAATGATGATTCACAGATAAATCACAAAAATTAACTATATAATAATATAAATAGTCATTATTCAAAAATTATGTTTATTTCATGAAAATAAATTCACTTATGTGTAAAAAGTAAAAATTTAAATAGGGTTTCTATTAAAAGGACGTAAAATTACCTTAATAAATAATGTTTTTTAAGTGTAATATTTGGACATTTTTAGCCTATTCCTATTAGCTAAGTGTAAAATTATTTGATTAGATATATAGAAATAAACTCTTAAAAAATATATAATTTAAATGACTATGAATAAATTGAAAAAATTATGTTTTTTTAAAATTTGACGTTCTGTGTATTGAAAAGTTATCTAAAGGTAAAATTGTAATGTCTTAGGGGTGATACACGGATATCTCCTTGCAGTTCCAACAAATTATTTTCATTTAAAAAAAATTGGGGGAAGGACCTCCATTTTTCATTCAATCTAAATTTTTGTTTCTAATTTAATTACTAGTGACATAAGATTTTTTATGATCCTTTTTGTATTGTCACGACACGTCCTCGGGGTCCGTGCCGTGACTACCCCAAGCCTGCCTTCCATAAGCCAGGGGCTGGAGACTAGAACCAAGGCGTAAATCCCGGTAAAAGGGAAGGCATTTCCTTTGTAAAGTAAACCACAAACACCACAGAGCAAGCAGGCAGAAGTAAACACTAAGTAAAAACTGGTACAACAGTAAGTGTGGAAAAGTAAGTGGGCCAGTATACAAACCCAAACTGAAAGTAAAGTACTACTGGAAAGGGAAAATAGAAACTGAAAAGTAAAGCTGCAACGTCGAGCTATCCACTGGAAATCCCACCTGAAGGGTGGGTATAGATATCCTCCACTGCTCCTCGGGTCCAGCCGACTGCTCCGAGTACGTCCCGCCCAGTGGTCCACCTCCAGGTACCGTCCTGCTCCGTAAGCCTCAACCAAAATCAGAGATGTCCGTCCTCTGCAACCAACACAACGTAGTGCGGGCATAGACCGTGCAGGGGTGAGTATAAGCTACTCAGTAGGGACAACGAGACCCCGGAAGGTCTCCCAGAATCCACAAAGGATAATCCACAAAGGAAAGATACAATCACGAAGTAACATCTGACACTGCTTAGGTATATGCCCATACATATACCTAAGTCATCAATTCTCGTTCGGCTTCAACATCTGAGCCCAAGTACAACCCAGTCCACACAGGAAAGAAAAACGTAAATCCACACAGGATAGCACAACACAATCCACATAGGAAAGAAAAACAGCATTCATCTCACACAGGTATACTTCTTCATATGATGATAAAGATGACCAGATATTGCCACTGATTCATCTAAGTCGTCGGACCCACAAAGGAACGATAGGTACTAACCCCCGCAATGACCCACAAAGGATCGACAGGTAACTAACCCCCGCAATGACCCACAAAGGATCTGACCCACAAAGGATCGATAGGTAACTAACCCCCGTAAAGTCCCACATCGGATCAGACCCACACAGGATCTGTAGGCGCTGGCCCACACAGGACAGCTGAGCGCTGATCCACACAGGATCAGACCCACACAGGATCAGACCCACACAGGATCGGTAGCACTGACCCACAAAGTATCGATGAGTGCTGTAGTCGTCGCCGTCGAATCCACTGAGGATCTCTGTACAGTCGTCGTCATCACAGTAGTAGTCGCAGCCAGCTCTAGGGTTCCCGCACACAGCAAGCTCGTTTGGGAGGGTCCGCTCCACAAGCCGAGAGGCTAATACATCAACAGACTCATAGTCCAGAGAATATGTAACCAAAATTCCTGTATCGTCAACAGGAACTCAATGTCGCAGACGGCGCATCAATCGGACGCCTGGTCTGAGGGTTATTGGCCTTTTCGTTCCAGGGGCCCGGTTGGTTTTTAAGGCAAACCCAACCCGACCGTACTCCACCTGCCTCCAAACCTCGGGCATAGTAACCCAAAAGATCCGTCTCACTTAGAGGAATCCATCAAAGTCGATGGCATGCCAATCGGACGTCCGGAGCTCAAGATATAAGAATTTCCGCTCCGAGGGCCCGGTTGGTCTCGTGTACGAACCGACCCGGCCAAACCCAAAGTACTCCGAAACCTTGAGTGCAATATTCCCAAATGACCGCCTCGATCCAAAGATCGCATATCCACTAACGGCGCATCGATCAGAGGCCCGTAGCTCAAGATACGGGCAAAAGACATAAAAGTACCGAAAACGGGGGGTCTGGGCCCGGACCGACCCGGACCAAACCCCCTGGGTCGGCCCAAACCGGGTCGACCCGACCCGAGTCCGGGGTCCGACCCGGCTGGGCGCGACCCGGCCCGGCCCGGCCTGGGCGTGACCCGGCTGGCCGGTTGGCCAGCGGGTCGGCTCGCCTGTTACGGTCGAGTCGTGGGTGGGTAAAGGTATATCGCATTCAAGGGTTCAGAGTACTTTGGGTTTGGCCGGGTCGGTTCGTATACGAGACCAACCAGTCCCTCAGAGAGGAAACGCTTATATCTTGAGCTCCGAATGTCCGATTGACGTGCCGTTGACTTGGACGGATTCCTCTAAGTGAGACAGATCTTTTGGCTTACTCCGCCCGAGGTTTGGACGCAGGTGGAGTACGGTCGGGTTGGTTTTGCCTTAATAACCAACCGGGTCCCTAGAACGAAAAAGCCAATAACCCTCAGACTGGGCGTCCGATTGACGCGTCGTCTGCGACGTTGAGTTCCTGTTGACGATACAGATCTTTTGGATGCATCAACTCTGGACTATGTGTCAGTTGATGTATCAGCCTCTCAGCTCGTGGAGCGGACCCTCCCAAACGAGCTTGCTGTGTGCGGGAACCCTAGAGCTGGCTGCGACTACTACTGTGATGACGACGACTGTACAGAGATCCTCAGTGGATTCGACGACGATGACTACAACACTCAGCGATCCTTTGTGGGTCAGTTCTACCGATCTTGTGTGGGTCCGATCCAGTGTGGGTCAGCACTCCGCGGTCCTGTGTGGGCCAGCGCCTACAAAC
Organism: Viscum album; assembly: GCA_963277665.1. Taxonomy (NCBI): domain Eukaryota; kingdom Viridiplantae; phylum Streptophyta; class Magnoliopsida; order Santalales; family Viscaceae; genus Viscum; species Viscum album. Next base: position 205,673,145 of record OY728121.1, read on the forward strand.
CCTGTGTGGGCCGATCCTGTGTGGGTCTTTGTGGGGGTTAGTAACCTATAGATCCTTTGTGGGTTAGATCCTTTGTGGGTCATTGCGGGGGTTAGTTACCTGTCGATCCTTTGTGGGTCATTGCGGGGGTTAGTACCTATCGATCCTTTGTGGGTCCGACAGCTTAGAAGAATAAGTGGAAATATCTGGTCATCTTTATCGTCATATGAAGAAGTATACCTGTGTGAGCTGAATCCTATTTTGCTTTCTTATGTGTATTGTGTTGTGCTATCCTATGTGGATTTACGTTTTTCTTTCCTGTGTGGACTGGGTTGTACTTGGGATCGGATGTTGGAGCCGAACGAGAATTGATGACTTAGGTATATGTATGGGCATATACCTAAGCAGTGTCGGATGTTACTTTGTGATTGTATCTTTCCTTTGTGGATTATCCTTTGTGGATTCTGGGAGACCTTCGGGGGTCTCGGGGTCCCTACTGAGTAGCTTATACTCACCCCTGCACGGGCTATGCCCACACTACGTTGTGTTGGTTGTAGACGACGGACAGTGCTGATCGTGGTTGAGGCTGGCGGAGCAGGACAGTACCTGGAGGTGGACCACTGGGCGGGACGTACTCGGAGCGGTCGGCTGGACCCGAGGAGCAGTGGAGGCTATCTGTACCCACCCTTCAGGTGGTATTTCCAGTGGACAAATCGACGTTGCGGCTTTACTTTTCAATTGTTGTTTTCCCTTTCCAGTTGTACTTTACTTTCAGTTTGGGTTTGTATACTGGCCCACTTACTTTTCTGCACTTACTGTTGTACCAGTTTTTACTTAGTGTTTACTTCTGCCTGCTTTCTCTGTGGTGTTTGTGGTTTACATTACAAAGGCAATGCCTTCCCTTTTACCGGGATTTACGCCTTGGTGCTAGTCTCCAGCCCCTGGCCAATGGAGGGCAGGCTTGGGGTAGTCACGACATGGGCCCCGAGGACGGGTCGTGACAAATTGGTATCAGAGGAGTTCGGTTCTACCGCAGAACCTTGGGACTCTGATCTTTTCTATGTGAAGCAATAGTGTTAAGCGTATTGGGTGTGGTTATCTGTCCAGGGATTCCAGTGTTGGTGCGGCGGCCAACGTATCCGAACACCAGGACCCTGACTTCTGATTTCCGACTTAATGCACGAAAACATTGATTGCATGTGTGTTTTAAGTTTTCTTTGTGATTACTTTGTATCAGCTCACCAGGTATACTATTATGACCGTGGCACACCTGTTTCCTTTTCAGGATAGCCCCACGATGGCATCCAGCTAGGGTTCCGAGAGTTGAGCATGACGACAGCCCACCGAGCGATGAGGCCTCGGTGCAGTGCCCTTTGACAGCTGAGGCACCGGTGGTACCTTTACCCACCGAGCCACCGATGCTTCCAGCCCCAGCCGCTGACGATGCACGTCGCCTTAGTGCACTGCATGAGTTCCAGCACCAGCGATCGCCCAGGTTCCGTGGGGAGACGGACCCCCAGGCAGCTGAGGACTGGATGGAGGTAGTTGTACGAGTTTTCAGGTTAGTGAGGACACCAGTAGACCTCATGGTGTTGTTTGCAGTGAGCCTACTGCACGCGGCAGTGGGCCGATGGTGGAGCTTGATGCTCCGGGTGCACGATGAGTCATCTCTTCTCTAGACAGACTTTGAGAGCCTCTTCTGCTCAGAGTTCTTCCCGGCCACCCTCCGTGCGGTGCGTATCCAGGAGCTTCTTCAGCAGCGGTAGGGCAGCTTGACGGTCGCCCAGTACTCGGCGAGATTTACCGATCTCTCGCGCTACTTGACAGACATGGTACGGGACCCATTATTCCGGGCCCAGACCTTTGAGTAGGGATTGAGACACGAGATCAGGGCATCGGTGATCGCCCTCAACATTCCGACTCAGGCAGGAGTACTGGAGCGAGCCCTTTTGATCCAGAGCTTCCTTGCTGAGCCTTCATCAGCAGCGAGACCTACCGCGGGGTGGCACGTTGCAGAGTCTTCTACGACAGGCAGTCGACGGAAGACTCATGGGTCCAGGCAGACCAGACCCTCACACAGACGACCTTAGGACACTGGCTCAGTAGTGCGGGGCACACAGCATGGATCCAGTCTTTCGAGAGGCAGGCAGTGCTACACATGCGGTGGGCTGGGCCACATGGCTCGTGAATGCTTGACCCACTGTGCCGAGGAGCAACAGACAGTTGAGGGGCCACCCAGGCAGAGGTAGAGGGTCGATCGTGGCAGTCCGCAGGGAGAAGGCGGACGAGGCAGAGGATCTGGCCGAGCAGCAGGTGGTGGGCGACACTTTGAGGCTCTACCACCACCACCACCAGGAGGTCCACCCCGACCACAGGGAGATGGAGGGCAGAGACAGGCACAGCTCCAGGCAGCAGAGGCCTACGACCACGGCGCGCTCGAGATGATTCAAGGTACTATCTGTGTCTATTCTGCCCTTGCTGTAGTTCTTATAGACACAGGAGCGAGTCACTCTTTCATAGCCGCTGCCCTTGTTCGGAGATCGGAGATTCTGACAGAGCCGTTGGCTCGATCCTTACAGCTAGAGACTCATACGGGAGCATACTTGACGATTACGCACTGGTGCTGGCAGTGTGAGCTTACTCTAGGAGGCGAGAGCTTCGGCTGGGATCTTCTTGTTGCGGCGTCAAGGCCTTATGGCGTCATCTTGGGCATGGATTGGTTATCTACATTCCATGCATAGATTGACTGTATTAGGCGCAAGGTGTGATGTGTACGCACCGACGGCAGTAGGTTCACCTTCACCGGCGAGAAGGGAGCCTTCGCAGCACAGGATGGACTCTCGTAGAGGATAGAACAACCCATCACTCATCAGTTGGCTAGCCTCATCCTAGGAGCAGTTGACGTGTGGAGTCCTAGTTTTCCTGTAGTGGTGGATCAGTATGCAGACATCTTTCCCGAAGACGTTCCAGGGAAACCTTCTCGCAGAGAGGTAGACTTTTATATTGACTTGTACCCCGGGATAGCCCCAATATTGACTCCAGCATTTCAGATGGACCCCGCTGAGCTTCGAGAGCTACGGGTACAGTTGGAGGACTTGCAGGGAAAGGGATTCATCTGACCCAGTGTTTCACCCTGGGCTTCCCCGATTTTGTTCGCCAAGAAGGGGGACAGGAGCTTTCGACTTTGTGTCGACTATCATCGCCTGAACCAGGTGACAGTGAGGAACAAGTATCCGCTACCGAGGATTGATGACTTCTTCGATCAGCTCAAGGGAGCACGGTGGTTCTCGAAGATAGACCTCAGGTCAGGTTATCATCAGCTCATAGTTTGGGACGAGGACGTGAAGAAGACGGCGTTCAGATGTCGGTATGGCCACTATGAGTTCTTGATTATGCCATTCGGTGTAACCACTTCTCTAGAAATGTTCATGGGCCTCATGAATAGGATCTTTCAGCCATACCTCGATCGATTTGTCGTAGTCTTCATCGATGACATTTTGATATACTCGACGACTGAGGAGGAGCACGCCTACCACTTATGGGTTGTACTAGACACACTCTGAGAGCACCATATTTTTGGCAAGCTCTCGAAGTGTCAGTTCTGGATACGTGAGGTCCACTTCTTGGGACACGTCATCTCTGAGGTGGGAGTTGCAGTGGATCCTGCGAAGATCGAGGTAGTGCTAGCTTGGGAGCCACCTAGGAGCGTGACGGAGGTGCGAAGTTTCTTGGGACTAGCTGGATACTATCAGAGATTTGTGCCAGACTTCTCCAGAGTTGTGGCACCACTCTCAGCTCTTACGAAGAAGGGGAAACCCTTTGTGTGGTCAGACAGATGTCAGCAGAGCTTTCAGGAGTTGAGACAGATATTGACCAGCACCCCTCTCTTGAGGTTTCCTGAGGAGGGAGTAGGGTACGTAGTCTACTGCGATGCATCAGGGACTGGACTCGGATGTTTCCTGATGCAAGAGCGGGCAGTGATCGCCTATGGATCATGTTAGTTGAGGCTGCATGAGCAAAACTACGCTACCCATGACCTGGAATTAGCAGCAGTGGTCTTCGCTCTGAAGACATGGCGACACTATCTGATGGGCGAGCGCTTTACAGTATTTTCTGACCATCAGAGTCTCAGGTACATCTTTTCTCAAAACTACCCGAACCTGAGACCGCAGTGATGGCTTGAGTTCCTCCAGGACTATGACTTTGAGATAGTCTATACTCTTGGGAAGGGGAACGTGGTAGACGATGCCCTCAGTAGGAGGACAGGAATTCAGCTATATGAGGAGGAAACAGAGCAGCTAACCACTTTGCAGATATCCTTTGTGGATAGAGATGGAGCAGCTTTCCTTCAGTCACTCACAGTCTCTCCTCCACTACTACAGCGGGTCAGAGAGGCACAGTGTGGGGACACTGACTGTGAGACGCAGCGTGCATAGATATCCTCAGGACAGGCACATGATGGTTTCTCCTTTGGAGCAGAGCATGACATCCTTTTCAGAGGGCGTACCTTGGTACCTATTGCTTTACGAGAGGAGGTGATGAGGGATTTTCACACATCCCCTTTGGCGGTACATCCTGGAGTGGCGAAGATGTACCAGGATCTCATATGATAGCACTAGTGGCCAGACATGATGAAGGCTGTGGAAGAGTTCGTTTCTCGATGCCTCACCTGCCAGCAGGTGAAGGCAGAGAATCAGGTACCAGTAGGCTTGGTACAGCCCTTGGAGGTCTTGGAGTGGATGTGGGATGGGATATCTATGGACTTCGTGACTAGACTTCCACGCACATCCAGAGGTCACGACTCCATTTGGGTGATTGTCGACCGACTCACCATGTCGGCTCACTTATTACCCATCAGAGATCAGGGCTCAGTAGAGAGCTTGGGGCGTCTCTACGTTCAGGAGATTGTACGGCTTCACGGGGTTCCATCAACTATCGTCTCTGATCGAGATTCTTTCTTTACTTCTCGGCTTTGAAAGGGGATTCAAGAGGCGTTCTGGACGCAGCTACGTCTGAGCACCGCCTTTCACCCTCAGACGGATGGTCAGACGGAGAGGACTATTCAGACTCTCGAGGACATTCTTTATGCATGTGTCCTCGACTTTGGACGCAGTTGGGAGGACCACCTACCCTTGACGGAGTTTGCATACAACAACAGCTACCACTCCACCATCGAGATGGCACCATATGAGGTGTTGTACGGACGACCTTGCATATCTCCTTTGTGCTGGACAGACCCTGGGGAGCTAGCACTTGTGGGACCGGAGATGGTCCAGGCCATGACAGAGATGGTCTAGGTTATCTAGGAGCGGATGAGGACAGCTCAGAGCCGACAGAAGTCTTATGATGACAGGAGGCGGTGGCCATTAGAGTTCGAGGATGGCGACCACGTCTTCTTGTGTGTCTCACCTCGACGTGGATTACAGAGATTTGTCCGAGGCGACAAGATGTCTCCACGCTTCATCGAACCACTCTAGGTCCTTAGCAGGATTGGCGAGGTGGCTTATTGCCTGGTTCTACCACCATAGTTGCACCGAGTGCACGACGTCTTCCACGTATCTCAACTGAGGAGATACGTGCATGACTTGACACACATCATTGACCATGGGGAGCTAGACGTTGATGATGGGGCGACTTTTGCGGAGGTCTTGGGGGAGATCGAGGATCGACAAGAGCGGGTCCTACATGGATGGTTGATTCCTCTAGTGCGCATCAGATGGCAGCACGGAAACCTCTAGGAGAGAACTTGGGAGTGGGAGGCTCAGATGCGTGCTCAGTACCCACATTTGTTTCCCTAGTTTATGATGTATCTTTACAGGGACGTAAATCCCCGAGGTGGGAGTGATGTAAAGACCCGTAAAATTCGAGGAAATTTTTTTCTTAAAGAACATAGTTTTTGACGGCACGTGATTCCGAGGCCCGGTGTGCCCGGAATCATTTTCCGAAGTTTGGCTCGGGTACGTTCAATTAACGAATGAGCGGATTTTTCTAACTTTTGAACTGGTGCTCGGAATCGAATTCCGAGGGCACCGATTGAATCGCAGCGCCAATAATTGCTTAGAAACGCCTCTTCCGGAGTTGCATTTTATCGGGTGTGGTTTTTAATTTTTGGGGGTTATGTGAAGAAAAATAAAATAAATTTGTGAAACAACTTTATTTTATTTCACCTAAAGACACTTAAAGCCACTTAAAGCCACTTAAGCTAAGTTGAAGTGGATGTGGTGCAATCCAAAATATCCTACCCACTTGGTAGGATATTTGTGAGGTGGGGCCCGTATGAGCCCCACCGTTTCTTTTCCCCTAAGTAACGCACCTGTGAAAACTCCTCTTTAATGAAATTCAACTGGTGCATTTTATAAACTCTTAACGCTCCTATTAATTAGACAGTTAAGACGTTACCATTAATTCACCGAATTAATGGTTCGTTTCTTAACTTGTTTTTCAAATTGTTGTCATGTTCATAAAATAAAACCAATGAATGTCTTTCTTGAGGATTGCTCGTTGAGAGGATTCGGAGAAGACTCTAAGGCTTGAGATCTTCATCCTCCTTCGCGAAGAATGTGAAGAATGCGATGAACGCGAAGAATGTCGAACCCTCAGAGATCGACGACGTGACGCCGTGTTCCGCGACGCCGACGTTTCTCCTTCCGTGACGCTTCTTCCGTGACGTTTCTTCCCCGCAACAATCTCTGATAATCAACTACTTGAGGTAGGGGATTACGGTTCTCTAATCCTTTGTGGGTCATTACGTGGGTTAGTACCTATCGATCCATTGTGGGTCTGATGGCTTAGATGAATCAGTGGCAATATCTGGTCATCTTTATTGTCATATGAATAAGTATACCTGTGTGAGTTGAATCCTGTTTTTCTTTGCTATGTGGATTGTGTTGCGCTATCCTGTGTAGATTTACATTTTGCTTTCTTGTGTGGAATGGGTTGTACTTGGGCTCGGATGTTGGAGATGAACGAGAATTGATGACTTAGGTATATGTATGGGCATATACCTAAGCAGTGTCGGATGTTACTTCATGATTGTATCTTTCCTTTGTGGATTATCCTTTGTGGATTCTGGGAGACCTTCGGGGGTCTCGAGGTCCCTACTGAGTAGCTTATACTCACCCCTACACGGGCTATGCCCACACTACGTTGTGTTGGTTTTATACGACGGACAACGCTGATCATGGTTGAGGCTTGCGGAGCAGGACAGTACCTAGAGGTGGACCACTGGGCGGGACGTACTCGGAGCGGTCGGCTGGACCCGAGGAGCAGTGGAGGCTATCTGTACCCACCCTTCAGGTGGGATTTCCAGTAGACAGCTCGACGTTGCGTCTTTACTTTTCAGTTGTTGTTTTCCCTTTCCAGTTGTACTTTACTTTCAGTTTGGGTTTGTATACTGGCCCACTTACTTTTCCGCACTTACTATTGTACCCGTTTTTACTTAGTGTTTACTTCTTCCTGCTTTCTCTATGGTGTTTTTGGTTTACTTTACAAAGGAAATGCCTTCCCTTTTACTGGGATTTACGCCTTGGTGCTAGTCGCCATCCCTTGGCATATGGAAGGCGGGCTTGGGGTAGTCACGGCACGGGCCCCGAGGACGGGTCGTGACATGTATTTTCTTGTTCTTTGAGAAGTTATTTTTTTTAGTTTAGAGCATTCTATGTTAATATAAATATTCGGATTCTTCTTAGAATTCGAATCCATAACTACAATTTCATTACTAGGATCGTGGTTATACATAATATAAAAACTATATACATTAATTTCACTTGTTATCTCAGAAGGTTTCTCCTGGGAATCAGGTTTGGAAATATATCTGACAAAATCATCAATACACTGATTATCCAATACTAAAATAATGTTATAATTTTTAGGGTAGGATATTTAATCATGTTTTGAAGAAGGAATATATAGACTTATTATGTTATTACCTTTTAAAACATCAGTAGTAACATTAATTATTTCTTTCTTTGTTATAGTACCACTAAGATCAAAAAATTGACGGGTTTTTCAAGTGGGTGGTAAGAAGAATTCTTAAAATCTTAATATAAGTGTTTTTTATATGGAAATGAGTAAGGGACACCATTTTTATCTGAGAAAATATTTGAGGAATCAACACAAATAGACTTGAAAATATTCATAACATCTATAGAGATATCTAATTATATTTATTCATCAGAAAAATAGGTGCATTTATGTGTTCAAAGAGTTTGTAGATGGATCAAAAAAATCATATTTTTCTTATTCATCTACAATTGAGGCCTAACTATTCCCTATATGATTTTCATATAAAAAACATTTCTTTTTTAATCCATTTTCCTATTTAAATTATCTTTTATGACTCATTTCCATCTTAAAAAATATTTTTTCAACTTTTTCTTTTGACATTTATACATTCATTTGCGTTAGTAGTATGTCTAAATTGTATTAAAACATTCCTACAATTAGATAAATTGTATCCATAAATCCTACAAAAAACACTGGAAGGAGAATAAATATCATATTCAATTATAAGGTCAGATTTAATATATTTAGAATTAATTTATATACATCATGAGGTTTTAAATCAAGATAAGCTTCAATAAATATCCTATATTACATCCACATTTATACATTTATCTTATGACGTTCAATTTTTAGAGTAATACCAATAGAATAAGTGATATCATTAAGAATTATGGGGTGAAAAACCCCCAACTTTAACAATTCAATCTAACCCAAATAATTTATGTTGAGTTATATTGAGTATAGAGATTGAAATTTATGTCCCAAACATATATCTTATGATTACAAGGTTTATAAAAAATAATATCAAAATTCCATAAATCTTGACGATTGAATTTTCATTTCAATAAGATTTGGATGAAACCCATTCCAATCGGAATCATATTCCATTAGTTTCTCCCTAGAAATATGAAATTCATATTTTATGATCATAATAGGATCATGGTGGTTCTCCATAATAATACATTATATTCTAATGAATAAAAAACATATAATAATTCATACTCTTTTGAAGAGCATCCAGATCAGCCATAATCGAAAATACCATCATATATCTTCATGAAATATGATGGTTTCCGAATTTCACAAGACAAATAATGAAATCATTTAAGATCTTAAATAAAAGTGATTACACTAATTTTCATTAATGAAGATTAAACCATTATAATTAGGTTTTCAACTGGAAGTGTTGTTGAACCAACTGGTTCTCGATTTTATCAATTTAAATAATTATCCCATTTTGGATTAATGGAATCTATGAAGAATTGATTTTGATTGAAGAGGATTGATCTTTATAATTAAAAAAAATTATAGAATGCCTTCAGTTATTCTTCCCCTAACCCACATTACCAGGTTTTAAGAACCAAGACACTGAAAAATCGAGAAGAAAACCTTCATATTGGTATTCCAAATAGAAAGTTCCCCCACCCAATTTAGTACCCCTTCGAACATCGTTGGATCTTCAAAATGATCATGAAGCACCCCATATAATAATTCCTTATATTGTTGGATCCTGGAAGTATTCTGGTTTTGATATCATAACAATAATATAGAATCAATAAAAAACACCCCTAGACACAAATGCCTAAGACATTAGATAGAGGAATCTGATAGTAAATGAGGACCTATGATGATGAAGGAACTGAAGGGAGGAAGGGTACATATAATTATTTCCCAATTATCTTACTTGAATACCAATCCACTTTATATATGTGCTTTAAATTCAAAATATCTTTCTTGGAGGTTAGCGGATTTTATATAAAAGAGGTTGTCCTAAAATGTTGTATAGTTTTTATCTATATGTTTTAGTTTTGTTCATTCACCCACAACCCACAAACCATATTCAAACATGATAAAATAATAAATCAATTATCCTATATATATATATATTTAATTATTTTAATGTTTAACACTAATTGATATTATCTTCCATCTAATTGAATGTAAATCACTATTCATCTGTTTGGAAGACTACCACCTCATGAACTGATATAATTCATTTTCTATCATAGTCCATCAAGACTATTTATAGTGATGGATTAATATTTATATAGGATATACATGAAATATTTACCATTATAAAATGATAATATATTCTTACATTTCTTATGTATCCTAAAAATGTAAAATGATAATTTCGTTCTTGGGTATATGTGGACCACACCATCCACTAAGTGATATGATTAGATTTTTACCACCATATAACATGGTTGATATACATATGTAAATTTAAACATTTAATGATATATATATTATAATTTTATAAGTATTGAAATATAAAATAATATTTCTCTTCTTTTGAATACGATAGTTGAAAAATGGAAACTTTACTCCTGCATATGTATGAACCACCCTCTCCAAGATTATAATATAGTTCATTTTTAGTAACCATCATTCAATGATGGATTTAAAGGTATAATTAATATATGTAAATGATAATTATGTGATGAATTTTTTAGATTATGGAATAATGGTCTCAATGACCATATTCAACCGAATGATTTGATTTTGGAAAAATGAACAAAAACTAGAAAAACCCAATGTGAACATAATTAATTGAGTAACTGTATATAATAATCTATTAAATAAAATAATTAATAAGAAATAAGTAAAAGAAAAGTAAACATTTAAAAATCAACATAATATTATTATTCATTATGATAAATGATGTATATAATGATTCATCCACATGTTAAGGGGATTTTAATTAAAATCTCTTTTTTAAGGTTCATTTTTGACACTTTTTTAAAAAGTTAAAATGATTGTTTTTAACTAATTCCTAATGAAAGGATTTTACTTACTTCAAGATGGTAAAATTAATTGACATGACCTTAATAATTATACTTATTTATTTTCAATGAATGTTTAATAATTATTATGTGCAATGTTTTATGATTTTAAATGTGATATTTACAAGAAAATATAATTTTGATATCTGAAAGATTATTTCACATGAGTTTAAACAATTTTATAGGGGTTTAATTAATGTTATAGACCTTTGATATTTTTATAATGTTATGATCCTCAATATAGGTCATGGTTTATCCCATTGAAGCTTTTATTGTGGGACTTCCCATATAACACTCTAATGTTTTGGGTTCTTTGGAGGTGGAAGTCGATCATATGGATATTTCATTTTTAAAAGAGATTGTAAGATTTATATGCATATGATGTCCCATGTAACCCAACATACATTTAAATTATTTATAATTAGTTTTCATAGAAATTTTTTTGATTCCAATGGTTAATAGATTGATATTATCAAAGTAATTGTCTTCATGAAGAAAAGGAATGATTTTAAGAAAAGGGTTTTCATGGGTTTTTATGATACCACTAGACTAAATATTTTCCTTATTTATGCCCCTCGTTATTATTTTTTGTGCTCATCCAATGTTATAATTTTTTCATTGTGATATAATGAATGTTTTCATTAGTGGGAAAAATGGATAGTGTATATATATATTGCAGTTTAAATTTATGGTTTTACTATATAATTTTTTTCTTAATTATCTAAAAATATAATATAAAATTATTCTATGGATTGTAATAAATTTAATTATAGTTCAATGAATCCCCATTAAGTAATATTTATGTTTGGGTCCTCTTAGTTAGTATCAATGGAGGGTTTAGACACTCTTGTAACTTATGATGTTTTTTTGAGCTTTTCTTATTAGGAATTAATGGTATCATGGTTTTATAATATTAATAGTGATCATAATTTCAATTTCTTCGTAACCAATTATGAGGGTTTTTTATGAAATTTTATGGTGAATTAAAGAATTTTTGGATATATATATTTTTGTGGTAATTATTGGTTATTACATCTTTGTGATGGAAAATGAACAGTATAAGATAAATAATGAGGTCAAAATATTTATTTAATGTCTAGTATATTAAGAATATTTTGATGAATTAATCACATTTCATTAGACAAGGTATGTATTTAGATAATATTTTCTTAAAAAAATGATAACACACAAACTGGATGACACCCCATCACATCTAGAAAATCTTGAACATTTGATCCCACAACAGACGGGTGATAAGGGTGCATCACCAACCAATGGCCAATGGGAAGATTAAATTAGTATAAAAATCTATTTTCAGTTAAAATATTTTATGGATGAAAAATAAATTGTTTTTGGAACATAAGATTTAACTTATAGATAAACCATTATGGTTGGAAAATAATTTAGTGATTATTCAAATAATTTTATTTCAATAAAATATCACTATATTTTATGGAAAACATTATATGATTATGTTTAATATTATATTATTGAAATTTATTTAACAAGCCATGATTGAATTATATTTTGGTATAATATATAACCAGAATGTTTAATTATGGAGATTCATGTGATTTATGTAAACGAATAACTTATAATATAGATTAATTTACTAGGAAAATTGAATATTGTAATGAAACATTAAGAGTGATATATGGTATTTTGGAAGATAAATGATACATTTATCTTTTAATAATATGCCATCAAATTATTCTAATTTTCAAGTTTCAATTTTATAATATAATATTATTCAATAACAATAATAATACTTATTTATCAATTAATATATTTTTATATTTTGATGTTATTATTGGATTTTGGTGATTATGGTAGTTTTTCGTTGATTCAAGGTTTATTAATTAATGGATAATTATATAAAATATTAATAACCATTTTGGTTTTGGTCAATGTAAAAATATATGGGGACTAGATTATTAATCTTTTTTGGATTTTTTATCTATATAAGTAGATTATGGAGCATTAGTCAAGAAAAATTACTATTTAAGATAAATCATTTGGACCAAAACATGAAAATATGGTGGAAATTTGTTGATGGATCAAATTCTAATTAGGATGTAATAATATTTATTTATTTATTATCTTATTTATTTAAATAATATCCCATCTATAAAAAATTTATTTTGAAAGAAAAATGTTATTTATTTACATATCATTTAGTGAAATTAATTACCTTTTAACCCATAAAAAATTTACAATTTTGTAATGGTTGACATTCTCATGACCATATTCTATATTACACATTATCAGTCCTTGGGAATTTTTTTGTACTTCCATATTCATTTTTTAAAACATATAATCCTAGTTTGAATTATCTCATGTAAACTATTTACCTTATTTTCTCAATTTTTGAGAGGAAACATTATTAATTCTTTTTACAAAGTGGGATTTCAATGAATGTACTTTGAAAATTGGAACCCCAGTTTCCGAGATCGATTTCAAAGTTGAGATCGTTCAATTTATAAAGGGGGATTTAATAACCTTATAAATTATCGAATATATCAATTTAATATTTAATAGTATTTCTAAATTATGTAGTTATATTCATTATAAAAATATTATGTAATTATTAAAATTAAAATTGAAATGGTTTTAGTAATCACATTTTATATAAGATTATATTTAAATGATTAAATGTAAAATTATGGAAAAATAATTTCAATTTTAAATTGGAATTTTCAAAAATTGTCTTTTGATGATTGTTTGATAATTTTCAGAAAATATTAAAATTTCAAGGAATAGAGAAGATTACATTTTTATATTGATAAATATATTTTATTGTTATGTATTTACAAAGTAAAATTATGTATTTGATTAGTTATAAATTCTTATTAATATTTTATATTCAATAATCAAATTATTTTTTTCAAATGTAATTTTAATCTAATTTCGGATATAAATACTTATATATAAAAAAGAATATTTCTCGAAAACATTTTTTCGTCACATTTTTCAGGAAATTTTTTTAATTAGATTAAAAAAAATTAATTTAAAAATGGAATTATTTTTTGAATCAATGATCCATATATTTATCAAAACATCCCATTAATTTTTGTTATATATATATATAACTTTTTAATTTTTGGTACAATGGTAAATGGGAAATCATGTAATGTATGTTAAAAATTAATTGATGAGAACTATTAAACTACGGAACAACATTGATATATATTTTTGAGTGATTATATATTGTCAATAATAATCCTAGGGTATAATTTATGACCAATTAGGGCCACATGAAACTTATTACGAGATTTATAGTATTTTATATAATGAAATTTTAAACATATCAAACTACTGAATTCAATTACTGTAATATTTTTAATTGGTATTATCTAAAAGATGTATTCATCTATAAATAAAATTTGGAAATATAATATTTTTTAGGTTTTTCAATATATTTTTAAATCACGGGGAATAAATTATTACCTTAATTACCTTCAAAATATTGATGTAGTAATTATTCAATTATAGTTCACAAAATAAATGGTATTAAAATATTAATGTTGAAATCATTTGAGATGAATAATCTTTTAAAAGAATAATAGAGACTGATATGAAATTTTACAGATATAATATTTTTTTGTTTTTGATCTTCAATTAATATTATTAAATTCATTGCAATTAATAGTTCTAAAAATAATGTATATGTGGGTTATATAGTAACTAATATCTTATTAAATGATATAAAATTCCTAAAAATAAAAAATTCAGTCAAGTGAATAGTTTTAATGGATGGGAGTATTTCTTCCCATAATCATCTTAGATTATAGATAACTCAGTTATGATAAATTTTAAATTTTGAATTAATTCATAAGAATTTAATATTTTAATAAATTGTAAGAGTGTGCCTCCCTTATCATATAAAAGGGAAACTTTTCATATCTTTTCTTCAATTTTTAGGAAATATTTGGTTCAAAAATTCCTACCCAAACCCCTTCATATAACATTAAACTATATTTTAAATTTTCATTTTTAAACACAATACAAATTTTTAGGTCCTATATTGTTAAATAAAGAATGTTATAATATAAGAGGTATAGTTTTTTTCTGAATTTTTATTTTTTGTTATTTATTCCATACCATAAAAACTATATTTAATGAATGAAAAAAGTATAGTGTACTACATATACTGCGATTTTATTATTTTAGTTTAATTTCATATATCATTATCATATTTCATCAAATGGAAAAATAAATCCACATTTGACTGTACAGTGGACTACTATCTCACGAACCTATAAGATTCATCTTACATCACCATCTCTAAAGTTTGGTTATAATGATGGATTTAAAATTTCTATATAATATTAATGGAATAATTATCATTACATAAAATTTAATATTTAATCTAAATTATTACCCATCCACGCACAGAAAAATGATATCATTGTTTGTGCGTAGGTGTGCACTATCACCTCTACAAAGCAATGTGATTCATTTTTCATTACCTTGTAAAATGTATAATATATATAATTATATTTAAACAATTAATATAATATATTTCATGTTTTTATCATTCTATAAATGTAAAATAATATTGGCCTTTTTTCTATAATGATCATTCAAAAATAGAAATGTTACTCATGCGTATGTATGGTCGACATTCTCTATGATTGAAACAAAGTTCATTTTTCATAACCACCATTATTTTAAGGATTTAAAAGTATAATTTATTTATAAAATGATTATTATTTCATTAATATTTCAAATTATAATATGGAATAATTACCTCATTGAGCATAATCAACCGACCATATTAATTTTGGGCTTATGAATCAGATATCGTAAAAATATCAGAAGTGAACATAGTTAATGGAGTATTTATATATAAGAAGGTTTTAAATAAAATATATGAATAATTTACCAAAACAATTTCATGAATCCATTATAAATAATCATAGGGTTATTCATTAGGATGAAAAACAATATACATGATGAATTAGACTCCATGTAAGAGAACTTATTTTAAAAATCCTCATTTAAAATTATTCTTTGAACTGTTTTCACAAAATAAAAAAGGAATTTATTTTTATATTATACTGCATTAGAATAAATTCCAAATTTTATGAACCTTAAAGGATTCAATTTTCCCGTTTTTTGTTTTCATCATACATTTGAAATTATTTTTTTCTCATTATCTATTCCATTTTAATATATTAAAATTGTTTTTTCAAGAAAAGTGTATTTTGATATCTGAAAGTGTTTTCCACATGGGTTTAAAAGATTCTTGAAGGGTTTTATCCATGATATATCCATGGTGATTTTTAAGATTATTTTATGCCCATTATAGCTTATGGGTGATCCCATTATACCTTATATGATAGGTGCACCCACATAGTTTCCCAATGCTTTGGTTTTTTTAGGTGGAAGTCAACAATATGGTTATTTAAATTGTAAGGCTGATTGTACGAGTGATATGGAAATTAAATCTTAATTATCCTACAATAATTTACTATGATTAATAATGTGTTATCATGGATATAATTTATTTACTATTGTTATGATAATTTTATTAATAAACAATTCTCTTTTTGGTTGACAAGTAATATTTTTATGAATTTTATTTCATAAGGATTTAGGGTTTTCAGATAACTAAAATTTTCATTCTTAGTTTCCCTTAATAATATTGTTTTACCCATCCCACATTTGAATTTCTTTAAAAATAGTTTCCATGATGATTAATGACATGGATTATGACTAGAGTAAATTTGAGAAGATATATCCTGAAATTATTTATTGTATTATTTTAAAATAATTTTATTTGGGGGGAAATTCGATACTGAATACAAGTGTCCACTATTATTTTATGAATTTAATACATATAATTTACTCCTAATTAGATAAATTTATAAAGTAATATTATCCATGGTATTTTATGAATGTAAATTATAAATCAAATAAATATGAATATATAATTTGTAAGTCCAAGTGCTTAAACATTAGCTTATTCATTATCCAATTTTCTTGAATAGTGTAGCTTGTGTATCTTCATGACCATTTCTTATTACTATGTAGTTAATTTCACAAGTCACTTTCGATAATTACAAATGAGTTTAAACATTCAATATAATTAATATTCATAAAAATGTTATCAATCATAAATAAAAATGAAAAACAAATACAAATTTATCTCAGAGTAAACAAGATCATTTCAAAGTGAAAACCCATAAATAAAAAAATACTTATCAATAAAATATAATATTTAATTTAAAATTAATTAAAAAAATATATTTCAATATTAGTATTCAAAAATAACTAATTTATTCTTTATATCCAAAACATCATAATAATTACATGAAAATATTATTTTTAATGATAATAAAAAATTATTTTTAACATATATTCAAAACATAAAAAATATGACATTTAAAAATCAGAGTTTTAAAAAAATGATTTTAATTATTATAATAAAATAATTTTATATTCATCAAATTTCATTAATTTTTCAATAATTTTCCATTTGAATCATAGGATGACATAAAAAATAGAGTTACTATCCAAAAAATTGATGTGGCCATGGGTATAAAAAAACCAGATAAGATAATATGTAATTAGTGGGAAAACCAAATAAATATTTGTAATTTAAAATATGTTAATCTTTTATGATGTAAAACTATGTGATTTCATGAGATAAAGTTTTTTAAATTAAATTTAATCTCATGGATGGCTTGTGTTACACACAACAATTATTTTAATCGAGCCTCGATATACTATTAAAAAATTATTTTTAATTATGAAATTTATCACATAACCAATAGATTGTAAGGTATGAATTGGAATGAATAAATTATAAAAATAAAATTTTCTATATATATGTTTGAAACACAATCATTTATTATAAATTTGTTATAAATGGTAAAAAAATTATTTCAAAATAAAATAAATATTTTTTTTAAAACCATTTTTATACGTGCAATGACTTTTTAATGAATTAATTAATTTATTCACTATATGTGAATTATATTAATGAAATATATATATATATATATATATATATTATTAAATATTTTTTTTATAAATCATATAATATATATTTTTCTAGGCATGAGTTAAGTGTAAAACCATTTTGATGCATAAAAATTTTATTTTAAAAAAAGATAGTTGCGTCACATTTTAGGCACTTATATCAATATTTATTTTATTTTTTGAACATTATATTTGAAAAAATAAACATAATTCATTATATAAAAATTTCAAAATTATGTTAAATTTAATTTTCAATAATTTTCTACAAATATTAATTGATTGTGGAATTTTAAAAATTACTAATTGTTTATTTTTTTGTAAAAAAATCAGGAAGATTTATTTATTTTAAAAATGGATTTAAATATAAACAAAATAAATCTATATTATAATTACTAAATATTAGGTCATTAGAATAAATTGTGCGTTAAATTGTATTATAAAACAAGATGCACTTATAAAAACATATATATGGGAAACAATTTTTCTTCATGTGTGTGGGTTTTATTTGAAATTAAAGTATACCCATATATTAAATTTTTAAAAAAAATTGGATCAATATTTTGAATATGTAAAATTTATAATACATAACAAGGTGAAGTTAATTATTCACCTTAAATAATTGTAAAACTAGTAATAAATTATTATTGTAGTTAAGAATAATATAGTGTATTATATGTTACATTCAAACCTGTTGAAATTAATTTTCAACACAAATTACATTTTAATTTAAAAAACTATTTTCCATATTTAGAATAAATATACTTAATTATATAACAAGGGTTATTTTGTTTTTATTCTTAAATGATAAATCATGTTGGTAAATAAAAATGGACTAGTTACTATGGTGATAACTAAAATAATAAATGTGAGTAAACTTAAAGGATAAGAGAATATCATGTTTTAAAAACATTTCAATATTAGTGGTAGATGTGAGGCCAGAATATATAATATCACCAATCCTTTATGTTTTAATTCTTGTGTAACAAATCTTGAGAGTGACTTCAATATATTACATAGTTTTTCGTAATTATAAAAATGAAACTCATCCTCAATAATATAAAGCGAATTCCTCACCTCATTTAATCACAAAACAATTTCCACTTGGATTGACCAAAAATTGATAAAAATATCTCCCCAAATCCTTATTCACATTATATATCATCTGTGGTTCCCAAAAGGCAAATCCTAGTGTTCTTAATAAGAGATCAAATGAGGGTTTTCTAAGATAAGGTAATTGTCTTTAATATACACTTTTTTTAACATCATATCATACAACCTTCATTCATGTATTAATAATTATAATATAATTAAATCAGTATATATTATATAATGAGATGTTATTATGTAAATTTAATGAACTATATCCCTCTCCCAACCTATAAAATGGGAATGAGAAAATTCGATGATGTTTACGATGGACTACGTGAGTACAAATTGTTATAATTCATTTTCCATCACCATATATCATGGATTTTTAAAATGATTGATTTAAATTATTTATAAATTCTTTATGAAGTAATTATTCTTCATGAATTATAATATAATATAAATAGAATTACTTTCAAATCCATTGAAAAACAATTACATCGCACGTGTGTATGTGTGGACTACTACATCAACAAACTGTTGTGATATGTTATTTGTTTTATTTTTATATGAATGGAAAAAGGGATAATATATATATATAATAAATTTATAACATATATCTTATTATTTAATTGGATCATATTTTTTTACCAATCCATTAGTTCATTTATTATGATAGTCGAAACAGTATTCTTCAGTATGTATAACCTATTATTTCCATGATCGGGGTAATTCATTTTATCTCTATAACATTAATTTATTACTATAAAATAAAATATAATGAAAATATAATATATTTATACCATCTATAAAAATGTAATTTTTTAAAAAATGATCAATGTAAAAGGAATGATACTATCAATCTAAGGCATACATGAAAAATTGAGTAGTAATCTCCCGAAACCTGATTTTAAGAAGAAATTGTTAATTAACAGGTGATAAAAATTTATAATTAACACATATATGGTAATATATATATGATTATTATTCTTTAATAAATTTATAATAAACCAATATTTATTATACCGGACATTCAAAAATGTATAATTTATGTCGATTCTTGAGGCAAGGAATGGTTGATTCAAATTGTCTTCTTTAGAACATATGAATTGTTATACACATATCATCATTTATGAGGTGTATATTCTGATCCTTTGAAATTATATATCATCAATTTTCTTACTCAAAAGTTATTTAATGTTTCATTTTAATCTAATATTTCATTGGGATTATGATTCAAATGTTATTAATGTTTTCTGGGTTCATGTTTCAATTCCAGTTTATGATGAATGTTAATTAGTGTGATTTTGATGATGAAATATTATGATATATCAATAAAGAAACACATTAAATTTATTCATTAGTGGTTATTTTTGGATAAATTTTTTCACATAAATTATTTATCATTAAAATGTAATGATACAGAAAAATATATGGATGAAATATCAACATTATTTCTCTCTTCAGTTGAAAATAATTTTTCATCCATGTCCATATTGTATAAAAATATATTAAATAATGATCTTAATATTCAATTATGATTGTTCAAATAATTTATTTTGAAATTTTAAATTTAGACAAATTTATTAAAATATATCTTCAGGTCATTTCCTGAACATGTATATTTATACATTATATAAGAAATTTGAAATGAATCATGGTTTTTACATGTAAAAAATTAATGGTATTATCCTTCACCATGAATTTTAAATGAGATAATTCATCCATTAAATATTTCCATGTTCATTTAGAATATAATAATTTATTTAATGATGGGGATAATTTTAAATTTTAAAGAATAGTTCTCAATATTGAAAGGATATTTTCCTTAAGAAACGAATCGAGAAATAATTCAATATCATTTTATATCTACAATGAAATCCTTTTATGTAACATAAAACTCAATTAGGATATTATCCAGGGTTACCAAAATTTATAATTCTCTATATTTATTATATTTTCAAACCCATTTAAATTGATAGATATTCCATGATAAATTTATGAAACTTTTATGAAACCCATTTATGTTAATGTGTTACTCAACGGAGAATTGTTGAAATAATGATTTATCTAATTTTCCTTACATGGGTTACGATGTGTTGACATGAAAAAGGTTTTACTATCACATTGAAAATGTATATTGGTTTTTCATTATTGAGGGTTAGAAATTTTATAAACCATATATTGTAGTTATGTTATAACCAAGGATTCTGGTTTCAATATAACAAATGATGTTGGTTACCTTATAACCATGGATGAGTCATTATATTATTAAAAAATATTTTTATAAAATATATATTCTTATAATTTATTGGGAACAGATTCATATATGATTATATAAATATACAATTAATGTGGTGTGAACATAGGTTAGTATTGATCTTTTTCTAATATGATAGTGGCGGAGTAAATATTAACTAATATGATGAGTTCGCGAGGGAATCAATTTTACTATAGTATCCATGGAAATAATTATTGACTATAAATTAAATTATTTTCTATAGTTATGTGTAGTGCAGTGTTACATGTCCTATACAAATGTTATTCTCCCATTTCTCATGTTCATTGACAATTTTAAGATTCCCTTATTATGAAATTCCATTATTTATGAATAAGATAAAGTTTATGATCTTCGATATTATGGTTATAGTTTTTAAATTTTGTTCTCATGTTCACACAAACTTGTGATGTTGTTATATTGATATATCTTTTATTTACCCTTACAGATCATATGATCTCACTCTTTGTTTTTTTCATTTCCCCACAGAATAAACAAAGGAATTATATAAGATATTTCTATGAATGGTGTTAGTTCGGTAAATTTAGTGGATGGTATTGTGGTTCTCTTATGAACAACTAGTTGATGAATTCAATTTTCCAGTGAAGATAAACCAATATGGTCTTTATGTGGATTTTTAAATAATTAATATAATATTACACTATTGATAAGTAATAACTAGTTTTGAAAAACCCCTATCACATAAATTGGTTTCAATTGAATGCATTAGATAAACATTAGGAACATGGATGGGAAAAAATTTGTAATAACACTTAGGATAATCTTATGTATTGGATATATTCCTATGTTACTTTAATAAATGAGGGTCATTTTCTATGTAAAACACTTTACTATGTATACTACAATTGGTTGTGGATGTACAATAGTTTTACTAAATTAAAATAGCTATCAAATGGTTGTATTGGGATTTGAATGAATCTTCACCTTGTGGACTATAATAGGACTTGTTGCACACATTGTTTGACATACCGAAGGGATATTCAATCCTTGAACTATATTTTCATTATAAACCATTATAACGTATTTTAAATGATGATAATCATTTATGGACAAGGTTAAACCAAATTTGTCTTAGATTAAAAATATGGTGTTAGGATTTATACATATTATAAATTACTTTTTATGATTATGTTGTATACCAATTTGAAAATTGATTATCACACTATGATCATTTGATGTAGTCAATTTAGGGAACCGAAAGGAAATTGGTTGACATTGAATTTAATAGAAATGATTTTAATGAGAAATCAAATTAGATGATGATTGGACTGAAGGATATTATGATAATGCCAAATCAGTTATTAGGATATTTTTTTGGAAACTTGTACCTTATCAAATCTATTATACATCAATAGAGTAGAATGATATATTTTTCTATGAGCTTGGGTTATGGATACCTTGGAGTGATGAATATTATGTTTCTTATATGTTGAGAATAGGGGAGGAATAACTGAAGTGAATGTTGGAATGGAATTATAGGACCTTTATGGGGAATAAGGGAATAGAGTATGTTCTTATCGATTAAAAATGAAAATTTAAGCAAAAGAAATATATGTGAATAATAGTTTCCCTAAAGAATCATCAACAGTTGGATAATTAAAATTTTTAATGTGTGGGAATTGTTATAATTGACACAATTGAATGAATTTTCTATTATATGATCAGTAATATTGTACGAGCAAGGGTTTTGTTTTTTTTTGATGAAGAGAATATGAATGACCGATGAATGGATGGATGTATTAACAAATAAGATAACAGGACCAAGATAATTGATTAATAATTAGGTGGAATGAGTAATGTTATTATATATTGGAACAGAATAATTATGTTAAAAAAATCATTAAATGTTGGATTATTGTTATGTAGAGTTTTTCTTTAATGATTTTAGAAAACATGTTGAATTTTACTGATGTCCTAAAAATGAAATTTAATTGAATTGTGATATTTAATGGAAAAATGATTAAGGGAAAGAAAAAAAATGAGAATTAAGTAGATATAATGGTGTATATTTGGGATAAATATATGATTGGTACATATAATATATATTGAATTGTATTGATGAACATTGAATTTATTAATTAGTTAATGAAAATTTGAGTTATGATATCGTTGAGAGAGTTAACTAAGTTTTGGATTTATGGAATATATTATATAATATATTGTTTTGTTTAAAAAATTTGTATGAATTAATGTTTTCATAAGGGTTTTATATAATTCAAGTTTGTTCCCTAATTATGGAGATTATATGACCATGTTATTTACAAACATGATATTTGACAATTAAGAGATACATTTTGATATTTGTGGTGATATTACTAACATTATTTTCGTAATATGGTGACTTTTTTTATTTTTTATATTGGTATAAGGTTAAATATTTATGGAATGGTTTTATTTTACCTTTGGATAGGCTTTTAGATATTAATTTATTATTTTAATCTACGATGTTATATCCAAATGAAATAACACATGCTAAACATTTTGGTTTTGATTATAACATGAGATAAAATGATTGAATTATTATTATTTTGTGGGTCTTTTGAACCTTTGGTGACCCTACAATGAAAAATTAAAATTCATTTCTTAGAGTGAAATATCAAGTGGAAAGTGTTCAAATTACAAAAAAAAGATTATGTTGGGTTTATGAAATGAAAATAAATCATTTATGTATATTTTATTATTATATCTATCTTGATGGTAGAAATTAAACGAAAATCAGAAAATGAATAATTATACAAAAACACTGTCCTAATATCATTTTTTGTGTCAATATACTTTTTAATTATTCGATGTTTTTGGTTTTATAGAGGTCAAAATTATCATGATCATGTTCATTAATAATATCTATTAATACTTTGACATTAGTATTCTCTTCCATTCCCATATATTCATATCACACCAATTTTATCCTATTTGAAAAACGTAATTTGTGTTTTTTAAATATTATGATATTATTTACCATTATCTCTATTAAAGATGACATTTTATGAAACCTTTTTTTTTATGCGAGATTTTCATAATGAAATTTTCCAATGTCATCCCATCGATTTCCATGAACTAGTTAAAATTGTGAGTATTGAATTTACTAAATTTGGAGAATAAAAAACCATGATATTTTATGAATTATTTTTTTAGGTAAATTTAATATATTTGAAATCGTTCTTTACGCACAACACCAAGTTCAAATGGACCACAATATATTTTATGTAATTATTTTTTATTATGAATGTAATATCCTAGCTCTTTATTAGGAGAGTATGATTAAAAATGACTACATTCGGAAAATTATATTGGTAATAAATTTATAAAACAATTACATTGGTTGTCAATTTATTATAAATAAAAATAAAAATCATTTGAAAATAATGAAATAAATTTTTGATTATTTGTTTTTATGCACTCAAAGTTTTTTTTCTCAATAGATTAAACTAGTTAATATGAATGAATTATTTTAATTTTATTTTTAGATTAAATATAAAATAAAATTATCTCCCATTTTTAAAATTTTTTAATAGGCATTGGTTAAGAAAAATTCTAGGCTTCCATATAAAACATTATTTTCTAAAAAAATCATTTGTATTATTTTGTACACTTATTTGATAATTAATTTTTTCCACTATTAGGAATTAAATATTATATAGTTTAATTTATTTATGAAATAAAAATTAAAAATTTATCTTAGACTGTATTTTTTATAATTTTATGGAATATTTATTTCATTGTTGAATTGTAAGAAATGAAGATTTTATTTAAAAATTCATTTTGTAATAAATAATTAAAAAAGATATATTTTATATAATAATGGGATTAAAATTATTATTTGTAATATTTTAATATTATTAGATTAATTTATTCAATTATAATCAATCATATGATTAATATTTATAAGAATACCGACTATAGATATCAAAACATTTCTTTCGAATATCACTTTTAATCTCGTTTGTGGGTTTAGATTTAAATTATATTCTATGATAAATATAAAAATATTTTTACAAAATTGATTATGTATTTCTAATAAATATATTTTAAATTATATAATAATTTAAATTTTTTTAATTTTAATAATGTCAAAATTATACATTAAAAATCAATGGCATTGTTGAAATTTAAAATGAGTTTTTGTGCATTACCTTTAAAGGTTTTAAAATTATTTTTCAATAAAACCTGTGAAATTATTTAAATTATTTTATATAAAATTTATAAATAATATTTTGAAATTTTTTTAATAAGTATCATTTTATTTTCAATTATGAAGAATAAATTACATATGTAAATAAAAGGAATATTGTTTCTACGGTGAAAACCAAAAATGTTAAAATTTTGTATAAATAGAGGAATTATGGAGTTGGTGATCAATCATATAATATCTAAAATATATAATTTATTAATTTTGGTGGAATTCTACTTGAGTGTGAATTTACATTATTGAATAATTTCACATATTTACGAAAATTCCCCCAAACTCAATTATAATATGGGAACTCCTAACCGCACATATTCACACCTCATAATCCAATTCGGTGGTAAAAACCCTACCAACATATACCAGTAACATAAATATGAAAATTATGAATCATATCTTCGAACTAATTTCAAGGAATAGTGATAAATACTATTTTTTAATGAATATTTAATTTTAAGGTATTTACAATGTAAAATTATGTATTAGATTACTAATAAATTCTAATTAGTTTTTTTATATATTAAGTAATCCAATAATTGTTTTTAAATGGAATTTATACTAAAATTTATTAAAAAAATTATATTTAAAAAAATATATTTTTATTGAAAATATTTTATCACCACATTTTTCTAGAAATGTTTTAATTTAAATACATGAAATTAGATTTATTCATTTTATAATTGGAATTTTTTTTAATCAATGGGACCATATTTACAAAAAACACCACTTTATTTTTTGCTTAAAATATATTTATATATTTTTATATTTATGTTGATCTTTTTAATTTTTGGTACCATGATAAAGAGGAAATCTGGTAATTTATGTAAAAATAAAATGATAAGAACTAATAAATTACCCAAAACATATACAAATGTTAATGGGTGATTATATATAGTAAATAATAATCTAAGGGTACTATTTATCATCAATTGGGGAAACTTGGAAAATATTATGAGATTTATAGTATTATATTTAATGAAATTTCAAACATGTCACACTCTTAAATTCATTAAGTGAAATATTTTAAATTGGTATTATCTAAAGGATATGTTCGCCTATAAATAATGCTGTGAAATTTAAAATATTTACCTTTATTCATGATGTTTTCTAATTTAAGGGAATACATTATTACCTTAAATACTTTCTCAATTTTGATATATTAATTATTCAATTACTTTTCAATAAATAAATTGTATTAAAATATTAAAATTGATATCATTTGAGAAAAATAAGGTTTTAAAATAATTATATAGATTAATATTAATCTTTCGTGATATAATAATTTTTTAATTTTTTATTTTTAATTGATATTATTAAATTCATTATAATGAATAGTTCTAAAAATAATGATTATGAGCGTTATATAGTAATTCATATCTTATTTAAGGATATAAAATTCCTAAAAATAAAAAAAAAATCATTCAAGTAAAGAGGAAAATGTTTTTAAAGTGAATAATTGTCCATTTTTTCATATACTTTATTTTCACTATATTTCCACTAAAAATTTATAATCCATGTTGTCATGGTAAGAGTTAATGGGGTCAAATAGGGGTTAAAAGCGAAATATTATGGAATTAATAGAGTAAAAACAGATATAAGTTATATTGGATAGGGTTATTTCATCCCCTAATCATTTTTATTTATAAATAACTCAATTATGATCAATTTTAAATTTTAAAAAAATATATTTGAATGTAATATTTTAATAAATTCCAAGAGTGCCCCTACCCTATCATATAAAAGGGCACATTGTAATTTATTTTCTTCAAACATAAAAAACAATTTGGTTCCAAAAATTTCTAGAAAAATCAATTCATATAACATATAACTATATTTTATATGTATATTTATATACAAAATAAAAATCTTGGAGGTCCTACGATGTTAAATAAAGAATGTTTCCAATAGAAGAGGTATGTATTTTATCAATATGTTTTTGTTTTGTTTATTCTTCGATATCTATAAAATTGTTTTAAATGAACCAAAAAACTAAAATGTACTAACTATACTGAGATTTCATTATGTTAATTTAATTATATATATATATATATATATATATATATCTGATTTCAAGAATCAAAAAACTAAATCAACATTTGTTTCTACGGTGGACTACCACCACACGAACTGATCAAATTTATCTTCCATCACCAATATTCTAGAGTGGTTTTAATGGTAGAATTAACATTTATATATGAAATTGATGGAATAATTTTGATTATTAAAAAGTTTATATGTAATCTTAATTATTACCCTTCCAAGCAGATAAAAATGAGATCATTGTTCGTACGTATGTGTGTACTACCACCTACACGAAGTGATGTGATTAATTTTTCATTACTAATCACACATATAATATATATAATTATATTTAAAAAAGTAATTCTATATATATATATATATTATTTTTATAATTTTCTATAGGTAAAATAATATTTACCTATCTTCCATAATGATCATGGAATGATGGAAATGTTACTTATGCATATGTATAATAAACATTTTATCTGATTGAAATAATGTTCATTTTTCTTAACCATGATTAAAGGATGGATATAAAAGTATAATTTATTTATAAAATGTTATTTATTTCATGAATATTTTTCCTTATATTGTAGAATAATTCCCCCTTTGACTATTATCAACTGACCAAATTAATTTGGACTTATGAATCAGATATCGTCAAAATTTATGATGTGAACTTAGTTAATGGAGTATTTATGTATAATATCAATTTATATAAAATAAAAGAATAATTGACCTAGTAATTTTAGTTAAACAAATATAAATTAACCTATGATTATTCTTCATGATGATGAACAATATTCATGATGATTTAGACTCTATGTAAGAGAACTTAATTTAAAAATCCCTCTTTAAAGTTAATTTTTCAACTCTTATGAAAAAGTAAAAATGAATGTATTATTATGTTATACTACATGAGAATAAATTCCCATAATTATGAACCTTCAATGATTCAATTTTAAAATTTCATGTTTTCACATTACATTTCAAATAATGTTTTCTATTATTATCGATTCAGTTTTAATATTTTAGAGTTGATTTTTACAAGAAAAGAGTATTTTGATCTCTGAAAGTTTTTTTATCATGGGTTTAAAATATTATTGAAGGTTTTTATCCATGATATAGTATGTGGTGATTTTTAGGAAGGTTTTATCCCTATTATAGATCATGGGTGATCCTATTAAATCATATATGATGGGTGCACCTAGATAGTGCCCCAATGCTTTAGGTTCCCTTGAGGTGGAAGTCGATAGAATGCTTATTTTAATTGTAAGGATGAATTTACGAGTGATATGGAAATTAAATGTTATGAAACATAAAAAAATTTACTATAATTAATAATTTGTTTTCTTGGAAAAAATTTATTTACAATTTTTAAGATAATAATATTAAAAAAAATCTCTTTTTGGATGAAAAGTAATATTTTTCCAGATATTTTGTTTTATGTGGATTTAGGGTTTTTATATAACTAAATATTTCTATCATTATTTCCCTTTAATAAATTTTTTTCCTTATCCCATAATTGAATATTTTTTGAATAGTGATTGAATGATGGGTAATGATAGGGAATATGTCAAGCATAAAATTTGAGAACGTATATCATGAAATGATGTCTTGTATTATTTTAAAACAATTTTTTGGGGGGTATATTTGATACTGAATATAGGTGTCCACTTTTATTTAATATTGTTAATATTTATGATTAAATTTAAATTAAATAAATATATAAACTAAGCTTTTCCATGGGATTTTATGAGTTTAAATTATAGTTCGAATAAATATGAATATATAATTCATAAGTCTAGGTCCTAACACAATAGATAATTCATTATCCAATTTGAATGCATAGAGTAGCTTGAGTAACTTTAGGACCATTTCTTATAACTTTATAGTTCATTACAGTAGTCAATTTTGATAATTATAAATGGGGTTAAACGTTCATATAATTATTATTTAGAAAATTTTTATAAATCATAACTAAAATTAAAAAATTAATAAAAATTTATCTCAATGTGAAGAAGACATATTTAATTTGAAAGGCCATAAATAAAAAATAATAATCATCAATAAACTCTACTATTGTTATTAAAATTAATTAAAAAATATATTAAAATAAAATTTTTCAATAGAACTAATATATTCATTATATACAAAACCTCATAATAATCACATGAAATTTTTTTAGTGAGGATAAGAAAATTATTATTTTTTAAAATATATGAAAAACTCATAAAATATTACATTGAAAAATAATTGCTTCAATATAATGATTATAATTATAATAAAAAGTAATTTTATTTTCATCAAATTTCATTAAATTATCAATAATTTACCATTTAAATCATATTTTTACATTATAAATGGTTTTACTATACAACAAAAAATTATGTATCCTTGTGTAAAACAAAGACCCACATAAAATATTATTTACATAGTGGGGAACACGTATACATATTAGTAATTTAAAAGTTATTAGTCATTTATGATGTATCACTAAGTGATTTCATGAAATAATATTCTTTGAAATAATTTTTTTTCATTGATGGTTTGTGTTACACATAATAATGAGATCAAATGAGACGTGATATACTATTAGAAAAATATTATTAATAATGAAACTTATAACCTAACCATTAGATGAAAATGTATGAATTGGAATGAATAAATTATCAAAATTATATTTTTTATATATTTTGAAAAAAAAATCATTTTTTATAAATTGGTCATAAATGGGAAAAAAAGTTATTTCAAAATAAAAGAAATACTTTTTTGAAAACTATTCTTATAAGTGCAATGACTTTTTACCAAATTAATTAAATTATTCTGTATTGGTGAATGATTTTAATGATATATATATATTATAAATTAAATAATTCGTTCATAATTCATATAATATTTATTTTTCTAGGCATGGTTCAAGAGTAAAAGTAATTTTATAAATAGAAATGTATTTTTCTAAAAGACAGTTGCATCACATTTTGGGCACATATATCAAAATAAATGTTTTTGAACATTTAAAAATTTTATTTGAAAAAATAAAATTAATATGTTATATAAATATTTCAAAATTATGTTACTTTTAATTTTTAATAGTTTTCTAAAAATAATATTTTTTTTGGAATAGACAAAAATATTAAATATTTTTTGTTTTTTTGTTTTGTTGAAAAAATATACAAAAATAAATTTAGTTTAAAATGGATTTAAAAGTAAAATAGAACAAATATATTGTAATTACTAAAATTTAGGTCATATGAAACAATATTACGTAAAATTTTGTTATAAAACATTGTACACATATAAAAACTTTAATATGTAAAACAATTTTCATCACGTTGGTCTGGTTTATGTGAAATTTAATTATACCAATAATATTTATTTCATTTAAAGAAACTCAATAAATATTTTTAATAACTAAAATTTATATTATATAATATGTCTATTTAATTGTTTCTCAATAAATAATATTAAAACAAGTATTAAATAATTATTTTTGTTAAACATAAAATAGTGTATTTTACATTACATGTGGATCAGTTCAAATTAATTTTCAACACACATTGGGTTCCCTATTTATAAAAATATATTTCATGTTTATAATATATATACTCTATTATCTAAATTGGGTATTTTTTATAATTATTAAATGATAAATGATGTTGTAAAATAAAAAGAAACTACTTACTATGGTGAAAACGAAAATGATAAAAACGAGTAAACTTATAGGATAAGGGATTTGCATGTTTTAAAAATTTTCAATATTAGTGGTAGATGTGATTCATGAATATATAATCCCAAAAATATCTTATGTTTCATTTTTTATTGAACAAATCTTGAGAGTGGCATCAAAATATTTAATTGTTTTTTGTAATTATGAAAATTCCACTGCAAAAAAATTATTGTCAAGGACCTCCTACCATCATTTCATCACACAAAATATTCCATTACAATTGACCAAAAGATGAAAAAATATCAACCCAAAATCTTTATTCACATTATAGATCTTCTAGGATTCCAAAAATACAAATCATAGGGTTCATAATAAGAGATCAATTTTTGGTTTTCTAAGATAATGTAATTGTCTTTACTATACAATTTTTTACATCATATCATACAATCAAAATTCATGTATAAATAATTATAATATAAATAATTATGTATATATTATATAATTAGTTGTTATTGTAACACCCCAAGATTTCATTGTACGTTATTTCCTCAAAGTAATTCAATAACTTGCACTATACACAACACCGAGTTCAAGCGCACCGCGACTTACCAAACTAGTCGTTCAAAAGAAGTTATGAATAGTATTAATTGAATTTTGAACTTTATATAATCTTTATAATTTTAGAATCCATATTATGATTTTCTTAGACATAATGTAAGAACTAATTCATTTTTTTCAGATAAAAGATGTATTTTTTTAAAAATGAACTTTTACCGCCTTTTAATGGTAAACCCTTTTTAAATCCAATATTTGAATCATTTATATATTCAATTTTACAAACTAAACTTCTTCTTTAGAATCAGTATAGAAGAATTTAGTTTCAATAAATTTTTGGTGTTTTTCTGATAACTTTCATATTTAGGTGAAGAGTGAAAAATACTATATTTTAACTAAAAACAACTTTTTTAATCACAATTATTTATAGTGTGAAATTATAAATTTTAATGCTGTAGAAGTATAAATATATTTTATTTTTACCATTTAATCCAATGCTGGTAATTGTATATAATTTCACTTTGAAATTGGACATAAATAATTTTCAATCTTTTGATAGTTATTGGTTCTTAAAAATACGCCTTTTGGTTTTGACAACGGAAATTAATTTTAAAATAAAAAATGAAACTTCTATGTTTTGAATTTGGTAAAATAGACTTCATTTTTGGATTCTGAATATCCAAATTATCTTAGGGTGAATTATTGGTATTTTTCTGAAAACTTTCAATTTTTGATGAATAGTGAAAAACATTGAGTTATTATAGAATTATTTCATTTGAGTATTCTATCAGAAAAATACTAGTTATAAAAATTATGGATATAAATAAGAATTGTACATCGGTACTATTTTATTGATGATTTGAGATTATATGGTTCTAAGAAAATTGACTTAATAGTTATCTAATCTTCTTGGAAAAATATATGGTTGAAGGAAATATAATCCCTAATATGGTCTTGATAATGAGGTGGTGATTTTGGAATAATAGATGATTGATTTGGATAAATTATATTGGATATTCTTTAATTCCTTGAAACTGATTAATAGATTGTTTATTTCATCATTTTTGGAATATTAAATTTTTTTGGATATAAAGAATATATCCAGTATTAAATAAAGGATAAGGGAGAACGAATGTAATCAATAAGGTTTTTTGGTAATTCAGGGTGTTACCATGTTTTAAAATAATACATGATGAATCTTTTCTCATGTTATTATGTGGAAACAAAGATCTTTATTGTGTATAATTTTCATATAAATTATGGATTGTGATTTTTGATAGAATTATTTCAGATAATTCTAAAGGTTGGAATCGATTAAGTTTGAAATCGGATACTATTGTGAATGTTATTTTTTTATTATTGTTAAAAGGACAACACGCAGACCGTGTGAAAACCCATCGCATCAGACAATGTTGTGGGAAAAGAACCCACAGTCATAGTGTGATTGGGATTTATCTCCTACCACTGGACAATGTGATGTCCTTGATTGAATAATGTAGTTTTTTAAAAGGTTTTGTAGATTAATTATAAATTCATTTCTTTGGACCCCTATAAGAATAGGATAAATAGAAAAAAAATTATGTTCTATTATTGTTTTGGGTGAAAGATGAGTTTGTGGTAGAAATTAGTTAAAGGATGGAACTCTACTTGTCAAGTATATATTTTTTCATTCTCTTATTCTATGAAGAAATTAATTCATAAACTTTAGGTAAGGGATCTTAACACTAAAAATGTGTTATCCTAATACCTTATATTTTGTTGAACTGATGATATTTTAAATCATCATAGATTGATGGCTTTAAGGCCCTCAATTCTACAATTGTTTGTGACTGATGACCTCAATCACTCACTCTAAATATTTACATTTTCCCTCCAATTATGTGTCTCTAATTGCAACCAATTTTCTCATAATCGAAATTATAATTTGTTGGTGACCTTTTCATTTCCCTTTTCCTCTTATTAAGACTAAATTTTATTAACCTAATTTCCGATGTGGGTTTTCCCACTAAGGAATTTTCTATTTTCAGCCTTTTATTTTAGAAGAACAATTTCAAATTGCGAGGATGAAATTTATTGAAGGAGGGAAAATGTAACAACCCAATATTTCATAGTATATTATTTCTTCAAATTAATTCAATAACTTCCTCTACACACAACACTGAGTTCAAGCGCACCACGACTTACCAAACTAGCCATTCAAAAGTGGTTATGAATAGTACTAACTGAATTTTGAACTATATATAATCCTTATAATTTTGGAATCCATATTATTAGTTTCTTAGACATAATGTAAGAACAAATTCAATTTTTTCAGATAAAACAAGTATTTTTTAAATAATGAACTTTTACCTCCTTTTGATGGTGAACCCTTTTTAAATACAATATTTGAAACATTTATATATTAAATTTGACAAAATAATCTTCTTCTTTAGAATCGGGACATAATAATTTAGTTTCAATAAATTTTTGGTGTTTTTCTGATAACTTTGATATTTGGGTGAATAGTGAAAAATAAAATATTTTAACAAAAAACAACTTTTTAATCGAAATAATTTATCATGATAAATTATAAATTTTAATGAATTGGATATTTAAATAGATTATATTTTAACCATTTATTCCAATGCTAGTCATTCTATGTAATTTCACTTCGAAATTAGACATAAACAAGTGTCAATCTTTTGATAGTTATTGTTTCTTAAAAATACGCCTTTTGGTTTTGACAACGGGAATTAATTTTAATATAAAAAATGGAACTTCTATGTTTTTAATTTGGTAAAATAGACTTCATTTTTGAAGTCAAAATTATCTTAGGGTGAATATTTTCGTATTTTTCTGAAAACATTCAATTTTTTATGAATAGTGAAAAACATTGAGTTATTGTTTAAAACCGAATTTTTATTTAAATAATTATTTATATTATTTAAATTTATTTTAGGTTAAAATAGATACATAATACCTATATTTGTTCAATGTAATTCATTGGTTTCATTTTGTAAAAACATTAGATATAAAAGATTTTATTGAACTTTTCACCGTCTTTTACCCACCTTCTATGAGTATTTGCAAATTCGCATAAAACATAATTTTACCGCTTCGATGAGTGGAATTTTAAAACTCCGAGAGACACAGTTGATAACAATATGAAAAAAATTTCTCAATAAGACAAAAATAATTTTTGTGAATAGTAACTTTTTACTTTTATTTACCATGGTTAAAAGTAAATAGGGTAATTAAGGGTAAAAATGATATTATTCTTACCCTAACACTTGTACTAATTCTATTAGATAAGTTTAATTCAACCAAAAATATCTTTAGGAATATAATAGCATCCTTTAGGTCCACTTGGTTTAGATTAGGACATTTTTTATTATTTTATTCAAAGAAGAGTTAAAAGAGTTAAAATCAAAGTGTAATAACTAAAACATTTTTAATAGAGGGTTATACATTAGATAAATTTGACTATAAATATTAATTAGAAATATAAAAAAATTTCCTAACTAATTTTATTTTCTTTATAATTTTTAGACATTAAATAATTAAATATATTTATGACACAAACATGATGCAATAATTACCGTATTAATGAAGTATTAAAATAATTGACTGTATAAATATCCAAATAAATATAATTTGAATATTTTTAAAACATCCACTAATTTTCTAGGTTAATATGACATGTTAGGGTTGTTCAGATCATTTTTTAGAAGTAATCATGCATTTATGATTTTAACAAAAAATACCAAATAGTGTCAAAATTTACATAAATTTTTTTTTAAAAAAATATTATATTATTAATTGATATAATTGTCCTAAAAATCTATTGTTCGGCCAAAAGATATATATATATAATAATATATATGAAATTAATGAACCAATTGGTGTGATATTGGTATTTTATAGTATGTTTAGTAACCATATAATATAAAATTACAAAGAGACATGGTAAATGTCAAACTATTTAACTAAGAGTTAAATTTAAATGTTAAGATTAATATAGTGACCTAAACCTATCTAAAACCTATTGGTTGAGTGGTTTTCGACCCATCCCACCCTTATCCTTTAAATTATTCATTTGGGAGCCATAAGACACCAAAAATTAATTTATTATAAAATAATATTTTAATATTTTCTTAAGGTGCCTCTCACCCTTCTTATAAAAGGGAACTTCCCCATCTCTAAAATTTACACCTCCAAATCCATTTGGCTCAGTCAAACCCGGCCCAAATATCCTCCAAAATATCCTAACTTCATCTTAGAGGCCTCTCTTTGGTCAGAGAGCCATCTTATGAATCTATTTTGATCAAATCAAAAGGAAGAACCAGAAGAAGAGGTAATGACTTCACCACCCTCTTTCAAGTTCACTTATTCGTCCACTTACTATTTAATTGTTGTTTCATTTATAAAATAATAACTCCAGAATCTTCTATATACTATGGTGTTATTATAAATATGGCACAACTATATTCATTATTCTATCCATCTTATGAATGATAATGTCACCATGCGTGCGTACGTACGGCTTACCGTCTCCACGTCGTGGTGTAATTTGTTATTCAACACTATGTTTTTTGGATGGATATAATGCTGAGTAGTATGTATATAAATAAATAAAATAACATGATAATGTTTCTATAAAATTAATATACCATCCAATTCCACACCTTTAAGGAAATGATATTGTCGCTTGTGAGTATGTACGGATTACCTTCTCCACGACGCGATTAGATTTAATTCCACGTTCACCATTCATCGACGATTATAAAAATATATATTACTAATTAGTATGTAATATATGAAGTAATAATGATAATGGATATATATATATATACTTGTACTTATGTACTTACATATATCTTATTCACTTACTTCCGTTCAATACGATAGGAAAACTGAAACAACGTTTATGCTTACGTACAACCTACTATCTCCATATACGTTGTTTTCCATTTAATATATCTATCGATTATAAATATTTATATTCTAAAAATATATGATATATGAATCACGTTTTATATTCTGTATGTATTTAAATCATCACCTAAATTATACGGTCAAGAATAACAAGTTAAAATACGTACGATAAAGAAAGCGATTATTATGTGAAATGTTAATTTAACATAAAAATCATCATTATATGAGTAATATATTGTCCGAAATGAACCATGTATGATATAATAAATATGAATAAGGTCCTGGTATAATCTAAT
This sequence comes from Viscum album, assembly GCA_963277665.1. Lineage (NCBI taxonomy): Eukaryota > Viridiplantae > Streptophyta > Magnoliopsida > Santalales > Viscaceae > Viscum > Viscum album. Next base: position 205,709,929 of record OY728121.1, read on the forward strand.
AAAATACAATGGTCATTATAAGGGATTATAAACATACCCTCGACCAAAAGAAAGTGCAAGGTAAGGGGTTTCTTATCTCACTTTTAATTCCTTGAGATTTCCATTATTCACCACGTAATTATTTTATGTGGTGTATTGTGTACTTCCATTTGATATATATTATCATGATTCTTTTTATATTCATGATATTTCATGATTCATCTGGTGTTTATTGACTATTGTTCATACAAATCGATTGATTACAATGAGGTCAGGGTTATATACTCAATCTCATTATTATCTGAGGCTGTTTATGTGTAAGTATTTTATGGGAAATACTTATCATAGATACCAATATTTTATAAAAATGGTTTCAAATGGAGTCTTTTAAGGTTTTATGGGAGGTTATATTTAACTAGATCATCATTTTAAATGATTTTATGGTTTATCTTTCTAAACTCTTTTAATTAATGTCCATGTTTTCAAAATGATTTTATGGATTTATTTATATGGACATGAATGTTTTGAAATGATAATTATTTTAAAGATATTCAAAGTAGTGTGGGAAACTTTGATTCAAATATCCCTTTTAAATGACTACCTTTATAAATTGTCAGAATTTTAAACGATTTCATGAAAAGGGGTAGTTCTCTCAAAGTATTTTATTGATCATTTTAATATATGTCAACATCCATTAATGGTTTTTAAACTTTTTTGATGTTGATTAATTATAATACAATATTCCATATTGTATTGAATGAGTTATGATATGTTTGACTGTGGATGTTCTATTTTTATACCATTCATTGTTTATGGTTAATGTATTGACATTTCATATGCTATTTTTATATGAATGTTTATGTTATGTTTAAAATTTTCATATGTGGAATGCAGTGGACATAGAAAGTGACGGGTGGAGCCCGCTATATCTCCTCGATGCATCGGTTGGTCTCAGGAAACAAACTAGTGTCTTGGTACAAGGCCTTGACAAAAATTTCATTTTTAGTCCTGGCACAAGGCCTTGACTATGTGTTAATGATGTCCGGTGTAACACATTTCCTCATTAAGAAATTAGTTATTACATTTGATTATTTGACTAGTAGAATATCCATGTTCTTGGTTATATGGTGATGTTTGATTTATTTTTTCCATATTACATTCATGATTATGTTTAAAAAGGCTATTGTTTTTATTAACATATTGCCTTAAAAGTTTATAGCTTCCGCTAAATTATTTACCTTTACTGAGCATCTGATCCAACCAAATTCTTATGATTTATTTTCCCAGGATCCCAAGAACTATTTTATGTTTGAGATGCAAGGTTAAACTAAGGGAGAAATGGCATTCTCAGAGGATAATTTTTTTTGGGTTCTATGTTAGAAATTGTAATCTAACCTCCATGAATGTAATATATTTTCCAAAAATGTTAAACGGATCGGTCTTTCAGGACATGATTAATTGTAATCATGCCAATGTATTAAAATAATGAACCAGCTCTAGGTAACTGGGGTCAGGGTGTTACAATTGGTATCAGAGAAAATTTAGTACAAACCTTGGAAACTAGATTTAGATAAACTCTGATTAGTGCACATAGCCATAAGATAGACTTTGAGGATTAGTATAGAAGAACATTCTTAAAATTTGGTTTTATAGAGATTTTTTGAGTTTTCCAAGAAATAAATCTTTGTCTAGATACGAGAAGGTAGAGGCGGCTCTGGCACAGATGTACCTAGGGGTAAAACTTGAAAAAACTGCTTTAAGCCACACTCGAATGGGAACTGGTGCATGACAATGGGCCTTGTTGCACTCTTGGTTACGACACTCCAGTGGGATTTTATTAGGATAATTCTCATTTTATTTACAAATCACTATAAATGATTTGTGGGTATATACATCTTCAATGAAAATATTTTTGTGATTATGGATTATATCCATAAACTGTTCAGTTTATGTTAGGTATTTTACAAGTTTGGAATTATTCATTACAATTCATAAAATGACCTAGTGTATGCCAATGTATAGAAATGGCACCCAATAGAAGGAATGTGAACTCCAGGAATACATATGATCTAAAGAGTAAGAAGGATCATTACATTCATGTTATGAAGCCAACATTTAGAATGGAAATATTATCCCATGTATTCTCAACATATGAAAAAATAGTTTCATGTCTAAATAAGGTAAGTAAAGAATTCATTGAGTCCTATGGATTTGAAGGGAAGAAAGATAAGAAAAGGATGGAAGAGTGAATGATGGATAAAGTGAAGAGGGAAAAGAAGGATTTTACCATATGTGATAACTGTGGAAAGAATAAACTTGGTAAATTCTTTAAGGGATTGAGAGTTTGTTATAAGTGTGGAGAAAAAGGATACCAAGTACTTGATTTCAATGGTAAGAAAAAGGTTTCAAATGCAAAATGCTTCATCAGCAAGGTTTTGGGACACTACGCGAATCAATGTCTTGGTCATCCGATTATACTGAAAATGATGATATTGGACAATAATCAAGTTATGATACTACCTCATATGAAGAGGAATGAGTAGTGTTCTTTTGTTTTTATTATAGAATTATTTCATTTGAGTGTTGTGTCATCAATATATAGGTTATATGAATTATGGATATAAATAAGGATTGTATAGAAGTACTGTTTTATTGAGGATTTGAGATTATATGGTTCAAAGAAAAGTGACTTAATAGTTAGCTACACTTTTTGAAAAAACACATGGTTTAAGGAAATGTAATCCTTAATATGGTCTTGATAATGAGGTAGTGATTTTGGAATAAGAGATGGTTGATTTGGATAAATTGTTTTGGATATTACTGACTTCCTTGGAACTGATTAATAGATTGTTTATTTCATCACTATTTGAATATTAAATATTTTTGGAGGTGAGGAATATATCCAGTATTATATAAAAGAAAAGGGAGAATTAATTTCATCAACAATGTTTTATGGTAATTTAGGGTGTTTCCATGTATTAAAATAATACATGATGAAGGTGTTCACATGTTATTACGTGGAAACAAAGATCTTTATTGTATTAAACTTCATTATAAATTATGGATTGTGATTTTTGATAAAATAATTTTTGATAATTATAATTGTTGGAATGGATTAATTGTAAAATTGGATACTATTTTGAAGGAATTTTTTTATTTTTATAAAAAGGAAAACACACAGACCATGTGACAACCCGTTGCGTCGGACAAAGCTATGGGAATCGATCCCACAGTCATAGTGCGATTGGGATTTATCTCCTACCATTGGACAACATGATGTCCATGATTGAATAATTTATTTTTTAAAAAGTTTTGGTAGATGAATTATAAATTCATTTATTTGGAAACCTATTCGAATAGGATAAATAGAATATTTTTTTAAGTTTTTTTATCGTTTTGTGTGAAAGATGAGTTTGTGGTAGAATTTAGTTAAAGGATGGAACTCTACATGTCATGTATATATTTTTTTCTTACCTTATTCTATGAAGAAATTAATTATTAAAAAATTGGTAAGGGATCTTAAAACTGAAAATCTGTTATCATAATACCTAATATTTTGTTGAACCGATGATATTTTAAATCATCATAGATTTATGGATTTGAGGCCCTCAATTCTATAATTGTTTGTGAATGATGACCTCAATCACTCACTATAAATATTTATGTTTTTCCTCTAATTATGTGTCACTAATTTCCACCAATGTTTTCATAATCTAGATCATAATTTGGTGGCGACCCTTTCATTTCCCTTTTCCTCTTATTAAGACAAAACTTTATTAACCTAATTTCCGATGTTGGTTTTCCCACAAAGGTATTTTCTATTTTCAACCTTTTATTTTCAAAGAACAATTTAAAATTGTGAGGATCCAATTTATTTAAGGAGGGAATAATGTAACACCCCATGATTTCATAGTATGTTATTTCTTCAAAGTAATTCAATAACTTTCACTACACGCAACACCAAGTTCAAGCGCACCATGACTTACCAAATTAGCCATTCAAAAGTGGTTATGAATAGTATTAACTAAATTTTGAACTATATATAATCCTTATAATTATAGAATCCATATTATGAGTTTATTAGACATAATGTGAGAACTAATTCATTTTTTTCAAATAAAAGAAGTATTTTAAAAAAAATGCACTTTTACCGCCTATTAATGGTGAACCGCTTTTAAATCTAATATTTGAAACATTTATATATTCAATTTGACAAAATAAAATTCTTCTTTAGAATCAAGATATAAGAATCTAGTCTCAAAAAAATTATGGTGTTTTTCTGATAACATTCATACTTGGGTGAATAGTGAAAAATACTATATTTTAACTAAAAACAAATTTTTTATTAAAAATAATTTATAGTGTTAAATTATATATTTTAATGGTTTGGAAGTATAAATAGATTATATTTTAACTATTTAATCCAATTCTGGTAATTTTATGTAATTTCACTTTGAAATTGGACATAAATAATTGTCAATCTTTTGATAGTTATTGTTTCTTAAAAATATGCATTTTGGTTTTGACAACGGGAATTAATTTTAAATTATTAAATGAAACATATATGTTCTGAATTTGGAAAAATATAATCAATTTTTTAATTTAGAATATCAAAAATAGCTTAGGGTGGTCATTTTTTATTTTTCTGAAAACTATCAATTTTTGATGAACAGTGAAAATTATTGAGTTATTATTTAAAACCGACTTTTTATTTATATAATTATTTATTTTATTTAAATTTTTTAGGTAAAAATAGATACATAATACCAATATATGTACAATGTAATTCATTTGTATCATTTTGTAATAATATTAGATATATAAAATTTTATTAAACTGTTCACCGTCTTTTACCCACCTCCTAGGAGAATTTTTAAATTCACATAAAACATAATTATAACACTTCTATGAGTGTAATTTAAAAAATCCAAAAGACATTATTGATATCAGTAAGATAAATTTGGTTCAATAAGATAAAAATAATTTTTGGTGAATAGTAACTTTTTACTTTTACTTAAACGGTTAAAAGTAAATAGGATAATTAAGTTTACAAATGATATTATTCTTATTCTAACACATGTCCTAATTATATTAGATAAGTGTAATTCTACCAAAAACAACTTTAGGAATAAAATATGATCCTTTAGGTCCACTTGGATTAGATTAGGACATTTTTTATTATTTAATTCAAGGACGATTTAAATGCGTTAAAATCAATGTTTAATAACTAAAACTTTTTTAATATAGTGTTATATATAAGATAAATTAGACTATAAATACTAATTATAAATATAAATATAATTCCTACATAGTGGTATTTTATTTATAATTTTTAGAAATTAAATAATAAAATTTATTTATGACACAATGATGATGTAGTAATTACAGTATTAATGAAAGATTAAAATAATTGACATTATAAATATAAAAATAAATGTTATTTGAGACTTTTTATAAATTCCATTTATTTTCCCTGTTAATATGACATATTAGTATTGGTTAGATCAATTATTTCAGAAGTAATCATGCTTTTATGATTTTAACAAAAAACAAATACCAAATTGTGTTAAAATTCACACAAAATAGTGTTTAAAACATATATTTTATTATTATTTTATATAATAGTCATAAAAATATAAGTTTCAGCCAAAAGATTTATATAATAATATATATGAAATTAATGAACCAATTTGTGTTCTATTGGCATTTTATAGTTACTTTATTAACCATATAATATAAAAATACAAAGAGACATGGTAAATGTCAATCTATATATCTAAGAGTTAAATCAAAACGTTAAGGTTAATATATTGACCTAAACCTGTCTAAAACCTATTAGTTGAGTGGTTTTCGACCCATACCCACCTTATCTTTTAAATAATTTATTTTTGAGACATTAGAAACCGAAAATGAATTTATTATAAAATAATATTTTATGTTTTTCCTAAGGTGCTCCTCACCCCTCTTATAAAAGGGCACTTCCCCTTCTCTCAAATTCAAACCAACAAAGCCATTTGGATCGTCCAAACCCCACCCAAATATCCTCTAAACTATCCTAACTTCATCCTAGATTCCTTCCATTGGTCAGAAAGCCATCCTATATATCCCTTTTGATCAAATCAAATGAAATAACCCAAAGAATAGGTAATGATTTCATCACCCTATTTGAAATTCTCATATTCTTCCACATACTCTTTATTTGTTTTTTCCACACTAAAATAATAACTTCAGTATCTTCTATATATTTTGATGTTATTATAAATATGAAAAAACAATATTCATTATTCTATTCATCGTATGAATGATAATGTCAACATGCGTGCGTACGTACGACTTACCATCTCCACGTCGTGGTGTAATTTGTTATTCAACACAATGTTATTTGGATGGATATAATGATGATTAATATGTATATAAATAATGAAAATAACATGAAAATATATCCATAAAATTAATATACCTTCCAATTCCATACTTTTAAAGAAATTATTTTGTCGCTCGGGCATATGTACGGATTACCGTCTCCACAACGTGATGAGATTCATTTACACATTCACCAATCATCGATGATTATAAAAATATATATTACAAATAAGCATGTAATATAAGAAATAATAATGATAATATAGATATATATATTTATATATATGTAATTATGTAGTCACATATATATTATTCACTTACTTTCGTTCAATAAGATATGAAAATCGAAACAGTGTTAATGCGTACGTACGACCTACTGTCTCCATAAAAGGTGTTTTCCATTTCATATATCTATCAATTATAAATACTTATATTCTAAATATATAAAATATATTATTCAATATTTATATTTTGGAAGTATTTAAATCATGACCTAAATGATACGGTCCAGATTAACATGTTAAAATACGTACGATAAAGAAAGCGATTATTACCCAAAATGTAATTTAGCATGAAAATAATTATTAAATGGGTAGTATAATGTCATAAATTAATCATGTATGATATTATAAATATTAATATGGTCCTAGAATATTCTAATAACATACAATGGACATAATACAAGAGTTTAATCTTACCCCCGACTAATGGAATGTAAAAGGTAAGGGGTTTCATATCTCACTTTTAATTCCGTCAGATTTCCATTGTTCACCACTTATTTATTGCATGTGGTGTACTGTGTACTTAAATTTGAAATATATTAACTTGATTATATTTATATTCATGATATTTTGAGATTAATTTTGTGGTTATTGACTATTGTTCAAACAACTCGATTGATTACAATGAGGTAAGGGTTATTTCCTCAATCTCATTATTATCTAAGGTTGTTTATATGTAAGTATTTTCTGGGAAATACTTATCATAGATACCATTACTTTATAAAAATTACTTCAAAACGAATATTTTAATGATTAATGGGAGGGTCTATTTAACTAGATCATCATTTTAAATGTTTTAAAGATTTATCTTTCTAAACCATTTTAATTAATGTCAATGTTTTCAAAATGATTTTAAGGATTTATTTATATGGGAATGAATATTTTGAAATGATAATTATTTTAAAAAGATTCAATGTTGTATGGGAAACTTTGATTCCAAAATACCTTTTAAATGAATACCTTTATAAATTGTGATACTTTTAAACTATTTCATGAAATTGGGTATTTCTCTGAAAGCATTTTACTGATCATTTTCATCTATGTATACATCCTTTAATGGATTTTAAACTTTTTTGAAGTTGATTTATTATAATAAAATCTTTCATATTGTATGGAATGAGTTATGATATGTTTGATATGGGATGTTCTATTTTTATACCATTCATGGTTTATGGTTAAGGTATTGACATTTCGTATGCTCGTTTTAATACAAATGTTTATGTTATGTTTCAAACTTCCATATGAGGAATAAAATGGACTTAGTAAGTGACGGGTGGAGCCCTCTATAGCTCCTCGATGAATCGGTATGTCTCATTAGACAAACTAGTGTCTTGGAACAAGGCCTTGAAAAAAATATTTAATTTTAGTCATTGTACAAGGCCTTGAATATGTGGTAATGAAGTCTGGTGTTAGGCATTCCATCTTCATGAAATTAGTTGTTACATTGGATTATTAGACTAGTATAATATTCATGTTCTTGTTTATATGGTGATGTTTGATTTATTTTTTTCATATTATGTTCAGTATTATGTTTAAAAAGGTTATTTTTTTTATTACACATCTTGCCTTAAATGTTTATAGCTTCCTCTAAATTATTTACCCACACTGAGCATCTGAGCTAACCCCTTTCTTATTTTTTCTTTTCCCAGGATCCCAAAAAGCATTTTATGTTTGAGATGCAGGGTTAAGCTATTAGAGAAATGGAATTCTCAAAGGATATTTTTGTGTTTTATGTTAGAAAGTGTAATCTAACATCCATGAATGCAATATATTTTCCTCATCATGATTTCTCAATGTGTTCATTCATCCATTAAATGTTTCCAAGATCATTTGTAAATTTAATTATTATATTAATGATAGGGAAAATATTAAATTTTAAAGAAGAGTTCTCAATACGGAAAGGATATTTTCCTTATTAAATGATCTAAGGAATTTTTCAAGATAATTTAATATATAATATGAAATATTTTGATGTAACATAATATTGACTTTGGATATTATCCAAGGGTAAAATAATATTTTGTTGTCTGAATTTTATAGATTTTTAAACCCATTTACCATGATGGACTATGCCAGGAAGAATTGATGAATCTTCTATGAAACCCATTTATTTTTATATGTTACGTGATGAATAATTATTGAAATAAAAATTTAATTAATTTCCTATACATGGGTTATGATGTGTTTCAATGAAAATGGTTTTATTATCACATTGAACACGTATGAAGGGTCTTCATTATTGAAGGTTGGTTCCTTTATAAACCACGGATTGTGGTTGTGTTATAAACAAGGATTGTGGATACATTATATACATGGATTGTGGTTAACATATAACCATGGATGAGTCAATATATTATAAACCAATATTGGTATGAAATATATCTTTCTATAAATTATTGGGTAAAGATTGATATATGATGATATAAATAGGCCTTCAATGTCAAGTGAACATATTTTTGTATGGAACATTTTCTACTATGATATTTTCAGATTAATATTGACTAATATGATTGGCTTGTGAGGGAACCTAGTGGACAACAACATCCATAGAAATAGTTATTGACTATAAATAAAAATATTTTCTATGGTTATGTGAATTCCACTAATACATGTCTTATGCCTATGTAAATCTATCATTTCTCATGGTCATTGATTAGTTTTTGAATCCCTTATTATGAAATTCTTTTATTTATGAAATGAAAAATGTTTATGATATTTGATATGATGGTTATGGTTTATAAATTTTGTTCTGATGTTCTTAGACACTTATGTTGAATTTATATTTATATATCTTTTATTAACCCTTATAGAGAATATCATATCACCCTTTATAATGATTCTTTTCCATATGGAATGAACAAAGCTATTATGTTTGATATTTCTATGAATGGTGTTAGTTAAATAAATATAGTGGATGTTGTTGTGGTCCCCTTATGAATATGTTGATTATAAAATCTATTTTTTAAAGACGCTAACCCACTATTTTCCTTATGTTTCCTTTTAAATAATTAAAAAATATTCTTCTATTGATAAGTAATACCTACTTATGAAAAACTTCTTTCACATAGAATCATTTCAAATGAATTATTTAGATAAAAATTGAGTACTTGGATTAGAATAAATTAGTAATAACCATTTGGATAATACTGTTTATAGGATATCATTCTATGTTCATGTGAAGAAATTAGTGCCATTTTTTAAGAAAAAAATTTCATTCTATGTACAACAAGTTGATGTGGATCTATAATTTTTTTAATATTGGAAAATAGCTCTAAAAACTATATTTGGGTTTAAATGAATCGTCACCTAGTGGACTAAATAAAGACTTATGGAATACATTGTCTAATACTCCCAATGGTTAATCTATCATCAGAATACATTTTCATTATAAACCATTATAATGGATATTAAAATATAATAATCATTTATAAACAATGTTAATCTGAATTCGTATTAGAATAAAAAGATGGTGTCTGGATTTATACATCTTAAAAATGATTTTGTATGATTATGTTGTTCACATCTTTGAATATTGTTTCTCACACTAGGATCATATGATTTATCAAATTTATGGAACAGTAAGGAAATGAGTCTACATTGAATTTGATAGGTATTGTTTTAATGATAAATCAAATTAGATTGTTATTTGAGTGATGGATACTATTATTATTCCTAATCAGTTATCATTATATATTTTTGAAAACATGTACCTTAAAAATCTCCTATGCATACAAAAGAATAGAATGATAGAGTTTTCTATGATCTTGGGTTTTGGATATCATAGATTGATGAATATTAAGATTATTATATGTTGAGAATGGTTGAAGAATTGATGAAGGGAATGACTATAAGGTCCTGACCATAAACATTACACAATCTGGAATTAAATGAATAATTATCATTGAGGATATTTTCAGGTTTAGTGTTTTAGAGAATTGAGCATAACAATTAATTTACATCACAAAAATTAAAAAGTCGGCACTTCTACTTAGTTTCATTTTTTTCTAAAAAAAACTCTTGAATAAAGGAGACATGTCTAGTTCCATGTTTTAGATAGCATGAATTTTCCTTGATCCCATCCTTGACCCTATTCCACTTTATTTCTTGTGGAAAACATTTAAAATACATGGGTTGAGCATAGAAAGCTCAGTAAGGGATACACAAATATGAAAACCTATTAGATTCTCAAAAAAATAAGTAATCCATGAATACATTATCATAAGTAATACTTTTCCCCTTTATGAAGTAGTAAATACTCTTCCCTGAATAAACGATCTTTGTTTACACTTTTATAACCAAATGATCACCATAAAACCAATATAATGAACACAAAACATATAAAGGTAACTTGGAACATAAAAATTCATAATTTTAATAACCATACGGTCGACTTCCACAAATATCACTAAATGGAAAATCCAAATGGATGAATTCCACACCCAATGCATTGGAGGTTATAACGTGACCACCCATCCTGGTTTATCACGGCACCACCCATCATATGGTTTATGACATAACAACCCGTAAAATGTCCAAGTGCCATAATTACACATAAAAAATTAAAAAATTAAACATCTCACTAATAACATTTCATTTGAAATCACAAGAACTAATTTCAAGATATTGAAATAATCATTCCATTTTCATAAACCATTTAAAAAGATAATTTTGAATCAAACTTTCCCATTCCGCATTGAAGATTTTAATGGAATTATAATTTTAAAACATTAATTTCCATATAAATAAATACTCAAAACCATTTTTAAAAAATGTACATTGAAGATAATGATTTAGAATAATAAATCATTAAGACATTTAAAATGGTATTTAGGTTAAAGTGTTTTTAACAAAATGAGAGACTCTTGAATACAAATAATTGAGGAATAACATTTAATCAAAAAAAATTATATCATGAGAAGAAATGGATTCTTGATATAATATTTTAAAGGATAGTATATACACCATATAAGAGTGAATTGGTGCATAAAAACAATGAAGTATCAGTAGAAATGTAAATTGAAATGAAATACCTTATAAAGACGGTATCCTAAAATTAAGGATAAATCAATCACATAATTATGTGTGAAAAATATAAATACACCCAATATAAGTGGATATTAAGTGTAAAACAATTAGAGGTCATTAAAACATATTCATTTAATGACATATTCAAGAAGTAAAAGTTGATCCCAAAGAATTGATATTGGGTTAAGAAGTTCCCGTGTAAAAATTTGACAACCTAACGACGTCACATTAAATTTAAGAAAATGAGTTGATGAGATAAAAAGGGTATATCATCACTTGGAAATACAATTTACATAAATAAGGATATATTATAACATATCCCCACATAATAATATGTAAATTAAAAGACATAACCAAAATAAGTCTTTTAAAAAGAGGGGGGTGAAAGGTTCCCGTACTGATTTGGTAACTTACAAAACATATGCCACATGAAAGAAAGACCATAAAATGTAGATGTAAATACCCATAAATTAAATTATATTATTGAAATAGTAGAATCATTGTAATTATGTACACCACTCAAAGGAAATAGTGACAAATATAGCATTAATCTCAAGGGAATGAAAAGTGAGATAAAACCCCTCGTTGTAATTAATTGAGTCGTATGACCAAAAGTTAATAAAAACTAAATGAATCACATAATACCATGAATATAAAGAGAATAATGATAATATATATCAAATTTAATTACACAATACACCACATGAAATAAATAAGTGGCGAACAATGGAAACCTCATGGAATTAAAAGTGAGATAAGAAATCTTGTTACCTCGTGTCATTCTTAACTCGTATGATCTGTGTTCTTCCTGAATAATAAATAGAAGTTAATATATACTTCATTAGGAAAAATTTTCAAGTTTATTATTAATTTTATATCACTTATTATCTTTCTATATCAACTAGTTAATTATTTGATTTCATATTAGATATTTTATTGATGTTCGGAACTTGAGTCAAAAATGAACTTGTTATAATTAAAATTTGTCCATGTGGCCAGAAGTCCATTGTCTCCAAAATAAAATAGATGTTTTATATAAAATAAATATAATATATATCTAGTGTATATGTATTTATAATGTTCAAAATCATTTTGAGTTAATAAATGAAATGCACCGTCCATGGAGACGGTAAGACGTACATACGCAGGAATACTATTTTCATTTTTATTTTATATTTAAAGGAATGAAAAAATAATGATACATTGGTATATTATAATTACAGTATAATATAATATGATATTTTATGTTACATAATTTCATTAAGTTCATCCTTTATACATTCCATGTATGTCCTGAACGAATCATATCACCTTCAGGGGGCGGTAGTCTGCACTTACTCAAATTAAATTATCGTGTTTAACCATAATGGAAACCATAAAGGTATGATATAAATGAATAATAAAGAAGAATAAAGAAAAAATAAACATAATATACATAAAATATAAATACAGTTCCATCTTAATGGAAACCATGTTAGGCGGTAGGACATAATTGAACAATCATCATTTCGTGAGGCGTCAGTTTTCCATCCATAGAAACAGTATGTTCTTCATCCATTAGATAGAGTTGTGTGTGAGTGTAGTTTAAATACATATTATAACAAAATCCTATTATATTTAGGATACTGGTTTTGTTATAAAATAATTGAATACAAAGAGTTTAGAGGGCTGGAGAAGAAAAATAAAACAAAATAAACCAAAAGAATTTAAGAGATACCCTTACCTTTAATTTGGGTAACTTCCTTTGGTTGGAACCAAAAGGACTTCTTGAATAGCCTTATGCCTAAATTAAGGATTCTAGGAGGAAGAGAGGGATCTTGGGAGATTATTTAGGCATGGGATGGGTGATCCATGGGGATTTAGAGGTGTGAGGAATGGGTTAGATGTGGTGTCCTTTTATAAGGGGGAGGAGGGGATCTTTAAGAAAGTGTGAAAATATTATTTTATTATATAATTATATTCGGTTTCCAATGGTCCAAAAATAATTAAAGTAGAATATACGATGACTCATGGTCTAAAAAAATCATCCAACAAGAATTGGACTGGTTTAGGATATTTTTTTAATATTTATTATCTTAATTATTTAAATCATTTTTTAATGAAGTAAATACAACATCATTATTGTGTCATATATAATTTAATTTATTTGATGTCTAAAAATTATAATATAAATTCCATGATGTATTAAATATTTTTATATTTCCAAATAATATTTATAATAGAAAATAGGTCTTATATAACCCCATGTAAAAATTGATTTACTAAAAGATATTTGTTTATGTCAATTTTTCCTTTACATTAAGTTAATTCAAATAAAATGTCATTATCATTCATAAGTGTCTCTATGGGGTCCCACAATCGACCAAAGGATTCCCATGATCGTCCATTACTCATAAAATAAGGTTAAGACAAGTGTTAAGGTAATTTGGTATTATTATCATATTCTTTTACCTTGAATTACCCTATTTTCCTTTAACCGCTGTAAATAAAATTCAAAACATACTATTCAACAACAATTATTTTCATCTTTTTGAACCAAATTTTACTTACTAATAACAACCATGTATGTCGTATTTTCAAACTTCAATTCACAGAAGAGGTAAAATTTCATTTAAATGAAAAAGTCGTTTTTTTAACTACTACTTAGTGGTTTGACTATTCATAAAAAATTGTAGCTTTTCAAAAAAATATAAAAAATTCAGCCTAAGATCTATTTGATATTCTTAATTAAAAAATAATTTCTATTATACCAAATAAAAAACATAGTAGTTTCATTAATTAATTTAAAATTTATTCACGTGGTCAAAACAAAGAGCGTGTTTTTAAGAATCAATAACTATCAAAAGATTGACACTTGTTTATGTCCAATTTCAAAGTGAAATTAATTCCAATGACCACCATTCAAATAAATGATAAAAATATAATCTAAATACACGTTAAAAACAATTAAAAGGATAATATATCCATATAAATAAATAATATTAAAAGGGAGTTTTGAATTAAAATACAATATATTCACTATTCATCAAAAACTGAATTTTGTCAGAAAAATACCAAAAAATTACCCAAATTAAATTTTGAAGTTCTGGTTCTAATTAATAATTTTATTTTATCAAAAAGAACATAAAAAGGTGACCAAAACTAGATTTAAAGATGGTTCTCCATCAAATGGTGGTAAATAAACCTTTTAAAGTAAATTATGCTTAAAATTATATTCATTCCCATTTTATGCATATACCATTTATTAGATAAATGTAAAAACATTTAACAAACATGTATAATCATATTGTAGTTAGTTCTATTCATTTCCTCCAATACAATGGCTAGGAATTGACTACGATTTAAAATAATAATATTATATTATTAGTGTGTAATGTGAGATTTCAATGAAACCAATTGTTGTGTATCAGGTAAGCCATCAAACATAGCATCCCCTTTAAAGTAAAATTAATATTTAATTCACAAATATTAATATATATTCAAATGAATTAATCATTATTTACCTAGGATGTTACATCTTTTCCCCCATATGTAAATTACATCCATGCAATTTTAAAATTGGGCTTGGAAACATAATTGAATGTCCCACATTAGAAAAAGATTCAATAAATATATCACGTTAAAAGAATGAAAGGGAAGTACAAAGGTCACCCAAGATAATCCCATAATAGGATTCCATGTAGTAAAACATGGATATGGAAGTGAAAAAAAAATCATGTACTGATGGAGTGTGATAGAAAACATGGTTTCGATAGTGTTAACCACTAGAAAATCACAAACCTGTGATGGGTTAAACAGTATTTGAATCCCCAGTAGGAAAAGTTAACAGTTAATGTTTTTGTTTTAAATTAATTTTCATAAATTTAAGGAATTTATTTAAGATTTTAACTAAAAACATAAGGAAACATAGATACTTGTCATGTAGACATTCAACCTATACTAGTTTCTAACACAAACTCATATTTTCTCCAAACGATGATTATTCAGGAGGACCTTTTCAAATTAAAGGTTCTATAATCATCTTCAACATAATAACATAATCCAAAAAAGATGAACTATATATTTCCCATGTAATTAGACCTCATCGAAAACCAAAAAGGTTAGTACAAGATCAGATAATCCCCAAAAAGGATAATTCTTTATAAAAATAAATACTATTCTTAATCTCCAAAATTCAACAAATAGTACCCTAAGTTCACCAAAGACCATTCAATAAACAGAATTCCTTAAATTTATTCAATATAATCCAAACTAACATTTAAAACCAAAAATCATAATATTTAATCCCATATTCTTCCAAAGTAAATCTTAACATTTATCTCCAAATAACATCGACTACTTTTGAAGTCTCACACTGAAGTGTAATTAACCAAATCGCATATTCTCTATGATAGGATAATAATTATCATAAATATTCCAAAATTAACTTATTCATAAGATCATATAACTAAAAATAATTACTCATACTAACCAGGGATGTCACGTAGTCCAGTGGTAGGTGATAACTCCTAGTTGCACTTTGGTTGTATGTTGGATTCCCACAGCTTTTGCTGACGTGACATGTTTTCACACGGTCTACATGTTTCCATTTTTCAAAACCTATATAATTTTATAACATTCCCAAAACGAGATAAATTCATCAAAAATAACCATAACATATTTTAAAAATGAATTATATCTAATAACTTTCAATTTTCATCCCAAAATGTGTTACCATGTAATTTCCCCAAATTCAAGAATCATATAAACCCTAATTGTTCATTATATAAATATCCACAAAAGAAAAGATAATTATTCCTTGAATAAAACTTTCATATATCAAACGTCAGGGTTACACATACTATAAAAAGTCTTCTAATGTAGTCCCGTCATCAAAAGATCTTTAATACTTTTAAGCATTTCACCATCTTATTATCTACCAAAACTCTTGAATCCATTATATGTTTACTTCTTACTCATTCAACATTCTTCATGATCAATTAACCATTCTTTAACAACTTATACTGAAATTATTCTTTCCTACAAACAAAATCATGATTCATATCCTAATATTCAATAATGTCAAAACATATGTTAATAAATAATCCATACCCTTCATTGGTCATTGTCAGTTTATTCATACTCAATTAGAATATCATTTGGTATTGGTAAACATATATTTGTACAATCCAAGTGATCCCATTCCAGAAACATCTTTGTAGGACATATGTCATTATAATAACCATGCACTCCACATTTAAAACATTTAATTGGTACATCAGGAAGAACTTTGTTCCCTTTCCTAGAGTCAACTAGATGCTTCCTTTTTCCATGGAAGTTTCATGCTTTATGACCTTCATTGCCTCATATATAGCATTTTTCCGCCCCTTTGAAGTATTTTCCTAGGTGTTTTTTCCACATCCTTGACAAAATGGTTTTTGAACATACTTACCATTATGATTATTACATGAAATTCCGTATGGATTTGTTTCTCGCATATACGATGCCTTATAAAAATCACCAAGGGTTAGGTTGTCAATCATGACCCCAGATAGTTGGTTGAGAATAACCACAAGAGATCCCATTGCAGCTCTCATTTCCTTCATTTATCATTCAGAAAACCGTCACAGTTTTCTTCACATCCACTGTTACTTTGGTGCCTTCTAGATCCATCCATTTACTAAAACCAAAAAGGTCAGTGTGAGTATATCAGTAAAATCATCATATAATATTTTATAAGGAGGGTAAATACTTATTCATGTTATCTTAAACTCATTCAAAATAACTACGAATATTTTTAATATGCTAACCATTATGATTTTGTCACTTATTCTTAGATAACACAATAACCACTAAAGTTATCTAAACCGACCTCTAATACCAACTATAAAGACTCATCCATAAACATTACATAATCTTGAATTAAATGAAAAATTCACATTGAGGATATTTTCAGGATTAGTGTTTTATAGAATTAGGCATAAAAATTACATTACATCTCAAAAATTACAAAGTAGACACTTCTACTCAGTTTCCATTTTTTTCATAAAATAAAAACTATTGAATAAAGGAGACATGTCGAGTTAAATGTTTTAGATAGCATGAATTTTCCATGATCCCATCCTTGACCCTATTCCACATTATGTCCTGTGAAAAACATTTTAAAAAAATGGGATGAGAAGAAAAATCTCATTAAGGGATACAAAAATAATGAAAACTATTAGATTTTCCAAACAATAAGTAATCCATGAATACATTATCATAAGTAATATTTTTCCCCTTTATTATGTAGTAAATACTCTTCACTGAATAAACGATCAATGTTTACACTTTTCTAACAAAAATATTCCCACAAAAGGCATATAAAGAACACATAACATATAAAGGTAGCTTGGGACATAAAAATTCTTAAGTGGAATAACCATACGGTTGACTTCTAAAAATATCACTAAATGTAATAGCCATACGGCTGAATTCCATACCCAATGCATTGGATGTTATATCGTAACCACCCGGCCTGGTTTATCACAGAACCACCCATCATATGTTTTGTTATGTAACCACCCATAAAATGTACAAGTACCATAATTACACATAAAATATTTAAAATATAAACATTTCACTAATAAAATTTCATTTGAAATCACAAGAAATAATTTCAACATATTGAATTAATCATTCCATTTTCATAAACAATTTAAAAATAGATTTTTGAATAAAAGTGTCTCATACAACATTGTAGATTTTAATGGAATTATAATTTTAAAACATTAATGTCCATATAAATAAATACTCAAAACCATTTTTAAAACATGGACATTAAAGATAATGATTTAGCTCAATAAATCTTTAGAACATTTAAAACGATATTTTAGTTAAAGAGGTTTTAACAAAATGGGAGAATCTTGAATACAAATAATTATAGAATAACATATAATCAGAAATTTATAATATCATGAAATAAATTTATTATTTATATAATATTTCAATGGACATTATATACACCATATAAGAGTGAATTGGTGCATAACAACAGTGAAGTATCAGTGGAAATGTAAATTGAGATGAAATGCCTTATAAAGATGCTATCCTTTAATTAAGAATAATTGAATCACATAATTATGTGTGGAAAATATAAATACACCCAATATAAGTGTTTATTGAGTGTAAAAAAATGAGAGGTCATTCACACATATTCATAGGACAACATATTCAAGAAGTAAAAGTTGATCCCAAAAAATTGAAATTGGGTTAAGAAGTTCCCTTGTAAACATTCGACAACAAAACGACATCACATTAAAAGTTAAATAATGAGTTGTTGAGATAAAAAGGGTATCTCGTCACTTGGACATAAAATTTACATCAATAAGGATATATAATAACATATCCCAACATAATAAGATGTAAATTAAAACACATAACCAAAAGAATTCTTTAAAAAAGAGGAGGGTGAAGGTTTCCCTTACCAATTTGGTAACTTAAAAAACATATTCCACATGAAATAAATACAATAAAATGTAGATGTAAATACCCATAAATGAAATTATATTACACAAAGAGTATAATCATGGGCATTACATACACCACTCAATGGAAATAGTGACAAATATAGCATGAATCTCTGGGGAATAAAAAGTGAGATAAAAACTGTCACGACCCGTCCTCGGGGCCCGTGCCGTGACTACCCCAAGCCCGCCTTCCATAGGCCAGGGGCTGGCGACTAGCACCAAAGGCGTAAAATCCCGATAACTGGGAAGGCATTGCCTTTATAAAGAAAACAAGCACCACAGAGTCCAAGCGGAAGTAAAACACTAAGTACAAAAAGAAGAACTAAAAAGCAAAAAGGGGCCGGAAATACAAGCCCAACTGTAAAGTACAACTCGAAAGGGAAAACAGCGACTGAAAAGTAAAGCTGCTACGCTGAGATGTCCACTGGAAATCCCACCTGAAGGGTGGGTACAGATAGCTCCTCTGCTCCTCGGGTCCCGCCATCCGCTCCGAGTATGTCCCGCCCAGTGGTCCACCTCCGGGTACCGTCCAGCCTCGAACCTTCGGCTTCTGTTAGCACTGTCCGTCGTCTGCAACCAACACAACGAGGTGCGGGCATAGCCCGTGCAGGGGTGAGTATAACGATACTCAGTAGGGACCCCGAGACCCTCAAGGTCTCACTAAAACCAACAAGGATAAACACAAGAAGATCTCAACAGATAAACTCTACTTAGGTATATGCCCATACATATACCTAAGTTATCAAGTAACCCATCTCAATCATGAGGAAACACAAGGATTGTGAAAATGACGGATAACCACTACTCGGGTATATGCCCATACATATACCAAAGTTAGCAAGTGACCCATCTCAATCATGAGGTAAACACAAGGTCAAAAGTCTCAGCTCAAACCAGGATTTTCATTATCGAAACCGTAACTGCTGAAGAGCCCCGTCTCTGAAGTGTGCAGTAGTCCTGTCACGACTCCGAGGTACTGCTCACTAACCTAAGACTGCTGAGGTACTCCTCCTGTCGAGTACTGCGGGTTTGCGGCCAACTACCTGGCGCTCCGTCCGCTGCGGGTCTGTCGCCAAATACCGGGCGCTACCCAGTTAGCCTGCTGAGGTACTCTCCGGACGAGTACCGCGGGTCTGCACTGTCACACACGTACTCCGTCCGCCATGGTTCTGCACCTCAGAAAGTAGTGCTCCGTCCACTGGGCTAGTCGACTCACTCCAAGTCGAGTCGGTCAAGCAGTCGTCAGGTCTCAGCTAGTTACACGGTCTCCGTACTCTGCACGCTCGTCTTCGGGAGGGTCCGCTCCACGAGCTACTGGTCGATACTCCAAGTATCTCAAAGTCCCACGAAGAAGTGTCTCAAAAGTCCGTCTCGTCACAGGGGTCTCAACGCAACAGACGGCGCGTCGATCGGACGCCCGGTCTGTGAGTTATTAGCCTTTTCGTCCCAGGGGCCCGGTTGGTTTCGTGAGCGAACCAAACCCGGCCGTATCTCATCTGTACCCCGAACTCTCATAGGGTAAACTCATAGGGACCGTTTCTCATCGTAACCACCAACGCCGCTGACGGCTCGTCAAGCGGACGTCCTGTCTGAAAGATATCAGCTTTTCCCGTTCCAGGGGCCCGGTTGGATTTCGGTGCGATCCAACCCGGCCACTATCCAACTGCATCCAAAACTCGGGCGGAGGGTGCCAAAAGTTTCGTATCGTCAAGAGGAAGTCAACGAAACAGACGGCGCGTCAATCGGACGCCCGGTCTGTGAGTTATTGGCATTTTCGTCTCCGGGGCCCGGTTGGTTTTTAAAGCAAAACCAACCCGACCGTACTCCACCTGCGTCCAAACCTCGGGCGGAGTATGCCAAAAGATCTGTCTCATTAAGAGGAACATTACGCGACTGACGGCACGTCAATCGGACGTCCGTAGCTCAAGATATGAGCGTTTCCGCTCCGAAGGCCCGGTTGGTTTCGTGAACGAACCAACCCGGCCGAACTCAAAGTAACCCGAAACCTTGAGTGCGATATACCGAAACGACCGTCTCGATCCAAGGATCGCGTTGCCGTAGACGGTTCGTCATTCGGAGGTCCGAGGCTCAAGTTATGAGCCAAGAACCGAATCTGGTCCGAAACGGGGGGGTCCGGGTCCGGGCCGACCCGGCCCGACCCCCCCCCCCCCTGGGCGGCGCGGTGGCCGGCGGCGGCGGCCGGCGGCGGCGGACGGCGGCGGCGCGGTGGCCGGCGGCGGGCCGCGCTGGCGGCGGCAGCGGGCCGCGCTGGCGGCGGGGTGCGCCGCACGGGCTGCGCACGCGGGGCAATGCCCCGCGGTTCCTGGGTGTCGGCGCGGCATAAGCCGCGCCCCTTTGTTTTTACAAACCGCCCCCCCCCCCCCCCCCACGTGGGGGGCTGATTGAAAGGGAACGGGGGGCAAAGCCCCCCCCCCCCCCCCGCTTGCTCAAGGTGGCGCGGCCTTGTGCCGCGCCTGGGTATCAAATCGGCCCCACGTGGGGGCCGGTTTTGGAGGATCAAACCGGGGGGGCTGCTGCCCCCCCTTTCATGGACCGCCCCCCCCCTCTTAAAGAGGGGGGTTTTAGGGCTGGCCGGGGAATTAATTCCCCGGTTCAACGGCATCCGGCCGGCCAGCTGGCCGGCCGGTTTTCTCCAACGGGACCGGAATTTCCGGTCCCCTCTTCGGCTTCCGACGCCGGCGGCCCGGCCGCCGGTCTTCCCTTCCGCCGCGGCCCGGAACCGGCCGCGGTCTCCTCGTCCCGCCGCGGCCCGGAACCGGCCGCGGTCTTCTCGTCCCGCAGCGGCCCGGAACCGCCGCGGCGTTCGTCATCCGGCGCGGTGCGTCGGCACCGCGCCCCTTCGCCGTGCTTCGATTCTTTTCAACGCGGCGCGACGGCGTCGCGTTCTTGAAGATTTTCCCTCGGCGTGGCGCGACGACGCCACGTAAATTAATTGTACGATCATCCGCGTGGTGCGACGGCACCACGCTACTTGCTTCCACCCGCATGAATAAACATGAACGTTGGAGGGGGGTTCGGCCGTGTTCGTGCGGTCCGGCCCCCTCACGTTAAATTAATAACGCAACTTAAACAATCAAGCATCAAGTTAGACATGCGAGATCCACGTTCAAGGAAAAAGAATAAAGAAATATTGAACCAACAACCCCTACCTCGGTATAAGATTCAAGGTTCGGCTACGCTCCGCGGAAGACGGCGTCGCGGAGGTCGGGCGTCGCGGTCGTCGTTCGTCAAATCCGTTGACGATGTGCTATGCCCGAAGAGACACGACGATGGCGGATCTTCGTTTGCCGACGAAGGTTGTCCGAAGAAGAGATGGCGTCCCCTTCGTTGTCACGGTGAACGAAGAAAGGAGTTGCGGCGTTCTTCTTCGGAAAAGAGAGCGTTCCTCGTCAAGTCTTGAGGAAAGTCAAATTAAAAAGGAAACAACGAACTCAAGAACCCTTACCTCGATAGTCGCACGTTGACGGAGTCGTGGAATATCGGTGTCGATTCCTTTGACGTCGGAGGAAGATTCGTTGTCGAAGACGTTCGTCGCGGAAAACCGTCGCGGAAGGGATGACGCGGAAGAAGTACGTCGCGTCGCGGATACGGCGTCGCGGATGGATCGTGTTCTTCGGCGGAGAAGTTCTTCGTTGAAGAACGTCGTTCTTCGCGTTCTTCGTTGAGTTTGAAGAAGAAGGAGAGAAGCTCTCCACCTCTCAAGAAGACAAACGATCAACCCAAAATAAAATAAGATCACATCTTATTTTATTATTACAAAACATAAAAGAATTTCAAAAGTTTGAAATTCAAAAGAGATAACTCCACATTTAACTCACTTATTTAATATACATGAATTGTATAATTAAATATAAGTTAACTTGTCAAGCCATTAAGAGGGAGAGTGGGGAGTTGAAAAGGTGGGGGTTCGTGTGGGCCCCACCACACTTAATCCTCCCAAGGGAGGTTAAGTGGGTGTGGGTCCCACTCCCAACCACCTTAGATAGGTTTTAACAAGTTAAAAATAAAATTGTTCTACACAATTTTATTTAACTCAAACTAAAAACCCCAAAACGAAACTCTCAACCCGCAACAAACGCAACTCCCGAAAAGGACTCTTTAAGCGAATATCGGCGCTGCGAGTTCATCGGTGCCCTCGGATTTCAATTCCGAGCACCGGATCAAAAGTTAGGAAATCCCGCTCGTTCGTTCACTGAACGTACCCGAGCCAAACTTCGGAAATTAATTCCGGGCACTCCGGGCCTCGGAATCAGGTGCCGTCAGAAACCGCGCTCTTGTAAAATTCTAAAGAAAATTAAGAAAAAAATTTCCCTTGAATTTTACGGGTCTTTACATTACTCCCACCTCAGGGCTTTACGTCCCCGTAAAGCTACATCAAAAACTAGGGAAACAAAAGAGGATACTGAGCACGCATCTGAGCCTCCCGCTCCCAAGTGCTCTCCTGGAGATTCCCGTGCCGCCATCTGTTGCGCACAAGAGGAATCGATCGTCCATGTAGGACCCGCTCCTGGATGACATGGACCTCTTTTGACGTGGCCCGGACCATCTCTGGTCCCACAAGAGCTGCAAGATTTCTTCTTTGCCGAAAAGAGAAACCTGGTCTCATCCCCTGGATGAACCACATTCTTTGCCTAAAACAGTCAATCCTAACATGGATGATATTAATCCATACCAAGGATGACGTCGTAAGGCCTCGACGCTACTACTAAGAGATCCAACCGTTACTCTCGCCTCCAAGGGTTGAGTCACACTGTCGGCATCAGTGTGTGGTAACTGGTCTCCTCCAGTAGATGTCTCACAAGTGAGGGTCAAGTCAACAGTCAACTGGAACCTCTTAGTAACATCACAAAAGATGCGTCTTTTATTATTGCAGCTCATAATACAAGACGCTACATAAAAGCAACATCAACATGGAACTAGAAGTACAAAAGACGTATCCACTAGTTCCTCCCCTGTCCACCTGCTTTACTGTTGCTCAAGCATTTGTCGCTGCCTCTATCTCGGTGGCTCTCCCAAAGCCTGCGGATCGGGAGTCGGACAGTCACGTGCCAGATGTCCCTTTTCGCGGCATGAGTAACACAACCTGCTCCTTGCACGGCTAGCTCTGTTCCCACCTCGGGTGCCCCGCACCACCGGTCCTAAAACCCGAGATCGCCCAACTGCTCGTCTGGTCCTCCTGGACCTCTGCATCATCTGTCTACTGCCCACAGATGACTCGGCTTCTGATCGAAAAACACGCGGCAAAGGCAGAATCTCCTGTACACGCTCGGGGTGTAGAGATACTGGCACAAACTCCACCCTGAAGAAGGTCTCGAAGTCTTCCCAAGCGAAGTCCATCTCATCGCAAAACTGAAACAAGTGGCTCCACCACCTACCTGCTGCTGCCTGAAGGAGGCTGGTAGCAAAGATCACCATGAAGTCTGCCGGCGTCCCCACTAGCCTGAAGACTCTCACCACAGCCTCCAGCCAAAACTCAGCCGCCTGCGGGTCCGTCTCTCCCCGGAACCTGGGTGGCCTCTGGCGCTGGAACTCGTGCAGTGCGCTGAGGCGACGTGCATCGTCAGCGGCTGCTGCTGGAAGCATCGGGGGCTCGGCGGGTAGAGCTACCGCCGGTGCCACTGCTAATAAAGGGCCCTGCACCGAGGCCTCGTCGCTCGGTGGGCTGTCGTCACGTTCGATTCTCGGAACCCTAACTGGCTGCCGTCGTGGGGCCATCCTGAAAGAAACAACGTAACACGATCAAACGATTATACCTGGTGAGCTGACCTGGTTTGAGCTGTTTTAAGGGGAAAAACTTTTGAAAACATACACGCAATCAGTGTTTTCGTGCACAAAGTCGGAAATCAGTTGTCAGGGTCCTGGTGTATGGATACGTCGGCCGCCCGCACCAACACTGGACTCCCTGAACTGAAAACCACACTCGGTACTCTCAACACTATTGCTTCACAGAAAGAAACATCAGAGTTATAAGTTCTGCGGTAGAACCGAACTCCTCTGATACCAATTTGTCACGACCCGTCCTCGGGGCCCGTGCCGTGACTACCCCAAGCCCGCCTTCCATAGGCCAGGGGCTGGCGACTAGCACCAAAGGCGTAAAATCCCGATAACTGGGAAGGCATTGCCTTTATAAAGAAAACAAGCACCACAGAGTACAAGCGGAAGTAAAACACTAAGTACAAAAAGAAGAACTGAAAAGCAAAAAGGGGCCGGAAATACAAGCCCAACTGTAAAGTACAACTCGAAAGGGAAAACAGCGACTGAAAAGTAAAGCTGCTACGCTGAGATGTCCACTGGAAATCCCACCTGAAGGGTGGGTACAGATGGCTCCTC
This sequence comes from Viscum album, assembly GCA_963277665.1. Taxonomy (NCBI): domain Eukaryota; kingdom Viridiplantae; phylum Streptophyta; class Magnoliopsida; order Santalales; family Viscaceae; genus Viscum; species Viscum album. Next base: position 205,735,415 of record OY728121.1, read on the forward strand.
TGCTCCTCGGGTCCCGCCATCCGCTCCGAGTATGTCCCGCCCAGTGGTCCACCTCCGGGTACCGTCCAGCCTCGAACCTTCGGCTTCTGTTAGCACTGTCCGTCGTCTGCAACCAACACAACGAGGTGCGGGCATAGCCCGTGCAGGGGTGAGTATAACGATACTCAGTAGGGACCCCGAGACCCTCAAGGTCTCACTAAAACCAACAAGGATAAACACAAGAAGATCTCAACAGATAAACTCTACTTAGGTATATGCCCATACATATACCTAAGTTATCAAGTAACCCATCTCAATCATGAGGAAACACAAGGATTGTGAAAACGACGGATAACCACTACTCGGGTATATGCCCATACATATACCAAAGTTAGCAAGTGACCCATCTCAATCATGAGGTAAACACAAGGTCAAAAGTCTCAGCTCAAACCAGGATTTTCATTATCGAAACCGTAACTGCTGAAGAGCCCCGTCTCTGAAGTGTGCAGTAGTCCTGTCACGACTCCGAGGTACTGCTCACTAACCTAAGACTGCTGAGGTACTCCTCCTGTCGAGTACTGCGGGTTTGCGGCCAACTACCTGGCGCTCCGTCCGCTGCGGGTCTGTCGCCAAATACCGGGCGCTACCCAGTTAGCCTGCTGAGGTACTCTCCGGACGAGTACCGCGGGTCTGCACTGTCACACACGTACTCCGTCCGCCATGGGTCTGCACCTCAGAAAGTAGTGCTCCGTCCACTGGGCTAGTCGACTCACTCCAAGTCGAGTCGGTCAAGCAGTCGTCAGGTCTCAGCTAGTTACACGGTCTCCGTACTCTGCACGCTCGTCTTCGGGAGGGTCCGCTCCACGAGCTACTGGTCGATACTCCAAGTATCTCAAAGTCCCACGAAGAAGTGTCTCAAAAGTCCGTCTCGTCACAGGGGTCTCAACGCAACAGACGGCGCGTCGATCGGACGCCCGGTCTGTGAGTTATTAGCCTTTTCGTCCCAGGGGCCCGGTTGGTTTCGTGAGCGAACCAAAACCGGCCGTATCTCATCTGTACCCCGAACTCTCATAGGGTAAACTCATAGGGACCGTTTCTCATCGTAACCACCAACGCCGCTGACGGCTCGTCAAGCGGACGTCCTGTCTGAAAGATATCAGCTTTTCCCGTTCCAGGGGCCTGGTTGGATTTCGGTGCGATCCAACCCGGCCACTATCCAACTGCATCCAAAACTCGGGCGGAGGGTGCCAAAAGTTTCGTATCGTCAAGAGGAAGTCAACGAAACAGACGGCGCGTCAATCGGACGCCCGGTCTGTGAGTTATTGGCATTTTCGTCTCCGGGGCCCGGTTGGTTTTTAAAGCAAAACCAACCCGACCGTACTCCACCTGCGTCCAAACCTCGGGCGGAGTATGCCAAAAGATCCGTCTCATTAAGAGGAACATTACGCGACTGACGGCACGTCAATCGGACGTCCGTAGCTCAAGATATGAGCGTTTCCGCTCCGAAGGCCCGGTTGGTTTCGTGAACGAACCAACCCGGCCGAACTCAAAGTAACCCGAAACCTTGAGTGCGATATACCGAAACGACCGTCTCGATCCAAGGATCGCGTTTCCGCAGACGGTTCGTCATTCGGAGGTCCGAGGCTCAAGTTATGAGCCAAGAACCGAATCTGGTCCGAAACGGGGGGGTCCGGGTCCGGGCCGACCCGGCCCGACCCCCCCCCCCCCCCCCCCTGGGCGGCGCGGTGGCCGGCGGCGGCGCGCGGCGGCGGCGGGCGGCGGCGCAACGGGCCGCGGCGGCGGCGGCGGCGGGCCGCGCGGGCGGCGGCGGCGGGCCGCGCGGGCGGCGGCGGCGGGCCGCGCGGGCGGCGGCAGCGGGCCGCGCTGGCGGCGGGGTGCGCCGCACGGGCTGCGCACGCGGGGCAATGCCCCGCGGTTCCTGGGTGTCGGCGCGGCATAAGCCGCGCCCCTTTGTTTTTACAAACCGCCCCCCCCACGTGGGGGGCTGATTGAAAGGGAACGGGGGGCAAAGCCCCCCCCCCCCGCTTGCTCAAGGTGGCGCGGCCTTGTGCCGCGCCTGGGTATCAAATCGGCCCCACGTGGGGGCCGGTTTTGGAGGATCAAACCGGGGGGGCTGCTGCCCCCCCTTTCATGGACCGCCCCCCCCTCTTAAAGAGGGGGGTTTTAGGGCTGGCCGGGGAATTAATTCCCCGGTTCAACGGCATCCGGCCGGCCAGCTGGCCGGCCGGTTTTCTCCAACGGGACCGGAATTTCCGGTCCCCTCTTCGGCTTCCGACGCCGGCGGCCCGGCCGCCGGTCTTCCCTTCCGCCGCGGCCCGGAACCGGCCGCGGTCTCCTCGTCCCGCCGCGGCCCGGAACCGGCCGCGGTCTTCTCGTCCCGCCGCGGCCCGGAACCGGCCGCGGCGTTCGTCATCCGGCGCGGTGCGTCGGCACCGCGCCCCTTCGCCGTGCTTCGATTCTTTTCAACGCGGCGCGACGGCGTCGCGTTCTTGAAGATTTTCCCTCGGCGTGGCGCGACGACGCCACGTAAATTAATTGTACGATCATCCGCGTGGTGCGACGGCACCACGCTACTTGCTTCCACCCGCATGAATAAACATGAACGTTGGAGGGGGGTTCGGCCGTGTTCGTGCGGTCCGGCCCCCTCACGTTAAATTAATAACGCAACTTAAACAATCAAGCATCAAGTTAGACATGCGAGATCCACGTTCAAGGAAAAAGAATAAAGAAATATTGAACCAACAACCCCTACCTCGGTATAAGATTCAAGGTTCGGCTACGCTCCGCGGAAGACGGCGTCGCGGAGGTCGGGCGTCGCGGTCGTCGTTCGTCAAATCCGTTGACGATGTGCTATGCCCGAAGAGACACGACGATGGCGGATCTTTGTTTGCCGACGAAGGTTGTCCGAAGAAGAGATGGCGTCCCCTTCGTTGTCACGGTGAACGAAGAAAGGAGTTGCGGCGTTCTTCGTCGGAAAAGAGAGCGTTCCTCGTCAAGTCTTGAGGAAAGTCAAATTAAAAAGGAAACAACGAACTCAAGAACCCTTACCTCGATAGTCGCACGTTGACGGAGTCGTGGAATATCGGTGTCGATTCCTTTGACGTCGGAGGAAGATTCGTTGTCGAAGGCGTTCGTCGCGGAAAACCGTCGCGGAAGGGATGACGCGGAAGAAGTACGTCGCGTCGCGGATACGGCGTCGCGGATGGATCGTGTTCTTCGGCGGAGAAGTTCTTCGTTGAAGAACGTCGTTCTTCGCGTTCTTCGTTGAGTTTGAAGAAGAAGGAGAGAAGCTCTCCACCTCTCAAGAAGACAAACGATCAACCCAAAATAAAATAAGATCACATCTTATTTTATTATTACAAAACATAAAAGAATTTCAAAAGTTTGAAATTCAAAAGAGATAACTCCACATTTAACTCACTTATTTAATATACATGAATTGTATAATTAAATATAAGTTAACTTGTCAAGCCATTAAGAGGGAGAGTGGGGAGTTGAAAAGGTGGGGGTTCGTGTGGGCCCCACCACACTTAATCCTCCCAAGGGAGGTTAAGTGGGTGTGGGTCCCACTCCCAACCACCTTAGATAGGTTTTAACAAGTTAAAAATAAAATTGTTCTACACAATTTTATTTAACTCAAACTAAAAACCCCAAAACGAAACTCTCAACCCGCAACAAACGCAACTCCCGAAAAGGACTCTTTAAGCGAATATCGGCGCTGCGAGTTCATCGGTGCCCTCGGATTTCAATTCCGAGCACCGGATCAAAAGTTAGGAAATCCCGCTCGTTCGTTCACTGAACGTACCCGAGCCAAACTTCGGAAATTAATTCCGGGCACTCCGGGCCTCGGAATCAGGTGCCGTCAGAAACCGCGCTCTTGTAAAATTCTAAAGAAAATTAAGAAAAAAATTTCCCTTGAATTTTACGGGTCTTTACAAAAACCCCTTACTTCGTTGTAATCAATCGAGTCGTTTGACCAAAAGTTAATAAAAACCAAATGAATCACATAATACCATGAATATAAAGAGAATAATGATAATATATATCAAATTTCATTACACAATACACTACATGCAATAAATAAGTGGCGATTAATGGAAATCTCATGGAATTAAAAGTGAGAAAATAAATCCCTTTACCTCGTGCCATGCTTGACTTGTATGTTCCATGTCCTTCCTGAATAATAAAGCTAAGTTAATATCTACTTCACTAAGAAAATTTATAATGTTTATTATTCTTTTTATATCACTTATTATCTTTCTAGAACAACTATTTAATTATTTGAGTTCATATTTGATATTTTATTGATGTTAGGGACTTGAGTCAAAAATGAACTTGTTATAATTACAATTTGTCCATGTGGTCAAAATTACATTATCTCCAAAATGATATACATGTTTTATATGTCATATATATCATATATATCCTGTGTACATGTATTTATAATATTTGATATCATTTGGAGTTAATAAATCAAACGCACCGTCCATGGAGGTGGTATGTCATATATACGCAAGAACGCTACTTTCATTTCTATATTATATTTAATGGAATGAAAACATAATGATAAATTAGTATATTATAAATACAGTATAATATAATATGATATTTTATGTTAAATAATTTCATTATCTTCATCCTTTATACGTTCCATGTATGACATGAACCAATCATATCACCTTGAGGGGGCGGGAGTCCACACTTCCTCAAATGAAATTATCATCTTCAACCATAATGGAAACCATAAAGGTATGATATAAATGGATAATACAGAAAAATAGAGAATACATAAACATAACATAAATCAAATATAAATATAGTTCCGTCTTAATGGACCCCATGTTAGGCGGTAGGAGATAATAGAACAATCATCGTTTCGGGAGGCGATAGTTTGCCATCCACAGAAACAGTGTGTTCTTCATCCATTAGAGGGAGGTGTGTGTGAGTGTAGTAATAATACCTATTATAAAAAAATACTTGTATATAGAGGATACTGTTTTTGTTATAAAATAATGGAAAAATAAGAGTTTAGGGGGTTGGAGAAATAAAATAAAACACAAGAAAACAAAATAATTTAAGAGAAACAGTTACCTTTAATTTCGGTAACTTCATTGGTTTGAACCAAAAGGACTTCTTGATGTCCCTTCTGCCTAAGGTAAGGATTTTTGGAGGAATAGGGGAATCTTGAGAGATTATTTGTGTAGGGGATGTATGAGACATGGGTCTTGAGAGGTGTGAGGAATGGGTTAGAAGTGGTGTCATTTTATATGGGGGAGGAGGGGCTCTTAAGGAAAGTGTGAAAATATTATTTTATTATATAATGATATTCGGTTTCCCAAAGTCCAAAACTAATTAAATTCAATGTTAAGATGACTCATGGTCTAAATAAATTCATCCAATAAGAATTGGACAGGTTTTGGATATTATTTTAATATTTATTATCTTATTTATTTAAATAATTTATTAATGAGGTAAATACTACATCATTATTGTGTCATATATAATTTAATTTATATGTTGTCTAAAAATTATCAAAAAAATACCATGATGTATTAATATTTTTATCTTTCCATAACATATTTATAGTCGAAATGATGACTTAAATAACCCCATGTAAAAATTTATTTACTAAAAGATATTTGTTTTTGTCAATTTAGCCTTTACAATAAGTTAATTAAAATAAAGTGTCATTATCATTCATTAGTGGCTCTATGTGGTTCCAAAAATTACCCAAGGATGCCCATGGTCGGCCATTACTCATGAAATAAGCTAAGAACAAGTGTTATGGTAATTTTCTATTATTATAATATTATTTTTACCTTGAATTACCATATTTTCCTTTAATCACGGTAAATAAAAGTCAAAAGATTCTATTCACCAAAAAATATTTTCATTTTATTGGACCAAATTTTACTTACTAATAACAACCATTTATGTTGGATTTTTGAAATTCAATTCACATAATCGGGTCAATTTTCATTTAAATGAAAAAGTATATTTTTTTGAGTACTACTAAGTGGTTTGACTATTCATAAAAAATTGAAGCTTTTCATAAAAATACCAAAAATTCAGCCTAAGCTATATTTGATATTCTGAATTAAAAAATTATGTCTATTTTACCAAATTAAATACATATAAGTTTCCTAAATTAATATAAAATTCATTCTTTTGGTTATAACAAATAGCGTGTTTTTAAGAATCAATAACTATCAAAATATTGACACTTGTTTTTTCCCAATTTCAATGTGAAATTAATTCAAATGACCGCAATTGGATTAAATGGTAAACAAATAATCTAATTTCAATTTTAAACTAATTAAAAAGATAATCTATCCATATATATAAATTACATTAAAAGGCAGTTTTGATTTAAAATACAGTATATTCACTTATCATCAAAAAATTGAATTTTGTCAGAAAAATACCAAAATTTTACCCAAAGTGAATTTTGATGTCCCGGTTATAAATAATAATTTTATTTTATCAAAAATAACATAAAAAGGTTACCAAAACTTGATTTAAATAGGCTTCTCCATTAAAAGGTAGTAAAACAACCTTTTAATATAAATTATGCTTAAAATTAGATTCATTAACATTTTAATCCTCAAACATTTATTAGATAAATTTAAAAACATTTAACAAACATGTATAATCATGTTGTAGTTAGTTCTATTCATTTCTGCCAATACAATGGCTAGGAATTAACTACCAATTAAGATAATAATATTATATTATTAGTGTGAAACGTAAGATTTCAATGAAACCAGTTCTTGCATATTGAGTAAGTCATCGAACATAGCATCCCAATTAAAGTGAAATTAATATTTAATTAAAAGATATTAATAAATATTAAAATTTCTTACTCATTATTTACCTGGGATGTTACAATGACGGAAAGGAATGAGGAGATTTTTTATTTGTGGGGATTATGCGAACATTGTATGTAGATACCTAGTAAAAATGAAAATTTAATCTAAATAAATATATGGGAATAATGGTTTCCCTAAGGCATCATCAACAGCAAAATAATTTAAATTTTGTATTTGTGGGAATTATGATAATCAATTTTATATGAGGAATGTTTTGCAATATGATCAAAAATATTTTATGTGTAAGGGTTTTGTTTTTTTATAATGAAGATAATATGAATAACATATGAATGGATGAACATATTAATTAATAAGATAATGAACCCATGTTAATGGTTTATTAATGAAGTGTAAGGATTGATGTTTCATATATTAGAACAAAAGAATAATGTTAAAGGAATCTTGAAATATATTACTATTGTTATGTAGAGTTTTATGTTATTGATTTTAGAAAATATGATAAATATTAGTGATTACCTAAAAATGAAATTTTATGGAAAGATGATATTTAATGGAAAATAAATGATTAAGGGAAATATAAAAAAATATGAGAATATAGGTGATATAATGGTTTTTAGTTGGGATAAATATATCCTCGTTAAAGATAATGTAAATTGGATTGTAATGGTGAACATTGAATTGGTTAAATATATGATGAAAATGTTGGTTATGATATCATTGAGGGAGTATATTGTGTTATGGATTTATGGAATATATTATATAATATATGGTTTTATTTGTGTAATTTGGATTAATTTTTTTTTTCATTGAGGTTTTATATAATTCTGGTTAATTCCATGTTTCCGGATAATATATGACCAAGGAATTAATAAACATGATATTTGAAAATTAAGAGATATATTAAAATATTTGGGGTTTTTATAGTTAATTGATTTTGGAATTATGGTTATTTTTTTGTAATTGATTTTAATTTATGACTGGTGTTATGGTTTAATATTTATGGAATGGGTTTAGTTTACATTTGGTTAAGGTTATAGATATTAATGTATTATATAAACATAGGATGTTATATCCAAACAAAATTACAAGTGATAATCATTTTTCTTTTGATTATAAAAAGATATAAAAATATTGACTTATAAATATTTTATAGACCTTTTGATCATTTAGTGCTTATATAATGAAAATTTAATCTTCCATTATTGGAGTACTATATGATGTGGAAATTGGTTGAATCTCAACCAAAAGATGATATTATGTATAAGAAATTAAAATAAATCATTAATGTATATGTTCAGATCTTCTTTATCATGATGGTAAAAATTACATCAGCATTATGAAATGTATCATGAGACCAAAACATAGTACTATTAATATCGTTTTCGATGAATAAATACTCTTTTTAATCATCTGAAATTTATGGTTTTGTGGTGGTTAACATTATCATGTTCACGTTAATCCTTACTATCTATTAATCCTTCAACATTAGTATTATTTTCCATTATCATATTTTAACACAACAATAATTTTAAACTATTTGAAATACGTATTTATGTAATTAAAAATTAACAGTGTACTTACCATTAGCTTTTTTCAAGAATATATTCTATTAACCATTTTTCTCATACAGGTTTTCCATAATGAATTTTTCAAATGTCAAACCATATATTTTCCAGAACATATTAAAATTATGACTATATAATTTAATAAATTTGTAGAATGAAACACCATGATATTTTATGAAATTTTTTTAATGTAAATTTAATTTATTTGATATCTTTTATTATACACAACACCAATATCAAATGAACCATAATATAGAAGTTTGTTATTTTTTTTAATATGAATGTTATATCATAGCTATTTAATTGGAATGTCTAAATAAAACTGAATATATTTGAAAAATTATATTGTTAACAAATGTATAAAATAATTTATTTCATTATCACTTTATTCATAATGATAATAAAAATCATAATAAAATAAAAGAAATGTTTTTTTGATAAATTTTTTATGCACACATTTTTTTTATAATGATATTAAATTAATAATAATTGATGAATTATATTAATTTAATTTATATATTGAATTTAAAATGAAATTATTTTTCATTTATAAAATGTTTTTATAGGCATGGGATAAGAAAAAATACATGCTTCTACATAAAACCATATTTTTTTAAAAAATATTAATTATTTTTCACAATTAATTGATAATTAATGGATTCCACTATTAGAAACTAAATATTAAACAATTTAGTTATTTATGAATTCAAAATTTAAAAATTATCTCAGGCTTTAGTTTTGATAATTTTATGAAATAATTAATTCATCGATATATTTTGAGAAATAATGATTTTATTTAAAACTTCATTTTGGATTAAAGAATATAAAATGATATTTTTTATATTAAAATGGGATTAAAATTAATATTAGTAAAATTATATTATTATTAAATCAATTCCTTCAACTATAATTAATCCTATGATCAATATTTATAACAAATACCTATTATACTTATAAAAACAATTCTTTGGAATATCACTTTTTATCACATTCGTGGGTTTAGTTTTCAATTATATTATACCATATATTTAAACATAATATGATAAAAGTTATTATATATTATTAATAGAAATATTTTATATTATATAATAAGGTAAAATTAAATATTTTTTATAATGAATAATTAAAATAGTAAAAATAAATGGCATTGTTGAAATTTAAAATGAGGTTTCGTGCGTTACGTACAAAGTTGTTGAATTATTTTTAAATAAAACAATGAATTTTTTTAAAGAAATTTTATTTAAGATTTACAAAAACTATGTTGAAATTATCAAATAAGTATCATTTTAATTTTATTCTTAACAAATAAATTACATAGGTAAATAAAAATAAACAAGTTACCACTATGAAAACAATAAATTGTAAAATTTTATATACATAGATGTATGATGGAGTTAGTGATCAATCATATAATATCATCAATACATTATTTATTAATTTTGGTGGATCACGTCTTGAGTGTGACTTTCCATTATTGAATAATTTTGAATTTTAACAAAAATTCTCCTCTAACTCAATTATAATATGGGAACTCTTCACCTCACTTTTTCACACATCATAAGACATTTGGGTGGGAACACCCAACAAAAATATCCCAATAACATCCGTATACAAATTATGGAGTGTATATTCTAACCAAAATACTAACCCCGGAGTCATTAATAAGAGATCTAAAGGAGGTTTTTCTCAGAGAAGGTAATTTTCTTTACTAGGCTCTTTCTTTTTTACATCATCTCTTACGACCATCATTAATGTTTTAAAATTTTAAAAATAAAAAAAAATATCTATAATATAATTATATTTTATTGTGCTAAATTATTGTCTTATACTCATCTCCTCCTCCATCAAATGGAATATGAAACCATCAATCATATGTACAGTAGACTACCGCCTCATGAACCTATTTATTTGGTTTAATATAATTATCTAGCTCATATAGATCTATTTTTTTATTTTAAAAATGTATATTATATTTATGAAATAACTATAATTATTTAATTATAATATCACATATACCATCTTACCTTCCAATCTATTGAAATTAAATATTCACTCACACATATATGTGGACTACCGCCTCCACGATACGATGTGATATTTTTCATCATATTTTGATAATGATAATATTAATGGTATATTTAATTAAAATATATAATATAAATTGAACTAAAATGATTAATTAATTGTAAAATATTTATTAATTTTCCTTCATTCCATTAATCGATAAAATTGAAACAACATTCTTGCTTACATCGATCCTACAATTTCCATGAACTGTGTAATCCATTTTCTAACAATAATATTAATGTATTTCTAAAAATAAATATATAATTAAATAATAATATATTTATATCATGTATAAAATTATGTATATTATGTATCCATGATCAATCTAATCTTATTAAAACAATGAAACCAACTTGAAAACCCAAGATATTATTACACAAAATGAAATTTTAACAAGGATTTGTTTATAGATGAGTGATAAAAGGGAATAAATAAATAATATATGGTATTATATAAAAGATTGTGGCTCTATAATACAATTATAATTAACTTTTATTTTTTATTCTGGTGTTTTTAACATATACAGTGAATGTAGAACCTTGATGTAACAGATTATTTCCTCAAATTACATTCTTTGGGACATATGTTATGGTATACATCTATCTTTATTCTAAGGTGTTTATAAAAACCATTTGAAAATTTAGATGATGATTTTATTTATAATTAATATATTTAATTTTTCATTTATATTAATTCTTTCATACTGATTACGTTTCAAAATTTACCAAATATGTAAGGGTTTTATTATAAAATATCATTATTTATCGATATTATTTATGGTCATTATTTGGATGATTTAATATTATGATGAATCTGTCATGAAACTAATTAATTTAAATCTCATAATTTTATTTCTATAAGATTAATGTTTTACTCCCATTTATTGTCTTTATTACTAAATATATGAAAATAATATCATTACGGAAAAAACAATTCACTTTTTCCTTAAAAACAAAATTATTCTTCCATGTAAAAGAATTATAATTTTTTAATGTTTACAATAAGATCCAATTATTTTTTAAATACAATTTTACCCTTTATTTATTTTTTACCAAAAATTTTAAAAGGAATATTAATTGCATTTTGTGAATATGGATCTTTTGAATTTTTACTAAAAATGTGAATGGATATTTTATTTTAATGTGTACTTAATAATCCATATTTTATACCATAGAAACTTATAAATGATTTAAATAGTATGATACATGATTTAAAGTTTATTTTAATCTTATAATATATTTTTTGGTAATTTTTCTTGTTTTAATTTTTTTTCCAAAATGGAAATTATATTTTATACAATAAATGATCAATGTGATATTTCAAAATTAGATTCCATATAAAATTACATTTTATAATTATACAGTAACTTTACTTGGTTAATAATCCAATGGTACTGTCTTTATTAATTATTTAGATGTTTTATGTTTATAAAACCAATTTATTTTCATCAGTTATGCTATAATGATATATGGAAATATATATATATGAAACCAATTTATTTTCATGGGTTATTCTATGAATAATTAATGAGATTTTTATAAAACCCATTTCCCATGAACGAGTTTTGATTTGATGAAATGATGAATTTTTTATGATCATGGGAAACATATATATAAGGATTTTATTATATGATGGGATGTTATACTATAAACTGAGGATGTTGGTTATGTTATAACAATGGATGGTGCTAATATTTTCACCAATTATTGAGGTTGCCTTAAAAATAAGGATGGTTTGAACCTATATTACCATCCAATTAATTATTTAAGGATTTATATATCATGACACAATTAGAAATGGAATAGAATCGGAAATATTTTCAATATGGTAATTTATCCACTGATATATTCGTGGAAATATACCCTGAAACCTATGATGGCATTTTCAGTAAACCCATTACACTATGATATACATGGAAATAGTCAATGAATACTAATGGATTGATTTTATATTCATATGTTTATGCCAAAAATTCAATTCATATTGTTTTATTTTTCTCTTAGAAACCATGTTCATTGATATATTAATGATTCAAGTCTTATGAACAACAAACATTTATTCGATGAATCAAGGTTATGATCTATGATATGTAGGGTGTGCCTTTCAAATGTTATTCCCATGTTATATTACCTTTATTACCACGATATATTGATATCTACCTTGATAACCTTTACAAAGAATCTGATCTTTCACTTTCATTGGTTTCATTTCCCGATGATATGAAGAATTATATTATGTATGGTATGTGTAATAAGTGTGTTATCTTTGTGGAATGTAGTTTAAATTTATGCAGTTCAATTTTGAATGATAAATTTTTGTATCTATGTTTCCAAATAAACTAATCCTTTAAAATCCCTATTACTGTTTTTGTATTTTGAAAAAAGTATTCATGTATTAATATATAATATCTATGTGTGAAAAGCCTCAGTCTGTACACATGAGGAACCTCCATTTAAAAAATTGAAATAGTTAAATAAATTCTCATAAAATTTATATCATTTGAATAAAAATTATTATCTAAGATCTAAATCATCATCTATTAAAATAATTTTTAGAAAATTTTTTCCCTTCACGTGAGTCCATTCTTTAACAATTCCCAATATATATAACATATAACTTGTGTAAACATTTTCCAGGGGTAGCTACTAAACCCATACCCAACTATATACTAATAAATGTGGAAAAATAGATCATGCAACATAATATATAAGAAAACCTTTTTTTAAATTGGGTACAACCGCAAAAGCGGCAAACGACGCAAGGAAGAAAATTACAGTAAATTGCAAGCCCGAGGACTTGACCCCGCGACCTGCCCCTCACACCCAAACCCTTACCACCCCACCACCAACGGTGCGGCACATAATATATAACAATACCAATTCTTTTAAATAATATAAATAACATGAATTATCCAATTTATGAAAATCAATAGTGTAATACATATAAAGAAATTCATATTCACTATAGGATATAAATATTAAATATTAAATTAAAATAAAAAATTCCCACATATAAATATATATAAATAAATTGACGACTAAATTAATGAAATATAGAAAATTAACAATTTTATTATACATTAATTAAACTAAAGAAATATAATCATTGAATAATCATTTAGAACATGATTTTTTTTAAAAACTATTCGATTCGAATGATAATGTAAAATGAATCCTAAAAGATATATTATTTATCCAAAAGTATTATTAAAATATAACATGAAATATTTATTAATGAAATTACTTGATTGGTATTATTGTGGAACAATGATTTCCCATATCACTCCACTAATAATAGGATCATCATACAAAGAATGTTCTATTCAGTGATCCATATACATCGTTTCAACGTGAATGACATTAACTTGATCATTTTATTCTGTCCTAATATACTGGCATAAAATAATTGTGTATTTTATAAAACCCATTCAATAATGGGAATAATGTGTGAAAAATCAAAAAGAAATATTTTGAGTAACTTCTTCTTCAATCAATATTTTCCATCCAAATATGACTATTGGGTGAGAGGACTCAAAATTTAGTTTTCAGTCTGATTATACTATCTTGTGAATTAATTAATCTTACATACAAACCTTTATGTTTTAAAATTGTTCTTTATTACCCCAATGAAACATATTTTTTATTCTTATCCAATTAAGAAAAAATTTAATTCTTTTCACAATATCAAGTTTCACAATCAATGCATCACTAACACGAAACTCTCTGATATTTATTTTTTGTAAAATAATAACATTTATATTATATTCTTCTTTAAATATAACTTCCACCAACCATGAATAATTTATATTCATTGAAGAAAATAACCCCATATTAGTTTTTCAATATAAATAAAATGTTACTTAATTGATCAATAACATGTAACTGAAATAGATTAATTTTTTAATTCTAAAAAAAATAACTTATTATTTATATTCTTGATTCAATTTCATTTGATCATTTCCTCTAAGATATTCAATGAACCACAAAAATTCAAGCTCACTGCCTTTTAGTCTCTATTTCATTTGAATTTATAAAGAAAAAAATATATTAATTTTGATACTATATGGACTTATCACAATATTTTTAAGTTATACTCAATGATTAGGTGTAACTCCCGATGATTTTAAAACAAGAACAATATGCTCAATAGCGTATACGATAAGCAATATTTTTCTTAAAAATCATCTGATATAAATTATTTAAATATAATAATGATAACCTATACATTTAATTGATGGGTATGAATATGAATAAATAATTTAAACAATACTGTATGATCAAAAATTATAAAAAAAAATTTTTTATCAATTGATTAGAAGTGAAAATAATGATAATTCAAAGTAGAAGATTTATTTTTCTAAAAAGTGATTTTATCCATATAGTGTGTTTTATCCTAAAAAGGTAAAGTAGTCAATTTTTTTGAATTATTTTAATACAATTTACATTCTATGTATTTAATAATTTATTTTTGTTAATGTTCTTCTTTCATTATGAAATAAAGAATAACATAGTTTTATTCTTAAAAACTATTTTTTTCTAAGGGGAAGTTCAGTTGAATTTTGATCACATATTTTATAATTAATTTATTCATATTTTTTTAAATTTATTTGAAAAAAGTATAATAGTTTTATAAATGAACACAAAAAATTGTCTTGTATAGAATTTTTGTAAGTTTCTAAAAATATTATCTTTATTGATAAATAGTAAAAAATGTTGATTTTCATAGAAAAATACATTATCCTCTATATTGTATACATGTTATATTATTTTCTAAAGAAGTATGAAAAGTAAACATAGTTTAATTATTTAATATATAATCAGAATTATTATTTTGGAATAAATTTTATGATAATTTTTAATATAAAACATTTTTATAAAAATTAATTCTTTTCTATTGAGATATCATTTTTCATCATTTTTTTGGGTTTATAATTAATTTAAATTAAAAAACATCTGTTATTTGAATTTGGAAATATGTATTCCATATTTTTAATATTATTAAATAGTATTAAATAATAATTTCTTGTTAATTGATGGACTTAATGAATAGTAAAAAGAGTAAAAATTAAGTTTCATGGATATGGTTAAATCGAGTTTACCGATGGTTGACCTAAAATGATAAGGTTAAAATTACCAAAAAATTGTTAAATTATAATTTTATGATTTTATATATTGTGTATCAAATATAGGGTTTAGAAAAAAAAATATAATGCAACAAACCCTGAGTCTTTTTATAATGGCATTTTGTTTTATAGATATAGTTATAAACATGCCATTAAAAATAATTTATTCAGTTTTTTGAAAAAATAGTCATATATTGTTCTAATCAGTAAGTTATTTGAAGTCTTATAAAACCCACATTATTTTTTTTTGTGAATAAAAAAATACCCTTATGAATAGTTATAGGAATAGTTATATGACCCATATGAATAGTAATTCATATTATTCATTTATTTTCATAATGTTAAAAGATAATAGGATCTTGATTAATTTTCTAGGGATATATAAATTCAGTTATAGTTTCAAAATATTAGGTCAGGAATAATTTTTTTATTTAGAAATTAAATTAATCATTTTTAGAAAATTATTTTTAAAAATGGACTTAATTTTTAAATTCTAAAAGTAGAAAAATGGTTAGGGTGGATATTAGTGATTTTTATGAAATACTTGAAGTTGCAAGAATTATTAATGTACGATAATTAACAAAAAATGAAAAATAAATGAATTTCTACATTATGCTTGATAATGGATCATGTAAATGGTCATTGGTTTGAACTCAGATGCACTTATAACTATTTTGGATAACATAAGTCTATATTATTCATAGTGTTTTGAAAAAATATTAAAATAATGATCCAAATAATGAAAACCCCCTCCATTTCCCTATGATAAATACCACCCTCACCCCCTTTTCTTCCCACACCACTCAAGACTTGAACCATGCCTATGTTCTTCCAAAAAAATCCCAACCCCCCGCCCCCACCCCCCGCTCTCCTTCAAGAACTACAGGTCTCACCAGAAGTCAAAAACCATGGGCCTTATTGTGGATATCAAGGAGAAGAGTTGAGGAGGTAAATATCCTCTTTAATTTTCATGTGATTTCTTTTCAATTCTTTTCTTTTCTTCTTCTATCTTCTCCTCTACTTATCCAATAGGAATGAAATATCTACAATCTTATATATTCTAGAAGTTATCAATGTTATGGTAAAATTCAACAACTTAATTCTTCCCCATCCTCCCACTTATATTAAAAATAAGAGCACCGTCCTCGGTGTGCTAATTTAACAAAATCATGGAAGATGTGTTTTAGACATCCTTTACATCCTTCAAAGATTTTTGTAAAACCATTTTAATAGTTGAATAAGATTTTATGGTTTCTGATATGACCTATATTATGTCCTTTAATTAACTTATATAAATAATATTAATGGTAAATGATGAAACATGTTTGTGACTATCAAACAACCTCTAAAATGATATAAACAGATATAACTAAAGATTTACCTAATGATTTCTCCTCATTCCATATACCATAATTTATTTTTGACATAATTTAATATTTTTGATACATATAAATACCATTTCATTACTCTTCTCTAATATCATTTCCATTGAACAAGAAAATCAAATTCAATCTGACCATGAAAATCGTGTAAAGAACGCACCTAAAACAATGGATAGAACAAAATTCTAACAATTAAAGGGTGAAATGATGTTATAAAATGATCATATAGGGAGTTATAAACATTAATATGATTTATTAAGATATTAATAACCCTATTTTAACAATTATACAGTATTTTTAAACATGTTTGATGTAAAACGAAATGGGGTTAATAGAATTCATAACCCAATTTCTATTCTTCATGTTAACCTTCTATTTCATTATTTATGTGGAATTAAAATTGTATGTGTAACATCCCAGGTAAATAAAGAATATAACATTTTCATATTTATTGAAATTTGTGAATTAAATTTTAATTCTACTTTAAATGGTATTCTATGTTCGACGGCATACCCGATACTCAACAACAGTTTTCTTTTAAATCTTATGTTTCATACAATGCAGCGTCATATTGAAAAATAATAATATAATATTATTTTAAATGGTAGTTAACACCTAGCCATTATTTTGGGGAGAATTTACAGAACTAACAAAAATATTAATATACATGTTGGTTAATTTTTTTTTACATTTATTCAATTTATTTTAGAGACTTAAAATAATAAATAATTTGATTTTAAGCATAAATATTCTAATATTCAATAAAAGGTTGATTTACCACTTTTTGATGGAAAACCCTAATTAAATCTACTTTGGGTCACTTTTATAGGTTATATATGACAAAATAATATTATTCTTTTGGATATGGATATCAAAATTTACTTTGGATAAAATTTTTGTATTTTTCTGATAAAGTTCATTTTTTTATGAATCGTGAAGAATAATGTATTTTAATTCAAAAAGGCCATTTAATCTAATTTATTTATAGTGATAGATTATCTTTCTAAATTATTTTAATGGGTAATTGGATTATATTTTTACCATTTTATCAAATTTTTTTCATTTTAAGTAATTTCACATTGAAATTGGACAAAAATAAGTGTCAATACTTTCATAGTTATTATTTCTTAAATAAACACTTTTTGTTTTGATAGCGGGAATTAATTTTAAATTAATTTTTTCCACATCTGTGTTTTGAATTTGGAAAAATGGATTCTATATTTGGAATCAAGAGTTCCATATTGTGTAAATAGTTAAGTTTTATTTTTTTGAATTTCAAATATTTACTCAATAAATATGTTATTTGTTATTGTTAAAGGGTAAATCTGGTAAATAAGGGTAAATAAATAATATTATAATAATATTAAACTACACTAATATGTGTCTGAAACTTATTTTTTGATACATTTCTGACCATGGGAATCCTTTGCGTTGATTTTGGGACCCCCGGATCCATATAAGAGTGATACTGACACATTATATTAATTAATTTAAAGTAAAGACAAAAATGGTATAATCTTATATCATATAGTAATTATATTTTTTAAAGGGTTATATAAGTTATCTATGGGATTATAAATATTCATTTGATATATAAAAGGATTTACTATATCATGGTAATTTAAATATAATTTTTAGACATCAAATAAATAAAATTATTTAAGACACAATAATGATGCATTATTTACCTCATTAATGATTGATTTAATTAAATTAGATTATAAATATTTAAAAAAATCACCATGACCTATCAAATTCTTATTAGGTGATTTTATTTCAAACATGAGTCATCTTATCTTTGAATTTAATAAGATTTGGGCCTTTAGAAACCGAATATAATTATATAACAAAATAATATTTTTAAACATTATTAAAGAGCCCCCCTCCCCCTTATAAAAAGCCCTCAAGTATAACCCATTACTCACACATTTAAATCTACTTGGATGGTCAAAAATCTTCCCAAGTATGATCCATAAATCCCTCTCCTCAACTTAGAAACCTTCCCCTAGGCAGAAGGAAATTCAGGTATTCCTTTTGGTTCAAACAAATTGAGGATACCTGATTTAAAGGTAACTTTTTCTCATTAGTTCTTTTTTTTTATTTTACTTCTCCAACCCCATAAAATCTTTTTATTCATTTATTTTATAACAAAAATAATATAATAAATATACTAGTTTTTTTATGAGAAGTATTCGATCGTTACACACACACACCTCCATCAAATGGGTAAAGAACATATTGTTTATGTGGATGGCGAAGTACATCCTCCCAAAACGATGATTGTTCAATTATCTCGTACATCCTCTCATGGAAGAAATTATGATGGAACTATATTTATATGTCATATATATTATATTTATATTGTTTCAATGTTTCTTTTTTCCATTTATAGCATTAATTTACGGTTTCCATAATGGGTAAACATGATAATTTCATTTGAGGAAGCGTGGACTACCGCCCCTCAATGTGATATGACTCCTTCATGAAATATGTGGAACATATAAAGGATGAAGATAATTAAATTATATATTATATTATACTGGAATTATAATATACCTATTTATAATTAAATTTCCATTAAATTGAAAATTAAATAGAAATGAAAGTAGCCTTCATACGTACGTACGGCTTACCGTCTCCTTGAACAGTGCATTTCATTTCTTATCTCCAAATGTTATGTACTACTATAAATACATTTATATGCTTGATATATATGATATATATGATATCTATGTCATTAATATCATTTTTTAGATAATAAAATTTCAACTACACGATCAATTTATAACTATAACTAGTTCATTTTTTACTCAAGTGTTGAACGTCGACAAAATATCCGATATGAAATCAATAAATTAACTAATTGTTATAGAAAGGTAATATATGATATAAAAGGAATAATTAACTTAAAAAAATTTCATAAGCAAGTATAAATTAGCTTTATTTTATTATTCAGGAGATTAGATAACGATCGAGTCATGTCAGACATGAGGTAAGGGGTTTCTTATCTCAATTTTAATTCCGTGAGATTTCCATTGTTCGTCACTTATTTATTTCGTGTGGTGTACTGTGTAATGCCACTGGATATATATATTATCATGATTTTTTCAAAATTCATGGCATTATGTGATTAATTTAGTTTTTATTAACTTTTGGTCATACGACTTGATTGATTACAACGTGGTTAGGGGTTTTCATCTCAATTATTATTCTCATGTGATTCATGCTATATTTACCACTATTTACTTTTATGTGGTGTATGAACTACCCATGATTTTATTATTTTTGTAATATAATTTAATTTATGGGTATTTATATCTTCATTGAATTATCCTCCTTTCATGGGGTGTGAGTTTCGTATGTATACAAATCGGGAAGGGAAACTTTCACCCTCCTCTTTTTGAAAGACTTCCTTTGGTTATGTCTTTTAATTTCCAGTTTTTTATGTCGGGATATGTTCATCTATATCATTATTGCTGTAAATTTTATATCCAAGTGATGAGATACCATTTTATCTCTCATAAATTCATTTTCTGAATTTTAATGTGACGTCGTTTAGCTGTCGAATTTCTTTAATGGAACTTCTTCATCCATTTTCAATTCTTTGGGTTAAATTTCTACTTCATGATTTTGTCATGCTATAAATATGTGTGAATAACCACTGAATGTTTTATAGTTAATATCCACTTAATTTGTGTGTATTTATATTTTTCACATATAATTATGTCATTGATTTATCCTTAATCTAAGGATATCATCATTATAAGGGATTTTCTCTCAATTTATATGCCACTAAGACTTCATTGTTATTATTAACCCCTTTCACTTTTATATTGTGTATATACTGTCCTTTTTCATATTATATCATGAATACCATTGTTCTCATGATATTATAAATTTTTATTAAATGTTATTCCTCAATTATTTTAATTCAAGCATCTCTAATTTGGTTAAGAACTCCTTAACTAAAATGTTGTTTTTAAGATTTATTCTTTTAAATCATTCTCATTAAGGTCCATGTTTTAAAAATGGTTTTTAGGATTTTTTATATTGAAATTAATGTTTTGAAATGATAATTCCTTTATAATTTTGTGTGTGGTATGGGTCACTTTGATTCAAAAATATCTGTATTAAATGATTTAAATGGTTTTGAAAATGGTTTTTACAAAGCATTGATTATGTCAATATCATGAAATGATATATTGTGATTGGAATGTGGAAATGTTTTCTTTCATTTATGCTGATGTTATATTAAATGATCCTCTTTCCCCCACTCATTTCATCATTTCCCAAGATTTCCTTAGCTGGTACCTTAATCATTATATGTCTCTTGGGAAAATAACTTCTCTTCGCAATAAGGTTGCATATAGGGGTGTTTCTCATCTAATGTTAGCTGACGATACAACTCCTTTTGTCAATGGAAGTAAGATATCAATTCAAGGGGTTAATGAGGCCCTCAATATCTATTGTAGATGGAGTGGCCATGTTGTTAACCAGGATAAGAGTATTTTCTTTGCTCCATACAAATGCTTGGAAAGTCGGTTGAGATCTCTAGAGTCTATCCATGACATGCCTCAAGGCTCCTTCCATATGACATATAAGGGTGCTCTAGTTTCCCATAATGTATTTATTATTAGACATTTTGATTTGGCCATGGATAAAATCAACAGGTGAATTCTCAAATGGAATAATAGGCTATTATCATTTGGTGGGAGAATCACGCTGATCAACTATATCTTATTTTCCATTCCCATGCATATTCTGTCAACTTTCAAGGTCCCGAAAAAAGTTGTATCCAACATTGAGTCTACACTGTAATCTTTGTTGTGGGGGGTGTCAAGAAAAAATGTCATTGGGATTCTTGGAAGAATATGGTCATGCATGTGGTGTAAGGGGGTCTCAATCTGAGGAATGTATCGGATTTTATAGGTGGATTTCATGCCAAGATGGTGTGGGAGGTACTGGAGGGTAATTCGTTATGGGGAAATCATATGAAAATGACATATGGTCTTGTGGAGAGCTCTACTAGATGTAAACATTCTAAAATATACAATCTGATCTTACCTTATATCCCACTCCTTCAGGTGCACACCTGGTGGATTTTGGGTAAAGGGAACATTAGATACTGGCACCATAATTTGTCAGGGAATATTCGGGGATTTCCTCAATGCCGCACCCCGAACATCTCCTTCAGGGAATCTAATGACTATAAACTTCTCATTCTGACCACTATGAATTCTGATCAGTGGATTTTCTTTGATAAAATTTCTCTTTCTAATGACCCGGACAAGCTGGTGTTCACAGGTTCAGCTCCAGGTACGTTCTCTATCAGGGACTTCTTTAAAATTAAATCGGCTGCATTGCCTCAGGACCGATGAGGAGAAATTTTGGGGTGCAAGAGTCTCCCCTCTAAATATTTGTTCCTTGTCTGGCGAGTTCAACATGGAGCGCTGCCCACAGATGATAATGTCCAATTGAGAAGTGTTTACTTGGCTTCAAAGTGCTTCTGCTATCGAGAGGCACAACATGAATCTACAGTGCATATTTTCTTTAATAGTGAATGGGCTAAGTACATATGGAGTGCGTTTGGCCAGTTTACAGGTTGGTCTAATTGGGATGTTAATGTTGACCTGTTCCTCCAGAATTGGTTCCAGTCATTAGATAGGACTAGTGCAGAACGGAAGGCACGCAGGGTGATCTTCACAGCAGGTTGCTGGATCCTTTGGTCATCAAGGAATTTTGTACGCCATAGCAGTACAACGCTAACTAAACTGGGCCTCTTATTCACATTCCAGAACCATATTCTGTACTTTTTTCTAAATGTTTAAATACATTGAGACTTCTCCTTCAATCTACTCAATCCTTCCCCATAATTTGATACACTGTTCGTGTTCCACTACCCCTGGTGCATGGGTTAAATGGAAGGCGCCGCCCTCGGGGCTTAAGCTGAATATGGATGGATCAGGTTGCATGGGAATTATGTGCGAGGGTGACATCATCAAAGATAGATATGGATCGGTGATGGAGGAATTCTCTATCTTCTTGGGCCCCGATGATTATATCAGAGCAAAAACCCTTACTATGCTTTCACGACTCTTGCTACGCAATCAGCGTAACCTTCTTATTAGAGAAATCGAGACCGACTCCCATGATCTTTTTAATGCACTCTCAAACAACACTATGGTTCATTGATCCACCATTTATGCTATCATATGCTGCAAGAAACTGATATAAGAGCATACGTCTATTCTTCATACGTGGCGGGAGGGAAATGTTGTGGAGGATTTCCTTTCTTCTATTGTATCTCAACATGATTGGATTCTCACTTTTACCAACACTGGATCCTTTCCCCTGGAGGAGAGTCACTTTGATCGAGCCGACGTGCTCGACCTCCATTACTTTAGACCCCCCTAATTTAGGGCTATATGTCTTTTAAACTTTTGGCCTTAATCTTTTTTCTATAAATAAAACACAAATAATTAGTGGTGGTGGGTGGTTTCATGATAATCCTAGGGTGGGTGAGCCCTAGATACCTCTCCAATGCATTCGGTAACGTGATAGAGGTAAACATTAATGTTTCAAAAAAGGGATTTAGAATATATACATTGATTATTATTCCAACATAACTCTCTATTTATCTTTGATAGCTTGTATGTAAGTATGTTATGTATGACACATTATACCTTTATGATTTTTAAATTTTGTGCGTTATTCAAAAATATTATGATTTCATAAGTAATGCTATGATTGAAAACTATGGTTTCATTGAATTTTTTTTACTGATGGGATAATGTTTTATTTATAAATTTTATAACCCTTACTTATCTTTTTATGCTCATCCCATGTTTTTGAAATGTTTTTCAAAGTACATGAAGATGAATAGGGTCAAGGATGGGATCAAGGAAAAGTCATGATGTATAAAACATGTAACTAGATATGTTTCTTTTTAAGTGTTTTTATTTTATAAAAAAATGGATATTTAGTGGTAGTGTCTAAATGTAATTTTCAAGTTGATATGTTATAGTTATGGCCTACATGTATAAAACTCTAAACCTAAAAAGATCCCCAAAGAGAATTATTCATTTAATTCAAGATTATGTAATTTTTTAGGCTGGGTCCTTATAGTTGGTATCAAAGGGTGGTTTAGACAACAATAGGGATTAGGAGTTTTATTTAAACACATGGTTAGTCCCTATGTCACTACCAAAAAACTCGGCAAGGCCAGCGCCACCCCTTTATCAGTGCTTTTTTTAGCACTGATAAAGGGACCCCCTTTATCAGAGCTTTTATCAGTAGCGATGTTAAAGGGTTAGACTTAAAAAAAAAATATTAATTAAAAATATTATATTAATATATAAATATATCAATATAGTTATATTGATATAAATATAATATATAATTTTTAAATATATTTTAGATAAGTATAAATATACATTTACACTTATTAAACTTAATATATAAGATATTTAGTGAAAATGGATTATAAAAAAATTAAAAACAATTAATTAATAATTTTCTAATTATTATGGATTAATAGTCATTTAATAACAATTTAAAGACTAAAAAAATTAAAAAAATTAAAAAAAGATCCAAAATATGTTGAAAACACAACTCAAACTTCAAACGGCCATAACTTTTGATCTGGGTGTCCGTTTGAGCTCTACCACATATCAAATCGAAGCCCGCGACATGCTCTACATCGCTGTGACACAGGGTACCCTGGTGAAGGTTTTTTCGAGGTCAAATAAGGCATATAAGGCCTCCAAAACCGAGTTTTTAGTCTGGGTACCCCGATTTTTTAACATTTGGTGGATTTTTAGCCTCGTTTATGGGGGTATTATTGGCTTTTTTTTTGTGGGGACTGAATTTATTCCAAGGTATTACATTCATATTGATATTATGTCTTTGAAATTTTATCATTTTTTATAATGAAATGCTATTTATAATGAAATATATAACTATATGTGCATATTTTTTATATATTCACCCCTAAAAATTAAATTTTTTAAATAAATAATTAAACATATTTACATATAAAATATATTAGCTTTATCTAAATAATTACTAATATCCATTTTATTTAAAATACCAATATATGAATATTTATATAACTATATATTAATATAACTATATTTATATATTAATATAACTATATATATATATATTAATATAAATATATATATATATTAATAAAGCTATATATATAAATAAAAATATATATTACAATACGAATAAATATAACTACATATATATAAATAGATATATCATAAATAAGAGAAAAAATCAATATTGGGGAGTGGCAAAGGCTTTAGGTGCGCAGGGGGGAGGTCTCGAGATCAAATCAGGGTGGAGGCAGGGGTGCACGCGCAAGGTCTATTTAGAGGGGCTAGCACTGATAAAGGGTGTAGGAGGTGCGTGCGGGCACTGGAGGTGTGGGAAAGCGCTGATAAAGGGGGTGGGGTCAAGCGCTGTAAAAACCCCCCCTGAGATTGGCAGTTTTTTTTAATTTTTTTTAGTTTTATCATCGCTAAAAAAGCGCTGATAAAAGGGGTCTTTATCAGTGCTTTTTGGAGTGCTGATAAAGGGGACCCCCACCCCTTTATATTCTCCGGCATTGTTAGTGCTTTTTTAGCGCTGTTAAAGGCCTTTTTTAGCACTGTTAAAATCCATATTTATAGAAGTGTGTCTATTACTTTATTTAAATCTATATCTTATAATTTTTTTCAGATCATGGAATTTCGGTTACAAATGGAAGGTGGAGGATCTCAAATGACATTCTGATATCTTCTTGATGACATGCTTGCAATATTTATTGAATATTCGCGTTCAGATTATTGTGAAACATTTTCTAGCATACAACTCACTTGCAAGCAGTTGTTTGAGATATCAATAACCACCACTATACCTCAATATCATCATGGAGCATGGGTTGTATTTAATTAACTCATATTTTCTCAATATTATCATATTTTCAAGACATATAATTATTATCAAGTAATTTTAAAATATTTTTCCTTATCCCATGATTTTGAAGCATATTATTATTTTGAAAAAGGTTTTAAATAAGGATACCCTTGCACAACCTATTTATATTTTATTTTACAATATAGTATCTTGGCACAAACTTTGGGTATTTTCAAAGGACCATTTATTGAATGTTTCAACTCATACTCAGTCCCAATTTTATAAGAATCATGTTTTATCAAATGTTTGGAAATTTTATTCCATACATGATTATTTTCGGAAATTGTTTTTTCTACAAACATCCATATGACCAATGTTGTACAAGGTGTTTTTGGATGAAAGAATCAAATGATTTGGAAGGATCTATAAATCATTGTTTTAATGCATGTGCCCTCTACCTATGTGAACAAAATGAAAATTAAACCATATGGACACTCTGATGAAGGTATGATGTTATCTCTATTAAGAATAGTTTTATGTTATCATATGGAGGTGAAATAAGAAAAAAAGGCAATATATATAAGTCTTCATGAATTTAGATGTTGAGTTCAAAATGTATTTGGTTGAAAACGAAAGTTATAAGAAAACATTTTAGGATAAAAAATTTTGGGGTTATTTTTGAGTTTTATAAAAAATAGACAACTCGTAAGATGGATGACAACCCATCGCGCCCGACAAGGCCATAAGAATCAAACCCATAACCTAAGGGCGACAAGGGTGAATCACCTACCACTGTCCTATTTAAAGTCCCTGGTTAGTATGACTTATTATTTTTGTTAAATGATTTTATGGATCAAGAATAAATTTATTGGGGATCTTATTTTTATCAAATGGACATGCTTAATATAAATAAATGATTCGGTGATTAAGTGATAATGGTTATTTTATAAGATGTTGGATCATTTTGAAGCACTATATGCTTAATGAAAATAAAATACTATGATATTTAATTTGTGGAGTAATGGTTGAAATATTTTGTTAGAAGAATATATGTTTTTATACTGTACAAAAGTTGATTTTGGTTATTTATGGAAATGGTTAATCTATCAGAGAGAATTGGCATTTAGGTTATTTACACTTCAGTGTGAGACTTTAAGAGTGATCAATGTTTTTAGAGATAAATGATAATATTTACTATGGAAGACTATGTGATTAAATATTTATGAGTATTGGGTTTCAATAACAGTTTGGATTATTTTGAATAATTTTAAAGACAATTGTATATTGAATGGTATTTCATTAACTCTGGGTTCTTCTTTTTGAATTTTTTATATTAAGAGTAGTATTTCATTTTATAAATTATTATCCTTTAGGGGATTATCTGATCTTGTACTAACAAATTTTAGTTATGGTTGATTTCTAAAGATATAGAAAATATATAGTTCCTCTTTTTTAGATTATGTGATAATCTAGACATTTATTCTAGCACATTAGGTGTGCCCAAGTAATCTTGAATATATACTATTTGGAGAAAATATCAGTTTGGGGTAGAATTTTGTCAAAGGATTACACTTTTCATGAAAATTACATTTCCTTAGGATCCTAGACTGGTTATTAATAATATTCTTCAAATCTATGAAAAGGATCTTGAAGCGAAAATTTTATAACCTCTCTTTTACCAAAAAAATTTTACCCTATGACAAATTTATGGTTTTTTGGTGGTTAACATTCCTTGATCAAGTTTTTTATCCCTCTCTATTAATCTATGAGAGTTTGTTTCTCTTCCAATATCCATGTTTTCATGGAATTATAGTATTTTTTTCTCAAGTGACCTTTTTATTTCTCATTATTTCTTTTAAAGTGATATTTTTTTATTATATGTTTGATGTTGGACTTTCAAGGATGTTTACAATCCCATTTTTAAAATTGCGAGGACACAATTCCAAAATGGGGGTAAGGATGTAACATCCTAAGTAAATAATGAATATAACATTTTCATATTTATTATAATTTATGAATTAAATATTAAATTTACTTCAAATGGGATGATATGTTTTATGGTGTACCTGATACACAAAAAAGAGTTTCTTTGAAATCTTATGTTGCACACAATTTTGAGTAATACTGAAAAATATTTATATTATATTATTTTAAATGATAGTTAAATCCTAGCAGTTGTATTTGCAGGAATGGAAAAAAACTAACTAAAATATAAATATAAATGTTTTTTAAATATTTTTTACATTTATCCAAAAAAAATTAGAGGACTAAAATAATAAATAATCCTATTTTAAGCTTAAATACACTAATAATATTCATTAAAAGGTCTATTTACTGCCTTTTGATGGAAAACCCTATTAAAATATACTTTTGGTCACTTCTATATGTTCTATATGAAAAAATAATATTATTCTTTAGAATAGGGATATCAAAATTTTCTTTGGATAAAATTTGGGTATTTTCTAATAAAGATCATTTTTTCTAGGAATAGTGATATATACTCAATTTTAATTCAAAACTGCCTTTTAATGTAATTTTTTTATATAGATAAATTATCATTATATATGGTTTTAAAGATTAATTATATTATAATTTTACCATTTAATCCAATGTTGGTCATTGGATGTATTTTCACTTCTAAACTGGACCTAAATAAGTGTTAATATATTGGTACTTGTTATTTCATAAAAACACGGTTTGTGTTTTGATAGAAGAAATTAATTTTAAATTAATTTCTTCCACTAATGAGTTTTGAATTAGGAAAAATGGATTCTATATTTTGAATTAGGAGGTCCAAATTTTTTACATATGTAACTTTTATGTTTTGACATTTTAAATATTTACCTTAGAAAATATTTTATTTAACTTGGTTAAAGGGTAAATCTGGTAAATAAAGGTAAATAAATAATATATTATTATTATTATTAAATTATCCTAACATTTTTCGTAATATTATTTGATGATACATGACCGACCATGTTCATCCTATGGAATGCTTTTGGGACCCCATGGAGCCACTTAAGAGTGATAATGACAAATTATATTAATTAATTTAATGTGATGTCAAAAAAGACATAATCATATATCTTTTAGTAAATCAATTATTATATAGGGTTATATAAGTTATATATTAGACTATAAATAATAATTGGAAGGATAATAAGATTTAATACATCATGGTTTTTGATTTATAATTTTTAGATATAATATAAATAAAATTATTTATGGCACAATAATGATGCAGTATTTAACTCACTAATGAATGGTTTAAATAAATAAAATTATTAAGATTAAAACAATATAAAAACCCTATCCAATTCTTATTGGATGATTTTAATTCAAACACAAGTCATATTTTATTCTACTTTAATATGTTTTGGACCTTTTGAAATAGAAAATAAATATATAATAAAATAATATTTTTAAACGATCCTAAAGAGCCCCTCCTGCCCTTATAAAAATCCCTCACTTATAACCCATTCCCCGCACTTATCAAGCCATGTAGCTCATCTGAAATCTTCCCAATTAAGCTCCATAAATCCCTATCATCCTCCTAAAAACATTCCCCTAGGAAAAAAGAAAATCAATTAATCCTTTTGGTTCAAACCAAACAGAGATACCTAATTTAAAGGCAACATATTCTCTTAAGTTCTTTTGATTTATTTTACTTCTACAACCCCATAAACTCTTTTTATTACATTATTTCATAACAAAACTAGTATCCTAAATATATTATGTTGTTTTTATGAGATGTTTTCTAACTACACATACATAGGCCACTGTTAAATGGGTAAGGAACATACTATTTCTGTGAACGGAGAACTACTATCTCACGAAATGATGATTGTTCAATTATCTCCTACATCCTCTCTGTAACGCCCCGACCCCAGTTACCCAGAGCCGGTGCATTATTACATAACATTGTAATGATCACAAGAAAGATCAAATCTCAAAATAATGATTGGTTTAGTAGCCTTGGTAACACTACATATATTAGTAAAGTTTACATTACATCATAAAATGAATACTACAACAATATAGTCTCCATATTCCACATTCTTATCCCCTCATATTATCCCTATAGGTCATTCATAAATTTCTTATTCACATCCTGGGAAAAATAAAACATAGAAAAGGGGTGAGCTCAAATGCCCAGTAACGATAACAATATAGTGGAAACTTTCATAAATAAGAATAAACATTTAAGGCAATGTATAACTAAAACAAAACACTTTTAAACTTGAACTTCAATATAGTATGGCTAAAATAAAATAAAATAATTCCATTTACTTATTCACATGGATATTCTACTAATAAAATAATCACATTCAATATCAATAACCACTTTCATAATGATGGAATGCATAATACCATACTATCATAACCACATAGCCAAGGCCTCGTGCCAAGACTACAAATAAGATTTTTACAAGGCCTTGTTCCAAGACACTAGTTTGTCTCATGAGACCTATCGATGCATCGAGGAGCTATAGCGGGCTCCACCCATCACATATTAAGTCCAATGCATTCCCATATGAAAAGTTTTAAACATAACATAAACATTCGTTTTAAAACTAGCATACAAAATGTAAATACTTCATCCATAAACCATGAATGGTATAAAAATAACACATCCACAATCAAACATATCAAAAAACCTTCAATACAATATAAACGTTCTGTATCATAACAAATCAACTTCAAATAAGCGTAAAATCCATCAAAGGATGTTGACATAGATGAAATCAAAACTCTTTTTAGAGAAATATCTCTTTCTATTTTGAAATCATTTAAGAGTAATATATTTATAAAATAAAACATTTTCTTTGAAAATATTCTTATAAGCTTGTAAGGGATGCTTCAACATAAAATAGCTGCAAGTTCCATATATGTTAAAAAAAACATTCTTACCATAATTCTGTCGAAAAGGTTAAAAAGGACCTTGTTTGGAAAACAATGGAAAGATTCCTTTATAAACCTCTTATAAAAATTAAAACAAGGGTATAAATGACTTTAACCCATATTCTGTAAAATAGTAAGAATGTTTTGAAATACGTTTTTAAGAAACATGGATGTGGATGATAAAGAGATCCCAATAGATTATTACGTATAAACAACCCCGGATAATAAAGAGATTGCGAAATAAACTCTTAACTTGTACTTTTCATTGGTTGAGGGTTGGTTAACCTCCTATATAATGGTGAAATAATTTTTATTAAATTATAAAAGAATCATATATATTAATATGATATCATATATGATCTTTTAACATTTCTTTGTTAATATTATCTTAGTATTATCGTCGTTTCGGGTGTTAACTTACTCGTTTTATTTGATATGTTTTATTATGTAAGCCATGTTTGTCATGGATATGATGTATCTTATTCATATCCAAAATGATATCAATTCCTTGAAAATTATTATTAAATCATCAAATGATAATTTTACTCAAATGGATACGATGGAGAATGAATCTCATCGCGTTCGTGGAGACGGTAGTCCGTACGTATGCACGAGCGACAATATCATTCTTTTGATATTAAAATAATATTTAATTGGATGGTATATCTTATATACAGAATCATTATCATGTCATATTTATTATTTACATGAATTAAACATCGTTACTATACCCATCCAAATAATAATAATATATTGAATAACAATTACACCACGACGTGGATACGTTAAGCCGTACGTACGCACGTATGGTGACATGTCATTCAAAAGATGGATAGAATACTAAATATGGTTGTACCATATTTATAATAATATTACAGTATATAGGAGATACTAGATTCATTATTTTATAATGATAATAACAATGAAAGAATAAGTTGAAGAAGAAATGAATTTGAAAAAGGGTGGTGAAAACATTACCTCTTCTTCGGGTTCTTCCATTTGATTTGATCAAAAGGGCTCCTTAGGTTGGCTTTTTGATCAAACTAAGGCCTATAGGTTGTATTGAGGGAATTTTGGAGAGTATTTTTTCAGATTTTGGCCGAACCAAAAGGCTTTGAAGGTTTGAAGTAATGATAAGGAGGAGTGCCCTTTTATAAGAGGGTTTATGGGCACCTTTGGAAAAGCTAGAAATATTATTTTATAATAAATTAATATTAGGTTTTTAATGGATCCAAAGTGGATTATTTAATGGTTAAGGTGGGGATAGGTATAAAACCATTCATCAAATAGAATTTAGACAGGTTTGGGTCATTATATTAACCTTATCTTTTAGTTTTAACTCTTAGTTAATTAGTTTGACACTTACCATGTCACTTTGTATTTTTATATTATATAGTTAATAAACTTACTATATACCTCCAAGGAACCCCCAAGTGGTCTGTTAATGATAAAAATATCATGATATAAGTCTCTTGGATGAGCCTTAGATTTTTAGGAATTTAATATTAATCAATAATATAATATTTGTTTTAAAAACTCTTTTATATCAATTTTGAAACTATTCAATAGTTGATTTTTTAAAAAATTATAACAGAATTATTACTTCTACAAAAGTAAATTAAATCAATTCTAATATGTCATATTATCTTATAAAATTATTTTAATTCATTAAAAGTCTCAAATTATATTTATTTGGGTATTTATAATATCAATTATTTTAATTTTTCACGATTATGGTAATTACTACATCGTCATTGTGTCTTAAATAAATTAAATTATTTAATGTCTAAAAATTATAAATAAAATATCATTATGTAGGAAATAGTTATATATTTCTAATGAATATTTATAGTTGATAATCCAACATATATAACCCTTTGTAAAAAAAAATTTGCTAAAAGATATATGCTTTTTTCATTTTTGTATTTATTGTAACTTAATTAAAATAATGTGTCCCTATCACCTAAAAGTGGCTCTATGGGGTCCCAAAATCGACCCAAAGATATCCATGGTCGGACATATATCCAACAATAACATTAGGACACGTTTTAGGGTAATTTAGTATTATTATAATATTGTTTTTTAACCCTTATTTACCGGATTTACCCTTTAACGATGATAAATAAAATATTTACCGAAGTAATTATTCAAAATGTATAAAAATAAAAGTTACCTATTTACACAATTTGTAAATCCTGATTCCAAATATGGAATCCATTTTTTCAAATTCAAAACCCAGAAGTGGCAGAAATTAATTTAAAATTAATTCCCACTGTCAAAACAAAAAGCGTGTTTTTAAGATATAATAACTATCAAAAGATTGATACTTGTTTATGTTTGGTTTAATTGTGAAATTATGTCCAATGACCAAAATTGTATTAAATGGTAAAAATATATTCTAAATATAATTTTAAACCACTAAAATTAATAATTTATCACTATTAATTATTTTGATTAAAAAAGTTGTTTTTAATTAAAATTTAGTAATTTTCACTATTCATCAAATAATGTTATCCGAAAAGTACCAAAATTTTACCTTAGGCTAAATTCGATACTCAGAATCCAAAAATAAAGTCCATTTTGAGAGTTAAAATTTCTAAAATTTCAAAAAGCCGGTATTACTATTTATAACGGCTAGTTTGATTGGTTGTAGTGTGTGTTAGAACTCGATGTTGCGTACAACACACGCTATTGAATTATTCAAAGAGAAGCGTACCGTAGAAGCTTGGGGTGTTACATTCTCCCCTCCAAATAATTTCATCCTCAAAATTTCTAGAATACTACCGCATGAAAAGACTCGAGTGGTTCTTCATCATAAGTTCCTTGGGTTCCCACATTGCCTCTTCCATATTATGGTTTCTCCACAAGAATTTTACCAGACGCGTCGTCCGGTTTCTCAGTACTTGTTCTCTCGTATCAAAAATATTGACGGGCTCTTCACAATAAGACATATCGGGTTCCAGTTCTAATTCATCATAGGTGAGTACATGCGTTGGGTCAGGCATATATTTCCTCAATAGAGATACGTAGAACACATCGTGAACTTTGAAGAGACTTGGTGGCATTGCCAATCGTTAAGCTACAGCCCCAATTCGTTCTAGAATTTTGAAAGGTCTGATGTACCTGGGACTCAATTTACCTTTCTTACCAAAATGTATGACTCCCTTACATGGATATACCTTCAGGAAAATATGATCACCGACTTGAAATTCCAAATCCTTCGTTCGATTATCCGCATAGCTCTTCTTCCTACATTGAGCTTCTTTGATGTGATTTTGGATTACCTTCACCTTTTCCATCATTTCCTCCACCAGTTCTGGACCTACAAGTTTTCTTTCACCAACTTCATCCCAACAGGTTGGTGTGTGACATCTTTTTCTGTATAACGCTTCATATGGTGCCATCTGAATACTCGAATGGAAGCTATTATTATAGGAAAATTCTACCAGAGATAAATATTGATCCCACATACCCTGAAAGTCAAGTGAGAAAGATCTCAATCTGTCTTCTAAGGTTTGAATAGTCCATTCTGATTGTCCGTCTGTCTGAGGGTGGTAGGCAGTGCTCAAATGAAGTTTCGTATCCATGGATTTCTGAAGACTTTTCCAGAATCTTGAAGTAAAACAGGGATCACGATCAGAAACAATCTATAGGGGTACTCCATGAAGTCTCACAACATCATTAAGATATAGTCTTGCTAGACGTTCCAGCGGTAGATCTTCTCTTATAGCAAGAAAATGTGCTGACTTGGTAAGACAATCAACAATAACCCATATTGAATCGTTATTTCTAGGAGTCTTTGGTAGTACCATGAAAAAGTCCATCGTAATATTGTCCCATTTCCACTCAGGTATGGGAAGAGGTTGCAATACTCCACCAGGCTATTGCCTTCCAGCTTTCACTTGTTGACAAACCATACATCTTGACACAAAATCGGCAATCTCCCTCTTCATGTTGTCCCACCAAAAATGTTCCTTCAAATATCTATACATTTTGGTGCTCCCAGGGTGTATAGAGAAATTGGAACTATGAGCATCATCCAGCAATTCCCTTTTTAGATCAGGTATATCGAGAACACAATGTCTCTTCCCGAATTTCAAAATTCCTTCTTCATACACAAAGTCTCTCAATCTACCATCATTCACATCTTTAATATTCTTTTGAAATTCTTCATCATCAGTCTGAGAACTCTTAATCCCTTCTAGTAAAGATGGTTTGGCAACCATTTGAAAAAGCATTGATGTTTCACCTTCCCTGGTTATTCCCATGTTCATCTTCACTAGATCCATGAAAATTGGATCCCTTTCAATTCTCTTCACGTTCAAACCCCCATGGTCTTTTCTGCTCAAAGCATCTGCCACCTTGTTTGCTTTCCCCGGGTGGTAGTGTATCGTACAATCATAATCCTTGAGTAATTCAAGCCATCTCCTTTTCCTCATGTTGAGTTCTTTTTGTGAGAAAATATAATTCAAACTCCTGTGATCAGTATAAATCTCACATTTTTCACCATAGAGGTAGTGCCTCTATATCTTCAAAGAAAATATCAGAGCTGCTAACTTGAGATCATGATTAGGATAGTTTTGTTCATGAATTTTCAACTATCGTGATGCATATGCAATAACCCTATCATTCTGCATAAGGACGCAACCAAGTCCTTTCTTTGATGCATCACTATAAATAACGAACCCATCATTCCCCGATGGTAGAGTCAACATAAGAGCATTGACTAATCTTCTCTTCAGTTCTTAGAAACATTCTTCACACTCTTTTTTCCAAACTAATTTAACCCATTTACGTGTGAGCTTCGTTAATGGGTTAGCCAATCGGGCAAAATTCTGGACGAAACGTCGATAATAACCTACCAAACCAATAAAACAGTGTACCTCAGTTATACTCATAGGTGTTGGCCATTCTTGAATTGCCTTGTCCATAGAAGGATCAACAAAGATTCCATCTTTAGAGACAATATGGCCAAGAAAAAAACTCTCCAAAAGCTAGAATTCACACTTGATAAACTTCCCATATAATTCATGTCTTCTCAGAGTCTCTAGGATAATGTGCAAGTGATTTTCATGATCTTCGTAGATTTTGGAGTATACCAAGATATCATCAATAAATACCACCACAAATTCATCTAGATATTCCTTGAAAACTCTATTCATCATATCCATGAATACAGAGGGTGCATTAGTCAATCCAAAAGGCATTACTATAAACTCGTAATGCCCGTACCTGGTTTGAAATGCTGTCTTCAGAATGTCTTCCTTCTTCACACACAACTGATGGTATCCAGATCGAAGGTCAATCTTTGAAAAGTATTGATCTCCATGCATTTGGTAAAATAAATCATCAATGCGAGGTAGGGGATACTTTTTCTTTATTTTTATAGCATTGATCTCCCTATAGTCGATACATAACATCATAGATCCATCTTTCTTTTTAACAAAAATAACAGAGGCTCCCCATGGAGAAACACTAGGGAGAATAAATCCTTTATTACTCAATTCATCTAGTTGTTTCTTTATTTTGACTAATTCTAGAGTGGCCATTCTATAAGGGGTCTTTGATATAGGCCTTGATCCAGGAATTAAATCAATGGAAAAATCCACTTCTCGTTCTGGAGGATGTCCA
Organism: Viscum album; assembly: GCA_963277665.1. Taxonomy (NCBI): domain Eukaryota; kingdom Viridiplantae; phylum Streptophyta; class Magnoliopsida; order Santalales; family Viscaceae; genus Viscum; species Viscum album. The sequence continues at coordinate 205,771,818 of OY728121.1, forward strand.
GGTAAATCATCCGGAAATACATCAACATATTCTTTCACAACAGGTACATACTCTATTTGAACATTCCTTTCCTCACCCATAGTCATTTCATTATCTTCCTCCCCAATAATTAAATTTAGTTGAGCTACTGGGGGGGTGGATCTAGATAAGAATTAGGTGGTGACGATTCTTCTCTAAAGATAAGGTGTTCCTTATCATCATCATCAAAAATCATAACCTCATTCTTGTTACAATAAATCTTCACATCATAGTCCGAAAGCCAATCCATACTGAGTATTATATCAAAATCAATCATAGGTATGAAGATGAGATCAGTAGATAAAGAACATTTATGTGTTATAATGGGGACTGATTCACAAAACATTGTTGCAATGATACTTCCCTTAGGAGTTTTAACTGACAACTCCCTTGTTAAATCAAATTGGAAATATCTAATTTTCTTAGCAAACTGGGAAGATATGAAACAATGTGATGATCTAGAATCAAATAACACATTTTCTAAACTTGAGGAAACCATTAAATTACCTGCCACCACATCTTTCGGAGCTTCTACCTCAGCAGTAGTGATAGCATATGCTTGGCCTTGATCCCTTGGCCTTTTCTGAGGTAAGTTCCTCCGACACTTAGGACATTCATTTTCATAATGTCCCATCTCCCTACAATTGTAGCAAAAAACATTGGTAGCTTCCTTCTTCCCTTTACAATCACGAGCTTGGTGGCCTTTTTCACCACACTTGTAACAGACACTCATTCCCTTCAAGCAAGTACCGGGGTGTTTCTTCCCACATTTACCACAGGATGGATATTCAATGTTTCCCTTCTTCCCCTTATTTCCATTCCTAGATTGATGAGAAGATCTCTTCTTCTCTTTCTTTTTATTAAAGTCATAAGACTTTGATAATTCTTTCCCTATCTTGATAGCACATGAGACAATGACTTCATACGACGAGAAGGATTGTGAGACTAATGCTCGATGGAGAAATGGTTTTAACCCATCAAAGAAATGATCAATCATACTTCTTGGGTTACGTATATAATCTCCAGCATACCTTGCTAACCTTGTAAAGTTAGCCTCATACTTTGCGACATTCTCATCCTCCTTTTGTCTCAGACTCAGAAATTGCCTTTCCATATCTTCTCGATGGTCACGAGGAAAGTATTTTTCTAAAAACAGATCTTTGAACTCTCTCCATTCCATATTTGATACTTCATCATCTTCCTTCACATTTTGAATCAATGACCTCCATTGATCAGCATCTCCAGTGAGGTGGTAAACTGCCATGATAACTTTTTCCCTTTCACTACATCCCAAAGCCTCAAATATTTTCTCTAGGGAACTTATCCATTTCTCAACTACTAGGGGATTTGTACTCCCATTGAATGTTGGTGGTTTTTTCCTCATGAAGCGATCTAACATTGATCCTCCACGCTGCGGATCAAGGTGCTCCATACGGGTAAGGTTATTATTCATAACTTGAGTGAGTTGTCCCAGTATAGTAATTAGCTGATCGGCACCAGTTGCATCACTAGCTCTACTATAATTATCATGAGCAGGAGTTAAATCCCTACACGGAGTGCGTGCACTAATACAGTTCCATTTCTTCCACTAGGCGCCATTTCTAAACAATGGCATAAACTAGATCAGTTTATGAATCAAAATACATAATTTCATACTTATAAAACACTTAACATAAATTGAACTATTTATAGATATAATCCATAATCATAAAAATGTTTTATTTGAGGAAGTATATACTCATAAACCCTTCATAATGATTTTTAATTAAAATGAGATTTATCCTAAGCATATCCCCCAGGAGTGTCGTAACCAAGAGTGTAGCAATGCCCGTTGTCGTGCACCAGTTCCTGTTCGAGTCTAGTTCAAAGTGGTGTTTTCAGGTTTTACCCCTAGGTACATCTGTGCCAGAGCCGTCTCTACCTGCTCGTATCCAGACAGGGATGTATTGCTCGAAAAACTCACAAAATGTCTACAATTCCAAAATTCTAGGAAGTTCTTTTATACTAATCATCAAAGTCCATCTTAGGTCTATGTGCTCTAATCAGAGTTTATCTAAATCTAACTTCCAAGGTTTGTACTAAAATTCCTCTGATACCAACTGTAACGCCCCGACCCCAGTTACCCAGAGCCGGTTCATTATTACATAACATTGGCATGATCACAAGAAAGATCAAATCTCGAAAGACTGATTGGTTTAGAAGCCTTGGAAACACTAGATATATTAATAAAGTTTAAATTGCATCATAAAATGAAAACTACAACAATATAGTCTCCATATTCCAAATTCTTATCCCCTCATATTATCCCTGCAGGTCATTCATAAATTACTTCTTCACATCCTGGGAAAAATAAAACATAGAAAAGGGGTGAGCTCAAATTCCCAGTAAGGATAACAATATAGTGGAAACTTTCATAAATAAGAATAAGCATTTAAGGAAATGTATAACTAAAACAAAATCCTTTTAAACATGAACTTCAACATAGTATGTCAATAATAAAATGAAATAATTCCATTTACTTATTCACATGGATATTCTACTAATCGAATAATCACATGCAATATCAATAACCACTTTCATAATGATGGAATCCATAATGCCAGACTATCATAACCACATAGCCAAGGCCTCGTGCCAAGACTACAAATAAGATTTTGCCAAGGCCTTGTTCCAAGACACTAGTTTGTCTCATGAGACCTACTGATGCATCGAGGATCTATATCTGGCTCCACCCATCACATATTAAGTCCAATGAATTCCCATATGAAAAGGTTTAAACATAACATAAACATTCGTATTAAAACTAGCATACGAAATGTAAATACTTCATCCATAAACCATGAATGGTATAAAAATAACACATCCACAATAAAAAATATCACAAAACCTTAAATACAATATAAATGTTTTGTATCATAATAAATCAACTTCAAATAAGCGTAAAATCCATCAAAGGATGTTTACATTAATGAAATCAAAACTCTTTTTAGATAAATATCTCTTTCTATTTTGAAATCATTTAAGAGTCATATATTTATAAAATAAAACATTTTCTTTGAAAATATTCGTATAATCTTGTAAGGGAAGATTCGACGAAAAATAGTTGCACCCTCCGTATAAGTTAAAAAAACATTCATACCTTAATTTTGTCGAAAAGGTTAAAAAGGACCTTGTTTGGAAAATGACAGAAATATTCCTTTATAAACTTCTTATAAAAATTCAAACAAGGGTATAAATGACTTTAACCCATATTCTGTAAAATATTAAGAATGTTTTGAAATACATTTTTAAGAAACATGGATGTGGATGATAAAGAGATCCCAGTAAATTATCACATATAAACAACCTCAGATAATGAAGAGATTGTGAAATAAACCCTTACCTTGTACTTTTCCTTGGTTAAGGGTAGGTTAACCTCCTATATAATGGTGAAATAATTTTTATTAAATTATACAAGAATCATATATATTAATATGATATCATATATGATCTTTTAACATTGCTCTATTAATAATATCTTAGTATTATCGTCTTTTCGGGTGTTAACTTACTCGTTTTCTTTGATATGTTTTGTTACGTAAGACATGTTTGTCATGGATAGGATGTATCTTATTCATATCCAGAATGATATTGAGTCCTTAAAAATTATTTTTAAATCATCAAATGATAATTATACTTGAATTGATATGATGGGGAATGAATCTCATCGCGTTCGTGGAGACCGTAGTCCGTACGTACGCATGAGCGACAATATCATTCTTTTGATATTAAAATAATATTTAATTGGATGGTATATCTTATATAAAGAATCATTATAATGTTATATTTATTATTTACATTAATTACACATCACTATTATACCCATCCAAATAATAATAATATATTGAATAACAATTACACCACGACGTGGATACGGTAAGCCGTACGTACGCACGTATGGTGACATGTCATTCAGAGGATGGATAGAACACTGAATATGGTTGTACCATATTTATAATAATATTACAGTATATAGAAGATACTGGATTCATTATTTTAGAATGATAATAATAATGAAAGAAGAATTTTAAGAAGAAATGAATTTGAAAAGGGGTGGTGAAAACAATACCTCTTCTTCGGGTTCTTCCTTTTGATTTGATCAAAAGGGATCCTTAGGTTGGCTTTCTGATCGAACTAAGGCCTCTAGGTTGTATTGAGGAAAGTTGTGAGAGTATTTGAGCAGAGTTTGGCCGAACCAAAAGGCTTTGAAGGTGTGAAGTAATGAGAAGGAGGAGTGCCCTTTTATAAGAGGGGTGAGGGGCACCTTTGGAAAAGCTAGAAATATTATTTTATAATAAATTCATATTTGGTTTCTAATGGTTACAAAGTGGATTATTTAAAGGTTAAGGTGGGGATAGGTCTAAAACCATTCAACCAATAGAATTTGGACAGGTTTGGGTCATTATATTATCCTTATCTTTTAGTTTTAACTCTTAGTTAATTAGTTTGACACTTACCATGTCACTTTGTATTTTTATATTATATTGTTAATAAACTTACTATATACCTCCAAGAGACCCCCAAGTGGTCCATTAATGATAAAAATATCATGATATAAGTCTCTTGTCTGAACCTTAGATTTTTAGGAATTTAATATCAATTAATAATATAATATTTGTTTAAAAACTCTTTTCTGTCAATTTTGACACTATTCAATAGTTGATTTTTTTAAAAATCATAAAAGAATGATTACTTCAAAAAAAGTCCATTAAATAAATCCTAATATTTCATATTATCCTAGAAAATTATTTTAATTCATTAAAAGTTTCAAATGATATTTATTTGGGTATTTATAATATCAATTATTTTAAATTTGTCACTATTATAGTAATTACGGAATCATCATTCTGTCATAAATAAATTAAATTATTTAATGTCTAAAAATTATAAATTACATATCATTATGTATGAATTCTTTTTATCTTTATAATTAATATTTATAGTTGAAAATCTAACATGTATAACCCTTTGTAAATTTTTTTTTCTAAAAGATATATGCTTTTGTCATTTTTGTATTTATTTTAACTTAATTAAAATAATGTGTCCCTATCACCTACAAGTGGCTCCATGGGGTCCCAAAATCGACCCAAAGATGTCCATGGTCGGAAATGTATCCACCAATAAGATTAGGACATGTTTTAGGGTAATTTAGTGTTATTATAATATTATTTTTTAACTCTTATTTACCAGATTTACCCTTTAACCATGGTAAATAAAATATTTACCGAAATAATTATTCAAAATGTCTAAAAATAAAAGTTACCTCTTTACACAGTTTGGAAATTCTAATTCCAAATATGGAATCCATTTTTCCAAATTCAAAACACATAAGTGGCAGAAATTAATTTAAAATTAATTCCAGCTGTTAAAACAAAAAAGCGTGTTTTTAAGATATAATAACTATCAAAAGATTGATACTTGTTTATGTCTGGTTTAATTGGGAAATTATGTCCAATGACCAACATTGTATTAAATAGTAAAACTATATTCTAAATATACTTTAAAACCACTCAAATTCATAATCTATCACTATTAATTATTTTGATTAAAAATATTGTTTTTAATTAAAATTTAGTAATTTTCACTATTCATCAAAATATTAAAGTTATCCAAAAAGTACCAAAATTTTACCTTAGGCTAAATTAGATACTCAAAATCCAAATATGAAGTCCATTTTTAGAGATAAAATTTATAAAATTTAAAAAATTAGGTATTACTATTTATAACAGCTAGTTTGATTGGTTGGGGGGTGTGTTAGAACTCGATGTTGTGTACAACACACGCTATTGCATTATTCAAAGAGAAGCATACCGTAGAATCTTGGGGTGTTACACTCTCATGGTGAACATTATAATGGAACTATATTTATATGTGATATATATTATATTTATAATGTTTCTATGTTTCTGTATCTTCCATTTATATCATACCTTTACGGTTTTCAAAATGGGCAAACACGAAAATTTCATTTGAGAAAGTGTAGACTACCGCCCCTTCAAAGTGATATGAATCGTTCATTTCATACGTGGATTGTATAAAGGATATAGATAAATAAATTATTTATGATATTATACTAGAATTATAATATACATATTTATCAATACATTTTCATTCCATTAAATATGAAATATAAAGGAAAGTAATGTTTATGCGTACGTAAGACTTACCATCTCTATGAATGGTGCATTTCATTTCTTATCTCCAAATGTTATGTAAAATAATAAATACATACATATATTCTAGATATATTTGATACAAATGATATTTAAATCATGAATATCATTTTGTAGATAATATAATTTCAACCACATGGTCAATATATAATTATAATAAGTTCAATTTTAACTCAAATTCAGAACATCGTCAAAATGTCTAATATGAACTCAAATAATTACCTAATTTTCATAGAAAGGTAATATTTGATATAAAATGAATAATAAAATTGAAAAACATTCTTAAAAAAGTATAAATTATCTTTATTTTTTTATTCAAGAGATTAAAGAATGATCGAGTTTAGTCAGACATGAGGTAATGTGATTCATATCTCACATTAAATTCCTTGATATTTCCATTGTTGGCCACTTATTTATTGAAAGTGGTGTATTATGTACAGAAATAATATATATATATATATATATATATATTATCATGATTATCTCTATATTCATGGTTATATTTCATTCATTTGGTGGTTATTAAATTTTGGTTATACAACCCGATTAATTACAATGTGATAAGGGGGTTTCATCTCACTTTGAATTCTCTTGATATTAATGCTATATTTACCATTGTTTCATTTTTTGTGGTATATTTACTACCCATTATTGTATTATTTGTGTAATATACTTTAATTTATGGGTATTTACATCTCATTTAATTATCCATCTTTCACGGGGTGTTTGTTTCGTATGTTACCAAATTGGTAAGGGAACCTTTCACCCTATTCTTTTTAAAAGACTTATTTTTGTTATGTATTTTAATTTAAAATTTCATATATCGGGATATGTTCTCCTATATCATTATATATGAATATTTTATCTCTAAGTGATGAGATACCCTTTTCTCTATAATCAACTCATTTTATAAATTTTAAGATGAGGCTGTTAGGCTGTCGAATTTCTGTAAGGGAACTTCTTCACACAATTTCAATTCTTTGGATAAACTTATACTTTATAAATATATCATTCTATAAATATGTGTGAATAACCTATGATTTATTTACACTTTATATCCACTTATATTGTGTGTATTTTTATTTTTCACACATAATTATGTCAATGAATTATCCTTGATTTCAGGATACCGTCTTTATAAGGGATTTCATCTCAATTAACATTCCATTGAAACATTATTGATGTTATGAACCAATAAACTTTTATATGATGTATATATAGTAATTTTTCATATTATATCATAAATACCTTTATTCTCAAAATATTATAAATTTTTGATTAAATGTTATTCCTCAATTATTTTTATTCAGGCATCTATTATTTGGTTAAGAACTCTTTAACTAAAAAGTTGTTTTAATGGTTTATTCTAATAAATATTTTTCATTAAAGTCTATGTTTTAAATATTGTTTTTAGGATTTATTTATATTGACATTAATGTTTTAAAATGTTATTTCCTTTAAAATATTCAAAGTTTTATGGGACACTTTGATTCACAAATATCATTAAGAAATATTTTAAATGGTTTTGAAAATAGTTTTGACAAAGAATTGATTATGTCAATATATTAAAATGATATATTGTGATTGTAATGTGGAAATGTTATCTTTAATTTATGATTTTGTTATGTGTTAGTATTATGTTATGTTTCTTGGTCATTGTTTACATATATGGGTTGTTTCGTGATAATCCCAGGGCAGGTGAGCCCAAGATAGCTCTCCAATGCATTAGGTATCCTGACAATGGTAAACATTAATGTTTCTCCAAAGAGATTTAGCGAATATACTGGGATGAGTATTCCAACTTAACTCTCTATGTAGTTGTGATAGTTACAATGTATGTATTTCATGTATGCCACAAGTTACCTTTATGATTTATGACTTTTTAGTGTTTCCATTAATCTTATGACATCATAAGGTATGTTATGATTGAAATGTATGGTTTCATTGAATTTTATTTATTGAATGGATAATATTTTCTTTCATTATTTTATAACCCTTACTATGTTTTTTTTTCGCATCCCATATTTTTTAAATGTTTTCCACATGACTTATAGATGAATAGGTTCAAGGATGGGATCAAGGAAAAGTCATGTTGTCTAAAATATGGAACAATACATGTTTCTTTGAAAGAGTTTTTATTTTAGGAAAAAAATGGATACATAGCAGTAGTGTCTACATATAATTTTAAAGTTGATAAGTTATATTGATTTCCTAATTCTCCGAAATACTAAACCATAAATGATCATCAATGTGAATTATTCATTAAATTAAAGATTATGTAATGTTTTATGGTCAGGTCCTTATAGTATGCGTGATTAATTTTGTATAAATTATGATTATTTATGTGTATATATATTTTATATACATATTAAATCCACTATATTGAGCCTCACTTAAATTATATGACACTATCAAAGGGCTATTCTTTTAAAATCATCTTTTAAAATTCTTTTTTACAAAATTCAAAAGCAATATTTTTATACAATTATTAATTTATTTTACTTTGTTCTGGTTATATGTAATTGTTTATGATGAAGGGTGGGACCTATATATAACTCCAATGCATTTTTTATTTGTTTGTTAGAGTTATGTTATATGGTTACTCCAAGTGTAACTATGAGGGTTACACAATAAGGTAGTTGTGAGGGTTACATTTTAAGTTATGACTGAGAGTTAGAGATTATAAGGTATATGAGAGGGTTACACAATTATGTAAGTAATTCCCCAAGATAACTTTATGGTTCTATTTATGCTCATAATGTTTTTTAGAAATATCATATAAATCCTTTGTTTCACAATGTATGTATATATTTTTATCAATTATTTCTTTTTGAAAATGATTTCATAAGATTACAAGTATTCATATATAATGCTTTCTTTACTTCTTTTTATATCCCTTAATGAGATTTTTTGTTCTCATCCATTGTTTTTAAATTATTTCCATAGGTTATAAATATTTTTATGAAAATTAAGGAATCCATGTTAAATGTTATGAAGATTTTTCAAAGAAAACATGTATTATTTGAAAAGTTTTTTATTTTGGAAGAAATGGATACTATTTTTGTGTAATTCGGTCTATATTAATGTGGAATGATATATATTTATTATATCCAAATTCTCTAAAAATCTAATCATTAAATGATCCACAATGTGAAAGGAATTGATTTTTTGATTATATTCACGATTATGTAATGTAATAAGGCTCGTCAAAATAGTTGGAATTAGAGGACGGTTTAGATAACGTTAGTAGATAGGGCGATGTTAAAAGAATGTAATAAATTATTTTTACTATATTGTTAATTTGAAATGATATATAATTTATGATTACCATGTTGCTTTGAATATGATATTTTTTATCAGAATGGTTTTCTATAGATGAAACAGTGAACGTGAAGTGGAAAAGCAACGATGATGATATCCATATGAATCAGTGGCTTGGAATGGTATATATTGGAACCTATAAGTTTGTGACAGTAATGGATTATTTTAAATAGTAAATAAATTGTTGTTTCATCCATGAAATAGAACAAATAGAGCATCAAAAGAGGAATATGATGATAATAGAACATTTTATGAGGAAACAACCTCCTGCTTTAAGTGGATCGTCTGACCCACTATCATCTGAAGCATGGATTAATTCCCTTGAAAAGATATTCAATGCTATGTAATGTTCAGATAATCAAAATTTAAGTCTTTCGAGTACCACTTTTTGAGTGTTAATTTGCTCAATGGTGGTCAATTGTCAAGAATATAAGAGATACAGATGACATTGATGCCTTAGAGTGTGATAAATTTAAAAACATTTCAATGAAAAATATCTTATATAGTTTATTAGTCTTAATATGGAGATTAAACTCCTTGAATTTAAGTATAAGGAGGAAGATTCAATGCCTTTTTATGATACAAACTTCTCCCAACTTGTGAGGTACTCTCCAAATCTTATTCTGGATCTTGGTAGCAAAATCAATAGTTTTTTCTCAGGATTGAATCCAAGATATCATTGAGCATTTGGTTCCCATGAGTTAAAATATTATGATAAATTTTGTTGATGTCTTGAGATGGTATATTTAGAGTTTTCTGAATATCACATCCACTTGGAAAACATGGAGAATAATAGGTCCAAATAGAAAGCATTGTGTAAGAATCAATCAATGAAAACTGATAGTAAGAATTTCCAGTATCTAGTTTGGGTAAAGTATATAAAAAGAACCCAAGGGAATGACTTACCAAAACACAAATGTGTTTTCATTTGGGTATGTTTGGAAATATGGCCAAAGATTATAATTAAAATGATCCTATGGATAATATTGATAAGAAGACTCTATGTGTTTTAAATGTGGTGATATGGGTAATTATGAAAACGCATACCCAATGATAGATCTGAATGACTAAAAGAAGATAGTTTATAAGAAGAAAAGTGTAGTGTGATCCTTTGCAAATATGTCATCAGACATTGATCCATACAATGATGGTGTGTCATGTACATAACTTGTTTAATCATATTTTGCTAAATTTTTGTTTGATAAGGGTCTACAATTTTCTTTATTTATGATAATGTTTTTGGTAAATTGGAAATATCACCTCACCAAATAAGACTATAACTTATTGTTAAAATAATATGAGAAATATTATAGAAAATATGATATATAAGAATCATTTTATTTTGATCTGTTGAAATAAATTACTAAAACACCTTGTGGTTTTTTCCTCAGTAGAGTTTTATGTCCATCTGGGTACGGATTAGCTTTATGTTTATCATGCTATGATTTATTGTAGAGCTGAAGAATTTTTTTTTCAGAATTATTTCTTGTTCACATACAAGAATAAACTCATACAATTGATAACATATCTATAAGCTGAAAACCTGTGGAAATATGGAAATGAAAGTTATATTGATCATTTTGTTGAAAAAATGGATCTTCTGAAATAAAATATGTCATAGTGATAAAAGAATATCTTGATGTTTTTTCAGAAAACATGATAGTATTATACCTGATCATGAGGTGAATTTCCCAATTAATTTAGTTCCTGATACTATGCCAATTTCAAAAAACCCTAATTGAATTGTTCAAATGGAACATAATGAATTCAGAAATCAGTTGCAGGATTAGCTTCATAAATTCTTCATTATTCCTAGAACTTCACCATTGGGGGTCATATTTTGTTCATTAAAAATAATAATGTTTCCATGAGATTCCATTGATTATAGATCCCTAAATAACATAATAGTTAAGAAAGGAATCATTTTCCACATATCTATGACCTATTTGATAACCTCTATAGAGCACAATATTTTTTAAAGGTTGACCTGAGGTCAGGATACCATTAGTTAAATGTAAAGGAAGTTGACATACTAAAGAATATGTTCTTTTCTAGATATAGGCATTATGAATTTTTTATTAATCCATTTGGGTTACCTAATTTACTGGATATTTTAATTGTTCTAATGAATAGAATATTTCCTGAATTCGTCGATATGTTTGTAGTTGTGTTTATTGATTACATTCTATTATTTTCTAAAATTAAATGGGAGAAAGAAAAACATCTAAAGGGTTGTTTTAGAGAGAATAAAAGAAAAAAACTAAATGGAAAATTATGAAATTGTGATTTTCGGTTGAAAAATCATACTTTTATTCAAGATAATGTAAATAAGTACAAAATAAAATTTGATACTACCAAAACAAAAGTGGTTGATGAATAGTAAATACCTAAAACTATAAAAGAAATTCATAGTTTTATTTAATCAGTAGATTATTACAAACAGTTTTTAAAAAACATTTCATGGTTATCTGGACTGCTAACTAATTTAACAAAAAGGGGGTTAAATTTATTTAGATAAATGAATGAGATGATTTTTTTTAGGAATAGAAGAAGATATTAGGAAATTATCTAGTTTTGGATATACCTTCTATAAATGGTGATTTTGTAATCTATAGTGATTCATTATTAATGGGAATTGGTTTTCTTCTGAGGAAGAATGATTAGGTTATTGATTTTGCTTCATGAAAACTAAAACCACCTATGTTAAATTATCCCACACTTGATTTGGAAATAACATCTATTTTTTTACATAGAAAATTTGGAGAGATCATTTACACAGATCCAAATGTCAAATATATAGTAACCATAAATGTCTTAAGTATATATTCACTAAGAAGGAATTAATAATGTGGAACATAATATGGGTTGATCAAAAAAAGTATAACATTTTCATGATCAATTACTGTCCAAGAAAGAAATCATTTTGGAATAATCCTTGAGTCAAAAACATCATGAATCATTAATTGAGTTATGTTTATAACTTGATCACAAGATTAATGATTTGATGAATTCTTTCATAGAAGTTGATGGTGGAGGAAATACCATTGTTTTGTTTCCTGTTTCAGTGTACTCATCGTAATGAGACATAATTATGAAGTCATGGAAGTATGACCATAAACTAGAGAAAAGGTAAAATTGGGTAAAATGGTTAAGTTCCCATAATTTATCCTTGATAAAGATTGTGTTTTAAGAGTTGGAAAAATATTGTGTCTACCTTATGATTCTCATCTAAAAAATGAATTGTTGTGTGAAGCTCAAGGTACTCCATTTTCATTTCATCCTAGAAGCACAAAGATGTACAGAGACCTTTAGGAGTATTATTTTTGGGACAGAATTAAAAGAGATATTGAAGATTTTAGTGTCAAATGATTGACATGTCAACATTTTAAAGAAGATTGGTATTTAAAAAAGAGGATTATTTAGCCTTTAGCAGTCCTAGAGTGTAAATGAGAAAATATATCAATGGAAACTGTTGTTGAACTACTAAATAATTCTTGTTGAAACAATTCAATCAAGGTTAATGTTTTACGACTGATAAATCTATAGATTTCATTCCTATTTGGGATATAATGTCTTTGTATCATCTCTCTCAATTGTACAATAATGAGATTATTAGGTTATATGGTTTGAATCATTCCATTATATCTGATTAGGATCCTAGGTTCACTCCTAATTTTAGGATGGGCCTTATGAAGTCGTTGGGTATAGAATAAAATTGCATCTTAGTGTTTCATCCTCCATTAGATGGAAATTCAGAATAAATTATTCAGACTTTGAAGGATATTCTTCGATCTTGATCAATGTAAGACCATGGAAGATGGCATCAACATATTTATTTCATTGAGTTTTCATATAAAAAAAGTTTACATTTTAGTAGACAGATGTCACCATTTGAGACATTGTATAGAAAGTGGAGTGGAACTCCAAATTTTTGGGATGATTTCTTGGAAGGGAAGTTGATGGGACAAAAATAGTAGGGGATGTGGTTGGGAAAGTGAAGATGATCCAGCAACAGTTCCAGACAACTAAGAGTAGGTAGAAATGTTATATTTTCATTAGGATGAATGTTTTTCCTTTTATTTAGGTGATCATTCTCTTCTTAGAATATCACCATGGAAATGTTTTGTGCATTTTTATAGGAAAAGAAATCTAAGTCCATGGTTCATTGAACATTAATAAATTCAATTGAATTATGGACATGTCGCATACTAAGTCGCTTTTCCTCCATGTATTTCTTAGGTACACAATGTTTTTAATGTATCAAGGTAGAGAATGTATGTGGTAGATTCATCTCATGTCTTGATCCTAGAAATAGTTCATCTAGAAGAGAACCATTCTTATGAGGAGAAACTTGTTCTGATTCTTGGTCGTAGAGATAAATTATGCAGAATAAGGTAATACACGAGGTGATGGTTTATTGTAGAAACCAAGTTGGTTGGTGAAGAAACATGGGAATCTTAAAATATTATGAGTAAATATACCCTCAGTTGTTTAATAAGTAAAATAAATAATTGTTAGGATGAAATTTCCAAAAGGTTGGGAGAATTTAACACCCTAACGTTTTACAAATAAATATAATGAAATTCATGAATCATTGAGTAAGTTAATAGTAGAAATTTTTTAAGGAGATAGTTATAAACTATCTCCTAAACATATTTTCTCCACCACTATTAATTGAATTTAACAAAATGGTCATCTACGGTTCTGATCAGTAAATTATTTGTAGTCTGATAGAACCTACTTGTTTTTTGGGTCATTAGTAACATATCCTTATGAATAGTAATAAAAATAGTAATACGAACCTTATAAATGGTAAATCATTTTATTATTTTATTTTCATGAGGTTATAAGATAATGAGATGTCAATTAATTTTTCAAGGTGATACAAAATCACTTATAGATTTAAAATTGTTATTTCTAGAATAAAATATTTTTTAAATTAAAAATTATATTAATTATTTTTAAAAAATAATTTTCCAAAAAAGGAATTCAATTTATAATTATTCAATTAGAAAAAAAATTTGGGGATACTTTCTGGGAATTGTCAGAAAGACATGTATTTTTGGTGAATAATTAAATACAATAATTTACAAAAAAAATCTAAATAAAGGAATTTATGCATCATTATTGATCCATGGATTATGAAAATGGCAATTAGATCGAATTATCAGGAACTAATTACAGTTTTTGGTTACATTAATCAACACTTTTCATAGGCATTAGCAAAAATAGTAAACTAATGATTAAAATAATGTAAAACCCATCATCTCCTCCACCGATAAAACCAACCTCAACCACATCTTCATCTCAAAGAACTCAAGCCTTGAGAATCATCTCAGATCTAAAAAATATATTCTCATTCACCTACCCCACATATAAGACCTATTGGTCTCACTAAAACCCCAAAACCATGTGCCTTAAGGAGGATCTTAAGGAGACTAGATCAAGATGCAAAGTTCCTCTTTCATGTTCACACGATTTCTTTTCAATTATTTTATTTTTATATACTCTATTCTCCTGACATTATTAAAGAGTAATGAAAAGTATATAATCATATATATTCTGGAGGTTATCATTTTTATTGAATAATACATCAATTTACTTCTTCTTATTCTTTCTCCCTCTTAGTCTAAAAATATGAACACCATCCCTGAGGTGTCGATTTACCAAAATCGGGGACGATGTGTTTCCAATTTTTATTACTTCCTTTAAATATGATTATAAAACAATTTTTTGGTTGAATAAGATTTTAATTTTTATTATATGACCTCTCTTATGTTCTATAATTTACTTATATTAATAATTATAACGGTACATGATGAAACTATTTTGTGATTATCGAAGTACTACCAAATTGATCAAAATAGATGTCACTAAATATGTATCTGTTGATTCATACTCATACAATAAAACCAAAATTATTTATTGATTAATTGAATATTATGAATAAATATGAATAAAATTTCATTCCACTTCTATAATATCATTTCCATGTGACAAGAAAATCACATACAAACCCACCATGGAAAACAGGTAAAGAATGCACATGAAACAATGGATGAAATAAAATACTAATAATTAATGGGTCAAATGATGTTATGAAATTATCATATAAGGTGTTAGAAACATGAATATGATTCTTTAAGATATTAATGACACAATTTTAACCATTTTATAGGTGATTTAAACATGTTTTATCCAAGAAGAACATGAGGTAAAGGAATTCATAATCCAATTTCCATTCATTGGGTTAACCGTGTACTACATTATTTATGACAAATTAAAGTTATTTGTGTGATGAATTTTGTTTATATTTTGTTAATAATTAGTATTTATAGTGTATATAAATATTAAATATATTACATTAGGTATCTTATTAATTATATGTTTTTTAAATGGGCTTTTATTTCAAAAGCATGTTTTACAAAATTCTAAAGAAATATTTTAATGTTTTAATTTTCATTGTATAATTTTGTTATGGTTCTTGGTAATTGATTATGATGAAGGGTGGGGCATATATCTCCAATTATATAATTGGTTTTATTTATGTTGTAAATTGTTCGTATAGTTAATCCAAGTGTAACTATGATGGTTACACAATAATGTAATCGGGAGGGTCAAAAATTATAAGGAAGCAGATGGGGTTACAAGATTATGTAAGTAATGACCCATGATACATTTATGTTTCTATTTTTGTTTTTTATGTTTTTTGTAAATCTCATGGAAATATCATGTTGCACATATTATGTATATATGGGGGAGAAGGAAGTATTTTTAAAAATGATTTTGTTAATTTACTAGTGTTCATTGAATAAAGATTTATTTCCTTTTTTCTATATCCCATACTGAGATTTTACTGTTCATCCCATGTTATAAATTATTTTCATTGGTTTTAATAATTTTTTAAAAAAAAGAAGAAATCCATGTTAAATGTTATAAAGATTTGTCAAAAAAACATGTTTTATTTCAAGAGTTGTATATTATAGTAGAAATGGATAATGTTTTTGGTGTATTCACTCGGTATAAATGTTGAATGTTATGTATAAACTATATCCCAATTCTTAATAACTATAATCATGAAAAGATCCTAAATATTAATGGAACTGAGTTCTTGAACAAAATTCATGATTATGTAATGTAATAAGGGAATGTCCATATATTTAGACAATAGTTAATATGTGGTTCAATAATAAGAAATTTTTCATCATTTTATCTGGTCTAAAACCTGGACACATTTTATTCTTTTAAAATATTCCAAGTCATTCATATCCCCCACTTATAAAAGGGACCACCTATCATCCCCTCTTCATGCTTAAATATCCCTTCCATTTAGACATGATCTACAATAAAACATTCCTTAAATCCCACCCCACTACCTAGAGTCATTTTATTGAACATTAAACCAATTTATTAAATTTTTTGCTATAATCATAATGTGGCATTCCAAAGAGGATATATAGTTCTTAACGATTTGATATCAATTTATTTCATCAGTTAAATAAATAAAATCTCAAAAACCGATTAAAAATAATTACAATATTATAAAACATAAAATGTGATGTTATTATGATAATAAAAGGACATATATCAATATCATACTCCATTAAATGGGAAATGAAACCATCGATCGTTTCTATGATGAACTACTTCCACATGAACAGGTGTAATTCATTTTCTATCAACACTTATAAACTGTGGATATAATGATGGATTTAAATTATATATTTAATATATATGATATCATAATGATTTTCTAAATTTCAAAAACTTTTTACCATTATTTCATTCCTTCCATTTAAAAATAAAAACTATATTCATGTGTATGTATGACCAGTATCTCTGGGGATGGTGTAACTTAATTTTTTATATCAAATTTATAGGAAAAATATTAAAAAATCAATGAATGAATATATAGTATATTTAATTCATGGAAAAATTATTATCATTATGGAACAATAATCAATGTACAAGGAAAAAAAGTACAAAAACAAAACATACGTGTTAAATAAAATAATTTTCATAAAAATGTGGCATTTTTTAAAAAGAATTATTAATTCATGTTTATAAAAAGTAATAATAAAATAATATATGGTTTGATATATATTATTGTTGTTCTATAACATATTAATAATAAATCAATATTTATTATACAGGATTTTCAATAATTTAAGAAGGAAATGAGAGATATGTTATGGGTTTCTCATCTCACTTTTACTACTATAATAAATATTCAACATTCAGCAGTTATTTATTTTTTGTGGTGTATATACTACCCGTTTGATTTGTTATAACATTTGCCTAATTAAATTCATTTTATTTTGAGTTAATTTTTAATTTAATTATTTTATGCGGTGATGATTCCAAAGTTACCAATGTACTATGTTTTTTTGAATAAAATCTCATTGTTTATTTGGATTTTTTATGATTATGTTTTAGATGATAAAATTCTATAATAATGTTCTTGAGAAAATCATGAGTTTTTTTAATTTTTTTTTATTCATGAAATATTCAAGTAATAGTATAGTATTCCTCTCTTTGTTACATAAAATTATTGATAAATGTCTTTTCAAAAAAATATTTTTATTTATCTATTTCATCAAAAATCCATTTTTCTGTTCATCCATATAATATATAAAAATTTTCTATAATGTTTTTGTCATTGTACTATGATTTTTTAATGTAATATTTATACATGATTATATTAAAAATTGTTTTTAATGTAATCAGTATTTCATTTTCTAGACATGGTACATTATGACTACTCTATTAAAAGTGCAGATGAAATGTTCATTAAACATATATGACATGAACATAATTGAAACCCATCATGATCACCTATATATTTTGAGATACCATTAAAATTTTCCATGAATCCTTTAAAATAATATATTTTTTATAATGTGCAACAAATTTTAGTTATTTGAAGTTATTTTCAATGTGAAATGGGTATTTTCCTCCAGATTCTTTTTAATGATAATTCAATACATTAAATATTAATTAATGAAAATTTTAATTATATTTATTATTCTCCCCTAGGGATGTGTTATAATTATACAATCTGTATTATTTCTCAGGATACTTTATAATTATTTTTAATAAGGATTTACTATTTTGATATCATTAACCATATTACTTTGGGTGGTTTATGGTTATGGTTTTTGATTGGGGAAATTGTTAATATTCATTAGCTAGTTTTCCAATATGAATATTTATATTGATTTTGTTATAAGATTTGGGAAATTATTTAAATTTTACATGATAGTTTTTTATTATAAATTATTTACATTAATATGCTTCTCACCATTCTTATGACGAATTCATTAGACATAGTAAGTGATATGTGGGTCTATCTATATCCATATGATGCATCAGTAGACCTTTTGAGATGAAGTAGGTTGGATTAAGGGATGAGGCCCTAACAACTAGTTTATTTTGAGTTGAAACAAGGATTTTATGATAAGATTATGATGTTTGACATTGTTCATTTCTTCTTTATGAGATTAGTTATTGATTTCCATGTGATTATTAAATAATTTATCATATACATGGATAGGAATCATGCTCAAGTGATTATTTATATTGATTTTTAATTATATTTTAATCATTTCACATTACTCTTCATGAAAAAATAGTTATTAATTTACATTTGATTTAATTTTTTACTTTTCCAAGATGATTTTTTGTTTTTTATAATAGTTGTTCCTTTATGAATACACATAGACTAGAATGGCCCGAAGGCCTTATTTTTTATTTTATTATGGATAATCCCCATTTTAAGGGTTGAAGGGGAACCCATACATGACCCGTAGGCCCAAGGCACAAGGCCCGACATACCCGCAATACATGACCCGAAGGCCCAGAGGCATACCATGCCCAATACATGACCTGTAGGCCTAGCCCACTTGAACTACCCTTCCCCAGCTTCATGCATCATTGATCACCTAGCTCCCCACCATGAATTGCTGATCAGCTAGCATTGCCCCGTACAAAGTTGCACCGTGCCTGGTCCTGATGGCGGCTGCCATACCCTCTCATTCTTCCAATCTGGTTAGCTCTACATCTGGTGGCTGCTACTCCTATTGCTCTGATCCACTTATGGGGCATGTTTTGTGTGAACTAGGCTACTCTATGGTTTACGTGACCCGAAGGCCCGGTGGCCCAAATTCCTTTTATAACCCAAAGGCCCTGGAGACCCGTAGGCCCAAAACGGTGGCCCGAAGGCCCACATTGAGTGAATAGTTCTGGTTGCTACAGTAACCCGGAAATTCGCCTCCAACTGGTTTTGAACCTGGGTATCTTGGATGCCAAGCAAGAGCCCTTACCACTCAGGTATGAGCTCGTTGGCCCTTTATGAATACACATACATAGCATAAATCACTCCCCTTCATTACGTTTTATTTTACCCAGGATGTCTGAAAGTGTATTTTTTATGATATGAAGAGATATTCTAAATGGAATATTGGTGTTTTAAAGAAAATTATATGTTTTATGTATGTTCATGATACTTAGATAAGGTATATCCTAGTAAAAAAAATAGAACTCTTTTTTATGGATAGTAAAGTGTTCATTTACTGTTTGTGGAGTATTGGATGTGTCTCGGGGGTGTTAGGCCTAAAATGAAGAGAATAGTGGAAACAATATTTAGCATGTGATTAGCATACATTTACAATAAACTATTCAACCAGACCATGAAACCATGTCCTATTGAAACCATTTCAAATATAAGGATATCACACGGTTACCCCATAGTTTCCAAAACCATGTAGGTTCCCATAAAAAACCACGGATCTCGACCCCTCTTGAATAGAGGGAGCTACAAAGTTGGTTCATGGTATGGAATATCATGCAGCCCTTAGAGAGTTTGAATTTCCCATTATTCCATTATGACTTATTTCATAATTCCCTGATTTTCCCACCCATTATACACCCTCAATACAATTTTATGAAATCACAACCCCCTCCTCCTCTAAGGGTGAATCTCCATTGTTTCTTCGGTGTGTGGATAATTTTTGTGTGCAATCAAATATTTGGGTGATTCTAACACTCCTCTTTGCACTAGTTTACAGATTATGGCCTGCAACATCTTTCATCTCCTTATAAGTCCATAAAACAATAAATTTTCTAGTGAATTTTATGTTTTCTATTTAGTGGGTGATTCAGTTAGAATAAAGTATAGATATTAAGAAATCAATCATTAACAGACATAAGGTAGGTGGTCTTAAACCATTTTTTCATTGTCTTGATGTATTATAGGGGAATGTGGTATTTTTCACATTCAGGTTGTGTTTTGATGTCATGGGTTATAAAAAGTAATGTTTACTATAGGTAGAGGTGAGAGGCCCATTGTAGACCTTATTGGGGTTTTCAATGATGTGAGACAAAACATATGGATAACCAAAGGGTACCCAGACCCTTGTGATATGTGAATAAAATTAGTAAATCCTGAGATTGGGGTATTATGATAGTGAATTACTAGTAAAAACATACTTGATTCATGGGTATTGTTATTGTATTAGTTGTAACTGTTCATAATTTTGATTTTGTAATTGATTGATTGGTTTTGAAATTATTTTTATGTTATATTTGGGGATTTGATACGATTTTAGATTTATTGATGGGAAATTATTCTAAAGTGTGAGAAAATTTTTTATAGGAGATGTGGAACTAAAATTTCTCAAAAAATGGAGATTCTAATTTTATTTAAAATTAATTTTGAAATATAGGAAGTGTTAACTTTTTGTGGAAATGGGTTAAATGTTGATTTTAATGGCTTAAATGGATGTAAAAGCATTTAGACTTGTTTCAATTTTCAAAAAGGATGGCCCATATTTTAAAGGATTAATTCATGATGATTAAAATATATTTCTGATTTATTTTTTATTACATGATAAGGTATTTAATGTCAGTTGGGACCAAATTCATTTTTCTAATTGATGTGCTTGTGAGATATGACCCATGATAATTATGTTGGCATTTTATCATGGATTGATATGAACCACATGATTATTGTGCATATCTGATGACATTGAAAAATGGTGGAGTTAGAAACAATGATATATGTGTTTAATAGTTTTGGTTTGTGTAGGTATATGTAAAATGAATTTAAATGATAAAAATTTTAATTGTGTGCAATGGATAACATTGTAATAGGGAGTGCTGGTATAAGTCAAGTTGCATAATTGGTTTTGAAATATAATTTTCAAATTTGATAATTGGTTATGGGAATCAAATGATTTTTGTATTTATGAACAATGGATTTGCAATGTAATTTGTTTTTGAATGAATATGTAAAATAATTGGTATATACTGTAAATGGTTGAATTAGAATGGAACCTGGCTTAGTGGTGTGGGATAAAGTACTGAGGCTCCTTCCATGGGGTAGGTAGGACTGATGCTCTAAACCCCACCCCATAATGAATGTGATAGGTTTTAAAACTAATTCTATATGACCCTATGAATTCATTTTATGATGAACTAGACTAATTCTCCATGGTAATGATGGTAATATTGTTTGAGACTACATATAATAATTTTACAAGGTAAGTGTTTAGTGTTTGTTAATGGAATGTTTATCCCAATTGATATAGTGAACTTGACTTATTCCTTTATGCAAGGTAATTGAGTAGATTAGTATATAGTTAAAATGATGTTAATACCTGAACCATGGAACATATGATGAGAATGATCAAATTTAATATAGTTTTAATGATAATCATTTTGAATCCGGCTAAAATGTGTACGGTTTTGAACCTTTTCAATTACTCAATGGGTCATTTTTTTCAAAAGAGATTTGGAATTGAATTCCATTAGTTGTTTCTCTCCTATGATATGTTTTTGGACTTTTTATAAGGATATTTATTTTGCTTGGGTGGATCGGGATTTCTAGAGAGTGTTATGCCCCAATACCATAGGTTATGAAAGAAAAAGAGTGCGCATAGTTTATGCATGATTTCATAAACCACGTGGCCCACTGCTGGTCACCAGGCGGCCCTAATTTAAGGTTTAACATAATTTTCAGATGGGTTGTGCATGGTTTTCAAAACCATGAACCTAGCCTGTGCGAGGTGCTCTATGTATCTATTGGAGGATGCACGATTAGCGAACAATTTTCTAAACCGTGCAACTTAACCGTGTTTGACACCCAATTTTTAGAATTTTTATTATTTTAAATTAAATTAAAATTAAATTAAAAACATAACAAACCATCATCTCTCCTTACCTATCATTCACATGACACACCCCATAGGGTCTTCCAATTTTCAAACGCATACCATCCTCATACATCCTCTCCCCCAACTTCGATTATCCAAAGATATGTTCTGTTTCTTCGTCGAATCTATAGGATAAGATCCTCTCCCACTTATCCTCCTAGTTTCCAGCAATGTTTCAGCTTAATCATCACCTGGTGAGAACCATCCAAACCCAGGGTTTTTAGGGTAGATTATGATTTCTGTTTTCTTTTATTTAAGGTTCATCAGGTAGGTCTGTCGAGACCCTTTGGTGTGTGTTCTAGTAACCTCCACCAAAGGAATGGTGGTTCTGGTGGTTTCAATCCACCAACTTTTTCCTGAGGTAAGGTTTTGTTGATTCTACTTATATTGAACTTATTAAATTAGTGTCTATTCTTTTTTAACGTTTTTAGTATGATTTTTGTTGTGTATTGTTCCCAACTTGATTGTTTTGATTCTTCATGTCAAGGGAGACTCTCCAGCATGTTAAAATGTAAGAAAATATATTTGTGTGTGTTCTCCAATTACATGTATAATCATCTGTTGAAGTGATTATGCACATATGTGGCTATATGTTCCAATATATATATATATATATAAATTTATTTGATGGTGAGTGGATATAGGTATATTCGTATAAGAATATGTGTAATGATCACCTTGCACATGATCACAGACATACATGTGTGTGCATAAGGGCTAGGTGTTCTTGAATATCTGTGAAGCTACATATGCCCATTGGGGGAGCAACTAATTTTATATTAAAAGCGCCAAGATCCTTAGTGTAAGGATTGGTACCACTGTGAGGTTGGATCCATTATCCCTTCCATTTATAGTCTATAATGCATGAATTAGTTGAGTTTATTATTACATAGTTCATAGATTTAATTAATGGTGTATGGATTCTAGGTTTAAATTATTTCCTATATATGGTTAATGAATTTCATGAATGTGATAGATGACTATTTATTAACTAAGTCATGTTTTTATAATAACCCCCCCCCCCCCCCCCTTCAATGAAGGTGTGCTACCTTCAAGACAAAAAATGTTGAATCATTCATTTTGGCTTTATTGGGTCATGGAATTAAGGCCTTCATACGATTTGGCCTTGGTTCGAATTGTTGGTTTATGTATTTGTCCTTTTTTATGAATCGAATGAACTTCCATTCTAGTGTAAGTCATCATGATGGAATCTTTCCTTATTCAAATGATACCTCTCCTCAGTATGGAGCCCTTGTAATGTGGTTTCCATGTTATAACATGTTAAATTATTTTGTTTTGGTAAATGGAAAAGGTGTAGAATGACCTAATAAATGTATTAGTATTATTTAATGGAAATGAACATGACCATTTAACAGCGCATGTGCCTTAAATAAATTTACAATGTTTAGTCATGTCGGTTATGATGACCAGAAGAGGATGTTACTCTCATTAAAAAATGAATGGTCTGTATTAAATAGATTAAATGGAATTGTGTATGGATTGTGATATACATGAGTGTATTTTCCACATTCTTGGAAATGAATATGTAACCATGTCAATATAAAGCCCTAAAATGGTCTTAATTAAGTGAAAATGTGAATGTGTTCGTTTATGTGTATATATTATGGATTTTTTAAAAGCTTAATAGTTATTGCATAATGCATTACTTTAAAACTATGTGAATTATTATGCCCATTATATGTGGATGAGTATGATGAATTTATACCCCACCCAATTTCTACCATCTAGTGTGTAAGGGTGGGAGTTATTCTTACAAAATGCCAATTATAACCATTATAGATGGGTGGGTGGGAGGCATTCTTACCCCACACCATTGCTAACATCTACTTTGATTGGGCGAGAGTCATTCTTACCCAATTCTAGTTATCTTCTATTTTGTATGGGAGGCATTCTTACCACATGTTAGCATTACACTTCTATGGATGAGAGGCATTATTACATCATTCCATTTTTTTATACAATCTCTATGGATGATAGGCATTTTTAAGTCATGCCATTTATAACTCCTATGGATGGGTGGTATTCTTACCTTGATCCATTAATTATACCATCCCTATGGAGGAGAGGCATTATTACCTATTTCCATTTATAACTGCCTATGGATGAGAGTAATTATTATCTTCTTCCATTTATAACCTATAAATATATGAATACACATTTAGGGATGAGAGACATTCTTAACTCGTTCAATTTATAAACTCTATAAATATGGATATATATTTAGGGAAGAGAGACATGAATACCTCTTCCCTATGATAACCTTTAAAAATATATATATATATATATAGTGACATTGTTAGACTATTAATCCAACATTGAGGCAAAGATGATATAGTCGTCAGGTGTCCACTAGGAACCTAGATGAGAGTTGATTATTTATTCAGTTATGTCATTATCTATCTATACGTTCACACGTCTCAATTAATATTAAACTGTCTGTATAGGCCTAGAAACTGGTGCTTATGAACTACTAATATTTATATCGCACACCCTACTCCGGCCAACATTGAAGGGGGGGAACCTGATTGGACCTTTTACACTGCTTCTGACCTCGCATTTCAAGGGGTCTGACTAGGGCCGCATCCTTCAGTCAGGGGAATAGTCAAGTTAGGCATCACTGACATGTCTGGGCGCTGGGACACTGGCTCATCTGTCTTATGTCCTTTATTATAAGTCTTCTCGAGGGTGCGGAAGCCTGAGACATCTCACATAGAAAGCGGGGAATCATACGCCATGGGTATGTATCTGAGGTTTTACCCATACTCCCATGTTTTACACAGGGTATGCCGTATGTTTAACGTCCGGTGGAGATGGATCAGACTGATCAGAACACTAATTAGAGTGGATCAGATGAGTGCGACCCCCGGAGGGAACACTGTGGACCATGGACCTTTCTGGTTATTGTATTCTTGAACCAAGTGTTTGGAGAAAGGGACTGAGATGGAGATCTGGATGCTCATGGAGTTTTCCTTAGGACATTTTATTTCTTTTTTTATTTGAGTCCCATATTTCTCTTTACATTACAGATTTTTTTTTTAAATTTTCAAATCAGGAATATATACAATTTAATATATTCATTTGTTGTCTAAACTGGTGTTGGCCACTTTTAGTAAATTGAAATTATCTTCCTTCCACGTCCTTTTCAAATGATTATATACTTCTTCTATTGTATCTATTTTTCATTCATAGATAATTCCATAGTGAAACTCTGATATGAGGTTATTTTCTTTTCTCTATCACCTCTCAAGACCATAACTATTATTCGGTAGCCTCTGGCATACGGGGAGACACACTTGAGGCCATGTAACCCACCGGTCCGACTATCAGTTCAATGGTAATCCAGGTCAGGACATTACAAAGTGGTGTCATATGTTGATTCATTTATTTTTTCATACTATTTTGGGTTGGATGAAAGGATATTATGAATGTTCCATTGCTTTATTAATATCTATGCCTCAGACTAATCACCCCACATATGAGAAATGATAATGTTTCCATGGATGCGATAATTATTCATAGTGTATTCTATTATAGTCGATATGATTTCACCTTGAGTAACTATTGTATTTCCACTACTTATGAATTTATGTAATTTCTATTATTTTACCCTTGTCCTAATATGTAACTGGAGTTGCATTAGAGGCATCATTGTGGGAACAATTGTAATTCACATTCCATGCATATGTCATGCCATATAGTTTCATATGGATATAGCTTTTTGATTCAGAAATTATGTTATAATTGTTATGCCATGTTAGGTATTTTAATAACATGTTATTCCATGTTAGTTGTTTTAATAACATGATTTTATTTGTACCTGCTTCAGTATTTTTTTAGCATGGTTTTCTGTTAGTATTACATTCATAGTTTAAGGGTATGTCATGATTTTGTTTATTTATCATGTCCTGCATTCTCAAATGCCATGCTTCTATGTGATTGCATTTTTATTTTTTTATTTTTTTTGATATCCAACATATACATTTTAGATATGTGTAAACTATTTTTGATTATGTTAGGAGAAAATTTTCATTTTTACGGTGTATGAGAACCTTATAACATAGAATGGTTAACCCATGTATTTGATCCTTTAAAAAGGATACTAAATTAGCATGAAAAAGTCAATTTATTTTAATTAAATAGTGAAATATTCCATACTATAAAGTGTGTGGGCACTTTACAGGTTAGTAGGTAACCACCCATATGATTAAGCAATGGTTTTTGAGGATGATGAAATTTTTACATGTAAATTGTTCTGATATATGGGCACCAATTTTAAATTTATGGAGTGTATGGGAGCTACATGTATTGGGAAATGGAAACCCATGATAAATTTAATGAAATAGTGTTTTTAGAAATTCTTATTTATGTGCAAGATGTTCTCATTTGATCTGAGGTGTATTGGATTATTTGGAAACTTGTAGATTACTATAATTGTTAAAAAAATTAGATCATATGTTTCCTATAATGACGGAAGGTCAAATGCTATTAAATGTTTTAAGATGATGTTTGATGAAACCTGCATGTTTTTCTATTGGGGTGTTGGATTAGTCATGTAGTTTTTGTACTATTTAGAATAATGGTACTTGATTCTTAAAATTAAATCTTTTATATGATTAAATAATTACATGTTAATAAATATATAATGGTCTTGGAAAATGAACTTTTCGTGGTGTTTATTGTCTCGAACCTTGAGTAATGGTAGTTGAGTTTCTCTTGAGATTCCATTGAATGGAAATAGTAGTTTTCTCCATAGTTTGTTTCACTTTTTTTAATTTATTGATGTTCGGCTGTTGAGCCTGTAATTTTTCTTTCGAATGACCAAATTTTTGGGTTGAGGCTTAATCTCCGTAAGGGGCTAGCCCATGGTAGGTATCACATTTAAAAAGTGAATTACATTCTTGTGACATTTTATTTCTGACATTTAGTAGAATTTGGGTTTTGATGTTCATTATAGGAATTGTGTATATCTATGACACCCTTTTTCAGATGGGTAGCCATGCTTTCATTACCTTTTTATGGGATTGAGAATTGTGTAATGCTCGTTTTTAGTTGGTTAGACATTCCTACGACATTATCTAATGCTTTGTACTTCTTTTGACCTTTTGTTTTCCATTTTAGTGGATGGCATGGCATGTCTTTGTCCATGTGGAATGTCGTATGAGGAAATATGAATTGGGTTATAGTTTTGTTCCTTTGAGAATGCTCTCGGGTCATCTCTAAGTAGAATGACCAGAGCATTTATGAAACGGTTATTCCTAATGCACGTGGAGAGTTTCTAAAGACTACGGTGTTTTGACATACCGGTCTCTTTCATCTTGTTTTTTTAAAATTTTGGACATCATGATCATGGATCAATGGAGCGTCATACATTCGATTAAGTTTTATTTCTCTTGAGCTCTTATGAGGGGCTATCATTCCTTCCTTTTATTGACTAGGAGACTCCTAAGGTAGGGAGGACTTCATTTAAAATATGGTAAATATACCATTCCAAGTAGACATAATCTAACCAATGTGGACCACTGGAGTATGGGTGGTTTATGTTAGAGTTCTATTGAGGTTTCTGGGAGTTGTTCGTGTCTATAGTTGTTCAAAAAAATGAATTTACTCTTCTTTTCTATGTTTTTAACCCTTTATAAACACCATTGTCATGGGATGAGCATCACTGGTAATGTTGAAAAATAACAGACTACCTTCTGGTGGTTCAATTTTGCATTCAGTTAATTAGGGTTCATCAACTAGT
Organism: Viscum album; assembly: GCA_963277665.1. NCBI lineage: Eukaryota > Viridiplantae > Streptophyta > Magnoliopsida > Santalales > Viscaceae > Viscum > Viscum album. The sequence continues at coordinate 205,800,341 of OY728121.1, forward strand.
AAAGATGGGTCCCATCATTTTTATCACCAGCTATGGTTCGATTATTTTTCTTTCTAGTTTTTTGGGTATGATTAGCAGAAATTTGGTATAAATCCTCTTGTTGTACTCTTCTATGCTACATGCATGTACCCTATCATGTCTTCATCCAAGATATTCCATGATAGCATCAGTCTTATATAGTTCTAATGCTTTAAAGATGTAGGGATTCATTGGGATGTTCTCTTTGGTTGTTGGATGCAGGATGCATTTTTTTTCTTCATGGTTTGACCTTTGATACATCATCATAAGTTGGGTGTAGGCTCCAATGAGCTTTTTTGTGATCAAAGATATTTTCCTTGGGAGAAGGCATCAAAATTTAGCCAATAAAAGGCTTTCCATCGAAGCCATGTGTATTTTTTAATTTTTGGAAAAGAGGTTCAACACTTTCATTTCTTGTTTTATGGTTACAGTTGAGAAATAGCACTTTCAAGACATGTTGTTAGCTGGAGAAGATTTTAGTTGCAGTAATCTAGGGCTTGCATGAACACCCGACTTGATATGGTCATTGAGATCGATGGGGATCGATCTTTTTAACCATTTCATGAATTTCACAAGTAGCTTTGTTATAACTATTAGACATGTGCTTGTTGGGACAAATCCAATGATGGTTAATTCTTGGTTCGGTTTTGTTTGTTTAGCATTAAATCATAAGGTAGGATGTACCTAGGTCCATATACCTGAAGAGACAATGATATGATCGTGTCTCTAGGTAGATAGGATCTGGAATGATCCAACTCAGTGTTTCGACTTGAAATCGAGTGTTGGATAGAGTTTTTAAAGGCTTATGTGTCATTTTCCTTGAAATTACTAAGAGTGAATTGGATGTTTGGAAACGTAACACGACCATTCAAACAAAGCCTCATGACCCCTATAGGATGGGTGAGGTCAACATTGTTCACTAAGGCTTCCCATGGATGAGAATTTATATGGTGGGAAGGTTATAATGATCCTCGGTTTGAAGCAATCAAAAATGTGAATGGTTTTCATCTTTTTCATATACATCATGGGGGGTTTTTTTGAAATGAGATTCAGAATTAAATTTTGAGAGCTGGATCACTTCTAATTTATATTATTGGACTTGGGAGATGGATTTTTATATTCACTGAGTAGCTCGAGCTGTTTCAAGAGTTCCGGACCCGATAACTTCAAGTTATCAAAGATAATAGAGGGTGTTCAATTTATACAAGGTCTGCAAAACCGTTCAGCCAACTATATGTAACCGTGTGGGCCAAATTTAATGGGGGAAGATACATTTATCATGGTCTACACCCAATTTTATAAATCATGTCCCTAGCCCATGGGGATTGCTCCATGTGTCCTATGGAGGATGCACAATTAGGACATGATTTTCCACACTATGCGACTTAATCATGCATGTCGCCCAATTTTTATAATTTTAATATTATTGAAATAAAATTAAATTAAAATGAAAACATTACATACCCTAATATATCCTCCCCTATTATTAATGTGACACACCCTATAAGGCCCCCCCCCATTGACGCACAGACCTCTCACCTACGACAACCTCTACCTCATTGAATTCTCTGTAGATTTGTTCCTTTTCTTCATCAAATCTTCACATTAATCTCATATCTCCCTTATCCTCTCTGTTTTGAAATATATTTTGGATTAATCATCACCCAGTGAGAATCATTTGAACCCTAGGTCTTTAGGGTTTATTCTGATTTCATTTTTCTTTTTTTTAGGGTCATGCAGGAGGTCTCTTTGGACTTTTGGGTGCGTCTTCCAGTAAATGATGCTGAAGGCAAGGTGATTTAGGAGAGTTTGGTCATCCAATATTATTACAAAGTACGGTTTTTCTAGTTTTTCATGGTTTTCACCTGTTAAAATCGGGTTTTTGGTTGTTTAAAGATTCATAGTATGATTTCTGTAGTGTTTTGGTCCATCATTGTTGTTTTCGAGTTTCCAAGTCAATGGTGACTCAATTGGCTGTGTATCAGAACGAAAATATATATTGGTGGGTTCCCCAGTTATGTGTATTATCATCAATTTTTGTGATTATACATGTATGGGGCTAGGTTTTACCATATATATATATATAACTCATTAACATGTCAGTGGATATGGGTATATGCATATAATTATATGTGTAAGTATCCCCTTTCAGACTCTCATGGCCATATGGGTGTGTACATATGGAATAAGTGTCCTTTAATGTGTGTGAAGTGGCCTAGGCCAAGTGAGGGAACAACTGCTTTTTGTTATAATGATCCAAGAGCCATAATGGATGAATTTGTTCCACTCTGATGTAGGATCCTTTTATGCAACCCTGTTTAGTTTATTAATGCATTAATTAATTAATTTTTTTATTTTATAGTTATATGATTTAATTAATACAGTATGGATTTCAGGTTAAAATGAATTCTTAGATATGGTTGATGAATTTAATGAAAGTGATTGTTGACTGTTGATTAAAAAATTAATGTTTTTATAATAAACCCCCTCTAATGGAGGTGTTTTTCCTTTAAGATAAAAAGGTATATTTAGACATTTATTCTTCATGGTCCATTTAATGAATGCCTTATCATGATTCCTCCCTAGTTAGGATGGTTTGTTTAGGTGTTTGGTTTTCTTTTTGAATTGAATTAACATCCATGTCAGTGGAAGTCATCTTGTAGAATGCTTCCCTTATTCCAATGACACCTCTCCTTTCCTTAGGGCCCCTATAATATAGTTTCAATGTAATAACAGGTTAAATTATTTGGTTTAGCTAAATAGAACGGGATAAAATGGAATAAGAAATTTATTAGTAATAAATAAGGAAAATGAACACGACCCTTTACCAGTACACATTACTTAACAAAATTATCAATTTTTTGGCATGTTGTATAAGAGGACTAGCAGTTGATGCGACTCAATTTAAAAATGAATTATTTGTATTAAATGGATATAATGTAATTTTGTATGGCTTGTTACATGCATGACATGATTTTCCACATTCATGGAAATGAATATGTCACCATGTATTTATAAACATTTAACATGGTTTTCCTTATGTTAGAATGTGAACATGTTTTCTTATGTGTATATATTATAGATATTTTAAATTCATAAGAGGTATCACCATAATAACTACATTATAACAAGGAAATTGATAATGTCCATTATAGATTGATTGGTGGGATGAATTCTTACCCCATTTCATTTTAAAAATCTTGTTTGTATGTGCGGTATGCATTCATACCCCATTACAATTATGGCCATTATAGATGGATTGGAGGGAGGCATTCTTACCCCACACCATTGCTACAATCCACTATATATGGGTAGGACACATTATTACCCCATTCCATTTATCTTATAATATGGATGAGAGGCATTCTTACCCCATACATGAACTATACTCGAATGGAAGAGAAGAATTATTACCCCATAAAATTATTTATACAATAACCACATACAAGAGGAATTCTTAAAAAAATCAATTTATCTCTCTTATGGATGAGAGGAATTCTTACCTTGTTCCATTATTTATATAGTCTCCTTGGATGAGATGCTTTCTTACCTTGTTCAATTTATAACTCCCTATGTACAAGAGGCATTCTTACCTTGTTCCACTTATAATATTTATATATATATATAGATTTTGGGATGAGATGCATGTTTACATTGTCCAAATGATAACAAATATATATACATATATATAGTGACATGGTCAGAATATTAATCTGGCATCGAGCCGAAGCTGGAATAGTCATCTGGTGTCACCTGGTAACCTAGAAGGATGTTGATTTTTTATTTAGTTATGTCATTATCTATATATAAATTCATCTTGTATAATTAATATTATACTATCTGGATAGAGCTAGACATGTGTGGTTTTGACCTACTGAAATTTATATCTCACACCAAACTTTGGCCTCCATGGAACTTCAGTACCTGAGTATACCTTTTTTGTTTAGTTCAAACTTTGGACCTTGATTGTTGATGTATTATCATACTTGTAGTTTGGTGAAATGTACTGAACTGGTGCTCATGATTCTCATAGAGTTTTCCTTATAACATTTTATTTCATTTCCTTATTTTAGTCATGTATTGTTCAATACAGTCAATCTTGCTATTTCGTTTACTATTTTTTGTCATGTATCTGTACCATTTCATGCAATCATTAGTTGTATAAACTTGAATATTCTAATTTTAGTAAATTTATCCTATCTATCTTCCAATACTTTATTAACTATTCATTAATTGCTTCCACTATTTCTATTGTTAATTATCTAATAATTCCATTATGCAACTCAAAAATGATGGTATAGTCTCCCCATTATCACCTCATAAGACCAACAGTGCTTGTTAGTAGCCTCTGGCATACGGGGATAAACACTTTAGGTCATGTGACCCAACAGTCAGGCTACCAGATCAATGTTTGGTTTGGTTGGGTTGTTAAACTTGTTAACTAATGAGTATTAGGAAGTTGGTTTTAGTAACCACCCCTTGTTGTTAATTGTGAGTATAACCAATTTTTTCTTGGCTTAGACTCCAATATAACATGAGTTAGTATTTGGTTTAGTTAACTCTTGAGAACATTATGGGTGAACCAAATATTGGATAATTACTAAAATGGTTCTTTGTTTCATTATTTGTCAATTTCACTCATTAACTATATACTTATTTTTATATAATGGGTGTTTTCTTAGACAATGATGGTGGTGGCCCATTGAGTTTTACTCACACCATACACATGCCACCCTGAAACATCAGTTTATGAAGAAATGCTACTTGTTTCTTGTACGGGTTCAAAATAGAGGAATTTTGTTTGGTAGTACATTGTACTATGGGCAGGTGTGTGGTAGGTTAGGACCGGGTTTGAAATTGGGTCATAATTTAGCATCTTTTCATCGTCTGGATTTGAATTAAATAATATGAATAATTGAAATGTAGATAATTCAATGTATTTTCTATATCATGTATACTTTTTTACTTAATGGTTTTTTTATGTTGTCTATTTGTAGTTCATGTGGTTATTTTATTTTACTGTGCTACTTTTGTTGTGGTATCACTATGCTAAGAGGGTACAGTCTCCCCATGTTCTTTTTTAGACCCACACTGACAGTCAGAAACCTCTGGGCTATGGGGTGGCATGCTTAAGGGCACGTGATGACCCAGATCAAGGAATATGTTATAGTAGAATCTATATTGGGAAAGATACAAATTCATATTAGATGATATCATATTTTGTCTTAATATTTGAGAATGGTAGATAAATAACATTGTTCTTATCATTACATGGTAACGATCATATTTCTTTGGACATGAAACACCTTGAACGAGGTAAGATCCATGTTGTTAGGGGTGGTAAATGATGTTCTATTTTGTTCTTTTATATTTATTTGATATTTAGACCTCAGATGGTGTAAATGGGTGTGATGTTATTAATTTATGAGGTTTTATCATTTTTCCTTTTGTGGAAAGAGAGTGTGTGTGAGTCCATGAATCATTTCTATAACATAGAACAAATAGGTCATCTATATTCTTATTTTTAATGCCATTTGAATGGAATTATTATTACCCAAATGGGTATCAAAAGTGGAATTAAATGAAATGATGGTTGCTGAAAAGTTGGTTTAAAAGGTTTTGAGAAACCAAAATCTAATCGGTTGGAAAGGGGAAAATGTTTGAAAAGTTATTTTGAGTATGGATAATAATTTAAAAATAATAGACTAAAAAATAGGTTTTCATAAATGAATAAGTCCATCGGTTTTGAAAATGAAATTTATGAAAGGTGAAATCATGGGCTTAATGTTAAGGTTTAAATTATGTGGGGGAAATGTGACAAGAATAGAACTTTTTGGGACAGGAGTCATGGAAATCCATTATTTTGGTTGTTGAACTTATGTATAGGTTTGTTGGGAAGTGAGAGTTCCTTAATCTTGATTAATTTTTTAATGGGATGTGAGACCTTGGTGAGTTGGGTGTTTAGTTAATGTAATGTTGTTATTATATCATTGGTTAGGTTCTGACATTGAGTTTTTCAAATGATGTATTTTAATGTGAATGTGGTGTATCTTGTGTATTGAGACCCGGGGAGTTGTGTTAGGACCCTTTATTGGGTGTTCATTTCATAGTGCTAGTGTACATGTGTGATTATACTTGATGAGGGACCGAGCGTAAATTGTTGTTGGTTGCGTTAGACGTAGTGTGTTTGGAGATGGGGTATGATTACCATTGCAAGTAGCCATTTTTTTTGTGGTTTTGTATGTATGGATTAGAGATATCTAATTACCATTTCTTGTTGTATATCTATATTGGGATGTTTTACCATTTTTATTCGAGGACGACTGGTGGGAGAGGTCGGTCATGGTGACAGTGCTATGGGGTGCTTGTTACACCAGTAGAAGTTCACAACCATTGTAGTGGAACACTAAGGGTGTATCCTTGTATGAGATTAATCTAGAGGGATCAGTGGAGAAGTTAATGGTTTTGGGAGATGCGTCTAGGAGGTGGCTTAGAGTTAACTATAATGAGAAATCAATAGGGGCCCCTAGGGAGGTAGAACAATTATTTTGGGTACTTTTGAGTGTGATGAAAAGGTAGATTCTATAGAGTTGAAATCAATTCATGATGGGTGCCATCTATTTACTGGTCAAGGTACATAATTATTCATTTGACATAACTTAAGGTTTCTCTTGGGTGTTTATGTTTGGTTGTAAGATTTTCTTGAAGGGTGGGATCATTCGTAGACCATACACAATGTTTTGTTAGCTATAGATCCACACAAAAATGTTGTTATGGGGCCAAAAAAGAATGTTTGATCATAGAATTCATGAGAACATTTATTTGGGACACACCCGAGGTGAGGGTAGTCGTACGTTTGTATAGATTTTAAGAGTATATTTTGTTGGGTGAGATGTTTATAAATCCTTGGGTCTAATTAAGTTATGTATCTTTTGGAATGAATAGTTTTGTGAATAGATGTTGGTCCTAACATGGATGATGTATGACTCATGTGATATAGCTTTGGGTGTTGTGTGTGGTTTTAGTAAATTGTGTGACCATGATGGTTCTGATGATTACTGATTGGTGGAAACATGTTAGGTATGAATGACATAATTAGGATAAGTTCCTAGGTGCAGTAGAGAAGGAATATACAAGAAGAACTCATGTAGGGTGGTGATAATGGTTCTAAGATGAATGTTGGGTCATGACCTCTTGGTGGAGGGTCGTGAGGTGATGATTAGTTTTGTTGAGAACACCATTTAATATGTAATTTTTTAGTGTCAAAAAGAAACTTATTGGTAGAGAATTATGAGACCATTGGAAGGGTTAGTTTACCTATGGGTAAGAGGAGTCGAGGAAAATAGATGCTTGTAGTGGTGTTCTCAAAAAAATCGTCGCATTAATTTCAACAGCAATGATCATGCAAAAAATATTTTTATTGTCCAGGTGCAGTAAGAAAACATTGGATTGATTCTAAGTGGATTAAGTAAGTTTTTTTCATTTTTGACATCATGGAGGATACACCCATGGAGCATTATGTGTATGCAAGTCATATGGAGAGGGAGTACACCAACAAACAATATGGGAGATGTCCTCGTAATGGACCAGCTGTCGATTAATGCCATCAGTTTTGTTTTCAACTGCTGGGTACGAGTAGTGAGTATTGATTTTTTTATTACAACGTTTGATGGATTACTACGTCCAATATTTGGGTTAAATATTGTGATTGAGAAATAGCCACAAAAGTTTAAAGTTATTGTGAAATGAAGTGATAATGACACTCCTAATATGGGGACTAATTAGTTTAATTATAGATGTGTGGAAGAAGATATAAAATAGATGTGGTCGAATCCAAAAGTGAATGGAAGGTCTGTGAGATTCGTTTTCATGTTTCTTTGGAAAAATATGAGTTGGCCATCGATGTGATGATCATCCGAGTAGAACAATTTTTTCAGGATAAGGGTTGTTCTAAAGGTAATTTGTGTGGTCAAGTTGAATATGTTTTCAGGGGAGCTAGAGATCATGAGAAATGAATGGAGATTATATAATTCCATGATGAAGAAGTCTTACTAGAAAACATGGATGACCTCATTAGGTGTGTGAAGATGATATTTTTATGCTATGTGTTAAAAGGATGTTGTGGAATAGTAATGTGGTGACATACCAATAGCAGAGTTTGGGCATCAATGGAGTGAGTTGATCGGGGATAGCATAGATTAGCTGAAAAATTAGATGTATTGTTCTATGAGACACCTTTGAAAAACATTGGAGGGAAAATAGAATTTTGGTAATTAAAATTGGTTCTTGGGAAGAACCAAGTTACCCTAAAATTATTATAAACTGTGGAGGTGTCTTATTCATATTGTTTCAATTAAATGGTTGAATTCTCATTTTGGATGGGGATCTTGTGGTCATTTTTTTATAGTCTATTTGGCCTTGAGTTTCAAACTAGGGTGGGTCATGAAATTTTTTCCAAGGCCGGTGTTGATTCTAGTGAGTTTGGTCTTGGATCAATATTAGAATTTAAATATAATTAGTGTGAGATGGTGTGATGTGACTTGGTCAATGAATTTTGAAGTGGGTCAGACCGAGAGTGTTCTGCATGGTTCATAGGGTAATATAATTCCCAGTTCGCATCCTTCCATGTCATGGTTCATTGCTGTTAGACAGACATTTCTCTTATTCATGGTACTAGTAATGATGAGTTGAGGTGGATGTGTTCTCATGGAGAATTGGATTGTTATTTTGGTACATGGTGAGTTAAATGTTCTTAGGGATGGATTGTTTACATGGACCAAGCATTATTTCAGTGTGGAAGAGTTAAAGGATAATCAATATATGTGAATATTTTTAGGTGGGTATGGGGTCTAACTATTTGATCTTGAGGGTTTGGAAATTATTGTCAGTGTTACTCGAGGATGGGCCATTATAAGTTGGGGAGGTTCTAACATCCCAATCCTTAGTGAAGTTACATGCTTGATATTTTTCTGGTTAAACTACATTTTATGGTTGAATACATGTTTCAAGAGTGCTTGAAGAGTTTTCTAAGTGTCTTTGGGATATGAGAGAAGAAAATAGGTCGAATTTGGACATCAATCCATATCACATAGTTGGCACACTGTTAGTTTAAACTATGCCCCCAGCCATGGAAACTATGTTGTAAGGGAACTATTTCTGATAGAGGGATATCACACAGTTTTTTCATGCATTTTTACATGCTATGAAGGTGCCCCAAATAAACTATGTGTCATGGTTCCTCATGGGAATAGGGAACCACATAGTTTGTATAACCATGCCACCAAACCGTGTGACACATAAAAAGTGTGAATTTCACATTTTCCTCTTACATCTCTATTTCTTAAATCCTGTATTTTCCCACCCATATGACCCCCTCCATCCGATGTGATGTACTAGAATCCCCTTATTACTCCATGTGTGATTCTTATTTGATTCACTTGAGTTTGGACCACATTTGGGTGAAAATAGAAGATTCAGGTGTGTGTAATATTCTTCTTTTATCTGTTTTATAGATTAGGGTTTTTAGAAACATTATTCTCCACCCAATGTAATATAACCATCACTATTCTATTGGATTTTAGGTTTGGTATTTTGTAATAGTTTGTGCGTAAATCAAGGTTTGAGATCATGTAATCATCATCAAAGAACATTTAGTAGGTGGTCTTAAATATTTTCCCATAGTCTTGATGTGTTATAAGTTAATGTGGTTATTATTTTTTTCATCCATGTTTACTTTTGATGTCTTGGGTTATGTAATGTAAATTTAACAATAAATTTTGGTCGGTGACCCTTCACAGACAACATTGGATTCATCCATGATTTGTGATCGAACGTAGGGCTAACTATAGAGTTAGCCAAACATTTTTAATTGGTGAAAAAAATTAGTAAACCTTGAGATATGGGTTTTATTAGAAAGATTGGGTATTATAATTATAATTGATTCATCAGTATGGTTAATGGATTGATTGAAGAAATTTACAATTTTTCTACTCTAAATGATTTAATGGTTTTCAAATGATTTTGAGTGTATGTGTGGGGTCTTGACCCGATTAACAATTTATTAACAGAAAATGATGTTTTAATGTGAGAAATGATTTGAAAGGAGGTTTTTATCTCAAAGTTGTTTAAAAACGGGATTTATAATGGGATTTGAAATGATTATTGAAATAAAGGAAAGTTACTCATTTTTTTTAAAATGGTTTAATGATTATTTTGAATGTTTTAATTGGAAATAAAATCCACTAGGTGTGAATAAGTTTTCAATGAGAAAAGACCATGTTTTAAATGGTGGATTCAAGAAGATTTCAAATAATTATTTTAATTTTGGTATACCAATATGTGTTCTTAAAAGCCTTTTAGGACCATATTTATTGAATTGATCTATGAGGTAGTGAGATAGGATGTGTGATAATTACGTTGGCATGTTAACATAGTTTCATATGAAATACGTGATGAATTTTCATAGTTTATGGCATTGAAAACTTAGGGAGTTAGGAACAATTATTTATGTGTAAATTGTTATGGTTTTTGTTAGTAAATTTTAAATGAATCTAAATGATAATAATGTCAATTTTTATTATTTTTCAAAAAGGGAAAAACGGAGTGTTGGTATAATCTATATGGTCTAATGGGTTTTGAAATGTAAGTGGTAATTGTGTTAATCTGATATTGAATGGGAATGAAATATGTATTAATGAATTGTATAATGGGAATGTAATTTTAATTATTGATTATGGATGTGAAATGATATATGTGGTAAATGGTTGAATAAGCATGGGCACAAACCTTGGTGGTGTTGGATAAAGGATAGAGGATCCTCCAACGGTTCGGTTCGGACTAATTCTCTAATCCCTATAATATAATTAAATGGTTAAGGTTCCAAATTGATTTTGTAGGCCCCAACGGATTCATTAGACATTTTCCTGGACTGATTCTACAATGTATGTATGGTAGGCCTGTTTGAGGATACCTAGACTGATATTCCAAGGTATGTGTTTTTCTTGAAAATTTTATCCTGAGGGAGATAGTAAAATTTATATATTCCCTTATTTATGGTAATTCAATGGATTGGGTTGTTGTGAATGTGATGTAATTTTCTAACCCATAGAACAAATGATGATAATTATCCTAGTTAATTTTGTTCTGTAATGGGCATGATATTGTTGTGTTTTGTAGACACCCCTTTTGGTAATAAGTGTCTGTAACACCTTATGCCATGGATTAGACTCTTAGATGAACTTAGTCAGTTTTTTAATTAGTTGAATCTAGTTAGCTAAGTGGGTAAAATGATTATTTGATAATTACATAAATGTTTTTAATGTTTCATAGTTGATTTAATTCACTTTTTACCTATATACACCATTGTATTGACTTACTATTTCATTAGACAATATTGGCGGTGGCCTACTGACTTTTACTCAGACCCTGCTCAGGATGCCATAGAACTTATGTACCTAAGATATTGCTACATATTTCTAGTAAAGGATCATGATAGGGACCTAGTGTTTGGTTGTCCATGGGATGATCGGTTGGATCATGGGAGGCTAGAATGGGGTTAGGACTCATGTATAAGTTTAGAGTCTTTTATTGATTGGATTTAAGTTATATTATATGACTACAAGGCATGTAGATTATTCAGTTTATTTTTTTATAGCATGTGTACCTGTTTACTTATGTGTTTTTTAAATTTTTTTCCTTTTATTATTCATGTGGTTATTTTGCTATCAATATTAGTTTTTTTTGTGGAGTAACCCTAAGAAGTGGGTACAATATACCCATTTTTCTCTTTAAACTAACACTTTTAGATATCATCCTCTGGCATATAGGGAGGAACCCATGAGGTCTTATGATGACATGGCTCGGGGAACAAGTTATGGTGGCATCTGGGTCGAGGGCATTATATTTTGTTTTATTATTTGAAATTTTAATAGAGTATAATGTATGTATCTAGTCATCCCTGTCCTTGAAATAATAAATCATTTTTGATGTGAATCCTTTTAATTTTTTCCAACGTAATAAATTTACCACCAAATATGGGAAACTAGGTTCTATAGATTTACCATTAGTTTCATATTAGTGTTTATACAATCCATATGAACTAAAGTTTGGAAACCAAATATTATTGAACATGAAAAAATGTATATGTTTGAGGATAATTTTATATACAATTAAACTTACAAATTTCATGGTATGGTTTACATTATATGTGGTTTTCATAGTAATAATTTTCTCTTTAGAAACAGAAGGGGATGTGTATCTAGAATGATGCACCCAAGTGTATTAACACAGAATATGGGACATTGGAATTTGACATGATCATCACATGGTTCACAATAATGGGACCTCCTACACCCCTGTTTTGACATAATATAGGGATATAATTGTGAAAATTAATAATGCCATTAATATCCATTATTATGGATTTGATGTTATTTTTATGAGTTTATAATATTCCCAAATATACAAAATTTCAATTTATGAGATTATCTATGCATAAAATTTTCAATTTATATTTAGTGTGTAAATAGTTTTGAAATTATATATTATGATTCCTAATGTTATTACCTATGATACTATATAAATTTTAATAGATGTGGTTCATGATGGAATGAATCGATATCATAACAACGTTTATAATTCATATCGGGATATCCTTCCTGTTAAAGATAATGGCACTGGAGCTTGATCTGTCTTATGAGTTGAATAAAATATGACCATATTAGGGTAACTGATGTAGGATATCTCAAATAAAATTTACCTTACTGAGTGTCCCTCATATCCAAAACACTTTATAATGATGGTATACAATTTCTTGTGCCAATAATTTTCATCATCTGATGCGACTGCAACTGTATTTGTTCATGATCAATTGATAAGTTCCATTGAGAAGATATTCTTCATTGTGGGGAGTAATGAAATGGAGAGGGTTGTCATAATCTTTTATCATCTATAGACGCCGAAAAGTGCTCAAGTGCTGAAGAAGGTTTCGAAATGACAAAGCAAAGTCATATTGAGACCTGGGGACCCCGTCCAGAGGGCGGAGGGGCCACGCGAAATAAATGCAGAGGCACACGAAAAAATATGTCCCATGCAGAAAGATTCAGGATTCACGAAGTGCCTTGGGCTGGGGTGTGAAATATTTTGCGCCCCGACTCGCGCGACTGACATTTCGTGCCACCACCTACGTCGCACAATTTATATGTGCCGACCTAGTTTCTGCACCCCCAGAAGCCAATAGGTAGAAGGTTACCCCTTCCTTTTCAGGGCTGAAGAATTTGAACTGGCTCTCGTGCGTGAAATTCGTCTTCCGTGGGCATAATGATGGCCTTCAGGTACGGTTATTTTTGTGCCAAGTCACCATGGGGTCTACCGTCGCATGAGATCCCTAGGATTGGACTGAATTCCCATCTCTTAGGGGTCTTCCCTTTTCATGAAATCCCTTTCATTTGCACGTGGGCTTTCCAATGGCGTGCAATCCCTTCCATTGCGTGTACACCCTTTCAATTGTGCGACATCCTTAAATCGTGTGCACCCCAGTCATTGTGTGTCGTCTCTCCCACTTGCGCACATTTCCTCCCCTTGCGCGCAATCCTTCTAAGTCGCGCACAAAACCTCAATTCCAATTATGTTCAATCATCTCCTCTTTCATTCCAAACCAATGCTTTTCGTGTAGGAATATTATTTCACGCGCAATCCTCAAAGGCTGCGTGCAACTCCCTGACCCCCTCACCTCGGTGCTCCCTGGGCGCCTCCTAGCATGAGCTGCTGATGTGCTTCTTATGGATACCATTCGCGGGTATCTCTCACACCCCGAGCATCTGCATCATGCATCGTCTTCCTGTGTAACCTTTTAGTCTTGTACAAAGTATCTTCAAGGTCTCTTGGATGATACCGCCCATTTTGTTGCTTTGCCTCATGCTTCATGGCATAGGCACGCTAATAGATATTACTTCTTCGCATAGCAACACTAATGTGGACGCCTCTATGGTTCTCTCCACGACACCCCTTACTACAGCATTGGGGATGCCTTCCCTCCCACAAGGAGCAAAGGGTACTGGTTATGTAAGTCATAGGGGTGAAGAGCACACACACCTCATCTAATCTTCTGGATATTAAACTGCTATGCACCCTCATCCTTAGCACATTATGTTAAACTGTGACCTTTCCCCGTGCTTCGAACGTTGGGTCCCCTTCCTTGGAAATTCATGATGCCCACTCGTCTCTATGAGGATGGTATCACCCCTCACATGGGATGATATCCTCTTTATTTGAGTGGCGTTTGTCAGTGAGGAAGGGCAACCACCTTCGTTTAAGCCCCTAGTTTTCCTTCCATGAGGCAGCATCCCTACTCCTCCATTCATCTTTGTCCCCCAAGGCCAGTGGAGGGCGTGATAGGTAATAGGGTCCCTCCTTTATTTAGTCCCAAATCCCTCTCTCACTGCACTTTGTCACCTCGAGCCTCCATCCTGGAGTATGCCCCGAAATCCTGGGATGCTAACCATGCATAATCCCTTGTTTCCTCTTTGGTCCGCCTCAGAGCATAAGCCCCCCTACTTCCCATGGATGAACCTTTCACGATGTGATATTTAGGTCTCTTTTTTCTCTTGTTTCTCACACTAATCATGACTCACCTGAGCATAGAGAAAGAACCGACCATGACCCCACAACCTTGAGCCACCTCAGAGTGTATGCCCCAACCCATCCCGAACAACGAGGACTTTTATCCATGTCAAGGCATGGTACGTACGAAGCCTTCATGAGGTTCAAGCCCCACAACCTTGGACCACCTCAGAGTATAAGCCCCAACCCATCCCGAACTATGGGGACTTTGATCCATGTCAAGGCATGGTACGTAGGAAGCCTCCACGAGGTTCAAGACCGACAACCTTGGGCCACCTCAGAGTGTAATCCCTAACCCATCCTAAACAATAGGGACTTTGATCCATGTCAAGGCATGGTATGTAGGAAGCCTCCACGATGATCAATCCCAACAACCTTGGGCCACCTCAGAGTGTAAGCTCTAACCCATCCCGAACAACGGGGACATTGATCCATGTTATGGCATGGTATGTAGGAAGCCTCCGCGAGGTTCAAGACCACCACTCAGTCATTCCGACCACCTTCACGTCGGTTCGCCTCCGTCCCGCATGACATTAAAATGTAGTCTCCATTTGAACTATGCGTTATTTTATCCATGTCAATGTGTGGTACATAGGAAGCCTCCACAAGGTTCAATCCCATTACTCATGTCTCATCCTAAGCTCTCCCTCGAGCCCATGTGTCTCAGGAAGCTCATGCCCTGACCTGGAGGTTTCACTTCCTTTGGGTCCCATCCATGTGTCCATTCTCACGGGTTGCCTCCTCTGGCATCTCGTCGTCCTATCGAACTACGCGGACTTTGATTCCCCGCCATGGAGATACTTAGGAAGTCTCTTTGAGGCTCAAGCCCAAATCCATCGTCCATCCTAATTCTTACCCGGGCCACCACATCCTGGTGAGATCACGCCACTCCACTCCATATTCCATTAGACAAAATTCAGAAAGCCACCCACGTGTTGGCCCCAATATCAGTGTTCCCTCTAGGGGGTTCCTCAATCTGATCCACTATAATCAGTGTTCTGATCCGTCCAATCCATCTCCATTGGACGTTAAACTTGCGGCCTACCATGTGTTAAACATGGGAAGATGAGGAAAACCTTAGATACATGCACATGCAATATGATTCCCATCATCTGATGTGGGATGCATCGGGATTTTGCGCCCTCGATAAGCCATATAATAAGGGACAGAAGACAGACATGCCAGTCCCCCATCGTCAAGACATGTCATTGGTGCCCAACGTGACTACTCCCCTAACTGAAGGTTGTTACCCTGACCGGACTCCTTGGAATATCCTAACAGAAGTAGTGTAATTAATTAGTGTCCATGTGGATATGGCGTTGGGAAGAGTTTCACGAAAAATGTCTTAAATCTATGAGGGAGACTCGGACTAGGTGATGAGATCCGAGGAGAAATCCACAGAAGGAAGAACTGACATCCCATTATCCTGTTTCAATCAAGGAGAAGACTTCCCTGAATAAGGAGGAGATGTCACCCGCATTTGGAAAGCGAGAATGTGGGGCTACAGCCGTGCATCCTCTGTGTGATGGATGTGCACACGTACTCCGGTGAAAGCGTCAGAAATAGAAATGGTGATACCGAAATGAATTTTTACTCCTCAACCTGGAGACTTGTAGATTTTGACGTACCAATGGATCAGATTTTCATCAGACACAGTCACCCAGCACCAGGTCCCCCAAGAAAATAGTGATCCAGACATGAAACTCACCAGAAGTTGGGACAACTAGGACGTTGAGCATTCTGTTCTGCGATGTTTTTACAGTGGATCCCTCATACCGGCCACAGAAGATGGAATGGCACTGGGGAACTGGTTGTCGATTTCATTTCTTAACAGTATTAATGAGTTCATCTCCCTGCTTTCAGGAACCAAGTTGTTGCATCTGGAGCCTGATCACCTGCCCACCTGCACAGGGGCAATATCGACGCGGCTACCCCGTGTCGTTCTGCCTCCTCCATGGTGGCTTCAACCGCCACGACTGTTGGGCGCCCACACCCCCTCTCCCCATCGAAAATTATCCAGGGAAGGGTAATTAATGACCTTGTATGTAGGTATGAGGGGAAGGGGGTCATCCCCACCAGGGATATGGCCCGCATGGATCTCGAGGCAGCTATTCCTCTCCATCAATGCTACCCCTGAGGGCCGCGCAGGGAGATACTAATCCCCACCACAACATTCAATCATTTTGGGAGCTTGTCCCTGGAACACCTTGATAACTCCCTACCCTACGATGACGAGGTAGGGGATGTCCGGGTTGGCCCAATCAGAGTCCCTCTTCAAGGGATCCTATTGAGGGCTCCCACCATGCCGCGTCAGCGCCGCCGTCCGGTTCCCCGAGGTAAGGAGTAGGTAAGCCATGTGCCTGCACCACTAGCTTTAGTTCATCTAACCCGGCGCCAATGTCGGGCACAAATGGAAGAGGGTGCCCGAAAAGGGACGTCAACATCAGAGACTACAGTGGCCCGAGCCACCGCTAACTCATATCCCCAAATCCAGGAATACATTGAGCAGGGGAAGTTATACGCCCGACATGGATTCATGCCCCAACCGCCCCGTGGGAAGGTTTGGTCCACTCTCCTGGTCGTCGGTATAGGCGATGGCTACTGGGGACCAATCCACAGCAATGTCATCCATTGTGGAGGCCCACTCCATGCCACCACTATGGAAGGTTCGGTCCCTCCCTATTTCAAACCTCGTCTTGGAGGTCTGCCTCGTGCCACCTTCAACCCAAGAGAGTCTTCCCCTGTGGCAGCAACAAACAGTATGGGGGTCTCTCCCCCACTCACTACACTGGGTACGGGGTCACTCCCCCTACCACAGACCACATGTATGGAGACATTGAATGTCTGGTCACTCCCCAGCATGGAGGTCCTCCCCATGTCCACGTGCCAATCGATGAAGGTTCTCCTCACACCAGCGGCAAAAGAGGTGGAGGCCAACTTCACTTCACCAATGCCCAACACAGAAGATCTACCTGGGTCCCTTTCAGAATTTGTCCCGGTGCTCCCCGCACCCCAGATTTCTTGGGTGGAAACCCTCTCCACCCCAACACTAGTGTGGCCAGAGGACACCATGTCTAAAATCATCCTTGTCCATAGGATCCACCCAGGGGTAGGAAGGCGGGTCGTCATTGCTTCAAGAGGAATTTTGGGGGAAGGTCACACAGGAATCATACCAGTCCGCTTCTCAGACTCCGAAGCAGAGTGTGACTCATCACAGGATCCCTGTCTTTAGTCCTCCAAGTTAATGGTTGGGGTGGGAACGAGTCACATCAGCCTCGTGCTCTCGAAATTTGAGTTCAATATGATCCTTGCCTCCCTCCGAATGTATATCCATGGATACGAGAACTTGGAATGTCCCCAGGGACCGACCACATAGTCACCACCGTCATCTCCAGAAGCACCCTCTGCCTCGGCTATAGACTGAAGAGAGCTATTTTGGGGGTAAATGGCGGGAGTGACACGATGTATCCACCCTCAGAAGAAGCTGATGTTGTGTCAGGAGCCTTGGTCGCCAGTCCATCCTATCATGATATAATGGACAGGTCACTATGACCCTCAGAGAACAATCCAAGATTCGGGGGGGGGCAATCATCCCGCTCGCCGTATTCGTCATCGTCCATCCCAACGTCCAAGCAGTCTTCCTCGGTGCCTCCACCAGTTCCTCAGCCACACTAAGTTAATAAGTGGGGAAATCAAGGTCCAGACCGTGAATCTGAGCCGGGGAGCTTGTTGACTATCCTTGCAGCAGGACACTTCCCTGAGATGTTTTGGTTGGTCGCATGACCGTGTTTTTTACGCAGGAATCTCTCACCCCGTAGGAGTTTGAATGTTTCTACCAAACCCTCTGGGTGACTCACATCAATATTCTGTACTGGAGTCCCAAGTGCCAATGGCACCTTGAAGACATCGGCGAACAATTCCATCTGGTTGACCTGGCCACACTCCCTGTGGTCCAGCACCCCGGGTCACCTGGTCACCATAGGGCCCTCCAACAGCAATGCGTTCAGAGTTTCCAAGTAGTCTTTAATGTTATTAATCAGGATACCCCCATGTGCAAGTCTATGGATGGGGGCAGTATGCTACCTTCCTCTTCAGTGCAATTCGCCAGCAGCCCGACTCGCTAGGCAACATTGAGGACATGCCACCAAGAAGAGTTGCGGTCAACATGACCGATCTGTCGGGAGGGGAAAACGAGCTATAACTTCTTGATGGGAACATCCTCCTTGAGAACGTCCCACCAAAAATGGACCCATCGAGGAGGATTACTCATCAAAAGAGGAACCTCCTAGGTCTCCCTCCACCCAACAAGGCATTAGTACTCATCCAGGATGTTAGTAAGGGCAAGGAGCACGTCGGAGTTTTCCAGAACTCTGACCCATCGGCCTCAGTGCAAAAGAAGAAAGAGGACCCCGAGAAGGCCACATTACGCCAAAATAATGCTGAGCATAATAAGTTAGTCGATGAAATTCTGGATGAATGAATTGCAGAGAGACAACCTGACTACGGTGATCCTAGGCCGGGGAAGCAGGGGAAGGAACAACTACTGCTCGACAAGATTCCCCCAAGAAACCCTGATCATGCCGCATTCACGGACAGAGAGGAGACCGAATCCCATGGAAAGAGGGTGCGGTATGTCTCTCCTAGCCCTCCCGAATGGTGTGACAATCCAAGGAACCCCGCTCGGGCTCCTCTGGCTGCCCAGAGGGTCACTCCACCAGCCGCTCCACGAGCCGCTAATCTTTTCTACTGCATTGAAGAACTAGGCAATGTGATCGTGGTTAGGGACCCCCATCAAGACAGGGACCCCTATCTAGATGATCCAATGGAGGCACTCATTTCCCACCTAGAGGCTCTGGAAATGTGATAGGTGGCCATCCCATCGGATGGAAAGCCATACCTGGTGTTGGTGGATGATATGCCAGCACCCTCAGGATTCGAAAACCCCACATTCTCTCCCTCTAATGGGACGGGGGACCCGCCATAGCACCTGGCCCATTTCAACTCAAGGTGTGGGACTATGTTGGGGCCCCTAGCATAGTAGGAGGCCTCCAAGCTCCGTTGTTTTGTATAGACACTGGAGTGGCTGGCATTCATTTGGTACAGCCAACTTCCCGTCGGATCCGTGACTAGCTAGTAGGACCTTCGCATGTAGTTCCTTTACCAGTTTAGCTCTATCACCCAGAAAATGAACATCGCAGACCTCTTCAAGTGTAAGAAAATGCATGATGATAGATTCGTGGAATTTTTCACCCAGTGGAAGGGGCTCACGTACTCCCTTGACATGCCACTAACTCAGGAGAAATTACTAATGATGTATGTAGGGAATGTCAAGGTGGAACAGGTCCCCTCCCTGATCACTCTGAACTATCCCAGAGGGTTTCGAGACTTCTCATATAAGGCCCAACGCCTCAAAGAAGCCCTACAATAGGCCGGCCCGGCACGTCTGTTGCCCCCTATAATCCTAGCAAGGAGTGCTTCTAGATCCGAGCCTGCCACGGTGGCCTAGGTAAAGGCCCCCAGGCACATAGAGTTTCTGTTAGTGGAGCTAGCTCCGCAACCCAGTAGAGGTCCACCACCACGGGCCTAGCTTCTAGCCCAGCAGCATCCACCTCAAAATCGGAAGGTTCCCCCGCATAACAAGCCTCCACCACCTAGGTGAGAAAATAAAGTTCATCCTCCTCGGTAGGCTCATTCAGCCCCCCGCTAGGGTCAGGCTCCTAGATCCCCCATTCCGGACAGAAGAAATAGGACCTACTCATTCAACGAGGGCCAGGTCCCTAGTTACATACATAGTGCCTTAGAGAAGAGAATTGTACGACTTCTTGAGTGTAGAAATCCAGAGAAGGAAAATCTCACTGATCGCCCTAACTACTGCCTTTATCACCGGATCCTAGGGCACACCATCAAGTAGTTCTATGTGTTCATGGACTAGCTCCAAGACCAGATTGACGACAACATAGTCAGGATGGTTCTGGCCCCGGCACAAGTGATGGTTGTGTTTGTGAGGACAGATAATAGTAGTGACGGTGAAGGTGAGTGGTAGCAGGTTTCTGACCGCGGGTCCTGGAAGTATAATAGCTGGATGGCTCGCAAGATGGTTGCCCGCGCCCATGGAATTATTCGTGCAAGTCTGAATCAACCGGACTTATCAGAAGCTATTTCCACCACTTCTGAGTCATCATCCCAGCCGGCCTCTTCCCGGAAGAGAAAGCATCAGCGTCTCAAGAAAAAGAAACGTGCCCTGCCAATGTTGTCGTCATCCCGCACTCTCAGTGACTTTATGCCCCCAGAGATGGGGATTCCCCCCAAGACCTGCCCAGTGGTGGATGATTCGTCGAGTGATTGTCAAGGGTACGCTTTGGTTAATACCGTTGAGTTGGTAAACCCCTATATGACTCCTGATGAGGGGGAGTGCCTGGAAAAACTCTCCAATGTCCCCAGCTGACACCAATGTTGGCGGAGCCGCATCCATACTGGTCATCGAGGCATGTCAGTTGGCACCTCCAGCTAGTATGTGCATGCAGCTGAGACTAGACAGCAGGATCATCTCAAAAGTTAGCATGTGAAACCTCTTCATCCAGTGTCGACATGACCACCTCTACCACCGTTTGTGCTACTAGATTAGGCAGAACCACTTCGGCCATGCTGCGACCAGCTTCACCCTGCAACAGTCGTCCAGTCCACATCCGATAGCTACTCTCCAGGTTTTTACTAGTTAATAGAGGGACATTCCCAGTACTAGTCAGCTTCCGGTCCGGCCTGCAGGTCCCGCCATGCCTTCCATCACATAACGGCTCCCTGCAAGCAGATGTTCCCTCCTGGCATGAAAGTACGATATTCTCAAGAACCTCGATGGAATCCCAGTGAGGATTTCCATCCATAAAGCCCTTCGCCTATCGTAGATATGCGTGATGCACTTGCCGAGGCTTTAAGAAGCCCCCTCCAGTTTGAGACAGAGGTAGCATCTGTAGAAGCATTCCATGCAGAGTCAGTTGAGGATGCCAAATTTCAGGCCATCATTTAATTCTCTGGATAGGATGAAGGCTCCCCCATACATGGGCACATCCACCCAATGTATATCAACGACCATTTTAACGGAATGTAGGTTCGTCGTTGTCCCATTGACACTGGCTCTCGTGTCAACCTTATCCCGACATGGACACTGCAGAAGCTAGGGTTATACAAAGGTGACATGACTCCCTCTGATTTAAGAATCCAGGTATATGACACGACAAAGCAGACCCCGGTTGGCAAGATCTGTCTGAAGACCCAATTCGGCGGCCAAATTTCCAACACTGAGTTCATGGTTGTATCCCAGGACATCGCATATAATGCATTGATGGGTAGGCCATCGCTCCACCTGCATGCAGCGGTCCCCTCATCGTATCACCAATGCCTCACATACTCCCTTAATGGTCGAGTGGGCATACTTCAGGGTGACGTGTCTCCATTCTCCTCTTGTGAATCCCGCTCTTTGGACACTGACTATTACAAGAGAAATGATAATCATGTCTAGGCAAGTGAAGTTGATCCCTTCACCTCTATGACTGACCCTTGGGCAGGCCGGGGTGATGCCTACGTCTTCCCGATCCACCGGTTGGAGGCCACGACCCCCGATATGGGGAAATGTTTTGTCATTTACGGGACAAGGGGTAACCATGATCCCAAATCCACGCGGCATCAGAAGATCACTTTGTATTCTTATACAAATCAGGCTTCAGTGATCCTGGCGCCTCCCACTCCCATCAGGTATTGGGACATCCGACTCATGGAAACGGCAGTACGTCACACTTGTTTTTTTTCAATGGGCTGGAATAAGCCGGCTCCGGCCGACGTGCCACTACTGCATTGATATTGTCAAAAGTGGCCCCTTAGGCTGGAGACCAGATGAGATTGTGTCAACAACCGTCAGATCCATGGTCTCAGCAGTGCCAGAGTTCCCCAATGCAATAACTAATGCCGCACATGTTGGTACCAGCCTCCCATCGGGGTCTGATAACTCAGAAGAAACTTCCCCCCATGAAGGATCCCACCGTAAGTGGAGAAGAGGATATATAAGATTCCCCCTGACTTTGAGGATGGCGTCTCTGCCACGGTCAATGAGTTGGTACAGGTGAACCTCGAAAGCGAGGTGGACCCCAGATCCACATTGATCCGTGCTGTTATGTTCCCTGAGGAGCAACAATGGTACGTAGGCTTCCTTAAATAGCACTGGGATGTATTCTCCTGGATTTATGATGAGATGCTGGGACTAGATCCTTAGGTAGCGGTCCACCGCCTTGGCCTTCCGGAAAATCATCGTGGATTCAAGAAGCCTCCCAGAAAGATGCACCCTTATCATAGTGCCAGGTTCGCGGTCGAGGTTGAAAAGATCATCAGGGCTAACTTCATTAATGAGTTCCAGTACCCCAAGTGGTTGGAAAACACTGTATTAGTCAAGAATAAGAACAGATAGATCTAAGTCCTTTTCAGCTTACAAGATCTCAACTGCCATTGTCCGAAGGATGATTTTCCCCTTCCAGTGACAGAATTGTAGATTGATGCTACAACGGGGCTCCAAGCCCTCTCCATCATGGATGGGTACTCTGGATATAACCAGATCCGGATGTCCCTTGAAGATGTGGGATCTATAGCTTTCAGGGGGCCCCATAGTACTTTATGTTACCAGGTTATGCCCTTCTCCCTGAAGAATTCAAGCACCACCAATCACTTGTTCATGCACCACATATTCAAGCCAATCTTCAAGACATTGGTGGAGTGCTATGTGGGTGATCTGGTAGTAAAATCTCACAAGCACAAGGACCATCTCAAGGATCATGAGAAAGTGTTTGGCTTCCTCCGTTCCCGCCACCTGATGATGAACCCATTGAAGTGTGCTTTTGGGGTCACATCTGGAAAGTTACTTTGATTTGTTGTCAGGTACCAAGGCATCGAGATCTACCCAGAAAAGATGAAGGCCATCATCCAGATTCATCCCCTGAGTAATATTTGGGAGCTTCGAGGTTTTCAAGGACACATTTCCTACATACGCTGATTCATAGCGAATCTGGCCGGAAAGTGTAATCCCTTCTCTCGGCTCATGAAGAAGGGCACCGCTTATGAGTGGGACGAGGAGTGCCATACCACCTTTGAGAAAATCAATCAATATTTGCTCCGTCCTCCGGTCTTGATGCCACCCATCTCCTGGCAGCTGCTGGTCCCCTATGTCACCACCCTGGAATGGTCCCTCGGCACTCTTATCACCCAGAAGAATAATGAGGGGACAAAGAACAACCTCTACTACCTCAGCCGCATGCTCCTCAATACGGAGACTAGATACTCCACCATCGAGAAGAGATTCCTTACGCTCGAATTCTCCATACAGAAATTGGTGCATTACATGCAGCACCAAGAGGTACAACTGGTGTCTCGAGTAGACATGTTTAAGTATATCCTAGGTTGTCCAATGTTGACAAGCTGACTAGCATGGTGGGCGGTAATCCTTCAGTAGTTTGACATCAGGTGTGTGCCTTATAAGGCTATCAAGGGACATGCATTGGATGAATTTTTAACTGCACATCCAACCTCTGCCGTCCAGTCCCTGGATCTGGATTTTCCTGATGAGGCAATCCTCTCAGTCGATAAAGTCGTCCCATGTTGGAAAATGCACTTCGATGGTGCCTCCTGGAGTCCCACTGGTAAGAGGCTCAATGATCCTCGGCTCAACAGAGTAGTCCCGGGTATCGTCTTTATCACCCCAATGCAAGTTGTTCTACCATACCCATTCCTATTGTTAGAATGTTGCACTAACAACAAGGTAGAGTTTCAGGCCCTCATTACTGGTCTCGAGCTGGCCCTTGAGATCGACGTGCCCCATTTTCATGTGAAAGGAGACTCTGAGCTAGTAATTAAGCAGGTCAATGGTGACTATGTTGTCAGGAATCCAGAGATCGTACCATTGTTAGAACGCACTCTCCAGCTAATGGCCTAGTTCCCTTCTCAGCCAGAGGTTATCCATGTCCCTCGGTGATAGAATGGTCGAGCAGATGCTTTGGTCAGCTTAGCTGCATCACATGTAGATTCTGAATAGAATGATCTAATTATCCATGTGGTGCATCAGAGAGTCATAACTCCGGTTACCCTAGATGGCGATGACGGCCCACAGGTATGCCATCTTATTATCGGTGCCTCTGTGTCAGGACCCACAGTTGTCCAGATGCAGTGATCAAAATGGTTTCTGATTGGAGGATACCCTTGGTTGAATACCTCCAACATGGTAATCTCCCATTAGATCGTGCCAGGCGCGAGTGAATCTGACGTCACGTGCTGTAGTTTACCCTCCTTAGGGGTCCCAGTCTTGATCTAACCCTCTATAAGAGAAGGTTTTATGGTGTTATCCTCCATTGCATTCCGGGGGTTGAGATCCCATAAGTCATACTAGAGGATCATGTCGGTTCTTGCGGAGCCCATCAGGCTGGGCCAAAACTGTCTCACCAGATCCGGAGACTAGGGTATTTTTAGCCCTCTATGATCCACAACTACATCGAGTTCGCGAAGAGGTGACATGCATGACATGTTCATGATAACTTTGTGCATCGGCCACCAGAGCCTCTCCATACTACCAAATACTCTTGTCCCTTTACAGTCTGGTGATTAGATGTCGTAGGACCATACCCACCAGAAACAGCTCGCCAATTCCAATTTATTCTGACCTCTATGGATTTATTTTCCAAGTGGGTAGTGGAAATTCATCTCAAGTAATTCATGTCCCGTTCTATTATTGACTTAGTGAGTTCCAATATCATCCATCGGTTTAGAGTACCTCATGCTATCCTCAGTGATAACGACACCAACATTTGAGCAGCCGAGTTGAAAATGTTTTATGCCAAGTACAACATTCTATCTATCCATACCTCCCGCAATCACATGTAGGAAAATGTGTAGATCGAGGTGTTCAATAAAACCATCTCTAACATCTTGCAGAAAATGGTTGGTCAGAACATGAAGAGTTGGCCAGATAAGCCCCCCAATGCCCTCTGGGTTTATCAGACGATGACTCGTAATTCCACCAAGGTGACTCCATATTCCATGGTGTATGGAACTGAGGTCGTCCTGCCCATAGAGATTCATTTTCCCTCAATGTGCACAGTGGTCTGTGACCAGAAATTTCCGGATAGAGTGGCTGAAATCCATCTAGCTGAATTGGAAGCACTGGATGAGAATAGGATTCGTGCCTTGCACAACCGAGAAAAGCATCAGATCAGGATGGATCAAACATTCGACAAGATGGTTTGCCTCCGCTCTTTTATGCAGGGTGAATTGGTATTGGGCCTCAGAGCTCCAATGATCCTTGGTAAGAAATCACCCAATTTGGATCCCAAATGGGAAGGACCTTTCATTGTTCACAAGGTTTATCCCAATGGTGCGTACTCGCCGGTGACCAAGGATGGTGAGAGTATAACTCCTCCCACCAATACCAAGTTCCTTAAACAATACTTCACCTAAACCTTACGGGTCCTCTATGACATTAAACTAGATTGCAGTCCTACACTACCTTAAACTGTCAGTCCGGCATGATCCTAAACAGCACACTCGTCCCGCATGACGTTAAATTTTATGTCATCCCGCATGACGTTAAACTCTATGTCGGCCCGCATGACATTAAACATTATGTCGTCCCGCATGACGTTGAACAATATGTAGTATCGCATGACGTTAAACTGTATTTCATCCCGCATGACGTTAAACTGGATGTCTTCCTGCTTGACGTTAAACCGTATGTCATCCCGCATGACATTAAACTGCATGTCATCCCGCATGATGTTAAACTGTATGTCGTCTCGCATGATGTTAAACTGTATCTTTCGAAACTACGTGTGGATTGATTCTCATCCTTATGGGATATGTATGACCACCTGAACATTTTGATGGTGGGTCCTGTCCCATCTCATAGAGATCTCCCGATCTCCCGGTCACCTAGGTCCCTTTGCATGTTCCTCTCAAAGAGGGGGATATATAGCTGTGATACAAGGTTATGCCCTCCCTCATGTTGGGTTTTTGGGAACCATGCCCCCCTTCTTCTGGGAATCCTCCATCTCTTGAACACTCTCAAGATGATCCTCTTGACCATTTGCATTGGTTTGCCGATGTGTCTAAGAGTACTCTGGTCTTGAACCTGGAGGGTTAGATTTAACTGGGGAAAGTTTCCATCCACTTATCAGGCTTTGAGTTCCCCTTCATTTGGGCCCACATTATCTTTCACACCCGAAGGGACCCCAAAAATGGAATGGATAATAAGCCTAAGGGCTCTTATACTGTTACGGTCCAATTCCCCAGAGGGTTTCAGACAACACATCAATACAAATATCGCGTTGCGAACATGGTCTGCGGTCGATGCTCATTTTTTTGTCCCCATTACAGGCTAACGTGATAGGATGCTGTGTCACGAACATGGTCAGAAGTAATCCTCTATCATCACGCCATCCCCTTCAGGCCTTGAATGTTGGTTACATGATTCACAATATGTTCCACCCGATCATGTCTAGGTGGAATCTCGACACTCTTGGAACCATCCCTCAGTGCACCTCCGCACGTCAGATGGACAAAGATGCAATACGGCGTCCCTCGGGGCTCCCGAAATCCGAGCACTAAGACAATAAACTTGGATCTTCTCTAATGGATATGTGCAGCTTGATCCTCATCCACATGGGATATGTGGGGTCACCCACCGGACATCGTGTTTCCACATCCAACTCAACTGGGAGCTAGCTTCTCCTTCCCTTTATCCTCTTGGCCCGAGGATCCTCTTCCAAAATAGTGCACGGTGATAATGTGGACCCCATCCTCATTCACGCTGGGTATGCTTTATCACGTCATGTGAATTCCATCAGGTCCAAGTCATATGACCTTAAACTGTTCTGTCAGGTCCAATCACATGACCCTAAACTGTGATAGTATCGTCCCGGCCGCACAACGAAAAATGTCACTCCATTGTGGTGACCTCATCATAGGGGGCATCATGTTGTGTATCGGGAATTCACAATACCATTTGTAAATGCCTATATATGGCTTGATTCTTGTGGATATACCGGGAATTTCTAACCTAGGCCAGTCGCTTCAGAAAATAAACCATTCACCTTAAAAGACAAACATGATACATAAAATACCGCTTCTTTTTGTGCCAGGGCCAAACCCACACGACCCTTTCATCCTTTGCACTGGTACCTTACCATGCTACTTCCCAGAACTACGTATGGCTTGATTATAATCCTCATGGGATATGTAGGAATGTCTGAACACTTCCCCATGGGCCCAGCCTAACTTTCGTGTTTGGTCCCTTGATCTAAACACTTCCCTAAAGAACACATGGTAATCTGGACTCATGTCGTCATTCACGTCGGGTTTCATAAACACCTTACCATGTGTCCCCCACATTCCTTCTGTTCTATTCCCAAACTACGTGTGGCTTGATTCCTATACTTATGGGATATGTATGAATGCCCAGACATTTCATATCGGGTATGGCCCTGGGAGTCACAAATCCCCCCCTTTACCCACCATTGGGCCCTTGTCCTGACCCCCCGGTTGTTTTGCATCTGTTACATTTTCCTTGAACGAGTTCAGGATTCTCCATAATTATATTGGGAAGAAATAATTTCCTCACCAGAGAGGTAATATCTTAAAGTAGGGATGATAAATTATCATATTAATATGCCTGCCTAATGTGCTTCCACAAAGGTCACGTAATTTTGGGAGTGTTGTATTCTATTCAAACAAACCACCACTTCACTTTCTACTCTTTGTGTGCCACTTTATTTGGATACTCATCCTCTTTCACGTTTTATGGGACCCCCTAATAGTAAGGATTCTCGACCTATGGGCTACCTTCTATCCTGGGCCAACGCTCCGAAAGACTGATGGATGATATTTGAGTTAGGTCCCGTGTTGAGAACATGGTTAGCGGTCGACCCTCATTTTTTGTCCTCATTTCAGGCTAACACAATATGGATTCTGTGTTTTGAACACGGTCAACAGTTTTCTATTATTTCCATGACCCTCCCATAGTGTTATGAATGTGGGTAACGTGATTCAAATTTTTCATTCCCCTATGTTCGGGCTGATTGCAATGCCCCTAGAATTTCCCCACTCGTATGCTAGAGCACATTGAGGAGACGATACGTCGATCGGTCTGAGGTCGTGTTCCTTTGATCAGGCCTCCCTCTTCCCCTTAGAAATCCAGATTCAAATCTCTAATACCTAAATCTTGGTTATTTCTCCCACGATAAAACTAAGTAATAGTACGAGCATCCCTTATTTCTCACATCGGGTACAACCCACTTGAGATTAAGAATGGATTGCTATTTATTTCGGGATTATGGTTGAGCATGTAAAACTAAGGGAACAAGTAAATAAATTTCACCATAAAAACAGTGAAAAATAACAAGATGTAGTAAGGAAAAATAAGTTTATGGGATCGACCAAAGCAGGGCCCTTAGGGGTCGGCTTCTTGGATGGATCTCTCCAATATCACCACCATTTGTATTATGGCCTCTCGGACTTCCTTCATCCACATAAGGACTCACTCTTCATCAGTGGCCACAAAGCACAGTTTTGTTTCCCTGGCTCATGCCCACACCGGTTCAATTTAGAGCACAGTTATCTGGTGACTTTCTTCCACGAGTTGTTCTTGGGCGTCTGTCAGCAGGGCCCCCAACTGTTCCACGATCTCTGAATAGTTTGAGATGAATATATCATGTTCTTTCACCTATTCCTTGAGGCTTTGAACCTCTTTATCTTCCCTCAGAAATTCTCAGGTACTCCTCGACTCCTCCAGACATTAGGTGATGTCGGAGCGCCAGCTGCTCTCACGCATCTTCTTGGCCATTTAATCTTGGACTGTCAGGTGAAGGCATTGAGAATCTGCCTCTCCTGCACACAGGAAACACAGCCAGGTGTTGAGTGATCCCATACTCTTAAGAAATTCCATCTGGGGTTGACTGAGAAAACGTCAGATTCACTTCCACCCCTTGTGTCGCGTCATCCAACTCCCCTCGGCCGCTTCCGAGTCTGAATCATCGATTTCCTCGGGTTTAGTGGTCCAATAGACATGAAAGATATCCAACAGGCTATTATAAGGGTCCTTTTTAGAGATTCCTCCTAGGGGAATAGGATCCTCAGCATCTGAGTGACCTTCCTCTCCCGCCTCGACCCTGGTGGCACCATTTTCATGTATCGGCCATGCCCAGATAGCAGCACCCCTCGTGTCCTCCGCTCCTTGCTCACCAATTTTCTGTGCTGACCTGGTTTGGGAGTCATGTTCTAGATGGGGTGGTACATTTTCCATCGGCTCATTCATGGATGGTTCGGGTTCAGCAGCCTAACAAGCCTCCAATGTCATGATCACTGTAAAGACAAGGAGTACCCTTATCAGTTGAGTCCTCCGACGGTTACTTCCTGTAACGAAGCAAGGAACGTACAGGAACTCAAAGCGCTAGCCTCTTGTATTCTGGAAACTATAGGAGCTACCATCATGGAGGATCCCTCAGGGATCATCATCTTGATAATGGGCATCGGTGCCCCACCTAGTTCCACTGGCTCTTCTCCCCCTCCTTCAACTGGAGACACTTGATCAGCCCCAGTGTGCTCTTGAGTAAGATAAGGAGGGCAGATTAAGGATTGCAGATGAAATTTGATAAAGAAGAAGGATAGATAAGGGTTGAATCATACCTCGAGTAGCTCATTCACATCCATATCATAGCCGACAATATTTCCACTCTCCCGAATACTCCCTTGGTGGGACTCCCCCTAAGACCCCTCAAATTCAGGCTCCTATTCTCCTTCATCTTCTCCTTCACCTTTTTCCTCCTCCTCGTCTGCCTCATCACCCTCCAACTCATCATTACTATCATCATCCCCCGACGGTATCTTTTCCGGATCATGCTTCTAGCCGAGCATCACTTTCACTAAGAAAGGTGGCTCCACATGACGAACCAGTGGGCATGCGTACATGTCCATGGCCATCAGATACCCATGAAGTCGATGGAAGTCCACTCTGTCGACAACCCGAACAAGCCCGACATCTGGCAGCTGAATCCCATCTCGCAATATCTTCTACAAGAGGGTTTCAGTACTCACCGACTACCGTAGAGTTTTCCAAGCCAACCATAGCGCGACAAAAATATAATCTTGAGAAGTTTGATGCAGGGCTCTTATTTTCCTCCCAAGAAGTTCTATGGCCGCTCCATGGGACCCACCTCCTCTAGGGGATGAGGGTGTGTCCACGCCATTCGACTCCCCCGCTATTGAGGTCACGACATCTGCGGGGCCTGTTACCTGATGTGCTTCTAATCATCCCCCTCTAGTGGAACCATGCATGCTCTCATGCTACCCGAGTTCCACATCGGAAACCTTGAGTTTCCGAACATGCTTCCGCAAAAGCCCCTCGGGGTATTCTATGGACCAATGTTCGACATACTCAGTTAAAAGACCGGCGTCGACTCCGGTGGGAGGAAAGTTGATGATGTTTCCAGAACCACAGGTCGTGAACATCTGCCACAACTAACGAAGAAAACAAATATTCCTTTCTTCCCATACTTCTGTGTATACTCTTTTTGGCATTCACTGAAGGCACCCAAACTGCCTGGTGAACCTGGATGGCACATAAGGTTCGCAGATGATCTTCCCATCAATCCGGGCCATAAAAACCCCTTCTATGATGCTTTTTATGTACTCCTTCTGCTCCTGTGAGCCTTTCCCATTGTCTATCATTTGGCCAGTTGGAGTGGGGAATAGGCTGAAGGAGAAGTTGGCATGGTTACGAATTCTAATCCTTACTCCATCCTTATTGAGCATCAGCGGCATGAACCAGACAATGTTCAGCAGAGAGGGTTGCAGGCCATTGCCTAGAGGACAGATGGTGTTCAGGAAGGTGTATCCACCGTAATGAGTCAGAACCCAACCATGGAAAATCTGGAACTGGCCACAGACTCTCCTAGGTGATCCCCCTCTCGAGATGCATCCCAAAATGGAATAAATCTGAGCCAGCATGGGGACCCCCATGTTGAACCTCTTGTTGGAAGCCCTGAGGCCAGCCATCAATAGGGTCACTAGAGGAATGCCCATCCTTGCGTCCCTCACAGACAATAGCCACCTGCTCAAGAATTTAGCAAGAAATCCAGCATACTGAATATTCTGGTCCCCACTCTCATTTATGTTGTAGCCACATGACTAATAGTGCCCCATATTTAGGACCCTCCAGTATGATCCGCTCGTTCTCCTCTGTGTCGCGGATGGACACTGTCTCCCCCTCCCTGAAATATTGATTTTTGGATCCCTCTCTAAGAAAAAGCTAAACCAGTCCTTGTAGGTGATGTCCTTCAGGATGTCCTTGACCCCCAGCCTCTCCTTGGCCACCTCCAGTAGGTTCCACGTTAGTGTGGTGGTTTGTGATTTGTCTCTCCAAGTGTACATCAGCGAAAGGAATTCGCCGTATTGGTGGCCCTCCAAAAGGATACCCTCGATGCAGTGGATGTCCCAGAGACTAATACTGAATTCCCTATGATAGAGATGGAATTTTTTGGTATGAGGGGACCACCGGGTGAATAGCTCTGGCCCGAGCTCGGGCTGGCGGTAGAAGTGGAATTGAGTTGTCCATACTGCCTCAAATAAAAAAATATGCCACAGGTCGACCCCAAATTGGTCACATGTATGGCGAACCCAGAATTACTTGGCCCATTCGCTGGTGAAGTTGCCTCCAGATCGCAAGTCCTAGTCCTGTAGCCAGCCTTTAGTCTCGTCAGTGATGCTCTGAGAAAAGGTGCTTGTGTAGAGGGTCGGAGATCTCTCTGCAACAGGGTCACCCCCAACAACGGTTCTAGTCCTGGGATTCGAGATGTATACATCCATGTTCCTGGTTTCTCTAGAAGTATGACAGTTTTTGGTGACGTTGTATCGAGGAATATCATCTTCATGGGTCACCCATGACCACTGTGTATCCACCTCAAAACCTGGTAGAGGGACCTCCTCCAGAATTCTGAAGTCCCACAGCGGCAGATTGTAGAACAAAGCATACTCTTTTTGGGCGGGGATTAGAATATTGAAGAGGGTATGGTGGTTGGAGACAATGTTTTTGGTGCCATTAACCCTTGGGTTTGAAACCATTTCATCCATTCGAGCATTGGCTTCTCCCTCACCAGCCTGATTGGCGGCCATCTTCTTCAGATAAGTGTTCGGGTGGTTGGCGTGAAACGGAAGAGTGTGGCGCGTAAAATAAACGGGTGTCGCAAAATTTCAGATTGTGGCACGAAAAATCCCGGGTTTATTAGTAAAATGGCGCATGATCTCAGTGGGATTATGAGAATCCGGAGCGGTTTTTCACACAGGGTCGGAGAAAATTTCACGCACGAGATTTCGAATCTTATCATGCGAGAAAAGTCATTCAGAGCATGGGACCCATGGAGGCTTTTATAGGCTAAGACTGGGTTTCGCACCCGCATGAAAATCGATTTCCGCACTTTTCTAAGATTTGTGCACAGCTTCAGATTTTTGCACGCATTGACCATACAGAGCCCTGCATTTCGAAGTTTTCCACAGAATCTGACTGTTGCAACCCCTCACCGATCGAATTCCAAGGGGGGGATTTGTAGACGCGGAAAAGTTATCAAGTACTGAAGAAGGTTGCGAAATGAAAAAGCGGAGTAATATTCGGGACCGGGGACCCCGTCCGGGGGGCAGAGGGGCAGCTCGAAATAAATTCAGAGGCATGCGGAAAAATATGTCCCACGCAGAATGTTCCAGGATTCACAAAAATCCTTGGGCTGGGGCACAAAATATTTCATTCCCCTACTCGCACGGCCGACATTTCACACCACCACCTACGTCGTGGAATATTTACTTGCTGAATTGGTTTCCGCACCCCGGGATGCCTATAAATAAAGGCAACCCCCTTCCATTTCAGGGCTGAAAAATCTGAACCGGCTATGGTGTGCGAAATTCTTCTATCGCACGCGTAAATATGGCCTTCAGGTATGGTTCTTCTCATGCCAAGTCGCCCCGGGGTCCGCCTTCATGCGAGATCCCCCTATCTTAGACTGAATTCCAATCCCTTCGGGGTCTGCCCTTTGTGTAAAATCCCTTTCATTTGCGTGTGGTCCAGCAAATGGAGTGCAATCCCTTCTATGGTGTGGACCCCCATTCAATTGCATGAAATCCTTAAATTGTGCACACCTCGGTCATTGCACTCTGTCTCTCCCACTTGCGCGCATTTCCACCCCTTGTGCACAATCTTCTATGTCATGCGCAAAACCTCAATTCCAATTACTCACAAGCATCACCGATTTCGTGCCAGCCTGGTGTTTTTCATGCAAGACTATAATTTCGTGCCCAAGCCTCAAAGTGGGCACACAATTCCTCAGACCCCTCAACTCGGTGCTCCTCGGGCACCTCCTTGTGTGAGCACCCGATATTCTTCTTATGGATACCGTTTTCGGGTGTCTCTCACACCCCGGGCATCCACATCATGCGACGTCTTCCCGTGCGACCTTCTAGGCTCGTATGAAGTAACTTAAATGTCTCTTGGATGATACCTCCCATTACATTGTGGTGCCTCAAGCTTCTTCCCATAGGCACACTTACGGCTATGGTTTTTTCGCACAGCCACACTAACGTTGACCCCTCGATGGTTCGCCCCGCAACACCCCTTTACTATGGTGTTTTCGATGCCTTCCCTCCCACAAGGAGAAGAGGGTACCGGTTATGTAAGTCATAGGGGTGCAGAGCGCACCCACCTCATCCGAGATGCAGGACGTTAAACTACCAATCACCATCGTCTTCAACACATGATGTTAAACTGTGACCTCTCCCCATGCTTTTTACGCAGGGTCCCCTACCTAGGACATTCTCCATGCCCACTCGTCTCCACGGGGATGGTATCACCCCTCATATGGGATTATATCCTCCATAATGGAGTGGCATTTGTCCGTGGGGAAGGGCATCCACCTTAGTGTAAGACCCTAGTTTTCCTTCCATGAGGCAGCTTCCCTACTCCTCGTTTCATCTTCGTCCCACAAGGCCAGTGGAGGGCCTGATAGGGAATGTGACCCCTCATTTCTTAGGTCCCAAATCCCTCTCCCAATGTGCTTTGTCGTCTCGAGCCTCCATCCTGGAGTAAGCCCCGACTTCCTGGGCTTCTAACCACACATGAGCCCCTGTTTCCTCTTTGGGTAACCTCATAGCGTAAGCCCCACCCTATTTACCATCGACGCACCATTCGCGACGTGATCGTCAGGTCTCTACTGTCTCTTTTTTCTTACACTAAGCATGAATCATGTGAGCTTATAGAAAGCACCGACCTTGACCCAACAACCTTGGGCTGCCTCAGAGTGTAATCCATAACCCATCCCACACTATGGGGACTTTGATAAATGTCAAGGAATTGTACGTAGGAAGCATCCATGAGGTTCAAGCCCCACAACCTTGGGCCACCTCAGAGTGTAATCCCCCTCCCATCCCGAACTACAGGGACATTAATCCATGTCAAGGCACGGAACGTAGGAAGCCTCCACGACATTCAAGCCCCAAAGCCCTGGGCTACCTTAGAGTGTAATCCCCAACCCATCCCGAACTACAGGGTCATTCATCCATGTCATGGCATGGTATGTAGGAACCCTCCACGAGGTTCCGGCCCCACAACCTTAGGGCGCCTCAGAGTGTAAGCCCCAACCCATCCCGAACTACAAGGACTTTGATCCATGTCAAGGCATGGTACGTAAGAAGTCTCCACGAGGTTCAAGCCCACCACTTGGTCGTTCTGACCACCTTCACGCCAATCCACCCCTATCCCGCCTGACATTAAACTATATTCACCAACTGAACTACATGGTCTTTGATCCATGTCTTGTCGTGGTACATAGGAAGCCTCCACGAGGTTCAATCCCATTACTCATGTCTCATCCTGACCTCTCCATCGAGCCCATGTGTCTCAGGAATCTCATGCCCTAACCTGGAGGTTTCACTTCCTCCAGGTCACATTCATGCATCCATTCTCATGGGTCACCTCCTCATGCATCCCATCATCCCATCGTCCCATCGAATTACGCGGACTTTGATTCCTCGCCATGGGGATACATACGAAGTCTCTTTGAAGCTCAAGCCCAAATCCATCGTCCATCTTGATTCTTACCTGGCCGCCACATCCCGGTGAGATCATGCCACTCCACCCTCAATTCCATCAGACAACATTTGGGAAGCCACCCACGTGTTGGACCAAATATCGGTCTTCCCTCTAGGGGGTTCCTCAATCTGATCCACTCTCATAAGTTTTCTGATCAGTCCAATCCATATCTGTTGGACGTTAAACTTGCGGCATACCATATGTTAAAAATTGGAAGCTGAGGAAAACTCCAGATACATACCCATGGAATATGATTCCCCTAATCTGATGTGGGATGCATCTGGATTCTGCGCCCTCTAGAAGCCCTATAATAAGGTACATAAGACAAACATGCCAATCCCCTAGCGTCAAGACACACCAGTGGTGCCCAATGTGATTACTCCCCTAACTGAAGGTTTCTTCCCTCACCGGACTCCTTGGAATGTCCTGACAAAAGGAGTGTAATTAACTAGTGACCATGAGGATATGGCGCTGGGAAGAGTTTCACGAACAATGTCTTAAATCTATGAGGGACACCCGGACTAGGTGACAGTCTCTGAGGAGGAATGTATAGAAGGAAGAACCAACATCCCATCATCCCATTTTGATCAAGGAGCAGACGTCCTTGAATTAGGAGCGGATGCAGCCCACCATTGGAGAGCGGGAATGCGGGGCTACAGCCGCGCGTCCTCTACGTGACGGATGTCTACGCGCGCCACAACAAAAGCGTCAGAAACATAATCACTCAAAGGATTTGGATCCATTTTGGTAATTCATTAAAAATAAAAATATTGAATAAGAATTGATAAATAATGAGTTCATGGATTTTAGTGTACACATCATGGAAAATTAATCTCAAAATGAACAATGAGAAGATATAGAGAGGTAATTCGTGAGTCTCTGCAAAAAGGAAGTTGAAAATGTTTCTAAGTTTTAATATAAATTTACAAGGCTAAAAAAGAATTTTTTGGACTATAAACATAATCCAGAGAAAAATATTTACTATTTCTTTTACAGGATTTAAACATCCCTTCAAAGATAACAAGTCTCCAAACCATTCACATCATATTAGGATATCATATGATGTTCGTTAAAGATATAAAAATAATTCATTATTTCCTATGGATTGGAAGGAAATAAATATATGAATATCATGATAGTGAAAAAATGGATAAGTGAAAGATGATAGAGAATAATATTCATACATACAATAAATATGGAGTGAAATGGTATGGTTCTTGCCTAATGTAAATGGGCGTTTTATTCTTGTGTGGAGAGAAAGGAACCCAATGATGAGATTTCATGGGTACAAATAAATACTATAATGTTCAAATTTCATTTATAAGGATTTGGGTAATGATGATGCTAAATTCACTAAGTGTCAATAGAATACATCTCAGGACAAGCTGAGGGATAAAGGTCAAGATTATGCTAGTAATACAGAAATCATGGAATGATTAATGTGGTTGTGTTTTGGCATTAAATAATTATGTTGTTTATATATTTTATCAATTATATTCTTGTTATATGAGATATATAATTTATTTGTATAGTAATATTTTTTTTATATAAGGATTTTAAAAAATGTGTTTTTGAAAATTGATGACTAAGAAAGGTGAATTAGTGGTAATGTGATATTTTCAGGGAATATAGGAATAAGGTAATGTTAAACGTTATGATATATTATAATAATTTTGGATAATGTTTAATTGGAATAAATATATCAGTGAATATGATGGATTTAATTGGATAATATTGGTGTCCATGAAAATTGTTAGTACATGGTGAAAAATTAGTTTTTGATGGACTTCGGTACATTTTTTGTAAATTTTTAATTTACTCAATAGAATACGATTTCATTAAGATTTCGTTGGTGATTCCAGTATTTAGATTGTTTTTAAGGAATATGTGATAAAGGTATTCAATTGATTCATATATGGAATTATGAGACACATTATATTTTTTTGTAACTTTTTAACTAAAACATTTTAATTTTAGGATTTGAATTTCTTCACATGTATTTTGGAGGAGTCTTATGATTATGTATTTAATGATTGGATTATGTAAAATTTTCGGTGTACTATTAATGACTATGAAATTAAATTATTATTTGTTAAATACTACTAACCATTTTATTTGTAAAAAATATCATGACATATAAGAAATTTCTTTCCATTCATTTATGGATCTTATGATTAGCTAAAATTTAATTATTTTCTCCATACAGGAAAAATTAATTTCGAATACTCATCATATTTAGAAAATAATAATATTGAGATGGAAATTTAGTAAAGGAATAAATTATACATGTCATGTATATGTCATTATGAACATATTCTAAATGTTAAAGGAATTCCTCAACATGATGAAAACATTTTTGAATAAAAAATGTTTCCTAATGACTTTATTTCGTATGAGCTAGTGGTCTTTTAAACCATCACATAATTATGGATTCGTGGTCACCATAACATTATTGGCCATTCCATTTATTGTTATTAGTGATATATATAACTATTATTAATTAATTATTATTTACATTAATGTCCATATGTATACTTCCCCCTAATGTTTTCATAATTTGAATCATATATATGTTCTATTCTAGATGGACTTCTTATATTCATTTCTCCCCTATTAAGAGGGAGTCTTATGAACATTTCTGACGATATGGATTTTCATCAAAGTTACTTTCAAATATAAAAACCTTCATTTTTGAGATCCTATTCAAGATACGATGATTTAACTTTTTGAATATGGTGATAATGTAACCCCCCTATAATTTAATAGATTAAAAGATTGTTTGATAAAATATACAACATGAACCCCCAAACATAAACACCATGTGAAATATATTATTTCAATATGAACCATATAACATAGACATAAATTGGTGGGACTAAATATTACTCACTAGATTATGAATATTTTTTTTGTCAAAAAAAGTATACAAATCAATTTTTATCAATTTATTATAAATAAAATAAAAAACCATTCAATGTAAAATAAATATTTTTCGAAAGAAGTTATGTTATGATATATCTATGTTTTTATATTAATAAAATATTTTATTCAGTATTGGTGAATGATTTTATATTAAATTTACATAATACTAATTCAAGATAATGTTTTTACATTCTTCTAATATTATTTTCAATGATTATATAATAATAAATATTGTTTAATGCTTAAAAACTATGTTTTTTTAAAATGCATATTTGACCCCTTTTACAAACTTTTTTTAAGAAATAGTTTTTTAAAAATTTTAAAAAGTTATTTTAGAAAATAAAATTAATTTTATAAATTATCATTTAAATATAAGTTTTCAGTGCATTTTATAGAATTTTTTGGGAAATATGACTTTTTCGATGAAAAGTGAATCAATTTTGATTTTTTATAATCATGTCTCTCCATTTAAACAACATAAATGTAAATTTAATTTCATTAAATGTATTTAAAATTTAAACTGGATATGAAAAATTAGAATCACTCCAATTTTTTTCAGTGAAATCAATAATATTTTCAATTTTAATATGAAAACCTTTTACTTAAATGAAAAAATTTCACTTAGAATGCCAATTTTTCATCATGTCGACATGTTTAAAATTAAATTAAATTATAAAACACTTATGGAGTGAATTTTAAAAAATGGATTCAATTATTGGAATAATAATAATTTTTATTATTTAATAATTTAATCAACAATTGTTATTCATAATGAATTTTAAAAAAAAGTAACAATTAAGTGTTGCAGTTAAGGTTAAAATGTGTTTGCTGAGTGTTAGACTAAAAATTGTGGTGTTAAAATAACCTAAAACTTTTTCAAAACCGAATTTATGACCATATTTTATAATTTTATAATATAATGCTCTAAAATGGTCAATTTTTGAGCTTTTTCATGTGTAAAATAACGTTTCTATTTATTATTTTTCAAATTTCCTAGTGTGTCCTCTCCACCACTTATAAAAGGGATCCCCCTCCTGTGCTATTCACAAATAAATATGAATTTGAAAAATAAAATTCCAAAAAAAAAATTCATTTAATCCATCATCATTACATACAGTCCATATCATATTTATAAAACCAATAAAAGATGCATTTATGTAGGAATATAATGATATGTTTAGAAGAAGAGGTAGAGTTCTTAACTGATCATTTACATTTTATCTCATCATTTAACTTCATAAAATGTAAAAAAAATGCCCAAATGAGATAGCAAGTATAAAAAAATATATGAATATATTATTTTTTCATGACCTATATCTATATCATATTCCATAAAATGGAAATCAGTACTGTTGATCATGTGTACGGTGGGCAACCGCCAAGAAAACCAATATCATTCAGTTTTATTACCTCCCCTCAAAATTGGATATAATGATGAAATTTTTTAATATATAATATTTATATGATATAATAATTATTCGTTAAAGGTTATATGTAATTAAATTTTCATTAATTTTATCTATGGAAATAATTAAAATTGTTTTCATGCGTACTTTCAACCTACCGTCTTAATGAATGGTTTAATTTTTTTATCAGTAAATTTTATGGACAATTATAAATACATATATAATTAACATATATTATATTTATATACTCTAAAAAATTATATAAAATATTTTTACATGATATATTACTAAGTACTGATACTACCGAACTACAATAAACATGACATACTAGGCTATTATGATCCACAATAGTGTATTCAATAATGAATTTGTAAAAACTAATGTTAAAAATTTATAAAAATCATATAAGTAATGATATATATGATTATGATTATGATTCATAAATATATGTAAAATAAAGATAAATTTATTATAAAGGATGTTTTCACATGTATTACGTAAATCAATCCAAGGTATATATATCTCATTCCACTTTTACTTTTATGAGAAATATGGATTATTCACAAATTATATATTTTTTGTGGTGTATATACTGACCTTTTTATTTTTTTATATATTTAATTTTGTTATCTTTATTATAATTAATGATTTATTTGATGTTATTTATTTTATGAGTATAATGGTTCTAAATTCACCAATGTGGTGTGGATTTTACTATTACAATATAATAGTTTATTGGGATTGATTATGATTAAGATTGTGATGAGGAAATATAATAATATATCTCTATATAAAATCATGAATTTTAATATCTTATAGATATTGATTAAATGTTTATTTTATATTACAATTTGAAAATCATTTTTACAAAAAATTATTTTGAAAAGGTTTTCAAGTAATGTGAATTATTTCTATCTTTGGTCAAAAATTATTTTTCTTCGATATGCATGTTTTGTAAAAATATTTTCAGTTTTTTAACATTCTCCATTGATTATTGAATATAATTTTTCCATATGAATATATTTTAAAAAATTAAAATTATTCTTCCCTTATTTTTCTAAACATGGTAAATTTCTATTTTTCTTATAAATGTGTGAAAATAATATTTTATAAACATTTATGAATTAATGGAATTTTCTTCCGTCATGATATCTCAATTAATTGAGTATTATTTTACTTGTTTCAATGAATCATTTCAAGGAATTTTTTTCCTTAGTATTATGTAAATTTATATCGTTTTAATGTGATTAAATTTGTTAAAAATGAATTTTTCCCCATAATATTTTATGGATATATTTATGGTATTTTTATTCATCAATCAGAAGCACACTTATTTTTACTTATACTACTCTTGGAATATGTTTTAATGGTTGCACATTTATGATTAATCTATATTTTTTATGACCATTTTTACTTGTTATAGATTATTTTGATACCATTCCCTATATTACTCGAGATGTTTTATGATTATGATTATTTATTAGAGAAATTAATTCATTCATATGTTAGTTTCCAAATATAAATGTTGATGTTGAATATATTTATTCATAAGGGAAAATACTATCATTTTGATTCAATATTTTAATATTATTTGATAAATTTAGTACGTTTCTCCCCAATAATTTTATAAATAAATTAGATATAGTATTTGATGGGTGGGGCACAGTATATCCACTCAATGCATTGGTAGGGTTGATGAGAAAAAAAATTGATTGGGTTTCTGGTAGAGGCCATGACCATTTTATATGATTTCATTGAATACTAACTTGAATATGTGGTTATAATGTCTGATTATATATGTTACCCCATTATGAAATTACTTATTGATGTCCATGTGATTATTAATTTACTAACTCTACTTGAAAATAAGGTTGTACCCATAGTTTTGGAAACAATTGTGGTTATATGTCATCCATATACTGAAAATTTACAAAAAAATCCGGGATATTGGATTTTATTCAAACCTATACCCATGGATTTTCAAAACAATTTGGGTATTAGGTTTGGTTCATGACCTATAACAATGGGTTTTTCAATAACCTCTGGTATAGGTCTCCCCTATACACAAGGTCTTACAAAAACCATGGGTATATAGTTTGGTTGGTGAAATAAACCCATAGTAATTCAAAAAATCGTTGTTATAGGTCAAAAATATACCCAATGTTTTCCATAACCATGGTTTTAAGTTATTCCTATAGCCATGGATTTTGTAAATAATGGATATATATTTCTCACATAATCATGTGAATAAAATTCCCACAGTAATACCTATTTCCTCACTATTAATCCTATTAAAACTATTTCTAAGATATATATGTAAATATATATATTTTTAAACAAATAATCATATTTGGTGTAGTGGTTAGGCTTTGGGATTCCCTAGTTGTAGTCTGGGGGTTAAATTTGATGGTGGGAATGATTTTAAATTCCATAAACCATGTGAATAGGTTTGTTGACATGGTGGACTCAACTATTTACATATATCATAACCATGGAATTAGATTTTTAAAACAATCAGAAGAAAATATATTTATACCAATTGGTTACCCTCATGTGATTCTCTGAACCATGTGTATATCCTATACACAAACGTTTATGGATTATACAAATAGTTCCAAACCAAGGTTAAATTACATTTTTCTAGTATTATTACAATAATCATTGAAGTACGTTTATTTTTAATATGGAATTACTTTCATCATCGATTATTCCTACCATATTATTCATCATTTTCATGTTTTTCATTAAATAGAATATGTTTCAGTTATTTACCTTCCATATTTATTATGACTTATTTTTTAAGAAATCGTTTGGTGTACCAATACCCTTAATTATTATTATATGTCCCCCCATTCATATATTTCCATTCCCAATTACGGATGAAATTGTATTATGTTTAATATAAATTGATATTTTAAATGGAATATTAGTATTATGAAAGAAAATTATATGTTTTATATTATTTTCTCAATCGTTATATGATTTTTAATTATTAATACATTCATCCAAGACTACTAAAATTTTTAGTTCATCCGAATTTGATTCATCATATCATGTTAAATTGTAATAATGTATCCACTTACTCTAGGTAATTAGTGTTATGGGATTTAAAAAATAATTGGTTTCCACCAACAATTCAGTATTCCAAATTAAATAAGGATAAGTTATATCAAAAAAAATGAACAACAAAGACT
This sequence comes from Viscum album, assembly GCA_963277665.1. Taxonomy (NCBI): domain Eukaryota; kingdom Viridiplantae; phylum Streptophyta; class Magnoliopsida; order Santalales; family Viscaceae; genus Viscum; species Viscum album. Next base: position 205,843,648 of record OY728121.1, read on the forward strand.
TAATATGTATATACTCTCTTTTTATTGATAAATCATATAAAATTTGATGTATACTTTGGTTCATCATCTTTATTTGAATTATTGACCATTATTTCAATGTTTCAGAGGAAATTAACAAAATATTTCATGTTCATGGAATTAGTTGAGGCACTACCATCCTAGAAAAATGGTTTTACTTATTTTTTTCATTTATTTATAAGTGATAAATCATGTTTTTATCATTCAATTACTGTCATAGAAATTATGAATCACTTTTCAGAATAAACCTCATTAAATACATAATATATCATGATATAATCCAAGAAAAAAGGTACCTGAATGAAATATAAAAATTGAATAAAATATCATGTTAAGATACTGACAGTCATGAATAACGATAAAAACATGAAATGACATAAATAACATGTGGATATCCTATAGGTGTCATTATGATCATGATAGTTTACAAAAGATCAAAATGTTTGATCATCATTTGAAGAACTCCCTATGTTTATTATATTCCTACACCTGATGGTAAAACATACACTATGTTTCATTGATAAGATATATCTAGACTATATGATATATGGTTATGATTTTTGTTATAATAACTCACGTTTATCATCTAAACTAAGAATTGATATAGCCTTTGATATCTGGAATAATCCAATGTAATTCCCATTCAATTTGTAAACAAATAAGTAAAATTTGTATTATTTTTAGAAGAAAATATTATGATACAAATTATACAAATAGTATGATAATTTAATTGTACTAAATTTTTTTGGTTTAGGGCACCCTTCCTCAGAACATAACAAAAAAATTACATAATAAAGGGTGTAATGGGAAAAATTACCATATATGTAGATATTCAAACATTATTAAATGTAGAACTATGTCAAAAAAAGGAGTTTAAAAATTGACCTTATAGAAAATTAATTTTCACATTTTGATTAAATCATAATATATATCTCAAAAATTTATTTAATAGAAATATTACAATAATAGTAAAAAAAATTTGAAAATTTTTAATATTTTTTCCCTAACATAGATGAATTTTAATAATAACCCCAAAATTTATAATATTTCATGTATACCATTAAACTATTTACCATTTAATTTCATAAATCCATGTAAGAACCAACTTTATAGACATGCATTAATTTTCTTAATTAAATCATTAATTTGGTACGAAAGTAGCACCAAATTATTCATTTAATGTTCCAACAACATGAAAATAATGAAAATTTGTTTTGGATCATATATTGTGTTGAATAGTGATAATATTTTTAAATTCACAAATAGTATACCAAATCTTATACATAAAACCACCAATAAAGATAATACTCTAATCATTCTTCCAAATATTTGGTTTTAAATGTTTTTAGAAAACCTAAAGGATGATAGTTTACACACTAAACCCATTAAATGTAAAAAATAATTAATCCATAAAATAATTGGTCTGAATCATAAGGAATTATAATTTCTTAAGGTGGAATAATAAAAAATATATTGTTTATAATATTATTGGAATGATTAAAACCTGATTTGTAATAAACAATATATCAATGGAAATAAAAATAAAACTATTATGAAGAATATTATTTCAATAATGAATCTCATATACACTAAACGTTGAAAAGAAAATTAAACGTCAACGAAAGTCACATAATTTTTTTATGAACACATAACTACTATACAAATATCATGATATGTAACACCCCGAGCTTCCACGATACGCTTCTCATTCAATAATGAAATAGCTTGCATTGTACGTAACTTCGAGTTCTAAAACACCGCGACTAATCAAAGTAGCCATTATGAATAGTAATAACCACTTTTTAAAATTATAGAAATTTTATATTTCAAAATGGACTTCATTTTAGTATTCGTAATATCGAAATTATCCTAAGTTGAATTTTTTGTAACTTTCTAAGAACTTCTGATTATTTTATGAATGACCTACAGGGATAGTCCGAAGAGGATAGAAGTGTGGACTATGGAGACTATGTTATTATAGTTTTTCACTTTGTGATGTAATGTAACATTTATGAATGTATCTAGTGTTTCCAAGGCTACTAAACTAATCGGTCTTTCGAGACTTGATCTTTTGTGATCATGCCAATGTTACGAAGTAATGCACCGGCTCTGGGTAGCTGGGGTCGGGGCGTTACAGTTGGTATCAGAGGCAGTTTAGTACTAACCTTGGAATCTAGATTTAGATAAACTCTGATTAGACCACATATCCCGAAGATAGACTTTGAGGATTAGTATAGAAGAACATCCTAGAATTTTGGTATTGTAGAGATGTTGTGAGTTTTCCGAGAAATACATCCATGTCTGGATACGAGCAGGTAGAGGCGGCTCTGGAACAGATGTACCTAGGGGTAAAACCCTAAAACACCGCTTTGAGCTAGACTCGAACGGGAACTGGTGCACGACAACAGGCCTTGCTGCACTCTTGGTTACGACACTCCCGGGGGATATGCTTTGGATAATTCTCATTTTCTTTACAAACCACTATGAACGGTTATGAGTATATACTTCCTCAAATAAAACCTTTTTATGATTATGGATTATATCCATAAATAGTTCAATTTATTTTAAGTATTTTACAAGTATGGAATTATGTATTTTGATTCATAAACTAATCTAGTTTATTCCATTGTTTAGAAATGGCGCCTAGTTGAAGGAATGTAAACCGTATTAATGCACGCACTCCATGTAGGGATTTCCCTCCTGCTCAAGATAATTATTGTGGAGCTGGAGATACAACTGGTGCTGATCAACTTATTACCATACTGGGACAACTCACTCAGGTTATGAATAACAACCTTACTCGTATGGAGCACCCTGATCCACAACGTGGAGGATCAATGCTAGACCGTTTCATGAGGCAACAACCACCAACCTTCAATGGGAGTACAAATCCTATAGTAGCTGAGCAATGGATAAATTCCTTAGAGAAAATATTCCATGCCTTGGGGAGTGGTGAAAGGGAGAAAGTTGTCATGGCAGTTTACCGCCTCACTGGAGATGCCGATCAATGGTGGTCACTAATTCAAAACACAAAGGAAGATGATGAATTAACAAACATGGAATGGCAGGAGTTCAAAGAGTTGTTCTTAGAAAAATACTTTCCTCGAGACCATCGAACGGATATGGAAAGGCAATTTCTGAGTCTGAGGCAGAAGGAGGATGAGAATGTCGCAAAGTATGAGGCTAACTTTACCAGGTTAGCAAGGTATGTTGCAGATTACATACGTAACCCAAGGAGTAAGATTGATCGTTTCTTTGATGGGTTAAAACCATTTCTCCGTCGATCTTTAGTATCACAATCCTTCTCATCATACGAAGATATTGTCTCGTGTGCTATCAAGACAGAAAAGGAATTCTCTAAGTCTTATGACAACAAAGTAAAGCAAGAGAAGAAGAGAACGGTGGAACAAGAGACAGATAAAGGGAAAAAGGGAAAGAAGGATTTTCCATTATGTGATAATTGTGGGAAGAATCACCCTGGTACTTGCCTAAAAGAAATGGGAGTTTGTTATAAATGTGGAGAAAAGGGTCACCAGGCTCGTGATTGCAAGGGAAGGAATGAGGCTATCAAAGTTGAATGCTACAATTGTAGGGAAATGGGGCATTATGCAAATGAATGTCCTAAGCGTCAAGGAAACTTACCTCAGAAAATGCCAAGGGATCAAGGCCAATCTTATGCTGTGACTACAGTTGAAGCAGAATAATTAATGTATTGGTGCTTTTGGACTCAAGGATTATATTCTGGTTATAAGAGTAATGTGATATATATAAATATTGTACTACAGTACTTTTTGATTTCAGTAAGGTTTTAATATGATTAAGGTAATCATATTTTTAGTATGTGACAATAAGAGAAACTTTACTTTGTTTGAGGAATCTGATAAATTGATTTTGGAATTAAGAGACCTTTTAGAGAAAGTCTGGACAGAGGTATTTTGGATAACTATAAGGGTTGGAGTGGATTAAGTTGATCTTTGGATAAGTAATGTTTAAGGTTAAAAAATTTTATGAAGATTATTTTTGGAATATTATGATACTATAGTTTTAGGAAAAGGGCAACCTGCAGGGTGGGGAATAACCCGTCGCGTCGGACAAAGCTGCAGGAATCGAACCCACAACTATAGTGCGACAAGCCTTTATTTCCTACCACTAGCCTACAGGAAGTCCCTGGTTATTACAAAATAATTTTACTAATCTGAATGGTATGTGTTAACATTTAGAACCTTATACAATTAGGATAAATAGAATATTTTTGAGTTCCATTACCATTTGGAGTAAAAGTTGGGTTTGTGGTAAAAATTTATTAACGAATGAAAGTATACATAACAAGTATGTATATTCCCTTACGTTCTTAGTAAATCTCCTAAATAAATTCCTCAACATTATAAAAGGTAACTTAAAACAAAAATGTTGTCTGTTAAATTTTCCAACTGGGGATTCAATGACCGTTTAACCAATCACAAGTTTGTGATTTTCTTGTGGTTAAACTTTCTCCTAATCCTGTTTTCTATAACTCTCCATCAGACCTTGATGGTTTTTTTCTCCTCCATATCCATATTTTCATAGAATCCTAGAATGGGCTATATCGGGTGACCTTTGTACTTATCTTGCTTTCTTTTAATGTTATATATTTATTAATCTTATTTCCGATGTGGGTTTTCCTCAAAGGTATTTTCTCTTTTCAACCTTTTACTTTCAAAGAAAAATTTCAAATTGCGAGGACGCAATTTATTGAAGGAGGGTAGAATGTAACACCCCGAGCTTCCACGATACGCTTCTCCTTCAATAATGAAATAGCGTGCATTGTACGCAACTTCGAGTTCTAAAACACCGCGACTAATCGAAGTAGCTGTTATGAATAGTAATAACCACTTTTTAAAATTATAGAAATTTAATATTTCAAAATGGACTTCATTTTTGTATTCGTAATATCGAAATTATCCTAAGTTGAATTTTTTGTAACTTTCTGAGAACTTCCGATTTTTTTATGAATGACCTACAGGGATAGTCCGAAGAGGATAGAAGTGTGGACTATGGAGACTATGTTATTATAGTTTTTCACTTTGTGATGTAATGTAACATTTATGAATGTATCTAGTGTTTCCAAGGCTACTAAACTAATCGGTCTTTCGAGACTTGATCTTTTGTGATCATGCCAATGTTACGAAGTAATGCACCGGCTTTGGGTAGCTGGGGTCGGGGCGTTACATGATCTATGGATTATGAATGGAAACCAAGTGCCACAATAATTTATATTAGTTATAACATCCATTTTTTTGAAAATATTTATTTAAAATTATATAAATTAATCATGTACATATAAGATTTTAATTAAACAAAAAATAAGGTATCAATATTTCTTGTTTGTGAAATATTTTTTTTTAAATATAAATTATCAAGGATATTTATATGTATGTTTAACTAATAAAAAAATGAAATAAATTATTTATGTTCAATTCATATGTTAAAAATATATACTATTTATAACAAAACATATAAATATTTAAATTTTAAATTTTTGTTAACACAAATAAAATTATAACATTCCCAATATCATTACATGAAAAATAATATGCAAAAAAATTAAAATGATTATTGAAATTTAATTACTGTATATCCCAAAGAAATTATTAAATAGTATTTATGAGTTCAAAATCTTTGGTTATTGAAGATAAAAATTAATGATGTGAGTACAGTTGATAATTAATCTAAATTTAATCTACCAGAATAGTCCATGAAATTATGTAACCAATCAATATATTCCTAAAATTAATAAACCTCATAACATTTCAAATTCAAATAAAAAACATAATTTGAAAAATAAATAAAATAAATATTAATTTACTTCATTATAGAAAACAAATAAGATATTTCCCACACAATCTCTCTTAAAATATCCAAAAAAACAATAAATATTTATTATATAATAACATAAAAAAGTCATTTGGTAATCCAAGATAATATAGATTCACTTTTAAAAACCAGATTAATCGACCAAAATTAATATTATTTGATTTATTCTTAATATTTAATGTGAGTTTTCTAATAATTTTATTTGGTTCTATTGGATATTAGAGGAATAATATTCCTGAATACATAATTCACAAAATATAATTAATGGCGAAGAAATTAAATTAAATTGTATTGGTGAATCGATACAAATCCAAACAACATGAATTGAATGGTGGAATCTTTAAGGTGGGTAGAATTGTATGTGGAAGAGACCACATATCAGAAAAAGCCTATGTCATGTATCAAAAATTACAGAGTATATAGTGGGTTAATTTCTATTTTTATAACATCTTAATTGAATCCCACATTTAATTAAATTAATTATACAGAAGAAGTAGTACTGAAAACAAATAATAATAATAATAATATTATTATTATTATTAAAAATAATAACAAAATTTATAATAATAAAGTATAGATCGAAGTGAAAATTATGGATGAATTTTATGAAAAAAAATTAAAATTATATAGATAATGAGGTGAATGGACTTTAAATGAAAGCCCTCCCTCAACACAAAAACTAAAATAAAATGAGATTAACCATAATAATGTTTTAATTGATTCATATAATCAAAATAATTAGCTTTATCAAAATTATAAAATTGAGGCCTCTATTATAATCTTATCATGGGTATTTTAGTTTTTTAGTAATCATTTCTTTTTATAGTCTTAATTTTAGATACCATTTTGAATCATTCATCTTCTACAAAATATTTGTTTTATTTTTCAAAAACATATCATTATGATGTAATATTATTTAAAAAAAATTTATCCCATATATCTATATAATTAAATTAGATTATTTTTGGAATCATTGATTTATTTATATATCATTGATGTTGAAACTGTGTGGGAATATTTCCTTCATTTGTAATATCATATAGAAGCATATTTCCAATGGGCCACCATTTTTCTAAATCTTATTTAAAATAAAAATTCATTGGATAATTTTGAACAAAGGTTACAACTACAAACCTAGATATAACTAGAACCTACTTACGCTACATTGCATTAATTTTATAGTATGCAATTTCATGAATAATTACCTAATGTTTGATTGAATATCGAGGCCAATGTTGCATCTAAATTGAAGATCTGAACCACTCCACTACATTCCCCTATATATACATGTCATCATTTTCACCTATAAATGAAATTTTACCCAAGGAAGGAATTCCAACACTTACTCAAATGAATATAAGTGTACCACCAATCAAATATATCATCACCTTCCCTTTACCCTATAAATATTTAATTTTAGATCTATCACAATACTAAAACACTATCTTGATATCATTACCCGTCTCTTAAATAGACTCTCCTTCTCCATCCTCAAAAAAAACCTATAATACTTTTAATAATTTTCATTTAAATTCTACCAAGCTAGAGAATTAGCAGTCCCCTCATTCATATCCCCAAACAGACAACTAATAATCCAACTGATTTTTAGTACAACTTCCTTTGATCATAAACTAATAATTGACTACTAAATAATCATGAAATTGGTTGATTCACCAAATATAGAGTATTAATACATGAAATGTGAGATATATTACCCATTAAATTTTCCTCTATAGTCCATAGCTTCCCTAAACCAGAGTAATCTGTCCACTTTAAAAAAAAATTAATATATGTTCCATTAAAAGTGGTCAAATCACTACTATAACAATCTGTTATACGAATGAAGGTTTTCCATTGATAAATCAATCAATCATACAACTTTACAAATAAGACTAAGTATACTATATTTAATCTAAATTTTCAATTTTAATTAACTATATAATTTCTGTTCAAACAAAATAATGGTTTTCCATCATAATCTATATCCAAGTTCAAATCATATTTAATTTTGAAAAGAAATATGCTAAGTGAGAATGGTGTTTAGATCAATTTCAATAATAACTATGTATAAATTCACATAAGAATATTGACCCGTTATATTATCCATTTTAATATGTATTCTAATAATAGATTAAATATTATAAAAAATGATATGATTTTAGTAAATCTAATGGATTAATAAATTTATAAACCAAAAATGCACATGCAGGTTTTTAATGATAATGGGATTTAATAATTGATCTAATTCATGATTCCAAAACATATTTCTAATTAAATAAATTTAGTTGAAAATTTATACCATCCCTTTTAGGTCTTGTAAGGGAATCATGATATAATATATATGGATCCAATTCAGATGAATATCTAATTATTAAATCATAAAACTGATAAAATTGGATAGAAAAGATACTTCAAATTTCACAGCGGACAACATAATATAAGAATCATAGACACTAAAACTAATTGTTTAAAATTTTAAATAATTTAATATTTTACAATATATTATACATGAATTAAGTAATGGATCTCATTTTGATGATTATTTTTTCTTATTCCTCTATAAACGTAGTGAAAATCCTATTTTTTTGATATTTGGATATAAACAAGGATTTAATAGTGAATATATGACCATTCGTTTCCATCATTAAGGTAATATCATGGAATGATCTACTGCGGTAGGTACCAATGAATAAAAATTTAAACTCTAAATAATTTTGGAATTCTATATTGAGGAAACTAGAATATCCCTCAATAGAGCTCCCCCGACATGTATCATACCCAATAATAAAAATTTGAATGACAATACATAAATTATAGTTGTAATAATTATCATAATTATTATATTTATTAAAACATTAATATATCATATCAATATCATGGAAAATAATAATATTAATAATTAAAATTAAATTTATAGTTTTATATATAACATATTGACCTACCTCAATGCCTAGGATTAGTTAATAATTCCACTAGACATAGGTTTTTCCCATAAACAAAAAAGGTTTAAAATTTATTCCATGGGATTAAACATGTGATATGGAGTATTGTAACCTATAATAAGGCATACCACTCATTATATGAATATAATGGAAACATATATGATTCCTCATAAAATAAGACACAACTTAAACAAAATAACATGTCTAGTGTAATAGAGAATGGGTCGTGTTATCAATGAATCATATTGTTAATTAATTACATGATGGAATTCTATATATTTTTATGAAAAATCCATTATCATGTATAAATTGTGAGAAAATTGATTAATGGTGTTTTTCATTATACTATTCATTAAGATGAACATTTGTTAACTGTATTTCATTAATAAATTATATTTAATAAAAAATGTCTCATATTAAATAATCTGGAAAAAATATTTTCTAAATTAGTGTGTATTTTTTATTACGACATGTTTCAATTTATGATACTATACAAAATTTTGATATGTATAATCCTCATTTTAAATCAATAAAACAACAGCGACCCATGAAAAAGGTTCTTATCCTGATGGATCCATTATTTTTTAACACCACAAAATGATCCTAAAAATCAATAAGTTTTTTTAGATCTATTTTATTTGATAGATGTGAAATGAGATATATTTATGGAAGTATATTGATATAAAAATGCACATCCTTTTCTTTTTTTTATTTTAGGAATATTGTAGTGGACATAATTAGGGCATAAATTAGGTATAATAGGAAGATATATTCATTCAACAGCCACAAGAACTCCCATATTTCATTATTTAATAATGATAAGGCAATGTTCCCAATACTATTAACTGAGGTCAATATCCTCTCACATTCATGTTACATTTTCCATTGAATGGTCATGAAAATCCATTAGATTATATGAAATTGTATGTCATATAATAACAATCAACATGTTTATTTAATTATATAAGTCAAACCACCCCTCATATTAGAACAAATATATTTATCTATGACACTATGATCTCCTAGTAGAATGAGAATACATCAATTTAAATTAAAAATTCTACTTAAATATTTTTTTAACCTAATTTTTAGGGTTTTTATAATCCATGTAACTCCTCGTCCCATGTATTAAATTACTTTACTATAATATTCAATCCACAATACATTGATATGCATATTCCAACTCAAAAAGATACATAGTGTAAGTGAGTGAAAATTTAATTAATGGAGACACCATATTTTATATACCTTAACAGACAATAAAAATATGTTACAAATTCACTATAGATCATTAGTGTATGATAATATAATTTTGTCTACTGGATATAAGTTAAAAATAATAAAATATAAATTTTTATAAAAATAATGGAACCCATGATCAATGTAGATTCATATATAAAGCATCACCCAATAATGACCTATTCTTAACATAAATGGATATTGCATCATTTTTTGAGAACACATAAACACACACCCAATGTCCCTATTAGTTTAGTACCATTGCAAACATAAAAACATATGAAACCAGTTCATAATACATATTCTTCTTAAACTACCTATTTTTTTATATAGAGAACCCTTTTATACTATCATACTTAAAATGATTATTCATATTTTGTGGAAAAGAAGTGTAAGAATATTGTGGGCTCAGATGGTCAGTAAGGGTAATAAAGGTAGATGTGTAATCATAATCATCAATGTATGGGTATGAGAAATTGACATTATCCTAATAAATTCATACCATAAATATCAAATATCATATACATGAGTCATATAATAAATAATGGTTGTTCATAAGAAATTAATCACAAGGTAATCAAAAAATATAATCCATTAGATTATAACTCTGAGATAAGACATAAAATTATGACATACACATAAAAATGTATCATTATGGACATGTATAAATAGTATAAGTTTCTTTTATTAAATGATTTACATGAAATAAATCCATTTAGTATATATATCGTCATGAAAATAATTTCCATAAATAAAATTTTGAATATGAAATGAGGTCCATGAATAGAATTTTGATTGTGAAACCAGGTTCACAAAAAACTTATATACCTCAAGAGTAATGCATCTTTAATGAATGCATTAGAGGGATATATAAATACAATAAATCACATAATGAAAACCATACACATGTGTGAAACACAAGAACCTTAATCATTCTTTATATTAGAACCAATAGAATGAAATGTGTTTCATAAACATCATTCAACAATAACACAACCAATGGAATAGAAAGAGGTTTCAGAAATATCATTCCATATGAATGATAAAAAATAGGAATAATATGGATAATATTCTTGGATGATAACCTTAGTAATATATAATTAACATCAAATAATGTTTTCTTAGTTGGAGAATTATTTTTAGGAAATATCTTTTGAAATAATTATTGATGAAAATATCATTTCCATATTTGAAGTCATACACATTTTAAATAGTTATATATTTATAAAACATTATTCTTTGAAAATGATAATGAAAACATGTAATGGAATAATTGAAAATAATTTAAAAAATACATAAATCTTTTTCCATGATAATTCAAAATAGAAAATTTAAAAAAATTAATATATTTTTAGAAAACATTTTTTTCAAGTAACAAATATTTTAGACTAAAGAGAGAATCACATTAGATTTATCAAATAATATAATTATAATAATAATATTTATTGTAAAACATGTCAAATTTAAGTCTATGAACTTTGTAAAAGAATATGGGTGCGTTATATAACATTTCTTTCCTGGAATCGGAATTGATAAAAAATTACCTTACCGATTTGGTAACATTTTAAATATAAACCCCATGAAAGAGATATCATCAAATGGTTATGTAAATACACATTATTTTTCAGATTAATACTCACAAAATAAATTCATATAAGTTTATACAACATGAATTTTAACTTAGTGGTGTATAATTTATGTAGAAAATACACATTGAAGTTTGACCTAAATACCTTACCTTATGTCATGAATCTTGTTCTATAAGTGGAAACCTATTATTCATTGGGTTCCCTCTTTTTATTTGAATATAATGACATAATTATATAGCTTTATTTAAAATGAATTTCTTATATAATGTATTGGGGAAGCATGGGAGAATAATTGGATGGATAATGGAAATCCAAATATGTTATTATATGTGAAGGAAAGAGAAGAATGGTTTCCCTTTTATAGGAGGTAGGATGGGTACTATTTGAATTCATAACATTATAAAATTAATATAAATTAATTTTATATTCCAAAAGGCTCAAAATTAATTTTTCTAGATGACCAGAGAATGGTGATTTGAAATTCATTTATCTAATAAAAATTATACAATTTTTACAACATATATTAACAATTTTACCCTTATTTAAAAATTTTAATTATTACAATGATATCATGTAGTTTAAAATTTTAATCTTTATATAATTACATTAAAATGTAAAAAGACCAATAAATGATTGATTATCAAATATTGAGAATTATAATAATAAGGTAGAATTTTTTTAATTTTATAACTTTTATTTCATTTTAAAAAATATTATTTATTTAAAAATATAATTAATGTCAATTTTTATGCATCATTACATGATATTTTAAAAATATCATATCAACATGATATCTTAGAACCAAACCCTTTGTATCATAACTAACAAGTCAATTTCATCCCAAAATATCATGAAAAACATTACTTAATTTAAATTTAATTTATTTTACTTTTTTTATTATAATTTATTTTATTCATCCGTTCATTAATCAATAACTACATCATCTTTGGGTCACTATATTGGGTTTTTATTTTATTGAAAAAAATTATAATTAAATTACCATGATGTAGGTAAAAAAATTATCTTTCAAAATAATATTAATATTCGAACATATCTTTTAATAACCTCATATTAAAAATATTTCTCTTATAAAAAAAAGTATGACAAAATTGGTCTCTCACTCTTGGTATGCAGTTGGGGGCCTAAATGTGTTGTAAAGGCTCTTTATAATCATACATCAGACCTTAGTAAAAATATGGTTGAATGAGAATTTCTTCAAGAAGGAGGTGATTTAGGAATGAGTTAAGAAACATAAAGGTGGTGATAGATGTTTTATGAATCTCTAGTGATGTTGGAAATATGATATAGGCATGACGCTTCACAGGGATTTCATGCTAGTTTGTGGGCCTCTGGGATATATAATGGGCTTTAGGCCAACCAGGCCTTCGGGCCACATACTGAATAAATAATCTTAATAGGTGGGCCATCCATGGGGAGGTAATGAACCTACTTTACATCATGTGCATTTGGTTTGTGTGTGTATTTAATATAATTGTACCCCGAAGAACCAAATATATATGGTTGTGTGAGTGTGTGTGTTTGAAAAAATTACCTTTCCTTGGAATTTAATATTATCAAGATGATATTTTCATCAAAAAGGCCATAAATAACCTCATAAAAATATTTTAATGATTAGGGATAAAATAATCATCGAATAAAATTAGTACGTGTAGGATATTTTATTATATTTATAAAATTATTTTTACATTTAATTTTCTTTGTTTCCATTAATTGTGGTAATCAAAATTATCAATGCTGCAGTTCATAATTTTTTTAAAAATAAAAAACACATTTTAACTATATATGGAAATTTTGATTCCAAATATTGATTCCATTTTTAAAAATTCAAAACAAAGAAATTTTAGAAATTAATAAAAAATCAACCCCTTTTATGAAATGAGAAAATGAGTTTCTAAAATAAAAAAATCAAAAGTTCACAATTGTTTCTTACCAAATTCCATTGTGAAATTGATTATAATGACGTAAATTTAATTAATTGATAAAAATATGATGTAATTAAACTTTAAAACCTATTAAAATATTAATTTAACTATATAAATATATTATATGAAAAAGAAGTTTTCAATTAAAACCTTGTATTTTTACTATTCATCAAAACATTAAAATCTTATCAGAAAAATAACAAAACATCAACCAAATTAAATTTTGATATTAATATTTAAAATAATTTGTTTATTTTAAAAAAATTATTTTATAAAATTATAAATACTTGAATTAAAATAAGGTCCACATCAAATGGTGGAAAACAACATTTTTCGGGAATTATTTCTTTTATGAAAAAAATTAGATTTTTTATTATATCATCTCTAGAAAACATATAAAACGAATTTTAAAAATTATATTGAATATTATTTATATAAATATATATATTTAATTAATATAATTCTAGAATATTAATTTCAATATTAATTGATATATAGAATACTTGTGAACGTTTAAATAGTTATTCAGAAAAACATTTATTTTATTTTAAAAATGGATTTACAATCATTTTTAATTAATGTGTCAATTAATTATATATAAAATACGAAAACTTATATCATGATTTAGATAATAATGTTCATAAACATCATTGTAATGAATATATTATAATAACTTGTTTATATATTTAGAAAATAGTATTATTTTTCTTAGAAAATATTTTTTTTAAAGTAACGCAAGCTGTGTTAGTGTTGTGTATAAAAACATCATTATATGGTATAGTATTCAATACATGAAATCAAATAAATTATTTATTTAAAAAAATTCATAAAAATTGAGGGGAGTTACATTCTACCCCCCTTAAGATTAATTTCTCCTTTAAATTTTCTTGGGTTTTCAGTTGTTTAATTATTAAAAGATTCATTCCTAGAAAACCACCTAATAAAAATGAATTTTAAGTGTACCATTAAAAATGGAATGATAGATACATAATAGTTACCCCATATAACTCATAACTATGCTTCCACATTGTATAACATTTGTCGAAATTGAAAACAGGGACATTGAAGAGAAATATAAATATCAAGTTTTTATGGAGAGTGATTGGGCCCATGGTCTGGAGAATGTTAACAATCATAAGGCCATAAATATATGATAAAAAATGGAACATTTGATTAAATAGAAATGAATATACTATGATATTTTTTTGGTTTCAAGATCCTTTTTGTAGAGTTGATTTTTTTTCATGAGAATAAATACATTTTTGATTTCAGCACAATATATTGTATTATTGTGCTTTAAAAAATTTCCACTTCATCACTAATAATAGGAAATGGAGGCTAATTTTTCATTCCTATATAATTAACAGATCCCGAGATCCATAAAAATAATTATAGGTTATTCCATCAAACTTTATCATAAAAAATGAATAGTATAGGTTAACCAATATTCATAAATCCCCATATGGAAATATAATAAATTAATTTCTAAAACCTCATCTGATGTTTTATATAAAACAAAACATAAATATTTAACCACATAACCCTTCCAAAATATGAAAGCCAAAAATAATAGAAATAAGGTAACTATATTTGTAAAAAAAGTTATCATTGGTCCCACTATATATCATAAAGTTCTTCTTATATGTCACATAAAAATATATGAATACCATTCTCATGTGTTCTCTTAAAACATGTTAATTTATATAAATCCTAATTGAAAATATTATTTATTTCTTATTCCAATGGTTATTAAATATACTACATAGGTCCATAAATGTACCAAAATCCATATGTGATAGGATGAACCCTATTTTAATCAATATCCTATTAGATCTAAGGTAATTAGTCCCATCCAATTTACATATTTATATCTCAAATATCATAATCCAAACAACATTATCCAAATATTAAATACATATTGCATGTTATATTTCCCTTAATCTTGTGTTTTCCTTGAATATCACCATACCATTTAATCACTATTATAAGTATTCAACACCATTCAACTTTTATATTAAATCCTAAATTAAAAAATTATATTGAAAATGCCTATATATTTTATTATTCATATAACATAATATTTTAATTCCACAATATATATTGTTAAATCATCCAACATTATTCTCAAACAATTACTCTATCTTTACCATCTTATTCTTCCCCAGATTATTAAATAGGAATCATTTATTTTGTTTCATCAACCACAATTTAATCATAATCCACACCTTTAATGAAAAAATATTATTTGAACATACCAGACCTTTCACATGCACTTCTCGATCTCATTACCCTTAATAGTGTATCCTTTACTCATATATACCACCTTCCTGATTCTCTTCATGATATTTCCACTTAGTAAATTGAATTTCATAATGGTCTTATATTCAACATATAAAAAATTCAATGTTAACATTATTCCATCTAGTTACAGATATAGAATAATACTAGAATGAATTCTGTGTGAAACACTAATCATATAAGAATAAAACAGAACCATGAAAAATTACTGATAGAATTTCTAAGTCATGACACCTACATTTAGACTTATGAATCCATATATTTCTCCTTAAGAAAATCCCAAGACATTTCCTTTAAAATATCACTAGCTATATAATTAAATATTTCTCATCCTAGATTTCAATGGTTGACTAAACCATTACTCTAATTCCAATATTAAAATCACATAGCAAAAATATATTAATATTACAAAAAAAATTCAGAATATACATACACACACCCTAATACATTATCAGTCTACTTCCTTTGGAGACATGGAAGCATAAAAACTAGTTCATAATACATCTACATATTATCCAACAAATTTAATTATATCTTGAACCCTTTTTTACCTATCATACTAAAAAAATTCAATATTTATTGGGGAAATGTAACATAAAAAAAGGGAGATCTCAAATGCTCAGTAAAGGTAAAGAAGGGTAATTTTAATGAATTCCCAACAAAATCAGGGTATCATAACTTGAGTGTAACATTTGAAAATAATACCCTGAATTTCAATACACATATAAATGAGTTATTAATTAAATAATGGTAGTTCATAATACATGAATCATAATGGAAAAGAAGAACATAATACATGATATCATGAAATTTAATTATGACAAGAAATTGTGGCATACAAATAAACATGAGATTTCATGAAAATGAATAAATATTAATAGTTTATCTCATTTGTAACACCCCAAGCTTCTACGGTACGCTTCTCTTTGAATAATGCGATAGCATGTGTTGTACGCAACACCGAGTTCTAACACACCATAACCAATCAAACTAGCTGTTATGAATAGTAATACCTACTTTTTAAAATTATATATATTTTATATTTCAAAATAGACTTCATTTTTCGATTCGGAATATCTAATTTAGCCTAAGGTGAAATTTTGGTACTTTTCGGATAACTTTCATATTTTGATGAATAGTGAAAATTACTAAATTTTAATTAAAAACAACTTTTTTAATCAAAATAATTAATAGTGATAAATTATGAATTTTAGTAGTTTTAATGTATATTTAGAATATATTTTTACCATTTAATATAATGTTTTTCATTGGACATAATTTTACAATTAAACAGAACATAAACAAGTGTCAATCTTTTGATAGTTATTATCTCTTAAAAACACGCTTTTTGTTTTGACAGCGGGAATTAATTTTAAATTAATTTCTGCCACTTCTGTGTTTTGAATTTAGGAAAATGGATTCAATATTTGGAATCAGGATGTTCAAATTGTGTAAATAGGTAACTTTTATTTTTATACATTTTGAATAATTACTGCGGTAAATATTTTATTTACCATGGTTAAAGGGTAAATCCGGTAAATAAGGGTTAAAAATAATATTATAATAATACAAAATTACCCTAAAACGTGTCCTAACCTTATTGGTGGACACATACCCGACCATGGGCATCCTTGGGTCGATTTGGGGACCCCTTAGAGCCACTTGTATGTGGTAGGGACACATTATATTAATAAAGTTAAAATAAAAATAAAAATGGCATAAGCTTACATCTTTTAGAAGAACAATTTTTACATAGGGTTATACATGTTGGATTTTCGATTATAAATATTCATTAGAAAGCTAAAAAGATTTCCTACATAATGATATTTTATTTATAATTTTTAGACATCAAATAATTTAAATTATTAATGACACAATAATGATGCAATGTTTACCTCATTAATAAATCATTTAAATAAATAAGATTATAATGATTAAAATATTATCTAAAACCTGTCCAATTCTTATTGGTTGATGTTATTTAGAATATGAGTGATCTTATCTTCGACCTCAATGATTTTTGGACCATTATAAACCGAATATAATTATATTATAAAGTAATACTTTCACTCTTTCCTAAAGAGCCCCTCCTCTCCCTTATAAAAGGAGACCACTCCTTCTCATTTCTTCACACCTTCAAAGCCTTTTGGTTCGGCCAAACTCTTCCCAAATACTCTCCCAACTTCCCTAAATACAACCTAGAGGCCTTAGTTTGATCAGAAAGCCAACCTAAGGATCCCTTTTGATCAAATCAAAAGGAAGAGCCCGAAGAAGAGGTAATGATTTCACCACCCTTTTCCAAGTTCATTTCTTCTTCCACTTCTTCTTCCTTTGTTGTTACCATTATAAAATAATAAATCCAGTATCTCACATATACTGTGATGTTATTATAAATATGGTACAACCATATTCAGTATTCTATCCACCCTTTGAATAACATGTCACCATACGTGCGTACGTACGGCTTACCGTCTCCACGTCGTGGTGTAATTGTTATTCAATATATTATTATTTGGATGGGTATAATAATGATGTGAAACTCATGTAAATAATAAATATAACATGTTAATTATTCTGTATATATGATATAACATCCATTTATATATTATTTTAATATCAAAAGAATGATATTGTCGCTCGTGTGTACGTATGGACTACCGTCTCCACGAACGCGATGAGATTCATTCTCCATCGTATCCATTCAAGTATAATTATCATTTGATGATTTAAAAATGATGTTTAAGGACTTGATATCATTCTGGATATGAATAAGATACAACAAACATGGCTTATGTAACAAAACATATAAAAGAAAATGAGTAAGTTCACACCCGAAACAACGATAATACTAAGATATTATTATAAAATCAATATTAAAAGATTATATATGATATAATAATAATGTATATGATTATTTTATAATTTAATAACAATTATTTCACCATTATACAGGATGTTAACCTACCCCAACCAAGGAAAAGTACAAGGTAAGGGTTATTTCACAATCTCTTCATTATCCGAGGTTGTTTATACGTAATAATCTACTGGGATCTCGTTATCATCCACATCCATGTTTCTTCAAAATGTATTTCAAAACATTTTTAATATTTAAAAGAATATGGGTTAAAGTCATTTATACCCTTGTTTGACTTTTTATAAGAGGTTTATAAGGAAATCTTTCTGTCTTTTTCCAAACAAGGTGCTTTTTAACCTTTTCGACAGAATTAAGATAAGAATGTTTTTTTTACTTATACGGCGGGTGCGGTTATTTTCCGCCGTTATAAAATCGTCAAAGCTTCCCTTACAAGCTTATAAGAATATTTTCAAAGAAAATGTTTTATTTTATAAATATATGTCTCTTAAATGATTTCAAAATAGAAAGAGGTATTTCTTTAAAAAGAGTTTTGATTTCATCTATGTCAACATCCTTTAATGGATTTTACGCTTATTTGAGGATGATATATTATGATACAAAACTTTTATATTGTATTGAAGGTTTTGTGATATGTTTGACTGTGGATGTGCTATTTTTTATATACCATTCATGGTTTATGGTGAATGTATTGACATTTCGTATGCTAGTTTTAATACGAATGTTTATGTTATGTTTAAACCTTTTCATATGGGAATGCATTGGACTTAATATGTGACTGGTGGAGCCCGCTATAGCTCCTCGATGCATCGTTAGGTCTCATGAGACAAACTAGTGTCTTGGCACAAGGCCTTGACAAAATCTTATTTGTAGTCTTGGCACGAGGCCTTGACTATGTGGTTATGATAGTCTGGCATTATGCATTCCAACATTATGAAAGTGGTTAATGATTTTTGCATGTGATTATTCGATTAGTAGAATATCCATGTGAATAAGTAAATGGCATTATTTCATTTTATTTATGCCATACCATGTTGAAAGTTCATGTTTGAAAGGCTTTTGTTTTAGTTATACATTGCCTAAAATGTTTATTCTTATTTATGAAAGTTTCCGCTATATTGTTATCCTTACTAGGCATTTGAGCTCACCCCTTTTCTATGTTTTATTTTTCCCAGGAAGTGAAGAATTAAGTTATGAATGACCTGCAGGGATATTATGTGGGGATATGAGTGTCGATTATGGAGACAATATGTTGTTGTAGTAGTTTTTCGTTTTATGATGTAATGTAAAACTTATGAATATATCTAGTGTTTCCAAGGCTACTAAACCAATCGGTCTTTCGAGATTTGATCTTTCTTGTGATCATGCCAATGTTATGTAATAATGCACCGACTCTGGGTAACTGGGGTCGGGGCGTTACAGTTGGTATCAGAGGAACTTTAGTACAAACCTTGGAAACTAGATTTAGATAAACTCTGATTAGAGCACGTAGACCTAAGATGAACTTTGAGGATTAGTATAGAAGAACTTCCTAGAATTTTGGTATTGTAGAGATTTTGTGAGTTTTCTGAGAAATACATCCTTGTCTGGATATGAGCAGGTAGAGGCGGCTCTGGCACAGATGTACCTAGGGGTAAAACCCGAAAACACCGCTTTGAGCTAGACTCGAACGGGAACTGGTGCACGACAACGGGCCTTGCTGCACTATTGGTTACGACACTCCTGGGGGATATGCTTAGGATAACTCTCATTTTCTTTACAAATCATTTTGAAGGGATTATGAGTATATAATTACTCAAAGAAAACATTCTTATGATTATGGATTATATCCATAAATAGTTCAATTTATTTTAAGTGTTTTATAAGTATGGGATTATGTATTTTGATTCATAAACTGATCTAGTTTATGCCATTGTTTAGAAATGGCACCTAGTGGAAGAAATGGACACCGTATCAATGCACGCACTCTATGTAGGGATTTCCCTCCTGCTCAAGATAATTATAGTGGGGCTGGTGATGCAACTGGTGCCGATCAGCTAATCACCATATTGGGACAACTTACTCAGGTTATGAATAATAACCTTACCCGCATGGAGAACCCTAATCCGCAGCGTGGAGGATAAATGTTAGATCGATTCATGAGGCAACAACCACCAACGTTCAATGGGAGTACAAATCCCTTAGTAGTTGAGAAATGGATAAATTCCCTAGAGAAAATATTTCAGGCTTTGGGGAGCAGTGAAAGGGAAAAAGTTATCATGGCAGTTTACCGCCTCACTGGAGATGCTGATCAATGGTTGTCATTGATTCAAAACATGAAGGAAGATGATGAAGTATCGAATGTGGAATGGAGGGAGTTCAAAGATCTGTTTTTAGAAAAATACTTTCCTCGTGACCATCGAGCAGATATGGAAAGGCAATTTCTAAGTCTGAGACAGAAGGAGGATGAGAATGTCACAAAGTATGAGGCTAACTTTACAAGGTTAGCAAGGTACGCTGGTGATTATATACATAACCAAATAAGTAAGATTGATCGTTTCTTTGATGGGTTAAAACCATTTCTCCGTCGAGCATTAGTCTCACAATCCTTTTCATCGTACGAAGACATTGTCTCATGTGCTATCAAGACCGAAAAAGAATTCTCTAAGTCTTATGACTTTAAAGCAAAGTAAGAGAAGAATAGACCTGCTGATCAATCTGGGAATGGAAATAAGGGGAAGAAGGGAAATGTTGAATATCCATCATGTGGTAAATGCGGGAAGAAACACCCTGGTACTTGCTTGAAGGGAATGGGAGTCTGTTACAAGTGTGGTGAAAAAGGCCACCAAGCTCGTGATTGCAAAGGGAAGAAGGAAGCCACCAACGTTCAGTGCTACAATTGCAGAGAGATGGGACATTATTCGAATGAATTTCCTAAGCGTCAGGAGAACTTACCTCAGAAAAGGCCAAGGGATCAAGGCCAAGCTTATGCTATCACTACTGCTGAGGTAGAAGCTCTGAAGGACGTGGTGGCAGGTAATTTAATGGTTTCCTCAATTTTAGCAAATGCATTATTTGACTCTGGATCGTCGCATTGTTTCATATCTTCCCAGTTTGCTAAGAAAATTAGATATTTCCAATTTGATTTAATAAGGGAGTTGTCGGTTAAAACTCCTAAGGGAAGTATCATTGCAACAAAGTTTTGTGAATCAATCCCCATTAGAGCACATAAATTTTCTTTATCTGCTGATCTCATCGTCATACCTATGATTGAGTTTGATATAATCCTAGGTATGGACTGGCTTTCGGACTATGATGCAAAGATTTATTGTAAGAAGAAAGAGGTTACGATTCTTGATGATAATGATAAGGAACACCTTATTTTTAGAGCAGAATCGTCACCACCTAATTCTTATTTAGATCCACCCCCAATAGCTCAACTTAATTCAATTATTGGGGAGGAAGAGAATGAAATAACTGTCGGTGAGGAAAGGAATGTTCAAATAGAGGATGTACCTGTTGTGAAAGAATTTGTAGATGTATTTCCGGAAGATTTACCTGGACATCCTCCAGAATGAAGAGTTGAGTTTTCCATTGATTTGATTCCTGAATCAAGGCCTATATCGAAGACCCCTTATAGAATGGCCACTGTAGAGTTAGTCGAACTAAAGAAAAAACTAGAGGAATTGAGTAATAAGGGATTTATTCACCCTAGTGTTTCTCCATGGGGAGCCCCTGTTCTTTTTGTTAAAAAGAAAGATGGATCTATGAGGTTATGTATCGACTACAGGGAGATCAATGCTATAACGATAAAGAACAAGTATCCCCTACCTCGTATTGATGATTTATTTTACCAACTGCATGGAGCTAAATACTTTTCAAATATTGACCTTCGATCTGGATACCATCAGTTGTGTGTGAAGAAGGAAGACATTCTGAAGACAGCATTTCGAACCAGGTACGGGGATTACGAGTTTACTGTAATGCCGTTTGGATTGACTAATGCACCCTCTGTATTCATGGATCTTATGAATAGATTTTTGAAGGAGTATCTCGATGAATTTGTGGTGGTATTTATTGATGATATCTTGATATACTCCAAAACCTACGAAGATCATGAAAATCACTTGCGCATTATCTTGAAGACTCTTAGGAGGCATGAATTATATGGGAAGTTTAGCAAGTGTGAATTATGGCTTCATGAGATTTCTTTTCTTGGCCATATTGTCTCTAAAGATGGAATCTCTGTTGATCCTTCTAAGACCAAGGCAATCCAAGAATGTCCAGCACCTACAAGTATAACTGAGGTATGTAGTTTTATTGGTTTGGCAGGTTATTATCGACGTTTCGTCCAGAATTTTGCCCGATTGGATAACCCATTAACGAAGCTCACACGTAAAGGGGTTAAATTTGTTTGGACAAAAGAGTGTGAAGAATGTTTCAAAGAACTAAAGAGAAGATTAGTCAATGCTCCTATATTGACTCTACCATCGGGGAATGATGGGTTCGTTATTTATAGTGATGCATCAAAGAAAGGACTTGGTTGTGTCCTTATGCAGAATGATAGAGTTATTTCCTATGCATCACGACAGTTGAAAATTCATGAAAAAAATTATCCTACTCATGATCTTGAGTTAGCAGTTGTGATCTTTGCTTTGAAGATATGGAGGCACTACCTCTATGGTAAAAAATGTGAGATTTATACTGATCACAAGAGTTTGAATTATATTTTCTCACAAAAAGAACTCAACGTGAGGCAAAGGAGATGGCTTGAATTACTCAAGGATTATGATTGCACGATACACTATCACCCGGGGAAAGCAAACAAGGTGGCAGATGCTTTGAGTAGAAAAGACCATGGAGTTTTGAACAATATGAGAATTGAAAGGGATCCAATTTTCATGGATCTAGTGAAGATGGACATGGGAATAACCAGGGAAGGCGAAACATCATTTCTTTTTCAAATGGTTGCCAAACCATCTTTAATAGAAAGGATTAAGAGTACTCAGACCGATGATGAAGAATTTCAAAAGAAGATTAAAGCTGTGAATGATGGGAGATTGAGAGACTTTGTGTATGAAGATGGAATTTTGAAATTTGGGAAGAGACTTTGTGTTCCCGATATACCTGATCTAAAAAGGGAATTGCTGGATGATGCTCATAGTTCCAATTTCTCTATACACCCTGGGAGCACCAAAATGTATAGAGATTTCAAGGAACATTTTTGGTGGGATAACATGAAGAGGGAGATTTCTGATTTTGTGTCAAGATATATGGTTTGTCAACAAGTGAAAGCTGGAAGGCAACAACCTGGAGGAGTCATGCAACCTTTTCCCATACCGGAGTGGAAATGGGACAATATTATGATGGACTTTGTCATGGGGCTACCAAAGACTCCTAGAAGGAATGATGCAATATGGGTTATTGTTGATCGTCTTACCAAGTCAGCACATTTTCTTGCTATAAGAGAAGATCTACCCCTGGAATGTCTAGAAAGACTATATATTAATGAAGTTGTGAGACTTCATGGAGTACCATTATCAATTTTTTCTGATCGTGATCCCCGTTTTACTTCAAGATTTTGGAAAAGTCTTCAGAAATCCCTGGATACTGAACTTCATTTGAGCACTGCTTACCACCCTCAGACAGACGGACAATCAGAACGGACTATTCAAACCTTAGAAGACATGTTGAGATCTTGCTCACTTGACTTTCAGGGTATGTGGGATCAATATTTATCTCTGGTAGAATTTTCCTATAACAATAGCTTCCATTCGAGTATTCAGATGGCACCATATGAAGCGTTATACAGAAAGAGATGTCGTACACCAACCTATTGGGATGCAGTTGGTGAAAGAAAACTTTTAGGTCCAGAACTGGTGGAGGAAATGATGGAAAAGGTGAAGGTAATCCAAAATCACATCAGAGCAGCTCAAAGTAGGCAGAAGAGCTATGTCGATAATCGAAGGAAGGATTTGGAATTTCAAGTCGGTGATCATGTTTTCCTAAAGGTATCTCCATGGAAGGGAGTCATACGTTTTGGTAAGAAAGGTAAATTGAGTCCCAGGTACATCGGACCCTTCGAAATTCTAGAACGAATTGGGGTTGTAGCTTACCGATTGGTAATGCCGCCAAGTCTCTCTAAAGTTCACGATGTGTTCCACGTATCTCTGTTGAGGAAATACATGCCTGACCCAACGCATGTACTCACCTATGAAGAATTAGAACTGGAACCTGATCTGTCTTATTGCGAAGAGCCCGTCAGGATTCTTGATACGAGAGAACAAGTACTGAGAAACCGGACGACGCGTCTGGTAAAAGTTTTGTGGAGAAACCATAAGATGGAAGAGGCAACGTGGGAACCCGAGGAACTTATGATGAAGAACCACCCGAGTATTTTCATGCGATAGTATTCTAGAAATTTCGAGGACGAAATTATTTGAAGGAGGGGAGAATGTAACACCCCAAGCTTCTACGGTACGCTTCTCTTTGAATAATGCGATAGCGTGTGTTGTACGCAACACCAAGTTCTAACACACCATAACCAATCAAACTAGCCGTTATGAATAGTAATACCTACTTTTTAAAATTATATATATTTTATATTTCAAAATAGACTTCATTTTTGGATTCTGAATATATAATTTAGCCTAAGGTGAAATTTTGGTACTTTTCGGATAACTTTCATATTTTGATGAATAGTGAAAATTACTAAATTTTAATTAAAAACAACTTTTTTAATCAAAATAATTAATAGTGATAAATTATGAATTTTAGTATTTTTAAAGTATATTTAGAATATATTTTTACCATTTAATATAATGTTGGTCATTGGACATAATTTTACAATTAAACCGAACATAAACAAGTGTCAATCTTTTGATAGTTATTATCTCTTAAAAACACGCTTTTTGTTTTGACAGCGGGAATTAATTTTAAATTAATTTCTGCCACTTCTGTGTTTTGAATTTAGGAAAATGGATTCCATATTTGGAATCAGGATGTTCAAATTTTGTAAATAGGTAACTTTTATTTTTAGACATTTTGAATAATTACTACGGTAAATATTTTATTTATCATGGTTAAAGGGTAAATCCAGTAAATAAGGGTTAAAAAATAATATTATAATAATACAAAATTACCCTAAAACGTTTCCTAACCTTATTTTTGGACACATACCCGACCATGGGCATCCTTGGGTCGATTTGGGGACCCCTTAGAGCCACTTGTATGTGGTAGGGACACATTATATTAATAAAGTTAAAATAAAAATAAAAATGGCATAAGCTTACATCTTTTAGAAGAACAATTTTTACGTAGGGTTATACATGTTGGATTTTCGATTATAAATATTAATTAGAAATCTAAAAAGATTTCCTACATAATGATATTTTATTTATAATTTTTAGACATCAAATAATTTAAATTATTAATGACACAATAATGATGCAATGTTTACCTCATTAATAAATCATTTAAATAAATAAGATTATAATGATTAAAATATTATCTAAAACCTGTCCAATTCTTATTGGTTGATGTTATTTAGAATATGAGTCATCTTATCTTCGACCTCAATTATTTTTGGACCATTATAAACCGAATATAATTATATTATAAAGTAATACTTTCACTCTTTCCTAAAGATCCCCTCCTCTCCCTTATAAAAGGAGACCACTCCTTCTCATTTCTTCACACCTTAAAATCCTTTTGGTTCGGACAAACTCTTCCCAAATACTCTCCCAACTTCCCTCACTACAACCTAGAGGACTTAGATTGATCATAAATCCAACCTAAGGAGCCCTTTTGATCAAATCAAAAGGAAGAGCCCGAAGAAGAGGTAATGATTTCACCACCCTTTTCCAAGTTCATTTCTTCTTCCACTTCTTCTTCCTTTGTTATTACCATTCTAAAATAATAACTCCAGTATCTCAAATATATTGTGATGTTATTATAAATATGGTACAACCATATTCAGTATTCTATCCACCCTTTGAGTAACATGTCACCATACGTGCATACGTACGGCTTACCGTCTCCACGTCGTGGTGTAATTGTTATTCAATATATTATTATTTGGATGGGTATAATAATGATGTGAAACTCATGTAAATAATAAATATAACATGTTAATTATTCTGTATATATGATATAACATCCATTTATATATTATTTTAATATCAAAAGAATGATATTGTCGCTCGTGCGTACGTACGGACTACCGTCTCCACGAACGCGATGAGATTCATTCTCTATCGTATCCATTCAAGGATAATTATCATTTGATGATTTAAAAATGATGTTTAAGGACTTGATATCATTCTGGATATTAATAATATACAAAAAACATGTCTTATGTAACAAAACATATAAAATAAAATGAGTAAGTTCACACCCGAAACAACGATAATACTAAGATATTATTATCAAATCAATATTAAAAGATCATATATGATATCATAATAATGTATATGATTATTTTATAATTTAATAACAATTATTTCACCATTATACAGGAGGTTAACCTACCCCAACCAAGGAAAAGTACATGGTAAGGGTTATTTCACAATCTCTTCATTATCCGAGGTTGTTTATACGTAATAATCTACTGGGATCTCGTTATCATCCACACCCATATTTCTTCAAAATGTATTTCAAAACATTTTTAATATTTAAAAGAATATGGGTTAAAGTCATTTATACCCTTGTTTGACTTTTTATAAGAGGTTTATAAGGGAATCTTTCCGTCGTTTTCCAAACAAGGTGCTTTTTAACCTTTTCGACAGAATTAAGATAAGAATGTTTTTTTAACTTATACGGCGGGTGCGGTTATTTTCCGCCGTTATAAAATCGTAAAAGCTTCCCTTACAAGCTTATAATAATATTTTCAAAGAAAATGTTTTATTTTATAAATATATGTATCTTAAATGATTTCAAAATAGAAAGAGGTATTTCTTTAAAAAGAGTTTTGATTTCATCTATGTCAACATCCTTTAATGGATTTTACGCTTATTTGAGGATGATATATTATGATACAAAACATTTATATTGTATTGAAGGTTTTGTGATATGTTTGACTGTGGATGTGCTATTTTTTATATGCCATTCATGGTTTATGGTGAAAGTATTGACATTTCGTATGCTAGTTTTAATACGAATGTTTATGTTATGTTTAATCCTTTTCATATGGGAATGCATTGGACTTAATATGTGACGGGTGGAGCCCGCTATAGCTCCTCGATGCATCGGTAGGTCTCATGAGAAAAACTAGTGTCTTGGCACAAGGCCTTGACAAAATCTTATTTGTAGTCTTGGCACGAGGCCTTGACTATGTGGTTATGATAGTCTGGCATTATGCATTCCAACATTATGAAAGTGGTTATTGATTTTTGCATGTGATTATTCGATTAGTAGAATATCCATGTGAATAAGTAAATGGAATTATTTCATTTTATTTATTCCATACCATGTTGAAAGTTCATGTTTGAAAGGCTTTTGTTTTAGTTATACATTGCCTTAAATGTTTATTCTTATTTATGAAAGTTTCCGCTATATTGTTATCCTTACTAGGAATTTGAGCTCACCCCTTTTCTATGTTTTATTTTTCCCAGGAAGTGAAGAAGTAAGTTATGAATGACCTGCAGGGATATTATGTGGGGATATGAGTGTGGATTATGGAGACAATATGTTGTTGTAGTAGTTTTTAGTTTTATGATGTAATGTAAATCTAATTAATATATCTAGTGTTTCCAAGGCTGCTAAACCAATCGGTCTTTCGAGATTTGATCTTTCTTGTGATCATGCCAATGTTATGTAATAATACACCGACTCTGGGTAACTGGGGTCGGGGCGTTGCATCATTAAATTAATGCCATTAAATATGGACATTTAATAAACATATGGACATGAATAATATGTCAATGCCTAAAATATGGATATGAAAACCAAGTCACACATAGAATTGTTAACATGAAATATATTTCATGCATAACATATATACCTCATGAGTTTTTATCTTTACCCAATGAATTAGAGAGAGAAATATGTCTGTAAAATCACATAATTAAATCAAAATATATTTTTTCCAAAAGAATATAAATCATTCATCATATCATAACCCATGTATTGAAATAGGTTTTATAAACATCATTAAATCATTACATAACACATGAAAAAGAAATTGATTTCATAAATATCATTCCATCATAAATATTAACCAATAAACTAATAATTGGGATAGTATCATTGAATCATATCTCTATTAAATCAAATTCTACATCATATATTGATATATTAGATGAAAAATGTGTTTTCTGTAATATCATTTAAAATAATTCATGAGGAAAATATCTATTCCATTTATGAAATCAATTTTTTTTCAACAATATCACTTTTAGAAAAAAAAATCTAATATGAAAATAACCATAAAAAATTATAAATTAATGTTTTAATATAATTTTTAAAATATTTTAACTACTTGTCCAAGAAAATTAAAAAAATAACATTTAAAACTACACTAATTTTTTTAAGAAAACGTTGTTTTAAAGGGATAATGATTTCTAACTGAAGAGGGAAAAAAATTACATGAATATTCAAAAAGAATAAAAATGATATTGATGATAATAAATTTAAAATTGATTTATATAATCATTATGAAATATTATTGGTGCATAATATAATATTTGTCTCAAATAATGAAAAATAAGACAAAAAACCTACTGATTGGGTATCTTTTGAACTGTAATCCTCACAGAATAGAGATCATAAAATTGATATGAAAATACCCATTAATTTGCATTATAATACTCAAAAAAATAGACTGAAATATATTAACCACACAATATAATTAAGTACTGTATATGGATTATTTCATAGGGATATAAAAGTTATACAAAGATCTTTATCCATATCTATGGGCTCTGGTCAATCTTGTGAAAGCCTCGACATCTTTGGGTATCTTCTTTTTGAATTGTGAAAAATGACATCATTGGATGGCTCTATGACAAAATTAAGGATTCTAAAATTAAATGAAGGATGGTTTCATAAAACATGGATAATGGTTTTCCTAACCACATAGTATCTGAAGTGTGATGATAGGATGGGAATATGTATCCTTTTATAGAAGAGTGAAGGGGTACTCTTTGAATTCTACAAATTATAATATTAATATAAATTAATTTTCAATTAAAAATGTATCCATTATTATTTATTTATAGTATAAGATGAATATGGGTCTAAATACATTTATCCCTTGAAAGGTAGAAATGTTTTGATTATTTTTGAATACTTATCAATTGTTAATCCATTACTTAACCACTTTAATTATTAACATCATATCATATAATTTTAAATATATTGGTTTCTATAATTACTTTAAAATGAATAAATGGAAACTAAATTATTTATTGAAGTCATTTTGAGAGCTATCCAAGAACATTGGTCTAATATTATAATTTTATGAATTATATATTATTTAATAAAGTATTATTTATTTTAAAATATCATTAATGTCAATTTTGACAGTATTCATAACATGAGTTTTTAAAATTTACTAACTACATGATATCTTAGAAAAAATAATTGTAAATAATCAATAAATGTAAAAATAATCCATAAAATATTTTTATAACATTAATTATTCCAAAATATATTTATTTTAATACTTTTAATATCATTTATTCGATTCTTCCATTAATTAATCAGTTAAAACATTATCATTTTGTCTCAATTTTAAATAAATATATTATTATTAAAAATTATAAATAATTTACCAACATATAAATTAAAATTTTAGCATTGAAAATACTATTTATAGTCGAACATATCCCAAATATAACCCCATATTAAATGTATTTCTCTTGTTAAAAACAAAAGTATAACAAATTTGAAATTTTTTTAATATAATATTATAATGGTTATATTCTAATACCAATGAAAATAAATGGTATTATCACCAATCATTTAATTCATAGGGAAGAAAAAAATCATGTCATAAAATTAAGACAAATGTTTGGGTAATTTTATTATATTTATACGCAAAGTGAAAAAAAGTTATTAGATTAAAAATGTTGAAAAGTTAAAAAAAATTATATCAAATTTAAATATGAAATTTATTACAAGGACCTAAATTGGATTAAATAAAAAAATGTATAATAATAATTAA
This sequence comes from Viscum album, assembly GCA_963277665.1. NCBI lineage: Eukaryota > Viridiplantae > Streptophyta > Magnoliopsida > Santalales > Viscaceae > Viscum > Viscum album. The sequence goes on from OY728121.1 coordinate 205,874,544, forward strand.
TTATAACCAATTGAAAACATAATTTATCTCTATAAATATATTAGACAAAAATTAAATTTCAATTAAAATGCATTATTTTTCCCTATTCATCAAAACATGAAAGTATAAATACATAAAAAAAATTAAAAACTAAACTCTGTATATAAATATATCAAATAAGAAGTTTATTTTATTAAATAGAATTTATAAATGTATCAAAAACTGTATTTAAAATATATACTACATCAAAAGGTGGTAAAACTTCCATTTTTAAAAATACATGCTTTATGCATAAAATTGGATTTGATGTTATATTTTTTATTGAATAAACATAAGATGGATGTTAACCATTAGATTTAATATCATATATATATATATATATATCATTAATATTATTTATCATGATTGAATTCTTATTTATTTCTATAAAACACAATTGTAAAACTTTATATAGTTTTTTCGAAAACAATTTCAAATTATTTTAAAAAGGGTTTTACAGAAGTTATTAATTATTTTGTCAACGAATTATATATAAATATGGAAACCATAATTTCATAATTCATTTAAATCATTTTCTACCTACCATTCTAATTACTAGGTTAAATTTTTTTTATTTAAATAATTGCGACGATAAAAAGTTATTTAATAGAATCTTAGTGATGCAAGTAAAATAAGTTCAGTTACAATTTCACATAATGTTGGATTAATATTGTGTCGAATGAAATGTAATAAATAATAGAACTGAATTATTTAAAAATATATTGCATAAAATTCTCAAGGTGTTATAAATCCACTGTTCCAACCATTTAAAAGATAATAATAATTAAAATATAAGTGGTAAAATATATTCCACACATGAGTCCAACATTTTACCCATTTATAAATATCTATACAAAAAATAATGTATTATACACTATACATCCAAAATCCTAGGATAAAATATAAGGGATTTATGGATATTATATTTCCAAAGATAGGTACGAGGATATAAAGTAGTTGGTAACTACATATGCATGCCTTATATACTCTATTATATATAGTTCATTCATGAAAATAACATGTTTCAAAATATATTGTGAAGGAAACCATGTGAGTACATCATGTGCTAAACTGTACACCATGATACTAAATCCATCATGCTTTTGAATCATGTTATATACATGTTTTTTATTCAAAATACATGGTAGATATATCATTTTAATGGATAATATATCAAACTAGTATTGAGAATTTGGATTCACCACCTAGTAAAGGCATAAAACAGTAAACATTAGGTAAATTAGAGACTAATATGGAGAATGTAAGGACATAAATATTGATTGGTGTATGATGTTAATGTAAATCCTCTCAAAATAATCAATGAATTACTCGAGAATTATGAAATACTAAGTGGTTAAGTCTCCATGAATCATTTCCTTTGACTAAAAACATTTATTATCCTACAATACCTCAACAACATAAAAATAATGAATTTGTAATGTATATATGAGAATCCATAAAAAATACATTACCACATTTAAAAGTAACTCAAAATATACTATATCTTCTAGTGATCCATATAGAAAACATTTATAGGGATTTGGGTTTTTAATGGGAAAACAGAAATCACTAGGTCTCCCGTTTTTTCCCAATAATTAGTATTATTATATTATGGTTATGGTTAAGATGATTTTTTTTTGAAAAAAACCATATGATAGTTATAAACATGATTTAGACCCAAACATAGAACTATAAAGATTTATAATACATAAAAACTAAAAATAACATATCACGACCTTACTAACATTGTAATACATCTCGATGACCACAAATTTCATACCTTGTAATGCATTGAAATAATTCAAGGAATATTGTCCATGTTAGAAGTGAATTCATCAAGGAATTATAAGGCCTATGTATTGTAAATACCTAGAAATTACATGGATTTTTTTTCTTAAATACATGAGAATTTTACGAGTCTGCAGTTTCTGACGGTGCTTGATTCTGAGGTCCGGTGTGCCAGGAATCAATTTATGAAGATTTTTTCAAGTACGTTCAGTAAACGTATGTGCGGGATTTTATATCTTTTGAACCGGTTCTCAGAATTTAAATCTAAGGACACCGATGAACTCACAGAACTGGTATTCGCATAAGGATACCTTCACCGCAGTTGCGTTTTATCAGTAGTTGAAGTTAATTTTGGTGAATTTCTAAATTTAATAAAAAATGGGTGTAGAATACTTTTTTTAAATTTGTGGTGGTGAATTTATCCAAAGGGAAGTTGGAGGTGCGGCCCACACCAACATAACCTCCCATGGGAGGATATTTTGTGGTGGAGCCCACACAAGCACCTAACCCCACAACTCCCCTTGAACCCCTTAAACTCCCCTTGAATTTAATGAGCCCACCCACTTTTTTTAATTTGGGTAAAATCTCCACATCCCTACCCCTTAATTGTGCTAACACAAAAAATTAATGTCTTAATTAATTAATTTATGTTTTTGAATTCTTTTGGAAGTAATTGAAACATTAAAATATTTGGGAGCCCAATATTTTTTTTGCCTTGGGAACTATTCTATTGGGAGGATTTGAGAGAATTAGAATGAAAGTGTTCTTCCCATGAAGAACATCTCTAATGAAGAATGACGAACATCTACAACGAAGAACGACGTCCTCTCCGACGATGAATGAGGAAGATGCTCAAGCCCGGAATCGGCGGCGTGTGACGGGCGCAACATACAATGACATCTTCGAATTCTCTTCCCGTGACACCGTCAAGAGAACATTGAAATCAAGGTAGTGGGTTTTTATTACATTAAATTATAACAATTCTCTTCGAAGCTCACATTCTTCGACAGTGGCCATTTGTTATCATATAACGTGGAGGGCACAGGCCAAACAAACACGGCTTGACGTCCCTTCATTGGTTTATATTGTTTGACGTTAGAGGCGGAGGTGGTGTGATGTTGTCGCCTCGCACGGAGGGCAGTGGGTCTGCGGCGCCATCGCGCCGCGGTGGAAGTGTGGAGGCGGCCGACCGAGCTGACCACTGTGGAGCTAGGTAGCGGGATGACCGGTCAGCTGACCGTCCAGCCCGCTGGAAGGCCGCGGTGCCCAAAGGCGCCGTGTAGAGGAGGATTGTAACCCGCAACTGCGGGCTGCTCGGCCGGAGAAGAACCGGTCGGCCTCATGGTGGCTGGGCTCAAGGATCGCGGCGCCCGCAGGCACCGCGCTGCGGAGGAACCACGACCCGCTTCCGAAAGCAGCTCTGCTGGGGGAACCGGCAGGCCACATGTCGGCCGGGCTGGCGGACCACAGCGCCCGCAGGTGCCGCGCGATGGAGAACCGTGGCCCGCTGTGCATGCCGCATGCACTAGTAGAACCCGACGGCTACGACCGGCCGGGAAGGGAGAGGCGGCGTCGCTGGGTGAACTGAACTGGCCCGAAGCGTGGGCCAGGTCAATGGGTTGGCCACACCCCACTGAGTCGGGCTGACCCCCTAGCCAGGTCGGACCCGTCGAGCCGGGTCGGGCCGACCCGCCATCCCACTGGGCTTGACGGGCCGAGACCGACTCCGCTTAAATTCGAATATCTCCTAGATCGCGCGTATGATCAATGCGCCATCTACGGAACTAGGAACATCATGATGAGGTGGTCCTTTTTCAATATTGTAAGTGAGTTTTGGACAACTATGGAAAACGACCAGGTTTGGATCGAGCATAAATCCAACTGAACCCCTCGAACAGAAAAGCCAATAACTCTCAGACCGGGTGTCTGATTGACGCGTCGTCTATCGCGTTGGGTTCATTTTGATGAGACAGAACTTCGAGATAAATAAACTCTGGACTTCAGGATAGTTGATTTATCCTCACTTGACTCGAGGATTAGACCCTCCCGGAACCGATCATGCTGTGTGCGGGAACCCTAGAACTGACAGCGATGACTATTGTACTGGAATCCTACGTGGGTTCGACAATGATGACAACTGAACCGGAATCCTCCGTGGATTCTTCAGAAATAACTACTGTACTGGAATCCTATGTGGGTTTGACAGTTCTGACTTCTGTTCCTGTATCCTGTGTGGGTACTACAGAGTAGCTTGTCATGTATCATGTGTGGGCCCGACAGCTTAGCTGGTCCTGTTTCCTATGTGGGTCTGATAGCTTAGATGAATCAGTGACTATATCTGATCATCTCTATCACTCTACAAAATATGTAAACCTGTGTAAGCTGAGTCTTGTCTTTCAATCATTATCATCAATGTGATTGACTTAACATCCTTTGTGAATTGAGTTTTGTGTGGGCTCGAGAGTTAAAGTCGGAACTATGACTGGTAACTTAGGTATATGTATGAGCATATACCTAAGTAGGTTTGGTTGATACTTCGTGTTTGTATCTTTCTTCTATGATTTATCCTTTTTAGATTCTGGGAGACCTTTTGGGGTCTCGGGGTCCCCTATTGAGTATTGTTATACACACCCCTGCACGGGCTTCGCCTGCACCTTGTTGTGTTCTATGCAGACGACGGACATCAATGATCGAGGCTGAGGGTGACGAACATAGTTTGCTCGGTGCTGGACTAGACGGGACGTACAGCAGGGACGAGTTGATCAAGTTATGTACCTGCCCTTCAGTTTGGATTCTCGGGCAGATGAACCAAGAGTTGATTTACCTTTTTCTTATACCTGTACTTGTTGTTCAGTTGGGATTTTATACTATCCCACTTACTTTCAGCACACCTTACTTTTCTATTTTAGTACTTGCTGCCTCTATTGCTTGTGTTCGGACTGTTTGTGTGTGTTACAGGTTACAAGGCAATGCCTTCCCTTTTTTCTCATGGATTCGCCTTCGGTGCTAGTCGCCATCCCCTGGCATATAGAAGGCGGGCTTGGGGTAGTCATGACATGGGCCCCGAGGGCGGGTCGTGACATGGATCATCTATATTGATATAGTGAAAATAAAAAATATATTGTATGACATGGATGTTTTTTACTGAAATAATATAATATCTAATAATTGATGATTTAGAGGAGAGAATTGATACCACTAGTAAATACAGAATGTGTGTTTTTCAATAGGTACGAAATAATATTTATGTGCATCTGGTATTTGAATAAAGAGGTATTGCATGCATAATAATTGGTAGGTAAATAAATTAATCAATTTATTTCCTAATATTTCCCCTCCTTTATTCCACTAATATTTGAACAATGCCATTTCAAAATCCTACTATTAGCCTCATTAGCATTTTGATTTGTGATGATCATGGAGAAATGATTTTGGTGGGAGGCAATGGGGTCATGTATCAATTATCATATTTCCAAGGAGATTGTATTCACCGGAATTTTCATTCAATCTCCCATATGACAATGATGAATGAGTCATTCTAAATTTGTGATCAATGAATTTATGTGTTAAGGAATTAGTTTTTATTGGATTAATGAACTTATTTTACTACCCTAAACAGAATGAAAATTAATTCGTCTAGAATATTATTTCATGGATCAATTGATAAATTTTGTTGACTGATTTTGTTACATGAATTATAATTTGATTAATTTTTTTTGGGTTTTTGAATAAATTTTTTTGTTTATCTTTTCTCCAAAAATATATAAATTAAATCCTAATATTGGTAGAACTATTTTACCATGCATTTTTTAATGTATTTATCCACTAATTATTTTACCATTAATTATCAATATTTCATTTGAATTAATGTCTGAAAAAACTCAAAAACAATGAATTGAAAAATCAATATTTGGACCAACATATTCCTGATGAAGGTTCATATTTAGGACCAAAAACATGAATGTTGTACAACAATAATGATTGTTTGAATCATGAGTTCTATTTCTTTGGGTAATCATATAAATTGTGTGGTGTTTTGGGATATGGATCATGGGTGTATTAGTGGTCAAAATATTATCACCATAGATGGATTATGCCTGACTGACCTCACATCATAAGTGAATTTTAGATTTCAAGGTGGGTGTGGTGGTAGTGTTTCTATGTAAAAATATACATGAGTGTCCTGAACATGCCTTGAAATACTAGTATGTATAGTATATAGTTCTGAAGAGAACATGTTGTGTGGACCATAGTTTAAATTTCTTGGGTTATGGTAAGATATATATATAACTAATTATGTGTCCAATAAACCAACCATGTTACCCATTCCAAGTGACCCAACGTGTAGCCCCGGGTATAGGTGCACAGTTACGACTAGAAATCATGGGACCAAATAATGTCCAAAAACATAACTAATGTACAAGGGGATGAACATTATACACTCTCAAAACAAAGAGGACATGTTTTTGTAATTTCTATGAGAACAAATAATTGGGTATGTTTGAGTTCAGTGGAACATGTATTGTATTTTATATACAAATCAAGTTAACTTTCTAGGGGATCTTGGATCCACAATTCTCCTTAAGTTATTTGTGTGTCATCTTTTTTCAATTTCCCTTGGTATATACCTATTAGGTTAGAGTGATGAATCCCTCCATGAAAATAGTATGAGTAATCCCCTTTAAATGTTAGTTTTTTTATAGATTTATGTATCCCTCAATGGAACCTCTAGTGTGATCCTCTATCATTCTCCCTAGTCTTGTTTGGGAATCTAATTACTTAATTTTATGTTGAGTGATCCCAATTATAGTGGCTCAATCTATATAAGGTTAGGTATCACCCATAGGCTCATTTATTGATATCGTAACCATTTGTAGACATTTTTGGAGTTCCAATATATACCTTTTCTTGGTGAGTATGGATGATCATGACCTCTAAGATGACCGTAATTAGTCATAGAAAAATATGAGTAGTGAGTTCTCTTGAACTATAATTACATTAGAGGCTGTAGAGTAATCCTATTGTTTTAGTTTGTAAAAGGTCTTATGTTGAGACATGGTGACAACATTTAATGATATTTTGGTTATTATCAACCTCTCCTTTGGGATGACACTCATAGATTATTCATGTATAGTTATTATGTAGTGTCATACTACATATGATTTTACTCAATCCAATATCATCTCTACCCAAAAGTTTCTTGTATTATGTAGAAGATATTGCTTTTGATAGAATCCTATGATAACCAAGAGATGGTGGAGATAAGGTTTGGTAGTTTGATGGCTGTCATTTATTGGATTTTCATCATCAAAACAATCTCCTTTTTAATTGTATTAATATATATTTTGAATTCAATTTATCTTTCCTTAACAAAATATATTATTTTATAGAGATTTTAGTTTTTGTGTAGGTACCCTAGTCGAAGGCATTCAATTTGTGTGATATACCATGTCGGCGCTCGTCGCTAGACACTATCCAATTGGACGATGGCTTGGGGTCTCAAAATCATCTATATCATAAATGGTGAGTGTCAGTGTGTCTGTTCATGACAACGTGTAATTAGATGAGGTAGTCTTAGGACTGGTGTTTGGAGATATAATATCTTTGAATATTGGATTGGGATCTTTGGTGACATTATTGAAGTTTTTCATGTTTGATTCTTATTATATGGCACCTTTTGATGGTTTCATGTCAGATATTTCTATACACCAGGACTCTGATAACCTAATAAATAACTTGGTACAATTTTTAATGGGTTGAAGGGAATAAATTTTTACAGGGATCATACTTGAATGGGTTATGGTTCCCATATCATTATTATGTTAGGTCCCTAGATATGATCTTTGATCATGTTGCCTCTTGAATTTTGAATGGTTCATCCATGGTGACAACTTTATATGGTTCCATAATAGCATCATGAGAATGATCCCCTTAGTGATGTGACTATATATTAAGGTCTTGTGTAAATGGTGGTACTTATTATTGGTTTAGAGATATTATCTCTACTCGATGAGAAGAGGGTTGTTCTAGAAATACTAGTTGAATATGTTCAAATTATGAGTTAACATCATGAGTTCCAACGGTAGATACCCATTATTATTTAGGGTAAGATAAACCAAATTACTGTAAAATACATGATAATTTAATTTTAGAGAGGTTTCCACCTTCTCAACGCCTCCTAAATAAAATGGGGGTCCTAGTAGTAATCAATTAGAAATGCCCAACAATGAGATTATAGAACATGGTGACACAAACATATGATGAGGAGAATCTAAATATTATGGAGTTTTAATTACTCTTTAGAGAGGATATTTTCACTACAACTTTGTTGTAATTCTATATCCAGGAGTTTCTTGATCTCCAACATGATGGGATTTTGTTATCCATCATTAATGAGATATAAATCGAGGAAGAACTAGATGTGTTCATATAAATGATGATAATAATGATTAATCAATAGTTGTAATGTAATAAAATTTTATTAGGGAATTTTATTGGCTTTTTTTTCAAAAATAATACCGATGTATGTGGTCATCTTCCCTGAGGTCGTTATAGGAATACCTATCCACAATGAGATCAATTTATACATGTAAAAACTCATAGGTACTTCACCAATATTATGGATATTATATTATAAGGCCCATGATGATCATATAGAACTAATGGTGTCATTATAGAATTTATAAATGAATAGATTTGTTAGACCCAATGTGTCCCCCTGGGTAGCCGCATTCTTTCTCACTATGAAACAAGATGTAATATTTGAGGTTAGATGTTGATTAATTTAAAAAATCATATTAAGGTCATGTATATGTATCAACACATAAGAATATATAACCTCTTTGACAAGATATATGGGGTGATGTGGTTAATAAATATTGTTTTCATGTAATGCTATCACTAGATTTGAGATTGAGAAGACGATATACTGCAGATGATATTTTGGTGCCACTATGGTCACTATGAATATTTAGCGATTTTTTTGGTGCGACAAACACCCCCAATATTTTTCATTGGTCTAATAAACTTGGAATATCAACCATTATTGGATGTTTTTATGGTTTTTTTCATTGATGAAATGTAAATGTAGAAAACCATCAAAGAATGATCACACAAGTAATTTGATGATTGTTCTTGAAGTACATTGAGAGAAGAAGAATTATTGTAATCCCTCAATGTGACTGTTTTAGATCCAAGAGTTCCAATTCTAGATAAATTTAATATAAAAGGATGGAGTGAGAGTAGGAACAATGAATATTGATGTTTTTATTGTTTTGTAGGAACCCAAGAGCATAAATGAGGCGCGGAGATTCATTTCAATGGTTGGATAAAATTGGAGATGTTTTATTAATTTTGTAGGATTTTATTTCCTTGGTTTTCCATTCCCGAAAAATGGAAGCTAATCATGTGGATTAAGAGATTCCATCAGAATTTTTTTGAGTTTTGGTATAGGAATATTAGTGGATCCATCTTGGGACTGATAGAGGAGGGTGTTGCATATATAGTGTTACCAAGGCCTTAGAGATTGGTACTAGATGTATTATGACACTGGAAAGGGTATTTATATTTTATTATTCATGTATGAAAAGACCCCATGAGTTGAACTATGTAATAACCTTTTTATAGATCGTAGTATTAGACATATCCTTGAATATGTGTTGACCATTACATATGGGTTGTCAGCTTATAATCTATTCATATAAAAATAGACTTAATTGCATAATTTTAAATAATAATATTAACATGATGTTGAGTCAATGGAAGGAGGTCATATATTATTATGAAATTGAGAAACAAAATACTCCTAAAATTGGTGAATGATTCTCTTATAAATAGGCCTTGTTTTCAGTTTTTATGTGATACATCAAAATAATTTTCTTTTTTGCTACTATCCTTAAAGGAAGAGGATAGTATATTTTAACTATATTCAATGCTTGTTACTAATACTGTTCTTAATTATTCTTTTGAGGTTTTTATTGGAATTATGTATTAATATACCTTTCAGGGAGAGATATCCATCAGATGTTCTCAGGAATGATTTTTGAATGGCAGGGAAAAAGTTATCCTTTTTAGGGGAAGGATGATGATAACATTACAATTGTGAGAGGCGGTATCGAAGGAGATCCATATATGAACCTCGTCACTATATCTATGTGTGTAAATGATATACTAAGACATTTATTGTTAGTTTTAGTGTCCCTAAATGAGGGGGTGTATATATGATTTTATCTCTTGATACCTCACATAACCGTAGTTGAAGGAAGGGAATCATGTTACAATAGGGTTTGATCTACCACTAATGCTTATCATGTGAAAGAGGTATAATAACACCATAGAATTCATGATGTCACATCCATGACTAGGTATTGGTAACGACACCATCTAAGGGATCGTAGAAAGACTCACCATGTCATTCTAATTCCAAGACATCTGATAGAAGAGTTCAACGCATATCATGGGACGAATTTACATCTAGGATATAATTTAGCTCAATTAAATTCCATTTATGATTATCTTAATCCATGATTATTTATTCACATCATGATTATCGAGAGTATTACATGAGGCCTCTGCAGTTACAGCAGATGATTTTGTGATTTTTTGAATTAATTTAATATTTTTATTATTTTTCATTTCTAGAATCACCTGATAGGGATTTTATTATATAAATATACTATGTTTAAAAAAAATTCCACAAAACCATGGTAATTATATGCTACAAGAAACATCGAATTGGTTTACATTATGCACCACATTGTGTTTGTGAGAGACATCACATTTTCAATACAATTTTTAAAATATGATAGCTATAAACACTAAATTAGAAGACGTAATATGAATGGTAATAAAAAATTGGAAAATTTTATTTATAATAATGTAATATAAATAAATAATATTTATAAGTAAATCTATAGTTTTTGTTAAATCCTTTGTTTGTTTAAATATACATTTTTCTTTAATATACGCCATTTTATGTCATTCTGTGAAAAATAAAAAAAATAATTATAAAAACTCATAAAAATAGAATTTGATAAGATGAAATAAATTTTTTATATAAGGATGCCAAAATTATCTAAGGGTTAATTTTTTTGGTATTTTTTTGAGGAACATCATTTTTTGGATGAATAGTGAAAAGACTGAATTTTTATTCAAAACTGAATTTTCTTCTATTTTATTTACATATTTTAGTTATATTTTATTATATTTTAATATATTTTTAAAGTAAAAATATGTAAATTATACATTTATTTATCCAATTTATGTAATTTTAATATTTTTTATATAATAATATATTATATATTAAATCTTAATGAACATTCAAACACACTTACTTTAAAACTTGGTTTCTCACCACGTCTACATGATTATCATTAAAATTTATTTTTCATCTTCAATGAATTTAATTTCAAAAAAATTAAATAAATGGTTATAATAAGTATAATATTTTTATTCTAATAATATCACAATAATTTTGTACCCAAATATATTAGTGAAAGTGATCCAAAACAATTATTGTGATTACGGTAAAATTAAGCTTAACATTGGACTAAACCTTAATATTAAGAGCCAAAATAACCTATAAAATCGTATAAAAAAAATTTTATGGATATGTGGAGGAATATAAAACAATATTTTTCCATAATTATCCATTTGGACTCTTTTTTAATAAGTAATACCTGGGGAACATTCAATTATTTTCAAAAAATACCAAGTGTATCAATTCCCTCCCATATAAAAGGACACCACATATCCCCATTATTCAAACCTATAAAACCACATGTGTAAAAAAATATCTTCCAAATAAAATATCCAAAATCCCAAAAAATTTCTTTGTTGCCTCACTTTTGGAATAAATCTGATCAAGGAAGCCCTTTTGTGTAAAGCATAAGGAGTTACCCAATGAAGAGGTAACATCATTCCTAAAGATCATTTTTTTATTTTTGTTCCCCAACACCTAAACTCAAATAATCCCACAATAATATAAAAACAACTATATTACCAATATACTGGGTTGATTTAAATTTATTTTTTTAACAACATGTACACAAGCATCCATCTAATGGGTAACGAACATACCGTTCTTGTGTGTGGAGAACTACCGCCTCACAGAATGATGTTTTTCATTTTAGAGTTCCCACTTATAATGGTTGATTATTATGATGGAAAATATATTTTTATATGATATATATGAAGTAATTATTATTATTTATTTATAATAAAACACATACCTTCATACATTACATTTTATGTAAATATGATAATATTGTTTTGGGATGTGTGAACTCCCACCTCCCCAAAGTGTTGGGTATAATTTCACACATTACATGGAATATATTAAGGAAGATTTTAGTGAATATATATGATATATATTACATAATAATAATATATTCATATTATATATATAAACACAAATACATGCCTTTTACTTTTATTATTTCAATATTTCAATGAAAACAAAAATAAAATTCTTCTATTCATACGACCTACTGTCTATATGAATGGTGTATTCCATTTAATATTTCTATATACTAGAGATTTTTAAAAAATATATATACTGAATATATATTATATTTTTATATTGGTTTAAATTCAAAAAATAATGATATATTAATGAGGTAAAAATATTACAAATTAAGACACATGTGAAAGACAATGGGGATATTACCTGAAAGGAAACCATAACATTGAATCATTTATAAAAATATAATTTAAATTCATAAAAAACATATATGGTACCATATATAATAATATGGTTCTTTAAAAATATTTATAATAATATTATATTTAATATATTTGAGTTTTTTATGAGTATTAAGAGAGTCAAGAGATAAACTGATGGAATTTCATCTCACATTTTATTTTTTTGAGATACATGTCATATTCACCAATAATTTCATCTGTTTGGTGTGAATACTACTAATGGATGTCTAATATTGTTCTTATATATAAATTTCAAGTTATTTACATATCTATTTTATGAACTTACTTTTATATGGGTTTGGTTTCAAAATTTACCAAATCAGTAAATTAAGTTTGTCTCAATTTGACTTTGTTGAGACACATGCCATGTTATGCACCTATATTTTTCCATGAGGTGTATATAATATATTAGAAAAGTAAAATTATGAATATACTTATATTAATGATATTTTATCTTAATTTAATTTTATTATTTCTATTTTTTAGGATTCAATGATACCAAATTGGTAAAGGTTTATAGCTATAATCTCACTGTTTATCGATATTGTTTATGATTATGATCTCATTGTCAAAATATTATTATACGTATCTCTAGATGTATCATGTGTTTTCTTACCATTTTTTTCATATTCATGTAATTTTTTCTAATCTTTTCTACATAAGATGATCAGGAAATTGTTTTTAATAAATTAAAACTCTACCTATCTTTTTTTTCGGAAAATTGAGTTCCTTAAAAAATATTTTCAAAAAGTTAACCCAAAAAATAATATTATTATCCTATTAACAATAAAAAAATTCACATATTTAACCATTAAAATAAATTAATAAGGAAACATCATTTATTTTTCTAGTCATGTAACTTTTGATAAAAAAATTACGGTGGAAAATAAATGTACAACTTGTACAGATTTACAAATCGTCATTACTATTATTACCTTGATGATTCATTTAGAATATTAGATAGTTATTTTTATGGAATATTATTCCCTAATATTCTTGTAAATTTGTTTCTTAAGGTATTTTTAAATTAAATTATTTTTCAAAATATTTTCATGATTCTTTTATATGCTTTCATGGAAAATGTGTCAGGACCCGTCCCCCTGGGCCTGTGTCGTGACTCCCCCAAGCTCGCCTTCGATAAGTCTTGGGATGGAGACCAGCACCAGAAAGGCATATCCCTACAATGGGAAGGAATTTTCTTTTAAGCTTCTACAGTCACAAAAACAAATAACTCAAGAAGAAGCAACCATAAAGTAAACTACCAACAAAATTAAGGTACAACCACAAGTACAACTATAGAATGAATGTATAAGGGGGTCAGAATACAAGCCCAACTAAAATTTACAAGTACTAATGAAAAGATAAAACATCTCATGGATCTTCCACCATGGATCATACCTGAAGGTTAGGTAGAGCACATCTCCACAACACTACACATCAGCCCATCTCCTCTGTTTACCACCTGGTCCAGGTTCCCTAAAGTCTCAGCCAAGTTGTTCATCATCTCCACAAGACATAACGAGGTGTGGTTGAAGCTCATGATGGGGTGAGTATAACAATACTCATTAGGGACCCTGATACCCCTGAAGGTCTCCTAGAGTTCCACAAAGTGAATAACAAACAGCAAGACCTCAATCACAAAGAACGAAGCAGTCATCAAGTCTACTTAGGTATATGCCCATACATATACTTATGTTATTAAAAAAATACTCTTATCTTACATGATGAAACAAAAGGCCCCCACCCTTTAATCCATTTTCACAATTGATCCATGAGGGAAAGTACCTCAAAGGCAACACCACGAAGGTAAAAGTACCACATAGGTAACACCACGAAGGTAACACCATGAAGGAAAAAGTACCACAAGGGTAACACTATGAAGGTAACACCATAAAGGTAAATTGCCAAAAATGTAAAATCAAGAAGGTAAGACTGAAAAAATAAAATTACCCCAAGGGTAACACCACGAAGTTAACACCATGGAGGTAAAGTACCAAAAAAAGTATCACCATGATGGTAACACCATGAAGGTAAATTTACCACAAATGTATCACCACGAAGGTAACACCATGAAGGTAAAATACCACAAAGGTAACACCATGAAGACAACACCATGAAGGTAAAAGTACCACAAAGGTAATGACTCTCCTCAAACCAGGTATATAACTTATGTACCGAAGTACAAATGATTAGTCATAAATATATAACATCTTATTCTATCAGGAGGCTCTATTTTTATCCCACATAGATCAGTATGTGTTAGGCCACACAGGATCATTGAGTGTTGAACCACACAGAATTGGTAGGTGCAGACCCACAAAGGATCACACAGAGCATACCCACATAGGATTGATTGGTACTGACGCACACAAGATCACAATTCATTGTTCATAGCAAAGCCAGCCCTGAAATTCCAACAATAAGAACACATGATTCTGGGAGGGTCCATTCCTTAAGCTATATATAATACATCAACCACCACAAAGTCCACAAATAAGTACCCCAAAGGACCACCATTTCATAAGGGTTCCAATGAAACAGACAACGCGTCGATCATATGTCTGGTCTATGAGATATGGGCACTTTTGGCAAAACAAACTAGTTGGATTCAAGTCTGATCCAACTCGGGTCGCACGTCAAACTCAGAAAAAATCACATAGAGTATCTAAAAGGACATCCATGTCATTATTTTCCATACACCACGGACAGTGCGTCAATCATATGTTTGGTCTGTTAGTTACATCCATTTCCCAGAAATGGGGGTGATCACACCTTGGTCCAGCCCCGCTCGGTCGGGCCTGTCAGAATTTTACAAAGGGACCGCTTTCTAAAATGGGTCCCAATTCCACTGATGGGGTTTAAACTGGACACCCAGTTGGTCAATTATCAGAATTTCATTATTCAAGAATCTATTGGGTCTTGTCCCAGTCTGACTCGGTCTGATCGGCCCAATGCAATGGGTCACGAGGTCTTCCTGACCCTCTCGGGTCCGGCCCGGTGGGGTTGGCCCGGTTTGGTTCGCGGGCCTGGGCCACTGTTGGCCCAACCCACCAGGTGGGCTCAGGTCAGCCACATTGGCCCGCTGGGCCGTGGTTCTGACATGCTTGGCTGGCCCACGCCGGCTCGGTCCACCAGAAGGAGGATTGTTTCCTTTACTGGCCCCGCGATTGCAGGGCCATTTCACCCAACCGGTGGGGCGATGCCCCATCACATTAACTGGTTGGTCATTCAACCTATCGGGTTCGCTAAAGCTGTGATGTGTAGCTATCTTGTCCCTCCTTCCTTGACTTGATGGTCAATTTTCTTCCACCGGTAGCTCTTTTCGGCTCCTCACTTGTCATGCGCAGCTGGCTCGGGCCGGTCGCCCATGGCGCCACAGCGCACCGTTACAAGCCACCTTCCACCACCCGCGGCTGATTGCCGCAAGTCTCTTCCAGCCACCACCAACATGGTATGCCAGCGGTTTCTTCCACAGTTCAACGAATGTTCTATGGTCTCCATGTATGGTGTCATCTATGCCTAGGACTCTTCTTCACTGCCACCGACATAGTGTGACCTGAAATTTCGTGTTGCCGTCAATTTAGAAATTGTCCCCCTGATGTTAACATCTAGAACGAAGTGACAGAGGGTATGGGCCTTGTTCGTTTGTCACACACCCTATGAGTTAAAGATATACCAAGTAGAAGATGATTTAATTTAACCAAGTCTGTTTAAAAATAAAACCCCTATCTTGTGAAGACGTTTAATGACGACGATTGACGGATTCTCTTCATCATTGTCGTTGACTCATGAATCGGGGGATGCTTGTCACCACTCACTAAATCTGGCCTCATCCGTCAAATGGTGGGTGTCATGGAACTTTTCAAGATATTTTTCACTTTGTGAAGCCATTCCAACACTCCTCCCTAAGCAATCTATAAATAAGAGACGAGAAAGAGTGTGTCCCGTATGAAGAATTAATGAGGTTCATGTAATTAATGATCATACCAAATTCTAAATATTGTGGATACAAACAAGGGTGAGTCATGTCATTAAATGAAATATCGTCAGTCCCTCCACCACTTCTCTTCCATTAGAGAAAAGTAAAAGAAATAACATAACATAATATGTTTTTTATTAATCTTTCAAAAGTCTACAAAATTTATTTTTTCACCCTACCTACAGCTGTTGAAGTGAATCCTTTCTTAAGAGAAACTTGGTGCTACGAATTCAACGGTTCCCCCAGATTTTTAATCCTAGAACTATTTCAAAGGATAGAAAAATCCTCCCACTCATTTATTGAATGTACATTAAATGACGTTCAATAAATTATTAACGTTCACACATGACCTGGGCTGGTTGAGTTTAGGATTTTCCTAAGGGAAACATGTAGAAATAAACTCAATTGTACACTCTGATTTTCAATTTGAGATACTATTTAGAATTCATGGATTTTAGAAATAAAATAATTGTTACTTAATTATTTTATTTAAATCCAAAAACCAATTTCCACTATTGGCCCGCGCTGACCAATGTTAGGTTCTGCCTGAGGAAATCATACCCTAACGAGATAAGCGGTGGTCTCAAATTTTAAATTCGAGTCTCTGTTACAGATTTATAAGCATTCAAAAATGAAAATAACTGTATTTAATTATTTTATTTATAGTTATGTAATTTTTGGTTTTTTTCACTGAGGGCATGTGATGACTAAACTTAAGTCGCGCCTAGGGTAAACATGCAATCCTAAACACAACATTTCCCTAAGATATCTATTTCAGGAACCCATTTATGAGTTATTACACTTTTTCTGAAAACCACTCACGCACGCTATTTTAAACGTAACATTTTTTGACATATCATTCTGAGCACACTGGGCCCTGAAATCATGCGCCATCAGATTTCGCGGTCTAGAAATAATTCCATATAATTAAAAAAATACATAAAATCTAGGAAATTACATTCTACTGACCTTAGGGATTTACATCCCGGAAATTCAACACAAAGGGATATCCAACAAATGAGGGTACTTAGCCTGAATATGTGCCTCTCGCTCACTTGTTCTCTCTTGGTGGTTCTTGTGATACCACCAAACATTCACTGGAGGGATTGACCCTCCATGAATTATTCGGTCATGTAGGTACTCTATCTCCACCAGGAACTCCATAAAAGTAGACCCACCATCAAATTCCAACTTTCCCTATTTGATAATGTGAGATGGATCAGACACGTATCTCCTCACCTCTTTCACATGGAAAACATAATGCACTTGGTGAATCTGTGGGGGAAGATATATACGGTACGCCACCTCACCAACTCTGTTGAGAATCTAGAAAGGTCTGATGTAACTCAGATATAGCTGTCATCCCCGACCAATCCTTTGAAATCCTCATCGAGGTGTGACCAATAGGATGACATGGTCTCCTTCCTCAGACTCTAAGGGTCTCTGTCTCCTATCGGCATTAGACTTATACTGGATCTATGCAGTCCTCACTTACTGAAAACTGAGACATCATGATATAAGCTCTGCCACTGCCTTCTTCATCCCTTGCCACTAATATTGATGTCATAGGTCTTGATAATTATTCCCCACTCCAGGATGTACTGTTAATGGGGATGTACAGAACACCCTCAACACCTCATACCATAGCATCACTGGTACCATGGTGCATCATCGAATTTGAACTACATGATACCCACCTTAATAAAATCTTTTTAGTATTCAATCCTAAGGATAACTGATCATATCGGGCATCGCAGTTAACGTCTCTAAGATATGCCTTATGAACTCATAGATGAATTGGGAGAGTGATATTCATAGACTTGAGGTAAGCTGCTCCATATTTATCCACGAAGGATATCCTCTACAGGACTATCTTTTTTGAAGCCTCACTTAGAAGCTGTAGACCAGACCTCCTACTGAGTGTGTCTGCTACCACGTTCTTCTTTGTAGTAGTATTGACTATATCAAAGTCATAGTCCTTGAGTAACTCTATCAATAGTCATTCTCATTACTCTTGAAATATTTGGTGACACTTCTTCGTCCACAAGAAAGGCTCCCCCACCTTCATCAATGCTGTCAAGGGTGTCGCTACCCTGGAGAAGTCAGGTACAAATCTCCAGTAGTACCCAGCCAAAGTAGAAGTCCCTCTCCCTTCTGGGAGGTAATCCTGGAAACATCTTCTGATAAGATGACCCCACACTCTGAACTAATTTTGGGAACTAAAAACACAAAACTCCTACTTCCAAGAGGGAATTTCTAGCCAACTCAAAAGTGATCGATTGCACCCTCCTATGCATGAATTTATCCCGTGATTCATGGGGTTCCTTTCTCGCCGACCAAGGAAACACCATTCCAAGGTTGTAGATATACTACATTATTTTTACCTAAAACATATTATCTGAGTATGAACTATGGATTTCCAGTCCATACCCAGATTAACGTCGCAAGGCCTCGATGCTTCCTCTAAGAGGATCTAACTAAAACTCTTACCTCAACGGTCAGATCACACCATCAGCATAAGTCTGATCATCGAGTATCCTTCCAATGGTATCTCTATATGTAAGGTTCAAGTCATCAGTTTAAATAGAAACTCTAGGTCTTGAATATGATTCGTGGAAAGAAGTAATGATTGGTACCCATGTCTTTTAATATAGTAGCTAGTAGTAGATAGAGATCATACCTCGAACCATTCTTGGAGCCCTTGGGTCGCACTCCTTGACCGCAAGAAGCTACTCCCTTCCTCTATCATTCATCTCACTGAACCGGGTGGGGACTACACTATGATGGTTTTTGTAACATGTCGAAATGTATACCACCTCATGCTACTCTCCGAGATCCACTTCCACATATGGTTCCCTACAGATTGATCTATCACAATCACTTCCTCTTCCATAAAAGTTTTACATGACCAAGTCTCTAAGACTGGAATCAGTTTCCTGATTTCCTGCTGCTAGCATTCACCTACTGTATCATCTCAGCCAAAGAACATTCAACCAAGAACGTTCTCTCTTGAACTCTACCATAAGTATGAATGCATAGAGGAATAGTGATGGGTCAGATGTCCCATAACACACCTGAATCGGGGGGTTGGAGCCGTGAAGCACTGACCATACTGTATTCATCGAGTACCTGGGATGGTCAGTATGCCTCGATGAATACTCAGCTACCGACTTTTCATCCTAACGAAGCCGTATAAGCTCTAGGGATTACTCACCCTTATGATTTTATGGAATGATTCACCATTCTATGAGGACGTTTCTCAATCTTGTCCACAGAAAAGTCACCTCATCGCATAATTAGGGTAATCTAAACCCTGTCATTGTCTTGCTAAGCAATGTTGATGGCTCTCTACCTTGACCACCATCTGATCGAATGGTGCCTTGGATATGTGGAAACTCAGCCACCACCTCAAGAAAGTCCTTAGACACCTATGAGTAGGGCTCACCTCATAACATGAGGGGTATCTGATGTTGAAACCTGTATAAGGCACTAAGCCTCCATGTGTCCTCTACCGGTATCGTCGTTTATAATAGCTAACCAATGAGCAGTGATATAGCTGGCACACTACCCGAATGTACCATCTCAGACAACAGTACATGTATCAAATCTTTATAACGATGAGGACCATCCAAATGGAAACAAAATGATAATGACTAGTATCTAAGATCACCATCTGATTGTCTGGTGTGCCAACTTGGCAGAGAACACTAGCCACGTCCTTTAACCTCTCCACACCAGTCTAGGGATCTGTCTTGCCTCAAAACCCCAGAGTCCTCTGCCACTGGAACTCATGAAATGCACTCATTTGATGTGAACGTTCCACATGTATCATTTATTGATGACCCACAAAGGATCACCCGGTGTTTATCCACACAGGATCGCTAGAATACTGATCCACTCAGGATCACTCGGTGGTCCGTCATCATGTAATCTCTCTGGAATCCATGTTGGCCATCTACACGGTGGCATCCAAATAAATTATATGTACTCCACTGACATTATTTTATACCCAGTGTAAGAACCTGGTTCTTATTCATGAGGTATGAGTTTATTCTTTTATTCATTCCTTAAGTGTTTTTGGGAAAAATAAGGGAAATGGGGGAAAATCCCAAATTTTGTGGGTACACACCATGTACGTTTCCACACACCGTGTACCTTGTCCACGTGGTATGAGTAAACAGGGCGTGTAGGCCTGTCAGAGATGAGGGGTTTAAAAATGGACTACATGTCGGGTACATGGTATTTACAAGTCGTGTAATCAGTTGATAAGTGAACAGTAAGGCGGTGGGAGTAGCCTCCGGCAGAGTGACAGTACATTCCTTGTATTTAGAAATATATTTTACGTACTCATGTCAACAGATTAATAGTGCGGCGGTGAAAAGTTTCCCCTAGAGGAATAGTTAAAAAATGAATAATACACATCGTGTACAACAGATTACATGCCGTGTAGATTTATTTTTCCACTTAAAATGAGCAGTAGCCTCCTCTTTTGGAAGAGAAGGAAGAAACAGTCATTTGGAGGTCGGGAGAGAGTCTGAATCTTGGAAGATCTCCCAACCGCACACCGGGAATCAGATTCATCCGCCATCGATCACGTTGGAACCTCACAGTTGAGTTCTTCCCTCTCCGTGAGCCTTTCCTGCTAATTCTTCCTCTAATGAAGGTTATTTACGATTGAACATGAAATATTTTATCCAAGATCTACGCCGTTCTTTGTCATTTTGGGAGGCGTTGTTCATGTATATTGATCAGAGGAGATCAAAGTAGGGGGTCTGATGTTTGATTCCAATTGTCATGTGGTTTTTGTGTACCATTATGCAACGCGCCCATGGTGGGGGTGTCTTATGGGTAAGGAATTAACTGATTAAATACCTATAATTGCATATGTAATATTTTGATTATGTATAAACTACTGTTTGGGATCGCTGCTTGCATCCATGGCCACCTCATGGGCGCGTTTCCCTTGTTTAGCCATTTGGCCATGATATCGCGGGTATGTCGTGATTTAGCATGTATTGAATTGAATTGAGATGGATTGTATATAAATTTCTTTCTTATGTGTTGGGCTTGGCCTAGTCACTTTCTTAGCCTGAGGGTACTATTTAATTTAGCATGTGGGCAACATTTCTCATGCCTGTGGGCATTAGTTTCTGTGAATGTGGGTGACACATCATACGCCTTCGGGAAATATTTGTTATGCCTGTGGGGAGTCACCTGTAGGTTTCGATTCTGATTACCTGAGGGTAAGGATTTTCATGTATGTGGATAATGTTTACTCTGTATATTCACTATGGTGATTTACTATGTTGTACCTGCCAAGATAAAGAAAAATCTTGGGATTGATAAATAATTAATAAAATGGCAATGTAATTGGTAGAGATATTTACTTTTGAGTACTAACTAGTTTACTGCTTTTTATTATTGCAAACTGTCGTTGCACATTTTCAATGACAGTTGTGCACAGGCCTTTGGTGGTTTCCAACTAGGATTTATTTCTCACACCCTATTTGGGTAATTTCTTTGTCCCAAAATGATTATATTTCTACCGGTGTTGATAAGGACAAGAGTCCCTATACAGGTACTTGATTGTTGTAGAGGAGTGGGAGAGCATGGGACAGAGCTTAGGCTTGTGATGCTGCTGAGTTCCTACTTCAACGTTTTGTTTTACTTTTTTGTGCTTGTACTTTGTACTGTATTATTCTAGATTGCATCGTATATGGTTTTCACTACTTTCATAGAATTAGGGATATACTGCATCATTATATATGATTGTTGATCTTTTATTTACTTCAGTACTATGTCCATTTCATTATTGTTATTGTTTACTACTTCCAGTATTTGTATGTTAATATTTTTTTCTCTACTGCGCTACACATTGACAAATGAGGGCATCTTTTCCCCACTATCATACCTAAGCCCTCACAGCTAGTTGGAAGCCTCTGGAATTTAGGAAATTCCCTTGAGGTCATGTGACCGACCGGGTTCGGGGCACCCGTTATGTGGCACCCAGATCCAGGACATTAGAAAGTGGTATTAGAGCGTTTCTTTTCTCTGGATTTACTATTTGGTTCCTATATCTAGGGATAGGATGGAATAGGTACTTGGTAATAAGTTGTTCTCGGGTGTAGCTAACCTGTGTATAGGGAAAATCCAATTTACCTTGTGTTTTAATTTTTCTGATTTTGAAATTTTACAATTGATTTGATTTTCACCGTTGGGTGACACACTTGTGGTGTGCTATTATATTTTTATACTTGGGTTCTATTTAGCTACAACCCGATGAGATGTGGGTATGCCATCACATGCATCATTTGGGAACATGTTAGAACGACATGCCATGCATAGTTTCCATTCCATATAGGTGCATTATAAATTGCATGTTGTTGTTATAGATGTTGTGATAGTAAATGCATGTTGTTATGATAGTTTCTTAGATAAAATACCTTCTATTAGATAGGGTATTGTTTTTTATGGTATTAGATATGAATGAAAAACTTTGTTTCTTGAGAAGTATGGGCCCTCATTGACCGGAATTTAGTGGATCATTGATTTTTTACCTATTATATAACATTTATAAGTTTCCAATATTTGATTCGCGGGGAGTATGGGCCCTCACGGATCATAATTTTTCACTTAGTTGTTGGTTTCAGGGTTTTTCTGGGCTCCTAAGTAGTTTCTAAGGCTCACTATCCGGAAAAACCCAAAATACCTGATGTGTAGTTTTGAATACACTCCATGTACTCTTCTATTCGGGAAGAAACGAAAAATTTAAGTACACGCCGTGTATCCTAAGTACATGCCATGTAGTTGCTACCCATGTCATGGGCCGTGTTGGCAGAATCACATGATAGTGAGACCTTGAGGGAACACGTTGTGTACCGCTTGTACACGCCGTGTGGTGTTGACCCTGTTTCCGCCATGTAACTTAAAACACAGGAAGATGAATCTGAGCTTATACCCACTGTGTCAATGATGAACATGTCGTGTAGTTTATCCTTGGGATCCGGTTATGTAACTAACAATCACAGGTCAGTGTTACATATTCTTAAACACGCTGTGTACCTAAGGGACATGACATGTAGTCGTGACCGATGAGAGGCCATGTATACTTAGCCATGTGGTTGGGGAAACAAGGTGGTGTACATATCGTGTGCCGGTGAAACAATCTGTGTAGTGCCAGCCGAGTAGTCTGCCATATCAATAACATCACAGGCAGTTGGAATCTAAGCCGTACATGTCGTGTCTATCTCAAACACACCGTGTAGTGTGATCTGTGTGCCCAGTAGTGTAACGGACAACATGGGTCGGTGAATCTCGTCCAGTACACGCTGTGTAGACCTTATACATGCCATGTAGTCTCGTTCAAAAGGGATTCATGCGGATACGCCATGTAGAATGACTCAAGTAGTGGAAGAAAATTCATGTACATGTCGTGTCTGTGGACAACACACCATGTGTTTGGGGTGTTACATGACCAGTTCTGGAAGAGGTACACGTACTTGTGAAACTTATGGGAACATGTTGTGTAGTTATTATACATGTTGTGTACTCTTCTTTTGCAAAATGTGAATGTTTTTTGTTCCATGTTCCCTTATTACATTTCTAGTTCTTGGTCCTTAATGATCTAAATCCAAGGTGTGTGTTTGAACTTGTAGAGTCATGCCACCGAGACAACCACGAGTTGTTCGCCCAGAGGGAGGCAACAATTATAATCTAGAGATGGTAGGACCTGGGCTACAAATGGATCATCCAGCAGAGCCAGATGCGGCACCAGCCATTATACCGGACACAGGCGCTGATGCGTAATTCTACGAAGGATTCATGCGGTTCATCCAGACCTTCCAGGAAGCACAGTTGGATGCCACATCTATGGAAGATCTCAAATAGATAATCTAGAAGTAGCATCCACCAACATTTTATGGGGATGACAGACCACAGGCTGCAAAGTCTTTCATGGGTTCTATGTAAACTATTTTCAAGAAACTGGAAATTCCTCCTGGGTGGAGGGTCAAGCTCGCTACCTACATACTGCGTGATTCCTCCAAGAGGTGAGGGGATGTTACCACCTAGACCGAGCATCACTGGGACATGTCATGGGAATATTTACAGGATGTTTTCTATGATTTCTTCTTTCCAAAGACACTAAGGGAAGATAGAGCTCTAGATTTCATAAATCAGCAGTAGGGCTCTATGTCAGTGATGGATTATTTTGCCCGCATCACAGAGCTACAGTGCTTTGCACCTGTTCTGGTGTGTGATGAGGCGTTGAGGGTTTGATTCTTTGAGGATGGCCTTATATACGACATATGTGTGCTTGTGAACATTTTCAGGTTTCCTATAGTGAATGCTATTGTGAACCAGACAATGATTACTGAGAGAAACCGGCGAGAATCTAGTGGTTCAGGCCAAGGCAGTTTGGCACCAGTTTCTGGTACTATTTCTATCGGTAAGAGGAAGAGACAGATGGATTTCTCTCATGGTGGTAGTACTAGCCAAAATATTTCATTAGTTGTCCAAGTCATGTGATACCATTGTGTTATAGATTGGCACAAGAGACCTCAATGTCCACGTAACCCAGTGGAGTGTCGAGCTTGCGGCAGGATGGTCCATCTCTGGTGTTTTTGCAGGGAGTTTCCACTAGTGGCTAGTGAGAGGGGATCTGCGCAGACTCCACATGCGGGAGCAGGGCCAGAATCTTCTTACTATTCAGGGAATTGGAATATGTAGGAATGTTCAGGATGAGGTGGTGTTCGTGGTCAGGGTAGCAAGACACTAGGATCTCAGAGATAGCAGGGCGGGTCAGCTCAGGGTAGCTAGGATGAGTCGCAGGGCTGCGACACTAGGCTAGCATATGCATTACAATAGACCCAACAACAGCAGGATCTCGAACCATCCACTATCATAGGTACTATTTTAGTAGCTTCTGTCTTATCATCAATACTTTTTGATACTGGTGCTACACATAGCTTTACATTTATGCATGTTGTGGAGAGCCTTGGGCTCTATGTTTCTTCTTCTTCTGATATTATGAGGCTAGGCACTCTGTTGGGGACTAGAACGGTTGGTTTGCGTCAGTTTAGGGAGTACCCCCTAGAGTTTGGTGGGTGTCACTTTCTATGGGACCTTTATGTCTTAGAGATAACGAGTTATGATGTCATTATCGGGATGGACTGGTTGGTACCATTTCAAGCCTTTATAGATTTCTATCGTCGTAGGGTGAGTTTCAACTCACCATAGGGTGGAGTGTTTCTATATAAGGATGAGTAGGTTTTCCAGGCGACCCGAGCTAGACCTGAGCATCGTGGGTGAGGTGGAGTGATAGCCCAGATTAAGAGTTTACATATGGATAAACAGGGGACTCTCCAAAGGATTTCCCACTGGTGGTTTATCGTTTTAGGGATGTATTCCCAAATGATTTTTCAGGTCTACCTCCCGAGCGAGAGGTGGATTTCTCTATTGAGCTTGTGCCAGGAGCATCACCGGTGTCCATTCCTCCTTATAGGATGTCTACACCAGAGTTTCAGGATCTCAATTGGCAGTTGGAGGAGTTATAGGAAAATGGTTTCATCCGACCCAGAACTTCTCCTTGGGGTTTTCCTATCCTGTTAGCTAAGAAGGAAGATGGCACCCTCATACTTTGTGTGGATTAACCAAAGTTGAACCAGTTGACAATCAAGAACCGATATCCCTTGCCATGTTTGATGATCTTTTTGATCAACTTCGAGGAGGAAGAGTGTTCTAGAAGATTGAATTGAGATCTGGATATCATCAGTTACGCGTTAGACAATCGTACATACTGTTTATATATTTTCATAGTAGATATGGTCTATACGAGTACATGATCATTCCGTTTGAACTCACAAACGTGCCAGCAGTTTTCATGGATCTGATTAATCATGTGTTCCACCCTTATCTGGATTCTTTTGTTGTAGTCTTCGTGGATGACGTCTTGGTGTAATCTCACACATGACACGACCATGCTACCCATCTTGGGATCATACTGAGTACACTGAGAGAGAAATAGTTATATGTAATTCTCTCAAAGTGCCACTTTTGGATGTACTAGATATAGTTCCTAGGTCATATTATCTCATTGGCAGGAGTTGCGGTGGAACCATAGAAAGTGAGAGCAGTAGTTTCCTAGGAGCAGCCTAAGAACATGTTTGAAATTCAGAGTTTCTTGGAGTTGACTGGTTACTACAGGCGATTTATACAGGACTTCTCCCACTTAGCAGCACCATTGACAGGTTTGAATAAGAAGGGTGTGAAGTTCGTTTGTTGGTAAGCATACGAGACAGCCTTCAGG
Organism: Viscum album; assembly: GCA_963277665.1. Classification (NCBI taxonomy): domain Eukaryota; kingdom Viridiplantae; phylum Streptophyta; class Magnoliopsida; order Santalales; family Viscaceae; genus Viscum; species Viscum album. The sequence continues at coordinate 205,901,336 of OY728121.1, forward strand.
AGCTGAAGGGAAGGTTGACATCAGCACCCGTCCTGATACTTCCAGATCAAGGGATGAGTTATACAGTTTACTTTGATGCATCAAGTATTTGGTTGGGAGTAGTGTTGAAGCATGGCATTCATGTAGTTGCATACGGGTCTCGACAGTTGAGGCCACATGAGAGGAATTACCCAAGGCATGATCTTGAGTTGGCTGCATTTGTTCATGAGTTACGCTGTTGGAGACATTATCTCTTGGGAGTGCATTTTGTGGTGTTTACAGAACACAAAAGTCTCAAATATATCTTTACAAATCATGACCTGAATCTGAGATAGTGAAGGTGGGTTGAATACCTTTAGTCCTTCGACATTGATCTTGCCTATACACATGGTATGGGTAACGCATTTGCTGATTTACTGATTGGATGACTTAGATACAGGCAGTGCAGGAGGCTAGTGGTGAGTGGAAGCTTATGGATTTCTTCTCTGAGATGCATTTAGAGGTGCCAGGCAGTCAGGGGGGAATGTATCTTTCTTCCTTGGCTGTGACTTATACCCTCCTTGATAGAGTGACGATGAGACAACTATCATATTCAGAAGACCTAGTTCTACGAGAGTCAGTGGCAAGTGAGGACCCAACTTATGGTTGGACGATAGGTGATGATGAGGTGTTGCGTGTCCATGGATGAGTGTGGGTTAAAGGGGATATACACGAGGAGCTGATGTGGGAGTTTCATGATTCATCTTGGGTAGTGAATCTCGAAATTACCAAAATGTACTGTGACTTAGACGTTAGTATTGGTGGTCTGGTATGAAATAGGAAGTAGATGGTTTTGTTGCGAGATGTTCCACATATCAGCTGGTGAAGGTGGAGCATCAGAGGTCAGCCGGACTATTATAGAAGTTACCCATTCCAGATTGGAAATGGGATGATGTCAATATGGACATTGTGATCGGGATGTCGAGTTCACCTCGAGGTAGTGATTCCATGTGGGTTGTTGTGGATAGACTTACGAAGGTATCTCACTTTTTCCGATCAATGAAACATTCGGTGTTGACTAGCTAAGAATGGTGTATATTCGAGAGGTAGTACGCCTTCATGGGGTCCCTCGTTCTATCCTTTCAGATAGGGATTCCTGCTTTATGTCTCATTTTTGGCAGAGTTTTTAGTGGGCACTGGGTACACGGGTTCTTCTGAGCATAGCTTACCACCCTCAGATCAATGGCCAGTCAGAGAATATGATACAGGTGCTTGAGGACATGTTGTGGACATGTGTCCCGGACATTGGGGTATCTTTGGAGAAGCACATACCCCTAGTTGAGTCTGCCGATAATAATATTTTTCAGAAAACTATTGAGATATCACCTTACGAGGCTTTATATGGTAGGCCATGCTGATCACCCTTGCGCTGGTTAGAGGCAGGTGAGGTAGCTTTACTGGGACCACATCTCATGCAGGAGCCTTCAGAGCAGGTCCAGTTGATTTATAAGTGGATGTCCACTACACAATCTCATAAAATATCTTATGTTGATCGCCATAGATGACCCTTGGAGTTCCTGTTCAGAGATCAGTTTTTCTTGCGTGTTTCACTGAGGTTGGGTCACAGATGTATCAGGAGAAAGGGTAAACTTTTACTGAGGTTTGTAGGGCCGTTTGAGATTCTGGAGAGATTCGGGCCAGTTTATGATCGTTTTTAGTTACCACAGAGGTACTGGGTCATGCACGACATCTTCCATGTATCTCAGCTATGCCATTATCACTCAGACAGGTCTCATATCTTTTATCTCGAGGAGGATTAGATTTAGGCCGATGCATCCTTTGAGGAGCATATAATGCTTATTTTTTATAGGAGTAAGAAGGTTCTCTGAGGCCAGTTAGTTCCTCTCATATGGTTTCTATGGCAGCATGGCCAAGTGCAGGATGAATCCTGGGAGTGGGAGACTGACGTACATGCTTAGTGGCCAGTGTTTTTCTAAGCTTTATCTTCACCACCCTTGGAAGGGCAATTTGGGGAAGAATGGATTTAAGGGAGGAAGTTTATAAGAACCTGATTCTTATTCTTGAGGTACGAGTTTATTATTTTCCTCTTTCATTAATTTTTTTGGGAAAAATAAAAAAATGTGGGAAAATCCCCAATTTTGTGGCTATACGCCGTGTACTTTTCCACACACCGTTTACTTTGGCCGTGTGGGATGATTACATAGGGCGTGTAGGCATGTCGTAGGTGAAGGGTGTAAAAACTGACTACACACCTGGTACATGGTATTTTCACACCATGTAATCAGTGGATAGGTGAATAGTAAGGCAGTGGGAGTAGCTGCCAGCGGAGTGGCAGTACACGCCGTGTATTAGGAAATACACACAGTGTACTCAAGTTGACAGATGAACAGTGCGACGGTGAAAAGTATCCTCCAGAGGAACAGTTAAAAAATTAAAAGTAAATGTCGTTTACTTCAATGTACATGTCGTGTAGTTATGTTTTCCCTTAAAATGGGTAGTATCCTCCTCTTTCATTAGAGGATGCAGAAACGGTCGTTTGGAGCTTCGGTGAGAGGCTGGATCTTAGAAGAGCTCCCGACTGCACACCGGGAATCAGATTCTTCTGACATCGATCACGTTGGAACCAAACGGGTGATTTCTTCCCTCTCCATGGGTATTTCATGCCAAATCTTCATATAAGGGAAGATATTTACATTTGAACAACAAATATTTTTTCCCAGATCTACGCCGTTCTTGGTCGTTTCTGGAGGCGTCATTCGCGTATATTGATCAGAGGAAATCAAGGTAGGTCGTCTGATGTTTAATTTCAACTGTTATGTGTTTTTTGTGTATCTTTGTGCTATGCTCTCATGTTTGGGGTGTTGTATGGATAAGGCCATAACATATTAAATACATAGAATTACATAGTTAATCTTTGGATTATGTATAAACGGTTGATTGGGATTGTTACTTGGATTCAGGGCCACCCCATGGGTGTGTTTCCCTTGTTTATCTGTTTCGCCAGGTTACCATGTGTATCCCATGATTTATCATGCTTTGAAATTCCTTTAGAGGAATTGTATATAAATTGATTGCTTATGTGTTGGGATTAGCCTAGGTACTTTCTTTTCCTGAGAGTAGTGTTTCATTTAGCCTACAGTAAAATTTTCTCATGCCTGTGGGCAGTAGTTTTTGTGCATGTGGTCAACACCTCGTACGCCTGATGGCAATATTCGTTATGCATGTGGGAAGTCACATGTGGGTTTCGAGTCTGTTTACCTAAAGGTAAGGATTTTCATGTCTATGGACAACGTTTACTTTTTATATTTACTGTGATGATTTAAAATGTTGTCCCTGCCAAGCTAAAGAACAAGCTTGGGATTCATAAATAATTAATAAAATAGGAATATAATTGGTAGAGATAGTTACTTTTGATTACTTCCTAGTCTACTGCATTTCATTACTGCACATTGTTGTTGCACATTTTCTGTAGCACCCTGATTGTTTATGAGAAGTATTTTTTTTATGTCTTATGTTATACGCAACATCAAAGTAATCTTTCACTACACACAACACTAGCCTGACTTTCTTTACACGCAATCACGACCTTCAATGATATCATGTGTTGTACGCAATACCGAGTTTCACTAAACAATGATATGCTATTAAAATATTATATAAACTCTGCGTTATGAATAGTAATACCCACTTTTTGAAATTTTATAAATTTTATCATTCAAAATGGACTTCCTTTTTGGATTCAGAATATCAAAATAATCCTAGGGTGAAATTTTGGTATTTTTCTGAAAACTTTCAATTTTTGATGAATATTGAAAACACTGAGTTATTGGTTAAAACTGACTTTTTTTTAAATAATCATTTATTTTATTTAAATTTATTTTAGGTCAAAATAGATACATAATACTTATATAAGTTCAATGTAATTCATTGAAGTCATTTTATAATAATTTTAGATATATAAAAATTTTATTGAACTTTTCACCGTCTTTTACCCACCTCCTAGGAGCATTTTTAATTGTACATAAAACTTATTTTTACCACTTCTATGAGTTGAATTATGAAAATCTGAGACACATGGTTAAGATCAAGAAGTAAAATGTGGTTCAATAAAATAAAAATAATTTTTGGTGAATAGTAACGTTTTACTTTTATTTTTCCACGGTTAAAAGTAAATAGTGTAATTAAGGGTAAAAATGATATTATTAATACCCTAACACATGTCCTAATTCAATTGGATAAGTGTAATTCTACAAAATACAACCTTAGTAAAAACATATTATCCTTTAGGTCCACTTGTATTAGATTAGGACACTTATTATTATTTTATTTAAAGAAGAGTTAAAAGAGTTAAAATCAATGTTCAATAACTAAAACATTTTCAATATAGGGTTATACATAAGATAAATTGGACTATAAATGTTCATTAGAAATTTAAAATATTTCCTACATAATGGTATTTTATTTATAATTTTTAGACATTAAATAATCTAATATATTTATGAAAAAATGATGATGCAATAATTACCTTATTAATGAAATATTAACATAATTGATGTTATAAATACCCAAATAAATGTAATTTGAGACTTTTTATGAATTACACAAATTTTAAGGTTTAATATGACATGTTATTATTAATTTAATTAGCTTTTTTAGAACTAATCATGCTGTTACAATTTTCAAAAAAATCAATTACCAAATAGTTTCAAAATTGACAAAAAATTGTTTTTAAAACAAATATTATATTATTAATTGTTATTCTATTACTAAAAATCTATGGTTCATCCAAATGACTTATATAAGGTTATATATATTAATAATAAACGCCATGGGGTTATTTTGGCTTGTTATAGTAAGTTTATTAACCATATAGTGTAAGAAAACAAGAAGACACGGTAAAAGTTATATTATTTAACTTAGAGTTAAATCTAAATGATAAGGCTAAAATAGTAACCTAAACTTGTGTAAAACCTATTTTTTGAGGGGATTCCGACCCATACCCACTTTAGCTTCTAAATAAATCAATTTTGAGCTATTATAAACCGAATATGACTTTATTATAAAATATAATTTTAAGTTTTTCCTAAGGTGCCCCTCTCATCCCTTATAAAAGGGAACCTCCTTCCTCTCCTCCTCACAACATTTTGAGCCTTAAAGCTCGGCCAACCCCTGCCCATTTCCCTTCTCAACTTCCCTAGAAACATATTATAGGTCCTGGTCTTCTTCAAAGACCAATTTTATTCCCCTAAAAAGAGGTTTCAAAGAGGCGTGTCAAAGAAGAGGTAATATCCGTTACCGATTCTTGATAAATTTATTTCTTCTTATACTTCCTCTACTTTAGTTGTTTCATTATGAAGAAATAACATCAGTATAAATAAAATACTTATATGTTATTATAAATATGAAACAACCCTATTTCACCTTCTATCCATCCTACGTAAAATGAAATCACTGCGCGTACGTACGTACGGAATACCGTCTCCACGCCATTGTGTAATCTATTTTCCACCACCACATTACATGGATGGGTATAATGGTGTAAAGAATAACTATATATGATTAATGTGAAGTTATATTGATTCTGAAATAGTATATATTCACTTCAATACAATTCCACAATCACGAGAATGATATCATCGCTCGTGCGTACGTACGACCTACCATCTCCACGATGTGATGCGACTCGTTCTACATGATCATCATTGAATAATGATTATATAAATGAATTGAATGAATAAATATGATATATATTACACTAATACCATTCTTTACATAAGTTATCTATAACCTAAAAAGAGGAAAAAGAAGTTATTCGACAAGACATGCATAAGAACATAAATCAATGGACACCCGAATAACAAGTAGCAATGAAATATTACTAATAAAGAGATAAGAATATGAACATATATGATATCATAACAATGAATATGATTCTGTAATAATTCAATGACATTATTTAAATTATTATACATGAGGTTCGGATACGTACGAAGAAAATCGAACCTAATGTAAGGGAAAATCTCGCAATCTCATTTTTATCCAAGAATGTTTATACTTCCGAATTTACTGGGGAATATTTATCATCCACATCCATGTTTCCTCAATATGTAATATTATTTCTATCTTCCTACAATTTTTTAAATCCAATTTTACCCATTGTTGAGATTTTAGTATTAGATATGAAGGGAATCTTTGTCATTTTTAGTACGTGGTACTTTTTGACTTTTCCGACCAAAGTACGAGAAGAATGTTTTTTTAACTTATACGGCATGAATGAATTTTTATGATTTCATAGAATATTATTTCCATTAAGCTTCCTTTACAAGGTTTCAAGTTGATTTTTAATCAAATTCTTTTTGTTTAAAATTCTATGACATGTTAAGAAAGGAAAAAAAAATTGAATTAAAAAGGATATTTTCCTCAAGAATGGAGTTCAAGTGTTTTATCAAAATTATTTTACATATAAGATAATATAGGGTTATGTTTCTATCCCTATTTCTACATTGACTTGATTATTTTAAGATGGAATAAATTTTATGATGTATTTTTTTCTTATATGGATTATGTTATGATGGCATGATGTTTAAGAATCCCATTTTTATTACATGGGTTATGCTATGATATATGATATATGATTTTGTGGCACACATAAGAATGGTTTCATTATGATATGGGTGGGACCTATATCTCCCTCCAATGCATTGGGTAAAGATTTATATCTCATGAGATAAACATGGATAGAATTACATGTTAATCCGGTTCAGTGATACAGGACTGGAACGTGGAGTGAACTCGGTTCAGTAATGGACATTGTCCGCTATAATGGTCTTGGTAATGATCCTTGACTAGTATGAAATTATTTTCTATGATTATGTGTGTATGCCACAAAGTTTCATGTTTTAAGTTGTGATTATTGGGATTACATTTCACTGTTATGATTTATCCAGTGTTATGATATTATGATCTCTTTTGCGGGTTAATATTTTGAAAATTTTATGTTCTTATGAATATGATATGATTGATATTTATTTTGTTTACCATTAATAATCATTTTAGCTCACCCTTTTGTATGTTTTATTTTCCCCAGGTCAAGAAGAATGGTATTAAGTAGGATATGCCAAAAGGGACTCTAGAGATGATGAAATAAACGGGAGACAATGTAGATGATTTATGAACCAGTTGTTTATGTTTCCCAATTTCTAAATACACTATACCTATACGGTCCTACCATGGTTTTGTTATATGTTGTAATAAGTATGATTCGATTCTGAATTAATAACCATGTATCTAAAGTTTGGGTCGTTATAGTTGATATCAGAGGAAAGGTATAGTCATCCTTTGGAAACTAGGATGTGAATGCCTTAGTAAGAACTATAAGGATATGTCTAAACCTAGAACACAATATTAGTGTTTTATAAATGGCCACGAACAACCTATTATAAGACCTAAAGTGTGAAATTTTATTCTTGATTATGTGGTTTCCTATTATGATTAGATTTTCTGACACTGTGATTATTGGTTTTAGTCATTGGTCGGAACCCGAAGGAACCATGTTAATGCTAAATGCGACAGAAAATGAAATGATTGTCCCCCTGAGAAACCAAACGTTATTAGAGCTGGAATGAAAAATATTTTAGCCATGATCACACAACATTCTCAAGCTATGAATCATGTTGGACTTCCAAACGAGCAAAGGAAGGAGCAACATTCTGTTGAATCCTTCATCAGGCAGCATCCACCATCATTCAGCGGGTCTTCTGATCCATTAGTGGCTTAACAATTGATCTGTACCACTGAAAAGATAGTTTCAGTTCCACAATGTTCTGAACATGATAAAGTCATATTAGTAGTATATCGTTTGGAAGGTGAAGTTGATCAATGGTGGAATATTATTAAGAATACGAGGCAAAGGGATGAAATTGAGTCCATGGAATGGGGCGAGTTCAAGAACTTATTTTTCAATAAGTACTTTCCTCATATTCTTCGAACAAAGATGGAGAAGGAGTTTCTTGAACTGAATGAAAAGGATGATGAATCATTTGGTACCTACAAAGCAAATTTTACAAGACTTGCAAGGTATGCTTCCGGAATTATTATCCAACCTGAGAGTAAGATCGATCGATTATTTAGTGTCTTAAAAACAAGTCTTCGAAGGGTGTTAGCCTTAAGGGACTTGAATATCTACAAGGAAATTGTTCGATGTTCTCTCATGGTTGAGATGGATATTGGAGTAACCCATCAATCATATGGGTTTGATAAGAAGAGGAAAATGGAATTCAAAGGAAAATCTAAAGACCACACTAAAAAGAAGATGGGTTTTACTTTATGAAGAAATTGTGGAAAGAAACATGGAGGGAATTGTCTTAAAGGGACAAGAAAATGTTTTAAGTGTGGAAAATAAGGTCATCAGGCAATTGAATTTCAAAATAATGGGAAGAAGATTTTTAATGATGTGAACAAAGAAAGGGATACACAGAATGCACCTCCAACACTTCAATGTTTCAACTGCAAGGAGATGGGTCATTATGCCAATCAATGCCCAAATCCAAGGGTTGTTTATGATGATCGACGTCAACAAACTCTTAAGGCCAAAGACTAAGGAAAGTCTCATGAAATTACAATCGGCGATGTGGAGTATGATAACGAAGTGGTTAAAGGTACACTTACCATCCACTATAAAGTATAAAATGTTTTGTTTTATTCTAGATCCACCCACTCATTTATTTCTGGATAATTTTATAAGGGTATCGTCGTATTACCTCAACAATTAGATGTTGAGTTATCTATGACAACCCCTAATGGCACAACAGTCGCATCAAATGTTTACAATTCTTCTCCGATTAAATTTTGTGGGAAATTTCTTCCTACAAATCTTGTGATCCTTCCTATAGTGGAATTTTATGTGATTCTTGGCATGGATTGGATTTCTTTATACGGAGCTTATATCAATTTCCAAAGATGTGAAGTCACATTTAATATTCCCGATCAATCTACTATCATCTTTCGATCCAAGGATGAATATAACATTCCAGTGGAAATTTCTTCCATATTATGGGTCTTGATTCCAACAAATGAAGGTTATTTATCTCAAATGGTTGGAGATAAACTCAATATTAAGAATATACCCATTATACGTGAGTTTGATGATGTCTTTACAGAGGAATTTCCAGGTATTCCACCAAATTGTGAAGTTGATTTTTCAATAGAACTCATAGCAGGTGCTATACCTATTTCAAAGACACCATATAGAATGTCCCCAATTGAGTTGCAGGAATTGAAGAAGAAACTCAAAGAGAATCTTGATAAGGGATTCATATGCCCTAGTGTGTCACCTTAGGGATCACTTGTTCTGTTTGTTAAGAAGAAAGATGGATCAATGAGACTCTGAATTGATTATCGATAACATAACATGATCACTTTCAAGACCAAATACCCTATCCCATGCATTGATGACTTATTTGATCAACTACACGGAGCTCAATAATTTTCCAAAATTGATCTTCATTCAGGGTATCATCAATTAAGGGTCAAAAGGGAGGATATACCAAAGACGGATTTCCATACAAGGAATGGACACTATGAATTTATAGTGATGCCATTTGGTCTTACTAATTCCCCTAATATCTTCATGGATGTAATGAATAGAGTCTTTAGGGACTATCTTGATCAGTTTTTTGTAGTCTTTATAGACGATATTCTTGTCTATTCAAAGAAAAAGGAAGAACATGAAGATCACTTGAGAATTGTATTAAAGACACTAAGAAAGGAGAAGCTTCATGCCAAATTTACCAAGTTTGAATTTTGGCTTCAAGAAGTTTCATTTTTGGTTCACATAATCTCAAAAGAGGGGATATCTGTGGATCTAGAAAAAACAGAGGTTATCGAAAGATGATCAAGACCAAAAACAGTAACTGAGATCTGAAGTTTTCATGGCTTGGCTGGATATTATCGACGTTTTCTGAAATATTTCTCAAGGTTATCTAATCCACTCACCAGGTTGACTCAAAAAGGAGTTATGTTTGTTTGGACGGAGGAGTGTGAAGAAAATTTCAAGGAGATAAAACAAAGGTTATCCAGTGCACCTATGCTCACACTGCCTTGTAGTGGTGAAAACTTTGTGATCTATAGTGATGCATCCAAGAAGGTGTTGGGGTGTGTTCTCATGAAAAATGATATGGTGATAGATTATTCCTCACGATAGTTGAAAATACAGGAGAAAAATTACCCAACTCATGATTTGGAGTTATCTTCGGTAATATTTGCTTTAAATATTTGGAGGCATTACCTTTATGGTGAAAGGTGTGATATTTATAATGATCATAAAAGTTTAAAGTATATTTTCACACAAAAGGAGTTGAATATGCACCAAAGAACATGGTTGGAGTTGATTAAGGACTATGACTACTCAATTCATTATCACCCTGGGAAAGCAAACAAGGTGGTAGATGCATTAAGCCAACAAGACCATGATAGCATATCTATGATGAGGATCACAAAAGATCCAATATTTATGGATTTACCAATGATGGATCTTGGAATTATAATGGAAGGGGAAAGATCTTATCTTTCTCAAATGAATGTTCAACCATCTATACATATGAAGATTAAAGAGGCACAGAAACAAGATGTATAGTTACAAAAGAAGGTGAGAAATGTTCCTGAATTTCACATTGATTGTTATGAAATAATAATTTCAGGAATCGGGTTTGTGTTCCTCCCATCCCAGAATTAAAGAAGGAGCTATTGGATGAGGCTCATAGTTCTTCATTCTCTATTCATCCTGGAAGCACGTAGAAGTATGGGGACATGAAAGAGTACTTTTGGTGGGATGGCATGAAAAATGGTGTTGTTGAATATGTCTCTCGATGCTTTTTTTCAGCAAGTTAAATCTAAGAGACAGAAGTCTAAGGGGATGTTACAACCATTACCCATACCCAAATGGAAATGGGAAAAAATCACTTTGGAATTTGTCACCGGACTTCCTAAAACATCCGAAGGAAATAATGCTATCTGGGTCATAGTTGATCGTCTTACGAAGTTGGCACACTTCATTTCTATTAGAGAATATTTCTCTCTGGATCAGCTTGCTAGGATATATGTAAAGGAAGTGGTAAGATTTCATGGAGTACCACTTTCTATCTGATCGGGATCTGAGGTTTACCTCGATGTTCTGGAAAAGTCTTCCGCATACTCTACGTACAGAGTTGAGTTTCAGCACTGCTTATCATCCTTAGACAGACGGTTAGTCTGCGAGAACAATTCAAACTCTAGAAGATATGTTAAGAGCTTTCTCTATGGATTTCAAATGTGGTTGGGATCAACACCTACATTTGATGGAATTTTCTTATAATAATATCTTTCACTCCAGTATTCAGATGGCTCCTTATGAATCTCTCTATGGAAAGAAATATAAAACTCCAACTTGCTGGGATGAAGTTGGGGAAAGAAAGCTATTAGGACCTGATCTTGTCGATGAGATGGCAGAAAAGGTCATATCTATTCCAAAACACATAAGAGCAGATCAGAGTCGACAAAAAAGTTATGCTTACAACTGAAGAAATGACCTAGAGTTTGAAGTGGGTGATAAAGTGTTCTTATGAATATCTCCTTGGAAGAGAGTAATGATATTTGGAAAGAAGGGCAAGTTGAGCCCTAAGTATATCGGTCCTTTTGAAATACTGGATTGTGTTGGGAAGGTAGTGTACCGACTGGCGCTTCCACCTAATCTCTCTCAAGTTCACGATGTTCTCTATGTATCTCTCTTGAGAAAGTACATACATGATCCTTCACATGTACTAAGCTCAGAAGTTGTACCACTGGAGAAATATCTTTCTTATGACGAATAGCCGATAGAGATTCTAGATCATAGAAAAAATGTTCTACGGAACAAGACCACTCGCTTGGTGAAAGTTTTATGGAGGAACTACCAATTAGAAGAAGCTACATGGGAGATTGAGTATATGATGAGGGAGAGGTATCCTCATCTGTTTGTTACGAAGTGACGAATTTCGAGGGAGAAATTCATTTTAAGTGGGGTAGAATGTAACACCCTGATTGTTTATGAGAAGTATATTTTTTTATGTATTATGTTATACGCAACATCAAAGGAATCATTCACTACACAAAACAATATCTTGGCTTTCTTTACATGCAATCGCGACCTTCCACAATAGCGTGTGTTGTACGCAATACCGAGTTTCACTAAACAATGATATGTTATTAAAATATTATATAAAATAGTCATTAGGAATAGTAATACCCACTTTTTGAAATTTTATAAATTTTATCTTTCAAATGGACTTCATTTTTGGATTTTGAATATCGAAATTAGCATAGGGAGAAATTTTGGTATTTTTCTGAAAACTTTCAATTTTTGATGAATAGTGAAAACAATGAGTTATTGGTTAAACCGAATTTTAATTTAAATAATGATTTATTTTATTTAAATTTATTTTATGTCAAAATAGATACATAATAATTATATAAGTTCAATTTATTTCATTGGAGTCATTTTATAAAAAATTTTGATATATAAAAATTATATTGAACTTCTCACCGTCTTTTGCCCACCTCCTATAAGCATTTCCAATTGTACATAAAAATTAATTTTACCACTTCTGTGAGTTGAATTTAGAAAATCCAAGAGACAGGTTTAATATCAAGGAGTTAAATGTTGTTCAATAAGATTAAAATATTTTTTGGTGAATAGTAACTTTTTACTTTTATTTACCACGGTTAAAAGTAAATACTGTAATTAAGGGTAAAAACGATATTATTATTACCCTAACACATGTCCTAATTCTCTTGGATAAGTTTAATTCGACCAAAAACAACATTAGGAATAAAATATTACCCTTTAGGTCCACTTGTATTAGATTAGGACACTTATTATTATTTTCTTTAAAGAAGAGTTAAAAGACTTAAAATCAATGTTTAATAACTAAAACATTTTTAATATAGGGTTATACATAATATAAACTCGACTATAAATATTAATTAGAAAGATAAAAATATTTCCTACATAATATTATTTCATTTATAATTTTTAGAAATTATATAATTTAATTTATTTATGACAAAATGATGATGCAGTAATTACCTTAATAAAGAAATATTAACCTAATTGATGTTATAAATACCCAAAAAAAATGTAATTTGATACTTTTTATGAATTACACTACTTTTATAGGTTAATATGACATGTTAGTATTGATTTAATTAACTATTTTCGAAATAATCATGCATTTATGATTTTCACAAAAATCAATTACCAAATAGTTTCAAAATTGACATAAAATAGTTTTAAAAAAAATATTATATTATTAATTGTTATTCTATTCCTAAAAATCTAAGGTTTGGAAAATTGTCTTAGATAAGGTTATATATTTTAATAATGAACCACTTGGGGTCCGTTTGGCTTGTTATATTAATTTTGTTAACCATATCGTGTAAGAAAACAAGAAGACACGGTTAAAGTTAAATTATTTAACATAGAGTTAAATCTAAATGATAAGGTTAAAATAGTAACCTAAACTTGTCTAAAACCTATTGGATGAGATAATTTCTACACATACCCACTTTAGCTTAGAAATAAATCAATTTGGATATATTATAAGCCGAAGATGACTTTTATTATAAAATATTATTTTATGTTTTCCCTATGGTGCCCCTCTCCTTCTTTATAAAATGGAACCTCCTTCCTCTCCTCATCACACAATTTTGTGCCTTAAATCTAGACCAAACCCAGACCATTTCCCTTCTCAACTTCCCTAGAAAAATACTGGAGGTCCTGGTCTTCTTCAAAGACCAATTTTAGTGCCCTAAAAGGAGGTTTCAAAGAGGCGTGTCAAAGAAGAGGTAATATATGTTACCGATTCTTTCAAATTTATTTCTTCTTCTAATTCCTCTTATTTAGTTGTTTAATTATTAAGTAATAACATCAGTATCACTCATATACTGATATTTTTTTATAAATATTAAACAACCCTATTTCACCTTCTATCCATCCTACATAAAACGAAATCACCGCGCGTGCGTACATACAGAATACCGTCTCCACGTCGTGGTGTAATCTGTTTTCCACCACCACCTTACTTGGATGGGTATAATGGTGTAACGAATAACTATATATGATTATTGTAATGTCATATTGATTCTGAAATAGTATACATACACTTTAATACAATTCCTCGATCATGGGAACGATATCATCGATCCAATGTACGTACGACCTATCGTCTCCACAATGTGATGCGACTCGTTCTACATGATCTTCATTGAATAATGATTATATAAATGAATTTAATGAATAAATATGATATATATATAACAAAAATAAAATTCTGTAAATAAGGTATCTATAACCTAAAAACATGAATAAGAAGTTATTCGACAAGACATACATAAGAACATATAGCAATGAACACCCGAATAACAAGTACCAAGGAAATATTACTAATAAGAAGATAATAATATGACCATTTATGATATCATAACAATGAGTATTATTCTATAATAAGTCAATGAAATTATTTAAATTATTATACAGGAGGTTCGGATACGTACGAATCAAATCAGACCTAAGCTAAGGGAAAATATCACAATCTCATTTTTATCCGAGATTGTTTATACGTAAGAATTTACAGGGGAATATTTAACATCCACATCCATGTTTCTTCAATATGTAATATTATTTATATCCTCTGACAATTTTTTAAATCCAATTTTACCCATTGGTGAGTTTTTAGTAAAAGATATGAAAGGAATCCTTTGTCATTTATAGTATGAGGTTCTTTTTTACTTTTCCGGCCAATGTACGAGAAGAATGTTTTTTAACTTATACGGAATGAATGGATTTTTATGATTTCATAGAACATTATTTCCATGAATCTTCCTTTACATGTTTTCATGTTTTTTTTTAATCAAATTCTTTTAGTTTAAAATTGTATGACATGTTAGGAAAGGAAAAATGTTTTTGAAGTAGAAAAGATATTTTCCTCAAGAAGGGAGTTCAAGTGTTTTATCAAAATTATTTTTCATCTAAGATAATATAGGGTTCTGTTTCTATCCCTATTTATACATTGAATTTATTGTGTTATGATGGAATTAATTTTATGATGTCCTTTTATCATATATGGAATATGTTAGGATGGAATGATGTTTAAGAATCCCACTTTTATTACATGGGTTATGCTATAATATATGATTTATGATTTTGTGGAACACATAATAATGGTTTCATTATGATATGGGTGGGACCTATATCTCCTTACAATGCATTGGTTAAATATTTATATCTCATGAGATAGACATGGCTGGAACGGAAAGTTAATCTCGTTCAGTGATACAGGACTGGAATGAGGAGTGAACTTGGTTCAGTAATGGATTTTGTCCTCTATGATGGTCTTGGCAATGATCCTTGACTAATATGAAATGATTTTCTATGATTATGTGTGTATGCCACAAATTTTCATGTTTTATGTTATGATTATTGGGATTACATTTCACTACTATGATTTATCCCATGTTATTATATTATGATCTCTTTTTCAGGTTACGATTTTCAAAATGTTATGTTATTATGAATATGATATGATTCATATTTCTTTTGTTTGCCATTACTGAGCATTTGGGATCAACATTTTGTATGTTTTCTTTTCCCCAGGTCAGGAAGAAGGGTATTAAGTAGGATATGCCAAAAGGGACTCAAGATATGATGAAATAAATGAGAGACAATGTAGATGATTTATGAACTAGTTGTTTATGTTTACTAGTTTCTAAAGACACTATACCTATACGTTCCTACCATGGTTTTGTTATATATTGTAATAAGTATGATTCAATTCTAAAGCAATAACCATGTATCTAAATTATGGGTCATTATATTTTCACTAACTGTTCCGCACGGGCCTTTGGTGGTTGACTACTGGGATTTATGTCTCACACCTTGTTTAGGTTATGTCTTGGGCCCAAACAGATTATATTGCTGCAGGTGTTGATAAAGGCAATAGTCCCTATACAGGTACATGATTGTTGCAGAGTAGTGGGAGAGCATGGGACCGACCATAGGCTTGTGATGTTTCTGAGTTCCTACTGCATAGTTTTTTTACTTTGTTGTACTTGTACTTTGTAATGTATTATTCTAGATTGAAGTGTATCTGGTTTTGGATACTTTCCTAGACTTAAGGACATACTGCATAATTATATATGATTGTTGGTCTTTTCTTCAATTTAGTACTGTGTCCATTTCATCATTGGTATTTTTTACTACTTCTTCTTTTTGTTTGTTAATATTTTTTTCTCCACTACGCAACACATTGACAAATGAGGGCATAGTTTCCCCACTTCTAGATTGAGGCCCTCGGTGAAAGTTGGTAGCCTCTGGTGTTTTGAGAAATGCGCTTGAGGTCATGTGACCAACCAGGTTCGGGGCACTCATTGTCTGGCACCCAAATCCAGGACGTTACACCTAGCGATCTTACTATAATGAAACTAAGGAAAAACATTTCAAAAACACACGAAATCATTGTTTTTGTTCACTGAGTTAGAAATCAGAATTTAGTTTCCTATTGTATCGATACGTCAGTCACCGCACCAACACTAGACTCCCCAAACTGAGAACCACAATCAAAACACATATCCCAATTTCTCCATTGAAAAGATCAGAGTCCTAATTATTCATTAGGACTGACTCCTCTGATACCACATTTTCATGGCCCATCACCCAGCGCCTGTGCCATGACTACCCCAATCCCACCTTACAGAGGCCAGGGGCTGGTGACTAGCACTGGAATGGAATTTCCTTATAATGGGAAGGAATTTACTTTAAATCTGTACAAACAAAAAAAACAAATAACTCAACAAGAAGCAACCACGTAGTAAACTGCAATTATAATTAAGGTAAAACCACATGTACAGATGTAGACTGAAAGTAAAAGGGGCTAGAATACAAGACCAAATAAAAAGTACAAGTACAACTAAGAAGAGAAAACATCTCCTAGATCATCGACCTAAGATCCTACCTGAATGGTAGGTACAACTCGTCTCCACATCACACTATGTCAGCCTGTATCCTCTGTGTACCACCGGGTCTTGGTTCCCTCAAGTCTCAGCCAAGATGCATGTCATCATCACAAGGCACAATAAGGTGCAGGTGAATCCCATGTAGGGGTGAGTATAAAAATATTCTATAGGGACCCCATGACACCCAATGTTCTCCCAGAGTTCCGCAAGGTAAAAAACCACACCGCAAGACCACAATCACAAAGCTCGAAGCGATTATCTACCCTACTCAGGTAAATTCCCATATATATACTTAATTTATCCAAATACACTCATCTCTTACATGATGAAACCCAAGCCCCCATCCTTTATTCCATTTTCACAACTGATCCATAATGTAAGTATACAAAAAATGTAACACCACGAAGGTATAAGTACCACGAAGGTAACACCACGAAGGTAACACCATGAAGGTAACACCACAAAGGTAAAATTACCACAAGTGTAACACCGCGAATGTAACACCATGAAGGTAAAGTAACAAAAAGGTAACAACATGAAGGTAACACCACTAAGGTAAACGTACCACAAGGGTTACACCACGAAGCTAACACCACGAAGGAAACACCACAAAGGTAAAGTACCAGCAAAGTAACACCATGAAGGTAAAAGTATCACAAAGGTAACACCACAAAGGAAAAACCATGAAGGTAATGTACCAAAAATTCAACACCACGAAGGTATCACAATAAAGGTAAATGTACCACAAAGGTAAGGCATCAACTCACACAGGGTATATAACTTAATTACAAAAGTACTTATGATTATTCATAAATCATGATCATATTATTCCATCGAGAGGCTCTACTACTGACCCATGTAGGATCAATATGCACTGACCCACACAGGATCATTGAGTGGTGACCCGCACAAAATTGATAGGTACTTTCCCACACATAATCTATATTCATTGTTTACGTCACAGCCAACCACAATATTCCTACTCTAAGAACACTTGATTTAGGGTGGATCATCTCTTAAAGATATCAGTAATACCACAACCTCCCAATGATCCACAAAGAATTATCCCAAAGACTGTCTTGTCGTAAGGGTTCTAACGTGATAGATGGTGCGTCGATCAGACTCCCAGTCTGTGAGATATGAGAACTTTTGTAAAAAGGTCCAAGTTGAAATCTAGTATGATCCAACCCAGGTTGCATGGAAAACTTTGACAAAACTAACTTAGAGGATCTCAAAAGGACCTCCCTATCGCTATAGTACTTATGCCACAGACGGCACATCAATCAGATTCATGGTCATTTAGTTACATCACATTTTGTGAAACGGGGGGTAATCACACCTTGGTTCGGTCCGACTCAGTCAGGCCCACCAAAATATTCCAAAGGGACCGATTTCCATATGGGGTCCCCATGCCACTGATAGAGTTTCAACCAGACACCCAGTTTGTCAGTTATGTTTGTTTCTTTTTTCGAGTAACGGTTGCGTCTTGTCGCGATCTGACTCGGTCAGACTGGCCCGACGCAACGGCTCCTAGGGTCTACCTAACCCTGCTCAGGTCTGGCCCACTAAGGGTTAGCCCAATTCAATAGGTTTGGCCCTGCGGGGTCAGGCCGGTATGGTTCACAGGTTCGGTCTGTGGTTGGCCCGACCCACTAGGTAGGGCTCAGCCCACCCACGTTGGCCTGTGGGGCCACAATTCCGGCCCGCTGGGTGGGTCCAGCCCTCTTGGACAGCCCGCTTAGCCGATCCGCACCGGCTCGGTCCTCCACTAGGTGGACCACTTCATTATCTAGCCTCACAATTTGTGGGGTCGTAATTATCAACCGGTTGGGCGCTTCCCCATCGCATTAATTGTTTGGTCATTTGGCTGACCGAGTTCTGAAAACTTAGGGCAATGTGGTCGCGCCGCACCCTCCTTCCATGGCCTACTGGGCGTGGCTACCTCCGCCAACAGCACTTACAGGAACCGCCCTTTCCCTGCACAATCGGCTCGGGTCGGCCACCCTTGGCCGCCGAAATGCGCCATTCCGTGCCTCCTTCCACTGCCCATGGCCATTTTCCGCGAGTCTCCACCAGCCGACACCGGTCACCGCCGATAAGGTGCACCAATAGTTTCTTCCATGGGACATCGGACATGCTCTGGTGTCCATTCATGGTGTTGTCTTCACCTATAGCTCTTATTCACTGCCACCGACATAGCCTGACCCGCTATTTTGTGTTTCTGTTGATTTGGAAATTGTTTCCCAGAAGTTCACTTCACGAACAAAGTGATAGAGGGTCTGGGCCTTGCTCGTTTGGCTCATTCCCTTTGCGTTAATGAGATATATTGTGCAAGAGAGTTTAATTTATGAATGAAAATTTCAAAATAAACCCCTACATTGTTAAGATGTCCAATGAAGACAATCTATGGAACCTCCTTCGTTGTCATCGTCGGTTCGCGATTCAGTGGCACTTGTCACCGCTCACTGAATACAGCCTCGTCCTTCAAATGGTTGGTGTCGTTGTACATTGCCAGAGCTTCATCGCTTGGTGAATCCATGCCAAGACTCCTCTCTGATATCTATATGAATAGGATAGGAGAATGATTGTGTCCCACACGATGAATTATTGAGGTTCATTTAATTATTGAACCTCCCAAATTCCAAATGTTGTTGTTACAAATAATGGAGAATTAAGTTATTAATGGATTGATATGTCGTCAGTACCTCTACCACCTCTCTCCCATTGGAGAAAAGAAAAATAAATAAATGAACATAAAATGTTATTTTATTAATCTTTTAAAAGTCCAAAAAATTAACATTTTCACCCGACCTACTACGGTCTATGTGAAGACTCTCTTAAGAGAAACTCAGTGCTATGAATTCAGTGGTGCCCTCATTATTTTAATCCAAGAACCAGTTCAAATGATATAAAATTCCACCCATTTGTTTATTAAACGTACCTTAAAAAGATCAATAAATTATTGAATTTCACCCATGACCGGCGCCGGTCGAGGTAAGGCTCTGCCTTAGGGAATCACATTCCAACAAACTCAATGGCACTCATGGATTTTCAGTTTGAGTTTCCATTTAAAAGATAAGGATTTTAACAATAATATAATGGTTACATAACAATTTTATTTATGACCAAACATTAAATTCAAATGTTGGACTACACCGGCCAATGTTATGTTCTACCGATGGAATGAATACACTCACGAGTTCAGCGGTGGTCTCCTATTTTTAATCCAAGTCACCTTTCATGATTTATAAGAATTTAAAAATAAAATATCTTTATTTAATAATTTAATTAAAGGTTATTCCATTTTTAGGTTTTCTCACCAGAGGCCTACAACGACTATTCTTAAGTCATTCCATGGTAAAAACGGTTATCTTTAACGCAATGGTGTCCTCATATTTCTGATTCATGCACCAATTTAAGAGTTATTCCACTGTTCCAAAAAACCACTCATGCTCTCTATTTTAAACATAAAATTTTTCAACAGATCATTCTGGGAACTCTGGGCCTCGGAATCATGTGTCGTCAGATTTTTCGGTCTCAAAATAAATCCATATTATTTAAAAAAATATGGAAATTCAATGACATTACAAAATGATTTTAAAAAAAATTATGATCCTTGTACTAGTTTTCTAGGAAGAAGTTTTTCAAACTTTTTTAAATCTTTTTTTATAACCATTTAATGTTTTTTTCAAAATTCATTCATGAATAATTTTAATTTTTTTACATTTATATTAAATGATTATTGCATTCATTGATGTATCATGTTTTAATAGGCATTTTAAAGATACAAGTCCATTTTCTTCATAAAATACATTTAATAGATCTTTCAAAATTATTTCTCATATAAGATCAACAATTTTTTTGTTACACATTCCTTTAATCGAAATTATCCAATGTTTCCCTTCATTTTATTTCTTTAATGGTTTATGTACATATAGAATGATTATTATAACACTTGTTTCTATTTCACGTGTTATATGTTTGTGAAATCTGTTTTGATTTCATCAGTTATATGTTTAAGAAATATATTTCTATTTCATTTATTCAATTATTATGAATTCCTCTTTATTTAAAGAGTTATGTATATTTTAAATTTATTTATTTTTTACTGGGTAATATGTTTTTATAACCCATTTCATTTCATGGCTTATACTTTAATAAAATGATTATGAAACCTATCTATTTTCTACATGATAGGATAATATTAAATTTTTGTGATACCTATTTCATTATGTGGGTTATTTTATTATTAATATTTATGATCTCATTTAAAATTCATGTATGGTATAATTATGGTTTTTGTTGGACCTATATCTCCATCCAATGAACTGGGTTAAAATTTATGTCTCGTGAGATAGACTAAGATGGTCTGGGGAGTGAAACATATCTACTATGTTGTCTAATGATGTGAACCATGTATTCCATGATGTCATAGGGATTGAACCCATACTATTAAAATGAAATTGGGAGAAAAAATGTAAGAACCTGGGTTTTTTGAACGGTTCAAAATCCTGACCCTGTTTAAATTTTTGACTTTCTTTTGTTGAAACTAGTGGAAATCAGCAGCTTCTTGAAATTTTCCAGACCAGACGCTGTGTACTTTAAGTACACGCCGTATATGTGTAGGTGAGTGACCGGCTATGTGCTCGCCGAGTACATGTCATGTGATGGCCGTGTAGAAATTTCTTACTACACGGCGTGTAGTTTTTGTGACACGTCGTGGACCCTTGGGCGTGTGGAGGCCATACATGGCGTGTATTCCTGTTGGCTGGGTAGATTTTTTTAAACCAAGAACTCGTCATGTTCCCTTTGGACACACCGTGCAGTCTATCCATGTATTAGTGATATACATGGCATGTGGGTAATTCGGTGAGGAAGACAAGGGAAACCCGGTACACATCGTGTACCCATAGGTAAACTCCGTGTACTCATGTCGGCAGGTTCGGAAAGTTAGTCGGTGGAATTCCAGTCGCCAAATGAACAGTTAAATGATATAAACGACATTTAGTCATGAAGTACACGCCATGTGCTTACTTTTTTTTTGGTTAAAAGGTGCAGTAGCCTCTTTTTTGAGGCAAAAATCATATGCTCTGCCCTGTTTTGTGAACCAAGTCGTTCGAAGATTCTTTCTTCTCCTGATCATTCGTCCGAGACCCGATTTGAACACTGATTGATGCGTTGGAACCCCTTGTCTAAGGCCTCGATTCCTCTTGAGCCGTTTTGTTTGATTTCTGTTCTAGAACGAGTTATATGGGATTGATCGGTTTGGATTCATTTATAGATCTACCACGTTTTAGACCAAATTGGAGGATGTTATAGGAGGAGTAACATCGTACGAGTCTTGGGTTGGTGGTGCATACCTCTTTCTGTGTTTTCATAGTCATTTGGGTGATGCGGACTTCAGTTCGTTTTCAGTTATTTTGATAGGTACCCAATTTAATCTTGTAACGCCCCGACCCCAGTTACCCAGAGTCGGTGCATTACTTTGTAACATTGGCATGATCACAAAAGATCAAGTCTCGAAAGACCGATTAGTTTAGTAGCCTTGGAAACACTAGATACATTCATAAACGTACATTACATCATAAAGTGAAAAACTACAATAACAAAGTCTTCATAGTCCACACTCATATCCTCTTATGACTATCCCTGCAGTTTATTCATAAAATACTTCTTCACATCCTAGAAAATATTAAAACATTGAAAGGGTTGAGCTCAGATGCTCAGTAAGGATAAAAATATAGAGGAAGCATTCATCAATAAACATAAACATTTAAGGCAATGTATAACTAAAACAAAAGCCTTTTAAACATGAACTTCAACATAATATGGCAAAAGTAAAATGAGATAATTCCATTTACTTCTTCACATGGATATTCTACTGGTCGAATAATCACATGCAATATCAATAACCACTTTCATAATGATGGAATTCATAATTTCAGACTATCATAACCACGTA
The DNA here is from genome assembly GCA_963277665.1 of Viscum album. Lineage (NCBI taxonomy): Eukaryota > Viridiplantae > Streptophyta > Magnoliopsida > Santalales > Viscaceae > Viscum > Viscum album. The sequence goes on from OY728121.1 coordinate 205,924,299, forward strand.
GCCAAGGCCTCGTGCAAAGAACACAAATAAGATTTTGTCAAGGCCTTGTGCCAAGACACTAGTTTGTCTCATGAGACCTGCAGATGCATCGAGGAGCTATAGTGGGCTCCACTCGTCACTTATTAAGTCCAATGCATTCCTCATATGAATAGGTTTAAACATATCATAAACCATAACATAATCGTATCACATAAAACAAGCATAAAGGAAACATAACATTTCCACATTTCAATCACAATATATCAATAAAAAACATTGATATAATAAAAACACTTTCAAATCCATTTTCAATACCAAAATAAAAGAAAGTTAAAACATTGTATTTATTTTTCATTAAAAAAAGTTATGGCTTGTAGAGGAAGCCGAAACTCAAATAATGGTCATGGCGGTGGAGAAGTCGTTGTCACCGCATACGTATGGCAAGAAAAACATTCCTTTTTGTCGTTTAGTAAAACGCTTCATGTAAAAAAAATTCCAATTGAATAAACATAAAAGTCAAAGGGGTTTATACACCGTATAAAAGAAAATTGTGTATAAAACCAAATATGCCTCAATGAAAGGAGATTGAGACGAAGTCCTTACAAAGATCATTTTTAAAATAAAATAGATCTATTATGTGTATTCACTATAATTACACATAAAGAAAGTAAAAATGCAATATATGACCTAATAATATCATAACATAATTTGAAAGTAGGATATTAACCCAAATAATGGAAATTGGGTTAAGAAATTCCCTTACCTTGCGTCATGTCTTGACTCGACCATTCGTTAAACTCCTGAATAATAAAATAGAGTTAATTTATAATTTCTTAAGAAACTCTTTCAAGTTTTTTATTCCTTTTATATCACTTATTACCATGTTATGAATATTATATAATTATTTAATTTAATAATGGTCGTTTTTTCGATCTTTGGTACTTGAGTAAAAAAATAAACTTCTTATAATTAAAAGTTGTTCATGTGGTGAAATATCCATTATATCCAGAATTATATTCATGATATAGATATCATATATCTCATATATATCCAGTATATACATTCATTCATAATATTACATAACATTTAGAGGTAAGAAATGAAATGCACCGTTCATGGAGACGGTAAGCCGTACGTACGCATGAACGCTACTTTCATTTCTATTTCATATTTAATGGAATGAAATCATAATGATATAAAGGTATAATATAATTCCAATATAATATAGTGTATAATACCATTTACTTCATCCATTATACATCCCACATATGGTATTAACGATTCAAATCACTTTGACGGGGCGGTAGTCCGCACTTCCTAAAATGAAAATATCGCGTTTACCCATAATGGAAATCATAAAGGTATGCCATAAATTAAAAATACAGAAGCTTAAGTAAAACATACATATATTATATGTCATATATAAATATAGTGACATCCTAATGGCCACCTTTGAAGGTGTTATATGAGTGTTGAACAATCATCGTTTCGTGAGGCAGAAATTCGCCATCCACAGAAATAGTATGTTCTTTAACCATTAGATGTAGGTGTGTGTAATTGTAGCACGGATACTTCTTATAAAAAAATACTAGTATATTTAGGATACTGGTTTTGTTAAAAAATATATTAATAAAAAGAGTTTATGGGGTTGGAGAAGAAAAATAAAATAAAAGAACACAAGAGAAGACATTACCTTAAAATCGGGTAACTCTTTTTGATTTGAGCCAAAGGCTTCCTTGGGAAGACTTATGCCCAAAGTGAGGCTTCTAAGATTAATTTAAGGAAGTTGGTAGAGTATTTGTTCAGAGTTTGTCCAAGACAAATGGCTTGAAAGTGTGAATAAGGTGGTAGAGGTGGGGGCCTTTTATAAGAGGAGAGGAGGGGCACTCTTGGAATGATTGAAATGTTACATTATTATGAAATGATTTTTCGGATTATAAAGGTCCCACACTTATATATTTCTAGTATAAGGTGATAAGGGTTCGAAATATTCTCATCTAATAGGCTTTGGACAAGTTTAATTCTTAGATTTTACATTATCCTTCCATTTTATTAAAAACGTTAATTAACGAGGTAATCGCTACATCATCATGGTGTCATAAATAATTTAATTTATTTAATGTCTAAAAATTATAAAAAAAATATCATGATGTAGGAAATATTTTTATATTTCTAATGAATATTTATAGTCAAAAATATGACTTGTATAACCCCATTTAAATGTTGTTTTAGTAAAACAACTATTGTTTGTGACCATTTTATTTTAACATTAAATAAAAAGTTATTTATGTCCTTTTCCTACCAAAGTGGCTCCATGGGGTCCCCAAGTTGACCCATGGATTGTCTTGGTCGGCCATGACTCATCCAATATGGGTAGGACAAGTGTAAAGGTCATTTAATATTTTTATAATACCATTTTTACCTTAAATTTCACTAATTACCTTTAATCGCGATTAATTAAACTTAAAAGTTACTATTCACCAAAAAAATATTTTCAACCCATTGAACCCAATTTTACTTCCTAATGACAACCATGTATGTAGGATTTTTGAAAATCAAATCACATAAGTGGTAATGTTTCATTTAAACGAAAAATCTGTGTTTTAACTACCACTTAGTGGTTTCACTATTCATCAAAAATTGAAGTTTTTTAGAACAATACCAAAATTTCACCCTAAGCTATAATTGATATTCCGAATCCAAAAATGATGTCTATTTTACAAAATTCCAAACATATAATATGCATTAATTAATTTCATAATTAATTCCCGTTGTCACAACAAATAGCGTGTTTTTTAGAAACAATATATATCAAAAGAATGACAATTGTTTATGTCCAATTTCAATGTTAAATTAATTCTAATGACCACCATTGGATAAAATAGTAAAAATATATTCTAATTATACTTTAAAACCACTCAATAGTATAAGTTATCACTATAAATTATTTTTATTAAAAAAGTTGTTTTTAAGTATTTTTCACTATTCATAAAAATTGGAAGTTCTCAGAAAAATACCAAATTTTCAACATAGGCTAATTTCGATATTATGAATCCAAAAATGAAGTCCATTTTGAAATGTAAAATATATATAATTTAAAAAAGTGGTTATTACTATTCATAACTGCTACTTTTATTGGACGCGGTGTGTTAGAACTCGAGGTTGCGTACAACACACGCTGCTCTATTATTAAAAGAGGAGTGTACCATGGAAGCTTGGGGTGTTACATTCTCCCCTCCTTAAATAAATTGCCTCCTCGCAATTTGAAATTTTTCTTTGAAAATAAAAGGTTGAAAATAGAAAATACCTTTGTGGAAAACCCACATCGGAAATAAGGTTAATAAAATTTAGCCTTAATAAGAGGGAAAGGGAAATTAAAAAGTCACCACCCAATTATGATCTCGATTAGGAGAACATTGGTGGAAATTAGAGACATATAATTGCAGGAAAAACGTAAATATTTGTAGGGAGTGATTGAGGTCATCAATCACAAACAAGTTTCAAATTGAGAGCCTCAAATCCTTCAATCTATGGTGATTTAAAATATCATCAGTTTAACAAGACATATGGTATTAGGATAACACATTTTTTGTTTTAATATCCCTTTACTAAAGTTTAAGAATTAATTTATTCATAGAATAAGATATAGGTATATATATATTTATGCTTGACAAGTAGAGTTTCAACCTTCAACTAATTTCTACCACAAACTCATATTTCACTCAAAAAGATAATAGAACTAAAAAATATTATATTTATCCTAATCGTACAAGGTTCAAAATATTAACACATACCACTTAGATTACGAAAAATATTTTGTAATAACCAGGGACTTCCTGTAGGCTAGTGGTAGGTCATAAAGGCCTGTCGCACTTTGGTTGTGGGTTCGATTCCTGCAGCATTGTCCGACGTGATGGGTTATGCCCCACCCTGCAGGTTGTCCTTTTCCTAAAACTATAGTATTATAATATTCCAAAAATAATCTTCAGAAATGTTTTAACCTTAAATAATACTATTGAAAGTTCAACTTAATCCATCCCAACATTTATAGTTATCCAAAATACCTCTGTCTAGACTTTTTCTAAAAGTTCTCTAAATTCCAAAATCAATTTATCAGATTCCCCAAACAAAGTAAAGTTTCTCTTATTGTCACATACTAAAAATATGATTACCTTTATCATATTAAAACCTTACTGAAACAACAAGTCATGCAGTACAATCCTTGTATATATATCACATTATTCTAATAACCAGAATATAATCCATGAGTCCAAAAGCACCAATACATTAATTATTCCGCTTCAACTGTAGTAACAACATAAGATTGTCCTTGATCCCTTGGCCTTTTCTGAGGTAAGTTTCCCTGACGCTTAGGACATTCATTTTCATAATGCCCCATTTCTCTACAATTGTAGCATTCAACATTGATAGCCTCTTTCTTTCCCTTGCAATCACGCGCCTGGTGACCTTTTTCTCCACATTTATAACAAACTCTCATTCCTTTTAGGCAAGTACCAGGGTGATTCTTCCCACAATTATCACATAATTGAAAATACTTCTTTCCCTTTTTCCCTTTATCTTTCTCTTGTTCCACAGTTCTCTTCTTCTCTTTCTTTACTTTATTTTCATAAGATTTAGAGAATTCCTTTTCTGTCTTGATAGCACATGAGACAATGTCTTCATATGATGAGAAGGTTTGTGAGACTAATTCTCGACGAAGAAATGGTTTTAACCCATCAAAGAAATGATCAATCTTACTTCTTGGGTTACATATATAATCTGCTGCATGCCTCGCTAACCTTGTAAAGTTAGCCTCATACTTTGCGACATTCTCATCCTCCTTTTCTCTCAGACTCAGAAATTTCCTTTGCATATCTGCTCGATGGTCATGTGGAAAGTATTTTTCTAAGAAAAGCTCTTTGAATTCCCTCCATTCCATACTCGATACGTCATCATCTTCCTTTGTGTTTCGAATCAATGACCACCATTGATCAGCATCTCCAGTGAGGCGGTAAACTTCCATGATAACCTTTTCCCTTTCACTACTCCCCAAGGTGTGGAATAATTTCTCTAAGGAGTTTATCCATTGCTCAGATACTAATGGATTTTTACCCCCATTAAATGTTGGTGTTTGTTGCCTCATGAAGCGGTCTAACATTGATCCTCCACGTTGCGGATCAGGGTGCTCCATACGAGTAAGGTTATTATTCATAACCTGAGTGAGTTGTCCCAGTATGGTAATAAGTTGATCAGCACCAGTTGTATCTCCAGCTCTAAAAAATTATCTTGATCATGAGGGAAATCCCTACATGGAGTGCGTGCATTGATACGGTTTCCATTCCTTCCACTAGGCGCTATTTCTAAATAATGTCATAAACTATATTAGTTTATGAATCAAAATACATAATTCCATACTTGTAAAATACTTAACATAAATTGTACTATTTATGGATATAATCCATAAAAATGTTTTCTTTTAGGAAGTATATACTCATAACCCTTCATAGTGGTTTGTAAAGAAAATGAGAATTATCCTAATAATATCCCCCGGGAGTGTCGTAACCAAGAGTGCAGCAAGGCCTGTTGTCGTGCACCAGTTCCCGTTCGAGTCTAGCTCAAAGCGGTGTTTTCGGGTTTTACCCCTAGGTACATCTGTGCCAGATCCACCTCTACCTGCTCGTATCCAGACAGGGATGTATTGCTCGGAAAACTCACAACATCTCTATAATACCAAAAATCTAGGAAGTTCTTCTATACTAATCCTCAAAGTCTATCTTTGGGCTATGTGCTCTAATCAGAGTTTATCTAAATCTAGCTTCCAAGGTTAGTACTAAACTGCCTATGATACCAACTGTAACGCCCCGACCCCAGTTACCCAGAGTCGGTGCATTACTTCGTAACATTGGCATGATAACAAAAGATCAAGTCTCTAATGACCGATTAGTTTAGTAGCCTTGGAAACACTAGTTACATTCATAAACGTACATTACATCATAAAGTGAAAAACTACAATAACAAAGTCTCCATAGTCCACACTCATATCCTCTTTTGACTATCCCTATAGGTTATTCATAAAATACTTCTTCACATCCTGGAAAATATTAAAACATTGAAAGGGGTGATCTCAGATGCTCAGTAAGGATAACAATATAGCGGAAGCTTTCATCAATAAACATAAACATTTAAGGCAATGTATAACTAAAACACAAGCCTTTTAAACATGAACTTCAACATAATATGGAAAAAGTAAAATGAGATAATTCCATTTACTTCTTCACATGGATATTCTACTGGTCGAATAATCACATGCAATATCAATAACCACTTTCATAATGATGGAATGCATAATGCCAGACTGTCATAACCACGTAGCCAAGGCCTCGTGCCAAGACCACAAATAAGATTTTTTCAAGGCCTCATGCCAAGACACTAGTTTGTCTCATGAGACCTGCCGATGCATCGAGGAGCTATAGCGGGCTCCACCCGTCACTTATTAAGTCTAATGCATTCCACATATGAATAGGTTTAAACATATCATAAACCATAACATAATCGTATCACATAAAACATGCATAAAGGAAACATAACATTTCCACATTTCAATCACAAGATATAAATAAAACACATTGATATAATAAAAACACTTCCAAAACCATTTTCAATAACAAAATAAAAGAAAGTTAAAACTTTGTATTTATTTTTCATTAAAAAAAAGTTATGGCTTGTAGAGGAAGCCGAAACTCAAATAATGGTCACGGCGGCAGAGAAGTCGTTGTCGCCGCATACGTACGGTGAGAAAAACATTCCTTTTTGACGTTTAGTAAAACGCTTCGTATAAAAAAATTCCTATTGAATAAATGTAAAAGTCAAAGGGGTTTATACACCGTATAAAAGAAAGTTGTGTATAAAACCAAATATGCCTCAATGAAAGGAGATTGAGACGAAGTCCTTACAAAGATCATTTTTAAAATAAAATAGATCTATTATGTGTATTCACTATAAGTACACATAAAGAAATTACAAATACAAGATATGACATAATAATATCATAACATAATTTGAAAGTAGGAGATTAACCCAAAGAATGGAAATTGGGTTAAGAAATTCCCTTACCTTGCGTCTTGTCTTGACTCGACCGTTCGTTAACCTCCTGAATAATAAACTAGAGTTAATTTATAATTGCTTAAGAAAATTTATCAAGTTTTTTATTCATTTTATATCACTTATTACCATGTTATGAACATTATATAATTATTTAAGTTAATAATGGTCGTTTTGTCGATCTTTTGTACTTGAGTAAAAAAAATAAACTTCTTATAATTAAAAGTTGTTCATGTGGTGAAATATCCATTATATCCAGAATTATATTCATGATATAGATATCATATATCTCATATATATCCAGTATATACATTCATTCATAATATTACATAACATTTAGAGGTAAGAAATGAAATGCACCGTTCATGGAGACGGTAAGACGTACGTACGAATGAATGCTACTTTTATCTCTATTACGTATTTAATGGAATGAAATCATAATGATATAAGGGTATAATATAATTCCAGTATAATATATTGTATAATACCATTTACTTCATCCTTTCTACATCCCACATATGGTATTAACGATTCAAATCACTTTGAGGGGGCGGTAGTCCCCATTTCCTAAAATGAAAATATCGCGTTTACCCATAATGGAAATCATAAAGGTATGTCATAAATGAAAAATACAGAAGCTTAAGTGAAACATAAACATATTATATATCATATATAAATATAGTGACATCTTAATGGTCACCTTTGAAGGTGTTATATGAGTGTTGAACAATCATCGTTTCGTGAGGCAGAAATTCTCCATCCACAGAAACAGTATGTTCTTTAATTATTATATGTAGGTGTGTGTAAGTGTAGCTAGAATCCTTCTTATAACAACATACTAGTATATTGAGGATACTGGTGTTGTTACAAAAGAAATGAATAAAAAGATTTTAGGGGGTTGGAGAAGAAAAATAAAATAAAAAACACAAAGGAAGACATTACCTTAAAATCGGGTAACTCTTTTTGATTTGAGCCAAAGGCTTCCATGGAAGACTTATGCCCAATGTGAGGATTCTAAGAGTAAGGGAAAGAAGTTGGTAGAGTATTAGGGCAGATTTTGGCTGAGCCAAATGGCTTTAAAGTGTGAATAAGGTGGTAGATGTGGGGGCCTTTTATAAGAGGAGAGGAGGGGCACTCTTGGAATGATTGAAATGTTACATTATTATGAAATGATTTTTAGGATTCTAAAGGTCCCACACATATATATTTCTAGGATAAGGTGATAAGGGTTCGAAATATTCTCATACAATAGGATTTGGACAAGTGTAATGCTTAGATTTTACATTATCCTTCCATTTTATTAAAATCGTTAATTAATGTGGTAATCATTGCATCATCATGGTGTCATAAATAATTTAATTTATTTAATGTCTAAAAATTATAAAAAAAATATCCTGATGTAGGAAATATTTTTATATTTCTAATTAATATTTATAGTCAAAAATATGACTTGTATAACCCAATTTAAAAAAAAATTTAGTAAAACAACTCTTGTTTGTGACCTTTTTATTTTAACATTAAATAAAAAGTTATTTATGTCCTTTTCCTACCAATGTGGCTCCATGGGGTCCCCAAGTTGACCCATGGATTTTCATGGTCGTCCATGACTCATCCAATAGGGGTAGGACAAGTGTAAAGGTCATTTCTTATTTTTATAATACCATTTTTACCTTAAATTTCACTAATTATCTTTAATCGTGATTAATTAAACTTAAAAGTTACTATTCACCAAAAAAAATTATTTTCATCCCATTGAACCAAATTTTACTTCCTAATGACAACCATGTATGTAGGATTTTTGAAAATCAAATCACAGAAGTGGTAATGTTTCATTTAAATGAATAATCTGTTTTTTAACTACCACTTAGTGGTTTCACTATTCATCAAAATTGAAGTTTTTTAGAACAATGCCAAAATTTCACCCTAAGATATAATTGATATTCCGAATCCAAAAATGATGTCTATTTTACAAAATTACAAACATATAAGATGCATTAATTAATTTCATAATTAATTCCCACTGTCACAACAAATAGCGTGTTTTTTAGAAACAATATATATATCAAAAGATTGACAATTGTTTATGTACAATTTCAATATTAAATTAATTCTAATGACCACCATTGGATAAAATAGTAAAAATATATTCTAATTATAATTTAAAACTACTCAATAGTTTAAGTTATCACTATAAATTATTTTTATTAAAAAAGTTGTTTTTAAATATTTTTCATTATTCATAAAAAATTGGAAGTTCTCAGAAAAATACCAAATTTTCAACATAGGCTAATTTCGATATTATGAATCCAAAAATGAAGTCCATTTTGAAATGTAAAATATATATAATTTTAAAAAGTGTTTATTACTATTCATAACTGCTACTTTTATTGGTCGCGGTGCGTTAGATCTCGAGGTTGCGTACAACACACGCTACTCTATTATTCAAAGAGGAGCGTACCATGGAAGCTTGGGGTGTTTCAAATCTGATATTGCTTATTACAGTTTTTATGGACCTATGGAATTCCTTTGGGTATCCATTGTTACCTGTTTTTCTTGAGCATCGTCGGGCGAGAGGTTATAGCTCATCGGGGAATTTTGGTCGGGGGATTCCAAAATGGTTATATTTGATTTATACTGTTATAAAATGTTGAGTTTAAGTTATTAAGCCTGATATAAATTGTCAGAGGCATTCAGGACCTCAGTGCTGGTATGGGACAACACATTTGGTAGTGTAAATCAACTGTTTAGAATGTTTTGTCTTTTTACATTTTTTGTTTAAATACATTATGTATGCAATTGCTGAATTGCGTATGTTGTACCTTTTTTGGGTGGTGTAGGGCATGGCTCGGATATTCTTGAGTGATACTGATCACAGGTTGGGCTAGGCTCAGGTTACATTGGGTGGTTTTTGACCACAGGATTGGGCGTCATGGACACCGGCTTGAGGCAGTACGAGTTTCAGGTTGGGCATGGCCCGGGTTACTTGGATGGAAAGCCCATTGGACTTGAGCGGAATGGTCGCAAGGACATGAGGTTTCAAATGTGTTGGTGGGTTAGGTACTATTTTGGCGATTACCGCTCACCCGGATCTTTGAGTAGCGTGCACACAGATATACTCCGTGATGAGGTGGTTTTGAAAACTTGTGTGGGTATAGGCCCCCATAGATGCGGTTTAGGTACTTTGGTTGGGGGGTGCTTGGCGTAGAATTCCATGTGGGAGGTGAGTAGCCTTCAGTGGATAGCATTGGGGCTATCGAGTTGGGGGCTGAGGATCGCCGTTATTTAAGGGAAGATATCACTGTCCCTCCGGATACGTTATTTGAGGGCAGACATCGGTATCCATCTGGGTTACTTATTGGGCGTGCCTTCAGGATGTCAGTACTTGTGGCACAAGGTGTCAGGAGACACAATGTGCTAGGTTACTATTCATGGGCATGCCTTCAAGACGTCGGTACTTGAGACACGCAGTTTCAGGTGGCACTTGGTGCCGGGTTACAAAATAGAGATTCTGGCGTTAGCTGAAGCAGGTGACACTGCATGGTGGCTGATGAACTCCAGTGGAGTTTGGTTTTATTTGTGAATTGTTTTGTTTACTGATTTCCTTATAAATTCATATGTACTTAAACACTTATATTAGATACGCACCGTTGGGTGTTATCCTACTGATATTTTTCTCACACCTTGAATGGGCCCTTTGGGACGTGTGTAGACTTTATGGATTTACGTGCAGGAAAGAGGCCAGCTTTAGGAGATGGGCTGCGTTAGTTGCTTCATGGAGATGGTATGGACCTTGAGGTCTTACCTAGATGGAGTTTACTTTGATTTATTTTGTTTTCTTTATCGGCATGCTTACTTGTTGTAGCTACTATTGGTTAGCCATTGGTGCCATTTTTATATTCAGTTATATATGACCGTCTTTGGATGCATGTTTTACTGTTTAGTAGTAGTTCCATGTTATCAGCATGCTGTTGTGTTTATTTCCGCTGTCATTGTTTATATTTACTACTTCTAATGTTTATCTATATTTATTATGCTTCTGCTCTTCGGGTCTTGTTCAACTCTGCTGAGTCTTTTATTCTGCTGCATTATTATTATTATACTCAGACCAGTACCCTAATTATAATCCTCCGAGATGGTATAGCCTCCCCACTATACCTATAAGACCCTTATTCTTAGTCAGCAGCCTTTGGCATTCGGGGAGGTGCGCCAAAGGTAGTAAAACCCGACCCGTTTAGAACTGTTCAGGTGGCTTCTCGGGTCTGGGTCATTACAAAGAGGTATCAGAGGAGTTCTTGACAGAGATTTAGCAGTAGTGTTTTTTTGGCTACTAATGAGTTTGAGACTTCTCTATTTTATTTCTACTGGTTTTACTATTCGGGGAAATGGTAGAATGGAGATAGGTTATCCCTAGAACTATGTTTCTAGCTTTTTCTTGGGTGCCTAGAGCCCTAGGTATGAGGGATGGACCAATTTACATTGGGTGGGAGTTGCTTTTTGTTTTTTCTCAGATTAATGTTTATATGATTTCCACCACAGTGGCTCACTTGGTGTGTGAGTTTATTGATTTTGATATGTGACCCTTGGCCTGGTGTCGTATGGGAGAATTGGACCTTGGCTCGGTATGCAAAGGCTTGTTTTCTTGGCTTTTGATAGGCACATTTTTATGGTATTTCAATTTTAGAATTGCACATATTCTTTATGAAGTGATAATACCATGTGAATAAAAATCAATTTCCATGCTTTATATGATTTGAAATGTAAAATGTGAAATTCATGATATGATTGCTTGTTGTTTCAAATGAGTATTCCATGCTTTATATTGTATAATTGCATGTGACAGGGTTTTTGGATCTGACTCTTATGAGAGAAAGTAGGTACTATCGGTTGAGGTGATTTTTATCACCTAGATTGGGCGACTCGGTCTTCGGTTTGAGGCAACATGAGTTTTCAGGACGGGCATGGCCCAATGTACTATTGATACATGCCCCTGATAGGGGTGGGTAATGAGGCCATGAGGCTGGAATGTCGTGGGGCATGGGTTGTAGTGGGGGAGAGTAAGGGTAGTAGTTATACACTTCCTTTTACTGATTTATTATCTACGTTGAATATATATTGCTATATATATATATATATGGGATGTTTGACCATTTATGGTATTCAGTGGGATCTTCCTGGACGTCTCGATGGAGTGTCAGACAAGTGAGGATACAGTGCCGCTGGTGCAGGATTAGGTACAAGTTTCGATACAGGTAGAGCACGAGCTGCTGGTACTGGCTCAAGGACAGGATCCAGTGCAGGCAGGACAGCAGCCGAGTTTCACATCGTTCGGGTCGTGGCTCAACGAGCAGCTCCGAGCGAGCCTCGTACGCATCTTGTAGGGGATCGATAGAGGCGCGCAGGGTGTAGATCCATCTATGGAGTATCTGATGCGGGAGTTCCAGTCGCACCACCCACCGCTTTTTGATGGTGAGGGTGGTCCGCAGGCGGATGAGAACTGGATAGAGAGTATGTAGATGATCTTCGAGCAGCTCAAGATGCCTCCAGGGCAGAGGTTCAAGCCAGCGATGTACATACTGGGAGTATCTGAAAAACATTGGTGGGATTTGAAGGTTTAGGATCATAGGCACGAGGGAATGGCATGGAAGGACTTTGATGACAGGTTCTTTGAGAACTTCTATCCAGAGACACTGAGGGCAGATGATCTTCGAGCAGATCCGGTCGACTCCAGGGCGGAGGGTCAAGCTGGTGACGTGCATGATGAGAGGACTTGTGAAGCATTGGTGGGATGTATAGGTTCAGGCCCATAGAAACGAGGGACTGGAATAGAAGGACTTCGAGGCCAGATTCATTGAGTACTTCTATCCAGAGACACTAAGGGCATAGAGAGATCGGGAGTTCTTGAGTCTTCAGTAGGGATACATGTGTGTCATGGACTATGCATATACCTTCACATAGTTGTCTTGCTCTGCACATGGTATGGTAGGTGATGTCACGGCTAGGGTGAGGCACTTCGAGGATGGCTTACAACACGCCATTCGAGTCCAGGTGATCATATTCAGGCAGGGTTCTTTCTCAGAGGCAGTAAACCAGGCGCTCAGAGCGGAGGGTAACCATAGGGATAGGCCCCAAGTTGTTCGGGCGACAACATCCGATGATGGTTCAGATAGTAGTAAGAGAGGAAGGGATGATTTTTAGTAGGGTGGTTAGGCCAAGGACTCAGTAAGACCACCTCGTGGTAGTTCTTCAATTATTTGTTTTTAGTGTGGACAACCGGGACATGTTCGGACTCTGTGCGATAGGCCTCCAAAAGAGTTTCCTGCATGTGGACAGGTCAAGCATCTTGAGAGGTTTTGCAGGCAGCATTCTCAGATAGCCGGCAGATAGGTAACATGACAGATGGTGGCATCCAGAGTTGGTTCGGGTTCGGTACCAGGAGAAGGTATCCGAGGTTTAGCTACACGTGGAGGACGTGATAGTGAAAGCGGGATCCAGTTGAGGGGTCAGTGGCTAGTGAATAGAGCAGCACTATAGGGAGGTCAGGCATCAGGTAGTCGTACTTTAGGATAGGTACATGCCATGGAGTTTCCAGAGGCTGAGTGGGATGGTGAGCTGAAAACGGTTATAGGTACACTACGGTGTGGCCGTGATCTCTATGTTTCCTTTTTGGCATGACCTGTAGAGGCATGTCTGTTTTGAGTGCACGTAGTGCACAAGATCTATGTGGACTGACTAGATTCTAGTCAGTGGGATTGGCACCATATCAGGTGCGTGATATTATATATATATATATATATATATATATATATATATGTATGTATGTATGAGATGCGTAGCATCTGGGAATCAAGGATGCAGGTTACTTGAGGTGCCTTGGGAATCGAAGCATCGAGGATGCGGGTTACTTGAGGTACCTTATGAATTGGGGCATCGAGGATGCGTGTTACTTGAGGTGCTAGGCACTAGAACCTCGTGAAGGTGAACACTGATGTAGTGCAGGCTAGGTTGGGTGTCGGGAGCGACATTGGAGAACCAATGAGGTGCAGGGGTGACGATGCATCACAAAAGGACAATGTGTTCGCAAAACATGTTAGTAAACATTTTTTTCTTTATGTTTTGTTGAGTTGAAACCAGGACAGGAGATTCTTAAGGAGGGGATCCCCTTTGAAGAATTTAGATGGGAACTCTGAGACCGGGGAAGTCTGGGTTACGTTGAATGGGGTGGTATTATTGGTGTCATCTTCGGTTTTAGTTTGATAGCTCAGGGATAAGAAATGTTTAGGGGGAGAGATTATAAGAACCTATGTTTTTAGAAAGTGTCAAAATCCCAACCCTGTTTAATTTTTTAACTTGTTTCTGAGGAAACTGGAGGAAATGGGCAGCTTCTAGAAATTTTCCAGACTACGCGTTGTGTACTTTAAGTACACGCCATGTATGTGTAGGCGAGTGACCGACCGTGTGCTCGCTGAGTACATGCCCTGTGATAGACGTGTAGAAATTTCTTACATGGATGGAAAGGCCATAATAATTGAGTGTCATGGTTGCGGGGACATACGGTGTTAGATGATTTGGTGTCTTAGGTACTATTTTGGTGATTAAAACTCACCCGGAACTTTGAGTAGTGTGCACATAGAGATACTCTGTGATGAGGTGGTTTTGACAACTCGTGTTTGTAGAGGCCCCCGTAGATGTAGTTTAGGTACTTTGGTTGGGGGTGCTTACCATAGAATGCCATGTGGGAGGTGAGGATCCTTTAGAGGATATCATTGAGGCTATTGTGATTGGGGATAAGGCTCGCCGTTATTTGATGGCAGATATCATTATCCCTTCGGATACGTTATTTGTGGGCAGACATCGCTGTCACTCCGGGTTACTTCTTGGGAATGCCTTTGGGACGTCCGTACTTGATGCATGAGGTGTCAGGAGGCACAAGGTACTGGGTTACTATTCTTGGGCATGCCTTTGGGATGTCTGTACTTGAGACATGCTGTGTCAGGTGGCACATGGTGTCGGGTTACACGACAGAGATTCTAGCGTTGGCCGAAGCAGGTGAAACTCCATTGTGGCTGCTGAGCACTAGTGGAGTTTGGGTTTATTTGTATATTGTTTTGTTTACTACATTCCTTATAAATTCATGACTTCTTAAACCCTTATATTAGGTATGCACCGTTTGGTGGTATCATACTAAGATTTGTCTCACACCCAGAATGGGCCCTTCAGGATGGGTGCAGACTTTATGGATTTACATGCAGGAAAGAGGCCAGCTTTAGGAGCTAGGCTGCGTTAGTTGTTGAATGGGGATGGTATGGACCATGAGGTCTTACCTAGCTGGGGTTTACTTTGATTTGTTTTCTTTTATATATCGGTATGCTTACTTGTTGTATCTACTATTGGTTAGCCATTGGTTCCCTTTTTATATTCAGTTATGTATGACCTTCTTTGGATGCATGTTTTACTGTTCAGTTGTAGTTTCATGTTATCATAATGTTTTTGTGTTTATTTCCTCTATTTTTGATTATATTTACTGCTTACGTGGTTTATCTATATTGATTATTCTTTCACTCTGTGGTTCTGGTTCGAGTCTGCTGAGTCTTTTATTCTGCAGCATTTTTATTATTATCCTTAGACCAGTACCATTATTATTATTATCCTTCGAGATGGTATAGCCTCCCCACTATACCTATAATACCCTCTCTTCTAGTCAGCAGCCTTTGGAGTTTCGGGAGGTGTGCCTAAGGTAGTAACACCGGACCCGTTTAACACTGTTTGGGTGGCTTCTTGTGTCCGGGTCGTTACAAATACCTTCACAACTATGGGAATCATTTTATAATCTTATGTGTCTCCCACAGTTCTTTGTCTTATTCACATGTTGTACTTTCTTGGATTATATTTTTTATTTAAATATGATTAATTTATTACAAACTACTAATTTATATTATGTGATTCCTATTTATTATCTTTTATATGAAGGGCATGAACATCTATTTTCATAATTTTATTCTTATTCACTTATGTTGATTATTATGTTTACACATAACCCTTAATTACCTTAAATGAGAATATGAGGTCACCAATTTTCATGTTTCCCATCCCCTAGGTTAAGATGATTTGAATTATGATTTATGTTTCATATAAGGTTTCTGGTTAATAAGAACCAAGTGGGAGATAGTGTAGCTCCCTTTTTCCATGTTTTAGTTTTTTATATGTTTCTAAATTCACTATACTAATATGGTATTGTGGAATTGGTTTGTGTAATTTATTATGTGCTCTGAAAAAGTAATAAAAAATTTATGTATTAAAAGAGAGGGTTTCAGTAGTTTGTATCAGGGATAAGGTTTAGTTATCCATTAAAAACAAGAATGAGACAATATTAGTGAGATCAGTTGGTATATTTCTAATGATATATCTATGACTATATCTAAGTATATGTATATTTTTAAATTATCATTTCAAAAATGTACAGGAATTTTAGTAAAGGATAGAGTGAGTGGTTTTCTAGAAATAAAATCATGTATAGATACCACAATAAGATATGGTTCTCGAATAGAAGTTATTAGCAGTAACTACTCTGACAAGGTGTGTCGGACCTGACTCGATGTAACCTGATACACAAAAATGGTCCTTATAGACACCTGATTTGACACTCTTGGGGCATATGTTTTGGAAATTCACAAAAAAATCATGAACTATCATGAATTTCTTAAAAATAATTTGGCTATTAGTATCCTAATATTAACCAAGGGTCGAATATATTAAACAAGTAGGTGTAATTGTTTATAAATCATATATGTAATTATTCATGGGTATAGGTTTTTCCATTGTGATAAGTGTATATCACCCAATACTTTCTGGTTTTATTCGATTGCTTGATCTAGAAGGAACTGAGTCAAAAATGAATGTTTCGTACTTTGAGAGTATTAGCATGATAAAAGTTATTTTCCTAAGTGTAAATATCATGAATATAATCATTATGACTCAGAGGTATTTGATATACATATGAATATTAGGATACCTCAAACGACATGTGAATGGAATGGAAAGTGTTTATTGTATTTTTTTAAATTAAACACAACAAGAATTATTATATTACTGTTATGGAACCTTAAGACATGATTCATATTTCATATTCTAGGAAAGAGGTGTTAAAGAATAAGGACTATGTAATGGACTATGAATACAGTTGGATGAATTCATTATTTATGTTTTGAAATTAAAGGAATATTTTATATGAATCATGAAATATATAAGTATTCTAGTAAATTTTTTTCATTAATGGTTTTAAAGGATATATTGAAAGGTTCTAGTGAGTATGAAAACAGATTTCATGAAATGGTGATATTTTTATTAAGGAAAGGTAACCCACAATTTATTCTTCATGTTTAGACAATGTTTTTTATTTATTGATATGTTGGATGATACTGATTACCTCGGAACAGATAACAGTTTTTTTGAAAGAATATTCTATGATATCAGGGATTAATTTGGGATTTTATTAATATATCTAGTTATATTTGGAATAAATAAGCAAGAATTATTTTCCTAAATTATGCGTGGTAATTTGTGTTATTATAATGTTTTTATAGAATATATTATTCGATTATTCACATGTTAGTAATTTGACAGAAAATAGACACATTTTGATATATGGGGGATCAATTTTATGATGATTATATGAAAATATTTCTAAATAGATGTATTTTAATCTTTTGAAAGAGTTATGAGGTTAACCGTTTCCATTAGGATTAAGTTACACATCAAATGAATTTTTTCAGATTCAAGTATTATCTAACCAAATGAGGATTTCTGCATATCGGGGAACATAGTCTAATGACATTGTGTTGATAATAACTGATGATAGATGTGATGGAATTTCATGGATCTCATGAGATTTTATTACTTCATGAATGAATAATTAAAGTTCATTTTTAATGAAAGAGATCAAGTGTATAAAGGAACTATAAAGAATTTTGTTTTCCTTAAATAAATCAATTATATTATTTATCGAAAATTCTTCAAAATTAGAAAGATGATATAGAAATAAAATATTTTCATAATACCATAATTCTAATTGAACGGATGGAATTTTAAATTATCAAAGCTTTATGAATTTTTGACCCTCAACTTTTCATCAGAAATTCACTTGTTTTTAATTGATGAACTAAATCACTCCCTATAAATATTTACTATTTTCATCTAAGTACATATTTTCACTTCCCACTTATGTTCTCATATATGGGAATCTAGTTATATTTAACATTCAGAAACCATCATGTATCCAGCTGCCTATTTTTAAAGGAAGTGTTTCTATTCATTTTTATGTATATGGAATTTATGAAAATTACATTTCTATATTAAACCATTAATAACATTGAGTTATTTCAAATGAGAAATTCATTTTAATGGGGGGGGGAGGGTAACACCTAGAGATTTAGTGAATTTTATTGAAATTATTTAATATTTTGATATTTTTCATTTTAATTAACACCAAATATAGCTTCTATTGTATAAATTCACTATTTTTGAAATTATTTTCAGAACACCATTGTGTTCTTGCAATACATGCAACACTAACATGTCTTGCGTTACATGCAACACTGAATTTTATTAAAACATCATTTTATTATTTTAATTATTTAAATATTATAGTTATAACCAATCCATTATACAAAGTAATTCGAATTGTAATAACTAATTTTTAAATTTTATTTATAATGGATCAATACAATTAAATTATATTTATAATGAAATATATAATTTTTGGTTAAGACTTTGTATGATTAAAAATACTATTTTCAAATATAAACTTCTTTTTATCTCTTTTTTCAAAATTAACAAAATTAATTTTAGACACTCATAGAAATGTATTTTTGTAAAATAAAATTAATTTTTTAATTCATGATTCCAAAATTAGCTTTAGGTGATTTTTTGAAAATTTTCAGAGAAATTAAATTTTAGATGAGTAGTGACAAAAAATATTTATTTTTAATTAAAATCTATATTATTTTCTACATTATTTATATAGTTAAATTAAATTTTAAGTTGGTTTTAAAGTCAAAATATATAAATTATACATATATTAATCAAATTTCTGTTGTTTTAATAAATTTAATATTTTCGTTAGATATAAAACCTAAATGATCTTTTGAACATTCTTACATTGAAACCCACTTTCTCGCCACATATATTGGATTAGAATTAAACAAATTTTTTCCAAAAATGGGAATTCAATTATAAAATAGACATACATAGTTTTAATTGGTATAATATTTATAGTTGAATAATATGACCATTACTTTTGACAAAAAATCCTAAAAATGATTAAAATTAAATATAATGATTATGGTAAGATAAAGCTTAATAAGAGAGTAAACTGTATCCTTAAGGGACAAAATTACCTATTCTATTTTCAAAAACCCATTTTATCCCCATATTTCATCCAATTCTACTATAAGGTACCAAAATTATCTATTGGGAAACATATAGAATATGTAATACATGGGGAACACACAATTGTTTTAAAAAAATACAATGTTTGTCTATTCCCTCCCATATAAATGGTCACCACCTATCCCCATTATTCACTGCACTAAAACAACATATTTTCATCCAATATCATAGTAATAAAATTTATAATATTCCACCTATACACCATTAATCCTCTCTTAGGGCATAAATCCTACCATCGATTCCCTTTGGTGCAAAGCAAAAGGATTTACCCAAATAAGTGGTAACATCCTTCCTCATGGTCCATTTTTTTATTTTATAATCCAAAAATTCAATTATTATTATTACATGATCATATAATAACAAACCTATACTAAATTTAATGATATTTTTTTATTCTAAGGGTTCTTCATGCACTGACACAAACATCCATCTAATTGGTAATGAACATACCGTTCTTGTGAATGGTGAACTACTGCCTCATGAAATAATGTTGTTTGTTTATCTTTACAACCTATTATGGTTGTGAATTATGATAGGAAATATTATTTATATGATATATAATAAATATAAGATATATTTATTCTTATCTAATTATTATAAACACATAACATCATGATTTCCATTTTTTTAAATACGATAATTTCTTTCAGAAAATTGTGGACTATCGCCTCCTCAATGTGAAGTCGTTCATTCACACACAACCGTGAATGTGATAAGGATGTGTGTAGTGAAGATATATTATATATATATAATAATACATATACATTAATGTTATTATATTTTTATACATATATTTTATTTACTTTCGTTCTCTTAATATTACAAAGTTAAATGGAAACAATGTTCATGTGTACATATGACCAACCATATCCATGAATGGTGTATTCAATTTATTTTTTATATATATTATAAATTATAATAAACAAATACTTACTGAAGATAAATTATATTTTTAAATTTTGTTTCATTATTGAAATCATGATATAGGTTCGAGGACAAAAAATATAACAAATTATGACACATGAAAAATACAAAGTCGATATTACCGAAATGAAACTGTAAAGTGGAATCATAACCAAGAGGGTAATATAAAATTTTAATAAAATATTATATGGAATATGACATAATTATAATCTTCATGAAATGATTATGGTAAAATTATATTTATTATAATGGATTTCTATATGAGTACAAATTCATTCAAGACATCAGGTATGGAATTTCATCTCACTTTTTTTTCTCTGAGGTACATGTATTATTCACCACTAATTTATTTTGGTTGGTGTGTATAAAATAATGGATATAATATATGATTATTATAATTATTTTTCTATTTACATATCCATTTAATGATAGTTTATAAATGATATTTGTGATTAAAAAGTAAGCAAAACGGTAAAGTGTTTTTTCTCAATTTTCATTCTTTAAGACTCATGACGTGTTATGAACCAATATTTTTACATGAAGTTTATATAATTAAATTGATATGTTATATTGTGAATATAATTATTTTTATTATATCTTAATCATAATTTTCCATTATTATTTCCATTTTATTATGATTCAATGTCACTAAATTTGTAACAGTATATATCTAAGAAGTCATTGGCATCGATTCTATGGAAACTGTGGGAATAATTTTTCTTCCTACGTGTCTACTAAAATTAAATATCTTATTACTATGTTATTATTTCCTAGATTACGTTCATTATTTCTTTCTGATTCATTTATTATGAACTTCAATATTTATATGATGATCTTTATTTATGATACTTGATATGTAGGGAATGATCATCTATTTTTGTGATCATGTTCTATAACAACTCAGTTTTTCACTCAGTTATGGATACATTAAATATCATTATAAATATTTATTATGGGTGTAAAACATATTTAAAATGAGTTAGAAATGTTCTAAAGGGTTTCTATGGCTAGTTCAGATACCAAAAAACATATTTCTTGGGAAACCGACCAAGTTACATGGTTGGCATACGGTTGGAAAAGAGTTTGCCTAATTGGGTAGACAGTGTTTTATGGGAAGATCCACCTCGCGGGGTTGGAACAAATCCAGGATGCCTAACCATGAAATTCACTTCTTCCCAGGTATTCATGCTTGGTTTGTGCATGGTTTTTCAAATCATGTAGAAAAATTGTGCCAATGATATTTTTTATGGGTAAAATGTTTAATTTCCCTTAATGATTTAATTAGATCCCCCCTGCTTCCCTAATCCAATAAATAGTTTGATTAACCATTTTTACACTCATTTTGGATCATTTTGAAGATCTGTAATGGAAATAAAGTGTCCTCCTTGATCTAGGATCTATTCGAGCTTCCGTTCATCAAATTGGATGTGCAACGGTAAATACTGTAGTCGAATTATGCCTTTCTTGTTATCCCTTTATCTCAACCTATTTATAATGGTATGAGTGTTTTTGTCAGTTTAGTTGATCTACTCTAACCCAATCCAAATCAAGGACCATAAATAGATGAGGAGAGTAATACAAGCCTCAACTGGGTATTTTATAACTCATCCATCAAGTTCGTTGATTTTTGGAATTGTCGAGTGGTGCCCGCTAAATTCATAAGTAACCATTTATAAAAATTATATGCTATGATTATATTCCTTTGAATCATATTGTTATATTATATCCATATATTTTATTTATTAATGGTAGTTATGCCCACAACTCCTTTCATCCCATGTAGGAAGTATTGCCAAAATTATCGTCTTAGTGGTTTGACTCATTTGAGCCATTGTTCCGATGAGCCTTTTTTGGAACATCCTATGGGTATTCTCTTATATACTAAATTTCTTATTTATAATGATAATTGAATAATTTCATGTACCATGTATGCCCAACACTCGACCCACCTAAGGTAAGTGCTTCAATTTGACAATAAAATGTTAAATGTGAATTGGCCAGTATACTATGTATATTACATGGCATTAAATGTAAATGAATAGTATATTGCATGTCCATAGAACCCTATAACACATTAATGTGTGTTATATGAATTGACCTTGAATATGGAATATTATTTAAATGGATTAAATGAAAGGATTCATTGTATCTGTCCTTCTCTCACTAATTAGAGGTACAGATTGAACAAAATGAATTGATAAAAATATTACATGCAACCGAACATTATATCACCAAGGAAAGGAAAGGCATGAACAAAATTAAATATTAAATGAAATAATAATTAAACTGGAATGGCTTGACTCATTCTCACCTTAGATTTAGATCATACAATTCCATGAGCAGTTAAGAACCCAATTCTGATTTGAGGATACATATTTCTTAGGTTGAGACCATCCTTGATCATGATTATTGACACTTATAGGGATTCCTGGTATGAAAAAGTAGTATCCCTTAAAAATTATTTCACTATTCCTTGGATACACTCCATGGATCACTTATTAACATTTTGTTAACATTGTTAAATCCCATTGGTCCTAGTCATTTCGTAGCCTCAAATTACTTTCGATGAACTCATTGGAATCATTTGGAGTCTCATTGTGGAATGCCTAAGACTATGCTCCATGTATTAAACTGTTACCCCAAGCCAGGGTGTAGTTGTTACTAATCTGGAAACCATTGAGTTCTAAGTCTCCATAGATATTACCTTGGGACTTTACTAATAAAAATCATTGATTTTTTCTTTGTTACAATAGGGAAACATTTCAACATATAACACATGGCTTATTTATAAACAAATAACAATAAATTAATGGACTTGTTATATTCAGACACCTTCTGAGGGATAATGTACATACTCGGGTTTTTAGTAACATTTCACTTCTTACATTACATATGCATGCTTTCACACTATTACATTTGCATTAGATGGGCCGGATGTAATAGACACCATGGATGGTGGCCCACTGAGAATTATCTCATACCCTATGAAGGTACCATTTGGTACCTGTAGTAGATTACATGATTTTAGTTGTTGACAAAGGGATGCATACAACTTCATACACATGATTGGTTTTTGTTTAGTATGGAGCATGATAGCAGATGATTGATTTATAGATTGGGATGCTTTGGATAGTCCTCTATTTCCTTTATACTTTTGTGGAACATGTTATGCCTACTATATTATGTCCATGTGTTTTCCATTTTTCTAGGGAAAAGACATATCATTAGTTGTTGAATGATATTCCAGATGATTCAGTTATTGTTTTTGTTGCCTTTATTTTTTATTGTACATTCTGTTTACTTGTATTACTTCCTCTATTTACCTCTATTTATAATCATCTGCTCTACTACACTTTTGTAATGTGGGAATAGTATCCCCATAGAAACACCCTAGTCTCTCACAATTAGTCATAACCCCCTGGTGGTTGGGTTAACAAATTACACTTAATATGTAATATAATATCAGAATCAAGAGTATCTCGGGACCCAAAAATGTTTTGGATTGTAGTTTCCTAAAAGCATTCCACGAACGTGTTTGACATACAATGTTTCTTCGGGCTAGTATAATGTTAAATTTATTTCATATAAAACTTTACCCTCATTTATTCACCTATTACTGGTCTTACAAAGATGGATCTAAAGATCAAATGGTCAAAAACATGAGTGAATATCTATCAAAAGATGAAAGGGAGGATTTTATCGGCCCCTGTTCTAATTCTTCCCAATCTAGGTGTATGTTATACCATCATTTTTGATGCACTAGGAATCATCCTAGGAGTAGTGTTGATGTAGGAAGACAGAGTTTTTGCCTATGTATATTGGATGTTGAGGCCTCATGATATAAATTAGCTGACACATGACCATGAGATAGCTGCATCTATCCATGTATTATGATGCTGGATACACTATCTTTTCGGTGAGAACTTTTTGGTTTACATGGACCACAAGTTACTCAAATATATCTTTTCTCAGCATGAAATGATCCTATGATAGTGAGAATTTTTTGAATATCTAATTATTTTTAATTTTGAGCTTTCTTATTTTCTTGGTAAGGGAAATTTAGTTTCATATGAAATGATTAGAAAAACTCAGGAATATGTAGTATGGGAATCATGTGATGAATTGAAGATAATGGACATCTTCTCCAAGAAGCAACTAGTATTTAATGATACTTAGGAAAAGTAATACTGCCCATTCTTTATATTTACCTATTTCATCCTTGATAAGGTGAATGGTAGACAATTTTCATATCTGAAAAGTGTGTTTCTCCATGAGAGTATATCAGTAGATTACCTGCCTCCATATTAGTTTGTGGATAGAGATGACACTAGGCTTATTCATGGAAATCACTAATTTCCTACAGATATTAGTGAGGAGTTTATGAAAGAGTCCCATGATTATCAATGTGCAGTTCATCTAGGAAGCTCAAAGATGTATCAAGACATATGACGCTAGTATTTGTATCATGAGATGAGACATTAGATAACATGATTTATCGCCAGGTGTTCCATGAGTCAGTGGGTGAAGGAGGATCACTAAAACCCGAATTATTTTTACAACAACTTCTAGTCCTAGAAATGATGCAAGAAGATGTTTCAATGGAATTAAATGTTGGCTTAACTAGGTCTTCAATAGGAGTAAATGATATATTGATTGTCATTTATGGGCAGAAAAAAGTATCCCACTTCATTCCTATTTAGGAGACAGTCTCAATAGATGATATGGGAAGACTGTCTGTTTATGAGATCATACTACTACATGGGTTATGTCATACTATCTTTGAAATAGGGATCCTTATTTCTTGTGCCAATTTTGTTATAGAGTGTAGAAAGCTATGGGTACTTAGGTTCAATTAAGCACCACATTTCACCCCCAGACTGATGGACTATCAGAACAAACTATACAGGTTCTGGAGGCCATGCTTCGATCATGTGACGTTGATTTTGGTAGTTATATGGAGAAAAAAGACCCAATCATTAAGTTCACATATATTAAAAACATCTAGGACACAATTTAAATGGATCCTTTTAAGGAAATATATCATAGGTGGTTCTTTTCACCCTTATGATGTCTAGATATAGGTGATGTAGCCCAACTAGTCGTAGTCACATTCAGGAGACTTCAGAGAATGTTTTATGGATCACAATGAGTATTACTACTACTCAGTCTAGATAGAAATCATACATTAATCACCATTGACGACCACTATCATTTGAGGCAGAGGATTGTTTTTTCTTTAGGTATTTCTCAGTCTTGGGAATAGATAGTTGTGGAAGCAATGTGAACATTCGCCTTGTTACATTGGGCCATTTGGAATTCTAGAAAGAGTTGGGGTGGTGGCCTATAGGTTACTACTACCTAGAAGGTACTATGAAATGAACAAAATTTTACATGTCTCACTAATTTTTTAGTATTATGATGACCCTTCTCATACATTTCACCATAAGAAAGATGAGTTAGATTCTGATGCTACATTTGAGTAGTATCTAGTACGCATCGTCGACTGAAGAATGCAAGTTCACTGAGGCTGGTGTACCCCTCTAGTATGATGGATTTGGAAGAATGGCTACATAAATTTTGAGATTTTAGAGTAGGTGGCCGACATAAATGCTTAGTGTCCATAATGTTTCTTAGATAGTGTCTCTCCACCATTAGAATATGAACTCAGAGATGAGTTCTTTTAAGTGGGAAAGATGGTAAGAACCCACTTTTTCACTCCGGTATTTATGATTTAAATTTATGTCTAAAAATTTTCTTTAGGCCTATTATAGGTGCCTAATATGTTTACTATGGTCTCAATGGTTCCTATGGAATGTTAGGATCCTAAAACACATCTTTTTGGGGAAACATGTGAAGTCGCACGGTTAGTGAACGATCAATGCATGGTTTTCCTAAATGTGAGGATGGTATTTTTTCGGATAGAGCCACATCGCACGGTTGGAAGATGACCATGAAACCTAACCATGCATATTAACTCCTTATTAGGTACCCCTTTGAGAGTTTTCACATGGTTTTTCAATCCATGAAGTCAAACTGTGAACATTATATTTTTTATGGGTACAATATCTAATATTACCTTAATGATATAATCAGATCCCTTTTTTATTTATGACCTATGGTTGGAATCAATATTTATTTTTTATATTTGTTCTTTTAAATGTTTTGTTCTCCATGTTTGATGAGCAATAGTATGTACTACAGTCCATTTAAGACTTTCCACTTATCTATTTGTCTTGTTGATGTTATCAATGTTTAAACATTTATATCATCTTTATAGATCTATTATGATCCAATCCAAATCATGGGCCTATACGTGAGAATGTTAGTTATACCTTACTAATATGGGTGGTCTATAACTCATCCATCCAGTTCGTTGATTTTGAAATTATCATGTTTGGCCCGTCGATATCATCGGTATCCATTTATAGAAATTATATTCCATGATTATATTCCTTATAACTATATCTCTATTGTCTCTCCATATATGTGATCAATCTATGGTGGTTATGTTTACTAATCCATTCGGTCCATATAGGATGTTAAGCCAAAAATTTTGTTTTAGTGTTTTTATAGGTTTAAGCCACCATTTGGGAATGCCTTAGCTTCACCTTCTATAGGGAAAGTGTTTCAATATTAAATGGATTGTTTATAAATATCATTTGATAATTGAAATTTCCATGTATTATAACCACTTTAAAGGCATAAGGTAAGTGATTCTATTAGAAAATTAATAGTGAAATTTGAATTAGAAAATTTATTAATAATAGTACATGGTTTTAAATGATAGTGAATATTAGGTTGAATATTTGTATCACCCCTTACCACATTAATGGAAGGTAGTGGATTGAACCTTGAATATGGAATATTCTTAAAATGGATTAAAATAATGGTTTAATACTAATTTTAATTGTCACACTAATGAATGGAATGGCTTGAACAAAATTTC
Organism: Viscum album; assembly: GCA_963277665.1. Lineage (NCBI taxonomy): Eukaryota > Viridiplantae > Streptophyta > Magnoliopsida > Santalales > Viscaceae > Viscum > Viscum album. The sequence continues at coordinate 205,951,693 of OY728121.1, forward strand.
ATGATTAAACGATTTCATGATACATGACTTTGCAATACTAATGAATAGAATTTCATGAACTAAATGAAATACAATATGACTCAGAATTATAGATTAATGTACTAACTCGAGTTCACCTTGGATTTAGATCATAGAATTAAATGTGCACTCGGGATCCCCATTCTGATTCAAGGATATGAATTGCTTTGGTTGAGACACACCAGGATCCTGATCCTTTTATATTATTTGGATGCCATATATGAATCAATTGGAACCATTAACTATTATAAAAGAAAGTAATGGATACACTCCTTAGATCCATCATTGAAAAGTAGGTTCCATGTTTATATTCCATCAGGAATAGTCATTTCATTGTCATATTTTACCTAGGATGAACTCCTCAGACTCGATAGAAGTCTCATTGTGGAATTACATTGACTATTATCCTTACATTACAATCATGCCCCATGCTATGATATAGTTATTACTGAGTTGGCAACCCATGAGGTCTGTGTCTCCTTGGTTATCACATTGGGATGTTACCATTAAATATCATTATAGTTTTTCTTGTTACAACTCATATCCTATAAAATTGATAACATGAAACTTATTAATGAATAGGAAATAATAAAATAATGGAGTGGATAGGTTAATACACTAGCCAAGGGATGATGTAGGCACTTTGGTATTTAGTTACATTGCACTGATTTACATTAAATAGGCATGCTTGCATACTGTTACATTTCCATTACATGTGTCGGATATTTTAGAAACTATTGTTCGTGGCTCACTATGATTTACCTAACACACTATGTGGGAAGTTTATTGTACCCGGAGTTGAATACATGATTTAAGATGTTGACAAATGGAATCATATGACTTCAAACAGATGAACGGTAGAAATTTAGTATGGATTTTGATATCAGATGACCAAGTAAGAGCACGATAATCTTAGGATAATATTTTATTTCATTTATAAATATATGGAACATGTTACGCCTGCTATCTTGTATTGATGTTTCTTTTAGTTTCCTATTGACATCAAATATCTTTTGTTTTTCCATTTTATTCTAGTTTTTTCATTATAGTTACAATTGTATCTATTTTTCGATTTTCATTCGGTATACATGTATTGCTTCTGTTATTTACATCTATTTATAATCATCAGTTGGGCTACCAATTGGTAATGAGGGAATAATCTCCCCATGGACACACCCTAGGCCCTCCCCATTAGTCAATAGCCTCTGGTGATCGAGGATATGTGCATTTAGAAATGTGGCCCACTATGATCAAGGAATCCATTAAGTGGAATCCAGGTCATTAACATCACATGATCTCATAAAATTATTCTAATGATTATGTTTATATATCTCTCTTTCTACCCCTATAGAGCATCTGATCTCACCCCATTTTTTTTACTTTAACCAGGTTATGAATATAAAAATATTGATTAATGTGTATTAGAAGGGTTCTAGTCAAGAAGAATATAGTGGGAGAAAATGTAGCTCTATTATCTTACAATGTTAATGTTGTCGTGTTTCTAGAAGCACTAGATTAAAAAGGTATTTTGGCATTTGATTACAGGATGTATTATGTCTTCCATAAAGGTAATTTAATAATAATATATGAAATGTTATGGTTTCTATATCATGGACTTAATGAGATTTTATCATGATGTTAGAGCACCAAATAGATTTCTAGAGGGAGTAGACCATTCATGTTATTGTGGACATGATTCCATTTTTCATGTTCTGCAACTTCAATATATTAGAGAATCACCTTACCTTAGTTTTTCTTATGTGTAATAAAATATTCTACCTCACATTGATTGGTATGGAACCATTTGAAGCATTTTACATAATATTGTGCATGGAACCACTATTCTAGACCGATATCGGATAGTTAGTGCTCATAACCCCAGTGCTAGTGTGTGTGATAACCAAAAATGTCATTAATGTAGATGATTGGATTAAGACTACCTAGAGTCATCACATGTCTTGTGAGGTCTTATTATGTTGTCCTTTGGAGTTTGTTAAGTGTGACCAGGTTTTGTTGAAGGAATCGCCTTAAACTGCATTATAGAGGTCTGCCTAGCATGAAAATATATCTTTGAGAACCATTATCACTTTCTAGATATTTATTAGCATTAGAAAAGTGTTGTACAACTTACCACTACTATCACAGTCAGACATGGTGAAAAATATTCCGAATGGGTGTCAATGAGGAGGCATGTGAATATCCCATAACATGTAATTGATAGGGATTGGATGAGAATAGAGGATAAAGATCCCTTTACATAGTACCTGATAGTGGTCAAGGATTAGTAAGATAATAACATTCATAGGTGAGTAATTCCCTCGTTTCACCTTCAATGGAATCATGGGAACCTATAGGAGAGCTTCTTGGGGTCGGAGAACCAAATGAGGGCTTAATACCGTCATCTCCTAAAGTGTAATTTTTATCTTTTCTAGATGAAAATTTATGAAGTGGGGATAATTTAACATCTCTATTTTTACATTATAACAAAATATAATATTTTAATTGATGTTTTAATAGTGAAGAGGATAGTTATTGTGTTATTTTATGTCCAGTAGTGTCTTTGGGAAGATATTAAAAAAATAATAGAGATATTTTAGAAAAAAAAGATTATTTCACTCAAATAATGGTATTTATCACAAATGGTGTTATAGGTGAAAAATGATATTTCTATTAAACCATGATTGTTAGATTTTCCTTACACAGACAATAATATTTATTTCAATCTAATATTTTTATAATCATTAATTTTTGGAATAATATTTAATTTATCAAATTAATTTATTTATTTTTTGGATATGTTATGGGATAAAAACAAAATTATGGGTATATCACATGGTTAACCACATGAACCTATATATTTGAGATAATCACGGATGTGATAATGTCATGAACCAACCTGGGTCGACCCTAAACCGGTCACCCGAGTCAGACCGCGACATGGCCCGAGGGGCGTTCCTGATCCCCACGGGCTGGAAACTAGTGCTAGGCATCAAAATTTAATAGGTGGGAACGATTTGGCCCAAAATAAAATAAACTAAGCAGCAGAAAATAAATAGAACAAAAGAAAATAAATAAAGAACAACCAATAACGCTACTAACCTGACTACGACCAAAACTCCACGTGACCCTATGGGTCACTCTCCACTACCAAAACCAACGTCGCTCAAGGCGAATAACTGAAGCTAGTACCTGCAACAGAACTAAAAACAAGAAAATGCTACAGACGTGAGTATTAAAACTCAGTAGGCTAGCCCGATATCTATTCCCAAGATCTACCTTTAAAATAAAAGAAACACCATTTCAAGTTTGAACTACAACATAAAAAAGTATGTTTTTCTAAATATTTTACTTAAAAACAAAGTACGAACCATTTCCCTTAACCATTTCCAAACATGGGTTCATTTCATTAGTGTCAATGGATTTTTAGAAAGGGAAAGTGATGTTTACATTTTCAAATTTTCTCAAAGAGGATTAAACACTTTCATTTGAAAACCATTTTTAGAAACCTAATCAAAAACAATTTTCCACTTTCCAAGGAAAACAATACACCAGAAATGCACAAAGTAAAACACACAGCAAGGGAAATGTTGGTATACATATGAGCATTATAATCACTACTGCAAGCAAAAAAATCCGAATAGACATGGGTGAACCTAGGAGATCGGGAATAAACAAGAAGACACCAACGCATGTGAAATCATCCTTGTTGACATGTCACGATGAAATCAAAACGTACAATACGCATGACCATCCTCTCTCGGGCAGGTTGAGGGAAAATCCCATAGTAATAAACCCAAAATATCCACCTACTATGGGCCACTGGTCAGTACCATAACATACTAGTGCAGTAAGAATTCTTTGAATATTCTCTCAATATGCCAGATTCCCATGTATGAAGTGTTTGGAATGGGGGTGAGCCAACTGATGCCAACTGAGCATCCAATCATATATATATATATAAAGCACAATAGGCATCACCCCAAGCCACTCCATGGAACAACCTCTTGCCTTCAAACTACTCAAGTACCCGGGAGCCTCTAAGAACGACCTCCCAAACAATAAATTGCAACCAAGGCATGAGAGTTGTCCTAGGATGGTTTTTATCAAAACATTTTCATCGCTTTCCATAAAGTGCCAAATGGGCATTAAATACATTTCACAATCACCACTTACAAAAATTAAACTTCTTTATAGGATCAAAACTAGTTGAAACCATTTAAAGATCCCCAAAACACTAATTCATAGGCTGAAAAATATTTTTATAAAAACAAACCAAACCATTTTATTATTATTTTTTTCAATTAAACTGTAGGGGCTAACCGGGAAATTTCTCATGAGAACCAGAATACTTGTTCAGAAGAAATCATATATCTTTCAAACAAGAACCACATTTGAAATTCTGTGAATTTTTTTTTAAATCCAAATGGGAATTCTTTCACTACTAGGTGTCTGCTCATCATGAAAATATTTCAAATGTTGTGTATAAAATAAACGACACTTTTTTTACACCAAATAATCATTTAAAAATTAATTGTCTTATATTAAAAATTCATTATATTTTGTTATCTCACATTTATTAAAATTAATAAAATATATAATTTGAACAATTAGTGTGCACAAACAGCAAGAAATAATGTAACTTCAATTTTAAAAATGCAGTGTAATGGGAACCTACCTCGAAACGCAGCTCGGACATGACCATGTGACGAGCCTCACACCAGCGCACAAGTGCGCGCAACCTGCTGACCGTGGTATCACGGATTTTTCTCGCCAACCAGCTGCAACAATCGCTAAACAACTAAAAACACAGAAGCATGGACTCAAAATAATCCAAATGAGTAAACAATGAAAAAACCCACCTCGACATTGGCGTAGGCGAATCGAAACGAACCGAAACAAATAAACAATGATAAAAATAAATAAATAAATATATAAAATAACCAAAACAATTAAATAGCGTAACCCTCACCTTGGTGCGGAGGTTCGCTCAACCAGACGAGTTACGCAGAAGGGGAAACGACCAGCGAAGTCACCGGTGAGGGGTGTGAGAAGGTCGGGACGATGCCGGCAAGGTGCGGGATGGCCGGAACGACACCGACAGGTTGTGCGACGGACGGAACGACACCAAAAGGGTGCGCGCTCACTGGGAAGACGCCGGCAGGGTGCGGGGAAAATCGGAACAGTGCTGGCGGGGCGGCGCCGACACGGGCAGCGCCGACACGGGCGGCGCCGGTAGGGGGTCGGACGGCGACCGGAGGCAGCTGGAGGGAGGGCGGGGCGCCGACAGGTGGTTCCAGAGCGGAGTAGGGGTGTCGGCAAGGCTGGGGAACACTGGCGGTGTCGCCAGAGGATAGGTCGCCACGAAGGGGTTGCCAAAGGGCAGGGCGACACGGGGGATGGGTGCCAGGGCGGAGGCTGAATGGCGGGCAGGCACGGAGCGGCGGTGACCGGAGACCGGGAAGAGGCCGGGGAGACGGGCACTGCGGTCTGGATCACTGAAGGCGGGAGCGGGGCACCGGATGGAGGTCGAGCGCTGGCGGTGGGGTGCCAGACAGAGGCTGGGTGCGGGCGCGCCTAGGGAGGAATGAGGTCGGAGGCCGATCAGGCGCAACAGGGGGTGCCAGTGGGGTCTTGCAGAGAGGGCCGGTGGCGGCGGGTGTGTGAGGGTGAGGCGAGACAAGGGCAGGGCGAGGGCGTGGTGAAGTCGGCTGCTCGGGAGGACGGCAGACGGAGGATGAATACGGGGGGGGGCACTCGGGTAGAGTAGGGTTTAAGATAGGGTTCCATTATATATATATATTAATATTATTATTATAATATGAATAATAATATATAATAAACATAATGACAATAATAATAATACTATAATAATATTAATAATATTAATAATAATAATAGTAGCACAATAATAAAAAATAATATATGCAATGAAAAGAAGATTAATAAAAATAAAATAAAATAAAATAAATAATGTTAATTACACCATATTATAAAAAATAATAAAAAGATAAATAAGGGGAAGATGCCCGACACCTGGGCCGACTTTTTGGTGACCACCAGCTGCGTGGCGGCCGTGCACGGGTCCGAAACCCATTAAAGGTGTTAAACGATAACAAATTTTAACATGGGGCTCAGCCCAGACCTCGTTGCAAATTCTCAGAATAAAGAAATAATAAAAATATAATAAATAGAAAGGGAGGTTGTGACAATTCTCCCCCGCACAGACACTTTATGCCCCAAAAAATTCACCCAATTGAACGATGGACCAAACAAGAATCCATGGCCAAATAAAACTAGAAGAAACCACAAAATAAGAGAATGGGAGAACATGAGAGGGTTCTCCCCACCACAGGAACTCAACTAGAACAGAAGTTTAACAATTAAACATACCACCATGGGAAGGGGGCGACGTGGGAACTCTCAACTAACCCAAACTAACCTTTATAGCACGAGCAAAACAACACCTCCGCTATAACTTGGAACTCTCGACTCAGACCAAAGAAAACCCCAACACTAGAGAAAAACCTCTGAATAGAACTTAACCCAAGAAGTAAACTCGAGCATTAACACAATGTCGATCCTTCCATAGGCACTTACATCTTCAAACAAACACAGTCAAACTGAGATTAACCCATACAAGGTTCAAACACATGTTTAAAGAAAAATGTACGATTCAGAGAATCATAATTCAGAAAAACCAGACGGTTTGGATTATAACGAACATGTCCATCCCAACTTCAGGAAGAAACAAGGGACCTACAACAATGCCAAAACATTAAAAGTGGAAGAACGATAATGGGAGGACTTTAAATGTTTCATTGGCAGCACGGAACACCAAAACCTGAACTGAGGCTTCACACCCCCGACAACTCCTGACTACGCGTGAGCTTCACCCAAAGACCTGTGGCTGGGGCTCTGATGGTTGAAGCATCTCCTGCCTCATAGTCAGGAACTGGAATCTTCTTATCACAGTGTCTTTCCCAGGCGACGCTTCATGCAAAGCTTCTCTAAATGATCCAGACACTAGCAATGATGGAACGTCTTCGGAGGGGTGTGACATGGCAGCTCGTATGCCCTAAACATCCATACGGATGGTACACCATTAGATGGTCCGACGAACTGGAAGTTAGAGCCACTAAAAGGAAATCTTTAGAAAAAAAATTACCTGACACACTCTGCTCGTCAGATGAGGGACCTTCATGAGCAACTGGATATAGTGGATTTCCAACTGTTTGCACTCCGGAGACCAACTCAGCTAAGAACACCTCATGCACCAACTTCTAAAAAGTGATGCTCCCAAAAAGGGAGTATTCGCTCCTTGATCTCTGGACGAAGACCCCTGATGAAAGGAGGACTCTTCATCTAGTCCTGCGACACTACCCTCGAAAAAAGAGACACAGGATCCTTGAAATGTTCAACATACGCTTTCACCGTCTTCTAGCCATGTTGAACACACATGAGCTCTTCCATTTTCTTCGTCTTCACCTCCACAAGTATAAACCATTGAAGAAAAACAGATTTAAAGACATACCACATCATCCCAAATTGAAGTAATGGTGGGGCGAACATCTCCTACTCGTCCAGAGCTGGACCTTCGAACAGACACAAAATAGCATGCACTCTAACAGCTTTGGGAGTTCCCAATACCCTGAATATGCACTCGGCCTCTTCAAGTCAATCCACTGTCTCTAACAGACTCCAATCACCATGAAGGACAGAAAACATCCTAGAAAGGCCAAAAACTGGGCATGAATCATCAAAACTCTGGGGACCTTTCTGGGCGGCATTTCTGAACAACATATATAACACCAATCCGAAACTAATATCAATCGAAGAAACATCAATAAAGCACCCTCATCCATAAACAACCAGCTCAAAAAACCAAACAACCACAAACACAACCCAAAATTCCCTATCCAATATTCTCATTCCATTCCAAAACCACCCTTTTTTTCAAAACCACTTTCTTTCAAGACCACTTTCAAAATACCAAAACCACTTTTCCAACCAAAATCACATTCCAAAACCATTTTCCTCTTTAAAATCCAATTTAGAAAACAAGGTCAAGCCTTTAATTTCAAACACACCCAGGTAATCCCATGAACCGTTGCATATGTCTTCATCCACTTTCATTCATATGCACTGACATGCATTTTCCACACATCCTCTCACATGTGAAAACGTTCATAAGGAGTACCTGAGGTTTCACCCCAAACCATTATCGACCAATTTCAAAGCAAACACCAGTTTTCCTAACCAAAGGCTTTCAGTTTTAAAACCCATTTCATAAATTTTAAGTCATTTAAAAGAAGTTCTTCCCATTTTCAAAAACCTTTTTTTCATTTCCAAAAACGCACTTACACCAACCAGAACAAAAAAAACACTCAACTTGCATCAAACAACTGGGGGGACTAGTGGTCACACTTAGCCTGGCAACATGGTTGTGGGCCATGCCCCAAGTAATCGTCAACAACTAGGAGAAATTCAAACCGTGTATCCAGACTTCACATGGGTCACTACTCAATGTGAGATCATGACGTAACATCATTTTAACTTCGTTGTCATCCCTCAATCCAAAACAAACAAGAACGAACAAAGACTCAATTCACGGACTACCCCTGGAGACTCGAGGTGCCGAACGAGCGAGGGTTCATGATGTACTTCCCGTACTTACCTCTTGAGTCCCGACAATCCTAATATCCATCTACCAGAAACCCCAAATAACAAGGGCCTCCTCTGATACCATTTTTTCATGAACCAACCTGGGTTGAACCTGAACCGGTCACCCGAGCAGGCCCGCGACATGGCACGAGGGGCATTCCCGATCCCCATGGGCTGGAAACTAGTTCTGGTCATCAAAATTTAATAGGTGGGAACGAATTGTCCCAAAAGAAAATAAACTACGTAGTGGAAAATAAATAGAACAAAAGTGAATAGATAAAGAACAACCAACAACACTACTAACCTGACTTCGACCAAAACTCCACGTGACCTCGTGGGTCACTCTCCAATACCACAACCAATGTCGCTCAAGGTGAACAACTAAAGCTGGAACCTGCAACAGAACTAAAAATAAGAAAACGCAATAGGCGTGAGTGTTAAAACTCAGTAGGCTAGCCCGATATCTATTCCCAATGAACTACCTTTAAAATAAAAGAAACACCATTTCACGTTTGAACTATAATATATAAAAGTATGTTTTTATAAATATTTTACTTAAAAAAAGTACGAACCATTGACCTTAACCATTTCCAAACTTGGGTTCATTTCATTAGTGTCAATGGATTTTTAGAAAGGGAAAGTGATGTTTACATTTTCAAATTTTCTCAAATATGATTAAAGACTTTCATTTGAAAACCATTTTTAGAAACCTAATCAAAAGTAATTTCCCACTTTCCAAGGAAAACAATACACCAGAAATGCACAAAGTAAAACACATAGCAAGGGAAATGTAGGTATACATATGAGCATCATAATCACTACTGCAAGAAACAAAATCCGAATAGACATGGGTGAACCTAGGAGATCGAGAATATACCAGAAGACACCAATACATGCTAAATCATCCTTGTTGACATGTCACGATGAAATCAAAACGCACAATACTCTAGACTATCCTCTCTCGGGCAGGTCGAGGGAAAATACCATAGTAATAAGCCCAAAATATCCACCTACTATAGGGCCACTGGTCAGTACCCTAACATACTAGTGCAACAATCATTCTTAGAATATTCTCTCATTATGCCAGATTCCCATGTCTCAAGTGTTTGGAAAGGGGGTGAGCCAACCGCTGCCAACCGATCATCCAATCGTATATATATATAAAGCACAATATGCATCACCCTGAGCCACTCCATGGAACAACCTCTTTCTTTTAAACTACTCATGTACTCGGGAGCCTCTATGTGCGGCCTCCAAAACAATCAATTGCAACCAAGGCACGAGAGTTGTCCTAGGAGGGTTTTTATCAAAACATTTTCATCACTTTCAATAAAGTGCCAAATGGCCATTATATACATTTCACTATTACCACTTAAAAAAATTACAACTTCTTTATAGGAACAAAACTAGTTGAAACCATTTAAAGAGCCCCAAAACAATACTTCACAGGCTGCTAAATATTTTTGTAAAAACAAACCAAACCATTTAACTATTTTTTTTTCAAATAAACTGTAGGGGCCAACCAGTCAGTTTCTCATGAGAACCAGAATACGTGTTCAGAAGAAATCATATATCTTTCAAAATAGAACCACATTCGAAATTCTATGAATTATGTTTAAAATCCAAAGGGGAATTCTTTCACTATTAGGTGTCCTCTTATCAAGAAAATATTTCAAATGTCGTGTATAAAATAACCGGCTTTTTTTTACTCCAAATAATCATTTACAAATTAATTTTCTTATATTAAAAATTCATTATCTTCTATTATCTCACATTTATTAAAAGTAATAAAATATCTAAATTGAATAATTAGTGTGCACAAACAGTAATAAATAATGTAACTTTAATTTTAAAAATGCAGTGTAATGGGAACCTACCTCGAAACACAGCTCGGACATGACGACGCGACGTGCCTCGCACTAGCGCACAAGTACGCACAACCTGCTGACCGTGGTATAGCGGATTTTTCTCGCCAACCCGCTACAATAATCGAAAAATAGTTAAAAATGTAGAATCATGGACTCAAAATAATCCAAACGAGTAAACGGTGCAAAAACCCACCTCGACATCGGCGCATGAGAATCGAAACAACCCGAAACAAATAAACAATGATAAAAATAAATAAATAAATAAATAAAATAACCGAAAAAATTAAACAGCGTAACTCTCACCTCAGTGCGGAGGAGCGCTCAACCGGACGAGTTACGCTAATGGGGAAACAGCCAGCAAAGATGCCGGTGAGGGGTGCGAGAAGGTCAGGACGACGCCGACAAGGTGTAGGCTGGCCAAAACGACACCGGAAGGTCGTGTGACGGCCGGAATGACACCGATAGGGTGCGCGCTCACAGGTACCATGTTGGCAGGGCGCGGGGAAAACCGGAACAGCGCCGGCAGGGGCGACGCTGGTAAGGGCGGTGCCGGCAGGGGGCGGGACGACGCCCGTAGGCTACTGGAGGGAGGGCGGGGTGCTGATAGGAGGTGCTGGAGCGGATCAGGGGTGTCGGAAAGGCTGGGGAACGCTGGAGGGGTAGCCGGAGGGCAGGGTGGCACGGCGGAGTTGCCAAAGGGCAGGGCGGTGCGGGAGTTGGGCGCCGGGGTGGAGGCCGAAAGGCAGGCAGGTGGGGAACGATGACGACGGGAGATCGGGACGATGCCAGGGAGCCGACACGGCGGTTGGGATCACTGGGGGTGGGAGAGGGGCACCGGACGGAGGCCGGGCGCGGGCGGCGGGGCACCGGATGGAGGTCGGGTGTGGGCGGCGGGCGCGCCTAGGGCGGAATGAGGCCGGAGGCCAATCAGGCGCAGCAGGGGCACAAGTGGGGTCTTGTAGAGAGGTTCGGCGACGGCGGGTGTGTGAGGTTAAGGCGAGACGAGGGCAGGGTGAGGGCGGGGTGAAGTCGGCTGCTCGGGAGGATGGCAGATAGAGGTTGAATAGTGGGGTCGCGCCGCTCAGGTAGAATAGGGTTTAGGTTAGGGTTTCTTTATATATATATAATACTATTATTATTATTACAATATTATTAATAATATATAATAAACATAATAAAAATAATAATTATTATATAATAATATTAATAATATTAATAATAATAATAGTAGCATAAGAATAAAAAATAATAAATGCAACGAAAAGAAGATTAATAAAAATAAAATAAAATAAAATAAATAATGTTAATTACACCATATTATCAAAAATAATAAAAAAGATAAAGAAGGGGGAAATGATCGACACCTGGGACAACTGCACGACGATTGCCAACCGCGTGGTAGCCACGCGCAGGTCCGAAACCCAGTAAAGGTGTTAAATGACAACATATTTTAACCTCGGGCTCAGCCCGGACCTCGACGCGAATGCTCGGAACCAAGAAATAATAAAAATAAAATAAATAGAAAGGGAGGTTGTGACAGATAATAAGTGGGATAAAAAGTGATAATGGATTGATTATTCGATTGGGAAAGAGCATGGATTCACTAAAAGAGTTTTTGGTTGTCTCCAATGACAATGATGATTAAATCCTTATTGATTAGAAATAAATCCAATTATGATATAGAATTTTTTAGGAATCAATTAACACCCATATTTTATTCTCCTAAATCACATATCACATTAATGATATTATTTTGAGGAATGATTTTTAATTTTAAATGATTGAATTTATTCCAACAATGTGAAATTGATTAATTTTTTTCATTGACTATTATTATATATTTTAATCATGTAAAATATATAAAAAGTCAACTAAAAAAATTCAGATATTTGTTCCTTTTTTTTGTTTCCAGATTTTATCAACTCATTATTCAAACATCAATCGCTATTATTTAATTTGTAAAATTAATAAGAAATACTAAAAAACCAATATTTATTAAATAAAACATTGGTCTCACATATCTCTATAGATGGTTTAGATTTAGGAACAATTTAAAAAATGAGGTATACTTATGATGATGGTTTGAATCAAGGCTTTTCATCATTTGGGTTTGAGTATCGATAATATGGTGTGAAGAGGGATGGATAACATATAGATGGGTTTCCAAAATCCATCCACTTATGATGGATTAGGCTTGGTCAACATATATTGATGATCTATAGCATTTTTCATATTTGAAACAGAGGTGTGGATAGTGTGGATGAAGTAGCATGAGTGATAATAAAATTATACCAAATATTGATGTACCCAGAGTGTAGGACAGGGAGAACACATGATGTGTGGACCCTTTTTGTGGATTCTATGGTTATGTACGAAGATAATTATTACATTCTATGTATCCTGTCCACATTCCATTTGAGCTGAAGCTAGTGACATGCATTATATGATTGGATACACATGCAAGTACACAACTAGTTTACATTCAAGTAAGTATTGTACAAGAGAATAACCAGAGTACACAGACATGACCATTGTATATGGGAACAACTACAGATTAAAGGAACATCAAATTTATATAGACATTTCCTTTAGTAGTTCCATAATTAGAGGAATAAACTATGTATTTCTTATACAAAAATTTATTTTCATCCATGGATGTTTGGATCCATTGTTCTCCTCAATTTAGTTGAATATTAGTTTTGGTATGTTTTCATTGGTAGATCCTTATGATAGTATAATAATGAATCCCTTCCTATGAATATTATAAGGTATCCACTATGCATATGTTTAGGTATACCCCATGGTCCTTTGGAATCACAACCTTCCCATGTGTGAAGATATAATAAGTTCTAATGTGTTCCCCTTTATGGAGAGGTCAAACCTAATTGAAATTTTAGATGGGAACCATCAGTGATATCAATGCACTAGGAGTGAGTTCTCTCAAATGAGTGTTATGATGGATCCTCCATAATAATACTAGGATAATAGTAAGGTTGTGGACTTACATTGATACTTTTTGTCTATCCATGATCATATCTGGGTTTTTATCATCATTTATTTTCAGCTAAAACCCATTGATACTTTATGTTTTGTGATTTTGGGGTGTCCTTCTAGGAATAATTATACACACCTATTTACATTATATTCCCACAAATACTCCCTAATTAATATAAAAATCCTTTTAATGGAGTCCAAGGGTAGTTGGGACCAAGTTGAACTGAGTTATGATAGTCATAATGTAGACGGTTGTAGGATATAAATATTAAAATAATTCACCATTTTACTAGTAGTTTATATCCTTTTATAGTTTCAGTGGGTTTTTATTTATCCCATTCATTTTCCAATCCATGTTTCATACACTGATGTGTGCTATTTGGTATTTATACATATTTAGAATCAGGTCTTTCTTTCATTTTGACCTTATATTAGTGTTGGTGATGTTTATGTGTTTATAAGAACCATATCATATGTCCTACCATGTGATTGAAGTAAAGACCCAAAAATTTCAAGTAAATTTTTTTCTTAAATTCATTGGAATTTTACAAGACCGATGTTTCTAACGGCGCCTGATTCTGAGGCTCGGTGTTCCCGGAATCAGTTTCTGAAGTATTCTTCAGGTACATTCAGTAAACGTACGTGCCGGTTTTTCTATCTTTTGAACCGGTGCTCAGAATTGAAATCTGAGGGCACCGATGAACTCGAAGCGCTGGATTTCACTTAGGGGGACCTTTATCACAGTTGCGTTTTGTCGTATGTGGTAGTTAAAATTTGGGGATTCTTTAAGACATAAATAAATTGATGTGTTGCAATTTATTTTTAAGTGGATGTTAATTCCTCCAAAGGGAAGTTGGAGGTGGGGCACAAACCCCACCTAACTTCCCATGGGAGGATATGACTAAGGGTGGTGGGGCCCACACGAACCCCTAACCCTTCAAATCCCCTGTAAACTCCCTTACACCCCCATGAAACCCCCTTTAATCCTTATAACTCTCCACCCTCTCCCCTTAATTAGTTTGTGATCTCTCCACCTCCCAAAATTTAATGATGCCAACTAATGTAATTAATAACCTTATTAATTAAATTGGCACATCTCCTTTGAATTAATTTTAATTACTTGGAGATTCGTTAAAATTGGATAAGTCTTTCATAATATTTTCCTTAGAAAATATTTTGGGAGGATCCTTTAGAGAATTAAAGGAGATTCGTTCTTCCATGAAGAACATCATCCTCCCTCGGCGAAGAACACTCCATGGCACGAAGAACGCTCCACGACCCGAAGGATGTGAAGGAATTTCTTCAATATTCTTCTTCCTCCACGTCAAGGGAGGAGAAAATGTCGTGAGGAACGTCGCCAATGATGACGGCTCTTCCTCCGACGTTGATGGAGTGACACTATTCTTCTACGACGCCCGACTACCGCGACACTCATCTTCCGCGGCTCGACGATGTGCGACTTCAATTTCGAGGTAGGGGGATTTTCTATAATTACATATATGTGATTTATACCATTGAACATGGGATTTTATTTGTTGGGTGTTTATTTGAACCACTAACATGGTGGGTATGGGCTAACGAACTAGTCCAGACCCACCGCCAACTTGTTCATGATGCGCGGAATGATTGGAGATGGATGAACGGAAGGGAAAAATTGATTATAGGTCGTCGTAGTGTAGAGTGGGACCCAAGGAGGCCGTAGGCACAGATGAGAGCTAAAACGGACCACCGGAATGACTCCAGTGGCCCGTGGAGTATCGCGGCGGTGCAGGTCGCCGGCACAGCAGCGCCCTAGATCGCCGCCAGTGGAAGATCGTCGTAGCACCGGTCGCGGCAAGAAAGGAAGGGATCTCGCGCCGCGTGGGTTTCGGGGATCCCCCCCTGCTCGGAAAGCCTGGTTTACTTTTGAAGAGACAGTCCTTTTGGTATACACCATACGGGGTTCAGATGTGATTGGAGTATGGCCGGGTTGGATTGTACCCGAAATCCAACCAGGCCCCTAGAACGAAAAAGATGATAAATCGCAGACTGAGAATCTGATTGACGCGCCGTCTATTGAGTTGAGACCCCATTGACATGGCGTTCCTTTTAGATACTTCTACTTGAGACTTCATGACACTTGGAGTATCGACCAGTAGCTAGTGGAGTAGATCCTCCCAGAGATGAGCAGACCGAGTGTAGAGACCTAGTAGCTGTAGACCTGACGACTGCTTGAATGGTTTGACTCGGAGGGATTTGACTAGCCCAGTGGACGGAGCACCCAGTTTGTAGGTAGACCCATGGTGGATGGAGTGCCTGGTTTGGTAGCAGACCCACGATACTCGACAATAGAAGTACCTCTGATGGCTATTAGGGGGATCGCACGGTTTGGCGAAAGACCCACAGAGGAGGAACACCCATTTTGGCAGCAGAACCGTGGTACTCAATAGGAGAAGTACCTCAGTAGTCTAAGGTTAGTGAGTAGTGCCTTGGATTCGCGATAGGACCACTTTACTCGATAGAGGAGGAGTTCTCCAGCAGACATAGTTTTGATAATGAAAATCCTTGTTTGAGCTGAGTCAATGACCTTTTTGTTTTCCTCATGATTGAGATGGGTTACATGATAACTTAGGTATATGTATGGGAATATACCTAAGTAAAGGTTATCTTTAGAGATCTTTCATTGTGGTTAATCCTTGTTGGAATTTCGTGAGACCTTGAGGGTCTCGGGGTCCCTACAGAGTATCGTTATACTCACCCCTGCACGGGCTATACCCGCACCTCGTTTTGTTTGATTCCGATGAAGGAAAGCACTGAACGAGTTAGATTTTACAAGTACTAGACAGTACCCAAAGGTGGACCTCATGAAGAGTTGGTACCCGGATTAGAAAGATGGTCGTGGAGTGCTGAGGAGGACATCTGTACCTACCCTTTAGGTAGGAACCCGGAGGATGGTCCTGGAGCTGCTTCTATCTTCCAGATGTTTGTCTTTTCAGTTGTACTTTAATTCAGTTGTAGTTGTACCTTTCTATTGGGCTTGTATTTCTGGCCCTTTTGTACTTTTAGAACACTTGTTTTACTTCTTTACTTAGTGTTTTCTTCTGCTTGTTCTCTGGTTGTGTGTGTTTAGGTTTTTTAAAGGCAATGCCTTCCCAGTTCTAGGGAATTACGCCATTGGTGCTAGTCGCTAGCCCCTGGCCTATGGAAGGAGGGCTTGGGGTAGTCATGATGTAGGCCTCGGGGGACTGGTCGTGACAAATTGCTATCAGAGGAGTCGGTTCTACCACAGAACTTAGGACTCTGGTATTTTCTTTTCTGTGAACCAACAGTGTTAAGGGTACTAAGTGTGGTTTTCAGTTCAGGGAGTCCTGTGTTGGTGCAGGCGGCCAACGTATCCATACGCCAGGACGCTGACTTCTAATTTTCGACTTAGTGCAAGAAAACACTGGTTTTAGATTTTTTTTTGAAAAGTATTCTTTAAGTCAGCTCAAATATGGTCAGCTCACCAGGTATATCCTTTTGACGGCGTCGCATCTCTTTCTATCAGGATGCCTCCCCACAGACGACCAGCTAGGGCCCTGAGAGTTGTACGTACTGACAGGTCGCCGAGTGACAAGGCCCTAGTATAGGGCCCTCTTCTAGTTGAGGCCCCAGTGGGGGAACCAGTGGTACCACATTCCGTTGGGCCATCGATGCCAACATCCCCAGCAATAGGCGATGCACACCGCTTGAGCACGCTGCACGAGTTCCAGCGCTAGAGGCCACCCAGGTTCCGGGGAGAGACGGACCCACAAGCGGATGAGGATTGGTTGGAGGCTGTGGCGAGAGTCTTCAGACTGGTAGGGACACCAGCCGACATCATGGTGATCCTTGCTTCCAGCCTCCTTCAGGCAGTACCAGGAAGATGGTGGAGCCTGATTCTACTGATGCATGAAGAGGTTACACTTCTTTGGACAGACTTCGAGAGCCTATTTCGATCGGAGTTTGTACCAGCCACCCTTCAAGTGGTGCGTATACATGAGCTACTTCATCTGAAGCAGGGCAACATGACAGTAGCACAATACTCAGCGAGGTTCACAGACCTCTCACACTACTCTACAGATATGGTACGAGACCCGTTCTTTAGGGACCGGACCTTCGAACAAGGGTCTCACAGCATCCTGACACATACAGGGGTGTTGGAGAGAGCCCTCCTAGTGGAGATTTTCCTTACTGAGCAATCTCCAGCAGCGGAACCCACCACTAGTTGACATGTAGCAGAGTCTTCTACAACTGGTAGAAGACAGATGACACAGAGGTCCAAGAGGACCAGACCTACAGGTGTTTGACCGCACGACTCAGGATCGGTAGTGCGGGGCACCTAGAGTGAAGACAGTGTCAAACATACTAGGAATAGATAGTGTTACTCCTACGGTGGGCTTGGTCACATGGAACGTGACTGTCCGGCCTGCCATGCAGACGGTCAGCAGATAGATTAAGGACCTCCCAGGCAGAGGCAGGGATTTGATCGTGACAGAACTCAAGTATCTGACCGTGCAGCTGGTGGTGGATGACGCTTCGAGGTGTTTCCACCACCACAACCAAGAGGTCCACCCCGACCACAAGGAACAGGTGGACATGGTAGAGCATAACTTCAGGCAGCTGAAGCATATGATTATGGATCTCCGGTAGCATGTGGACAGGAGAGGGACTAGTTCCAGGCATTGAGTCCTTTGTTCATGATGATTCTATCTTTGTTAATGTGGTTGTTTGTGGTTACTTTGTGTCTTTGTACCTTGATCTGCGGTAATAAAAGACACTTCTCCTTCTGACATTTTCTTTCCTCCTTTTTTTGTGGTTAATATTAAGAGGTTCTGGTTTAAACTGTTGACTTGACCCTCACTTTCAAGTTTTCTACTGGAGGAGACCCAGTAACCACACACTAATGCCGATAGTGTGACTCAACCCTTGGGGGTGAGAGTAATGGTTGGATCTCTTGGTAGTAGCGTTGAGGCCTTACGACGTCATCCATGGCATGAATTAATATCATTCATGTCAGGATTGACTGTATTAGGCAAAATACGTGGTTCATCCAGAGGATGAGACAGGATTTCCCTTTTTTGGAAAAGGAGAAATCTTAGAATCTCCTGTAGAATGTAGGGGAAGAAGGGTGAAGTCGAGTTCTTACAATTGGCTAGTCTCACAAATAGTTCTTCGAGCGAACAATTTACGGTTCTCTCCTGTCTCAATAGTCTTAGGTGTGTATTCTTTCAGATGAATCTGAACCTGATACAGTGGTGATGGCTTGAGTTCTTCCGGGATTATGACTTCGAGATAGTCTATACTCTTGGGAAGGGGAACGTTGTTGCGGATACGCTCAGCAGGAGGACTGGTATTCAGCTGCTAAGAGAGGTGATGGAGCAGATGGCCGCATTGCTGATACCCTTTGTGGACAGTGATGGTGCAACCTATCTATAGTTACTCCTCCTTTTTCTTTAACAGATTAGGTGAGGTGGCCTACCTCCTGGCCCTACCACCTTAGTTGCACCAGGTGCACGACGTCAGCTGAGGAGATGCATGCACAACCTGTCCCACTTCATCGATCACGGGACGACTTTCACGGAGGTTCTAGTGGAGATTGAGAATTGACAGGAGTGAGTCCTTTGTGGATGGTCAATAACTCTAGTGCATGTTAGATGGCAGTACAGGAACCTCCAGGAGAGAACATGGGAGCGGAAGGCTCAGATACATGCTCAGTACCCTCTTTTGTTTCCCTAGTGTATGTTTTAGCTTTGCAGGGACGTAAATCCATGATATGGGGGTAATGTAAAGACCCGTAAATTTAATGGAATATTTATTATTAAATTATTTTGAATTTTACGACTCTGCAGTTTCTGACGGTGCCTGATTTCGAGGCCCGATGTTCCCAGAATCAGTTTCTGAAGTTTTGTTCGGATATGTTCAGTAAACATACATTCGGGTTTTTTTATCTTTTGAACCGGTGCTCAGAAATGAAATCTCAAGGCACCGATGAACTCACAACGTCGGTTTTCGCCTAGGGGGACCTTTATCGCAGTTGTGTTTTGTCGTATGTGGTAGCTAAAATTTGGGGATTTGTTAAGACTTAAATAAATTGTTGTGTTACAATTTATTTTTAAGAGGAAGTTAATTCCTCCAAAGGGAATTTGGAGGTGGGGCCCACACCCCACCTAAGTTCCCATGGGAGGATATGACTAAGAGTGGTGGGGCCCGCATGAACCCCTAACCCTTCAACTCCTCCTTTAACTCCCTTAAACCCCCATGAAACCCCCTTATTAATCCTTATAACTCTCCACCCTCTCCCCTTAATTAATTTTTTATCTCTCCACCTCCCATACATTAATGATTCAAACTAATGTAATTAATAACCTTATTAATTAAATTGGCACATCTCCTTTAAATTAATTCAAATTTCTTGGCGATTCATTAAAATTGGAGAAGTCATTAATAATATTTTCCTTAGAAAATATTTTGGGAGGAACCTTTGGATAATTATAGGAGTTTCGTTCTTCCACGAAGAACATCGTCCTCTCTCGGAGAAGAACAGTCCATGACACGAAGAACGCTCCACGACCCGAAGGACGTGAAGCAACTTCTTCAATCTTATTCTTCCTTGGCATCAAGGGAGGAGACACTACTGTGGGGAACATCTCCTATGACGACGGATCTTCCTCTGACGTTGAAGGAGTGACACCATTCTTCCGTGACACACGAATACCGCGATGCTCGTCTTCTGCGGATCGATGACATGCGACATCAATTTCGAGGTAGGGTATTTTTTATAATTACTTATAGGTGATTTATACCCTTAAACATGGGAATTTATTTGTTGGGGGTTTATTAGAACCACTAACGCGGTGGGTATGGGCTAATGAACAAGTCCGGACCCACCGACAACTTGTTCGTGATGCGCAGAATGTTTGGCGATGGATGAACGGAAGGGAAACATTGATTAGAGGTCGTCGCAGTGTAGAGCGGGACCCGAGGTGGCCGTAGGTGCAGATGAGAGTTAAACGGACCACCGGAATGACTCCGGGGGCCCGCGGTGTATCACGACACTGGGCGGCCGCCTGGGGGCGGCGATGTCCTTGCGCGGCACCGGCGGAAGACCGCCGCAGCACCGGCTGTGATGGCGGAGTAAGGGAACTCGTTTCGCACGTGTTACGGGGAAGCCGGGCAGCGCCAGCCTGGTGCCACCATTAGAGGGAACCCCCCCCCCCCCCCCCCCCCGCTCGACCGGCCTGGCCGAGCCACGGCTGGCCGCGGGCCGGGCCGTGCCAGCCGGCCCGGACCTGGACCCGGGATGGGTCGACCCAGGGCGGGTTGGCCTGGGTCGGACCGAGCCCAAACCCCCCTCTTCGAACCGTTTTTGGTTAATCTCCCATAACATGAGATACAAACTTCTGATCAACGCACCATCAATTGCGTAGGATATCTCAGATCAAGACGGTCATTTCGGTATATTACACTCAAGGTTTTGGAGATGTTTGGGTATGGCCTGGTTGGTTTGAACTCAAAATCAACCAAGCCCTCGGAGCGGAAACACTTATAACTTAAGGACCGGACGTCCGATTGACGTGTCGTCAACTACTTTGGTTTAATTTTGATGAGATGGTATTTTTGGTATACTCCATATGGGATTCGGATGTGATTGGAGTATGGAGGGGTTGGATTGTACCCGAAATCCAACCGGGCCCCTGGAACAGAAAAGCTGATAACTCACAGACCAGGGCGTCCGATTGATGCATCGTCTGTCGCGTTGAGATCCCTTTGACATGGAAGTCCCGTGAGATACTTCCACCTGAGACTTCATGAAACTTTGAGTATCGACCAGTAGCTCATGGAGTGGATCCTCCCGGAGACGAGCAGACATAGTGCAGAGACCTAGTAGTTGTAGACCTGACGACTGCTTCACCGATTCGACTCGGAGTGATTCGACTAGCCCATTGGATAGAGCGCCCAGTTTGGCGGCAGACCCATGGAAGATGGAGCGCCTGGATTGGAAGCAGACACATGGTACTCTACATGAGGAGTACCTCTAACGACTATTAGGGGGAGACCCCGGTTTGGCGGCAGACCCACAGCGGAGGAGTGCCCAGTTCGGCAGCAGACCCGCGGTACTCGACAAGAGGAGTACCTCAGCAGTCTAAGGTTAGTGAGTAGCACCCCGGAGTCATGACAGGGCCACTGTACTCGACAGAGGAGGATTTCTCCAGCAGATGTGGTTTCAATAATGAAAATCCTGGTTTGAGCTGAGTCAATGACCTTTGTGTTTTCCTCATGATTGAGATGTGTTACTTGATAACTTAGGTATATATATTGGTATATACCTAAGTAAAGGTTATCTGTCGAGATATTTATTTGTGGTTAATCTTTGTTGGAATTTTGTGAGACCATGAGGGTCTCGGGGTCCCTACTGAGTATCATTATACTCACCCCTGCACGGGCTACGCCCGCACCTCATTGTGTTCGATGAAGACAACAGACAGCGCTGACCGAGGCAGAGTGTACGAGGACTGGACAGTACCCAGAGGTGGACCTCATGATGAGTCGATACCCAGAGGAGATGGTTGGATGTGGAGTGCTGAGGAGGACATCTGTACCTACCCTTCATGTAGGGACTCGAAGGACAATCCCGGAGCTACTTCAATCTTCCAGCTGTTTGTCCTTTCAGTTGTACTTTATATCTATTGTAGTTGTACCTTCTTGTTGGGCTTGTTGTAAAATCCCGAATAAATGAAGAATATGACATTTTCATATTTATTAATATTTTTTAATTAAGTATTAATTTTACATTAAAAGTGTTTCTATGTTCGATAGCATACCCGATACGCAATTACGGGTTTCTTTGAAATCTTACATTGCACAATAATAATATAATATTATTATTTTAAATGGTAGTTAACTCCTAGCCGTTGTATTGGAGGGAATGAAAAAAAATAACTACAATATTATTACACATGTTTTCTAAATGTATTTTCATTTATCCAATAAAAATTTAAGTGCCTAAAATATGAATGAATCTAATTCTAAGCATAATTTACATTAAAAGGCCGATTTATCGCCTTTTAATAGAAAACCATCATTAAATATAGTTTTTGTCAGTTTAATACATTCTATTTAACCAAATAAAATCCTTCTTTATAATGGGGACATCAAAATTTACTTTGTGTAAATTTTTGGAATTTTTTCAATAAAGTTCATTTTTTAATGAATAGTGAAAATATTGTATTTTAATTCAAAACTGCGTTTTAATCTAATTTATTTATATGGTTAGATTATATTTTTAATTTTTTTTAAAGTGTAATTAGAATATATTTTTACTATTTAATCCAATTTTGGTCATTGAAATTAATTTCACTTTGAGAGTGGACAAAAACAAGTGTCAATCTTTTGATAGTTATTGTTTCTTAAAAACACGCTATTGGTTTTAACAACGGGAATTAATTTTAAATTAATTAATGCCATTTCTATGTTTTTTATTTATCAAAATAGACATCATTTTTGAATTATTTATATCAAATAAATCATAGGCTGAATTTTTTTTATTTTTCTGAAAAACATCAATTTTGACGAATAGTAAAACCACTTAGTGGTAGTTTAAAAAACTGACTTTTTCATTTAATTTAAATTTTACCACTTCTGTGAATTGAATTTCGAAAATCTGACATAAATGATTGTTATCAAAGCGTAAAATTTGGTTCAATAAGATGAAAATAATTTTTGGTGAATAGAATTTTTTGA
This sequence comes from Viscum album, assembly GCA_963277665.1. Lineage (NCBI taxonomy): Eukaryota > Viridiplantae > Streptophyta > Magnoliopsida > Santalales > Viscaceae > Viscum > Viscum album. The sequence continues at coordinate 205,974,975 of OY728121.1, forward strand.
CTTTTATTTACCGCGGTTAAAGGTAAATAAGGTAATTCAAGGTAAAAATAGTATTATAATAATTCAAAATTACCTTAAAACTTGTCCAAACATTAATGGTTGAGTCATTTACGACCATAGTAATCTTTTTGTCGATTTTAAGACCCCATTGGGCCACATGGGAGTGATAATGACAATTTAGATTAATTAACTTAAAGTAAAGGCAAAAATGACAAAAGAAAATATCTTTTAGTAAATTAATTTTTATATGGTGTTATATAAATTATATTTTCGACTATAAAGATTAATTAGAAATCTAAAAATATTTCCTAAATCATGGTATTTTATTTATAATTTTTAGACATCAAATAATTTAAATTATTTATCACATAATAATTATGCATTGTTTACCTAATTAATAAATCATTTAAATAAATTAGATTACGATGATTAAAATATTTTCCAAAACTTGTCAAATTATTATTGGATGATTTTATTTCGACCATGAGTCATCTTATATTTGACTATAATGATTTTTGGACCATTAGAAATTGAATATCATTATATAATAAAATAATGTTTTCACACTTTCCTAAAGGACCCCTCCCCCTATAAAAGGAGACCATTTATAACCAATTCCACACACCTATCAAGCCATTTGGACCGTCCAAACTCTGCCCAATTAATATTCCTACATCCCTCTCCTCCTCCTAGAAGCCTTATCTTAGGAAAAAGGCACTTCCATAAGTCCTTTGGTTCAAACCAAAGGGAGTTACCCAAATTAATGGTAACGATTTCTCTTAAATGGTTTTCTTTTATTTTACTTCTCCAACCCCTAAAATCTTTTTATTCCTCTATTTTGTAACAAAAAAAGTATCCTAAATATACTAGGATGTTGTTATGAGAATTTTTAGAACTACACTTACACACACATCCATCTAATGGATTAAGAACATAATGTTTCTGCGGATGGCAAACTAACGCCTCACGAAACGATGATTGTTCGATTATCTCCTTCCACCTCTCATAGTGGCCATTATGATGGAACTATATTTATATATGATATTTATTATGTTTATTTTCTCCTTATGATTCTGTATTTTCCATTTATATCATGCGTCTATGGTTTCCATTATGGGTAAATGCGATAATCTCATTAGAGGAAGTGCAGACTACTGCCCCTTCAAAGTTATATGACTTGTTCATACCGTATGTGGTACGTATAAAGAATATATTTAATGATATTATATATTATTAAATACTGGAATTAAAATACTACTATGTATAATTATTATTTAATTCCATTAAATAGGAAATAGAAATGGAAGTAGCGTTTTTGCGTACGTACGGCTTACCGTCTCCATGAACGGTGCATTTCATTTCTTACCCCTAAATGTCATGTTTTATTATAAATACATGTATATTCTGGATATATTTGATATATATGATATCCAAATCATGAATTTATTTCTGGATATAAGGAACCTTTTACCACATGAACAACATGTAATTATATGAAGTCCATTTTTGACACAAGTGCCAAATATCGACAAAACGAAAGTTATTAACTTAAATGATTACATAATGTTTATAGCATGGTAATAAGTGATATAAAAGAAATAATAAAATTTAAAAAAGTTATTAAGCAATTATAAAATAACTTTATTTTATTATTCATGAGATTAAATAATGATCGAGTCAAGTCAGACGCGAGGTAATGAGATTTCTTATCTGACTTTTAATTCAGTGAGATTTCCAATGTAAGACACTTATTCATTGCAAATGGTTTATTGTGTACTGCCATTTGATATATATTATCATTATTTTCATTATATTAATGTTATTATATGATTCATTTGGTGGTTATTAACTTTTGGTCAAACAACTTAGTTGATTACTACGTGGTAAAGGGTTTCATCCCACTTTTATTCCCGTGAGATTCACGCTATATTTGGCACTATTTCCTTTTGTGTGGTGTATGTACTGTCAATTATTGTACTCTTTGTGTAATATAATTTCATTTATGAGTATTTAAATATTCATTTTTTATCCTTCTTTCATGTGGCATATGTTTTTTATGTTACCAAATCGGCAAGGGAACCTTTCACCCTCCCTCTTTTTAAAAGACTTATTTTTGTTATGTCTTTTAATTTTCATCTTATTATGTTGGATATGTTCTTATATATCCTTATTGATGTAAAATTTATTTCCAAGTGATGAGATACCCTTTATGTCTCATCAGCTCATTTTATGAATTTTATAGTGACGTCGTTAGGCTGTCGAATTTTTACAAGGGAAATTCTCAACCTAGTTTCGATTCTTTGGGTTCAACATGTAGTTATTGAATATGTCATCCTATGAATATGTGTGAATGAACTCTGATTATTTTAAACTTAATATCCACTTATATTGGGTTTATTTTTATTTTTCACACATAATTATGAGATTGATTTATCTTAAATTTAAAGAGACCATCTTTATAAGGTATTTAATCTCAATTTACATTTCCATTGAGACTTCATTATTGTTATGCACCAATTTACTCTTATGTGGTGTATACACTGTCCTTTGACATATTATATCACAAATCCCTCTATTTTCATGATATTATAAATTTATGATTAAATTTTATTCCTCAATTATTTTTATTCAAGAGTCTCTCATTTTGTTAAAAACTCTTTAACTGAAATATAATTTTAATTTTTTTATTGATTTATTATTCTAAATCATTATCTTTAATTTCCATGTTTTAAAAATGTTTTTCATTATTTATTTATATGGAAATTAATGTTTTGAAATTATAATTCCATTAAAATCTTCAAAGTGGTATGAGACACTTTGATTCAAAAAACTATTTTTAAATGGTTTATGAAAATGGATTGATTATTTCAATATCTTGAAATTACTTCTTATTATTTGAAATTAAATTTTATTAGTGAAATGTTTATATTTTCAATATTTTATGTGTTGTGAGGGTACTTGGACATTTTATGGGTGGTTACGTGATAAACCAAATGACCGGTGGTGTCGTGAATACTAGGACGGGTGGTTATGTTATAACCTCCAATGAATTGGGTATGGAAGTCGGCTGTATGGCTATTCCATTTAGTGATATGTGTGGAAGTCGACAGTATGGTTATTCCATTTAAGTATGTTTATGTCCCAAGTTACCTTTATATGTTATTTGTTCTTTATATGTGTTTTATGGTAATATTTTGTTTACAAAATGGTAAGAAATGATCATTTATTCAATGAAGAGTATTTACTACTTCATAAAGGTTAAAAGTATTACTCATGGTTTACTTGTTGGTTTGAAAAACTAACAGTTTCCTTCGTTGTGTTTCCCTTACTGAGCTTTTTATGGTCATCCCAAGTTTTTTTGAAATTTTTTCCATAGTACGTAAAGATTAATAGGGTCATGGATGGGATCAAGGAAAAGTAATGATGTCTAAAACATTGAACTTGACATGTTTCTTTTTAAGAGTTTTTATTTTATGAAAAAAAATTGATACTGAGTTGTTGTGTCTACTTTGTAATCATTTGAGATGTAATAGTTATGTAATAATTCTCTAAAACTCTAAACTTGAAAAGATCCTCATTATTAATTATTCATTTAATTCAATATTATGTAAGTTTTATGGTCGGGTCCTTATAGTTGGTATCAGAGGTCGGTTTATAAAACTTTAGGGATTAGGAGTTTTAATTAGACGTATGGTTAGTCCCTATCTTTTATTTTAGTTAAATCCTTGTTTTATAACATTTTCAGATCAAGGAAAGTCAGTTGCAAATGGGAGGAGGAGGATCTCAAACGACATTCCTATCTCTTCCTGATGACATGATTGCAATAATTATTGCAAAGGCATGTTCGGGTGATTGTGAAACTTTTTCTAGAATACAACTCACTTGCAAGAAGTTTTTTGAGATATCAAACACCTCCAATATACCTCGTTATCATCGTGGATCATGGGTTGTATAAGAAAAATCTTATTTTTACAATATTCTCATATTTTTAAGAATGGTAAATATTATCAAGGCATTATCAAATATTTTACCATATCACAAGATTTTGAAGCATATTATGATTTTAAAAAATGTGTTGGAGAAGGAGACCCTTGTGCAACCTATTTATATTTTCTTTTACAATATTGTCTCCCAGCACATACCTATGGTATTATAACAGGACCATTAATTTAAAGTTTCAACTCAAATTCGGTCCGACTATTTTATAGAAATCATGTTTTATCAGATGTTTTGAAATTAGATGTCATGCATGATTATTTTCCAAAACTATTTTTCTATGAACACCCTTATGACCCATGTTGTACAAGGTGTATTTGAATGGAGGAAGAAAATGTTTTTCAAGGATCTCCAAATCATTTTTGTGACGCATGGACCTTCTACCTATGTGAACAAGATGACAATGAAACCAAATGGAAACCATGATCATGGTATGATGTTCTTCATTTTGGGGATCGTTTTATTTTATCATATGGTGGTGAAATAAGACTCTAAGAATTATGATGTTTAGATCATAATGAATTTGGATTAAAATTAGAGGTATAAGGAAAACATTGAGGTTGAAACATGTTAGGGTTTTTTTTAGTTTTAAAAAAAGGACAACCCGTAGGATGGGTGACAACCCGTCGCATCCAACAAAGCTGTAAGATTCAAACCCACAACCAAAGGGCGACAAGGGTGCATCACCTACCACTAGCCTACTTGAATTCCCTGGTTAGTATGACTAATTATTTTTTTATGGACCAATAATATGTTGATTTTTGGAACATATGTTTTATCAAATGTATATATTTATTATAGAAAAATGATTTAGTAATTAAGTGATAAAGGCTGTTGTGGAAGACGTTCTCTCATTTTTGAGGAAACACTATATTCCTAAGGAAGATAGAATACTATAGATTTCAATTTTGGAATAAGTGTTGAAATTTTAGTTTGTAAGAATCTATGTTTCTATTGTAGACATATGAAGATTTGGTTTATTTATGAAAATGATTAACCTATCATGGATAACATGTGATTTGGTTAATTACTTTTCAATATGAGACTTTCTGAGTAACTGTTGTTATTTGGAGATAAATGTTATCTTGGAAGACTATGTAATTAAATCCTTATGATATTTGGGTTTCAATCTTAGTTTGGATCACTTTTGAAGAATTTTAAGGAATGTCATTTTTTTAATAGTCTTTGTTGAAATTTGGTTTTTGTTTGGAAAATATTGGAGATTAAGTGTAGTTTTTCTTTTTGTGAAAGATTAACATTTTTGGGTATTATCTGATCTTCTACAAACCAATATTGGGTTTTTAAGGACTAAAGACATGGAAAATATATATTTAATCTTTTTTGGATTATTCGATTCTCTTGAAGTTGATTATAGAACTTTTAATGTGAACAAGTCATCTTGAATACTCATCATTTGGAGAAAAAAATGAGTATGTGTTAGAAATCTAGTAAAGGATGAAAGTCTACATGATAAGTAATTATGTTTCCTTATGTTTTTAGTTAAGATCATAAATAAATTCCTCAATGAAAATTAACTTAAAACAAAAACGTTGTCTGTTAACTTTTCCTACTGGGGAATCATTGAATGTTTAACCCATCACAAGTTTGTGATTTTCTGGTGGTTAACTTTTTCCTAATCATGTTTTCTACCACTCTCCATCAAAACATGACTATTTGTTCTCTCTTCCATATCCATGTTTTCTTACATGGAATCCTGGTACGGGTTATCTTGGGTGACCATTGTACTTTTCTTTCTTTCTTTAAAAGTGATAGTTTTACTAACTCTTTTCTGATGTGGGACTTTTAATGATGTTTCCAAGCCTAGTTTTAAAATTGAGAGGACACAATTCCCAAAAGGGGGAAGGATGTAACATCCCTAATAAATGAATAATATGACATTTTCATTTTAATTAATATTTTTGAAAAAAAATATTAATTTTACTTTAAAAGGGTTTCTATGTTCGATAGCATACCCGATACGCAACAACGGGTTTCTTTGAAATATTATGTTGCACACTAATAATATAATATTATTATTTTAAATGGTAGTTAACTCCTAGCTGTTTTATTGGAGGGAATGAAAAAAACTAAATACAATATGATTATACATGTTTTTTAAATGTATTTACATTTATCCAATAAAAATTTAGAGGCTCAAAATATGAATGAATCTAATTTTAAGAATAATTTAGAGGCCGATTTACCATTTTTAATGGAAACCCTATTTAAATATAGTTTTTGTCACTTTAATACATTCTATTTGACTAAATAAAATCTTTATTTATAATGGGGACACCAAAATTTACTTTGTGTAATTTTTTGGAATTTTTCCGATAAAGTTTATTTTTTTAATGAATAGTGAAAATATCCTATTTTATTCCAAACTACATTTTAATCTAATTTATTTATATGGTTATATTATCTTTTTAATTTGTTTTAAAGTGTAATTAGAATATATTTTTACTATTTAATCCAATGTTGGTCATTGTAATTAATTTCACTTTGAGAGTGGACAAAAACAAGTATCAATCTTTTGATAGTTATTATTTCTTAAAAACACGCTATTTGTTTTAACAACGGGAATTAATTTTAAATTAATTAGTGCCATTTATATGTTTTAATTTTAGAAAAATAGACATCATTTTTGAATTCATTATGTCAAATAAATCTTAGGAATAATTTTTGGTATTTTTCTGAAAAACTTCAATTTTTTATGAATAGTGAAACCACTTAGTGGTAGTTAAAAAAACTAACTTTTTCATTTAAATGAAATTTTACCACTTCCATGAATTGAATTTCAAAAATATGACATGCATGATTTTTATCAAAAGTAAAATCTGGTTCAATAAGATGAAAATAATTTTTGGTAAATAGTAACTTTGACTTTTATTTACCGCGGTTAAAGGTAAATAGGGTAAATCAAAGTAAAAAGAGTATTATAATAATTTAAAATTACCTTAAAACTTGTCCAAACCTTATTGGTTGAGTCATTTACGACCCTGGGCATCTTTGGGTTGATTTTGGGACCCCATCGAGCCACATGGGAATGATAATGACAATTTAGATTAATTATCTTAAAGTAAAGGCAACAATGAAAAAAGAAAATATATTTTAGTAAATTAATTTTTATATGGTGTAATATAAATTATATTTTCTACTATAAATATTAATTGGAAAGATAAAAATATTTCCTACATCATGGTATTTTATTTATAATTTTTATACATCAAATAATTTAAATTATTTATGACATAATAATGATTCATTGTTTACCTCATTAATAAATCATTTAAATAAATGATATTATAATGATTAAAATATTATCTAAAACCAGTCCAATTCTAATTTAATGATTTTATTTCGACCATGAGTCATCTTATCTTCGACTATAATGATTTTGGACAATTAGAAACATAATATCCTTATATAATAAAATAATGTTTTCGCACTTTCCTAAAGGGCCCCTCTTCCCCCTTATAAAAGGAGACCATTTCTAACCAATTTCACACACCTCTCAAGACATTTGGATCGTCCAAAATCTTCCCAATTATTCTCCCTACATCCCTCTACTCCTTCTAGAAGCCATACCTTATGAAGAAGTCATTTCAATAAGTCCTTTGGTTAAAACCAAATAGAGTTACCCAAATTAATGGTAATGGTTTCTCTTAAATTGTTTTCTTTTATTTTACTTCTCCAACCCCTAAACTCATTTTATTCCCTTATTTTGTAACAATAATAGTATCCTAAATATACTAGGATGTTTTTATGAGATGGATTCGAACTACACTTACACCCACCTCCACCTAATGGATGATGAATATAATGTTTCTGTGGATGGAAAACTAACACCTCACGAAATGAAGATTGTTCTATTATCTCCAACCACCTCTCATGGTGGCCATTATGATGGAACTATACTTATATATGATATATATTATATTTATGTTTTCTTTATGCTTCTTTATTTTCCATTTATAGCATGCCTTTATGGTTTCCATTATGGGTAAACGTGATAATCTCATTAGAGGAAGTGCGGACTACCGCCCCCTCAAAAGTGATATGAATCGTTCATACCATATGTGGTAAGTATAAAGGATAGATTTAATGATATTATATATGATAAAATTCTGGTTTTATAATACTAATATGTATCATTATGTTTTAATTCCATTAAATATGAAATAGAAATGGAAGTAGCGTTTATGCGTACATACGGCTTACCGTCTCCATGAACGGTGCATTTCATTTCTTACCTCTAAATGTTATTTACTATTATAAATACATGTATATGATTGATATATATGATATATATGATTTACAAATCATTAATATCATTCTGGATATAATGAACCATTGACCACATGAACAACATGTAATTATAAGAAGTCCATTTTTGACTCAAGTGGCAAATATCGACAAAACGAAAGTTATTAACTTAAATGATTTCATAATATTTATAACATGATAATAAGTCATATAAAAGGAATAATAAACTTGAAAAAGATTCTTAAGCAAGTAGAAATTAAATTTAGTTTATTATTCTGGAGATTAAAGAACAATTGAGTCAAGTCGGACATGAGGTAAGGAGATTTCTTATCTAACTTTTAATTCTGTGAGATTTCCATTTTAAGCCACTTATTCATTGCATATGGTTTATTGTGTACTTCAATTTGATATATATTATCATTATTTCCATTATATTCTTGGTATTATGTGATTCATCTAGTGTTTATATACTTTTGGTCAAACGACTCAGTTGATTACAATGTGGTAAAGGGTTTCATCTCACTTTTATTCATGTGAGATTCATCCTATATTTTCCCTTATTTCCTTTTGTGTGGTGTATGTACTTCCCATGATTTTACTCTTTGTGAAATATACTTTCATTTATGAGTATTTAGATATTCATTGTATGATCATTCTTTCATGTGGCATATGTTTTGTAAGTTACCAAATCGGTAAGGGAACCTTTCACCCTCCTTCTTTTTAAAAGACTTATTTTTGTTATGTCTTTTAATTTACATATTATTATGTTGGGATATGTTCTTATATATCCTTATTGATGTGAAATCTATTTCCAAGTGATGAGATACATATTTGTCTCATAAAATCATTTTCTGAATTTTAAAGTGACGACGTTAGGCTGTCAAATTTTTACAAGGGAACTTCTTAAACCAATTTCGATTTATTGGGTTCAACTTGTAGTTATTGAATATGTCATCCTATGAATATGGGTGAATGACCTCTGATTGTTTTACACTTAATATCCACTTATATTGGGTTTATTTAAATTTTTCACACATAATTATGAGATTGATTTATCCTTAATTTAAGGATACCATCTTTATAAGGGATTTCATCTCAATTTACATTTCTCTTGAGACTTCATTGTTTTTATTCACCAATTTACTCTTATATGGTGTATATACTGTCCTTTGACATATTATATCATGAATCCCTTTATTTTCATGATATTATAAATTTATGATTAAATGTTATTCCTCAATTATTTGTATTCAAGAGTCTCTCATTTTGTTAAAAACTCTTTAACTAAAATATCTTTATAAATGTATTGATGGTTTATTATTCTAAATATTTATCTTTAATGTCCTTGTTTTAAAAATGGTTTTAAGTATTTATTTATATGGAAAAAAAATTTGAAATTATAATTCCATTAAAATATTCAAAGTGGTATGGGGCACTTTGATTCAAAAAACAATTTTTAAATGGTTTAAGAAAATGAATTGATTATTTCAATATCTTGAAATTACTTCTTGTTATTTGAAATTAAATGTTATTAGTGAAATGTTTATATTTTCAATATTTTATGTTCTATGATGGTACTTGGACATTTTATGGGTGGTTACGTGATAAACCAAATGACGGGTGGTGCCGTGAATACCAGGACGGGTGGTTACGTGATAACCTCCAATGCATTGGGTATGGAAGTCAGCCGTATGGCTATTCTATTTATTGATATGTGTGGAAGTAGACCGTATGGTTATTTGATTTAAGTATGTGTATGTCCCAAGTTACCTTTATATGTTATGTGTTCTTTATATGGGTTTTATGGTAATCTTTTTCTTACAAAATGGTAAGTAATGTTCTTTTATTCAGTGAAGAGTATTTACTACTTCATAAAGTTTAAAAGTTTTACTCGTGATATTCATGGTTTACTTATTGTTTTGAAAAACTAATAGTTTCCTTCTTTTTCTATCCATTACTGAGCTTTTTATGCTCATCCCAAGTTTTTTTGAAATGTTTTTCAAAGTACTTAAAGATGGATTGGATCATGGATGGGATCAAGGAAAAGTCATGATGTCTAAAACATGGAACTAGACATGTTTCTTTTTAAGAGTTTTTATTTTATGAAAAAGATAGATACCGAGTAGTAGTGTCTACTTTGTAATCATTTGAGATGTAATAGTTATGTCCTAATTCTCTAAAACTCTAAACCTAAAAAGATCCTCAATGTGAATTATTCATTTAATTAAATATTATATAAGTTTTAAGGTCGGGTCCTTATAGTTGGTATTAGAGGTTGGTTTAGAAAACATTAGGGATTAGGAGTTTCATTAGACATATGGTTGGTCCCTATCTTTTATTTCAGTTAAATCCTTGTTTTATAACATTTCCAGATCAAGGAAATTCAGTTGAAAAGGGAAGTAGGAGGATCTCAAATGACATTCATATCTCTTCCTGATGACATGCTTGCAATAATTATTCCAAAGTCATGTTCAGATGGTTGTGAAACTTTTTATAGCATACATCTCACTTGCAAGCAGTTTTTTGAGATATAAAACACCTCCACTATACCACGTTATCATCGTGGATCATGGGTTGTATTTAGAAAAATCTTATTTTCACAATATTCTCATATTTTCAAGAATGGTAAATATTATCAAGGCATTTTCAAATATTTTACCTTATAACATGATTTCAAAGCATATTATGATTTTAAAAAAGGTTCTTAAGAAGGAGACCCTTGTGGAACCTATTTATATTTTCTTTTACAATATAGTCTCTCATCACATACCTATGGTATTTTAAAAGGACCATTAATTGAAAGTTTCAACTCAAATTCGGTCTGCCTATTTTATAGAAATCATGTTTTATTAGATATTTTGAAATTATATGTCATTAATGATTATTTTCCAAAACTATTTTTATGTGAACACCCATATTACCCATGTTGTAGAAGGTGTATTTGTATGGAGGAAGAAAATGTTTTTGAAGTATCTATAAATCATTGTTGTGATGCATGGACCTTCTACCTGCGTGAACAAGATGACGATGAAACCAAGTGGATACCATGATCAAGGTATGATTTTCTTCATTTTGGGGATCATTTTATTTTATCATATGGTGGTGAAATAAGACTTCGAGAATTAAGATGTTTAGATCATAATGAATTTGGATGAGAATTCGAGGTATATGGAAACCATTGAGGTCCAAACATGTTAGGGTTATTTTTGAGTTTTATAAAAAGTACAACCCGTAGGATGGGTGACAACCCATCGCATCTGGCAAAGCTGCAGGATTCAAACCCACAACCAAAGGGAGACAAGGGTGCATCTCCTACCACTAGCCTACTTGAAGTCCCTGGTTAGTATGACTTATTATGTTTTTATGGACCAAGAATAAGTTTATTTTTGGAACTTATGTTTTATCAAATGGATATACTTAGTATAGAAAAATGATTTAGTGATTAAGTGATAAAGGCTGTTGTGGAAGACATTCTCTCTTTTTTTAGGAAACACTATATGCCTAAGGAAGATAGAATACTATGGATTTCAATTTTGGAATAATGGTTGAAATTTTAGTTTGGAAGAATCTATGTTTTTATTGTGGACATATGATGATTTGGTTTATTTATGAAAATGATTAACCTATCATGGAGAACATGTGATTTGGTTAATTACTTTTCAATATGAGTCTTTCTGAGTAACTTTTGTTATTTGGAGATAAATGTTATCTTGGAAAAATATGTAATTAAATCATTATGATTTTTGCGTTTCAATATTAGTTTGGATCACTTTTGAATTTTTTTACAGAAATTCGATTTTAATGGTCTTTGTTGAACTTTGGGTTTTGTTTGAAAAATATTAGAGATTAAGAGTAGTTTTTCTTTTTGTGAAAGATTATCCTTTTTGGGTATTATCTGATCTTCTACAAACCAATATTGGTTTTGTTTAAGGATTAAATACATGGGAAATATATAGATCATCTTTTGTGGATTATGCGATTCTCTCAAAGTAGATTATAGCACTTTTAATGTGAACAAGTCATCTTGAATACTCATCATTTGGAGAAAAAAATGAGTTTGTGTTAGAAATCTAGTAAAGGGTGAAAGTCTACATGAAATGTATTTATGTTTCCTTATGTTTTTAGTTAAGATCATAAATAAATTCCTCAATGAATATTAACTTAAAAAAAAACATTGTATGTTAACATTTCCTTCTGGGGAATCAATGACTATTTAACCCATCACAAGTTTGTGATTTTCTGGTGTTTAACTTTCTCCTAATCATGTTTTCTACCACTCTCTATCAGAACATGACTATTTGTTCTCTCTTCTATATGAATGTTTTTAAACATGGAATCCTAGTACGGGTCATCTTGGGTGACCATTGTACTTTTCTTTCTTTCTTTAAAAGTGATAGTTTTACTGACTCTTTTCCAATGTGGGACTTTTAATGATGTTTCCAAGCCCAGTTTTAAGATTGCGAGGATGCAATTCCAAAAAGGGGAGAAGGATGTACCATCCCAAATAAATGAAGAATATGCCATTTTCATATTTATTAATATTTGTTAATTAAATATTAATTTTACTTTAAAAGGGTTTCTATGTTCAATAGCATACCCGATACACAACAATGGGTTTCTTTGAAATCTTATGTTGCACACTAATAATATAATAATATTATTTTAAATGGTAGTAAACTCCTAGCCGTTGTATTGGTGGGAATGAAAAAAACTAACTACAATATGATTATACATGTTGGTTAAATGTATTTACATTTATCCAATAAAAATTTAGAGTCTTAAAATATGAATGAATCTTATTTTGAGCATAATTTACATTAAAAGGCCGATTTACTGCCTTTTAATGATGAACCCTCATTAAATATAGTTTTGGTCACTTTAATACATTATATGTGACCAAATAAAATCCTTCTTTAGAATAGGGACATAAAAATTTACTTTTTGTAAATTTTTTGGATTTTTTCGATAAAGTTCATTTATTAATGAATAGTGAAAATATTGTATTTTAATTCAAAACTACGTTTTAATCTAATTTATTTATATGGTTAGATTATCCTTTTAATTTTTTTTAAGTTTAATTAGAATATATTTTTACTATTTAATCCAATGTTGTTCATTGGACTTAATTTCACTTTGAGAGTGGACAAAAACAAGTGTCAATCTTTTGATAGTTATTGTTTCTTAAAAACACGCTATTTGTTTTAACAACAAGAATTAATTTTAAATTAATTAATTCCATTTATATGTTTTGAATTTATAAAAATAGACATAATTTTTGAATTTTTTATATCAAATAATTCTTAGGATGACTTTTTGGTATTTTTCTGAAAAACTTCAATTTTTGATGAATAGTGAAACCACTTATTGGTAGTTAAAAAACTGAATTTTTCATTTAAATGAAATTTTACCTCTTCTTTGAATTGAATTTAGAAAATAAAACATAAATGGTTGTTATCAAGAAGTAAAATATGGTTCAATAAGATGAAAAAAAAAATTGTGCATAGTAACTTTTGACTTTTATTTACCGCGGTTAAAGGTAAATAGGGTAATTCAAGGTAAAAAGAGTATTATAATAATTCAAAATTACCTTAAAACATGTCCAAACCTTATTGTTTAAGTCATTAACGACCATGGGAATATTGGGGTTGATTTTTGGACCCCATTGAGCCACATGGGAGTGATTATGACAATTTAGATTACTTAACTTAATGTAAAGGCAAAAATGACAAAAGAAAATATCTTTTAGTAAATTAATTTTTATATGGTTTACATAAATTATATTTTAGACTATAAATATTCATTGGAAATATAAAAATATTTCATACATCATGGTATTTTATTTATAAATTTTAGACATCAAATAATTTAAATTATTTATGACACAATAATGAAGCAGTGTTTACCTCATTAATAAATCATTTAAATAAATGAGATTATAATGATTAAAATATTATCCAAAACCTATCCAATAATTATTGGATGATTTTATTTCGACCATGAGTCATCTTATCTTCTACTATAATGATTTTTGGACCATTAGAAACCGAAAATAATTATATAATAAAATAATGTTTTCCCACTTTCCTAAAATGCCCCTCCTCCCCCTTATAAAAGGAGACCATTTATAACCAATTCTGAACACCTCTCAAGCCATTTTTCTCATCCAAAATCTGACCAATTAATCTCCCTACATCCCTATCCCCCTCCTAGAAGCCTTACCTTAGGAAGAAGGCACTTCATGAAGTCCTTTTGTTCAAACCAAAGGGAGTTACCCAAATCAAAGGTAACAGTTTCTCTTAAATTGTTTTCTTTAATTTTACTTCTCCAAACCCAAAACTATTTTTATTCCTTTATATTGTAACAAAAAAGTATCCTAAATATACAAGTATGTTTTTATGATAAATATTAGAACTAAACTTACACACACCTTCATCTAATGGATGTTGAACATAATGTTTCTGTGGATGGAAAACTAACACCTCACGAAATGATGATTGTTCGATTATCTCCTACCGCCTCTCATGGTGGCCATTATGATGGCAATATATTTATTTAAGATATATATTATGTTTATTTTTTCTTTATTATTATTTATTTTCTATTTATATCATGCCTTTATTGTTTCCCTTATGGGTAAACGCGATAATATGATTAGAGGAATTGCGGACTACCGCCCCCTCAAAGTGATATGACTCGTTCATACCATATGTGGTACATATAAAGGATAGATTTAATGATATTATATATGATACAATAATTGAATTATAATACTACTTTGTATCCTTATGTTTTAATTCCATTATATATGAAATAGAAATGGAAGTAGTGTTCATGCGTACGTACGGGTTATCGTCTCCATGAACGATGCATTTCATTTCATACCTCTAAATGTTATGTACTGTTATAAATACATGTATATTATGGATATATATTATATAAATATATGATATCCAAATCATGAATATCATTCTAGATATAATTAAACTTTGACCACGTGAACAACATGTAATTATCAGAAGTCCATTTTTGACTGAAGTGCCAAATATCGACAAAACGAAAGTTATTAAATTAAATGATTACATAATGTTTATAATGTGGTTATAAGTTATATAAAAGGAATAATAAACTTGAAAATTTTTCTTAATAAAGTTGAAATTAACTTTAATTTATTATTCAGGAGATTGAAGAACGATCGAGTCAAGTCGGACAAGAGGTAAGGAGATTTCTTATCTGATTTCTAATTCTGTGAGATTTCCATTGTAAGCCACTTATTCATTGTATATGGTTTATTTTGTACTGAAATTTGATATATATTTTCATGATATTCATTATATTCATGGTATTCTGTGATTCATTTGGTGGTTATTAACTTTTGGTCAAACGACTCAGTTAATTACAACGTGGTAAAGGGTTTCATCTCACTTTTATTCCTGTGAGATTCATGCTATATTTACCACTATTTCCTTTTGTGTGGTGTATGTTCTGACAATTATTGTACTCTTTGTGTAATATACTTTCATTTATGAGTATTTAATTATTAATTTTAAGATCCTTCTTTCATGTGGCCTATGTTTTTTATGTTACCAAATCAGTAAGGGAACCTTTCACCCTCCTACTTTTTAAAATACTTATTTTTGTTATGTCTTTTAATTTACATCTTATTATGTTGGGATATGTTCTTCTATATCCTTACTGATGTAAAATATATTTCCAAGTGATGATATACCATTTTTTTCTAATAAACTCATTTTATGTATTTTAATGTGACACCGTTAGGCTGTTGAATTTTTACAAGGGAACTTCTTAACCCAATTTCGAGTCATTGGGTTCAACCAGTAGTTATTGAATATGTCATCCTATAAATATGTGTGAATGACCTCTGATTGTTTTACACTTAATATCTACTTATATTGGGTGTATTTATATTTGTCACACATAATTATGATATTTATTTATCATTAATTTAAGGATACCATCTTTATAAGGGATTTCATCTCATTTTACATTTCCATTGAGACTTCATTGTTGTTATGCTCCAACTTACTCTTATATGGTGTATATACAGCCTTTGACACATTATATCATGAATCCATTTATTCTCATGATATTATAAATTTATGATTAAATGCTATTCCTCAATTATTTGTATTCAAGAGTCTCTCATTTTGTTAAAAACTCTTTAACTAAAATATCATTTTAAATGTTTTAAAGATTTATTATTATAAATAATTATATTTAATGTCCATGTTTTAAAAATCGTTTTCAGTATTTATTTATATAGACATTAATTTTTTGAAATTATAATTCCATTAAATTCTTAAAATTGGTATGGGACACTTTGATTCAAAAATCTATTTTTAAATGGTTTATGAAAATGGATTGATTATTTCAATATCTTGAAATTACTTGTTGTTATTTTAAATTAAATTTTATTTGTGAAATGTTTATATTTTCAATATTTTATGTGCTATGATGGTACTAGGTAATTTGACGGTTGGTTACGTGATAAACCAAATAACGGGTGGTGCCGTGAATACCAAGACGGGTGGTTACGTTATAACCTCCAATGCATTGGGTATGGAAGTCGGTCGTATGGCTATTCCATTTAGTGATATGTGTGGAAGTCGACCGTATGGTTATTCCATTTAAGTATGTGTATGTCCCAAGTTACCTTTATATGTTATGTGTTCTTTATATGGGTTTTATGGTAATAATTTGATTACAAAAAGGTAAGCAATGATATTTTATTCAGTGAAGAGTATTTACTACTTCATAAAGGTTAAATGTATTACTCATGATATTCATGGTTTACTTGTTGTTTTGAAAAACTAACAGTTTCCTTCTTTGTGTATCCATTACAGTGCTTTTTATGCTCATCCCAAGTTTTTTTTTGAAATGTTTTCCACGGGACATAATGATGAATAGGGTCATGGATGGGATCAAGGAAAAGTCATGTTGTCTAAAACATGGAACTAGACATGTTTCTTTTTAAGAGTTTTTATTTTATGAAAAAAATAGATATTGAATAGTAGTTTCTAGTTTGTAATCATTTGAGATGTAGTAGTTATGTGCTAATTCTCTAAAACTATAAACCTGAAAAGATCCTCAATGTGAATTATTCATTTAATTCAATATTATGGAAGTTTTAAGTCCTGGTCCTTATACTTGTATTTCCGACCCCTTTTTACTTTCATCATACTTGTTATACTTCTTTACTAAGTGTTTTCTTCGGCTTTTTCTCTGGTTGTGTGTGTTTATGTTTTTTAAAGGCAATGCCTTCCCAATTCTATGGAATTACACCTTGGGTGCTAGTCACCAGCCCCTAGCCTATGGAAGATAGGCTTGGGGTAGTCACGATGCGAGCCCTGGGGGACGGGTTGTGATAATTGAAATGACTACTCACCAATAGTCACCATCCCTTGGCCTATTTGAGGAGGAATTTGGGATTCATAGTCATCTTATAGTAGCCTAGTAGGCCTAGTGGTCCGGTTTATGACAATATCATACAATATAAAAGAGGTACAATACCAGAAGATAATTCTAAATCCCTTATCCTACAATAAAACTCAATAACCCAACCCAATGGTTATTCCTTTCTATTATAATCTATTATACTCATTAACTAACCATGTATAATATTTTATCCTCTTATTCCCCTCACATGAATTTCCCCTCATCATAATACCTCATATAAAGTCAATTCATTAAAACCCATATCCCATTATCACCAGTAAGACACAACCACACCCTGATGCATCTTACTAGATGCTCGAACACTGCTTCTCACATTGCACACACTAAAAAAATTCATTGACTATCCAAAACAACTATGTTATACTCAAAGATATATAAAATTTATAACTAACCAATTCTGACAATTTTTACCAATGGATATCAATAATAATTTTATATTTCCATCTCACTCCCTTGGAATCCCCACACATAGGATATCCTATATACTAGAATCACATATCCATGTTCAACAATGTAAACCTAACAGGGGTGACCACTCCATCGCTCAATAAAACAAATAAAAAACCCTTAACTCAATAAATTACCATAATCTATTATAAAGATTCAGAAATTATACTAACCATCACTAAGAAATAAAAATGACATGATTTTATCCTTATAGGCATCAATAATATATTACTAAATTATAAAAAACAAAATAACAAATCCATGGGGAAACCAAATTGAAACACTAACCACTCTCATTTGAAAAACAATAGGAAATTCTCAATTTTTCACACATGTAAATCCCACATCAATTTAACTTATGTAATTTTAAACACTATATCCATTGGCTTCATAGTTATTAGGTTTCTCTCACATGTCTGACCCATGTACAATACAATCAATTCTATACCGAAAGGATTAACCATTTCCTTACTCACATATTAGTGTCCACCAATCCCACATTTCATAATTCATATACCTAGAAATATTACCACTAGTTAAATTCATGTAATGCTTTCACACCCACATAAAAATAGACAAACATACCCCAACATAGACACATTGTTACATATTTAAGGGACCAAATCTACAAATATTAGAGTGAAAATTAATATATTGTTATATTCATCACAATAAATTCTTAAATAATTAATTTAACAAGATTATAACTAGAATAACAACAATCATATTATTTTATAAGAATCCATAAGTCTGTGATAATTAATAATATAAATATATACTAATTTATTAAGTTATATTCAATAACGAATAATGACTAAAAACTCAATAACTTACACTATGAAATTTAAATAAAAAATAATGACATAAGGTTTATTAATTTCATACCATTGATAATATTATAACCAAATTAACTAGGATTTTATACCCAGTGGGTGACAACTTCCAATCTGATTTACTGAAATTCATAAAAAACCCACAAAGTGACCTCTATATATTATGATAATGTTAAATTGGTGATAATACTACTCTTTTTATCTCCTTAATACACAACACCAAGAAGATATATAATTCATGAATTATTCTTCAATTTTACAATGGAATAATATTTAAATCAATTATTGAAACCTTTATAAATAGTAAATGAAGCAAGAATATAAATTAGAGAGAAATTCTTGAGATTAACGATTAATAATAAGGTGAGAAACTATGATCCAACCACAAATCCAAGGGGGAACCCAAAAATCTTCAATGAGGTCAAATGTATTTTTGGGCAATATCCAGTGACCCCTCTCAAACATCATGTTAGATAATGTGTAAGATACATATTTTGAAATAACATCTCTATCATATCAAAAAAATTGCCAATAACTGTATTGGGTACCCAGTGTATAATGGTCATATACCTAATAGCATACCTGCTAGCAAGTATAAAACCTCTTTCTAGATAATATAAATTATACTATTAATTCACCCATGGACAAAAAAATATGTAACTAATTGCCTTTAGGAGGTACATAGAGAATTCTTAATATTTACTCTGTGCACCCACGCCACCCATTCCCTCCTTAAATTACTACTATTGGCCAAAAGTCCCTGAAAATGTATTAAGAAATAGTGAAATGTGTTAACCCACAAAACTAAAAAATGAGTACCAATTCTCTAAATATTCACCTCTCAAGGAAAAAAAATTAAAATTCCCTTAGTAAAAATTGAAATTTAATTATTTTATACCTCATAATAATCAAAATATACAAAATTATTTCACCATAAAACCCAACATGAATTAATACCTGAGAATAAATTAATCAAAGGAATGTACTTATTTTAAAAAAATTATAAATAATTATTTTATCCTAAATAATATAACCATTGATCCTTATGTGATCCACTTATTTATTTTTGATTGCATCATATGATAAAATATGATATAATTAAACTTTTCCTGATTGATGTTATCTCCCTTAATGATATGTTAAAACCTAATATATTAGTGTGATCATGGAATTATAGATAATTAATAAATTCAATGGATGATAAATTCCTTATTGAAATAATATTAGTTTGGATATGGCCACCTATGTAATATTATAAGCATCACTACTCTTTGGTCAAGAAGGATAGTTACAAAAATTAATTACATAACCAAACTATTCATACTTTTTAAACTCCCATGGAATTGACATAATATATATATATTATTTATATAGTGAGTCACATTTAAGGAAATGAATTTTGTTTTTAGGATATGGAGGATAGAAAATAGATTCCAAAGAATTGATATATTGTACCCTACGACCTTGTGGATATCTTCCCATTAATATTTGGTTCCAATGATCATGATCCATTCACATCATTGGTTGGTGAAGTTATTCCTTTTTCCAAGGGACACCATGATGACCTTCTCTGGTGCTACATATTTTTTTTAATATATTAAGGAAACTCTCAATGAAAAACATCACAATCCTTGTGTGAATATATGTGCATAGGCTTGAATCGATCTATTGAAACAGAAAATGTTCACTATCGACTATTCCTAAAAAATATGAGAAATCGTTATTATAATCATCTATATGGTCAAAAAACTAAACAATATTTATAATCTCAAGGATACTCATAAATAACTAAAATAAGATGTTAACTAAAAAAATTAAAGATAATAACCTATAAAATATCATTTTCATGATTCATTTATACTAGGGTGTTATTTTTACTAATGCATGATAACCAACTATTTTTTTAAATCCCTAGAATACCTGAAAATACACCTAAAATTGATTAATAAAAATTCTAGACATGGTGAAGATTTTTAACATGATGTTAATTATACAATGTTTAGTAATTAATTTTTTATATTCTTTAAATAAATTTCTTTAAATATTTTTATTAATAACATCCTCACCAAAAATGATGCGTTATATTAGTTTACAGTTACACTATCTTTAGATCCATCTATAGAAAACCAAAGTGTGGAAATAAATGAATAATGTTGACAATTACATTTTGGGGATAATTTATCCTCATATAAGATATACTATAAATTTGAAAAAATCTAATGATAAAATATATTATTTATGATAATGAAAAATAATGATCCTGAAAAATGTGTAATTTAAAATTGAAAAAAAAAATAAAGAAAAAAATACACCAAACCATTCGACATTACAAAAAAAATAACTAGTGAAAAAATAATAAAAACATTGATATTTCAACCATGATACATGGAAATTCACCCCCAAAGAATATAACACCAAAACAATATAAAACAACTTAATGAAACTTATAAATTCATATATGTGGTATAAACATTATATATATCCCATGAAACAAAAATATTTATAAACACAATAATTTATATGTAGGTGGTGACTAATCAAACCCAGATGTAAATTTCAAATGAAAAATTGTAAACAATAATATACTTAATAAAAATTATCCTCGTATTTAATATAAAATATATGAAACTCATAATAAATGAAAATGATGTAATGATAATCCATAAAAATAACTCACATAAAAATATTCTACTTTAAAACCCAAAATATTCACAAATCTACCAACGACATAACCCATGAACACAAGTAATGAATTGAAAACCCACTATAAAATATACAAACCATCCAATTAGGATTCATTCCTATAATCCAATGAATAAAATCATCAATTAAATAAGAAACTATTTATATAAAATTTATTGTGGAAATCCCACCCTCTAAATATGGTTCTCACCTGGATATATAATCAATATGCTACAAATAACCTAGAATTTAGAGTCTCTAATGTCATGAACCATATTATTGAACGATGAATACACATGACCACATAAAAAAATTAAATTTCTATATCCTAAAAAATTATATTCTTTAATATTAAAATTCAATTATGAAATTTATCAAAAACATTGATGATACCCCTCCCCAAATTTAATTTTACTAAATTAGGGGCCAAAAAATTTTGAATTCATGATTTACTAAAATCCATTACCATAAAGTCACAAAAAAATTAACTTAACACAATATGGATTTATGATTTTTCATAAAAGTGAGGTTAATGAGACGAAACCTACTTCAACTGATTATTTGAAGACAAAAAACAGTACTATATCACAGATATGGTATCTTATAATTTTCATCTAATTATTTACTACAAAATACCCCCATCACAAATCTTATATGTGATATCCGGGCATTATAACTTATGATTCATTTTTTTGTAATTGTAAATTCAGTTGATTATAAATGATATGAATATACTAAATAATTTTTATATATCTCAATGATAAAAAAAATTATGACTCAATAAGTGGGAACTCCAATATGATGATAACTAAGAAAATTACAAAATAATTACCTTATGTTTGATCACCCTTGTATAGAAATGAACGATGTATGTTTTTGAGAAAAATGAGTCAAAAATATGCCATTTGGGTATCATTATGTATAAAAATAATTTTAATGAATATTATATTTAACATTTCCCAAAATATATATTTTGACACAAGTTTAAATTTTCCAAGGGTTACATAGTTAGGGCATGGTTTTCCCAAACTATGGAAATAAATATCCTTTCATATATTTATAATTTTTAATACAGGATTTGTTGGGTATTGTATAATGTTTTAACAAAATATATATAAATAATTCACCCAACTAAAAAATCAGTAAAACCTCCATAAATAAGAAAAATACTAAATAGAAATAAATATCTATAAAATTTCATTAGAAATAAATAAAATATAATTAGCTTGAAATACAGGTGTAAAAAATTAGAATAAAAATAATAATCATAATCATAATAAAATATTATGTAACTATATTTCATTTTATAATTCCATATATTATCATGATACCATTAATATATTATAATTAATTATTAATTATATACTTGTAAAAATTAATTCAACCCGTATTTATTGTAAAATAATTTTTTGAAATATTCATCATAATATCATTTATTTTATATAAAATATTTGTCACCCCAAAAAATTTTAAAATAATATCACACATAGTTTTGAAAATGTTCAGATTTTGAATAAATAAATAAATTTCTATAAAAAAAATTTTTTAAAATAAAACAAATACATAATAAATAAATAAATAACTTACTAGTTTTTATTAGAAGACATGTTAGCCTCCATAAAACATCTAGAAATACCGCTGAAATTTGGGGCCAACCATTAACCAATTAGTGGTTGGTTATGTATCTCTTATAATGACATCATGAATTTTTTGGCTTCTGAAATTTTGTTGAAGGGCCTTTACTTCCACTAATTACAAATTCTCTAACTATTTTATATGTAAAGAATAAGACACATTGACTGTTTAAATTCCAATGTTCAATATAACATAATAAAATAAATAATATACATGGGGATGAAAATAAGTAATGATTAGATCAAATATTATGTGATTATAGTTTATATTATATCATTATTTCAAATGTTGTGCCCCAATATTATTAATTTCATGATTAATGCTAATTTTAGTAATGGATATATCCATTATTATTTCATATGTCATCAGCGATCCATTGGTTTCTAGATCCCCACATACATATCACATTGATAATTTAATTTTCATATATAATGATTTTTTATATGTTATTGTTTATTATAAACAATATATAATAGTTTTTTACAATAAAAATAATTAATAATGATAATCTTTTATATTATACAAAATATAAATATTTTAATGATATTTTAGTTATCTTAGATAAATTTTTATACTTCCAAGATAATATACATCTTTTAATTTAAGATTATACTATAATTATTTTAATATTATTTTCATTCACTAACACTGATTCCAATAATATCCCCTATATCATCAATGGATCCTGGAATGATGATCGATTCATCTTTATCCCTACATTGACATCATTTGATTTCCTAAAAACAAATTGTAATAAAATTACATTAAAATAAAAAAAATAAATTATATTTTCTCCAACCTGATAGTTATATATTCAGTATGTAGGCATCATTCTAGTTTACCAAACATTCTACTCTATTCATTATTACCAACATCATACTTTTTTCTATTTTCTTAGTTTTAGTCATCAACATAAATAGTTATGTAATAGATGATAATACTTCCAACACCAAAAAACCTTTATGCATTTTATATATTTATCATGATCAATCATGTGAAATTATAGTATAGTTCCTCTTTTATATACATATATATTCTAAAATTATTTCATTTAAACAAATAGAATATGACACTATTAAAATTGATTCTAAATATCTTTATTATAAACTACCACATGGTAAAACATTGATTCATTTTTCATGAATTTGGTGGATAATTTATTCCATACATGTTCTATAATCAACTATAACTCATATAAATTCTTTATAGTTAATATAACAATCATTATTTTTAATGAAAATTTAACACACAGATGCACATCCTTTCATCATGTGAACATATCTCAAGAAACATGATTCACATTACTACAATTTTTTGTAATTAACGTATTTTAAATATATATATAAACATAAAATATATTCACTATATTTATCCTAGTTACTACTTTTTGAAGTTAAATACTCATATTAAACTTTACCCTTCGTTCATACACCATTTCTTCCTTTGACAATTTCTAGATTTAGTTTAGTATCCATAATCATTACCAAAATATATCAACAGATATTGGAAAAACACTATTTTATATGTGGTGTTGAATACATATAAAATTTATTGAATATTATTATCAATATGATAATAAAAGAGAAAAATATATTGACAATATATTAATGTTATATGAGATGATAAAATTTCATTCTATATAAATCAATGTCATTTGATATCGATTTTCACTAATATTGATATAGTCATTATATTCATACCCTATAGTTCATAATCATTTCGATGGAATTACATGAAATTATTTAACAAAATTATGATCATTCATGGTTCCTTATAATGAAATTTGAAACTTTCATTATTTCACTACTAACATCCCATAATTATATGGATACTATTATATGTGGTTGAATAACATGCAGTTGAACCCCCACAAAATATTAAGTAGAATCATCAAATTTTTAATAAAATATTTATGATATGTGAATGAATATATTAAATAAAAAATAAAAAAATGGAATATATTAAAATATATCCTAACATACAAAAACATATAGAAGAAAACAAGTAGTGAAATTAATTAAAAAACTCAATATTCAAAAATTTCTGACCAGTGTCAAATATTTATTAATTATATGGGAGTTGTATTTCATATAATTACTTCAATATTTTAGGACAATTCAAGACAATCAAAATTTATCACACCTATCATTTTCATTCAAATAAAAAGAATTTTCAACGAATTCAAAAAGAATATATAATATATATTAAATATATATAAAATAAAATGTGAATTTTTTATTTCAATTGCTCTACAAAAAGTCTATAATTTTTTTATATACGAATTTATTTTAATAATTTTTTCCCTATAACATATATTCAATTTATTTATTTATTTCTTCACATGTATCATTTCATAAAAAATTCCAAATAATTTCACTTATCATATAAGAGTAAGTTATATTTTATATTTTAACCAAAACGTAATTTTTGACATCATTTGAAAAATCATGGTGAGTCAATAATTATAAACAAATAGGGGAAAATTTTATAATAGTTAAGAGTAATTTGAAATTTTTGTTTTGTAGGATATGTGTTGGTTTATAATTATCTAAAAAAAATAAAGGATCCTTTAGGATGGCTGATCTTTAAAAAATTATGAATTATTTGTAATTATAAATCTAATAAATAAAAAATAATTTTCTATTTTTATGTGAATAACTCATATAATCACATTACCAAATTTTTCCAGTGGATCACAACTAAAATAAATATAATCAATGATTGGTAATTAAAATATTTTGTATTTGTTATAAATTTTTTCACAATACATGATTTTTTCCAAAATTCATTTATATTTTATAAAATTAATAATTATAATTTGGAAATGTAATTTAGTTTTGTAATAATAATTTCTAAATAAACAAAAAACACTCAATATTCCCAAAAACAAATTTCTACATCACCATCAAGTCATCCAATAATTCCCAACATTATTATCAAATTATAATCATGTAATGTTATCCTGCACATGTGTAGGTAAAGAATGATTATAATATAATATTATTATTTTTTTAAAAGATTCAAAATATAGAATTTATTCAAAGGATTTAAAATATAAATGTTGTCACAAAAGTTAACGAGTTTATAAAATTAAATTCCAAAATCTTGTTGATAAATCTATTTACTAAATATATATTTTGAAACAATTACATATTTTTATAAGAAAATTTACAATACTCCAAATTTTCAAATTAAATAATTATATTATAATTATATTTTATTGGGTTTGAAATATCTAATTGGATTCTAATATAAATAACTATAGTCATTTTATTTTTTCAAAAACATCTAGTATATGAAAATACTCATGTTAGAGTTTTAAAATTGAATAAAATGATTAAAAACACAAAAATTAATTTCATATTTAGTTAATGTATAATTATAATAAGTAGATTATTTTATCCAAAAAAAATAGATTAAATATTAAATTTATCCTATTTATTATTAAAATTTATGTGATATTTTTAGAAACACCAAAAAAATAATGTAAATATATTCCCACAACCATACATAATATCTAAATTTCCCAAAATGAAGAAATTATTAAATTATTTTTTAATTTTATATAGTATTATAGAATTACAAAGAAACTAATGAGTTATTTAATAAAACAATATAATATATTATTTCCTCTAAAAATAATTAAAAAAGACGCTACAATCTATATGGAATTCTATAAAAAATTATTTTATTAAAATAATTACTTTTTAAATAAATTCCAAATAAAAAAATTCCTCCAAAGAAGTGATGTTTTTTATTTTTTAAAATGAATTTATATAATTATAAATCACTCACATAGGTAATCTATAATTCATCATATTTATAACTATATCTTTCAACCGCTCTTGTGCATTAATTTAATTATATTTTTAAATTGGTGCATTTACCATAGATAATGTGCTATCATCTCATTCATTGTTAAATGGAGTAATTCTAGTTCAATGGTTCTAGAATCATGATATAGGGTTCCTCTTAATTTTTTAATGGGAAAAAATATAGGACATGGAGTGTTTCGTGCCAAATTTATAGAATGTATTCTATTCGAATTCAATAAGGTGTAACATTTATTCACAATAATGATTCTTTGATCCATATTCATTATTATTATTAGCATATACTTTTTTGGTTTCCTACAATAGTTTTTGAAATTATAAAAGGTATTTTGTTGTATTTGTTTACAAAAAAAATCAATAGAATTTATTATGTATTCGGTGTCAACATTGTTAACAAAATATAGATTATTTAGGAATATAGGATGAGTAAAAATTTATTGAAAAAGAAATATATTTTACATTACCTCCCATAATATCACGACATAATAATTATTTTTTTATTATAATAACCACGAAAATAATTCAGTAATGTGAATTTCGAAATAACACTCTCCTTCTATTAATTTTTTTAAAAAAAACTCCTCAGTTGTCGATTATTCAGCAACATTAATAACATTCAATAATTTAAATAGTTTTTAAAAATCATTATTTTTGTTGTATCATTATACTTTTTATTATTTATTTTTATTAATTATTGAACTTGAGTTGTTTTATCCCCATTAAATATATAAACTAAATCCATCTTCTCCACATGCTAATCCATGGATAGATTAATTAACATTATCAATATTTAAAAAATCACTTTCTATATTTCATCAACCTCGTTAAAATTTATATCATTGTATAAATGAATATATCCTTCAATAATATTTTTTTGTTATTAAAATATCCTTTGAATATCCATAAATTATAGTGAAGGTATAATTTTTTTCTGGATGAATCTATATCTCTTTCATGTATTACTCCATGTTAATTCATTTAAGATCAATCGTTGACTTTTTTATAGGTCATAATTTCAGTGTTCTTCCAATTTATAAACCACTTGAGTTTTGATTATTTGTGATAATGGAATATTTTATCATCTTCAGTGAGTTGATAGAAACATTTTGATCTATCTCATCATTAGAAATTCTAAATTAATGGTTATGGTCAGTTCATTCATTGTCATTATTCATCATGGAGCACATTCAAATATATTTAACTTTAATGATTTATCATAATAGAAAAATTATTGTTAATTAGTACATGAAGTGAGTTCCTACTATTTATATCACATTGAAATTTTAATGAATAATTAAATTGAATAAACCAGTTCGAAAGTTATATTGAGAAAAACATAAATAACAGAAATTTAAAAAATTACATCAAAATATCCAGGGAATATAATGAGGACTCCATTGAAATAATGATAACTCCCCAATTAAAATTTTATAATATTTATACCAATTATATTAAAATATTAATCATAGTTAATCATAATAAAATACAAGTTCATATTTCATGGAGTCATACTAATCACTCGTTTACATAATTATAACCTTCATTTTTGTATATATTATTAAGAGGAAATAAATAAAAATATATATTTTTTAATTTAAAAAATCAATGAAAAAATGAAATATATAGTTTTTTACAATATCTTGTTTCATTGTTGAATTGGATTAAACTTCTCAATGATCAATAAGTGTTTTAGTTTCACAGTTGATCTCCATACTGTATACAACTTCTAGTTTTTGGATTTATTTACTTAAAATATAATCACCGTATATACCCCCTAGTCTAGGTGATTTATATCACAAAATGGTATTTATATTTTATTAATTAATTCTATATTATAATATTTTTATCAAAAGTATAGAATCATGGAATATCATTCAATGGAAATAAGAAAAATATTGTGAAGAGGGAATTATAGAGTAAACCATCACCTACATCCATCCATTAAAACTAATATATTACATTTAATAGAAAATTGTGAAAATTATTTAATAAAATAGAAAAATAAATGAACATTACTATACCCATTTAGGATAAACCAAATTGTACAATCAGTTTTCCCTGGACTAATAGAAGTAAACCACTAAAATATTCACAAGTAAGAGAAACCGAAAACAATATATAGGAAAACAAAATTACATTAATATAGGGATCTAAAATGATATTTATTTTAATCAAATAGGGATACTGCTCTAATTTATGTATTAAATCTCAAGACCAAATTAGTTAGAATGATCCTAGTAGGCATAATTGTAAGGACTACGCCACGTTTTGTTGTTATTATTAAATGTTCTCACTATTGTTATCATAACCATCTCTAAAAACAATGTCATATAATCTAATTTATCTAATCCCATATATATTTATAAATTATTTATTATTTTTCTATTTTTTAAATTTTTACCAGTTTTAATTAATTATTTTATAAATTATTATCTTTTGTAACCATGATTGTCTTGAATTTTCTTATCCTACTTAATGGCCTGAAATTCATCTGTGGGATACATATTTCCTAAATTTTCATGATTGATTATATTTATTGGGATATGTGTCCTCTAGAGTATAATTATATGGACACATCACATGTTGTTATTAATTGAATGATTGGGTGTTTTATAATGATATATGTAACAATATTTTATTATTAGTTGGGGTTTAAGGATATGATATTTCTAAATACATAAAATATATTATTAAATAACATTGATTAATAAAAACATTTGAAAAATTTCTTTTTGGGTAAATGATATTAATTATCTTTTACATATTATATGTTGTTACATTCCAATTTTTTCTTATTATTAATGTATAGGTATAAATATTCATCAACCATAAGTGGTGATAGTCATCCTTGATCCAAAAACATTTTTTCATAGAATTTATGATATCGATGTTGTAATATGAAAAACGATAATTTTTACAAACCATGGATAATTAAAAATGATTTTATGACATTTTAAATTTAAATTAATAATAAAATAAAATTATGCAGCTAAACATACTTCCCAATGGGTTATTTTCATTTTATATTATATATGTATGTTAAATTTCTCAAAAACAATGTAAATTATATCCATAAAATATCAATATATGAATTCATTTAATAGGAAACACTATATAATAAATAAATAGCCTATGATAAAATGTATTATGGTTTTGTTAATGCCCCAATAAGGTGAAAACAGAAGATGGTATCAACAAGATATATATGAATTTTCATAGTGCATGATATACTGGAATATTCATTTTTAACCATGTCTGTATAAAACATGTACATGATATATGGAATATGGGTGTAGAAAACATAATAAAATTTTCCTAAAACATTTAAGTATCAACATTATATCAAAATTTGGCAGGTATATTGTCAAAAAAATTATAAATTGATTTTAATACAATCATAAAGGTAGACATTATCATAATAGACTAACATCTATATATATGTCTGTAATATTACTACCAAGTGAGATATACTATTTACATAATAAAAAATAATTTTATATAATTATTGGTCCACACATCACTTAAAAATAGATCCATATATTTATTTTATATGTGAAAATGAAAAAAAAAGAATTTATTATTCAAAAGATATTACATTAATGTCATAATAAAATGAAATAATTTGATAACCAATTTCATTGAAAATGAAAATAACTTACTAAATAATTATAGATAAAAGAGAAAATATATATCCATTGGGAAAAGGTAAAAATTATTTCAAGGGACATTTGATGGGAAAAATTTTAAATTATATAGATATTGATGAAATATATTATTATTTGTAGAGAATAAATTTTAAAATATTTATAAAGATGATTCTTTATGGATTTATTGACATTGAATGATTCAATTATAACGTAATGTTTATTCTAAATGATATTTTCAATATATTAACTAATGATAAATACTATTAAAAAATATTGTTTTTAAATACGTGAAATTATATAGAAATTTAAATGTAAAAATGTACATATAGGTGAATTTTTAGGATTTTTTTTAAATTTCTATAAAAACTAAATTAATTTTTTAAAATTTTTTATTACATGTAAAATTTTATAAATAATAATTAAATGAATGTAATGAAATGGGATAAGAATTATTATAAATATAATTGTCCCCCCGTGCCCTGTTGAGGTGGTAGGGGTGGGATGAGGTTTTGGGCGTGGTTGCGGGGTCAATTCCTTTTTCGAGTGGGTTCTTACATTTTCTTTGTTGTGTCGTGTGCCGCTTTCATGGTTGTACCAAATGTTTAAAAACTTATTATAAGAATAATGTAGTTATAGTATAAATATTTAATGTTCATATAGTAAACTATTAATGTCAATGAAATGAATGAAAAATATCTAATTTTACAGAGAAATTAAGAAGAGGGTATATAGTTCTATCACACCATCGTTCCCTGATCTTGCGACATTTCACCGTTTATCCAAAAATGGTTGATTAATTATCTTTATATTTTTATTTTTATTTTATATTTATATTCCTATTTTAATATTTTTAACGTTATTCTTCATCCAAATGGTCCTTAAATGTTAATATTCATAAATGAATCTTACGTACATGGTATGGTGACCATGGTAATAAATAATTGTTCATGAGTGCAACATATATATAATAGTAGTGTTACCTATATCAAAATTATATCACTATTTAAAATATACAATTTTAAATCTATTTATATTAAATGTACAATTAATAATTATGTTAATATACATCATGGTATTGAATAATTTTCATTAAACATTACTATCTAAAAAATAAAGAATATTTATTTCTAAATATGAATTTGAAAACCATTAAAAAAATGTAATTTTTTTAAAAACTATCATATATAATGGGAATTTCAAATCTATTAATTCTCACTGATTTTAATTATTAAAATATATTATTATCATCAAGGTAGGTGGTTCAATCGATTTTCGCATGAATGTGTAAAAACTTAATCATTAAAAACTATGATTATTCCAATTTAATTTCATTAATAAAGTTTAATTAGAATATTATTTGGTCATTGAACAAAATAATTCTATTTTAGGTTGTGTTGATGAAATTATAAATGTAATAGAAAGAGGATACCATATTAACTACAATGATTAATTGAGTCCTTATAAAAATAAATTATTTATATTTAAGACAATGGCATATATTATTTTATAATAGGACACAATATATATGAAAGTGTTTTTAGGAAGTTAATTTTGAAAGAATTTATAGAGAAAATGGATCATCATTTATTCACTAGACATGTTATAGAAAATCATTTTTTATGATTTTATTTGTGTAAACTTTTTATAAATAACTATTCCATAACAGTTAACTAATGTTAATTCGGTTAGAATGAAAGTGATAAATTGAAAAAATAAATCTTAGTTGTTAATTAATAATATAACTAACTATATTTTCATCTATTAATAGAATTGGTTAAACAGGGTAATCCTTTGAAATTTTTACAGATTATAATTTTTGATGTTTGTGTTAGTTGAAAAAATATACATTTTTCGGTTCTATTATATTATAGAGGCCTAGGATTGAGTATAAAGTGATTTTATTACATATTAGATGGTAATATTTATTATTGAGTGCTTGCTTGTGGCTATATTTTTTATCATAGAATATTCAATAGTATGTTGATGGTGTCACATTAATAATTTTATTAATTTTTTTTGGTGAAATACACTTCCCAAACAATTTTTATTGTAGTGGATGAAAAAAGATCATTATATAGTAAAATATGATTCTATATTCCCATTTAGTGTCAGATGGATATCCATTTCACTATGTAATTTAGGGGTGTTCTTTAATTTAGGGGATTTTATTTAACTAACTAATAATCATTCTTTTATAAAAATTAAAATGGATAGTGAAATACACCCCTTAAACATAACTCCCTACACAATATTATCATATACCCATAGTAGTTTTTTGGTGTTTGCCAATATATTAGAGTTTAAAGGATCATATTTTCTTGTATTTACTTCTTTTCCTAGGATGTGATTTTTCCTCCAAGAAAATGATTATGTGACTTAAAAATATTATTATTAAGTCACTAAGTTCATCTGTTAAGTTTCTTATAGGGGAAATGAGAAGTTTTCTATGGATAAGTGATTGTCATTTCTCATAATTTTAGTAGAGGTTAATGATGTAGTGAGTCTCCAAGATGTTTTTTGGAATTTGAAAACGTCGTAGTCATTTCAGATTTTTAAAATAATAATTGGGATTATAAAATGATTAATAGATTATTATTGAATTTTATTATTATTTTTATATTATTTTATAATAACACCACAAAGTGAGTTCAAATGATTACATAAAATTATGAAATTTTTATGAAGATATTTTTCTTTTAAAATATTGATTATTTATAATTTGTTAGGTGATTATTACAATAAAACATTTTTATTATATTACAATCTGTATTAATTGAATCATAATTGTGGCATGTGGGGTTTACTAATTCAATCCATTGGGTATTTAATTATTCTATTCTTTGTTGACTATGTTATGCATGTGTACAATTATTATTTTTGTTTGGGTTATTAAATTAAATGAAATGAAATTTTAAAATGGGTTATAATTTCATCCATTTAACACTTCCCAAATTATTCCACAACCATCACCTACAAACATTATTTAGTGGAGTACTAGTCAAATGAGTGATTCTATCTAATATATTTTCCAGAAAGGGATGATTAATTTCCCACTGACCTAGTGTCATGGCTTGAACATTTCTAGTCTATTACATCGTTGAAATTTGGTGTTTGAGGTGTTATGAGAGGTAAATGTGACTTATTCAAAACACTTTTCTAAATTTATAGTTCACGAAAAGTGTTTCCAGAACATTAGGATATTTCCAACAGTAGGGTATTTATTTTTCCAAATTTCTAGGTCATGAACAGTGTTTCCAGAACTGTAGGCTATTTCTAATAGCAGGCAAATTTCATTTTCAAAATTCATAGTTAATAAACATTGTTTCCAAAATAGTGGGCTATTTCCAACAACATGATATTTCATTTTCCAAATTTCTAGTTCATGAATAGTTTTTTCAAAACATTAGGCTATTTCCAACACCGGGTTATATTCCTTTTACATATTTCTAGTTCATGAACAGTGTTTCCAGAAAAGTAGGCTATTTCAACAGCAGGATATTATCCTTTTCCAAATTTCTAGTTCATGAAGAGTGTTTCCAGAACAAAAGGATATTTTCAATTGCAGTCTAATTTCCATTTCCAAATTTCTAGTTTTGGAATAGTGTTTCTAGAATAGTGAGGTTAAACAATATTTCTTGACCAGTTAGGTTTCCAGAAAAGTGTGGTTCTATAGTGTTTCTAGATCATTGAGGTTCTATAGTGATTCCTGACCAGTGAGCTTTCCAGACTAGTGAGGTTATTTAGTGTTTCCAAACCACTGTGTTCTCTAGATTAGTGAGGTTCTACAGTGTTTCCAGAGCAGTGAGGTTCAACAGGGTTCCCAGACCAGTGAGGTTCTATAGTGTTTCTATAATAGTGAGTTTTCCATACCAGTGAGGTTCTGTAGTTAATCTAGACCAGTGATGTTTCCAGACTAGTGAGGTTCTATAGTGTTTCTAGACTGGTGATTTTTCTAGACCAGTAAGGTTCTGCAGTGTTTCTACAACAATGAGGTTTTCAAAACAGAGTGGTTCTGTAGTGTTTCCAGACCAGTGAGTTTTCTAGAATAGTGAGTCATCCAACACATTGTTAAATTTCATGTTTGGGGTACAGTGTTTCCATATTCTTATAGTATCACCCCTTTGATGTTTCATTTGACATAAAATGATCTTAAGTCCTTGTTTTAATGTATTAAATGGTGAATAAAAACCCATAACTCCTATATTAGTTTTCCTAAGGATTCATTTTCCTTTACTTGGTCAGACCATGTGGTTTAATGTGATATTCATTTAATGTAAAATCCAGCTTGTCTTAAAATGATACTCTGTTAAATCTTCTAAAGGTAAAAGATATATTCCATCATTATTCTAACTTCTTGGTCCATGGTGTGAGATATTCAATCCTTTACTTCTTCCCTTAGGGGATTTGAGATCGTACATTAATCCTCAGATTGTTTCCCCTTGACATTTCTTCCTCTTGCTTGTGCTCCCCCTATTTTGGTGTATGCCGCAAGTGTCGATCCTTCATCAATATAATGTATGATCTAAAACTGTTCTTGTGTTTTCTTCTATCCCCACAATCTTGTTTCCCCTTTTCGTCCTATGTCAGGTGATATTTATTCTTTTAATAGATATTTTATGGCTGCTGGGTGGTTCTGTTGGGTGGTGCGGCAGAGTCCTCGTGTAGGTGCGGTTGTCATAGTGGAAAAGATCGCAATCCATTGTGCAGATCATCCTCATATAAATAATTTCAAGAACCATTTGACGTAGGAGATTCATTTATTGTCTATTCTTTTACATGAAAATGTATATTTATCATGTCTTAGACCATTGGATCATAGTGGAATTGACATAATAAATATTTGAATCGAATAAATAAATTTATATCGATCGTCTGTTATTACCCTTAATTTTTCTATAGAGTGTGATATCTAAGCTATAATTATTTATCTTTTCATTCATGATGGGAATTGGTAAAGAATTTAATGCTTAAAATTAATTGATAATTTATTGTCTAAAGATAAATAGGTATGTAAGTTAATTTTCCATTGTTGTTGTTGTTGTTGTTGTAATTTGATGATAATCACATTGATGTTGTAAGCATCATTAATAAATTTATGATAGATATGATAGATTTTTGTTAAGGTTACCCACAATTAAAACTTATAAATAATAATTCGGTTAATTCTAGATTGATTAATGAACTAGCAGTTTGATAAAACGATAATTCCTAATAGGTTTCTAAGTTAACATCTTCATTCTAAAGGCCAAGAGCCTTACGCTTGGAGTTGTGAGAGCACATTGTGTTTGATGTTTTGATTCCTTGTTAAAGGGTCATGATCCCAATTGATGTGATTCTTGTTTTAGGGATTCTTGTGTTGTGATGTGAGCTTGGAATTCTACTATGATATTTGTGGGCACAAAGGTATATAGGTTCTAGCAGTCGTGGATGCCTAGAGTGGCGAGATGCATCGGTTAATGCATGTCAATGTTGGGGAGGACAACACTGAAGATAGAATGGGTTGGATGTGAATGTATGGATGTTTCATGTTTTTTATTGATTTTTTATCTTCCTTACCATCCCCACTACCCAAGGCAGTTGGTTTACTTCCCCTACATCCAAAAGGGGAAGATGCGCGGGGTATGCCATGGGCTTTACATGATTATATTTCTGAGGGTGGATGGGTATAAGATCTTGCTATAAGCGGCAAAGACTCGACGGGTAGATCATATACTCACTATATTGACCCCCCTTGTGTTTATTAGCTTAGAATATTTTTTCAAGAATGCATGGGAATTTGGGAAATTAATAATGTTGTTAATAAATCATTGAATAAATGTTGTTATCCCATGGGGTTGGAGTTTTCTTGGACGCAATGTTAAGGTTTCCTTTTAATGTAATAGTGGACATTGGGTGTGATTATAATGAAATATAATATTAAAATTGTTAATAGTTAATTAATATTTATACAATTAATAAACATAATGTGAAACTTGTAAAAATGGAATGACATAATGTAATCAAGTTCCCTAAATGGTTGTGTTCTTATAGGATACCTAGTCATAGAAGTGGCCTCCAGGAGTCCGAGAGATGTTAGCAGTAGTTGAGTCTAAGACTACGTTATTCCCATAGTGTGGTTTTGAGCTATATTATATTTTGTACTTTTTCTGTTTCTATACGCTAATCCACCCCATCAGTTAGGGAAACTGACACCCTATGGATTATGAGCCCTATGTTTCTCTTTTTCCCAACATTGTGGTGGGAGGATGGATGGATGACTACCCCCTTTGGCCCCCCTCACTTCTCTGGGTAGTTACTTGTGCTGGTAGGAAAAGTGGTTAGTTTTCCCCATATATGTGTGTAGAGGGTTGTAATGTCTTCTGGTTATTCAAAAACATATAACCTAGATATATTTTCACATAGACTACTATAGGTGTAACGTTTATGTGTTGTGATGGCTTGAGGATCCTAACTCGGTGTATAGGCAGTAATGGATTGAGGAATAATGCCCAAAGTATGATACACATCATGCGAGCTGGGGTGGCTCTTGGAACAACCTAGTTACTTTTCATACATTGACATGGTGGTTTTGTTGCACGAGGTTCATGTTGTGGTGCTTCACACATGTGTCTATAGGGAGGCCATTTTGGAGAGATATGATTTGGATGTGCGACATTGGGGGAAGCGGAAAACAAGTGGGGGAGTGGTAGTAGGGAACCTTCATATTATATATTATTATATACTCTCGTATGCGATATATGGTTAGAGTATCCATGGTGAGGTTGGGATCATATTATACCTGTTTAGGTGATGACTTTGTTTCATTTTTTGTTCATTATGCTTTCGTATGTACTCTTTAATTTTACATGAGAGGCTCTGGGGAGGTTCCTACTGAGTATATTGTTATACACACCCTATCTATATAAACTGTTTTATAGGTTACATGGAGCTTCTTGGTGATCAGGCTAGCTACTACTGACTTGGGGTTGCTGGAGTTGTTCATGTTGTTTGCTTGCTTCCGTTTTTACTTAGTTTTGGAACTTTCCATTTTTCGGTTTAGTTGTAGTAGTTTTGTATGACATTACATAAGTGTACATGATTTTTTATTTTATATTGATGTCTTAGTTGGATTTGGTTGGTGTCTGTCTTATCTCTATCTTTCCCATGTGTTTCTTTAAGAGGTTAATGCCTCCCATTTGTGTGTTTATTATACCCACGGTGCTAGTCATCATCCCGGGGCATACTAGAGGCGGGACTCAGGGGCCATTATCTATCTTCTCACATTACCGACCGGGAAGGTGTACACCTAGTTGGGAGGGGGTCCTAGAAGTGTGGTATTAGTGTTCTTGTTTAGGGATATGATAGTGTTTGGTTCTAGGGACAGGTGAGGTTGAATGGGTTGGTAGGGAAATGATTTCAGTCATGTTTAGCAAGTGATGTAAACACTAGAGACCGGCTGAGACATTGGTGTTTAGGGCCCCCATTGATCTGATACATGGACCATTATGTTTACAATGGCTACTAAATGAGGTGACTCTAGTTTTAGGGTGGAGACCAAGGAAATGATCATGCATAATTCTACTTTGTTCCTGAGTTTTAATGGGAAGACCTTGGGATTCTTTAACATAAAATGAATAATAAAATTTTATTAATTAATGCAAGGTCTTGAATATTCTAGGTATAGGATCCCTAACTATTGGTTAATTTGAAGGTATGTATTCAGGTCGACATCCTCATCGGGTTGATGTAGAATATGTCCAGTAGGTTGTGCCAGCAGATCACCATAAGGTAGAGGTTAATGATGATGACACAT
Organism: Viscum album; assembly: GCA_963277665.1. Classification (NCBI taxonomy): domain Eukaryota; kingdom Viridiplantae; phylum Streptophyta; class Magnoliopsida; order Santalales; family Viscaceae; genus Viscum; species Viscum album. The sequence continues at coordinate 206,013,580 of OY728121.1, forward strand.
GGAGGAGGAAACTACAGGTGTTTCAGCACCAAAGTCTTCAGATGTATGAGGGCTCCATTTTAGATGAATTCAAGGAAGAGTTGTTGGAGGAGGTTGAGATAGGGTTCAATTTGATCCGTGCTCAGAAGGAGTAATGGGTGTCATTGGTTGTGGAAATGCTACATGAAGCTGTGATCCAATGGTGGTTCTTGTTCCTTGGGGATCATAACGATTTGGCGTTATCATGGGAGGAGTTTTGAGAAACTTTAAGAGTTGAGTTTATTTCTTCAACAGAGAAGGCGTCCAATTTCTAGGAGCTTCTTACACATCGATAGGGGAGCTCCATTATGCAAGATTTTTGAATCCATTTCAGAAACCTTTTACGATATTCTTCTGACCTACTTCCATACATGGAGGCCAAGGAGAGGCATTTAGAGGAGGATTTTCATCCAGAGATCTAGCTCAAGGTCAACCCATTTATGATGAACATGTATCATTAAGTGTCGACGAGGGATGATGTTTTCATGTTGAAATTATCCAGAAATGTATCATCACAAGAAGGGAGTCGTCACGATTCATCACGAAGCAGAGCTGGGGTTTTCGTTTCCTAGTTTTCAGGGTTGAAGTGTTTCTGTTCAGCCGAGTGTAGGTCATAGCCCTTAGAATCTCATTTCTATGGGGGTGGTGGCTATGAGGCCTATGAAAATGTATTATCTACTTTTTTTTCTTGTGGTGAGGAAGTTCATCAGTAGAGAGAGTGCTCGACCTATTAGATCATTCATCATGCACTAGGTTTTCTGCTCACGGTTATTTCTAGCCAAGACAGCAGCAGAAAGTTGCACCAGCTTTGGGTCAGGAGAGAAAAGATGGTGAAAGTAGAGGACAGCCCCGTGATTCTCCCTGTCCTTAGAGAGTTGATTGAAACCATGGTGGTGTCCATCATTAGGGTCTGAGAGGTCGTGGAGGAGTTCCTGGTCAACTTTATACTTTAGCTTTGCTAGCGCCAGGTGAGGAAGATGTCATTCGAGGTATGTGTTTCTTGTTTTATACATGGGTGCATGTCATGTTTGATTTTGGAGCAACATAGTCCTTCATATTACCTTCCCTTTTCCATGCATTGGTACTTGTGGTAGAGAGGCTTCCAGTGAACTTGGCATTTACAACGCTAATTGGAGATCAAGTTAATTGTTTTATTTTTATGGACACTATGAGCTAGTGCTAGGGAAACACCAATCTATGGGAAATTTCATATGTTTATGTATACAACCATATGATTTCATCCTAGACATGTATTGGTTGTATTCGATGAAGGATATTGTGGATTATTTTAGGAGGCATGTGGTGTTCTTCGATGCAGATGGAGAGCCAACAGTGTTTGTTGGCAAGCGAGACACTCAGATGGGTCAGAGGTGTGTTGCGTCCTTATCATCCATGGTGGTTGAGTTAATGTTGAGTTCTTCAAAGTTTTATTAATTGGAGTTTCCTAGGGTCATAGAAGAGTACCGTATTGTTTTTCGATAAAAGTTTGTAACATTACCCCCTCAATAAGAGATAAAGTTTGGGATCAAGATACATCTAGGAGAATCTCATATCTCTATGTCTCCATATAGGATGGCCCATTCTAAGTTATGAGAGCTACATATAAAAAATAATGGTCTATTACTAGGCAGTTTTGTTCACCCAAGCGTGTCACCATGGGGAACACCAGTTTTGTTCGTGAATAAGGTTGATAGAATTTGGCGGTTGTGTATCAATTATCATCACAAAAAAAATTGACAGTGAAGAATCAAAATCATCTTTTATGGATTGTGGATTTATTTGATCAACTGAATGGTGAAAGTTAGTTCTAATAGATCTACTTACAGTTAGTATATCATCAAATTCTTGTGAAGGATAAGTATATCCTGAAGACTGCTTTCAATTATTATCATGGGAATTGCATTTTCGTTGTAATTCCGTACGGTGTGACGAATGCTCTAGTTGTGTTCAAGGGACTGATGAACGTTGTGTTCCATGAGTTCCTAGATAATTTTGTGGTGGTTTTCTTCAATGAAATCCTTGTGTACTCCATATTTTAGGATGAGAACGCAGAGCCTATATATACCGTTTTGGGTGTTCTTCAACAAAATCGTCTAATTGGGAAGTTGACAAAGTGGGAGTTTTTTGCTTGATAAGGTCTTTTAATAGGGAATGCTATGTCCCAGTTGGGAGTAGCTGTGGATCCATTGAAGATAGAAGCATTTGTGTCTTGGGAAGCCCCCAAGATAGTGGTAGAGTCTCTAAGATTCCATGGTCTTGCAAGCTACAACAGTTGGTTCGTAGACGATTTCCCTCGGGTTGGGACTCCTCTGATAGCATTGAAAAGGAAGGATCGAGCTTTCCTGTGGACTGATTAGTGTCATGTCGATTTTGATTATGTGAAAGTAAAGTTATTATGTTCTTTAATTCTTGGTCTTCCTGCATATGGAGTTCAATTTTATGTTTTCTACGCTGCTTTGCATCTGGGGTAAGGCTGTGTTTTAATTCTACATAAGTCATTTTTTTCTTTTGGGTCATGGAAGTTGCATCCCCTTTAACGTAACAATTCCACCCTTGATCTTGATTTGGCATCCGTGGTGTTTTCTCCGATGTTGTGGAGACATTACCTTATTTGTTAGAAAATTTGTGGTTTTCACCAATCATATGATCCTGAGCTATGTTTTCTCTCTATGGGACTTAAACTTTTGACAACATCAGTGGAAGGAGTTCTTATAGGAATCTAACATCAAAATATCATATACACCTGGAGAGGGGAATGTTGTAGTTGATGCGCTGAGCTGGAAGTCACATAGTGATGCAGTGTGTGAATTTTGTGATTCTTGAAGAGTAATTGAAGAACATTCATCATTGCATCTCTATATGGGATAACTTGGGGGAAGATGTTTTCTTTTTCAGATGATGGTGCAGTCATCTATTGTGAAGCATGTGTAAGTGTCCTAGTTGGGGTATCTAGAGGTGGAGGTCTGGAGAGACCGAGTTGATTGTGGCGAGGCCCCTGATGGTTGGTTAGTGGATGAACAACACTAAGTGTTGTATCACAAAAGGATATTTTTTCCTTTTGTGACACTCGATATGGTTCTCACAGTGTTCCACAGTTCACCTTTAGTGGTGCGTCCTAGTGTGAAAAAGATGTACTGATCCTTGAGGAGTCAGTTTTGGTGGCCTTGGTTGAAGCATGTAGTTGTAGAGTTTGTGTCTCGATTTGTGGTATTCTAGAAGGACAAGGCTAAGAACCATGTCCCTTGTGGATTGCTTCATTAATTAGATATTCCATAGTGGAAGTGGAAGGACATATAAAGGGACATTGATGTTGGTTTACTTTGAGATCCCAGAGGACATGAGTCTATTTGGGTGGTAGTGGGTTGTTTAACAAAATCATAGCACATTATTGCAATCAAGGAGTCGATCTCAGTGGATGTTTTTTCAATGCAGTATCTGGAGGAGGTGTTGAGACACCACGAAGTCCTGAGTATGATCATATTCAATCGAGATCTTTATTTTAACTATAGGGTGTGGAGAGGTCTCCATCTTGCTTTTTGTTCTCAGATGTGGCTTAGTACTTATTTTATTCCACAGATGAATAGTTAGATAGAGGGGACTATCCAGAATCATGAGAATATGTTATGATCTTGTGTCCTAGATTTTGGAGGTTCTTAGATGAGTAACATACCCTTGTTGAGGATTTATTACTACCATAGTTTTCACTCCACCAACGGTAAGTCATCATTTGAATCCTTTTATGGTCGAACATTCCATTCTCTGTTGTGTTGTACCCAGGTTAGAGATTTAGAAATTCTTGGACAAAAACTTGCATAGAATACAACAGAAATGGTTCATGAGATTTGTGAGAGGATGAAGATAGCACATGATCATAAAAAATCATATGTTGATCAAAGGAGGAGTCCTTTGGTGTTTTTTGTTGGGGATCATGTGTTTTTTAAAGTTACTCCCCATCATTAGCAGCGAAGGATTGGGCGTGGGAGTAAGCTTTCTCCTTAGGTTGTCGTTCTTTTTGAGGTGTTTACTCATGTTGGAGCTGTGGTATATCTGGTATCACTTCCCCCCCAGATGTGGTAGATACAATATGTTTTCAATGTATCACAACTCCATCGTTATCTTCATAACGACTCACACGCCATCGATTGGAGTGATATCGATGTTAACGATGATGCGGGCATTAAGGAGCTACCGATAGAGATCCAGGACCACACAGAGAAGGAGTTGTGTGAGAAATATATTCCCCTGGTTCATGTCTTGTGGTGAAATTGTGGTGTCGAGGATATTACATTGGAGTAGGAGTCCCAGAAGCGTGTCTAGTACCCATACCAATTTTAAGATGTTTGGTTGAGTTTTTTTATTTGATGATTTCATTTTTTGTACCTTTTATGGAATGTAATTATTCACTTGTTTGGATATGGAATGATTTTTCCCTTTTTCTTAGAAGTTAAGGTTTTTTTCCATATTTCGATCAAATTAGGGTGGTTTCCCCCTAAGATTTATCTTAAGGGGTGGTTGTTCGAACATCTCTTTTCTTCTTAGTTGGTTTTGAATACTCGAGCATGATAATATTTTAAGAGGCATTTAATGTAATGTTCTGGACCTCTCTTGACCATCAATTTTCTAAAATCTTGTGTTTTTGGTGTTTTGGGAGGTCAAGGTGACTTATTCTAAATACTTTTCCAAATTTCTTGTTCATGAACAGTGTTTTCAGAATAGTAGGCTATTTCCCACAACATGCTATTTCCATTGGAAAATTTATAGTTCATGAATAGTGTTTCTGGAAAAGTAGGCTATTTACAATAGTAGGATATTTTCCTTATCCAAAATCATGTTCTTGAAAAGTGTTTCTAGATTACTATGCTATTTCCAAAAGTGAGCTATTTCCTTTTCCAAATTTATAGTTCATGAATAGTGTTTCCAAAATAGTAGGCTATTTTTAATAGCAGGCTATTTCCCTTTTCAAAATTTCTAGTTCATGAATAGTTTTTCAATAAAAATAGGCTATTTCCAACAGTACGATATTTTCCTTTTCCAAATATCTAGTACATGAATAGTGTTTCCAGAATAGTAGGCTATTTCCAACATAATGTTATTTTCTATTGAAAAATTTCTAGTTCATGAACAACATTTCCAAAATATTAGGCTATTTCAAATAGCATGCTATTTTATTTTCCCATATTGCTTGATCCTGTACTATATTTCTAGACTAGTGAGGTTCTATAGTAATTTCAGGCTAGTGAGGTTTCCTGACTAGTGAGGTTCTAGAGTGTTTCCAAACAAGTGAGGTTCTATAGTTTTTTCGGACCATTATGGTTTCCAGACCATTGATTCTCTATAGTGTTTCTTGACCAAGGAGTTATCTAGACCATTGAGGTTCTACAATGTTTCTAGACTTGTGAGGTTCTGACGTGTTTCTAGACTAGTGAGGTTCTACGGTGTTTCCATAGGAGTGAAGTTTCTAGACCAGTGAGGTTTCCAGACTAGTAAGGTTCAACAGTGTTTCCATACAAGTGAGGTTTCTAGACCAGTGATGTTCTATAGTGTTTCCCAACCACTGAGTTTTCTAGATCAGTGAGGTTTTATATAGTTTCTAGACCAGTGAGGTTTCCAGAATAGTGAGTCATCCAACACTTTGTCAAATTTCATGATTGGTGTATAGTGTTTCCAGATCCATACACTTTCAACCCTTTGACGTTTCCTTTTACAAAAAATGAATATAAGACCTTGATTTGTGGATTTAACGCTGAATCAATTCCCATATATCCTATATTAATTTTCCTAATGGTAGATATGATTTTACATGGTCAAACTGTGTTGTTTGATGCGATCAGCGTTTAGTGTAAAATCCAGCATATCATAAACCACTACTCGATTAAATATTCTAACGGGACACGTTATATTCCTTCCTTATTCTACCTTTTTGTTCCCTAGTGCGATATGAATGAACGATTAAATCTTCCCTTAGGGGCTATGTGATCGAACCTTAATCCTCAAATCATTTCCCTTGGTATTTTCCACATATTTCATACACACCCCTTATTTTGGTGTAAGTAGAAAGTGTCGATCCTTCATCGATATAAGGTATGAACTACTTTTTTTCTTTTGTTTTATTCAATACATATCCTCTTGTATCTCTTTTCCATTCTATGGTATGTGATCTCCATGCTTCTAATGGGGCTTTCCTGGCTGTCGGATGGTGTGGTCATGTCGCAGCGTCCTCAGTTGGGTGTAGTAGTCACGTGAGAGGAGATCATAACATGTTGTGTGGATCATCCTCATATAAAGAAGGTCATGACCTGTTTGAGGTAGGGTATTCATTTCATATCTATTATTTTATGTCAAAATTTTTGGTTATCATGTTTTAGACAACTGGATCACAATGTAATTGAAAAAATAAAAATTTGAATTAGATAAATAAATTGATATTGATCATATATTATTGCCTCTTATTTTATTAGATTGTGTGATATATATGATTTCATTGTTTAGATTTTCGTTCTTGAAGGAAATTGGTAAATAACGTAAAGACATAAATTAGTTGATAATTATTTGGCTAATGGTAAAGAGAGATGGAAATGAATCTGGTTGTTGTTGTTGTTGTTGTTGTAATTTGATGTTAATCAAATTGATGTAATAAGAATATTTAATCAATTTTTGATAGCTATGGTAGCTTGCTTTTTCAGTTAACCATAGTTAGAACCCAAAAATAATAAATTGGTAAATTCTAGATGGATTAAAGAACTTTATATTTGATAAAAAGATAATGCCTTGTAGGTTTCTGAGTTACCCAATTTCATGTATTGTCCAAGACCCTTATGCTTGGAGTTGTGAGAGCTCATTGTGTTTGATGTGTTGATTTCTTGTTTAATGTCAAAGAGCCAAATTGATTTGATGTTTTTTTCATCTTTTTTTGTAGTGATATGAGCCTATAAGGCTCTTGTGATATATGGGGGTAGGGAGGCCTATTGGTTGGGGGAGCAGTTGACGCCTAGAGTGGTGAGATGCATAATTTTATGCATGTTGGGGATGGGGAGGACACTTGAGATTATGGAACATGTTGGATGTGAATTTTTGGATTTATGTTGTTTAATGTTGGTTTTTTAATTTTCTTACATTCCCAACATCTCAAAGAAGCTGATTTTATTACCCTCCTTTCAAAAGGGAGATGACATGTGTGTTATGTCACGTTCTTTCCGTGATTGGCTTTCTATGGGAGGATGAGTTTAGGCTCTTTCAATAAGAACAAAAGACTCGACATGTAGTTGACCTATCCATCATGTTGATCCCCCTTGTGTTTGTTATCTTATATTGTTTTCTCTATATTTCCTAGGAATATGGGGAAGTAATAATGTTGTTAATAAATTATTGAATACATGATGTTAACTGGTGGGGTTGGATCTTGATGGGATGCAATGATAAGGATTCAATTTAATATAACAATGGTCATTGGGAGGGATTATAATGTGATATAATCTGTAAACTATTAATTGTTAATTAATGCTTAAATAATTAATGAATTTAACGTTCAACTGATAAAAAGGGAATAAATGAATGTAATAAAGATCATTATACAGTTGTGTGATTATATGATACCTAGTCTTAAAAGTGGATGTCGGGAATTCGAGAGTCGTTAGCTACTGTTGGGTTTAAAACATGGTTATTCTCATGATGTGGTTGTGAGCTATAGTATATTCTTCAAATTTTTTTGTATTTATACTCTACTCCACCCAGTCAGTTAGGGAAACTGACACCCCAAGGTTTCTGAGAACTTGGGGTGTTTTCCCCAACATTCTAGTGGAAGGATGGATGGTTGACTAACACATTTGGCCCCACTCTATTCTCTTGGTAGTTACTCTTGCTGGTAGGAACATCATTTAGTTTTCCCCATATATGTATGTAGAGGATTTTAATGTCTTGTGATTATTCACACACATGTATTCTAGATATAGATTCTTATAGACTACTATAGGTGTAACGTGTATAGTCTGTGGTGGATTGAGAATCCTAACTCATTGTATAGGATGTAATGGCTTGAGGTATAATTACTGACATATGATACACATTATATGAGATCTGGTGGCTCCTGAAAACTACATGGTAACATTGATTATGTGGATGTAAAAGTTCAGTATCATTAGGTTCATGTTATGATTCTTCGACCAGGTGTCTGCGGGAAAGCCTTTTTCAAGAAAGATTCTTATGACATGCAATGATAGGGAAAATAAGAAAACTAGTGGCGAAGTGGTAGTTGGGTACCCTTGATATTCATTATTATATTATATACTCTTGTATTTAATACATAGTGAGAGTATCCATGATGAGGCTGGGAACATAGTATACCAGTTTAGGTGATGAGTTAGTTCCACTTTTTTCACTGTTCATTCACATGTTCTATTTAATTTTTCACGAGAGGATCTGAGGAGGATTCTACTGAGCATACTATTATACTTACCCAGTCTATATAAACATTTTTACAGGTCAGTTAAAGTATGTGGGTGATCAGGCTGGATACTTCTAGCTCATGGTTGCAGGAGTTGTTCAGTCTTTTTGGTTGCTGCTGTTTTTTACTTTGTTTTGGTACATACAGATTTTCAGTTTAGTTGTAGTTGTTTTGTATGTAATTAAATATGTGTATGTGGGTTTTTCTTTTATATTGTTGTCTAAGTTGGAGTTTGTTGGTTTCTGTCATATCTCTCTCTTTGTCATGTTTCTTCCTAAGTGGGTAGTGCCTCACATTTTGGTGTTTATTATACCCTGGGTGCTAGTCACCAACCCAGGGCCTACTGAAGGATGGACTCAGGTGGTCATTATATCTCTTCTAACATTCCCGACCCAGGAGGGGTAAACCTTGTGGGGAGGGGGTCGTTACACCTAGAGTTTGAAAACTGATTATTAATTTAATATGGAATGATTATTAAAAAATTAAATACATAGAAGGTGGGTTTTATGGGAATATCCTTTGACTGTAATTGGATATTGTTTCTTATTTTTATCAAATGGAATTGAGTGGTAAAAGTATCATGAAATTTCCATTTTGAACGATTTAAAAACAAATAAATCGACAACTATTTTAATTTAAATTTAAGAGATAAATTTTTTAATAATTTTTTTAACTAATTAACAATTCATTTGTGATGAACTATTTCAAATAACGAGTTATTTCATAAAAAAATTATTTTTATGATATTCACAAAGTTTGAAAAATTACATATGGACTACATATGTGACTATACATTTTATGATGGGGTGGTCTGGTTTGGCCAAGACATCTAATATTTTTTGGATTATTTTATGATAAATTGACTACAAAAGGATTCCAATGGTTTCATAGGGTTTTGAGTATATTTTTTTATCTCAAGAAGGTTTGAGTTAATTTTATGTTTCACATTGAAAATTTTTTAGTTATCGTAATAGGTTGTAAATACTGTTATTATATTGTAATAATAAATGTAGAATACATATATTTTTAACTATGAAATGGTGAATGTGTTCACCAAAAAAATATGGATGTTCATAACATAGTTTTTTATGGACACGGTGTTGTTTAGAATAACAAATAAATCCATAAACTGATAGCTAATCCCTAGATTATGATAATCCATGATTAAGATTGTGGAAATTGTAATAGAAAATTTTCATTTTAGTGGTAGTTGTGCATGGATTTTTTATGTTGTAGATAGTGGAGGAAATATTGAGAATAAAAAATGATCATGATAACACTTGGATAAAGAGGAATATTTAGTTATAACTTTAGATATCATGATCTAGTAAATGTTTTTATAGTTTTAACAATATGTAAATACATCATTTATATGTTTTGATACACATAGTACATAAATATTATTATTTTAGTGATTATATTTCTAGTATGTGAATGGATATATTGGGATAGTTTGGTTCCCTCTAGGAAGAAATGATTATTATACTGACCTATATAGCGGTATGTACAATAATAATTATTATAGGATTTAATTTTATATGTCGACGAATACAGAATATAATATAATGACATAAATGATGATGTTTTTTAAACTATAATAAAGAGAATACTTTTTATCTATCATGATATATGATCATTTATTGGACATGAATCCCTACTAAGACATGTGATATATAGTTTAGATATTGAGAAATTTTAAATATATTATGTAAGATACTGTTGATGATTAAATGTAATGTCAGTTGGATTATAATTTTATTAATTTGATAAGTTAATTTAATTAAATAGGTCAAATTTGTGGTTTTCATAATTATTTTATCATTGGAATATTATTTTGTGTTATTTTCATGGGATTTATTCTACTGTTATTTTTTTATTATAATTTTAAATGATCATTTCAGTTCAAGGTTGAGTCTATTTTTTTACTTATTGATTTTATTTATGATATTTTAATTATTTGGAATAATTTTTTTGGGTTTTTTAATTATAAGAAATGGCACGGATGATGGGTTTTATGTGATCTACTGAAAGAATAATATGGATTTTATATTAATTTTTATGGATAATGTTAAATTGGAAATTTCTGACATGTGTAATGATCAATGGTTAATGAGGGGATACATGTATTTGTTCATAGAAATAATTGATATAGTGTGGTTAGTAGTATTGGAGTTGGAATTTGGGTGTGTGTGTGCATCTAACTCTTCATAATTTTTTTTATTATGATATTATTACATTAATTTTCAAGGGCTATCACTCCGAGAGTGTTGATGGATTTAGAAAACACTAATTTAACCTTATATTTTGCTAAATAAATTTAGATGAATAATAATTAAATATCATAATAAATCACACAAATAAATCAAAATTTCTTATGTCTTTGTGTATTAGATACATAAATTAATTAAATTGTAACATTCTGAACATTTCATAAAAATATCCTTATCAGAGTATACTCAGTTTGACATATCATACATAATTTTAGTTATAATAACCTATAAAATTCGATCATTAATAAGAATGATTTTTTATGCTAAATAATTGTAAAAATTATAAAAAAATGAATATCGTATGAGATATTAAGATGAGAATGTGGATATGAGGACATATTATAAGATCATGTATTTTTCATGAGAGAATCATAACCCACATAATATAGATCATAAATCATTTTTCAAGGAATACTTAATTTTTAATTACATACTTCAAGAGTAATTGTATTTTGGAAACAATATTTGATAGTCATGAGTATGGAAAAAATTACTTAGGCATTAGAAAAAGTTGTATACATAATCATAGAAAATTAAAATTCGTATTGATGATCACTAAAAAAACAATCACCCCATTGATTATAGAGTACCATTGATGATTTCGATTAATCCTTAATCCTAATCATGTCAATCTCTTAGATATAATTATTTACCCAATTAATTTGGGGAATATTTAATTCATGTACCACCCATCAGATAATTGATATAGTCGCATAGAGGTTTCAGTTTACTCCACACTCTCTATCGTCTAATGAGATACAATTCATTACCTAATTCACTGGAAGCATATATAATTCTATGACCAAATTTCTTAAAGTAAAAATGTATACATATCTATGAAAAATAAACATTAAACACCCATAATTCCTTCATAGTTTAATTTACCATTGCAAAAGAAACTACTATAATGAGAAATTATATAAGACATTATCATAATACATCTAGATAATTAGGGGGAATGATACATTTTTAAAACATTCTTAATGACTAATAATACACACTATTATTAAAAAAATTAAATATGTTTTATAATTGATTGAAAAATTATATTGATAAATTTTAAAATTCTATTTTCTGTTTAGAAAATTATTTTATAGAAAAATTCTATATAAAATTAAATAAAATTAAATTAAACTAGAAATCATGGAAAATGAAGAGAAGATAATTTTTGAATAAAAATAACGACATTTTCTAAGAAATTCAATCATTTGTAAGTCCATTATTAATAGATATCAGTTAATGTTTCAAAAAGAATATAAATGTTCGAAGAAAATGTCAAATATTAAATAAAATAATAATTATATTGTATTGAGACTCACGTCAATTGAAAAAATACCTTATGTAAATTTTTAATTAGAGATATGGGCATATTAAAAATAACATGAGGAATATGGAAAATCATGAAAAATACTGTTGACCAAAAGAAGTTTGATGTTCGCTTCATGGTATAGGTCTTTTTTTAGATGAACTGTGAACCTACATGAAGTTGATTGGTGAGAAGACATGTAAAAACTAGATATAAAAACAATATATAAAAAATATAAATAATAATCCTATAATTTTATTAAATATTAATTTAATCATATATATATTCATTGTAATAATGTTATTGGTAAATAAACCCTCACATTAACTCTAATGTTCATCAAAGTACATTAATTTCTTGTATAATAAAAAAAATCAATAAATTATTTTTAAAATATATGTATATATATATTTATATAATAAAATTATAATAATTCATTACATAATTTTTAGTAATTCATTGTTTATTTTTATCATGAGATGTTTTCAGTTTTTAATATTTTGTATATGTTTTGTAATAATGATTCAAATTCTCACATAGATAAACCAAATTCATCATTCATATATTGGTAAAGGTAGTGGAAACTTTATCTTTTAATTTTTTATCTAGTCTACTTTTCATTATATTGGCTTTATCATCATGGTTTAGGATAATAGAATCTGTGGTTATCATGGTTTTTGGAATTTATCGATAAAAAAATATATATTATAATGATCAATAATTAATTTTTTCACCTTAAATATATATTAAACATATAAAAAATACAAAAATATATCATTTTTTCCATTATTAATGAATTCATACTCATTCATTTTATAATTGTTGACTATAATATAACATTGTTCACTTAGGTGGTTTAACCGACAAAAAAAATAACATATTATACAAAAAAATTTGTACGAGTATGGATCTATATCATTGTAATACCATTTTCTTAAAAGAATAATAATTTTAATATAGAATAATTATAGTATATATTAACATATACTTTCATTTCAGAAGATAATTTAATTAAAAAATATAAAGAAGGACTGGGTACATACTAGATGAATTTATTCCTTCTAAAAACAAATTCATTTAAAATGGTGGATTTCGTCTATATTCCTGAGAACATAGGAATCCAAAATTGTAATGAGTCATTTGAAAATGATAAATATGAATTTCTTCAATATTTAAAAAATAAAATGTATTTTTTGAGTCGTTGAAGATGGTTGTATTTACAAGAAATTTTAGAGGAATTTCTACAAATATCCATTGCCAAATGTATATGGTTTTAATTATAGGAGAAATTATGAAACAATAAATAAAAATAATTGATATGGGTTTTTTATATACTAATAAAAATAATTTTTTGAATGTTTTTCATGAAATTTTATCTTTTTTACTTCCTATGTGTGCACATTTTACTCAATTTACTATTATAACGTTAACTAAATTTTTGTCTAAATATAATATTATTCTTCCTAAAAATGAAATTTATATAAATAACATAATTTTAAATAACAAAATAAATTTGGATTCCAATTAATCATGTTTCATTTTTTTAATATATTATTTTAACATTTAAATGAAAACATAAAAAATATTTGAAAATAGTATTTATAAAAAAATGATTATTACAACTTTTAAGGTATTTAGTGCCCTTTATTTTAAATTACTAATTAACTAAGTATTGATATATTTATTTTTATATTGAAAAATTAATTTTTAATAGTTCTTTAAAATATAAAAATTTAAATTTTTGACATAAAAATACACAAAAATTTTTTGAAATATCCCATTTAATATGTAGTGGTTTTAATCAAACCAAAATAAAAAAATATATATTTTTCATATAAAAAAATTTATCAACATAATTTTTTTATTTGAACATTAAATTTGATAAATATCGAAAAACATATTAAAATTAATAATATTAATAAATAATTGAAATTAATAAGAATGTGTATTTTTATTAAATAATAAGTTTTTTATTCAATCAAGTATTATTTATAAATTTTTAACTAATTTTTTAAATTAAATAATAACAACATCAATATACATATCGGACACATTTATACCCAATGATAATATTCTCAATTAACATATTTCAGATAATTAATTGTCTTATGACCATATGTTGAACCGACATATATATTAGGGACGTATTCCATTCCGTTATTGAACCATAAAAAACATTAAATTAAATAAAATATTTAATTTACATATATCTCAATATTTATATTATATGTTTAATTTTTATTTCTATTTACTAATTAAAATTTATCTTATGATCATCATAGAAAACTAAAAGGATAAATTTTCCAAATTTTTGAACTTTTTATACTTGTATAATTTTTAACTTGTATTTTTCATAAAGATGTTTGTATTGTATTCTCACAAATATATTAATGTTTATCCTAAATTTAAATGGATTATATTTTTAAAATAGGTCATGGTTCATTTTATTTTTTTTTTAAGAAAATATATATTCAAAGAACTATATAATGTAAAATAAATATGTAACATGTTGGTTGTTACCTTCAACCACATTAAAAAAAATTATACCATGAAATTTCATTACCCTAATAAAAAATGAGGTTATTATTTTACAATTACATCCTTAGGATACTATGTCATATGCTAAAAATTATGATTCATATATAGAAAAATGACTTTCTAAGTGTTATTAGTTAATAAATATTTATCTATATGATCCAGTATTTCATTTTTATTTCTCTATGTTATATTTACAACCCTATATTTATGTACTATCTCACTTTAGCTAGTATATGGATTTATGAATCTTTTCTAATGAGAGTTGGTGATGGTTAGTAGGTTATTGGTGTCTACTATCCAAAACATAGTGGTTGGTGAATGACTTTGTTTCTTAAATTCCACAAAACACATACCAACTGGTTAGTAGATTCTAATAAAACTTTAGGAAAATTGTAGACACCAAAAGATCACCGATGCATTTATTTTGTTGAATCTTTTCTTCTAGAATTTCATCATCCAGGTGGTGGTGTCCACTGACACTCGAATAGTTACATTAGAGGTAGAATAGGGAAATTCATGTCTTATTGAGATTTTTTAATAACCACAACCCTCTAAAAAATATTAAGTTTTTTATTCAATCAAGTATTATTTATAAATTTTTAACTAATTTTTTAAATTAACTAATAACAACATAAATATACATATCAGACACATTTATACCCAATGATAATATTCTAAATTAACATATTTCTGATAATTAATTGTATTATGACCATATATTGAACCGACATATATATTAGGGACGTATTCCATTCCTTTATTGAACCATAAATAAACATTAAATTAAATTAAATATTTAATTTACATATATCTCAATATGTATATTATATGTTTAAATTTTATTTCTATTTACTAATTAAAATTTATCTTATGAACTTCATATAAAACTAAAAGGATAAATATTTAGAATTTTTGAACTTTTTATACTTGTATAATTTTTAAATTTTATTTTTCATAAAGATGTTTTGTATTTTATTCTCACAAATATATTAATGTTTACCCTAAATTTAAATAGATTATATTTTTAAAATAGGTCATGGTTCATTTTATTTTGGTTTTTTGTAAGAAAATATATATTCAAAGAACTATATAATGTAAAATAAATATGTAACATGTTGGTTGTTACATTCAACAACAATAAAAAAAATTATACCATGAAATTTCATTACCCTAATAAAAAATGAGGGTATTATTTTACAATTACATCCTCAGGATTCTATGTCATATGCTAAAAATTATGATTCATATATAGAAAAATGACTTTCTGAGTGTTATTAATTAATATATATTTATCTATATGATCTAGTATTTCATTTTTATTTCTCTATGTTATATTTACAACCCTATATTTATGTACTATATCACTTTAGCTAGTATATGGATTTATGAATATTTTCTAATGAGAGTTGGTGATGGTTAGTAGGTTATTGGTGTCTAGTATCCAAAACATAGTGATTGGTGAATGACTTTGTTTCTTAAATTCCACAAAACACATACCAACTGGTTAGTAGATTCTAATGAAACTTTAGGAAAATTGTAGACACCAAAAGATCACCGATGCATTTATTTTGTTGAATATTTTCTTCTAGAATGTCATCATTCAGGTGGTGGTGTCCACTGACACTCCAATAGTTACATTAGAGGTAGAATAGGGAAAGTCATGTCTTATTGATATTTTTTAATAACCAAAACCCTCCAAATAATATTCAATATCTCATGGATCCCATGAACTCTATCACTATACGTGCAATTTTCTAAGGAATTATGGAACTCTTATCTCCTTCTATGTCCTCTTTCTATTTCCTTGAAATGGGTTTGATGCCAAAACTCCATCTATCCATCCAATTTTACATTTTTATTTTCCAAAACTTTTAAGGGTAATGTGATAACCCTCATAGATTCAACATATCAAACATTAATGGAGACTGAAGAGTTGTTAAACAATATACAGAGGTAATTGGAATCATATTCCATTGAGATTTTTCAAGAATAAGAATTTACCAAGCTACCAAGATCATCTTCTAGGAGTGCTTCATAACAAGTTTCCAGGTACTGCCTGTCTTTCATGCACTCTTCATTACAAATTCTTCCCATGTTGAAGATTCTAACCAATATACGGTCTTACATTTTAACCCACTCATCTTTCCCCATAATACCTTCCAGTTGGAGAAATATACACATCATATGATTTTTATCTTCCACTATCTCCTTAATCACTAGGTAATCATCCCTCATCTCGTCATTCGAGTGCATGATTAGATCCATCTTTTTATCTGCATCTACGTCCTCTAGGCATAGAAAACTGAGAAGAGGCCCTTCCATAAGATGCTGGCTAGAGGGAATATCATCCTCTATCACTGGCATCACCTCCTCATATTTCATTTTCAATTATTTTTTCTAATCAATATCCCATGATGAATCTTTAGATTACTCTTAAGATATGGAGACTCCGACATGTTGAACCTCATCATCTTCCACTAAATGGATCTCAAGAACTATGGTTTTACAATATTTTTGGATGAATGAGTATCCATCAGTCTAGGAAGATAGGAGTAGTCTTTGTTCCCCTTGGTTTTCTACTTCCTCAAAAAAATACTGCTCCTAGTATCCCAATTTTCCTTATTCCATTTCTTCCTTATTTGATTATACAATCCAATACTAGCCCCTCCTAAACACATATCATCTAATAGATCCCCATATGACTCAACTTCAGAGGGACTAATGGACTTGTCTTCTATCTCTCCCTCAATACTCAAACTGTAGAATATGTTGTTTATGTTGAGACAGGAGAAATCTCTCCATGAATTTGAACAATTTCTATTGTTCGTCTTTGTACTTACACCTTGTGGAGGTTGCTCCACCCCTATCCTTTAAAATGGATCTTCAATTCTGATTTGGTGCCACTACCTGCATGCACCACCATTTCATAGGTACATGGGTTTTGGATCGCACCTCCCTTATTTTTGGACCATTATCTCCTATGGATTCCACCGGGAAAAAAGTGTGAACATTGTGAATCTCCACATTTTCTACAACCATCACCCAGGCTTATTCACCCATGATGTTGAATTGTCCCCTGGATGACTCGCCAAGTCTCTTAACAACCTATTTAATACTCCTCCTACGCTGGGATCAGGAGGTAGTGCCCTTATTGTTTTTTTCTTCACTGCTCCACCCGAGTAAAGGGTACCTTTATTGTTTCAGTTACATAGACAAAAACATTCACATCCTTCACCAGAACCAACAACGGTTAGATCCAGTTGCTTTCTTTTATCACCAGGATAACCACCCAGGACCCTCAACTGAACCACCCGAGCAGCACCCTATTGCCTCACCCTTCTCCCTCATACTTCCACCCCATGACCCAATGTCTTTCAAAATACACAAAAATCCTAAAAAGATTCAATAATGATAGGATTTTTGTATCTAAATTCTTCCACAACAGAAATCCAGAAGAAATGAATAGGATCATTCGATACATCTACCACAACACTGACCCTCAGGGAAATCTAATGTGTTATATCATGATCTAGATCATTTCATCCTACTCTTTATTTTTAAAATTGATTGGTTTAATGATTTATTAATATAAAATGAGGTTTCTTTCATGGTCTAATAATGTAATTGAATATCATTATTTTAATTAAAAATAGATTCCATTAATTTAGTATCTATGAATCATTTAGAAGAAGAATGTTCTCAGCTATGGAGCTTCTCAGGTATTTTTTCCTTGTCCAAAAATTGAAATGTGGTTTTTAATCATATCCTTACCAATAATTTGAATTAATTTGTAATAATAATTGTTCAATGATTTAGATTGGTGAAATTGGACTCATTCAATAACCTGTGGCTTCAAAATATTGTTACAGCTATGGTAGGTGTTTCTTATCATTATCTTATATTTTTTGGGATATTGGCATGATTTTGTGTGTGTGTATATTGTTGAGTCCCATGTATAATGGTTGATCACATTTTTTTTCAATAGTATCCCCATAATACATATTCTTAATGTTTTATCATATGTTTAATTGTGATTGTGATGAAACTTTTTTGACACGAGGAGATATTAACAAGTCATCTAGAATTTATGAAGTATATTTGTTTTTCATCTATCTTATACAATGGATTATGTATTTTGATCTATATATAATATCACCAAAGGGTTATGGTTAAATTTTTTGGTTGAAATCTATATATGTAATACCCTCAAGGGGGATGTGTTAAACATGATTTTATACAATCCCATTAAGGTGGATGTGTCATGAAGCAGGAAAAAATTCACTCTCGGATGGTGCTGAAGTAGGTAGAATCGATCTATAAAGAATTGAAAAATATCTTACTCTTTCCTCATATACTTTTTTTCATATATACGATTTTTTTACATTTAGGGTATGCACCATTATATCTTATTCAATAATGTTGAGGACAAATTAGTGGTGTATTACTTTCATTTTAATGTTGTGAATTTAATGGGCTCATGTCCATTGAAAATCATGTCTATTGGTGGTGCTTTCGTCTGTACTAATGAAGCTCTGTTTTCTGGATATTCATTTGATTGAATGACTATAACACGGAAACAAATTAATCATGTAAACATGGATGATTAAATGGATTCCTGGTGGATAATAACCCTTGTAGGATCACCCCTGTTAACCAAACGAAATGAAGGAACATAGTGAATTGAATTGGATAAAAATAAAAACTCGCTTTCTCTTCTATTGATATGAATGGTTGTTCTACTTGAACTTTTTGGGGTGACATGGTTGGGAATGGAATCTATGTTTTAGCGGTTATTCATTTGTGAATATATGGCCATGTAGATCCACCAGTAAATGTTCGGGAGCCAGTAAGTTGGTTATTTTTTCTGTTCCAGTACTTCGAGGGATCTCATAGGATCCCATAATGATGTTATTATTTAAAAGATAACCAGAAGTGAATGATTAAAGACTTTATGACATGAATTCCTTCAGTTTTTGTTTTGGCTTGTGGTTATGCATATTTCCAACCCGGTAGTGAAGGAATATTTAAATGGAATCACTTGAACATGATATCAATTAAATGTAAAACGATGATATATTTTCTAAAAATGGTTTATGCTATAGTTGAGGCCATTGTGTACTTGTGAACGTATGAGTGGAAACGATTGTGGTTGTGCTCTATTTGGATGTTGGTTTGGGGACCCTTAGGTTGGAATGAGTGCATGATTACTTATATTTATAATATTTAGTTCTTCTATTTTTATAATCACCCCACCCATGATGATCACATCATGCCTAACACCCCCATTTCATGGGGAAAGGTGTTTTTTCCCATCATTCCTATGAGTGTATGGTTATTATCTCCTTTATTCTCACTCAACTAGGAATCCCAAGACTCTTCGGTTTGGCTATGATGGACTGAGGTTCATTATGGCCCAAGAATATTCAGGAAGGTTGTGTTGTGGTGGGATGGCTCAAGCATGTGTGGGCAGGTTTATTTCCCATGTGTCTTTGGGATGAGGTCCAGGTGTCTACATGTAGGAGTGTGGTTGTGGTGGCCTAGGGGTTTGCAGGCGGGATGTGTCGTTTTTTTGTCCATGGTGTTTTTGGGTGGAATAAATGAGCGGTTGGGATGGCCCACATGGTAGTTGTTGGGGGAGATAGTGGGACTGCAGTGGGATTTGTGGCAGGAGGTCTGATGCGTAGGATGTTCTATTTAACCAGTGGGAAAGTGGTGTGGGGTACCCAAATAACGATGTGTTATTTCTATTATCATACGTAACTTGCATTAGTTGAGGAGTTTTCCATGGTGGGGATGGATGGATAGTTTTATTTTCTAGGTGTTTTGGTTACCTCTATTTCTCGTAGGGCATTAGAATGTTTCCCCACATGTGCACAAGGTCATTTGTTATCCTGACTGAGTATACCTGTATACTCACCCTATGTATATAGAATTAGTTTTAGGTTTACAAGAGAAATTTGAGAACCATTCCGAACCGTACTAGCATGGGTACTGGGAATGTTTTCATTGCTTCTTTTCATTTCATTGGGTACTCTCATTTAGAAGATTTCTGGTACTTTTTATTTTTTTCACCATCGAACATGCATGTGGGAATGGATTCTTGGCATTACTGTTATCTTTAGTCCATGTTGTTTTTGGGATTTACCATCTTATCTTCTGATATTGTTCTATAAAAAGGTTAATTCCTTCCATTTATGTGTGATTATATACCCTTGTTTCTACTAACCACTCTGGGCCTACTGAAAGTGGGAATCAGGGACATGATCTCTCCTTCACATTAAAGAAGATAGGGTGGGACATCCTTCCATCCTTTCACTCATCATGGAGGTTTCAGGCCGTGATAGAATGGTATCAAAGGTGATGGTTGAGAGATAAGATTATGTTTAGGGTTATGCATAGTGATAATTGCATGGGATGGTAGGGAAGCATTGTTAGGAAACTATGGGGTGTGAATATTCTAGAGAAGATGGGCTAGGACATGGGATTTTAGGTCCTCATGTGATCCGACGCAAGAACTCTAAACTTACTTAACAAACAAGTGTGAAGACATTGATTGCAAGGTAGACACCCTCGAAAAGGTACATCAATCACAATGACTTGATTTTCTTCTCGAATTGAGGTGTATGGGGAAAAAATTGAATAAATAATAAGGAAGTCCCTTTGTAACATCCTTGCTACTTGGGCTTAGGCATTCCTTGTTAAACTTGTAGTTATGGAACCCAGATGTCATCCACATGTAGTGATGGAAGTTGATGAAAAATAGGATGATCTGGTTGATCTGGGATAGATTATTGAGATGAGGAGGATGTCTTGTGTCAGAAAACTCTCTGTTCCCTCCAGTGAAAGACTCTCGAAAAATAAGAGTGCAGCGTCTCGAACAAGGAGATGGAGAGATGGCTCGAGGAGCTGTTGATCACTTTTAGCTTGATCTGGGATCTAGTAGAGTACTGGGTTCATATGGTCTTGATCCAGATGCGGGGAGTATCATTTAATTGGTGGATGGTTTATCTCGGGTATAATACAGAATCTAAGGATTCGTGGACTAACTTTCAGAAGGAGTTCCGGGCGGAATTCCATTCTTCCATGATGAAGGCCTAAAAGAGGTTGAAGTTGCTATCCCTCTGGCAAGGGAGTATGTCGGTAAGAGAGTTAGGGATCAAGTTCAAGGATCCCATTATTTCACTCTAAACCTCTTCCCATATGAGGATTCATAGGCAAGATACTTAGAAGAGTTGTTCTGACATTCTCTTTAGTATGTTGTTAATCTCTTAACTCTACCAACATATATGGAGGTTTAGAAAAATGTTGAAGTAGTGGGGAGGATGCACATACTGGGAGGTGTGACATGAGAGGGGATAAAGTTGATTTTGTCAAAGTAGAAGGCCTTCCACATTAGGCCTCAAGAATTAGGTCCTTCAAGGTTTCGGCTAGCTGGGAGAAGACCTCAACAGTTCATGTTCCGATCTCTCGGTCCTCTCCCATTCTCCACATGCCTGGGAAGGAGGTGATTTATCTATGGTAATCATTGGATTCTTCAAAATCAGTGACCTGACCAAGTGTAGTACTATGGGAGTGGGTATGTTCAGCACCCACCTAAGTAGTTGTAGTTTCCAACCATGCCCTTCCAGTAGTAGGCGATGTGAGTTCACACTCCATTGAGTTTGGAATGTTCTAGAGGATGTATACCTCAAGGCACTCCTTAGGGACCTTTACCAATGCATGGTCAAAGTGGAAGCCAACACCCAAGGGGTTGAGGAGTTGAGCGAGGCCAGTTGCACTCCACAGAGGGAGTAGTTCCAGCAGGGCTAGAGGTCATTCGAGGTAAGATCATTCAGGTCAATACACATTATTAGGACTTGTATGATTTAGGATAATGTCACTCCTTTTTTGCTCCCATGCTAGCCCATTTCTTATGTCTACACGTAGAGGGACATTCCAATCCCCTAGAGTTGAGTATGCCGGTTGGAGGTCAGACCAGCATGTTTGATGTTTGTCAAGGATGCATACTGATGATGGGCCTGTATCAGTCCTTTGGGGATCTCTTTCTACTAAAAATGCTTCCATACGATGTCATCCTGGTTATTAACTGTCTATTTTCTAAGTACACTATTATCGACTGCTTCTAGAGAAGGTTTGTGTTCTTAGATATGGGCGTCCAGTATGTAGCTTTCATTTTCGAAAGGGGTGTCCAGGTGGGAACTAAAGTGTGGATCCCCTTTTTCATGTAAGGCAAGATTTCAGTGGAATCTATAGACTTTGAGATGGTGAATGTTTCGCGAATTTTAAGTGA
Source organism: Viscum album (assembly GCA_963277665.1). Lineage (NCBI taxonomy): Eukaryota > Viridiplantae > Streptophyta > Magnoliopsida > Santalales > Viscaceae > Viscum > Viscum album. The sequence continues at coordinate 206,036,442 of OY728121.1, forward strand.
GTTCCTGGATGTCTTCCCGGAAGAGGTTGTGACTCTACCCCTTGATATGATGTTGTGTGTTTGGGATAGACTTAAAACCTTATTCCCATATGATTTAAATGGATACCTATCAAATGGATCCCTCTACGTTACAGAAATTGAAAATTCAAGTTGATGAAATGATTAAGAAGGGTTTCATCCAACCAAGCATGTCACCATGGAGAGTGTCAGTCTTATCTGCAATGAAGGCAGATAGTGCTCTCAATATGTGAATAGACTAATGAATACTGAATCCAGTTATAGTCAAAAACTTTTAGCCCCTCCCGAGGATCAACAACCTTTTTGACTAGTAATAGGGAAACGGTTTGTTCCCTTTGATCGACATGTGGTCTGGATATCACCAGTTGGCAGTGGAGGTTGGTGACATCACAAATACTTCTTTCTAGTGCAGATATGAGAACGTTGAGTTTGTTTTCATGTCTTTCAGAATTAAGAATGCACCATCTATGTTCATGAGGATCATGAACTCTGTTTTCAATGAGTATTTGGACCAGTTCTTGGTCGTTCTCATCGACGAAATCCTGATCTACTCAATATCATAGGAGGATCACACCGAGAAGATAATGACAGTTTTGGAGGATCTTCGACACCACCTGCTCTATGAGAATTTGTCCAAGTTTAATTTCTAAACAAGAGAGTTTAAAATCCTTGGACACATGGTGTCCAAGTAGGCAATTATAGTGGACCAATCAAAGGTTGAAGTCGTTGTTTCTTGTTCATAACTCAAGAACATATAACAATTTCATAGTTTCCTGGGTCTGTTAGGATACTACTAGAGGTCCGTACTGGAATTATCTCAACATGAATCACTATTTATAGCCTTGACTAGGAAAGGATAGGCATTCATATGGTGTGATAAGTTCCTGGAATATTTTAGTTATCTAAAATGGACGCTCGTCAGTGCCCCAGTTCTGAGGTTTCCAGAGGAAGGGGTGAAATTCAATGTTTTCTGTGATGATTATGGTCTAGGATTGGGGTGTGTGTTGATGCCACAATGGAGAGTGATCTCTTATGGTTTTAGGAATTTATTCCCTAATGAATGTAACTATTCCATCCAAGACCTGAAGCATGCAGCGATGGTGTTCACGTTGATGTTGTGGTAGCATTACCTCATCGGGGAACTATTCATGCTCTTCATGTATCACAGGAGCCAGAGGTATGTGTTCACCAAGGGAGACATGAACTTACGATAGTGGAGGTGGATGGAATTCCTTCCATAATACGATATTGATATCTCCTACACCTCAGTAATGGGGAACATCATGGATTATTCCTTGAGCAGGACGTTGCAACGGGAAGTGGTTTGGATGTATGCAGATTCTTAGAGAATGATGGAGGAGTTGGAAACCTTACACCTGGATGCAAGGTTTGAAAGTAGTTGAGGATGTCTGATTCAGAAGACAATGTAGTACTCTCTACTGTGGGAGGTGGAAGAGTTTCAGTGGGGGGACTCAGAGACTGAAGTGATGTGTGATCATGTTGACCATGGAAATACTTCAGAAGGATGGTCAGTGGATAGTCGGAATCAGGTGTTTTTATATGGGAAGATGTTTGTCCTGGTGGTGATGTGTGAGGGAGTTCTTTAAGATTTTCATAACACACCCATGATTGTAAATCCAGTAGTTTCGAAGAAGTTCTATGGGATGATAGGTCAATTTTGGTGTCCCTTGGTGATGTGGGTAGTGGAGGAGTTTGTGGAAAAGTGCCTCATGAATCAGCAGGTGAAGGCTAAAAACCATGTTCTTAATTTTCGGTTGCATCCCTTAGACATTCCTACATGGACATGGGTTGAAGTATCGATATATTTCATCACATGACTACAAAAGGATGAGGGAGGATTTGATTCTATCTTGGTAGTGGTGGACTGCTTGAGGAAATCATCTCACTTCATTGGAGTTAAGGAATTGAGCTCAGTGGATGCCCTTGGGCATAAGTACATGGGTGATGTTTTGCAGCTTCAGGGAGTTGATAGATCTGTAATTTTAGAGTGGGATACATGAATTACATCTTGATTTTGGAAAGTATTTTAGTCTGATTTTGGCACCCAGCTATTCCATAGCACTGATTTCCATCCTCAGATAGATGGGAAGATGGAGTGGACTATCCAGACATTGGAGGATATGCTGCAAGCACGTGTTCTGGACATTGGAGGATTGTGGGTAAAAATCATTACTCTGATAGATTATTCCTACCACAATAATTGTCACTCAACCATTGACATGGACCCAGTTTAATCCTTGTACCAAATTCCATGTCCTTCACCCGAGTGTTGAACATAGGTTGGCAATGAAGGTGTTGATGGACCAGATGTAATGTAGAGAACAACAGAAAACGTTCATCTTTTTCCTAAGAGGATGAATGCATCTCAATACCGAAATATGTCGTATTTTGATCATTAGATAAGGACCTTGGAGTTCTAGGTCAGAGATCATGTGTTCTAGAAGGTTTCCCCTCGATGTGGGTAACAAATTCTTGGATGGTGGAGTAAGATTTCTCCCATGATCATTGGACCCTCTGAGGTGTTTGGATGAGTCAGAATGGAGGAATATCTGTTGGAGTTTCTAACATGGTTGGATTCGATCCCCAATGTTGTTCATGTATCTCAGATCCATCAATATCTACATTATGATTCCCACATCCTCAACTGGGGGGAGTTGGATATCGAGGATGATGTGAATTTCATTGATCGACTGGTGAGAATCAAGGATTGTAAGGAGAAGGTGCTTCATTAATAGATCATTCCCTTGGTTCATGAGTTATGGAGGCATGGTAGTCATAAAGAGAGTACTTTGGAACTGGATACTTAGATTATTTCCCAATACCCAGAGTTGTTCTATGTTTTGATCTTGGATTTGATTTAGGCCTTTCTTATGATGTAATGATTGACCCTGATTACTATATGATTAGTTGTTTCCATGTACTGGGTTTTTATGAAATGTACATACTATAGGGAGATAACCTAATCCATAATCATGAAATATTAATGTGGATGCAATTAATCCTATGCAGACGAGTCAGTGCAGCCCAATGTTGATAGTATCTTCACAATGAGGAAGTATCTCCTTAATCAATGTGTCTGGATAGTCTGAACATTTTTTGTTTGTGTGGTTACTTAATGTATAGGGCTTTTTTTATAGTTTATCAAGAGATATATGTGAGAGATATTTTCCTTAATGTCATGGTTTTATTCTAGCAATTGAACAACACAATGGTGGGTTGTCCATGAGAGGTATCTTAAGAGGTGGTTGTTCAGACCCCTCTATTTACATCGTGTTTACTCTTGAATTTTCGAGGGTGAAAATATTTTGAGAGGTATCTAATGTAATATCTTAGACCCTACTGGTCCATTACATTTCAAAATCCTTATATTTTAGGTATCCCACAAACCATTGGTGACTCATTGAGGTGTTTCCCAAATTTTAGGTTGAACAAACGGTGGCACTAATCAACATCAGTTGCATAGATCAATAGTGGTGCCACCCCCACCAGTGTCAGGGAATAATTTCCAGGGTGTTTTTGACTCCCCCATCAGTGATTTATTTGTAGTTTTTTCAAGACTATCCAATTTTACTACTGTAACATCTCTTTTAATGTAAAATTGTTTTAATGCCTCTTTTAATGTGATTTAAGGCTATTTTAAGGTCCAAAAAAGGTATTTTAAAACATTCAAATGTCAAGAGACCCTTGAATTACCAATATATGTATCCTTCATATCGATGTCACACCCGTTTCTGCTTGTTCTATTTTTCCCAGTTTTTCCTGTTTCATACCTGTTACATGTTTTTCTCTATTTAAAGGAAGTCTATCAATTCGTAGTCATTTGTTTTCTAATATCCACAGTTTCTAAGTGGAATTATTAAATCTAAATTAATTATAATGTGTGAAACCACCAAGTGTCATGGTCAATCCATGATAAGACATTTATATACTCTAAAATGGTCTCCCTGTTTTTAGGATCAGGCCTCTTCTTAAGTCGAGGTATTCTCTTCCTTATTCAATTTTTTTCTCTAATTTGACCTTGATAATTCCTCCTGTGTCAAATCTAGTACCCTTTCTAGATCCCTTTCCACTCGGCCTTAGAGTTCTTCCAACATGTCTCGTTATCCCCGGTTCCTGGCAGAATGAGAAAACTTAGATCCTTGATCATCTAGGTAGGGGTTCCTCCTTCATCTCTCTTTATTGTGCATCATGTGGGATGGGTGTGATGATGTTCCCTCTGGATGTTGATTAAACCATCTTTAATGAAGATAAAAATGGACTTTTAAATAATGAAAGGTTAATATGGATGATGTTGTTGTTTTATTTTACCTTCATTTTTATGTTGTGAATTGTATGGGCTCATTTCAAATGAAAATAGTTACCTTTGGTGGTCCCTTATTGTACAGAAATGAAGATATGTTTTCAATATAATATTGTGATTGAATGAATATAATAAGAAAACTCATTAATCAGATAAACTGGGATGATTAAATGGATTCCATATAGATAAGAACCCTTGTATGATCACCCTGATTAACCAAACAGAAAGATATAACTTAATGAATGAAGTTGGATAAATCTAAAAACATCCTTACTATGTTCGGATGATATGCATGGTTGTTGTTCTTGATCATTGTTTGTTAAAGTATAGGGGAATGGAATCTCTGATTGAGTTGTTGATGGATTTTGAATCTGAGTCCATGTGAAGCAGGTTGTAAATGTTCTAGACCTAGTATATTGGGGATTTTTTTGGTTCTAATACTTCGATATATCTCATAGGATCCCATTTTGATGTTATTATTTACAAGAGAACTAGGAGTGAATTCATAAAAGCCTTCTTGGATTTTTTTCATTCAGTTGTTTTTTTTTATTGTGGTTTGGCATGTTAGTTGCTCAGAAGTGAAGAAATATTTAAATGGAATCACATGAACATGATAATGATAATGATTACATTGGGAATCTATTTTATAGAAAGGGGTTGTTCTTCAGTTGTGATTGTTTTACATGTTTCCTTGTTGGTGTAGTAGTGAGAGTGGTTGTGTGTGGGCTGGTTGTTGGTTTCAGGACCCTTAGGTTTGGATGAGTTCTTTATTACCTATATATATAAAATTTAGTCCTTGAGTTTTTTTATATGAACCCCACCCATGATCAGAACTTTGTTCTGAACACCCCCATTTCATGGGGTAGGGTTTTTTCCCAACTTTCCTAGGAGTGGATTATTATTAACTTCTTTCTACTCCCTCTCATAGCCATCCTAAGACTCTTCGAGTAGGCTATGATGACCGGATGTTCATTATGGCCCCAGAATCATTTGGGCAAGGTGTGTTGTGGTTGGTTGGACCCGGTGTGTGCAGGATGGATTACATCCCAGGTGTCTTAGGGGTGTAGCCCAAGTGTCTACAGGAAGGAAGTGTGGTTGTTGTGGCTTAGGTGTCTATGGGTGGAAAATATGGTTGTTGTGGACATGTTGTTTGTGGGTGGGATAAACGTGTGGTTGGGATGTCCCATATGGTTTTTGTTCAGGGAAGAAGTGGGACTGTACTGGGATTTTTGGGGTAGTTCTGATGCATAGAATTTTCTAAATAACCTATGGGAAATTGGTTTGGGGTACCCAAATAACAACGTTCTATTACTATTATCTTACCTGACATACATTATTTTGGGAGTGTTCTTTTTTGAGGATGGCTGTGTAGTTTTCTTTCCTAGGTGTTTTTGTTACCTCTATTTCTCACAGGGTACTAGTATGTCTCCCCACATATGCATGGGAGCTTTTTGATTCCTTACTGAGTATACCTATATACTCACCCTATGAATATAAATCATCTTTGAGTTTTCTAGGAGGACTTGGAGGATCGTGTCAGAACATACTAGCTCGGGTGCTGGGACATCTATCGTTTCAACTTTTCCTTTCTTTTGGTAAATTCCTTAAGTTTTGTTTCTTTTACTTTGTATTGTTTTCACTTTTGAACATGAATGTGGGAATGGATTATTGGCATTACTCTTATCTTTAGTCATTGGTGTTGTTGTGATATACCATCTTATCCCACGATCATGTTCTACAAAAAGGTTAATTCTATCCATTTATGTGAAATTCTATATCCTTGGTGCAAGTCTCCACTCGAGGGCCTACTAAATGCCTGACTTGGGGGTCATTATCTCTCCTTCACAATGAATTAGAATGGGCAGGGCATCCTGTCTTCCATTCCCTCATCATGGAAAGGGCGGGTCATGAAACTCAGTGTAGAAAACAAGAGGATTTTATTTAGACAAAAAAAGATTTCCATCATCCATTGATCATGATACCTCATGAGATGAGAACACACGTACTGGTCTTAAAGGGTCTTTCACTTTCATTTCAGGCTGATGAAAAAAATGTGTTATGAAATAATCAGCCTGAAAATCATGCACTCACTTCAACAAATGGATCAAAAACATTCATGTATAATTGGGATGTTGAGTGGCCTTGGGATACTTCCATTCTCCTTATGTCACTGATTTATTCAGTTACTCCACCTTTGTAAAATGATCGTAATTTTTTGTACCCAAGGATGAGAGATTTAGAAGTGACATACTTTTGAAAATGACATGATCTCCAATAAATATTCAATGTACGTGAATTTGACATTAACAAAATATGAAACTAATATAAATAATAACTCTGGAAACTTCATTATTTGTCTCCCCCTCAAGGGAACACTCCTCATTAATGAATCTCATGTTCTCCACCTGAGAGATGGATTCAACTTCAATTCCCAAAATTATAAGAACAAAAAAAATGGTTTGATTTAGGTGAATAAGGAGGATTCTCCTTGCTTAATCAATGTGAACATCTAGGTTGAGTTGATTTTATGAACAAAGATGTTCCATTTTCTCCACTTTTCACACTTTCACATTTTATATTCAATTTTGGTTGAGATTGTGTGGATCATATCACTTATTATATCTCTTTGGGTGTGATCATTCATTCTTTAACTAATTTTAGAGCACTATTATCTATTAGTGATACATTTATCATTTTGAGGAATTCTTCATGGGATGGATTTAATTTAATTAAATTTATATCAATGTATATAGCCTTGTTTCACCTTACACACTTTATTTCATTATCTTCATGTCAAATATTATGTTTTCTTTTTTACTAGATTTAGCCTGTACATCTTCGTTTCCATTATTCGTTCAAAATCATCTTTCCAGATGACTAAAAAGTCATTAGAATTTGAGGCATCATGATTGGATCTTCCACATGGATTCTTTTGAGTGACACCCTTCTTAGGAGTTCATCATGATTCACCACCCTTCACCTTCTTGAGTTTAGAATCCAAGAACATCTCTTCATTCCTCTTTTGAATCTTCTTGGGATTATTCGTTTTTACCACATTCCTCTAACTAATTTTCATGGATACATCTTCTATCATATCAAGCTTTGTGGCCTTATTTTCTTAACTGCTTTGGGTACCAATTGAATGAAAAATGTACCAAACTTGAGACCACCCCAATTTCATACATCAAAGATGTTATCGAGCATTTCAAATCTCTTTCAAGTGTACAAAATCTTTTGGATATGTGGAAGTTGCTTCTTCTTTTCTAGATTTACCCCCCCGTATAGTCTTTCTCTATGATTTTTCATTTAGGTGGTTTTATTATCAAAGCAATGAAAAATTCCCTAATCTAGTTAAATATCCACATTGACCATCAAACATTGCTTTCTTGATTTCTTTTGCTCTTAGTGCGGAATCATCTTCCAAATTTTTATTAATATCCACCCTATCCATGGTGGTAGGTTTCTTATCACATTTCTTCATCCAAACTTATTTAGATTCTTTCTTCTACTTGATAATTTTTGTAGAAAAACTTTTAGAAACATTAGTACAACATGGTATAGATCATACCTTATCCTTCTCAGCTGCTTGTGAACGATAAATGAGTGAATTCTTGATCTTATTACTGCATGTTGTATTTCATTAACCCTTAGAGTCCTTCAAAGAAAATTGAATACAATTAAAAACAACCAATATGTTTAATGAGGGCTCAATAAATTTCTTCTCAATATTGGCACACTGAGTTTCCAATTTTATACATTCTATATTTTGGATTATATTCTTTCATTCAATCATGATCATCTTATCTTCACAATTTTTCTTTAATCATTCAACATCATCATCATGCAGCATCACTGTTTTTGCAACAAAAAGTCGGGTTCTCTGTTGTTCATGGAATTTCCTTCCAAATATAATCCCATGAAATAAATGATCTTCTTTAGCTCATTTTAAAGTGCATGGAACTCTCACCAAAGGTTTATTAAATCCCCCTTTCTCCTCAACTTCAGTGAGACATTTTGAGGAACTTATTTCGGATTCCCTCTTTGTTGCATCAAAGGATCAAACCTGTTTAGAGAGCATTTGACATTCAAAAATCTTTGCTTGTAGTACCTTCTCCAAAAAATTAGTTTCTTATCCTAACTGGGTGATACCTTCTTTCAGGAATTGAAATTCTCCACGAACAAGGGATGCATTTTCTTCAGTTATACCAAATAGAATCATTCTTAATCTATCAATAGATAATTTTTGATAGGTTATAGACTGATCATCCCAACTTCATCTAGCTTTTCCATCATGAGAATAATTTTAAAATGTATTAACACATACCTATTGATCACTTGATGTAGGAAGGATATCAATTTTATTGGTGGGAACATGGGTCACCTTCTCATTACATTCCATGCCTGATATGTCTTCACCACATCAAAGTATGTAGAAATAGATAGTTCATCTTGTTTAGATACGAGGGACTACTTCTTCAACTTTCTCTTCCCTTCCTTTTTCTTATTCTTCATGGACATGGTAGATATGGTATTCTAATTTGAGAGAATAGAATATTTATTGGAAAATAACATCATTGTTAACTTTGGAATGAAACTCAATTATTCAAAAGGGAACTACTTCACTATATGGAATCCAAAAAATGTTAGCCGGCCTCTAATACCAATTGAGAGGAAAATTTTGGGATATACCTAACACTGAGGGGGGGTTAATCAGTTATGGGGACTTATTAATCCAATTCCTACTTTTTATCCATATAACTCTTGACCTATTAGGATCATGATTTTCTTATTCCCTTTTTCCTATCACAAGAAATAATTGAAAGCAGTAAAAATATTAACATGATATTTTTTCAAGGTTCACTAATCATTAATTGCAGCTACAGCCTTGACATTCATGGGAATGAAAGGTTCATGGATTATCCACTATAATGTGATAAATGTTATAGTGATTTGACTAGGAATAAATCCTCTAGTTAATGTGAGTCCCTACACATTGGATTGGGAAGGAAAACAATCCTCTTCCTGAACTAGGGAAGACCTAGTTCAACATGCAGCCTCTAGTTGGTTGATTATTATACATAGGGAGACTGTCACCTTCTGTCTTCAAAAGGTATATTCTTATCTTGATTTTCTTATGTTCTCTTCACATGGTTACCTGTAATGATGTAGGAAAGAAACTCTCTTCTTCTATATTAAAAAACCAACTGTATATGTTCTTCAAATTTCTTCTTATTTGGTGCAACAACCTAATGCCCTCTTCTTCTTCATTCTTGGAAATAATCACATAAACCTATGTGACTATTTAGGAAATGAGGATCGGCTCCGCTGGGATCATCTGAGTTAATTATTCCCCTTTCTTCATAAATTCATTGGATAGTGTATGTGGCATTTTAGTTGAACCTTCTCTCCCCACATATTCTTGGTGCAGTTAATATGTATTTAAATAAATTGCAACCCCTTTACATATGCATGAAATAGAGAATTTATTATTCACTTATTCCATATTTCCTTATTCTCTTTCACATAGTTTGAGAGTTCTTAATTTATGCACATGAGTTCATGCATGATGTGTTCTCAACCAAACTGAATGCACACTTTTCTATTCTTCTCCCTTGCTTTTGTGATAACCCTAAATGGTATAGATATTAAAGCGCACACACACTACTTCCTCTCATATCTTTCTATTCATTCTCTTACACATAGTTAAGGTGTTTCTTTAGGATTATATGTGTGTTTCTTCAAACCATAATGGGTGAATCCCTTTCCACGTGGGAAGCCCTTTAAAAAATCACACACGTCCTGAGGATCCTTCAACCAAAGCACATGTATGCATGCATGTAGGAACTGGAATTCTTCGTGCAAGATTCTCCTTCTTCAAAAATCAAACTCTAAAAACCGTAGGATATAAGCTTGAAAGTAAGGGGGTGTTCTAACCATTCTTTGTGAAACCACGATGGCCACAGGTCTTCCTCTTCACGTAGAGGATGTGTGGTGATGGGTCTTCCTCGTGCATGGGGGTTCACGGATATGCCACATCGCAAAGCACAGTGAAAGTGAATCTCAATCGTTGGCTCACGATGGAGCTACCGTCCCAAAGGAAAGCGAGGATTTTTAAAAACCTATCATGTGTTCGAGGGAACCAGTTCTTTTCAATGCCTTTTGAATGTGCGTTTCACCAATCGAGGGCTTGCGGGATATTTTCTTCATAGAGAAGATGGATCACGATTCCTCTACTTGCACTCCGCAAAGAGGAAGAACAGAGTGATCTGTTTTTTGAAACAGGATCTCTCGAGAATGGAGGGGAAGAATCCACTTCTCGACTCGGGCCTCTCCTTTTATAGGCGATAGTATCTTCTCCGTCCATGTTAAAAATCCTCATGATATTCCATGGAGATCTCGGTTGGAATTCCTGAGATCGTCGACATTTGGAAATCCTCTAACCCACGTTTTAGATATGCAGAGATCCAAAGTTGGATTCCTTTTTTGAATTCAGTCCCCTCTCTTCGTTCAAAAAATCAAGATTGCATGTATCTCATTTTAAATCACTACTTGAATCCACACGGCCTTGGCAACTTCATTTTCCTTGTCCAAACCAAGTTATTCTTCTTTGAGTTAGCTGCATGCATGAATTACGTAGAATGTATGTATGGTTTTGTTGGATCCAATGACCCTCGCTATGTTATAATGATCCTTGTTTGATAGGCCTAAGTGGATCATCATGGTTCGGTCTTCAACATATTTGAGTAGCAGTAGCGCCGACGAGTGATGGAGATGAAAGACGATGGCTCTTGCTGGTTCGAATATAGGGAGGATCGAACGGCTTGGGTTCATATTCATGCGGCGTGGGATGGAAGGATGGCCAGGATTAGATAACAGAATGTGAGATTAGGCGAGTGGCCACTATATAAAGTCGGACCAGATGAATGGCTGAGATCGCTCGGTTAATTAATAATTTTTCCCACATCAAAACAGAGACGCGATATTATCGTCGTTTATCAATTAACTCGTCCCAACATTGGCTAATAATTCTTCCCCCATCTCCATTGTGCTGCCCCATAATGTGTTCTAGGGGCATGCTCTACAGCAACCATATGCATGATTTTGCCCTTACTCTACGGGAGCGCGACACACCCACTCTCTATGGCTTGGGGCTAGATCTTGATGGCTTCCCCATGGGCCCGGTCGACTTTGTTCCCCATCGGCCCACTCTCTATGCACTAAAATGAATGGGCATATTTAAACACAAACCAACGCATGCATGGCCACCATTCTCTCCATCTTCTAATCTTCTTCATCCACCATTCTTCAACATTTCATTTTAGATTATCAATTACAAATAAATCCAATAAACCCTAAAAAAAATACGCAAATTAAATGTCCTATAAAATTTATAAAATTTTTATACATGATATTTGAGCTTTATGATCATTGCGTCAATCCTCTGATTTGATGAACATGGAGAATTTCCTAAGCTTGGCATCCAATGCTATGAATCGATAACAATTCTTCAAGAATCTTCACTTCAACCAATCTCCATTCACTTTGGAGTTACTTATTCATTTTTACAACGATTATATTCTTTTGAAAACATATAAAACTTATATAGAATGTGGTACCAACAATTAGATTTAAATTTGGTTTGTCATCAAATAGGCGGTAAAACTGTATTTTTAGAAAAACACTCATTTTATTAGTAAAATTTTATTTGTCCATATATAACGGCTAGAAAATACATAATATGAATATTAAATATTTTATTGGATTAATATTTCATCAATATAATCCATAAAGAATGATTTTATTATTTTTTAAACAGAATTATTCACATTAAAATAGTTTTTTCATAAAAAAACATCTTTTATATTCAATTGGATTTTAGTTTTATATCAAGCTAATTTGGTAAACAATGAGCCATTATATAAACATGTGTAAACCATATTTTTTTAATTTTTTTATCATAGTTTATTCCCTCAATTATAATAGAATTGTGATAACTACAATATTAAATAATAATATTTATTTGTTCGTTTAAGCTTGATGAGTTGTATCATGTAAGATGTTGATCCTCGTGTTTCCTTTTCAAAATTATTGATGTTATAGATTCCCCAAGGAAGTGGAATAAAATGTTTATGAGGAAAAAGAAATCAGAACCACAATATTTTAGGACACTCAATATCATTCAATGCATAAGTAAAATGGCATATTAGTTGAATTTTCCTACATGAAATCAAAAAATGCATTTTTTGTTATAGGTGTCACAACATCGATGTTATGAGCCAAATATTGTACATTTAAAAAACAGGGATGAGGTTGAGTTGGAACAAAATATATATTTTATGGAGCTATCCATTTTAATTTTTGAATGAATCAAGAAGGACCAAAGAGGGAAGACAACACTATTTGTTTAGGTTAAAATGGAACATTTCCGTTTTCCGGAAGAGACATGGTAGTAGGAGATAAAAATTCAAGTGTAGTAGACCAATTTATTTAATAAGACCACTAGAGGTACATATAGAGGGAAATGATCCATTATTGGGGGAGATTTTGTCAACCTCTATTGATATTAAATCTTGTTATAGTTAGTTCAGATATTTTTTATTATGATTTAAAATGTTTTGGGGTTTGATAGAGGTGTTCAGGGTACTGAAATAGAATAGGGTCTAGATTTTGGATGAATTTATAACCTCAATATCAAAAAAATCCCATCTTCCTTATGTTGGATTCAATTAGACACACCGTTAAACTATATATCCCAACTGTTAGATGATTAGGTTACTTGGGAGAAGCAATTTTTCATATAATCAATCATTTAGCTTATGGAAGTGGTTGGATACATGTAATGAATTTGGGTTTATATCATTTAAAAATAATGAACCATTTATCTATTTTCAAACCCTAAGGCCTAACATGACCTGCATCACCATATGACCTCCATTTTTCTGTCTCTCTCAAATATTTCTATCTACTCTCTTAGATGCCCAAATGTTGTTCGATAACTTTACTAGAACTCTAGTGAGGTATTTTTTTGATCGAGATCATTTCTATCCTCTTTACCTTTGTCCAAATGTTTACATTCCTTTGGTTTTGATCTGATATGTGGTTCTGGAATGATATATCAATGGAATTTTGGGCCATTGATCAAATTCTCAATCTAATTTATGGGATTGGAAGATGTGTAATATTTGAGCCTAGACCGTTGTAAGCAGAAAATATTCACACGTATGTGTGATGTAGTTCAACATTTTCATAATGGATTATATTAATCATTTATACTAGAATATTAATCATGGAGAAATGGGGATCAGGAGCGGTGTTATTGGCAAGACTTTGGGATTTCTGGTACGACAGTCGTCGGCATGCCTCGTGTGGCCGTTAGTCAATGGTGTAATTTTCATATTATTATGGGTTTCGTTTCTTCATATGTAATTCATGGTGATTTATGTCGGGTTCACTTTATGATTGCGTTTATAATGATGTTGTGTTGATGACGATGATGATGCGATGATGTAGAGATGATTTTTCACTGGAGTTTCATTCGGCCTCAGATCGTTAGTTTCTCTACTCTGGATCCGGGACTCCCCCAATCTCTCTGAGATGGATCAGCTAGGTGGTCATCATGGTTCTTTGGGTCATGAGGTCGAGTGGCTAGTTTAGGGTAATCCAATGCGGTGGCCTATTTCGACATTGAAGGTCCAAGAATCTTCAGTTGTGAAGGTGGTCGCTGTTGTTGTAGAGACAGACGATAACAAGGTGTAGAGGATAAAGGCATTGGCAATATGTTTACGTGATTACAGCGATGGGGTTTGGCTAGATACATGATGATGGTGGTGAACATGTGGATTGATTTATCTTGTGTTCAGGGTAACTTGATAAACTATGACGTTATCTTGTGGACTGGTGTGGTGTTTGGAATATGACAACGATAGTTGAACTGGATTGCATCATTGTCAATGACAGTGAAGATGATAACTCAGAACTCCTTGAGACAATGGTGAAGTAAAAGATGATAGTTATGAGGATTCTTGTGGGTCACTCCGGCAGGGATAGGTATGTGTCGACAGGTGCTTGAATTGAGATTCACAGGAACCGAGATGATGATGAATACGTTTTTAGAATGTTCTAATTTGAATTGAATGTAGCATTTTGATTGAAATGTATAGTTTCTTGCATTTCCTTAAAGTGAATTTTTTGGAAATGAAAAAGAAATCGATTTCGAGGAGGATGATGGTCCTTATAATTATGACATATATAAATGTGTTCATTCCCTGATAGATTGGTGGGAACATGTATCCCCTGATATTTATAATTTATTGTTTATTACTTGATGGGTTCTTATGTATCACCATGTTATATATGCCTTATTTTCATGACATATGGATTTTTGAGGGACATGAATTCCTCTTGACATGATGTGATACAAATCTGTCATCGTACTTTTATTTATTACATATATTATACTTTTGTATTTTTTAGTTGAGTGTACATGTTGATCTACGAGGACTATCCCTTGAAGGGAGTAGTCTTGAAAGTTGGTCAACGTATACATGGTCTATCCCATCATTGGGGATGTGTGATAAATATTTTTGGATAATCCCATCAAGGTAGATTTTTTAGGGATTTCATTGACCTACCACCTATCATGGCTCTAAAATAGGGTTATCTAGACTCTATGGACCCAAAATATATGTTAATATTTTGTGATATACATGATTCATTTCAATAGTTTTTTTGTACAATCAAGGAATAAACTAATAGTTATTTTACAATTATGTTAAGATAATATTGGTGATTTTCTATTGGGCTTCATATTGATACTATACACAGTACTCTATGTGAACATGTAGATTTTATAACCATGGATTCATTAATGGGAAAGGGACCTATAGTGGGAACTTGAGTAGGATCGGTTGGATAGTGTGATGTTTTGGAGGATATACATAGAGAATGGATTATTTTTCTTCTTTTCAATAATTACTTTCATCTCATAAATTGATCTAGTACATGTATAGATCCTTATTTTCTTTGTTTTGGGTTGTCTGACTAAAATTCTTATTTCATTTACAAGATTTAAAACATTATATGTTTGATGTTACCCTGATGATATACCTTTTAATTATATTTTTATTTTTATTCTTTTTTCATTTATTAAATAATCATATGATCCCCTTATATATAGGGAATAGTCTTCTCATGATACCCCATATGCCCTCTCAACTAGTTGAAAACCTATAGCTTAAAGGGATTTTCATATGTGGTCGTGTATCATGATAGAATGAAGATGATGATTTTGGACACAATGATACATATGAGAGATAATGTTATAATTTCATTTCCTCTGAGGAATATACTTGAGACGTGTATGGTATGAACTTCATCTAATGGGATACATGTAACACATCAAGTACATGGGAGTGGATTGGTGGAAGTACCTTAGGACAATCTACAATCTCCACCTGGCTGAGGATTTCAAAATTTCCAATGTATATTGGAGAAAAATTCTATTTTTTGGAATCTTATGAACCTGTTCTATTATGATATTTAAACAATGTTGCATCTCTAACATAAAACTATAGATTTAATTGAAGATAATTTGTGTGAGTATTTTATCAACATTTTAATTTTTTTATATATCAATGAATGATTTGAATTTACATTTATATATCCTAAAAATCATATGGCATGAGAAACATACACTCTATAACAACCTCCCATATTTTTGGATATTATCTCTAATTAACATATAAAGAATCATATGGTTCAAATTTAATAATAGAACATATAATTTTTTATATTTGATCATTACCATGGAATGGTGTTGATCCCAAACAACATCAAAATAGATTGAATATTTTCCCATCATAACTTTCATAGTTTCAATTGAATATTCATATTTATCATATTTGAGTACTTTATAATGTTCTGAAACTCAGAAATATATCCAATGATTGTTGATGAATTATACAAAACATTGAGGTAATCCTTGTATGTTAGTTGGATGGAATATAAAGTGGTACTCAATATTGCATAAGTACTTCTTCTATGTATATCTTGTCAATTTGATCGATTAAAAAAAACCCTAATTGTACTTAAATGAACTAATTTCATATGGTGAAGAATTAAAAATTTAATGGGATTATAGACATTGATATATTGTTGTGTCCAATAAATAAATCAATGGTGTTGTTATCAAATTGAAATATAATATTTTTTATGGTTTTATCAACCCCATATACTTATAAACTTCCATCATATCTTCCTTTCATATAAAATATTGATACATATAATTTTCAATCTCTCAATATGTTGTACCACCAAATATTACCCTTAATATCTCCATACATCATGGTTCTTCGAGGATGTATAGGTAATGTTGGTCTATATGCATCATCAAACGTATCCATTGATATTTTTTTTGTATTTAATGGAATCATATTTGTCTACAAATCATATATCATTATTTCTATAATGAATTTCATTTGGAATACTCCATACCTTATTTTAAATAACAATATCTTCCTCATGTTTTTTTCATATAAATTTAAATGTATTTATTGTTAACAAGTCATTTTTTAAGTTATATTTTCTCTCCTTCCCTTATAATATAAATGTAAATATTATAATGACTGTGTACTTGTAATATCTTACTCAATAAGAAAAATATCATTGATAGCTTGTTCTAAAAGAAAAACTACAAAACATGAGACCACAAAAATGTATCCATAACATTGGGAGGTATAAATAGTTTTATCATAAATATATATGATATATATAAATTAATTTGATAAAAGAAAACAAATAATAGTCATAATAAATATCGACACAAATAGCGAGTCTAAGGGAAAATATATATATATATATATATTCATATATGAGAGAGTCTTTTATAAATAATAGGTTAATAGTAGTTGCATTAATATTTTATGTGAAATATGGAAGAAAAATAGATAATATACCAATAATTACTTTCCTATAAAAAAATTTCAAAAAATTTTAGGATTTCATTTAAAATAATACATTAGATATTTAAAATAATAATTTAAAAAAATAAAATTCATTTCAAAAAAGTGAATAATATTTTTAAAATAATATTAATTTTTTCTTTTTTTTTCTTTTTTATTTTTTATGTTCACTAATAACGAACCTTTTATCTAGTTATTATTATATTATTAGGACATATATATATATTATTATTTTTTCAGAATTTTTTTTAAAAATTTTAAATACACATCATTATATATTAGTTGTGGCTTACAAAACTATATTTGTTATTTTAGAAATCAATTAACATTATTCTCATTATTGTTTAATATATTATATATTTATTATATAAAAACTATCTTTTAATAAATTTAATTATTTAATAAAAATTAGATCATAAATTTAAAATGTTTATGTGCAAAACAAATAATATAAACACATTAATTTTTAATCATAATGATTACTATAGCTTAAGTAAAGATGATCTACCATTGTAATTGCTAAAATGGTGAATTTTTTTAAGGGTTAAAGATAATGTGATGATTTTTTTAGAATTTATCATCTTCATATGTTCTAGACCCCATTATTTATAAAATTTTGAAGACAATTTCCTTGGGAGTTACTTCAGCTTATTTAAAACTTATTGGTTTTTAAAAATATCCCATCCCAATTCACTAATAAAAGGGTATCCCTATACTCTCTTCCCCACACACTGAAACCTGAAAATTTTGGCCCAAATATTTCCCAAAAAACAATTAAATATTTATATCCCTTATAATTATTTTCATGTTTTGGAAAAATGGCTATGCCTTTATGTCTTAACCCCCTCCACAATGAAGATTATACAAGAACTGATTTGTAACTTCCAAACCTAACATTCTTCATTTTTTCTATTTTCCCTCCCAATTTTTTTCAATTTTCATTTCAACATTTTAAAATGATTAAAAATGTAAACAATTTGTTATGATAATTCATTATAATGATGTTACAATAAATAAAATAATTTTCTATTTCCCATTATGAAAAATTAAAACATGATATGCACGCATCTATGGACTACTGCATCCCTGAATAAACTAGATCGTTATCTTTAACCTACCACCCATGATTGTACAAAAGAGAATTTAAAATATAATTATGATACATATATATTTATTAATTTTCATTATCATAAAAACATTACTTCATTGTACCATTATTTGAAATACGAAATCATCATTCATACATACATGCGGACAACTACCTGCATGATTAAATGAATTTCATTTTAGGGTAATGATTTTTATAGAGGGATATAATAATTAATTTAAATGATAAATATTTTTTTCATATGAGTAAAGGTATAGTAATAAAAATTGAATAACCACTTAGTGAAATGAATTATAAAAATCAATGTCAAATTAACATTTATAAACATGCAATCTAAGAGGAAAAACAATTTATTCATAACTCATAACTGTATCATACAAATCACATGTACATTTAATTTTTAATAATTAAAATATATCACATTAAAAAAAATAGAATATATGATTATTCTAAATTTATAATCATATTTCAACTAAATCTCCTTAAAATTATTAATTAATCTTGGAATATTCATGAATGGATTAGTTTGACCGCCCTATTGAACTATTCTACGAAAACATATCATGTATGATTATGAAGATATAATTAAAGTAGAAATAATATAAAAATATAAAAATAATTATTTATTATTTTTTCGGATGGTTTAAATCAATATATAATTATATAAAAAATAAACCACCCTTCATTGGATTAAAATCACCAAAATATGCTTGTTGTTGCATTCATTTTCTTCGATAATGAATAAAATATCTCATGAAAGGAAATCCTAAATACATGAAAAAATAAAAAAATTCCATTAAAAATAATTTAATAATGTTTTAAGCTTGAAATTTTAATAATCAATTAATACATACACAAACACTGTGAACCTTGTACTGATTATCAAATCTAAAAATACCTGATATGGGAAAATAGTAATCATGTATAGAAATGTGGAGTATATTTTTAAGTTAAAACTATAATTGGATATAAATATTATGAATTTTTTTAAAATAGGTTATTAATATATTTATATTTTTGATATATAATGTTAAATGAATTTTGTGACACTCAAGTATTATAATAAGGTAATTTTGTATGTCATATCTCATTCAATGAGTTATATGGTTTCTTATGAACATTGACAATAAATTATCTATTTAATAATTCATTTATCATTTAAAATTCATTTAATTTTTAATTATTTTTTGGAAAATTTATATTTTTTTAAAAAAAAATCATATATTATTTTTTTCTCACCAAAAAGTAACGTGTTAATAAGTACAATCCTTCATCACTTTGTTGTCTCTTTGTTTCAAATATTAGTCTATAACTACCACCAATTATTTCATTTCAGGTACTGAAGTATATGTATGCATCAATTTAAGTAATAATTACACTTTCCATTTGAAATTTTGAATGATAATATTCATTATATCCTTTTTCAATGCTGGTTTCATTCTATTGTATTTGAAAATATCAAATATTACATTCATTTAAGAATAATGTTTACTAAAATTCAAATATATATTCATCCTTCTGTCAAATAAGGTTTTTTCCATTATGTTAATCCTTTTATACAACCAAAAAATATATATTATGAGGTTTTTTGTGTTATTGAATTTAGTATAAATTGATTAGGTTTATATGGTTTTTTTTATACCTTCAAAAATATAACATATAAAAAATTATTATACATAGGATTTAATGATCTGATGATTCGATATTTTATTTCCAAACACATGAATAGTTCATTATTAAGTGATGGGAGGGACTGATATTTCCCTAATTTTTTTCATTTAATCACTATATTTCATGATATGATTGTGAAATGAGTTGTGACATATGATCCAAAATGGGAAATACATTTCGATTTCTAATCTGTGATGGAAAATTAGTTGTGAATCCTGAACCACTATTGGAAATAGCTAGTGATGCCTGAACAACAATTTTATTTTTTTAGGCTTATGTTGGTTCCAAAATATTATAATATGTTTATATATTACACCCATGTCTGATGATTTATGTCCCATGTTTTCACTATTTTTACACTATGTTATAGTTTTGATCGTATAAGATTACTTTCATTCCCATTTATCATTATAAATTTTTTTATTATTTGATATTCTTTTAATTAGTTTTTTTCTCATAATTATATATTCCCATATTCTTGTAATATCCAATGGGTAAACATGTTGATATATTTATTATTCCCAAATTGGGAATTGAATCTCATCCATATCTTATTGTATCATTTCCATGGTCATGGCAATTATTTAATCAAATAAGACACAAAGGAGAATATATAATATGTTATAGTCATAGGGAAATGTTCATAAGAATTTTAAAATAACAAACTTATGTATTTTGTATCTAATGATTGTAATCCTCTCAATGTTAATCTTTTTATATTATTATGTACTATATTATATTTTTTATAGGATAAATTAAAAATAACATCATTATTATTATGGTTTTCATTATTTTCTATCATAGAAAATTTTTAATTTGTTTAGGATATTAATTTTTTTACCTTGTGTGTTTGGTTTACAGAACCATAGTGAACGCCAAAAAGACTATATTTTGAATATAATGATATCAAAAAATTCTATTAAAGCCTATTTTATGTGATTAAAACAATCACTATGTGGAGATTGAAATTGTTGATGCTGTTGAGCAAAGTATTGTTTTCAACAATACATGTTAATGTTATTTAAAGGGGGAGATTATTGAAAATAATACTCTGTCTCTTTATTATAATTTTTATGCTCACAAATACCCTTAGTTATTTTCTAATTATTTTAGTTAGTATTGTGCAGGAATTTATTAATTTATTTTACTCTTGAAATAACGAGAATTTATTACTTATTCAGAATCTGCTTTAGCGCGTTCTGGAATCACTGTTCACATTTTACGTAGATAAATATAGAATGGAATCTGCTTTAGTACGTTATGGAATCACTGTTTATACACTATGTGGATAAACGTAGCGTAAGGATGAAAAGTGTGTATACTTTTTGAGGTAAGAGAAAAGTATGGTTAAACAACCACACATTTTCAGCAAAGTATAGAAGAAGAACCTTACGTTAGGAAGGAACCTTACGTTTTGGTTATCAGCAAAGTATGGAAGGAAAACCGTACGTAAATTCTAAGAGATATGTTTGTTTCTCAAAAGTATGGTTCATCAACCTTACTTTTGTAAACAACCATACGTTCTTGAAAAAGTATGGATCAAGTAAAAGTTTGGATCTTTTACCGTACGTTTGAGTGTTGAAGAAAAAGTATGGATGATCAACCCTACATTTTTGTTCAACCTTACATTTTTAACCTTGCATTTGAAGGCTACGTTGTTAACCTTACGTTTGAAGGCTATGTTATTAACCCTATGTTTGGAGGCCATGTCATCAACCTCACGTTTGGCGTCAGAAATTTTTACAGATGATATTTATGTGCAACGATCAGTAAGCTGATTTCTGGGTGGATTTCAAGCCGGATTTAAAGTCATTTTTAAAGTATGACTTTGACTGATTCAAAGTCGTTTTATTAATGGGTTTAAG
The DNA here is from genome assembly GCA_963277665.1 of Viscum album. Classification (NCBI taxonomy): domain Eukaryota; kingdom Viridiplantae; phylum Streptophyta; class Magnoliopsida; order Santalales; family Viscaceae; genus Viscum; species Viscum album. The sequence goes on from OY728121.1 coordinate 206,058,384, forward strand.
ATCTAATTAAAATGATCTTTTTATGTCGAGTCTTAAGGGAAGTTACGACCTCTCTGTAAATTCAAATTTTTGAATATCGCAAATCAGAAGGCGACTTTTATGGATCTAAATGTGCAGTAGATATGCTTTATTATATATGTTCTCTTTGAAAAACCAGGTACATGAGGATGTGATCGATCTATTGTTAAAAAAGGTGGAAAACATAGATTGCAACTATTCACGATTGATCTGCTGATTCAAAAGGAGCGTAAAAGCTCTGTTTGTTCAAGAAGAAGGAACTCGATAGAAGATTCACCTATTCTACATCAAATATCTACTGTGGATATACTACTGGTGAGGTTGTGAACTATATCTCTATATCTACTGAGACTGGATCAACTCAGAACTGCTTCGTCTTGAAGATCAATATTTCTGGAGACTTCAATCCATCTGCTGTCAATTGCATTCTTTTGCAATTGTGAAGATCAACTAGAAATTTCTTTCTGAAATTATTTTTATTCTTGAGTAACCAACTTCTCATTCTAAGCTATGTAGGTTCGTGTTTGAACCAGAAGGCTTTGTTTTGCCTTGGATTGTAAAGGTGTCAACTGTCTGTACTCAGTTGTGAACCAGTCTATGGAAAAGATGACCAGATAGTGAAAATCATCAAGCTCGTGGAATTGAGCATTGGTGGAGTGTACTAAGGGCCTTCTGTTCCCCGAACCACTATACATCTTTGTGTTCTTGATTTTACTTTTTCCACTCCATGATCAAATCTGATAAAGTATAAAGGACAGAACTCGTTCAAGAAAAGAGTTATCAAAAAATTGAAAAAGACACAATTCACCCCCCTCTTATGTATAATCTGTAGATTCAGATCTAACAATTGGTATCATAGGTGGAGCTTCTGATAGAGCCTTATCAAGCTAGAAGCATTTAAGGATTATACAACAGAGCATCATGACTGATACAAGAGAAGGGATGTCGATGGTCAGAGCACCATATTTTAATGGAGAAAATTATGGTTGTTGGAAATCGTGCATGATAATATATCTGAAAAACCTTGGATATAGAGTCTATTCAAAGATTCTGACTCCTTATGAAATTCCTGAAAATCCCGAGACATGGAGTGATGCTATAGAGGCAGAGTACGATATGAACTCGAAGGCTATGAATTCAATTATCTGTGGTCTAGGACCAGATGAATTTAACAGAGTATCTCAGTTCCCGACGGCATATGAAATGTGGAAAACAATAGTTGTGGCATATGAAGGAACAAAATATGTGAGACAAATGAGATATGAAACTTCCAAATTAAAATTTGATACTTTCAGAATGGTTGAACGTGATAGCATTACCCAAATGAATGGGAGGTTGACAGAAATTGTCAATAACATAATAGCTCTAGGAGAACCTATCAAGCCGGCTGATCAAGCATTAAAAGTACTGAGAGTACTTCCTACTCGATGGAATGGTATTTCTGCTGCAATCAGACAATCAACACCTGTCAAAGATCTAACTATGAGAGAGCTGATTGGTACACTGATGATGTATGAAGCTGAAATTCAAGATGAGTCTAATGAACATAAAGTTCTAATCAAAATAGAAGATACTTCCTTGAAGGTAACTTCACAAAAAAAGAATTGAAAGATGAAGAGAAAAGAATTCAAAGCTAAATCAGAAAGCTCTGACTCATCCAACTCAGATGAAGTACTGGCTCAGTTAGCCAGAAAATTTTGAAAATTCTACAGCAAGAAAAGAGGCTTCAAAAAATCCTTTAAGGCAGATAATAAGGAAGTAAGATGTTATGAATGCAAAAAAGATGGGACATATCAGACCATATTTCCCACAATTGAAGGATGCAAAGAAGAAGAAATTCTTCAAAAGAAATGACTTTGAGCAGAAAGACAAGAAAGTTATGAAAGCCACTTGGAGTGTATCTTAAGACTCTAGTAGCTCTTCTGAATCAAGCTCAGAGAAAGAAGAAGTCAATATAAAAGAAATCATGTGCTTTATGGAAGAAATTGATGAGGTACACTCATATTACTCCTCTGAATCAAATTCTGAATCAAGCTACACAAATGAAAAACTTTCAGCTTACTGCAATATGCTTGAAGAAAGATATAACTCACTATTTAAGAAACATAAGTCACTAAAAAATAAACATAAAGTTGTTTCAGATGAAAGAGATACAATGCTGAAACAACATAAATAATTAACTGATAAATACAAATTGATTAACACTAACTATATTAATTTTGAATCAAGAATAAAAACACGGCAGGATGAAGTAGAATCTTACAAACAAGCTGCATTGGTTTTTACAGAAGGATAGAATTCATTAAATGAAATTCTTGGAAAAACTGTCATTAAAAAGGAGAGATTTGGAATTGGTAGTAAAGGATAAAAAACAAAGCTATATAAAAATTATTTTGTTCATAGATCTAAAAAGGTTAATTGTAATTTTTGTGGGACAAAGGGACATATAGCTAAAAATTGTTTCTTAAGACAACCTCAATTTTATTGTATTAAGAAATCCTATATTTTAAAAGACTTATATGACTCAACTAATTTTAAAAGAACAAAGCAAATCTGGATACCCATATCATTTCTATCTAATACTCCTTGACCCAACAAAATATGGGTACCAAAGCAATTTGTTTGAATTTATTTGCAGATAGCAGGTCACGAGAGAAGAAAAGATATATGGTACATGGACAGTGGCTGATCAAGAAATATGAGTGGAAACTCCTTGAATTTCTCTTCACTCACTCAAAAGGAAGGAGGACTTGTCACATTTGGTGACAATGCCAAAGGAAAAATCATTGGCATTGGAACTGTTGGAGATCCAAAAATAATCTCAATCAACAAATTACTTTATGTACAAGGACTAAAACACAATCTGATAAGTATCTCTCAACTTTGTGATGTTGGATATACTGTTGATTTTACTAACAATTGTTGTACTATTTCTAAAGATAAATTGTTTAAATTTAAAGCACCAAGAACAGAAAATGTCTATACTTTGGATTTAAATTCCTTGTGTAAACAACAAGTAAACTGCTTGACTGCTAAAGTAAGTGAATCATGGATCTGGAATAGAATACTTGGTCGTTGCAATGTATATGTTTTACATAATTTATCTAAGAAACATTTAGTTTCTGATTTACCTTGTCTCAAATTTGAAAGTGACAGATTTTGTGACGCATGTCAACTTGGAAAGCAACACAAATCATCCTTCAAATCTATTAATAAGGTTTCTACATCTAAACCTCTAGAACTTATTCATATGGATTTTTTTGGACCTTCAAGAGTAGCAAGATTGGCTGGTAAATTATATTTATATGTTTTAGTTGATGGCTATTCAATATTTACATGGATTTTCTTCTTGAAATTCAAAAATGAAGCTTTTACTTTATTTGAAAGTTTCTTCAAATCTATTCAAAGTGAAAAAGGGTTCAATATAATATCATTGAGAAGTGATCATGGTGGAGAATTTGAGAATCTAGAATTTAATTCCTTTTGCTAAAATATGGGTATTAAACATACCTTTTCTGCACCCAGAACACCTCAACAGAATGGGATTATAGAAAGAAGAAATAGAACAATTCAAGAAATGTCTAGAACTATGTTAAATGAATATAGCCTACCTATATATTTCTGGGAAGAAGCTGTGAATACAGCTTGTTATATAATTAATAGAGTTTTAATTTGACCTATTTTGAAAAATACACTCTATGAACTATGGAATAACAGAAAACCTAAAGTAAATTACTTTAAAGTTTTTGAATGCAAGGTTTATATCATAAACACCAAGGATAATCTTGGTATGTTCGATCCAAAATCTGATGAAGGTATTTTCATAGGATATTCTACTACCTACAAAGTTTATAGAGTTTATAATAAGAAGTCAAGGATTGTTGATGAATCAGTTCATGTGAAATTTGATGAATCTGATCCTTATGATAAAAGGACAGAACAAATGGATGAACTTGACTCTAATGATAACATGAGACTTGAGAATTTAAAGAATGATTTTGAAAATGATATAAAAGAAATTCAGTCCAGTTCAGAGGAACATGATACTAAAGAACCTTTAAATATATTACCTATACAGTTTAGAACCCTAAAGAATCAACCTTTAGAAACTGTAATAGGTAACCTAGAAATTGGTGTTCAAACTAGAAGAAACTTAGGAAACCTAGTGGAATTATCTGCCTTCCTATCTCAACAATAACCCAAGACTATAGAAGAAGCTTTAGATGATGAAAGCTGGGTAATAGCAATGCAATATGAATTAAACTAGTTTAAAAGAAATGAAGTTTTAGAATTAGTGGAAAGACCTAAGAATTATCCTGTAATAGGAACCAAATGGGTCTTTAGAAATAAACAGGATGACCAAGGCACAATAACTAGAAATAAAGAAAGATTAGTAGCTAAAGGATATAATCAAGAAGAATGAATAGATTATGATGAGACTTTTTCACCTGTAGCTAGGTTAGAAGCCATTAGAATCCTTTTAGCCTATGCATCTTATATGAATTTTAAATTATTTCATATGGATGTTAAATCTTCCTTTTTAAATGGTTATTTAATGGAAGAAGTTTATGTTGAGCAACCTCCTGGTTTTGAAAACTCTCAAAAACCTGATTCTGTTTTTAAACATACTAAAGCTCTTTATGGCCTTAAACAAGCACCTAGAGCTTGGTATAAATGATTAAGTTCTTTTCTTTTGAAAAATTATTTTACTATTGGAATGGAAGACCCAACACTCTTTAAGAAAACTGTGAAAAATAATGTTTTATTGGTTCAAATTTATGTTGATGATGTAATCTTTAGATCAACTAATAAAACTATTTGTCATGAATTTTCAGAATTAATGCAAGTAGAATTTGAAATGAGTATGATGGGAGAATTAAATTTCCTTTTGGGTCTTCAAATATTTCAAAAAGATTTTGGAAATGTTTTAAATCAAATCAAATACATTACTGATTTACTTAAGAAATTTGGTCTTGAAAACAGCAAGCCATTTACAACTCCTATGTGTACTAATATATAACATGATTTGGATGAAACTGGGAAATCAGTTGATCGCAAGTTATATAGAGGTATGATTGGTAGCTTGTTATATCTTACTGTTAGCAGACCAGATAAAATGTATTCAGTATGTCTTTGTGCTAGATTTCAATAAAATCCTAATGAATCCCATCTAACTGCTGTTAAAATAATTTTTAGATATTTAAAAGGAACTGTTTTTCAATCTCTTCTTTATCCTAAAACGTCTGATTTCAATTTGATTTCATATTCAGATGCTAACTTTGGAAGTTGTAGATTAGATAGAAAAAGTACATCAGGTACATGTCACTTTTTAGGAAAGTCCTTAGTATCATGGTCTAGTAAGAAACAACATTTAGTTTCCCTGTCAACAGCTGAGGCAGAATATGTTTCTGCTGGCAGTTGTTGTGCACAAGTTTTGTGGATGAAAAACACTCTTTTGGACTTTGGATTGAATTTTAATAATACACCTATTTTATGTGATAATACGAGTGCAATTAATATTTCAAAAAATCCTATTAGTCATTCTAGAACTAATCACATTGATATAAGGCATCACTTTTTAAGAGAACATGTTATTAAAAAAGATATCTTTTTAGAATTTATAAATACTAACATTAAATTAGAAGATATTTTTACTAAACCACTTCCCACTGTAAGGTTTGATTTTATTAAGGGGGAGCTAGGTTTATTTAATTTTAAATAATTTTATTTATTTTTATTTACTTGTATTTATTTATGTAAATTTTTTTGATTACTATTTAAGTTTTTCATTCTTTCGTCATATGAAAAATTTATTTGTTTTTAAATATATGTAATGATTAGTGATTACACGGGAATCAAGGCTATCAGAGCATTTTCGACTTTTAAACCATTTCACTTCAATCAAAACCCTTTCGAAATCTGAAAATCGCACTTCCTCTTCTTAAACCCTAACCTTCGAACTTCTGAAACCCTAACCTTCAAACCTTCAGAGACTCGCAGAAATGGTAAGGACTAAAAGAGACAGTGAGGTCGAGCCAAGAAATGCCAAGAGACAACGCACTGAGGGAAGAAAAATCTTACAGGGTAAGGTAATCGATCTGGACTCGTTATTTCAGAAAAATCTGTTATTGAAGCAAGCACTTTCATTTCAGAATCTTGAACAGATGTTCAATAGTGAAAATACAAAATTTCTTTATGAAGTAGAACTTAGATACTTCTTCAAATCTGTACAGTTTAGTCTGGGAGATACCGAGGATAGTATGATGGCTAAAATAGAGGATAAGGATTTCTCAATCTCTTCAGTAGAGATTATTCAGATTCTCAACTGCCCTCATGAGGGAGTTTTTCATTTAGACTTGAAGAATATAGGAGATTATGTGCATAAATCCGAAGACATCATGTCTTTTCTTTTTGGTACCAAGACAATAAAGAAAATGTTTGTCAAGGATTTGGAGCCTGATCAGAAGATTCTAGTCAAATTTATTTAGACTGGAATATCTCCACGGATGGCAGAAATGGAGAATATTTTGTACCCTAATATGTATATAATGTTTCTTATGTTAAGTGATATTAAGTTAAACTTTCCAAGATACATGATAAGGTATCTCAGTTACTGTTGTCAAAGCGAGGCAATGATGAATTTCTACCCTTTTGGTAGATTTATTTCTAAACTGTTGTTTAAGAAAGACATGGTGAGATTAGTGGATGCTAGAGTTAACTTTCATCACAGTAATATGTTTAATGATGGAACATTGAGGAAAATTGGATATTTCTGGAGCACAATTAAAGGAAAAATTTTTCCAGTAGGAGCTGAGGAAGACTCAGAGAGTGCTCAGGCTCAACCTGCTAAGTCCAAGGAGGGAAAAGCTGAATCCAGAGTCAGAAATGTAGCAAGAAAGATTCTATTTGTAGTGGAAGATGTTGAGGAAGACAGAAGTCAGGAATGACTTCAATCAAAAAGAAAGAGACGAGTAAATGAGGAAGTCACTTCCCCTACTTTGGAAACAACCACAGAAGATTTATTTTCTTATTCCTTTATAAGGGAAGATGTTGTTGATAATCCCATGGAAGATGTTACTAAAAGGAAAACACCAGTAGAGGGATTAGGAGTTCCAGAAGAAGCTCAATGGGAAAATCAGGAACAGATTGTAGCTAACGTTGAAGTTTCACTTCAACAGGAACAAGAGATGGAGGCAGTTCCTGGTGATGAAGTGGCCAGACCTCAGGAAACTACTGAGATATTGTTCTTGAAAACCCAATGGAAGGCATAGATGATGATGTTTTTTGTGATCATGCTTCTGAAGACCACACAGAGGTACTTCAAGAGTATTTTTCTGTGGAGGAGTTTGAAAACTCTAAGGAAAAATTTGTGGACAAACCTTCTCAGGACAGAGAAAAAGAAAAATCTGATGTTGAATCATTGCCTTTGGTACTGCTGTATCAACCTGAGAATGTGAATCAAGCACAGGGTTCATCTGATTAAAGGAAAGAAGAAGTTGAAGAACTGTAAAGAAAAGTATCTCAGTTGGAATCTGAGAATGTTTCTATGAGAAATTCTTTAGACTTAGAACTTTTGAAGTTTCAAAAGCTGAAGGAGTGTACAGTTTCAAGGCAAGAAGTTGAAATGTTTAAAGAGGATATGCCGACTGCTGTTACACAATTGAAATCTGAAATGGTTATGAAGTCAGATTTATCAGATCCGAAGTTTTTTATGGATAATCAATTTGAATGAGTTGCAAATAATGCTGTTAGTGGATCAGGTACTTCACCTGATTTAATCAGAAGGTTTCAGGCTATCACAAATGCATTGAACAACATGAATGACAGGATACAAGATCTTCAATGTAATAGTGATCCTTTTTCAGTGTTGTTGGAAAATCAGAAGTTCTTAGTGGATCAACTGACATCTAGTGAGCCATCGATCAGAATTCTGTTAGATCAGTTATCAGAGAAGCGGTCAGCATTTATTGAAAAAGAGTAAAGGATGCACGAGTTTTTCAAAGTGAGTTTAATTGAGGATATTCATGTGACTCAAGAGAACAGAGATCTCATTATCAATATTGGAGATGGGATGATGAAGAGACTTCAGGAACAGTTTACAGAAATCAAGTCTATAATCCAGAGGAGATAGACCCTGTTGCCTATCTTACCTAAACCTTGATTCTTGTGTATATCATTGTAATGTATATACTGTTTTTTAATGAAAATTTCCTTCATTATTTATATGTTTCTATCTTTATTTGTTTTACTTACTTTTTTTTAATATTCCAGTACTCCAGATTTAATTATTGATAAACAGTTCATAATAGCATTTACTAACAGTTCAGTGCAATATTAAAAGTGTTAAAATCCATGATTTTTCATTCTTTTTTATATCACAAAAGGGGGAGAATTTGGATAAACACAACATCAAAATCTACATTTTATTTAGGGGGAGAATTCATTTTATTGAGGGAGAAAATTAAATGATAAATTTGGATTTATAATTATCTTTTTGGCGGAGAAGTTTTTATTTAAATCTTTATAAATAATTTTGAAATTTAATTTTTGTTTAAATAATTTTAATTATTTTATGGGTTTTGTGATCATCAAAAAGGGGGATATTGTTGAGCAAAGTATTGTTTTCAATAATACATGTTAATGTTATTTAAAGGGGGAGATTATTGAAAATAATACTATGTCTCTTTATGATAATTTTTATGCTCACAAATACCCTTAGTTATTTTATAATGATTTTATTTAGTATTGTGCAGGAATTTATTAATTTATTTTACTCTTGAAATAACGAGAATTTATTACTTATTCGGAATCTGCTTTAGCGCGTTCTGGAATCACTATTCATATCCTACGTGGATAAACGTAGTGTAAGGATGAAAAGTGTGTATACCTTTTGAGATAAGAGAAAAGTATTGTTAAACAACCATACATTTTCAGAAAAGTATGGAAGAAGAATCTTACGTTAGGAAGGAAACTTACGTTTTGGTTATCAGCAAAGTATGGAAGGAGAACCGTACGTAAATTCTAAGCGATACGTTTGTTTCTAAAAAGTACGGTTCATCAACCTTACTATTGTAAACAACCATACGTTCTTGGAAAATTATGGATCAAGTAAAAGTATGGAACTTTTACCATACGTTTGAGTGTTGAAGAAAAAGTATGGATGATCAAACCTACGTTTGTGTTCAACCTTACGGTGTTAACCTTACGTTTGAAGGCTACGTTGTTAACCTTATGTTTGAAGGCTATGTTATTAACCCTACGTTTGGAGGCCACGTCATCAACCTTATGTTTGGCGTCAGAAATTTTGACAGACGATATTTATGTGCAACGATCAGTAAGCTGATTTCTGGGTAGATTTTAAGCCGGATTTAAAGTTGTTTTTAAAGTACAACTTTGACTGATTCAAAGTTGTTTTATTAATGGATTTAAGATCGAATTAAAAAGATATTTTTATGCCGAGTCTTAAGGGAAGTTAATACCTCTCTGTAAATTCAAAATTTTGAATATCACGAATCAGAAGGTGACTTTTATGGATCTAAATGTGTAGGAGATATGCTATATTATATATGTTCTCTCTGAAACACTAGGTATATGAGGATGTGATCGATCTATTGTTAAAAAAGGTGGAAAACAGAGATTTCAACTATTCATGATTGATCTGCTGATTCAAAAGGAGTGTAAAAGCTCTGTTTGTTCAAGAAGAAGTAACTTGATAGAAGATTCACTTGTTCTACATCGAATATATACTGTGGATGTACTACTGCTGAGGTTGTGAACTATATCTCTATATCTATTGCAACTGGATCAACTCAGAACTGCTTTGTCTTGAAGATCAATATCTCTAGAGACTTCAATCTATCTGCTGTCAATTTCATTCGGTTGCAATTGTGAAGATCAACTGTAAATCTCTTTCTGAAATTATTTTTGTTCTTGAGTTACCAGATTCTCGTTCTAAGCTACGTAGGTTCGTGTTTGAACCAGAAGTCTTTGTTTTTCCTTTGATTGTAAAGGTGTCAACTGCCTGTACTCAATTGTGAACCGGCATGTGGAAAAGAGGACCAGATAGTGAAAATCATCAAGCTCGTGGAATTGAGCGTTGGTGGAGTGGACTAGGGGCCTTCTGTTCCCTGAACCACTATACATCTTTGTGTTCTTGATTTTACTTTTTCTGCTGCATGATAAAATCTGATAATGTATAAAGGACAGAACTCATTCAAGAAAAGAGTTATTGAAAAATTAAAAAAGACACAATTCACCCCCCTCTTGTGTATAATATGTAGATTCAGATCCAACATATGCGGCTATGTTATATATTCCCGTAGGGATAATCTCCCCAAAATCGGTAAGTGGATCATTGATATAATCATTAATCTCTTGCATGATTAGTTGTCTTATGACTTCACACATGGATAGACACTCCTAGTGGATTTTATTTGGTTGATCATTGATATTAGTGAACTTATATCATGGATTGATTTCTGAGTTACAATAAGGAATTAAGATGTGATGTATACGACAAATCAACATAATATACCTAAAGGAATGATAATATAATGTGATTATATCAAAGGATAATATGATTTTTGGTTTAACCCCTTATATTTTATTTACTATGATGAAAACACATGATATTTTATGTTAACCACTCAGGTTACACCATTTTTGTTATTGTGATGGTTGGAACTAGGAGGACGTGAATTAAGTGTCATTTTGGGGGGAAATGAGATTACTACCCCAATGAAAATCCCAATGGAATGGGGTCCAGATTACAACACACCATATAAATTCTCCTTGAACTCCCAAAAGATATAAATTATTTCTAAACCAAATTAATGTACAAATTTCAAAAAGGAGAGAGAAACTTTTTTATAAAAATTATTATGTTAAATTCAACCCACATTTAGATCCTTTATTAATAAAATTGTTTCTATATAATGGATATCTATGGTGGATAATATATTTTATATTTTCCAGTACATGGAATAAGGGGTGATGGTTTATTCATCATATTAGTTGGATGGAGAGGATTATAAATTATAAATTGTAAATAATAATACACTGATGAAGGAGGATAAAAATTTATGGGATTCAAAGTGTTAATGATGATTTTATTCACCTTGTATTTTCATGATCTCATTTCACAAAATCAAGTGGGAATTTTATTATTTTAAAATAATGGATAGTGAATTCCTTGGTAGTTACAATCTGAACATCACAAGAATAGAAAGGTATTCATCTAGCTTAGTTACATATCCAATGAGAATGATCGAATGAATATGTACGTTCCATAAAAATAGTATTGAAATATAATTACTAATAATACTCAATTGTAGTTAAAAATATATCATTATATATAATCCTAGGGTAGATATGGAATCACAATACACTCATTAATATACCAATAATAAATATATTATTTTTTTATGCGGAAATCTAATGAAATATATCAGGAATAAAATAAGATTAAACTTTTTTATGCTAGAATATGGGAAGGAGAATGTAAATATTAACTAAATTGGAGGATTAAGTTATTTTTAATATGTTAGTGAATAAATCATTATTAGTAATGTCAAAATGATGAAAAAATGAAAACAAATTAGAGAAAACAGTACCTGAAAATTATCCTCAATCTTTTTTATGTTTAAAAAGTAATGAGGTTGTGAAATATTTTAGTTAATTCTCTAAACCGTTATAAAATGAAGATAATATTCCACAATAACCTCTCATAGCCACAAAATAATGGTTAACATACTGTATCATAACTACAAAGTTTTATCATTATAATGAAGTGATATGATGTACAATTATTCTCCATTATAGATCTATAAATGCCTTATTGGATTTTGATTCTTCATATTAATTAATATCATAGAGGCTCTAAAAAGATAAAATATCAAAAACAAAACATGTGATATTATTCAATCAATGAAATTTACTAGTGGTGTATTTATCATATCAAAGAAATATAAATACTATCTAATCCAAATTTCTATAATGATACTTCATGTTCATCAAATTCGTCCTTATATTGGTGAATTTGACATAATACTGGGTATTTATTTTCTATCCCTAAAAATATACTATATAATTTTTTGAGATAATGTGACCCCATTTAATATCCCATATCATCACATTCTCAAGAACCAACATATGTAAGATATCTCCTTATATAAAAATTCAATAATATGGGTTATGATACTAAATAATAAGGGACCATTAGGTTAAATAATGTGGGATAATGAAAAAAATGATTAAATTCCTAATGTGTGGGAGAATAATTATGTATTTATATATGATCACCCATTTCCTTCTCTAGAGTGGGAGTTTTTTATTAAATCAAGATCAAAAATATATCTAAGCATATATCAAAGAGTAGTTATTTATTGGCCACCGTTGAGTTGGAAGAATTAATGAACTAACATCAAGAGAATCCTGATGAAGGCTTCGAATGTCTGAGAAAAATAACATGGGGTGAAAGAGTGTAATTTGTTAAAAATAATGATATGTCAAGATCCTGATGATGAATAAATATCCTCCAAAAAGTATATATGATCTATTAGATCACCTATATGGAGCTCAATACATCATAATGATTCACCTTCGATCTAGGTCATATCACATTAATGAAAATAAAGAAGATATACTCAAGACAAAATTCCATAAATGGTATGTACACTTTGAATTTATGGAGATTACATCCATAATCCTAAATTATACCATGATATTTTTGAAATTTAGGAATAGAAATTTTTGAGATTACCCTAAAAAATTCATAGAAATATTTATTCATGATATTCCCCTGTATTCTGAAAACAAATAAAAAAAATGAAAAGTATTTGATAATTGTTCTAAAGGCCATAAATAAATTAAATTATTTATATTGTTTTTAAAGTGTTATTTTTTACCCAAAATTACCCTTCTTTGGTCATGTAATTAGTAGTTAGGGTAAATCTATGGTCACATCAAAGAAATAAACAATTTAAAAATGGTTGATGAAAATATTTGTGATAGAGAATAGAAGTTTTAAGGTATTATAGAAATGTTTCAAATTTGTTTAGAGACTTATCATGATTTTCCGTTCTACTAACCAATTTTACATGGAATTGTGTGAAATTTATTAGGATAAGATAATGTGAGGAATTCATAATGGTGATTAAAGAGGGTTTGTTCAGTAGACTGATACATAAACTTCCCTGAATTAGAGAATGGTATGTGATAAATTCTGATGCACAATTGAGAGGTTTGGGATATATTATAATGTATAATGAGATGTTAATTAATTATTCTTCATGACAATTAATAACTCATGAGAAAAACTACCCATCACATGATATTGAACTGGAAGAAGTAGTAGTTGCATTTAAAATTTTACAACATCATATATATTGTAATTTTATTGATATTTATACAAACCATAAGTGATCAAATTATATATGCACACAAAAAGTATTATAAATTTACAAAATAATATGGTTAGAACTAATCAACGACATTAACTACTCTGTACATTATCAAGTAAGCAAGGTGGCATATTCCACGATTAGAAATGATAATTCTATGTTGTCCATTTTGAGGATATAAAAAGAATCACTAATACTATATTTCAAATATAATAATCATGAAATCATAAGGGATGGAATGAAAAAAAAAATTCACAAGTAAATGATCTACAATACATTCATGTGAAGATCACAGAATCCCAAAAATATAATTCCAACCTACAAAAAAGGTAGCATTTATTACAGAGTTTATTATTAGTAAAGGAACTATTATAATAATTAGAATTAAGATATATATACTATTAAAAATAGAATAAACTAATGGAAAATTTGGAAATATATATTTCTCATCCTTAAATTTCAATCCATTAAGCACACATATGTATAAATATATAAATAAACACATATAGTTTGGTAAATGAAGAAGAAGAATGTAGAATTCATATTATGATTCATGGTATGTGAGAATGTGAAGACAAAATGAAATAATTAAAAGGGTATATTTGAACCATTACCCATAAAAAATATAGAAATGGGAATAAAGAAAATTTCATTTTGTAATAGTTTTCCCCAAAAATATATAAGGCATAAAATATTATTTAATAAAAGTCCAATAATATTCTAAGTCAAGGTATTTTATTTCCATCGATAATTATTTATCTATTGAACAAGTCAACATGTTATACATAATAAAAGGAGAAAGGATATATTGGATATTTCTCTACATTGAATCTATTTGGTATATAAGTTATCTCTTTAAGATAATGTAAATTAATCATAAAAAAATGTAGATATTGTTGAGATTGGTCGTTACTTTTCACCCTAAAATAGAATTTTATTTTGAAGGAACTATTCAGAATATGTGGGACATGCAGATATAATTTTTTTAACGTAATTCACAAGATTTTTGTAATAATTTATCCCCATAATATATCTCCCTAATGACTGAGGTTTCAATTCTAGGAATTATATGAAACCATATAAGGATTTTTCTCGAAAGAAAAACCTAGATCTAATATATTTTGATGAATTTTGAGACGGAAAAATAATTTTTCTATGTGTTTTCTAAAAAATAATTACAATTGTTCATTCCATTATGTGCTATATAAAATCATCCCAATGAGGATAAAATATTTTTGTATATAAATATAAAAAACAACTATATATTGATGTTAGTTACAATGTATTCATTATATTTGTCTACTGATGTGTCTTATGAGATTTTGAAAGAAAGGGATGTGGTGTCCCAAATACATCTTTATCTTTTGGATCCCGAAATGAGTCAAGCTAATATCTAGTCACATGAAAATCCCTCTATACATCTAATAATGGAATGATGTGTTCTATGAATAAATTTCTATGATGTACATAACTAATCTATTGCATTTTCTAAACTCATAATCCATGAAACTGTAATTGTTTTCTCTTATTATGAATATCAACTAGAAATTCCAGATCAAAGAGATAAGGTGTTGTGGAATAATACCACTCATCTAATCAATGTTATATAGCAGATTCATAAGATTGAGGAAGCTACCTTGAAACTTGATGATATGATTTAAGAAAAATACCATCACTTTTTTACATATTTTTAGTATAAATTTAATAAAAAAATCATTTCAAGGTTCGTAGAATTTATTAATATTAGTCTTAGTAGAATATTCCACCATAAATTAATATTGTGTTGATAGCCTTCACCAACACTTAAACATAAAAAATATAAACTATTTTTTGATGGTCATAGAATTATAAGTTATAAATTGTGGTAATGGAATTAGGAAATATATTTTTAAATATAATAATATATTCCAATTTGAACAGAATAAAATAAACATAACTTTGAATAACGACTCAACAAGTGAGCCTATGTAAAAAAGAAAATATTTTTTAAAAAATTTATCATTTTTTCAATTATGATATATTTTAGTGTGAACTATATATTTATAGTTTCATAAATTATATTTTATTGGAAATAAAGTAGAATAATAGATAAAATAATAATAAAAATTACTTATAAAAACATTTTTTCAATAATTTTTTATTAATTTAATTAAAAAACTATTAAATTTTTTAATAATAATAATAAAAATTCATTTTAGTTTTCTCAGATCATATAGGCTATGTTGAATTTTTTAATATATTTATATTTTATTTCCAGTTGAACAGTTCAATATACTGTATTTACCAATTATGTTTCCTTTATAGAATTATTTGTATATAAGTATGACATAGAATTTTACGAAATATTCTTATTAAATATATATATATATATATTATAATTCAAATGATTTATTTGAAAATATTTATAACATTTTTGAAACATTTATTTCATATTTTTGATCTCATGTAAATTTTGTTAAAAAATTGTTTTAATATGCACTACATATATTATATAATGATTTTTTATTAATACATTTAGAAACGAATCCTAGAAAATAGAAATTTAGATTCATTACATATGATTTTCCAAATATGGTACGCTTAATTTTTATGCCTAATGATTGTGTAACCATGTGTAAAACTAGTTAGTGTAGTAAAAAATAAATTGTAGAAGTAATAATTCCACCTATAAAGTGATTGAAATATGTTTAAAAAGTGTAAAAAACTTTTTTGAGGTTTTTTTGACATTATCACTTCCCCAACCCATTAATTATCATGTTTTGGAGCCACATTAATTAATAGATAATGTTTTTAAGGTCAATTGTTTTTTGTATTTACGAAAAATCCATCGCATTTCACATATAAATGGTTCTCTCCTCACATCACATCACCACACACCACAACCCCCTATTTGAATTCCAAAATATTTCTAAACCACTATTAAAAACTTCAACACCCCTTATAGAGGTTGTGGTATTCTCAAAATTCCATATCCCAAATTCATAACTACGCCCCAAATGAGACAATCTATGAAGCAAGGTAAATTTTTTTCACCTATCATTTTCATTTCAATTTCTTATAGTTTATTCCTTCTTTTCCAAATATTATTTCACCATATTGAAATTATAACTTTAGTAATATTATCATGATAATAATATATTATAATTACGTTATATGTAATAACAACATTTTCCCATTTCCATTACAAAAAATAAATCATGAAATGTCTGTCTGTAGGACTATGACAAGGAAAAACAAATGAGTTAATTTTTATTCACCACCTAACAAATTTTGTCAAAAAAATGTTTAATGTATAAATATGAGTTGTATATACAAATAATTATTAATTATTACTAAACTATATTAATTATTAATCACATTCCTTAAAAAATTAAATCATCATCCATGCCTATGTGGAGACAACCACCACCATTTTTCATTGAATTTTGTTTTTCAAAATATTTTTTAATGGATGGATATACAAAAGTTTTTAAAGGATAAATATGAATTTTTTAAAATGAATAAGGTTTGGATAAAAAATGATTAACTTATTAATGATATGAATGATAACTAATCATTATAAAATTAGCCATATTTAAAATGCATACTAAGAGGGTTAAAATTATTCGTTGTGTGTAATTATTTCATATCTATCAAATAATGAAATAAATATTTTTAATTGTTAAATATAACAATAATAAAAACTAAAATATATCTTCATATTACCACTATAATTATATTTCATCTAAATGACCCCAATATTATCCATTAGTCTTCGAATGATCATGTTTTGGTACATTTTGCAACCTACAAGAAAAATTTAAAAAAATTATATGATATATGAATATGAAAAAAATATTGATTTTGTAATAAGATGTTTGTTTTTAAATAATGTTTTTTTCTTTTTTCTATAATTTTTATATAAATATCTAATACATCAACTAGTAAAAAACCCTTCATGTGTTGAAAATAATAAAAATATTCTTCATTTCAATTACATATTCTAGAATAAAGATTAATGTAGTCATTATAGGGAGTTTGAAATTCATAAAAAAATTTAAATAATCCATTTTGACATATTAATTATAATGAAAATTAAAATTTTTACCTATGAGTGATTTTCGACATTGTCGTTATAAAAATAGTACAAATATAGAAAACTATAAGCAACTAATGTTGGAAAATAGTTCTCCAATTTAAATTTTGATAATAATTTTAAATGACAATTACAAATGGAAATAAGTATATTTAATTTTATTAAATAGGGTATTCAAATCTGTAGCTTTTTTTATAAGAAGTTAATGTACATTTGTGAAAATTAAGAGTCTGGTTAAATGAAATTGGTGTATGAAATATCTTTAATTAATTTTTATGGTTTATTATTAACATTTACACACAATATTCTTTTTATTAATTGATTTAACATTTAATAATATTTTGTTTTTATCTATAAAGGGTAATTTTTTATTTATATTCAAATTTTAATAAATTATTTTTCACTCAATTAATAGTATAATTTTATCAAGAATGAACCTCCATTTCATATTGAGCTCTTTGTTTCATGTGATTGGATTCACATAAATCCATTATCCTTCATTTTTCATATTTAATTATATTTATATGCCAATTTACTCTAGTTTCATGATTTGGAATGAAAATACCTTTGGTGGACACCTATGACTTGTTCATAGAGGATTCCTTGAAGCTGCAAGAGAAAGAGATTATAGGGCTCTTGGACCTGAATAATTTCATGATCAGATTCACATTTGAGGATGACTTGATCTGCTATTGGGAGAATGTAATTCACTTTGTTTTAGGTTTTCTCTTTTCCCTCTTTTGGTGGTCATTCTAATTTCATTTGAAGCACGGATATCCTGTTATGGTGATCTGGATCTCTCTTCCCCGCCTCCCGGTTCCATTTCAAAAACCGACAATCCATCGTCTAATTGCGAACATGGTGGGTTTGTATCTCTATTCTTACCATCACACATTGGAAGGTTACCACCCCATTTCACAGTGGATATGTATCAAATTCGATTTATCACAAATTCAGAAGGATTTTGTTAGTATTGAGATAAGAGATGAGTTGCATTGGAAACAGAGGGTCTCTTTTGAATTGTGTGCTTCATTATTTTCATCATGAATTCGTCTCAGCCATGATTCTAGTAGTTTTTTTCAAGAGGAACCAGTGAAACACCCTCCAGAATCCATGGGGGATGGTCAACACATGTAGGCTTCAAGGCAGGATGGAGGGGTGGGGATGAATTTTAATCACCCCATTGTCAGGCTGAGGGCTAATATGATTTATAAGAATCCAAGATATGAGGATGTCTTTACAAGATTTATTTATGATTTTGTTGCTACCACATTGAGTGATTCGATCCCCCGATTTTTTTGATACAATTAAGGTTGGAGGGATTTTCCATGCTTAGGTGACCGATCAAATGTACAATCACAGTGGTGACAATACTCAAGTTGAATCCTGAGTGCTTAGTGAGTCGCATATACTTAATGTGAATTTATTAGTGTCCTTGAGTTAGTGGATGATTGATCATTTTAATTTTGTAATGTAAATATACATTCAAAATCATTTCTCAACACTGAATAAGTATGGAAAGGAAAATGAGGATCATGAATGATGAAATATAGTAATTTCAAAATGGAAACGTAAATCGGTCGAATTAGGAGTCTCCAAATATGAGGATCTAGATGAAAGAGTTGGGACTCACATTAAAGCTTTGAATATGAGAAATATTCGTTGGTTGGATATGGATCAAATTAAGGGAAGCAGGGGAACCTCTTTACTGGGAAATTTCCAGTTCTCTATGGGGGGAAAACAAAGACCACAAAAAGATTACTCAAACACCCCAAAGAAAACTGTATCTCGATCATCAGGTAAGGAAAAGTGTAAATTAATTGAGGTTTAAAAGGTTAATATTTATTAATTAATTTTGTGGTCTCCATTTCTAACAAGTCTCACAAGAAGAAACCATTTGAGGATGGAAATTCTCTTGCAGGTGGAGTTGAGGTGCATGAGAATGAAAATATGGATTTATCCTCAGAAAGGGTGGGAGGGGATGTGTGATATGGGAGATGGAAAACCTGAAATTATTTCATTATTCCATGAATTGAATGGTTGGGGTTTTAGTGAATGATGATGAAATTGTTGAAACTTCATTGGAAACCATTTTTATCTCTCAATAGGTAGCAGATGTAGAGTCCATAAAAAATTTATGTGACCTTCTTATGGTTTCTTAGAAGAAATTATGGTGATAGTATTAAACATTCTTTCTTCTAATGAGTACACAAAAAGAATGTACAAGAGACCAACTCATGTAGACACAACCATGGACCTAGGAGATTGGATTGACAAGAAACACTTAATTCTAACAAGAGGCTTCAATAATAAGAAAATAACACTGGAGGAGTTCCCACAAACGTAGGACAAACTCGCATACCAACTCAAAGAGATTATCAAATATGAAGTAGATAAAAAATTAACCAATCTGTCCTGGAACATTTATTGGTATGTCACATCCAATAGTTTATTATTGATTTTAAATAAACCTATATTTTATTTAATGTTCATCATCTTGTTTGATCTTTAAGGTTTCTCAATTTTTCCACAAAAGAATCTTATATAAAAAATATAATATATAGTTAGTAGTGATCCTAGATCTAGAATTAAAAAAAAGATGTTATTCATAATTCGTAATGTGGATCATGTTTTGATCTATGATCTGGTATGAGATATATTTTGTGATTCCTAGTCAAATATAAGAAACAAGTGGTATATATGGACCCACAATGTTCATTTTCAATGCTTATGTTGGTTCTACAATATTTTGATATGAGAAAATGTTATACAAATGGATCATGATTTATGTCTTATTATTGAAAAATATTTACAAAATGATATATGAATGATCATATTGGATTAAATGATATAAAATTTAGAAATATGATCTATTTTTAGGATTCATTTTTCATTTAACCCTAAATTTATCTCCAAGTTATGAGTCCCCATATGATAATGATCTCACAATGGGTATCCTATTGAAATGAATATTATCACCATATTATTCAATTGATCTAACTCATTTTCTCTATTTCCATTTCTCATATTATAAGGATGAATTTAACATCTGATACATATAGGTGATGATCTAGCATGATATGGTTTTTTGAAATAATGACACAAGTTATAAAATAAGTCAGTTATATTACTAATCTATTGAGACAGTAAAACTGATGATTCTGAGGATGTTGAGATTACTATGAAAAATATTTTATAATTATGGAGATTATGTAAAATATATTTATTTTAACCTTTGGTTTCCTTCATAACAAATCCATTATTATTGGGTACCCTTCAATACCCATCATCGATAAAGAATAATGACACTTCATTCATAGAAAATCAACTTTTCTGTTCACCTTTACTAGTTAGAAATGATCACTGTAGTAATAGACTTTGATAATATCCAACCATACCTATGTGTTCATGTTTAACTAATTTGATGTGAATAAATTCTTTAATTTCCATAAAATCCAAATTAATAATACATATGTTACTTTATAAAAAATTACGCAATATTATTAATAAAAGTATTAACATTTTATGACTGAAATAACCATAGATAAATTTTCCTCATGTACAATAAATTAAAGTATATTATAAGCTACCAACATTTCATATTACATAAGGACACATGGTAATCCCTTATTTATTACATTACTATATATTACAAAACCTTAACTAATATATGGTTTTGTGAGTAAATGTGCAGTGAAAAATGTTTTCCTATAATTTGTGAAAAAAAATTCACATTAATCTATCTATACAAACATGACTCCATATTATGATAAAATGGATAAAAAATTTGATTGACATGGGAAGTTTCTCAAAATTTGTATATAATATATGATTGATCTAGGAAAATTGTAGACCTATGTTATCATGGTAGGTTTGGGATATTCATAAATTACCTACAACATTAAATTATATAAATATAAATAATAATTGGTTATTATATGATCTAATAATGATTATTTTTGTAGAATGAATTTCCTTTTTATATGTTTGGTATGAAATTTATATTTTCTCATGGTCTATAAAAAATAAAATCATCAGGATCTTCCTTGACCGTGTAATATTTTATAATAGAATCTCTAAAAGATACAAAAAACTCATCAATTTTATCTTTGATTGCATAATTCAATAAATATTTTATTATTTGATGGAAATTTGTTTTCATAAATTGAGTAACTATGATTTCATAGTGTCTATATCATGTAGGAAAGAGGGGGTATATCCCAATGGTTACAGACATACTCAACCACCTGAAGCAGGACCCGGTTGTCCCTAATTGGATGCAGAATGCTTCAGGGCCTAAGACAGCTTGTACTCTGGGAAGCCAGAATTCTTCTTAGGGGTCGGTGATGGAGGTGGCAGATCAGATATGAAAATGATTAGATTCTAATACAAATGTACTGGGGGATTCTGTTGTAGCAGTTGGTCTAATTTATAAGGGTGAGGTGGGTGTAAATCTATGAACCTATGTTGTGGCAGTGTGTGTTGGTATTAGAAGAAACTCAAAAAGGCGGATTCATTCTAAATGAAGAGTAAGGCTAAGGTGGGACATGAGTGGGAGCAGACTTTATATGGTAAGGGAATCTCACTGAATTCCAAACAGGAAACCAAACTGAGGAGGACCTTGTCCTACCTAAACATAAACAACCAGTTTTAATGTTTGAGTAATGAGGAAGAGTTTAAAGGCAATCCCAATTATCCCTCTGAGGCCGAGTTTGATGACGTTGTAAAATAATATGATTGTAATCGATTTGGAATGGCCACCAAAGGCCTACACAGTCTAAGAAGGAAGAAAGTGAATAATGAAAACAGATACATGGTGAGTTGTATTGTCTCCAGGAAGCTGAAACCAAAGGTTAGTAAAATTACTCCTACATCCCTAGACCGATGGAGACCCGGTTGTCCAAAAGATAGGGGAAAATCAAAGAGCACATTACCCTTTTAGTGGAAGGAGATGGGGGTCACAAGGCGATGTAATCTAGCCCCATGTGTAAGAGGAATAATCACCAAAGGTAGCGGGCCAACATGAGGAGAAGAACTTGCAATATGAGGAGGTAATTACAATGCTGGAGGATACCATTCCCCCTAGACAGAGGTGTGAGGTAGGGACCTCTAGTGTATTTTAGGGCATAATGGATGTGGAGGTGGATAAGAAGATGAAATTACTCATGCATTCTGGTGAAAAAATGAAGGAGGCGTCTCTAGTGATCAATTCTATGAGGTAAGATATTGATCAAATGATGGGAAGATTAATCCATGTGTAAATTACTAGAGAGCAAGGTGATGGTATTGATAAGAAATACCACATACTTGTTAGAGGCTTTAATGCAAACAATATTTGAAAAGATAATTATATAGAAGCTTGGGATTATCTAGAACGACATTATGAATAAATATTAAAGGTCGATCCAAACTGCCTGGTCAGTTTATTTCTGTGGAATCTATTTAGGGAAGGATATTCCAATTGCCATAGACATTTTTTTAATATGTCAGTTGTATACATTAATTATTGATCTATTTTATTTGTGAGAGTTCTCAATATCCTCATAAAAGTGATGAAAATTAAAAATGTTAATTAGGAGGAGGAGACTAACTATCTATGTTTTTTATTTTTTAAATTTACTAGTTCTCTCTATAGTGAATCCCATAGGAATATAAAAATCTCATAAATATTTTCATGGATATTCATTTTGAACTTATATAATTCTAATACATCCATTCAAAAAGGATTCATTGATAGGGTTACAACACTAGGATTTAGTACTAATGGAAATTTAACTTTATAACCATATGGAAGATGACGCCATTTTGATTTAAAAATATGTAGATATTCCTAAATGTATTAATACCATCAATACTAGGTTTCCACTATCATTTAAACAAAATAGACCTCATTATTAGGTCAAAATAACCATTTTAGATTAGTAACTTCCATATGTCATTCATATTGAGTCTCTCTATGAAAAAATATAAGGTTATATTTTTGATATGGAATTTTGTTTTTGTATTCTATAAATTCATTTGGGAAATAAGTAGAGAGATCTAATTCATTGCCAATTAAAATAAATTAAATACATGTTACATTAATTTATGTTATGGAAATAGAATTTCCATAAACATTTATTTGGGAGGAGTTTTATACTTTGGAATCAATAATCACACCACTTATATTTTTCAATGAAAATTAAATATCTAGAAATTAAAAATGTGGGTGGGGGGTGGGGGTTGATTTTATTCCACTAAAAAATAATGATAAAACTGTGGTTTTAGAACCGACACATAAGAAGGAATTTTCAATTAGTGATTTCATAATAAATGTACATTTCAAGAAATTATTTTTGTTACCCACTATAGTAGTTTTTATTACAATGGGTATATAATTTTCCTTTGGATTTAGGAGATATTTATCTCTATAGTATTCTTTAAAATTTAGATTGGAGAATATCTTATTATAATAGACCTCATATTACAATTAATGCATTGATGTGTTTTTGTGATATTTGGTTAATATTTTTTTTCAAACATTTCATTGGTTTTAATCCTCATTCTTTTCTGCATTTATGTTCTTCATATCCTTCTCTTACAGACATAACGAATTCACATTTCTGTATAATGAAATTTTATCCATGATTTGTTACACGTTTTCCCCATATATAATGACTATGTTTCCTTCTAATATGTGTTTTACTATTTTAGTTTTCACAAATAGATTTTTAATTATCTTTTCTTCAAATCCATGTGTTTGAGATTAGAATATATTCTTAGAGATAACATAACACAATTTTATCATAAATATAAAAGTACATTATCAATAATTATTTTTAGAGGACCCATTTTATTCAACTAAAGAAAACATGGATTTTTGTTTTATGTTCTATTTCAAAACTAGTAATTTACTATGAAATTCCTATAATGATTTTATTCAAATCTAATAATGGATTCATCCCCGTTATTCTTCAAATTCTGGAATTATATATCTATTTTAATATTAAGAGTATATGGAAAATATTTGTTTAAAATATCATTATAATATATACTAATCCAATGATTTTATTTCCTCTCATGCCTCATTTTCTTGATTATTTTTACGCATTGGTTAATGTGACCATCCAAATGATAAATAGATAAAACAGTAATTTCCGTTTTAGATTACTTTAGAAGTAAAAAAGTCTTACCAATTGTGATGATTCACTTAATGGAATGTTGATCATTTGAAGACACATTAATGGTGTGTGGATAATACTACATGAAAGAGTCCATAAAGATTAATTTATGCCTTAGTATTTTTTTTTTGATTTTGGTATTATTATTGTAACATTCATACCTTTGGAAAGTTTGGTTGTAATATTTATGAAAAATTTTAATCCATATCTCATACCATTTAGTTTCTTCATGGGATATTCATTTCATGACCCATAAAAATAATTATAAGTTTATTCCTCTAAGATCTAGCCATTAGATGAAAAAGAATTCTAATCGGATAATTAAGGAATATTAATCATAACAATCCTTCATATTTTAAGGAAAATTAGTACTTATATGTCCAAAAATTAGACACATGTTTTTCATTATATGATATTTTAGGATTACTTTAAATCTATTTTGGTCCAAAGTATGTTTTTTAGGTTTTATCCTCTTGTTATCCTTTTCATAATCCCAAAAAATATATATACAATCAAATATGAACAAATATAACACAATCATAATATATTTTCGTATTATAAATTTTTATATTAATAATATGTACATAAATGGGAGATTGCAATTACTAAATACTGAAACATTAGTGGGAAAAAACAACAATCAAAATTGAAAATATGATGTCCATATGTGTAAGAGGATGAAATAAAGGTGCATAGAAATAAAATAATAGAATAAAACCCAATTATTCATAGATAATAATTCATGATTCAGTGTATAAATATTTCACTCTAACACAAGAGAAAAGAAAAAGGAGTGTGGAAGCATGAGCCTGCAATCACAAGGATTGAATTACATAGAATAAGGGTCACTACTATGACCATCATATTATATTAAATAGAGTCGATGGATTATTGGTTTTAATCTCTAATCCCTAAAATTTCCACTCTTGTGACATATTTCATTAACCAATGCATTGTAGGGATATATAATTTTTTGTACTAACCATCACATAGTGGATAAAGTCTTTTATGAGATTAAATTTACTCCCCACACCTTGTTATCTCATGTTATTTAAAATTTTTCCCAATTAATTAGAGGTATTTATAATTATCTTATAATTCATCATATAGTTATAATACATACATATTTGTACCTAATGAACAAGAAACAATCATAATTCCATAATTTCATGATGTAGAATTTGTATAGAAAATGGTTTCTTGAAAAAATCTATAAGAAATTTTCATAATCGATTAAGTGAAAAAAGGTTGATGATATATTTATAGAGCTCATATCATGAATAAATAGTGATTTTTTGGGATCTTTATTTATTTGAAAATATATATAATAAGAGTTTGATAAAATTATAATGAAATATAAGATTAAATTAAATTTACTTCTTTGTAATAAATTGTATTTTAATATATATATATTTGTTAAACCATGGGGAAAAATATTAAAATTTAAAAAACATGAAATATTATATCCAATTGTTTATAAATAAAACTATAGAAGTTAAATGGGACATATCATCATATGGAAAATGAATAAAAACCGATTCCATTTAAAAAATTTCAATGTATGTCACTGTTTGGGGAAAATGACAATAAAAAATGTTAAAAGAATATTACATCCCCATATAAAGTATAAGAACATTCATTTTTTTATATATTTTAATCCATTAAACATCATATATCTAAATAAATATAAAATAGTTTCTATTCATTGAAAAAAATTAAATTTTAGTATAAAATAAGTTATAGGAGATACAATTATATCAATCAAACATTGATTCAATCATTGTAGAATATTACAATAATAATACATGAAATTTGTATTATATTCCAATGAAGGATACATACCATGAATGAATACCTGTATTAAAATTACATATATTAAAATGGGAAAATAAAATAAAATTAATAATATCTTCATAAATAGTAGGTATCTTGAATAATATTCACAAATATGCATCACCATTATTTGAAAAAAATTATATAGTGAGAAAAAGAAAAAAAAGATAAGGCATGTTATGAAATTTAAAATGGGAATTATGTTCATGAGAAGTTCAATTCAAGAAAAAGTAATATAATTTGTTTGTTTGTTGTAATGGTGTTAATATAGCCATTATAAATGGTACTATAGTCATTAGAAACATCTTCATTTGAGATAATTATTTCGAAAATGTATACTGATATTTTTAAATATTATTAAATTTAAATTAAAATAATTCCCAAATAGTATAAAATGAACAAATAATATAATTGATTTTTAAAATGTTAATATATAAAAATATTTTCATGTGTTTCATAAAATTTTTATTAATGAATTTTATTTACATGAAATGTTTCAATATCAATTCTGTAAAAATATTAAATATCTACAATATAAATAATTGTTTTTTAATGGTATTTATTGATGATTACTTAATAAGAATGGTTTTATTCAATGAACCAAAATTTTAAAGAGTCGTGTATTTTAAATTAATATCCAACAAATAAGTATTATAATGAATTGTTACGATAATATATTCTTTAAAAACATTAACATATATAAAATATTTTTTAAATTGAATGTAATAAGAATAAATTAATTTTATGTTTATAAATAACATTTTATTAATTAAATTTGGGTTTTTCGAGTTCTGTGATCTTTTTTTAAATTTATTTTTTCAACCCTACAAATAGTCTATAATTAAGAATTTTCAATTTCTAATCATCATATTAATTTTTTAAAATAATATAATTTTTTTTGTAACACAAAATATGTTACCAATGTAAATATTAGTTACTATGGTAAAGTATATTTTTTCAAGATATTCTTTTTAAAAATCATGTTTAATTTTTTATAAATAAATAGTTCCATTTTTATAATAATAATTTTATTTTTAAGAATATTTAAAAATATATTTACACTAATTTAATTAAAAATTTACGTGAAATGAGAAAAATAATTTTTAATATTTAAAAACTAAATTTCAATATTAAAAATTATATACATATATATTCAATTGAAATACAATTATATCATATTTAAAATATTAATTAGATTACTCAAATAAAAAATATTGATTCATCTCATATAATTTTTATATAAATGGATCTATTATATTTTTATGTATAAATTATTTTTACTATATTAAGTATTTAATAAATGATAATTTTTAAAAAGTGGGAAATAAATAACTGCTCTACTATTACCAGATCAAAATTACCCGTAGACCTTCTATATAACATTTTTTTGTTGGATTGTTATACCCACCGATATCACCATTATTCCCATAAATATATTAATAATATCTAATTATATTCAATCTTTACAATATGACAAGTTTTAGTTTCCCAAGAAATATCCCTCATATTCCCCAATAAAAATCTCCCATATCACCCAGTTCCAGAAAAACATATCTAATAAATATTAATTGATCCACTGCCTATTATAACTCATATACATACTTTTTTTATTTCACTTCTTATATAGAAGATTCCCATGTCCTCTATTTGAGGGAGGTATTTCAAGGGATGATTAATGTCCCCAATGTGTGTATTATCCATCCTTATCTATATCATATCCATTTTTCTCATCCACACTCTTCCAAACCCATTATGAACCAAATTAATTTATTTAATTAGAATAATGAGTATAATAAAATATTATTATACTAATAGAAAAACCATTATTTATTCCCCTCACATCAATTGAAAAATGAAAACGGAAATCATGTCATCCAAATAATACCGCATCCATGAAAAACATATACTATTTACTACCATTTCCTTACATGGATGGTTCTGAGAATATATTTACTTAATTATTATTATATATATTACTCAATTGTGAATATATAATTATAATTTAATCATCCTATAAAAAAATTATTTTTATTAATTTACAGCCTTTTACTGATCAAAAATTACCAAATAAATATAGTGATAGATTTCATATTCATGTTCTTAAAAAAATATCATAAAAATAAAATAAAAAATTATAAATCATTATATAAAATATATTTTTAACTTATAAAATTTTTCATTGATTCACATGGTATCAATGAATGGGGATTGAAATCAATATTAAAAAGTGGGAATGAAACATCAATGTTATTAACACCCAATGATGAAAATAAACAAGAAATAGGTAATAATTTTTTTAAAAAAAAGTTATAATAGAATATTACAATAGGAATTTTTTTTGAGTAATTTCATGAATTAATTTATTTTGATGGTAATTAATATAATACTATTTTTTAACATGAAATCATGGATGTTAAGAGTAATGTAAAGGGGTTTGTCAACTTGATTTCCCTTTGATGAAATACACTCACTATTTACCATTTTTTTCATTAGTAAAGGTTATAAAATTCCCACATAATTTTATAATCATATATTACAAAAATATAATGATTATTTACAATAAAAATAACTTTCTTCACTTTCGCTGGATTTGGAGTGAAATTTTACCTAGGATCTGCATGTTTTTGTAACTAAATTTCAGTTCACTAAGCCTTGTTCAATATTCATAAATATTATTCATATTTGTTAGTTACATTCACCTCTATGAAAAATTCATACATTTCAACATTTCAATATGTTAGTTTATAAATTATTTCAAATAATATTATTTTTGAAACATGCTTCAAAAATATTAAGTTGGTGATGTGTTATTTTTTCTATTTTATTTATTTTAGGCATATTCCATATTCACTGATTGTTTTTTTGATTATATATTATCCTATGGATTCTTCTTGTATTAACAATCATGAAATTAAGTGGATTCAAGAAAATATCATTTTCTCTTATTTTGGACTTTTGATTGAGATATTACTAAATCTATAAGGGTTTTCTAACTCAATTTTTTAGGGATTTATATGGTTTCTTATTAATTTTAGTTATTATATGTTTGATTCACTCTATTAAAATATTTTATCATGTTTTATTTTGAAAATTTTAAATTATTATATACATCATCCCCATAAACACATTTTTAAAGGATTTTTATTTCAAATGGTTTGATATTTGTTGTGGTTTTTGTTAACTCAACCACAATTCATTATATTATAGTCTTTCTTATAAATTTATGTATTATATTAATTAAAAATATAACAAAAAAAATATAGTACATTTATTTATATTTTTGGAATAAAAATTATGTTAAAAAACCATAATCTTTGATTTATTTTCTTTTTTCCATGTATCATTGATAACAAAAAAAATTCCAATCTAATTGTTCTTTTTACTCAATGTCCCTATTATTTCTCCATTAAAAGTTTTTGATTTATTATTATAATACCCCAATATGTATTATCAAATATACCTATAATATTTCAATTAAATTCCTTTAATAATGATTATTTAAAACCCCATAATAAGATGTTGTATTCAATATTTATATTTAAAAATATTACGAATAATTTTTTAGGATCATTTTTTATCTTCCACTATAAATTGGGTGGCTCAACACATATTTACATAAAAGGATATGTTTTTTTAATATCAATTAATGATTTTTAATATATTTTTTCAAATCACCTTCATGAAAAGGATTTCAGAATGTGGCCAATAACGTCCTATCATTTCAACAATGGTACGATTTAAAACAATATACACTTTTTTGGATTTTATATAAATTATTCTAATTGATTAAAAATTACATATATTGGAGTTATATTTAATTAAATACCATCAAAAATCACAAATGAAATACTAATTTTTTGATATTTAATTTTAGAATCATTGCATATTATTCATGATATTGTTTTTATTTGATAACATTTGAAATGATTGGAAACCCATTTTCATTATGTGGGTTCTTCATGGTATGATATATGACAAATTTGATGCAGAACACAAATTGGTTACCATAATGAAGTGGTGGGATCTATTAAATTCATCCCATGGATTGGGTAATGTTTAATAACTAATTATCTCAAATGGTTATATTAGTGGTCATCTCCCATGAACATGACTTGTAATATGAATCCCCATAAGGTATATTTGTGCTCATCACATGACTATGGTATTATAATGACATTGGGGGATGAGACCTTTTGAAAAAATTTGTATTTATTATTGGCATTAATTTCAGGTCTATGATCATATTAATTTTATATTCTAATCTCACATGTTTTCACTATATCATAGTCACAAATTATTATCTCATAGATTTGGTTTTATATTATTCACAAATCCTTTGGTCATGATCCAAGATATTATGATCTATGATAAATTGGGCATAATTGTTTTATGTTATATTTATATAGTTATACATTTCTAACATATTAATATATTTTTTTCTCAATAATGTTCCCTGATTGACGATTATCATGTTTTCTCTTACTCGTCATTTATGTTAATTATTTCTTATGTCTAATTCACACTTTTTTAATAAATAATATTATGTATGATTTATATTTAAGGGTAACATTTAAAAAAAATAATTATGGGAGTTGATAAGGATGTTGTAAAATTAATTTTTTATGTTTCTAATTATCAAATACATACACCATTATTTTGTGTGGATGAATTGTTATGGATAGAAATGGATAATAATATAAAATAATGTATCATGTATGCATAAAATCTTGTGTCACCTCACACATTAATGTAAAATTGAATGTTTAAATAATAAATAATATAAGTATAGTTGAGGGAATCTATAACATATTATAAATTTTATGAAAATGGAGGGGAATGATTCCTTACTAAAAATAAGAGATATGGTTGGTTAAAATAAAAGAATCCTTTTGGTTGAATTGAGAACCAAAGTGAAGTGAAAAGGTATTAAAACAATTAAAACAAAATATTAACCATTCTATATGAATATATATATATATATATCCCAAAATTTAAATTTAAACACTTAGAATATCTACTTCAATGTGAGATTACAAAAGAATGTGAAACCATAATTCCCAAATACAATTAATTGAAAATAGTCTCTTATATATTAAAAATTATTATCATGGAGGAATATTTAATAACAACAATCATAACTAATACCATTTATTACTTTATATTATAATCATTCAATTAACATATATTAGTTTTTTATTTTTTTATTTTATTCATCCAATATTTTCAATTTATAACATTTTGTATATGTTTTAATATGGTGATGTTCATCCTTTTTCATTATTACCGAATTCATAATGCCCATATTAGTTATGTAAGTGGAAAAAATAAGGTTCAGTGAATTATACTTCCCAGGCTCATTTGATAGAATTTATGGGTATGGATCACAATAATGTAATATATGACGAACATGTTTGTGGAAATTAGTAGACAACAATTTGTGACATTATAATAACCATTTTCCTTTTCATTAGAAAATTAATTAACATATTATGATAATAATGTATTTATTAGAATAAAAAATTCTCTTAAATAATTTTTTGATACACATTGATATTAGAAATGGAGATGATAGTATAGAGTCAATCATGTAGGTTGTTAGACTCACACAATGAAGAACTTGTTATATAGTTATATAATTGCAAAATATTTTAACTAGAATAATAATGATGATATATAATATTATTATAGTAGATAATCATATTGATTAATATTTTATATGGTTAGGTAATTTAATTTTTTATAAAACTGGATAGTTACTTTGGTGAATTCCCTCTTTTGGGAAACAAGTTCCTTCAAAATGATGGATTTAAAATTATTTCAAGGGGATAGAGGCCACATAACACATAAACATTAAAAATATAATATAGGGAGTAATTAATGTTATAAAAAATCGAAAATAAAGTTTTTGGATGTGTGGTTATTGGGTCCTATTGTATGTTGTTTTTAAGTGGGTTTATCACAAAAAATTCAACCTCAATGTTAATAGTTTTCATTTTAAATTAAATATAGATATAATATGTAATAATAATGTATATGTGATTTCATAAAACATAGTCAAACTATTTATATATATCGTTTAATGATATTTTAAGTCATTATAACTTAGTTTAACAATATTTACCTCATTTTACCTTCACATTTGTAACTCAATTTTTTTATCAGAAATAATATTTTATAATTATAAATAAATTTTAATTTTAATTTTTTTTACATAATGATTAAATATTAGAATTTTATATAGTTTAATTCTATTTCTAAATATGATATTTTTTCTAAAATGATAGCCTAAATTCTATAGAAAGAACTGTTTTTATAGATTTTTTTTTAAAAAAATTAGTACACTTAATCGAAAATCTATATATTACTTATTCAATGATTTTTAATACAGTAATTTATAAATTGAAACATATTATTTGAATAATAATTTAAATGTGATCAATTTTATTGATTACGATAATAATAAACAATACATTATAAAAAATCATTGAAATATATCCCATTTTAATATTAATGGATTTTCAACACTCCCCAAGAAATATATTATTCATGTTCTAACGATACATATAGAAGGAAAATGTTTCCGCTGCGCTCGGTAGGGTTTTCCTCTCTCGCTCGAGATTCCTACAACTGCCTTTGATCGGATCATGATAATGGCAGGATTCGATCCTAAATGGGAGATCGACCCTGAAGCTGTAAAGCACGGGCCGAATCAAGGCGATGTTCCTCTGGCTGAAAGAACGTAGGGAATCTCCTTCCTCGAAGTGCTCAAAGGAGCTGAATGTTGCAACCCAACAGCGGCAAAGCGTCCTCTCTGTAGAAAGC
The DNA here is from genome assembly GCA_963277665.1 of Viscum album. Taxonomy (NCBI): domain Eukaryota; kingdom Viridiplantae; phylum Streptophyta; class Magnoliopsida; order Santalales; family Viscaceae; genus Viscum; species Viscum album. The sequence continues at coordinate 206,091,692 of OY728121.1, forward strand.
TCGAATATGGAAGATTTGTGGTCAATGCTGATCCTGATACTCTTCAGCAACGCACGCGACTCTAGAAATTTTCGCTCATGGGTTGCATATCATATCTCAAGGGAGACAGACCATGGTCGAACCCGGATCTGAAAATACGCATTTTTCATATTTGGGGGACAAATTATTGGAAATTGGTTCCAATCGGAAAAGGATACTTTCACATGCTATTGAAATACCAATCTGGGCTTGATCGTGTATGGAGGAATGGAAATCTGCCGCTCAAACCGAGTGTTCTTCGCTTCTCGGATTGGGATTACGCCTTTAACCTGAGCACTGCAAAGAACACCATGGTTCAGATATGGGTGCATCTTCACGGGATTAATTGGTAATTCTGGCACCGGAAAATCCTCAATGACATCACCTCTTGCATAGGTACGCCACTCAAAATTGACCCTCGTACACTTAATGCTTAGCTCAGCCTCTATACGAGGGTGATGATCAAGGTTGAAGCGCTCGAGCTTTCTGGTTGAGAACTCATGCACCACCTTGGCTAAACAAGTGGAAGAAGAGGAAAACGTGAATATTGATCTATGACTTTTGGAATACATCGATAATTTATTCCTGAATGTATTTAATCATCCTGACCATGGAAAAACACTGGCTAAATCGTTGGTCCCTGATGTCCAGCAGCATCCTTCTCCTGCTGCTACCCATTAACAGGTCCCCACGCCAATGGCCTCGGTGAAAACTGATTCTCCTCCTGCACCTCAGGTTGTGATAATTAATGGTGCTGAAGACCAGCAAGATGTTCAATATCCTAATCGAGCAATCCCGGGGAAAAAACAGGTTTGATTTCTTCAAATGTCTCAATTTCACCAAATAATCCACACAGAACAGTATGCACACAGCAGACTTTTAATTTATTCACTCTCAGCACTTTGAACCACAATTTGAATGGAATAAACTCAAAAATCTCACCCAATGAATCTGCTAAGGAAATTGGAAAACATTCCTTAACTATCCGGCCTATTTCACCTCAGAACAGGGGCTGTCTATCTGAAGCTGAGGGTGTTAATTCCTCAGCCCATAAACCCCCTTAAACCATAAAACCTTGATTATTACCAAATGCTACTAACATTTTGTCTGATTCTTGTATGAGTAAGCAGGAACAAAAGACTCCCCCAGACTCCTCTTCAAATCATAGAAGATCAAAGAGGAACAAAGGCTCTAGTGGATCTAAGAAGAAAAAGGGTAACTCCCCATCAAAACACAAGTCTTAATGGATTTTGTTTTTTTTTGGAATTGTCAAAGCATAGCTAACGCTGATTTGTTATCTATCTTGAAAAGGATTTTGATGAACCATAAACCAATTTTTTTTGCTATCACTGAACCTAAAATTAATTTCTCCTTGAGTTTTATGCATTTATCTTCTATTGGATATAATTTCCTTGATTCTTGCAAGAATTACAATGCTATTGACTCCCTTTGGGTTTTTTCCACTCCTCTCTTAGAGATGTTTCTGTTTACAATATTTCTAATCAAATGCTTACTTTCCATTCGTCGTACAACAACATGAACTGCTTCTGCACCATGATTTATGCCATGAACAGATACCAGGATTTTCAACCCCTATGGTATGACCTCTATAACTTAGCTAGCTCTATCCAGGAGACCTGGCTAATTATTGGTGATTTTAATGCCATTCTCCCTCACAATGAGAAGATTGGACCTCCTCACTCTCCAATCTATACTAGAGTGTTTATATCCTCGGTTGAAATCATTAATTTAATTGAGATCAACCTCTAAGGGGACAAATACACCTGGTACAGGAGACACTACAACAGAGTGGTTTCTAGTAAACTTGATAGGGCCTTTGTCAATGTATCGGCCTTAGATGTCTGGGAAACAATTTCCAGCATCACCCCACCTAAACTAAACTCGGACCACCATCCTATCCTTGTTAGTCTCCTATCCAAAAAAACAGACCAAGAATTCCCTTTAAATACAATAATGGTTGGTCTGAGAATTTGGAATGCTCTCATCTCATACAAAATTGTTGGATGTCTATGAATCACCACTCCGATGCTTTTGTTTGTGTCACTAAGCTAAAACACCTCAAGCACTAACTTAGGGGTTGGTGTAGGGATAAATCTAACTAAATGGACATCGAGATATCCACTCTTGAAACTGAACTCAATCAAATCCAAAACAACTCAACTTGTGTTGATTTCACATCAGACCCATAGAATGAGATGAACATCTCCTTGAAACTTAACTCTCTTATGATTCACAAAGACAACTTATGTAAATAGACTTTCAAAACCAAATGGATCTATAATGGTGATAGAAACAGTAAATTTTACAATTCCCTCCAGAGAGTTAAGAAAACTTGTTTTCCCCTTATCCATTCATAAAGATAACAACACTCTTCATGAATCCGATGAATCCATATCTAATCATGTGGTCTCCTACTTTCACAACACTTTCAATGGTCTTAATATAAATAATGATCTCATTCCTAGGATTATTATAGCTCTGATCAATGAACAAGATAACCTATTTCTTTTTAGCACCCCGCTGAACCATGAAATAAAAGATACTATCTTCAGACGTAACTCTGATAGTGCCCTGTGGACTGATGGATTCAATAATGGTTTCTTTCAACACCATTGGGAGGTTGTTCATATGGACGTTTTCATGTTGGTTTGAAATTTCTTCATTAACGGTATCCATCCCAATGGTCTTAATGCCCAATTTCTTACTCTTATCCTTGAAGTGGCTAATGCCTCTGAGCTACACCTCTTCAGCCCCATTTCTCTCATTAATTCTCTCTATAAAATCATTACCAAAATCATTGCTAATAGGCTTTCTCCCCTATGTAACAAGAACATTTCCTAGAATCAATTTGGATTCATCAAGGGAATATCCATTCAATATTGCATTTTCACTGCCTCGGAATGAATTAACTCTTTCAATAAAAGTCCAGAGGTGGGAATATTGTAGTCAAACTTGATATTAAAAAAATCCTTTGACACCATTGATTGGAACATTATTTTCAATGTCCTAAAGGATCTTGGGTTCAATGATACTTTTATTGGAAGGATAAATTACCTTTTCTTCTCGGCTAATATTTCCATACATGTTAGTGGTTCTCCAAATGGATACTTAAAATGCTCAAAAGGGGTGAATTAAGGTGATACCCTCTCTGTAATTATCTTTTCCTTTGCGGAAGACTGCCTCAGTAGGTATCATTCCTCTCTTATTCACCAAAGCAATCTCATACCCATTCAGGCTGCTAGAAATCTTGTTGTTCTGACCCACCTACTTTTTACTAATGACATCATTCTGTTCCTCAATGGGGGTCGAAAAAATATCCTTAATCTTAAGAAGGCCCTGTCTCACTACGAAGTGGTATCTGTAAAATCTGTTAGCTGGAATAAATCCCATATCTTTTTTGAGAAAACCTTCACCCCTTCTAGAGAAAGTTTCATCATTGAAAGTCTTGGAATCAAAGAGGAATCCATCCCTTTTACCTATCTTGGAGTTCCTCTCTTCTGGGGTAGGCCTAAACCTATGCACTTTAATACAGTTGTGGACCAAGTGACTAATCAACTGGCCTCCTTGAAAGGGAAATCCCTCTCGATGGCTGGAAAAATCTGCCTCGTGAAATCCACTATTATCTCCAAAATGGTTTACCTCTTGTTTATTTACCAATGGCCTAATAGTCTTATTAAAAAAGTTAATGGCTACATTAAAAATTTTGTCTGGACAGGTAGTATACTTGAAAGAAATCTTGTTACAATACCTTGGTTGACATGCTACAAACCCCTTGAAAAAGGTGGTCTTGGCATTAAAAATCTCAAATTTTTTAGTGAGGCTCTTCAAGCTAAGCTCACCTGGAGGTTGATCAACACCAAATCTGACTCCATAACCTTCCTTCATAACTGGTTCCTGTAAAAACTTAAAAAAGCTCATTCTAGTTACCTCAATTCCACCCTCTGGCCATCTATTCAAAATACCTTTGTTGACATCATGCATAACTCAAGATGGATGGTTAGTTCAGATTTCACTATGAATTTCTAGCTTGATAACTAGACTGGAACCCCCCTCATTTCCATGATATCTCCATATGCCTCTCCAAATAACACCCATCTCACCAAAAATCATGTAATGAGCTCTATTACAACTAATATCCCTGATCACATTAGGCAAGTTGTGGATTATTACCCATTTATAAATGGGGATGATCTCCTTACTTGGGAGCCTGATCACAACGGTAATTTGGATTCCAAAAACATCTATCATCATTTTTTCACTTATTCTGACCACATTTTTTCGTGGTTGATGTTTTTTTGACAAACTTTGGATTAAGCCTTCAAGGCTTAACCTTGTCTGGTGCATTACCCATAAACGCATTCCTACAAAGGGTTTTCTTCAGTCTTTTGGTGTCCAACTATCCTTTAAATGTAAACTATTCCACCAACATAGGGAGGACACTAATAATATTTTATTATCTAGTGCTACAGCCTCTGATATTTGGAATTATGTTACTGACCTGTTTGACTACATATGGTTATCATCTGACTCTATTTATTCTCAACTAAAACATTGTGTGGAGCTTTAATATTCTCGGAAAATCAAGAAACTCTTCTTATCTACGTATATTGAGCTCCTACATGTGATCTGGTATTATAGAAATGAAATTATTCATAATAATCACTCATTCAATCTTAATGCAGGTCGGGAGAGGATCCTTATTGCCATCCGGGAAATAACCCTGCTCCAGAAAGCCCACTATGACAATTCGGATGGGGATTTTGTGATTCTCCGACGCCTCAAAATTGATGGTGTTTACACTAAGATGAAGCTATCTCTCGATGTTTTTTTGGTAAGATCTGGCTCCTGGATGGATCATGATCAATGTAGATGGAGCTTCCAGAGGAAACCAGGGTCCTGGAGGATGTGGGGCCATTTTCAGAGATTATCTCAGTCGATGACACAGATTCTTCTTTGGAAGCCGTGGCAATGCCTCTGCTCTTGAAGCAGAAATGATGGTAAAAAAATTCACTATTCTACTATATGAACTCCATATACATTGAATAAAATGTTTTTTATTGGAAATGATACAACATAACTTGACCTACATTTGTGTAAACCATTATGAAAACACATTTGATCCTTACTATATTGGATTTGGTTTTGTAGAGTAAAATCACCACACCGCATTGCAATAAAATTTTCACTATAAACGTTTCATGTTCATTGGGTTCCAACTATATTATATCTTTAGTTCGATATATGAAAATTGAGTTCCCATTAAGAATAGATGACCTATATCATTTCTCCTTGGTGGTGATTTATGAAATTGTTATATTCGTGGTCAATTCCATCCCTTTTTTTATAATATAAAAGTATGTATCCCTTTATTTTTTTTCTCTCTTTTATAAGCTAATTAATTTTTTATGTTTAAATCATATTTTTAAATTAGAAAAAGGTTTTTAAAAATAGCGGTTTCAAAATAGATTTTTAAAGGTATTAATAAATATGTTTTTAAATAATGGTATTGTTGGATAATGAAATGATTTCTATGTTAGTGTTTAAGATAAATATTTAAATAATATAAATGTTAAAAAAATAAGTAATGTCCTAGGATTGGTTTGGATGTAATTGAAAATGATATTTGTATAACGAATTAAATAAATCATAAAAATTATATTTTATTTATAAATTGTTCTTGGGGTGTGGTTTATCTGGGAATTATGATTGATCTTAGTATTTGTTCATTTTGATATAATTTCAATTTTAGGTTATTGATATTTCCAAAATGCTCAAGGAGAGTCAACATTTTGGTAGTGGATGGTGACTATAATTGTCATATGGACGTAATTCAGTATTTATTTTAGTTTACTATATCAAATTATAAAAGCGATTCTTTTAAATGATTTGGTATTAATGCCTTTTATTTAATAAAATATGTTATGTATGGACATTTAAAAGATTTACATCAGATAAATTGTACATAACTACATTATTTTTTATTATTAGAGGCAAATTATTTCTTTGGAGTTCATAATGGGACATGGTGATGTCTAGGATAGGGTTTTTAGAGGGTGAGTTTTGGGGATAGATGGTATCAATTTATTTTATCCTAGTTATTTAATTTTGAATAATTCATTTCACATTAATGTCTTCTCATTGATTGGTACTGCCTATTTTTCATTTGATTTATAGTAATTAATTTACTTAGATAGAATGGTGAAAAATTTCCCTTAAAATTTAATGATTCCAAGAGAATTATTTCCAACCCATTGAGATCATAAATGACTTTTGGTTGTGTAATTGGATGGCCTTAGTGTCTAGTGGATGGATGACCCAGGTGGGGTTTTTTTAGAAATATATATAATGGATTAGTTTTTTATTTTTTTAGGTTTCATAGAACTCTTCGATATTTAGAGTTTGTTGTAGACAATATTTTGAACTGTAATAGCCTACAATTTTATATTTGGGATAAATCCTTGAAGTCTTTCTCACCCCATTCCTTGTGTTTTTATTGGATATTTGGATTTTAATTTTTCTTCATTGTTTTATATTGAGTTATTATATGGATTTACATGTCCTGGGTTAGGAAAATAGATGTAAACTTTTGGTAATCGGTGAGCTCTCAGATCGTAAAATATCATATGGAGCCTATTTTTGTTGTAAGATTACACTCAGAGTGACAGTTTTTGTTTATACATGTCTCAACATGCCTTATAGCAAATAATAACACATTAAATAGCCTGTAAATTAAAATTTTCATTTCATTTTTTTAAAATTATTTTTTTGTAAGTGATGTTCATTTTTCGGGTAAAGCATGTGATTTTATTTTTATAGTTTTGTTTAAAATAACAGTGTTCCATTTTCAAAAATAATATATGAGTTTTAAAAAATTAATTATAACATTGGATCATATTTTATATCTTTAATAAATGAATTTAATGTGAAATAGCGGTTTCGTTGATATTTATGTTGTCTGGATTTTCTTTGAGAAATTGGATTTTCATTAAAAAAATTATAAATAAGAAAAAATGATTTTTTAGGGATTTTTTTTGGGTGAATTATATATTATGAAACATGTTTTAATCATATGAATATAAATTATATGTTTTCAAAAGAAAGATGCATACAAGTGAAAGTGTTAAAATTATTTATTTATTGTTTGTCATTATTCCAATTTTGTTTTAATGAATTTTATTCTCTTAATTAAAATATTATTTGTATATCAATTTTAGTGTTGTGGAGGTGATTATTTAGTGAATTTATCCTTCCAAAATCATTATGAATGGAGTTCTTGGGTTATTATTGATCAGTGATTGTAAACATGTCATTATTTAGATAACCTCTATAGGAATTTTTCTATTAAGAGAATTCACTTACTCAGTTATTTTTTGAGTCAATCTTGACATCGATGTGGCGTTCACCTAGTGGGTAGGTTTGAGAGTGTGTTTGACTTAATATGATGAGTTATATAATGTATTTCTATGGTAGGGATCATATAAATTGGGTGTTCTAGATGAAATTTCATATGATAATGTACTTTAAAAACTGAATCTCATCCCATATCATTTTATTAGGGAGGGTTCCATATGATTTTGTTCCAAGAATGTATTATTTTGTCCATCATAACTAGTTATGGATCACTTTTTTCAAAATGACATGTACTCATGAGAAATTATTCTATATTTAATGTTCAATGTTTATTGGATATGTATACTTATTATATTATTTCAATAAATATTTTGAAACTATTTGAAATACACCAACCCTTATGACATTTTTATTTATTCTACTTTCTAGAGTGTGTTTTTGGTAATTGATTATTTATGTGCATGAGAAATTCTAGGATAGTGAAGAGATAACCCTATCTAATAATTATATGGAAATGATATTTTTATGGGAGTTTAGTTGTCAATGTATGGGTTAGTAAAATACTTCATGTGAGGAAACATATATATTGGGTTGTGAGAATGTTTTATTATTCTTTCCCCGTGACTCCCACTAGAATGAAAATTGTAGAACATTAGTCATAATTTTTTAGAATATTCCTTAAGACCAGTAGATGATCAACATTGATAAATTCCATCATTCCCCAATTTAGATACTATCTTACAAAAATTTTAGGATATTATTTATGGAATTTAGAATTGACTTTATTTATGATAACAATAAATTTACAAGAATCCTTTTTGGACATCTATGATGATGGAATTGGAAATTTATTTAATAACCCATTACCAAATTAAGGATTCTTACATTCATTATTCTTTATAGTTACATGTTATTTTCAGGTTTCTCGGATCATTTACATTGATTGTGATAGGACTAAAGTTAATCTAAGGATTTTTGTGTTTTAAATCATTATTTTGGGTACTCTAAAAAACCATACCCAAATCCAAATATTTTATTTTATTCATTTATTTTTTTGGGATCATGTAGATGAATATTTTTCAATGGTGGTTTAAAATATTTTTTTTTTAAAATTTTAACACAATCATGTTGTTGATAAAAAAATAGTTGAAAAAGTGTTAACTAGAAAAATTAATCAACATCTTAATATATCCTAATGTTATGGCTAATGAAGTGTAGATTTAACTCCACAACCCGCCCGATTAGTGTGATCCATACATGATGGTGAGCATATAACATTTGGGTATAATTAGGAAAAATATCTAGACAAACCACCTGTAGTACCGTGATCCTTAAAAGTTTGAATGTTATTTATATACTATATCCCCTTTTTAATTAAAAATTTCCTCAATCACCCTTTTCTCTCACTCGCACAACACACAGCAGAGGGGGATTCCTCTCTTAACAACACCTTCTCCCACCCATCTCCTTGTAGTATTCTAATCTATTTTAGTGTGTAATCTTATCGTGTTAAACATTATACTCACAGACCTCCATTTTATCTCTGGTTCTTCCTCCACCATTATTATCTAAATAAATGCACATAATGTGAACACTAGAGGAGGGGGAGCAGGGCAATTTCAATATTATTTTATTTTTTCTACGCTTTATATGGTATTTTTATTTTTAGGGTTTCTCTCATTCTTGTGAAGTTTCATTGGTCTATTTTTTTTGTTTTTAGGTAGTGATTATAATAATAAGTGTGTATTACATAGGTTTCTCTATTAGACTATAAATTTTTGAATCATGAAAGATTTCTGGTTTTAAAGAATGTTCTATATTCCAATTGATTGTATTAACTATTAGTTTGGATTATTTTGGAAGAATATTTGGGTTATTATATGATTATAAATAAATGTGATGGTTTCTCCATTAGAATGTGTGGTTTTAAATAATTTTTAATCAATTTTGGTCATGGAATATTTTGTGGGAAAGCTAAATATCCTTTACAAAAAAAGTTATGGTTTTAAAGTATTATATTATTTTCAAAGTGATTTCTCAAATGGAATTTTCATTTTTACAGGAATTTTAAGTAATAAAACTAAAATCTATATATTAATTAAGTGAATTAAAATTTATTTTTAATAAAACGGGTTGGGTTTTGATAATATATTTTTCATCTTCATTGATTGTGAAAATATACAAGAGTGGACATATATATAACTTTGTTTTTGTGTGTGTTTATTGGAATGTGTATACCCAATCCTATGATATCATGTTAATTTATGAAAAAAGATAAAAATACAGACACTAACATATTTATTTATAAGTTTTAAGATATATGGTCATAGATACATGGAAAACATAATAATTTAAATTGGGAATCCTAAATTTATAATTATATTTTACCCAAATTTATCCAATAATATTTAATATCCTACTTGGCCTTTTTTAAGTGGATTGAATTGTTTTCAAAAAATAGTATTATTTTTAAAAAACCTTTTTATGAGAGTTTTGTATTACAATATCTGTATATCATGAATAAAACATGATTGATTGATTAAATGATGTTTCCCTTTTTATGTGGAATGGGTTTTATAAAAATGGGTGAATCACACGGGAATATGAGTGTCATAGGGGGTTGTATAGTTTTCATTCTCCATTATATTAGTCATTATCAATTAAAAAACTAAATTAGATGGGGACATGATTTCAGGGATGGATAGATCCACACAATTACGATATGTTATGAACAATTTACTGAGTTAATTAGATGTGGGGTCATAGATGGGTATCATTATACATTTATACTATGTAATGATCTCCTTAGTGGTACAATAGTATGCCAACCTATGTATTCCTTAGTTGGTTAAATTTGGTTCAATTAATAGAAATCACATCACCACTAGGACACAACATGTTCTCCATATTAGTTTCATAGACAATGGGTTTTGACCAAATTAGATCATTAAATTTATACATGGTACTGGATATCTCACAATCCATAGATGACCAATTTATTTTCATAATATTTCTTATTTACGAATTGGTAATTTTTGTGTGACGTGACTTCCTTTTATAAGAAATTATGAAATGATATATATTTCCCTATCACTCTCTATCTATATCTCTATTATTTATTAACTATTAACACATTTCTATTGAATCTTGATTCAAAAAATGATAAAATATAACTTGTAATGTGATGTTCCTTGTTGGATTTGGAATGGAATAAAAAATTGGGTTTATAATAACAACTATGAGGTCCGGATTAGCATTTTCAATGATATTTGTTTTTTAAAAAATAAAATATTACAACTGTTTAATGACCGATGATTGGTTCTGAAAAAAAACCCTAATTCTTATAATTTCTTAATAACTGTAATAAAAAATGATCATTTATTTATTGAATTTTCTTATGTTGTTGATTCTCTTTTCATGCATGCAAACATTCTTTTTGATCCCTAGAAATATCATTTCATTTTATGGATCCGTATATATTATTTCCACTCATACAATATTATGATTTTTATCGTAGAAAATAATTAATAATGTAAAACGGTGGTATGAATCTCTATATTTTAGTTTACATTATAACATTGTCCATGTGTTTCTTTTAAATGATAATTTTGGATAAGATTTTGTTTTCATCAAATATTTAGTGTATGAATTTGTATAAATTTATTTCATCTCAAAAGTACTTTTGTGATTTATTTTAAATTATTTGATATGTAATACATCGATAGAGGTTTCAGTGGGATATATAGCTAACTACATTAGAGAGTTTGAAGGATAAATTGCTTGATTTTCCTATATTTGTTTATATATAACTATTTATTCTTTTTTCATATTTTATTTCGTGTAGAAACAAAAAATTATATATGATTTATTCAAATTTATTCTTCAATTGTTTCTATTATCTTCAATAAATATTATCTCAAAAATCTTTTATGAATCGCATGAAATATTTTTCCACCAATGGGGATCTTCAATTCCCTTCGACAGTGTCACGGGCCAGGTAGAGAATCTCAATGATGGAGGTCATTGATGTTTTTAAAAAAAATATTCAAATGGATATATGTCCAACATCTATATGGATGATGACCATATTTCCAATGACCATATGTCTAATAACCATTTTTCTAAAAAAAATATGTCCAATTACTATATATAATATGAAAATATTTCTTTCTTATAAATTAATTTACGTATAGTACAAATATATTTTATCCTTCTAATTTAATTCTCTCCCAACACATCTATTATATTTCAAATTTTGTCTATTATTTTCATCCTTATAGATATGGGGTATGATCTTCAGGAAAAACAATGAGCATAAATATTTCGCATTCACAGAATTTTTTTTCATGCGGATTTATTCAAGATATAGTCTTTTTATCGATGTTTCATTATAAATTCTTATAACATATCAATTTGTATTAGGTATTTTATTATTTTATCATAGTTACATGTATTATTGTTTATTTTAATTAAATTTCTTTATTTAAAATAATATATTAAACATTTTATTTAAAGGAATAAACACACAAAAATCATTAGGTGTTTCAGTAATGGTAAATGTTATTTACTAATGTTAGGTTTGGGTATCCTTTTAGGGCATTAAACACAAACCTGTCTATATTAAGAGAACATGATCTTATGTGTGTGAGTAGGATTTAATGTTTCAAGTGTGGTACTCTATTACTATCATGGAGATGGATAATTATATTGCGATGAGAAGTTATATTGAGGGTGGTAATTTAGTATGAGTTTCTTGGTGACTAGCATCACAGGTCACTATAATTGTTAATTTCACTAGGGAAATAAATATCAATGGAATAAGGGGACAAAAATTTTAATTTTTATGTTTTATTTATAATTCAATTTTTATATATACTTTAGTGAGATACCATTCATAAAAAATATAGATTATTACATAATTGTATAAATTATTCAATGGGATACCACTTCTTGATCCAATATTTATTTATATATATATATAGTTTTTTTATGTTTGATTCACATATAGGTCAGTTAGTATTTTTATATCTTAACAAGACTAATATCACTTTCTATTTAATTTATAATGACATAATATGTTATTTGGTACCTCATTACTTGTTGGAAGGCTATCACATATAAAAAGGAATACATGAGGACCTGTAACACACTGATTTTGGTTTCATTTTTGAAAATTGGATTGGTATGTACCAATATAGTATCAATATGTGAGATTATATTAGGGGAAAATTAGTAATAGTTTGTGATAAGATGTTTATACTAGAGAGTGTGAGCACATTCCCACTATAGTAGCACTTATTTCATTAGAAAATAGTGTTTTTTTGGGAATTTCTCATGTTGATAGTGGAAACTACTAGATTGTGGTAGGTTTTACTGTGATATTTTTTAGTACACAATTAATGGATTTAATTATGTGATATAGACATCATTAAAGACCACATTTATTACTTGTTCATACATTTTGGTTGTGGAATTGACGGTAATGATACACATTCCAAAAGTAATGTTTTTATTAAAATAATCTGTCAACGGAATACAAAAATAAATTTGAAAAAATTATTTTTTCTATGTTTTCTAATATTTATTCACAGGGGTAACAAATTATATTTTGATTCTAGGGTTTTTTGACTGATTGAACAATTTTTTACCATTATTGTTCTAGTATCATTGGTTTCTGTTTTCCATATTTTGAAAAAATATTATTCAAAAAATTATTTAGTGGAAGAAGTTTTTTATAAATTATAATAATGTTTAACTAAAATATGTTGAAAATCATGTTTTTCCAAAAAAATACAATGTTTTATGAGAAAATCATGTTTTTTGTATGTTCTTTTCATTGATTTCATTGAATTTGTAATATGATTTTATATTTATCTATTTGAAAGTTATTGATATGGAAATAAAATTTTTAATCTTATTATTTTGAGATAACCATTAGAATTGTTTTGTATATGTATTTTAAAATTTTTATCCATGATATTAATATCATGGATTTTTAGAAAATTATTTTAAAGAGAGAAATTTTTAATTTTGTTGGTTTCACTAAAAAACTACATCTTCCTAGGAGTTTCAAGGTAATTTATGGGAAATGTTGATGTGATATTTTGTATATATGAAACTAATTGAACTATGTGATTGTAGTTGGGATATAAAATTTTCACATAGTAGACCAATATTTTTTAATGAAGTATAATTTTCAATTATATATTCTATCTAAAATTAGTAGTATAATTGATATAATTTTTGTTAAATTAAAGGATGATTAATGGAATAATTGAGTATATATTAAAAGTGAATTTATTGTTTTGATATTTCTACTACTATCATTTGTTTATAGATGGGTGATATGAATTATTTTAAAAACCCACATATGGATATCAATTTTGTGGTTATACCTTATGGGGGAAACATGAGGTGGGTGATTATTGTATTTTTAATAAATTAAGACCTTAGGTTTTGATTTTGTAATATCTCTAGTTTATGATTATTTCATGGAGAAGTGTAATTTTATAATTTTAAATTTAATCCCTTGCATAATTATAATATATGGAATAATATTATGATAGTGTTGTGGTTGATATAGTGTTGGAATTTTTGAAAATCATGATGTTTTTTAATTAGAGAAATTGAGAGTAATTTTTTTTAAAAGATTTAAATAGAAAAAAAATAAATATTATAGAATATAACATGGTGATCTTGTATTAGATTATAAAATGGGATATATGATAATCTATGGGTAAATTACTGATATTGAATATTTGGGACATAAAAATTATTATATGTATTTAATAATGAATCATATCATTTGGTGTTGTCTAATGTATGTGAAGGTCCTCACATAATTAAGTCAGGGTTAGTTAAAATTTTAAAGTATGTAATTATATTAAATGAAAAGAAATTTTGTTTTCCTTTTGGAAACAATGTTGGATTATTAAGATTGTATAGATAATGGAAATATATAGTAGAGAAATTTAATCATTTGGTTGGACCACTATTCTTGCTGGGATAAAGTATAAGTCAAATGTAAACATTGTTGTAGACTACTATAATTTTAGTTTCTAATAAGAATACAAGTTGATATCAATGGGGAATTTTATAGTGACCTCTTATCCCCACATAATGTGGTTTTTTTTAGTAAATTATGGTTGGTATTTTATTTAGACGCCTCGATCCCCTCTTTCTCAATCCTATGAATTTTTGGGTATATCCACCCACATTACCTATCATATTATCACCTATTCCCAATAATATATAATGAGATAGGTTATGGATGTGATCAATTTTTGGAATGATAATCCACATTCCTACTTAATTTGTCATATTCTAGTATTTGGATTGATTTTTGTTCTCCAACCAAGGTATTTGATTTTTCTATTTATCAAGATCACATTCAAGTATTTTGATAAATTTGGACTCAATGTGATGTGTTTAGAGAACAGATAGTGTGGAAGAACTCACACCATTAGTCACAAATTTAGTTTAGGTATGACATAAATTGAATTTTCATTTTTTTGGTTAATTGGATGAAATTCGGAATAATTAGTTTTTTATAAATTCATGAAATATAATATAAGATCTTAGGTAGGTAACTTCAAATTTATTATATATAATTTCTCATGATTTATATATTGGTATATCATTATGTGAGTTTAAGATGGTTAAATAGATAATGATATTTTTATATATATTTTTGAAATATAAAATTTCAATATTTCATAAAGATATAGGGGATCATTGAACAAAAATATAATATATTCTTTGTGTAATAATTTAATGTGTAATTGAGGTAGTTTGACACTATTCATTTTTTATTTTTATTTCTTCACATTTATATCCATGATTTTATGTTTTTATTATAATATCCTATATATATTATAACAATTATGGTTTTATGACATGATATAAATCTAAAATTATTATTGGTTGTTCATTAGATTAATTTTCAATAAATATTCACATAAACCTGCATTGATGGTTCCCTTTTTAGAATTTATTTTCCACAAAAACAAGTGGGAGATTTTATGGATTGAATAGTATGTGTGATTTAGTTAATAAATTATTTTTTAACAAAATAAATCATTATTTTTTAGAATGAAATATTAAAATCAAAATTTTCAACAGATTTTTTTGATCCATTAAATAGATTTTTATTTAATTATTTCAAAAGAATATGATTTATAAAATAAATTATTATACAAACATAATAAATAATTTATATAAAATTTATAATACTATTATTTTAATTTAATATATAGAGGTAATATTTTAATGATTTTTTGATCTTCATGACCATTTGTGCATGATGTTATATAAGAAAATAAATTTTAGATATGTTTACAATATTGGATTATAGAAACCATTGGGAGATATTCCTATTTATCTATGGAATATGATAATTTATGGGATGTATGTGAGAAACTCTTATGTGATGAATTTGTTGGACTAGGCGGTCACGTTTATTGATTCCTTATTGACTATATATTCATTGGAAATTTTTTGATACATACAATAACATGTTAATGCCAATGACTATTAGTATTTCAGACCACTTAAAGGAAGCTCAAAATACACTATTATGTCCAAATGACATAGAAAAAAAAGGTGTCGATAAAATTATTGGATGTGATTTGTAAATATAATGAAATCCTAGCATTAGAAAATATATTACTACGATATTAAAAATTGTGCCAGTGGATATTATTTGTCATATATTTGGATTGTATTGGTATTTTTTATTATAGATGTATTTATACATTGGGATATAGTCTATAAATTATTATTATCCATATTAAAGATAATAATCAAGGTAATAGATTAGAGAAGTTTCTACCTTAGGTTTTTATATCCTTTTTATGGGAGAGATAATGTTCTTTAGAATATTGTGTTGTAGTAAGGGATTGATTATTATATGGAGATCTGACCATTTAGTGATCCCTTTAAAGAAATTATAGATCATGATAAGATGTAGAAGGTGAGAAAGATTAGTTAATATTTTAGGTTTCTTGATCAAGATTTTGAAGTTTGGAAATTATTTTCTTTTGTTTTCAAAAGTAAAAATAATTATATATTTTGTCACTGATGGTGCCTCTCATAATGAGGAGCATTTTCTATTAAAATTGGATGAAGTGGGATGGTATTATCTGGTATTTTAGATGTTTTATTTTGGGGTGTAAATGACTATTCATACCTTTACAAGTTTTATATTTCTCTATGATTCACCATAATAAGAACTTTCCTTTAGAGAACCAAATTATAATATCTTAAATTTTACTTGATATCTAAGGGATCACTATGTTTCCATGTATGGTTCAATAATGTGGATTGATAATTACTAAATAATGATGTGTAAAAAATGTTTTAGATTTTAAGGTGATCTATGGGTAGTTGGATAATGATATCTGATGTGGACCACAGAGTGAAATGTGGTATTGATAGAGTTATGGTCTATGTTATTTCATGTAGTTTGTTCCTGATGATTATTTTCTCATTTTTAAATCATTGTTTTTTTATTATGATGTAATCTATATCATTAGATCTTATTATAAATTATATATTTTTTTCTTTGTCAGTGGATGTTTCACATAATGGTTAGGCCATGTGTTATTTTAATGTCTTATTAAGGATGGTATGATAAAAGTTCCCCTAATATTTCACCTTATTGATATTTCTGTGTGGTGAGATATATGATAGGATTAGATGGGAATTGTTTATAGATTTTATAGATTTCATGTGACATATTGATCATATTTTCATATAGATATGAGTTTTTATGTACATACATCATCATGATATAGTTGGATACTTTTTTTGATTACATGTATGTTTGAGCAAGCCTTGGTTTGTAGTATAAGAATGAGTCATTGATTTTCATGTCTGTTTTATTATTATTTCATGTTTCTATAGTGGTATTGCATGATCATGATTGTGTAATATTTCTGGTTTATATGAGTGAAAAAGACCTCCATCTTTAGTATTCATCCATATACCCATAGCACTAAATTAGTTGAAACATATGGGATTATCCAACTAGGTTTTTTGAATAGACACACCAATAAAAATGAAATTCATTTTGATATATATTGGCAGTCCACCATATATAATTATATGACATAGGGTATTAGTTGAAAGTTACATTGTTTGATCGATATAAGTGATTATATAGAGATCTATGTTTTTCAATTATTTGCATAGAATGTTTGAATAGAGGCCTTTATATTTTTTAACTCATTGTATTTGTTCATATGAAATTTCCAAGAGACCCATATATTTATTTTTTTTTTCTTTGATATATAATTATTTATTTTACTATATTTTTATATCATAATTTCAAATTATAAAATCTTATTTTCTTTTACGCATCTTTATATCAGATGAATCATTGGCATAATGTTTTATATTTGTAGATTTTTGGTTTTTACATTATATTAACAACTCATTTTATGTTTTTAGTTGATTTAGATAGAATCTATATCTATTTCATATAAGATCATATTACCCCAAAAATGTTTCAACCCATCCTTAGAAGTTAAAAAACAATTGAATATTTGGAGTAATTTCTAAGGTAATATAATGTACAATTTTGAGTGTAATTTTAGAAAAATAGATTTGGAAATTTTAAAACATATATTAAAATATAATCATAATTATATATGATGTTTTAATTGAATCATATTTAATTTTTCCATACTTACCACATTTACTATTTAATTATTTACTTCCTTATTCTCTACCATACATAATTGGTTTATCAAAAATTAAATCCATCCTTATAAAAAATATTGGTGTCATGATTAATAATTATTAATCTATATTATTAAATTAAAAATTTGTAAATGATAAATAAATAGAAAATATAATAAATAAAAAGTAATATTATAATATAATAACTTCCTTGTGTAGTTAATGATTATATTTTTTTTCTATTTAATACTTGTAAATTACATCAATAGTAAATTTTAATATATATATATATATATGTAACATATATATTATCTCATTAAATATCAAATCATGATAATATGGAAATATTTAATGGTCAATATTATTGGACCAATAGTTTTTATTCCCATGGATAATGTCATATGATTTTATCTATACACTCACCCAATTATTTTACAAACATATCACACTATTGAGCACAAAAAATTAGATTCTTTGTACAAGAAATGCTAAAATATAATATGAAACCTAAATTATCTCTTGAAAAAGACCTCGGATTGGAAATTTTATAATATAGTACTAATATTGTAATTAAAAACATTTTTATGAAAATTAGGGTTTTGGTACATTTAATAAGAATATAACAAGTATGAATTAAAAAATGAATAATTAATGTAGTGATTGATGTATTATAAAACCAATAATGAAATATGATGTCTATTATTCATAACATCAAGGGAGTGGTTTATATCTTTTAATCTATGATTTTTATCAACCAAAATATCAAATCTACAGATTCTTTAATTTCAAAATTCATTAGGTTTTTTGGAAATAAGGTATTATTCCTAATTTACTACATATGATCTAGTTATATGTGTCTAATTAAATAATGTAACATTATCAATGAAACATATGAGGATCATATTTTTCACTATAGTTATTTATTTTATAGATTCAAACAATGAATAATAATTTTAGTTTTTTGGGTTTGTTCATGTGAATTTAGTGTACATGTAAGAAAAAATAGGATAACATGAATCGAAAGAGGAAAAATAAGTAGAGATTGGTGTGAGAAACATAACATGAATTTGAACAAAAAAAAAGAATATTTGATAGTTATTTTTATATATCGATAAAAATATAAAATTTTGAAGTAATAACATTGAAAACTAATATAAATACCATGACTTATAAGGATATTTTCATATTTTGAAAACATAAATCATGGGATTTATATCAAGTACTTACAATTTTACATGAAATCCTTACAAGTTGTGAAATCCATATAATGCATAAATGGACAACCTACAATCTCTCATTTCCTGCATAATTAAAAACATCATCGATAAGGTTTAATATAATTCAATATAAATATAATATACATAAGGAAATCAATAAAAAATCAATATCCCTTGTATATTGGTGTTTTTAATGATAGGTTTTTACATATGTGGCCCTCATTTATAAAGGACTTATCTATTTAGTATGGATATTAATTATTATTTTACTCAAACTATTGAGTGTAATACCAAAAATTATAATATAGTAAACAACCATTTCTCCAATTTTTTTGGGATAACAAATATTCTATAATTGTATCAAAATAGTATAAAATATTATAATAAAATAGGAATCAATAAAACAGTGTTTTTATTAAATTTGTAAACTAGTACAGTCAAATATTTATATAATAATATAATAATATAATTAATAATTAATAATTTATATTTATCAAATATATTTAAAATAATTATACAAATACATCATAGAATAAGAATGATATTTTTTAGTTAATTAGTCACCAAATAAATTGTTTTAATATAAATGAGTTTTTTATATAGTAATTAAGCCTCACCTAGATATCTAAGGACACCGACTCCAGTAGTGTAGATTCATTGGTTACCTTATTAAATTTGTTCAAGAGTTATGTGAATGCATCTAAGAGGACCAATCATTTTAGTAGACATTATAATCGAGATACATACTTGAGTTATTCATTACATTTTACACCATGAAATAACACATTTTGAAGGTAAAAATGATATATAATTGAACAGATTCAAATATTCCATCAACATATAATGGGTAATGGAAACAAAATAATAGAGTAATCATATTTTGAGTAAGACTAACATAAAATTGAACCTATAAAAAACAAATAAATCATAATCAATAAATAATAATAAATATATGTAAGTACATGAAAAATTTATCTATTTAATCAATAACCTAACTACCATGATTAAATAATGAGTATTCAATGTATAATGGTAAATAACTAGGCATATATTCCAGTTAAAAAAACATGGGCACAAAATGAATACATGGGTACTATCAAAGAATCATTCTCGTAGATAACAAAAACAAATTCTTTTTGAATCAAATTATTATTATTGGACTTCTAGATATCAGAAAATAAGATATCTATATGGTTAATTCCTTAAAAAATGAATAAAACTATGGGAAACACCCATTTAATTCTAGTATATTTATTCTCCTTATGAATCTATTGATATATTGAGGGAATATATAATTTTTTCACCCACCTATTACTAAATGTCTAATACATTCCTAATATATCGAATGGTAAATTTTATTATTGAATAATATATTTTCTATCAACAAATATAGATATTGAGAAAATAATATGGTTATATAAATATTTACTTGTCAAAAAATGACACTAATAGTAAACATTCATATACCATAATGATTTTTGGTTCGGGGAATAATCACATCCATGATCCAATGATTATGGATATTTAATATAAATGAATTGTATAATGATACCATGAATGAGATTGTTTTAATGAAATATTAATGACTAGAAAATTAATCCTAAAATTGGGCATAATTACATTCCATGATACAATATTCATAAAAAGTATATTCAAATAATAAGTATTATATCGATTCAATATATCCCTAGTTATTTACCAGTAAAATAAAATGTCATTCACTTCTATTAATAAAAATTCTATAAAATATTAATTAAAATATTATTGAGTAAAATAAAATTTTAACATAGAAAATACCATTTAAAAAAAATAAATATCGATATTATTAGGAAACCAATATTATATGAAAACCATATATATACTTATAGAAGAAACAAAACGTATATTACTGGTCAGGACGATGGGAAAGTATGTTTAAATCTATTAACATAAAACAATGATTCGTTCAAACTTTTTTATTAAAAGAAAAAATTGCTATTATAGAAAAGGAAAAGAAGATTCCATTAAAAAAACATAACATGAAAAATACTGGTATAAATAAATTTAAAGAAACAAAGTAAATAAATTTTCAATATTTTATAATACATGAATTTGGATGAAAATGGTTTTTCAGCGAAGAAAAAAATGATGTTTGATTTTATAAAAAAATTCTAAATCATTTATTCTACCCAAGGGAAGAATATAGTACTATTACAAGAATTGATCATGAATAACCGTATTATGATAAAATTAAATGGTTCTATTAAATAATTTTCAAAAAAAATTAATTAATTTAAATTAAAGAATAAATACTAGCCATTAAAATGATGTTGAAAAATAAATTACTTTCCACATTGCTATCTTCTGTATCATAATCCCCAAGAAATGATTATTGTTAAATGAATTGCTAAATACCATGAATACAAAGATACTATTAATAAAATACCTCAAATGGTTAGTAAATAATTCCCATATGAGTAGAATGGAGTATACCATGACATTTTTCCGAAAGAATACAATTTAGTATAAGAAACCCTTATATTTATCACAACCATTATGTGAGAAATAACCAAGGAATCTATTTTTGGGTATTAAATATAAATCCACATAAAAAGTCTAAATACTATATAAAATGATAGAAAATCATTTCCCAAATAAGCTTACAATATCAAATACAATAAAGTTGTAATATAAATCATTGAAAATAAATTGAGTTATGGAATTCATTACATTTTGGTAATTTCCATGTCCAACCCCCTTGGATTAAATAATTAAAATTAAAATAGTTAATACCCAAAATAATGAATTAGTAATTATATTACATCTGATAGGGGAAGTATACACACCCTATAATAAAATTATGTGCGTAACATTACAATATGCATCAATGAAAAGAAATTATGACAAACCACTTACCTCAAACATCGTTTTGGTGGAACAGAGTGTAATAACTAAATCCTATCATATGGAATTATATAAGTAAATTTATTTCCCTAATTAATCATTGATTCCAACCATGTTCATCACATATGAATATAATTGTATTCAGTTAAATAAATAATTCAATTACACCTAATTTAACTATTTTTATTTATACTTTATTATATGTTTAAAAGATTATTTTGGGGTTTTGGAAGCATGCTATTAAAATAATGAAATATATAATTAAATCTATAATGATGATGCAGAAAAAATAAGGAAGAAATGTCTTGGTCCTAGGGTTGGCTACATGTTTTCATTCATTATTTATTGTTTTTTAATTCAATTTGACAATAAATTTACATCATAAGTGTATTTCAACTCGTTTATATATAGGGTCCTTTTTTCCTTCCAGGGAAATAACTTTGGGGAAACAAATTTTCACCACCCTCGATAATAAGTATGATTTAATTTGATATTTATTTTGTATTGTACGTTCTCTGCACCCATGCCTTTTACTCATATCCACTTCCAAATAAATCATATAATTATGGAATTTGAAGCCTAGTAATTAAGAACACCAATAAATCTACCCCATAGCCAATCCTCATGTTATTAATATTCCATTTCAAAGTTAAAAGGGATCACTATGGTAAGAGATTAGATATAAATAATGATATTTGGTTTGTTAGAATACATTAATACTTCAATAAAATGACAAATTAAGGAAATACATTGGCGAATAAAATAATTTAACGGTAAGGAAAGAATTATTAATGTAGCAGCATCCCTATAGTGTAGATAAATAGAATATCATCATGAACTAATACATTTATCCTATTTCTTAGGATTTTATTTATATTCCTAAATCCACACCACGTACCATCAATGGAATCATAGAGGCATCAAAATTTCATCCTAGTGTCATTGGGTATGAAAAATTGTTTTCTTCCATTATCAATATGATTTTTTTGGATTTTGGTTCATGTTGAGAGTTATAAGCCATGTAAGTGGTTCACCAAAAGTGTAATTTGTGGGGTCATGAAACATTCATGTATTTCTTCATGACCTACTTCATGACCTGTATTCATTCCAGTTACATGTTTTGAATGAAACTTACATGACCTAAAATGTGTTTTCCATGTTGGTTTCACTTTGTTTCATTATAATTATTAATTTATGATCACTTAACTTGGTTCCTAACTTTCCCCTAAACATGTCGCAACATCAATAGAACTATAAAAATCTCTTGTTTCACCGCACTACATTGCAAGGTGGAAGGAAATGTTTATGTCTCCCTATATTCATCTTTTTTATTCAATTTTTTATCAATTTATATATCCTTCAACAAAATTATTTCCAATTAAATAACCACATGAATAATAAATTAATGTGTAAAAACATATGGTATTATATAAAAAAATTATTAAAAAATGACACATTCATTTTACCTTTTATATAATGATTTATGGAATGTTATTAATTTATAAATGAATAATATTAATTTTTTTAATATCATAAATTATCCTATTATACCAGATTAACATTTGTTAACTTATAATCTTGTATTATTATTATTTATGATTTTAGTATTCTTATTTTATCATGCATATTTTATCATTAACGTGGTTTTTCTTTTTCTAAGGATATATTTCCATAATATATAGAATTATATTAATTTTATAAGTATCATATTTAATTATTGGATTCATTTTTAAAACCATTCATGAATGTGGGACATAGTAAATGATTAGCATCACCTCATGTAGATTATATGTTCTATGAAAGGACAATAGATAATATAATTTAACAATGGGTGAGGGGGAACAAAATTTGGTGATATATTAATTTTATTGGATCAATATAATTTCATATATATAATTTCAATTCATTAACATTAATTAATTACCTTCCATGTAATGCGTAAATGAAAAACTAGTCACATTTCTTCCTAATGAGCTCGTCTAACTTACATAAGAGAGAAGTTGTCATATTTTTAATTGAATATAAATTAATTGGGAATTTTTGATAAAATAATAATAAAATTTTAATTATATCATAAATATGATATATATATATATATATATATATTAAATATATCAATATTTCCAACCACGAAAGGTGTTGGTCGAAAATGACTCATATCGGTCCGTTGGGTTGTAGTCCACAATATATAGGAATGATGGATATGTTTCACCTTTGATAGAGGTGGAGATGGACAGATATTACTCACTAAAAATAATAATTTTTATGAATATGGAGATATTGGTTTTATTATAGTATATTTTTTAATACATTATTGATGGTATAAAAAGTATGAAGGAAAAAAAGTAACTCATTAAGAGGAATACATTTTCTAAGAGAAACCTCTATTGGATCTCCTCATTAGGACAGAAGGGTTAGACTTTTTGAAATAATAATTTCTTCATACTATGGATATGTGTTTTTAGAAGATTTTTTTGTAGGGGTTGTTTGAGTAAAATGGATTCAGAGTGGTGAATAAGTGAGGCAAGGCAGTTCCCCATAATAATTGAGGAGGATTGGAATTTTTGTAAATACGAAAAACTATTCAATAATGGGATGTATGTCTCACAACAAGTTCCTCCATAATTGTTAAATGGTTTGGGTGGGATCAAAGATCTCAACACACATCTATAATTTGAAATAAAAATTGTATAAAGGTGTCAATCTATTTTCCTTTTTAGTATATCAGCCATGTATACTGGTTTTAACATTAACCATGGTAAATGATATTAATTGTTTTCTCTATTAATTGTGGACAAAAATAAAGTTTCCATTATTACATAATATTTATTAAAATTATTCCAAATATTAAATCAATTTTAATTAATAATATTCATAGTAATGTAATAATTCATTTTGAAATATATCCTCCAGATGTGTTGAAAAAACAGGTTTTCAAGAAATTCATTTTTCAAGCTTAAGATGATTTTATATTAACTATATGACTAGTAATAACCATTAAATGGATTTAAATTCTTATTTTTAAATATATAATCGATTAATTTCAACCATATGATTGAACATTTATGAGAAAACAATATTAATTAAAATGGATAGACATTATGCCTTTTAAAACTACAATAATTTTCTAAAAAATAAAAACTTACCTTGGAAATATCCATTTTACCTCAAAATGATCATATAATTATATAAATCAAATTTTATGATATTTTTTTAAATGTTTTGGTGAAGAAACTTATTTATTGAAACAATGAAACTATTTTTGTTTAATGAAGAACCTTTAAATGGATCATAGGCTCAGTGGGCATGAAATCCAATTACAAAGACGTTAAGGCCAATATTTTTGTCCCGAAGGATATTTGGTTAACAGTAAGGCAACAATACCTAGGATTATATAGTTATTCTATAGTAACTATATAATTCTACTATATTAATCTTTACCGTATGGGTATTGAGCCCCCAACGTTGATTTATTATTAAGGGGGGAATAAAACTAAGCCAAAAAAAACTACAGAAAATTCTTTGATAATTATTTGTTAATGATAAATATGATTATACAATATTATAATTAAAATTATGATCTTCACATAAATAAATTTTCTATTTTTCCAAAAAGATTATTTCAAAGGGAAAATTTTGAATAATTTATTCTGCAATTATATTGAAAATGAAACATCAAAATGATATTCAACTAATAAAATTAGATTTTTTATTCCCCTAAATACTTATATGTATATTTTATTATATTTTTATTATATTGGAACATTCACTAAAAAAATTGGGGGTTTTGGATTCATGTATCACACTCTATCAAGGAGATTCAATTTATTTAAAAGTAATTAAATCGTAACGTCTTCGGGTGTTACATTCATCCCACCTTCAGAATTTTTATCTTCAAAATATGTGGAAATTTCTTACTAAAAAATGATTTTAGTTATTCCTCATAAAATATTCTTTCACCCATGTTGGTTCCTATATATTATTGTTTATCAAAGTAATTTTACCATTTTATTACCAACTTCCTCAATAAATGTTCTCTCTTTTATCAATAATTTTTATATGATATTCACATTACGGTAGAATAATTTTATATTCTATTTCATCATGGGTGAACACTTTTTTGGGTTTTTAATATAATTACACAAAAATTATATAGATAAAAAATCAAGTACTTTAGAGATTCTTAGATAAACTTCCAACTAATAAACCATAGCTTGAA
The DNA here is from genome assembly GCA_963277665.1 of Viscum album. Classification (NCBI taxonomy): domain Eukaryota; kingdom Viridiplantae; phylum Streptophyta; class Magnoliopsida; order Santalales; family Viscaceae; genus Viscum; species Viscum album. Next base: position 206,118,080 of record OY728121.1, read on the forward strand.
TACATTGAAATTTTTTGAAGGTTCTAATGAACATGGGAATGAGTTTTTATTTCTCACAAAAAATATGAATTCCTTCTATGGAGATAATCCTACGAAAACATGATCACCCACATAAAATTTAAAAATATTAATCAAATTGTTTTCATAACTCTCTTTTCCTCTTTAACCAAATTTAATATGAGAATGAATAGTATTTATGATTATTTTTTACATCAAAATGTTATGGGCCTATATGTTTTAATTCACTAACATCATATGAATTTTTTTTAATAAAGCATCTCTTTCCATATAATTCATTATATAGCACCATTTTGTACGTGAATAGAAAATATTATTCTAGAAAAACTATTCTGAAGGTAAATAATGAGCCCACATAATTTGAAAGGAAATTGAGCATGACCACAACATGTATTCCATTTTTTGAATATTCCATTCAGAATTTTCTTCATCTATATGATAGTGGGTTATTCTAAAATGAATCTCAATATCAATTGAATAATATAAAAAAATCAAACAATTTGTTGGAAATCGAGGATCTTGAGGATAAAAGATTTAATGGGGTGGGCCATAAATTCTTAAAACCATACTAATATAGATCTATACACCGATATCAAGATCTTAAAATTCTCTTACAGAAAATAATAGTGATGATTTGGTAAGTTGATCAACAATAAAATATATTACAACATTCCTTATAGAACAATTTTTAAATCTAGTGAAATAGTCCATTTTTATATCATCCAATTTCACGATTTGAAAAGGAAGAGGTGTCATGACTCCTCTAGGATGATGCATCTCATAAATGACTTACTTACAATCAAATAATCATGATACATAATCATTAATTTCACACGTCATTTAATCCCACAAGAATATACCCTTAAATTCATATATGTATTGGAGAAATGTGTGTGTAAAGAGAAATTAAAACTATGTGAATCTTATGAAATTCACCCTTCATCTTGGTTATAGATGTAACCCATAGTCTCATTCAAAATGTTGTAATACATTCTTCACAAAAAATTTCATTTTACATCAGTCACTACATTAATTTTATATTTAAGGTTTTCATAATCTGATAGATAAATATCTATCATTTCTAATAAATAAGATTCCACAGTCATTTGAAAAATGGAAGATGTCACTAATTCCATAATAATACCCATATACTTAATTAGTATATCAATGTACATAGGAACCATATAAATACACTTTTTGGTTAGGAAACGTTGATCTTTCTTTCCCAATGCATGAACTACTTTATGTTTAATACCCGATTGGTAGAGTATTGAGAAATAATAATTTTTGAGCAGCACGAGCCATCACATTTTCCTCATATTGTGATTTTTATAATAAAAAAGAGTATTTTAGTCACATATGAAATAATTATATCTCATATTCTTAACCATAGTTACAATGTATCCATATATGAAATTAAAATATTACAGCTTCTAATCAATGATCAAGGGTCATACAGTTCAATTAATGATTCTCAAACTACCATGATGCATATTAAAAAACATTATCAGTTTTCATAAGGTCCAAACCAAGTCCCCTTTTTTATGAATCATTGTATATCATAAATTCATCACTTCATGATGGTGGATTTAAAATAAAATCATTGAGAAATATCTAATTTAATTCTTCAAAATAGCCTTTACCTTTCTATATCCACACTAACATATATCCTTTACACATAATCATGTTTACGTGGTTATCCAATCTTAAATTTTTTTGACCAAATCCTTGATAGTAACCTACCAAACCAATAAAAATATACACATCATTTCATAGGTGTAGATGAATATTGGACAACCATATTATTTATTGGATCAAATGGGACCCCATCCATAGAGACAATATAGAAAAGATAAGAAAACACATGAATCTATAAATCACTCTTACTAAATTTCCCATATAAATATTTTCATGCAAGAGTATCAGTATTTATAAAAAAGTGATTATAATAGTCCTCAAATAATTTATAGTACTCCAAGATATAATTAATGAACACCACAAAATAATAATCATCATATTGCATGAATACTCATCTTATTGGGACTATAAAAATATAGGGTATATTTGTTAATAAAAATTGAATTACTACAAAATCAAAATATCCAAAACACATAGCGAATGATATATTTGGAATTTATTCATTTTTTACTCACAATTGATGATACCAAAAAGGGTGAACAATAATAAAAAAAATTATCTCCATGAATTTTATCAAATAATTCATCAATGTGAGGAAGAAAATATTTATTCATAATCATAATTGAATTTATTTCCATATAATGAATATATAAATTCATTGATCCATATTTTTTATTAAAAAAGATAATAAATCCTCTACATGGTGAAATACTTATGTGAATAAATCCTTTATATCACAACTCAGTTATTTTCCATGAACTCCACTAATTATATATTGGCCATTCTATTGGGATAATTTTACATGGTTCTTAAATAAGCAATTAAGTCAATGAAAAAATCAACATTGAACATTGGCCAATTTTTTGGTAAATCGTCACAAAATACATCAATAATATTATAGATGAAGACACTTTTTTGAATGAATGAAAATGAATCAATCTATATTGATGTATGGAGAGCCCTTATATATCATGTAGGCCTAAGGACATGTGACCAAAGAATGTGGCCTTAGTGTTTAGTGAAGTGTCATGCCTACATCATCCCTCCTGCGTCACCATGCCTACATCATTCCCTACCCACATCATGTATGTGTCACTGTGTACATTGAAAACCCCCCATGGAGCATACGGGGATTTGAACCCCAGTATTTTTGAACATAGGATTATAGATTTTACCACACAGGTTCAACCCCAATGGTAAAGAAAAAACATCAATGTATTCTTACGCAATAAGAATATCATCAATTTTATGATTAACATTTACATTAAATGATTATGTATAATATTATTTCATGCGAATATCATTCTGTATGTCTATGGGGGGAGGATATAGACATGTCTCAGATAAATAACTATCCACTCTTGTGGTCATAAATTTTTTATTATCATTATGATTCTTAATTTACATCTTCCAATGATAATTTTTTTCTCATGATATTTTGAATTTTAGTCCTTACATAAGATTAGAACAAATTCAAACATTTTTATAATAATATATTATTCTAAAAAATCACATTTATGATTGTAAATGGGGACTTTTACACACATTCTTGATGTAGTGATACTTCTACTTGGATTTATAACTAAAAAAATCATTATTATGTTGTTAGGAAAATATCTAATTGTCTTATAAAAGAATGAAGATTAAAAAGAGTCTTAGGAACTAGAAGAAAATTGAGAATTATCTGAATTTTAGGAAATGATTAAAGTAACACCCACAAATTCATTTTACACATCCACATTAGCAATAATGATAACATAAACATGGACTTCATCCATTATTTTATTATGTAGTGAGTTCCCTAAATTCATTGGATATTGGTTTGAAAAATTCCCTATATCATGAATTTTTATTCACTATATAGTAGTGTCTAATTTATAACCATGGATTTCTTTATCCTAATGAACCTTATCTTAAGACTCATAATATTATTTTTTCCCCTTCAATAATTTCCAAGGAGGAAAATTTTTTCATTTTTTACAAGATGGAAAGTAATTCATTATTTTAATTTACTTTTATTAATCACATTTTCTTAGTTCGTAGTGTATAACACACTGATGTTTTTTAAAATTTATTATTTATTTTAATTTCAATGATATCTTTTTCTATATGAGACTCTGAGTTACAACAAAATTTTACATACTATTAAAATATTAATATTTAATACGATAGTTATAACCATGTTATTTGAATGGAATGTATGAATACGATTATCTAAATTATGAAGCTATAGGTTTTATAAATTTATAAAAAATTAATCATTTTTTCATCAGTTAATAATAAATAATAATAATAACGATTTAAAAATAATGGAAATATTTGTTAGATTTTTTTACAAAGAAACATGGTTTATCTCAATAAATTGAAATGTCAATTTTTTGATTGATTTTATTGAAATGTACATATTATATATTCAAATTAAATGTTTAAAAATCATCTTAATTTTTTCAATACATGAGGTAATAATAAATCCAATTTTATAATTATAATGTATTATTTTAAAAAGTATTTTTATGATATTTTCTGGACTAATAATAAATTTTTTTTTGTAAAACTTTTAGAAAACATGTATGAAAAAAACATCATTTTTAAATCATAATTTCAAAATTATATTGGAATTTAGTTTCCATAATTTTTAAATAATAATTTTTCTTTATTGAAGATTGATGATAATTGGTTTTTATTGGAAACTTTAATTCAATTAAAAGAATTTAAAATAGAAATTGTATTTTAATATGGATTTAAAAGAAAAAAAAGTAAAATAATATATTTTTCAATTCAATTTACTTAATTAGAATAAATTTAATTTTTTTAAAAAATGATTCAAACATTAAAAACGATTCTCTTTGGGAAACAACCTTTTGATGGAATCTATGGGTTTAATTTTAAATTAAAATATCTCATCTGAAAATTTTATTTAGAAAAATTTATAATATATTTTGAATCATTATAATTAAAATTATATAATATTTTCAAACAAATTTTGTGTCAAAATTAATAATAAAAATAGAAAAAAACTAATTATTGATGATAAGGTTAAAAATGATTTATCAGTGGTTAATGAAAAAATATATTGGGTGAAATGAACTATAAACTATTTCACCACCCAATGGATGGCCATATTTCTTCCTTATATGATACATGGTTTTTGTATGACCAATTTTTTATAAAATGGGAATGTAAAAAATTTGATTACACTATATTCATTTAAAAAATTTGATGTTTGTCTGATCATACTCTTTTTAATGGAAACCCCCACCTATCACCTCATCACACTTCAAGAACATTTTTTTTTCAAAAAATTCCAACAAAAAATATATTCCTTCATTATTTCCCCACAACCTAGATGTAGTATTTTTGTATTTAATCCTTTATATTATAGATTTAGTTGTAAACCAAAATATATTATATGAAGAAGAAGATGCTTGTATATGTTAATAGGAAACTAACTCATAATGTCACGAATTTTGTTCTCAATTTGTATTCATTTGGACATGAATTGTTTTATATACCTATTTTCTTATATAAGTTATATATAAAACCCCAATGACATTTAATATCAGTAATTTTTTTATTATAAAAAATGCAATGTTTCATTTAATTTTATTGTTTTATCATGCTTACAATTTAATGTTACATATTTTTATGGGAATGTTTGTTATAATAAAAATATTTATCCAGATTTTTTTGATTAATACTCCATTGAATAATAATTATTCTCTCTAAATCATGAAACTAGTGTCTTTTTTCTCTTATTTTTATTTTTTAAGAGTAGAAGTTTTCACTTCATTTTCCTCTCTTAAATATTTAAAGTTTTCAATTTTTTTATGGTCAATCATTTTTATTTCTCACTTAGATGAAAAACCCTTTCTCACCCACATCCATGTTCTCTAAAAATGTTTTAAAAACTTTTTATCATTTTCCAACTATCTTTTTCAATCCATTGTCCCCCATGATTTAATTTTTACATCATTTTTTAAAAAGAATATTCTTTTCATTTTCCAAATAAGGACCCATATGATTTTATAGAAAAATTATAGAAAATATTTTTTTAACGTTAATGTCAAGAAAAAAATCTCCCACTTTCATGACCACAAAAAAATTTAAATTCTTTTGTAATTTTGAATGTCTATTTTCATCAAAAATAAATTTTGAAATATGTTATTTTTTAAAAAATCACTGTAAAAATGACATTATCCCCATGATATTTGTTAACCAATCCTTAAATATACCATTATATTTTTTTAAGGTTATCTTAGAATAAAAGGATACTGAATTTTTTTTATGTTTTAAATTATTTTCTATGTTGAATGGTTATTTTCTACAATTAATTATTCAAGTGATCTTTTGAAATAATTTTCCATCTAATGTGACATAATTCATTCTAACATATGTTTTAAAATGGATATGATCAATTTATAATTTATTTATTCATTCTATATATGGGTTATATTTATTATTACTAAATTGTTATGAAACAATTTTATTTTTCACTGGTAATTCTATGGTGAATATTTTCATGAAACCCATTTATTTTCATTGGATATTATATAAAAAATGTCTTATGAATCCAATTAATATTCATGTTTTATAATATGATGAATGTTTTGTTATATTTGGGAAAAATATATAAATTTTTCAAAATGTGATAGGTGGGACCTATATCTCCCAATAATTCATCAGGTAAATATTAATACCATCTTCGATAAACTAGACAAGAATGGTGTGTGGACCCATTTTAGTATGGGACTTGGCCAACTATGATAGTCATTATTGTGAACCATGGTTATAGTTATAGTTTGGAGAGTGAACCCCTTCCACTATGATCATTCTATAAAAGAGCCTTGAATAATAAAGACTTTATTTTGAATGATTATGTGTATAAAAAAACACATGTATTATGAATATTCTATGATCTCATAGATTAATATATTTGATTCTCTAATGATTAAAATATTATGAAATACCATGTTTTATTCCATAAATCCTGTTTATGATGTATGATATGCTAGATATATATTTTTTTTCAAATTTTATTCCAATGTTCTCATAAAGATAATCTCATTACATACGTATATATTCTTTTATTAAACTTATTTTGAATATGGGATCACCCATTCTAATGATTCTTTTAACAATGATATTATGATAGGTATTACAAGTGATATATCTAATAATGGTTCTAGTTATGAGGAACTATATTTGATAAATTGTGAAAATATTTCGAACTAGTTATTTATGACTCTTTATTTTCAAAGGCACTATACCATTATGATCGTCAGTAATGTGTTTATGAAATGTTATAAATATTTCCAATTTTTTTTTAATTTCTAGAAATAAATATCCCATATTACTATGGGTGTTATTATAGGATATGTTTAGTTATCAATTATAAAATAGGATGATAAATCCATAATGAGATCCCAAGGGATATATATAATGATAACTATAAGGATAATTATACACATATGAAAATATATTTCAATAGTGGTGAAGGATAGATAGAGTGGATACCTAGAAATAAATCCATGTCTTGATACTACATGTGGATATGGTTCTATAACTAATGTACCTACTTGTAGTAAATCCAAAAAAGGAGCATCAAGATTGACTTGAGTGGTACATGGTTCATGAAAATGGGCCCTATTGTGCACATTGTTCAAAACTCATGGGGGTATGGCTTTGGTAATTCAAAAACACATTATAACCCACCATGAATAATTTAAATAATTAACATGAATTAAATAAGATAATAATATGGTATAATATATTTGAAATGATATTTAATTATTTAGATATTACATAACTAATTATTTTTTATTATGTAGTTTACTGCAATGTGTACTGTAACTCATCCAATGATTTTTGTTTTAGTTAATGGATGGAAAGTAAATTAACCATGTTAATGTTGAATGAAAAATAAAATGAGATTACAATCCTCCTCAAAGCCCAAAATTTATTTGATCTTGTGTTTAAAAACTCATTATGTACTCACAAAATCATCTCAAGCTATGAATCCTGTTAAACATAAAAATTCTAAAAGGAGGTAACAAATTTTTCTTGAGTCCTTAATGAGGATTTTTCTACTATATTTTATATGTTATGAAGATCTACAACCTACTGCAAAATGGATCTATACCACTTAAATCATATTTCACATTCTCAGTTTTCAGAATAATAAAATATCATTTTTCAATTTATTTTAAGGGTAAGAAGATCTATGGTGAATTCTTATCAAGAATACAATACAATATTTTGAAATTTAATCCATATAGAGGGATTAGTTTAAGAGGTTAATTTTGAATAATTACTAAACTTGTATTATGTGTATGAAAATAGAGAAGGAATTCCTTACGATGAATTAGAAGGCTGATGAATTATTTCATTTATATTTGGAAAATATTGAATGATGAGAAAGGTTTAAATATAGTAATATCATAAAAATCTAATGTACAGTTAACAAATTAATTCTTGGATTAAATCCAATTCTCTGAGTGACATTATCTATATAGGGATTTGGATAGATATGATGAAATCATTGGTTGAGCTATTAAAGTGGAAATTGATATTAGACATACCCATAAATTTCATGGTTTTTATTTTAAAATAATCGAGTATATGGGAAACAATTAGAACTATAGAGAGAAAAAGATTCTATTTATAGAATTCATGATTTTTAGTAGGGAACATGGTTGAAATTTTGTTAAAGGGACTGGTAAATTTTTAAATGTGTAAAGGTAGGTCATCGGGTTATTGAATAATAAAATTGGCGTATGAAGTTGGGTAATAATTCAAATTGGTTGAAATGTACACCAAATTATCCACCCACATTTCAGTGATTCGAGATTAGGTAAAATAGGAATTATGAGAATCAATTCCTTAATCTAAGGGTTAATGATTATGATAATCACCAAAAACCTATGAAGACAAAGGATAATGGGAAGGCTTATTCTTTCATAGAAGATAAAGTGAATTGTTATAATTAGGGGACACTTATTTTTCATGAATTTTTGTGAATTTTGTGTTTGGTTTTTTATCAATGTGGATTATTAAAATAATATTATTCATTCATTAGAGAAATTTTATGTGATTGAAACTAGTGATTATCTCTCCCTCCATGTATTCTGGGTTGATTAAATCTCATTTAATATTGTATCTATAAAAATTATAACAGAAAATTACAATGGAATTTTTTATGGTATTGGTTTATTTAAGGAATAAAGGGTTAAATAATTTCTGTATTTGGATTCAAGAATTATTTTGTAAAATTATTTCACTAATTTTTATCTTGTTTAAAGAATAACGAAACATATTTAGATTATATTCATTTTTAAGAATATAAATAATCATATAAGGTTAACTCAAGATTCTTTCATACCATTATAGGTTTAGGATTTTAAGGTTGAAAATGACTTAAATTTCATATAACCCATTTGAGTCTTATGTGATGTGTATTTATCAAGATTAAGGAAGATTTGTGAGACATCTGTAGAAATAAAACCCTTTGGATTTGTATATGTATTAGGTAAATTTTATTTTTTGAAGAATTCCATTTCATTTTTGGTATAATATTATAGGTATTGGTTACCATTATGCTTTATAATATCTTTATTAGTGTTGAAAATTTGGGTTATTGAATCGTTGAAATTTTATTAATACAATTTTTGAAAAAGGATAACCCACAAGTGGGTGACAATACATCACATCCATCAAGGTTGTGAGGGTGTGAACCCAAAAATTAAAGAAAAAAGCGTATAAAACCTACCACTATCCAATGATAAAGTATAATTATAGTGTAAAAAATGTAGGAAGATATTGTTGAGTATATATATTAGTGTTTTGTATGTCATCATGCTATGTTAAGGGAGAGTTTTTTAATGGGATGATCCAAAAATTATCTATAAAAGAATAGAAATCGGAAAACAACACAATGAATTTTATCATTCGACTCCCCATGATATAAAATACATGATTCTATATGGGTTTTATTCAGACACCATAAAAATTTAGTATTATTCATCATTATAATAAATGATATTTCATTATATCATCTTTCTAGTATATTCATTAATGAATTTGTAATTTTTCAGGGAGTACCACATTACATTGTGTCTTATCCAAATCTAAAATTTATATCTATGTACATGAAAGGTCTGCCACAAACCCTTCATATAGAGTTGTGATTCAACATTTCATAAAATTTTCATAAAAATTTTATGTTTGAGAGAACCATTAAAACAATAGAGTATATTATAATATCTAGTGAAATGGATATTAGAAGTATTTGGCATCAAAAGCATAGGTAGATTAGTTTTCATATAACAATAACATTCACATTATGAATTTAGATTGATATTTATGAATACCTATTTGGATATATTTATAGATATACAACATTTTGGAAGGAAGATGGAGAAATAAATTTGTTCGGGCATGAGAAAACTGAAGAAATGATATGTAATGTTACATCCATTCTACAACTCATAAGGGATGAAAAACATTAACCGAAAAAAATGGGTAAGACCCCATTAAATTATAGATTTGTGATTTACCACCTGAAACAACTGATTCATCAGTGAGATATATAATTCTTGGCCCCACATATCAATATATTCCCAATTAATTTTTCATACATCAAATAATCAGTTTAATTATTAAACTATTTGACTCATCATCCAATAACTATTTTGAGTAAAGAATTAAAATTTATCACTGTATCCCCAGACCAAAAATACAATAATTATGGGACAATGTATGTAGAAAAGATATAAATTTTATGAAATATACATATCCCCGAAAAATTATATGTATTTTTTGGGAAATTTAATGCCTAATGTTCATATGAATGTTTGTACAATACTAGAAAGTTAATGAATTCAAAAATGAATCATAAATGTAAATTTATATACATTACATGGTTATAATGATAAAAAAAGTCCATTGAGTGAATAAGGATGGTATCAAGACCACATATTCGTAGTTGATTATATAAAAAATAAATTGTTATTTTCATTGGAAAATAGAAATATCATAAAAATATCATTAACAACATTCATGATGAAGATATCCTTTTCCAATTGAAAATCACAATTTAAAACTAAATGTTAAATAAAAAACTTGAAAAGGATATTAAAAGAAAATAACATTTTAATAGTAAAAAAATAGTTTGAAATATTGTGTGTCCATGACACATGGATATTACATCTATAACAAATGTGACAAAAACAATTCCTCTCTCCTTTTTAGTAAATCCAAATAAACCCTGTATTGAAAATAACATGTTGATTCTAATTAAAAAAATTTAAAATAAAATTGTGTAAGAAAATATTAAATAAATAATTTTTCAAGGGTTAAAAACAATTTTTAGAAATTTTTTATAAAATGTTTATTTTTATGAAAAAGTATTTTCCACTGAATATTGAAATGAAGCCATGTTTTATTAAAAACATTTTTTTCATTCTTTTTTAGAACCAAAGTGATTGAAAATGGTACAATTACTTGAAAATGAAATGAATAATATGATGAGAAGGAAATAATATGGGAATATTCTATAGTATAAAATAATTTTCATTAATGTATATTCATTTATAAACAATCCCGATTAAATTGAGATTGTGGAATAATCCACACAAAGATAATAAAATTGACGTGAGAAATAATAAATAAATAAATTATGTAAATAAATTTTTAATCCTCTTAAAAAATTGGATATAATATATAATATAATTAAAATTACATACGAACATAATTTTATAATGTCAATGAAAATGAATAAGTAATATATCACAAATTATAAGATATTGGGTTATGAGATTCCTTACCACATGGTTATTGTCATTTCATTCCCATTTGTGAAAATTATAAGACATGATACATATAATAATTTTAATTATGAATTAATCATGGTATTAGAAGACTCTTGGTATTAATATACACAATATAAATGAAATTGGGTGCATAACATTACAAAATTCCTCAATGGTGGTAAATTGAGACAAAATAACATAAAACATATATTTTTTGGTATAATATGATCTAATATCATGTATAATGGTTTTAATAAGGTATTTAATTTATAACATATCCAAATAAATATTTATAATATCATGTATTATATTATTATAAAATTTTACCACACATTTTTTAATAATATATTCAATATATTCATTGTTTTTATCATTAATTACATTGATTTATCATGCGTGTTTTTTAGGAATGATCTAGTTACATGATATATGATATAAATGAATCAATTTAAGAATAATTTTAATGTTAATAATATCATATTTTTTCATATTACAGAATTATATATTCATTCATTAAATATCGATATGGAATATGGATCACATCACTTGGTGGATACAGTAGCTCGTACGCAAGAAAGTGTAATGATAACATTACATTAAATTTGAAAGGATAAGGAATATGTTATATATTAATAATATATAACAAATTTAATATCATTTATATGTCAAATATTTTCAAAAATTTATGTTATTTATATTCCATGTATATTGTAAGTTAATAACGAATCACATCGCTTTGGGAGGTGGTATTCCACCAAACACAAGAGATACAATATTGTATTTAAAAAGAATGGAAAGTAAGGAAAAATATGTGAAATTATAAATAAATAATTATAATAATATCTTAAATATAATATAAATGTTTGAAATACTTTATTATAACCATTCTTGGAAGGTGATGATAGAAAAAAATTACATCAGTTTGTGAGGGGGTAGTCCACTATACTCACAATCTATGATTTTAATACCCATTTTATGGAATTGGAGATATATATAGGTTATTAGAATTACATAATAATATCAAATTATATTTAATATACTGATTTAATTAAATAATAATTTTTTAATAATATTCTAATTAGGATGAAGAATTACAAAACACACATTTAAGAACATTGCATCTTATTCTGAATACATCTATTGGTTTGCACCCAAATAATTGTTATGATATATTTTGGATCAATAAATGGGATATAGTATGTTCTAAGGGAAGTAATTATTTAATTTTTCTTCGTATTTGAAGAAAAAATGACTTTTTATGGGTGAAAAGTGGAGGATATAGGGTGATCTTTTATAAGTGGGGGAGATGGCTAGAAATGTTTTTTTGAATAAATAAATAAATCCCATCTTTTTAATCATGAAAAAACCTCAATAATTATCCATTAATAAAAATTATAGGTTATAAGGGTTAATATTTCCATAAAATGGGGGTTTTCATAGTTTTATGTCATTTTGACCCTTATCTTCTATGTTTATCTCCCAATAGACCTGTTTTTACCCTAATCTCGATAATTAATTTTTATTATTTTAAATATTCCTTATAGTAAAAAAATAATATGAAAATATTTGATAATATGAAATACTATTATTTCAAATAATGAATCCATTATTCCAAATTCAGTTCACGGAAGTAGTAGAATCCAATTTTAAGTTGTATATTGATACATGATGGAAAATTCATTTCTAAAGAGACAATTTCCTAAGTAAATAAGGTTTTAATATCATGATTTAAAATGAAATTGATAAAAAAATATTAATTAAATATTAATATAACTAAACATATTTTACATTGAAAGTAATTTTATATATAATTTTACCTTTTATATTATATAAATGAGATGTCTCTTATAAATAAATATCAGTTTTTCCTCGATTAATCAAAATTGATACTTTTTAGATAAATCCATAAAATTGAACCTAAATTAATTTAATATGATGTTTCCAAAATTTATGGTCATTCTATAAAATTTATTTTCTAAAATTTTAAAACTAATTATAAATTATGTTCACAATGCATGACTGAATCATCTTTTAGTTATATATAGTTTTTTTGGGAAATTAGTTATTTTTTACTTATGTGATTCCGATTTTATTTCTAACGAATGGATAATAATAATTTTCTTATTTTAGTTTCTACTATTCATAACTAAAAATTTAATATTGGGGATATAATGATATAAAATATTACTATTTGTTTATGCTAAGGGATGTGTGTTATTTATGCTATTAGATAGGTTAAATTTAGGGATATATTTTTTTTGGGTTTCTATGTTATATGTTATCTATTGAATATGATATCAAATTATTATTATTCGTTGATATTATATTTTTGTTAGATTATTCCCACAATAAATAAATTTCATCCTCAAAATGTGAACTAGTTCTGAGAAATAAAGTGTTAAATATAAAAAATTACTCTGTTGAAAACCCACATCATGAAAAGAGTTAATAAAAAGTAATAACTATATGATGTAAAGGGAATTAAAAAGGACGTATGGATTAAAAAATGACTATTTTTCTATGTAGGATAACATTGGTGGAATGTGAATATATAAAAATGGAATAAAATCATAAATAATTATAGATAGTGATAAAGATCATTAATCACAATTGAGTGACTATTCTATGGAATATGAAGGACCCCAATCACCAAAATAAGTGATGATATAAAATACAATTTTACTACTAAGATATGATGGTAATTTGATATTTTTTTAATGATTTTATTATTAATGTGGGGTAATTATTTTACTATCTATGAATAAATGGAAATATACTTGATATATTTCTATTCATTTGTACAATTTCTACAATTGGTTATCTGTTCATCTAATTCAAGTCATTTCTAAATCATTGAAATGAATAACCAATAAAAACTTTCTCGTGTCACGGCCCATCCTCGAGCCTCGTGCCACGACTATCCCAAGCCCGCCTTCCATAGGCTAGGGGCCGGTGACTAGCACCAAAGGCGAATCCCTGATAAAAAGGGAAGAAATTTCCTTTAAACATTTAACACACATTGTTTGTACACAAGCAGTAGAGGCAACAAGTACTAGTACAAGTAAAAAAGGGAAAACAACTCCTGGATCATCCACTAGGGAATCTTAACTAAAGGGTAGGTACAGAACTCAAACAATTCGTCCCTGCGGTACGTCCCGTCTTGTCCAGCTCTGATCGGTCTCCTGTCTGTCACCCTCAGTCTCGATCACTGCCGTCCGTCATCTGCACAGAACACAACAAGGTTCGGGCGATGCCTGTGTAGGGGTGAGTATACCAATACTCAGTAGGGGACCCCGAGACCCCCAAAAGTATTACAGAATCCATAAAGGATAAACCACAATAGAAAGATACAATCAAGAAGTATTAACTAACCCTACTTAGGTATATTACCATACATATACCTAAGTTACCAGTCACCGTCCGACTCCAACTCTTGAGCTCAAACACAACCCAATCTACAAAGTAAGTAAAGTTAATCACATAGATGATAATGATTTAATGACAAGAATCAGCTCACACGGGTATAAATATTTTGTAGAGTGATAGAGATAATCAGATGTAGTCACTGATTCATCTATGCTGTCTGACCCACACAGGATACAGGACCAGCTAAGCTGTCAAACCCAAACAGGATACAGGACTAGATATTCTGTTGGACCCACATAGGATACATGAATAGAAGTCAGAACTATCGGACCCATGGAGGATCCCGGTATAGTAGTCATCCCTGTCGAACCCATGGATGATTCCTATTCAGTAGTCATCACTGTCAAAACCATGGAGGATTCCGGTACAGTATTCATCGCTGTCGCGGCCAGCCCTAGGGTTCCTGCAAACAACACACTCGATTCCGGGAGGTTCGCTCCTCGAGCCAAGTGTCGATACATAAAATCTAATGAAGCCCTATTTTTATGTATCCCATAATTCTGTCTCATCATAAGGAACTCAATGTGACAGATGACGCGTCAATCAGAAGCTCAGTCTAAGAGTTTTTGGAATTTCTGTTCCAGTGGCCCGGTTGGTTTAATGCTCGATCCACACCAGGCTATTTTCCAAATTTTTTCAAAACATAAATAAAGTATCCCAAAGGACCACCTCGTCGCGAGGATCCTATTTTCGTAGACAGCGCGCCATTCAGACACACGGTCTAGGTGTTAATCACATTTAAGAGAAGACCAGCCCGACCTGTCAAGCCTAGTGGGCTGGCGGGTCAGCCCGACCCGGATCGGCGGGTCCGACCCAGCTGGGGGTCGGTCCGACCTTTTGGGGCACGACCCACCTACGGACCCAGCCCGCGCTGCAGGACGCTACGGTTCACCCGGAGGTGCCAAGCGATTCCGCCTCCTTCTCTTCCAGGCCGGCCGTAGCCGGCCTGTTCGTCCCGGCGCACGCGGTGCCTGTAGGCGCCGCAGTTCTCCAGCCCGGCCGGCACGCGGCCGGCCTATTCGCCCAGCCGAGCAGCCCACAGATGCGGCCACATCCTCCTCCACGCGGCGCCTGCGGGCACCACAGTTCTCCAGCCCGACCGGCAAGCGGCCAATCGGTTCTTCCAGCCGAGCAGCCCGCGGATGCAGGCCGCTGTCTCCCTCCACACGACGCCTTTGTGCATCATGACTCCTACATGAGGACCGGCCAGATCGGCTGTCCGGTTGTCCCACGGACTAGGCGGCCCGAGCGGCCTCCGGTCCCTCCACATGGCAGGCACGCGACCACCGCTTCTGCTGCCGCCTCTTCCGTCCCCCGCAGCCCGCATGGCTTCTGCCCCCTTTAATCCACCGTGGTTCTTCTTTGGCCCGGTGCGACGACACCACTCCCTTTCGACTCCGCCTCCGACGTCAAGACAATTAGAACAACAAAAAAAAGGGGGCGAGGGTCGTACATTGTTCGTGCGGTCCAAATCCCCCTCGTTACATTTCTAACATTCGGCATCAAGATCACAACACATGAAGAGGAAGGAAGACTATAACTCATAGGTAAAAACAATCCAATTTCCCCTACCTCGTATTTTTCATTGTACATTGACATGTCGCGGAAGATGGGCGTCGTGGAAGATGGACATCATTCAGTCAACGTCAGATGGAGTAGAGCTCAGTGAAGTCGAGTTGGGACAACACCCTCAGTATACTTCGTGGGTGGTGGTGCTTCCCTTACTTGTTCTTCGGAGACGTGGAGCGTTCTTCGATGAGAGGATGGTATTTTTCCAATAGTTCTCTCAAAGCTCCACCACAGAGAAACACTAACCAAAATAAAATAATGGCTAATCCATTATTTTATTTTTTTCCATGTATTCCAAAAATAATTCAAACTTTTTGAAATTAATTAATTGGCATTAATTAATTAAGTGTGATGGCACCATAAAGAGGGAAGGTGGGAAGTGAAGAGGCTCCCCAAATATTTATGGGGATTTCCAAGAGTTAAAGGGGGTTCAAGGGGAGTAGAGGAGTTTGGCGCTCATGTGGCCCCCACCACATAATATCCTCCCATGGGAGGTTATGTGGGGTGGGCCCCACCTCCAAATTCCCATTGAAGGATTAAACCAAAACTTAAATAAAATTATGTCACACATAATTTTTATTTAATTTATTAAGAATCCCTAAAAAATAACTTCCATCCTCAATAAAACGCAACTGCAGTAAAGGTATGATTAAGAGAATATCGGCGCTGCGAGTTCAATGGTGCCCTTGGATTTTAAATTCTGAGAATCAGTTCAAAAGATATAAAATCCCATATGTACGTTTACTAAACGTACCCAAACAAAACTTCAAAAATTTATTCTGGGCACACCGGGCCTTAGAATCAAGCACCATCAAAAACTGCAGACTCGTAAAATTCCTGTGTAATTTAAAAAAAATCCATAGAATTTTAGGGTCTTTACATTCTCCCCACCTCAAGGATTTACGTCCCCATAATCTACAACACACACTAAGGGAACAAATTGGGGTACTGAGCATGCATATGAGCCTCCCGCTCCTATGAGTTCTCTTGGAGGTTCCCATGCTTCCAGTAAATGCGCACCAGAGGAATCGACCATCCACGTAGGACCTGCTCCTGTCGATCCTCAATCTCCACTGGAACCTCTGTGAATGTCGCCACTTCATCGATGTCCATCTCCCCATGGTTGATAATGTGGGATGGGTCGTTCACGTATCTCCACAACTGAGATATGTGTAAGACGTCATGCACCCTGTGCAACAGAGGTGGAAGGGCTATGTGGTAAGCCACCTCACCTAATCTGATGAGGACATGGAATGGTCCAGTGAATCGCGGAGACAACTTGCTACCTCGGCCAAATATTCACAGACCTCATCAAGGTGAGACCTGTAGGAAGACGTGGTCGCCATCCTCAAACTCCAGTGGTCTCCGTCTCCTATCACCATAGGAATTATACTTGTTTTGTGAATTCTTCATCCGTTCATGGATGATCTGCACCTTCTCGGTCGTTGCCTGCACCATCTCTGGTCCTACAAGAGCTGACTCCCCTGGGTCAGTCCAGCACAGAGGTGATCTACAATGTCGGTCGTACAGTGCCTCGTAAGGTGCCATTCCGATGGTAGAGTGGTAGCTGTTGTTATATGAAAACTCTACCAAGGGCAAGTGATCCTCCTAGCTATGACCAAAGTCGAGGACACATGCACGGAGCATGTCCTCCAGAGTCCGAAAGGTCCTCTCAGTCTGACAATCTATTTGAGGATGGAAGGCGGTGCTCAAGTTAAGCTGCATCCCGAAATCCTCCTACAACCCCTTCCATAGCCAAGAAGTGAAACGAGCATCTCGATAAGAGATGATCGTCGATGGAACACCATGAATCCATACGATCTCATGTACGAAGAGGTGTCCCAAGCTTTCTACTGAGCCCTTCTCTCTAATCGGTAGGATGTGGGAAGACTTGGTGAGTCGGTTGACAATCACCCAGATAGAGTCATGTCCTATGGATGTATGTGGAAGTCCCATCACGAAATCCAGGGATATCCCATCCCACTTCCACTCTAGGACCTCTAAGGGATGAACCAAGCCTACTGGAACCTGGTGCTCCGCCTTCATGTGCTGAAAAGTGCAGCATCGAGAGAAAAACTCTGCCACCTCCTTCTTCATACCCAACCACCAGAACTGAAGTTGGAGGTCCTGATATATCTTCGATACTCCTGGATGTACCACTATAGGAGATGTGTGCAACTCCCTCAACACTTCCTTCTTAAGTGAAACTAGTACCATTGTCCATCTTCTAAAGAGAATGACGTGCTCCCCCCTTCAAAAAATCCATCAGGTGCCTACCCTTTGGATATCTGAGCACGTCACATCCCACAGTCAACATCCCAATACTGTGCCTCTCTGACTTACTGAAGAAGTGGATGAGTGACTGTGAGAGACTGCAGAAAGGCTGCTCCATCTCAATCCAAAAAGGATGTCTGCAATGTGGAAGATTCTCCATCGCCTCTCCTAGTAGCTGAATGCATGATCTTCTACAGAGAGCATCTGCTACAATGTTCCACTTTCCAGGAATATAGAATATCTCAAAGTCATAGTCCTGGAGGAACTCGAGCCATCACCGTTGTCTCAGGTTCATGTGCTTCTGCGAGAAGATGTACCTGAGACTCTGGTGGTTAGAGTAGACTGTAAAACGCTCGCCCATCCGATAGTTCCTCCACATCATCAAGGCGAAGACCACTACTGCTAAGTCAAGGTCATGGGTAGCGTAGTTCTTCTCATGCTATCTCAAATGCTGCAAACCATACACGATCAGTGCTCGCTCCTACATCAGGACACACCCGAGTCTGGTCCCTGATGCATCGCAGTAAACTACGTACCCTACACCCTCCTCCGGTAGCCTCAAGATGGGCGCACTGGTAAACCTCTGTCTCAGCTCCTAAAAGCTCTGCTGGAATCTATCTGACCACATTAAGGGATTCCCCTTCTTCATCAATGCTGAATGTGGTGCTGCAAATCAGGAGAAATATGGAACAAATCTCTGATAGTACCCAACCTGTCCCAGAAAACTCTACACCTCCATTACACTCCTAGTGGATCCCAAGAAAGTACTTCCTTGATCTTCACTAGATCCACCACAACTCTAGCCTCCGAGATGATGTGTCCCAAGAAGTAAAACTCTCGAATCCAAAATGGCACTTCGAGAGCTTACCATAAATCTAGTGCTCTCGTTGTGTGTCCAGTACAACTCGTAAATGATAGGCATGCTCCTCCTCAGTAGTTGAGTAGATCAGTATGTCGTCGATGAAGACTACGAAAAAGCGATCGAGGTAAGGCTAAAAGATCCTGTTCATGAGACTCATGAACACTACTGGAGTGTTGGTTATGCTGAAGGGAATAACCAAGAACTCATAGTGGTCATACCGACACCTGAAGGTCATCTTCTGCACATCCTCATCCCGAACTCTGAAATGGTGATAGTCTAACATGAGGTCTATCTTCAACAACCATCGTGCTCCCTTGAGCTGATCAAAGAGGTCATCAATCCTCAGGAGTGGGTACTTGTTCTTCACGGACACCTGATTCAGGCGGCGGTAGTCGACACATAGTCGAAAGCTCCCATCCACCTTCTTGGTGAAAAAAACGGAGATGCCCAGGGTAAAACATGAGGTCGGATAAATCCATTCACCTGCAAGTCCTCCAGTTGTACCCGTAGCTCACGAAACTTGACAGGAGCCATCTGATATGCTGGAGTAGATATCAGTGTTGTCCTGGGGTATAGGTCAATGTAGAAGTTTACCTCTCAACGAAGAGGTAGTCCTGGAATGTCTTCAGGGAAAACATCCGCATACCGATCCACCATAATAGGAAAACTTGGACTCCACACATCAACCGCTCTGAGGATGAGACTAGCCAACTGATGTGTGATCGGCTGCCCCCTCCTCTGTGTATGTCCATCCTGCGCTACAGAGGCTCCCTTCTCACTAGTGAAGGAAAAAATGGTCCCATCCGTGCAGATACACCACACTTTTCACCCAATATAGTGAATATAAGCATTAAATGTGGATAACCAGTCCATACCCAAGATGACGTCGTAAGGCCTCGACGCTGCTACAAGAAGATCCCATCTGAATCTCTCCACTCCTAGAGCAAGTTCACACTGTTGGGACCAGTGTGTAATTATCGAGTCTGCTCCCGTAGGAGTCTCTAGCCCTAAGGATCGAGCCAACAGCTCCATCGGAATCTCCGAGCTCCAAATGAGGGTGGTGGAAATAAAAGAATGAATCACACCTATGTATATAAGTACTGCAGCAAGGGTGGAGTAGACATAGATAGTACCTAGAATCATCTTAGGTTCTCTGTGGTCATAGGCCTCAACTTCCTGGATCTGAGCCCGTCTTTGTCCGCTAACTCCCTATGGCCAGGGTGGACCTCCTAGTGGTGGTGGTGGTAGAGCCTCGAAACGTCGTACACCACCCGCTACTCAGCCAGATCCTCTACCACGTCCGCTTGCTCCCGACAGACCACCATGGTCGAACCTCTGCCTTTTCCTGGGTGGTCCTTCTACTGTCGGCTTGTCATATACATGGCGGGTCGGGCAGTCACGAGCCATGTGACCCTACCCACCGCATGCATAGAACTTCCTGATCCTCGTATAGCTGGCTCTGTCTCTTGTGCCCTTCATAACCGAACCTGTATCTTGGGGTCAACAACCTGATGGCGTAGTCTGCTTGGACCTCTACATCATCTGTCTACTGTCAGCTGTAGAAGACTTCGCTACGTGTCGCCCTGTGGTGCGTCTCTCTAATGGTGACTACTCTGCAAAAAAAACCCCCTTCATAATAAGGGCTCGCTTCAGCACCCCACCTGCATTGCGATGCTGAAGGGAATCATCAAACCCCTGATCTCATGCCTGAGCCCCTACTCAAAGGTCTGTGCCTTGAAGAACGGGTCTTGTACCATATCCATTGAGTAGAACGAGAGGTCGGTGAACCTCGCTCAGTACTGAGCTACTATCATGCTTCCCTGCTACAGATTAAGTAACTCTTGAATCCGCACTTCACAAAGGGTGGCTGGAACAAAATCTGAGCATAAGAGACTCTCGAAGTCTGTCCAGAGTAATGATGCCTCGTCAGGCACCTGTAGCATCAGGCTGCAACATCTGCCTACTGCTGCATGTAGGAGACTCTATGCAAGGATCAGTATGAGGTCGACTGGTGTCCTTACCAATTTGAAAACACTCACGATAGCCTCCATCCAATCCTCAGCTGCCTATGGGTCTGTCTCTCCCTGGAACCTGGCTGGCCTCTGGTGCTGGAACTCGTGAAATGCACTCAGGAAACGTGCACTCTCTGCTGCTGGAGCTGGTGGTATCGGTGGCTCAGCGGGTAGTGGTACCGCTGGTACCTCTACTGTGATGGGGCCCTGCACTGAGGCCTCTTCTCTCGGTGGGCTACCATCTTGTAAGAAACTCGGAAGCTTAGCTGGCTGCCTTCGTGGGGCCATCCTGAAAAGAAACATGTGCGCCACAGTTAAAATAGTATACCTGGAAAGTTGATAAAAATTAATCATGAAGGAAACTTTTTCAAAGGAAACACACTTGTAATCAGTGTTTTTGTGCACTGAGTCGGAGATCAGAAGTTAGAGTCCTAGTGTATGGATAAGTCAGCCACCGGACCAACACCGGTTTCCCTAAAATGATAACAACACCCAAAACACTTAACACTATTTCCATTAAAAGAATCAGAGTCTATGTTATGTGATAGAACCGACTCATCTGATACCAATTTTCACAACCCGTCCTCGAGGCCCATGCCATGACTACCCCAAGCCCACCTTCCATAGGCCAGGGGCTGGTGACTAGCACCAAATGCGAA
Organism: Viscum album; assembly: GCA_963277665.1. Classification (NCBI taxonomy): domain Eukaryota; kingdom Viridiplantae; phylum Streptophyta; class Magnoliopsida; order Santalales; family Viscaceae; genus Viscum; species Viscum album. Next base: position 206,140,344 of record OY728121.1, read on the forward strand.
TCCTTGATAAAAAGGGAAGGCATTACCTTTAAACCTATAACAAACAAAGTATGTACACTAGCAGTAGAGGAACCAAGTACTAAAATAGAAAAGTAATGTGTTTTGAAAGTAAAGGGGACAATATAAAAACCCAACTGAACAACAAGTAAAAGTAAATGTAAAAGGGAAAACAGTTCCTGGATCGTCCACCGAGGAATCCTACCTAAAGTGTAGGTACAAAACTCGAAAAATTATTCCCTGTGGTACGTCTCGTATTGTCCAGCTCTGAGTAGTCTCCCATCCATCACCCTTAGCCTCGATCACTGCCGTTCGTCGTCTGCAAAGAACACAACAAGGTGTGGGTGAAGCCCGTACAGGGTTGAGTATAACAATACTCAGTAGGGGATCCCGAGACCCCCGAAGGTCTCCCAAAATCCAAAAAGGATAAACCATAGTATAAATATACAATCATGAAGTATCAACCAACTCTACTTAGGTATATACCCATACATATACCTATGTTACCAGTCACAATCCAGCTCCAACTCCCGAGCCCAAACACAACCCAGTCTACAATGGAAGTATAGTCAATCACATCGATGATAATGATTGAAAGACAAGGCTCATCTCACATAGGTATACCTCTTTCTTAGAGTGATAGAGATGATCAGATGTAGTCACTGACTCATCCAAGCTATCAGACCCACGTAGGATATAGGAACATCTAAGCTATTAGACCCACACAAGATATAGGACCAGCTATTCTGTCGGACCCACACAAGATACAAGAATAGAAGTCAAAACTATCGGACCCACGGAGGATCCAATTATAGTAGTCATCACTATAAAACCCACAGAGGATTATGGTTCAGTATTCATCGATGTTGAACCCACGGAGGATTCCGGTACAGTAGTCATCACAGTTGCAGCCAGCCCTAGGGTTCCCACATACAACACGCTCAATTCCAGGAGGTTCCGCTCCTAGAGACATGTTTAGATACAAAAAATATCATGAATTCATGTGTTGATGTATCACATAGTTCCATCACATCATAAGGAACTCAACACGATAGATAGCGGGTCAATCAGACGCCCGATCTGAGAGTTATTGGCATTTCCGTTCCAGGGGCCCTGTTGGATTTATGCTCGATCCAAACTCATCCATTTTCCAAATTTTCCTGAAGCTTACTTAATGTATCCCAAAAGGAAAGCCTCATTGTGAGGATCCTAGTGACGTAGATGGCGCATCATTCGGACGTGCGGACTAGGAGTTATTCGCATTTAAGTGAAGACGAGCCTGACCAGTCAAGCCCAGTGGGCTGGTGGGTTGGCCCGACCCGGCTCGGCTGGTCCGACCCAGCTGGGGGTTGGCCCGACCTGGTGGGGTGTGGACCACTTGAAGACTTGGCCCGTGTTGCGGGCCAGTCCGGTTCGCCCGGTGGCGACAAGTGTTGCCGCATCCTCCTCTTCCTAGACGGCTGTAGCCGGCCGGTTCGGCTTGGCGAATGCGGCCCACACTACGGGCCGTGGTTCTTCACACGTGGTGCCTGTGGGGGCCGTGTTTCTCCAGCTCGGCTGGTTTGCCTAGTCGAGCAGCCCATGGACGCGGGGCGTGTCCTCCTTCACGTGGCGCCTACTGGAGCCGCGGTTCTCGAGCCTGATCGACAAGAGGTCGGACGGTTCTTCCAGCCGAGCGGCCCGTGGATGCGGGCTGCGGAATCCCTCCACGCGATGCCTTCGTGTGCCACAACTCATACATGTAGACCGGCCGGATTGGCTGGCCGGTTTTCCCATGGACCGGGTGGCCCGAGCGGCCGCCGGTCCCTCCTTGCGGCCAGCACGCGGCCGCCTCTTCCGTCCACCGCGGCCCGCTTGGCAGCGACCCCCTTTCATCCGCCAAAGTTCCTCTTTGGCACAATGCGATGAAACCACACCCTTTCGACTCTGCCTCCATCATCAAGAAAATGATAAAAACAAAAAAAGGGGGAGGGTCGGACCGTGTTCATGCAGTCTGAACCCTCTTTGTTATGTTTCTAAAATTCGGCATTAAGATTACAACACACGAAGAGGAAAGAAGAGTATAACTCATATGTAAAAACAATCAAATTCCCCCTACCTCATATTTGTCGTTGTGTGTTTAAATGTCGCGGAAGACGGGAATCGTGGAAGACGGACGTCATTTCATCAACGTCTGTGGGAGTAGAGCTCGGTGAAGTCGAGTCAAGACGACACCCTCGGTGTAGTTCATGGGTGGTGGTGCTTCCCTTTCATTCCCTAGTTGATGAAGGTAGAATATGTTGCTTCATGTTCTTCGGAGATGTAGAGCATTCTTCATCGAGAGGATGGCGTTCTTCCAAGAGTTCTCCCAAATATCCACCACAGAGAAACACCAACCAAAATAAAATAATGGCTACTCCATTATTTTATTCGTTTCCATGCATTCCAAAATGAATTCAAACTTTTTCATATTAATTAATTGGCATTAAGTAATTAGGTGTGATGGCACCATAAAGAGGGAAGGTAGGTAGTGAAGAGGCTCCCCAAATATTTATGGGGAGTTCCAAGGGTAAAATGGGGTTCAAGGGAGTTGAGGAGTTTGATGCTCGTGTGGGCCCCACAACATAATATCCTCTCATGGGTGGTTATGTGGGGTTGGGTCCCACCTCCAACTTTCCCTTGGAGGATTAAACCACCACTAAATAAAATTATGTCACACATAATTTTTATTTAATTTATTAAGAATCCCAAAAAAATAAACTTCCATCCTCGATAAAACGCAACTATGGTAAAGGTATCCTTATGTGAATACCAGCACTGCGAGTTCAACGGTGCCCTCAGATTTCAATTCCGAGCACTGGTTCAAAATATATAGAATCCTGCATGTACGTTTACTGAACGTACCCGAAAAAAACTTCTGAAATTGATTACAGGCACACCGGGCCTCAGAATCAAGTGCGGTAAAAAACTACGGACTCGAAAAATTTCATGTTTATTTAAAAAAATTCCATGTAATTTCTATGTCTTTACATCTCGATGCACTAAAATTAAAATTGTGTGGCTAATAAGATCAATAAATTATTTAAAAATATTTCTATCTATCTCTACCTATTTTCCAAAACCAGCCTGGTTAGAATTAGTTATTGATATCTAAACCTAAATAGTAAAACCACTGCTTCATTGTTAATATTTTTTTTACATATTTTATTTCAATATAATGGAATAATAAATAGAACATCACATAGCTCAGTGGTAGGTTTTATAAACATATCATTATTCATTTCGGGGTTCAAGACCTATGGCCCTTCCAGATGGGATAAGTTTTTACCCATCATACAGGTTTCCATATTATTAAACCATATTAATATAATTACAATAACATTCCTAAATTTTAATAAACCATAATTACCTCCTCATAAAATATAAGATAAAACACAATGGTTACTAATACCTTAAAAGCTATTCCCATAATAGTAATGTAATTCTCCATTAAATAACTTTTTCACTAAAATATATAATAAACCAATGGTTTGTATTTCCATAAATATCACCCTAAATATCCTCAATAATAGTATAATACAATCACATAATACATTAAAATGGTACTTTATGACATTTAAATTATGATCAATATAAAAACAATAATCCATTTATGGCATCCGTAAGTGTTATTTTAATAAAGACATTTATTCTTTTAATATTTTACATAGTCCATACAAGTTTCTAGATACTTATAACCAGTAAGAATTTGGTAAAAATTATTATACAAATTAATACTAGAATACTATTAAATAATAAACATCACTCATTTTATTTCATCATAGGTCCATCCTTGTCCATGAATTTAAACATTAAAAGAGGAAACTTACATAGATAACACCTTGGTTCCCCATATTTATGATAATTCACTATAAATGGGTCCAAATGATGAGAATTATTTCATTATATCTTACATATCATTTTTATTAATTAATTCATTTATTTATTTCCTTTTTTATACATTAATCATTTTACCATTTCATTGAGGAACATTACATTATGTATCCTTCCTCATCTGTTACATTAACGAAATCATCTCTTCTTTCCTCCACTATCTCAACCACTCAAGCTCTTTGTGAAATCCATACTTCGCTTTATTAGTGATTATAGGAGTTGTTTATGGTATAAGTTGTGAACCATATTTTTGGATAACAAATTTGAAATAATAACAATATATTTCACTCTTATCATCATCGCATTTAGATTATCATTATCCCTACATATTCCATCATATTGAATGTTAACATGTTTTATATGGGTTCCAATCATTTATAAAAGTAAATAAGTAGTGTGAGTCATAATAATAATATTGGGAAACCATATAATTATTTATGGCATTTTTAAATTATGAAAATGAATTTTATATCCATACACCCTATGTTTTTCCTACATCCTTTGTTATAATCATCTAATAAAGAATCATAATGTTTTGTAATGAAAATTGGAATTATACAAAGAATATCCCCTAAGAGTTTCAAACAGGGTTCATAGTATGGCCCCTTTTCGTGTAACATGTATCACTAGAGTCAAGCGTAATAAATATTTTTAGAGTTATTAACCATAGCTAAATTTTCAGAAAAACTATTTCCACACGAAGTACTTAGTAAAAAATGTATTTCATGATAAAATCGCATAATATTTACCTTACCAAAACATTCTGATTTATTTTATACTTATCATCAAGGGATATCATAGGGTTATGTTCCCAAATATATTTTTTCCTTAATATAAATACTAGAAATTATACTAAACATCCATTGATTCTAACTATAATGAATCTAATTCTAGTAGTATAAAGCTAGGGTATAATTTATTACATTGGCATAATATATAATGAATCACATCCAGAATGAAATAATGTTTTAGTTTTCTTTGAAAATATGATATATATTGGATTAATGTGTTATATTTGAAAATTAAAATTACAAAATAAATTTTATTTTTCCGAATATTAACATTTCTTTGAGCGTATCTATTCATATAATTCATATTACACTTCTCAAATTCATGGGACGAGAAAAAACAGGGGTTTTCTTAGATACTCAGTTAGAGTTATGTATGGAATAATATATCATGACTGAATTATTAATACTCAATATTTCATGGTAAATAACTAAACACACATTCCAGTTAATAAATAACATGACTACCATGAATAAATAAGGAATAATCAATATGGAAGGTAAATATATGGAAACACATTCCATTTAATCTATATCATCACTATCAAGGATAAATAAGGAATAATCAACATGCCAATCTATATTTTTTAACACATGTTCCATTTAATAAAGAACTTGAGTATCATGATTACATAAGGAATAATAAAAATTGAAAGAAATATATTCAAAGGGAAAATTTTGAATAATTTATTCTACAATTATATTGAAAATGAAACATCAAAATGATATTCAACCAATAAAATTAGATTTTTTATTCCCCTAAATACTTATATTTATATTTTATTATATTTTTATTATATTGGAACATTCACTTAAAAAATTGGGGATTTTGGATTCATGTATCACACTCTATCAAGGAGATTCAATTTATTTAAAAGTAATTAAATCGTAACGTCTCCGGGTGTTACATTCATCCCACCTTCAGAATTTTTATCTTCAAAATATGTGGAAATTTCTTACTAAAAAATGATTTTAGTTATTCCTCATAAAATCTTCTTTCACCCATGTTGGTTCCTATATATTATTGTTTCTCAAAGTAATTTTACCATTTTATTACCAACTTCCTCAATAAATGTTCTCTCTTTTATCAATAATTTTTATATGATATTCACATTACGGTAGAATAATTTTATATTCTATTTCATCATGGGTGAACACTTTTTTGGGTTTTTAATGTAATTACATAAAAATTATATAGATAAAAAATCAAGTACTTTAGAGATTCTTAGATAAACTTCCAACTAATAAACAATAGCTTGAATACATTGAATTTTTTTGAAGGTTCCAATGAACATGGGAATGAGTTTTTCTTTCTCACAAAACATATGAATTCCTTATATGGAGATAATCCTACGAAAACATGATCACCCACATAAAATTTTAAAATATTAATCAAATTGTTTTCATAACTCTCTTTTCCTCTTTAACCAAATTTAATATGAGAATGAATAGTATTTATGATTATTTTTTACATCAAAATGATATGGGCCTATATGTTTTAATTCACTAACATCATATGAAATTTTTTTAATAAAGCATCTCTTTCCATATAATTCATTATATAGCACCATTTTGTATGTGAATAGAAAATATTATTCTAGAAAAACTATTCCGAAGGTAAATAATGAGCCCACATAATTTGAAAGGAAATTGAGTATGACCACAACATGTATTAAATTTTTTGAATATTCCATTCAGAATTTTTTTCATCTATATGATAGTGGGTTATTCTAAAATGAATTTCAGTATCAATTGAATAATATAACAAAATCAAAAAATTTGTTGGAAATCGAGGATCTTGAGGATAAAAGATTTAATGGGGTGGGCCATAAATTCTTACAACCATACTAATATAGATCTATAAACCGATATCAAGATCTTAAAATTCTCTAACAGAAAATAATAGTGATGATTTGGTAAGGTGATTAACAATAACATATATTACTACATTCCATATAGAACAATTTTTAAATCTAGTGAAATAGTCCATTGTTATATCATCCAATTTCATGATTTGAAAAGGAAGAGGTGTCATGACTCCTCTAGGATGATGCATCTCATAAATGACTTATTTACAATCAAATAATCATGATACATAATGATTAATTTCACACGTCATTTAATCCCACAAGAATATACCCTTAAATTCATATATGTATTGGAGAAATGTGTGTGTAAAGAAAAATTAAAAATATGTGAATCTTATGAAATTCCCCCTTCATCTTGGTTATAGATGTAACCCATAGTCTCATTCAAAATGTTGTAATACATTCTTCACAAAAAATTTCATTTTACATCAGTCACTACATTAATTTTATATTTAAGGTTTTCATAATCTGACAGATAAATATCTATCATTTCTAATAAATAAGATTCCACAGTCATTTGAAAAATGGAAGATGTCACTAATTCCATAATAATACCCATATACTTAATTAGTATATCAATGTACGTAGGAACCATATAAATACACTTTTTGGTTAGGAAACCTTGATCTTTCTTTCCCAATGCATGAACTACTTTATGTTTAATACCCGATTGGTAGAGTATTGAGATATAATAATTTTTGAGTAGCACGAGCCATCACATTTTCCTCATATTGTGATTTTTATAATAAAAAAGAGTATTTTAGTCACATATGAAATAATTATATCTCATATTATTAACCATAGTTACAATGTATCCATATATGAAATTAAAATATTACAGCTTCTAATCGATGATCAAGGGTCATACAGTTCGATTAATGATTCTCAAACTACCATGATGCATATTAAAAAACATTATCAGTTTTCATAAGGTCCAAACCAAGTCCCCTTTTTTATGAATCATTGTATATCATAAATTCATCACTTCATGATGGTGGATTTAAAATAAAATCATTGAGAAATATCTAATTTAATTCTTCAAAATAGCCTTTACCTTTCTGTGTCCACACTAACATATATCCTTTACACATAATCATGTTTACGTGGTTATCCAATCTTAAATTTTTTTGACCAAATCCTTGATAGTAACCTACCAAACCACTAAAAATATACACATCATTTCATAGGTTAAGATGAATATTGGACAACCGTATTATTTATTGGATCAAATGGGTCCCCATCCATAGAGACAATATAGAAAAGATAAGAAAACAGATGAATCTATAAATCACTCTTACTAAATTTCCCATATAAATATTTTCATGTAAGAGTATCAGTATTTATATAAAAGTGATTATAATAGTCCTCAAATAATTTATAATACTCCAAGATATAATTAATGAACACCACAAAATAATAATCATCATATTGCATGAATACTCATCTTATTGGGACTATAAAAATAGAGGGTATATTTGTTAATACATATTGAATTACTACAAAATCAAAATATCCAAAACACATAGCGAATGATATATTTGGAATTTATTCATTTTTTACTCACAATTGATGATACCAAAAAGGATGAACAATATTAAAAAAAATTATCTCCATGAATTTTATCAAATAATTCATCAATGTGAGGAAGAAAATATTTATTCATAATCATAATTGAATTTATTTCCATATAATGAATATATAAATTCATTGATCCATATTTTTTATTAAAAAAGATAATAAATCCTCTATATGGTGAAATACTTATGTGAATAAATCCTTTATATCACAACTCAGTTATTTTCCATGAATTACACTAATTCTATATTGGCCATTCTATTGGGATAATTTTACATGGTTCTTAAATAAGCAATTAAGTCAATGAAAAACTCAACATTGAACATTGGCCGATTTTTTGGTAAATCGTCACAAAATACATCAATAATATTATAGATGAAGACACTTTTTTGAATGAATGAAAATGAATCAATCTATATTGATGTATGGAGAGCCCTTATATATCATGTAGGCCTAAGGACATGTGACCAAAGAATGTGGCCTTAGTGTTCAGTGAAGTGTCATGCCTACATCATCCCTCCTGCGTCACCATGCCTACATCATTCCCTGCCCACATCATGTATGTGTCACTGTGTACATTGAAAACCCCCCATGGAGCATACGGGGATTTGAACCCTAGTATTTTTGAACATAGGATTATAGAGTTTACCACACAGGTTCAACCCCAGTGGTAAAGAAAAAACATCAATGTATTCTTACGCAATAAGAATATCATCAATTTTACGGTTAACATTTACATTAAATGATTATGTATAATATTATTTCATGCGAATATCATTCTGTAGGTCTATGGGGGTAGGATATAGACATGTCTCAGATAAATAACTATCCACTCTTGTGGTCATAAATTTTTTATTATCATTATGAATCTTAATTTACATCTTCCAATGATAATTTTTTTCTCATGATATTTTGAATTTTAGTCCTTACATAAGATTATAACAAATTCAAACATTTTTATAATAATATATTATTCTAAAAAATCACATTTATGATTATAAATGGGGAATTTTACACACATTCTTGATGCAGTGATACTTCTACTTGGATTTATAACTAAAAAAATCATTATTATGTTGTTAGGAAAATATCTAATTGTCTTATAAAAGAATGAAGATTAAAAAGAGTCTTAGGAACTAGAAGAAAATTGAGAATTATCTAAATTTTAGGAAATGATTAAAGTAACATCCACGAAGTCATTTTATACATCCACATTAGCAATAATGATAACATAAACATGGACTTCATCCATTATTTTATTCTGTAGTAAGTTCCCTAAATTCATTGGATATTGGTTTGAAAAATTCCCTATATCATGAATTTTTATTCACTATATAGTAGTGTCTAATTTATTACCATGGATTTCTTTATCCTAATGAACCTTATCTTAAGACTCATAATATTATTTTTTCCCCTTCAATAATTTCCAAGGAGGACAAAATTTTCATTTTTTACAAGATGGAAAGTAATTCATTATTTTAATTTACTTTTATTAATCACCTTTTCTTAGTTCGTAGTGTATAACACACTAATGTTTTTTAAAATTTATTATTTATTTTAATTTCAATGATATCTTTTTCTATATGAGACTCTGAGTTACAACAAAATTTTTCAAACTATTAAAATATTAATATTTAATACGATAGTTATAACCATGTTATTTGAATGGAATGTATGAATACGATTATCTAAATTATGAATCTATAGGTTTTATAAATTTATAAAAAATTAATCATTTTTTCATCAGTTAATAATAAATAATAATAATAACAATTTAAAAATAATGGAAATATTTTTTATATTTTTTTTACAAAGAAACATGGTTTATCTCAATAAATTTAAAAGTCAATTTTTTGATTGATTTTATTGAAATGTACATATTATATATTCAAATTAAATGTTTAAAAATCATCTTAATTTTTTCAATACATGAGGTAATAATAAATCCAATTTTATAATTATAATGTATTATTTTCAAAAGTATTTTTATGATATTTTCGGGACTAATATTAATTTTTTTTGTAAAACTTTTAGAAAACATGTATGAAAAAAACATCATTTTTAAATCATAATTTCAAAATTATATTGGAATTTAGATTCCATAATTTTTAAATAATACCTTTTCTTTATTGAAGATTGATGATAATTGGTTTTTATTAGAAACATTAATTCAATTAAAAGAATTTAAAATAGAAATTGTATTTTAATATGGATTTAAAAGAAAAAAAAGTAAAATAATATATTTTTCAATTCATTTTACTTAATTAGAATAAATTTAATTTTTTTTAAAAATGATTCAAACATAAAAAACGATTCTCTTTGGAAAACAACCTTTTGATGGAATCTATGGGTTTAATTTTAAATTAAAATATCTCATCTAAAAATTTTATTTAGAAAAATTTATAATATATTTTGAATCATTATAATTAAAATTATATAATATTTTCAAACTAATTTTGGGTCAAAATTAATAATAAAAATAGAAAATACTAATTATTGATGATAAGGTTAAAAATGATTTATCGGTGGTTAATGAAAAAATATATTGGGTGAAATGAACTATAAACTATTTCACCACCCAATGGATGGCCATATTTCTTCCTCATATGATACATGGTTTTTGTATGACCAATTTTTTATAAAATGGGAATGTAAAAAATTTGATTACACTATATTCATTTAAAAAATTTGATGTTTGTCTGATCATACTATTTTTAGTGGAAACCCCCACCTATCACCTCATCACACTTCAAGAACCTTTTTTTCAAAAAATTCCAACAAAAAATATATTCCTTCATTATTTCCCCACAACCTAGATGTAGTATTTTTGTTTTTAATCCTTTATATTACAGATTTAGTTGTAAACCAAAATATATTATATGAAGAAGAAGATGCTTGTATATGTTAATAGGAAACTAACTCATAATGTCACGAATTTTGTTCTCAATTTGTATTCATTTGGACATGAATTATTTTATATACCTATTTTCTTATATAAGTTATATATAAAACCCCAGTGACATTTAATATCAGTAATTTTTTTATTATAAAAAATTCAATGTTTCATTTAATTTTATTGTTTCATCATGCTTACAATTTAATGTTACATATTTTTATGGGAATGTTTGTTATAATAAAAATATTTATCCAAATTGTTTTGATTAATACTTCATTGAATAATAATTATTCTCTCTAAATCATGAAACTAGTGTCTTTTTTCTCGTATTTTTATTTTTTAAGAGTACAAGTTTTCACTTCATTTTCCTCTCTTAAATATTTAAAGTTTTCAATTTTTTTATGGTCAATCATATTTATTTCTCACTTAGATGAAAAACCCTTTCTCACCCACATCCATATTCTCTAAAAATGTTTTAAAAACTTTTTATCATTCTCCAACTATCTTTTTCAATCCATTGACCCCCATGATTTACTTTTTACAACATTTTTTAAAAAGAATATTCTTTTCATTTTCCAAATAAGGACCCATATGATTTTATAGAAAAAGTATAGAAAATATTTTTTTAACGTTAATATCAAGAAAAAAATCTCCCACTTTCAGGACCACAAAAAAATTTAAATTCTTTTATAATTTTGAATGTCTATTTTCATCAAAAATAAATTTTGAAATATGTTATTTTTTTAAAAAATCACTGTAAAAATTACATTATCCCCATGATATTTGTTAACCAATCCTTAAATATACCATTATATTTTTTAAGGTTATCTTAGAATAAAAGGATATTGAAATTTTTTTATGTTTTAAATTATTTTCTATGTTGAATGGTTATTTTCTACAATTAATTATTCAAGTGATCTTTCAAAATAATTTTCCATCTAAGGTGACATCATTCATTCTAACATATGTTTTAAAAGGGATATGATCAATTTATAATTTATTTATTCATTCTATAGATGGGTTATATTTATTATTACTAAATTGTTATGAAACAATTTTATTTTTCACTGGTAATTCTATAGTGAATATTTTCATGAAACTCATTTATTTTCATTGGATATTATATGAAAAATGTCTTATGAATCCAATTAATATTCATGATTTATAATATGATGAATGTTTTGTTATATTTGGGAAAAAATATATAAAATTTTCAAAATGTGATAGGTGGGACCTATATCTCCCAATAATTCATCAGGTAAATATTAATACCATCTTCGATAAACTAGAAAAGAATGGTGTGTGGACCCATTTTAGTATGGGACTTGGCCAACTATGATAGTCATTATTGTGAACCATGGTTACAGTGATAGTTTGGAGAGTGAACCCCTTCCACTATGATCATTCTATAAAAGAGCCTTGAATAATAAAGACATTATTTTGAATGATTGTGTGTATAAAAAACACATGTATTATGAATATTCTATGATCTCATAGATTAATATATTTGATTATTTAATGATTAAAATATTATGAAATACCATTTTTTATTCTATAAATCCTGTTTATGATGTATGATATGCTAGATATTTTTTTTCTTCAAATTTTATTCCAATGATCTCATAAAGATAATCTCATTACATACGTATATATTATTTTATTAAACTTATTTTGAATATGGGATCACCCATTCTAATGATTCTTTTAACAATGATATTATGATAGGTATTAAAAGTGATATATCTAATAAAGGTTCTAGTTATGAGGAACTATATTTGATAAATTGTGAAAATATTTCGAACTAGTTATTTATGACTCTTTATTTTCAAAGGCACTATACCATTATGATCATCAGTAATGTGTTTATGAAATGTTATAAATATTTCCTAATTTTTTTTTAATTTCTAGAAATAAATATCCCATATTACTATGGGTGTTATTATAGGATATGTTTAGTTATCAATTATAAAATAGGATGATAAATCCATAATGAGATCCCAAGGGATATATATAATGATAACTATAAGGATAATTATACACATATGAAAATATATTTCAATAGTGGTGAAGGATAGATAGAGTGGATACCTAGAAATAAATCCATGTCTTGATACTACATGTGGATATGGTTCTAGAACTAATTTACCTACTTGTAGTAAATCCAAAAAAGGAGCATCAAGATTGACTTGAGTGGTACATGGTTCATGAAAATGGGCCCTATTGTGCACATTGTTCAAAACTCAGGGGGGTATGGATTTGGTAATTCAAAAACACATTATAACCCACCATAAATAATTTAAATAATTAACATGAATTAAATAAGATAATAATATGGTATAATATATTTTAAATGATATTTAATTATTTAGATATTACATAACTAATTATTTTTTATTATGTAGTTTACTGCAATGTGTACTGTAACTCATCCAATGATTTTTGTTTTAGTTAATGGATGGAAATTAAATTAACAATGTTAATGTTGAATGAAAAATAAAATGAGATGACAATCCTCCTCAGAGCCCAAAATTTATTGGATTTTTTGTTTAAAAACTCATTATGTACTCACAAAATCATCTCAAGCTATGAATCCTGTTAAACATAAAAATTCTAAAAGGTGGTAACAAATTTTTCTTGAGTCCTTAATGAGGATTATTCTACTATATTTTATATGTTCTGAAGATCTACAACCTACTGCAAAATGGATCTATACCACTTAAATCATATTTCACATTCTCAGTTTTCAGAATAATAAAATATCATTTTTTTCAATTTATTTTAAGGGTAAGAAGATCTGTGGTGAATTCTTATCAGGAATACAATACAATATTTTGAAATTTAATCCATATAGAGGGATTAGTTTAAGAGGTTAATTTTGAATAATTACTAAACTTGTATTATGTGTATGAAAATATAGAAGGAATTCCTTAAGATGAATTGGAAGGCTGATGAATTATTTCATTTATATTTGGAAAATATTGAATGATGAGAAAGGTTTAAATCTAGTAATATCATAAAAATCTAATGTACTGTTAACAAATTAATTCTTGGATTAAATCCAATTCTCTGAGTGACATTATCTATATAGGGATTTGGATAGATATGATGAAATCATTGGTTGAGTTATTAAAGTGGAATTTGATATTAGACATACCCATAAATTTCATGGTTTTTATTTTAAAATAATCGAGTATATGGGAAACAATTAGAACCATAGAGAGAAAAAGATTCTATTTATAGAAATCATGATTTTTAGTAGGGAACATGGTTGAAATTTTGTTAAAGGGACCGGTAAATTTTTAAATATGTAAAGGTAGGTCATTGGGTTATTGAATAATAAAATTGGCGTATGATGTTGGGTAATAATTCAAATTGGTTGAAAGGTACACCAAATTATCCACCCACATTTGAGTGATTCGAGATTAGGTAAAATAGGAATTATGAGAATCAATTCCTTAATCTAAGGGTTAAGGATTATTATAATCACCAAAAACCTATGAAGACAAAGGATAATGGGAAGGCTTTTTATTTCATAGAAGATAAAGTGAATTGTTATAATTAGGGGACACTTATTTTTCATGAATTTTTGTGAATTTTGTGTTTGATTTTTTATCAATGTGGCTTATTAAAATAATATTATTCATTCATTAGAGAAATTTTATGTGATTGAAACTTGTGATTATCTCTCCATCCATGTATTCTGGAATGATTAAATCTCATTTCATATTGTATCTATAAAAATTATAACAGAAAATTACAATGGAATTTTTTATGGTATTGGTTTATTTAAGGAATAAAGGGTTAAATAATTTCTGTATTTGGATTCAAGAATTATTTTGTAAAATTATTTCACTAATTTTTATCTTGTTTAAAGAATAACGAAACATCTTTGGATTATATTCATTTTTAAGAATATAAATAATCATATAAGGTTAACTCAAGATTCTTTCATACCATTATAGGTTTAGGATTTTAAGTTTGAACATGAGTTAAATTTCATATAACCCATTTGAGTCTTATGTGATGTGCATTTATCAAGATTAAGGATGATTTGTGAGACATCTGTAGAAATAAAACCCTTTGGATTTGTATATGTATTAGGTAAATTTTATTTTTTGAAGAATTCCATTTCATTTTTGGTATAATATTATAGGTATTGGTTACCATTATGCTTTATAATATCTTTATTAGTGTGGAAAATATGGGTTATTGAATCGTTGAAATTTTATTAATACAATTTTTGAAAAAGGATAACCCACAAGTGGGTGACAATATATCACATCCATCTAGGTTGTGAGGGTGTGAACCCAAAACTTAAAGAAAAAAGCGTATAAAACCTTCCACTATCCAATGATAAAGTATAATTATAGTGTAAAAAATGTAGGAAGATATTGTTGAGTATATATATTAGTGTTTTGTATGTCATCATGCTATGTTAAGGGAGAGTTTTTTAATGGGATGATCCAAAAATTATCTATAAAAGAATAGAAATTGGAAAACAACACAATGAATTTTATCATTCGACTCCCCATGATATAAAATACATGATTCTATATGGGTTTTATTCAAACACCATAAAAATTTAGTATTATTCATCATTATAATAAATGATATTTCATTATATCATCTTTCTAGTATATTCATTAATGAATTTGTAATTTTTCAGGGAGTACCACATTACATTGTGTCTTATCCGAATCTAAAATTTATATCTATGTACATGAAAGGTCTGCCACAAACCCTTCATATAGATCTGTGATTCAACATTTCATAAAATTTTCATAAAAATTTTATGTTTGAGAGAACCATTAAAACAATAGAGTATATTATAATATCTAGTGAAATGGATATTAGAAGTATTTGGCATCAAAAGCATAGGTAGATTAGTTTTCATATAACAATAACATTCACATTATGAATTTTTATTGATATTTATGAATACCTATTTGGATATATTTATAGATATATAACATTTTGGGAGGAAGATGGAGAAATAAATTTGTTCGGGCATGAGAAAACTGAAGAAATGATATGTAATGTTACATCCATTCTACAACTCATAAGGGATGAAAAACATTAACCGAAAAACAATGGGTAAGACCCCATTAAATTATAGATTTGTGATTTACCACCTAAAACAACTGATTCATCAGTGAGATATATAATTCTTGGCCCCACACATCAATATATTCCCAATTAATTTTTCATACATCAAATAATCAGTTTAATTATTAAACTATTAGACTCATCATCCAGTAACTATTTTGAGTAAAGAATTAAAATTTATCACTATATCCCCAGACCAAAAATACAATAATTATGGGACAATGTATGTATAAAAGATATAAATTTTATGAAATACACATATCCCAGAAAAATTATATGTATTTTTTTGGGAAATTTAATGCCTAATGTTCATATGAATGTTTTTACAATACTAGAAAGTTAATGAATTCAAAAATGAATCATAAATGTAAATTTATATACATTATATGGTTATAATGATAAAAAAATTCCATTGAGTGAATAAGGATTGTATCAAGACCACATATTCGTAGTTGAGTATATAAAAAATAAATTGTTATTTTCATTGGAAAATAGAAATATCATAAAAATATCATTAAAAACATTCATGATGAAGATATCCTTTTCCAATTGAAAATCACAATTTAAAACTAAATGTTAAATAAAAAACTTGAAAAGGATATTAAAAGAAAATAACATTTTAATAGTAAAAAAATAGTTTGAAATATTGTGTGTCCATGACATATGGATATTACATCTATAACAAATGTGACAAAAACAATTCCTCTCTCCTTTTTAGTAAATCCAAATAAACCCTGTATTGAAAATAACATGTTGATTCTAATTAAAAAAATTTAAAATAAAATTGTGTAAGAAAATATTAAATAAATAATTTTTCAAGGGTTAAAAACAATTTTTAGAAATTTTTTATAAAATTTTGATTTTTATGAAAAAGTATTTTCCACTGAATATTGAAATGAAGCCATGTTTTATTAAAAACATTTTTTTCATTCATTTATAGAACCAAAGTGATTGAAAATGGTACAATTACTTGAAAAATAAATGAATAATATGATGAGAAGGAAATAATATGGGAATATTCTATAGTATAAAATAATTTCCATTAATGTATATTCATTTATAAACAATCCCGATTAAATTGAGATTGTGGAATAATCCACACAAAGATAATAAAATTGATGTGAGAAATAATAAATAAATAAATTATCTAAATAAATACTTATTCCTCTTAAAAAATTGGATATAATATATAATATAATTAAAATTACATACGAACATAATTTTATAACGTCAATGAAAATGAATAAGTAATATATCACAAATTATAAGATATTGGGTTATGAGATTCCTTACCACATGATTATTGTCATTTCATTCCCATTTGTGAAAATTATAAGACATGATACATATAATAATTTTAATTATTAATTAATCATGGTATTACAAGACTCTTGGTATTAATATACACAATATAAATGAAATTGGGTGCATAACATTACAATATTCCTCAATGGTGGTAAATTGAGACAAAATAACATAAAACATACATTTTTTGGTATAATATGATCTAATATCATGTATAATGGTTTTAATAAGGTATTTAATTTATAACATATCTAAATAAATATTTATAATATCATGTATTATATTATTATAAAATTTTACCACACATTTTTTAAAAATATATTCAATATATTCATTGTTTTTATCATTAATTACATTGATTTATCATGCCTGTTTTTTAGGAATGATCTAGTTACATGATATATGATATAAATGAATCAATTTAAGAATAATTTTAATGTTAATAATATCATATTTTTTCATATTACACAATTATATATTCATTCATTAAATATCGATATGGAATATGGATCACATCACTTGGTGGATACAGTAGGTCGTACGCAAGAAAGTGTAATGATAACATTACATTAAATTTGAAAGGATAAGGAATATGTGATATATTAATAATATATAACAAATTTAATATCATTTATATATCAAATATTTGCAAACATTTATGTTATTTATATTCCATGTATATTGTAAGTTAATAACGAATCACATCGCTTTGGGAGGTGGTATTCCACCAAACACAAGAGATACAATATTGTATTTAAAAAGAATGGAAAGTAAGGAAAAATATGTGAAATTATAAATAAATAATTATAATAATATCTTAAATATAATATAAATGTTTGAAATACTTTATTATAACCATTCTTGGAAGGTGATGATAGAAAAAAAATTACATCAGTTTGTGAGGGGGTAGTCCACTATACTCACAGTCCATGATTTTAATACCCATTTTATGGAATTGGAGATCTATATAGGTTATTAGAATTACATAATAACATCAAATTATATTTAATATACTGATTTAATGAAATAATAATTGTTTAATAATATTCTAATTAGGATGAAGAATTACAAAACACACATTTAAGAACATTGCATCTTATTCTGGATACATCTATTGGTTTGCACCCAAATAATTGTTATGATAGATTTTGGATCAATAAATGGGATATAGTATGTTTGAAGGGAATTAATTATTTAATTTTTCTTTGTATTTGAAGAAAAAATGACTTTTTATGGGTGAAAAGTGGAGGATATATGGTGATCTTTTATAAGTGGGGGAGATGGCTAGAAATGTTTTTTTTGAAAAAAATAAATAAATCCCATCTTTTTAATCATGAAAAAACCTCAAGAATTATCCATTAATAAAAATTATAGGTTATAAGGGTTAATATTTCCATAAAATTGGGGTTTTCATAGTTTTATGTCATTTTGACCCTTATCTTCTATGTTTATCTCCCAATAGACATGTTTTTACCCTAATCTCGATAATTAATTTTTATTATTTTAAATATTACTTATAGTAAAAAAATAATATGAAAATATTTGATAATATGAAATATTATTATTTCAAATAATGAATCCATTATTCCAAATTCAGTTCACGGAAGTAGTAGAATCCAATTTTAAGTTGTATATTGATACATGATGGAAAATTCATTTCTAAAGAGACAATTTTCCTAAGTAAATAAGGTTTTAATATCATGATTTAAAATGAAATTGATAAAAAAATATTAATTAAATATTAATATAACTAAAAATATTTTACATTGAAAGTAATTTTATATATAATTTTACCTTTTATATTATATAAATGAGATGTCTCTTATAAATAAATATCAGTTTTTCCTCGATTCATCAAAATTGATACTTTTTAGATAAATCCAGAAAATTGAACCTAAATTAATTTAATATGATGTTTCCAAAATTTATGGTCATTCTATAAAATTTATTTTCTAAATTTTTAAAACTAATTATAAATTATGTTCACAATACACGACTGAATCATATTTTAGTTATATATAGTTTTTTTGGGAAATTAGTTATTTTTTATTTATGTGATTCCGATTTTATTTCTAACGAATGGATAATAATAATTTTCTTATTTTAGTTTCTACTATTCATAACTAAAAATTTAATATTGGGGATATAATGATATAAAATATTACTATTTGTTTATGCTAAGGGATGTGTGTTCTTTATGCTATTAGATAGGTTAAATTTAGGGATATATATTTTTTGGGTTTCTATGTTATATGTTATCTGTTGAATATGATATCAAATTATTATTATTCGTTGATAATACATTTTTGTTAGATTTTTCCCACATTAAATAAATTTCATCCTCAAAATGTGAACTAGTTCTAAGAAATAAAGTGTTAAATATAAAAAATTACTCTGTTGAAAACCCACATCTTGAAAAGAGTTAATAAAAAGTAATAACTATATGATGTAAAGGGAATTAAAAAGGACGTATGGATTAAAACATGACTATTTTTCTATGTAGGATAACATTGGTGGATTGTGAATATATAAAAATGGAATAAAATGATAAATAATTATAGATAGTGATAAAGATCATTAATCACAATTGAGTGACTATTCTATAGAATATGAAGGACCCCAATCACCAAAATAAGTGATGATATAAAATACAATTTTACTACAAAGATATGATGGTAATTTGATATTTTTTTAATGATTTTATTCTTAATGTGGGGGAATTATTTTACTATCTATGAATAAATGGAAATATACTTGATATATTTCTATTCATTTGTACAATTTCTACAATTGGTTATCCTTTCATCTAATTCCACTCATTTCTAAATCATTGAAATGAATATCCAATTAAAAATTTCTCATGTCACGGCCCATCCTTGAGCCTCGTGCCACGACTACCCCAAGCCCGCCTTCCATAGGCTAGGGGCCAGTGACTAGCACCAAAGGCGAATCCCTGATAAAAAGGGAAGAAATTTCCTTTAAACCTTTAACACACATTGTTTGTACACAACCAGTAGAGGCAACAAGTACAAGTACAAGTAAAAAGGGAAAACAACTCCTGGATCATCCACTAGGGAATCTTAACTAAAGGGTAGGTATAGAACTCAAACAATTCGTCCCTGCGGTACATCCCGTCTTGTCCAGCTCTGATCGGTCTCCCGTCTGTCACCCTCAATCTCGATCACTGCCGTCCGTCATCTGCACAGAACACAACAAGGTTCGGGCGATGCCCGTGTAGGGGTGAGTATACCAATACTCAGTAGGGGACCCCGAGACCCCCAAAAGTATTCCAGAATCCATAAAGGATAAACCACAATAGAAAGATACAATCAAGAAGTATCAACCAACCCTACTTAGGTATATGACCATACATATACCTAAGTTACCAGTCACAGTCCGACTCCAACTCTCGAGCTCAAACACAACCCAATCTAAAAAGGAAGTAAAGTTAATCAAATCAATGATAATGATTGAATGACAAGACTCAGCTCACACGGGTATAAATCTTTTGTAGAGTGATAGAGATAATCAGATGTTGTCACTGATTCATCTATGCTGTCGGACCCACACAGGATACAGGACCAGCTAAGCTGTCAAACCCAAACAGGATACTTGAATAGATATTCTGTTGGACCCACATAGGATACATGAATAGAAGTCAGAACTATCGGACCCATGGAGGATCCCGGTATAGTATTCATCCCTGTCGAACCCATGGAGGATTCCTGTTCAGTAGTCATCGCTGTCAAAACCATGGAGGATTCCGGTACAGTATTCATCGCTGTGGCGGCCAACCCTAGGGTTCCCTCAAACAGCACGCTCGATTCCGGGAGGTTCGCTCCTCGAGCCAAGTGTCGATACATCAACTCTAATGAAGCCCTGTTTTGATGTATCCCATAATTCTGTCTCATCATAAAGAACTCAATGAGACAGACGACACGTCAATCAGAAGCTCAGTCTAAGAGTTTTTGGAATTTCTGTTCCAGCGGCCCGGTTGGTTTAACGCTCGATCCACACCCAGCTATTTTCCAAATTTTTTCAAAACATACATAAAGTATCCCAAAGGACCACTTCATCTCGAGGATCCTAGTGCCGTAGATGGCGCGTCATTCAGACACACGGTCTAGGTGTTAATCACATTTAAGCGAAGACGAGCCCGACCTGTCAAGCCTAGTGGGCTGGCGGGTCAGCCCGACCCGGCTCGGCGGGTCCGACGCAGCTGGGGGTCGGTCCGACCTATTGGGGCACGACCCACCTACGGACCCAGCCCGCGCTGCGGGCTACTACGATTCGCCCGGTGGTGCCAAGCGATTCCGCCTCCTTCTCCGCCAGGCCGGCCATAGCCGGCCTGTTCGTCCCGGCGCACGCGGTGCCTGTAGGCGCCGCAGTTCTCCAGCCCGGCCGCCACGGGGCCGGCCTATTCGCCCAGCCGAGCAGCCCACAGATGCGGTCGCATCCTCCTCCATGCGGCGCCTGCGGGCACCACAGTTCTGCAGCCCGACCGACAAGCGGCCGACCGGTTCTTCCAGCCGAGCAGCCCGCGGATGCAGGCCGCTGTCTCCCTCCACACAGCGCCTTTGTGCATCACGACTCCTACATGAGGACCGGCCGGATCGGCTGTCCGGTTGTCCCACGGACTAGGCTGCCCGAGCGACCGCCGGTCCCTCCACATGGCAGGCGCGCGACCACCGCTTCCGCTGCCGCCTCTTCCGTCCCCCGCAGCCCGCATGGCTGCTACCCCCTTTCATCCACCGTGGTTCTTCTTTGGCCCGGTGCGACGACACCACTCCCTTTCGACTCCGCCTCCGACGTCAAGACAATTAGAACAACAACAAAAAAGGGGGCGAGGGTCGTACATTGTTCGTGCGGTCCAAACCCTCCTCATTACATTTCTAACATTCAGCATCAGGATCACAACACATGAAGAGGAAGGAAGACTATAACTCATAGGTAAAAACAATCCAATTTCCCCTACCTCTTATTTTTCATTGTACATTGACATGTCGCGGAAGATGGGCGTCGTGGAAGATGGAC
Organism: Viscum album; assembly: GCA_963277665.1. Lineage (NCBI taxonomy): Eukaryota > Viridiplantae > Streptophyta > Magnoliopsida > Santalales > Viscaceae > Viscum > Viscum album. The sequence goes on from OY728121.1 coordinate 206,162,825, forward strand.
ATCATTCAGTCAATGTCATATGGAGTAGAGCTCAGTGAAGTCGAGTTGGGACAACACCCTCAGTATACTTTGTGGGTGGTAGTGCTTCCCTTACTTGTTCTTCGGAGACGTGGAGCATTCTTCGATGAGAGGATGGTATTTTTCCAATAGTTCTCTCAAACCTCCACTATAGAGAAACACCAACCAAAATAAAATAATGGCTAATCCATTATTTTATTTTTTCCATGTATTCCAAAAAGAATTAAAACTTTTTGAAATTAATTAATTGGCATTAATTAATTAAGTGTGATGGCACCATAAAGAGGGAAGGTGGGAAGTGAAGAGGCTCCCCAAATATTTATGGGGATTTCCAAGAGTTAAAGGGGGTTCAAGGGGAGTAGAGGAGTTTGACGCTCATGTGGGCCCCACCACATAATATCCTCCCATGGGATGTTATGTGGGGTGGGCCCCACCTCCAAATTCCCATTGAAGGATTAAACCACCACTTAAATAAAATTATGTCACACATAATTTTTATTTAATTTATTAAGAATCCCTAAAAAATAACTTCCATCCTCAATAAAACGCAACTGCAGTAAAGGTATGATTAAGAGAATATCGGCGCTGCGAGTTCAATGGTGCCCTTGGATTTTAAATTCTGAGAATCAGTTCAAAAGATATAAAATTCCATATGTACATTTACTAAACGTACCCAAGCAAAACTTCAGAAATTTATTTCGGGCACACTGGGCCTTAGAATCAAGCACCATCAAAAACTGAAGACTCGTAAAATTCCTGTGTAATTTAAAAAAAATCAATAGAATTTTAGGGTCTTTACATTCTCCCCACCTCAAGGATTTACGTCCCCATAATCTACAACACACACTAAGGGAACAAATTTGGGTACTGAGCACGCATCTGCGCCTCCCACTCCTATGAGTTCTCTTGGAGGTTCCCATGCTTCCAGTAAATGCACACCAGAGGAATCGACCATCCACGTAGGACCTGCTCCTGTGGATCCTCAATCTCCACTGGAACCTCTGTGAATGTCACCACTTCATCGATGTCCATCTCTCCATGGTTGATATTGTGGTATGGGTCGTTAACGTATCTCCACAACTGAGATATGTGTAAGACGTCGTGCACCCTGTGCAACAGAGGTGGAAGGGCTATATAGTAAGCCACCTCACCTAATCTGATGAGGACATGGAATGGTCCAGTGAATCGTGGAGACAAATTGCTGCCTTGGCCAAATATTCATAGACCTCATCAAGGTGAGACCCGTAGGAAGACGTGGTCGCCATCCTCAAACTCCAGTGGTCTCTGTCTCCTATCAGCACAGGAATTATATCTGATTTGTGAATTCTTCATCCGTTCATGGATGATCTACACCTTCTCGGTCGTAGCCTGCACCATCTCTGGTCCTCCAAGTGCTGACTCCCCTGGGTCAGTCCAGCACATAGGTGATCTGCAATGTCGGTCGTACAATGCCTCATAAGGTTCCATTCCGATGGTAGAGTGGTAGCTGTTGTTATATGAAAACTCTACCAAGGGCAAGTGATCCTCCTAGCTATGACCATAGTCGAGGACACATGCACGGAGCATGTCCTCGAGAGTCTGAAAGGTCCTCTCCGTCTGACCATCTATTTGAGGATGGAAGGCAGTGCTCAAGTGAAGCTGCATCCCGAAATCCTCCTAAAACCCCTTCCATATCCATGAAGTGAAACGAGCATCTCGATAAGAGATGATCGTCGATGGCACACCATGAAGCCATACGATCTCATGTACGAAGAGGTGTCCCAAGCTCTCTACTGAGCCCTTCTCTCTAATCGGTAGGATGTGGGACGACTTGGTGAGTCGGTTGACAATCACCCAGATAGAGTCATGTCCTATGGATGAATGTGGAAGTACCATCACAAAATCCAGGGATATCCCATCCCACTTCCACTCGGGGACCTCTAAGGGATGAACCAAGCCTGCTGGAACCTGGGGCTCCGCCTTCACGTGATGAAAAGTGCGGCATCGAGAGAAAAACTATGCTACCTCCTTCTTCATACCCAACCACCAGTGCTGAAGTTGGAGGTCCTGATATATCTTCGATACTCCTGGATGTACCGCTATAGGAGATGTGTGCAACTCCCTCAACACTTCCTCCTTAAGTGAAACTAGTACCATGGTCCATCCTCTGAAGAGAATGACATGCTCCCCCCCTTCAAAAAATCCATCAGGTGCCTGCCCTTTGGATATCTGAGCACGTCGCATCCCACAGTCAACGTCCCAACGCTGTGCCTCTCTGACTTGCTGAAGAAGTGGAGGAGTGACTGTGAGAGACTGCAGAAAGGCTGCTCCATCTCAATCCAAAAAGGATGTCTGCAATGTGGTAGCTTCTCCATTGCCTCTCCTAGTAGCTGAATGCCTGATCTTCTACTGAGAGCATCTACTACAATGTTCCCCTTCCCAGGAATATAGAATATCTCAAAGTCATAGTCCTGGAGGAACTCGATCCATCACCGTTGTCTCAGGTTCATGTGCTTCTGCAAGAAGATGTACCTGAGACTCTGGTGGTTAGAGTAGACTGTAAAACGCTCACCCATCCGATAGTTCCTCCACATCATCAAGGCGAAGACCACTACTGCTAACTCAAGGTCATGGGTAGCGTAGTTCTTCTCATGCTATCTCAACTGCTGCGAACCATACGCGATCAGTGCTCGCTCCTACATCAGGACACACCCGAGTCTGGTCCCTGATGCATCGTAGTAAACTACGTACCCTACACCCTCCTCCGGTAGCCTCAAGATGGGCGCACTGGTAAACCTCTGTCTCAGCTCCTGAAAGCTCTGCTGGCATCTATCTGACCACATGAAGGGATTCCCCTTCTTCATCAATGCTGAATGTGGTGCTGTAAATCAGGAGAAATATGACACAAATATCTGATAGTACCCAACCTTTCCCAGAAAACACTACACCTCTATCACACTCCTAGTGGATCCCAAGAAAGTACTTCCTTGATCTTCGCTAGATCCACCAAAACTGTAGCCTCCGAGATGACGTGTCCCAAGAAGTAAACCTCTCGAATCCAAAACTGGCAATTTGAGAGCTTACCATAAATCTAGTGCTCTCGTTGTGTGCCCAGTACAACCCGTAAATGATAGTCATGCTCCTCCTCAGTAGTTGAGTAGATCAGTATGTCATCGATGAAGACTACGAAAAAGTGATCGAGGTAAGGCTAAAAGATCCTATTCATGAGACTCATGAACACTACTGGAACGTTGGTTACGCCGAAGGGAATAACCAAGAACTCGTAGTGGTCATACCGACACCTAAAGGTCATCTTCTGCGCATCCTCATCCCGAACTCTGAAATGGTGATAGTCTAACATGAGGTCTATCTTCAACAACCATCGTTCTCCCTTGAGCTGATCAAAGAGGTCGTCAATCCTCAGGAGTGGGTACTTGTTCTTCACGGACACCTGATTCAGGCGACGGTAGTCGACACATAGTCGCAAGCTCCCATCCGCCTTCTTGGTGAAAAAAAACGGAGATGCCCAGGGTAAAACATGAGGTCGGATAAATCCATTCACCTGTAAGTCCTCCAGTTATACCCATATCTCACAAAACTTGACAGGAGCCATATGATATGCTGGAGTAGATATCAGTGTTGTCCTGGGGTATAGGTCAATATAGAAGTTTACCTCTCAACGAAGAGGTAGTCCTGGAATGTCTTCAGGGAAAACATCCGCGTACCGATCCACCATAATAGGAAAACATGGACTCCACACATCAACTGCTCCGAGGATGAGACTAGCCAACTGATGTGTGATCGGCTGCCCCCTCCTCTGTGTATGTCCATCCTACGCTACAGAGGCTCCCTTCTCACTAGTGAAGGAAAACATGGTCCCATCCGTGCAGATACACCACACTTTGCACCCAATATAGTGAATCTAAGCATTAAATGTGGATAACCAGTCCATACCCAAGATGACGTCGTAAGGCCTCGACGCTGCTACAAGAAGATCCCATCCGAATCTCTCCACTCCTAGAGTAAGTTCACACTGTCGGGACCAGTGCGTAATTATCGAGTCTGATCCTGTAGGAGTCTCTAGCCCTAAGGATCGAGCCAACAGCTCCATCGGAATCTCCGAGCTCCAAATGAGGGTAGTGGAAATAAAAGAATGAATCACACCTATGTATATAAGTACTAAAGCAAGGGTGGAGTAGACACAGATAGTACCTAGAATCATCTTAGGTTCTCTGTGGTCATATTCCTCAACTTCCTGGATCTGAGCCCGTCTTTGTCCGCCAACTCCCTATGGCTAGGGTGGACCTCCTGGTGGTGGTGGTGGTAGAGCCTCGAAACGTCGTATACCACCCGCTACTCAGCCAGCTCCTCTACCACGTCCTCCTGCTCCTGGAAGACCACCATGGTCGAACCTCTGCCTTTTCCTGGGTGGTCCCTCTACTGTCGGCTTGTCATCTACATGGCGAGTCGGGCAGTCACGAGCCATGTGACCCTACCCACCGCGTGCATAGCACTGCCTACTCCTCGTATAGCTAGCTCTGTCTCTTGTACCCAGCATAACCGAACCTATATCCTGGGGTCTCCAACCTGATTGAGTAGTCTTCTTAGACCTCTACGTCATCTTTCTACTGTCAGATGCAGAAGACTCCGCTACGTGTCACCCTGTGGTGTGTCTCTCTACTGGTGACTGCTCTGCAAAAAAAAACCCTTCATAATAAGGGATCGCTTCAGCACCCCACCTACGTTGTGATGCTGAAGGGAATAATCAAATCCCTGATCTCATGCCTGAGCCCCTATTCGAAGGTCTGTGCCTTGAAGAATAGGTCTTGTACCATATCCATTGAGTAGCACGAGAGGTCGGTGAACCTCGCTAAGTACTGAGCTACTATCATGCTGCCCTGCTACAGATTAAGTAACTCTTGAATCCGTACTTCACAAAGGGTGGCTGGAACAAAATCAGAGCATAAGAGACTCTTGAAGTCTGTCGAGAGTAATGATGCCTCGTCAGGCACCTGTAGCATCAGGCTGCAACATCTGACTACTGATGCATGTAGGAGACTCTATGCAAGGATCAGCATGAGGTTGACTGGTGTCCCTACCAATCTGAAAACACTCACGACAGCCTCCAGCCAATCCTTAGCTGCCTATGGGTCTGTCTCTCCCTGGAACCTGGGGGGCCTCTGGTGCTGGAACTTGTGCAATGCACTCAGGCAACGTGCACTCTCTGCTGCTGGAGCTGGTGGTATCGGTGGCTCAGCGGGTAGTGGTACCACTGGTACCTCTACTGTGATGGGGCCCTGCAACGAGGCCTCTTCTCTCGGTGGGCTACCATCTCGTACGGAACTCGGAAGCTTAGCTGGCTGCCTTCATGGGGCCATCCTGAAAAGAAACATGTGCACCACAGTTAAAATAGTATACCTGGAAAGTTGATAAAAATTAATCATGAAGGAAACTTTTTCAAAGGAAACACACTTGTAATTAGTGTTTTTTTGCACTGAGTTGGAGATCAGAAGTTAGAGTCCTAGTGTATGGATATGTCAGCCACCGCACCAACACCGGTTTCCCTAAAATGATAACAACACCCAAAACACTTAACACTATTTCCATTAAAAGAATCAGAGTCTATGTTATGCAGTAGAACCGACTCATCTGATACCAATTTTCACGACCCGTCCTCGAGCACCATGCCATGACTACCCCAAGCCCACCTTCCATAGGCCAGGGGCTAGTGACTAGCACCAAATGCGAATCCTTGATAAAAAGGGAAGGCATTGCCTTTAAACCTATAACAAAAAAAGTATGTACACAGGCAGTAGAGGAAACAAGTAGTAAAATAGAAAATTAATGTGTTTTGAAAGTAAAGGGGACAATATAAAAACCCAACTGAACAACAAGTAAAAGTAAATGTAAAAGGGAAAACAGTTCCTGGATCGTCCACCGGGGAATCCTACCTAAAGTTTAGGTACAAAACTCGAACAATTCTTCCCTGTGGTACGTATCGTGTTGTCCAGCTCTGAGTATTCTCCCATCCAACACCCTTATCCTCGATAACTGCCGTCCGTCGTCTGCACAGAACACAACAAGGTGTGGGTGAAGCCCGTGCAGGGTTGAGTATAACAATACTCAGTAGGGGATCCCGAGACCCCCGAAGGTCTCCCAGAATCAAAAAAGGATAAACCATAGTATAAATATACAATCATGAAGTATCAACCAACCCTACTTAGGTATATACCCATACATATACCTATGTTACCAGTCATAGTACAACTCCAACTCCCGAGCCCAAACACAACCCAGTCTACAATGGAAGTATAGTCAATCATATCGATGATAATGATTGAAAGACAAGGCTCATCTCACATAGGTATACATCTTTCTTAGAGTGATAGAGATTATCAGATGTAGTCACTAACTCATCTAAGCTATCAGACCCACATAGGATACATGAACATCTAAGCTATTAGACCCACACAAGATATAGGACCAGCTATTCTGTCGGACCCACACAGGATACAAGAATAGAAGTCAAAACTATCAGACCCATAGAGGATCCTATTACAGTATTCATCATTGTCAAACCCACAGAGGATTCTGGTTCAGTATTCATCGATGTTGAACCCACGGAGGATTCCGGTACAGTAGTCATCACAGTCGCAGCCAGCCCTAGGGTTCCCGCATACGACACGCTCGATTCCAGGAGGTTACGCTCCTAGAGCCATGTTTAGATACAAAAAATATAATGAATTCATGTGTTGATGTATCACATAGTTCCATCACATCATAAGGAACTCAACACGATAGACGACGGGTCAATCAGACGCCCGATCTGAGAGTTATTGGCATTTACGTTCCAGGGGCCCTGTTGGATTTACGCTCGATCCAAAATCGTCCATTTTACAAATTTTCCTGAATCTTACTTAATGTATCCCAAAAGGAACGCCTCATTGCGAGGATCCTAGTGACGTAGATGGCGCATCATTCGGACGTGCGGACTAGGAGTTATTCACATTTAAGTGAAGACGGGCCTGACCAGTCAAGCCCAGTGGGCTGGCGGGTTGGCCCGACTCGGCTCGGCTGGTCCGACCCAGCTGGGGGTTGGCCCGACCTGGTGGGGTGTGACCCACTTGCAGACTCGGCCCGTGTTGCGGGCCAGTCCGGTTCGCCCGGCGGCGACAAGTGGTGCCGCATCCTCCTCTGCCCAGCCGGCTTTAGCTGGCCGGTTCGGCTTGGCGAATGAGGCCCGCACTATGGGCTGTGGTTCTTCACACGTGGTGCCTATGGGGGCCGTGTTTCTCCAGCTCGGCCGGTTCGCCCAGTCGAGCAGCCCATGGACGTGGGGCGTGTCCTCCTTCACGTGGCGCCTACTGGCGCCGCGGTTCTCGAGCCCGATCGACAAGAGTTCGGACGGTTCTTCTAGCCGAGCGGCCAGTGGATGCGGGCTACGGAATCCCTCCACACGACGCCTTTGTGTGCCACAACTCATACATGTAGACCGGTCGGATCGGCCGGCCAGTTTTCCCGTGGACTGGGTGGCCCGAGCGGCCGCCGGTCCCTCCATGCGGCCAGCACGCGGCCTCCTCTTCCATCCACCGCGGCCCGCTTGGCAGCGACCCACTTTCATCCGCCACGGTTCCTCTTTGGCATGGTGCGATGAAACCACACCCTTTTGACTCCGCCTCCATCGTCAAGAAAATGATAAAAACAAAAAAAAGGGGGAGGGTCGGACCGTGTTCGTGCGGTCTGAACCCTCTTTGTTATGTTTCTAAAATTTGGCATTAAGATTACAACACACAAAGAGGAAAGAAGAGTATAACTCATATGTAAAAACAATCAAATTCCCCCTACCTCATATTTGTCGTTGTGCGTTTACATGTCGCAGAAGACGGTCATCGCGGAAGACGGACGTCATTTCATCAACGTCTGTGGGAGTAGAGCTCGGTGAAGTCGAGTCGAGACGACACCCTCGGTGTAGTTCATGGGCGGTGGTGCTTCCCTTTCATGCCCCAGTTGATGAAGGTAGAATATGTTGCTTCATGTTCTTCGGAGATGTAGAGCACTCTTCATCGAGAGGATGGTGTTCTTCCAAGAGTTCTCCCAAAGATCCACCACAGAGAAACACCAACCAAAATAAAATAATGGCTATTCCATTATTTTATTCGTTTCCGTGCATTCCAAAATGAATTCAAACTTTTTCATATTAATTAATTGGAATTAAGTAATTAGGTGTGATGGCTCCATAAATAGGGAAGGTAGGTAGTGAAGAGGCTCCCCAAATATTTATGGGGAGTTACAAGGGTAAAAGGGGGTTCAAGGGAGTTGAGGAGTTTGATGCTCATGTGGGCCCCACAACATAATATCCTCCCATGGGTGGTTATGTGGGGTTGGGTCCCACCTCCAACTTTACCTTGGAGGATTAAACCACCACTAAATAAAATTATGTCACACATAATTTTTATTTAATTTATTAAGAATCCCAAAAAAATAAATTTCCATCCTCGATAAAACGCAACTACGGTAAAGGTCTCCTTATGAGAATACCAGCACTGCGAGTTCAATGGTGCCCTCAGATTTCAATTCCAAGCACCGGTTCAAAATATATAGAATCATGCATGTACGTTTACTGAACGTACCCGAAAAAAACTTCTGAAATTGATTCCAGGCACACCAGGCCTCAGAATCAAGCGCCGTCAGAAACTACAGACTCGTAAAATTCATGTTTATTTAAAAAAATTCCATGTAATTTCTAGGTCTTTACATCTCGATGCACTAAAATTAGAATTGTGTGTCTAATAATATCAATAAATTATTTAAAAATATTTCTATCTATCTCTACCTATTTTCCAAAACCATCCTGGTTAGAATTAGTTATTGATATCTAAACCTAAATAGTAAAACCACTACTTCATTGTTAATATTTTTTTTACATATTTTATTTCAATATAATGGAATAATAAATAGAACATCACATAGCTCAGTGGTAGGTTTTATAAACATATCATTATTCATTTCGGGGTTCAAGACCTATGGCCCTTCCAGATGGGATAAGTTTTTACCCATCATACAGGTTTCCATATTATTAAACCATATTAATATAATTACAATAACATTCCTAAATTTTAATAAACCATAATTACCTCCTCATAAAATATAATATAAAACACAATGGTTACTAATACCTTTAAACCTATTCCCATAATAGTAATGTAATTCTCCATTAAATAACTTTTTCACTAAAACATATAATAAACCAATGGTTTGTATTTCCATAAATATCACCCTAAATATCATCAATAATAGTATAATACAGTCACATAATACATTAAAATTGTACTTTATGACATTTAAATTATGATCAATATAAAAACAATAATCCATTTATGGCATCCGTAAGTGTTATTTTAATAAAGACATTTATTCTTTTAATATTTTACATAGTCCATACAAGTTTCTAGATACTTATAACCAGTAAGAAGTTGGTAAAAATTATTATACAAATTAATACTAGAATACTATTAAATAATAAACATCACTCATTTTATTTCATCATAGGTCCATCCTTGTCCATGAATTTAAACATTAAAAGAGGACACTTACATAGATAACACCTTGGTTCCCCATATTTATGATAATTCACTATAAATGGGTCCAAATGATGAGAATTATTTCATTATATCTTACATATCATTTTTATTAATTAATTAATTTATTTATTCCCTTTTTTACACATTAATCATTTTACCATTTCATTGAGGAACATTACATTATGTATCCTTCCTCATCTGTTACATTAACGAAATCATCCCTTCTTTCCTCCACTATCTCAACCACTCAAGCTCTTTGTGAAATCCATACTTCGCTTTATTAGTGATTATAGGAGTTGTTTATGGTATAAGTTGTGAACCATATTTTTGGGTAACAAATTTGAAATAATAACAATATATTTCACTCTTATCATCATCGCATTTAGATTATCATAATCCCCATATATTCCATCATATTAAATGTTAACATGTTTTATATGGGTTCCAATCATTTACAAAAGTAAATAAGTATAGTGTGAGTCATAATAATAATATTGGGAAACCATATAATTATTTATGGCATTTATAAATTATGAAAATGAATTTTCTATCCATACACCCTAGGTTTTTCCTACATCATTTGTTATAATCATCTAATAAAGAATCATAATGTTTTGTAATGAAAATTGGAATTATACAAAGAATATCCTCTAAGAGTTTCAAATTGGGTTCATAGTATAGCCCTTTTTCGTGTAACATGTATCACTAGAGTCAAGCGTAATAAATATTTTTAGAGTTATTAACCATATCTAAATTTGCAGAAAAACTATTTCCACACGAAGTACCTAGTAAAAAATGTATTTCATGATAAAATCGCATAATATTTACCTTACCAAAACATTCTGATTTATTTTATACTTATCATCAAGGGATATCATAGGGTTATGTTCCCAAATATATTTTTTCCTTAATATAAATACTAGAAATTATACTAAACGTCCATTGATTCTAACTATAATGAATCTAATTCTAGTAGTATAAATCTAGGGTATAATTTATTACATTGGCATAATATATAATGAATCACATCCAGAATGAAATAATGTTTTAGTTTTTTTTGAAAATATGATATATATTGGATTAATGTGTTATATTTGAAAATTTAAATTACAAAATAAATTTTATTTTTCAGAATATCAACATTTCTTCGAGCGTATCTATTCATATAATTCATATTACACTTCTCAAATTCATGGGACGAGAAAAAACAAGGGTTTTCTTAGATACTCAGTTAGAGTTATGCATGGAATAATATATCATGACTGAATTATTAATACTCAATATTTCATGGTAAATAACTAAACACACATTACAGTTAATAAATAACATGACTACCATGAATAAATAAGGAATAATCAATATGGAAGGTAAATATATGGAAACACATTCCATTTAATCTGTATCATCACTATCAAGGATAAATAAGGAATAATAAACATGCCAATCTATATTTTTTAACACACGTTCCATTTAATAAAGAACTTGAGTATCATGATTACATAAGGAATAATAAAAATTGAAAGGAAGATAACTGAAAAACAATTTAATTTAATTAAAAAGATAAGAATGAACATACATCTATATATAATATCATTGTGAAAGTATCATTGATAGTATTAATTGAATTCTTAATGAAGGAAATTATTAATTTTTGGAAATCATTATCTTAAGCATCATTATAACTCTAATATTAAGACCATTCAAAATACAGTTTAAAACTATAGGTAAAACCCTGTTTTATTTTAACTCACATATTTTTCCCCATGAAACTAATAATGCAATGAGGGGATATTTAATTTCATTCCCCTCATCTCACTAGATTTTCAAATATTTTCCCATATATCAAATACTCCATTTTATTCATGAACAATGTTGATTATAATAAAAAATATATATTGAGTAATGAATACATATTTATAAATATTTCAACTGATAAATAATTACAATAATTATAGATAAATTTATTTAAAAATGATATATTTTTTATGAAATAAATATATTCTTGATAAATAATATGGATATTTATATGAAATTTAATTTCCTATGATCACAAGAAATTGAATATATCAATGCAATGTTAATGAAAAAAAATGAATTAATAATGAGAATTTAAATAATTTCATTCACCCAAATGATTATAAACTATCATTATAATGAATAAGTACGTTATCAAGAAAACATTTTCCTAGTGATGTATAAGTTAAAAATTCCTTTTTCCCATTGATTAATAGAAATCCCTTTAGAATATCATTATAAAATTTCAGGGTGAAAAAATATTCTCTATCAATAAATTCACCATTTAAAACTAATTTTTTAAAATAATTGTTAAAATAATTTTATTTGAAAATAATTTTATTTAAAAATAATCCTTGAATATTATCAAATAATATTTAAATCATTTATTTTTCACGTAATATTTATATTCTATTAATATCTTACACATTATAACAAATATTCCATTCACTTTTTTTTTGTAATCGATAATCTAGACTTGATTTGAAAATGACATGATGATTTCATTCAAAAAATAATTAATAATTAAAAATTGATTAAAATGTATTTATTAATTTTTATATAAATATATAAATCATTTTTTTAAAACACAGATTTGGATCCAAATAAAAGTGTCAACAAAAGGTATAAATGGGGTCAGATTGTATTAAAAACAATATAATAAGAGTTTTAAGTACAATACAGTAAAAAATTTAAAAATTAGATGAAATATTTATAAATATCTTAATAAGATTATAATATAGTCTGTTTATTAGATGATGGAAAAATAATTTAATTCAATGGAAATTCATGTAATGACAATCCCGATTAAAATGAGATTGTGAAATTAACCCTAATAAATATCATAACATCAATGTGAGAATTAATAATTTATTATTTTCTTTTTTTTAAATATGAATAAGATTATTATTTTTAAATACAACATAACATTATGAAAATAATTTACTCACAATCTTATAATGTCAAATATAATGAATATTTAATATAAACTACTGAAATGAATTTCAATTATGAAATTCATTACCACATGGAAATTTTCAATTCAATTCCTCTTAGATGAAATAACTGATATTGAAACAAAAAAATACAATTATTTATAAACTAATAATGATATTACATGTCATTGGTGTAGAAAATATATAATATTTCAAAGAAATTATGTAGATAACTTTAAAATATACCTCAATGAAGAGAAATTGAGATGATGTCCCTTACCTCACAATTCCATTATTTATCATTATTTTATATGAAATAAATTTTATGATCATTTTAATAATTTTTAACATAAGAATATTCAAATTTATAATATCAAATTTTATCATATTATATGATTGTACTACCAATTCATAATTATTATTCCATTATTTTTGTTGTTTTAGGTGATAATTTCCTTGTTTTATCATGCATTCTTTTCCATGGAATCTCTAATTCTTTGGTATAGGATGTAGGTACATTATCTATACAATGATATTAATTTTATTAGTATTTTATCAAATAACTATATATATATATATATTTATAAACTTTCTTGTAAATTGGATTTGTTAAATGAATTGTGTTTCTTCGTGAAGATGTTAGGTCATAGGTATGCACGACCGATGGTATCTATCTATGAAAGAGTAAAATTATATGAAATTTTCTAATATATTAATATTATATGTTAAATATTATGTCATATATATTGCATATATTCTATAGTTATATCATTATTACTTGCTGTGTAAAGAATATGTGAAAAACTAATAATGTAACTTCATGAGTTGGTGGTCCTACATACACTCGAGTGACATTATCGTTTTTAGAATGGTAGGGAGAGTATGAAGTTATTTGTGATATTATAATTAAATAATTAAAATAATATCATAAATATCAAATAAAATTTTTAAATACATAATTATTTATATCCTTTCATGGTGGTGATTGAAAACGAATTACATCAGTTCTCATGGAGGTAGTCTACTATAAATACAGTCGATGATTTCATTCCCAATTTGATTGAAGAGGGGATATATATAGTTCATTACACTAAAATAATAATGTTATAATTTATATAATATTATTATTTTATTATATAATATATGTATAATAATATTTTATGGCGGTGTAAGAAGATGAAAAATGGATCATTAAAATTCATTACCTCTTTTTCGTAAAACCTTTTTAGGACGTCACCAAAATGCATCATATGATAAATTATTGGGAAAACTAAGGAATATATAATATTGGATGGAGAGTAAGGAAGATATTTAGGCATATGTTTTCTATTAAAAATTTATTTTTAAATTTTAAGATGTGAGGAGAGAGGCGACCTTTTATAATTGTTTGAGACGACACATATTGAATTATTAAAAAAATATTCTGTTACACCGATATTTTTTTCTTGAAAAAGTCCTTGAAAATGTATCCGTATAGACTCCAAGAGGATATAATGTATATATAGTTCATTTAAATTGTTGTAAGATATTTTTTAAGTAATATTTTACCCTTATTGACATTTTTAAACCCCAGTTATACAATTTTTGTACATTAACCGTAATAATTAATTTTTCTTCACTTTTCTATATTAATAATTGTAAATAATGACGTTTAAATTATTAAATAAATTAAATAATTATAATAAAAAATATTTAATTTATTCTTACAAATTAAATTAATATTAATTGTATAATAAAAATGAAAATTATACCTAAATTCATGACAAATGGCCGTTTCAAAATAGACAAGTTTAATAAGTATAGATGGTTTTAATTTCAATATTCAACATGAGAAGGATTAAATTAAACTAAATTAGTTAAATAGAATTATAAGTGGAAAAATAATATTTTCTAATAAATAAAATATATTTTATACACGGATATTATTAATATTAAAATACATTATGCAATAAATATTATTATTTTCACTATTCATAAAAAAATGAGTTTTTTGAAAAATTTAAAACCTTCAACCTAAGATAACACTGATATATTAATTCATTAAAATAAGTTCAATATTATTATATAATTTTCTAAATATGGTAAAATTAATTTAAATTATTTTTTAAAACATTGAATAAAATTTCTTTTAGAATAATTTAGTTTTCTAGAAAATTTATATTATTATTTTAAATTATTCTTATTTTATTTATAATCAATATAAATCTATAATTTGAATGATTTCATTAGTAATATTAATACATAAATTTAAAATCTATATAATAAAATTTTACATTATTATATTTCATTTAAACTTGGGATTTCGTGTTCTATAACCTATCAAATAGATTGAATTTAATAAAATATATTTCATGGGTTGTTTAAGAATAGTGTATTGTTTCACATACACTGTTGAATACAATGTTCATAATTTAAAATATTAACGTGTTAACATGATTATTTACTAATAATAAATTATGTTTAAACAGATATTATTTCTCAATGGAAGATGTGGAATGATGGAGTATGATGGAAGTTGATGACTAAGGATAGGGATTTCTATCTCAATTAATCGTATTCAGGACATTTGATATGTTTTACAACTATACACATTTATGAGGTGTATATAAATCCAATTTCAATTGTAATATTCTCATTATATTCTATGTTTTGTTAAATTGTTTTCCTTCAGGGGTTTATGATTCAATAATACCAATGCAATATGGGTTTATTGATACAATCATTTCATTTATTCAGATGGTTTCTGATTATTCATCCAATGATGAAATACTATGATCTATATCTTATGAATCACATTATACTTCTTATCCTTTAGATATTTTGTATATTACATTGTTCCCGTTCATTTCCCTTTCTTAAAAAATTAATGAGATCGGAAAATTATTTTTAAGAAAAAAAATCTTTATTTAATTCATTGTTTTAAATACCATTTTATTTGATAACAATGTTATCTAAAAATAATTTATTTTTTTAACATTCTCTAGTGAATATATTAAATACATTTTTTCACATGTTTGAATTTAAAAAAATTGTTTTGAATGTAGTTATCACATAACTTTCCAAACATATATCTTCTGGAATTTACTAAAAATATAAAAGGAATTTTTTTAACATGTATGGTATGAAGAGAAATAGCCGTTTCCATGAACTAAAAATATTTTAAAGCATCCATTATAATATTAAAATGATATTTTCAAAAAAATGTTTTTTTAAAAAGTTAAGAAAATATTTTCTCAAAATGAAAAGTTTATTTTATTCAATAAATTATTTATATTGTCTTTATGTCTTCATTTATATATTTTCAAGATTAGTTTTAATGGAATAAATTTTTATAAAGTTTATGTTTTAATTTTCATTCAAAGTGGATATGCTATTTTCCTCATGAAATATTCTTAGTGTTCTTTCAGAATCATTTTCTTTGTAAGGTAAAATTTTTTGATGTGAATTATTATTTACTATCCTTAATTCCATCATTATTATTTATATAGCTGTTTTATATTTATGAGGAATAACTTCAACTGATATCAGTTACATTTTAATGGGTTATTCTATGAGGAAATGGTTTAAGAAACATATTTCTTTTTATGGGTTTTGATATGATGAATGTTTTATGAGTACTGTTTCTTTAAATATCTCATATATTATAATTTTTTATTATATTGTGGCATAAGTATGTATGATTAAATTATATGGAATTCGGGAGCAATATAATGTCCAGACCCGTCCCCCGAGGCTCGTTCCATAACTACCCCTAGCCCTCCTCTCGAAGGATAGGGGATGATAACTAGCACTGATGCCGTAAACCATCATGTTGGAGATATTTTACCAGATACCTGTACGCACACACAAACCCAACCAATTACCAAATCACAAGAAAATAGATAGTATACCACTGAGAGAAAACTGAGTATGGTAATAGTAGAATGTAAGTGGGCCAGAATAGAAACCCCAAAAGAATATACTGAAAACAGTAATGTATAAGACTGCTCTAATGGCCATTCGCAGAAAACGCCACCAGATCATAGGAGTAGGGTAGCTACTGGAAGCTGAGGGAGTACGTCACGTTTGTCAGATCTCACTGTGGCCCACCTGGTTCAACGCCACCAAGTCCATTGTTGAAGTTTCAATCATCTGCATGGGACATGGAACACAAGTGGGAATGGCTCGTGCAGGGGGTGATCAACACTAATCTCATTAGGGACCCCCATAACAACATGGAATGACCACACATCAAACATGAAGTATAGCATGAAGAAAAATTACACAAAAAAAGTCATACCACACAAAGTATCACTTTAGGTTATGGTTAGAATAATCATCGCATTGTTGAACTCCTCTGCTAATAGAGAACTCCTCCTCTAACGAGCATCATGGGCCTGCCGGGTCACATAGATCCGCCTCCCACTAACCTTGGACCGCTCTGGTACTCATCCCTAGTTGGAACCCTCGGCATTTTGGGACACACAGAGCAACTTCCCACCTTGTGCCTATTGGGTCACATAAAGTTGCTTCCCAATATCCTCAGACTGATGTGGTACTTATCCCTGATGGGTATTGTGGGCATATCGGGTCACACAGATTCTCTTCCCACTATGGGCCTGATAGGTCACGCAGAGCCACTTCCCACCTTGTATAGACTGATGTACGCATCCCTAATGGGTACCATGAGGATTCTGGGTCACACCGAGCCGCTGCACACTATGGGCATGCTGGGTCACACAGAGTCGCTTCCCACTGGGCCATTCGCCGAGCCGTCGGTGTCGAATGACAACAATATTCGAGTCTTAGTTATCCGTAGGTTTTTGTACAAGGTCTGTTTGGGAGAACCGATCCTCAAACCACTCGTTTCATTTTTATATCCATGTAATTCACCAAGATATGTTCCAAAATATCTATCTCCTCATGATATTCCCAATGCTGCAAATGGCTAGTCAATCAGATGCCCGATTTTCATGATACAAGCATTTTAATGCCAAGGGCATGGTTTGATTCATGTTCGATCCAACCTAGCCATACCCAAACATTATCCAAAACAAAATTGGAGAATCTCAAAAGGACAACCTTTTCATAAGGATCCCGAAACTATAGATAGTTCTTCAAATGGACGTTCAGTTTAGAAGTTAGGGCCCGTTTAGTTTAACTGGTTGATAGTGGGTACGGGTCCGATCCGCATCGATCGGACCAGCCCGACCCAATTTGGCATGGGCTGAAGCAGATCGATCTGGGTCGACCCTTCCTGACTCGGGTCCAACTCTACCCAGGTCAACCTAGCCTGGTGGGCCATGCCTGACCCGGTCGGGCCGCAGGTCAGGCCGCTAAGCCGCAGGTCGGGCCGATGGGCCGTGGGTCAGCCTTCTTGGTGGTGGGTTAGTCTGTTGGGATGGCCCGGTGGTGCCACCCACCTGGCATCAATTTTTAACAGGGAAAACTGGACATGACGCGTCCAGGAAGGGCTAAAGGGGATCAAAGTAGTGTTAGTGGGTGAACCCTTTGGTTTTAACCCAACGCAGCGCCATGGTTCCCTCTGTGCCACGGACGACGGGTCGTAGATTCACTTGCGCCCACACTGCTGGCGCGCCCCATCCTCTAGCTGCTGATCAAACTTGCAGCCCCTGCTCCTACTGCGATCGTCACAAGCTGTGGCCCTGTTGCAGCATGGGCGCGCCGCTGGGGGCACGACCACCCTGGTTCCACCGCTTCCTGGTGTAGTGGTCCGTTCTTCAATAGGGTATGTAGCCCGCATTTCCATGTTCCTCCTCTCCACCGCCGTACACCACAAGCGATGCCGGTGTCAGTGGTAGGATGCTCGATGGGCCGCTGATCGTGCACCGGAGGCCCATCTCCTACGTCATCTGTGCCTACGGCCTCTTGGGATCACATTCTTCACTGTGGTAGTCCCTGATTCATCTTGTCTTCATATTCTAATTGGTCGATCACAATCAACGCACATGTGGACGGGCTCAGGCCTTGTTCATGTCGGCCCGATCCCTCTATATAAGAGATAAATCTGGGGGGTCAGGGAAGAGTTGTTTAACCATATTTCAAGCTTTGACTTCAATCCCGATCCCAAAAGTAAAACACACCCTCCAACATATATATCAAAAAAATAGATAAACTTGTTCATGTGTGGATCTGTTCTTATCATTTTAGAATGGGTTTCGGGGAAAACCAAAATAATCCACACCATCCCTACCTCGAATCATTGGAGAGCGCTCAAGATTGAGGAAGTATCATTTTTTTGTTGTCCCCACAACAAGCTTTCCCCATTTCCACTTTGAATTCCAGCCTTTGATTCGGGGTTTCAGTGACGCTCATAACCGCTCTCCAGATCTGGCTCCTCTATTCAAGAGTTCAGCGTCTCAGTACTCCATCAGCACTTCACTACTCAGTGAATCCATTCCATCTCTTCCACTCAAGCTATATATAAATAGAATAGGGGGAGGGTAAGTAACAACGTGGGGAATTAATGGGGGATAATTTATTTAAAACCTTCATAATTCCAAAACAACATCGTTACTTAGGATTTGAATGTCAAGCCATTTATTGGCATGACGCATCGTGGGACCCACACTTCTATTGTCCTTTGGTGAAGGAGAAATATAATAAAATAATAAAATAAAATAATTTCATTTCATTTAAAAGTCACAAAACTTAACTTCTTTTCTGGACCTACTGCGGTCAATGTAAAGCCTCCCTTAAGCGAATCTCGGCACTGCAGATTCAATGGTGCCCTAAAAATTTTAATCTGACAAAGATTCACAAGTTAAAAAATGCCACTCACGCGTTTACTGAACGTACCTGAAAAGATATCATAAATTCATTCTAGGCACTTCGAGCCTCAGAATCAGGTGCCATCAATTTGTGCAGACTCGTAATAATTCCATATAATTAAAAAAATTACTTGGAAAATTTTGAGTCTTTACATTCTCCCCACCTTAAGGATTTTCATCCCCAAAAGAAAAAACAATGAATAATATAACAAATTGGGGTACTGAGCACAAATCTGAGCCTCTTGATCCCATGTTCTCTACGGGAGGTTCTCATGCTGCTAGAAAACCTGCACTACAGGTAATGACTACCCACTATGGACTCACTCCTATCAATCCTCAATCTCTACTGGAACCTATATAAAATTTTCCCCATCGTCTAAGTCCATCTTTACATAGTCGATGATGTGAGATGGGTCATGAAAATATCTCTTTAGCTGGGATATGTGGAAGAATTCGTGCACCCTCTCCAATAGCGGTGGAAGTGCCAAGAGGTATGCATCCTCGCCTATCCTCCGAAATAACATAAATGGGCAGATAAACCTCAGCGATAACTTGTCGCCTCGTCCAAATCTCTGTAGTCCACACAGAGGAGGGACTCACAAGATTAACTGGTCCCCCTACAAGAAGTCAAAAGGTCTCCATATCATACCAGCGTAGTACTTTTGTCTGCTCTACGCAGTCTTCATCCACTCCTGAATGATTTGAACCTTCTTAGTGGTAGCCCATAGAAACTCAGGGCCCATAAGAGATAAATCCCCTGGGTCTATCCAGCATTGTGGTGATCTACATGGTCAGCCATATAAGGCCTCAAATGGTGCCATACCAATGGTGATGTGATAATTATTGTTGTAAGAAAACTCCACCAAGGGTAAGTGAGCCTCCCAACTACGATAAAAGTCTTGGACTCAAGCACGAAGCATGTGCTCAAGCATCTGAATGATTCACTCCATATGACCATCTATTTGAGGAAGAAAGGAAGTTCTCAAACATAGCTGAGTCCTGAATTCCTCTTGAAATCCATTCCACAACTAGGATGTAAACCGTGTATGACAGTTAGAGACAATCCATTAAGGGACCCTATGAGGTCGCACAATCTCCTGCACGTAGAGGAATCCCCAGACCTCCACTGATCCCTGCTATCATATAGGTAAGAAGTGGACCAAGTTGGGGAGTTAACAATGATCACCCAGATAGAATCATTTCACTTGGACATATGTGGAATCCATGTCACAAAGTCCACAGAGATCCCATTCCACTTCCACTCTGGAACCTCTAGTGACTATGTTAATCCTACTAGAACCTGATTATCGTCCTTCACTTACTGGAAAGTGAGTCATCACGAAACTAACTCTACCACTGCCTTCATCATCCCTAGACCCCATTTCTGACGTTGGAGGCCCTGGTACTTCTTCGCCACACTAGGATGTACCACTAGAGGGGACATTTGGAACTCCATCAACAACTCCTCTAATAGCTCCACCAGTACCATGGTACGACCTCTAAAAAGGATGACGAGATCCCCACATTTAGAAAATCCATCAGGTGCATGTGTTGAGAACATCGGATCATGTCGAGCCTCACAATCAAAGTCGCCATGTTGTGCATTCCTGAATCCATGATGGAGTGGGGTGTGAATGGCATAGACTAGAGGTAAGCTGCTCTATCTCGATCTATGAAGGATATATGCAACACAACTAGCTACTCTTTCACCTCACTCAACAGTTGTAGACCATACCTCCTACTGAGTGCATTTTCTACCACATTCCGCTTCCCTATAGTATAGACTATCTCAAATTCATAGTCCTAGAGGAACTATATCCATCATTGTTATCTCATGTCCTGGTCATTCTAAGAGAATATAAACCCGAGACTCTTGTGATCTGAGTAGAATGTAAAACGTTCTCCCATCAAGTAATGTCACCACATTATCAAAGGGAAGACCACTACTACGGACTCTAGATCATGGGTAGCATTGTTATGCTAATATTGTCTCAACAGTCATGATCCATAGGAGATCAATGCTCGCTCATAAATCAGGACACACCCATGTCTATTCCATGATGAATCGCAATATACTACATACCCAAAAACCTCTTCTGGAAGCCTTTAGATGGGGGGCACTCATCAGTCACTACCTCAGCTCCAGAACATCTGCCAGCGATCTCCCTATCCACACATAGGGCTGACCATTCTTATTCAATGCTAAAAAGGGTTCCAGAACTTGGGAAAATTCAGGAATGAATCTCCAGTAGTATCCAACCACCCCCAAGAAACTCCATACCCTAGTCACACTTTTCTGTGGCTCCCAAGAAAGCACAAACTCTATCTTTGTTGGATCCAATGCAAATACAGCCTCAATGATATCTTATCCCAGAAAGTGGACCTATCATATCAAGATTTAGCACTTCATGAACTTACCATAATGTCGGTGCTCTCGTTGTGTATGCAGATCTATCTTCAGATGATAGGAATGCTCCTCCTCCGTCACTGAATATATCAATATGTCATCGATGAACACAAACACAAAGAGATCAATGTATGGATGAAAGATCATGTTCCTGATTCCCATGAACACTGTTTGGGCATTGGTCATGCTGAATAGAATAACCGAGAACTCATATAGGCCATATCAAAACCTGAAGGTCGTTTTCTGCACATCCTCATCTTGTATCCTAAGATGATGATTGACTGATCTGAGTTCTATCATTGGAAACCAACGAGATCCCATCAACTGATTGAAAAGGTCATCAATAATTGGAAGTGTGTACTTGGTCTTAATGGTAACTTGGTTCTGGCATCGATAGTCCTCACTGAGTCTCAAACTACCGTCTGCCTTCTTGGAGAACAAAATCCACTACAGGAATGTGGGTTTTCCCCACACTTACATACCAACGGTTTCATAGAATCGTTGGTAAAGGATGGTTTAGGGAAGGTTTTACCAACGGTTCTAGTAAACCGTTGGTATTGATGTGTTTAGGGGATTTTTACCAACACTTCTCATTGAACTGTTGGTAAAAATGTGGTTGGGGGAGGTTTTTCCCAATGGTTCTAAAGAACCGTTGGTATAGGTGTGGTTGGGGGAGGTTTTTTACCAACGGTTCTAATGAACCGTTGGCATAGGTGTGCCTTGAAAGTATATAACAACGGTTTTTAAAAACTGTTGGCACAACTTTCCCCCAAATTGGTAGTGGGCCCGTCCTCTCCCCCATTCGCGATACAGAACCCTAAATAGGAGCAACATGCAGGCGATTTTGGAGCTCCTTCTGCCAGACCAGTTTGGATCTTCGAGCTCCTTCAGGTTCCTCTTCTTCCATCCCATCCAAGGTGTTGAATCTACTTCCAAATGTCATAATACCCATCCTAAATTAGGTATTTTATTAACTAAAACCTTATTTTTATTGAAATTTATCTAATATTTTAGTTTTTAGATTGATTTTGATGTGTTTATGTTTTTGTTTTTGTTTTGATTTAACCTATATGTTTTTGATTTAGACCCATCCTATATGTTTTTGTTTCTGTGTTTTTGATTTTGATGTGTTTATGTTTTTGTTTTTATTTTGATGTGTCTAAGGTATCTTATTAAGTGGTACCATATTTTTTATTGAAATTTATCTAATTATGTTTTTGATTTAGACCCATCCTATATGTTTTTGTTTCTGTTTTGATGTGTTTATGTGATGAGCTTGTATCATCATTAAGATGTGTCCAATGATTCTTTGATCATTGTTTTGTGGAGAATGAATGGTTTTGGACCAGCATTAGAAGTAGCTTCCAGTGAGACTATTTTAGTATAAGGGGAAACAAGATTATGATCTACAAGGGGGTGATTGAGTTGGTAGAGACCAAACATAGTTTTTTCCTTGTGTTCAAGAACCATAAATAGTGTTCCAATTAGGTGGTCATCAGTAAAGACATAGGTAATATTTCCAGGTCCTGTTTCATGAAGTTAAATATGTGGCGCTATAGTGGTTTTGGATTGTTTGAGGTACTCTTAGTGTTTTGTAAACCCTCATTTGTTCCATATTCATTTAAATTGATTTAATATCATTTTTTCACACACACCATTATATACTCTCAAACTATATTTAGAGTGTATTTTTATTCTTATGGTGTTGAATATTTTAGTAAATGTCCATACTAGCTTCTTTTATGTGTTCTAGGGGTTTAGACTAAGGACAGGGCTGCATGATTATTGTGGGGGTATTCTTTTCATATAAATATACCTATACTATGTCATCAAATGAATCAACCGTGGACAGCCCGACCACCCCCCACGGACAGCCCCCCCACCCCCGGAAATCCCCCCACCCCCTTGACACCCTCGACCCCACTAGGCAGCGCCGCCACCCCCGTGGACAGCCCGACCACCCCCCGTGGACAGCCCGCCCACCCCCCTGGACAACCCCCCCCCCCCCCTTGGACAGCCCCGCCACCCACATGGTCTGCCCGCCCACCCCTTGGACATCCCGTACCCCCCATGGGAAGACCACCCACCCCCTAGACCCCCTGTACCCCCCGGACAGCCCCACCCACCCCATGGACACCCTTCTCACCTCCATGGACAGCCCGCCCACCCCCCTGGACTCCCCCTACCCCATTGGACAGCCTAACCACCCCTGCGGATAGCCCGCCCACCTGGACACCCCGACCCCCCTAGACACCCCCCGACCCCCTGGACACCTCCAACCCCCCCGGACGGCCCTGCCACCCTCGAGACACCCCGCACCCCCACTGGACAGCCCGCACCCCCCTTGGAAACCCTGTACCGCCCCTGGACAGCCCGCTCACCTCCTTGACAGCCCGCCCACTCCCGGACAGCCCGCTCACCTCCTTGGACAGCCCACCCCCTGGACACCCTGTACCCCCCCGGACAGCCCCACCCACCCCCTGGACACCCCACTCACCTCCTTGGACTTCCCGCCCACCCCCTGGACACCCCACACCCCCCTTGGACACCCTATACCCCCCTCGGACAGCCTTCTCACCTCCTTGGACAGCTCGCCCCCCCGGATAGCCCGCTCACCTCCTTGGACAGCCCACCCCCTAGACACCCTGTACCCCCCCGGACAGCCCCAACCACCCCCTGGACACCCCACTCACCTCCTTGGACAGCCCTCCCACCCACCTGGACACCCCGCACCCCCTTGGACACCCTGTACCCCCCCGGACAGCCCGCTCACCTCCATGGACAACCCACCCCTCCCAGACAGCCCGCTCACCTCCTTGGACAGCCCACCCCCTGGACACCCTGTACCCCCCGGACAGCCCCACCCACCCCCTGGACACCCCACTCACCTCCTTGGATAGCCCTCCCACCCCCTGGACTCCCCCTACCCCATTGGACAGCCTGACCAGCCCCGCAGATAGCCCGCCCACCTAGACACCCCGACCCCCTGGACACCTCCCACCCCCCGGACGGCCCCACCCCCCTAGACACCCCGCACCCCCTTGGACACCCCACACCCCCCTTGGACAGTCCCTCCACTCCCTTGATCATTATCATACTCCTCATCTTGATCTCCCTGAAAAATTTAAAGTATAAAACTCATGTAATCCCAACAAGATCCTTAAGGATTATGTATTCCTTGATCCACTTCCAATATCTTACTGGGAAATCCTTGAATATAGGCATTAGAAATTATGTATCTTATTTTCTTATATACACTGTATTTTGTTGTATTTATTAATATGATTCTCATATAGAGTAATGTGTCAGTTATGCTTTTATATAAAGTAAAAAAATTTAATTTACCTAAATATTTTTTTGGTTATACTTCAATATTATTGAATTTCTTTGAAATGAATTATTGCAGTTTTTTTTACAAAATGGACAGAAGTTGGATGTATTAAACTGATCAGATTTCAACCGATTTTCAAAATAATTTGAACAAATTTCTAGATTTTTCATTTGACAAGGCTTCATATAGTGGTCGCATACACTTCCCATGTTTTAATTATGTTGGAAGACCTTGGTTGAGTCGTGACACAGTTAGCTATCATATAACCAAATATGGTTTCAAAACAAACTATTATGTGTGGTATCACAATGGAGAGAAAATGGAATCTCAAAATATTGATGATCCAAATGATAAGAATAAATTGGAGAGTTTGATATATGATCGGTTTCCATTTATTCGGCATCATGAGAAGGAAAGGATGTCCAGCCAACAAGATTTCGATACAAGCACACATGATGCGTCCAATGAAAATGATGATGTTGATAGGGTGAAAAAATTGAATGATGCTGCGACGACTCCAGTATATCGGCAATGTGGTAAAATGAAAAAGTTGGAATTTTTAATCCGATTGTTTCATGGGAAAACTATGTATGGGATTTCAAATACTGCAATTTATTACATTCTTACCTTCTTGAAGGACTTACTTCCAGATGATGCAGATATTCTCTCAAACCACTATATGGCATGGAAGTTAGTTGATGAACTTGGATTATCAAAAAAAAAATTCATGCTTGCTCGAATGATTGCAGCTTATTTTGGGAGGAAACTGCTGAAAGAAATGATTGTATCAAATGTGGAACCTCCCAATGGAAGCCAAAAGATGATGGATCACCATCTCGTGTGCCACAAAAAGTAATGTGGCACTTTCCATTGATACCGATATTACAGAACATTTTCATGTCTGATGAAATATCCGTAAAAATGCGATGGCATGACACCGAGAGAAAAATGAATAATGAAGAGTTGGTTCAACCTGCAGATGGATTTTCATGGCAGAGATTTGATGCTCGATATCCTGAATTTGCAGCCGACGTGCGTAATGTGAGACTGGGTCTTTCATGTGACAGTTTTAATCCATTTGGGCAGATTCTTACTTCGCACAGCACATGTCCGGTTTTCATACACATTTATAACCTTCCCCCTTGGTTTTGTATGAAAAAGCCTTACACTTTCTTGAGTATACTGATATCTGGCCCTTCTGATCCCAGCAATGATATAGATGTATACATGAAACCTTTAATAAAAGAGTTGAAACTTCTTTGGGATGTGGGTGTACCCACATGCGATGCATGTTCGAAAGACATATTTCAGATTTGTGTTGCGCTTATGTGGACGATCAATGATTTTTCTGCTTATGCAATGATGTCTGGATGGAGCACTAAAGGAAAATTGTCATGTCCTGTTTGTATAAAGAATACTCAATCGTAAAGACTGAAATATCGTCGTAGTTTTAGTTTTATGGGACATCGAAGATTCTTTCCAATGAACCATCCATATAGAAATAATCATCGAAGATTTGACAATACCATGGAGAATGACACTCCACCTCAGCGTATGTCTGGAACTGATGTGCTTAATGAATTGAAAGATTTCAGTTATTCATTTGGGAAGGGTGTAATGAAATCTAGAAAGAGGAAAAATGTTTCCAATGATACCTATTACAATTGGAAGAAGAAAAGTATATTCTTTGAGTTGTTGTATTGGTCAACCAACTTGTTACGTCATTGCTTAGACGTAATGTACATTGAAAAGAATATATGTGAAATGTTGCTTTTGATTCTTCTAAATGTCAAGGGGAAGACAAAAGATGATTTACGATCTCAGCGTGACTTGGTAGATTGGGGGATCAGACCAGAATTGCATCCTGTCTGTATCAGTGAAAATAAATGGCAAGTTCCATGTGCTTCTTATGTGATGACACCTGCTGAAAAAAATCAATTTCTGGAAGTTCTAGAGACTATTAAAGTTCCTGATGGCTATTCAAGCAATATATCAAAATGGGTCAACAGAAAAGAGTTGATGCTGAAATCTTTGAAGACTCATGATTATCACGTCCTTTTACATGAGTTGATTCCAATAGAAATCCGTCATCTCTTGTCCAATAATGTTAGAGTCTCTGTTATTCGGTTGTGCTATTTGTTTAGAGATCTTTGTGCTAAGAGTCTATCCAAATCCTTCTTGCAAAAACTGTTGGCAGAGACACCATTAATTTTGTGCAAGTTAGAGAAAATATTCCCTCCATCATTTTTTACATGCATGTTGCATCTGACTATCCATCTTCTGAAAGAAATACTTCTTGGAGGACCCGTTGCTTTCTGTTGGATGTATCCAACTGAAAGAAACATATGCACATTGAAATCATATGTTCGGAACATGAATTATCCCGAAGGTTCTATTGTGAACGGTTAATTGGCTCAAGAATGTATGGATTTCTGCGCAATGTATTTGTCTGATCTTACTACGAGAGTAAACAAACCAATGAGAAATGAAGAAGAAAAGTATGGCAAATTGAACCCAGTTTTCCATCACTTCCTCAGACAGGAGGAATTCCAGGATCATATACATTGACGACATTAAGCCTTGAAGAGCGAGAGATGGCACATCACACAGTGTTGTTCAATTGTGATTTGTTCGATGAGTATATCAAGTAAGTAAATTGAACATGTATCTCTTATCTTATCTCTTGTAATTTTAAATATCTGTTAAACTTTTATTATTTTTATCTACAGGGAACATAAAGAATTGATATATAGAAAGCATCATTCTTTATCTTTGAGAAGGAAAGTGACTTTTCATAGCAAAATATTTTCTGCTTGGTTGAAATTTAAGGTAAAAATATTTCTGTAATAACTAAATAAAAATAATATTTAATTAACTTTACTATCTGTTTATATTTCAGGTATCAAGTTTTCCTGCAGACTCTGTTTCTGAGGAAACAAGAGCTTTGGATTTTGGTGCTAATACCATGGTTCGTGCTTGTAAATCACTTGTGATCAATGGATACAAATTTATAATCACTGAATGAGCAAGAAACATGAGAACACAACATAATGGTGTTATGCTAACTGCCACAACAGACTGTTATATTTCACCCTTAATATCAATTATTGATAGCACTTTTAGTTTATGGTTGGTGTCTTAGAGTGAACTAAAAATGGATTTGGATTCTATTGAAACTTTAGGAAAATGATCCATGGGTCATTTGTGTCGTGTACGAGTCAACCCCTCCTCAATCTGAGGAACGGTGTGGCCGGTACCACTCAAACTGTCTCACTTTTATTTGAAATGGACATGATTTTAAGTGAAAACAACTACCAGCATATGGAAAACAAACCAAACACATTCAGATTCTGTTGAAACTTTAGGAAAACGATAAATGGGTCATTTTTGATGTGTAAGAGTCAACCCCACTTCAATCCAAGGGCCGGTGTGGCTGGTACCACTAAAAGTGTCTTTCTTTTGTTTAAAATGGATGCGCTTTTAATTAAAATAAATGACATACGGAAAACCAACCAAACCCATTCGGATTGTGTTGATACTTTATGAAAAAAATCCATGGGTCATTTGTGACGTGTACGAGTCAACCTCGCCTCAATCTGAGTCGTGGTGTGGCCGACACCACTCAAAGTGTCTCACTTTTCTTTGAAATGGACAACAGTTTAAGTAAAAACAACAACTGACATACGGGAAACTGACCAAACGCATTCGGATTCTGTTGATACTTTAGGAAAAGTATCCCTGGGTCATTTTTGTCATGTACGAGTCAACCCCGCCTCAATATGAGGCACGGTGTGGCCGATAACACTCAAACTGTCTCACTTTTATTTGAAATGGACATGATTTTAAGTGAAAACAACTACCAGCATGCGGAAAACTGACCAAACGCATTAGGATTCTATTGAAACTTTAGGAAAACGATCCATGGGTCATTTGTGACATGTACGAGTCAACCCTGCCTCAATCCGAGGTCCGGTGTGGCCGGTACCACTAAAAGTGTCTTTCTTTTGTTTAAAATGGATGCGCTTTTAATTAAAATAAACGACACATGGAAAACCGACCAAACACATTTGTATTGTGTTGATACTTTATAAAAACGATCCATGGGTCATTTGTGACATGTACGAGTCAACCCCTCCTCAATACGAGGCACGGTGTGGCCGGCACCACTCAAAGTGTCACACTTTTATTTGAAATGGACAACGGTTTAAGTAAAAACAACAACTGACATATGGGAAATGGACCAAACACATTTGGATTCTGTTGATACTTTAGGAAAAGTATCCATGGGTCATTTGTGTCGTTTACAAGTCAACCTCACCTCAATATAAGGCACGGTGTGGCCGGTACCACTCAAACTATCTCACTATTATTTGAAATGGACAGGATTTTAAGTGAAAACAACTACCAACATGCGGAAAACCAACCAAACACATTCGGATTCTGTTGAAAATTTAGGAAAACAATCCATGGGTAATTTGTGATGTGTACGAGTCAACCCCGCCTCAATCAGAGGGCCGGTGTGGCCAGTACCACTAAAAGTGTCTTTCTTTTGTTCAAAATGGATGCGCTTTTAATTAAAATAAACGACATACAGAAAACCAACCAAACCCATTAGGATTGTGTTGATACTTTATGAAAAAAATCCATGGGTCATTTGTGATGTGTATAAGTCAACCCCGCCTCAATCCGAGGCGTGGTGTGGCCGACACCACTCAAAGTGTCTCACTTTTCTTTGAAATGGACAACAGTTTAAGTAAAAACAAAAACTGACATACGGGAAACTGACCAAACACATTCAGATTCTGTTGATACTTTAGGAAAAGTATCCATGGGTCATTTTTGTCGTGTACGAGTCAACCCCGCCTCAATCTGAGGCACGGTGTGGCCGGTAACACTCAAACTGTCTCACTTTTATTTGAAATGGACAAGATTTTAAGTGAAAACAACTACCGACATGTGGAAAACTGACTAAACGCATTCGGATTATGTTGAAACTTTAGGAAAACGATCCATGGGTCATTTGTGACGTGTATGAGTCAACCCCACCTCAATCTGAGGGCCGGTGTGGCCGGTACCACTAAAAGTGTCTTTCTTTTATTTAAAATGGATGCACTTTTAATTAAAATAAACGACATACAGAAAACCAACCAAACGCATTCGGATTGTTTTGATAATTTATGAAAACGATCCATGGGTCATTTGTGACATGTAAGAGTCAACCCCGCCTCAATCTGAGTTGCGGTGTGGCCGGCACCACTCAAAGTGTCTCACTTTTCTTTGAAATGGACAACAGTTTAAGTAAAAACAAAAACTGACATACAGGAAATGGACCAAACGCATTCAGATTCTATTGATAATTTAGGACAAGTATCCATGGGTCATTTGTGTTGTGTATGAGTCAACATCACCTCAATCTGAGGCATGGTGTGGCCTGTAGCACTCAAACTATCTCACTTTTATTTGAAATGGATAGGATTTTAAGTGAAAACAACTACCGACATACAGAAAACTGAAAAAACGCATTCAGATTCTGTTGAAACTTTAGGAAAATGATCCATGGGTCATTTGTGACATGTATGAGTCAACCCCACCTCAATCCAAGGGCCGGTGTGGCTGGTACCACTAAAAGTGTCTTTCTTCTGTTTAAAATGGATGCACTTTTAATTAAAATAAACGACACATGGAAAACTGACCAAACCCATTTAGATTGTGTTAATAATTTATGAAAACAATCAATGGGTCATTTGTGACGTGAACGAGTCAACCCATCCTCAATCCGAGGCATGGTGTGGCCGACACCACTGAAAGTGTCTCACTTTTCTTTGAAATGGACAACAGTTTAAGTAAAAACAACTACTGGCATACGGGAAACGGACCAAACGCATTCGGAATCTATTGATACTTTAGGAAAAGTATCCATGGGTCATTTGTATCGTGTACGAGTCAACCCCACCTCAATATGAGGCACAGTGTGGCCGGTACCACTCAAACTGTCTCACTTTTATTTGAAATGGACTGGATTTTAAGTGAAAACAACTACCGGCAGGCGGAAAACCGACCAAATGCATTCAGATTCAGTTAAAACTTTCGGAAAATGATCGATGGGTCATTTGTGACGTGTACGAGTCAACCCCGCCTCAATCCGAGGGCCGGTACCACTAAAAGTGTCTTTCTTCTGTTTAAAATGGATGCGCTTTTAATTAAAATAAACGACATACAGAAAACCGAACAAACTCATTCGGATTGTGTTGATACTTTAGGAAAACAATCCATGGGTAATTTGTGGCATGTATGAGTCAATCCTGCCTCAATCCGAGGCGCAGTGTGGCCGGTACCACTCAAAGTGTCTCACTTTTCTTTGAAATGGACAACAGTTTAAGTAAAAACAACAACTAACATACGGAAAACGGACCAAACGCATTCAGATTCTGTTGATAATTTAAGACAAGTATCCATGGGTCATATGTGTCATGTATGAGTCAACCCCGCCTCAATCTGAGGCACGGTGTGTCTGGTAACACTCAAAATGTCTCACTTTTATTTGAAATGGACAAGATTTTAAGTGAAAACAACTTCCGGCATGCGGAAAACTGACCAAACGCATTCGGATTCTGTTGAAACTTTAGGAAAACGATCCATTGGTCATTTGTGACGTGTACGAGTCAACCCCACCTCAATATGAGGGCCGGTGTGGCCGGTACCAATAAAAGTGTCTTTCTTTTGTTTGAAAAGGACATCCTTTTAAGTGAATACAACTGAAATTTACAGTTATCAACGATAGTCGCAAAATCTTTTTCATGAGTTGGGTTGTTTCACTCATGGGTTCATAAGTGACGAGACTCCTAAGAAAATATCTTTTCACCATATATTATAAACAATACAAGTTCAATGCAAAATTCATCACAAATAATTACATACCCAAATCTAGGATCATAAAAAAATGGGATATGAGCCAATTTAA
Source organism: Viscum album (assembly GCA_963277665.1). Classification (NCBI taxonomy): domain Eukaryota; kingdom Viridiplantae; phylum Streptophyta; class Magnoliopsida; order Santalales; family Viscaceae; genus Viscum; species Viscum album. The sequence goes on from OY728121.1 coordinate 206,194,820, forward strand.
AACTCTTATTCAACTCTAATAGGTATTTCTCATACTATTCTGCCTATTAGAATTTGATGGGGAGGTGGGGGCTATGCTAGTTGGGGGGTTGTGCAGGGTTGAGGTGAATTACTACTGGATTATTGTTGTCTTATGAAGATTGAAATAGGGAATTGTTGTATATGACATGGTTGGAAGAGTTTGATGATTTTATATGTTTTTTTGTTCTATTTTAGGTGTTTTTTATACTGTTTCAAGTCTGTATGTGTTTTTGTGATTTTATTTATGCAGGTGTACAGTGGAGGGGCTACTGGAGGGAGGGGGATTCTTGTCTATAATTTTGAAAAAACTCAATACCAACGGTTATAAACCGTTGGTAAAGGGTGCTGGAATTCTGGAAAAACACTATACCAACGGTTTTAAACCGTTGGAATAGGTGTTCTGGATTTCTGGAAAAACTTATACCAATGGTTTTAAAATTTTGGTATAGGTGTCTGGATTTCTGGAAAACCAATACCAACGGTTTATAACCGTTGGTATAGGTGTTGCTGGAAAACCAATACCAACGGTTGTAAACCGTTGGTATAAGTTTCCTTGAAAATCACATTACCAACGGTTTAGAACCGTTGGCATAATACTTCCTAAAATGCATTACCAATGGTTTATAACCGTTGGTATACATTGGGTTAAATTTATATAACCAATATTCCAACGGTTTGGATCAAACCGTTGGTATAAGGCTTTCCTCACGGATTACTAGCCAACAGTTTGGAAAACCGTTGGTATAGGATATACCAACGGTTTTCCAGCCTATACCAACGGTTTAAAACCATTGGTATAACCTTATTTTCTAGTAGTGATCTGGGATGCCCATGGAGAAACACTGGGCCTTATGAACCCCTTTCCCTGTAAGTCCTCCAATTATACCTGTAACTCAAGAAACTCCATAGGAGCCATCTGATATGCTGGTGTAGATATTAGTGTTTTCCCAAGGTATAGGTCAATGTAAAATTATACCTCTCTACATGGAGGTAGTTTGAAAAAATCATCCTGAAAGACATCGGTATACTAGTCCACCGCTACAGGATAACACAGACTCTCAACATAAAATGCCCTGATGGTAAGGCTATCCAACTGATGTGTGATCAGAAACACCCTCCTATGGGTAAGTCCATCTTGTGCTTCAAAGGTCCCATTTTCACTGGTGAAGGAAAACCTGGTCCCATCTGTGTGGACACACCACACTTTGTGCCTAATATAATCAATCTGCGCATGAACTATGGATAACCAGTCCAAACCCAAAATGACTTTGTAAGGCCTCAACACTACTCAGAGATCCTAGCCGAAGATCTTTCCATGTAGAGTAATCTCAAACTATTTCCACTAGTCTGTAATCATCTAATCTTCACCCGTAAGAGTCTCTATCCATAAGAATTGATCCAAATGCTCTATCGGAATCTCTGAGCTCCGAACGAGGGCTATGGAAATAAATTAGTGATTTGAACCTATGTCTATAAGTACTACAACTAGGTTGGAATAGACACATATCATAACTCCAATCATCACCAGAGTGTTGTGGTTGTAGGCCTCAACTACATGAAGCGGATCTCATCCCTGTCCTCATGTTCCATTTTTTCAGGGTGGACCACCTAGTGGTGGTGGCGGTAGAACCTCAAATCACCACCCACCACCTGCTACATGACCATCTCCTCTGCCACATCCGCCACCCTGCGGACTTCCCAGCCCAATCCCCTGCCTCTGCCTCGGCGGTTCCTCGACCATCTTCTTCTCATCCTTACGACGGGTCGGGTAGTGACAAGCCTTGTGACCCGGCCTGCCACACGTATAGCACTTTTTTGGATCCATGCTTTGATTTATTCAAAATAAAAAAAAATCAAAATTCTACCAATATATTCATGCGTTATGCTGAAAATCAGGACTCATTGTTCCTATGTATGGATACGTCAGCTACCACACCAACCCTAGATTCCATGAACCAGAAGGTTGGACTCGCAACACTCAATAATGTCGCTTTACAAAAACACAAATTTCTGGTCATTAAGGCAGATCCAAAAATAATTGATATCACCTTGTCACGACCCATCCCTCCGGGCCCATGATGTGACTACCCCATGCCTGCCTCCTGAATTCCAGGGGCTGGCGACTAGAACCAAATGTGTAAAACTGAAAGTTGTAGACATTTTCCTGGATACCTATACGCAAACACAAACCCAAAAAAGTACCATCACAAAATATAAAATATAGTATACAACTGAGAGAAAACTGAGTACGGTCACAACTAAAAGTACATGTACTAGAATAAAAACCCCAAAATAATGTACTGAAAACATTAAAGTACAAGAGTGCTTTAATGGCCATCTGCAGAAAACCCCACATGATCGTAAGATTAATATAGCTACTGTATGCCAATGGAGTATGTCTCATCTTTCAGATCTTAGTGTGGCCCACCTAGTCCAATGCCACCAAGTCCGCCGTGGAAGCGTCGATCGTCTGCATGGTACACAAGAAACACGTGTGAAAGGCCCATGAAGGGGGGTGAGAAACACTAAACTCGTTAGGGACCCCCAAAACAACAAGGTAATACCATACATCAAACAAAAGTATAGAATGATAAAAAAGTACACAACAAAAGTCATATCACATGAAGTATTACATTAGGTCAAGGATAGAAGAATCATCGTATCATCGAACTCCTCGACTACTGGAGAACTCCTCCTATGATGAACATTATGGGTCTGTCGGGTCACATAGAGCCGCCTCCCACTATCATTAGACTGTTGTGGTACTCATCCTTAATGGGTACCATGTGCATGCCAGGTCAAACAAAGCCGCTTCCCCCAGTCGGCCTACTAGGTCACATAGAGCTACTTCCCACTAACCTCTGACTATTGTGGTACTCATCCCTGATGGGTATCATGGGCATTCCTGGTCACACAGAGTCGCTTCCCACCGTGGGCTAGCCGGGTCACATAGAGCCGCTTCCCACCTTGGCCGAACTAAGGTACGCATACCTAATGGGTACCCTGGGCATGCTGGGTCACACCGAGCCTCTTCCCACCATGGGCCTACGGGTCACAGAGAGACACTTCCCAATGGTCCAGTTGTCGAGTCGTAGGTGTCCAATGTCAATAGTCTTTAGGTCTCATTGAGTCGTAGGGTTTCGTACAGGTTTTTCATGGGAGAACTGTTCCTCAAGCCACTCACCACATCTTTATTTCCATGAAAGTCACCATGAGGTGTGCCAAATGATCTGTCTCCTCATGAGAGGGACAAAGCCACAAATGACTTGTCAATCGGAAGCACAGTTTGCAAGATATGAGCATTTTAGTAATGAGGGCCTAGTTGGATTCGTGTTCGATCCATCCTAGTAGAACCCTAAAATTCCCCAAAACATAATTGGAGTATCTCAAAGGGACCACCTTGTCATATGGATCCTAACTCCATAGAAGGTTCATCAAACGAACATCCGGTTTAGAAGTTAGGACATGTTTTGTGTAAATGGTCGGTACTGGGTCCGGGTCAGGTCTGCCAAGGTCGGCCGTCCCGACTCGGTTCGGCATGGGATAACAAGGATTGATCAGGGTCGACGTAGCTCAACTCAGGACCGACCTGACTCGGTTCATCCTAGGCCACTCGGTGCAGCCCGACACAACTTGGTTGCAGAGCCGTCTCATTGGTGCCACCCACCTAGGGGCGCGGGTCGCCAGGGACACCCAGACGTGGCACATCCAGGAATGGCTGTCGCTGCACGAAGCCACGTCAGCGGGTCCACCTTTGGGGTCGACCCAACATGGTGCTATGTGGTGCCATTGGTCCATCCGTACCGCGACCAACAGTTCACAGCTTTGCCGCCAGGTGTGTCACTCCCTTGCGCCCTATCCTCTGGTCGCCGGTTAAACTGGCGACCCCTACTCCAGTCCTGACCAAGGAAGGTTGTGGCCCTGTTTCCATGTGGGCACACCACCGGGGGTGCACCCCATCCTGGTTCCACTGTAGCCCATGGCGGCGATTGGTTCTTCCATCGAGCATGTGACCGCGACTAATGCTGGCACTAGTGTCGCCGATAGGATGCTCGTCGGGCGGCTAGTCGTGCACCGGTGGCCCATTTCCTATGTCGTCTATGGCTATGGCCTACTTAGATCACGTACTTCACTATGGTATGCCCTGATTCATCTTTCCTCTATCTTAAAATTGGGTGATCACTATCAACGCACAAGCAGAGGGGGCTCAGGCCTTGTTCATGTCGGCCATGCCCTCCCCGTTAGAGATAAATCTGGGGGGTTTCGGGGAAGGGTTGTTCCACCATATTTCATGCCTTAATTTTAATCCTGATCCCAATAATAAAACAAACCCTACCACATATATATCGAATGACGTATCAATATGTTCATGAGTCGATCCTTTCATATCATTTTATAATGGGTTGTAGGGAAAACAAAAATAATCAACACCACCTCTACCACGAATCATTAGAGAGTGCTCACGATTGAAGAAGTATAGTTTTTTGTCATCCACAAAACATGTCTCTCCCACCACCACATCGAACATCAACCTCCGGTTCAGGGTTTCGGTGTCACACATCCCTTCTCTCCAAAATTTTCTCCTCCCTTCAAGAGTTTGGCATCTCAATACCCCTTTAGAATTTTTTTCTTTGTGATGTTGTGCCATCTCCTCCCCCCAAGATCTATATAAATTGAAGTTGGGGAGGGTATTTAATGATGTGGTGAATTAATGGGGGATCATTAATTAAGAACCTTCCTAATTACTCAATGAATTGGTTACATAGGATTGGCATGACAATCAATTAATTGGATTGACGCATCGTGATCCCCACACTCTACTTTTCTTTTGGTGGAGGAGAAATAAAATAAAATAATAAAATAATTTCATTTCATTTCTTTTAATAGTCACAAAACATAACTTCTTCTTCATACCTACTATGATCAATGTAAATCCTCCCTTAAGCGAATTGCGGTGCTGCAGATTCAATGATGCCCTCATATTTTTAATCTGAGAAACAGTTCAAAATAAGAAAATGATACTCACTCGTTTACTAAACGTACCATAAAAAGTTCAGAAAATCATTTCGGGCACTTCGGGCCTCCAAATCGGGCGCCGTCAATTTTCAAAAACTCGTAATAATTACAAATAATTTAAAAAATACATTGAAAAATCCTGGCCTTTACATATAACTCTTCAATAAATTGTGTAATAACTAATATCTCATGAGATAAATTAGAATAGAATTGGGAGTGAAGAAAATTATGTACTAATTATTTTCAACTTTGAGTATCTTGGGAGTGTTCCATGGCTACTATGATGGTTTTGGTAGTGAAATAATTCCTCTCTTATCGTTTTTCAAATGAGTCATGAAAAAAATGGAATTTATTTTTGATTATTATTTGTATTCCACCAATCTTGTTTGATGATGATTTTATAATCTTGTAACTTATGATATATGATTACATTATGATTCATGTCTTATGAAAATCAATGATTTATTCCATGAATAAATTACATGATCTATTATATGTATGGTATTTTTATCAACTATTTTATCCTGTTCCCATACTATTACACTCATGTAATCTTGATACCTCCCTTTTTTATCATTAGGAAGTAGCTGATCTCACAATTTTTTATTTTATTTTCCCAATATTATTATGATTGTAATTCCATGTGATATATCTAATATGGGTGGAATCTATGAATATTTATTTGGGAGATGATGTACAATATATCATATCCTAGTTGTTTATTCATCTAAATATAAAAAAACTATACATTTATTATCCTCAGAAGTGTATTTGTGTAATGTAATATAGATTCATCTAAAAAGATTTAATATCTATGTAAATAAATCATGGGTCTCTATATAGTTATCATCTTATTTATTTGATTTAGAAAAATCATATTTTATCTATAAAGTTTCTTCTCTATTTTTGTGGTACATAACAAAATTTCATTATATGATGAGAATTTTTGAGGGACTTTCTCCCTTCATAGACATGGGTTAATTTGCTTAAAAATAATGGTCATTTTTTCATTCTAATTTTTTAGGTAATCTATAGATTTATTAGATATTGTTTTAATGTTATCCTCATAGTCGTTAACAAATTATTATTACTTTTGGTTTAATATATTGAACCATCACTTCATTTATGTTTGTTCCTCATAAGGAAAATATATTTTTCAAATAATTCCTTCATAAATGTTTTACATTATATGTATTTAATATCATATTACACTCTAGTATTCTAGATCAGTGAACATAATTAATTATAATATTATTTTAGATAGTACTCTACATGTTTATCATTTTCCTTTTCATTACATCCCAAGGCTTGGTATATATTTTCAAGGTACTTTTTCCATTTCTTTGATACCATATGATAAGAATTCCCAAAAAAAGGATTATGTTAAATTAATTAATCAAACATAGTATAATAATTATAGTAAACAATAGGATTCTCTATTAATGAAATTGTATTTTTCATCAGAATATTAATCCACCATAATATATCCACGATTTTTTAATTTCAATACCTGCTATATTGGACTGCCCACAAAATAAATCTCTATATTGTCCATGTGTTTTCATATCAATATTTATTCATGGTAAAATTTATAAATAATTTAATATACTATATTATATAATAATTTTAGGATTTTTTAATCATAATGTATAATTATAAATCATGAGTAACATGTGAAATAAATTTTAAATTTATGCATTGTTAATCACTGAATCATATTCATGGATGCATTGGGAATAATATCATATATTTCTTAAGGGTTTTTAAAGAAAATTTGAACTATCCAATTATAACACACAAGAGTGTCAAATATGGAGAAATGTAAAGATAATTTTCATGTATCAGTTTTTGTTTGAGTCAATCCCGAAATGTGTTTTTCAGAGTTATTATGCCGAGGTATATCAATGTTAAAAACATTCCCACTTACAGTTTCCAAATATAGATGTATTTATATAAAAATCAAAAAATTTATTCCCTACAAAAACATTCATGATATTTTACAATAATTATGCATAGCTTAAAAATATGTCTTCGGGTACTGTTCCATAATCTATGATTTACTGAATCTGGTTCCCATGGTTTCTAGTAAACTCATTATGATAAAATCTACTACAGCCATAATCCTATTAATCATGATGTGATTTCTAATTTATTACATCGGTTCTATAATCATAATATTACATTGCAAAAGATAGAATAGTTTTTTATTCATTCAAAAAATTTATACATGCATGAGGCATCGCTTCCATTTTAAATCATTGATAAAATTTAGTGAATGTAATGAAAATTCTTCCTCATAGAACTCATTCAATTATTCTTTCTTCAAATCCTAGTGAATGTAAGAAAATAATGGTGATGTCAGATTCTTAGTAAGAGTAACATTAACTAGAATCTATCATGAATTAAAAAATAATAGTCATTAAGTCATTAAAAAATTGGAATAATAATTATGTGAAGGTAAATATCTAAACACATTATACATTAAATCAATAACATTACTATAATGAATACACAAGTAATATCAAATATGTAATGGTAAATAAATGTACCCACAATCCATTTAATCAGTAAATGACCACAAATTAAATCCATCGATAAAAAAATTAAAATTATAATGGTTAATAAATAATAAATTCATAATGATCGAAATTCCTAATACAAGATGTCATGATCTCAATCATCACGATATTTCTACTATTAAGACCAATCACAAGATTGTCTAAATCTATGGGTAAAGGGACATTTAATTCTATATTATTGATTAACCTCATGAGACTAATGATGCATCATGGGAAAATATAAATCTAGGCCCTACCAATCATTGCATTTCATGTTCATTCCTCATATATCGAATAATCAATGAAATTCTTAAATCATTATTTCTTATCAACAAATATCTGTATTGACTAATAAATAAAAATTCCTCAAAAATTCAAATTCATTAAAATAAAATTCAATTCCATATATTATAGATAAAATATATATATGGTTTAGAAAATAATGACATCCATGATACAAAGAATATTGATATTTAAGGGAAATTAAATATAAAATGATCACATGAATTTAAATGATTCAAGGGAATATCAATGACTATTTAATTAATCAATATTGTAAATTTTATTAGCTTCCATGATCAAAATCATCATATATTATCTAGAGAACAATTATATATGGTATCAGTAGAATATAGACCTAGTGGATTACAAGTAAAATAATATAATGTTGTCATTGAAGAATATAAATACCCATGAATGATATATAATGACATATTTGAGTAAAATATCCTTGTATCATTGAATGATCCTTTTAAAAAAATATGTATCCAAAATATTTTGAATTTTTTTAAAATAATAAAATTTTATAATTTTAAATCAATATTTAAAGAAATTCGTTTTCATGAATGTGGAAATGTTCTATTCATGGAATGTATGTTAAAAAATAATCTTTTCTGATTTTTGTATAAAATTTCAAAATTACATTGTTCAGAAAATGAAAGGATGTTTCAATTTAAATTTTTTAAATACAATCAATGGAATAATTGATGTAAAAAATCATATTAAAATATTTTTAAATTTTTTTAGATATAATTTATTTTAATGAAATTGTTTTTCATCGAAAGAAAGAAATGATGTTCGATTTCATGACATACTTTTTCTCAAATGATTTATATTGAAATGAGAAAGAAATGGAATTATTACAATAAAGAATAATGAATAGATTGGTTATATAATAATTAATGGGTTTTTTAGATTGTGATCAAATAATTTCCATCAACATAAATTCAAGCCTAAACAATCCCGATTAACATAAGATGAAAAAATTAGTCTCTCACTACATTGGTAACTTTTGAATAATTATAACCATGAAAGAAATAAAATAAAATAAATCATTATATACAATGAATAAAATTATAATCATGATAAAAGATAATAATTAATAATTATAAATACCTTATACAATAAGACATATGTATAACATGATAGATGTCCCAAAGAGGAAAGTTTGAGATGAGAAAACCTTAAAAACTATCATAACATTGAAGTTAAAATTATTCAATGAATACATTTTTAGTGTCATAATTTAAATCCACGTAAATAAAGTGTAAATAAAATAAAATATAACAAAAATTAATTACACACATAATAATAGAATAACATAGATAATGAATATGTAATATAACTCAATTAAAAGAAATGAAGTTATGAAATTGTTTCCCACATAGTCATTTTCAACTCAAATAACCATAGATAAAATAGTTCATGTGTAATCATAAAATACAATTTATTATAAAGGAGTCATAATATTTCAAGGTGTAATATATAAACCATATAAACTGTAAAGACCCGGAAATTTCAAGGAAATTTTTTTCTTAATTTTCTTTGGAATTTTACAAGAACGCAGTTTCTGACGGCGCCAGATTCCGAGGCCCGGTGTGCCCGGAATAATTTTCCGAAGTTTAGCTCGGGTACGTTCAGTGAACGAATGAGCATCAATTTCTAACTTTTGAACCGGTGCTCGTAATCAAATTCCGAGGGCACCGATGGAACCGCAATGCTGGTATTTGCTTATGAACGCCTATTCCGGAGTTGCGTTTGCTCGAGAGAAGTTGATAAAAATTGTGGAAGTTAAAAATAAAAATTTAACAACAATTTTTATTTTACTCTAAGTGTTTAATCCTTTGGAAGGAAGTTGGGTAACTACCCAACCTCCCTTGGGAGGTTATGAGGGTGGTGGGGCCCACACGAACCCCACCCCTTCATATCCTCTAACCTCCTCAACTCCCATTAATTTTATTAACTTAAGATTATTAAGTTAGGGAATTAATGAGGTGAGTTAATGTGGAATTCAAACTCTTGAATTTCAAAAAGGCTTGTTGTGTTATTAAAATAAGAAAGGATCTTATTTTATTTTTGTTGTTAGAGTTTTGTCGTTGAGAGGTTTTGGGAAGAACATCTTCTTCTTTGACGAAGAACTTGAAGAACATCGGTCTCTGACGAAGAACACCAAGTTCTCGGAAACCGATTACCGCGACGCCGCCGACGTCTTCTTCCGCGACATCTCTTCCCGCGACATTTTCCCGCGACGAATTCCTCCATGACGAAAACCTCATTCAAGTCGCGCTCGAGGTAGGAGTTTATTTAATTATTTTCGTTTGTGATTTCTAGTTTCCCGTTCTTCGTGGATATACGACCAAATGATACCGATTAACAAGAGGGGGCCGGACCGCACAAAAACGGGCGACCCCCCTCCTTTATCCATGTTTGATTCTTTGTGGATGGAACAGAATTGCGTGGTGACGTCACACCACGCGGGAATTGTACGACAAGTAATGCGCGACGCCGTCGCGCCGCACCGTGAAGTTGAACAAGGACGCGACGCCGTCGCGCCGCGCAGTGAAGATGAACAAGGACGCGATGCCGTCGCGCCGCGTCGAAGAAAACCGAAGACGCCACGACCAGAGCGGGGCCGCAGCGGAGGGGCGTGGTGCCGTCGCACCGTGCCGGACGAACCAAGCCGCGGCCGGTTCCGGGCCGCGGCGGAGCAGGGTGACCGGCGGCCGGTTCCGGGTGGCCGGTGTCGGGGAAGGAAGAAGGACCGGCCGTCGCCGGTCCTCGTTAGCAGAACCGGCCGACCGGTGCGGGCCGGCCGGACAAAGGGGAGCCGGGGGAATTAATTCCATCAACCGACTATACAAAACGACCCTCTTAATTGGGGGGCCGCGATTACACCAGGGGGCAGGCGCCCCCCCTTGCCAAAAACGGCTCGGCCGTTGGCCGAGCTGGCCAGCGCGCTGGGCGCGCTGTGCCCAGGCCGGGCCGGGCCGACCCAGACCTGGGGCGGGTCGACCCGGTTCGGGCCGACCGGGGGGTCTCGGGCCGGGTCGGTCCGGGCCCGAAACCCCCGTTTTCGGACCATTTTTGGTCTTTTACCCATAACTTGGGCTATGGACCTCTGATCGACGCACCGTCAGTTTCGTAGCGATACTTGGAACGAAACGGTCATTTCAGTATATCACACTCAAGGTTTCGGATCACTTTGAGTTCAGACGGGTTGGTTCGTACACGAAACCAACCGGGCCCTCGGAGCGGAAACACTTATATCTTGAGCTCTGGACGTCCTATTGACGTGCCGTCGACTTTGATGGATTCCTCTAAGTGATACAGATCATTTGGCTTACTTCGCTCGAGGTTTGGATGCCGTCGGAGTGCGGTCGGGTTGGTTCATTCACAAAACCAACCGGGCCCCTGGAACGAAAAAGCCAATAACTCATAGACCGGGCGTCTGATTGACGCACCGTCTGTCTCGTTGAATTCCTCTTGATGAGACAAAACTCTTGGAATCTTCGCCTGAGTTTTGGTTGCTGTTGGATAGAGGCCGGGTTGGATTGTACCTGAAATCCAATCAGGCCCTTGGAACAAAAAAGCTGTTATCTTTCAGAATGGATGTCCGTTTGATGAACCATCAGCGGCGTTGGTGATCACGTTGAGAAACGGTCCCTATGAGTATACCCTACGAGAGTTCGGGGTACAGTTGAGATACGGACAGGTTGGTTCGCTCACGGAACCAACCGGGCCCCTGAGACGGAAAGACTAATAACTCCCAGACCGGGCGTCCGATTGACACACCATCTGTTGCGTTGAGACCCCTATGACGAGGCGGTCCTTTGAGATACTTCTTTGTGGGACTTTGAGGTACTTGGAGTATCGACCTGTAGCTTGTGGAGCGGACCCTCCCAGAGATGAGCGTGCGGAGTACGGAGACCGTGTAGCCGACTGAGACCTGACGACTGTTTGACCGACTCGACTTGGAGTGAGTCGACTAGCCCAGTGGACAGAGCACTACTTTGTGAGGTGCAGACCCATGGCGGATGGAGCACTACCTGTGTGATAGTGTAGACCCGCGGTACTCGTCCGGAGAGTACCTCTGTAGGCTACTAGGGGGTGTCCACTACTGCGTTTGGGTGACATACCCCGGCGGGAAGCACTACTGTGTTTGGGTGGATGACCCACAGTACTCGACAGGTGGAGTACCTCAGCAGTCTTAGGTTAGTGAGCAGTACCTCGGAGTCGTGACAGGACCACTGTACACTTCAGAGACGGAGCTCTTCAGTAGTTACGGTTTCGATAATGAAAATCCTGGTTTGAGCTGAGACTTTTGACCTTTGTGTTTACCTCTTGATTGAGATGGGTCAGTTGATAACTTAGGTATATGTATGGGCATATACCTGGGTGGAGGTTATCCATTGATTTCATGATCATGGTGTTTTTCCTCATGATTGAGATGGGTTAATTGATAACTTAGGTATATGCATGGGCATATACCTAAGTAGAGGTTATCTGTTGAGATTTTCTTTGTGGTTATCCTTGTTGGTTTTAGTGAGACCTTGAGGGTCTCGGGGTCCCTACTGAGTATCGTTATACCCACCCCTGCACGGGCTATGCCCGCACCTTGTTGTGTTGGTTGCAGACGACGGGCAGTGCTGACGGAGGCCGAGTGTTCGAGGACTGGACGGTACCTGAAGGTGGACTACACGACGAGTCAGTACCTAGAGGTGGACTACATGACGAGTCAGTATCTGGAGGTGGAATTCATGGCAAGACGACACACAGAGGAGGTTGACGGGCAAGAGCGTTGTGGAGTCTATCTGTACCTACCCTTCAGGTAGGATCCGTGGTGGACGATCCAGAAGCTGCGCCATCTGTACCTACCCTTCAGGTAGGATCTGAGGAGGACGACCCAGGAGCTGCTTCCGTTCTTCCAACCGTTGTCTTTTACTATTGTACTTTGTTCAGTTGTAGTTGTAATTTCATTTGGGTTTGTATTCTGGCCCATTTACCTTTCAACACTTCTCTTTGTACTTAGTGTTTTACTTCTGCTTGTACTCTGTAGTGTTTTGTTTACTTTTATAAAGGCAATGCCTTCCCATTTATCGGGATTTACGCCTTTGGTGCTAGTCGCCAGCCCCTGGCCTATGGAAGGCGGGCTTAGGGTAGTCACGGCACGGGCCCAGAGGATGGGTCGTGACAATTTGGTATCAGAGGAGTCGGTTCTACCGCAGAACTAATAACTCTGATATTTTTCTTTCTGTGAAGTAATAGTGTTAAGAGTACCGAGTGTGGTTTTCAGTTCAGGGAGTCCAGTGTTGGTGCGGGCGGCCGGCGTATCCATACACCAGGACCCTGACAACTAAATTCCGACTTTGTGCACGAAAAAAGTGATTGAATGTGTGTTTCCAAAAGTTTTATTTAAATATCAGCTCAAACCAGGTCAGCTCACCAGGTATAATAGTTTGATCATGTCACGTTGTTTCGTTCATGATGCCTTTTCTCAGATGACCAGCTAGAGCCCAAAGGGATGTGTGTACTGACATCCTGCCGAGCGACGAGGCTTCGGTACCGGGCCCTCTTGCAGTTAAGGCACCAGTGGAGGCACCAGCGGTACTACCATACATTGGGCCACCGATGCCACTAGCCCCAACAGTAGGCGATGCGCGCCACTTGAGCGCGCTGCACGAGATCTAGCGCCAGAGGCCACCTAGGTTCTGGGGAGAGACGGACCCGCAGGCGGCTGAGGTTTGGCTGAAGGCTGTGGTGAGAGTCTTCAGGCTAGTGGGGACGCCGGCAGACTTCATGGTGATCTTTGCTGCCAGCCTCCTTCAGGCAGCAACAGGCAGGTGGGGGAGCCACTTGTTTCAGTTTTGCGACGGGATGACCTTCGCATGGGAAGACTTTGAGACCTTCTTCAGGGTGGAGTTTGTGCCCGTAGCTCTAAACCCCGAGCATGTAAAGGAGCTTCTGCCTTTGCCGCGTGTTTTTCAATCAGTAGACGAGTCATATGTGGGCAGTAGACAGATGATGTAGAGGTCCAGGAGGACCAGACTAGCAGTTGGACGATCTCGGGTTTTAGGACCGGTGGTGCGGGGCACCTGGGGTGGGGTCAGAGCCAGGCGTGCCAGAAACAGACAGTGTTACTCATGTGGCAGGAAGGGTCACCTGACACGTGACTGTCCGACTCCTCGTACAGTTGATCCGTAGGCTTTGGAGGAGCCACCGAGGCAGAAGCAACGACGAGTGCTTGAGAAACAGCCGAGCAGTGGACAAGGAAGTAGAGCTCCAGGAGTAGGTGGACAGGAGAGGAACTAGTGGATACGTCCCTTGTAATTCTAGTTCCATGTTTCTGTTGTATTCGTGTCTTTGTATTATGGGCTGCAATAATAAAAAGACACTTATCTTTGTTTTCTTTCCTGTCCTTTTGTTTAGTTGATACTGAGTGGTCCCGGTTAAAACTGTTGACTTGACCCTCACTTTCTATATTTCTCCTGTAGGAGACCCAGTGACCTCACACTGATGCCGACAGTGTGACTCGACCCTTAGAGGCGAGAGTGACAGTTGGATCTCTTGGTAGTTACGTCGAGGCCTTACGACGTCATCCATGGCATGAATACATCATTCATGTCAGGATTGACTGTATTAGGGAATGGGCGTGGTTCATCCAAGGGATGAGACCGAGTTTCTCTTTTCGGAAAAGGAGAAATTTTAGCAGCTCTTTCAGATCGTAGGCAAAGAAGGTGCATATCATCCAGGAGCGGACGAAGACTGCACAATGTAGTAAGAAATAGGAAACTGGCACCAGTCTTGGAGTCTCGGACATGTTAAATGTTTAAAGAAGAGGAAGCTTTAAGGAGAGATGAGTCTGCGGAGCAGTAGACGTGGAGGCAGATCTAGGAGAGCAGCATGAGGTGGTGTACATCTTAACATGCTACAACCACCCGCCTTAGTTATCCCTGCCAGGCTCAGGGAGCTGGAGGGCAGAGGAAGAGTGCGGCTGCATGCGGTCAAGGAGAGTGACCCGATGGATCTAAAAATGATTCAAGGGACAGTCTGTGTCCACTACTAGCTGCTGTAGTAATGTACGTCGATATGAATCATTCCTTGCTTTCAAAAATTTTTTCCCAGACCTAGAGTTTCCGGTAAGCCGTGGACTTGACCCTCACGTCTGGAGATACCTTGGGAGGAGACTTGATAATCACACTTACGCCGACAATGTGGCCAGACCCTCGAGGCGAGAGTTTCAGTTGGAATCTCTTGGTAGCAGCGTTGAGGCCTTACGACATTGGTCTGAGTATGGATTGGATCCACAGTTCATACACGGATTGACTGTATTAGGCAAAAAGTTTGTGGTTTAATTACGACATCGGGATGGGTTTTCCTTGGTCGGCGAAAAGGAAACCCCAGGCAGCACAGGGTAACTCTTGCATAGGAGGGTGTGGCTGATCATTCTTAAGTCGGTCAACCTTACCCTCATGGTAGCAGTCGTTTTATGTTTCTGTTCTAAACAGGAGTTGGAGACCTCTGAGTTCGAGAATGTCGCTCACATCCTTATATGGGTCTCACCTCGATGAGGTTTACGGAGATGTAACCGAGGCAACGAGATATCTTTGAGGTTCAATGGACCTTTCTAGGTCCCCAGCAGGGTAGGCGAGGTGGTTTACCGCTTCACCCATCCACCTCAGTTGCACCGGGAGCACGAAGTCTTCCACGTATCTCAGCTGAGGAGATACGTGCTCGACCCTTCACATATCATCGACCATGAGAAGCTGGGCGATGAGAATGGGGTGTCTTTCACAGTGGTTCCAGTGGGAATCAAGGATCGACAGGAGAAGATCCTATGAGGATGGACGATTCCTCAGGTGCGCTTTCTCTATCAGTACGGGAACCTCCAGGTAAGCACATGGGAGCGGAAGGCTCATATGCATTCTCAATACCGCTTTTGTGACCCTAGTTTGTGTTGAAGCTTTACGGGGACGTAAAACCCTGAGGTGGGAGTAATGTAAAGACCCGGAAATTTCAAGGAAATTTTTTTCTTAATTTTCTTTGGAATTTTAAAAGAACACAGTTTCTGACGGCGCCTAATTCCGAGGCCTGGTGTGCCCAGAATCATTTTCCGAAGTTTAGCTCGGGTACGTTTAGTGAACGAACGAGCGGAAATTTCTAACTTTTGAACCGGTGCTCGGAATCAAATTCTGAGGGCACCGAGGGAACCGTAGCACCGGTATTTTCTTATGAACGCCTATTTTGGAGTTGCGTTTGCTTGAGAGAAGTTGATAAAAATTGTGGAAGTTAAAAATAAAAATTTAACAACAATTTTTATTTTACTCTAAGTGTTTAATCCTTTGGAAGGAAGTTGGGTAACTACCCAACCTCCCTTGGGAGGTTATGAGGGTGGTGGGGCCCACACGAACCCCACCCCTTCATATCCTCTAACCTCCTAAACTCCCATTAATTTTATTAACTTAAGATTAATAAGTTATGGAATTAATGAGGTGAGTTAATGTGGAATTCAAACTCTTGAATTTCAAAAAGGCTTGTTGTGTTAATAAAATAAGAAAGGAGCTTATTTTATTTTTGTTGTTAGAGTTTTGTTGTTGAGAGGTTTTGGG
This sequence comes from Viscum album, assembly GCA_963277665.1. Lineage (NCBI taxonomy): Eukaryota > Viridiplantae > Streptophyta > Magnoliopsida > Santalales > Viscaceae > Viscum > Viscum album. The sequence goes on from OY728121.1 coordinate 206,211,299, forward strand.
AAAAACATCTTCTTCTATGACGAAGAACTCGAAGAACATCGGTCTCCGACGAAGAACACCGAGTTCTCGGAAACCGATTACCGCGACGCCGCCGACGTCTTCTTCCGCAACATCTCTTCCCGTGACATTTTCCCGCGACGAATTCCTCCATGAAGTAAACCTCATTCAAGCCGCACTTGAGGTAGGGGTTTATTTAATTATTTCCGTTCGGGATTTCTTGTTTGTCGTTCTTCATGGATATACGACCAAATGATACCGATTAACGACAGGGGGCCGGACCACACAAACACGGCAGACCCCCCTCCTTTATCCATGTTTGATTCTTTGTGGATGGAACGGAATGGCATGGTGCCGTCGCACCACGCAGGAATTGCACGGTAAGTAATGCGCGACGCCGTCGCGCCGCGCCGTGAAGTTGAACAAGGACGCGACGCCGTCGCGCCGCGCCGTGAAGATGAACAAGGACGCGACGCCGTCGCGCCGCGTCGAAGAAAACAGAAGATACCGCGGCCGGAGCGGGGCCGCGGCGAAGGGGCACGGTGCCATCGCACCGTGCCGGATGAACCAAGTCGCGGCCGGTTTCGGGCCGCGGCGGAGCAGGGTGACCGGCGGCCGGTTCCGGGCCGCCGGTGTCGGCGAAGGAAGGACCGGCTGTCGCCGGTCCTCGTTGGCAGAACCGGCCGGCCGGTGCGGGCCGGCCGGACAAAGGGGAGCTGAGGGAATTAATTCCCCCGGCCGGCTATACAAAACGACCCCCTTAATTGGGGGGCTGCGATTACACGAGGGGGGCAGGAGCCCCCCCCCCCCCCCCCCCTGCCAAAAACGGCGTGACCGTTTGCCGAGCTGGCCAGCGCGCTGGGTGAGCTGTGCCCAGGCCGCGCCGCGCCGGGTCGGGCCGCGCCGGGCTGGGCCGACCAAGACCTGGGGAGGGTCTACCCGGTTCGGGCCGACCGGGGGGTCTCGGGCCGGGTCGGTCCGGGCCCGAAACCCCCGTTTTCGGTCTTTTTCCCATAACATGGGCTAAAGACCTCCGATCGACGCACCGTTAGTTGCGTAGCGATCCTTGGAACGAAACGGTCGTTTCGGTATATCACACTCAAGGTTTCGGATCACTTTGAGTTCAGCTGGGTTGGTTCGTACACGAAACCAACCGGGCCCTCGGAGCGGAAACGCTTATATATTGAGCTCCGGACGTCCGATTGACGTGCCGTCGACTTTGATGGATTCCTCTAAGTGAGATGGAATATTTGTCTTACTTCGCTCGAGGTTTGGATGCCGTCGAAGCGCGGTCAGGTTGGTTCGCTCACGAAACCAACCGGGCTCCTGGAACGAAAAAGCTAATAACTCACAGACCGGGCGTCCGATTGACGCACCGTCTGTCTCGTTGAATTCCACTTGATGAGACGGAACTCTTGGAATTTTTCTCCCAAGTTTTTGTTGCTGTTGGATAGAGTCCGGGTTGGATTGTACCCGAAATCCAACCGGACCCTTGGAACGGAAAAGCTGTTATCTTTCACAATGGACGTCCATTTGACGAACCGTCAGCGGCGTTGGTTATCACGTTGAGAAATGGTCCCTATGTGTATACCCTATGAGAGTTCATGGTACAGTTGAGATACGGCCGGGTTGGTTCGCTCACGAAACCAACCAGGCCCCTGGGACGGAAAGGCTAATAACTCCCAGACCGGTCGTCCGATTGACGCACCGTCTGTTGCGTTGAGGCCCCTATGACGAGGTGGTCCTTTGAGATACTTCTTCATGGGACTTTGAGATACTTGGAGTATCGACCTGTAGCTCGTGGAGCGGACCCTCTCAGAGACGAGCGTGCAGAGTACGAAGACCATGTAGCCGACTGAGACCTGACGACTACTTGACTGACTCGACTTGGAGTGTGTCGACTAGCCCAGTGGACAGAGCACTACTTTGTGAGGTGTAGAACCATGGCGGAGGGAGCACTACCTGTGTGACAGTGCAGACCCGCGGTACTCGTCCGGAGAGTACCTCTGCAGGCTACTAGGGGGTGTTCACTACTGTGTTTGGGTGACATACCCCAGCGGGAAGCACTACTGTGTTTGGGTGGCTGACCCACAGTACTCGACAGGAGGAGTATCTCAGCAGTCTTAGGTTAGTGAGGAGTACCTCAGAGTCATGACATGTACACTGTACACTTCAGAGATGGAGCTCTTCAGCAGTTACGGTTTCGATAATGAAAATCATGGTTTGAGTTGAGACTTTTGACCTTTGTGTTTACCTCTTGATTGAGATGGGTCACTTGATAACTTAGGTATATGTATGGGCATATACCTGGGTGGAGGTTATTCGTTGATTTCATGATCTTGGTGTTTTTCCTCATGATTGAGATGAGTTAATTGATAACTTAGGTATATGAATGGGCATATACCTAAGTAGAGGTTATTTGTTGAGATCTTCTTTGTGGTTATCCTTGTTGGTTTTAGTGAGACCTTGAGGGTCTCGGGGTCCCTACTGAGTATCGTTATAATCACCCCTGCACGGGCTATGCCCGCACCTCATTGTGTTGGTTCCCGACGACGGGAAGTGCTGAAGGAGGCCGAGTGTTCGCGAACTGGATGGTACCCGGAGGTGGACTACACGACGAGTCAGTACCCGGAGGTGGACTACACGACGAGTCAGTATCTGGAGTTGGACTTCACGGCGAGACGACACACGGAGGAGGTTGACGGGCGAGAGCGTTGTGGAGGCTATCTGTACCTACCCTTTAGGTAGGATCCGTGGTGGACGATCCAGGAGCTGCGCCATCTGTACCTACCCTTCAGGTAGGATCCGAGGTGGACGACCTAGGAGCTGCTTCCTTTCTTCTAGCCGTTGTCTTTTCCTGTTGGACTTTTTTCATTTGTAGTTGTACTTTCATTTGGGTTTGTATTCTGGCCCATTTACCTTTCAGCACTTCTCTTTGTACTTAGTGTTTTACTTCCTCTTTTACTCTGTAGTGTTTTGTTTACTTTTATAAAGGCAATGCCTTCCCAGTTATCGGGATTTACTCCTTTGGTGCTAGTCGCCAGCCCCTGGCCTATGGAAGGCGGGCTTGGGGTAGTCACGGCACGGGTCCAGAGGACGGGTCATGACATAAACTATGTAGCTTTGTAACATTACAATATGCCTTAATTAAAGGAAATTGAGGAAAACCCCTTACATCACGCTTTCTTTCAGCTAAACCTACATTAACCACATTTATAATTGTTTTATAAATGATATTAATTTTTTATAAAACCATGTTATTATAATTAATTTCATATTTTATCCTCTTATAATAACATACATCTCATTAATTAACATAATTTATTATTATTATTTATTAAGGTGTTAATTTCAGTGTTTTTAATGTGTAATTTTTCAATAAAGATCTGGTTCTTATATATAGGATACTATTCCATAATATCTAGAATGAGATTTATCTTAAAATTAACAGATTTACCTATTGGAGTATTTTTTTAACCATTATTTAATTTTATACATGGAAAATGAATCGCATCCCCTAATGTAGATAGTAAGTCGTATATACGCATGAATGACAATATCATATCTTAATGGCTGGAATGGTAATGAAGTGGTCATATATTAATTTAATCGAATTACTATCATGTCACATATATCACATATATTACTTTAATTTATCCTTATAACATTCCCTGTAATGTGTAATTGAAAAGTAATCCACATCACTTCATGAGGTGGTTGTCCGCCACACACATTACTGCTTTTATAATATTTTAAATAGAGTGTAAAATAAGACACATATGTTATATTATAATATAATAAGAATAATTATATCATAAATAATATATATATATATACAATAAATATATCATTAAATTCGCCCATATTAGGTGTTGATGGAACATGAGCCATAATCAGTTTGTGAGTTGGTAGTCTGATGTACTGACTAGAGATGTACTTGTTTCTCATTTTACGGGGTTGAGATAGATAGATATTAAAATTTTTAAAAAATAAAATTTTGTTATATGATTGATTATAGTGTTATTATATTTTAATTTTAAATAATTAATTAAATGTTTTTATATATGAATGGAAAATAAAGTGCATTGCTAAGATGATTATCTTCTCTTGGGGAAACCTTAGTTCAGTCTCATATTATAGATGCACACTATTTTCTTTCTAGAAGAAAATTAGATCTCGATGGTTGATAACTGCTGTTGGGAGATATTTCATCAGTTTTGGGTTGAAAAAAATGTCATTATATGTTCGAATAAGTGAGAGTAGTGATTTCCCTTTCATAATTACATAGTGCTATTTAGTTATGTACCTAAAAATATTCAATAATGAGGATCCACTCTCACCACAAGTGCATCCAAAAATGAAAAATAAAGGCACATAAGAGAGAAAAGTCCAATAATAACATCTATAATTGAAGAGAAGTTTTTTTAAATATGATATTCTATATAAAACTTTAGTTTAACTCCTCAGTAGATAGTCTTTGACATAAACTGTCAAAGATGATTTTTACCGTTTTCACTATTTGTTATGAAAAAAATAATGTTATCCTTAATAAAAATAGTATTTAATTTTAAGGTAATTATTGAATTTTTTTACCAAATTCAATTAAATAAATTGGAAATCAATAATTTATATTTAGACATGTAGTTTGGTCAGGAAGACAAGTTTTCAAGAAATTCATTTTTTAAGAATTGTAAGATCTTATATTTATTATATTCTTAGTAATCATAATTTGATAGATTAAAATTAAAATATTTGATATATAAAATATAAATTTTATTTATATCAATCATAATAACATATTATTTTATTAAATAAAAATGGATATACATGTTTCATTTTTAAAATAAATTTGTTTTAAGAGAATAATAATTTTTCTAAAAACTACCAATTTTACTGCCAAATGATGTTATCATTATTTTTACAAATTTAATAATGAATAATTTTTTGTTTAAAAATTTTATAATAATATATTATAAATAAAATTATTAAATGTTAAATACAATTTTTTTATTAATCATAAGATCTTATTTAAATGTGAAAATTTCTAGAAATCATTTTCAGCTTATTTTGACCCTGTCTATTAAAAAGTGATATTAATCATTTAAAATATTTATTTCTGTACCATTAAATATTAAATATTTTATTTTAATAATGTTTTGTTAATATAGAGTGCTCATGTACTATAACTAAGGATAGGGGTTTCGTGTAACACCATCTATCAAAGAGATTGAATTTATTTAAAAGGAAATATATTGAAAATTTTTATGGTGTTACATTTGAAATTTTAATGATGAAAATATAATATTTATCATTTCACATAATTTTTGGTGATATATATGTTTTTTGGAAAAATTAAATAGAGAATTAAAATACTATAGTTATTTTAATTGAATAATAATTTTAAAATGTTGTTATTATTTATATGTTTCCTTTATTGAAATTTTTTTATTCATCAAAATAATTTATTTATAAATAATAATAGTTAATTTAATACCCTATGATGAATCATAAAAAACCTAAATATACATTAATTATTTTAAAAATTGTTATTTATTTATATGAATGTAGTCCACATCCTAAATAATATATATTAGAAGATTTTAATGATTTTTGAAAAAAATGAAAAAAATATCTACATGTCATAAGACATGGAATAAAACTACGTTAAGAACAAAAATTATCTTCTTTTTTATCCAATTATGAAATAACCAAAAATTGAAATTGATAACTAAATCCATGTCATTAACTCTAAAATACCCATCCATCCCTCCATAACTCTGCACTCCAAAATTAATTAGAATATTCATACTAAAATTTTCTATCCCATGAGACTATAAAATGTCTTTTAAGGGTTATATATTACATCTATAAATATTTTAGTGTCTAAATTTTAATGTAATGGTTAAAAGTTACCCTATTTTCATTTTCAATTATAATACCTTTTTGATGATATCATTGAAATTATATTTTTTGTAGATTCATTATTTTAATTTGAGGGACCTATCATCCATTTGATATATTTTTGTCAAGATTTTAATTATTCAATCTTATTTTAACCATTTAATAAGATGTTAATATTGATACTTAATGGTTCATAAACCATTTTTTACTTTATTAGGTGTTCATATAAAATTCATTTTCATTACAATATTAAATGATTACATTTTTCATTATTATGAATTTCATAGAATATTACCATTAGGGGATCAATATTAATTATCATTATACATCCTTCATAAGATACTATATTTTTCATGAATTAGTAGAATCCAAAGGTATAGATTTGATACATTATTTTTTTTGTTAATGTAGAGTCTATGTACATTCTGTTTAATGAAATATCATTCTTGAAATGAGAAGAGGATACATGAACTAGCTCAGATGCACCTAGGGGTAATAACACTGAAAAATGATTATTGGGTATTAAATCAACCTTCACCCGATGAATAAAATTGTCCTAACATTACAATTATTATAACACTTCTATAGGATATGATTTACATGATTCAGACACTCATTATAAATTATAATAATGGATTTGTATTTGTTTCAAGATTAATTTATATTGTAATTATTGAATAATGAAAGTTACCAACAACATCTTTTAATTTGTTGTCCGTTGATAATTTTTGATTCTATTAAATTTTTATTTTCCATAATTTTTTATATTAAAGTTTGATATAGACATAGATAGCTGTATTATGAAATTGAATGGAGAAATAACTAATTTATATATATCCATTATTTTTATACGGATACAATTTATTATTTTTTAATGATTATACATGAGGATACTTATATAGTATTATTACATTTATTTTTTTAGTGAATAACATCTTGGGATGGAAAAATTGAACTTTTATATGATGGGGAGAAACTATACTGCCAATTGATGCATTTTTAGTTCTCTATAGAAAAAAACATGTTTTTTTAGTATATACTTTACGTTTGATTAATTATGCCTTGGTATATACCCTTGAATGTCTATTTTTTATATCCATTATTACTCATCCGATAAACACATAATTATTTATTCTTATGAAGGATTGTTTTTATTATTATGTAATCTAATGAATTATTATAATCATAGCTCTATTTTTTATGAAATTTATTATTTGAGTATTATTATTTATTACATTGATGAATATTATAGAATACACTATAATATTCAATGTACTAAGTTCCAAAGATCACTCCATTATATTTTCACACATTTATCTTGGACCATGATGATTATTGGATGAAAAATTTATATTTGTAAAGAAAAAAGTATTTTGTTTAGTTGATGTACCTTATGTTCTAAATTTATTATAATCATAATATAACTAAATTTCCCCCAAGACTATTAGATTATTGGAACTTTTGTCTTTTGATATATATACATTCTACCATAGTAATAAAATAACCATAGACATGTTGTAACACTATTAATCATGTTGAAGTTTGTATGGGACCACGTTTAGTGTAAAACTTATTACCATTATTTAAATGATCATAGTTATAGAAGGTAACTCTATGAAAAAACAACTTCTATTTTCTAAAACAAATTAAATTCATTAACAAAAATTTACAATGAATTCATAAAAATATTATAATCTACTTTTAATTCATTCTTTTATTCATGAAATAATTACCCATATTAAATGGTTTAGAAATAAATCCTACTTGAAGAAATAATTACAATTTAAATACAAATAAGGAATGTTTTTATATACATCCATAGTATTTAGTTTGGGATTTTTGAGTATTATAGTAGATTATAAATTTTTATTTGAAGTTCACTCAAGCTATGACCAATAACCTAACATGAATAGAACAACTAGTTTCTCTAATTCCTAGTGTAAAAATGATGGAACAATTCAAGAAGAAACATCATAAATCAAAAAATTCAACCACAAATTGATTAGTAGATATACAATTGATCATGTACCGAGAGATAAAATTCTATATAGTGGAATACAGTGAATGGAACGAAGTTATCATCAGTGATTATCATTTAATAGGAGATGATGATCAATATTGTTATTTCGTTAATATAACTAAGAATATGGGAGATAGAGAATATTGAATGATTTATTTTTTGGTGATATTATTTTATAAGTACCTTCCCCATGATAAATTAGTTTAAATTGAATGGAAATTCATAAATTTTGGAAAAACATATAATAATTTTCATAAAAAGTTTTTGGTTAACATTTTAAGGCCATCAATAAATTTTATAAAATTTTTATATAATCCATAATGAAATATTAATCCCTTCCTTTATGGGTCATTTCTAATAATTATAATCGAATTAGTCCCTCAATAATTATCTCTTAATTTGGATTTAGTGAAAATTCCCATCAAGTAATAGAAATAATTATTTATGTACTTTATTTTCAAAAGAATATAAGAGGAGAAGATGTTGTATTATCAATATGGTGAAAAATATATAAATGGAAAGGAATATAAGGATGGAATTATAAAAAAGAAATAATAAATGGAGGAAATATAATAAGTAATTATTTAAAGGAATTGAAATATTCTAAATGTGTGGTGATAATATCCATATATCTTTTGAACGCGGGCTAATGAATGAAAAAAATAATATCCATTATTTTAGTTACATAGCTAGGATACAATATTCAAATCAATTCCTAAGGTATAAAGGGAATCACCCACCAGAAGTGGAAAAGGGAGAAATTTATGGATTATTTTGTCAAAACCATAGAATTTTAGCTTCAAATCACTGTTATATCTTGTAATTGAACTAAAAAGACAATTTATATAAGTACATTATTTGATTTAGGATCTAAACACTATTTTATAAATTGAATGTCATATAAAAACATTGAATCACCCTATGAGGAATTAAAGATTGTGTTATTATATAATACTTTTGATAGATATATTATATCCTAAAAATTATATTTGGTTTATATTTATTAAAATGAATGGATGTTATATTTTAAAAGAATATGGTGGTAATACTTTTTCCCAAATTTTATATAATCATTACGAATGATTTCCCGTAAAATTCTATTTTATGATTGTATGTTGAGGAGATATGGATTAAAATCACTTTTTATATAATGGTATCCTTTATTTTTATAGGGTGGATATAATTTCCAATTAGATTTTCATAACCTCTACTAGTGGATAACCTTAATTTAATTCTTGGGGAATATATAAAATTAATTTGATTGTAATGATAATAATAGAAGAAGTTTCTATTGTGAGGGATTGTATTGATACATTATTCATAAAACTACCCCCTTAACATCTATACTATTATACTGAATTCTCTATTGAACCTATACCTAATGAAATAACCATATTTTAGCCACCATATTGAAAGAATATAGTGTAATTTTAAGAGTTAAAGAAACAACTAAAGTATTTTTGTGACAAGGGATTCACCCACCAAAGTTTTTCACTTTGTAAAAAATCTATATTTTTTCTGTAATATATGGATTGGTAAATGAGTTTTTCCTAAATTATTTTAAAATCAAATTCATTACTCTAATGAACATGTATCATTTACCTCAAAATGACGATATTTTTGACCCACATCAAATGGTTCAATACATACCAAATATTGATATCTAACATGGTTTTGTTTAAACAATTGATTTCCAAAATAAAAAAATTTTATTTGAAAAAATTAACATCATTTTTAAATTCATCATGTCAAAATCACATTAGGATTAATTTCTGGAATATTAAAATTATATTTATTTTTCAATAAATAGTGAAAAGTACATATTTTTATTAGAAATATTATTACATTTTCTGTTACATATTAATTAAAATTCTATTTTGGGTTTTTTTAAAACAATAATTATGTCATTTTGATTTTAAATGATCCATTTATGGTTTTTTAAAAGAAGTTTTAATTTTAATTTTATTTAACATTATTTTATTCATAAAAAATCAATTTACAGAAAACCCTTTTTTCATAACCTTATACATGATTAATTTTAATATAAATTATTCCTCTTATTGGTTTGGAATTCGGAAAAATCGATTCATTATTTGGAATCAACATACTGAAATTTTGTAAATAGGTCTCTTTTGGAAACTATCTATAGTATCCATTATATTTTGTCTTCTTTGGTAAAGGGTAAATAATATAATAAAGGATAAAAATAAAATTATATGTACTTGAAAATTACACAAGAACATTACATAATTTTTCATTACTATTTTTTATCAACAGTCATAAAATATTTTCTCTATGGCCTTTTTTTAATTATTTTATATTAAGATCTTGGTAATATTTTATGTAAAAAAATGAAAATAATTTTCAGAATCATATTTTTATTAACTATAATATATTTATCCTAAGAATAAATTGAAGATATTTTATATTATAATTTTTCATTTTAAATACAAACTATTTATATTCATCATGTTAATTTTTCTAGTTTATTTTATAAAATAACAACCTAAAATTTTTACACAACACTCGCATTAGAATCATTCTAATAATAGAAAAAATAAAAAAACTGAATTTATAAATTTTAAAATTAATATGATTTGAATGAATATATATGTTCCATTATATTTTTATATGAAGATTTCATATTATATTGTAGTGTATTAATTTTATTTAAATTTTATTGTAGTCATGTTTATTTAAATCAAATTAATTGAATAGTTATATAATTTACATTAATTATATTTATAATAAATAATATTTTCATAAATGAATTATAATTTAAAAAATCATATCCTATATCAGTTTAATGGGCTATTTATTATTACATCATCCATGGTACATTTATGTTCTTATTTTAGTTTTTAGAATTTATATTATCATCTTTAGACTAAAAAAGCATTGACATCAATGTAATTTTCTATATAGTAATTTATGGGTTTAGACAAAATGATATCAGAATAAAGTTGTCTAAACTAGTCAAAATATTATATTTTTAGATTATTTGTGTATATAATAATCTTTTCTTCTAATATTATTATTTTGGAACCATTTGGATTTCAAAATTATTTTATACTAATTAATTAATTTATGAAATTCCAAGAATGGCCCTCCCATTTCATAAAAAAGGGACCTGATTATTGTCATTTCATCCCACATAAGATATAATTTGTCCTTAAATTACATATATATTCATTACATACATCCCTCACATAATCACCGAACCATTTTTTATAATAAAACCACAGTTGGAGTTTTTTTTGAAAACATGAAGATGTTTTCCGGATAATAACTATCTTTCTTAGTGAAGCATTTTTTGGTTTATTTCATATACTACCACCATAAAATATTCCATAATAATGATATTATAATAAAATAATTATCTCTTATATAATGATATTTTATTATTTTAATGAAATAACCTACATCCATCTCCAAATTCCATTAATTTGGAATAGAATAGATCATTCATGTTTATGGCCGACTACCACGTTGTGAATTGATTATATTTATTTTCCATAAACGTATCTCACAACCGGTTATAATTATTTATTTAATTTTAATATATATAAAATTATGACATAATGTTATTTATTAAAATAAATTATTTAATTTAATTTATTACCATTACATTAACTGAAAAATGATAACACCACTCATGCATAAGTGTGGTCTACCAAGTCCATGAATAGATGTGAATTGTATTTCATCACCACATCAAAACAATTATATATTAATTTATATTCAAAGAAAACATATTTTATTAATGAAATATTTTTCATTCTGGATTGATAATATAATAGTTATTATCTTTCAGTAATGATCTATCAAAAATGGGAATGTTACCCATGCGTATGTTTGGCCAAACCTCTCCACGATAATAACATATTAATTTTTTAAAAATAATACATAATTATTATTAATAAATTTATATTTTATAAATAATAATGAAAATTTTTTATAATTATTATTCTGCATATGATGGAATAATAACGTCATTGATAATATTCAACCTACTAATTTTATTTTGGACCCATGAAATGAATGTCCTCAGAACCTATGATGTGAACATAATTAATAGTGTAATTATTTATAAAATTGTAATATATGAAATAAAATTACTAATAAAAATAAAAAAATTTCTCAATAAGTTAATTATAATTCCATATTTTATTATTAAGGGTGATAAGGAGCATGCATATTGAGTCGGTATCAGGGTACATTAATTTCTTTTACAACTCATATTTTTATTTTTTCTCTTCTAAATACTTTTCATTAATGTCTGTATTTTTAAAATTATTTTATGGGCTCATTTATATGTATCAAAAAATTTTATAATTAAAAAATTTATCTCTTTTTAAATATTTTCATAGGTTTTCAAAAGGAATATTTTTATGGAATGTTATGATGTTCAGTATCAAAAGACCTAAATTAATGTTCAATTTTAATGTATATGGGGATAATAAATTTTCTTTTATGTGTAAATAAAATTTTATTTTTTAATTAAAATGTAAAATTTCATGTTTTCATAAAATGAAAACCCTCTTTCCTTTTTGACTTGTTATTTTAAAAATCAATTTTAAAATGGAATGTTTATTTCAATATCCAGAATTTTTTTTGTAGATGAAAAGAATATTTTTATGATTCTAATGTTATAAATTAAATTAAATTATGTTGTTTTTATGTTAATATTTTTCGAATTATTATTATGATGGGTGGTTGAGTTATAATCAATTTATAGTTGGTTACATTACTAACCGATGATACGTGGTTACATGATAAGCTAATTATTGGTGGTTTTGTGATAATCCTCCAAAGAATAGTTTATTGAAGTCAGTTGAATTGTAATTAAATTTTAAATTTTTATTTAAAGAGTGATATGTAAATGTTTTCCCACATCACCTACATGATTTATGAATTATTGATTTAATTTTTTTATATAATTATTAATATTTATCAAGATATAATACTTATCTTATGTTTGATCGGATTTATGTACTAGTTTTATGCATAAAATTTATATATTTGTGAATTTTTTTTGGAGTTCCCATGAATGAATGGAATTTATTATGAGTTATATATTTTTCATTTTTCTTTATAATTAATTTTATTAAAAATATTTTTTGAAAATAGGGTGATCTCATGGAGAATAAAAAAATTATTTTGAACCCAATGATTATTTTCAAAGAAAATTATAAGTATTAATATACAAATTGGTTTCTTTTATTCTTCCTTTTTTGTCCCATACAAAGATTTTTTCTCATCCAATGTTTTAATTTTGTGTCATTATATGAGCAGGTGAATTGTTGATTTCATCGATTAGAGAATCTGATAATAACCTATCAAGGAAAGGTTGATGTAAGGATGAAAATTTTATATGATGTGAAATGAAAATGAAAGATATTTCTTCTTAATTTTTTATTTGTTGGTAAAAATGGATACTAAATATATGTTTTAAAATTTTAATATATGGTAATATTATGTATGAGATATGAACTAAATATCAAAAACTCAATATTTAAGGGAGCATGGGGAATGTATGAAATTGAATTCTAGATTAATGCCAATAAAATATATATTTATTATGGTTGGGTTCCTATAGATGGTAACACAGGTAGTCATATATAAATTTAGGAGGGATGATAATGTTAATATAATAAATTTAAAATATTTTACTTTATGGTATGTCCAAATGAAATAGAAAGTGATTATTACCATGTTTCTACATTTAAACTATGTCTGTTTGGGGGGGGGATTAATAGAGGAACATGTGATGATGATGTTGAAAGGCTCTGAATGGAATATAACCTTCTAAATTAGTAACCTGAAATGGTAGGAAATGATACACTGTAGTTTTTAATATTAATAGATCATTTGAAACATTCTCATAATAGTGGTGTTATCCCTCATATATAGAAGACATATATTCAACAGTGGATCATTATGACAGGGGAGTAATTTCTGGGACAATATCCCATGATGTAAATGAATAATTTAACCATGTGATAGATATATAATGGATTAAATATTTTTATATGATATTATATGTCATTTTTAGATTAGTGTTTCATAAGATAACTATTAATATTTACCATTTTACAGGTGAAACCTATTTGTATTGGAAAATTTTTAAAAATACAAAATAAAGTGCAGTGATTGAAAGTTTGTAATGAGAGTAATATAAGAATATTTTACATAGAAATATAATTCTATGTCTATGAAACATCAGATAGATAACAACTAACATAATTTTAACATATAAAGTAATATTTAGTGGCTCGATATGAGGAAAATATCAATCAATTTTCAAGGTATATAATTTTTTTATCAGAGATCATGATCATAAAAATAGTAAATTGTACTTAGGTTTAATTCTAAGAAATATATGGGATTTGGAATCCTATTAATTCCAGGTAATTGGATTTTTTTTTGGTTTTATGAGAATACATGTTTAGTGTTTTTCACTTATAATGTATTCCCTGGTCATTAGGAGATGAAAAGTCCATGATGGAAGGAAATGGTTATGAATTCATCAAATAAATATTTATCAATGAAAATGATATTTCAATTATGTGACAACTAGACTAAATTACACCATGGGGAACGTTTTATGAAATCAATGAAATTCATATGATGAGTAAAGATTGGTAATATGAATTAATATTAATGTAATTATAAAAGAAAAATAAAGAAATTTTATTTATATGATTCATTTATTGAAATGTTTTGGAAAATTATTCTAATGTATGACAAAAGATAGTAACTCATGGTTGAAATAATCAAAATTGGAACCATATGGGTGTGTTAAAATATTTTTTAACTACTATAATTGATATTGGTTAATAAAATTAATTGGTGATAGGTACGTTACATTTTTTAATTATGTTAATACCATGTTTGAATATGGATCTTCACATTTAATCATATATATGAAATTTGAATGTATATTGGGAATATAACTTCGTGAATATCTGGTAAAACTTCTGGTTAAAACTAAAGGGGAAAATATTAATGTAAACATGATTTATAGGAATCATCCACATATTATCAATGGAAAATAGTTTCATAAAAATATTCTTGAATTTCCCATGCAGAGTTTGAGATTATTATTTGTAGGGGTGTGATTATATAATGTCATTATAAAATATATTATAGAGACATGAATGTTTTATTCCAAGATTAAATACATTCAATAATATACCCTGAATAAGAATAATGGATTATAAATATAAGTTAACGATACATAGTAAATTATCTTGAATGGAATGAAACTATTCAAATTTGTTATGTTTATGTAGTGAACTGATAAATAGATGTGTTTCTTGATGGTGTAACGGGATTTATTCCTAATTGAGAGGTTTAGTTTAATGTTTAATTATTACCTGATTCTAATCCTATTTCAAACACCTCATTTCAAAGGTCAAAATATTTTTTTTAGAATTGGAAATTAAATTTCATGAGTTTATAGATAAATGATTCATTCAACTATGAACATCACCATTAGGTTCTCCAATTATTTTTATTAATAAGAAATTGGTTCTTTGATGCCTTTAATTGATTTAAGTTCATTGAATCACATCACTATTAAAATCCATAAAAAATTTCATAATATTGATTATCCATTTGATCACGTAAATGGAGAATAGTACATTACAAAGATTGATCTCATGTTATTGTACCACTAGTTTAAGGTAATGGATGTTTATATTTTGAAGACTCAGTTTCATAACAGATTTGGACAACATGAGTTTATAGTAATTCCCTTTGAGTTATCCCATTCAACAAGTTTTATTTATGGATCATATATATAGTGTTTTTCATGACACACTAGTTAATTTTTTTTTATTTTAATAACATATTATTATACTCTAAATTTTATAAATATCATAAATGTAACCTATGGATTAAAAACCGTAAGAGAAAAAAAGTTATAAAGAAAATTTAATAACTTTGAATTTTGGTAGTAAATGAATATTTTAATTGGTCATATTAAGTATAAATAAATAATATACCTTAACACTTATAAATGGAATGTTTTTATAGACTCTACAATTCCTAAAGATGTCTTATAAGTTCACTATTTTCTGGGATATTTTGGGTACTATTCTAGGTTTGTTGAAATATTTACTCAGTTTTCTAGAAAACAAACTATGTAAACATGAAATGGATTTAAATTCATCTTGATTAATGGACATTTTTATTGTTTTTAGGAACTATAAAAATACCAATGAGTGGTCAATTTGTATTTTCCCTCCATATATGTTTTATTATTCATAAATCTTGATGCTTCTTTGAGGGGAATTAGTTTTGTCCCGATGAAGAATGGTTATAAAACTAATTCTTCCACAAGTCTTCTAAAATAACATAAATTAAAATATCCAAAACATTATCTAACATTTTATGATATTGTTTTTTATTTAAAACAACTATGTAATCAATTATATGGATCAAGTGTGAAATATATAGATATAATAAAAATTTTATTTATTTATTGTAACAGAATGTAATCTTATTTATGTAGATATTGAACAATTTTTTCCATTTTGTCCTTAGTGAATTTTGATCATTTTGATAATGAAAATAATTTGGTAGGGAAAATGAATTTAATTTTTGGGATGTATATTGGCTTTATTTAATAGAGAATAGGTTTAAATTTTCTATTGGTTTTATATTATGGTACTTTTGGGTAAATGAAATGTTTTAGGCTATTAGTTTTTTCTATTGGTAAATATTTCATAGGGCAGGTTTCAGAATGATTTTACCCCAACACATTTCATTATAATCTCATTTTATGTTGTACACAAATAGTGATAATTTATTTATTGTGAAGAATTACTTACATGATTAACAATGTACTTACTTAATAAATAATCTAATAAGGGGTTTTAACCTGAGGGTATGACTTTTCATTGTATTTTAATGTCGATAAATTAATAGATTTTTTTAATTTACATTATAAATCACCCATGATGAAGGGTTCTAATAGTTTTATACTCCTAATTTCTTCTATAATTATACAAACAGTTACCTTGATAATGATTGAATTCCTCTTATGAATAGTAAGTGATTTATTACCTTTTGCTTGAATCAATTTGGATTTTTGATGCCGGGTGAGTCTCCTAGCTTTGGTTTTCTCCCCATCTCTGCTACACCTATTTGGAATCAGTATGATATTGTGTTTGTGGATTGAATCATATTTTGATGTCGATGTTTCTAATCTAGTATTTTCATTTTTAGTCTCCTCTATTGTCATTCATCATTGGAGTTTTCTTGTTTTGGTTGATGTATTGTTTTCCATGACATATAAATTTTTATATTTGTCATGATATAATGTATTTTTCAAGCATCGAGAAGGGTTTAACCATGTGAATCTTATGCATAGAAACTATGAATATACTTTTGGGAGAATATTTTGGATAATCAATTTAAAATTACATTTAAAACTAAATAATTATAAAAGACAAATAACTATTTATAATCAATTATTTAAAATGACTAAAATTGTCTATGTGGTTTAAATTAATTGTTTGAGGAAGCATCCATAGGTCAAAGTGTTGGAGTTTTGATGTATTATAAGGTACATCAAACGACATTATATAATTTCCACATATGTAAATTTTCTAATTCAATTATCACTGATTCAAAAATTAAATAAAATACTATTAGGTATCATTATATAATGTTAGATGGTGTTATAGTTTTTTACACAAATAAAAAATCATTACATTCTCTAATTTGATGAATAATTTCCATGTTATTTTAACACCAAATAAAAAGTTGAAAAAGAATAAAACATTTATCAGAAATAAGAATAATGTATTTGTGACATTATTGATCAAATTAGATGACTTATTAGGAATCTCAAATTCGTTTTTAACGTGAATGAACAAAAATTTTACAATATTTTAATTAATATTTTTTTGGAATTAAATAATTTTTTTTAATTCTCTCACGCTCTTGACATATTTATAATTGAATAAATTTTTTATAGTCTCCCCCCATGATTATATATGATTAATCACACAAATGGACACCATAGAATATGTGTAGAGACCATATGAATTAAATCATTCCCAAATACAATTAACTAAATAATCAACAAGATAAAAAAATGTTATTGGAAATTAAATATTGAATCGAATTAAATAAATGAAATTGTTTTCAATTTCATCAAAACAATAACAGTAAATAAATATACACCCATATAATCTACAGGACACATAACATATTAATCATAATGTGTGACTATGATGACACTTTTCCAATTATCAACATAAGCATCCACTGATGAACATTTAATGATAAAATAGCTCTTCCTATATCCAAAACACCCAAGATAACCACCCATTATTGTTATAGTTATGGATACATAGTATATAGATAGATATAATGGTATATATATGTTGAATATTTTACTCGGTTGAAGGAAGTCTTAGTGGGGGGGGGGGGGCTTGTGGAGGCGGTCCCTGACTGATGCTGAAGGAGGGTGGTTAACCCAAGAAGGTACATTATTGGATCCCTTTATTTTACCAGGTACATATTCTTTTGATATTTGTTTATTTAAAGAGATTTAATGGGGTTTTATTGGATTGGAAGTCAATGTAGGTGCATTGGAACATTAAATAAGAATTCTTTTATTTATGTTGAAAAAGATATCTCTAGAAGATTTTTAGGCAATGTAAATGGGTAACACGAGTTGTAAATTTCCTGAGACACTTGTCATGAATTGATTCATAGGGTGAAATACTTTACAAAATGAATATATTACATGTCCTATAATCTAATTACATGTTTTTTAAGAATTAATCCGGATAAATACTAACATGTGGAATTGAGTTTTAAAACATAACCCAATAAATATAATTACACGTCATGTAATTGAGAAACACTCCATTTAAATTACCAAGCAACATTTTTATTTTTTGTTTGTGGTAGGTTTCTATTGGTACCATCATGATTCTTTCCTCTTCTTTATGGTAGGGTGACTCAACATGAATTTGGAGGGACATATTTATATTTGAACATCATAGATTTGATTTAAATACCTGGTATTACATTTTATTGATTTTTTCCACTCGTAATTATCTTGATGAAGTGGTAGAACTTTTTTGACCATTTTTTGATTTGGTCTACTGGGTTTTACTCACAAACTACTCATGATACATGATTTATAATCAAATATAATTCATGGTTTTATAAAAGGATATATCTGAGATCCCAATTATACATGGTTTATTTGGGATATATTATTGATGAGGGAACTATATATGATTTCAGGAACCGCATTCAAGTTTTTAGTTTCATAATTTTTGTTTTTCATTTGAAAAATTAAACATATATGAATTGAATTATGCAAACCTTTTTTTTTGATATTTTTTTCCTTCTTTGGTTCATCATGTTATATTGGTCATTTTTTGGTATGGTATTGTCATTGTCATGGTTTATATCATTTAACTATTGGTTATTTATTCACACTATTGTGATAATCTGATAAAGATGGTATTGTCTCTCCATGTTATCTAATTTAGGCCCCCACTACATTTCAAAAAACTATATCATATGGGGTGGTGTTCCTGATGTCCAGTGGGGAACAAGTTCTAGGCACCTATATAAGGCCCGTGGTTCAGGATGTTACAAAGTGTTATTAGAGAATGTTTTATTTTTTTTCTTTTGGTCATAATATATTCAAAAGGTATACATGGTTCTAGGATGAGGTGTTCTGTGTTCATGATCCCATTCAGGGGTTTAGTTAACCTATGTACATGGGAAAACCCATGTATCCATGGTGGGATTTATGTTCTTGATGATTGATGTTACAGTTGAATTTTATTTAACCTAGTGTGATGTTTTCTTCTTCTTTTATTTTATGATATTTTTTCATTTTGGCCCATAATGGAATGAATGTTTTGTAATCAATATTCATTTTAGCCACATTGGATTTATAGTGTCATAAATCATTTTAGGAATGCACAAAAAGTAGGTTTTAGGCGAGCTTTATTAATTCAAATGCTTTTATTTGACATGCATAATTTAATTCAATGGGTTCCTAATTAGAAATTGAATTTTTAAATGCTGAAAGTAATTATAAATTAAATGGAATAAATGGTTGTATATTGAGTAGATTTTTTTAAGAATGTTTTTTACACTATGTGATCCCTGACCAAGATGAAGGAAAGTTGAGGGTAGTGATAGAGACATAGTTTTGAACATGTGGTGGGATGTGGGGGTTTAATTATTATGGATTAATGTGATTTTATCTTCTTTAAATGTGATAATATTTTTTATGTGTCCTATGATGATTTTTTGGAATTGTAGATCGATGCCTCTGAAAATATAAATGTCAAAAACATGAAAGGTGAACAGGGAGGGAGATGTGAATCTAGTAGCTGGAATAGAGGCATGGATAGTTCTGAGTGAAGGGGATGAATAAAGGTTCAATATGAACTTCACAGTATTTATGAAATTTATGAAATGAGTCCCAGGGATGTTTTTTCAAAACAGTTATGATTTTACACAAGAGATCGAGTTGCATCACCCTTGACATTAAGTAGAGAGGGTAGACTTGAGGATGATCAGTTGTGGATTGATTCCATTAAGATGATCCTTGAACACCATGACACTACTAGATAGAAGAGGTTAAAACATACTAGTAATATTATTTTTGTTCAATAGATTCATTGGTTAGATAACCAAACAATATATGGATAACTAGGACCTATGTATTGGAAGGTCTTTCAGGGGATGTTCTTAGAAAACCATTATCGTGAGATGGTATAGAAGAAGAGGGTATAATAGTTTATGAGGCATACCCAAGAGAGTATTTCCATGATGAAATATGTTGGTTTCATAACCTTTTTATTGATTTTTTCTTGTTTTTGAAGGAGATGAGGCTACTTGAGAAAACTAGGATCATAACGGGATAAAATAAAAAATTAAACCCCATGTTAACAGCACTATGATAAATATTTTTTTTGAGGTGGTGAATCTAGCTCTCATATATGAGTGGAGCAAGAAAGAGTAATCCATTGGAGAATAGTGATTTTTATATGACTAAGAGGTAGGTTTGCATCGAGTATAATGGGACACTTCAAATATTTTGACCAGGGCTACATAAAGAATAGTGTCTAGGGGTAAGGATTAGTAACTAAGGTCATTCCTTGTGTTCACTTATACTAGTGAGGTAGGTTAGGCAACATTGGTGTTTTGTTCCCCTGACCATATGTATAGTTCCATTCTTGGGGAAGTATGATACATTCATAATAATCTTATATGAACCCAATACATGTAGGCAATGATGGGGGATCTAGTAAGAATAAGAGTGATGGAAAGTGGTATTCTACCCCTTATCTATATGGATGATGGATTTGGTCAAGATGTGGCAGTTGAGGCAATGAATGTGTTACTTCTAGGAAAGAGCGCCATTATTAGAAGCATGGTGAATCTTAGGGGACTCAGAATACATCACTTGTAATATGGGTAACCCAATTGAATGTTGTTCATCCTGTCCTTATGGATAGTGATGCTAGACCATTGAAAATCAGAGGAACTATTCTTGAACCTTCTACACATTAAAGTTCCTTATTTGATACTATTGATTTTAATTTCCTTATATCTATAAAATATGTGAATAAGTTGAATTTGACAATGCATTTTGTTATTAGGGTTATGGATATCGACTCACCATTATGAGTATGATCTAGTGACATATGTTTATGTATAGGGTGTTCTCTCAAGGTTTTTAATATCATTTTAGTTAGGATGTTTACATCATTGATTTGTTAGGAACTAAATTGATTTTGGGCATGGAATGGTTAATATCATAATAAAACCACATAGATTGTTTCTACCTATGAGTGAAATTTATGGTCTCTTATGTGTGAATGTTGAGTTCCTCATAGAGTGTAGGATATCCAAATGGTTATGGACAACAAGTTCATCATCAACTAGGGTATCTTACAACTCATGTTGAAAGTCTTCTATCAAATGATAGGGGTGTGAAGCCAATTTTATTTTAATCGTTAGTGGACTAATATCGAGATGTGTTTCTTGAAGAGTTATTAGGGCTTCCACTAGATATGTATGTTGAGTTTATAATTCCTCTCATGCCTAATGATGAGACATGATCTTTTACACCATATATAATGGAACTAACATAGAATTATGAAATTAAGGCTCAACTACAAGAGTTAATTGACAAGGGATG
The DNA here is from genome assembly GCA_963277665.1 of Viscum album. NCBI lineage: Eukaryota > Viridiplantae > Streptophyta > Magnoliopsida > Santalales > Viscaceae > Viscum > Viscum album. The sequence continues at coordinate 206,233,417 of OY728121.1, forward strand.
TATCAATCCCAGTCTTTCACCTTAGGGTTCTACAATATTTTTTGTTTAAGAATGTTGAAATTAAAATGAACTTTTGTGTTGATTACCATAGATATATCTGAATGATAGTGAAATGTTGGTATCCTATTCAGCTTATAGATGATCTATTTGACCAGATGAGGTGAGCTTGTATTTTCTCAATGATTGACAAGTGGTTAGTGGGACATTATTTGAGACATATAGCATATGATAAACCACATACATCATCCAGATGTATTTATGTTCTATATGAGTTCATCGTGACTCCATTTGTGCTGATGAACATAAATCATGAGTTTATGGCCTTAATGAACACAATATTGCACTCAAACATTGATCAGTTTATTGTTTTTTTGTATATGAAATCACGGAGTTCTCCAAGACACATGAAATTCATGGCCATCATATTGACATAAACTGGTGTTCTTATAGGGATAATCAACTATATTCTAATCTATCTATGTGTAAATTATGGATAGAGGGGGTAAAATTCTTCGGTAACATAATCATGGAGGAAGCTGGGTCGGTAGACCTAGAGAAAGTTCAGATAGTGGTTTCATGGGATCATCTGATGAATTTTTATAATATTTGTAGATTCATTGGGTTAATAAGTTATTATTGGATTTTCATCAATGATTTTTACATATTTTCATCATATTTTTAGGCTTATCCCTGAAGGGGATTAATTTTTAATATTCTGTATCATGTTAAATGATTTTCTATAATTTGAAGAATTTGTTGACTAAAGATTCGATTTTGATCCTATTTGAGATGGGTGGGGAGTATAAAATGTTTTCAGATTCATCTTCTATAATAATTAGAGCAGTTTGATGTAATAGGATCAAGTTGTGGCATATGGGTCCTAGAGGCTCAGACCACATTAGAAAAATTATCCTACATGGGAACTCGAGTTAGAAGCATTATACTATGAATTTAAGTCTTGTAAGAATTATCAATTGGGAGAAAAGTTTACTATGTATACTGATCAAAAAATAATTATTACTATGTATACGGATCAAAAAATAATTATGTATATATTATTTATAGAAGATTTGAGTCACTAGAAGTGGTGGGTGGTTTTATATATGAAATATATTAATTTTGAGTGAGAATATATTCTAAGGAAAGGAAAGGGTGTGACCAATTCTTTGAGTAGGAGTAAATATACTCATGAAATTAGGAGTCTATAATTGAGTGTATAGTGATGGATTTGCTAACTGAAATGTATGTCATGGTTTAGGAGGTCTAGGAGAATATGACCCCTATATCAGTTTCATTGGAATAAAGACTTCATAGATATATCAAAGAGATGTAATATGGGGGAACTGAGTGTCTAGAATTAAGGTAAATCATCGATCATGGAGAGTCACATTAAATATATACCATTGAAGTGGATGAGATCACCTATTTATGGATCCATTTTTGGTTCATATATTTATGTGATTGGATTTGATGCTCATGGTTCATGCATCCAAGTGTTTGGTGAATCTTGTTTTAACCTAAATATTTTGTGATCTATGTTCAGGATTGAAAAATGATATTGAAGGGTTCATGACATAATGCTAAACCTGTCAATAGGTGAATTCCATGAATCAAAGACTAGGGGGTTTAGTATAGTTGTTTCCCATTTTGGAATGGATTTGGTACGATGTTACTATAGACATTGTGGTGGGTATCCCTTGGATACCAGAGAAAAATGATGATATTTCGGTGATTATGGACCAATTTATCGCTTCTTTTCTATTTGGGAAACTATCTCAGTGGATTAGTTGGGAGACATGTACGATTGGAAGATATTATTTCTTCATATTGTTCCATAGAGTATAGATTTAGACTTTGACTCACATTTATACTCACATTTTATAATGGGTTATGGAATTATCTTGTTATGTATGAATTTTCTAGGTACTTATTTCCATAGGTAGACTGATGGATTATCAGAACATACCCTACAAAATTTGGATGATATAATATGGGCATATGTTCTAGACTTAGGTGGGTATTTAGAGAAACACGTTGCTCTCGTGGTGTTCTCCTATAATAATAGTTATTATGATTATATTCAATCAAACCATGTGAGGATATTTATTCTTAGCCATATAGATACCCCTATGTTGGATAAAGGTCGGTGAATCAAAGATGTTGGAACCTATTCTCATGTAGGAGTCATCAGAGTAGGTTGAGATGATTTTAATATATATATATATTTATATATCACATAATATGAATAATAATTATGTTGATTGTGGATCATGACCCATTGAGTTTACACTGGGTCCTTCTGTATTACTTCATGGGTCATCCATATTGGGTCACTATAGGATTCGAAGAAAGGGTATGTTGGTGCCCAACTAAGATGGACCATTTGAGATTGTGTAGAGAATCAGGAAGGTGGTGTACCATTTTTCACATCCATATAGGTATAGATATATAAATGATGTTTTTCATCTGTCACATTTTCAGTGGTATCATCCTGACATTTCTAATATGATCAATGTTGATGATGTTGACTTTGGGAATGATGCGTCCTTTTAGGAGCATCTGATTCATGTTATGGATCATAGTGATAAAGTGTTTGGGTAATACTTTGAAGTTAGTTTGAGTATTGAGGAAACATGGAAATGTTCAAAAGGAAACATGGGAGGGAAAATTTGATATCCAGGTTTAGTGGACATTACTATTTAAATCACAGGAATAGATATTCCTTGAAGTACATCTCGAGGATGAAGTTTTATAAGGTGGGGATATATTAGGATCCCATTATTTTACAAGGTACATTCCCTTTTGAGTTTTCGTTTAGTTAAAGTGTTATTGAGGGTTTCTATGGTATTGGAATGTTTTGGAGGTGGTTTAGATCATTAAAAAAAATTATTTCCTTATAGGATTAAAAAACTATGTATAGAATATTTACACATCATGTAAATGGGTTACATTATGTGTAAATTTCTCTAGAGACATTTAATGAATGGTTGGGTGTAGGGAACATGTTCATTAAATGAAAATATGACCATTATTTTAGTCATACTACATGATGTGTACTAATTAATTGGAAAAAATAATAACTCAAGGCAATGGTTATTTCAGTGTAACCCTCTACAAAATAATTACACGACATGTAATGGAATTACATACCATGTAAATTCCCACGAATAATTTTTATTTGGGATGTGTGGTTGATTTGTTTTGATACTATCATGAGACATTATTCCTCTAAATAATAATCCAAATGCCAATAAATTTGGATTGATTTCATCATCTACTAACATTAATGATTTGATCTAGATAACATGTAATACTTTCAGTCATTGGTTTTCTTCCATTATTCATTTTCCTAATAAATCAATGGAACATTTTTACCTTTTCTAGTTTTGGGGATTCATCTGGATCCTAGGATTTGTTCATAGATATATTATATAATTTTTAACCCAACCATTCTACATCAATTGAGAGTTGTGGTTTGGTGTGTTTTCATTAATGATCTTTAGGTAGGTGGTTGACTTTTCAATTCCCATAGTCTGGATTATATTTTCGCATATGAAATTGTTTAATTTCAATTTCCACATTTGGAAGTTGAATCTTGAATTGAATTAATTTTTTGGTTAATTAATTAATGGGATTAAAGAATATGTGGAATATTAGGATTATGAAATTCTTTGATTGAAGAGATATGGAATTAGGTTATAATGGGAATTAAATAGATGGTTGGCCAAACCATGAAGGGTTAATAGGTATTATGATTAAATGTTGATAAAATAATTATTGGTTAAATTATAATATTATTTTATTTGATTACTGTGAGAAACCATAATTTTTTCAATAAGTCAATATCATTCACCATGATGTGAATAATTTATAATATGGTTTATTATGACAGTCCATGATAAATGTGATATAGGTTATATATGTGATTGATTGATAACTGTGGTGTGAGACAACGATTGATTCTCAAAATAACCATATGTGAAAATGAGTTTGGAATGATGACTAATGCTCTAAATAACAATAAGAACAATGAGGAATGGGACATGGACTTATCCTCAAAATACCCTTGGGTTTCTAGACATTACATTATAGGCCCTTGATATTGGTATTAGAATGGTGTCCTTGTGGCCATGATATTAAATTGAAATTATGATCATAATAAAATACAAGACTTAATGCATTTTGATTCCCCATGATATACAATTCAGACCCTAGCACAGGATAAAGCACATATTGATGGTTCAGTTGTTTTGGTGACCATGAGGATTTGTGTGGTTTAATTAAATTATAATTTAATGTGAAATTTGGTCACATTATTATTGTATTTTATTCATTATACATCTCTATACACTATTATAGACTGAATATTTTTTATATATCATTGGTTGTGTCATATGGAGTTGTACTCACACCCTACTCGGGCTTCTTAATATGTTCCCAAATAGAATTCATGTTTTATATATTGGATAATGGTAAGGTACCAATGTTATATTGATGAGAGGGGATGAATAATGGATAAGGGAACCATCCATGATGATAGTACACTCATGTAAGTTGTTAGTGTCTTTATTTTTGTTTTAAATTTTACACTTGAAACATATATGGAATGAAATATGAACAGTTTTGTTATGGATATTGTTTTCTTATTTGGAATTATAATGTGATACAAGCCTATATTGGTTATGCTATTGTTATAGTAATTGTTTTATAACATTTGGTGATTGGTTATTTATTTTTTCTGTTATTATTCACTGATAAAGACGGTATAGTCTCCCCATGTTATATATATTTAAATATATTATACTCTCTTTACTTTCCAAAAGTGTCTACATTATCTGGAGGCGCGCCTAAGGCCACATAGGGAACTGACTTGGATATCATCATGTGTCCCTATATCGTGACGTTACTTGGGTTTCTTCTTATATTGATGGTTTAAATAATTGGTGGATGATGTGATTTGGAAGAGACAGATGGTGATGACATTTTTATGAAAGGGGACGATTCAGTTGTGTCATTCCTATGGGTGCATGAGTATGAATTATTGTGGATGAAGGGGAGGTGGATTGCTGACTACTATCCTTGAAGGCCTAGTGAGTGGAGATAGGGATGGGTTTCTACACACCAAGAATTGACGGTGGGTTCATGTGTATATTCATAGATTGCGGAGGTGGTTATGGTGTATGTGGTAAAAGAGAAAATTATATCGAAATTTCAAATATCGAAATTTTAAACCCAATTTTCTAATTGTGATAAAATACTATGATAGAAATTATAATAACAAATAAAAATTTTAGTAGGATTTGAAATATATAAATATATATTATAATATTTTTAGAAAAAAATAAATACTACATAATGTTATAATGGTATATATATATGCATATAAAATTATATATACTAAAATATAGATGTAATTTGATAATAGTGTTACTATACATATAAGAAAATAAAAAATATTAAATGTTAAAATATTTTTATAAAATAAGTATATTAATAATATTAATACTACTATTACTAATAAAAAATATTTAAAATGACATAAAATAATATATAACAATCATATATAGAATATATAAATAAATAAATATATATTTTAATATCCTAATAAAAAAATAGTGAAAATAATTATATTAATATAGTTTTAAATAATATATTTAATTATAATATAATTTAATCTAACCAATAAATTAATAAATTTAATTTCAATAAAAAAATTATAAAAATTAAAATAAATACATAAAATATACATAAAAATACTAAATGGAGTTAAACTATTTAGTTTAAAATAATTTATAAATTTTTTAAAATATTTGTGAAATTCATGTGAATATAATCCCACATATGTAAAATTTATCTATCTTGAAAAAATAAGAATGTGTAAATAACTAGTCGTTTATAAAAATAAAAACAACAAAATTAGATGTCCAATATTTATAAATACATTATACCCTCAAAATATCATGCATCATTCAAAATAGAAATTTTGAAATATATTTTCACATCCATTAAATTTTTTATATGTTATGTACATACACTCATGAATCAATGTTACTTTCCAATCTATCACTCAGATTGCATATCAAAATTAATTGACAATGTTATTCTCAATTATCTTACACATTCATGTCTACTATATGATTTCCATTAATTTATCATCTGTACTTATGGATGTAAAAATAATTACCCAATATGGAGGACTTCACAATTGGTAAAAATGTCTCTGTGACTGCAGGATGGTGGGTTATAAAAAAATCAAATTTTGGAAAAAAATGATTGTTTAATCTGGAAATATAAGCATGGGAAACGCCAATCAAAATGTTTCATTAAAAATATCACTCATAGATACATAAAATGTTTAATATCTCTAAGAATCTAATAATTCATTGCATATATGAAATTTTATGTTTTTTATGTTTTTTCTATTTAAAATTTTTTCAAGGATACAACTCAATAAGACATAATGTATAGTTAAATAGGTGGGTATAAGCTCCAAAACCAATGCAATATTCATAATAAAATATCCCAAGAAAAAGTAAAAAAGTATATCATTCTAATTAGATAAATACTGAAAACAGTTCATATAGAAATATATATATCTGATAGAGTAATGAGTTAAAAGATTTATAGGTATACCAAAAGTTGAGGGTCACTATATAATGTCCAAAAATTTACAAGTTATTGAAAATAATGTGAATACGTATTCAAATTTAAAAATACACATATTACATGTGGCTAATTTGAAATCTCACACATATCACCCTGATGATATAATGTTGATCCAAGTACATTAACTAACTCACTACCCCACAAAAAACACTATCAATGAATAATTATCTATAACGACCCAGAAATTCGATGTATTTTTTTAATTATAAATGAATTTTATGAGTTCATGAAAATTGATGGAATGTGATTCTGAGTCCTGGTGTACCCGGATTGAATTTCTGATCTTTTTTTGGGTACGTTCAGTAAACATGCGAGTGGGTTTTTGTCTCTTTTGAAACGGTGCTCGGAATTGAAATCTGAGGACAACGTTGAACTTGAAGCACTGGTATTCATTTAAGAGGACTTTCACCTCGATGAGAGTTGGTCGTGGGTGAATGTTTGTTTTTGTGTATTTCGTGAATGAATAAAATAGAATTAAAATTTTTAAAATTTTTATTTGATGAAACCTTTCATATGGATGTTATAAATGCGGGGTCCACCAGAACTAAAACCTCTCACATGTATGTTATGGGGGTGGGGACCACCGAGCCTAAAACCCCCATTTTTAATTTCCAGTGGTGGGGTCCACCCAAACCCTCTTAATGGGAGAAACCCCTTGAACTCCCTCATTAATGAAGAGTTAACCCATGGAGTCCCTCCAGCATTAATTATGCCAACACTTTTCATTTAATTGAGTCAATTAATTGATCCAAATAATTATTCCAACGTGCCAACTTAATTGATTTTCTCAATTTAAATTATCTTTGCACCTATTTCCTTTGGGATGATTTAGTTGGTGTAGGAGAAGGGGATAGCTTGGAGAATATATATCCAACAAAGAACAACCTCCGACAAAGAACGATTATCAGATGAAATGATGAAAGAGCCCGAGATTGGAGGCATGTGGTGGGCGCAACGAATGTCAACATCTTTGAATTCTTTCTTGTGCCAACATCAACGAAACTTCGAGGCAGGGTTGTTGTTTGACTTTTTCCCACTTACCCATTCTTGACATTTCTTTGTGATTCATGAAATATTTTATCCACTTGCTACCGCTCTAACATAGAGGATGTGAGCCAAAAAAACATGGCCCAACCACTCTGCAAATATTTTTGTAATATTTGTTGTGTTCTTCACGATGTAGGAGAATGGAAACCGACACCGGTGGGGCATCAGAATAGCAGATGTCACCACGACCGTCCGCGATGAAGTCATCGGCGCAACTGCGCTGCCCAACTGAAGATAACCACGACTTGTGCCATGAAGGACTGCTGCACCGCGGCCCCCATGCCGCCCTACGACCCTCGCGTCGCCCCGCGCGGCCCCTGCATGGCCCCGAGACAACCGCGCCGCACCGCGGCCCTCGCGCCATCCTATGGCCCCCGCGCCACCTCATGCACCCCCTCCCCCTCCCCCATGCCGCACCGCAACCCCCACGCCACCCTACGGCCTCCCCGCAGTCAGGCCAGGCCACCCAGTGCGAGCTGGGCCAGACCCAGCGGGCTGGTTCCGACCAGACCCGGACAAGATTCAACCCATTTCCGCTAATTTGGCCATAACTTTGGCACCGAGTGTCCGTTTGAGGAACCATCTATGACACTGAAAACCTTGTAGTGAGACGGTCCATTTGGTATACCCCATTGGAGTTTTGGATAAAATTGGGGAACGGTCGGGTTGGATCGATCCTGAATCCAACCAGGCCCTCGGGTCTAAAAGGCAAATAACTTACAGACCTAGAATCCTTTTGAGGCACTGTATATTGCGTTGAGACCCCTATGACGTGGCATGAATTTGGGATACATATTCATGGGACTTCGTGATAGTTGGATTATTTACCAGTTTCATGATGAGTGGGCCCTCTATGAGACAAAAAATCATAGTGCAGGAACCCTGTAGCTAGCTGTGACAATGTACTAGGATCATGTGTGGGTCTGACGTTGTAATGACGATGTACCATGATCGTGTGTGGGTCTGACGACGTTCTAATGTTGTACTAGGATCCACTGTGGGCCTGACAATATACTGACGATGTACTTGGATCATGTGTGGGTCTGACGAAGTGCTGAAGATGTACTAGGATCATGTGTGTGTCTGAAGATGTATTGACGATGTACTAGGGTCTTGTGTGGGTATGATGACATACTAATGATGTAGTAGGATCCTGTGTATGTCTGAAAATGTACATACAATGTATTTGGATCCTGTGTGGGTCTGACGACGTAATGGCGATGTACTAGGTTCCTGTGTGGGTCTGACGATGTACTGACGATGTACTAGGATATTTTTTGGGTCATACGATGTACTAACGATGTACTAGGATCCTGTGTGGGTCTGATGACATACTGAAAATGTACTAGGTTCCTGTGTGGGTCTGACATTGTACTGACAATGTACTAGGATCCTGTGGGGGTCTGATGATGTACTGATGATATTCTAGGATCATGAGTGGGTCTGACGAGGTACTAGGATCATGTGTGGGTCTGACGATGTACTACCATCCTCTGTGGGTCTGATGATGATTTAAAATCCTTCGTGGGTCTGCCTCTTAATAGATTAAGATGATTTAGTAACTAAATATAATCATCTTTACTATTGTATCAAATATATACTTGGTGTGAGATGTGTCCTTACCTTTGTGGTACTTTCCATTGTGGTAATACCTTTGTGGTATTATTCTCTGTGGCGTACCTATGTGGCACATACCTTTGTGGTACTCCTTCCTTTGTGGAACAGTTTAACTTTGGCTTTTGAGTTGGACTCTGTGTTTCCTCATGATTGAAATGGGCATACATGATAAATTACGTATATGTAGGGTCATATACCTAAGTAGGGTTGTTAGTTGTATTCTTTTTTTTTGGTTTATCCTTTATGGATTTTGTGAGATCTTGAGGGTCTCGAGGTTCCTACTAAGTGTCATTATACTCACCCCTACACGGGCTATGTACGCACCTTATTGTGTTTGGTGCATATGATGGACAACGCTAACTGAGGATGAGGGTACCAGGACTGGAGGTAGCTCGGAGGTGGACATTAGAGGAGGTGTACTGTAGAGACGACCATTCGGGAGTTGTACCTACATGTCAGGTAGAATCCTTGGCAGGTGTTCATAGGAGCTATTCCAGTTTACTTGTACTTTTTAGTTTTCTTGTACTTTCCTATTGGGCTTGAATTATGGTGCCTTTTCCTTACTGTACTCATAGTTTTACTATATAGTTTACTTGTGTTTGTATCTTGTTGTGTGCTTAGTTGCCTATGTTTACTGGATATAAAGGCAATGCCTTCCTGGTTTATAGGGAATACACCTTTCAATACTAGTCACCAGCCCCTGGCCTATGAAAGGTGGGCTTAAGATAGTCTCGGCATAGGCCATGGGGGATGGGACGTGATAGTATTTCCCATATATTTATACTGAAAACAATGATTAAAATGTTTGATAAATACTTGGGGAAATCTAATAGCTATGGGTTCATCGTAAAAATTATTCTTCATGGATTCTAAAGGCTATAAAATGGAGAAAATTTATTGGTGGATCAATTGGTCTAAGGGGATACAAAATCAAAAAACTACCTTAGTAATTTTATTGTTGCTTCCAAAATTATGATCACTTTGATGAAGAAAAATGGAATCTTATAAAGGACATAATTTCGTTTAGATTCCCTCAAGAAAAATAGAAGTAGAAAAAATGAAAAAATGTTCCAATATCCTCCAGGTTATAAAATTATACTGTTTGAAAACAAAAATGACAAATTGGGAATATATGTTTCTAAAAACTAAATCACTTTTAGGAAAAAATTAAAATTAATATAATGAAATCAAAAATCATCTTAAAAATGGTATTAAAAATCATATCATGTCAAATAGAAATAATGTGCTCAAACATCCTAAGGATATAAGAGGTTTTCCTATAACTATGGAAAAAAATGTAAAATACATTTCATGTGTATTCAACAATGATAAGAATGATAGTTTAATTTTTTTCTTGAATTTTTATTTATTTGTTCGACATGGTTTTGTTAATGATGAAAATATATTATAAAATATAAAATATTGTTATGTAAATGAATATATAAACATAAAGGGGTGTATGTATAATATAATTCTCTATAAATTATGTACTTGTAAAATCGTCACATATAAAAGAAATACCTAAATCATGTAAAAGAGATAACACAAAAATAAGATTTGAAAATGGATGGTAAAAATAAATATTTTTAATTCTGCTACACTATACATCCAAGAGATAAAAATTGTGATAAATTCATGCCATTTTATTACATAAAAATTCTGTTGAAAACTATCATAGTGGAAAAAATGATATGTTTCCTCCCATTGATAACTATGCTTACTTCATATGCATCCATTCATTGATAAATGTACACTGAGATAAAATTGTATTGTATACCATGAATCAATATATATTTCATAGTTGTGTTGAATCAATTTATTGAAAAATAAATTATCATGAAAACAAAAAATTATCTCAAAATAAACATCTTAGTAAAATGTATGTATAGTATGATATGAAAATATTCCAACTTACAAGGCAATGAGTAAACCTTTTTGGATATATACTTAACAAATAAATGATGATTTTTTCAATTGAATCATCATGATGATTAATAAGATTATATTTTTTAATTATCACAAGAGAATAAAATACCTTAACTGAAAATTTCAATTATATTGTTAAATCCAATATAATATTGAATCCAATATATGGGTTGATGATGTATCATTATTCTCCTTCACCACTAACAAGTATCACTTGTAAATATACTAGTTTGGAACTCAATTCATACTCCAAAATTTAGATTATTATTCTATATTCAAGAGTATTGAGAGAATCTATGGGTATTTCATGTGAAGTGTTTTTAATATTGATACATGGTGCAGGTGGGGTGGGATCAGTTGGTTTACTTTACCCCATTGTGTCAAAAATGACATATTTTTTCAATGTTATTCTATATTTCTGTAATTATATTTCTTCAATTGAAAAATATTAAATATAGACTAATGATCTACCAAAAAATGATATTCTTAAATTGTTAATAAAAAATTATGAGTATTCTACACCACTATCCCTAATGAAATTTATGACTCCCAAAATGTTTCAAACATCTAAATTTTGGAAAATTATATAGTCTCACAAGGATTATTAAAAGAAGTGATTTAATGTCATTTAAATTTATATCTTATTACATGTGGTAATTCATGATATATTTGCTCAATTTTTCCCTATTATAGTATAAATGGGGCATATTTTATATTTATCTCCATACATAAAGGAATTTTTTTCCTCAAAAGGATGAATGATATATACATAAATGGAATAAATTCTTTCACTGTTGTTTATGATTTATTAAATTTTAGAAAAATGATATGAGATAAAATTGTGAAATGGACCATTATATTCAAGAGAGTAGAAAATGAATATCTCACATTACTGAAATGATACTTATTTAGAGGTATAAAATTAAGATTTAGGGGATTCATTATGGTTGTGATGATATGAAATATCAATCAAATCCGTTCCATCCTCTAATTCCGATAATAAATTTTGGTCAAATAGAATCCCTACTCCCCTTTCCTAAATATAATTGATGGTAATTGGAACTTTAAATGGTATTGAGGTGTATTGTTAAAAAAGATATGTAATTTTGTTATCCATATTCATCACATTATTTTCCTGATATTTTTTTGAGGAAGGAAAATTTTCATTAAAGTCATAATGAAGATAAAACATAATATTTTTTTATAGTCAGTAATGAAAATAACTTTTTATTAATTAATGAATTGTTTTGTTCACACAGTGGTCAGTCAAATTTAATGCATTCCACAAATTTTATAGATGATTTAAAAACCATGATGTTATGAGATTGTGGAGTTTATCTTTAAATTTATTCTGAAATATCTTACAACCTAAATTGACATCATGAATTATAGGGTTCTATATTTTGATGAATTATTTCACATTGAAAATGATGAAATGGTGTGTGTGAACTAGAAGTGGACTGTGGTGAAATAATCACACTTGTATCATTATAATGACTGGAATAATAATCAGTAAAAAACTAAATATGTAGAGATATCATGTGTGGTTTAAATTTATAATGTATATCCTGATTTGTTTTTTTATTGGTTGTTATCTTTGGGTGTATCCCAATTCATTCAACACTTATAGATGTCTTGAATTTTTCTATGATGACAAATAAATATTCCCACAATAGATCCTATTTTTATGGACCTAAATCACTATTTTAAAGTCCTCATAATTCTACTATTATCCCCAGAATCTAAACCAAAAATATTGGATGTGCAATCACAAAACGTAATATTTTCCAGTATAAGAACCAATTAAATTCCGTAGATGTGTTGAATAGTCTGAAACCACTAGGAGAATGTGTGTAGACAAAAGGAATAATATTTTGGAATAATGTTCAGGTATATGAGTTTTAAATTTGATTAAAATCTATGAATTATCAAAAATATACAACTATATTATAATGATTAATTAAATTAACATTAACTATCGATGTGAACAAAATTAATCAATAGTGGAAACATGAGTAGTTGAATGTGTTAGAGTAGTGATTCCCATAAAATTTTACGATGTTCTAATTATATAATATCCACATCAGAATATTTATTCATTCAATTATAAATCATGTTAAATTTAATGAAAATACTATAAATTTTTGTTCTATGACAATAGAAATCATTATAACTTATCACACACTCCATTTATCATTTCATTATCTAATTTGAGGAATAATATTCATGAATTTTTAGCATCAAATCACTTTGTATAATTAAATGACCCATTTATCACAATGTTATAGTATATATCTATGTCATATTGGATCATATGAGATGAATTATTATATATCAATCCTTCATATTTTAAGGGTAACACACAAAAAATAATAATTTATTAAATTGATATAAATATTCATTTGGAATTCACTCACATGGGATTTAAGATTCTCTCATGCGTTCTACTGTATTTTGAGAAAATAGTGTAATATATTATCTCTTTCATGTGTTTACTTATTAGGTTCCCATGAATGGGCCCCAAATCATATGATTAGAGGACATTTGAATAAAAATTTCACCTCTATAAATAAATAAAAAAACATTTAAATAATATTTATTTACTAGAAATCAAATTTGGGAGAAAATTAAAGAAATGAAATTAACATCATGTTTATCACAACTTTGACAAAAATGAATTAGAAAACTTAGACAACAATGTGTCGAGTAAAATAACAAAATATAAGGTATCACCATGATCATGTCCTCACAATTGTCTCCCCAAGAATATTTTTTTGAACCCTGAATTTGAAACATAGCTCTGATTCTAGGAAAAAAAAATCTAAAATAAACATCAACATGTGATATAGTGATGGAAACACTATAGATATTGAGAGATATGGAGAGATTGATGATGTTTTTTTACAAGGATGAAGGCTCGGTGATGGGTGCATGTAGTGGTGTTCTAGTGATAGTGATGAAGGAGAGTGGCTGACCGATGCTGGTGCATCAAAGATATAGTATATGGTTGAAGAATAAGGTGGATGATTCTATCCAATAAAGAGGGCTAGTTTATCCCTTACGATACATGGGGTCAGGTTGGCTTTGTCAAGAAAAGGGGATCTTCAGATTTGGTTGCTAAAGGTAAAGGGGATGAGGTGGGACTTCCACTAGCATATAAGGTGTGGTGTGTGGGTATAATAATGGGATTATGCACATTCGGAATTAAGGAAGGTGCACAAGTTTAATAGAGTGATAGAAGATGTGACCTAGGTATGTCTTTCAGGAGAGAAAAACAAATTAAAAGTTAAAATTAAAAAATTTAAGACAAAATTATCTAAATTTCTTAAATAATAATAATAAAAATAGTTTTGGTAGAATAAGAATTATATAAATATATATTATAAAATTTATACAAATAAATAGTTATTAATACTTTTTATAAGGAAATATACATATATATATCCACAAGTAATTAGATATAATAATCTATACATTTAATTAAATAAAATTACTATTATAAATATAATAATATTAATACTATTAAATATTAATAAAATTTTACAGAAAAATAAGATAATAATATTAATAATACTATTATTAATTGTATGTTATTTATAATGATGTTCAAAAATTTATAGTACTTATATAGAGAATTAATATACATTCTTATATATAATATTAAACTAATAATGTATAAATTTTTGTTAAACTAATAAATATATTATATTATGTAGTATTTTATATAAAATTTATATAAAAAAATAAATTAAATAAATTACTCAAATAAATATTATTAAATAAAATTATAAAAAAGAGAAACCCTTAAAAACCATGGAAAAAAATAGAAAATACTAAAAATATTATCCTATAAAATAAAAACAAATTTATAAAATTATATAAACACTAGTAAATTCCAGTCCAGTCATATCATGTATGGATAAAAGTTTACAGTCATGGAAAAAATAATCAGAATGAGTACGTAACTGGATTTTTTGACAAATCCAAACATCAAAAAAATCATGTTCAGTATTTTTTAATACCTTTTACCCAAAAAATACCATGATTAATTAAAAATTACTATTTTAAAATGTTGTTTCACTTCCACACTAATATTTAATTTTATTTTACCTGCACTCATGATTTAATATGACCTATATAATAATCACATGCAACATTCCAGATAGTTCACTGAAAATTTTCTTCTCAGTACTCTAATATATAAATTATTACAATATATGGTCGATTAATTTCACATCTCCACTGGTGGAAATCAAATTAATTCACCAACCATGAAGAAATCACATTATGTTGAATTTTTTATAATTCTAGAGGATGGTAGGTAATATGAAAGAAAAAGTTTTTTTAAAAATAATTACGGTTGAATCAGTAAATATAATAATTATAACTATTAGCCTAAATTTCTACGTCAAAATAACATTCCCCCATACAATAATCATTTCTTATCCCAAGAATTTGATAATCCAATTCCTCTAAAAAAATTGATGGGTTTTCTTTATTAATTTTTCTACCTCCCTTTTATGGAATAAACTTACACAAACATATTAGATATGATAATAGTTAGAAACCAACTCAAAAAACCCATGAATTATATATATGAAAATATTCAATGAATAAGTACACAAGTAGCTCATACACAGTAAAATCCAATTGAAAATAGTACATATATAAAATAATATATCTCATAAATTTTTGGGTAATTACATTTATAGGTATCAATAAAGGTGAGTGTTACCATGTAATGGAAAAAATGTACACATTTTTTGAAATAGAAAATATTCTACATTCCCATGTAAAAACTGATGTAATGCATGTGTCTATTGTCAAATGTAAGACATATTGTAATGATGAGATAATTTCGATTAATGTTCATCAAATGAATTACTACCCCTCAAACAACCCTCTCCATGAATAAATCAACCCCACACACATAGATTCAAAATCGACATAAACGTATTCGTGAAAAGGCTAGGGAAGTATAGAAATTATGGTAACATACTAAAAAGGTTTATTCATTTATTCTAAGGGATCCACAATAGATAAAATTCAAGGGTGGCATAATGGGTCAAGGGGATAAATAAATCAATCAAATGCCTCCATAATTTTATTAATATAACCAAAATTATAATCACATTGATGAAGATATAATTATTGTTATATAATAAATAACATGGTAAATATTCCATCATAAAAAAGACAATATGAGTTGATTTAGAAATTAGAATGTTTCCTCACATGTATAGAAATATAATTTGGGAAGTAAAAAATGAGCATGAGTGAACATACGTGTCTCTAAAATAAAGGAGTCTCAGGAAATGTTTTAAAATAATAGTCTAATATCAAAATTCATCTAAATTAGGGTATAAATAATATAACCATTTCAAATAAGTATCATGTACTCAAATTGGCCATGAATACATGTGGTATTCCATGGACTATGTTATCATAATAAATAAAAATTCATTCATGTGGATTCAACAATTAGAGGAATGTTATTTTTTATTCATTTTATATATTTTTAGTTAGTTAATATGACATGGTGTTAATGGAAGAATAAAATATAATTAGAAGTAAAATAATTCCCTCTGTAAGTGCATATACATGTGGAAAGGAATCAATTGTCAGATTATTCTCTAGAAATGAATTACCTATAAAATATATGAAAAATTACATAATAAATACAATATATAAAATAGATAACACCAAAATCAAATTATTTTACGGATGAAAAAATTTTGTATGATGAATTTTTCACTAGTGTAGTTCAAGGATAAAACAGATTTTATTAAATTACTTTCATTTTATTACATAAGAAATAAATTAATTGAAACTAATTACATTGAATGGAAAATGAATTAATGAAGGGTTTCCTTCTTTTCAGTTAAACATTTACTTTTCCTTTATCTATAAGTTTAGAACACTCTTCCGGGATCAAATTGAAATGAATACCTTGAAGCAACTTATTTTTAGACAGATGTTTAGAATATAGTCATATTAATATAAATTGTATTACAAAATTTACAATATCTCAGTAGAAACAGGCTTGTAAAATGAATGTTTGGGATCAAATTAAATTATAAGTAATCATAAGTGATTCATAATAACTAGTTTAAATAAATTATCACTAAATAATATTGTTTCTTGTGAATTGGGAATCACCATGATGATTTGGAAAATTAATTACATGAAGATGCATAGGAGTAGAAATTACCATCTCATACTATTTCAGTTTTGGGAATATATCAATCATATTCAATAATTTAACATCTCAGATGAAGTTGGATTCTAATTATATTCAAATAAAAAAATACTATTATTGGGATAACAACCAATTTAAAACTCTATTTGTGCTCTATAGATTCATTTATAGTACTATGCTGAATAATATTGGTAGCATCTGCAGGTATTTGAAGTAATGTATTAGTAACCTAGAATCATGGAGAAGGTTGGGATGGATCAATTGGAGTTGGTGAATCAATTGTTTTAATAATCTAATCCTTGTAAAAATTATTTTCTAAAAACCCTTCATTATATTTATCCATTGGAATATTTGTCACTAGGAAGTAATGATCCTCCGTATAAACACATTCTTTCATTATTTTACAATATTATGAGTGTTCTCCACCAAATATCACTGACTTAATTAATTTCTCATAAAATAATTTAGATGAATCCATTTTTGGATAAAGCATCATACCTACATGTTTTGTTCAGAATTAGGAGTTTCATTTTCATTTGACACGATATACTCTTAAATGTGGTAATTCATGATGCCTAGTCTTAATTCTTACCCAATTTCATTATAGATGAGTCCTAGTTTAATTTATTCTTCATTGTATATGGAATTTTCATCATCAAAATGGGGAATTTCATATACATTAATGGACTATATTCTCATATTTGGATTGAAGTGTTTTCAATTCATAGAATAAGGTCATGAATCCAAAATGTTCTAAGGACTATTATATTCAATAGTAGAAATATAATTTCTTATATTCTCTATATTTTATTAAATTAATGAGTAAAATGTTTACTAAAGGATTTATAAATGGTTTTATGATAATAATGAACAATCAATGTATTCTAATCCTCATAATTATATAATTGATTTTTTAAATGGAAATTGTACATCACTTTCATCAAAAGATATGTTTCAAGTTTAGGAATCAATTAGTAGTGTGGTGGAATATTGGAAAAGAGTGTTCATTTTACATTCAATGTTCCTTATATTTTTTTCATTATATATTTATGAGGAAATAAAATTTTCATTATGTTATTCTAAAATTTCAAACAACCTATTTTTTCATAGAGATTTTATAAAATAACTTGTTCTAAATTATTGAATTTCTTTGTTCCCATTATGGTGGGGAAAATTTCATGTCTTCCTATAGTGTGTATGATGGTTTATAAAGCATAATGTTTTGTGATTTTAGAGTTTTTTCATTTGAAATTATCTAAAATATCTTTCATCCTAGATAGAGAGAATGAGTTATTGAGTTCTATATTTTATATAATGGGTTGACTTTGAAAATAAGAAAACATTGGGTTTGATCTAGTAGTTGAATATCGTGAAGGATTATCACATGGTTCCTGGAAGATACTACAATAATAATCAGTTGATTTAATAGAATTATAGGGATATCTCATGTGTGATATATTTTTATTCCATTCCATGAAATGTGGGTGGGTGTTTTTCTAACCATGTGGTGTAGCCCACACCATTCAAAAATTATATGTTCTATGAAGTATTTTATAATGAAAAAAGATATATGTTGAGTCAATCTGCACTTTTTATTTTTCTATAATTAAACCACACCTTTTAAGGATCACCTAATTATACCCTTCAACCCAGAATTGGTGACGTACATTTGGTATATGCTGTTGTAATACATCAAATTTGAAAAATAATTAACCTAAAAACTACTCTAGAAGTTGAGAGAAGGTTTGAACCACATTGTTAATATGTGTAGACATTAGTAATAAAGTTTTAGAACTATTTTCATGAATATGAGTTTAAAATCTTATTAAATAGAAAAAATTATTTAGGATAATTTTTTTTTAAAATTATTATTTAAATTAAATAAAACTCTTGATTTTAACTAAATTCATTAATAAATGAAATATGAAGGGGTGGATGTGTCAGAGTTGTCATGTCTATTCAGGCCCATTCAATGAAAATTATTAAATTTCCCTCTCACAATTTTTACTAATTCAATTACAAATAATACCATATTTAAAAAAATAATATCAATTGACAATCTCTTATATTATAAAATATTATTAATTTTCACACAATCCATTTAATATTTCTTTCTTTGAATTGATGAATAATGTTCGAGTAATTTTATTATCAAATAACAGGATAAAATAAAATAACCTATTTCTTACAAAGTATATGTTTTTGTTTGTGTTAGGTTCACTAAGTTGATATCGCCTATTAAGTGTAAATCATGCTTGTTTGAAGGGGAAAACAGACAAAATATTATTTTCTTCATTTAATAAATTATTTATTAATAGTATATTCATGTGTGACATAAGATTATCTCATTAAAAAGATCAATTTCCATACAAATAAATTATTTGAAGAACTCCCACCAATGTTATTAATTATACACCATGTTACATCCTGGTTCTGGGTGCCACCCATAGGTGCCCCATACCCGGTTGGTCACAATTCCTCAAGCGCATTTCCCTAAATTCTAGAGAATGCTGACTAGAAACAAGGGTCGTGGGTGTGACAATGTGGAAACTATGCTCTCATTGTCATAGTAACATAGCTGAAATAAACAAATATACACTAGTGGAAGCTATAAAAGTATGAAAAAAATAAGAAGTGGAATACTAGAAGTAATAAACTGGAGAATATATATATATATATATATATATATATGATTCATGATACATATGTCTAGGAAAATAGCTAAAAAAGTCACAATAATGGAATACAGTACTAAACCAAGGTACAAAAGAAATTAAACTAAACACCTCTACTGCATCGCTAGCCTCTGCTTGGTAACATGCTCCCCTCCTCCATAGCAATCAAATACATTATGTGGAAGGGTGTTTTCCCTTATCTAGACCAACAACAAAATAATCTGTTTGGGTCCAAAAGCATGAACCAAACTAGGCGTGAGAAGAATTCCAGTAGGCCACCACCAAATGATTTGTGCCAAAAATTCAATGAATATATATGACATGCAAGATGAAAATTGATGCAATATAAAATGAAGTACTCAAAGTAAACAATAATACAGTTTAAATTACAACCATTTACATTGTTATTTAAGAAACCAACAATCATAAGTAACCCTTTGGGATGTAGTCATAGCCAAAACCCTCTAGTTTAATTTATCAAACACAAGCCACCCTCTGGGATATACTCATAGTCTAACCCCTCCGGTTCAGCTTTAGCAAAGACACTCTGCAGAATCACTCACCGCAATTCCACATGTGGTCTCGTATCGGAAACTATAGACACTCTAGGGAAGCACTCAATGTCTAATTCTATAGGTGGTCTTGTAATGAGGAACTATAGACACTCTGAGGGAGAACTCAATGCCCTTCCCCCCTATGGTCTTGAAACGTGAAAGTAAACAGAATCTCTGGAGAATCCCTCAGCATCCATTCTCCCAATGGTCTACTACATCAGGTTTACACACCCCTGTGTAAACAATAATGCACAAATGGTATATAGAAGCCAAAGTTAACCTCAAAAAATACTTTCACAAATAGTCTACAGCAAATCAAAAAATGATAAAGGAAATCACTCCATCCATACAATACTAGGCAT
Source organism: Viscum album (assembly GCA_963277665.1). Taxonomy (NCBI): domain Eukaryota; kingdom Viridiplantae; phylum Streptophyta; class Magnoliopsida; order Santalales; family Viscaceae; genus Viscum; species Viscum album. The sequence goes on from OY728121.1 coordinate 206,254,463, forward strand.
GAAAACCAAAATACCCTAATAGGAAAATCTTGACCAAACGGTCAGGATCAATCAAGCATGGGAAAACACATCCATAGCCTAGAAGATAACCCTATTTACAAACATAAATCCTATACTCAATCACACAAGGCATAGTAGGAAGTAATGGGGCTATTAATCATAAGCACGCAATACCCCGAACAAGGGTATTGGGAACTTTTCCATATATAACTCAATGACTAACAACAAAATGGAACAGACCACCTACCTCGGTATTGCGTGAACGATAAATGTGAAACTCATGCTTTGAGTCACCCTAGAACACCGTAGATCTAAAAAATGATAAATATGATTAATTGAGGATATCTCGTGAAGGAGGAGAAATCAGCGAAAGAAGCTATAGAAGAAGGAATAAATTACCGTGGTGATTCAACCGCAATCCAAGGTGATTGATTCAGAGAATGAAAGGTCAGTACAAGGCGCAGAGTAGAATCGTCAGCCATGGATGCTCCTATACGAGATGGACCTAGAAGGAGGGTGTTCTATATATTAGACGCTACCCCGGTCTATTTTCTGAATTAAAAAAAATACACGGCATGTTATTTAAATGTAAATGGTTTGTACTTACTTTAAATGGAATCTTCTTAAGGAGGTCTCCATGTCACCCCACAAGGACTTGTACGTGGCCATTACACTGCTAGTACATGGTCACCCATGGAAACAGAGTACACGACGTGTACATATAAGTACATGGAGTGTACTCCTAAAATTTCCATAAACTCCTCTTTTACTCGAAAACCCCAGAAAAATAGATTCATATCAAAAAATAAGATCTAGGTTTTTACCAACTTCCCCCATTAAAGAAAATTTTCCCCGAACTACCCTAACAAGGAGGAGTAGATGAAAATTCATCGAACAGCTCCATCCACTATGATCGTACATCAACCTCCCTCTCCAAAGTCTTTTCTTGTACTCACCTGTGCTTCCATAACACTCATACCAGATGAACATTCCATCTATAGAGAACCTTCCCCCTACGATCAACAATATAGATAGGATGCTCCTCGAATGATGCATCCACCTCTAGCTCAACCTCCTCGGGTTGAAAGACATGAGATATTTATGAGATGTAATGATGTTGCTAAGAAACGTGGAAAACGTCGGGCATATCCCGATACCTATGAGCTAACTTCAACCGATAGGAAACCATCCCCATGATTTCCAAAACCTCAAACAACCCAACATAAATCATCCAAATATTTCCCTATTTCCAAATCCTCCCTATTCCTAATCTTGGTGTGACACATAGAAAAACCTAATCTCCAACCTTGAACTCCAGAGTTCGTCTACATCGATCAGCATAAAATTTATATCGTGACTATGCAGTAGCCATCGTATTATGAATCAACTCTATCTACTATGTGGTCTTCTGGAGAAGATGAGATCCCAACATTGCTGCCTCTCCTACCTCCATCCAACATAGGGGTGATCAGTATGGTCTAATGTACAAAGCCTCATAATGTTCTATCTGAATAGTTGTTTGAAAACTATTATTATAGGAAAAATCTACAGGAGGTATGTGATTCTCCTAAGAACCTCCAAAATCGGGAAAGCATGCTCTCAGCATGTCCTCCAACACCTAAATCATATGCTCGGACTAGTCATCTGTCTGGGGGTGGTAAGCTGTTCTCAGAAGTACTAGGGTACAAAAAGACTTAGGTAGTCTCTTCCAGGCCTAAGAAGGTAAACATGATTCCTTTTCTGAAATAATAGTTTGTTGAACCCATTGTAAATGTACAATATCTCGAATGTACAACCTTCGCAACTAATCAACATTGAATGTCTCCTTGATATGTATGAAGTGATAAACCTTCATGATTCTATCCATGACAACCCCAACTACATCATTTCTTCGAGGAGACCTCGGAAACCCATTCAAAAAATCCATTTCAACATCATTCTTCTTCCAATAGAGAATTGGTAGTTGTTTCAAAATCCATGCTGGTTGCCAATTCTCTGACATCACGTACTGACAGGTGGAACACCTCATGAAAAAACTATAAACATCTCTTTTCATGCCTGGACCCCAATACTGATGGTGTAGATCTCAGTTCTTCTTGGTGAAACCAAGATGAACTTCCCAAACCGAGGAATGAAAGTCCCGCATTATATCCTATCACATGTCTGCAGACACCCATATGAAACCCTGAAATCGCAAGATTGAATCCTCACTTATGGTCCATCCAGAAATATGGTCTTTTCCTAACACACTATCCTATAGTACTATTCCTTCAGCATCTGATAGCTTCCTCATTTTCACTGTATCTTGTAGTGTATAGGAAACTTCCACAAAAGAAAGAAACATCTACCCATGTCTTTCATGCTCCTCCAAATGCATCTCAAGAAATAGATCCATAAGCTGCTACTCACTACTGGATTCCTGAATAGAATGTATCTGAGTCCTCCTTCTCAACACATCAACTATTGTGTTTCCTTTCATAGACATGTAGGCTAGATTAAAGTCAATGGACTAAAGGTACTCAACCGACCTTCACTGTCTTAGATTCAGATCGCGCTGAGGGAAGATATAATGGAGAATTTTGTGGTCGATGAAAACCATAAAATTATATCCCAGAAGATAATTTCTCCATCAACGTAAGGCATGAAAAACAACAGCCAAATCAAGATCATGTGTTGGGTAATTCCTCTCATGTGTCCAAAACTACCGAGACTCATAAGCAATGAATCCTCCCCCCTACATATTCACATCACCCGGCCTGATACCTGATGCAACACAATAGATTGTATAGCCATTTATGAACTCAGGAATGACTAGAATCAGTGCTGAATTAAACCTCTTTCTCAGATCTTGAAAGGCTGACTCTCAATAGTCTATCCATAATTACATCTCACCCTTTTTAGTCAGGCCCGTCAGTGGCGCTGCTAGGCGTGAAAAGTCCTATATAAAATGCATGTAGTATCCATCCATCTCTAGAAAATGTCATACCACAAAGACATTCATTGGTTTCTCCCAGGAAACTATTGCATTATCTTTTTATGGGTCTAGTGATACTCCTATCCCTATGATAACATGATCTAAGAAGTGAATTTGGTCCATCAAAAAGTGGCATTTTGGGATCATAGTATATAACCGATGCTCTCCCAGTCTACTCAAAATGATCTCAAGATGTGTTTCATGGTCATGTCAAGTGTGAGAGTACACTAAGATATCATCCATGAAAACTACCACAAACGAATCTATGTATGTATGGAACACTCGGTTCGTCAGAGCCATGAAAACTGTAGATGCATTCGTGAGACCGAACAATATAACCACATACTCGTATATAGACTAACTTCTCAGAAAGGTTGTAAGAGGTATATCTGATAGTCTAACGTGCAACTGATGATAACCAGATCACAAGTCAATTTTTGAGAACACTCGGGCTCCATGAATCTCATCCAAGAGATCATCAATCCATGGTAAGGGATATTAGTTCTTGACCATCAATAGGTTTAACTTTTGATAATCCACGCAAATTATTAAGGTACTATCTTCCATATTCACAAACATGACTGGAGAACCCCATGGAGAAGTACTGGGTTAGATCAATCCCATTTCATATGACTCCTCCAACTATTTCTTGAGCTTCTGCAACTCTAGTGTAGCGATCCTATAAGGAGGAACAGACAACGATGCCACTCCTAGAACAAGTTTGATATAAATTTCTACCTCTCTATCTAGAGGAAAAACTAAAAATTCATATGGAATGTCATCTATGAAATTATCCAGCTATGGGGGAAAGTGCAACTGTGAATTCCCCTAGTCATCCAAGTACAAACTAACAATCTGAGTTGAAACTGCTCCCAACACCTGACGCTTGGGTCCTGTTCTGCTCACCAATACATCTCATTCCATCTTATGTAGAAACGATCCACCCTTTGGTGATATGAGACTAACCAAATGAAAATAGAAATCAAAGACTGCCTTGGAGGAAATCAACAAGTCTATTCCAAGAATGACATCTCAACCCATCATCTCTAAGTTATAGATGTCCCATATGAAGTGACAACCCCAACCTCTAGAGGGAACTCCTTTCAGTGACGTACACCAGCCATTCATATAAGGTCATGAGCACACCATATTTCAAGATTATAAAGGACTGAAACATGTAAGTGCATGTATGGAACATGATAAGGAAAGAATTAATGATTTTAAAAATAGGGATACACGGTGTGTATAACCCATACCCAGTGTGTTTCTTTATGCCTTCACATGGGTGTGTACTCCTGCCAAAACTGGTCATGTAACACCCCATATACATAGTGTGTTTATCCAAGACACAACGTGTACTTCAATCATGTTCCCCTTCCCATGTTCTTTTACCCTACTAACCCACAAGATTCCCATAGAAGAAGACTAAACGGCTTGTTCGTACCTAACATGGTGTGTACTAGAAGGATTTCACCAACCTGTGTTGTTAGTCACAAGGCCAGATACATGTGTTATACTACAAGACATGTTCAATATTGACTCAGTGTGTATAAATAAAGTTTCATCCATATGTTTCATTAGTCTCATAGGTGGAGACACAGTATATACAACATGACGTTCATGTCTGATACATGACGTGTGCAACGAAATATTTCCCGACCCCATTTCTCTGTCCAGATAGACAGTGACACGACTAGAGACTAAAAAGTGTGTACATATAGTACATGACATGTACTTAAGAAAAAAAGTTCCTCCCTGAACAGAACAACATTTGGAATGTATTCATAATTACCCGCAGTGTATTCTAGGTTTTTCCATACAATAAGCCTCAGAGACATCTCCGGAACCCCGAAAACCCTGAAAAAGACATTAAAGTTACAAATTGTGATCCATGAGGGCCCATAATCCCCATGAATCATATATTTTCATCTTATACATGTCATATAAAAGATTAACAATTCAGTTATCCCACAAATTCTGATCCATGAGGGCCCATAATACCTCAAGAACCAAAGTTTTGAATTAATTCAAACAAAACCTTATAAAAACAATACCCTATCAAAAAATATGTATTCTAACAAGGCATCTATCAAAACAACATGCATATTTGGAACAACATCGATAAAAACACCATGAAATCATTAATGCACCCTAAATGGAATGACAAGTATGCATGACATGTGATTTCTAACAAGTGTCAATATGATGCATGGGACGACATACCCTCATCTCATAAGGAAGAAATAGAAAAAATACTCAATGATATCAATGATAACATCGCAGAAGATGTGAATCACCTAATAGTGAAATCAAATCAACGGTAATAATTGAAAAACTAGAAAAATCATTTCATGTGAGGTAAATTAGATTTTCCCTGAACACAGGTTAGCTACTCACGGGCAAAAATTATTACCAAGTACCTATTCCTTCAAATCCGTGGATATAGGATCCAAACAGCAAGCCAAGAAGAAAAAAAACCACATTTGATACCACTTTGTAATGTTCCAGTTCTGTGTGCGACCCAATGTTTCCCCATATATGGTTGGTAACATGGACTCATGCACATTTCCCCGATTTCCAATGGATTCTGACTAGTAGTGAGGGCTTTGGGTGTGATAGTGGGGATACTATTTTATCATTGGTAGAGTAACACAACAAAAATAAACATATATACACAAGAGGAAGCTGTAAAAGCATGCAATAAATATTCTACAAAAGATTGGAAGTAATAATCTAGAGCATATATATATATATATAGATGATGAAAGAAACATATGTCTAGAACAAAATAAAAATAAGCCTCAATACTAGAATAAAATACTAAACCATGATTCTAAAGAAAATTAAGTAAACAACTCCACAACATCTCCAACCTCAGCATGGTCCCATGCTCTCCAACTCCACACCAATCTTGTACCTGATATTGAAGGGATCTTTCCCTTATAATGACCTGCAAAAAATAATTTGTTTGCTCCCAAAATCATTAACCAAATAAGGTGTGAGATTAATCCCAGTAGGTGACCACCCAATGTTCTATGCCTAATGGTCAGCGAATATATACGGCATATAATATAAAAAATGAAGCAATAAAAAGGGTAGTACTCAATGTAAACAATCCTAATGTTTAAATTACAACCTTTTCTATTTGTTAGTTAGTCAACCAACAATCATATGTAACCCTAGTTAGTCAACCAACAATCATATGTAACCCTCAGGGAAGTAATCATAGCCTAACCACTCTGGTTCAATCAATCAATCCCAAGAAACCCTCTGGGAAGTACTCATAGTCCAACCCCTCTAGTTCAGCTTTAGTAAAGACACTCCCAAGAATAAATCACCGTCAATTCCCATTGTGGTCTTGTATCGGTAACTATAGACACTCTAGGGAAGCACACAATGTCCAACTCCCCCTATGGTCTCATAACAAGGAACTGCAGACACTCGGAGGGATCACTCAATGTCCACCCCCTATAGTCTCACAACGTGAAATTAAAAAAGACACTCTGGAGAAGCCCTTGGACTCTATTCTCCCAACGGTCTACAAGAAATGGTTCTTATAGCCCTATGTAAACAACCTTGAAAAAATGGTATATGGTAAAAAATTAAACCACAAGAACTACAAGGCTAAACATTATGCAGTATATCATATCATGTCAAAGAAAATCACTCTGTCCTAACAATAATAGGAATGGAAAACAAAGCAGACTAACATGAAAAGCTTGACCAAATCATCAGAATCAAGCAATCAAGGGAAAACACCTCCATAGAATGGAAAGTAAACATATTTATAAGCATAAATCCTCTACTCTAGAACACAAGGTGTATCATGAAAAAGCATGGCTATTAACCATAAACACATAATACCTCGAACAATGTTATTGGAAAATTTGGCACATATAGCTCAAAGACTAGCTACAGAAAGGAACAAAACACCTACCTCAACATTGTACGGACAATACACATGAACCCCATTCCTTGAATCATCGTAGAACACTATATATATACAAAAATGCTAAAAACGACCAACCGATGATATCTTATGGAAGAGGAGTAATTGGTGAATGGGGCTCTAGGTGAAGGAAGAGCATACTGTGATGACTCAATGAAAATAGAGGGCAATCACATCGGAGAATATATGGAGAGTTAGGGTCTAATGGAATAATCACTAGAAAATGATGCTCAAGGGAGAGATAGACCTAGATGGAGGGTGTTCTATCGATTAGATGTGTCCCTGGTCCGATTAATTAAATAAAAAGAAAAATACATGACATGTTCTTTAAAAGTACACGACATGTACTTGATTTAACTGGCCTACACTTTAGGCGGCCTCCAGGTCACCCCACATATCCACGTACTTGGCCATTACATGGCCAGTACACGGTCACCCATTATTACTGAGTCCACGATGTTTACTTATATGTACACAACGTGTACTCCTGAAATTTCCAGAAACTCCACTTTTTCTCAAGAACCCCAGAAAAAATGATCCATACATGAAAAGAATATCTGTGTTCTTATACATCACATGAACTGGAACCAAATTTTTTGTGCATGGACAATATGAATTAAATCATGCAAAAATATAATTAAACAAATATACATCCAAATAATGTAAAATTATTAGCAATCAAATATTTACAAAAAACTAGAGACGTGAAATATTCATCATATTTTTCACAAATCTAACACCAAAGAATTATCAACCAATGAAAACAACGTAATAAAAATAATAATAAACAAAATGTATCATCATAATCATCATCATATAATCGAATTTACAACTACGAGACACCACTAATGATTGTGGAATATGATACATAGCTCCTCCACAAGACAAAAATATAAAATGAACCACCACCAGATGTTGTTGTAATGGAAATTTTGTTCATTGATAGAGTGGGGGATATGTTGGTAGAAATATAGGTATGAAGGAAGGCTCAACATTGGGGGCTTGTGGAGGTACCCCATGAATGTCACATAATGTGGGTGGACAAGTCTTTCTCCTTCTGTATAGTTATTATGGGGGGATGTGTAGTGAGGTTGATGATGCCAATAAGGAGATAAGGTTGATGTTGATCTTGTGATAATAGTGGTAGGGTTATGTGTGTCATGTGTAGGGGTGAATGGGTTTGTATTTAAATTGGGTAAGGGGAGGATTCGAACATACCACCAGCCTGAAAAACATTGTGGATTGAAATGGGGATCATTTAAATAGATAAAAATTAGGGGGAGGCATATGGTCTATATACATAGAGAGATGAGGCTGACACGATGTATCTCCCAGGAGAGTGAAAAAAACAAATATTCTTGTGTTCAAAATTTAAAACACTATTATATAAATGGGTTGATTAAAAATAATATTTGTTGAATTATAATAATAAAAAACTGTATTATAATAATCAAATTCATAAATAATTATTATAATATTTTATTCAGGTATAAATATTTGAAAATGTAATTAGATATTCTAAAATATTGATCTTGTCAAATAATAGTATGTTTATTAATATAATAAAATGACATCTATTAAATATTATTATAGTTTTATAGAAATAGTAATATAATACTATTAATAATACTATCATTAATAATAATTTTTTTATAATGATATAAAATTATATGTATTTCTAATAAGGATACTTAATATGTATATAAATAAATATCAATAGGCAAATAGAAAACTAATATTTTTTAACAACTCATAATAATGTAGTGTTAAATATTATATATAATATAAATAAATATTAATAATTAAATATATTAGATAAATAATATATTTAACTAAAATTATGAAAAATAATATAAAAATTAAAAATGAAATTAAACTAAAAATAATAAATCCATTTATATAATATAAGTAATTATATTTTAGAACAATATAAAAAATTTAGTTAATTCCATGTACATAAAAGTGTTGAATTGATCATTGTTTTAAAGGTATGTGTTTTCATGGGATTTATCCCTATAATTTTAATATATAATTTATTGGATTATTTGAAATATGTTTCTAAATGTTTTAAAATATGAATATGAGATGATAGATGGTGGATTTGGAAATATTCATGGATATTATTATGAAAACCCAAATTCTAGTAAAATTGAAATTTTTGTGTAGATTTGAGAAAATTAATGGATTAATTTGGAAATTGATTTTTTTAGATAAATGGATTTATTTTAATGGTGATGTAAAAAGGGATGAATTGATGAAAACATATTATATTGTTTTGAAATGATAATCTATTGTCAAAATCTAAAAATGGGAAATGGTAGTCTTGAACTAATATGGAATGATCAATTTTCCCAAGATTGATGGATTGATTGACTGATAGAAATTTGATCATGGGTTTCTAGTGGTATATAGAACATGAACTCTCAGATCTAGCCCCCAATAATTGGATTAGGAATTAAAGAAAATAGATAAACAATTTATTTCATGATTTTTCCCGAATGGGTATTTGAGTCTAATCTCATGAGTCAGGGGACATGTTCACAAATTTAGTCCTGATCACTAATCGAGTTGTATAATGATACCTTTACTAAAAACATATGTAATTCATAGATAGATACATGATGTTATTATATAATTAATTTTGTCAATATATTTATTTATTTATATAATTTGTCTATTCAATATAAATATTTAATATAAATGGCCTATATAATACTTTGATTTAATCATTTTTGATATATTTTCCATCTTTTGATAATGAATTCATGATTTGAGGAAAATATATAAATGAAATTCCATGAATATTTTTAAAAAAAAAATGTATTGATATCTGGCTTAATTGTTATGAAATTTATTATTGAACAGTTGGTGGGACAATTCTGTAATTTATATCTCAAACCCTAAAATTTACATCATGTGTTATGTGATTACCTTATGCTAGGTCTGAGAAAAGGAAAAGATCTACATGATGGTGATTGATGATCCTGAAACTTAGGGCACAGAGTGATGGAGATTACTAGTGGAGATGTGGCCCAACGATAAAAGGGATTTCTCTTAGAGTTATATCATGGATGAAATTGTGTCTCATGATGTTTTACTATTTGGGTTCTATTGTATCTATTTTTATTGTACTTTTGGATATTTGAGTGTTGATAATACTATATTTAATCTTTTCTATTCTTTTATTTTATGGAAATAAATGTTCCCTTTTGAAATTATTATTATTCAATGTGTTAGTCTCCATCCAATGGAAATCTAGAATTCCTTTCAAGACATGTCAGGTCCAGCTGAGGTATTAGGGTACTGAGGTATCAGGGATAGCTCATGAAAATGTTTTTTCATAGGTGTTTGTTTTAAATCATTTCTTGATTTATGTTTGTTTTTGTGTTTTACTAGTAGATATGAGGTAGGTTTAATGGTAAATATGAGGTATTTGTGAGAGAGTTTTACACCAGCACTCCTTATAATGTTCCTTAATGGTAAATAAGAGGTATTTGGTAAAAGTTTCTACAAGAATTTTTCGATCTAATTTTTTGTTTTCCATACCTATGATCCAGTTATGTTAAAAAACTGATCATGGATTTTTCTTGATAGAATTTATATTATATTATCTTTTATTTTAGATTTTATATCTGTATTTATCCTAATGATTTTGATTTTGTCTATTAATGTTGTGTAATTTCATTTCTCTAAGAATGTGTTTGAATTTGTTATAATAGGAATCTAGTGGAGAACCACAAAAGGAAAATCCTCTACTAGACCAAAATATGGTTGAGAGAGTGTTGTTTTATGTCCTAGAATTAGGATATGTGTCATCATCCATTAATGTTTAGGACATCATATTGGAAACATAATTTTATGAATCTATGTATCATGCTGAAGAGTTTATTCGTCAGAAACTATCCACATTTCATAGTTTAAGTATTCCCCTAAAGGTAGAGGATTTTTGAAAAAAAATCTTCTTCATATTGAGATCATGGACATTCCTAATGTTTATACATAAAAATTTGGAACCCTTAACCTTGAAGGAATTAATAGAATAATGTGGGATCCAATGTTTATATATAGAATGAATTGGGGTTCATAGTGGAAATAGATTTGATTTATCTTCATGTATTTTTTGTATCCAAAGATGTTGATCTAGGAAAAATATATGTATTATCTAAACCTTCATCACGGTGATGGGACCATGAAATAGAATATAAATGGTTTTTATGGTCTTGTTAAGTTTTGAAACATGTTTGTATTCAATGGGAAAATTAGGTCTCAATATATTGATATAAATCCCAGACAAGATATATGATCATATATTTTCTTACCGATTCTCAAATTTTATGATAGCTTGCATGTATGAGAGTTGATGGTTGGGCTTAACCAGGTTGGTAATTCAGGTTTGATATGATTCCCTTTTTCTCCCAAAAGTATTCATATGAGTTATATTAGAAGAAATAGGAATCATGATGAGGTGTATGGGGTTTCATGACATCTGGTGTCATCTAAACCTCCATCAGTTCCAAGAAGAGGCCCATTGATGCTCCTGACGCGTGATAAGGATTCAAATTAGATATTTTTTTCATTAATGACCCAATGATATTCATTTATTATGATGATCGGGTAATTGATATATTTTATTCATCTTATTTTATACTATTGATAGTCGAATGGGGTTTATATTCACCAAAATGCACTATGGTGCAGTCAAATTCATCAAGAATAATGGGGTTCCTACAACCATAAAATATAAATAAGCATCTACATGTGGTGGGAGATTTATTTGTGGAAGATTAAGTGGTTATATTGACAATGAGATATATCATCACAATAGCTTAATCTTTATTGACTATCTTAATTGATTATAGTCTCTCTCATTTGTTTAAGTTGTCCCATGTTTGTAATTATCTTATCATCTAATAGTTTTTTTGTCACATGTGATGGATATTACTATTACCATCAGAATAAAGAGATAGTATTGTCTTCATTGTCCTACATGTGTTTTCTATTTATCAAATATTTATCATACATGAAGTTTCCTAGTTTTCAATATGAAACCTCTTGAAATAAATTCATCTTTAGAATTTCTTATTTTCAATAGTTCTACAATATATTTATATATTTGAAGGGCCTCCCTTACTTATCCCAATGGGGTGTTCCATGTCTTTTAGTGATAATGGGTCCTGAGGTCGAGTACTTTCATACATCCTTTTCATTACTTGGGAATGGTAATGTATGAAAATGATTTTAACATTTGGAGAGAATATATGGGTGATGATCTCACTCTAGTTCTCATCACAGTTGTCAATTTTTTACTTTTAATTTATGAGAATTTCCACAAGTGATAGAGGTGGAGTATTCTAGTTATTTTTTATATGGTACTCACCTAATATTTTTTCAATATTATCATATGTTTCCAATAAAGTCGATTGATTTTATGAAATATTTGGATGATATGAAAGATAATAGATTTTTATTCCTAAGTATGTTACCATGGGAGGAGCCTACAGTTTATAAAAATTATTCTAATGTAACCCTTCGCCTTATTTTCATTACTTGAGACTCAATTGAGTTATAATGATGAATAATTATTTTCTAACATTGATTTATAATCTATTGACTACTTGAAAGTGGGGATTTACTTCACAAAGATGGATCCTTGATCTGGTTATCAGGATTTTAGAATAAAATAATATGAAATTAATATCACAAAATTCAAGAGTTGGTTTCTATATTATGTGTATTATGTATTTCCATTGGGTATATCCAATGCTCCTATAGTTTTTATGTATTTTATAAACATGATATTTCATTATTAACATGATTTTTTTTGTGGAATCCATGGATGGAATTCTTCATTAATAAATGATCAAGGATTAACATGTGCATCATTAGGTTCAAGTTTATCAGAACTGGATAAATAAATTTTTATACACATTATTTTAAAATTTAGTTTGTAGATCCAGGAAGTGACGTTCTTTGGATACATGGTTTTGACACTTTGTACATCAGTTAATCCTGAAAAATTGAAATCTGTTATGACATGGGGGGAACCATGTAATGTATTATAGATATTAATCATATTGGGATTAGTTGGGTGTTATAGTATTTTCATCAAAGACTCCTCAATGTTGGATTCTCCAATAAACACCCTCACTGTGAAGGGATTGAATTTCACGTTGAAAGAGAATTTTTGTTGTTATTTTTGGATCTGATATGTCTCTTAAATTCTATTCCCTTTTTGACACATCGAGAGGTCGGGCAGGGCTATGTGGTCTTCTATATATTATTAGTTATGGCCTTTGATTGTGTCATTTTATTTCATGATCATATGTCATTCTATGGTTATATACAACTTAGTTCACACAAGAAGAACTATCCAGCCCATGATCTCAATTTCATAGAGGATATCTAATCACTTAAGAGTTGGTTACATTACCTTTTATGATAGAGGTTTTCTATTTAGTATAATAGAAAAATATAGACTTATATATTTATTAAAAAATATATTTGAATCTATAATATCTGTTTTTGATGGAGTACCTATAGACTTTTTATTTTTACAATTAAAAAATCCCTTGTTATGGGATTTTCATCGATGATTTATTAATAAATAATCTTCTAGACCATTCCATAAAAAATAATCAGAAAAGTGGAATATAATGGCTATCTTTGACCAGTTTTATTTTTCATTCCATGAGAATGAGTCTGATGTTTTTTTGGGTTGTGTGATTTTGAACTTTTCTATTATCGAGATGATTCTCCAAGAGTAGTAATTTGGAAATGAGTTATATGTAATTAAGAACTTTCTAAATGATGGGGATACCATCATCAAATGGAAATTTTCATAGATGGTTATCATAAGTTAATATATTAGATTAATTTATACTTTTAATATTAGAAATGCTATGATTGCGGATTTCAATATTTCCTAGTGGGTAGTGCTCCCTAAAAAAATGGAGATATTATATGATTTTTGGTGAAAATTTTGGTGGTATGGTATCAGATAATACATCACTGAAATTTTCTGTAATATTTAAATATTACAATAACTCATAGACTAGAACCATAGACCTTTGTGATTTTATTATCTACTTCAAGTTCTGACTTGGAAATAGGATGTGATTTCAATGAAAATTGTGGTCGGGCTTCTATGTACCATTTGATGGTTGAATGCGAAATGGTCTGGGATTGATGAAAAAAAATTAGCTATTTTAATACCCATTCATGATGAACCCTATTTTCCAGATGGGAGACATCTCGAAATGCATTTTTTTGTCAGATTTAATTGATTTCCTTCTGCTAAAGTATTTGGAAGAGAGCCTTATTTCATAGATCACTTATGGAGAGTAATCATAGAGACCATGAGATACCAAGAATGATTGATCAAGACATATCATCTATAGAGGGATATCCAGATAGAACAAGCGCTACAGTTTAATGAGGACATTTTTTGTGCTTGTGTTCTTGACATTGGTGGCTATTAGGATGAAATTACGATATTAGTTTAGCTTTCCTATATCAACAGTTATTAGTAATCTTTCATAATTGATACTTTTTATTCCAAGTATTCTAGAACATGTTTTTCTCTATTCTGTTGGTTGGAGATTGGTGAATCTTCTCTATCTTTACTGAGATTGTCTTAAGTGATGGCAAGGACGATTCATTTGATTCATCCAAGGGGGTTGATGGCATAGAGCTAGTATAAATCATATTCTGGTAATCTCCAATGAACATTTGAGTTTTTAGATGGGGAAATTGTCTTATTGAGAGGTTAACCTTGATGGGTTATCTAACATGGTGGGAAATAGGGAAATCATGTTCCATGGTCAGTGAGTCCTTTTGAGATTATTGTCTGAGTAGGTAATGTGGTCTACCATTTTTCCCTTCCGTTGCTATTTTTTTGTTCCACCATGTGGTTTATGTGTTTTATCATTGAAAGTATCTTTCGTATACTTCTCAAGTTATGTTCTAGGAATATCATGACGTTGAGATTGATTTTTCATAGAATAATCATCTAATTAGGAATGGTGATTCCATGAAAAATGAAATTCATGGGATAAAAATAAATTTTTATGTGTACTAAGGTAGAATGATTTGGATTCATATGATACATGGGGCTGTGAGGAACTGATGAGAGATTAGTTTCAATATATATTTTATATGGAAGCTTCTTGACCTGATTTAGGGGGGCACAATGTCATTTTGTGGTGGAGGTTGTAATATCTTGTTACCTTCCTTTAGTTAAGTCATGAATATTGTTTTATATCCATTTCAGTTCAGTTATTTTCCTATATTTTTTATGATGGAAAGTGTATGTTGAGGAAATGAACAAATTTTCATTGATTTATGTTTTTTGATTTAATACAGTATGATTATAAATGTGTTAAGAGTTTCAACATGTTATCTTTTTTTGGGTTAAGTTTGATTTTTTGGTAATTGTATGTTTCAGATGGTTTTTGTTTATGGTCATTGGATTGAAAATAAATTTAAAACATAAACAATTTATTTACTACAAAAAAGGTTATGTCCAAATTTTGTGATAATTCCTTGCGAAAAAAATTATTTCTACTATAAATAGTGAACATAGGTATTAAATAAGTCTTTTGAGGTTTTAACATATGGGGATTCTTTTTTTGGTGCATGTGTGAGTTATCAGATTTTTTATATAAACCCTTGATAAACAATGTAAATTCCACATGTATTACAATTTTAATTATACTACATGCCATATTTTTATTAGGATCTATACATGAACTCCATCCAAATAACCCTATGATTCATTCTATATGTATTGAGTGTTTTCCTCCCTTCCTAATGTCTCACTTTTTCTTCTAATACCCACTAAGTCTTCATGATTTAGTTTCATCCTCCCCTTCACTACCATAATTTGGGAGCAGTATGGTCATGTATTTTCTATGTGAATCAGAGTTAGATCTTAATGTTTTTGAACATGGGATTTTATTTTTAGTATTTTATGACTATAGTCTTTATTGGGGTTTTCCTATTTTTAGTATTTATTTTATAACCAATTAAATGTTAGGTGGACCCATATGATTTTTACCATAAATTGAACGATTTATTTTCATTATCTATTTTAATGGAGTATGTAAACAATTTAAAAACCTCTATTTGAGATGATTGATGAATCATTTTTAAATAATAAAGGATTTTTTGAAATTTTTTTTTTAATGCAATTGAAATTTTTGTGTTTATATGTGAAAAATTGATGGATTGAATTTGAAATTTAATTATTGAGGTAAGTTGATTAAATTGAATGATGATTTGAAAAAAATGAATTTAAAGAAGCTATACAATTTGGTTTTAAAATAAGAAATGCCTGTTGAAAACTGAATGTGAGATATTATTTTTTTGAACTGATATTGAGTGATTTATTTTCACATGATTAAGTGATTCATTGAATGAAAAACATGTGTGCCTAGGTAATTATAATTATTTTTTAAAATAATTCTACGATATGAACATATTTTATTTGATTGATATTGGAAAAAAGAATTTTACATGTTGTGGAATGATTTGTACCTTGACGGAGAGTTATGTCCCTCTGACATGAGCCATATGATGTGTTTAAACATTGATATGAGATTACATATTGAGTATTGTATGGATCCAATTAGGAGATACTAACGTACATTAGGCTTGATACATATTATTATGATATACATGATTTTATGATCAAATTCATATTTTTTATTGGTCTACTATATTCATGAAATAATTTTTAAATAAATGTCTACCCCAAAATGTTCATTTAATACTATTTTGGAATATTATCTATTTTTTAAATATAAATTAATTTTTATTAAATATGTAAATTCATTTCCAGGATGTGTTTTTTTACTGAAAAATTATTTGGTTTAAATATTATGGAATTGATTGTAGAACACTTCCTAAGACCCTGTTGGTATTTATAGCTCACACCCTACCATTGCGTCTGGGAATTTGTAGACTACATTATACCAGGTCCGAGGAAAGGAAAAGTCCTGCATAGAGGTGGTTGATGTTTAGTATCCTTGGGACACAGATTGATGACGTAGACATTTAGAGATGTTAATCACTTATTACATTGGGTTTTCATTGAGTTTTATCATTGTATTCATTGTGTATCTTAATTAAGCACTATTGGGGTAAGGTTTTACCCGTTTTTTTCTTGTAATTTTTCTCTTTCAAGTGGTGATCATTCTATGATGTATATTTTTTCTTCCACTCTTTTTTGGAGACATTATTACCTTGTAACATATCTTTTGATTACATGTTTAAGTAACCAACACAAAGAGATCAGGAACACCATTCAGAACATTTCAGGTTCATCTCAGTTATTATAGTACTAGGTAATCCAGGATGGTTTGTGACATATATTTATGTACAAATAGTTGAACATGTTTTAGAGGAGATGGGTGTAAATATTTATGGATAATTAATGGATAGTTCATTATTATATAATAAACCAAAAATAGTAATTGATGATCTTTGTAAAAAATGAAACATTCTCCATGTTACATATCAGACATTACTCATTAGTTAATGAGTTGATATATTTTTTCCTAGAATTTTTAGACATAGAAACGTCTTTGGTTTTGTTTCATGTGTTAGTAAAATTTTATCAATTGTAAGGATTTATGAAAGATCATAATTAAGACATTGGGTTATATGAAATGTTATAATAGGTTAATATGGTTATGTTTCATGTATTAAATGTTGAAAAAGATGGAATTTTGATATTTTGAAATTTAATATGTGTGTTTTTTTATTATATTTTTTATAACGAATTTTTGATTAATGTTCATAGTTACCTATTTACAATTCATCATAGTATAATTTTAATGTATAGAGTCCAATAATATGATAATACTGGGAAGGAAAAAAGATATGTTTCTAAAATTATGATAAAATGTTCAAATTTCAAATAGGGCAATGAATAGCGTCATATAATAAATGAGAGGTTTCTTTTTATTCTAGTTCCAATTTGGTAATTGGAAAAATAACCACGAATTATGTTGTCAGATTTCCAAATAAATTTCAATGTAATAATGTGATTTTTTATTATTGATCAGTAATATAAATTTATGAAATTAAATAGAATTCAATATATTATTTAATTAGATTACCTTTCTCATCTGTATCTCAAAGTTATTTTCAGGTTACATGGAAATACCATTTCCATTATTTATGATAATGATTATAGGTTCCCATCAAATTGTTTTCAATAGAATAAATAATTATTTAGGCACAGATATAAACATTAGTTTAAACATTCAACCACAGTTTGGTAGATAATTGGAGAAAACAATTATTAATTTAAGTGACATGAATGATCTTTTCCAATGGATTACTATGGATTTTAGGATCATTATCTTTAATTAGGTTTGTTTTCATATAATAATAGTAGTCATTCCAATATATAGTTGGACCCTATTGACGCATTATTTTGAAAAAAAAATTGTTCTCTATATTTTTTAGAAGTTGATGGAGAGATAATGTTAATGGGAATTGAGATGGTTGCCATATTTTTTTAAAAGTTAAATATGATTTGAAATATATGACTATAACACAGAACATGAAAAAAAAATGTAGATAATTATTGTAATGATGATTATTTTGAGGTGGTGATCATGTTTTTTATAATGTAAAATAATAGAAATGTGACATTCCTTTTTGTGAAAAGGAGAAGCTATATCTGTTGTTGGTCTCACCATATTAAATCCCAGAGAAAAGTGGATCATTTTATTATATATTATAATTTTCATTGAGTATATCAAACTTAATTAAATTATTTCATCTTTAGATTACAAGGAAATATGTTCCAAATTCAATGAATTTTTCTATTCTTGTTGTAGTTCAGTTGGAAGTTAACAATTCTTATATGGGAAAAAATATTATTATTCTTGATTATAGAAAGAATGAATTTCCAAAAATGGTAATTTTTTATGTTATTATTTTGTTTAAAATCCATATGGTTGAAGAATCAACATGGGAATAAGAAAATACCAAGACAAAAAGACAATTTTTTTAAAAAAAGTAAAAAAAATTGGGGGACCAATTTCCTAATAGGTAAAAAGAATGAAAATAACCTGGGTAATGTTTGAATAAAATATTTTCATGTTATATTAATATTCCTTAGTAATAATTAATAATTTAATTATCATTATTTTTATATTAGGTAATTTTTCAGTCAAAAGGAAAAATGCTTATTTCCATCTAAATCGTATATTAATCGATTTTATGGTTTAAAGTAATATCATGATTTGAAAATTATTTATTAATAATATGATAATTCTTACTTATTTAATTCATCACGAAAAAATTTTCTTCTGATTAATTCTTTATAATTTTCTTACATTTTTTAAATTTCATTGAATAGTGAAGAACTAATTTTTTAAGATAATTTTATTTTCAAATATCATTTTAAGAAATTAAAATATATTTGGATTATTTTTAAATCTTAATTAGTTTTTTTATTTAATATAACGCATTAACATTTTTTGAATGGATTATTTACCAAAATTTTCTTCGAAAATTTTTTATAGTTATGAAAAAAATTTGCAATTTTTTCTGAACCTAATTTTAAGACATAAATTTGAAATAAATTCATCAACATATTTGATTAGAATTTATAAAAAAATATTATATTGTTGGAATTATGAGTTAATAATATTTAAATATTTCTGTTTTATTTATGGTCAATATGATTAGTATCCTTTTTAATTTTTGTTACAATGGAAAAGCTTAAATCGAGTAATTCTTGCTAAACATAAAATGATAGGGACTACGAAATGTCCCTAGTAGATGAATCAATTTTTTTATATTATTAAATTTTAACCCTAATAATCCATCATCATTTACTTTTAAATTTTACTAAAATTTGGTTACTATTATGACCTTTATAATATTTTATTCAATGAAAGTAAAAAATGTCACACTCTTGTTCTTAATAAATATAATATTTTTAACATCATGAATATTATAGTATATGTTTGTATATACAAAATAATTAGAAGTATAAATTATTTATATTTATCATGGATATTTATTTTTAAATTTATGTTATGATATAATTACATTAAATGTTTTCTCAACACCGACACAATAACTATCAATTAATGGAAAAATAAAAATAATGATTTTAAAATGGTAAGAAAAATATTTTAATGAATCTTTATATTCGATGATTTTTTATGTAATTAGAATATTTTATAATGGTTTTATTCATTTTACTTAATTTTTATTCTTCTCTAGTATTTATGAAAGACAAATGAAATTAATAGTGTTACAATCGAAATAAATGATAATTTATTACAAATAATAATTTATTAAATGATTATATTTTCCTAAAATAAATTCATTTTAAGGGTGAATTTGATGTGTATTATTATTTCATATATGGTCCATTATTTATTTTTTCCTTTTATAAAAACTATATCAACCCCATAAGGGTAAGGAACATTGATATAGCCATAATTTTAAAAAGTGTTAATAAAGTTTGAAAAACCATATAAGGGTAAAAATGTGAAATAATGGTCTATATTTTGTTTTGGAAAACATATTTGGACTTATCATCACATTATATATTATTATATTCAATTGGTATCTATTTGGAAGACAAAATTTATTTATATGTATTAAATATTTTTAGAAATTTCAAGAGTTCATATCCCCACTCATATAAATGGGAACCTATTCTCCCCAATTATACACATATAAAAATTAATTTGTTTATATCATTACCTAACCAAATTTAATTATTATATAACTTTCTAAATCTAAGAGGCCTTGTATTGATAAAAAACATCATAGTATATATTTGTTTTTAACATTAAAATATTTTCTCAAAAAGATATATCATTCTTAATCATGCATTACTATTTTCTTTCGACATCCAAACACAAAAAATATTTTTAAATATTATGATATTATATAATAATTATATCCCTTATACTTATATGTAATTATTTTAATTTAATAACCTATACCAATCTCAATATTCCTTCAATTGGGAAAGGTATCCATAGTTTTGGGGTACAACAGACTGCCTCTTCTCGAACTGATGTAATTAATTTTCCATCACCAACTATAATGAATAGTTATAATTACTAATTTAATATATATATATATTTGATATTAATGAAATATTTATCATTATGAAATTATAATATATCATTTACTTTTATACCATTCAATTCACTAAAAAATGATAATTTCATTCCTTTGTACGTGTGGACAACCACCTCCCAAAAGCGATGTGATTCAGATTTCATCACCACATAACATGGATGATATATAAATATTAATATTTAAATTAACAATATTTCCTCTTTTATTCAATGATAATTATTTAATGATAAAATAATATTTACCTTAATTCCATAATTTTCATTGAAAAATGGAAATATTACTTAAGCATACGTTTGGACAACCATCACCATTATAAGAATATAGATCATTTTTCATAACTATTATGAAAATATGGTTTTAAAATATTAATATATATATATAAATAATAATTATTTAATTATTATTATTTTTGGTATTTTGAAATAAATAACACTTTTATTATAACATGTTAGGAAATTTATTGTTGATACAAGATCCAAACTTCGTCAAAAAGGGTGATGTGGAAGTAATTGAATCATTAAAATTATATATAAATATAATATGTGAAATAAATTTATAATAAATTTTAAATAGGTTTTCAATAATATAAATTATTAACGTATTAATATTATTTAGGATGATAAGAAATGCATTATGATGATTCTGGATCGATTTTGGATTATTTCATTTAAATATCCTTTTCAAAATTTTCATTCTATTTATTTTCCTACATTGAATATTGATTGGAAAATAATTTAGTGATGTATTTATGTGTAAATAAATTAATTATAATGGAAATTGTATTTCTCTATTTAGTTTTATTCAAATTTTTTAAATTTAATTTATTTACTTAATGTTTTCAAATTATTTATAAAAAGAATATTGGAATGTTTCATTTAAATGTTTACAATGAAAATAATTTTTTCCTAGACCGAAAAAGTCAAATTATATTTTTTTACATTATAATATATCATTTTTTTTCAAATATAAACCCCATATCCCTATTATTTGTTTATTTTAAAGGACACTTTTAATATAGAACATAAATTTAATTATCTGGAAAAGTTTTCCTGTTGATGAAGAAAATATTTTTACATGTGTAATTTCTAAATTTTAAATATGTTTTGTATTATGAGTATGATATAATTATAGGGAATTTTTATGAGGATGTTCTTTATGTTATAGACAATGTATGGGTTTTTTTTTATAATCCAAATATGGGTAGTTCTTTGATAAACCAATGATGGTTGGGTCTGTTATAACCCTCCAATGCATTGGGTGTGGATGTCGATCATATGGTTATTCCATTTGTAATATAGATTGTAATAGTGATATGTAAATAATTTCCCATCCTATATACATGTTTTATAAATTATATATATGATTATTAAATACAATATTAGGATTTCTCATGTTATTATATGTATCTTATGTTTAAAGGAATGTATATGAAAAATTATAAGGGTAAAAATTATATCTTTATGAATAAGAATTTTTGAGTTTTGATGATTTCAGAGAAATATTATTGTGTTTTATTTTTTCCTTTATAAATTTTTAGGAAATTTTTTATTTAAAATTTCTACAAGATAACATTACTTCGTATCTAAGAGAATGAATATTTTATGGTAAATTATTATTTTGAAAATATAAATTTTTTTATATGTATTTGTGGTTTGAAATTTTATATTTATTCATTTTAATTTTATTTACATGGATTTATGTGCTCATACCAAATTTAAAATTTTTTTCCACTTGATTATTAGGTATGATAATGTGGTATGTTTTAAAATATTAATGTTATCTAATAAAAATAAAACAAGTTTATTTTTATTTATAGTGATAATGGATATTGAATAATGTGAAAAATTTTAATATATGGGATTCTTATATAAGTGTTTTGAACTAACTCTATAAATTTATGAACCTAAAATATCTTTGAGAATTTAATAAATTGAATTCTAATTTAATTTTATTAGAATATATAATGTTTAATCCCTGGTCAATACACATTGTGAATCATCATTACTAGAGATAAAGTGGGAATTAATATATCAATATTATTGTTGAAACTCTTATATACACACAATTAGTATCAATATGTCTAGGGACATAAAATAGAAATTTTTGTGGCAAACAATAATTGGTAAATTACATAATTTTTTTTAACTTTATTTGTATTGAAAGATGTAAATAATCATTAAAAACATCTTAAAGATTTCATGAATCATATAAAAAATCAATTGTGGGAATGGAATAACATCATAATGGAAAATGGTACTATATTAAATTAGAGAACTAAGTTGAATGATGTTTTCTGGGTATTTTTTGATCAAAATACAATGTATAAAAATATCATAAACATATTAGATGATCTACCTCTTGATAATCATTCATGACTAAATATCAAACAATTTCTAAGACATAAGGGTGAACGTTTTTCAATTGTATCTAATAATTTCCATTGTTTATCATAAATTATTTTGATAACTATTCATAATGTGTTAGACACCTAGATACATTTATGTAATTAATATAATATTTATACTAATGCAGAATCCATGAGGTTCATACAAACCGTTGACTACAAGTTTATTTCTTGATAACATATTATCCATGGTTCCTATGACCCATATTCCACTATAGTGGAATTCCTGGACATTAATAAAATCCATTCAATAAATTGAAATAATATTTTTTGTGTACTTTTATGGAAACATATTTCCTACTCCATTATTTTTGATTGATGTTAGGGAAGAGAGGGAAGTTCTTCTAGAACATCTCAACGAAACATGTAATTAGGATTGAGATTTATAGATTTATATCATGATCACTCAAATAAGACTGCATTACAATGATGAAAATCATAAAAAGGAAATGTAATTCCATGTATGAGGTCGCATCTTCTTATTTGTATCATAAAATTGGGGAGATATAATTATTCATAAGAAACATATTATATGTCCTAGGTATAATTGTTATTTTTAGATACAAGTGATAATTGGAGTAATGAAATATAATTTAGGGTTCCTACCCAAACTCACTAAGGTTCACAGTGTCACTAATGATTCAATATTATGTATGTGCAAGATTCCCCCTATTCATGTATATGGAATATATGAAATATTTTTATGATGAACCTAATGTAGGACCCTATAATTGTGAACCATACCATTTTCTAAAAAATATTTCAAAAATTTGAAAATGATTCAAAATATCTATGTATTAACCATGAATGTCTCTGAATCACAATTATTGTATAATGATATTGGGATTTACATTATAAAGGGATATATATTTCCCTAAAAATTAATCCCATTTTACAAAGAATAAATTTATTTGTATATAGGGTGCCACTAATAAAAAAATATTATATCTTATTCAACCAATCATCCAAATTGACCTGAGAACATTCGGTAGTCTCAATAACCATGCCTAGGGATCCAACAACCCATTCAGCACTACGGTGAGAGGGTGGGAATTCTTGGATCTAGCAGTCTGTGAATGTGTTTATGTGGGTGTGACTAGGCAGGGCATGCAATGGGAGGGCATGGCGTATGAGGACTGGTATATGTATTTCAGGCACCGACCCTACAACCAACATGAAGTGATGCTATCGTAGATTGAGTTATTAAGATCATGCCAAATATTCACCAATTCATTGTGGTATGTGTAGGAGGTGAAACATTCCATCCATTAAAAATATGGACAAAACCTGTACCTTCAAATCATATCAATCGAGGAAATCCTATAATCTCAAACTATATTCTTCAACAATTCTTTCCCCAGATCACAAGCAGAAAAACTAAATCCTCTAGTAGAATGGATAAAAGAACACCTAACATCAGTCACCTGATCATTTTATGATCACCATTCCTATCCATCTCCATTGATCGAGCCCAAGATAACTGATCATCCATTATGTATCAAAACAATGAAAGCATCTTTTCTTCATATTCATGATGATTTCAAGAAGGAATATCATAGTATGTATAATGAGTGGAAATCAAAAAAGGTACCATGAGTCAAGTAAAAAATAAACAGAAGAGTGTATGGGAATCATAATATTTTTATAAAGATGAGAATAACTTATTTACACATGAACCTCCTGTCATCGCCGAGATCATAAGAAGTATTATACATATGATGATTTTAATCTACCATAGATCACATTAAGCCATCAGATAATGGTAGTTAATCCTACTTATAAAAAACAAATTAGTTACATGAGGCACCTAGAATGACTATATGATTCCATGGAGTTTTTGTGACATGCTATCGTGAAAATCCATCCCGTTATCGTGTAATTAATTTCAAACGAATCCTCCACCACCTTCTACCAGTACATGTGGATCCATCACTGTGAAAGGTACTGCCACCTTCGGGTTGACTCCACATATAAAAACATTGCCTTCCCATAAAAACATGATATATGGGAGGGAGATAAGAAGAGAAACATTAGAAGATCACAATCGCCATCATGGAAATTCACATTGTACTGAATAGATCCATTAGGTGATATCTTTCATGTGATCATGTGATTGTTTAAACATCATCATATTCTATCATGTCTTGATAAGTTCATTGAAATATTTATATAATCCTATGTTATATTAAATGTTCTCCCAATCTCTTTATCACGTGGGCTTCCACACATTTTTTAGTGCCCAGATAGACAATACATGATGAATGTACACTACCCCTAGAATTTTATCCTTTGGACATTAAAGGGGGGATCAGAGGAAACCTCTATCTCAAAGTGTGATGAACCCTTGATCTCATGGTTCATTCATGAAACTATGTAAAATGATTCCTAAACATACAACACCCCTGCAAATCCCAAACCATGGAAAAGAATCCCTGTTAACACACACCCAATGAATGCAAGAGAAATTTACCACCCTTGATCTTGTTTATTTTTTAAATTCTACATCTGGGATATGTTTCTACTCCACAAAATCACAAAAATCATTGTAACACAACATGATTTTCATGATAATCATGTGTGTCATTTGGAATTTTTTGGAGTCTTTGTGAGGATACCCGTGGACATATAAGAATTATTAGAAAGCATATAAATGCATGGACAAACCCTTTTCCATCCTCCCAATGCACTATGAATCCTCATCCATGTGTGTGGAAGCCGTGTGAAGCCTGTTAATAAGTTGGTTGAAACTATCAAAAGTCTCAATAGGAAATCCTATGACAAATTATGTATCAATAGATTCATTATTTTTGAAACCTCCAATGAATGTTTGGACCGATGAACATTCCCACCTCTCACCATGAATTTACCTTGGCCTCTGTTCTTGGCTGAATCCATATCTATGCACTCATACTCCCTTCCAAATTTTTTTCAAGCATCCTAGAATCATGAACCATTAATACATGAAATTTCAAACTATTGGATAGGCATGAAATCATAAAAGTGTTCACAAGACCCTAACATGTAACTATCTAAAGTACATTTACTCACAAGAATCCATAATCGGATCATCATTCCCATTATAGGACTTGGAAGTGTCACATAGATATCAAAACATGACTTGGTAAATTAAGGATGATCATGCGACATTCAGTCGACATGTCAATATTTCATTGTGATCATCCCCCAAAATGTCAAAAACATCATGAAACTATTTGAGTAAAAGGTTGTTTTATTGAGAAACAACATATTGAAATTTTAGTATTGTTAGAGGATATCATGAGAAAAAGTTATGTTGATCATGTGTAGAAATCCACAAAAAGTCAACAAATCATTTAGAGTACCCAAGACACAACCACTTTACTTACGCGATGAAATCTGTACATGTCAAGAAGAATCCCTTATAAATTTCATCTATGATAAATGACACTCCAATAATTCTAGGAGAAAAATTTTAACATGTCTATAACACAACCATGAATTTTATGGAAGATCTATCAAGAAATGATATCTCTATCTAGAATATTCCCTCTGACTTATACCATGTGTACCCTTATATAGGAACCAATTTCCAAGGGACACCTTTATAAGGAGATTTTCCTTAGTGGGATACTAATAAAAACTCATGTGAACTTATTAATTTTTGGTTTATCATTAGTGACATTCATTTTATACCATGAATTTCCAATATACATTCATAGACTCCATACATATTTATCTTTCGAAAGATAGAGAATAAAAATACCGAAAAGAATCCATCATTTTATAATCCTATAGAATTAAAAAACAAGAGGATAAAAAAATGACTATGATTGTGATAACCTACCCCAAAACATTATTTTGTTACGGGTTCACTAAACTATGAGAACATTGTTTCCATCCATAATTAGGATATGTAGAATGGGTTTCGATTCCCCAAGCTCAAATGAACACCAACACTATGGTAAGTACCTTTATATAAAAAATATTACTATACTAAGAGACTACATTCTCAAATTAGTCTACCGTCCCTAACAATTCATCAATAGCTAAGAATTGGTCACATAAATAGGCTTCATTTAAAGTGTATCCTCTTATATTGACCTCAAGTACCTCAAACCCATTAGCATGATTGAAATGAATCAAAATATGATGACTATAAATCATTTATTAAGTATGATACATAGGAAACCTTCTTAAGGCCTATTCTCTATAACATAACCTCAATAATTTGGTCAGTACAACCTCTAAAAAGTAAACATTGATGTGTATTCCTTATGAAAATATTCCATAATGTGATGTATTTGATCTCCCACTATCTATTTTTTTTCAGACTACTCATGACTCGGGTGGGATTAGCAGTTGGTGATGATTGTGCCAATAACATGATGATAATTCCACTAGTTTAGGACCACCATTGGAATGAAAATTTTATTTCATATCATATTTAATCAAAGGTTCATACTCATGATGAGGTAATCTAGGGTAGCCATATATGCATATGTCCTCCCCCATTCCACTTTTTTTTAATCATTAATGGAACACACTTCCCATCGCAAAGAATCATATAATACCATACAAGTGTTTGGAGTAGGATGAATCTCCTTTGGAATCATAATCTGAAGTGTGGATATTACTGCCTCCTATGAAAGCATATTTAGATCAAATGATTGATATAAATAGGATGATAAACCTCTTTGACATATATTTTGTGAGGTACTACACTAATGTGTTCCTTGAATAATTTATTGGTCTTCCTCTTGACTAAGAGGTTGGGTTCTCAATATAACATATTCCTATATCTCTTCCCATATCAAAGACACCTTGTAGAATGTCCATCGTTGAGCTAAATGAACTGAAGAATCACTTATAGGAGAATATGGAAAAGGGTTTTATATTCTTGATTACTTAAACATGGGGTGGAGTAGTCTAGTTTTCCATTAAGAAGTATCAATCAATGTGCCACTGCATTAATTATGGTGAGATCAATAAAATCATAATAATGAAGATGTATCCACTATCATGGATATATGAAATGTTTGATCAACTATGTGGGGATATATATCTCCATATGATTCATATTCGGTCAGTATATAACCAACTAATAGTGAGGAAAGATTATATTTCCAATACTAACATTCAGATGTGGTATGTAAACTATGAGTTTCTAGTGATGTCCTATGGACTCAATAATTCTCTTGAAATTTTCATGGTTATAATAAATAGAGTCTATAGAGATAATCCTGACAAATTTGTGGTAGTATTTATTCAATTTATCCTAATATAATCTAATGGAAAGGAATAACTTGATGTAAATTTGTATACTACACTAAATATATTGATAAGGGAGAAGATATAGGAAAAATATAGTAAATGTGAGTTATTAATGATAGATGTATCATTCATGTGTGGGCTATCACTAAATAAGAAATATCTATGGACCCTTCCAAGACCAAAGAAATTGAAACATTTATAACAATGATCAATTATTTACATGATCCTATTTGGTTTAATAGGTATTTATGAAGAATTTATCATTATTGGAAATCCCACTAACCTACATAATTCTGAATGGAGTAAACGTTAACTGGATATTGAATTTGATGGTCACTTCAAATAGATAAAAAATTTGTGTATCACAACACCAATACTTATATGAAAATTGTGGTACAATTTTTTGTATATAGTGATGGTCAATAGAGAGGAATGGGTTTTTTACTACTGAAAAATGATAATGTGATAGCCTACACCTCAATGAATTGGAAATTCATGAGATAAATTATACCAGGAATGATATGGAGTTATTGGTTTCAATAATTTCATCATCAATATGGTGGCATTATCAGTATTGGAATAAGTATTAAATACATACTAATAATAAGTACCACAGGTATTTTTTCACAAAGAAGGATCTTAATATGTTCCAATGAAGATGGTTATAGATCATCACATATTATGACATCTCAATACACTACCATCATGGTAAATCAAATAATCTGGAAGATTTTGTATGTATAAATTGTTCCACATCATTATCAAAAATGATAATTGAGAAGAATCGAAAATTCGTAAACCTAGAAATGAAGGACATGAGAATATATAAATAAAGAAATCATCAATCCTTTTTCAAATTATTTCTCAACTATCCCTTATGGGGAAAATAATGGATGCTCAAATAAATGTTTTGGGAATTCCGGAAAGGGTGGAAGCTATCCAAAATGGGAAATACTTAGTGTTCAAAATGGATGAAGGAGGATTTGTGATATTTGGGTCATGGAAATGTGTACCATCCATTCTAGAGATAAAGAAACATATTCTAAATGACACACATATCTCTACATTCTCTATTCACCTAGGGAATACAAAGATGTATCAAGTTCCCCATTAGAATTATTAGTGGGAAAATATGAAGAATTATATTTATAAATATACATAAAATTTTGATGTATGTTATAATTTTAAGAATAAAATAAAATTATAAAGGGATGATTCATCCATTAGCCTATGAAGAAGGATGTTTGAAAAAATCACCATTGAATTTTTCACTGGACATCCAAAGTCATCAAGAGAAAAAATTCTATATGGGTCTTCATGGATCTTCTTATAAATTCAACTCAGTGTATCCCAAATCAGATGGAATTCTAACTCGATCTACATGAGAATATATATATTAGATAAGTGGTAAGGCTACGAGGTGTACTAATAACTATTTAATCTAATAAGGATATGTGTTTTACCTCCATGTTTAGGTAAAGTCTCCAATATGTTCTAAGCACTATGATGGATATTACAATAACCTATCACCTCAAATTAATGTTCAATATGTGTGTAATATTCAAAAACTAAAATACATGTTGAGAGTGCGTGATGAGAAAATCAAAGGAGGATGGGACAAACATCTACCACTGGCTGAGATATCATAAAAATAATTTCTGATGGAGCATACATATGGCTAAATATGAATACTTTTATGGGAAATGATGATGAACACCGACATTCTTGGATGAGATCAGTGAATATTTTCTTCTAGGACCTGAAATGGATAAGGAAATTGTGTGAAGAGATAAAGCAACTCATTAGCACATAAAGTCATCCTAAAGTCAACAGAAGATCTATACATGCAATCACCAAAAATACAAATAGATTATGGTTAGAGACACGATATTCCTCTATATTTCTCCATGGAAGTGGATCATGACATTTGGAGTGAAAGGAATGCTAGCTAAAAGGTACACTGACACCTTCGATATTTTTCACCATGTTAGAGCTTTGGCCTTTCGACTAGCACTACAACCTGCCATGTCTCAGGTACATGATGAATTCCACATATCCTTCTTGTGGAATTACAAACTAAAACCCTCAATTATTCTGAATTTAGAGGAGATACAGTTAAAATATGATATATCTTATGAGGATCAGTAAATGAAGATATTGAACCATAGAGATAATTTTCTATACAACATGAGTACTCACTTGGTCAATGTACTATGGATGAACCATATACAGAACAAGGAAACATGGTAACCAGAAGAAGAGATGAAGGAGATGTACCCCACCTATTTCCACCTTATTATGTAAAATGAAATTTTGAGGGAAAAATTTCATAAGGCAGAAAATGTAACAAACCAATATCCTATCAATTATGTTTCCCTTATTATTGTTATTTTATATTGTATAGATAAATAAATCATATAAATAATGCAAAAAAACATTATAAATGTTTATTTAATGAAATAAAATGCTCTTCAGAAATTAAAGAACTTATAACAATTGAATAGTAACATGACATTCATAATAGTAATGTAATAATTATTCATTATAAAATGGACTAGAGAATAGTCATCTCACAAATGAATGTATAATTAAAATTTACTAATCAAATAAATGAAAATCTGTTATAATTATATCATAATATACATAAATATATTTTATAAAAATGATCAATTAACAATTGGTCTTCTGGTGAATTAAATGTTTGTTAAAAATTTTATAATCAATTTGATGATATAAAATAAAATTTATTATCCTAACATAAATTCCCAAATTAATATACTTTCTGAATTGTTATTATAAGATAATTTAATGAAAACATAGTTATTTTTAAATGGTTTTATAAAAATATTAATAATTATTAAATTGGTATTTTACAACTAAATAATTATTTTTAAAAAATTGAATTCATCATATTTATAAAATTATTATAATTAAATTATGTTCATTTTTTATGTATACATTTCTAAAAATTGATAGGGTAAATTTTTTTCATTTTTCTAAAATTGTTGAATTTATGGTGAACAGTGAAATATGGTAATTTACAACATAAGTTAATAGATGAATTACTATTTCGTGGATAAGATATGCATGATGTAAGAACATTTGGATCGAAATTAAATGCAATAGTAAATATATATAATTAGAATAATCCACACTATTCAAAGTCTTGAGCCAAAATAATAAGCTAATGAGTAAAATAATCAAAAAACACCCCTCTCCTACACTACTAATACCACACCTCTCCACCCCATCCCCTCACAAATCATAATCCATTAAGAAGGTAAAAATAATGAAAAATACTCTTTCAATTCTCTCCCTTTCATCCTGGTTCCCTTTTTATCAATAAAAGGTGAAACCCATTTCCCTAAGGGGGTTCTTAAGGGGGAGAAAATCAAGAAGTAAGCTCCTCTTCTATTATGTTTTAATTTTTTTATTATTCTCTCATCATTTCACCTTATTCGAGTTACATTGTATCTCCCAAAAAATTTATATACTATAATTTCATTGTCTTATTAGATCTCACCCTCATCTTTTCCCTTCCCCTCTCCTTTGGTAATAAAAAATGAAAACATCATATATCATGCATTGATTTATAGCATTCATGGATGACGAGTTTTAAATATTCATTACCATATCCATGGATGGACATACTATAATTTTTATGTTTCAACCAATTATAAAATTAAATTAAATACAAGATATGTAATGTTATAGAACCATTATATATATATGATTTTAATTAATAAATTAAAACTGGTTCATGACGCAAAAAAAAAATAAAAAAAATAAAATGTTAGCATTAACAATTTATCTAATTCATAATCCTCAAATATGGAAAAAATTAATATATTACCATTTAATAAAATATATCTTTCATAAAAACATATAATTTAAATTCTAAATAACTATTTCAATTTTACATTATGGTCCAAACATGTATAGAAGTTACTGATCAAGAAAACCAAGGAAACAAATACCAATGAATTAAAGAAATGGTATCTTATAACTCATAAAAAAATATAAATAAACTAAATAGAAATATAAAAGATTAAATTCTTGTAGAAAAGGTTCATAATTATTTAATTGATGGATTTAATTAGATTATCGAGTACTTTATGTGCTAGTCAATGACAATTTCATACATAAGGTTATGGACTCTATCTGAACACCCATTTTTAAATCATTTTATACATTCTCTCTCTCTCCCACAATGTAATTCATAATTATTATTATTTACTTATCATATCATCATTATTTAGGTTTTGAACATATATTTATAGGAAAATTATTCATAGTTTGAAGGGGAAATAAATGTTTTATAATGTTCCATTCCCAAATTTTCCCTTCATGAGATCCTAATTAAAGGGATCTTCGTAAATTCTCAATTATTTCCATGTGCACTCACTAATCATTTTTAATACCCAATTAGTCTTCTAAAATGAATCAATTTATACAAAAAATAATCCTTTTTTTATTTCAGGTTTTATATAAAATATTTGGACATTTTATGATTTAAATTATCTTTAATATTTTCCATAAACCAGACTATAATGTTTTATTTATGAAGTATCTTAAACACTATTTTTACATGTTATCACTTCTGTTTGACATTTTTTACCATTATATATTCTTATTTTACATTATTAATGTTCATGTAAGACTTAAATACACTCTTTCATGCATATCATTGTGATATGACTTTTTTCATGACTTTCAGAATCACTAAGATACCCAATTAATTCAATGGGTGACCCTTATGCTTTATTCTTCATGTAGAAAACAAATTCATTAACATGTAATGATAGTTTCTCCTAGACAACACCCATTGGGTAATTTTTATTATCATTAGAAGTCATGTTCAATTGTCTGTATGGTTATACATGACTCACGTTAATCATTTGTGATGTACTTAGTCGTTCAACATGACTCCTGATTCTCCTTTTCAATTGGCCCTGGTTGTTTTCCTTGACTCATGATTATGTCATGTTGTATGTTTTTTCCACATTTCTATTATTTCATGATCAAATGATCCAATATTATATATTTTATTCCTCGGTAGCTTTATTAATGTTCCATGACTTTTTATGTCACCGTGTTATTACCTCTAACCGATATGTCAAGAATTATTCCTATGTTGGTTTGCTGACTAGAATTTTGTCTCACCCCTTTGTTCATGTATTCCCCATGTTACCCTATTATGATGTTAGTGATCAATGATTTTTTGGAGATCACTGTGGATTTTAAAGAAAATATGTTTTCATTTTGGTTTCTTGTTTTCAGTTTTATGTACATAGTCATATAAAGACACAGGAATTTATGATCCATGGATTGTATATAATAGTTAATTATTCTTAAAATCATGTAATAATATGTGTAAAACGATAGTTCCATCAAAGATTTAATATTATCTTTTACTGTCATGTCGCCTACTTCTTTTCTCCTTGATGTTAATAAA
Source organism: Viscum album (assembly GCA_963277665.1). NCBI lineage: Eukaryota > Viridiplantae > Streptophyta > Magnoliopsida > Santalales > Viscaceae > Viscum > Viscum album. The sequence continues at coordinate 206,288,619 of OY728121.1, forward strand.
TATATTTGTCCACCATCTATGTGTTGCATGATTCGTGTCATCACAATATATGTACTGATGCCCATATCTATAACCTCAGTCCAGCTACAACAATCAATGGGAAAAATACCCCTCTCTACATATGGGTAATACTTACAAAGAGTGTTTCTCAATTAATGACATTGTTTTACTTGATTCCTTCTATCATTGGATGCATATTGATTACCAAACCTCCAATTATATGTTCATATACAATAATAAATTTGAAAAATTATCTCCTTTTCATATGTGTGAGACATAGTTGGATTGTTTCCCATCCCAGAACATTGTGTATCTTGATTCTTGTCACCATAGGATATATAGTGATGCCCAGATCTGAAATCATTTATTTATAAACAACACAAAAAATACCCTCCTCACATTTAACAGGTTCATCCTATGTAATGAAATTTTTTCATCATTATCACATGATGTTAAAATTCAATAATAATAGAGTGGATTTGTGATATTAAAATGTCATGAAATATATCTCCCCAGAACATGTTGTTAAAAGGTGAAGTCCATTACCCACAGTTTTTCATTATCAAAGGATCCCAAGAGATTGATACCATTCAACCAAATAATAATCTTATTCGGTCATATTTTGATCAGCACAAACCATAAGTCAAAAATAATATCTTGAGAAACTCTGGTTTCTGAAAAAAATTCATTCCCATTTAAAATGAAAAAATACCTATATACAGAATAACGTTATTGATGCATAATGGTCATAGACCTACCAACAAATGACAAATTATCCTCGTAGAAACATTTTTATTGTAAAAATCTGTAAAAATAAAGGAAATTTTTTTTTCTTAATTTTCTTTGGGATTTTACAAGAACACAGTTTCTGACGGCACTTGATTCCGAGGCCCAGTGTGCCTGGAATTTCTATCTGAAGTTTAGCTCGGGTACATTCAGTGAACGAACGAGTGGGAATTCCTAACTTTTGAACCGGTGCTCGGAATCGAATTCCGAGGGCACCGATGGAATCGCAGCGCCGATAATTGCATAGGAACTCCTTTTCCGGAGTAGCGTTTTCACGAGAGAAGTTGATAAAAATTGTGGAAGTTAAAATAAAAATTTAACTACAATTTTTATTTTCTCTTAGTGGATTTAAGCTTTGGGTGGAAGTTTGGTAACTACCCAACTTCCCATGGGAGGTTATGAGGGTGGTGGGGCCCACACGAACCCCACCCCTTAGCATTCCTTAACTCCCTCAACTCACAATTAAATTTGATAACTTAAGTTTTAATAACCTATGATATTAATGAAGTGAGTTTACTGTGAGTGTTTGAATTTCAAACCTTATGTTGAGTTAATAAAATAAGTAAGGGACTTATTTTATTTTTTTGGAGTCTTGTTGCCTTGGGAGCTTTGGGAGAAAAGCTAAGGGAGACTTGAGTTTCTTCATCCTCTTCGTCGAAGAACACAAAAAATGCAAAGAATGCGAAGAAAGCTGGATTCCTTAGAGGTCGACGTCCCCTTCCGCGACATCTCCATCCGTGAATCCTATTCCCGCGACAGTTATCTCCGCGATGAATCCTCAACCGAATTGTTCGACGAGGTAGGGGGTTATGTGTTTATTCTTATCGTGTTTTACTCCCATTCATTATCCACGTATATTTGGACCGCATGCTATCGATTTACAGGAGGAGGCCGGACCGCACAAACATGGCCGCCCCCTCCCTTATTTATTTTTCTTGTTGTTGCCGTACGAAGGGAAGTGACGCAGTGCCGTCGCACCGCGTAGGATCTTGCGGCAAGGAATGCGCGGCGCCGTCGCGCGTCGTCGTGAAATTGAACCAAGTCGCGGCATCGTCGCGCCACACTGGAGAACCGCAAAAGCACCACGGCCGGAGCGGGGCCGCGGCGGAGGGGTGCGGCGCCGTCGCGCCGCACCGGATGAATGAAGGCTGCGGCCGATACCGGGCCGCGACGGAGCGTGGGAATTGGCATCCAGAAACGGGCTGCCGATGTCGGATTAGGGAGGGGACTGGCCGTCACTGGTCTGTGGCGGCAGAAATCGGCTGGCCAAGCGGGCCTGCCGGATAAAGGAAGGCCGGGGGTTACAAAACCCCGGCGGCCAGCTCAACGGCCCCCCCTTTAATTGGGGGCCGCGGTTACAAAACCAGGGGGGCAGGCGCCCCCCCCGCTCAACGGCTCGGCTGTTTGGCCGAGCGCCTAGCCAGCGCGCCGCGCCCTGGCCGGGCCGGGCCGCGCCAGCCGGGCTGGACCCGGACCCGGTTCGGGTCGACCCTGGGGGTATCGGGCCAGGTTGGACCGGGCCCGAACCCCTTAATACCGAATCTTTTCCAGTCGGACGCCCATAACTTGTGCTACGTGCCTCTGATTGACGCACCGTAAGTTGAGATGTAATCCTTGGACCGAGGCGGTCGTTTTGGTATATCACACTCAAGGTTTAAGAATACTTTGGGTTCGGCCGAGTTGGTTCGTACACAAAACCAACCGGGCCCTCGGAGCGAAAACACTCATATCTTGAGCTCCGGACGTCCGATTGATGTGCCGTCGACTTTGTTGGATTCCTCTTAGTGAGACGGATCTTTTGGCTTACTTCGCCTGAGGTTTGGACGCAGGTGGAGTACGGTCGGGTTGGTTTTGCCTTAAAAACCAACCAGCCCCCTGGGACGAAAAAACCAATAACTCTCAGACCGGGCGTCCGATTGACACGCCATCTGCGACGTTGAGTTCCTGTTGACGATACAGAACTTTTGGATACATCGAATCTGGAATATGTGTCAGTTGATGTATCAGCCTCTCGGCTCGTGGAGCGGACCCTCCCGAACGAGCTTGCTGTGTGAGGGAACCCTAGAGCTGGCTGCGTTTGCGACTGTGATGACGACGACGACTGTACAGAGATCCTCAGTGGATTCGACGGTGATGACTACATCACTCAGCGATCCTATGTGGATCAGTGCCACCGATCCTGCGTGGGTCTGATCCTGTGTGGGTCAGTGCTCAGCGGTTCTGTGTGAGCCAGCACGTACAGATCCTATGTGGGTCTGATCCTGTGTGGGTCTTTGCGGGGGTTAGTTACCTATCGATCCTTTGTGAGTCAGATCCTATGTGGCTCATTGCGGGGGTTAGTAACCTATCGATCCTGTGTGGGTCAGATCCTTTGTGGGTCATTGCGGGGGTTAGTACCTATCTATCCTTTGTGGGTCCGACGGCTTAGATGAATCAGTGGAAATATTTGATCATCTCCATCGTCATACGAAGAAGTATACCTATGTGAGCTGAATCCTGTTTTGATTTCCTATGTGGATTGTGTTGTGATATCCTGTGTGGATTTACATTTTTCTTTCCTATGTGGATTGTGTTGTGCTATCCTGTGTGGATTTACGTTTTTCTTTCCTGTGTGGACTAGGTTGTACATGGGCTCGGATGTTGGAGCCGAATGAGAATTGATGACTTAGGTATATGTATGGGCATATACCTAAGTGGTGTCGTATGTTACTTCGTGATTGTATCTTTCCTTTGTGGATTTTGGGAGACCTTCGGGGGTCTCGGGGTCCCTACTGAGTAGCTTATACTCACCCCTGCACGGGCTATGCCCGCACTACGTTGTGTTGGTTGAAGACGACGGATAGCACTGATCATGGTTGAGGCTTGCGGAGCAGGACGATACCTGGAGGTGGACCACTAGGCGGGACGTACTCGGAGCGGTCGGCTGGACCCGAGGAGAAGTGGAGGCTATCTGTACCCACCCTTCAGGTGGGATTTACAGTGGACAGCTCGACGTTGCGGCTTTACTTTTCAGTTGCTGTTTTCCCTTCTAGTTGTACTTTACTTTCAATTTGGGTTTGAATACAGACCCACATACTTTTCCGCACATACTGTTGTACTCAGTTTTACTTAGTGTTTACTTCTACTGCTTTCATTCTCTATGGTGTTTGTTTACTTTACAAAGGCAATGCCTTCCCTTTTTACCGGGAATTATCCCTTGGTGCTAGTCGCCAGCCCCTGGCCTATGGAAGGCGGGCTTGGGCTAGTCACGACATGGGCCCCGAGGACGGGTCATGACAAATTGGTATCAGAGGAGTTCGGTTCTACCACAGAACTTGGGACTCTGATATTTTTCTATGTGAAGCAATAGTATTAAGCTTATTGGGTGTGGTTATCAGTCTAGGGAGTCCAGTGTTGGTGCGGCGGCCGACGTATTCGTACACCAGGACCCTGACTTCTGATTTCTGACTTAATGCACGAAAACATTGATTGCATGTGTGTTTCATGTTTTCTTTGTGGTTATATTATGTCAGCTCACCAGGTATACTGTTTGACCGTGGCACACCTGTTTCTTTTCAGGATGGCCCCACGACAGCAGCTAGCTAGGGTTCTGAGAGTTGTGCATGATGACATCCCACCGAGCGATGAGGCCTCGGTGAAGGGCCCTTTGACAACTGAGGCACCGGCAGTACCTCTACCCGCCGAGCCATCGATGCTTCTAGCCCCAGCCGCTGACGATGCACGTCACCTTAGTGCACTGCATGAGTTCCAGCGCCAGCGACCGCCCAGGTTCCGTAGGGATACGGTCCCCCAGGCAGCCGAGGACTGGCTGGAGGCAGTGGTGAGTGTTTTCAGGTTAGTGAGGACACCAGCAGACCTCATGGTGATCCTAGAAGCGAGCCTACTACACGCGGCAGCGGGCCAATGGTGGAGCTTGATTCTCCAGGTGCACGATGAGGCATCTCTTCTCTAGACAGACTTTGAGAGCCTCTTCCGCTCGGAGTTCATCCCAGCCACCCTCCGTGCGGTGCACATCCTGGAGCTTCTACAGCTGCGGTAGGGCAGCTTGACGGTCGCCCAGTACTCGGCGAGATTTACCGATCTCTCACGCTACTCGACAGACATGGTATGGGACCCATTATTCCAGGCCCATACCGTTGAGCAGGGATTACGACATGAGATCAGGGCATCGCTGATCTCCCTCAACATTCCGACTCAGGCAGGAGTACTGGAGCGAGCTCTTATCATCGAGAGTTTTCTTGCTGAGTCTACACCAGTAGCGAGACCTACCACAGGGCGACACGTGGTGGAGTCTTCTACAGCCGGCAGTAGACAGATGTCTTAGAGGTCCATGCGGGCCAGGCCAACGTGCAGATGACCACAGGATACTAGCTCGGAGGTGCGGGGCACACGTAGCAGAACCAGTATTACGAGTGGAAGACAGTGCTATGCATGCGGCGGGCAGGGCCACATGGCTCGTGACTACCTGACCCGACATGCAGAGGAGCATCAGACGGTTGAGGAACCACCTAGGCAGAGGCAGATGTTCGACCGTGGCGGTCCGCAGGGAGCAGGCGGACGAGGTAGAGGAGCTGGCCAAGCAGCAGGTGGTGGGCGACGCTTTGAGGCTCTACCACCACCACCACTAGGAGGTCCACCCCGACCTGAGGGGAGAGCACAACTTCAGGCAGCTGAAGCTTACGATCATGGAGCTCTGGAAGCGGGTGGACTAGTGCGGGACTAGCTCCAGGCGTAGAGGCCTTTTCCTATAACCCCTCTAGCTTCGTAGTTTTGGTTGCCTTGTGTCCTTGTACTTTGAGTTGAAGTAATAAAAGACACTTGCAATGGTGACATTTTCTTTATTGTCTTTTGTTTGTTATTACTTAGAGGTGCTAGTTAAAAACTGTTGACTTGACCCTCACTTGATAGATTCTTACTGGAGGAGACCCAGTTACCACACACTGATGCCGACAGTGTGACTCAACCATTGGAGGCGAGAGTAACAGTTGGATCTCTTGGTAGCAGCATCGAGGCCTTACAACGTCATCCATGACATGAATTAACTAATCATGACGAGATTGACTATATTAGGCAGGAAACGTGGTTCATCTAGAGGATGAGACCGGATTTCCCTTTTCGGCAAAGAAGAAATATTTTCCGCTTTGCATAACGTTAAGGAGGAAGGGGAAACCCTTCGTGTGGTCAGATAGATGTCAGCAGAGCTTCTAGGAGCTGATACAGAGATTGACCAGCGCCCCTATCTTGAGGTTTCCAGAGGAGGGATTAGGGTATGAAGTCTACTACGATGCATTAGGTACCGGACTCGGATGTGTCCTGATGCAGGAGCGGGCTGTGATCACCTATGGATCACGTCAGTTGAGGCCGCATGAGTAGAACTACGCTACCCATGACCTGGAGTTAGCAGCAGTGGTCTTCACTCTGAAGACATGGAAACACTATCTGATGGGCGAATGCTTTTCAGTCTATTATGACCATCAGAGTCTCAGGCACATCTTCTCTGAGAAGTACCTGAAAATGATACAACGACGATGGCTTGAGTTCCTCCAGGACTATGAATTTGAAATAGTCTATACTCCTAGGAATGGGAACGTAGTAGCCGATGCTCTCAGCAGGAGGACGGTATTTCAGCTGCTTGAGGACGCAGCAGAGCAGCTAGCTGCCTTGAAGATATCCTTCATGGATAGAAATGGAGCAGCCTTCCTTCAGTCACTCACAATCACCCCACCACTACTGTAGTGGGTCAGAGAGGTATAGCGTGGGGACGCAGACTGTGAGACGCAGTGTGCACAGATATCCTCAGGACAGGCACCTGATGGTTTCTCCTTTGGAGCAGAGCATGACGTCCTTTTCAGAGGATGTACCTTGGTACCAGTTGCTTTATGAGAGGAGGTTCTGAGAGAGTTTCACACTCCTCCTTTGACAGTACATCCCGGAGTGGAAAAGATGTACTAGGATCTCAGACGACAGCACTGGTGGCTAGGCATGAAGAAGGTTGTGGCGGAGTTCGTTTCTCGATGCCTCACCTTCCAGCAGGTAAAGGCAGAGCACCAGGTTCCAGCAGGTTTGGTACACCCCTTGGAGGTCCCGGAGTGGAAGTGGGACGGGATATCTATGGACTTCGTGACTGGACATTCACGCACTTCCAGAGGCCACGACTCCATTTGGGTGATTGTCGACTGACTCACTAAGTCGGCTCACCTCTTACCCATCAGAGAGCAGGGCTCAGTGGAGAGCATGGGACGTCTCTACGTTCAGGAGATTGTACAGCTTCACGGTGTGCCATCGTCTATCGTCTCCTATCGAGATGATAACTTTACTTCCCTGCTTTGGAAGGGGTTGCAGGAGGCGTTTGGGACGCAACTACGTCTGAGCACAGCCTTTCACCCTCATACGGATGGTCAGATAGAGAGGACCATTCAGACACTCGAGGACATGCTCCGCGCATGTGTCCTCGACTTTTGTCGCAGCTGGGAGGACCACCTACCCTTGGAGGAGTTTTCGTACAACAACAGATACCACTCCACCATTGGGATGGCACCATACGAGGCATTGTACGACAGAACTTGCAGACCTCCTTTTTGCTGGACAAAACCTGGAGAGTCAGCACTTGTGGGACTGGAGATGGTCCATGCCACGACAGAGAAGGTCCAGATCATCCAGGAGAGGATGAGGATAGCTCACAGCCGGTAAAAGTCCTATGCTGACAGGAGGCGGAGGCCACTAGAGTTTGAGGATGGCAACCACGTCTTCTTGTGTGTCTCACCTCGACGTGGATTACGGAGATTTGGCCGAGGCGACAAGTTGTCTCCATGCTTCATCGGACCATTCCAGGTCCTCAGCAGGATTGGCGACGTAGCTTATCGCCTGGCTCTACCACCTCAGTTGCACCGAGTGCACGACGTCTTCCATGTATCTCAGCTGAGGATATACGTGAATGACCCGTCACATATCATTGACCATGGGGAGCTAGACGTTGATGATGGGGCGAATTTTACGGAGGTCCCAGTGGAGATCAAGGATCGACATGAGCAGGTCCTACGTGGATGGTCGATTCCTCTAGTGCGCATCAGATGGCAGCACAGGAATCTCCAGGAGAGCACATGGGAGTGGAAGGCTCAGATGCGTGCTCAGTACCCACATTTTTTTTATTATCTTATGTTGTATCTTTACGGGGATGTAAATCCCTGAGGTGGGAGTAATGTAAAAACTCGTAAAATTCAAGGAAATTTTTTTTTCTTAATTTTCTTTGGGATTTTACAAGAACGCAGTTTCTAACGGAACTTGATTCCGAGGCCCGATATGCCCAGAATTTCTATCTGAAGTTTAGCTTAGGTACATTCAGTGAACGAACGAGTGGGAATTTATAACTTTTGAAACGATGCTCGGAATCGAATTCCGAGGGCACCGATGGAATCCCAGCGCTGATAATTGCGTAGGAACTCCTTTTCCGGAGTTGAGTTTTCACGAGAGAAGTTGATAAAAATTGTGGAAGTTAAAATAAAAATTTAACTACAATTTTTATTTTCTCTAAGTGGACTTAAGCTTTGGGTGGAAGTTGGGTAACTACCCAACTTCCCATGGGAGGTTATGAGGGTGGAGGGGCCCACACTAACCCCACCCCTTCACATTACTTAACTCCCTCAACTCACAACTAAATTTGATAACTTAAGTTTTAATAATTTATGATATTAATGACGTGAGTTTAATGTGAGTGTTTGAATTTCAAACCTTATGTTGAGTTAATAAAATAAGTAAGGGACTTATTTTATTTTTGTTGGAGTCTTGTTGCCTTGGGAGATTTGGGAGAAAAGCTAAGGGAGTCTTGAGTTTCTTCATCCTCTTCGTCAAAGAACACAAAAAATGTGAAGAACACGAAGAACGCCGGATTCCTCAGAGGTCAACGTCCCCTTCCACGACGTCTCCTTCCGCGACGCCTCTTCCCGCGACAGTTATCTCCGCAGCGAATCCTCACCCAACTTGTACGAGGAGGTAGGGGTTTATGTGTTTATTCTTATCATGTTTTACTCCCATTCATTATCCACGTATATTTGTACCGCATGCTATCGATTTACAGGAGGAGGCAGGACCACACAAACACGGCTACCCCCTCCCTTATTTATTTTTCTTGTCGTTGCGGTACGAAGGGATGTGACGCGGTGCCGTCGCACCACGCGGGATCTTGCGGCAAGGAATGCACGACACCATCGCACGATGCCGTGAAATTGAACCAAGTCGCGGCGCCGTCGCGCCGTGCTGGAGAACCACAAAAGCACCGCGGCTGTAGCGGGGCCGCGACAGAGGGGTGGGGCGCCGTCGCGCCGCACCAGATGAATGAAGGCCGCGGCCGATACCGGGCCGCGGAGGAGCGTGGGATCCGGCAGCCAGAAACAGGCTACCGGTGTCGGACCAGGGAGGGGACCGGCTGTCGCCGGTCCGTGGCAGCAGAAACCGGCCGGCCAAACGGGCCATCCGGACAAAGGATGGCCAGGGGTTATGAACCCCCGACGACCTGCTCAACGGCCCCCCCTTAATTGGGGTCCGCGGTTACAAAACCAGGGGGGAAGATGCCCCCCCCCCGCTCAACGGCTCGGCCGTTTGGCTGAGCGCCTGGCTAGCGCGCCCAGGCCGGGCCGGACCGAGACCCGGTTCGGGTTGACCCTGGGTGTATTGGGCTGGGTCGGACCGGGCCCGAACCCCTTAGTACCGAATCTTTTCCTATCGGATGCCCATAACATGGGCTACGAGCCTCTGATCGAGGCACCATCAGTTGTGATACGATCCTTGGATCGAGACGGTCGTTTTGGTATATCGCACTCAAGGTTTCAAAATAATTTGGGTTTTGCCGAGTTGGTTCGTACACAAAACCAACCGGGCCCTCAGAGAGAAAACGCTCATATAGGGTTCCAGAACCCAAGTTTAATCTTAAACCATTCGTAATCCAACATCATTCCTTGAAATTATGATGTTGCAAAGCAATTTTATTGAGTTGGTATCTTTAACATGGTAACCCATAGACCATTATTTTCTCAAATAATTATTCTTACCAATATAAAAATGGTAGTAAAGGTTTTAAAATATTTAAAGGACCCCATTGGGATTCAATTTATGATTGAAAACCAAGCCAAATATTTGGTTCCTAGTGGTTTTTTGACTTAAGGATGAGCCGACAAGAAACCCCGAAGTTATTTCCATGCCACATATAACATTACATACTCCTTCCACTTTCAATGGTGGATTTATACCAACCAGTTACCACCTATAGTTATCTAAGGTATTTATAGATCATGATTTATGATCCTCATTACCAAATTATTCATGAGAATTCAACATCCTCAATATTACATATCCTTGAATTGCAATATTTTTAATAGATGGAATGAGAAAAATTTTACCAAACATTTTTATGGACCACACCATGTGACTCGAAACCACATTTAGTAGGAATTGATCTTTAAAACTAAGTGTTATACATATCTTCAATGATGAAACCCTTCCTGGATAGTTCTCTTATCTATACGACAGTTCATTTTATAGATTTTTGAGCCATAAAAAATACTCAATTTCCATCCTATATGAGTGGGGATACCCTTTACTTGACCTTGAATATTAGCCCTATGGTCTCCAGTATAGGGGAATACAACCTACCAATTATAGGCATATCCTCATTGTAAATAATGAATTATGATCCTCATGATCCCTAGTGGTATCATGTTTGAACTCAATCATTATAGGATATCTTGGGTTATATCTGGTACATATTCTACATTCCATGTTAACCATTTCTTTCTCTTGGGAAATGGACTTACCTGACCCATTATCCCATTATACATATGGACACAACATTCCTGGTATTTCACCATAAAACATAAGAGGGTTGAGCTAAAAGGCCCTAAAATATAGAAATATGAGGTATCAGCTAAAAGAACATAAAATAATGCAATATGGGGTCCGAGATAGAGCAACATAAAGTAAAGAAATAAATGGTTCAAGATAAATGACCATAAACTAAAAAAATAAAATGTTTGAGCTAAAAGACACTAAAATAAAATAAGATACAACTCGATTTAGAAGACAATAAAGATATAAAATAGAAGGTATGATCCATGAAGGATATAATCTAAAGAGTCAAAAGATCCCAAATAAAAGACCAAAAACTAAAAGAATTGAATTTATTACCTTGATGACCCTAAAATAAAACACATTAATAGTGTAGTTTTATCATTTCAAATAGGCTATAGAACATGAAAAAATCCACTCCACATTGAAAACATTATAAGGGAATCCTGATAACAAATTTACACTCTTCTCACTAGAAAATAACTTTTTCTACTCTAATAAATATTTAGAACTAATGAAATGGAAAATGAACAAAATTTGTTTGGTTGGCTAAAATATAAATTGGTTGGCCTAAGAAAAATGAAATTTCACACATGATAAGCCTTACCCTAAATAATGATTATGGAAAAAATTATGTAAATAAAACTAAATTGGTAAAATAAAAGTGGGACCAACCTTATGTCCTTAGAAATAATCAGGTTATGCTTCTTAGGTCCCTTGAAATATGTAGAAATTAGATAATTCTCCCTATAGGATGTGTATATTACAAAAATTATCATTGTAAATTAGGAAATATCAAGGAATCCAGAGAAGTAATATCAATGAGGAATCTAATGATGATTCACATTAAAGATGATTTTCTGGATAAATATTTTGTAAGATAAGAACAATAATCCAGGAATTTGGGTCTATTTTGTATTAAACATAGGATGGGTATCATGGACGATCCATGCGATAGGTCTACCAAAACATGGGTCTATAACCAGAGTTTCACAAAAAATGATGACATTTACGTTCTTATGTAAAAGAATGATCTATGTAAGGAAATTCATCATATAGTTATCTTTCTATGATCCAATGTTGTCTGTGTGTTAGTAATATTTTCAGGAGATTCTATTTTTTAACTAAATATAGATTGATTACCATTATTGTGAGATTTATAGTGACATCCAAGTAACTTAAATAGGATCCTACCAAAAGATAAATTCCACAAAATCCTTATTCCAACCTATAATTTGTACCCAATATAGTTTTTAGGTATCCATTACCTAAGTTAATTCTATTCATATCATGTATCCATCAAAGAAATCTGATTCAGAAGTCTCCTCTTGATAGAAATTGAATGTTACCAATTCAGCATACCCTAGGGAAATTCTTTCATGTGGATCAGTATTAATTCCCATCAGTTTATTATATACACAACAATGTGATTAATGTTTAACGTAGAATCATATTATATTCATTTTGAATGAATCGATGTATAGGGGTCTTTTTTAAGGTTACCATAAATGTGTCCTCTGAAAATTTCCTTCAATTATTTCAAATCTGTGATGACTGTGAAAAATATAAATTTATTTTTCATTAAATACTTGGAAAAAGCAATCTTGATGAATGATAATGGGATTTACATTATAAGGGAATATATGATGACCCCTTATTTTCATCCATTTTACAATGTATATATTTATATGTTATATGAGGTTCCCATTAGACAAAAAATATGTCATCTTGGATAACTTTTTGGCTATCTAAACATAGGCACTTTTCAGAGTTCCTCAACCATGCCCAAGTATCAAGCTATCTAGACAACCCATTGATGATTGAGTGGGTGATCATGGATCACATGCTGTGTCCACGAGAATGTGAATATTTCCCAAGGAATTCCACACAATGCGAGAGAATGGATAATGATTGATGGTGCATGGGTTGTGGGTGATGACCATTTAGATGGTTCATAGAGATGATACCACAGATTGAGTTATTAAGAACTCACAAAACATGCTCTAGTTTTATGTGGGACGTCAATGAGGTTTCATGGTTCCACCATTAAAAATATAGATATAACCTCTTATATCCAATAAATTTAATTGGGGACATTTGATCATACTATCATCATCATCTTAAATCTTCAAACCTACCGCTTGCCTACCCCACACTGAAATATATTGTTTTACATCATATCGAACACCTGACATAACTTGAATGATCACTCTACGATCACCTTGGCTATATATCTCAACCGATCGAGCCTGAGAAAACTGATCATCCTCAACATATAAAACACAAGCATGAGGATTCAGATTTTATTTGTAATTATCACATGATGGTCAATCAATTTGAGTGTCCATCACAAGTGGTACCATGATTCACATGATTTTTAGTTGATATCGTGTTGGCCTCAGAAGATTCACAAGAAGAAGATCATAAATGACTTGATGGAGGAACATCATAATATCACCATATTTAATATTAATATGATTATAAAAATCCTCAAGAGATCATGACAATCGCCAAAATGAAGTTTGAGAAGCCATATCATGAAAAACAATAGTCATACAAGGCACTTGGAATGACCATGTAAAGAATTGGATGCTATCCAGGATTCCATTGCATGATTTTTCCACATGATCAAAAAAAATTTCACATGAATCCTCCAAATCATTAATTGAATATTTATGAAACCATAAATATGAAAGGCATATCGACCTTTAGGAAACCTCTTAAAATATAATCCTCCCCCATAAATTAACACACATGTCAGAGGGTAGTGGTATAATGATAGAAATAAATGGAGATCACAACCACCTTCAAATAAATTCATTATATAATGGAAAGTTCCATTTATTTATATATTTAATTTGATCACATTATTCATTAAGAATCTAGTGATACTATAATATGGAGTCCAAATCCCAGACATGTCTATATAATCATCATATTATAGGAAATGTTCTCACAAAATATATATCATGTGGGGTTCGACCCTTATGTTGAGAGGCCTTGTAAGATAACTCAATATGAATTTTCTCTTCAAATTCAATTCTAGTTTGTGAACATGATGAGGGGATCATTAAAACCCTTGGTATGATGGTTTCATGATCCATGGGTCTTACAGTGCATGTATGCAACCCTAGGTGAGGCTTCCTCGACAGAAAAAATCACCATGAATCCAATTATGTTCATTGTACGCACCATGGACACACACAACATTCATGAAGGATGAATTGTATTCCTCTATTCTGGAACCTTTTTCCAATTCCATATTTTTATTTGAATCACCAGTGTATAATCACAAAACCCCTCGCCTTACCTTATGATGGTGATGAGAAACACATGAAAAATTGGGATTCAGGTTGTTTCATAAATAGGAAACCCATTGACATGTATGTGGATTTGAAATACCGATAAACACATAGACATATCCTCTTCCATGTTCACCATACACTATAAAACATCAACCATTCATGTGTAATCAATGGGAAGTATCTTCATATGTTTGATGAGTTCATCACAAGACTAAACAAGAAATCATCGAAGAATTTAGGTATCATCCAATATTATCATATGAGATCTCCCTTAACATGTATACAACCTAGGATAGCCACATCACCATGAAGGACCATAGACATGCATTCCTTTAATAAAACTTTAACATTCACTCCAATATCCTTTCAAAATATGAAACATCCATCCTGAAGGCCTGATCTATTTGAGCATGCAACTTCACAGACATGGACATGGATGTGATTTTAATTATGTTCACATGACCCTGACACATAAATCTCTTAATTTAATGTCCTATAAAGACTCCTCACTGTTCTATTGATTCCCTAGGATTTCCTTGTATGTGTCACATAGATCGTAAGATAGACCTAGGAATATTCAGGTTGATCCTGGGATTGGATCTCAACAAGTCATCATGTCCATGTGACTATCCATTTACATGTAAAAAATTTCATGGGATAGGCCAAGGAAAATTCATGTATCTTTCTGTATAGATTATTCAAATTTATTTAATTTTCATGCGATATAATGAGGGAAATCCAGGTCAATCATGGAAAAACATCCAAGATAAGTTATTTGATCATGCATGGGACCACTAACATGTCTTCATTAATTATGTGAATCAACATTTAAAAGTTGGTTAGACGCATTTATACATGCCTACGAGGTCAAACTGACACCTGAGAGAAGTTAGGCCCACAATTAATTTATTTATAGAAGAGAACGAAAACCATTTATATATATCCAATATTACATGTGAACTCCAACCAACATATTCAATCACAATTATGCATTTTTTAATAAAAATAGGAACCCCCAACAAAATACCCCATTTATAAGTGATTTTCCTTAATGGGTTATCAAAACTCAATCATGCAGTATTAATCGTGTTGTTCTCTCAGTCAGGCCATCCATGCCAAACCGATCATGTCCAATAATAAAAGAATGGTCCCCATCCCACTATGTCATTGAAATTACTGAGAATGAATATAAAAAATGGAATCCATACTCCTATGATCCCCTATAATTCAAAAATTTTCTGGGATAATAATAATACCTCCATGTGTGATCACCAAGACCCACTCATCAGCAGGTTTGTGGGTCACTAAATTAGGAGAAATATGATTCCATATATATCAAAAATTCATATGATGCCTAAATATGCCCTGATCTAAAATGGGCATGATCCCTAGTGTTTATCCCTTTATATCCCATATATTCATGACATGCTGTACTATTTTGTTCCATGATTCTACCATCCTTCATCGTTCATCCCCAGATGAGATGTGAGATCATACATGGGCATCATTTTATCTGTAATCCATGAGAATTCCCTCAAGTACCACCACTATATTCGTTGGTTTGGGATGAATTCAACTTCAATTACTCTGATTCATAATATAAATAGGATATAGTTGATTTTATCCCATGGATAAAGCTCCATTCCATATCCACCATGAGATGGGTAATCCTACATCTCATAGATTAAAATTGATGTGTAATCCCCCATGAAAATAATCCCCCATGTCATGTATTCAATATCCAAATATCTATTGTTTCTCATACTGATCATGGATCATGTCAGATTATAGAATGGTAATGATTGTACAAATAGAATGGTGGGAATTCCCTAATTATGGGCCTAACATATTGATGTAAATCTGATTACATATCATCTTCCCTTAAAGTTCCATACTCTCAATTAGGCAATATGTGGTATCCTTATATGCATAAGTGCCACCCCAACCTTTATTTTCACATCTTTCACAACACATAAATGAACTAAGAAGACTGTTATTCCATTCATAATAGGAAACATAGGCAATATGTGGTAGCCTTATATGCATAAGTGCCACCCCAACCTTTATTTTCACATCTTTCACAACACATAAATGAACTAAGAAGACTATTATTCCATTCATAATAGGAAACATAGGATTCCTCATTGAGGCTTGAGGCTAATATTTATTTCCTCACTGCATGTTGTGAAATGGAACAGATTAGTCCAGTCACACAACATTAAACTATTTCAATCAAACTTCATGGGTTTTTATTCATGTTATTAAAGGGTATATTGGATTATTATAGAGATTAATTATCATATTAAATACACCAACCAACTCTGAAGATGAAAATAGACGATAGAATTCCCGAATATGACAATAAACTAATGCATCAAAACTAAATAATAGGATGAAGGGGAATATATGGAATGCACATATTTTTCCTACCAATGAGTTGTTTAAACCATGTTATTGACATCGAGGTAAATAGTCCCATATCATGGTCAGGGATAGATTTCATAAACTGATCATAAATATATAATAGATTCCTAGAGTAGGAAATAATTCATCCCAAAATATTTTGATCATACCAACCCTCCAACATCTTGACCAATGTGAGTTACTAAGATTTAATGGGTCTAAAATCCAAAATGACTTCCTTACTTGGGAATGAAGGTCCATAATCAAATGTTGGATACTTTGGGAGTTTAAATTGTTGAAAAAATGTTGAACCCCACATGAATTCTTGTACATACAATTATCCCCCCACAATCATCCTTCAATAAAATGATCCATCCCCATTCCCATCAAACACCTATCATTAAAATATAGAATTTTCATAACTTTTATAATATATAAAAAGTGTTATGTATTCATAAAAGCAAAAAATTTAAATTTCATTAGATGAATTGTGAGATATAAGAAGATACATGATAGCCCACGTAAGATATGTATAAGAATGGAAATAATATATTGATTTTTTTTTGTTCTTAAAAAGTTTGGAGGATGAATTTATTTATGTGATATATTATAATAAACATTATTAAACTATATTAAATGACAATTCCTAAAAAACATGGTGCATTGAGAATTCAACTATTTCATAGTTAATAAAATAAAAATTATTTTAGAAAAGAATTATAGGAAAATATGTTTTAATAAAAACACAAAAAATAAAATAAAATAATTTACTAATAACAAAATTAATAAATGGTAATATATATTTATTGATGAATAATTATTTAATTATACACAAGTATCTATGTTTAAAAATTTCCTTTCTTCTCAAATATTTTGTTCCAAATCGATGATAGCGAAATAAAGAAATATTTTTATTTAATAATTATGTTTCCTATATAATATTTTTTATTTTCATAAAAAATGACATGAAATATGGAATTAAAGTTTCAAAAGTATCCAACAATATAATTACCATATTTTTATAATACAATACAATTGTTTATGTAAAATATAAAATACATTATCAAAATATAGAAAGTATTATAAAAAAAATTACTTAAAAATGATTTGACCAGTAGTTTAATTTTTTTTGATAAAATATTTTTATTCATCAAAATATTTTATTTTAATGTATAAAAATTAATATTCCCAACCTAAAATTTATCATCAAAAATAGATAATTTATTTTCATCACATAAAATATTCTTCTTGAATAAGAATATTACCCAAATACAAAATATTTAATTTATAATAGTTTCTATTTTTAAACATTCATATGAAAAGAACAATGAAGTTATTTTCAAATTAATTGGTATAAATCCATAAAATGAAAGATGATTTTTTTATAATGCTATCTTATAGGGCCCGTGCAATTAAATTGTTTAATGAATCCTCATTATTCAATACAAATAAGAACCCATAATCAGATTCCACTTTTACTTCAAAAAATGACAATGGTTATCCTCCCATTTTACTCCTTGAGAGTGCCTCCAAGTAGTTTCTATTATTATACATTTATATTTTCAATATTTTTGAATCTACATTTTAATGTATCAGATCCCTATCATCCATTTTTCTTTTTAATAATTTTTTTATAAAATAATAATTAAATTTAAAATATTGAATTTGAGGAAATAATATTATATTTTGATCAATTGATATATTTATAAGGAGATATTAATTATAACCTCCCATTATATACTTTTATGATGTTATTAGGTTTATATAAAGAGCTCTATTCCCTTATTGTCATTCATTTGCGTAATCCTATGAAATTAAATTTCATTTCAATATGAAATCTTTTTATTCCTCAGTGTTATTAATTATATTACATATTCTCAATTATATATCACCATTACCACTCATTATACATTAGTTATAAGTTATTAAAATTATAAAATATTAGCGGACTCCCAAGGGAAAAATCAAATTAATCCTAGAAAAATAGCAATTTATAGAGTGTGTGGTTTATTAACAATGTGATCCATATCAAGATACAATAAGGGCATGGAAGATCTATTTTAGAATAATCTATGGGTAATAACCCTTAATATGTTTTCTAGTGTATTTAATAAATAGTTTATTAGTGTATAAAAAATGGTCATAACTTTAAAATGTTATTAAATCTTATAGTTGATATGCTTTTAGTGAATCATAATTTCATTATGAATATTAATTAATGGTTTGGTAATTTTAAGAAATAATAATTTCTATTTATATCCTTAAAAAATTAATGTACCAAATATTATCATTACATTATTATTGTAGTGATATGATTACTTTTCATTAAATTGTGAATATTCTATAGATACATAGTTTATGGTTGGATATTAACCTAGATAGACATACTATTACATTGAATAGGGAAGTATTTAAATTTTTCACATCTATTATTTCTTTATATATATTCCTATTGATTACATAGACATGATTATGTGTGAGGATCTATAGTGAATATAATGTACTATATATTTTTATCAATTATCTTCTAATGATGGATTCATTGGACCTTGTATGTGATAGGTGGAGCCAAGAAATATATATCCCTAGGATGAATCAGTACAACATGTAAGAAAATATATATTTCTATTTGGTATAACCTTAAAAAAAAATAGATAATTTTTTCTAAATCTCTTATGATGATATATTTATTATTTTTGAAATTATGTATTCAGTCACTATTAAATATGTTATTCTTTTCGAATAACTTATTTATTATTTTATAATATATTATCATATTATGATACAAATTTTTTAATATTTTATTAATTTAATCCAAATAATTAATTTTTCATTGCATGAATATGACTTATTCTCTTATATGTCACACCATTACAGAGCATCTCATGATATGAACCGACCATCTGGGGCCTTCCTGAACAGTGGATGCATATGAAACAACATCACCAAGCCAGCCTTCATAGGGTAGGGGATAGTGAAAATCAAAAAAAGGAATAACTACAATGGGAAAAAATTTCATAATGTAACTTTATGTATGCAGTCAACCATATCCATGATGAAGTGTAGTAGAATAATAATAAATTATAATACTATCTAGAGTAATATACATGCATGTATTAACCATTAATGAATAAAGAATTCTATGAAAACGTAATCTATTATGTAAAGGGGAAAAATACAGTCCCAACCAAAATAGATGATCCAATTAGACAATAGTTATAAAAGAAATAATGAGGTCCCAAATATAGATATCAAACCCCCGACCACTATAAATGGTCAAATGCACTCGAGTATCCCTATTATCTTTGAAATCACCTTCTGCCTTCCCTTAATATTCACATGACATGAAAAGTGTGAGAAACAATGATGTAGAGGTGAGATTGTATATACTTTGCAGGACTCCCCAAAAACTGAAGATGGAGAAATACATGACAAGATAGAATAGTCATCCTATCCCAATAATGATATTTTATTAAGTATATGATACAAAAACCACAATTAAAACCTATATATTCTCACAAAGAAACCCTAATTAGAGATAAAGGTAATATCAATCATTTCATCCCAGCTATTAAAAAATGAGTATCACTATATCTCTAAATTTTTATCATACATTGCTAGTGTCCCACTTGTATTTATAATGAAGTAACCATGTGGAGGACCCCAATTTTTCTACTTTTATGAAAAGTAAAGAAGGAGAAATCTCCAAAAAGTGAGACCACAGACTAAACCACCAGGGAAGCCACTCAGTACGTAAAGGTCTCCTGATATAATGTGTTAGGAGAAACACTTATTAGATACAACACCAAATCTCTAGACCATCATAGGTTACAACTCAGTAGGTATAGGTCCCATTACATAGTGAGTTTGGGGGAACCTCTTAGTAGATAGAGTACACACACCCTAGTGCATCTGGGGGTACCACTCAGAAGGTAGATGATCAATGACCTAGGTCATAAGGGGGTAACACAAAGTAGATAGAGCACATGTGACCTGGGTATCATGGGGTAGCAATCATTAAGTATAGAACCTATACACTTGTACATTATGGGGTACCGCATAGAATATAGAGTATGTGTGACCTAGTGTGTCAGGGGTGTACTATTTATTAGATTGAGGAACTGATCAAAATTTTCTTATCCAATAATCAGTGCCACAACTATGAAATTATTAATATTAAGTATAATTATTATAATAATATTATTATAATTATTTAAAATAATAATAATAACAAAACTCCCTTGATGCAGAAACCACATGTCCCAGAACACACCTTACACTCAATCTGATTTCACTATTTTTCATCATTGTTCATCAACTAGTAAAATAGGGACAACCAATCTGATCCCAAACCACCTCAGAACACCCCTTATTATCATCATACCATGATCACATCCTTTATTAGGAACCTTAATTTGTAGTGATGATATAATCAATTGAAAAAACAAAATTAATCTAATTTATCATTCCATTTGAAAACTGTAGATCCACGTGCTGTTAGTAATACCATAATGAATTTTGAATTTTGATCTTACTCGAACACTCCACATAAACTATTTTATTGCTTCCCCAATGGCCATCGGTGAAGGATGAGACCAAAAGAGAGGGGAATAAATGATGAAGAAATTGAACGTTTATTGGAAAAGCATTCATGGAAAATAATTATATAAATTGGGTGATGATCACCAATTCAAAATAGTCAACAATTGTGGGGCATATTTGAAGAACAATTACAACATATCAAAATTTGATAAAATATTTTCTCAATAATTTAATAAATATTTAGAATAAAACATATGATAATTCATAACATAATTATGGATTGATAGTTGGTGAAGAACGCAGCCACTAGTGATATAGGTTATGATCTTATTGTTTTCTTAACACATATCATGATTATCCATGTTCTGATAATCCATCCATCATTCAATGTCATCCTACAAATGAATCGTGATAACATAATTATTTTAGATATCAAAAGGTCTATGTGGATAACCCTAAAACCCATCATAAGAGTGTATTTGTAGATGGTTTATTTATTTATTTTAATAAAAAAACAAAATAATTTATTTATTGATTTTAATTAAATGTACATGCCAATGGATGGATCATCTAAATGTTTGAAAATGACCAACCATAGCTGAATCCTAGGTTAAACCTCACATTACAGAGTCAACTATGGTTTAAATTTTTTTATCAGTCACTCTTTATAGTTGTTATTCCACTTTTTCTGTAAATATATTTTCACGTGGTATAACTTTCATTAATAATTTTATAAAATTAATTTTTTTCTCAACTGGGAAAAGAATCCCATGAAATCTTAGAGACTTATTCAAAAAATAATCCTATAAAAATTCAAAACTCTTACCATAAAAATAGAACAATATCTACATTATTATCTTATTCAATTATTTCCATCCCCAAAAAGAAAAAAATAAGCACATAGGTTCAGGTATTGGGCCACATCCTATTCTCCATCTCCCGTGAGTTCCCTCGATGGTTTCATGTATATAAAAATAATAGAAATCCAATGGAAAAACAATCCCCAAAAGGGTCATTATATACTAGTTCTTAAAAATATCAGCTCCCTTAAAGTGGTAAATCCACTTTCACAACCCAGCTTACCTAGGTTAGTTGTTCATAATGTGTCATGACCAAACCACCTCAACTGTAGATTGTGGAGAACATAAATCACTATGTCCATCTACATTCCCAGGGTAAAGTTTTACACCACCATTCTAACCATATTCAACAACTATAAAAAGACCTTTTATTCTTATATATATCTTGAAATCATTGACGAATGATATTTGTATGACCACCCTTTTTTAAGGTGAACTACTAATGGATAACATCATACTTAACACAATTTCCCACTGCATTAGCGATGCATAAAACCATCCTTGGTCAATTTTTTCATGCTCCCCTCATTTATGGAATTCATCAAGATGTTATATAATGGATATATGATCATGGGATAACCCTCATGGATAAACCTGAGTTAGGATTCCCAAGCTCATACTATATGATAAAGGGTAAGAACCATCAAAATGTGGTGAACTACCCCATAATCACCAAAAAATTTCCAACTCTAATGAGGTAAAATTCTCCATCACCTCACATAAAAATATAATATATAAATCCCCACTATGTGCATATTTTTCCATGGACATTCCATTGGTATCCCTCAAGAACATTCCTCCTCAACCTCTATAGGGTCCATTGTCACTCCCATGATTGAGAATAAAAGTCCTGATAAGTTGAAAATAAAATCTAGAACTGTCTCAACCAGATATTACTTCCTAAAATAACTACTATACCACATCTATCACCATAATCATGAATATAGTGTGATCTAACTTTGAAAATAATAAGATGACGGTACCATTGTAGAAGACTTCAACCAACTGATTCAAGAAGGGAAAAAGATTCAGATCATATTTGTTTCAAACTCTGTTGGGAAGTTTAACACAATGAAGGATATCACTATGAACTCAAATAATACCTAATGGTTATATGGATCCTTGATCAATATATCCACCTATTGGATGTTGAGGTGGTGATAATCCATCAGGAGATCCAACTATGACACCCACTTCACCTCCATCCATTGGGAGGAGAGGCCATCGATTCTTAGTAGTGAATCTTTATCCCATATAGTAACTTGGATCATGTGAAACCAATATACACCTGACCTCTTTCTCTAAGAGATACATGGGGACATTTGATATTCTACCATAGATATTTGGTCAACCCTAGTGCAACACCATGCATAAATAAATTTTTTCTGGTGAGTTAAACCAACAATTTCCTCAAAATACTATAGGAACACACCTTGGTCTATCTGATATCGCTACGTAATATTTGGTCCTATAAAGTCTAGGACTCTGTCAAGTGGTCTATAATCTTCACAAGCCACAACATTTCCACATAATTTATTGGCATGGGTGAGTATATAAGTACCCAATAAGAATCCTCGAAATAAAAAAACATAAAAAAAATATTGTCAGATCTAGCCAGATATAAGTCTACAAAAAAATAATAAGAATATGAAGACATACTCAACAATGAAATATATTCTAAATTTTAGTCAAAACCATAATTCCTTCTTATAATTCAATCTCTATGGTTCCTCATAAAAATCATCTTGAAGAACACACTCACCAAGTATGATAACACTAAAGATGTCAGTTCGAGAGGTAATTCTCATCAGGTCTCATCATAAATGTATATTCCAGAATTATGAAGATATAGGATACACTGACTAGGATCACAACCAATTCCATGGGTTATCCCAAAAACAGTTCCTATATTATCATTCTATGTAGAGGATTGATATTCAGGTAGTGTTGGTCATGAAGATACCATGATCTCCTGCAAGGGAATGTATACAAATAGATGATCTTACTCCAGGCATCATGGAAGGATTCCAAAAACTATAACAACAAATTCTTACTAAAGGGATCACTACCCTATCTATGGGAGGTTATTCCACAATATCCATCCCAGAATTGATATAGGTATTGAACCCCAATAAAACTTCTCCATGATATAGAGGTCTATGGATCAGAGATAACTTTTATAGAGTACATGTAATGTAGTAGGGTTACACATCATATCCCTTTGACCCTAGATAATAACCTAATAATTAACTCATTTACATGCCATTTTAGAAGTTCAAAACATTATTTTCCCATGTACATCTAACAGTGTACTATTAAATGTGTTTTTCTATGTACATATTGTCATGGACGTGTCCGTGTGGGTGTACAAGGCATGATCGTGCCCTTGTACTCCATCTAGTGTCTATGTACCCTATGAATAAAAAAATTGAGGTCACCAAATGGGACCACACACCAAGTTTTATTTTCATACTTCAGGTGATACTTATCTCTATCATAAAATCCTTTCCACCACTGAGAGGTTCCCACTCGGCATGTCTCCCATATATAAACACTATTTACAATAGAATTTTCCAGAATCTCATATCTATATTTTCTGTCTGTTTTTGTGCCACTGTCCATCCAATAGTATATGAAACTCACTAGAAAAAATGAATTAGTGTCAGTAAAACCCTAATTAAGAATAAAAACATGTTCTTACAATCAAATCGATTGGAAAGACACTGTCAAAGTCTATTATTTATTTCTATCTAATCAACACGAAATCAGGTATCAAAAACCATCCAATCTACTCCCACATCCATTTACACACCAAAAAATGTCATCCCAAATCTAGATATACAATATTGAATAATTGTGCGAGGAATTGGATGCAAAAATATAGATTTATTGATGGATGTAAAACCACGTGTCAATGAAAAACACTCAAGATGAAGGAAGAAATATGGGATAAATTCCCAACCACAAACACATAGAATGAACATCATCCAGTGTTGGTGTGGTCCTAGATCCATAACTAGAATAATTTCAGGATATTAATCAATAATAATAAATTATAATACCAATAATTTCCCCAAAAATAATCACAAAACAAAATATGACTGAATCAAATATCAATCTATTGGTTGATTAATTCACATTCATCATAGGAATAGAAAATAGGGAAAGAATCCAAACAACACAAACATTCTACCTCATTATGTATTAATCACTGACGAAGAGAAATACTTCATCATTTTCATCAGAGATATATCCAATTATCCTTCCCATTGATCAACGCGCTATGTTTGGATTCTATTTATCAGAGAGAGATCCTTTAATGCTCTCTCCAATAGCTTTCCAACAACTCTATGGTTATGAGAATATCCCTATAATTTCTACATAAGAATATACATAAAAAAATTCTTCTAATTGCATCAATGATTTGTAAATAAAATTATTTAATTAATTTTTTATTTCATTCCATGTATGTGATGACTTTTCCACAAACTCTCCATGTTGTCAAAGGACATGTCATACTTAGGGTAAAACCCATGTT
This sequence comes from Viscum album, assembly GCA_963277665.1. Lineage (NCBI taxonomy): Eukaryota > Viridiplantae > Streptophyta > Magnoliopsida > Santalales > Viscaceae > Viscum > Viscum album. The sequence continues at coordinate 206,313,890 of OY728121.1, forward strand.
TTGGACTCAATGATGGCATCAGATTTATTATGTGTTATTATATTTGAATGATATTTTACATTTCAGGGAAAATATGCATGAACTCTATTTAATATATTTTATATATTTTATTCATTTATTCCAAGAACCCAAGGCCTTGTAATCTCACACTATCTTAGGACCTATTCTAAAAAATGATCCATACAATATAAAATAATTATTCATGGAATGGTCAAATAATTAGAGTGAACCATCTCGATTCCATTTTTCTCATACAAATAATAGATCATGTGATACAAATTTTTTTTATAATGGATCCCCCCTTGAAAGATAAATGAATGTTTAGGATATGTTTTGCATGCACCCAGGTTTAAGACATTTAATGGAACAAACTAATTCCATGACACATCCATCAATCCAATTTACAAAATTTATATTAATAGATAAATGTAATATGAGGCTCGAAACATTTTATGGTGGATAATGTAGTGAAAACCTAATGATTCGATGTTAAAAAGACCAAGATACTTTGAGCTGGACCCATTACTAATAAAAATAATAAACAAGTTGGTTGGTGAATCCCATTATGCTAGAGATTCTGTGACATTTTTACCTGCTCTCCTTGTGTGTTTAAGAATAATGGTATCAGGAGGAAGCCTCCAGTAGTTGTGAATAAAATTGGTGACAACCTAGGGTGTACTAGATATACCATGAATAGACATTAGGAGGACCATAGTGTTAGATTCTACCTGGTGGAGAGAAATGGTGTTGAAGCGACACAATTATAGTCCCTTGAGCATTATAGAAGTCTACAACATGAGGGATTCACCCTGTGATAACCATAAACTAAATGAAAAAAATGAATGATCCATGTTAATCATGACTAACTACCCATACCCTCAGGTTACCATTCATATAAGAATCATTTACGTTCAATTAAAATCCAATCCTAGGGTTTTTCATAAAACACTATTTTCTTGGTACATCACACTTAGATACAAAAGAGTGAGTCCCTTTTCAGCCCTAATCATCCATAGGGAATGTGAAAGACCACTCCAATTCAACAATTGTGTGTGTTCCACCCCCAAGGAGCTCACCATAGCCATCAATGCCATGATGGAGTTGGATATTCTTTCATTAATATCTTTATTCCATGAATTCCTTAAAATCTAGTAGCCTTCCTCATGTAGCATAGGTTACACCTTCCATTCTTACAAACATTCCACAAACATGAAGAACTGTGAATGAAGAAATTAGTGCCCAAAACACCCACTAAAACCCATTCTTCATGATGTCACTAAAAATATTATTTATGAAGGAATCCCAATCACATTTTAATAATATATTTGAGGTTTAATCCCCCTTAAATTCACAATAGTATCATAGTTTGATGATAATAGGAACCCCTTTCATATGATCCTCTTCTGCCATGAAGAGTGAACAATTTAGAAGGATCGATATATGGAATTTCAAAAAGGGATGTCTATGAACCAAAGAACCCTTACCCATGCATCATGACCATAAATAGCATTTAAAATGCCATGGTAGGCCATCGACATGAAGGATCCTAACTGGGATCCCATTAACAAAAATCAGTCCCATTCATTAGGGTTACTATTAATACGTAACCAATCATGGTGAGAAGTGTTCATAACTACTTGGGTGAAGGCAGAAGAATTGGTGTCATGCTTGGAGGAAACATGAAATACATGAAATCCTATAAATAAAACTGTACTCCCATAAAAATTACTATTCTATATTTTGATGAACCCCTCTATAATCATTCATATAGAATGCTTATGTAGATTAATGATATGATGGAAAAAACATCCAATTCTTGGAAAAAATCCCAACTATGATATCACACTAATATACTTATTTTTTAACGGATAACCATTCCTATAAAGACCACCCCTACAAAACCCCCCAATCAATCTTTTATCTTATTTAGGATATAGAGTTTGATATGCTCTTGATGTTGACTCCACCCTCCTCAACACCCTCATCCAATATATACCATGAAGCCCAATGATATATCTCATAGGATTAAGCATCCAAAATAATGTAAACCTTGATTTTTTCAATATTTCAAGGAAACATACTAGGTAAAATAGTATCTCACAAGGCATGCATAGGGATGGAGGTTAACACACTATTGACTAAGGTAATTCTTCCACCAATAGAAAATAAGTGATTCTTATAGTTTAGGTGAAATTAATATATCCATAATGCAAAAAAATTATTCTAATATTTCTTGGTGAAATTGGTATCCCTAAATAATCCATGGGAAAAATCTATTAAAAGACCTGTAATTTATATTTTATCTTCTTAGCTCTTAAACATGAATAAAGAATTACAATATAAACTCCAATCTTCCCAAGATTGATTACATGGCCACACCAATTACATTAAACACAATTAATATCATTGGGATCTTGAATATTTCTACTTCTACACTTGAGAATGATAATAAGTTCATCCGAAATGAAGAGGTGAGTATTACTGGGGATTCCTGTCATTCACCATAATGTATGGACTTTCCCATCAGAGCTACCTTTTCTCAAATATTATATTGTTCCATGATAAAACAATATTTGATATAAGATCTAACTTACATACAGCCGAACCTATTTAATCAATATATATATTTTCCACATAAAACCATAAGAGAACCATAGAGTCCTAATGAATCTAGAGAAGAGATCCACTACTTTTCTAGAGAAGTACATACACCGCATGAATTTGATGATGGAAAAACACTCAAACCTATCATAGGATTTGTCCATATTTAGATTAATTGAAATTTTTTTATCCTGGGAAATTCATGTCCATATCTCCAAGAATTTCATGATCCCTAGAAATGTATGATTCAGTGGACCATCCATGATTGAAATCTGACTGCTCATTTGATATCCAATTTTGGAGGTTCATTGAAAATCATTGATTGATAACAATGGAATGAACTTTTTAGTGAAAATTAACCTTGATAAATTGTATTTATTTATATAAAGTGGAAATATCTTTTTCTTTTGGAATGAAAATAATATTCTTTGAACTTATTACATTCTCTAGAATTATACCACAAAAATAATCCACAATGAATTTCACTAGATTATGGTTGATGATGCCCCAATAGGTTATATAGAACAACCCTGAAAATCCATTGGGACTAGGGGAATTCCAAATTTATGTTCAAAGACTTCCTTCCACAACTATTTATCTCATGGAAGCCTTTCAATGTTCCCATTGATATCCTAAGATACCATATGTGGGATGGAGTCAAAATTATCAGTGTACCTTGCATGATAACGATCCTCCATTCGGGGGTTAAGAACAGAATGTAAAGAATGAAAATGGGATCCATAAAAAAATACCACCTCATGTGGCTCATTTGTGAAAGAGACATATTTATAATAATGTTTATAGATCTGGATCTCTTTCTCTCCATGATTCATACAAGAAATAAGGTGGTAATTATTTCCCTATTTATACCATGTCTCTGGTTGTATATTACTAAACCAACTTTCCTACTCGAGCAGTAGGTCTACAAGGTAGTTCTTTAGAGACACACGGATGTTAAAAACATCATCATCCAATTAAGATTAAATCCCCTACATGGATTGGAAAATATTGGATTTCAGGATATCTATGTTATGAAAGTTAGGTGTATTAGAGTTCCCCTAGAAGTGAGGATCCTTTATCTACCATCAAGGATGATTTTGAATTACAACACAATAATTATCAAGAAAGGGTATTTAAAATGATGGAAGGGCCACAGAGATGAAAACAAGGTCATCCTCCCATCATATGGAGTTGAAAAAATGACAACAGACAATATTCTGACCTACCAGGTAGATTAAGAGAGAGAAGTGATCTGAGACCATAGAAAATAAATGACCTACTCTAGCAGTTGTAATGGTTTATATGAGAATCAGAATTACTATGAAACGGTCCAGCAGACTCAACATACAACAAATACCCTCTACATTATTTCCCAATGTATATATGTCTCATGTGAATCCAAGGTTAAGAAGAACTATTATATACATGATTTCCGTGAAATTCTGCATGCCCCACAATGGGATATCTCTTATATAATTCCTTTCATGGGGATCATGTATTAAATTTAAATCACTATCAATTATCCAAGTCTTGTTGGTTGTATTGTGGTTATTTAGATCATTCCAGAGGAGGTCTCTATCCTTTGGGTTGTAGTTATCATAATCAAGGGAAATTAAACATAAGAAAATACCAAAGCAACATTTCATAGAAATATATTTCTTAGATGTAGCAGCCTTATTGACTGAAATAGAATTATTCCTAAATATCCATATGTATTTACTTTCCAGGACACCATGCATGAAATGATGAAATATTATTTTGTTAGAAAAATGATAGATTCTAGAATTCTTCTATGTATGCTAAATATTTGCGACCAAGGACACCTATATACAATAATACTTTGAAACTAGGTAGTCAATATTTACTAGCAGACATAGTCCTTAGGTTTCTATATTAGTAAAGGGATCATTTGAAGTAATGGAGCCCATAATAGTCCCCCTGAGGCTGAAGAGAAATTTGGTTTAAAAATGATGAATAATACACATGTTTAAGAGGGAATTGGTTTTATACTCCACTTAATGAAGGATTGAATCTATTGGACTCCATACCTAAATCCAAATATGATACTAGGCCAAAAATTTTTAATATAGGCATTGTATTGGTGGATTGGGGTATGAAATCAAGTATCACTTCTTTACCCTTTTTGGAACATGGAATCAGATCATCAAAAAATAAATAAACATGCGCTCTAGTTATGATGATCGATCTAGTAATAAATTCTCACCCTTTATTATAATGAGAATACCCGATGAAGGAAAATAGAAAACCAAGTTTGTGTAGGTGTTAAACGGATCACTAATATCCATCACAATAGTAATGGGAGGCTCTGAAGAGGATGTAAAATTCATAATAGTGGGGGAAGAAAAGGAAAGGGGTTATAGATCATATAAAATAATCAAAGGGGGGATATAAAGTGTAGAGGAGTTCTTCCTCCACACCATTGGCTCACATGCTTCTTGGGGATTCTTTAGTAGAGGTGTTGTCAACATGAACTAAAACATGGGACAAACCTTATGAATTTGGACTTATAATTTACATGTTGGTATGTAATGAGCAAGAGAGAGGTACATGAGAACATTCTACCAGGAGACCACTTCTACTACCTTGAGAAATATGAAATACATCATAGAATGGGGTAAATTCATCTTAGTTAATACTTTAGACACTCCCACATCATAGAGTAATAGATTCCATTAATCATCACAATAAAAAGTTATGAGGGTGTCTCCAATACCAAAATGTAAAAAGAGGTTATAAAACAGGAGGGGGAGGATGATTATGTTTACCCAGGATGCCTCTTATATTAAATCTCTATAGAAATGAGCCACCACGAAAAAAAAAATTGATTGAAGCACCATTTTATAACCACAAATATGCATTGGGTTTAGGATTTCAGGAGGTCTTCATGTGAGGACAACACAACATAGAACTCTTTGTGGTTCAAACTCGAGAAGCAATATTGTGCCTCCAATCACCAAGATAATATGATGTATTGGCTGACTTAGAAAGGTGTCTTATACACTCTAAATTGATCTCTACTAATTTCCACATGTGAAAATATTTGGGTAATTCAATGGAATATGAATTCAAATAAACCATTGAGGAACCATCAAAAAATCATTCATATATATTTCATTGATGAATTTTGGGAATAGAGGGAATCTGGACTGGGTAGGAAAGTGTAGGAAAAGAATAAAATTCATTAATAATGGTTTCCCTGAAGAATCACTAGAGGGAGTAGGGTCCTTCGGGACCACCTGATCTGACTAGTTGAGAGATGGGGTGATATGAGGCTGTCAGAGGTGGAACAACCAAAAGGGTAGGAAGTGAGAAAAAACATCTAGTATGGGAAGTGTGTTTGGTGTGGGCAGAGGAATTTGTAAAAAGGAGGCATGAGAAGAATGTAATCTTGACTAATAGTGCACACTATTACCTTCCACATGGTACTAAACTGCATTGATTTTCATGAACTATATGTTTCTTGATTCCAGTAATAATATGATACATAGTGACACCTAAATCTCAAATCTCAAGTCTACCTAGGACAATCACTGAGTACAACCCCCCTCGAAAAATGGGTCAGACTTGCATGGAGAGTTTCTTGTTTGATAGATACAGGTTGATTTGTTATCTAAAATATGAATTACTTCATGAAATATAGATCTCATTATTGCACCAAGATGTAATATTACAATTTTTGTTGTAATTTCACCATCTTCATTTCCACATGATGTTAAATTCTATGGTCCTTAAAGAGGTACATCTGGAATGATTCGTATCATTATAGGAAATGCAGTTTCACCAAAATTTCCAAACTCACATCCAGTAACAAAAATAATTTGGAATAATCCCCCCCATTTGTATGGATCAGACCTGAGTGGATAGTTTCTTATTCATGTACTACATGTGGCTTGATTCCGGTCATCACGAGATACCTTTTGATGCACAATCCTTGAATTTTAGGTCCATCTACAACTATCAATGGAAACAATGGCCTCCTATGTGTATAGAGGGGATATGTGTGGAGTCATTCCCATTCAAATTATTTTTAGATTTCTTCCAATCATCATATTATATTTATTTTATCCATGATATAAAATAGTGGCTCTAGAAAGAACTTAACCCCCCCTCATTGTGTACGGGTTAAACCAAAAATGGAAACTTTTAACATCCTCACCACTTGATGAATAAATTCATGGAAAATATCAAGGGTTCATGAAATTACAAATGCATGTAAAATATGTCCCCATGACATTATGATCAAAGGTTATTTTGATCACTAATAATCATAACATAAAAAATTATCCTGAAGACCTTAAACCAGGTCAACCTGATAATGTGGTTCTTTGTCCATTGTTCAACCCCCATAGCCCACAAGTCACACATCATGACATTATCTCCTTAGGTTTTTGTAAACCATTAATGGAGATTGGAATGGAAAATATAACTCTCTATATAACCATGTTTTCAATGCATAATGGGATTTGACCTACCAACTAGAGACAACATTTCAATGTTTGAAGGAATTTCTAATACTTGTTATCCTAACATCATCACGGAAGGTATAATCACCATAATGTGTTTTGGTTTATCCCATTCATGATTATACCATATCACTACACATTATACATGAACTATGATCCATGATTTAGCTCATTTCCATCCCCCAGTTAGAAGAATTCATGAGTACTCTTGACCTTGGGTATCCAATCAGGAAATTGTAGAATATTCCACTCAGGTCCATGTGTTTCAAAACAATAAATAAAATTCAATTTTTTCAATGTTGTGTAACCATAAATTCTGAAATTTATTATCCAATCTCAATATACTAAAATTATAGTGAAATAGACATAAAAAATTTCAGGTTTAAAACCCACAAAGGGGGCCCAGAGAAAAATTCAATTCCTTATTCCATAAAACCATCATCTCTATAGTTTAGAAAACATTAGTGTGTAAATGATAAGGGAATAATTCCAAATGTACTAACTAGGTTACCTTGGTAAAATCCAATACTTGATAAAATAATCTCATATTCCAAGAAAAATTTATGGTAATGATTTGTTATGTATCCTCAGTATGATAACATGTTTATTAGGTGGAGAAAAAACTTTTACGTGATCGAACCCTCCTTGAGTCATACAACATTCAAAGTCCAAATTCATTCCACAGATTTCTTTGTTGGAAAAACTAGTTTATTAAGAATAGTATCATTCTCTTAGAAACCAATATACCTTGTGTTTCTTGGATCTTGGTTCTTCCCCATGTAAGAATAGTAACATAGACTGGAAAACCCAGAATGGACCCCGTTAGAATTAATTATTGGATTGAAAACCATGCTGATGATCATGTTCTATGAGGTTGTTTAGTCCCAATGATGAGCCTGACCTGTAATCTTGAAGTTATTACCTTGACTGTGTATAACACTATGAGATCCAACCATTATCAATGGTGGACCCATACCCACAATATCCAACCTATAATTAACTAATATATTCATATACAATGATATAAAATTCACATTACCAAACCATTCAAGATAATTAAACATCCCCACAATTACATAACTTTTATTCAACAAATTCTCAATGTAGTAATGCTAAAACTATGTTTGTGGACATAGGGATAGCCCAAAACATGTGACTAAAAACCACATTTCATAGAAACTGAGCTTTAAATGTAATATTTAAACATCCCTAGGGTTCTTTAACTCTTCCTGAATAGTCATTTTCTCTATACCCCGCATCATTGCACATATATTTTATTCTTTTTCTATACTCAACTACCCTTGAAAAATAGTGGCCATACCAATTACATGAACATAAATGTAATCCATTTGGACTATATAATAGGGTCTTTTGACCGACCAACTATATGTATTTTATCTTTATGTGTAGGGAACTCTAATACCCATGATCCCTAGTGGTACCATGGAAAAACACATGATCATTGGGTGTCTTGAGTTATCCCAGGTATGTATGATATGTTCCATGTTCATGAATTAATTATCATGGATATTTGACTTACAGAACCCATTTTCCAACTATCCATATAGAAAAATATTTCCTAAATGTTGACCAGAGAATAGAAGAAGTTTAAGCTAAAAGACCATGATCTATATAAATAAAAATTCTATGTAAAAAGACCATGAAATAAAAAAAATTGAGGTTCAAGGAAAAATATCATGTACTACAGATATATAATTTCCAAGATAATAGTAAATAAAATAAAATAATATAATATTTGGGCTATTAGAATCCAAACTAAAACAACATATGTTCATATCCCTATTACCCTAAAACTAAAACAATAGAAGGTCCAATCCAAGATGTCACTAAATTAAAGCAATAGAAGGACCATTCCATAAGACCATAAACTAAAACCATGGAATTTTCTAGGCTTGAAGACCCTAAAATATATTACATTAATGGTCTTGTTTCCGTGACAATAATATATCAAATAAAGAGAGTAAAAATATTCTCTGCGTTGAAAACATGAAATGGGAACCATGAGAAAAAGCCAATTATCTTCTCAATAGATATGCACATTGTCTGTTCCATGAAATATTATTCACTCATGAAATATAAAAGGAATAAAAAATATTAGGTGGGAAAACCCATAATATGTTTTCTCGAGAAAAATAAAATCCACACCTTCCAAGCCTTCTACTATATAATTATTAGGAAAAATTGTGAACTGAAACAAAAGAGATTCAATTATTTTAGGGGCCAATGTACATCCTTAGAAAAAAATCAGGTTATACTCCATAAGTCCCTAGACATCGATATAAATTAAATAATTCTCCCTATGGGATGTGTATTTATCACAAATTATCATTGTGAATTAGATAATCTCAAGATAAATAGTACCATAATATTAACGAGGAATGTCATGTTGGTTCATATTCAAGATGATTTATCATGAAAAATATTTGGTATGGTAAGAACTCAAATACATGTGTTTGGGTGTGTTTAGTTTTACAGAAAGGATGGGTTTCATAAATGACCTATGAAAAATCACTACAAAAAATGCATCTCTATATAGGGTTTCATCACAAAATGGTGAAATAATCCATCCTATGTAAAATAAATTACTATGTATGTAAATTCATACTAGATTTATTTATCTATGAAACAATTTCCCCAGTGCATGAGTTTCATCTTCATGGAAAATTTGTTTTGAAAAATTTATAGCTTGATTCCCATTATGATGGGATACATAGTTATATCTAATTTCTTTATGTCAAACCCAACCATAAGTTCCTTTCCTCCAAATCCCTATTCCAATAGTGAATTTGTACACATTCTTGTTTCTGAGTATCCATGTCCCATAAAAATACTACTTCCTATGATGGATCCATATAAGCACTCATGGTAACATTTATCCTCCTGATTGCACCTATAATTTAATTAGTCAACACACACTACAAAAATCCTATCATGGGGATCAATATCAAAGATATTATTCTATTTATAATAACAAAAAAAGTGATATATTATTAAAAAAGAATAATCTTTTATTGATTTTTGATGAATCTCATTATAAGGGGGTCATATTGTTGGCATCCAAAATTGTTCCCCATGCACATTTCTATATAATATTTAAAAAGTTTCAAGAAAACAAATAAATATAAATATATTTTTCATTAAATTTTCAGAAACCTACATCTTGAAGAGCAGGGATGGGATTAATATTATATGGGAATATATGTTGGCCACTTATTTCCCCCCATAGTACATTGAATATATTACCCTGATATATAGGGTTCCCCATAGCCAACAAATATGCCATCATAGCCAACCAGCTAGCTTACTCTACCAGAGAACTTATAGGTGTCTCCGAAACTGTTCCAAAGGATCCAGCTAGCCATCTAACATAATGGAGAGAGATGAGGAGATCATGGTTCACACTGTGCACACATGGGTGTGTTATGGTGTTCTTATGAGGGTCACACAATGGGAGGGTGTGACTATTGATGGTTAGATCATGTGTAAATGGTGTTGAACATGATTCCAACTTGAGGTTATGCTTCCACAGATTGAGTTATTAATTACCCCTCGAACATTCTCTAGTTAGATGTAGGATGTGCAGGAGGATTCAATATTCATCCATTGAAAATATAGATGAAGCCTCCTTTGTTGTATCAAATTGATCTTGGCCATCCAATCATGCTTATATGATCTTATTAAATATTCTACATTCATACTTTCCAACATCTCACTGAAACATATTGTTTTATGCTTCACGGAATAACTAACATTACTTGAGTAATCACTCGACAGTCACCCCTGGTAGAAATCTCCACTGATCGAGACTGAGAAAATCAATTTTCCTCGATGTTTCAAATCCATGAATGAAGATCCATATAATATAAATGATGATCACATATAGTTCTATCATATAAATCCCACTAAGACACCATCAAAAGAGGTACCATGGGTCCTGTGATGTCAATATAATGTCATGTGGGAATGACAAGATTCATTAGAAGAAGACCTTAACTTATTTTTGTATAAACCTCATGTTATCCATGATACCAAACAATGTCTTATGAAGTTGATCATTCCATGTCACTAGTGTTCATGAAAACACCAAAGATGATTTTTGGGAAGGCATATAATGGAATAATTAGTCATTTGAGGCCCCTAATATGACTATGTAATTCCATGGATGATATCTTTAATTCCATTGTGAGAGTCCATATCGTGATGGTGTGATGTGTTTCATGTGAAGCCTCTACTACAATAATCTAGTACATGTTGGACTATCACCAACAATGGAAGATCCGCCCCAGGGATAACTATGAAAATATAAAAACATCCCATAAAAAACACAAGTTTTAGGGGGGGGGGAGATAAGTAGGGAAAGAAAAGATGTTTTCAACCAACTTTGAAGAAATTCATCATATAATGGAGAGCTTCATAATGTAATCTCTTTGATTTTATCACATGATTTATTAAGAATATAGTTAATCTATCAGGTAGTTAACCAAGCCTAGACATCCTCATGTAATCATATTATTAAAATAAATTTTCTCAAAAAAATCCTTTCATATGGGGTTCCACCCTTCTATTCCTAGGATGATTTCACTCAATGAATTTCCTCTACGACTACAATGCCTTTTTGTGAATTTGAAAGATGGATCATGAAAACCCTCAGTCTCATAGAATAATTAACCATGGGTCTCACATTTCCGGCATGAAACACAAGGTGAGGCTCCTTGACACTAATCATCACCATGAATCTGTATCCATGCATAGTAAGAACCATGAACAGACACAAAATTGATGATGGAATAATTAAAAAACCATATCTGTGTGCCTTGGTCTAATTCTATATCTTTGATATGAATCAATTGTGTAGACTCACAAAAACCTTCACAAGACCACATGAAAGACATGATAAACACATGATAAATTAGGAATTGTATTGTGTCCTAATGAGGAAACCCATCAACATGTAGATGGATTTTACAAACATATAATCCCACAGACATACCGACTTCCATGTTTCAGATGTGATTTAAATTTTCATCCATGTGTGTGGAATCAATGGGAAGCCTCATCATATGATATATGAACACATCGCATTACTCAACATGAAATTAGAAGAAATATTATGTATCATCTAATTATATCATGTCAGGACCCCCATATCATTTATTGACTTGGAGATAAGACTACCTCTCACCATGAAGTCCCATATAATTCCAGTCTTGTAATATCTATAGTACTCTCGGTTTTTGGTATGTAACCATTTCATTATATATATTGTTAATGTTTTTGAAGGTTTGGGTACCATATTGAATGTTTTTGGGGGTTTCCTATAGGTTCACTATTGGTTCATGGTTTTTTGGAAACTGTCGAACACTTGCAGGAAAACATGAACAGTGAGATTGGGGGTAAAGTGGATTCCCACAAGCTGTGTACGGTTTCTCCAAACCATGGGGAACCTAAGGGGAAACCACACGCATTGAAAATGGAGTGGTTGATTTTGAGGTAGTGTATTTGGAACAGTTGGATCATGGTTTACAGACCGTTTGTGTAGAACATGTGAGGGTCATCCTCAAAGAAGTTTCTAACACGTGGTTAGCACACCGTTTTCCTAACTGTGCGAGTAAACAATGTACGGGTCAAAACCACTGCCTTAAAAAGTGGATCTGACACCTTTTTTCAATTAAACTATTTTTTTTCTCCCAAAATATACCTAACATGGGATTTTGGTCTTTGAATGTTTGGATAACATCACTCAAGAAATTATTAAACGATCTAGAGCCATCCCTTGGTGTGTTGAAGCCCCGTTCTTCTGGTATGTGATTGTTCTTCATCGATCGTGATGTGATTTCTTAGATCTACATCACTCTTCGTTTAGTTTTATAACATATAAAACCATTGTGGGAATATCTATTGTTTTGTATGCCAAATAAGATTATGTTTTGGTTATTTTCGAATATGGGATGTGATCATAGGGAGGTCCGTGGAGATTCAACCAGTTATGGGGACGTTTTTTGTGCCATTTATCATTTTCGCCAAAACTCTCGATGAAGGTGGCCTCAAACAAGACTCTTATTACTATAATTGACTATATTAGTTTCAAATTGATTGGAATTGATCTGTGAAACCATTTTTTAATGAATGATATAAATACTCTTTACTTATGATTTAATGTTTTTGGGGAAATTTTTTAATTTTGGTGAATTGTTGTGTGAAGTCATATTTTTTCAAAATTTTATAATGATGGTTTTAAAATAATAATTTTCTGGATTTTTGAATTTTTTGTGGGATGTATTTCATTAAATTAGTGGTTTTATTAAATGGATTTTTCTTGTTGTTATTTGAATAGTTTTTGGGCATAATTGTTATGGGTGCTTATATAGCATTTATGAGGACTAGTTGAAATATAACCTTGTGCTTGGTGAAAAAGGTATAGTGGAACATGGTTATAATTACCTTATGAAGAAATGGTAGATTGATGAGTGAACTTTCTTGAGTATGGAACTATTATAATGATGCATTCATGGTTGGTTTTGTGAATATGTGGAATGGAATGGCTATGCCATATGGAACTTGAGAAATGGTTTGGTTTTTTTCTTGAATATAGTTTTTGCTGATAAAATTGGGAGACATGAATCATATTAATATTTAGATACAAACTATTTTGGAAATTCTTTTAAATAAAATATTTTACATTAATGATTCTTACACTTTTATAGTAGTGTCTTGAGCAGGGATGGCATTGGTCGAAACCTACTGAGTTTTAGTACTCCCAGTAATATTAAAGATTTAGTTATTTTTTATATTTTATCAACTAATACATGGGAAAAGGTAATGTATCAAATGTCTTTTTATCTAATTTGTGATAATTTGGATTTATGGTGGTGTTGGATCATAGATCTTAGGGAGCATGGAGTTTTGTTGTTTTCATGGAGTTTATTAGATTATATTCTGTTGTTTACATTGTTACTGTTGACTTTTATTGTGGTAAATGGGTTTTTTATGATATCAATTAATGAAATTTTGTGTTTCATTCCATTATTATCATAAATCATATTTTAATTTTTTGGTTATGTATTTCTTGGTTATATTTTTTATTCTTAAATGGTAAATCATCCTGCAATTGTAATGAATCTCTTCGGCATTTATTGCTAGCATTTGGTTCCTTGGGAATTTCTCTTAAAGTCGTGTAGCATCCTTCCTCCATAAAAAAATGATAAGTAGGGGGTGTTACAAACTGTATAAATTTTTCTCCACCGAAAAGAATGATTCAGATTAATGGTATCTACTCATTCATTTCCTTCTTGAACAAGTATTCATCTTTTTTTCATAGCTTTGGATTTGAATTCATTCTGGTCTATTCATTAGGTGGTGATCATAGAAAAGAGTATGAATATTGTGGTTGGAAATGTGGAGATTAAAAATATGTAGCTACCATTTTTATGAGTAACTTCATGTTAACATATATTTGGTTACATAAGTGTTTTGGAAACATTAATAAGATTTCTAATCTCACTTTCATGGGTTTAGCCAATGAGACAAGAATTACCTGCATTAGAGGAATGTCTTCCCACGATTGTTTTATATTTAATTTTGAGTAATGATATTGGATATGGTGCAATGTGTTATCTTTTTAAAAATGTTTAAATTGTTTTCAAATGAATGAATTTTATAAATGCATTGTTGGTATATTTTGAAAATGTTTTGTTTTTCAAAATCATATAATGATTTTTTAAATGGTTGAATGTGGAAAATAATGATATTGAAACAAATGATTGGATAGTTTATGCTTTAAATTTAAAATTTTATTCCTTATTTTTATAGAGATTGAGACTTATTGAGGATTATGTTTATTTAGAAAAAGGAACCCAGTAGGCATTGTAGAAAAATCATTAAGAGGCTAGGGAGAATGTGGTTGCACATGACCCACGTGTGAAAAAATATCTGGTTTATAGTATTTTACATGAATTTCAAGATATGTACATAGGTAACATGAGGGATGAGATAAGATAAGTGGATCATTCTATCCAGTTCCAAGAATAGAATACAACCATATTTTGGGGTGCTTCTGAGCCGAAAAGAGTAGAGGAATTACTGTATATGATGAATCATATCTTCAATTTCATCGGTACACCAACATAGATAATGGTAAAACATGCAACGTATAAAATTGAGGATATTTCACACCAATGCTGTGAAATATCCATGAAAGATAATGAGAATCAAGGCCTTGGTTTGGAGGATATTGAGAAATTTTACAATAATCAATTCTATTCTCCCACATTATAGATCTTGAGAACGATGAACTTATTAATCCTAAAATATGAAAATTGATCTTTCATAGAGTATGTGGCTAAATTTTTGAATTTGGTTCACATTTCACCTGTTTTTTTGTTACTACCTCCTTAAAGACACACATCATTGAATCAGAGCTAAGGAAGGAGATTCACTCGAATAATGTTGTGCCCTATTTTACCGACTATATATAGATGGTAAATAAAGCTATGATGGATGAAAAGAACATCTAAAGTGTTATTGGAAGAAGAATTATGTTGATACCCATGAGAACCAGTGGGAACTGTAACGCTATAAGAAAGGGGATTAGGAACACCAACATCCATGGTGTGAGTAGGAATCAGAGTCACACTACAAGATCAGTGAATCTTCCCAAAATACCCACGATAATAGATCAATGATTCAAATGTTGTTCCACTGACCAAATGAAGAGAGAGTGAACAACACCACCATGAGAATTTGATAATTTCAAAAATATGGGACCTCTAAAGCATTATTTTCATATAGCTCTGAGGTCAGGTGCTCAAGAAATGTCACATGTGTTTCAAGAATAATATGATTCTATGGGGCGATCATAATTGAATCAATCTCATCATCAGGACAGAGCTAGCCATGTATACTATAAGAAAACAGTGACCCCTCAGAAAGGGAAATGTCATCAAATAATCAAGGAGTGGAGTGCAGCCACGAAATAATAATATGGAGCTGAGCAAGTTACTCTGGATGATCATGCAGGACCATATATGGCGAGAGGTATGATTATTTTAAATTCTAAAATTATAAAATTTTTGTTGATATTTTAAAATCTCACATCTTCATTTCTTCTCTTTCTATTTATTTTCTATGTTAAAACAAGAGTTGATTCCATCTGTGATAACAACACAAAATCCTGTAAGGAAAATTGAATGTACAACCCTTCTATATAGATCTTGTTCTATAACTTTTGATGGAGATGATAAAAAATAGTATTTCCCTGTGTGGTTGATGTATGTTTATGATATAATATTTGGTGTTTATTCGCTGACAACGATCAAGGATCACATCGACTATTGTAGCAGAAATATTATTTTCATGACTATGAATGGTTCCGAGAATATGTTTGGATGATAAAGGGTGGTAAAGGCAAGTGAAATGGGTTTTTTAGAAATAGAATAGGGAGTGATATCTTAACATTTTGTACAGTTTACTTTTTGATTAATGTGACAGATCCAGGATAAAATTTTTATAGTTGTTTTGGATAAATTTCCAAAAAAATTTCTTAATAATTTCTCAGAATGACCATAAGTAAGATAAAAGGTTTTTATGAATGATATCCTTTTGAGGAATAGTCCAATCACATTTCCATCTAATATTACGAGACCAATTGAATAATGGAATCTCAAAGTGAAATTAGAAGATCTAGAATGAAAATAGTTCATTCATTCAGGCACATCTCTATGGGAAGCAACTGTCTTGTTCATAAAGGATGTAGTTGGAACTCTTTAGCTTTGTGTTGATTATTATAAGCCTAATGAAGAGATGATAATTAATAATTATCTAATTCATTGCATTTATTATCAGTATGATCAATTGTGGGGAGACAAGTGGTTCTATAAAATTTACTTGCGATCATGATATCACCAATTTTGAGTACGAAAGGAGGATTTTATAAAAATAGATTTTAGAAGATGATATGGCCATTATGTATATGTGTTAAAGCCTTTTTTTCTTACTAATGAACCCTTAATAATTATGGTATTGATGATGGAATTAGTTTAGATATATTTAGATTCTTTTGAGGAGGTTTTTGTGGATGAAATATTAGTGTATTCAAGGAAAATTGATGAGCATGAGAAACACATAGCGATAATGTTGGAAATCTTGAGGGACCATATGTTGTATTACAAATTATCAATGTGTGATTTTTGGAAAAAAATGTATGCTTTCATAGCCATGTGATTTTTTTAAAAGAGTTCTTTTATTGATATAGATTGGATAGAGGTTTTTATCTCTTAGAAACCACCAATGAATGTCATTGAGATAATGATTATTCTAGGTCTACCTGGTTATTACCATGAATTTGTTCATGAATTTTCAATTATATCCCCACAAATGAATGATTTAAAAAATAAAACCGTTCCATTCCAATGTAGTGAGGAATTTTATAAACCATTCAATGTGGTAAAAATTAACCTTACATCGACTCCTATCATGATACTACCATAATCAGGACAAGGGTATATTGTTTACAATGAAGTTTTGGGGTCTGGGATGGACTGTGTTCTCATGCAAGGAGATCATGTAGTGGAATATAGAACATGGAATTTGAGTGTGCATTAGAATAATTACCCAACACATGATTTAGAGTTAGCGGAAGTTGTATATTCCTTGATGACATGGAATCATTATATCTATGGTGTGAAATTTATTTTATTCACATATCACAAGAGCACAAAACATTTTTTTTACAAGGTAATTTTAATTTGAGGAAAAGCATATGGACAATGAATCTCTAGTGGTTCGACATTGTATTCATGTATACATAGGGAAAAGGCAATTTTTTGTCTAATGCTTTGTAAAGAAAATCATTTGTTCAGTTGGAAAAAGATGCTTTAGATGAGTGAGATTTTATTTCACTTCTTGCTGATAAGAATGTGTAATGTGAAGACCGAGGTAATGATACAATATTTTTTTAGTTTCCATAGTTCTAGATTTGGTAATTGTTGTTAAAGAAGCAAATACATCAGATTTAGAATGTGTGGCTATGAGTTCAACACTAAATAGTAGGAGGACCAATTAAGGATGAAATATTGATGAGATTATATGTATTGGTATAAAAATTGGATGTTTGTACCTAGGGATTTTTAGAAACAACTCCTTCATACATCCCACCAGTTGATATGGGATGTTCATCCGGGGACACCAAAAATGTATATGGCTTTAAAAGCATTGTTTTGGTGGATTGGAATGAAAAAAGGTGTATTGGTATGTTTTAATGTGTTTAACTAGTCAGTAATATAAGGAATATGATCAATGACTCATAGGTATGTTTCAATCCAAACATTTTTAATTGTCGACAAGGGTGCAGATAGCCTTCGATTTTATATCAGGTCTCCCAAGAACAATTTAGAAACACGATGAAATATGGGTAATAGTGAACCTACGTACATAGTTAGATAATTTCATATTTATTAGTGAAACTTATTCGGTTGAAGATCTATCTTATATCTATATCCATGATGTGGTTAAAAGACATGGAAAACTAGTTTCTATTATATGAGAGAGGGATATGTGGTTCTTGCATCATTTCTAGAAATCCTTATAGAAATCCCTTGGGACTCAGTGGAATATGTGTACCGTATATCATTATCATATGGATGGGAAAACAAAAAGGATGGTACAAATGTAGGGAGATGTGTTTTAGGATAACATAATCGATTTTGGAGGCTCATGATAAGAGCATGTTCCATTGGAAGAGTTCACATATAACAACATCTATCAGGCCTTAATACATATGGATCCTTTTGAAGAATTGAATGAGTGTATATTTCATTGTACACACTGTTGGTGGAAACAAGTGATACATCACTGGTTGGTGCGAGCTTTGTCCAAGAATCAATGATAAAGATTCAATTGATCATTAAGTGAATGTAGACTGCACAATGTCATCATAAATCATATGTGGATCGTCGTTAATAGCCTTCGACATTCGTAGAAAGTGATCATGTTCTATTTTAGATTTCTCCATGTATTGAAGATAGAAATTTTAGGATGTATGTAATGTTATTTCCATGATACATAGGCACTTTTAAAATACTAAAACATGTTGGATAGGTGGAATATTGGTTGGCATTTCCCACACAATTCAGTGGGGTACATAATGTGTTCCACGTATCAAAGTTGAAAAAATATCAGCCTAATCCATACCATGTGATCATATGTGATCATGTTGACCAAGAGAATAATTCTTATTTGTTACATATCCCACTGTGGATTTTAGATAGGAATGATAAATTCATTCATGGAAAAATAATTGGTTCAGTGTAGGTTTGGTGGAAACATTGTCAGATTCAAGAAGGGACTTGGGAATGCGAGAAGGAAATGAAAGACCAATGGACACAAAACATTCAAAAAACAATGGTTTTCAACATTATATAGATGGAAGAAACAATTGAGGGGTGAATGTAGTACCCCCAGGTTTTTGAATGTAACCCTTTCATTATTTTTTTATTGTTTTTAATATATATATGTTATGTTTGGGATGGTTTGGTGACCTTTTGGAATATTTTTTGGGATTTAATATTGGGGAATTTGTTGTTCACATGGGGTGAAAACTATGAAAGACATGAAAACCCAAGCATAGTGATACAACATATAAGGGGGGTGTGCATTGGTTGTGCATTGTTTGTCCAAACCATGCGTAATATAAGGAGAAACAATGCTCTTTGGAAAATAGATTTTGAAATTCGGATGTATTGGCTTCTGATTGTTTGGCACATGGATTGGAGACCATGTGAGTAGACCATGTGAGGTTCATCCTCAACGTAGTGTCTAATTATGTGTTAGTTCATACCTTTCCTAACCATCGAACAGAAATATATGCGGGTCAAAACCACCTTCATTAAAAGTGGATATAACATGTTTTTGAATTTAAAATATTCATTTTCCCCCAAAATGGCCCAATCATGGGGTTTTCATCCCATAAAGTATGAAGAACATCTCCCATGATAATTTTATGAGATCCAAAGCTATCCCTTAGTGTTGTGAAGCCCGATTATAGTTGTACGTAATCATTATTCATCATTCTTGATGCATTTTTTTAGATCTACTTATCCTTTACTATGGGTTTCTTAGATCTATCCCCATAATGGATATATATTTTGTTTTTTATACCAAATAAGTCTATATTTGTGAATTTTTAATATATTTTAGAACATCTACGGTGGGTTTGTGAATGTTAAACCCATTTCATTTGAAAATTTTCATGTTTATCAATTTTCCAAAACTCTCAAGGTAGATGCCTTTACTCCAAACTCCACATAATAGAATTGATTTTCATAGTTTTAAATTTCATTAATTAATTGAAATTGATTGTGTAATAATGGTTCCAATCTGGATATATGTACTATATATTGATGATCTATGTTTTTTATGAAATTTTTGAATTTTGGTGAATTGTTGTGAAAAGGGATTTCATTTTTTTATTTCAAAATATGTCTTTTCTAGATTTTGGAAATGGTTTCATGGAGAAAGGATCTCAATAAAAATATTTTTTTATTTAAAAGGATTTATTTTTTAGGTTTTGGAATTGTTTAATGAAAAATATGTATGTGTGTTAATATTGAATTTATGAGGTAGAGTTGAAATAAGACCTAGTTCTTAGTTCCAATGGTGTAATGGAACATGGGAAATAATTAAATTATGGTGACATGGTAGATCTAAAAGAGACCAAACATAAGTATGGAACTGTCCTAATGATGCATTCTAGGTGGGTAGGTAGAGTGAATATATGTAATGGATGGCTATTCCAAATGGATCTTATGAAATTATTTGAATTTATTGTTTGGTTATTTTTTGAAAAAATATCATTTTTGAAAAAATTGGGTGGCATGGTACATGTTTATATTTAGTTATAAAAGATTTTCAAAAAAAAATTCAATAAACTATTTTATATAAATGTTTCTAACACATCACTCTTATTGGAGTGAGTAGAGAATTAACTATGGAAAAACTTCAATTTTTAGTAATAACCCATGCTTTGTAACATTAGTAATTTTGTAGATGTCATCTACTAGGCCATGGGAAATGGTAAATTTTCACACGTCATTATAAATACTTCATGATACAATAGAAATATGGTGGAGTTGAAGCATGGATCTTATAGAGTATGAATTATTGTGCTTGTCTTGTAAATTATTAAATTATCATCTAATCTTTACTATGTTATTGTAATCATCCATTGTGGTACTTTTTTTAGAATGATTTCGATTAATGAAATGTTGAGTCACATTTCATTGTTATCATACATCATATAATAGTTGTTTGGTTGTGTACTGTTTGGTTTTTTGTTTTATTATTACATGGTAAATCATCCCCCACAAGTAAAGAAAACTTTTGACATTTAATCCATCCTTTGGGGCCTTGGGGATATTAGGTAAAGCCATGTATCATCCTTCCACCCTCTCAGAACAATGAGAATTAGGGGGATATTACAATATCCCTGGGCTATGTAGTCCTCCATCTTTCTAAAATAATATTCATGCATCTCAGATTCATGATCCAATCGAACATGGTTCATTAAATTCATGGTTAGTAACTAGATCATAAGTGTCTTCACAAGTCATCTCTTCAAAAATATATTATTGTAATGAACTCCCAAAACTCCTATCTAGTTTCGTGAATCCCTTGGGTGGCCTTGGACATGTCCCATTGATTGTAAGAAAGGCCTTGAAAAATTTAGGTTGCCCTTGTGATTGTCTCTCAACATGTTAGCATTTCCATGTGATATTAGATTGAAATTTCAACAATTTCGCGTGATTGCCAATGGAAATTTCAGGTTTCATATGAGATAGATTATTGAAATTTCTAAATTGGCATGTGATAACCTGATGGAATGTAAGGTTTACCATGAAAAAAATCTAATGATATATTATTTGATCATGTAGAGGACCATGGACATAACCACTATGATTATGTGAAGCATCATGGGCAAGTTAGATAGACACTATTGGATGTGTGTATAATGTCATGCTAATATCCTATCAAAGTCAGGAAAGCAATTAAGACATGCCTAATAGACAACCAAGACATGTTGGGAATATCAACAAGTACATGAAAACTCCAACCAGAAAATGCGCTTGGTCCTATACATATGGTCCCTCGCCCAATAACCTTTTGTAAAATACAACTTATAAGGTTATTTTTCTTAATGGAGTTTCTTCATGTACTCTAGATACTCTAATAGTGTCATTATCTTAAATTAAACATCCATTTCATAGAAACATGTCCAATAATCCTTGAATGGTCTCCTTCTCTTGTTATCATTTATAAGATAGATAATGAATATACAAGAGGTATTCCATCATGGTATGTTCCCCAAGAAATCCTAAAACCCCAAGGATAAAAATAATGTATTCAACTGTGATCACCCATCCCAACCAATCAGTCGTATATTGAGTCACTAATGTATGAGAACTCTGATTCTAGTGATAACCATGACACATTTGATGATGTCATATTTCCTAATCTCAAACAGGGAACCAACCTACAATATATCACTTTATATCCCGTATATTTATGAATTATGGGACTATGTTCTCCCATGAGTCAACTGTCGGTCCTCATTCATCAACGAATGTGAAGTGGTATCATATAAGAGTGTCATTTTAAGTGTAATCCCGGATCATGTTGTTAATTTCCTCAACCCAATTTTCTGGATGGGAGTGAATCAAAATTTTATGACTATATTTCCAAATATAAATAGAATACATAAGACACCATTATAAGGATAAAACTTTGTACCGTATCCTCTATGATATGGATAATACTACCTCTCAAATAAAAAATTGGTGTGTAAGCCCAATGAAAATATTTCCTCATGTGATGGTTGAAATCTTCCACTATCTCTTATTTCTCACACAGAGAATGGATCATGTTCCCTTTATAATGGTGATGATCATACCAATAGCATGGGGATAATTCCACCCATTTTGGGCCCATTATCTAGATTTAAATTTAATTACAACTCACCTTTACTCAAATGGCCATACTCCCATTGAGGTAGTCCATGGAAACATTATATGCATATGTCCCACAAAAGGACTCGATTGTCATATCCTTCACAAAACATAAATAAAGTACTAAAAATATGATTACTATCTTAATAGGGTACATATAATTCCTCATTGACCCTAGAGCCTAACATTTAAGTCCAAAATGCATGATGTTTAACTGATTGGATTAGTCCAATCACACGACATTAAAATATTTCAATATAACATTGGGGGTTTTGATTCATGTTACCACATGATACATTGGACGCCTTATAAAGGTCTAGTACCATCATCGAGACACCAACCACCTCACTATATGACAATAAACTCCAAAATGAATGAATAACACAGTAAACTAAAGCATCATAACTGAATAGGATGATGACTGAGAATATATGATCTCTACATAGTTGTTATTACAAATACATGAATTTAATCATCTAATAGACACCAAGGTTACTAGTCCCGTATTAGGCATTCAGAAGTATTTCAAAAATATATCATCAGTGAAAAATATATTCTTAGAGTTGGATATAATTCCCCCCAAAATGGTGTTATGATACATACCTCCCATCTTATTAACCAATATGTGTTCATAAGTATCCTTGGGTCTAAAACCCAAATATAATACCTTCCATTGGAAATAAGGTTTTTACTCAATTATGGATGTGGTATCCATTGTGATCCTATAAGGAATAAAAAAATGGTGAACACAACATGAATGACCATATATACATCTAACCATCCACAATCAACCGTCGGGTGAATGGTCCTTCGACATTCCCACAAAACACCTATCAAATGACAAATAAAATTTCTATATTTTTTAAAATAGAGAAAAATTATTATAGATTCATATAACAAGAATTGTTAGAGTCAATTAGAGGAATATTGAGATAAAAGAAGAAACATAGTTGCCCGATGAAGAGATGAGGATGAATGAAAATAATTTATTCGTGTTTCGTAATTCAACCCAATTTAAGGGATGAATTTATTTAAGGGGTAAAATGTAATAAAAATTATTCATCTATATTAAATGAAAATTTTCTCAGAGAAAATGTGGAATTCTGAAATATCAATTATTTCATTGTGGTTGTACTACAAATTACTCTAGAACATAAATGAATGAAATTGTGTTTATAATAAAAGATAAAATAAATAAAATAAAATCATTTACTAACAACATAATTAATAAATAAAAAAATATATTTATTTATCAACAATAATCTAATTATACACATGTATCTCCAAGTAAAAATTAGACGTCCTATAATATTTTAGGCTCTAAATGGGAGATATTGAAATACACTATTTTTATTTAATAATTACGTTTCCAATATAAGAAATTTTATTTTCATAAAAATGAAATGAAATATTATATTAATGTCTGAATAGTATCCTATAATAAATTTCTAATAATTTACTAAGATAATAATTTTTTGTGTAAAATGTGAAATAAAGTATCAAAATATAGTAATTAATATCAATTCATAATTAAGTAATCATTATTATAATAGAAATGAAATGGATTATTAGATAAAATATTTTTATTCATTAAAATAATTTATTTTCATGTATCAAAATATATATTCCTAACCAATAATTAATCATCCAAATAAATAAATAAAAATTTAATTAAATATAAATAATTCTTTTTAAACATGAATATTACCCCCATGCAAAGTATTTTATTTTACATAATTTCTATTCATAAACATTATTATTAATAAAAGTAAGATATTTGTTTAATTTTTTTTTGTATAAAACCACCAAATGAACATTGATTTAAATTTCTTTAAACCTCTATTCTATGTCCCATGTGTTGAAATTATTTAACAAATCCTCCTTATTCACAAAAAATATTCACTAATACTCACATTCGCCTTTCCATTAATTTTTTAGCATGGTTATCCTATTTTTTTATTCCTCGAGTGTCGCTTCAAGGTGGTTATTTTATTATAAGGTTATCATCTAAATTAGAAAGAATATATATTTAAATTTATCTATTTTCTATCACCATTTTTTAATTTTAATCAAATTTTTATTGTTTGGATATAATTTAGTTTCAATTTTCAATATTTAATTTCATGAAATTCTAGGGAATTATGATAAATTTGAAATATTTTAAGGATATTTTAAATATTAACTATTATTATATCCTTTTCCTAAATAGTTTTTATGATTATATAAATGTCTCCAACCCCTTATTTTATTTTATTTTGGTAATCCTCTCTAATTTATTTTCATATCCATATGAAATGTTATTATGCTCTATTGTTATGAATTCCATCACATATTTGAAATTATAAATCATCATTCCCACTCATTTTACATTCATTATATGTTATTATAACCCCAAAATATTAGTGGACTCCCAAGTGATAAATCAAACGAATCCTAAATTTTTTGTAATTTAAAGACAGTGTGGTTTTATAAGAATGAGATCCTTATCCACCAACTAAAATTTATATAAGATCTGGTCAAGATTCATCTAGAGGTAATAAACCTAAATAAGGTTCATATTGTATTATCAAAATCATTAACCTGTATATAAAAATGGTCTTAATTTTATATCATTCATAATAATCCAAGTTTATATGGTTTAAATGAATCACAATTTCTTTATGTACATTTATAAATGATTTAATAATTTTTATACATAATAATTTTTATTGATATCGATTAACCATGGATATACACAATATTATTATTCCATTATAATTACTTTCATATCATAAAATGTCATTAATATGTGAATATCCAACAGATTTATGGTTGATTGATGGATATTAACATCGATAGACATACTATTCCATTGAATAGGGAAATATAGAATTTTTTTATATCAATTAATTATGTATATAAATACATATTTATTACATAGACATGATTATTTGTTTGGTTACTTTAGGAATATTATGACATGTATATTTTATCTATTATCATCTAACAATGTATTCATTGTACATTCTATGTGACTAGTGGAGCCTATTAATTTGTATCCCCTTGATGAATTGGTAGGACTTCTACGAAAATATCTTTCTGTATTTGGTATAACCCTATCACATTTTTATATGACTTTTTCGAAATCACTATTGATGTTAGGTATATTTCTTTTTGACATTAGTCATTTGATCATTATGATATATGTTATTCTTTTCCATGAATTATTATATTATATTCAAATCAATTTACATATTATGATAAAAAATAAAATTTCATTAATATTAATTATTCCACAAAATATTATTAATTCAATTCAAATTATTGATTGAATCTATTATATGAGAACCCTTGCTGAAAATATCATGTCACGACCCGATCCGCCAGGAATTTCCTGGATGGTGGAAGGATGAGCAACAACTATACAAATCCCACCTCAATAGGCTAGGGTCTCGTGAAATGCACCAAAACGAATTATTAAAATGGGACACCATTTCATAAAGTAACTCTATACACACACTCTACCATATCCATGAAGAAATGTTGTTGAAGAATAATAAAATTTATTATTATCAACAGAAAAATCCATGCATGTAATTACCAATAAGGAATTGATATGATTACAAAAACAATATCTATAATTTAAAGGGAAAAAATACATTCCCAACCCAAAAATATGTTCCAATAGAAAATAATATTAAAATAAATCCATAGAGATCCCAAATCTATATCTCCATTCCAAACCACTATAAATGATAAAATGATCAAGAGTATCCATATTCTCATCTAAAATCACGACATAACTATCCTTGATCCTAAGAAAACATAACATGTGTGGGAGTATCCAATTAAGAGGAGAGTTTATAGATAACTATTTGGATTCCATAGAAACTGAAGAGAGATAAATTGTTGTAATGATAGATGTAACTATCTCTTGAAAGAGACTATAATTCAATAGGTATTTTACAAGAAAACTATGAAAAAATGCAGATATTATTAACAAGAAACCAAAATGATGGAGATATGTAATCTCCATCTCCATTTACAAGCAAAGAACAAATGATTTTCCTTGTAGATCTAAATGATTATCATCGAGGCCCATATTATCGCTTTTTATATGAAGAAGTAAATATGTAGAAAACCTAATATGTGAGACTATAATACAATGTTAAGGGGGGAAAATTTCTATGAAGAGGACTGAAACCCTATTTTGTCAGGTGGTACCACTCAGCAGGTAATGAACCTACAATATAGTGCAATAGGGTAACCAATTTGTAGATATATGACCCACTCCATAGTTCATCAAGGGGTACAACTATGTAGGTAGAGAACCCAGTCACTAGTGAGTTAGGGGGAATCACACTCTAGATATAGGATACAAACCCCAGATAGTTGGGGGTTACCACTCCAAATTTAGAGGACCTATGTTCAAGTGCGTATGCAGTACCATTCAATAGATAGAGGAACTGTGCCATAATCCTCCGTTGGGGTTATAAGCAGTAGGTATATAACCCATACACTATTATGATCGGTGTTACCACTCAAAAAATATATGACCTATTCCATAGATCATTAGTTGAGTAACATTCAGTAGATTGAGGACCTGATCCCATTATTGTTTTCCAATAATTAATGAAAAATTCTGTAAGATTATTAATATTAAGGATAATAAAAAAAATTATTATAATTTAAAATAATAATAGTAACACAACTCCCAGGATGGTGAAAATGCTCATCCCAAAATTGTCCTACAACTCGATTCAATTACACTACAAGTTTTCATAATGCATCAACTGGGAAAATGTGGACAACTGATCTGACCTCGAATCACCTCAAATCAATCCACATTATCATCATACATTAATCACATCCTTGATCATGAACCGAAAACTACAGTGATGATCTGGTCAATTCACAAACCATGGATCCTCTCATATATAAATTCATCTTGAAAAAATCTTTCTACGTGTTTTTTATGCTACTAAAATGAATATGGATGATGATCACAATCAAAACTACCTAAATAATTTCAAATGATGGTCCCATTGGAAAATGGTGAAGAAAGAGAAAGAGGGGGGGGGGGATGTATAAAAATGTGAACCATCATAGTATAGTATTTTGGGCCAATAATTATATAAATACGGTGATAATAAAGGAATAATTACATTATTTCAGAATAATCATTAATTGAGAGGCTCATGAAAAGAATAATTTTCACAAATCAAAATAAGATAAAATCTATGCTCTATTTAATAAGAAAGTAAAGACCAAAAATTATGATAATAACTAAATAATGGATTGATCATTGTGAATGAATTCAATCTGTACCAATAATGGTGATGATATAACTATATTATTCATTCACCTCATGATTATCTGAGATATGATCATCCTTTCATTGTTCTATGTTGATCTACCAAATAATGTTGATCTCATCCTCCTCTAAGATCTAAAAATAATTATGTTGATAACCCTTGGAATAAAATCATATAAGGATAAAAATAGAGGGTTTAATTTGGACATTTCATAATGAAAATAAATAATTTATTTATTTATTTTAACTAAATTTAACCAACAATGGCTGGAGAATTTGAATTTATAACATAAACCAACCATAGGAAACTACTAGGTTAAACGTAAAATTCTAGACTTAACTATAGTTTAAAATTTCTGATCTTTGAATCTATTTAGGAGATATTACAACATTAAATGAAATATATCTTCATTTTATATGAAATATATTGAATATTTGTATAAAAATAATTCTGAACTCATTAGGGATCATAATCATCCATCGTATTAGAGCCTTGAAAAAAAATATTCCTATAAAATTCTAATGTATTAATAGTTAAAAACATTATCTACATTATTCCCTTGATCGATGTCTTTAATCCTCAAAATGAATAAATTTAGAAAATTAGTGGGGATATTGTGCCTGAATTCGACTCTCCATCTCTCACAAGCCCCATTGATGGTGTCATTTGATGTAAAATTACCTTAACCTGAGGATGAAACATTAAAATAAAGGGTATTTCTCTAGTAGTTCAAAAAACCAATAGCTCCATGAAAAAGTAATATCTTCTCTAATGGACCATCTTACTAATGTCAATATTGTACTAATTTTTTTGCAGAATCATCATCAACTATAACTTGTGGATGATATCAAGCACCCAGTCTAACTACATTCACATGGTAAAGAGGTACACCACCGCACTAACCCAGTGATTTAACTAGAAAAAGGTCTTATTATCCTTCTTTATATCATTTAATCCTACCCAAAGGATGATGGCACAACTGCCCTTTTTAGAAGTGTATTACTAATGGAAAAAAACCTATATAGCACAATTTACCAAAATAAGACTTATGCCAGTGACACTCCTTGATATTTTTTCACATGATCCCCAGGTTCAAGGAATCCACTATGAATGTATCCATTGGATACTTGATCATGAAACATTCCCAATTGAAATCCTGGAGTTAGGCCTTCTAAACCCACTAAGTAAGATAAAGTGTAACCCCCATAAAATAGAGGTAAAATACACTAAACATAGCTAGAATGGGCCAATGGTAAAGAGCTCAACTATTACATCACCTCACATGAGAAAAATGGATAGAAAACCTCAATGGGAACATGTTATTCAATATCCATGTAATGGGTTTCCCGAAAGCTCAATCCACCTCCACCTCTATAGAGTCCACTGTTAGTCCCATGATTGAGAATAAATCTAATGAGAGGTGAATATTTATATCTATAACTAACTCCATGAGTGAATACATACTTCTAGAATTATCATTTCACATCTATAGCCATACTCATGTGTATCGTGTTATCCCAGTGTGACAAAAATAATACATGGGTACGATCATCGTAGACTACCACAAACCGATTCAAGAAAGACTATAGAATTAGATTATATGTTTTTTTAAACTCTTCTAGGGAGCTATAAACACAAATGTTTATCACTATTAAATCAATGACACCATTGGGTCTCTTGGATTCCTTTATCGACATATCATGCTCTAGAAACTGGTGATAGTGATCACCGATCATGACATCAAACAATGAGATAAAATTTACATCTCTCTAGTGGGAGAATATATCATTGATTTATAGGGGTAAATACTACTCTATTATAGTCACATAGCTTAGGTGATGATAATATATACATGAACTACATTATTCATATCTACAAGGGGTCAACTGATATGTTAGCATAGATATCGGGTCATCGCAAGTGAAAGACCAAGAAAAATAAAAACTCACAATGGTTAAGTAAATCTATAATTACTTAAAGAAGTATGGGATCATGATAATCCATTATTGAAGGAAAATTAAATCCCATAGCATACAATACCCCATGGGTAATACTGGTGAACTAATAATTTAGTTGTTTTAACCTCCTATGAATGAGCTTATCCTTCCCTACGGAGAGATCACTACATATCAATGTAGAGAAAGCCATCCCAACAAATGGAAAGCACTGCTATACTGAATGGAAATAGTCATATATGAATGGATACAAAATAACCATCCTATAATGAGAAAAATAATGTAGGGTCCAACTAACATTATGGAAATAATTCAAGTGAGGATCACCCTCTTCCCTTTTCGTGTGAAATCATAACATTATAAGAATGAGTGATCACTAATCCTTTCTATAAGATAATCCAATAGAAGGTTTGAAAAAAATGCATGTGCTAGTATATTTTGGTCTCAATAATGGGATGTGTCATATGAAATTTGGTTTATTACTCTCTTCCATAAGTTTATCAGCAGCAATGGAGACACATAGCATACCATGTACCACACTCAATCCCACTGAGCCATAATCTCATGCCACATGAAGACATTTGTTCCCTTTTAAATCATATAAACAAAAATAGGGATCAATATGACACATTATCTCATTATAAGGACATAAAACACATGTTTTAATGGTACACATCCACCACACCTCCATATTATCAAATTTTGGATGACACTGACTCGCCTTCTTGATATTAGATCATTTTATAAGAAAGTGACTTAGTGGGCGATGTATCCCACTTCCTTGTATATATGAATCCAGACTAAAAAATTAAATAACATGGCTGTATAGACACTCTATGTCACACTAGAGATTTCCTTCCACTATGAATGCCTTCATTAAGGTTCCTATCAAATAGATATATCACACCATAGGCTTAATTTAATCATATACCACCTAAAAAGGTGGTCCATATCCCCATGAATCATTGGAGATCTCTATTTCCAAAACTCATTGTGTGAATTAAATTTTTTTCAATCTATTGGTATGTGTGCAGAAAAAATATTCTCCACAGAAAGTAATTATCATCAATGCAACCATTTGATCAGCTGGGGTCATAAAAAGCTAAAAACATTATAACACCACCTCTAGTAAATCCCATATCTCTTGTGGTTCATATAATTGAAATACCTGATGTTTTTACATAATTAAAAGTCACATTACACGAGGAGCCTCAGTCTACCATAAACCCACCCTAACTGAGAAATCAAATACCCAAAACATCAATGATAATATTCTAGATAAATAGAAGGATCCATGAATTGAACAATAGGTGGAATCACTACATGATTCCTAACTAGAAATAACAACTCCTGGATGGGTCCTTGAGTTGAAGCATCATCACACAACCAGTTTTCATCAAGACATAGTCTCAAAATTCTATATATTTGTCAATGTGAATTCATTATAGAAGATATCAAAACATACCATGATCGAATAGAATATATGGGGGGATTAATCATGAAATAAATTCACAGGACATAATTCTAAATGATTAATTTACAATTGATCCCCACAACTAAAGTCTCAGTATGATGAGAAAAATATTAGGTAGTTACTTATAGGGTGTATGGATACATCACCCGTCACACCATCCCTATGTTCCCTCACCTGGAATGTGTACTCGAAGAACATTTCCACTGTTTTATTTAGTAAAAACCAAATATCATAAGGTGAAAATATCCAAAGACCATCCTATGTTCAACGAACATTTGAATAAAATTAGTCTATATCTGACCCATTGGGGACATCATGGCTTGTGAAAGGATGAGTTGATACTACCTTAATACCCACCTCATAGGCTATGGGTTGGTGATAGTAACTAAATGGAATAAACAAAATGGGTTTATTTTTCTTAATGTAGCATAATGTCCCAACCGAATCATAGCCATGAAGAAGTGGATAGTCGTAATAATAAAGGAAACAAGATCTAGAGTAAAATACCTAAATGTAAGAACATCTAGGGAAGAAAAATGAGTGTGATGGATTGTGTGTACGATTGACTACCTCTTCGCAAACCTATTTTTTTTTCACTTTCATCGAATGGTAAAGAGAACCGTGGATTGTGTGTACGATAGACTACCTCTTCGCAAACCTATTTTTTTCAGAAACCACCTCCCATCGTGGGATATAATAACATATTTAACATATTTATATGATATTTATAAAATAATTAGTAAAATGGAATTATTATTTCACAAATAAAATCTTTCATTCCATTATGTGTGAATTTTATTATGGAGCACAGGAGTATAAAAGGCCATAGCCTCACAAAGAGATGTGATTGGTTCCTTATTTAGGATTTACATGGAATGTAATATGGATAGGTTAAATTAAGAAATTATATATATTTTAATTTAAAATTATTCTATTAAGTGAATATATTATTAACCATTATTTATTTTCATTTTTCAAGAAAGTATAAACAACATTATTGAGTATGTAATGTCTATTATCATCATGAAAAATGTCATTTGTTTTCTGTTTCTAAATTCAATGAATTACAGTAAATAAATATCTAATGAATATAAATAGTAATTATATCTTAGTTATTTTATATATGTTATTAAACCATTTAAAATGTTAAATGAAATAATATACCTAACCAAAACATGTAGGAAAAATAATTAAGTTATTACCTCAAAAGTGGCATTAACTAGAAATTGTTAATAAATCAGAATAAAGGTCTTACATATGTCATATGTGGTTTGATAAATATGTGTGTTGTTATTTAATATATATATATATATATATATATAAGAATATAATATTTATTATAGATTAGTTTTGAATATGTAAAAATTAATTTGGTACTTATCTTAAGGGATTTCAAATCAAATTTTACTTTTCTAAGTAATATGTTTGTGTTATGTACTTTTCATCATTTATTAGGTCCATATGATGCACCTATAAATTTTTTTATATTGAATAATATTATTTTATTGATATTTAAATATTTACTTTATATTATTTATTCCTGGGGATTACAATTCAAGTATTATCAATGTAGTATGTGATTTTTCATAAACCATTTATTTCTATGTGACACATGACTTATACTAAACATATTTATTTTTTGTGGTTTATATAATTCCCATTGAGATAAATTTATTATTATTATTAAAAATTTTCTAAAAAAATATATCTATATAATTTTAATTATTTCATGAAGCTTACGGTGAAAAAGAAAATAATGTGGTAAATGTTTTTATGTTATAATTTCATTGTTTATCATGATTGTTTGTGATTATGTTTAAAATGATGAAATATTATGTTATATCTCCCAAGAATATCATAAAAGTCATTATCTTATTTTTATTTTTTAAAAATTAGTTTGTTATATTCATTTTCCTCACATTATGTAATCAATATTCCCAAATAATTCATTAAATGAAAAAACCGAATTAATTTCACTTTTCGATCAAAAACACTTATTCATCTATTCCTATTATTTATGAAATGTTTTTTAGAATGATTTAATATTATAAAATGGTTGTTAAAATACACATATACTAGTCTTTTAATTTTTACAAAATGTGTTAAATGTAATCTTAATTTCATTTTCCAAATGAGTTAGTTTTTACTATATACCAAAAATGTGAATAGATTATTTTTTATTATGTATGAGACAAAATGAATTTTCCTCCACCATAAATATAATATTAATAGAAGATATCATGGAATATGTTAATAGATATATTGAAAAAATCTATAATTGTTATTAAATTTTTTATTTTATTTATTTTATATCAAATAAAAACATCATTTTCTTATGAATGTTTTAATGATATTGTATGGAATTTGATTTTCATCAAGAACAAAAACCTATTGAGTTGATTATATTTTACTCATAATATGATTTAATGGTATCATCATTAATATTCCATTGGATGTTTTATTTTAATTTTTATGAGTATAATATTTTTATGAAAATATTTTTAATTACATGGATTATGATATGGTGAATGGATGAAATTTTTATAAGACAAATTTAATTCCCATCGGTTATTTCATGACAGATTGTTTTTTAATCCAATTTTCTTATGGATTGTGATATTATTAACATTTTATGTTTTTTAGAACAAAAATGTTTTTATTACGTGAAATGTGTGACCTATATCTCACAACAGTTTATTGGATAATGTTCTATATCCATGAGAAAATAAGGGGAAACAAGATGACCTGTGAATCCAATAAGGAAAACAAGATTTTGTGTGTAATAGGCTATAGGAAAAATGCCATTTTTTATCGATTATTAGAAACATGAGATGACAAATGATCTGTTTTGAAATGGGGGACATGTTTTGATACATGATAAATTATTATTTGATGGTCTGAGTTATTAAAATTACATATTAAATGGTTTTATAATTTTAAGTATGAACACTTATATGACATGATCAAATGGTTCCTGATTGATTTATGATGATTTCTCACTCTTATGGTTCATTCCATTTAAAATAATGTTTTTTTTATTCATATTCTCATGTTTATGATCCATGTTATATTGGGTATTTACATGGAATTTTATCTTTATAATCTCATACCCTGATTCATATCGTAAACATTAATACGATTATTGACTCATATATTTAATTTTTACCTTAAATGAAAATCTAATCTCACACCTTATAATTATTCCTTTCCACCCAATATAAAAGTGTTTTAGTGGGGAATATTTTTAATTATTTATGAATTGGAATATCTTCTTTGGAAATGTTGATGTTCCTTCGTGAAAAAATATGTATTAAAAATTAGTATCCAAGGAAAATAATCCTTTATGATCCTTTGTAATTTATTTTTGAAATTTATTGATTACTATTCTAATAAAAATAAATATATGAGAATGAAAATATTGTTTCGTTATTTTTGGTATCAAAGGTAAGATTTAGTTATCCTTTGGGAACTAGAATGATAAATTTGTTGTTATAGAAATTTGGATAATTTTTTGTATTGGAAAATATAAAGGAATTTTTGGGAAGGATAGAGGGAGTGGTTTCAATGAAATTACCACCCTGTAAGGGTAGTAAATGTGGACACATATATAACATAGTATTAACAAGTTGTTTTAACTCATAAAATGTTGAATTGGGCATCAACTTGATCATCACATGGTGTATTAAAATAGGATTTCGTATGCACATGGTTTGAATACCCCATTGGATATATTATTATAAATTTAAAAAAATCCTTATGATCCATTATTATGGATTTCAATAATAAATTGCAATGACCGAGGAAAATCGAATGGTGTCAAATATTTAAAAAACTATCATGATTTAGACATACTAATTTATCTATTAAAATTATTTGGTTTCCAACATCGATTATTAGTGATCATACTATACATGGCAGTTCTAGTCAGCTGATAAAACATAGAGGAATCATGGTTATGGTGAATGTGGTGGATAGTTTGATGATTATGGGAAACACAGTAGGATGATTACTAGAGAAAATGATATTGTTATTATTACTAATCATATATAATGATATATAATTAATAATTTGAACCTCGATGAGATTCTAAACATTATAAATAAGTGGAAGGTGGAAATTGATGAAGGTGTGTACAATAATAAACTTATACAAAAGATGTTTTTAGTTCCTATATTTCATGAAGGTGTGATGAATCACCAAGAATAGTATATATAATGTATGGGAAGAAATTTCTTGTGTGTAAATTAATTTCATATAAAAACAAGTTTCCATGGAATTAAATGTCTTATATATTGATAACATGGACATTATTCAATTCAATTCCTAAACTAAGTGTTATCCCATAGAACAATTAAAGTCATATTATATTCTAATAGTTAAAGTGAAAGTATTATATTGTGTATGTTTTGGGATTCATGAATTTTGTTGTAGATGTAATTTTACCAATTTTATTATAGTTATAAGAATCATGAAATATATAATTATTGTGTTAATTATGTAAGTTCATATATATATTAATCATATTATGTGTTGTGGATACTATCATGTGTTTATGATTTTTAGATTGATCATTTGTTCAAATTCTTTGACACCATTTTTTATGTTTTTTTATAGAATTTTAATATGTTTAATACAAATTTTGGAGATTGTTTTAGGATGAGATGTATGTATCACATAACATCAATATGAAGTACTATTTTTTAATAATTCTCTTTCCCTATGATTTAATGTATTTGTAACATTCCAGGGTAATTTTTCCACGGCAATTAAAATATTTTTTATTTTCATCATCATATTTAGATAGATGTGAAAGGAATTGTATTAGAATAGTTTTAGTAAATAATAGGATGAACTCTCAAATTAGGTATGACCACAGGGATTGCACCCAAAAAAGGATATATAATTTTAAAATTACTACTATTGACCTAAGTGATGTCATGGTTTGTATGAAATTATTTAATTAATGATGTGATAATTAATGAATCATTTGATTTTGGTAAGATTTAATTTATCATAGAGAAAACCATGTGATTTATAATTAATATGTTGACTGATTATTTGACACTATAATTGATGGTTCATGAAAAAAATTACCCAATTGATGATCTCTAGTTAAGACATGGTAATTTTTTAATTAATGTTTTTGAGGAGTAATCTATTTAAATAAATTTGATATATATATATATATATACTGATCATAAAATAATAATTTATATATTCACCATAGATATAATTGAACATATGATAGAAAATATGGTTGGAGAAGATTAATGATTATGACTACTCAATAAATTACCAACCATGGAAAATGAATATCATGGATGATGAATTGAGTTGTAAGTATTACACAATCTTATCAAGGGAAAGGATAAAAAAATATGTATATTAAAAGGATGTATAAAAAAATTGTGAAGGAAGTGTAAAAATAATATCCCAATCAAGTTATTTTTAACCATCTACCATGGATATGATTATAGAGGCATAATAGGATGACATAAAGTAGGAGAAGAAGGTCATAATTGTTCATGAGTTTAACCATGATTCTAACGTAATGATAAGGTTTCTGAGTGATGTATGTGTTCCTTCCATACATGATTTGAAGAAGTATCTATTTGAATTAGTTCATAATTATTCAATATTTATTCATCTTGGATGTAAAAATATGTATAGTGATGTGAAACGACATTTCTAGTGGAATTTTATAAAAAGATATATCTAAGAGTATATATGTCAATGCATGGTTTGTCAAAATGTAGCGATAGAGAGTAAATAGAATAAGGGTATATTACAACCATTACACATACCCAAATGAAAATAACAAAACAACGCCAGAGATATTATCATCATACTCCCCAAAAAATATAAAGGGAATAACTATATATGGGTTTTACAGAATTTCTTTAAGATGTCCACGCACTTCATCACTATGAGAGAAGACTTATATCTTGAACAAATTTATATAATATACAATATAGAAGTGGTATGGTTTCATGGATTACCTTAAAAAATTATATATGATTGGGATATGAGGATAACCTCAAGGATTTTAAAAATTATTCACCTGGGCTTGGATACATAGTTCAGTTTTTGAACTTCATATCATTCTCTTAGATATGGTTATACTTAGAGAAAAATTCATAACCTATAATAAATTTGTTAAAATTTATCTATGGATGTCAATGGTGTTTGAAATCAACAACTTCCTCTAGTGGAATGTTTATAATACAATAAAATTAACGCAAGAATTCATATGGATTATAATGAATACCTATGTGGAAAGAAGTGATGACCTCCAACTTAAAAGGATTAATTTGTAGATATAAACATATTATGACTAGAGATAACTAATGACATGTTACATGGGATTAGGTAAATTATTAATTCAAAAGGGATGTTCATTGTTGACAAATAATTGATGCTGATAATCATCTGTGTGATCTACAAGTTGATGTTGGTTACATAGGTCTTCATAGAATATATCAATTGAGGAAGAAAATGAGATATGGAATTAAGTAAAAAATTATTATTAGAAATATAGGTCCCTTTGAAATTATTTATCATGACATAATGATTGCTTTTTTATTCTATCTTCCACTGAACCTCTCTTAAGTCAATGATGTGTTCCATGTATCTCTCCCATGGAAGAACAAACCTAATCCTTGATATGTAATAAAAATATAGATCATAACACCGGAGAATGATATTTTTTATGAGTAAAAATCATTATAGTGTTTATTTAATACATAGAATGTTCTACGAAACAACACCACTCGCGTTGTCAAGTTTTTGTGGCAAGGCCACATGCTTGAGGAAGCAACATGGGATCCTGATGATATAATAAGGCAGAAGTATCCTCAAATTTTTGTATCAATTTGATTGAATTTTGAGGGAAATTCCATTTTAATTGATTTATAATGTAACTTTCAGATATTTGATGAAATATTTTTTTTTGATAAAACATTTATTTCCTTCAATAAAATGTGTTACACACAACACCATATTTTAACGAACAAAGATATTTGATCAATATTATTATTTGAGTATAACTGTTAGAACCTATATAATACACTTGGATTTATGTATAATAATAAAAAATTTAATATTTATTCATAATATAATTATATAAAATAACATATTGACAAAATGTATATAATATTTAATAAATATTTATGTGATTTAAAAATAATATTTTCTCAAAAAATGTAATTACATTGTGTGTTAACAAATTAATCTTATTTAGAAAATGAATTATGTAAATAATGAGTTATTTATTTAATAGATGAATCAAAATTATCTTTGGGAGAATTTTTTGAATTTTGTGATAAGATTTATTTTTCAATAAATATTAATTGGATAATGATTTTTATTAAAATCTATATTTTTAAAATCATTAACATGCTCCAATTTATTTTAGGAATATATTAAAAGTCACATGAGATCAGTTATATATTTTTAATAATATATATTTAATTTTAATAAATTTAATATTGATGTTTGATATTAAATCCTTCTATACTTTTGTACTGATTACCTTTGGAAAATGGATTTTTCATCGCATCTAATTTTTTTTAATTAATTTTTCCAATGTTTCAGAATTGAATTTAGAAAAAAATTACATATATTCATTAATCAAAATTAAAAATAAAATAATTTAATGTTAATTTTTTCTTTAAATCAATTATAAAAATAATGATAATAAATTACTAGGGTTACAGTAAAAATAGGTTTACTAGGAAGATGAACAAAAAGGATAAGGAGAAAATAACATACAAACATGTCAAAAAAATAATTTTTATCATCATATAATGACATTATAAAATCAAATGTTGGTAAATAATTTTTATAGGATTTTAGAATATAAAAAACATGGTGACACCATTCCCATTCAATAATTCCAAGTGTGTTATATTCTCTACTAATGAAATCCTCCCATCTCCTCTCTACTTCACACATAAAATAACCTTTGGTTCAGATCATCCCTAAAAAACTCAACAATTACCTATTTAATACACAGTGTCTATTATTTATATAGAAACCCTCTTAATAAAGCATAAGTTATAAACCTAATGTGGTTTTTGATAATGAGGTATGATCCATAACCTCATGTTTTCATTTTATTTCTTCATCCATGTCCTTAAAATAATGATAAATGTGATGATATATTATCATTATTGTATAAATTATGTTGTAATTTTATTATATTAATGAAATAAACTGTATTCACCAACACTTCAATCAAATTATAAATGGAACCATCGATCGAGTTTATAGATGTCTACAACATGGTGAAACGATGTAAATAATTTTCCATCACCACTACCAGTTATCAATAATGATGGATTTATCATATTTTTATGATATTTGTGATATAATAATTATTTTGAAATTATAATACCGCATATAAAATCTGACATTTCATTCCATGTGAATATTATAATTATGTGTGTGTACAATACACTACTACCTTGAGAAAAAACATGTTTCGTTCTTCATTTACACATTACATGTAAGGTCTTATAGATTGAATTAATGAAAATATATTATATATATGACATAAAAACGAGTAGATAAGGTTAATATATAATTTAACATTCTTTCTTTCCATCCATAGATAAAATGGAAACAACATTCATTTGTACAAACAACATTCCATATTGAAGAACAATGTAATTCATTTTCTATATATAACCATGATTGATTACTATAAATAAATATATAATGAAATTATATTATATATATAATTTTATCATTTTTTATTTTGTGAAACCTTGATCAATGTAATTGGACAAAAATTACCAAACCAAAACATAGATGAAAAATGAAGCAATTATTACTAAAAATATAATATTAATAAGGAATTGTTAAAAAATGGGTAAAATGTTTTTTATGTAAATAATATATAATTTGGAACATTACATTTACACCCATTATTTTATTCATATATTATATATAATATAAATTAATGCCTATTATTATAATTCTCAAGAAATTATTGAATATCCACATCCATATAATTATTTTATTTAAATGTTCATCTGATTACAATCATACTAAACCAATAAAAAATTATTTATGTCTCAAACTCATTATTTGTCAGGATTGTTTATGATAATTTTTACAATGAATAAATTATATGATATATCTCTCAGGAAACAAATGAAATTAATTATCCACCTTTTATTTCATGAAAAAACATTTGTTCCTTTCATTTTACTCTATTTATGTACTTAGTATTCAAATAGAATTATTGTGGGAAATATCTTAATTTATTTCATTATTTAGTCAAATATCTTTTTTCTACCATGTCCATGTTTTCTTAATATTATTTCATGAATGATTTAATATCCAGTGATTAATTTATATATAAATTTATCCAAATTTTTTTCATTTAATAATTTTTAAAGGTATTCATTTTTTTCATTTCTGAATGAGGTAGTCTTTTCTTTTTATAAAACAATTGAATGTAATCATTATTTTATAGTGTATAATATAAAATTATTTTCTTCCCTCCAGGACTTCTCAATTGTACGATTCATATATTATAATATTTCAAGGATATTCTAATATGAAATTTCATCCTTAATATTTTGGAAATATTTTTATTATATATATTTTATTTCAAATTAAACTGATATATTCCTCAAGAATGTATCAATGTTCTTTCATTAATGTTATATTCATCAAAGACTTCAACATATGGTGTCAATTATATTTCAATGAGTATATTATCCAATTTAAATAAATTTATTATTACTTTTTTTAAGAATTATTTTTATTATGATGATTAAAATATTTTTCTAAAACCCATGGGTTAAGATATGATTAGTTTTGAGAATTTTTAGGAAAATTAATTCACTTACAAGGAATATAGTTTTATGAAATGTAACACCAAAATATTTAAAAAAAATTTAAATTCATTAATAAAAATCCCAACATAATGAATATTTTTTTAAGGATATAGTTATAAACTATCCAATAAACATAATTCTTCCACTTTTATTATTTTAATTTAGAAAAATGACCATTTACGGTTGATATGAGTATGTTTTTTGTGGTCTTATAGAACCAAATTGTTTTTTGTTAATAGTAACATACCCTTATGTATAGTAATATAAATTATAATATGACACTTATTAATAGTAAATCAAATTATTAGTTTATTTTCATAAGGACATAAGATATTGACGTATTTATTAATTTCTCATAGAGATATAAAACCAGTTAATGTTTTAAAAATGGTTTTTTGGGAAAAAATATTATTTAATTTAAAAATTAAATTAATCATATTTAAATAATTATTTTTAAAAAATGTAAATAATTTTTGGATATTACACATTTAAAAATGGTTAGGATTAATTTTTTGGATTTTCTGAAATACATGAGTTTTTGGTGAATAGTGAAATACCACAATTTAAAAAAAAAACTAAATAAATGAATTCATGTATCGTGCTTGAGTCATGGATGATGTAAATTTACATTGGTTC
Organism: Viscum album; assembly: GCA_963277665.1. Classification (NCBI taxonomy): domain Eukaryota; kingdom Viridiplantae; phylum Streptophyta; class Magnoliopsida; order Santalales; family Viscaceae; genus Viscum; species Viscum album. Next base: position 206,356,198 of record OY728121.1, read on the forward strand.
CAACTCACATGGACTTATTACTATTTTGGGTCTCATGAATCTAGACTATTCAATGCCTTTAGCAAAAATATCAAACTAATGATTAATATAATGGAAACCCTTCCTCTCATCCACTATAAATACCACCCCCCTCTACCTCTCACACCGCTCTATCCTTGATACTTATCTAGGTTCTTCCCAATACCCTTCCCAAGCCCCTAACCCATATTGAATTCTTTTTTGTCTCACCCAAAGGCCAAAATAATGGGACATAATGAGGATATCATGGAAAAAAGATCAAGAAGTAAATAATCCTCTTTCATTTTATTTTGTTTTCTTTTCAATTCCTATTATTTTCATATACTCCCATCCAATCCCATTATACAAGAGGAATTAAATATGTAGAATATTATATATTATGGATGTTATCAAGTTTATGTCCTAAAATCTTCATCATTATTCCCCTCCTCATCCTCTTATTAAATAAATAAAAACACTTTCTGTGAGGTTGTGATTTACCAAAATTGTGGATGACGTGTTTTCAATTTCCCTTTCATCCTTCAAAATAGGCTATAAACTGATTTTTATGGTTTAAAAAGATTTCAATATGTATTATATATCCACTTTCATGTTCTATAGTCAATATATAAACATAATATTATGTTATATAATGATACTAGTTTGTGATTATAAAAGAACCACCATAATGATCTAAATAGATATCAATAATGATATATCTAATGATTCATCCTTATACCATATAAAATATTATATGTGGATTCATTTCATGTTCAAGAGAAATATTAGCACAATTTCATTCCATATAAGGAGTTTCTTATCCATTCAACGTGGAAATAATTTATCAACCAACCATGGAAATCATGTAAAAAGTGCTCCTGAAATAATTGAATGAACAATATATTGTTAATTAATGGGTGAAATTATGTTATAAAATGATCATTTAAAATGTTATAAACATCAATATTTCCAATTAAAATATTAATAAAACTATTTTAAAAATTATAAAATAGTTTTAGTCATTTTTCTAGTAATACAAACCTGAGATATGGTAATTCTTAAACTATTTTCCATTATTTGGGTTTGTTTCTCCTTCATTATTTATGTGTTATTAAAATATATTGTGTAATGAATTTTATTTATATAGTGTTTAATTATGTTTATTTATAGTGTATATAAATATTTCATCCACTCTATTAAGTCAATCTTCAATTATATAATATTAATAAGGGGATTTTATTTTAAAATTCTCTTAAAATTATGTTTTAAAAAATTAAAAAACAATATTTTTATTAAAATTATTAATGTATTTTAATTAAGTTATTGATATTTTGAATTTTTTATGATTAATTGTGGGACCTATATCTCTATCTAATGCATTGGGTATGTGTGTGTTGGAGTTTATCTGTATGGTTACTCGATGTGTAATTGTGATGGTGACACAATAAGGTAGACATGATTTTTACATTGTATGGTAGCCATGAGAGTTATAAATATTAAGGTATCCAAGAGGATAACCATATTATTTTAGTAATGCACCATGATACAATTATGGTTCTATTTTTGTTCAGTATGCATTATTGTAATCTCATGGAAATATCATGCTTCACAAAGTAAGTATATATGGGTGAAAAGTATGTTTTTTATAAATATTTCCTACATTTATATATATTCATGGACTAATGTTTCCTTTCCATCTTTTTATATCACATACTATTCATATTGTTCACATCATACATTTTAAAATGACATTCATAGTTTATAAGTATCCGTAAGACAAAGAAGGAATCCTTTTTAAATGATATAAAGATTTGTCATAGAAAACATGACTTATTTGAAAAGTATTATATTTTTTGAAAAATTGGATATTGTTTTAGTCGTATCCTCATTTATGATTATCAGATATTATGTATGTTTTATTTCTTAATTATCAAAAAATCTAAATTTGAAAGGATCCTCAATGTGAAGGTATGTGAGTTCTTGATTAAAATTAAAGATTATGTAATGTAATATGGTAGGGTATTTATAGTTCGTATCAGAGTATAGTTTAAATAACAGTAGTTGTCAGGATGATGTTAAATGAATACCATAAATTATTTTTACTTTATGTTTAATTTTAAAGGTTATATAATTTAATTATTAACATGTATATTCTACTATGATATGTTTGTTCATATTGATTTTTCACATAAGAAACATGGATGCATGAGTGGAAAGGCAAGGATAGAACTATATTTTTCCAAATCTATAGCCTGGAATGGTAGGGATTGTAACCGAGTAGTTTGGAATAGTAATGGATTAGTATACATTGGAAATAAATTTCAGTGGAATCCACACATGAGAACAACTACATGTACCCAAAGTAACAAGACTGTATTGGAATATTTTATGAGGAATATCCCTCAACCTTTGTGTGGATCTTATGACAAAGTAGCGGATTAAGGATGGATTTATTACCTTGAAAAGATATTCAATGTAATGCGATATACATATAATAAAAAGGAAATTATTTTATATATATCATTTTGAAGGTGTAGTTTACCAGTGGTGCTAAATGGTAAAAAATATTTGGGATATAGAGGATATTGAAGCTGTAGAGTGGGATCAATTTGAAAGACATTTCATTGAAAAATATTTTCCTAAGTTGGTTTGACATAGTGTGGAGAAGAAATTCAATGAATTGTAGATGTAGGATGATTTTGAGGATGTGTATTAATAGATCTTCCCCCAACTAAGGGGGTGTTTTCCAAATCTTATTCTTGATCATGATAGAAAATTCAAATATTTTTACTCAGGATTAAAGCTAAGATATCAAAGGGAATTGGATTCTCGTGAGTTCAAAAGTTATTAAAAACTTTCCCTATGTGATGAGAAGGTAGAAGTGAAGATTTCTAATGATCATATAAATTTGGAATATAAGAAGATGATGTGGTTTGTATGGTAAGTGATGGGTAGGTTACAATCAATGGTATCTAATGGTAAGATAGTCCAATCTCCAGTTTATCAATTCTTTTTAAAAAATAACCATGGGAAATGACTTACAAAAACCATGAAGTGTTTTTGATATGGTAATTTTGGACATATGGCCTGATATTGTAATGAAAATTATCCTAAGACTAATCATCATAAGAAAAGAGTAATGTGTTTTCAAGGTGGTCAGATGGGTAATTAGGAAAAATTATTCCAAAATATAGATCTAATTAATGAAAAAAGCGATACTAAAACATAATTCCCTTTTTTCAATAGGGGTATATCTGTCGATAAAAGGGAATTTTCAGTTTGAATAACATTTTAACAAAAACTGTCTTTTCGATAATCTTTCGGTAAAATCTCTGTTGTTAAATGTTATTATGATAGATAAAATAGTTCTGTTACTATTATAATAATACTAATAGATAATATATATGTTCGTCAAAGTGTTTTGAAATAGATTCATATGACAAATATATCTTTTGGTAATAATATTACCAACATATATTATATACTCATAAAATAAATTTAAATAAAAATTATAAATTTTTATTTAGATTAGAATTATATATTATATTTTTTTTCATCTTAAATAATACTCATTTTTTAATTAACAAGCCAAAGACAATTTTCAAACATGTCCAAACATTAAAAAAAATTAATTAGATTAATAATATACTTGAATAAAAACTAAATCAATACATAGTTGAAGTTGATTTATTAGACCAAAAAAATAAAAAACCAACAATCAATCTATTCAGTTACTGGCACCACACCCCCACCTCCCATGATGTCTCGTGTTTAAAATCCTCTGAGATGAGTTGTCTAGTGACTGTAATCCTTAAACACCCATCATAGTAGAAACATAGTTACTTCAAGAAAATATATTTCATCGCCTCCAAGTAGAACACTAGAAGAACAAAACCATGTCAACTCCAGTACCATTGTGGAACATAACGTAGATGTTATGCCACATCCTTCAGCTCCAAAATCTACACCACACACATTCAAAAAGAATTCCTACAAATCGTAGAAAAATATATGCAGGGACTGACTCCAAAAATGATAAAGTATAAAAAAATTAAAGCCACATAATTTAGATATTGAGCATGAAAAAGGGGTACATAAAAGACAATATCTCCCCTAAAAACTGTAGCTTGGTTCTCTTGGTTGTGTCAACATAAAATTTAGCAAAAAGGAATCTATAAAGATCAAATCCAACATTTGATAAATTAATTTATGGAAACTATTTCAGGTTATAATTACAGTTCACGATTATATCAAAATAGCATGGATTAATAATGAAAGTAATTATATTTACCATACAGATCACTTTAAATCAGCTTGTAACAGTACTCTAAAAGAATGAAGGCTGGTATTTTAGTGTACATGATTTTAATAAACGAATATTGAATCAGATTTTCAACAAACAAACCCTGAAAAATACTTGTCAAAACAACACAAGGATTCCTTTAAACTCAACCCCATCATGTTTTATGAGGAACCAAGTAGTGTTGTAATAACCATGTTGTATAGAAATAGTGTAGTGATTATTTGAATGATAATATTAGGAACTAACACAGAACCATTATAACAAAGGGGGTTCCAATAGGTAAAAAATTATTGAGAATTACGATTCAAATTAAAATCAAATAATGAGTGTAATACCCTGAAATGATAGGGTGTTATCCTATATAAAATGATGAACATTCCATCCTTCTCTTCTTAAATTTCTCACAACCTAATTTGTCTCATTGAAGTACCTACATATGAAAAAAAATCAACAACAAATTCAATCATATTTGATCAACAAGGATAAAACCATGTAAAATGTGAGAAAGTTTATTCATCATCCATATTTATATCTCTAAAAATCAAGTAACTCAGTGGATGATGAACCTTAGGAAGGTTTATATTTCCCAATCACCAATGATACTAATCCAGAAGAAATAGTGTAAGAAGCCACTAATTCCAAACAAGGTGAAAAAAAACTGGAATCAATATTTCATCTTCATGTAATATTTGATTAGAATCTATTAGAATTTGTTGAAAGTATCGACCCCATATTTTTTTGTACATTTACATGCAGATTCTCAGAGAATATATAAGATACCTTTGGATAAAAACTATATATATAGCATTAAAAGTATTCTGGTATCTATAGATGGTGTTAGAAAAAGAGATCAAGTTCATGGGATGGTGAATGCTACAGATTCTTCTATCATTGAGTATTCCCGGAGGGCAAAAAATGGGCTGGAATTTGAGAAATAGTCACCTTATTTTATTTAAGAACCAAGGAAATTCTTACTCATGTAATCAATACTTCTAATATCTAAAAAGGTCAAGTTAATAACGATGTTTCTCATCATATTTTCAAGATAATATATTATTTTTCTAATCTTATTGTATTTAAAAATATTTATATAAATTTATTCAAGACTTTAGCTATTTATGAATGTTTTTTCATACCTGTGTTTTTTGTGTTTGTGAATAGGCACCACCAAATAATATTTCCACTACTAGAAGAATTCCCTCATTCATTTTTATAGTGTATAATAATTCATAACACCATGAAACCAATAAGAATATCCTTCAAAATTATTAAAATCGGGGGACAATAATAAGGAAAACTGAACTTAAATGAAGTATTGATGCATGAAGACCTCATATAAGTATTTCATATTCCCTAAGAATCCATTTTTTTTCAAGAAGAAAATTAGAAAAATCCTGAATTATAGTTATTGAAGAATAATAATAAAAATAGGGAATAATATAAAAACACTGATGGAATGTTCATTTTTTAAGGAGGTATCTGGAAAATTCAGGAAGAGAGTGAACAAAATAAAATAAATATAAAATGTTTTAAATTTCCATCACATAAATTGAATCAAACCAGCAAGAACATCCATCATTAATAGATTTAAATCCTTTCCCAAAAACCAAAAAAACAATAACATAAAAAAGTAATCTTGACAAGAACCATGAATTTTAGACAAACATATATGTAAATATATGACCAATTAATGATTAATATAACTTCACATCACTATTTTCACTTTTATGCAAGCTTATTTTTAAAAATTATTCACATTAGGAAATATAAAATGCATATTATCTTCAAACTTATTAAAACAAAAAAATTATATTACAATATCATTTATAATAAAATGTTTTTCATTTTTTCTTGATTTTATATCCAGTAATAAGATGCATCAATAAAAATAATATTTATGAAAATGATTATGTCATGACATCATAAATGATACAAGTCCAAAAAGTGTTTTTTGAATACATAATTTATGTATACATCTACGTCAATAATATTATATTTACATGGATTGAAAAAATAGAGAAAAAATTACACATTCATTTACTAAACCAATGTACTCTTATGCAGTTTTTAAATCCTCTAAACTAAAATTTTGAGAAGATGCGTCCATAATAGAGGAACAAATCTTTCCTTCTATATTTATTTTATCACTCAATTAAAATTTGGACAACCTATTATATTAAGAAATCATACCACTATTTAATTTTCTATAAAGGGAATGAAAAATGATCCTCATGTGATTCTAGTTTATAAAAATTAATGAAGATAAAAAACAAACAAGTCCTTTGAATAAAAATTATGGATCCACATTAATATATAAAAAACTTCATCAACATCAAATTCATCAATCTCATGTTTTTTAAAGACATTGAATATACATAATGAAGAAGAAGAAATAATAACAAAACTAAAGAAAATGAATAAACATGAAAAAAACATTTTTTTACACAAGGGACCTGAGTACATACATTGGTGCCCAAATGTTGAGGGCAGGTCAGATTAAGAGTCTCCATGAGCTATTTTAATCATGAAAAGATAAAGTAGTTGATGTCCAATTGGCTGAGATTTGTGGCCCATGTATAAAATATCTGCATCATATGGGCTTTGTTGTTGTCTTGATACCAAATGTACATAGCCATGTAGGGGATGAATATTTTCAAGAGTGCGTGGTGAACCTTTAAGAAGAAGGATGAAATCAGTTGATGGAAAATACTAAGAATTAATTTCTTGGGAATGTGAATGAAATGAGAAAACTAAAACAAATTCCACATTCCACATTGCAGGAAGGACATGTGTGCAGTCAATGTAGAGGTCAGGTCGTGTGATCTCATGCATGAGAATACATGAAGAGTGGTGATGTGTAGGTGGATGTTGGTCTTCATGGTTATGATGTTGCGTAGGAGCCTTGATTTGTAGTTTTTAATGAGTTGTTTTTTATCTTGAACTAACTGTGGAGGCTTGGTTGTTGTTTAAGTCATGATGTATTGTTGGATTCCCCCTCATCCCTTAAAATATAGTCTTTAATAAAAAAATTAATTTCTAGTAGGTTGTGTGTTCAATCTATGTGGAGAAACAAGAAACCCATATGAGACCGTGTGTTCAATCTAAGTGGATCACTAAGAAACCACGATGAAAAATGTGTGAGGGGACAGATTTAACAGATTCCACAGATTCTAGATTTCATTGATTCCCGAATTCACACACAATACATAGAGTCCATATTTCACAAAAAATATGTAGATTCCAGATTTCATACAGTAATAAACTCGTCTGGATTCTCTTTAGAAACCAAGCTAGCTTCTACTTAGATTGCACACACGGATGAGGAATCAACATATGGCTGTGATAAAACTAAATCAAATATTATAATTCAAACTATTTCAAGAGAAATAGAATAAGGTGAGCAAGATATTAGTGGGAACACTAAAACAACGATGATGCATCAATATATTAATTTAAGCATGTGATCCTAGCTTCTCTACACTCTCTATAAACAAATGTAGATTAAGAAACACTTCCAAGAAATTTATGATACACATTATCAATGAATAAATGGATTACTACATGTCATTGTAAACATTATCTATAATTTTATTCCCTTCCCTCAAAAGATATAAGAATCAATAAGCTAAAACACAAGTAAAACATCTTCATTATTATACAATTCTTATCATCACTAGAAAAAATGAAAAGAGTTTTAATAAATCCATCACTTTTCCCATGTCAAGAAATTTATTTTTCACATATTTTTGGTAAATTTTAAATTGAATTAAATGTGATATTCCACTTTTTATGTTGTTGGTGCTTCTATCCAAAGTTGTTTTTAGATATAACAATCTGATCCTATCTAGTCAACAATGGTAGATAAGTTCATTATAGGGTATTTCTATATCAAAACGTATGACATAAGGGTTATAATGACCCTCACTATAATGGTGATAAATTACAAGTACTAGGAAGAGAAGTTGGACAACAAAAGATCTTATCGACAATAAATGAACCCGACACATAAGAAGTTCCTAGACCTCATCCCTAATGGAAGGTAGTTCTACAAATCCTTTATCATTGTCCAGTGCATCAGTGAGGTCTGGAATGAATTCACATAGTTGTTTCCCTCTATTCATTACCAGTATGTACAGACTATTTTCTAGGTAGATTTTGTTGATCAGAAGCGTAACATCCCCGGTTCTGGAAGCCACCCAGAGGTTCCCTGTACCCGGTTGGTCACATTTCCTCAATCGAATTTCCCCAAACTTTAGAGGATTCTGAATAAAAGCGAGGTCCATGTGTGTGATAGTGGGGAAACTATGCCCTCATTGGCAGAGTACACAACGGATGCAACAACTCACACAAAAATAGAAGCAGTACATATCCAACAACAATAAACAGTGGAATACTAAACAGTAAACAACTGGAACACCCAAAAATATAGATGGAATGATTCATGATACACTTATGTCTAGGAAAGAAGCCTATAAGTCACAATGCTGAATACAGTACTAAACCAATGTAAAAAAGAAAAACAGATGAGCAACTCCTCAGCATCGCAAGCCTCGTCTTGGTCCCAAGCACCCCATCACCAGTGCAATCAAGAACCTGAAGTAGAAGGGCACTTTACCTTATCTATACCTCCGATAATATAATCTGTTTGGGCCCAAAAGCATGGCCCAATCATGGTGTGAGACGAATCCCAGTAGGAAACCACCACAAGATCTCTGCCTAACAGTTAGTGAATATATGGAAGGTAATGTACATAAAGCAGTAAATTGGAATGTACTAAACAATAAAAATCCATAGTTTCATTATCAAGCAACAATTTAACCAAACAGTTATGAACCATCGGGTAGCCCTATGGTATGTACCCACAGCCTATCCCCTTTGGTCATACCTAGAAAGTACAAGCAACCCTATGGGTAGTACCCTCAGTCTAACTCCTCTGGTTTAGCTTAAGAATTCATAAAGACTATTTGAGGAAGCACTCTCATTCAATTCCCCTTATAGTCTATTGTAGTCAAGGACTCTTTTTGGAAGAACACACGATCAATTCCCCTTATATACCCAAGGTCAAGAGACTCTCTGAGGAAGCTCACACAGTCAATTCCTTATATTGCCCTAGGTCGTTCACAGACTCTCTGAGGAAGCTCACATAGTCAACTAACCTTTATAGCCTGGAATGGTTCAAGGTAAAATCAGAGTGAACAATGAATCTTTGAGGAATCTCACTTGGTCTATCCCCATCATAGTCTATAACATCCAAAGAATCTCAGAGGAATATCACTTGGTCTATCCCCATATAGTCTATAATGTCTAAAGACTCTCTAAGGAAGCACACTCGGTCTATCCCCATTTAGTCTACTACACCAGCTTCTCACGACCCCGAGTAAGGCAACACATAGTAATGAAATAAGGCCAAAGTAAACCAACATAACTACTTGGATAAACAGTTCATAGCATCTCAACATGTCAGAATACAACACTCCATCCTACAATCATTAGGCATGGGAAAAAAGGCAAAATAGGACCAAACAGTCATAAATTGAACATGCATGGAAAAACATTCAAGCATGATAATCAATTCTATTTACATCCAATTAACCTCTACATGAGAATACAAGCATGGAAGGCAAATCACAGGGGCTAAGATGGTAAACGCACAATACCCCGTTCAAGGGTATTGTCGCATTTGTACATAATATTCAAAGACCTTAAACCAAAATCCACAAACCACCTACCTTTACGGTTCCAGCAAAAATGATCCAAAAGCTATTCCACCTCCTCAAAATTGGCGAACGCACCACCAGAGATGGTCTAAACCTCATTCCTTAACATCCAAAATTCTAAAAATCAACACCTGAGGCGACCACAACCATAGATCTACACACAACGGGTTTAGATCTAGAAAACTGGGGGATAGAGAGATGTAGATCTAGAGGGAAACTCAAAGGAACTAAGAGAAGAGACTTACCCAATAAGAGCAGTCTTCGATCCGCCATAAAACCCCTTCGATTTTCCTCAAAAACAAGTGGGGGATCACCTTCATCCTATGAGAACCCAAAAAACCGAGGGAGGTGCAAGTGGGAGAGATCTTGGAGAAGAAATGAGGAATACCAAGCGGCCCCGAGGAATTTAAACCATATTTTTAAGTGGCCACACTGTTTTCCCGCACGTTTTGGAAAACCATGCGCCTACCATGCGGTTGCCACTGTCTCTCCCAGGGACTTCGCATGGCCTGCCTGCACGGTTTGACAAACCATGAGTCACCCATGCGGAGACCACTGTCTCCTCCAGGAAATCCGTATGGTTTTCCAGCATGGTTTGACAAATCGTACACCACCCGTGTGGAGCCCACTATCAAGGGTGCATGGTTTATTGGGTAGGACACATGGTTTGAACAAACCGTGCGCCAACCGTGTGCCCCTGCACAACGTTTACAACTTTAAAAGTTTTATTCCCAAAATTCTATTTTTTCTCAACAATGAAAATAAAAGAGAAAAATACCTAAAAAGAACGTCTGGGTTCTTACAAACTTCCCCACCTTAATGAAATTCATCCTCGAATTTCCCTAGTGCAGCGCAAAAGAAGAAACCCCGAACAACTCTAGCCACTGAGCTCGTACCTCAGCATCCCTCTCCCATGTATCATCTTGTACTTGCCCGTGATGCCATATCACTCATACCTATGGAACAGAATGGCCACAAAGAACATTTTTACTACGATCGACAATCCGGATAGGATGCTCCTAGAACGACACATTACCTTCGATCCCAACCTCCTCAGGATGAAAGACATGACACGAGTCTGAAAAGTAATGTCGAAGCTGTGAAATGTGGAAGACATCGTGCATAGCCCGGTACCTCTGAGGTAATTGCAACCAATAGGAAACCGGCCAGACTCTCTCCAACACCTCAAATGGCCCCATGTACCTCAGTGAAAGCTTACCCTATCTACTAATCTTTTTGTGCCCAAACCTTGGTGCGACACAGAGGAAAACCTGATCCCCGACCCCGAACTCTAGAGGTCGTCTCCACTGATCAACATAAGACTTCTGATGAGACTGCGTAGTAGCCATCCTCTTCCGAATCAACTTGATCCGCTCTGTGGTCTCCAGGACAAGACGAGGTCCCAACATAGCTGCCTCTCCTGCCTCCAGCCAACACAAGGGTGATCAACATGGCCTACTGTACTAAGCCTCATAAGGTGCCATCAGAATAGTAGCTTGAAAAATATTATTTTAGGCAAACTCCACAGGAGGTATATGTTTCTACCAAGAACCTCCAAAATCCAGGTTGCATGCTCAGATCATGTCCTCAAGCACCTGAATCGTATGCTTGGACTGGCCATTTGTCTGGGGATGGTATGTTGTACTCAAAAGTACCTGTGTACCCAAAGCCTTCTGAAGCCCCTACTAGACCCAAGAAGTAAAACGTGCATCCATTTATAAAACGATGGAGTGTGGAACTCCATGTAGACATACAATCTCTTAGATGTACAACCATCCCAACTCATCAATGCTGAAGGTCTCCTTGATCGGCAAGAAGTGAGCAACCTTAGTGAGTCTGTCAATGACAACCCATACTGCATCATTTCCACAAGGCGATCTCAGCAAACCAGTCCCGAAATCCATCACGGCGACATTCCACTTCCACTCGGGAATGGGTAACTACTGTAAAAGACCTGTTGGTCCCTGATGTTCCGCTTTCACTTTCTGACATGTGGAACACATCATGACGACCCCAGCAACATCCCTCTTCATACCTGGACACCATTACTGATGGTGTAGATCACGATACATCTTGGTGACACCAGGATGAACTTCCCAAATAGAGTAATGAAATTCCCGCATCAGCTCCTCGCGTATGTCTGTTGGAACCCATACACGTCTCTTGAAACACAGGATCTCATCTTCACCTAGTGTCCATCTAGGAATAGGGTCCTCTCCTGACACGTTTTCCTGTAGGACTAGGCATTCTGAATCTGATAGCTGCCTCATTTGTACCCAATCAAAAAGTGTAGAGGTAGTAGCTACAAAGGAAATAAACGTCTGCCCCTGACTATCATTCACCTCCAAATGCATCTCAGAGAACAAAGTCATGAGCTTCCACTAATAGTTGTCCTCCTAAACTGCCTGTATTTGAGTTATCCTTGTCAACACATTATCCACTGCGTTGCCCTTCCTAGGTGTATAGGAAAGCTCAATGTCAAAGGACTGAAGATACTCGACCCACCTACGTTGTCTCAGATTCAGATCACGTTGATTGAATATGTACTTGAGACTCTTGTGGTTGGTGAAAACCACAAAGTGCTCTCCTAGAAGATCATGTATCCAATAGCGTAAGGCATGAACAAGATCATCTATCTCCAGATCATGTGTCATGTAATTCCTCTCATGTGGCCTCAACTTCCGACACCCGTACATAACGATTCCATCTCCCTACATAAGCACATCTCATAGCCCAATACCTGAAGCATCACAGTAAACAATATATCTCTTTCCTGGATATGGAAAGACTAGTATCGGTGCTGAAGTCAACCTCACTTTCAGCTCTTGAAAGGATGACTCACAAGAATCTAACCATAAGAACTTCACATCCTTCATGGTCAGACCCATCAACGGTGCTGCTAAGCGTGAAAAGTCCTGTATGAAGCATCTGTAGTACCCATCCAGCCCTAGGAAACTCCGTACCTCAAATATGTTCTTTGGATGCTCCCAGGAAACTACTACCCTCACATTCTCTAGGTCTGCTGATACTCATGTCTCTGAGATAATATGACCCAAGAAGTGAATCTGATCCATCCAAAAGTGGCATTTCGAGAGATTATCATATAACTAATGCTTTCTCTATGTACTCAAAATGATCTCAAGATGGGTAGCATGGTCATGTCGAGTTTGAGAGTACACCAAGATGACGTCCATGAAAACCACCATGAAGGAATCCAAGTATGGATGGAACACTCGGTTCATCAGTGCCATGAAAACTGTAGGCATGTTCGTGAGACTGAATGGAATAACCGTATACTTGTATAGACCATACCTGCTCCTAAAAACTATGAGAGGTACATCCGATGGTCTAACGTGCAAATGATGGTAACCAGACCTCAAGTTGATCTTCGAGAACACTCAGGATCCTCGAAGCTGATCAAAGATATCATCAATCCTCAGTAAGGGATATCGGTTCTTGACCGTCAACTGGTTCAACATCTGATAATCCACGCAAAGCCTAAGAGTACCATCTGCCTTCTTCGCAAACAGGACAGGCGAACCCCCAGGAGAAGTACTAGGTCGGATGAAACCCTTTTCCTTCAACTCCTCCAACTTCTTCTTGAGCTCCTTCAAATTAGCTGTATCCATCCTACAAGGAGGACTGGACACTAGTGCCGCTCCCAGCACGAGCTCAATAGAAAAGTCTACATCACATTCGAGAGGAAAAAAAATGAAAAGTCCTTTGGAAAGACATCTCTAAAACGATCAACCACTAGAGGAAAGTGTAATTGTAAAGTCCCCTGGCCATCCAGATATAGACTGGAAATCTGGGCCATAACATCTCCTAACCCATGATGCTCTAGTACTGCTCTGCTCGCCTAGACATCCCAATCACCCTTATGTTGAAAAGATCCACCCTCTGGTGATATAAAACTCACCCTTTGGAGGTAGCAGTCGACAACTGACTAGAAGGGAACTAGCATGTCCATTTCGAGAATGAATTCATAGCCGGTCATCTCCAGAACATAAATATCCCAAAATAAGTGACACCCACCAACCTCAAGAGGGTACTACTTTCACCAACGCACACTAGTCTTTCTAGTCCCCAACAGAGTGTCTAGCTTCAAGACATCATCAGAAGGATGGATACAGATCCCAAGACTCTCCATGATAGAAATAGATATAAATCTATGCATCACACCAGTATAGAAAAGAGTTTAAGACAAAACCGAGTCTACTAGGATCATACCTCGAACCGTAGTGGGGCCAGGATCCAACTCCTGATGGGTCTTCTCCACGGTAAAAGTTTGGCCAGCTCTGTGGCCTTGTGACCCTACCTGATTACTTAGAGTGGATCCTCCCGGTTGTTGCTGGTGGCCTGGTGACTGACCACCATGACCACGACCTCCACCTCAGCCCGAGCGGCCGGAAGAACTCCAGTTCCCAGACTGGTGAGAAACTGGTGGGGCTGCTCCTATTTGTGGAGTCATAGACGAACCCCTGTCACCCACTGCTGGTGAGAAAAACTGATAGAAGTGCTGCAGATGGCCCATCTTGCAGCAAGATCGGTGCTCCATCGAGTCTCTCTAGAACTGCGGCCTACTATGCTCGCTTCTTCCGCACTGGTAACACACCACCTGGATACCAGAAGATGCATCTCACCTACTCTGGTCTCCTTGAGAAATCTCCCTACGGTGATTTCTGCTATCAGAAGAAGGAACACTAACTCTGTATGTTGAACCACCATGGCTCACTGCTCCAAAATGACTCAGATTGTGCTCAGGGATCAGTGCTTGGTTGACGACAAAGGATATCGACGTTAACCTGAAGATGTTCACCTGGTAATGGATCTCATGCCTAAGACCGTCTTCAATCTTCCTAGCCAGGAGCAACTCATCACCTACTGGGATAGGCGTGAAACGCTGCAGCTCCATGAAATGAGAGGAATACTCCATCACTGAAAGAGTACCCTTCCCTAAGCTCATGAACACCCGGTCTCGGTCAGCCCTCAGTGTCTCCGTGTAGAAGTAATCATAGAAAATATGTTTAAACTCCTCTCAAGACATATTCTGATGGTGTCCCGCCTGAGCGATGACATCCGACAACCTCTTGGAGGAGTCTCAGAGCATATAATTCCCCAGTTTCACCCTCCGCTCTGGTGGTACCTCAAGATGCCAAAAGATCGTCAACGTGGATTCGAGCCACGACTATGCAGCATGAGTTCCTCCTTCCCCTGTGAAGGTGGGAGGATGCTGCTACTGGAAAACCCGTAATAAATCAGCCATTTATGGGGAAGGAGGCTTCACCCCTTGGAAGGTCTGCATCATCCTCAAAAAACCCTCCCTAAACAGTGCATCATCACCTGGGTCAGGTATAACTGCTGGTGCCATGACTGACATAGCGGGAGGATCTGCTGGGAGTCCCTAATCAGCCGTATCTGGTGTCTGATCACCGCCTTGTGGCTGGCGTACAACTGAAGGACATATCTGAGGCTTGACTCTACATGGTCATACGCACACCTCAGATCAAGATTAACAGTGACAAAAATATAGGAGTACACAACATGTACTTAAGAAAGACTGTTTCATCCCGAACAGAAGAAGACGTGTAGTCAAAACTACATGACGTGCGTTCTGGGTTTTTCTAGACAGTAAGCCTCAGAAACTACTCTGGAACCCATAGAACACAGAAATGAACAATGAAAGTGCCAAATTCCGATCCTTGAGTGCCCATACTCTCCACGAATCAAAGCTTGGAATCTTCCACAAGTTATAACAAGTAAAACAAGGAATGATCCACCAAATTCCAGTCCATGATGTCCCATAACACCTCAAGAACCAAAGTTTGGCGTTCATCTAGGAAAAGCACTATACAATCAAATTCTCTATCAAAGAGCATAGATTATATCAATTCATCTATCACAATAGCATTCATAACCTACACAACGCTTATCACAACAACATGAAATCGCTAATGCATCCTAGATGGCATGGAAAGAATGCATGGCATGTGATTTCTAACAAGTGCCTATATAATGAATGAGATGGAATACCCTCATCTCATCGGTTTGCGACAAAAAAAGAATCGCAATAACCACAACGGTAACAGAACAAGGCATGTGAATCACCCAATAGTGAAATCAAATAAACAGTAAAATTGCAAACCAGTAAAATTGCAGTAATCAAGGTTGTATGGATTTCCCCTATACACGATTTTTCTACTCCCTAGAACAACTTATTACCAAGTACCTATTCCATCCTATCCCTGACTATAGGCTCCAAATAGTAAAACAAGAGAAACGAATTTTTTTGATACCACTGTGTAACATCCCCGGTTCCGGAAGCCACCCAGAGGTGCCTCATAACCAGTTAGTCACATGGACTCAAGTTCATTTCGCTGAACTACAGAGGCTACCGACTAGCAGCAAGTGTCTTGGGGTGAGATAGTGGGGAAACAATGCCCTCATTGGCAGAGTACAGAGCGGATCAAAAAAAACATACAATAGTAGAAGCAGTAAATATCCAACAACAATAAACAGTGGAAGACTAAATAGTAAACAACTGGAGCACCCATACATATATATGAAATGATGAATGATACACATAAGTCTAGGAAATCATCCAACAAGTCACAATGCTGAATACAGTACTAAACCAAAGTTCAAAAGAAAAAAAGATGAGAAACTCTTTAGCATCGCAAGCCTCGGCTTGGTCCCATGCTCCCCAGCTCCAGTGCAATCAAGAACCTGAAGTAGAAGGGAACATGCCCTTATCTACACGTGAGACAATATAATCACTTTGGGCCCAATATCATGGCCCAAAAAGGTTGTGAGACGAATCCTAATAGGCAACCACGACAAGATATGTGCCTAACAGTCAATGAATATATCGAAGGTAATGTACAGAAAGCAGTAAACATGAAAGTACTCAATAGTAACAATCCCCAGTTTCATTATCAAGCAACAATTTAACCAAATAGTTAAATACCAACAGGTATCCCTCTGGGATGTGCCAACAACCTATCCCCTCGGGTCATACCTAGTAAGTACAAGCATCCCTCTGGGCAACACACTTAGTCTAACAACTCGGGGTCAACTTAAGCATTCATAAAGACTCTCTGTGGAAGCCCACTCCGTCAATTCCCCTTATAGTCTAAGGTAGTCAAGGACTATCTGAGGAAGCATACATGGTCAATTCCCCTTATAGCCCCAAGGTCAAGAGAATCTTTGAGGAAGCTCACACAGTCAATTCCTCTTATAGCCCCAGGTCGTTCATAGACTCTCTGAGGAAGCTCACACAGTCAATTCCCCTTATTGCCTTGAATGGTTCAAGGTAAAATCAGAGTAAACAAAGACTCTCTGAGGAAGATCACTCGGTATGTCCCCATCATAGTTTATAACGTCCAAAGTCTCTCTAAGGAAGATCACTCAGTCTATCCCCTTATAGTTTATAATGTCCAAAGACTCTCTGAGGAAGCTCACTCGGTCTATCCCCTTTCAGTCTACAACACCGGGTTCTCACTGCGCCATGTAAGGCAACACATAGTAATGATATAAGACCAATGTAAACCTGCAGAACTACTTGGCTAAACAGTTCATAGCTTCTCAACATGCCAGAATACAACACTCCATCCTACAATCACTAGGAAAGGGAAAAATAGGCAAAACAGGACCATACGGTCGAAAGTAGAACATGTATGGAAAAACATTCAAGCATGATAATCAATTCCATTTACATCTAATAAACCTCTTCACAAGAATACACGCATGGTAGGCGAAAAACAGGGGGGTAATATGGTAAACGCACAATACCCCGTTCAGGGGTATTGTCGCAATCGCACATAATATTCAAATACCTTAAACCAAAAGGCACAAACCCCCTACCCTTAGGGTTCTCAGGAAAACGATCCAAAAGCTATTCCACCTCCTCAAAACTGGCGAATGCACCACCAGAAACAGTCTAAACCTCCTTCCCTAACTTTCAAAAGTCTAGAAATCAACACTTGAGGCAACCAAAACCCTAGATCTACACACAACATGTGTAGATCTAGAAAACCGGGGGATAACGAGATGTAGATCTAGAGGGAAACTCAAAGGAACCAAGAGGAGAGTCTTACCCGAGATGAACCAGTTTCGATCTGCTAAGAAACCCCTTCTATTACCTCCAAAATGAGTGGGGGAGAACCTTCAACCTATGAAAACCCAAAAACCCGAGTGAGGCTCAAGTGGGAGATATTTTGGAGAAGAAATGAGGAATCCTGAGCAGCCCCAGGGGCTTTAAACCCTAATTTTAAGTGGCCACACGGTTTTCCCCGCACGGTTTGGAAAACCGTGAGCCAACTGTATGGTTTCCACTGTCTCTCCCAGCGACTTTGCACAACCTGCCCGCACGGTTTGACAAAACATGCATCACCCGTGCGGAGCCCACTGTAAAGGGTGCACGGTTTCCTAGGCTGGTCGCATGGTTTGAACAAACTGTGTGCCAACCATGCGCCCCTGCACAACCTCTAAAACTATAAATGCTTTTTCCCAAAATTCCTCTTTCTCTCATCAACGAACAGAAAAGAGAAACATACCTAAAAAGAAGGTCTGGGTTCTTAAATAAAGATATACTTGAACGGGAGGAAGTAGTTGATGAGAAAAGGAATGGAGAAGGAAAGGGAAAAATATTAGAATATTGAATATAAATAAAAGGACAAAGAGATGATACAATATTCAATGTCCAATAACATCATAATGAAAATGGTAAATATTAATCCCATGAAAAGTACAATTTGTAATGTTAAAGATAATGTAATGAAACTAAAATATTGTACATGATAAATTCTATATGTTGACCAAACCACAATAGAACCCTATGGTACTTTTCTTTATCCATGTATACGAATTATAATGAATGAGATGAATATCAATATGCACTAGTAAGGATATTCAAAATTTATAGTCATATCATTGAATAAAGAGGGTTGGTGATTAAACCAAATAAAAATTAGGGCTTTCCTTGGGTGGGGAAGGTCGGATTGGTGGCGGTATAGAGATGAAGATCCGGGATGGCGACGGTCGATCGAGGAATGCCGAGGAGGGCAGGGGTCGTCCAGTGGGGACAATACGATGGTCGTAGAAAGATTGAAGCGGGTGTAGAGGGTCACGACGAAGGAGGTGGTGGGAGTCGCAAAGGTGGTGGGTGAGAACCTAACATAAATATTCCTGAGTCAATGATTCCACTAAAAATAATATTTAAAATTTAAAATTTAAAATTTAAAATTTAAACCCATCATCATTGGGTCCACCTACCACCTTGGCTTAGGCACTTAGTCAATGGGCGTTCCCATATCCACAACAGTTCGAAAGAGATACTATTCATCAAATTCCATCGCAATCATAGAAAATCAAAACGGATGACTAAAAACCATGAAAACCAGAAAGATCAATCAAGTCTACAATACATCACCATGAGCATGCCCATCGGGATCCTAGGGAGAGAGATGAAGCCACGACAGATAAAAAGTTCCAGAAACACCATCGACTGCTCAAACATCACATCCCAAAACACATTGTAATCCACTGTGAAAATCCAATGGTGATAAGATTATTGGAAACCCGGAGCCATAGAAGAGTCACAAGAAGACAACGACCACAAGATCCAAATGCGACCACCAGACCCTACCTTTCGATCCACCACCATCTATAGAACACCAGGAATCCAACGGACCTCACAGAGAACACTGAATAGAACTGTCCAAAACAAAGAAAAATCAGTCTCCATCATTGTAGAAGATGACACCAGACCACGAAAACACCAGAAGACAACAATCATCACCGTAGGACCACAAGGAGGTAAAAAAACTTCAGTTCCAGTTAGCGAATGCAACAAAAATGAGACCCAAACCATCAGAGTAACCAAACCAACCGGACCGGAAAAAATCAATGCCACCCCAGGTCATTGATAACCAAATACCACCTCGAGGCGTTGCCACCGGTGTGAACCACAACCCACAAAAGACTGAAATACCACTACCAGTATTCAACAAGGACTCCGAAACACCGGGTAACAACTGGACCACCGTCGAAGCTGAAACTAGACCACCACCGACAATAGAAGTAGTGATAAGATCACCCGCATCGAAAATTGCGAATGAAACCAAGAGTAAGAAGATCTGAGGGATAATATTCTAAATAATGAAGGGGCCTCTGCATAAAAACCCTAGTAGTCAGGAACCAGCATCAGCATTACAAGTGGCAGAGGTGGCATTGGCCTTAGCATAGGTGGAGACGGAGGCATAATCGATGTTATTGGAGATGGTTTCCACGTTAGGCGGAGGTGGTGGAGCGGTCACTGGTGGCGGAGGATGGAGAGGGTGGGGGTATGTGATGGAGAGTGAATTAGTGTTGGGATAATATTATAAAAAAAATAAAATTTATCAAATATAAAATTTCATTCAGTTTTTAAATTAATGACATAATAAATTTATACATAAATGGTATAAATGTTTATAAAAAAAAAATACTAATTTTCTTTTAATATAAAATAAAATTTCAGTAAATGAATATAAATTATTATTAAAAAATATTTTTCAATTGAATTTTATGTTTTTTATTTATTAAATTTAAATAATAAATATTTTGAATTTATTTTGATTATATTTTCTTATGTTAATGAAGTTTAAATATGAATACAAAATTACCATGTAGAGAATATCAAACCGATATGTAAATATATCAAATATCATAATGATAGAAATTTTATTTTTAAAAAATTATTTAAAGGATTATCAAATGAAAAACATTAAAAAATATAAACACTATTTATATTTAGGGAAATTTTGAAAATTAAAATATGTTAATGATATATTTTTAATAAGACCTCAAAAATTGGATAATGACTTTATTAGTAAAAATAGTAATATATAAAAAATTTTGGTTCTGTTAATTTATTACTGATAAAATTTATGTTATTATAAAATGATTAATTGTGAGAATTTTTATTGATGGTTACATATTTGGTGGTTGTAGTTATCACTAATAACAAATAGACCTCATAATAATTTTTTTTTTGGTATTAGTATAATAAAGTGATAGATTTGAGTGATGCTAATTTTTTAGGTATTGAATTAACAATAACAACATATATATCTGTTAGTAAAATCAATGGTTTGTATTAAAAATTAATAAAAATAAAACTTAATATCTGTTAGAAATTCTAATTTCTACCAAAATATATATTATCTATTAATAAATTTTTGTTGATATAAGACATTTTTTAGTTCCATACTATAAATAGAACGGTGTAGTGAGATCATTTACGACTACATCAGTATACGTCGAGGCACCCAATGAAGTTGTATTGGGTACCTTGTTTGTTTAAAGAGATTTTTGGAATGTTTAGTTTGATACTGAGACTACAAATACATTTATTTAGGAGAATATTTTTTAAAATTTGAACTATCAGCTTAAAAATGAGACTGATACTTATTGTAAAAACACCATGGGTAATATTTTATTAAAGTGTAATTATAGGAATCATTGTATTGTGGACTGTGGAATGATTGTAAGAGAAAACCTTATTGTTTTTTCGCATAGTATATTTTGACGTCATTCTATGAATGGATTTGATCTATGTTTATGGAGATAGGATTGAATTTAGAGCCAAAGAAGAAGTTTTTTAGAAAGAGTTTCATTTTTTATACAAGAATGAACTCATTCAATTGAGAACATATTTGGAAGTTTTGAAACTATTGAACTACGGAAATGAAATGTATCTTGCTCATATTGTTGAAAATAAGGGAACTTTTCAGATTAATGATGTTCTAGTGGTAAATGTATATCTTGATGTTATTCTAAAGATTTACCTAGTGGTACACCTTATCAGGATGTTGAATTCACAATTGACTTAGTTCTTGAGGCTTATACAATTTCAAAACTTCATTATTGAATGGATCAATTTAAACTTATTCATTTGAAAAATCAATTGCAATATTTTGTTGATAAAGGAATAATTCTTCCTTGATCATAACCATGGGGTGCTTTTATTTTTATGTTAAAAAGAAATACGGTAACATGTTAATTTTCATTGATTATAGATAACTTCACTATTAAAAAGTATCATTTTCCTTATATTGATGAATTTTTGATCAGCTCCAGGGAGCACAATATTTTTCTTCAGATAACCTATGGTCAGGGTACCATTAGGTGAATGTAAAATAATCATACATCCCAATGTCTGTGTTCCTTACTAGATATGGGAATTATGAATTTGTGGTTATGTCGTTTGGGTTAACTAATGCACATACTGTATTCAGGGATCTTATGAATAGAATATTTCATGAGTTCTAGGATATGTTTATAGTTGTGTTTATTGATGACATTATGGTATTCTATAAAATTAATTAGGAACAGGATAATTATCTATGGCATATTTTTCAAAATTTAAAGGAAAAGAAACTGTATGGAAATTTCTGAATGTGTGATTTTTGGTTGATTTTATTATTTGGAACATTATATATAACGATGGAATAATAGCATATTATTAAAAAAAGTTGTTGATGAATGTACAAGACCCACAATTATAACCAATAATCGTAGTTTCCTTGGTTAGGAAGGTTATTATAAGAGGTTTTAAGAGAACTTTTCACTATTATCTAGTCCACTAAATAAGCTAATGTGAATATAGATTAAATTTGTTTAGATAGAATAATGTGATGTTTGTTTTCAGGAATTGACGAATAGATTGGTGAATGCACCATATTTTTCCTTGCCTACTAGAAATTGTGATTTGGTCATCTATAACGATAATTCATCGAAGGGACTTGGTGGTGTTTTGATGCAGAATGGTCAGTTAATTTCTTATGCTACAAGAAAACATAAATTTCATTAGGTAAATGATCCCACACATAATGTGGAATCAATAGCATTGGTTTCTTACTTTAAAATTTGAAGGGATAGTTTATAAAGATGCAAATGTAAAATATATACTAACCATATATGAATAAAGTACATATTCACTTAGAAGGAATTAAACATGATGCAGATAAGATAGCTTAAAATAATAAAGGATTATGATTACGTTATTAATTACAATCCTAGAAAAGAAAAAAAGTGATGTGTTCCTTGAGTCGAAAACATCATGTATCATTATCTATGTTATGTTTAAAACATGGTCCCTTGATTTATGATTTGGTGAATTTTATATTAGATGTTGTTGGTATAGGAAATACCTACATTTTGATTCAGGTTTCACTGTAGTCATCATTATTAGACATAAGTAAGAAAGCACAGAAACAAGACCGGGAGCTATAGAAAAAGGTAGAATTGGTTAATATGGGTATGTTTCCAAAATATAATCATCCTAAGGATACTTTTTTATGATTTGAAAAAATATTCTGTGTGGATTGTGATTTTCATCTGAATAAATCATTGTTGTGAGAAGATCATAATTATCCTTTTTTAGATCATCTATGTATCACAAAGATGTACAGAGTCCTTTAGGAATATTATTTGTGGGATGGAATGAAAAGAGATATAGCATATTTTACTATAAAATGTTTGAAATTTCAATAGGTTAAAGCATTGATGTAGTTACCGAAGGGGATGCTTCTTCCTTTACCTATTCCAGAGTGAAAATGGGAAAATATATCCATGGACTATGTTGTGGGACTACAAAATATTTCTCAAGGTAACAATGTAATATAGGTTATTGTTGGCCGACTTACTAAATTTACACATTTCCTTCATATTCGAGATAAAATGCAATTGGGTCATCTTTCATGACTATTCCACAAAGAGATTTTCATGTTACATGGATTTCATTTTTCCATTGTATCTATCCAGGATCCCATGATCCCTTATAGATTTTTAATGGACTTTAGAAGTCATTGGGTATAGAATTAAATTTCACTATTTCTTTTCCTCCTCAATAAGTTTGGTAGTCATAATGAACGATTCAAACTTATGAGGATATAAATCAAGTTTTTTAAATGGAAGACCCAAGAAGTTGGGATTAATATATTTCTTTGTTTGAATTTTTTTATAATAATAGTTTTCATTCCTCTATATAGATAAAACCTTTTGAAGAATTTTATAGGACGCAATGTCGAACTCCAGGTTTTTGCGATGAAGTTGGGGAGAGGATGTTGATGGGACCATAATTAGTAGAGGAAGTGGATAAGAAATTAAATAAGATACAACAACACATGAAGAAATATTAGAGTAGGAGGAATAGTTATATAGAAAACAAAAATATTGATTTTTATTTTGAGGTAGGTGATCATGTTTTTCTTAAAATCTCACCATGAAAAAGTGTTATGCATTTTGGTAAGAAATGAAAGTGAAGCCCAAAGTTCATTGAAAATTATGATACCCTATAGATAGTTGGACCAGTCACATATTGAGTAGATTTTCCTCTGATTTTATAGCAGGTACACAATTTTTTCCATGTTTTGATAAGGATAGAGTATGTGAAATATACATCTCATGTATTTAGCCTAGAAGTAGTTTAGCTGGAAGAGATCCTTTCTTATAATGAGAAATGTGTTTCGATTCTTGATAATGGAGAAAAATTATTGAGGAATAAGAAAATACACCTAGTTATAGTTTTTTGGGGAAACCACATGTTTGATGAAGAAACAAGGTAATCTGAAAATTCAATGAGGAAAATTTACCCTCATTTGTTTAATAAGTAAATAAAATTTAGAGGTCACAATTTCCAGAAGGTGAGGAGAATGTAACACCACAACGTTATAAAAATAAATTGAAATTCTTGAAACAATGAATTCCAACATAATGAAACATTGTTTTATAGAGATAGATATAAACTATCCATTAAAACAAATTTTTTCACTTCTATGATTTGAATTTCAATGAATGGTCATCTATAGTTGTAACAAGTAATTTATTTGAAGTTTGATAGAACCGACTTGATTTTTGATGGATAGTAACATACCCTTATTAATAGTAATTTGAATAGTAATATGAAACGTATTAATATTAAATCATATTATTCTTTTATTTTCTTACTGTTATAATAAAATGAGACCATGTTTAATTTTTCGACGAGGTATAAAATCATCTATAGTCTTAAAATTCTTATTTTGGGAATAAAATATGAGTTTATTTAAAAATTAAATTAATAATATTTTGAAATTTATTTTCAAAAAAAAAGAGTTCATTTTTTAATTCAACACATTGAAAAATTGTTAAGGTGAATATTTTCAATTTTTCCGAAATACATGAATTTTTGGGGAATAGTGAAATATTGCAATTTTCAAAATATGCTAAATAAATGAATGTATGAGTCATGCTTGATTGATGGATGATATTAAGGTCCATTTGTATGAAATCACATTATTTAATTATTGTTTTGGGTCACATTAATCAAGTCTATTCATATTATTTTGTAGAAATATTAATCTAATGATTAAAATAATGGAAGAACCTTCCTCTCCTCCACTATAAATACCTCCCTCAAAACCCTCTTCCCTCACACCACTCAATCATTAATCCTTTACAATGTTCTACTCAATATTATTACCATGAACCTCCCCCAAATCCAAGATGTTTTGGTCTCACCAAAAGTCCTAAAACATGGTCTTAAAAGAGGATATTAAGGAGAAGAGGTCAAGAGGTAAAAAAATACTCTTTTATTTTCTTATGTTTTATTTTCAATTTGATTTATTTTCATATAATACCTTCCCCAAACTTATTCAAGAGGCGTGAAAGCTCCATAATCTTTTATATTCTTTGTGGTATCATGTTTATGGGAAAATCTCACCGTCCTTATTCCTCTCTCTCCTTCCTCTTATTCAAAAATTGAAAACATCGTCTCCGATGGGCTGATTTACCAAAATTCTGGATGACATGTTTTCAAATTCCATTACATCCTTGAAAAAATGCTATCAAACCATTTATTGGTTGAAAATTATTTTAATGTATATGATATATCCATTTTCTTTTTCTAGATTCAACATATATACATAATATTATGTTATAAAATGAAACCAGTTTGTGATTATCAAAGATCCACAAAAATGATCTAAACAGGTATCACTAATGATTTATATTATGATTCATCCTCATGACATATAACCAAAATGATTTATGGCATAATTTAATATTATAGAGACATATTAAATCCATTTCATTCATCTTATATAGTTTCTCTTCCATTGGATAAGGTAATACATTACCAACTGATCAATGAAATCATGTAAAGAACACACCCGAAACATTGGAAATAAGATAATATAATTAATTAATGTTTGTTATTATGTTATAAAATAATCAAATAAGGTTTTATAAACATAAAATGGTTTTTAAATTATTAATAACACTCTTTTAAACATTATAAGTTATGTTTAAACATGTTTTAGGTAACAGAAACCTGAGCTAAGGGAATTCTTAACCCAATTTCCATTCCTTAGGTTAACCTTATACATCTTTATTAATGTGGTATTAAAATTGTTTATGTGATTATATTTTTTATAATATGTTGAATATTGTGTATATACCACGTATATACATTTAGAATCCACTCTTTTATGTCTCTCTTTACTTATGTGATATTTTTAGGGGATTTTCATTTAAAATCCACTTTTATAAATTTTTTTTACAAAACTGAAAAGAAATGTTTTTATGAAATTATTAATGTATTATAATTATTTTTTATATCAAGTAAACCGTTGATAATAAATTATGAGGACGACATATTCTACAAATTCATTGGGTATGTGTATGTTGGAGGCCAACTATATGTTTAATCCATGTGTAACTATGGTAGTTACACAATATGGTATCCATGAGGGTTGTATTTCAATGTAGTCGTGAGTGTTACAAATTATAAGGTAGCTAAGAGGGTTACAATATTATGTAATTAATTACCCATGATACCTTTGTGGTTCTATTTTTTACTTCATGTTTTGTGGGTATCTCTTGGAAATATCATGTTTAACAAAGTATGTATATATGGGTGACACATATATTTTGTTGAAAATAATTTCCTACAATTATAAGTAATCATGGAATAATTTTTTCATTCCTTATATTTATATCTCTTACGGAGATTTTTGTGATCATCTCAATTTTTTAAAATATTTTAATAGGTTATAAATTTGTGTAAAAAATATAACTAATCCATGTTAAATGTTAAGAATATTTTCAAAGAAAATAGTTTTTATTTGAAATGATTCATACTTTGGAAAATATTTATATTGTTTTATTATTATAATCATGTATTATTAAGGGATGTTATATAAGTTTTATGTCCTGATTATCTAAATCTTTAACCATGAAAAGAACCTTAATGTGAATGGAAGTGAGTTATGGAATAAAATTCAAAATTATTTAATGTAATAAGGATGGGTCATTATATGAAATGATTATGAAACACATTTTTATTAATGTGATATAGTATTATTAGAAATTATTTATTTTTTACTAGAATAATTTATGTACTATGTGGTTGGTGGTACCTTTATCTCCCTCTAATATAATGGGTAATATTTTTTATCTCCTGAGATAATGATGAGAAACATGTCGATGTGGATAATACTCTATTGGAAACAATCCAAAGTACATGATTATCTATATAAAATAAGATAATGTTCTTGGTCTACTATGGGATATAGGTGATTAAATCAAATCCATTATGAAATGGGAAATATCTGTTGAGGCCTGATTTAGGATGATTTGAAAGTATCAGTTATTAACATTATCATATGTTATAGTTTAAATAATTTTGTTGGTGACACAAATATATGATATGAACATATGGATCATGATTTATTTATGATTATTTCTTACTCATATTGTTCAATTATTTTGAAATAATAATGTTTTATTCATTGTATTAAGTTTATTATCCATGATAGATTGTAAGTAAACCTTTTAAACTATATTCATAATATCACAAAAACATTTTTATAATATTATTTTATATATTAATATGTTGATATAATCAATGTTTACATTTATTGTGAATCTTATCTCTCCTATTATTATATTTCCTTCCCTTAGTATATGTCTAAATATTTTTGTTGGGAATTTATATAAAGAGTAATATATAGGATTGTCATTAACGAGGACACTGAACATCATTCATGAAATAATATGTTAATGTAGCTAGTCTCAAAGGACCCTAAACCTTTAAAAAATATATGAAATGTTTTTAATATTAATATAAAAATATGAAATGTTTATGTAAGTAAATTAGGGGTGGTAAAATTTTGTTTTTCAATTAATGTAATTTTAAATTTTTTAGTTTTTTACACTATTATAAAACCAGATACTATGTAATGTTATATATGTATTTTGTACTATTGTAATAAAATATCTAGAAGATCTAGGTTATAGGTGATATGTTTTTTTATTTAGAATGGTTTATAATGATTATATTATCTTCATAATTTCTGTCCATATCCCATTTTATGGCTCATTGTTTTTGTGTAGGTCATGATTGTCTTTCCCTTGATTGCGTCATTTTCTGATATACTTTTGGCCATTCTTGTTTTTATTAAACATTTTTTACTACTACTAACAAAATATTTTAATTATTAATGATAAATGTCTCCAGAGAAAAAGGAACATTGACCATATAAACATTTTAAATAACTGAGGAATGACAAAAACTAATAGATTATTAATTTTGTGATTGGGATCCCATTCCTACACCATTTATATTCTAAGATATTTAAAATTTATTTTTTAATAAAAATTATTGTATGATATGAATGATTGTATTTATCAATCCATGTTAAAAAATTTATGAAATAAATAATAATTGAATGGGGAAATTTTAAAAAATACTACAACAGTTTCATCAAAAAATGTATCCAAAAAATCAACATATATTTAAGAAACCAACAACAAAAATATTATATCATGTTATTTATATTTATAAATGACAAAATATTTTGAGAAATATCAGTATTTAAATCTGAATTCCAACATGTATTAAGTATATTTATATCATGTAAAATATTTAATCATACTTTATTAAATTCCATTTCACATATTCTCATCATTTTAAACATTTCATCAATACCCAAACACTTAGGATTCTTAGAAGTAAAATCATGATCTCCTAACATAGATATCCATGTATATTATATATTTTATCCCCCTACTTAATATATATATATATATTTGTAAATACGTATTCATTTTTTTTATGTTTTAAAATTTTCAAAATTTACCAGAGTTAACACAATCATACGAAAGGTATGTAATGTCTGTGCCCCAATTACCCAAATGGAATTTGTATAGATCCCCTATTTTCTCTAGTTATCATCCAAATCTTCAATGTTGAGCACTAATTTCTTGGGATAAAAAAACACAAATGAATGGTTGTTTCTAAATTTATAGAATATTAATAAATTAATTAATTTTTCTACAAAAAAATATACAATTATAAATGTTGATGACAAAAATATATCCTAAAAAATGTAACCTATAATTTATTTTAAATTTAAATAAATAACATGGTAGAACTAAATTTAACAACTATATATTTCATTAATGAAAATAAAAATTATAAATCAACAAATTTGTCAATTATTTACGAACAACATAAAAATCCTAATGTTCATAAATGATGTGAAAGAAACATGTGATTAATGAGAAAAGGGAAGGTCTAAAAGTGGAGACCCATGAATAACATTACAGAATAACCCTTAAACAACTATCCATTGAGAATTATTTTTTATTAAAATAATACTACTCCAAAAAACTAAAATTAGAGAGGGTATAACTCTTAAGATAGATTATAATAGTTATTCCATTAATGATGTAATGATAATGATTTCCCAAAATTGTAGTAGAAAAGTTTTCATGTCCACTACGAAATCCCACCCAATTTTCAAAATATATATATCAATTAAGGTTCACCAATGTGCCTCAACCCATAAATGAATGACTATGTGTAGACATGAATTTGTCTGCGCATCTACATTCATATATAATAAGATAATTTTTTTTAAAAAATATTCAATAATGTCGACTTAATAGTTAATATGTAACTAGAAAATAATTTCCTGAAATATAAAGAAACTCCATGTTCAAAGTGAATGTATATGTAAATGTAACTAGGTTTATACATGTCAGGAGTGAAGAGTTTTGATGTCAATATAGAGGTAGATAAATCTTCTTACCCATCAATTCCTAGATGGGGTAGAATATTTTATTTCTAATACATCCTAGGTTCAAATCTAGTGTAAGATCCAAAAACCATATCATGGATAGTGGAATGTGTATATATAGTTGTGTCCAATACTCATTCAATGAACAGGTGGAATGAATACACATTTTCGAGTCCAAATACCCATCCCATGTAATGTACCAATAAATCAATATAAGGTTTAAATATTTAATTGACTATAATAAAAATGAAAAAGAATTTACACAACCATACACAAAATCAAATAATCATGTAATAGAATAACCATTTTCCATGTGAATAATTAATGTAATACAAATCATCTAAATAAGTCAATTTTTCGATATGAGTGTTTTTGTGAAAAAAACTTTTTTATCATCCAGGTATGTATTATTTATAGACCAATACAACTATTCTGTAGATTATAATAAGTTTCTCTAGTTACACAACAAGAATGGAATATTTGAATAGTAATTTTATAAATATTCTTACATGCCATATAAAATATAGAATGAGAAGATAATAATTACTCTTTTATATTACCTACCATACATTTAATTTCATTGATTAACAATTTCAAAGCTGTGTAAATGGGATAACGATGCAAGGAATTATCTATATACTTATACATATGACATGATGATAAGAGATAAATATAATATGATGAAATCTTGAAAATGGATTTTATTTTAAACAATAGTTTAAAAGAACCATTATTTTTTTAAAAAATCAAAATTATAAATTTATTTTCTATGAGTTTATCATTTTCATGTTAAATATTAAATATTAATTAAATAGTAAAAAATAATAATTTAACATTTCATATAATATATTTATTACATAAATATATTAGTATAGTTTATAATATTACTCTGAAAAATTTGTAAATAAAATTAGCTAATTTTTTATATTAATTAATTATGTGCCAATTTATATTGGAAAAAAGTTAATGTTTATCTATGTAAGTGGTGGATTTAATAAATAAAATCACTATTTATGAAATTTCATTTTAGCTAGTAAAAATATTTTTATGTAATAGAAAGTCATTTTTTGATTTTTATTTATGATATTATGTTTTATTAAAATATTATTTCATTGTTGTAAATCAATATTTTATCCATGTTCATCAATTCCTTCTAACATACATTTCCAATAATTATATATCCATTGATATAACTCTTAATTTTTTTTAATATGTGATAATATATGTATAAATAATTTAGGTTATGTAAATGAATTTTGACAGAACCAGAGAGGATGATAAATTCAAACAATGGATTACCCATAGGAACATGTTGTAAATTTATCATTATCATAAAATTATGAGTATCTAATTCATAATTTGAATATATGTGAGAATAATAATCAGCATCCTCTTTTATTCCTCACTAAACATGTCACATCCCATAACAATACTAGGCAAGAGTGACATTAAAATATAATAATGACTATATCTTGTGATAATAAGAAAATTCCAATGAATGTTGATCTACAATGATAAGGAAACGACGATGGTTTAATAAATTTTTTAAAGGAAATTAAAAAGGAGAAATGAATTGTGAAAAATATATTTTTATTACTAAGAATTTATTTCAACTATAAATACCTTTTACCTAGAAACCCAATTTCTATGGTTACAATATTTATTTGGAATAAGATACAAGGGATCACATCCGTAAGAACAAAATAGTTTAATATTGTTGAAAAAATATAGATAACTGACTCTAACATTTAACTTGGAAAAATAAATTTCAAAATATCTGAAGTAAATATTTTTAATCCCATAACTCATTGGCATATTCTTTATTCATGGCATTGGGATGGGAATGAAAATTTGGGTGGGCTAAAATTTCTAATAAGGGCATTTTATAAAAGATTATATCATGAAATAATAAGGAAAAAATATGGAATGTTAAATAACTGAAAAAATATAATCAATGAATTGGGAATTTTGAATAATATCGAAAGAATAAATAATGATGTTATATTATAAAAATAATAATAACATGATCAAGAAGCTAATTCTTGTATAATATAAATATTTTGATTTCATAGATAATAATTACAAAATTATAAATGATGGAAATTGTAACATACCTGGTAATTATAGAATTAGATATTTACATAATTATTAATATTTCTGAAATATATAGTAATTTTACATTAAAAGTGACTCTATGCATAATATCGTACCCAACAAAGAACAATGGGTTTCTCCAAAATCTTACGATGCACCCCAGACTGAGTTATAAAGAAAAATAATTCATTATTAATATTATTATTTTAAAAGGAAGTTATCACCTAGCTGTTTTATTGGCCGGAATGAATATAACATACTATATTATTATTTCACATGTTTATTAAATGTATTAACATTCTTATAAAAAATTTTATACACTTAAAATGAGAATAAATTCAATATTAAGCATAAATACTCTAATATTTTTAAAAAGTGGTTTCACCACCTCTTAATGTAGTCCCGTTTTTAAATAGAGTAATTGTCATTTTAATATGTTCTATGTGAAAAAATAAACATCTTATTAGTAACATGGAGATCAAAATTAACATTGGATGAATTTTTGGTATTTGCCTGATAATATTCATTTTAACGAATAGTGATTAATAATGCATTGTAATTCAAAACATCAATTTAGTCTAATTTATTTATATTGGTAGAGTATAATTTTATATGGTTTTAAGTTATAATTAGATTATATTTTGGTCATTTAATACAATTTAATACATTGGATGAAATTTCAAATTATGATTAAATATAAAAACATTGGGAACTTTTGACCGTTTTACATAAAAACCACGTTTTCTCAATCCGTCAATGGGTTAAGTGTAAAACCTAATTTAACAACTTATATAAATAGAATTTTTAAAAATTGACATAAATGGTTGAGCTCGTTATGAATAACTTTTCCTAATAGGATGAAAAAATGTTGAATAGTAACTTTAGTATTTTAGTTTTCACGGTTTAAGGTAAATCTGATAAATAAGGTTACAAATGATATTATAACAATATAAAACTACCGTATTATTGTTTGTGTTAAAAATGACCAATACAAAACATAGGCCCAAATTTTTTCCTTTTTAAGCCACATGGGTGTGATTATGGCGCTGATAATATTTTTTTAAATGTAAAAAATAGAAATATCAAAAACATGTCTCTTATTACTAATGTAATTATAATATGGTGTAATATAAGTGATATATTAGTTTATAAATAGTGATAATAAAGATAAAAATATTACTTACATCATGGTAATTTGTTTATAATTTTTAATAAATAAATAATTTAATTTAATTTTGACACAATGGTGATTTAATAATAGATTTTCCATATGAATATTCTAATAAATGATAATAATAATATTTAAATAAATATAATTAGAAATATTTAATTCCATAGAAGTATTTTATCAGTTAATATGACTTTTTATATGTTTATTAAATGAATTTTTGGATTTTATCTCACTGTTTTTATTTTATTTAAATTCAATAAAATAAATAGTTTCAAAACGGAAAAAATTATTATTTTATAAAACATATAAAATATGAATTTTTTTAAAAATACAATAAAATGTTTTCAAATTACAAATTTTATATGATAAGGTCCAAAATTTCATTTAATGTATAATTATGTATAATTTACCCCATATAGTAAAATTGATAGCCACTTAATATTTACAATATTGTTACCATAATTAAAATTAAATGAAAAGAATTAACAGTAATCCAAAAATATAGGGATTAAAATAAAATAAACACATGTAAGAAAAATTAGTGTTTGACATAATTTAGAACTATATTAATGTTATATTAGACATATCTGATTTTGGAGTCATTTGGATTAAAGTAATAATATATATTAATTTATTATTCTAAGAGTTTACAAGGTTACTCCTCCCTCTCCTATAATAAGATACCCACTCATCTCTACAAATCACATATAATTTTTTTTGGTTTTTCCAAGAGCATCCTAATACCCACTCTATAAACCCTCCACACATTATTTCTTCCTTAGGTTATGTATAACACCCTCATAAGATGTGTTAAGGTTTTTGTCAATGGTGATCTACCAAAGAAGATCTATCATTTTAATTACGTGTTTCTATTTTATTGCATCTTCAACTGACATCAAATATTATTAACCCATGATGAAATAATAACTACAGTATTGTAATTATAATTATATATAATTAACTTAGTATAACCACATAAATACATCTCTATTTTTATTAAATAAAAAAAATCAATCGTTTGTGCATACGTGTGATCTATCAACACTACAAACTGATATAATTCGTTTTCCAAAACCGTCTATATAGAAAATTTATAATGAGGAAAATAATGTTTTTTTATAATTTACATGACATATATATAATTATTATAGAATAATATATCTATTATTTTCTTACTTTCCACGCACAAAATGACAATGTCGTTCGTGAGTACCTGTGGACTATCACCACCACAAAGCGATGTGAATCATTTTTATTAAACACATAACTTATATTATATAAATATGAATTATTATTATTATTATTTTAAATATATTATTATAATTATGTAAATATAAAATAATAAATAAATTATTTTAAAAATGATCAATGAAAAACGGAAACATTACTCATGCGTATGTACAACCTACCGTCTCCATTATTATAAAGTTATTCATTTTTCATACCATAAATGAGTTGTTTTATTTATAAATTATATTTGATTTTGAATATTGATTTTAGTGTCATGAATTATTTTATGTATTTGATGGAATTATGACCACATGAATTCCTGATATCAAGCCATGTTCATTTTCGACTAAAGTAACGAATATCAATAGAATTTCTTGATGTAAACATAAATATTTTGTAATTATTATATTATGTAAATAAGTGAATTAAATGAAATAATATAGATAAAAATTTTTCTCATGAAATTATAAATTAATATAATATTATTATTCAAGAATATTAAGAGTGTACATGACATGTGAGACTCAGGTTAAGGGACTTCGTCTCAATCTCCATTCGTTGAGGCATATCATGATGTTATGCACCTTTATTATCAAATGAAAATTATATCAAACATAGTTGAAAAATTATATCATGAATTAATGTATTCTAATGACATTTAATGGTTTTATTATTTTTATTTTTTAATTATTTTTATTCAATTTTTCCTCATGTGGTAAGGGAGTCTTTAACTAAAATAGGGTTCTAAATTGTTCAATTTGTTTTCTTAAAAATCATTCTCATTAATCTCCATGTATT
This sequence comes from Viscum album, assembly GCA_963277665.1. NCBI lineage: Eukaryota > Viridiplantae > Streptophyta > Magnoliopsida > Santalales > Viscaceae > Viscum > Viscum album. Next base: position 206,391,613 of record OY728121.1, read on the forward strand.
AAAAATGGTTTCTATTATTTATTTATATGGACATTAATGTTAAAAAAAATTAATTCCTTTCAATTATTTCAATGTGTAAGGGACCGTTTGATTCATAAATCATATTCTTAAATGCTTTAATTGTGTTTTAAAATGGATTGATTATTTAAATAACTTGTAATGTTTTTTATCATTTTCTACATGAATAGAAATTAATATTTTAATGTCACCATTATGTATTTATTTTCAATTTATAGGTTTACCATTTAATTTTAAAATAAAGTGTTTTCATTTATGAGTGTGCATCTTGTAATTATGAAACATTATTTCAATGTGGAAATTTTATTTTTTCCTTTATTATTATTTTATGTGTTATGATTATGTTATGGATCATGGTAATTGATTATATACATGGGTGGTTCCATGAAAAAATGATGGTGTGTGAGCCCATGATATATCTCTAATGCATTGGGTAATGAGATTGAGTTAAACAGTAAGGTTAATCTTATCTGAATTAGGGGATACACTAGGATGGTGTTCCAAACGTAACCATGAAGGCCACCACCAATGTAGATGTGAATGATATATTGTAAGTTAGATATATATTCCACAAGATAACTTCATGATTTATTATTTCTATTAGTTTTTTATTAATGTTACTATTTTCCAAGGTATGTTAAATAGCTAATGTTTTAAGGGTGAAAAATTTGATTTTATGGGGTTATAAGTATTAATGGACTATCATTTTCATTCCTTGTCTTATTTCCCTTAATGTGGGTTTTGTGATCCTACCATATTTTTAAAATGTTTCCATTGGGTTTGAGTATGGGTATGAGAATTGTGGATGTCAATATTTATGATAATAATATTTTTATCAATAAAAATAAATCATGTTTTATTTTAAGGAATTATAATTTTTGAAGAAATTTCAAAGTCAGTACAACTATGTACATTTTAATATTATGTGTTGTATTTTTAATAGTTATATACTAATTATCTAATACTTTAAACATTTATAGACATTCAAAGTTAAATAATGCTAGTTATTGACTTATCTCGAGAATATGTAATGTTTATGGTTTAGGCCTTACAATTTTTATTAGAGGAATGGTTTATGAAAATTAAGGATTATGTGTTTTGGTTAAACATATGGTGTAATTCAATGTCTATTATTTTGGTTAAATCCTTGTTCAATTACTTTTTTTAGATCATGTAATGCTTTTGATAAATGGAAAGATGAGGATATTAGACAACATTCATATCTCTTCCTGATCACTTTCTGGTAATAATTATTGTATAGTTATGTATGTATGATTCTAAAACATTTTCTATCATACATATAATTTATAAGCAGTTGTATGAGATATCAAACACATCAACTATACCTCGATACTATAGTTGATCATGGGTTATTTGTAATCAATTTTTTTCCAATATTCTAATATTTTATAAAATTGATAATATTATCGTGGAATTTTTAGTTATTTTACCTTATCAAAAGATTATGAATAAGGTGATGATTTTGAATAAACTACTGATGATGGAGACCTTCCGGAAACCTATTTATATTTTCTATTAAAATATATTCCTTCAGAATATACTTATGGAATATTGAAAATACCATTTATTGAATGTTTCAACTCATACTCAGTATGAATGTTTTATAAAAAACGTCTTATTTGATGTTTTGAAATTATATGTCATACAATATTACATTACAAAACGTTTTCTCTATGAACACCCATATTAACCAAGACATTAAAGGTGTATTTGGATGAATGAAGAAATTGATTTTGAATAATATCTAAATAGTTGTTTCAATGCATGGACAATCAATCTACGTGTACAATATGATGATGAAACCTAGTGGACATCATGATCATGGTACAATGTTCATTACTTTGGAAGTAGTTTAATGAAGTCATTTAAAGGAGAAATAAAAAAATATCAATATATATAAGACTTCCAGAAACTAGATAATGAAGCAAGTATGATTTTGGATGCAAATGAGATGTATAATACAACATTTAAGGTTAAACACATGTTATGGTTATATTTTAATGATTTTATCACATACTGCGAGTATTTTCTAAGAATGATACTATCTTATAAAAATAATTAATTTTTGGATGGTTGAAAACCCATCACATACGGTAAGGCAATGGGAATATGACACATAATAGAAGGATAAAAATGGTGCATCCTAAACCACTAACCTATGTAAATTCCATAGTTTCTTTGACATCATTTTTTAACAAGTTCATTGAATAAGAATGAATTGAATTTGGTAACATAAGTTTCATAAAATAGATATTTCAGGAATTGGAAAATTATAAAGGTTTTGAGTGATAAATTTTATTTTGGAAGACATTCACTATTTAGGGAACCCAATATGGCATAGGAAAATATAATAAAGGAGAATTTTAATTGAGGAGTAATGTTATAAAAATGTTTTGGAAAAATCTATGTTTTTATTTTAGAATAATGGTGATTCAGGATATTTATTGAAATGATTAACCATTCATAAATAATTTCTGATTAGGAGATTACTTTCATTAATTAGACATTAAGAGTGAATTATGTTATCTGGAGATAAATGTTAAAACATATCTATGAAGATAATATGATCAAATCCTTCTAAATTTTGGGTTTCTATCATTTTTTGGATTATTTGAATAATTATATGGAGAGTTTGTTGTTGAATTTTCTCTTTTTAAATTTTTGTAATAACTTTAAATTTTGGATATTAAAAGTTGTTTTTATCTTCTTATGTTTTATATTTTTTAAAATAATTGTTTTATCATGTAGTAACCATTTTAGTTTTGGTTGATTTTTCAAGACAATAGAAATTAATAGTTAATATTTTTTGGATTATTTGATTATATATAATTTTATTCTTGTGCTTCAGGAATAAAAATAATTTCGTCTTAAATACTCATCGTTTGGAGAAAATATGCGTCTGTAGTGGAATTTTATTAATGGAAGAAACTCTTCATGTCAAGTTTTTGCATTTCCTTCTGTTCTTATTACAAATAGTAAAATAACTCCTAAACTATATTAAAGTGATCTTAAACAAAGAAATTTTACACTTAAATTTACCTCCATGAAATCAAATACCATTTAACCCATCAAAATTGTGTGGTTTTATAATTATTAACATCCTATGGGTCATGTTTTCTATCACTCTCCATCAAAACCTGATGTATATTTTTTCATCCATATCAATGTTTTCATACATGGAATCCTAGCATGTGTTATCTCTGGTAGCCATTTTATATCTAATTCTTACTATTAAATTTTAATCATTATTTATTGTTTTTATGATGTCAGATTCCAATTATGTAATTTTTTAAAGTCAAACCGTAGTTAGTGAGCCCAATTGTAAAATTGTGAGGATGTAATTTTCAAAAGGGGGAAGGATGTAACATCCATGGTAATTATAGAATAATATTTATTCATACTTATTAAAATTTATGAATTAGATAGTAATTTTATATTAAAATTGATTCTATGTCTGATAGAATACCATACAGGCAACAATAGGGTTCCCTAACATGTTACATTGCACAAAATATTGAGTTATAGTGAAGAATAATACATTATTATTATTATTATTATTATTATTTTTAATGGTAGTTATAACCTATCCATGGTATTGGAGGAAATGAATAAAACTAATAAATTATGTTTATTAATGTTTATTATGGGTTATTACTTTCTGCTAATAAATTTTAGTGGCTTAAAATGTGAAAAAAATAAAATTTTAAACATACATACTATAATAAATTTAAAGATTATTTTACCAGCTTCTGATGGGGAACCATTTTTAAATACATGTTATTGTCACTTTTGTAGGATCTATTTTACAAAATAATCATATTCATTGGAAGTGAGATATTAGAATTTACTTTGGTTGAGTTTTTGGTATTTTTCTTATAATATCCATTTTTTAAGGAAGAGTAAAAAAATATGCTATTTAATTCCAAAACCTCTTTTCATCTAATTTATATAAATAGTTTGATTATACATTTACATTATTTGAAGGAATAATTATATTTATTTTTTGTTAGTTAATCCAATATAATTAATTGGATGTAATTTCAAATGATGATTAAATATAAAAACAATGTTAACGTATAATCATTTTACATAAAAACCCATTTTATCGATCCATCAACAATATTAGTGTTAATCCTAATTTCAAAACATATGTAAATTTAATTTTATAAAATGGGCATACAAAGATTTACTTATTTAAAAAAAGTGGTCCAATAGGATTAAAATAAATTTTGATGAATAATAATAATATTATTTTATTTACCACGGTTAAATATAAATCCGGTAAATATGTGTAAAAATAATATTATATTAATATTAAACTACCCTAAATTTTTTTCCAAATAATTTTTTATCAGTTATTGAAGAAGAAAAGAATACATGGTCCCAATGTTTTTCCTTTTATGCCACATGGATGTGTTTATTATATTAAAAACATATTATTAAAATTAATAATAATAATATCATAAACATGTCTCTTATTAATAATTTTTTTAATGTGATATTATATAAGAGATATATTCAACTATAAATATTAATTATAATTCTAAAACTATTAACCACATCAGGGAAATTTATTTATAATTTTTAGGAAATAAATCATTAAATTTCACAATGACACTTTGATGATGCAATAATATATATTTTAAAGGAAGAATCAATTAAATGATTCTGTAAATATTAAAATATATATAATTTAATATATTTGATGCCAAAAACATATTCTATATGTTAATATGACATTTTTGATGTCTATTAAACAGTTTTTATCGAAGTTATCTCTCTATTTATATTTTATTTAAAATCAATAAAATGAATCGTGTCGAAATAAAAAAATGATATTTTTTCAACGTAATAATTCAATAAATTATTTAAAAATACTAAAAATTATTTTAAAATTTAAATGTGACTATAATAAGGTCTAAATGTTCATAAAGTTTCTAATTAATTGAATTTGTCCCGATATAAGTAAAATTTGTAGTCTCTTAACATTTTAAATGTTGTTAACACAATTAAAATTAAAAGAGACAAACTAATGGTTATCTGAAACGAGAAGGTTGAAAATAAAATAAATACATGTATAAAAATTATTTTATGTTAGGATTCAAAAAAATTATAATATTATCTTCAACATAACTCATGTTGGGTTCATTTTTATTGAAAAATCAATTTATATTAATTTAATATTTTACGAGTTTCCAAGGGTTCCCCCTATCCTATAAAAAGGTACCAAATCTACTCTATTGCCCACACATCAAAATAAGATTTTTTTAACCAATAACTACCCAAATACCTTCATTATTCCCTCCCCATAATCTTGAATCCATATTTTAGGCATAACAACCTTCTTATAGGTGTTACCATGTTCTTTATGAGTGATCTATTGAAGAAGATGTATCACTTTCCTCAATTGTTTCCATTTTATTTATTCATACACTACCTTCAAATATAATTCATCCATGATGATATAAAAACTAATGTGTACCATAAATATTGACATGCTATTATTTTAATAGCATCCCCTAAATATAACTCTAGTTCCATTAAATGGGAAAGGAATTAATCCTTTGTGCGTACATGTAAACTATCACCTCCATAAACTGATATAATTTTATTTTCATAACCACATCTCAAGACTAGTAATAATAATGGAATTATTGTTTTTATACTATTTTTAAGAGATATTTATCATTATAATATATTAATATATCAAGTGTTTTAATAATTTCCATGACATACAAATGATGTCGTTGTTCATCTGTACATGTGAACTATCTCCTCCACGAAGCGATGCGAATTATTTTTATATCCCATATAACTGTATAATATATATATATATATTTAAATTATATTAATTATTATAATTACATTTTTATCTTTATGGAAAGATAAAATAATAATTTCCTTATTTTAATATTGATTAATGAAAACTAGAAACGTTACTCATGCATACTTACAACCTACCGCATCCATGATTATAATGTTGTTCATTTTTCATACCATCAATGAGTGGTTTTATTTAAAAATTATAATTAATATATTAAATTTAATTTTATATCATGATTTTTTTATGGAGATTATGGAATTATGAAGGCATGGACTGTTGACATCAATCCTTGTTCATATTCAACTCAAGTACCGAATATCGACTGAATGTTTGATATGAACATAAATTATTCTGTAATTTTTGTAACATGGTAATAAGTTATATAAATTAAATAATAAAAATTAATATGTTTCTCAATAAAGTATAAATTATACTATTTTTATTATTATTGAATATAAATAGTCCACATGACGAGTCCAACCCACTGTAAGGGGCTTCATCTCAATACCCTTTCATTGAGGAATATCTTGATATTATGCACATTTATTCTCCAATAAGTTGTATATAAAATAGATTTGACACATCATATAATTAATTAATATATTCTCATTATATTTAATGCCTTTTTCAATTTTATCCAGTAATTATGTTTATTCAAGTGTTCCTCAGGTGGTAAGGGACTCTAACAAAAAAATCGTTTTAATGGTCTTAATGATTTATTCTTCTAAATAAATATCATTAATTTCATTTTTTAAAAATTAATTCGATTATTTATTTACATAGAAATTAATTCTGTAAAATTTTAATTCCTTTAAAATGTTCCAATGTGGTATATGACACATTGATTAAAAAAATATTCTTTCTAAATATTTTAATTGTGTTTTAAAAATGGATTGGTTATTTCAATAACATTAATTTTTTTTAACATTTATGACTTGAATATAATTTATCACATTAATGTATATATTTTGTATTTATTTTTACATTATAATTTAACTAATTTATTTAAAAATAATTTGTATTCATATATGAGTGAGAAACATGAAAATATGATATTATATTTCAATGTGGAAATGTTAATTTTTCCTTTATTCTTGTTTTAGATGATATGATTATGTTATGGATCATGGGTATTTCATATGTATACAGGTGGTTCAATTATAACTAATGGTTGGTGAGCCCATGATAGTTCTCCAATCAATTATGTAATGAGATGGAGTTAAATGTTTAGGTTTCGACAAAGAGATTTAGGGAACATATTGTGATGTGTATTCCAAATGTAGCTATAAAGGTTACCCCATACTTAGATATGAATGCTACAATTTTTGTAATATATGGATGCCAAAAGTTACTATTATGATTTATTATTTCTATTATTTTTTAGTAATCTAATTATTTTATGATTTATGTTAAATATATTATGATTTATGAGTGAAAATTATAATTTAATTGGTTTATATGTATTAATATACTAATCTCTTTGTCCCTTATTTTATTTCCATTAATTTGATTTTTGTTCACATCTCATTTTTTAAAAATCTTTACATAGGGTGTAAGGATGGGTAAGATAAATTTGGACTCTAATATGAATAAAAAAAATAATTTTTATCATGAAAAAAATCATATTTTATTTTAAGGAATTTTATATTATGAAATAAATGGATAGCATGTACAAGTGTTTAATTTGTAGTATTCTGATTTCTTATATAGTAGTTATGTAGTAATTGTCTAAAACTATAAACTTGAAAGGATACTCAATGTAAAAGAATGTAAATACATAACATAACCCACAATTATATATTGATTATGTATGGTTCCTTATATAAATACATAATATTTAATTTCATTATCTCGGTCAACATGACATATATACTATTAATAACTTTCACCAAGACTACTTAAAACTATGGGTAAGGACCCCTTTAATTCCAACATAGTAATTTTTATCAATAATGATAATAATTAATTTAGTGGGTCTGTGATTTTAATCCACACCCATAAGATAATTTAAAATTCATTCCACATATATCGAAAAGTCGATTTAATTCATGAAAAATATTCCTAAAAAATAACTGTTCATATTGAATCGGGAGTATGAAAATTAAATATTTCCACAGTCAATAAAACAAATTCAATGAAAAAATCCTCTGTATAAATGATTTATAGGTTAATAAATAAACCTATCCATGATAAATAATAATTATATTACATGAATATTTAAATTTCATTGATCAAAATAAAGTGAATGTTTCAAGAGTTATTTATTTCATACAATATTAATAAAGAAAGTGAATATCAACAATTTCCTTGGTCAAAATGATCACAAGTAATATGGTAAAAGTATATGGATTTCTTCATTAATAAATATCAAAATTATAGTATAATTAATATAATTGGTTTTTTTATTTATGAATTAAAGTATCATAAAATAATTATTAAAAATTGAATTGATTAAAATACACAGTTCACTTCGAAAATAAAATAAAAAAAATTACATTTTTAGAGTTTTATGGAAAAATATTATTCAAAAAGTATCATAGAGATTGTGATGGTATCTAAAAACCAATGAGGGGTTATGACAGTGGTAAGGTTCCCTTCAAATGAAGTTCATTAAAAAATATTAATTTCACAATTTTGTAAGAAAAGTCAAAAAGTATCATGTTTTGAAAATGATAAAATTTTTCGTTTTAACTTTTATTAATAATATCATTTTAAAAAATAAATTAAATATTAATAGTTTAATACATAAAATAATATTGATATAATTTTTTTCAACATGAATGTAGCAAAAAAGAAGTTTCCTTCGAAGAGAGAGATTAAGTAAAATTTATTATAAAATTTTTTATTAGTAATATTAATTAAAAAATAATTAGATTGTTACTATTTTATGAAATATAAATGAATAACAGGATTATAATAAAATTATAGTTGTTTATTATAGAATGATAAAATAATTTATTTCAAAATTAATTCATGTGTAAATAATCTCGATCAAAAGTATAATTTTAAGAATCACTTATGAAGACCATAATGTTGATATGATTATTAATCGATGATGATATTATGTGTGTAAAATGTAACATCAAATAAAAACAATATAAATAAAATATTAAATAATAAAAATTTATTACACACATTATATTAGATTATGAAATACAATTATGATCTAATATAACACAATGATAACAGATTGAGTAATGAAATTCATTACCACATTGAAACAATCATGAAAAATATCCTTGGATAAAATAATTCACATTTAATTATAAAATACCATGAAATGTATAGGATTCATGATGTTAAATTTAAAATTACCAGTATATACACCATATAAAATAAATTAGGTGCATAATATTAAAATACACCTCATTGATGTGAGATTGAGATGATGTTCCATACCTCACATTTACCTTTTATGTAACATGAATTTAACAAATTTATAATCATTTCAAAGATATTATATATTTATACCTGAAACATATTAATTTTTTAAAAATAATAATATATGATTCCGTAATAACATATTACAACTCATTCATGAAAAATATTTAATTATTCTAAATGTATTTGTTAAAAACCTACTTTTTTAGTAACAATTTATCACAGGAGATCAAGTTATTTCGAATATGTTATAGTCAAAAAATATAAAGTATTATATTAATGTCATAAATATCATATTTATTATTTATATAAACTTATAGAGTTGTTATATAAATAATTAAATGTAAACTTAATTACATTTCTTTGTAAAGAAGATAGACCACATGTATGCCTATGTGATGATATCATTCCATTAATGGGTGATAGGGTAAGGAAGTATGATATATATTAATTTAAAATAATTAAAATGATGTATTATGTATCATATTTAATCATTATTTCTTCCATTATGAGTATCCATATGAGTCAATGATGGGAATAAAATTACATCGGTCCATGAGGAGGTAGTACATCATTCACATGAGCAATGACATTGTTTCTCATTTGATTTGGGGAGGATATGGATAAATAATATAAGTAATTATAATAATATATAATTATATGATATATACTGATTTTATTATATTTTAACTATTAATACTTACCTTAACATTATAAAAAATTAACTAAAATTGAAATAACCTTGTGAATATAATTACCTTCTCTAATAACAACCACCATTTGATCTCTTATTAAGAACTATAGGGATAATATTTTAGGAGGAAAAAAACCTCAATAATTTGTATACATTTTTTTGGTAGATACTTTGATAGGGTGTTATCAATATTGTTTTTTTCATTTCAATGATTATGAGATGGGTGTAGGTCCTCGATCATAAGTGGTGGAGGTGGCTTCTAGGAAACCAATAGTAAATTTACCAAAAGTAAAAAATTATTGTAATTACCATTAAAAATTATTTATGATGAATTTAAAATCATATTTGGGATATTGAAAGTTTAGATATGGAGAATTAAATTGATTTTGAAAATTATAATTGAACATTTACCCTTATCGTCTTGTTTAACCCTTGGTAAGCCTTTTTTAAAATTAAGTGCAATAATTAATATTTTTTTTTCTATTTTAACTATTCATTACGACAAAAAACAATGTTTGTACTGTTAAGTAAATTTATTTATTTTAATTCATAATTTTGAGTCAATATTACAAAAATTAATTACTTGAATTATATAAATATATTTTAAATATGCAAGGGATTTCATATTTAAATTGTATTTCATGAAATGAATTTCTTATAGAAAAAGTGATATTCTGTTAAATATTTAGATAGTAAACATTATTATAGGAATTAATATTAATATATATAGATATATAGTCATAAAAGTTAATATAAATATTTATTTATTAGTTTTCATCAAAATTTAATTGGATTGAGTATGATTATAATGTTAAAAATAGTTTTCTGAAAAATAGAAGATTAAATCCCTATACAAAAATATGGTATAAATGTTATTAAAGTTTAATTAATTATTTCATATTAAACAAAATAATTATTATATTAATTTTCAGAATAATGAATATAATAATGTGATTTTTAAATAACATAATTTATTGATAAGATATTACAGTTTTACAAAAAAAGATTTATTTTTCACTATTTAATGAAAAATCAAACTTTTTAGAAAAATCAATAAATTTAACCCTGTATTAATTTTTATATGATGATTTCAAATGTCATTTTTTATAAAATAAAATTTCTAAATGTGTTATATATTATTTATAATTCTCAATCACAAAATTAAAAATAAAACCATTTTGGGGGAAAACACATTTTTAAATCCTAAAACGATTTTATTGAGATTAAATTGCAAATTCATTAATACATTATATAAGAACATTATATATATATATATATATATATATATATATATATATATTCATAATTATAATATCAATGTTCATTCCTTCGAACACAATTTCAGGGTTTTAAGTGTCACATTAATTAATAATATTTTAATTATATATCATTTTCAATTAAAAATCGGTGTTGAAGGACATATACAAAATTGAATACAATGTCATTTTATAATCATGGGGTGTTACATTATCCCCAACATTAATAATTTTTTTCCAACAAATTTTAACTTGTTCATGGAAATAAATGGATTAATATTTGAATGTTCCTTAATTAAAAACTCACATCATTAAAAGGGTTAATAAATTATCCTCTTAAAATAGGGGAACATAAATATGAAGTTAGTTTGAGTATCCTATAAACATGTTTACAAGTAGGAGAACATTAGAGGGTGGTTAAAATATGGGCATGGAAGAAAATCATAAATAGTTGTGGGAAGTTATTGGGGTCATCTATCAAAATAATGTAAATGATAAATAAAATGTTAGTGACCCAAAAAACAATGAATCAATCATGAGATAAAAGGCCATTGATTAATTAGATATGAAGGTAATATGATAATTTATTGGTTTGAATATCATTTAAACTTTGTTGAAGGAATCATTTATTATCATTAAAGTGAACATTGAAATTATACTTACTGGATTTCATTCCATATCATAAGCATAACATCATCCATTGGTTGCGCTTCAATAAATTTCACATGATTGCTAAATCAATGAAATTTATATCCATGATAATTTTTTTTAATAAAAAAATAAAATTATTTTTAAATGGATCATAAGACCCATTAGAGTGGGATAATTATTATTATTATTTATATAATAATTTTACAAAATATTTATCATAAGTTACCTAATTTAATACATCAATATCTAAGAATAAAAAATAACACCCAAAGTTCAACTTATATTTTCCTATCAAATCAGTTACGAAAAAAATGTCATAATAACCAGAAACTCTCCTAAGACCATTATATTTTTTACACCCTTATCACCCTTGGATTTTGGATTGACACGATCTGGATGTTCTATAAGTGATCGGTTATCCCCAAACATGTAGGTTTTCCTTTTGCGAAATGTATATTAATAAAATTTATATAAAATTCTAAAATTGAAATGAAAAATAATTTCTACGACATCAATGATAGAAAAAACCATAAGGATATCAATAACCATAACCATATTTCCAAAAAATGAATCTACATTCTTCCATAACTAAATTTTTAAACTAAAACATATAATAAACCAATGGGTTTTATTAAAATAATGTATCCCAAATTAACATTAATCTCAGTAAAAAACCATCACAAAAAATAGGGGTATTAAGGTAATTAAACCTATTATAAATGTTATACAAATAAACATGTGATGGTATCCATACCTTCAGTATTGATCATACATGAAGAAATTTGTCCTTCAATAAATCACACAATCCTTAGATGATTTATGACTTTTATAACAAATAACCCATTGCTAAAAATACTTCCAAACCATAATTATTGATTACTAATAAAAAAATATATCCACCATTTTACTTCAATAGAGGTACTTCAATGTTCTTGGTGTTATCCTTTACCAGGGGAAATTGACATAGATAATTCTCAGGTTCCCAACATTCATATTTGAAAACATTAATTATATATACATCATGAAATTTATGTCTCTCGAATGAAATAATAACTTTTCCTTGGACAATGATTTCTCCATTTTCATATTTTTCAATCATAAAACATTTTATTCTTCCTATAATACATTATATTGGGTTTCTCATTCAACATTTCTAACATGATGTTTATTTTTTATTCTTTCATCTACGGTCTCGACCACTATTTCTCTTAGTAGACTCTATAATTCTATTTTTTGGGGAGTTTGAGGGTTGGTTAAGGTACAATATGTTAATAAAATATCTAGATAAGTAATTAGGAGTAATCAAAATATTTTTATATGAGTTTATAATTCCATTTATTTTTTTCACAATAAAAACTTTTTTCACCACATTAATCTTTGTAATTATTCATCAGGGTTCGAGGAAATGTATAAAACCGAAAAAATTATGTATTGAATGATGGTTATGATAAATAATTTATTGGATGTCTAAATCATGACACCATCACTTTAATCTATGATTTATTCGGTTTATCCTAGGTCATTTAAATTCATAATTTATTCAAAACCATCATGATTTTCCATAATGAATATATGAATTTTCATAAAAATATTACTATGAATGAAAAACTTGTTGACTAGTAAGGTTATCTTTAATGCACCAGGTAATAATCGATTCAAATCACAATGTTTCCTTTTATGATTTATAATAAATAGATACAACTATTCCAAAACAACTACCACTTATATAATTTATTCAATGATCAATTTCTATGAAAATATATATAATATTTTCCATATCAAAACAATAATATATTCTTATACACTTATCTTCAATATCTACCATAGGGTTACAATACTTAATGTCATGAACCATCCCAGATACCCTAGAAACCTGATGCTCGAGCCATCACTAACATCAACTAAAGGGAATTCCTGATCCCCATGGGTTACAAACTAGCACCTAACATCATAAAAGATACTGTTTTGAATGGTTTGTCAAATAAACTGTGAATGAAACTGATACAAGTTAATATGATCAAAAGAAAACTCCATATGGTGAAAGGTACAAGATGTCAAATTGTTATATTAAACCAATGTACAACCATAAATTACCACAATTAAATGAAATAATTCCTATGTCATAGTGCACAAACCACACTAATATCAAAATATCAACATCAATTTCCACCTCCAAGTGACACATTACCCTTTCTCAAACATGGAATGAGGACATCTTCAAAAAGCTGAAGGAAAAGGAGTGGTGTAAACAAAAATCACAGTAGTGTCTCACTGTGTTTTCCATACATGTTTCAAATAATAAATAAATAAAATCACCCATAAATTTCAAATATAATAGTCATATAATTAGATGTTCATGGTTTATAAAAACACTATTTTCCTTTAAAATCATGTAAACATTTCAAGTAGTGAATTAAGTAAAAATATTACATAAAATTATTTATACAATTCCATTGGCCTGTTTAAATCACTATTAATAAAAAATAGAATATATATTAACCTAACCACGAATTAGAAACATTACCATCTTCTATGAGGTTCCATAGTTTCTATTTATGAGATTCTCACACACTAAAATTGGTGATCATGAAAATATGTATACATATGTTTGTCAGACACATCTCAAAGGATAATAATCAAAATCCTATTAGGGTTAAGATCATCTGATATATGTTCCTATTATTTTTCTCATGCATAAAACGTTGACTTTTCCCCCCAATAACTAACTAACAACCAAGGAATTCATGTTCTATGAAATCTATAATGGGTGAATAATTATACACTATTTATAATACACTTTCCACATTTCCCAATTCAATATGTCTGTTTATCAATAAAAAATTGGGGTTTCAATCAATTTTTTCATTTTCTATGATAATAAAAAACTCGGGTTCTTATAAAATATTTTTAATCCATTTAAAAAAAAATCAATTTCACAATAAATTTCACAAAAAATGTTCCACAATTTCAATCAAATTCGTATCACATCCAAATTCAATGGAATGTTGGATTTTCCCAAAAATACATAATACCATAATTTAAACCCCAATACACATAAAATAATATTTTTAAAATAAAATTGAAATATATTTAATTTTATTCATGAGAATAAAGGGTTATTCAATCGGCCAAAAATAGATAGAACCACCTACCATAATAAGTAGATCACGTGTCGCAATTCCCGGAATGGGAAAATCCAATAAAGAATGTATGAAACAGTGATATTATAATTGAACTCATATTCGAGATCTAAAATTAATAATTTTAGATCCATAAATGATGGGAATGATATATGAAACCCTATGGTAAATCTAAATGTGAGATAAGGAGGCACCAATAAGAGATGGCTCACATACCTGGAGGAGATGAAACATGATTCATCGCATGTAAATCATCCCAAATAGTATTTTCTGGAGATAGATAATGGTCCCTGATCGACTTCTAATACTTGGAATTCATGATATATGGATTTTAGTGCTGAGTGAGAGGTAAAAGTGGTTTCTAGAATTTTTTATTATTTTCCTAAATAAAAAAACCCACAAAAATAGTTATATGGCCATGGCCACGTGGTTTATGAAACACTTATCCCTCACAATAGTCCCCTATAATTGAGTGAATGGATACAACTATGTGGGAAATAGTTTTTTTAAACCATGTGACTACCATAAACACCCCACTTTCATGGATTTCATTTGTTTCCAAAGGTGTCTGAATGGTTTTTGAAAACATTAGGTCAAATGTGCACTACATAGACAATTAAAAATTTTTCTACATTCTCCAAGAAATAACAGAATTTTTAACCCAAAAAAAGAATAATAAAAAAGGATATCATTGAGTACTAGAAAATAGTAAAACGTTGTAACAACATCCCCAACATAGAATGTTTTTATCCCCAGAATTCTAATGAAGTAGTATTCATGCCAATAATATTAGGCCATAGCTCTGTCATCAGTGCCTCCCTCTCCAAATTATCATAAGTATCAGAACCATGGATCCATAGAACTGTAACCAATGATTTGTTATTCTGACTACTTAACAAGGTTTCATTATCAACTATCCTGACTAGATGATTTGTCATTGATAAATCAGCCTCAACATCCTAACTACTCCGTCTCTAGACATGAGATGGATCAAAAAGGTACTTTTTCCACTATGACACGTGGAACTTTTTATGTATAAAAATTAAATATGACAGTGCTTATAAAATATAATCCACTTTCCAAACCTTATTGAAAACCTCAATGGTTCACAAAAATTTAGTATGAAGGTTCACATGCATCCTAATCCACAGAATCCCCAATTGTGGTTAAAATTTCATGAACACGTGATCAAAAACAAAAATTTCCATTATTCTATGAGAATTATTAACATCAGACTTCTATTAGCTCTATAATGCCAAAATTATTTGAAAAAGATACTAAATAATTGCAATTGTATATTAAACCAATCATGTTCCACCTAGGGAACATTCACGAAACTATGACCAACAAAATGGGGATTTTTAGTGAAGACATTTAGAGTCCCTAAAAAGATCCATTTTTATCATGAACTCATAATTATTGTGGAAATAAAACACATCCATCCCATTCACCACTGTAATAGAAGATATAGGCCTGAAGTATATTCTAAACAATATTTATAGCTCTCCCAGTCATTCTATCCAATTACGGAGGGTATGGAATACTCAATCAACTATAAGATCTATGTGCCATATAAAAGTCTCTGAAAAAGTGATAGGTAAAATAGGGATCCCTATAAGAGATAATTGAAAATGGAACTCCATGAAAATGAACAATATTTTTCACAATGATATTACCATGTAAAAAACATTGGTTGAATCTGGAATGGGAATACATTGATCCAATTTTTCATTATAGTGATCACGACCCATATCACATTATTATTTTTCTAGGTACATGGAAACCCAAAGGTATATCTATTGATATCTCATCATAAATACATGTATTCCTTGGAAGTGGATAATGAAATCTTGAATTTATCAAGTTCACAGACTCAACTTGTTGTCTTGTACAACAATATAAGATAAATTAGGAAATTCCACATCTCATACATGCACAAAATAATCACTGGAACATTTCCTAGAACATATTTTTGGTTCCTAGGTGCACAACACAATTGGATTTATGAAAATCCCCCATCACAACTTTTTCCATCACTAATGGAAGAACATAATTATTCTAAAATAAAAGAATACACTCGATAGAAAATGGCCACATAAAAACGATCTCCCCCCCATAAAGATAGTATCCAATTCTATAAAACTCATCATGAATCTATAGATTAAGAAGAATAATTTATAAATGATATACTTTTATATGAACATAGAAAAAAACATGGACCTCATTTCCTAAACATCAATATGTACCATTTGAAAAAGATCCATCAAAGTCCACTATTCTAATGATTCTAACATGTCCTAGGTTCGATGTTTACTAATCAGAAAGTCTTATACAACATTACCTTTCCCCATTATATGGTGTTTGTAGTAATATATGGAAATCTGAAACATCACCCATTTATAATGGGGGAGATGCAAAAAAAAAAGAGAATATTTAACTCAGGATTTTCTGGTCAGTATAAATTGGAATCATTTATCAAAAAAGTTAATGTATCAAATTTCTTATAACATGAACCACATATGTATGAAAAATGTCATGGGTAAGTTAATTATTAATCTATAAATAATTTTGATCCAATCTATAGGATACCACTTGATAATTCAATATAATAACACACCAAATAACAGAACCTAGTGCATCAAAAATACCACATTTCCATGTTCAACATTTAAAAGAGTCCCCTCCAATGTGGTAGTAAAAAAAGTTTAGGATAAATATAATGAATATAAAATTTTTCATTACACAAAAAAATTACATGCTTGTGAGTAATAGAAGTCATTGAAGAAGTCATCTTTGAGAAATGTTTTCCAAAACAGATATCATATCCCACTAGTCCAAGGAAGCTATAAATCTAAAAAACATTATGTAGTATGTCACATTTTCTAATATCATTCATTATAATATGTTCAATAGAAATACCATGTTCCGAAAACACGTATCCCAAAAACATCATGTACTGAATCAAAAATTCACATTTCAATAGATTACCATGAAGTCATTGATTTATCAACAACTCCTGAATTGCTCTTAGATAGCGCACATGATCCTCCTAAAACATATTGTAAATGAGGATTTTATGACAAAAAAAACAAAGAAAACTTTTAAGATACTCATGCAAGATCAAATTAAATAAATAAATAAAGAACTGAGGATAATTGTTCTAACCAAATAACATGATAAGCTACTCATAATGGACACACCTACACCAAAAGTTATTTTTCTGAACACCAGATTCTTTTATTTGGTACTCATGATAACCTGATCAAGGAAATATATTAGAGAACTTGTTCCCCCATTTAAAATTAACAAAAATATTATCAATCTAGGGAATTTGATACATGTTCTTTAATGGGACTTAATTCCATTTTTTTAATCCACACAAAAGGAATGTGACCCAACAGATTTTATGGAAATGATAACTTGAACCACCTATGTGGATAGACATTATCATAAAAATCCTTCCACAAATACATCTTCAAAATTATTATTCATCTCGTTCATATTATTTAGTTCTATGATAAATTACGTAATAGGAATAAGTTGATTACTAGGTTCTAAATCAACTGAAAATATACCTCCCTTACCAGTGGAAGACCAAAGAAATTGAAAAGAATAATTTCAGAAAACTCAATAAAAAATATTGGGAGATCATCAATCAAGGATTCTCACTCATAGTAAAAAAGAAAACACATATATAACTTTTCTTAACTCATGATAATATGGTCAGTCTCTACCCAACCTAGTGTCCCAATCTCTTTGAATTATATGACACATGACATACGGTGTAGTAAAGGAGACCCATAGAAGATAACAATAAATTCATGATTTATTAAAAATGAGCCAATCGACCCAAAATATGACATCAAGATGTTTTCAATAAAGTACTATAATTTCTAATGGAATAACAATCTTTGATAATGAGAAAACAAAAGTAGGACCAGGAACACACTTCCCTATTTTTATTTGAACATGTATAGTATTATACGTCACATAAGATAAAATATATATAGAATATTTTTCGTATTTATAATAATTGTTTTAATGAATGAATTAGATGAACCTGTATAGAATAAATATTTCACTAATGATGAAGCGATAGGGATGGTACCACTCACATTTCCTTGACCCATATCTTTTTCCTCTCATAACTCATTCACTACATTATGCATCTACATTCTTTATTCATGTGGATATATCCCCTTTTCTCATAAATAATTTTATTTCACCATATTAAATTTAGGTGCTGATGATTCCATCACAATACATGGGGATGAATAAAATTTTCCGAGCTTCTGATGCTGACTAGAGAATCCGCATGAAACACATATGTTATCTGCCTTAGTGAAAACCAGTTTTGAGTGCCTAGTATTTCCAAACTAGAATCAAATCAAAGAAACTATTACTTGTGATGTATGAGGTCTATAAGTCCATTATATTGATAACCAGCACCGATAATTATCATACATTATATTTCCGTTGAGGGAACTCATAAAAATTCCACTAGTAAGAAATGTAGCCCCCTGAAAACTGAATTACCAGACAAATCAAGTTCCATAATCAATTCTTTATCTAGAACATTTTAATTTGACAGGATTAATTATCTCAAAAATATTTAAAATTTAATATTCCATTACTTATTTTAATTTTATAATTACTCTTTGAAAACAATAACATGTTTTTTAATTAATTAATGTATATTCCAAGGTAAAACCAAATAGGGTTTCTTATCAAATTGTTTCAATCAATTTTCTCAAAAATAAATTTCACAAATAAATTTCTGAAATCAAATTCCAAAATTTCCAAAAAATCAAATCTCACCCAAATTCATTGGAATTGCAAAACATCCCTAAAATCCATACCATTTTATATTATACACAATTTTTCATCAATGGGTTTTTAATATTCAATTGGAATCAACATAATTTAAATAACTAAAATACATGATTATTCAATTTTCCAAACATAGATGACACCACATACCATATCAAGGAGGTCAGGTATCACAACACCCGCAATGGGAAACCCCAATGTATAACATTGATAACAAAGATCCAATAATCAATCATAGAACCAAGATCTAAAACTAAGGTGTTTAGATCCATCAACAATATGAAGATTTATCATAACATAAGGAAGATATAAAATGAGATTAGGATTGATGAAGAATATAAGAGTAGCATATCTATAGGTGATCCAACATGGATCTATGCACATTGATTGACCTAGAAAGGGGATTGGAAAGTAAAAAAGGGTCCATAATTGACTTCTCAACATTTGAATTCTTGATATGTGGAGTTAGGGATAACAGGGATGTAAAAACGGCAGTTTGGTAAAATTTCCAAATTCTTTAAAAATAATAACAACTGGCATCCACGATTATCTTGGTATGGCTGCTTGGTTTGTCAAACCTTTCACCCTGACCTTATGCCCCTCTAATGTGCTATGTGGTTTCTAATAGGTGGGTGAATTTTTTTTCAATTATTTCACTAAACATTAATATTCCCTCTACATGAGATTTTATGGTTTTCCATTGGTGGGTGAACATTTTTTGAAAATCATTCCATAACCATGAACTACGCTAAAATTTCAAAAAAAAATCAACATTGTCCCTAAAAAAACCTATAACAAACCCCATATAATGTATGATCGAAAATGATGGCCAAAGAGTACCTAAATACAATAACATGATGTTACACATAATATATGTTTTCATAAATCTAGTTCCCTTGGTTTTTAGTAATATTTTCCTAATAATTACTATTATTTCCCTAAACCTAGTACACAACTATCTCTGGTTACTTTATTTCATTGGCATAAGATATAAGTGATTTCATATAAAAGGACTGAATAGTTTGGTATCCTTGCTAAACTGTATATATAATTTTGTCTCACATTACATTTTGAAACCTAATTTAAAATATAATGAAAGTAAATATGTTTTATCCAGAAACTCCTTCAAATATTGATTCTTTATATCCAACAGAAGAGAAAAAATAATCTTGAGAAGAAATTCTTAATAAAGGTAACATGTAATGAAATCTATCATGGATCAATAAGACTTAAATAATATTCCATGATATATAACTGAAAACACATGACATTTAATCAATAACATGAGAAAAATGAATAATATAAAATGAAGAAATGATAGGAAATAATTTCATATAAATATAACATCATACTGAATATAATCAATAGATAATATAAATAATGTAATCTAATGGATAATTATAACTAGATTCTCAATCATGATAATTCATAATATTATAATTCATGATCTTATACATCATGATATAAATACTATAAATACCATTCACCAATATATATTCTTACTAATGGTTAAAACCCCTTTAATTATAAAATCAAAATTTATATCATGAGAGCTATTTATTCATAGAGCAGATATATAATTCTAGGCCCCACCAGTTACAGCATGTACAATGCATTCCATGTATATTAAATGACCAAATTAGTTCCAAAACAATATTCCATAGCAATAAATGACTATACAGTTTAAAGAATATGAAATATCAATATTTTTTCATTGAATAATATAACATTAAAAGTAAAAAATATATATAGAAAATATATATTGTCTAACAACTATTCATTTGGAATATAAAGAATATAAAACAACTATGTGATATTTAGTGTAAAATTATCACCAAAAGGTGAATGATTCAAGAGAAAGATAATGAATAAAATATTAATCAAGAATGTGAATGTCAATACTATCACTATTTAAGCTGATCACAAACCATATAGATAAAGAATAAGAATTATGTCATTATAATAAATCACAAAAATCTATAATTAAAATAAATGGTTTTTATTAATGATGAATAAAAACCCCAGAAAATGATTATTAAAATAATTCTCTAGTAAAAGTCTATTTTTCACATTGAAAATACATTTTTAAAACAACCCAATTCCAAAATATTATGGAAAAAAATATCATTCACAAGAATGATGGAAACATGTGGGGGAATCATCATATTAATGAGTACTCATAACAGTGAGAATGTTTCATTCATAACAACTACATTAATAAATAATATTTGATATTTGAAAAAATGTGAAAAAGTAACATGTTTTAAAAATGATGGGATAATTCCTTTTATTTTTTAGACCTAATAATGTTTATAAATTACATTAAACTGTCATATGAGAACATTAAATACATTGTTTAATTTTTTTTTCAAAAAACATTGGTTTGGTTGAAAAAGGATTTTCGACCATAGTGAGAAATATTGTAAAATTTTCTTGAAGTTATTTTATAAATTATTTAAACAACAAAATATCAAATAATGGTTTTATTACAAGTTATCTTAATGAAGAAAAATATTATTACAAAATTATTGGGATTTATAAAAAATAAAAAGTAATTTCATTGAATTGAAATCCAAGAAAGAAATAATTTCAATTAAAAGTATATTTTGTAATAAACTATAAGAAAGTTAAAAATTATGTGTGAATAAAAAATGAATTTATTTTATGTCTCATATTTGTTTCCACATAATGAAGTTCAAATAAAATATAAAATAATAAAAATTCATCAGACACATAATCTAAATATGATCAATTCAATAAAGGGTAACATAACCCAATAGATAGAAATTGAGTTATGAAATTTGTTAAGACAAGGAAGAATTAAAAATAAATCCTCTTGGATAAAATAACTAAAACTGAAACATAAAATACTAATATTTATGATTTATTTAGGATATTACATATAAAATGGGTAGTATACAAACCATGTAAAAGAATTTAGGTGCATAATGACAAAATATTCTTGAATGAAGTGAAATTGTGTTAAAATTCCTTAACTCATATGTTGATTTTTTTTGTAAAAACATTCAAATATTATCTTGTTCATTTAAAAAAGTTATTATATTATTACATAAAAATATTCAAATTTTTAATACCATATATGACTCTTTTATAAGATCTCACCACGTGTCCATTAATAATATTTCCTTAAGAATTATTTTTTGAAAATACTGGCTTTGAAGACACATTATTATTACTAAAAATACCTAATTAAAAGTGGTTATATTGAGTCCAAATACACAACATATAGTTCCATGTAATATAATCATGCATCATTTATACTTCAACACATTATTTTTTCATCCCTGTGTCACTTCTTACTTCATGCCTTTGTGTTCCCATGCATGTTTATGTCTCAAACGTTATTGTTATTTTTTATATGATCTAGTTAAACCATATAAAAAAAGATATTAATTTCTTATATACAATATTAATTCATTATATTCTCTTTTATAAGAATTATATAATTTTTTCACAAGGAAAACGAATTGTATCGCTTCATGGAGACAATAGATCGTACAAAAAACATGAGCGATAATATCATTCCATTAATGGGTGAAATGGAAAAAGGAGGATGGTATATTAATTTTAAGGAAATAAGATAATTTCATGGTTATAATATATATTTAGTTTTTCCATCATTATTTCCATTCATATGAGTCTGTGATAAAAAAAATTGCATTGGTTCATGAGGCGATAGTCTGTCGAACCCAAGAGTGATTTATTTGTTCCCAATTTGATGTAGAGAGATATAGATTTATACGTTAAAATAAATATACTAAAATTTTAGTATATATTATATTAACGTTTAATTATATTTTATGAGTTAATACATATTGAATATTTTTAAAATAAGATGTTAAAAAAGAAATAGCTTGGTAATGATGATTAATATTGCATAGAAATCCTCCTTTGGATCTCTTATTAAGAACCCTAGTGCTGGAATTTTGTTATGAATATAACCTATAGAATGTGTATAAGAATATTGGGGAGTAATTTGGGATATTTTTTATTATATGTTGATTGATATGAAGGATTTAGTGATAGGAAGAGGTTCATTTTATATGTACTGGGGGGGACTTTGCTAGACAATAATTAAACTTTTTCCAAAAGAATAAAAACATTTAAAGTCATTAAAAATAAAAATTATTAAAAGTGGACATATATTAGATGTTTGGATAGGATATGGTTTTTATATGGATATAAGAGAGTAATTTTACAAGCTTAATTAGAAAAAACAAACTATTAATTCTGTTTAATCCCTGGTAAACATGACATCACCTTAACCATGATAATTAATTAATGCCTATTATCCATTAAATTATGAAAAAAATGAAGAAATTATAAAATAAAAATAATTTTTATGATTCAAAATATTTAATATATATTAAAAAATTCTTTTTATATAATTGGAAAATTTTAATTTATTGATATTCCTATAAAGCATTTCCAAAATAGGTGTTTTAATAAATGAATTTTTAGGAATAATGTGATTTATATTAACTATATGAAAAGTGAAAATAATTTTATGAACTAAAACTAATATAGTTACATATATAATATTTAATTTTCATTTAAATCTCCCCATATTATTGGGTTTTTAATTAATTATAATGGATAAACAATATTCAAATCAAATAAGTATTTTGAAAAATACATTTTGATGCCAAACAATAAACCACTACCATAATATTGTATAAATTTTCAAATTTAAGTAATTATGTTAAATATAAATAAGGAATACTTATGTTACATTGGAATAAAATTTCTTTCAAAATGGGACATTAAAATTAGATAATTTAAGGTAATTAAAGGGTAGTTTTTAAAAAGAGGTATTTTACAATATTAACAAAAAAATAATTGATTACAAAAAAATAGAAACATCTAACCTAGTTATGTTTTTTATATAATGATTTAAAAATGATTTTTTTTAAAATTAAAATATTTAGAAGGGGAATTATTTAATTTTGATTCCCAATCATTATATGAAAAATAAAACCATTTTTTACGGAAACATATTTTGGATGCATAATATGGTTCTAATGAGAATGATATACTTATTAATAATTAAATTATATAAAATAATTATATATATTTTTCTATTTTGACAAAAAAAATTATTCCCTCCAATATATTGGCTATTCAAATTTTGTACATTGAAAAAGAATATTTTAATATTGTATTTTGGTTCAAACAAAACTTAGTGTTTAATGTCATAAAAAATATATAATCCAAGGTTATTATATCAAAATATAAGGTTATTTAAGAAATAAAGTTCTTTTTAATATTAGAAATCATGGGTTTTAGGAATTTCATACCCTTCAATTTAATCTCATAAGGAATTACAATAAAATTCTTCTACTCTGTATAAAAATGATACATTAGAAAATGATACTTCATAATTTAAATAATTTGTTATATATTTATTATAAAAAAATTCTGAACTAGTGGATGTAATTTTCTATCAATTTCAAAATAATTTATCCAATTATTTTGAACTATATTGCATTATTACTAGTGGTATTTTACATTATAATTTTTATCATTAAACTATTCCAATACCAATTAGAATCAAATAAAAAACATTATTCATGATATCATTTGATTATAACAATAATTAATAAATTTCCATAGATATAAATGATAATTATTAATAAAAATTGAAAGTATAAAGCTTTAATATCAATTAAATATCATCAAAACATATATATAAGTAATTAATATTGAAAAAACTCATCTCCCAGTTTTTATGAAAAGTAAAAGAAACACTAAAAAATTTCAAATCCCTTTTGAATTTTAAAAAAATGATGATATAATTATTAGAGAAAATAATTAGGCCATTCTTTATAAAATTATGAAATCCCAAATTTTACAATATATTTCAACAATTTTTTTGATATAACAATATCAATGTAAAAACAATGATAATAAAACAATGAGAGATAGAGCTTAATGATGATGTAAGAGATTTGGGGTAGAAATACCATAAATTCAAAGGAACATATACCCTTGAGACATATTTAGATCATAATGGGAAAGGATTCAAAAGGGGAATATAGATAGAGTACAAGGTGGTGGCTCTTAATAATTACAAGAACAATGGATCAATAGAATAATAAAAGAAGATAAAATAATGATGTCAATGATATTACTACCAAAAAATTTAATGGGTAACTAAAAGGCCCATATGAGTAACATCATATTGGGTTTTAGGTACTTAGAGGAACAACATGAGCACCATGATCTTGACAAGTCTTAATAAATACTCGGTGTCTTCCCCAACCAATGGCTATAAGTGGATCCCCTTATCAACATCATGGAACAAGGTTCATTTAATAAACATAAAAATGGAATAGATAAATTGAATAATATATCCAAAAACATAACTTTGAGTGACTAAATCCCAAAAATAAAAAGCATCCCATTATTTGGATTCCTAAATTAAAAAAACGTCTTTTTCTATGGGGGTAATTTATTCAAAAAATATCTTTGAAATGGATCGATATTTTCTTAGATGGTACAATGACCAGATGCATAAGATAATCTATTAATGTTTTGAAAATTACCAAATTTGAAATAGATCTATTTCAAATATTTTCCATAAATATAAAAATATTATGTAACATTATTATAAGTCAAATTGATTTGGGAAAACTCAAAAGTCATAAACTTGTGTTATGTTTTATTTAAAATTATAATTGATGAAAATTTATATAGAAAATATCACATTTAATTGGGTTGATGTATCAATAATTTTATAATGGTACAACAAAATATAAAATTTAAATACAACCATTTGGAACTAATATTAACCACTAATGATAAAATTATCCTTATATGTAACATTGTATAGTGATATTGAAAAATAATAATAATTTTGTATCATTTAATTCAAATATTTATTCTTTGAGTGTATATTGTATCTTCATCTTTTATTGTATTCACATATATATTGAAAAATAATATCCTATAAATAGCTTGTGTAAAATCCCGAACATGAATGGTGGTACATCCATATTTAAATGTTTGCTAAGATTCCATTTTTATGGATAATAATTTGTCTCTTGGGTGTATGGGGTGTCACGGGGGTGTTTCGGGTGTCTGGGTCAAGAATGGAATATAAAAGAGGTCAAAAATTGTGCATCACAAGGTTGACACACAATTAGTAAAAATCATGCACTTGGAAATAGAATAAATGCAACTAGACCACATTTTGAATAGAGTTTGGGATGCAGTTTCCACATGGTTGTCCAAACCATTTTTGTGCTTCCAGGAGGTCATACAGGATGGTCCCTCTAGGACATTGGGAGTCACTGGACAAGTGCATTGTTTGGACAAACATAAGTACAAACCTAATTATCCATAAAAAGTGGTAAATTCATATTTTCCCTCTCAGTATTATTTATTTATTCCATTTATTTCCTACCCATTATTCCACCTATATCTTCTGTGACAATCCGACTTCCCCCTCATCCTATATGGCTGATTATCTTTCAATTCTAGGGAATTTGGAGTGTCTTTTGGTGAAAACCAAAGCTCCAATTAAGTATTCATCTCAATTTCATTACATTTTATAAAAGAGGATGGTTGTGTGGGTTTATCTCCATATAAATCCATAAACACTTATTTTTCTAGTTATTCGTCATTATAGTGATATTGGTTGGTTGGAATCAGATCATCGGTTGCATTTCTGCTAGTAATCATCTTCAAGAATATGGTAGGTGCTCTATAAGTTTCTCGCCACAGTCAGGATTTTAAATAAGTGTATGTTTGTTTTTATAAAGTATTGTGTTGTTTTTTTACGTTACATGACTATGGACAGTGATTTGGGACATATTTTGAGGTGTGATACTCTTTACCGACCTTTTTGGTTTCATTGATGATGTGAGAACATACCTTGGGCTACCCTTATGGTATTCCAAACCGATTTAATTTGGGTAATGGGTGTGGAAAAATTTAGAAAGGGTGATCGTAGTAGTGAGTTAGCTGTGAATTGAAATTGGGTATGTGATCTTGGTTAAGTATATCCACGATTCTTTAATTTCAGTTTTGTAAGTTCCTAAGGGTTTTTTTGAATGGTTTAACTGATGTGTTTTGTATCCTAACCCTTCTAGTGTTTTAAATAAAATCATTTATGTTTTAAATTTGTGTAAATTAATTAAAAGAGGTGTTGTCTTAAAAACTATTTCAAAAGGGGTTCATTGTAATGGATTTCAAATGATATATTGAAATGGGTGAGTGGTCTCTATATTGTGAAAAATTAATCATTATTGCTTGATAATGGGATTTAAAGCCAAGTGGAATGATTTAGTTTATATTTGAAGCAGAGGAACCATATTTTAAAAGCTGGATTCAATATGGTTTAAAATGATTAATTTAATTTTGTTGATATCATTTAATTTTGAAATTAATTTGGTGTTAATTTTTTTCTAGTGGATAATATATCATAAAGGGATTTTGGCATAATTCATTATTTGGTAATGGGTTATGTCTTGTATGCGTGGAATGAATAATGACATATGATTGTAAATTATAAATGTGTTAAATTTTTATGGTTTGTCTTTATAATTTTTTTTGGATATAGAAGAAAGTTTACATGGATTTGTGGTATTTGGGGTATTTATTTGAGGTTATACTCCCTTGGGTTGGATTATACTAAGACAACAAACTCCACCCTAATGATACATTGATTTAGAATTCGAACCTAGGGTCTATGTGCCAAAAAGTTTCATTTGATGAGACTAAATTGACTAAGGATCTAAGGTACATATTATGTAATGTGTGGTTTGGGTTTTCAGACTAAGGCTCTATGCTTTCGAAACAAATAGTCATGGATTCATTACCAGACTGGGGCTCTAAGGTTTGTTAATAAGTATTATTTTGTTAGTGTTGTTTAGCCTAAAATCATGTGAACCCCCTTTATGCAATGGATTAGGACCCCGATATGAGTATAGTAACTTTTTATTTATTGGATAACGTTATATAACATAAATGAGAAAATTGATATTAAGGATTGTTTAAATGTGAAAAATCGTTCCTTACTGCATTGCTTATTTATTGAATTTAGTGATCATGCAGTCAATGTTGTATAGACAGGTTAATGATTTCGACACCATTTTTTCTAGCCTAATGAGTTTTACTCACACCCTACTCGGGCCCCCATACAACTTTGGTACCCAAGAAGATGAAACTTATTTCTCATATAGGTTTATGATACATGCCTAGTGTTTGGTTTGTGCATGGGATGATGTATAGGTGCATGGGAGGTCAGGACCAGGTTGGGGAATGATTCTAAATTTATTATCTATTGGTATTTAAGGTTTTCCATATTATATATAGTACTTCTTGGAAAGTAGTGTAGATGAATCATTTTTGTCTCAGGTATTCATTTGTTATAGTTGTAATTTTTTACAAGTTTCCCATTTCATTTTCCATGATGATTATTATATATAATGATGTTAATTTTGTTATTTCATTACATTGAAAATTGAGTATAGTCTCCCCAATGTTTCTTTACAAACCTGCTCTATTATTTGGTAGCCTCTATTATTTGGGGAGGTGCACAAGACATCATGTGATGACCTGACTCAGGGGGATTAAATATAGTGTCCACCATGGTAATGAAATTAGAATGTGGTATCAGAAGAGTGTTATTTGTCTTATTTTTTTTTGTTATTTTAGACATGAGACTATGATCTTATATGTACAAGGTAATGATCTCATTACTAGGTTCCTATTGCCCGACGTGTGAGGGAAAACCCTAGTTTATATGGGGAGAAATTATTATTATTTGTATTTTTTGGTTAACTGATATTTCCACCTAGAATAGTGAAATCATATCTGATGATGTTGAATTATGATGATTTACCTCCATGACTAGTCTTGAATGAGTGTGTGTGTATGTGATTTAATGCATCATTCTAGGCACATAGGAGAGATTTTACATCTGTATGTTGCATGTGGTTGATAGTTCTTTGGTACTCATATGTTAGTTGAGAAATATATTCATGTGGATTATGATTGTTGATCATCCCTTTATATTATCATTAATGACTGAAGGTTAGAAATTTTTTTTTAATAAATCATGGATTTTTGATATATTGATATAATAACAAGGTTTGGGAAAATGTAAATGGTTGTATTTTTTAGTTTATAGTTTTGAAATGTGAAACCATGTGATTTAAATGGTATAGTTTTATTAATCAATTATGTGGGAATATTATATAACCTTTAAGGAAATTGATGGATGGCATCCATTCTAATGGTTTCTGTCCTTGTGTATGCCTTTTATGGGTTGTGATGGGGCCATCATTTTGAGACCTTGGGTTATGAGATGTGAGTACATGGTGGCTTTTGATGTTCTAGTTATTGGAATGTTTGTTGTTCTTTCATTGGTTTGTTTATGAAATTGATGTATTGAAATGAGTTATTTTAATGAAGATGTGGCGAACCTTTTGGATCGAGACATTTCATGTTGTGTTTTGTACCCTAGTTTGGGTGTTTGGATTTTGGTACTGATGTAAGTGGGATAGTCTCATTGGGTGAGAAACATAGTTTAAATAGATTATTGACACGTTAGACGATGTGAGTTTTGAATGGGGTAAGATTTTTCCCTTAAATAGTGTTTTGATTTAGGATTGATGATTATTGATTAGAAAAAGATCCAATGTAATTTGTTAGTTGTTACCATGGTTTATAGAGTAGGTATAATTTCAAATTCATGGGGACACGTGAAATGGTTTGATCAGGGTCGATAGTACTTTCAGGATTGTATGGAACAAGTTGATGTTTTGGAATTTGGAAGTAGAATGAAAATAGTGTTTCCTATTATAATTTTGGATTTGGGTATATGTGGGAAGTTTGGTGGTGTTGGGGATGAGACTTGAATTTTTTATGAGTTTATAGTCCATGAAAATCAAGTTTTTCCATCAATATGGACGACATAATTTTGTAGGTTCCTTGGAATGTGAACACTGGTGGTTCCATCAGAGGTGAAATCGATGCATGAGGGGTTTTATCAAATTTTGTAAAATTGAATAGCTATGACTTTGTCTAGGAGCATGGAGAACTGGATTTCATTGGTTTTTGGTATTGGTGGTTCTAAAGGGATGGATCATTTAGAGACTTTCCCAATGGGTTTGATGGTTTTTAGTGCAAATATTGATGACTATTTTGGGTGGATGAGGGAAGGCTGACCAAATAATGGCTCAAAACATTTATTAAAAAAGTAACCTTGGGCGAGGGTGTTTATGTTGTTGGGATTGTTTATATGAATGGTTTGTTTTTTTGGTGAGATGATGATAAATCCTTTGGCCTGGTGAGTCACACACAGATGATGGCATGGTCCGTTGTATGAGCGGTTTATTTAATAATCTCTCTACAGATCTCTGACACGTATGTCCTAAAGTTGTGTTAAATTTGACGTCATAAAAAAATCTGTGTCCTCATGGGAAATGATGTGAAATATATGTGATTTCATTATAGGAATTTATGATTCTATTGGTGATGTATAAACATGTGGATAATGATAAAAGCATACAATTTTCTTTGTTATTAATGTGGGAAGCGCATGTTATTCAAGAGATAGTTAGGTTATGGATCAATGTGGTGGTAATTGTGTTTACATGTAAATCAGTATGGTCATAATGGAACTACTCAAGTGGAGTTGTGAAAATGGTGTCAAATGGAATGTTGGGTCATGAACTCATTGCAGAGGGTTGTGATTTTGTTCTATTTTATGGTTAGAAATTCCATTCAAGAATTGATGATTCAATATTGATGAGACGTTTCCATGAATGTAAGCCCAATGATTTATGTAAGTGAAGAAGTCCATATGGTTGGAGGAATGGAGATGCTGGATAGTTGTGGTGGAATTCATCAGCATATTATTCGAGTAATTTTAGAGATTAATGATCATGCCCAATATCTTGACATCACCATGGTTACGCTGAGAGAGATGTATATTTATGCTTTTCTAAATAAATGTATTTTAAAAGGTAAAGGAACCTCATAGAGGATATTCTATTGGAGTGGTATGTGTGTTGGATATATATGCTGGGGGAGTACACTAGCGACCGTTTAAAGGAGTCATCCTTATGATTTAGTAGGGGTCAATGAATTCCATGGGTACCATTATTAGAAGCCGGGAACCAGTAGTGGATGTTTTTTTCTAGTGTAACAAGGAAATTAACATCCATGTTTTAGGGTTTAGATCATGAGATATTTTTTATAAAATGTGCTAAATATTGTATGTGGAAGATGCAGAAAATGACATAAATAATATGGGGTGCATAATGTTAGTCATGTATGTGCGGTGAAAACTGTGGATAAGATATTGTGGTGTCGAGGCACTAAAGAAAAAGTAATGAGGTACATGTATTGGTTCCTTAGTGAAGGCCAGTTGGGATTTGTATATGTTGTTTGATTAATACATGCATTATCATTTGGTTCAATGATGATCTGATAGAAATCTTAGGTTTGTTAGTTAAATTCATTAATGGGTAAGATAATCTATAACAATAACATATGGAAAATGAGAATAGGTCTTAGGACCTCAATGGAAGACAGAAACAGACATAAAAATTCTTTTTTTGTGTTAGCTGATAATTTCATTATGTGAGATGAAATTGTGTCTCATGTGGAGTAGTGGGAGGGAAAAAGAGGAGATGAATATTTTTCATGAAAAAGTGGGGTTTGAGGAAGGACCAAGATGTATTTAGTTGATTTATAGATAGTAGAGGTGTTTGGGTGTTGAATGTTGATGGTTTCAAAGGTATACAATGATTTATTGGAATTTAGTGGATACCCTGATTGTAATATTCGACTAAAAGTTGGTGAATGGCATCATTAGGTGTATACAATGATGGTGGTATGCTTTAAGTGAAAAGGAATTTTACGCATTGGAATCCTCTAGTTTAATGTTTGAATGGAATGTTTGTCTGGGAAATTTAGTCGAAAATGAGAGAGGTAGTGTTGTTATTAATCTTTAATGGGATGATATTCACATGCCTGTTCCTAGTTATTTCAATGGAAAAACTGAAAAATTGTGTTTCATGGAGTTCATATGGACGTTTGAGCATGGAGAGTTCTAAAACATGTCAGGTATATTGTGAAAGTTCAGTTGTGGATTCTGTTATCATTTATATTAGTGGTGTTGTTAGACAATTGATTATGGTGGTGGTGAACTAATGAATATTATGGAGAGAAACATAATGAGTTAACGGATGGTTCATATCATGACTCATCTTTCAAATTGGATAGAATTAGTTAGGATCCATATTGGGGAATCTATTTTTATGATGGGAATTATCTCATGTTGTGACTGATTGAGTACCTTGAGAGGAAGCTTATTCATGGTTTGAACATCAAATTATTTGTAATGGAGTGAGGAAGTTGGGTATCATGTTATAGAATGATATAGGTTGGAAAATGGGGTTTAAATATGTGGGTCCCATCAGTGATGCCGAGCTTGGGTCACCATTATATTTTTGGTAACCATGTCAGATAGAGCCATAAAATTTGGGCCATCACATAAGGAGGGAATCATATCGAGGGTTTTCCAACTGGATTTCCAAGAGTAGTGTAGTACATTGTTGGTATCCTTTTGGGTGTTGGTTCAGTGATGTTAACAAGACATTTTCCCTTTTGTTGATGCTGGTAATGATGATTTGTGGTGGATGTGTCATTGAGGAGAATCAGGTTGTGATTGTGGATCTTGGTGGGGGAATTGTTTTTATGTATAACATTTTACTTGGTTCGAGTGTTATAATGAAAGTTATGATTTCATGGATGAACATTGAATATGTCAGTTTATAGGCCACAGAATGGCCAAACCTTTTTTGTCGGAGGTTTAGTGATTCTTGGGAATTGAGTCTCAGTGATGAGTTTTAATAAGATGGGTATGTTGCAAGTTCCATAAATTTCATATAGGTAAATCATTATTTAATGTTTTGTTATTATATAGTTTTCATGGCCAATAAAGTTGTTCATGGGTTTATTGTATTTTTTGTTGGTGTTATGGGGGTGCTGGGCACGAATGTTGGAGAAATGGGGTTTAACATTGTACAACACATTGTTGTTGAACTGTAGGTTCAAATCTGGCACCTTTCTAGGGAAACTGTTTGGCCAGAAAATTGTCTAGAAAGAGGCTTATGCAAGGACACCTCATTGTTTTCCCATGAATGTTGGAGTTTCTAGGATACCATCTTTCTTGGACCGTCTTGGAAAAAGGGATCCTCATTATTGGTGTAAATTTTGGACAAACGTGCGGTAAAACTATGGTTCCATTAAAAAGTGGGAGATTTCCATTTCACTCACAATATTCATCAATTATTCTATGAATTTCTTCCCCATTCAACACCCAAAATTTTTGGTTACAAAATAGTATCCCCCTCCTCCTCTATGGGTGATTTTACCTCGATTATTTTGTGATTGGTGTTAATTTTGGTTTGAATTGAAACTCCGGTTATTTCATCAACACCATTTCATTATATTTTCAAGAAGAGGCTGGGGATTTGGGTTTCTATACTTTTGAATCACTAAAAATGTGTTTTTATATAGAGTTCATCATTCTAGGGATAGTGGATATTTTATTTCAAATCAAGGAATATGTTTGGTCTAGTACTCATCTTTATGTATGAGGTAAGATGTCTTTATGAACATTTCATTAGTATTCAAGTTTTATAAGTTTATGTGGCTATGTTGGTGAACATCCTTGTTGTTCCTTCATGTACATGTCTATATAAAGTGATTTGGGACCTAGTTATACATGTGAGACCCTTCATGGAGCCCTTTGGTTTCATTGATGATGTGAAACCGAACAAAGAACTACACTTGGGGTATTCCAATCCCATGTAAATAGTGAAATGAGTGGCAAAATGATGAGAATGGGTGTTACTTAGAATGAATGTGATGTGAATTTTAATTTGGTATGTGGTCTTAGTTAATGATAAATAATATTCAAGAATATTAGTTTCATAAATTCCCATGTTGTTTTTTGGAAATGGTTAACTGATCTGTTTTGGGTCATTATCCGACCATGGTATTTAGTTAAGGAAATGAGGGTTTGAAAGTGTGTAATGTTTTGAAAGGACTTTTTAACCTAAAAAAGAAATTAAATTTGGGTTCTTAATAATACATTTCAAATGATGACATGAAATAGGATTATGGTTTGTTTTTTGAGAAAAATTATGGGTGATCATTTGATAATGTGATTGAAATTCTTGTGGAATGTTTTAGTTTTTTAGTTGAAGGTCATTATTTTAATGGGTGGATTCAAGATGATTTTAAATGAATAATTTTATTTGTGTGAAATCAATTTATTATGAAATGATTTTGATTTTAATTTTTTTAGTTGATAATATAGCATAATAGGGTGCTAAGCATTATTATATATTTGTTAATGCATTGTACCTAATAAGTAGGGTATGCATAATGTGTTATAATGGTAAATTATAAATTTCATAAATGGTTTGGGATCATATTTTTTTAATGTGTTATGGTTATAGAATAATGTTAAGAAGACTTTGTGTTATGTTAACTTGAGGTTCTGTACCCACTGGTCTGGTTGGACTGAGGCTCTATGCCCCTCCACTATAATGGATAGGGTTGGGACTCTGATTGAGGATCTACGCCCCATAAAGTTGAATTTTAATAGACTAACTTGATTGACGCTCCAAAATATGGTTTCTGTAATGTATGTTTTGAATGATAGAATGAGTGTCTATGTTTTCCACTGTATGGACAAGGTTGGGATTTGAATGTCAGACTGAGGCTCTATTATTCCCAAATACATGGACATGGAATTATTACCATGATGAGGTTATGTGGTATGTTAATAAATTGTGAGTAGTGAATGTTGTTATGATTAAAATTATGTGACCCCCTTGTGGTTAGGCATTAGGCCCTCGATATGACTAGAGTCATTTTTTATTGATCAGATGATTTTATTGAACTTTGGTGTTAAAATGGTTGATAATTATTTTTTAAATGTGAAATGTATTTATTTGATGTATTGTATTTTTATTTAATTTATTATCTAGAATAAACATTTTTATATACTTCTTAATGCTTAAGACTCCATTGCTGGTGGGCTATTGAGTTGCACTCACACCATTATCAGTCCTCCATGGAACATGGGTACCCAAGTAAAAGCTATATGTTTTTGGTAATTTTTTTGGAAAGAGTCTTAGTGTTTGGTTTGTACATTGGATTATGATGTGGAGCATAGGAATTCAGGACCAGATTGGGAATCATATCCAAATTTCAGAACACTTAATTTTTTTGGGTTTTTGGAAATTAGTTTTTATGACTGCTTAATATGTAGAGTATATGTATAATTTTTGTTTCTTGTTTCCCTTTTTTATAATTTTAATATGTATCATTTTTAAAATTTATTCATTAATGATGGTAATTATATCTTTGAATATTATTTCTATTGTGGAATTACTCTGATAATAAAGTATAATATTCCCAACATTTCTCTATATACGCTCTCTTAATGTCAGTAGCCTCAACCATATGAAGAGTTCCACTTGAGGTCATGTGATGACCTAGCTCAGGGCACTAGATATAATGGACACTGAGCTGGGGACTATACAATATTATTCACCTAACAACTTAAATTAATTGTGGAATAAATGTACATAATTAATGTAAATATAAAAATAAATACTTGATGGGATATGAATAAACCTACTCTGTGCAGAAATATATCTAATATTTATCTAGATTTAATCTATGGTATTCATTATAAATTCTCCATAAAAGTATTTATGTAATTAAATATTTATTATATTCCATTGTCTAGTAAACTCATGTAAAAAATGTGATACACAATATGGATAAACAAGTGTATATATATATATATATTAATTGGAAATGAAATAATAATTTTTTGATATTTTGAATTTAATTGTATATAAGTACCATCTTATCAAACTGGATTATCCTATCATAATTTAAATCATTATGTATCAAATTATTTAACTCTTTATAGATTTGGGAACTCTCACGTATATCGGGTATAATTTTTTCCAACCACTAAATATGAAATTGGATATGCTCATTTTTATTTGATATATTCATATAATCTTTTTAATGGTTATAATAAAACCATGTTTTAATTTTTATACAACATTCCCATTGTGTATCTTTTATGAATATATAAAAAAAGTTCATCTTTAATTATACATTTTTTTTCAATGATATTATAAATATTGTGGATTGAAATTTAGATATTTCATTAGATAATGATGTTATTATATTGATTAAATTTATCATCCAAGTATATAATTCCTTCAGTTTTTAAATATGTGATAATATAAACTAAAATCGACATTTCCAATGATAATTATTGATTACCCAAACTCGTATGAAGTTTCATTCACACTTTTCCCATTTTATAGCAAGATGATAGAAATTAGGGTATTCTATTAATGACGTCTTTAATCAAATCATCACCATGTACAAACTTCTCTTCCTCAATAATTATATATTTTATTTCTTTAAATTCATTCATCTTATCCATTGGTTCATTTATCTTTATATTACATCCTCATCAAATAAAATTGGAAGTGAGAGTATTTTGAAGCAAATAATGATTCATTTCTTAATGATGTCTATTATTAATGAATTATATAATGGGGAAAAACATTTCATGGACTACACTAATTATTTTACTTTTAATACTCAAGATCATAGTGTAGTCTGTAAACACTATATCCCTAAATAATTTCTCAATAAATGAATTTCTATTTTATTATTATAGTAGTAATAGTTCATACATATATTTGAAATTAATTTATATAAATATAATAATATTAATTTTGTAAAATTTATATCATATTTTAATTATATGTGAGAATTTATCATATAGATAATTTTTTGGATTTTAATGAAATAATTTATTTTTAGGTAATTAGTGATAAATAACTCATTTACCAATACAATCAATTTATTTATATAATTATTGTATATGATATATTATAGTATTTGTAAAACCTATTTTCATAGAAAAAATATATGACTATATAGTTATATAAATAAAATAATAACATTATGTTGATTTGAGAAATCTTCATTTGACATCGTAATACTAAAGTAATTTTTTATTCATAAAAAAGAGTTTTTTTAAACAATTTTATTTTATAAGGTAATTAAAATATTAAATGAATTTATTTATTTGTTTTAAAAAGATATAATATTATTTTATTAATTAATAAAAATATGTGTGTCTTAATAATCAACTATATACATTTTATCGTACAATATAATGTTTACAATTAAAATGTTTGTTGTTAGAGAAACTATTTTTTGATTAATTTGGCATAATTAGTTTAAATTTATTTTTTACCAGATATTTACATTTAATTTTTTAAATATAATTTTATTAATTTAACTAGAATAATAATATTTAGTTAATATGTTTAACATAATAATTGATCTTTAAAATAATTTAACAAGTTTGACATTTATCTCCACAGTGAAGGGTAATTGTTAAATTGGAGATCAATATAAGAGATAAGGATTTAATATTAGGTAAAACATGTATAATCATGATATTATTAGTCAATTTTGAACATTAAAGATCATATATAAGATACTTTACATAATTGGATATAAATTCCTAGAAAAATATATTTTTTATATTTAAAATTTATTAATATTTAAAATTGTTACACTACTCCCACATATAAAAGGGAATATATTTTCATAAAATCCATACTCACCATATTCTCCTAATATTAACTAAGAACAAATAAAATATCTTCCCAATAGTATTATAAATTAACTAGAGTTTCTTTTATACCAAAAAGTCCAATTCAAGAATCTTTATGGTGTTTTTCGAAGGGTACTGTCCAATAAGGATGTGTTCGGTCATATAAGCCCATTCATGTTTCATTCATCATAAAAATCAAAATAAAAGTTCTATTAAATTTTTTATCATAATGATATTAAAATATCTAAAATAATTATCGTATTTAATGTTAAATGAATATAAATTTTCTATCACCTATTCATTTAATATGAAATAAAAAACTCACTATCCACACATTAGAACTACTACATATATAAAGACATATAATTAATTTTTTCCTCGATGAAACTTCTGTATATTGGTATAGATAAATTTAAATAATATTAATGTTACTTATAGATTTTTTTTAATGATTATATATTTTATATTTTATTTTCCTCCCATCTATTGTAAAATGGAATCATTAGTCATTTATACATGCAGATTTCCACCACCATGAAGAGATGTAATTAATTGTTTGTAAAAACAATTAATAAACTATCAAAAATTGAATATTATTTATTAATATGATATATTTGACATATTTAAAATCCTTTAGGTTTTCAAAATATTACTATGGTTCAAGTACAAGAGCCACCAAATTAAAACTTCATTGGAAAAAAGTTATTTAACAACTAAATAATATAGTTCAACATTGATTCAAGAGTAAATGAGTATAAATAAGTAATTAATAAATGTTATAAATAAATATACTGATAAATATTGATATCATTTAGTTAACGAAAAAAATATAAATATATTATATGGTTGGTTTGAAGGATTCCCACCAAACATTAATTCAATGTAATAGTTCATTTTATAATGTAATTTTTATTGAAAATTATTAATTTTTAAATATTTATTGGGGGAATTATATAATTTTTACCTCATAAAAAGAATACGTATTCATATCCTCCTATTATTATTGAGTTTTACTTTTATTATTAGAATTTAATTCCACATTTTATTGAAACCGATATGAAATAATATTTAATAGAAAATCCAACCCTTATTTTCCCATTTTATCGAAACTTTCTTTATTCTATATCAATATTACCAAGATTTATTTGATTTAAATACTATATTAATTAAAATATATTTTTATTTTTTTTAATATTTTTTAAAATATTACATTGTTTTTAAGAATTATATTATTAGTTATATTCAAATCTATTAAATTCTATTTCTTTTTGTACAGAAAATTGTGAAAATTATGTTTTCTTTCAAAATTATTGTCATATCACATTTTCCAACTGTCATGTTCATTATTCATTATCATAATTTATTTCATTTTATCTATTATTTATTATTTAAAATAACTTTACAATAATTCAAGTAATTTTTTAAATTATATATCTTAAAAAGATAATGATATTTCATTGTTTTTTAAAGAGACGTTATGATGTTTTCATAAAGATTATTTTTAATATATGTTGATACACATTAAATTATTATATGATTCACTTTGGATAATTTATAATTATACTATCCCCTTTAATTTTGTCGACAAATTATGTTCATATTGATTTATTTATTAACTGTTGAATATATTGACATTCTATAATCTTGTACTCATATATGGATGTTATTTACATAGGATTATTTATTATTTGTTTTATTTATAATTAAACCCAATAACATGACAAAATTAAATGGAGATGGTATTTTATGTTTTGATTGCTGATTTTAAATAGCACCTTGATGCATGAGTAGGTCTCAAAGGATAATACATCATGGATATTTTTCATATTTTCTACATATTCATGCATCATGTCTAAGTATGAGGTCATAAAATCATGATAATTATTTTTAACATTAAGAAATTTATAATAATGAAATTAGCTATTTCTAGACATGAAATTATTTAAATTTATATTTCATACATCTTTGTAGCTATCATTCATTATATTAGTTTTACGGCATAGTTTAACATTTCTTATCGATGTGATATTATCTGTTACTTTTTTATTATATGAATCTATTTGATGTATTCCTTCCCATAATATGAATGAAATATAAACCATTTTTTATTCATTTCACTATGGTAAAAAAATGTGAACATATAAAAAATTATGTGATATACTGGAAGGAAAAAAATTCTCAATGTAATTCAAAATTATATTAAGGGTTTTAATGTAATTTGAGAATAACATATATATGTAGTATCTTATGAGTAATAATCAATTTGAACAAAAGGGACAATTTCCCTAATATATTTTTTCAATGTATAATAGATAACATAATTTCAATGTTACATGATTTATGGCTGTTTTATTTGGTAATAAAGAATTCTCTTTTTGAAAATTGGGAACTAAAACATAGATTAGAGAAATTTTTTTTCAAATAATATATACATTTTTCTAATTAGAATAATACATTATATATATATTTTAAAATATATAGTTGTGAATATTTTGAAATGACACCCATTGATTGATTTAAAAAATATAATACAGGATCTTAAACCCAAAATAACAAGGGTTTGGGATTAATTGATAATTTCAAATTTCAAGTCAATGTCGATTATTGATAGACGTGTTATGAATGT
The DNA here is from genome assembly GCA_963277665.1 of Viscum album. Taxonomy (NCBI): domain Eukaryota; kingdom Viridiplantae; phylum Streptophyta; class Magnoliopsida; order Santalales; family Viscaceae; genus Viscum; species Viscum album. The sequence goes on from OY728121.1 coordinate 206,432,772, forward strand.
CTCAATAGATAGTTGTTGGATGATTCAAATTCTCTTATAAGACCATTAATATGTATTTTAAACTGTTATTATGATATGAAAAAATTACCAAATACACTATGAATTAAATTATAGGATAAGATGTGAATTAATTTTTATGTTAAGTCTTGCACCAAATTCAATGGTATATACTATGCATTAAAATACATAATATTATCACACAATATAATGTGTCCAAATATTTTGAAATTTCACTGAGTGTAATGAATAGAAACTGTTTCAAGAAAATAAAATTATATAATTAATTAATTCATGATCTAGAAATTATTTTTAATGAGGATGGTGCTATAGATGAATATATTGTATCTACATATTATTTTTTCACTCTAGTAATGGATAGTAACCTTCCCCATGTAGTGTAATGTGATGATACCCAACATGGTGAAAGAATTTTGGTTCACTTCAAGGGAGAGAATCCTCCACCATTGAATGGGAATACTAATCCATTGTTAGATGTGAAATGTTCATGTACTTAGAAAATATATTTCTCTTTTGGGGGTGTAGTGAAAGTGAACATGTTATCATAAAACCATGTCTTCTAAAGGGAGATACTGACCAATATTGTCCATTAATAAATAAAAATACAGAATTGAAGGATATATAGATTCTATAATGTATGTTCTTAGATGAATTATTAACCCTAAAATACCTTCCCCAGGAGAAAAATGATAATGGAATATAATCACTCAATCAGAGGAATGAATGGGATGGAAATATTTTTGAATATAAACTTAATTTTCAATGTTTTAAATAAATACGCATAATTATGTAAAATATTAGAGAAGCTATATATATCAAATATATTATGGGATATTCCCAATAAATCAAATGGAATTAATATCTCAATCATTTCCATCATATGAGAATATAATATCATGTTCCATGAAGACGTAGAATGATATATCCTTATCATATGTTCTTTCAAAAAGTCCTGAAATTTTGTAATTTGTTGAGCACTCTATGAACATTAATATGGAAAAAATAGGAAGGAAAGGTTTGTTTTTGTAACATTTAACAACTGTGGATGAAATCATCATGTAATATTTTTTATGCGAATGTGATTTCACATCATGTGTATAGAGAATGTCCATTAGTATCTTGAATGAAAGGGTTTAAGAGGAGAAACATGCCCAATGTTTCAACTTTAAGGAGAATGAATACTATTAGAATGGACACATCATGAATCAAGAAAATATTCCATATAAATGTATAAGTTATAAATTAAAATCTTATGTGATCACTTCAGATAAGGTTGATGTCATAAATAATGTGACAACATATACGTTGATCATAAAATTTAGTTTTTGTAATTATTAAATTGATTCCGGATCTTCATAGTCCATTATATGTGGAATGTTTTGTGATAACATCAAATAACCCATATAACTATGAGTAAATAGTTATCAGTCATGATAGATAATGTTCATATTATTTCGTTGAAGATATATCATGAATATTTTATTTAGATTCATAGATATTTTTATTTTACATACATGATTATCATACCATTAATTTACATTGATACAATCCTCATTACAAATTTTATTTTGGTGCACAATTTATGAAGTTATTTATACTTGACATAGATTATGATTTCTAAAGGGGGAAATGAATCACTTTTTTTATTAGATATATTTCATTATATAATTTTTTTATTGGTCCAACCCTACTATATCAAAATAATTAAATCCATGGTGAAGGGAAATAGAAAACACACACTATTGAGTGGAAAATATTTCTATGAGAACAATATATATATATATATATTTTAATAACACAGACACACAGATAAATAAATAAATAAATATATATATATATTTACATATCCCTTACTGATATACATGGTTGTCAAGAAGTATAGATTTCTATTAAACACATCTATTATGAAAAATTGATACCCCTAAACCCAAGTAAAATGAAACTAGTCGAAATTATAGAGTCAATGAATGAACTGATGGAGATGTGAGATATGGTATTTAAACTACCTTGGGATCTTCCATTATGGTCTCATGTAATGTTTTTTGAAATGATATATTGATTTAATTTGATTTTATTCTATTGAAGAGTTATGAAGGTCATTACAATATAGAATATGTATCATTTTACATTAATTTATTTCTTATTTGATTAACATCAAGGAACTCAATATTTTAGTCGTCTCTACATACTCCAATTAATATCAATTGAGGGTGAAGAAAGAGTATATACTAAAAATGGAATATCAAATAAGTAATGGACAATATTATTTTATGATAATTCAATTTTGAATTAATAATTGTTTCTTTTTTCTTTTGGATATGATGAATGATATATTGGTGTAGTACCCTGATGAATTCCTTGTAGAAACACTCCATGATAAATTGGCACCCATTAAAATCATAGAGGTGCATGATAGTTAATTTTGGATTATTCTTTGAACTCTTTTATAAGTGGATTTATATCGAAAATTTAGTTACTATGAATTATATCTCTTGGATGTCTCATTCAAAAAATATTGAATTTGAAGTATATATTATTTATTGACCATAAATTATAATTGATGGAAAATAGTGAACCAATTTGAGAAATATAATTTAGATACACTGTTTCTTTATTTTAGAATGTGACAATTAGTATACGTTTTTGATATTATAACCAATTGGGAATATCCTTGAACAAGTTAACATGTAAAGGGTTAAAATTCACATGGTAATTCAAATAAAAAGAATGTATTTTGGACCTAAATATGAGATTTTATAATGAACTAGAATTTATATAATGTATTATTATTGGATGTATAACTAATACCTAGTGATGCTCAAAAAAAGAACTATGTTGTCCCATTTTACAAAATAATATTGTGGTAGATTATAAATAATGTCAGCTAGTGATCCATCAATATAATTGTCAAAATCGTGATATTGAATTAGTATCTGTATAATTTACCATGATGATGTTGAGGAACTATATATATATGGTATAATATACAACACACACATATATATACTATAAGGGTTATAACTACATATTATGTAAAATAAATCTTAACATGAAGTGAAAGGGATGAATATAACTACTATGGGATGAAATGTATGGTAGATGATGCATTGAGAAGAGGGGATATGAAATTATTACCATTATAAGTATTAAAATCAGACAATTTTATTCGATTTTGTAATGTATAATGTGGTAATTGATTGTAAAGGGAAGAATAAATTCATTACATAAGAAATTAAAAAACAAACATTTTTGGAACTGATAGAGATGCACACATAAGATGGTAAATTTTTACAATGAAAATGTAATGCAGTGAATGTGGGGAAATTTGTATATATCATTACTAATGATTAAATTATTTCATTTTGAGATAATTTGTTTCTTTTATCTATAAATATTCTGATAATAAAGTTACTATAAGAAGCATATATCCAAAATTTCTCTTTAAACTCAGGAAGTAAAAATTTGTACAATTACTAAAGAGAAGAATTATTGATGGATAATATGAAGATGGAAATTACGGAATATGTGTCTAGATGATTGTTATTATGGATGATAAGGGATGAAATTCATATTTTTAAGGGTTTCATGAAACCTATATATATATATATATAATTTTTCCAATGTTATAATATACCTTTTGTCTAAAAATATAACAAATCCTAGGAACAATGACGCCACATGGATTACTGTTAACCACCTTACCATATCAAAAAATTTCTTAGTTGAATGGAATGATATACACTTTGAAAACCTTCAATACTATAAAATAATTATTTTGTTTTATTTCATAGTTCTCCTAAATCAATTAAATCTTATTATTATCATTGATTCATAATGATTTATTTTAAGAGTCGTAAAAAGGTTCTCTGTAATGAGGTATTTTGGACCACTGCCTATCATACTCATACTAATGGGTAGTATGAAATGACTATTTAGAATTTGTAAGATAATTTATGATAATGATATCTTCATTTTCAAGGTATTTTGAATCAGTATGTTACATCCCCACCCGTGTATCACAAACTTGTGCCTATACTGGTGGGCCGCATGACCTCAAGCGTACCTCCCTATACAGTTGAGGCTACCAAATAGTAGTAATGGAAAAATATTGATATAATGGGTACACTATACCCTATTTATAAAATAATAATAATAAAATAAATATATTATAATAACCAATGGATATAACAAATAACCCAAAAAATGGTATCTCATGATGTCTAAAATGGGAATAAAATATTAAAACCAAAATGGTAGATATGACTTGAGAAGTACGTTCCAAGTGTCCAATGAATAATAAATATAATGAAACAGTAACACTTCCATGTGGTATGAAATACTATGTCTGGTGCTATCATCTGCCATCCATACGAACTCATCTATATAATATTTGAAACATTTGTTTAACAAGTCAAGAAAACATAAAGACTATTCCGGTAACGATTAGGTCTCTCATGTAGAATGTGAGTAAAATATAGTTGGACCCCCAAAAGGCATCTAAAACAATATGTAGTCTATAACTGTGTATGATGTTTTATAATGACTAAATTACAAGTAATAAATTAAAAAAAATCATAATCAATTATTCTTTATCAAACCACATAAACCCTCAGGTTCCTGAGGACACCCAAACCATAAATAACTATATTAGACCATGATGGATATTGAAATATACCCATGGGATGTAACATATCAAAATACCATGGTCATTATTTATCATTTCAATTCAATTCATTTTATGAACAATTGGAACCATGGTCAAATGCCATCATTTTTGGTCTAGAACACAATGTTAAGTACCCCATGGATATTTGAAGAATCAGTCCATGTCCCACAAATCATTTATCAATATGGGATATTGAATTATCAGTCCATATATAAAACACATATATCATTCAATTACATATGAAGCATGAATATCTGATTCTGAAGCATGAATCTAGGTCCCACACATGTATATCACTAACCAACATATGTCAAAATATCACATATATTACAATTTCATAAGAATCAAGCTTAGTATTCATTAAAATGTTCCCACCTTATCCTGAAGGGTATCTAAAAAATTATCAATTCAATACAGGTTCTTCACTTTAGTCACATCGATTAATTTTAAAATTTCACAATTAAAAATTATTTCAATAATTAATCATATAACGCATTAAATCAATTAGGATATACCTAAAGTGTCATAGTCCACATTTTAAATAAATTTATAATCACATTAATTGACCAATTACACAATCCCAATAACGAATTGAATTTATAATGATAATAATTCCATTTACTGTTTGACTAATTAATAAATCCAATTCCCCCTATTTCAATTTCCCCAATTTAATCAAAAAAAATTATCACGTAGTAATAGAAATAAATCAATCCAATCATCCATGTAATTTCCCAATAATAGAATTTTTAATTAAAAAATTATATAATTTTAATTAAATCAAGAATATAGAATATTAAATTTATACCACCAACCTCACATTTGTCGATGAACACTCACCAATGGAAAACCCCAATTGATGTGGAATAACCAAGATCATGGCAAAGAATGATATCTTTATCCAAACCCTAAATTCAAGAACAAATTCATTATATCCCTAGAATCAAAGTTCTACCTCTATTTCTAATTTTGTTAAAATCCCCTTATAATGATATTTGGAATATGGGAGAGAGGGTGGAAACCAGACATGATGAAAAACTCTAACTGGATGAGGTGTAAAACCCTCAATGAATATTTTTTTGACAATAATTGTGTTCAAGAGACCTATGAATTTTACTAGAGTCCTCAAAAAATTGGTGTAATAGGTTTGGGATGAGATGAACTGAAATTTTTTGAATTCAAGGGGGTTTGGGAAATTTTTATCTAATTGTATTAATAAATAATTTAGTGTACATAGTTTCATTGATAGATGTGAACAATTTTTAAAACCATTCCCATAAACACTATGAATCTTATAGGGGAAATGATTTCTTTAAATAGGGGTCATGTTTAAAAAACCATGCACCCTCCATGGAATCCCTCGTTGTATGTGGTTTCTTGGTATTCTAGGGAAGGGTGACTGTTTGGGGAAATCCATTTGATAACCATGCACTACCAAAAATCCATCCCAAAAACATCCATATTTATCAAAAAATTCCCCTAAGATAAAACTAAAAACAAATATACATAGAACATGAAAAACATGTATCCTTAAATGAGATTAATATATTACCAAAAAATTTCTAGAATCTTATAATCTCGCTATATTTTGACTTCTCATTCTTGAGCTTTTTTCTAAAGAATATGTAATATTCAGGGGTAAAAAGATCGGGACACATAACCTACCTATTTTATTTTCTCTCCCATATTTCTTCATAAACCATCCAATGTATCCAAAAAACACAAACAAAATATAAGGTATTTCCTCACAAGATTTTGTCAATTTGATCCACAACACATTTTATATGCTTGCTAAAAGATGCATTGATCTGAATATCATCATCATCCACAACGATCACTTGAGAAGGGTTGCAGTGATACTGTTGTAGCTGTGACACATGAAAAATGTCATGACTAAAACAATAACTATTTGGAATTTATATACAAATCTACATTGAAAAAAATATCCCCACAACCTTAAAATGTAGAACAAATCTGGGTGAAAACTTTTCATATCTCCAAATCCTGTGGTGACCCATTTTTGAAAAAACCCGAAGAAAGAAATGATCACCGTATATATCCTCTACAGTTCATAAATATTTATTTGAATGAAAATTCTATCAAATATGAACCATATAATTAACCATATTAATCTACTGAACCTTATTTGATGTCTTAAGCATAAAACATGGTCCCAACTTCTCTAAATCACATTCCTCCATCCAACATAGTGGTGATCTGAATGACCAACCATAATGGGCATAAAATGGTTCCATATGTATATTTTCCTGATAAATGTTATTAAAGGTGAAATCAATGAGATCTAATTTATTCTCCCAAGAACCACTGATGTCATGAACACATGGACATATTCTATCTTCATTCACCTGTAAAGTAAAATTTGAAGTCCCATCCATATGTGGGTGGAAATCTATTATTAATAAAACTTGTGTATAAAGTGCCTTATGAAAAATCTTTTCGACGCACAAAGTAAAACATATGTCATGATCTGAAGAAATACACTATTTTACCCCATTGTGATAGAATGTCTTGTGAAGATACATACCTACCAACTGATACACTAATAAAGTCTCTCTTATAAAAATGGAATGTGCCCCTTTCATCAGTTGATATACATTCAGGAAAAGTAAATCCATCATCTGATGTGTACATGGGATACCCATCCTAGTGTACTTAGTAACACTATCCCACTTCCATTTCAATATGGGAAACAACAGTAATAAAACATCAGGTGATTCATTCTCATCTTTTACCTTTTGATAGGTGTAGCTTTAAGTCACAAACTGATATATCTCCCTTTTCATTTCTGGCAATTAATATTTTTCGTGCTGTTCATGATACATTACAGAAAAACCTAGACATACCTCCCACATCAAGGCATGAAATTCATGCATCAAATCATCCCTCATTCTCATACTCACAAGAACCAAATTCCAAAAATTTATGATCTCACCCTCATCTACAGTCCAATAGAAAGTTGACTCCACACCTTCAATGAATTATTTGATGTTAAAACATTCTAGATCCTCATATTGACATTCCTTTATCGAGATCAATAGTGTAGAATCCCTAAAAACTAATTTGAGAGTCATATTTTCTTATCCCTCACAAGACACTACATATATCTCAACCATAAAGGACATTATCTTACACTAGGATATAGAGTCTTAAACATCATAATTCTATTTTTTTTCATTTATATAGAATCAACTACACTTTTTACCTTACCCGACATATATGATAGCTCTATCTAAAATAAAATCACATACAAAACCAATTTTTACAGCTGAAGATATAAGTCTTGTTATGTAATGATGTACATTTTTATATTATGATCTGTATTCATAGTAAAATTTTCACCAAATTGATAATAATGACAAAAAGTCAAAGAATAATCCATGTTAGCTAATTAGAGCTGATTTATCACTCAACTATCAATACCCATATTCTACGATTCGGTCCCCCTGCATAAGAACAACTCCAATACACATTCCAGATTCATTATAAAACACTTTATACTCCTCCCATAGATCATATAGGATCAAAATTAATGATGTAGTTAAAATCTAATTCAACTTTTTGAAATAATTCTCGCATGCACCAAACCATTCAACATAAACCTCTTTTAGGGTAAGGATCAAAAGTTTCATTTCAATTAGGGAAAAATCCTTGATGTACCTCTTACAATATCCTTCTATAAATAGTATATGGTAGATATCAAAAACATTATTATGATTATCCCAATAAATAATTACATGCACCATCTATGGGTCCACTAACACATGTTCCTCTTAGATTATGTGACCCAAAAAATAAAAATGATCAATAAATAATTGACACATATATTTATTCTCATTTAGAAATGGCTCTAGCAGTATAATCAAGATGATTCCATGTTGTTGGACATGATCTCTAATAGTATTGAAGTACACCAAGTTGTCATCCACAAAAAACACAAAATGAGCTAGTTAAAGGTGGAAACATTTGTTCATCATGCAAAAAAATACATCTAAATCATTAATTAACATGAAAAAGCATCATAGAGAACTTATATCATCTATACATACATATGAACAATTTTTTAGGTAAGTCATAAGTTCAGACTCTCAAATGATGATACCATGATCTCATGTCAATCTTGGAGAAAATAGACGCTCCCCACAAATGGGCATGTAGATTGTTAATATGTGGAAGAGGATACCAGTTCATCATAGACATCATGTTCATCTTCTGGTAATCAATACATAAGAGAAAACACCCATCAACCATATTTTCAAAAAGGACTAGACAACACCATGGAGAGATACCCAAATAAATAAATATGTTATACATCATCTCTTCTAGATGATTCTTGTTCTCTTGAATCTATGTTCGTTTCAATTTGTAAGGTGGAATAGAAACTAGATCATCATCATACAAGAGCTCAATATTAAAATCAACATCTCTCTTTGTTGGTAGCCTTGATAAACCCTTAGGAAACCCATCCTATAACTGATCTACAATAGGTGGAAATAAAAAAAAATCCCTACACCCCCATCATCCAGAAATAGACTACAATGTTTTCTATTGAGAATCACCAATTACAAATGAACTGGGACTTATTGGCCCACAATGATATCACATTCACCATAGTTTACATAATAGTTATCATCAGGAGACATAAATGTTACTCTCCTATCATAAAAATAAATTTATACTAAAAAAATTCATACAAAAAAATAGGTCAGATAATGAAATTTTTAGTTTGTTGTGACCCTAGAGAAAGCTATACATCTCAACCTCCAGAGAACACCCCTTTGTCAAACAAATGTCTCCAGATCGTACCCCAATGTGTGTATCGATCACCATAATATAGCACAAAATCACCAATTCCTGACACAAACCATTGAAAAGTTTTGTAGATATAATACAATGAGAATCAAAAAAATCAAAAAATGCACAACCTAGCATAGAAAATTCATAAATAGTACATATAACTTTTTATGGACTAGTTACTCTAAGAAAAAATGTAGGATGAACTCTATTCAACTATCATTACCCTCTTATATGTGATGTAGTCTAGGTCCCCTATGTTACACCACTCTACTGATAAAACTCTCTATCCAATAAGAACCTCTTCTAGCAAATCAACTACCATTTCCATAAGAACAATAGCTTCTATACTAATACAATGTTGAAAATACCCTTCCCATACCATGTTTATCTCTACCATCTCCATCACATCCCATAATTGATGGTCTTCTAAAGAAATATTGTAGAAGTACAATCCTTCTACATGTTATGCACTCTACCGGTGGTTGGGGAACATTTTGAAAAACATACCTGACATAACACATAGGCTAAATATCACTCGAGTAAGATCTTATGGAACTTATCATCCCATTGTACATTCTTCTTTCTACATATCTCTTTAAAATTATAATAATGATGCATCCTATTCTCAAAATATGTACCTCATAGCCATCCAGTAGAAGCCTCTAGTACTCCACCATAATACTCTATTGGGTTCCCCTAAAAAATTATAGCATGGCCCACTACCTAAAAAAACATTTCAATTAAAAATTATTCCTATGGGACATAATTTCATATTTAATCCCATCATAAAATCATTCATCAATAATAACAACAGATCGTTATAATGATATAAAAAAGTGCTACATATATTTTAAGATTGATGCATTTCTCATCAAATACATGCTCCCCTGAGTCAACCTCATAAAATATATTTCACTCTTCTAAAAGTGTTTTTATGGGGAAATGTGTTGATATGACTTCTATTAAATGTCCTTCCACTACATATTATCCATATTCCCATCCCATATCTCAATGTCAAACCTACATCTTTCTAATAATCATAACATATAACCATCAAACATAAACCCTTTCTCAATAGAAGTTTCTAAATGGTGAATTATAATATCCATGTAATCTATCCAAATCCATAATAACTCATGTCCAACATCTTCGATGATATATAGAGGGTGTTGTAACTTATAATCTCACATTAGGTTAGACAAAATCATTACAACCCACTATGGGTTCTCTCCAAAAATAGCATTATGTGACCAAAGTTATTAGGAAAAATTTATTTAGATCATTTAACCTAAAGTATAAGTGTCTTAGGTTCAACTACATTTGGATCATTTCAATCCATATCAAAATTTCATCCTATCAAAAAATGCTATCATGGAGGACTATTTCAACGATACCCAATACAGACCATTGGAAAAATTTCTAAACATTATCACATTTAACATGTGGTATTCACATAAAACCATAACAGAGAATCCCACTATCCCTCAACATGGTTAAAAACGAGATAATAACACCTCTATAAAGCATATACCATGGACAATAATGCTAGAAAAAATATCATTTCCTAGTTTATCATTATAAACCTAATTATTCATATTTTGAATACTTTTAAAACTTTCTAATTAATTATATGGAACTATTTCTTGTTCAATTAGACAGGAAAGAAAAATATTTAAATTTATTCAACTTTACCCAAACCCATTTATTCATGTGTACTGAAAAAATCCCATCATAATTATTCACGAGTTCCTAGAATGATGCATGGATAGTAAAATCCCATGCCTTATTGGGCCACCTATCATTTATCATATATTTTTAAAAATATGAATCACAACACAAAATAACATCATCAATCAATATAAAATATCATCCAACTATAATAGAACACATCCTTAATTAAAATCCCATCATAGGTTTAAGGGTTTTCCCCTGTACATGTGTTAACTACAACCAAACATGAATTCACGTCCAAGGCCAAAATCATCCTTGTTTACCTTTCCTAAATTCTATGAAAAAATAAAAGAAAACGAATTCTCCTTTGATATGTCATTGTAACACACTCAACTATGTTTCACACAACAGTTCCCAGAGATAGTGGGCCACATGACCTCAGGAACACCTCCCCTTAGGCTTGAGGATGTCAACTTATAGCAGGGGTCTAATATAGATACTAAGGGGAGACTATGCACTCTTTATCAATAAAACACAACAACATATAGAAATAAAAATAACTGAATGACACAACAATAACTGGAAAAAACGGTATCTCATGATGACTAAAACCAGAATAAAATATCCAAACAAAAATAGTAGATATTCCATTCAATGTAAATTTCTTGTGTTGAATGAAAACCCAAAAGAAATACAAATGGGTATTCCCATGTGGGTCCTAAAACCATTTATGGTTCCCTCATCCATGATTCATCCTCACATATCCATTTAATATAGGTCTCTTTCCAATATCCAGTCAAGAAAAAAATGATGTTTATTTTGTTACTAATCAGGAATCCTGTGTAGGTTTTGATTAAACTCATTACTATACCACCAATGGTGTCTAAAACAATATCCAGTCATTAACAGTTTATGTGATTTTATAGAGAATAAAATATAGTAAATTAAGAAAAATCTTACATAATCAATTATTATTTATCCTCTACATAAACCATCATTTTCATGATGAAACAAAATCCATCAATACTTACTTCGACTCATGAAAAAGCCAGAACAATCCCCATAGGATATCAAATATCACAATACCATGGTAATCATATCTCATTTAAATTAAAATCTTGGTATATAAAATTATAACCACAATCAGATGTTATAGTTTTGGGCCTATAAATTCATATATAGTACTCCATGGGTATTTGATGCCTCAGTCCATATCCCACAAATCATTCATCACTATGGGTTTTTGAAGCATCATTCCTTATTGAACACTTTTATATCAATCAATCACATATGGTGTTTTGAAACATCAGTCCATGTCACACAAACATATATAAGACAATAAAATATTCTCATTTAAAGTATTAGTCTATGTCCAACACACATATATTACAAAAAAAACATGTATCACAATATCACACATATAATTATTTCATAAACATCATGGATAAGAATCATTAATTTTTTTTTCAAACAATCTCATCAAGGGTGACAAATTAATTATCAATTAAAACTTGGTTTGTCCCTTTAGTAACATGGAATAATACAAAAAATTCACCATTAGTGTATTTATCAAAATTTAATCATATAAAAATTTAAATCATTTAGGTTAATCGATAAATTACAGAATTATCAAAGAAAAATAATTCATAATTACATTTATTGACCAATTACACAATCTCAATATTCAATTAAATTAAAAATCACAATAATTCAACTAATTTATTTCCCATTTAATTAATCAAATTCCACCAATTTCAATTTCACATATTTAACCAAAAATGTTATCCCAAGGAAATTAAAATAAATCCAAAAATTCATCAAAGAAATTTCCCAATCATGGAAATTTAAATGTCAAAATTTCATATAAATAATTATATCAAGACTATGGGTTTTTCTATCTATGATAGATACCTCATCTTTGGCAATGAATGCTCACTAACCAAAATCCCTAATTAAATAGGAACAACAATGATCCCAATGAAGAATGAGATCCATAGAAACTTATATCTATATCCATATAAACCTAGAATCATATATCTAGAAACTTATATCCATGATTTGGAACCATTGAAACCAATTTATAGATCCATTTCCAATGGAGGAAAATTATACATCAAAAGATGTGTGGAATATGGGAGATATGGAGGAAATCATACAGGATGTGAAACTCATAACATAAGTGGTGAAAATATATTAAAAAAAATTCAATTCACTAGGAATATTGTTTGGGAGACATAAGAATTCATTCAAAAGATTCTAAAATTTATATAAATTGGCTAGGGTTGAGAAGGGTAGACATTGGGTGATTTATTAGGGTTTTAGGATTTTATTATTATTTATGGGATAATTACATCACTTCGAAAAGTTTTATGGGAAGGATGCATAATTTTCCAATCCATGTGACTAAACCAATCACATATTCTAGAGTGGGGGTGTATGGATGCTCAAAAAATGGTTTATAGTGTGACAATCCAAGCTCTATCAATGAAATCCCTCTCTTTATGGGTAGCATATTCTACATGGGTGGGGCACACGTTTTGGGTAATCCTTGTACCAACCATACACTACCCAAAAACCCAAAAAAGTCATCTAAATTTTACCCAACTCATCCATAATAAAAATAAAAAATGATATACTAATAACAATTCAAAAGAATACCTATAAACGAGATCATGAATTTTCGATAAAAGCCTTGGATCTTACGTAGTATCAACCACTAATTGAATTTTCATACCACACTAGATTCCCTCACACAATCGATATAGTGCCGAATAATCAATTGTATGAGAATATATATATCATACTCTAACTTATTAGGATGAAGTTAGTGAAATGAATCATGTAGGTATATAACTTATTGAGGAGACAACCATAAAATTAATGACTCTTCAAATTAATATCAAATCATCTAAAAAAAGACACAAATTACTAAGAAGATAATTTAATTATTGAGTTGGAATTTTATAAGGGAGAACATGTATTAATAAGGTGTATCCAGGGATGGGAGTTATTAGATTTTGTGAAAATGGAATGTTATTCACTGGGTAATTTTTTCCTTCAAAATTTTATAGGGACATTAAGATGTTACTTACCAATTGCCTATGCCACACAACCTCTATAGATTGTATTGGGTATTCAATAATTCAGAAATGAAGAAATATATTCTAGATCTAATGAATGTACATACATTGAATTTAATAGATTTATAAATTCTCTAGCGTTATAATGAAAGACTATTGAGATTTTCGAAACTAGAGAGAAAGTGTTGTGTAATTAGACAACTCAGTTAGTGAAACTTCATTAGAGACATCATAAAATAGAAGATGTAACATATATCCTGAAAAATATCTGAGAAATCATTACCCAAATTTGTTTAAGAACAATCATATTTCACAATTTTTTGGTGAGATTATTTAGAGATAGAGCATTTAATACCTGATATTCTATTATATAATGTAAACATATTTCAGTTGGATTTCTCAGAAAAAATTAGTATACATTAATTAAATTTATATTATTAAATTTGATTACTAATAAAAAATAAGTAATATATTATTTATAATTATAAACGAAATTATTGTAATAACATAATTTTCTATTTGTTGCATTGATATGGTCATAATAGTTTCCTGTTATGATTAGAACTAGGAAGTGCAATGCATATATTCATAAATATTGGTTTATTTTTGGATATTGTATTATTTTATGGAATATAGTAATATATTGTCCGGTGAGAGTACTTTTAAGTGCATTGGGATTCTTCTCATTATTTTTTCACTTTGTAATCACTGTGTTCATTGATTATGAGAATAAACCTATCAGTAGTAATTCCACTTTTTTTTGTCAATAGACATTACTATACACAATAGTGTGTATTGGTCCATAGTATTTATTATAATCACTGATTAATTTCATGACACACATATGTTGGGAAGAAAACAATGAAAACTATGACAACATATGATTTACTAAAGAAAACTATGACAACATTTGTTTTAGGGATGTATGTTACATTGAATACATCATGAATGAAATGTTAACAATGGATAAGTTAAGGAATGATTTATCCCATAAATATTCATGGGTGTTTATCTCTCATCCCATTGTTTGGAATAGAACTATCACATTAAAATCCCAGGTCATGGTGTAGTGATGTTTTTGTATTATAGGGTCAATGAAAAATATATAATGAGTATATTTTGATTACATGAATTTTTAACCTTCCTGAGGAGATATTTAAACCAAGGTAATAAATTACACATTTATTGTTTTTATGTTTCTTTCATCATTGCATCATTATATTCTTTCTCTTTGGTTCCATGAAAAATTTCTAGAAACCAATCATGGACTTTAATAAATCTTATCGAATTATAGAAAAATGGAATCCATGAAGGTTACATATAATGTTTATACCATTGATCTCAATTACATTCTATGATATTTTAATTATTTAAATAAATATTATTCCTGACCACGAGGATAAATTTTATTCATTTTTTATCACTAAAATTTTGAAGGTAATATATAAATTATTATTCATTAAAAAATAATTTTTATTAGTATGTGATTACTTCAAAAATATGTATGTTTCGTATTGTGAATAAATATATATATTTTATTTATTTATGATTGGAAATTTTTATTAAATATTTATTCTAGAATACGATAAAATTGATGGACTTTGAGTAAAGAAATATGGTTTCTAGGGATGAAAATATATTCATAAGAATAAAAAGAATATTTATAAATTTGTAAGGTAAAAAATAGTTCATAATAATAATAATATTATTTTTATATGGATTTTCATTTAAAATTATTACTATATTACTTTATGGAATGTTTTTAATTAAATAATATTTAACATAAACCATAGATCTATAAATATATGGTTATATCTACTATGTGGGGTTAATAGATATTTTAGATTTATTTCACACAATGGAATTATCCAATAATTCCTCCTACTATCTTCCTTTTAAAAAGGTTAATATCTATATATATTTCATTAATCTTGATATAATTAATGGAGATCAGTGTAAACAACATAGTCAAATTGATATGTCTTTCCAACACCTGAAAATCAATTAGAATTTTATTAAGATCAATAGGGACCATGTAGATCATCGACATTGTAATTATAGACATGTGTCCTTATTACAAAATGAATTTAATTTGGAAAATTATTCTCAAACAATCAATAATATATTAATTGGAGATAATTATTAAGATGAGGAAACCATTTTATTTGATAATAAATAAATTAATTATAAATTTCATATTAATGATCCATTATTGGGGGACCATGAAATTCTATGTCAAATGATGATTTAATTTATCTCCCACCACAGGTGCTTCCCATATATGTTGAAAACACAATTAATTTTATATAAAACACATTTGAAATTTATAAAAATTTAATTGATTGCAGATCCATATGAGTAAAGGTTGTTAGATTTTAATTTAAGGATTTTTTTTTAATTTTTTTGATATTAATTTATTTATTTTTGACCTATTAATTATTAATGTTCAATGTTTCATTTTCTAAAAGGATTTAGAATATATAATGAATGATAAGTGATTTTGTTAGAATGTTTCTAAGATTAAATATGGAAAAAATGGGTTTACATGGTTTGTAGATGGATTATATTCCATGTAACCATGTTTACAACACATAATAGTCTCAACAGAAACATTATTCACCATGATGTAACTACATGTGGTTTATTTACTAAAAATATCATGTAGAATAGTCCAAACTAGAACATATAATGTTATATTAGAAGTCATAATTATATCATACACACCTTGTAGTCATCAATGTTTAGTGATGACATATATAGATGTCATGTGGTCATGTTATGGTCAAAACCACTTGAAAATGAAATCATAGATAACTAATGAGATGCATGATTTTTACACAAAGTTAACTCAATTAAAAAAATTAATTACAAAATCTTAAATATACACCAACCCTTTTAGTGAGACAAGAAGACACTTGGAATGTTCGATACATGGAATTTAGCCAGATTGTGCAATTTGTGAAATCACATGTTAGATGAACACATAAATTCCATTGGCAGTTTGCATAGACACACTACATTTAGATCACGTGGAATATTTAGGAACTATACATGTTGTGTAATTTTTCACGATTCGGAATGAATAACATTGATTATATAATAGCTTTGTAGATAAATGTATACATGGATGGTAACCTGATTTTTCACACATTATTTTCTATGAATAGTAGATTCTAAATCCCCATCCACATAACATGATTATATGAAAATCAAGGTACAAGGTGTATAACTTTTATTTACAAGAATTTTTGTCTCCCAATAATGTATGTAATTAAATTAAATTAAATTTAAAATTTTATTCATTAAAATTTTATTCAATTTATTGGAATATATAGGGTTTGAAAATGTAATAATTTTTTATATAATTATTAAATTATAGATTAGTTTTCTAAAATATTAGGCGATTATTGGTTATGTCATTGCATTACCTTAAATTATATTAATGGTGGTTTTTCTTAATGAATTTAATTTCTCATTAGGATGAAATATAATTTATAAATTTATTTATTAATTTAATAATGAAAGCATTTTCATCATAATAATAAATAAAGAAAAAGAAATGAATGTTAATGTAATTTAATTTTACATATTTATTACATATTTTTAAGTGTTTATGAGCGTGAAAAAGGAACTATTTATTCATAAATTTAATTAAATTTTATTTCATCCTTGGGGTTTAAATTATTTATTATTATATTTAATATCTTGGAATTCATGCTATTCCACCTTTTCTATTTTTTTGGACATGCATATCCACAGTTTTTTGTGTAATCCTATTATGTAATCATTTGGATCCCAAGAACATTGAGTGATTTATAAATACATGTAATAAATGGATTACCCTAATGATTTTTGAGGTAGTATAAGATGAATCCAAGATGAATTCAAATGAAGTGACACACGGGTGGACGAGAGATATACTACAACTCCTTCCAAGAATTACAAAATGTGTTTTTTCATAGTCTGTAGTTTTATTTAAGGTCTACTAAATAAATATAATACTGGAAAAGTTTATGATCATGTCATTTATATATTTCTGTATTTATTTCATTGTATTATTTCTTTCATGTCTGTATAAACAATATCACACAAATAAATAAATTAATGTAAAATATTATAATGTATATAAATGGATTTTTCATAATTGTTTTAAAAAATTGTAGTTAATCAATTATGTAAAATAAACATGATATTAATAATACAAATAATATACATGAATATAATTTTGTAAAATGTAAAAAAATCCCACAAAAAAATATTCAAACATTTCCTTCTATTAAATTATTATGAATGAATTCATATGAATTATGAGTTTGAAAAACCCTCATTTGGACACATAATTTTAATGTTTAGTTCATATAAATGTTAATGGTTGAAATAAAAATATTACATCCATATATGTATCCATTTTTATACATGATATATCTTCCTGGAATTTTTTGTTGAAAACCATATCCGGATTTCATGACTGGGGATTCATGTGAATGGATCAAGAAGAAACCATCCCATAGATGGAAAATACTCACATACCCAAATTCAATCATGTATCCTGAAAAACCATCATCTAGGTTATGAAAATGGGTGTATGGATAATTTTTACAATAATGACTAAGAAACAAGGCATTCAATGTTTAATTCTGAGGGATGTTGTGAGTTGATATAATAGTGGGATAGTTAATAAAAATTTAATTATGATAACTTATCCCATTATTTGTAATAATGAAATTTATTGACCAAATTCAATATTACATTTTATAATAATTTCATTTTTTCATCCATGTTATATAAATTATATATTTTAAATAAAGTCTTTCTCCTCACTAGAAGTAACATCCAAGAGTGGTTTATAGGCCAAAAAGTTGTATTGCATAGTCAAAGGAAACCATACATGTTGGAATCCACATAAGCATATCTTTCCTTTGAAGAGGAATGAGAGGATGATTTTGTCTTAAAGATAAAAAAATGAGAAATGTAGTTTACGTTATGCATTTAATGATATCATCTATGTCTACTAAAATCTTAATGTATCACAAAAACATGGATTCATAAAGAATACAATTTCATCTTATTGGTATCTAATAGGGGAGAGATAGACCAGAACGGTCTATGATATACAATATACTCTTTTATAGTAAATAGGTGGAGGGATTACCATATATTCCTCACAAAGTCAACCATAGTGGATATATTGAATCATAAAATTTTCTTGGGATCAATCTCTGTTTTGAACACTGGACTTATCCCATTATCATATCACACCATAGAGATTCTAAATCATTTTTGAAAATTTTAACTTGAAAAATATTATGATGTATCACTAGATTAATATAATGTTCTTTACTATGTGGATAAGAAGATTATACATAAAAATCCTTCCATGTTTGTGGTAAATAAATGTAATTCCATGTAAAAGTGATCTAACCTTAAAATTTTATAATAATTACCTTCCATGATGAAAATGATAAATTTGTAAGAAAGGGAACAAGATGTTGTTTGTTTCTCATGTTGAAATAATGGGCGTAAGATGAAATAGTAGACCCAGTAAATGATGAAAGTGTAATTATAAGTATGGTTTTTGATATGTTTAATTTTTATAGTTCAATATATTGGGACTTATATATATCTTTTGGTTCTCTCAAACATACTCAAATATAGGGCACATGATGTTTCCGAAATATTTGATGGGATAAGGTTGATCTACAAACTATAAAAGGATCCAAACCATATCTTATGGCTATTCGAGACTTACACCTCATGTTAACAATAGGGATGATATTTATTTTGAAAAATATTTTATTTTCATCTATTACCAGTAAATAATTAATTAGTTTATACATGATATCTATGTATTTTTTCATAAAGGGGAAATAAAATATTATTCTTTTATGACAAAATTATTCCAGTAAGGAACATTTTAATAAATATATTTATGTGTTGGATTAAGTGAAGCATGTAATTTAAATTGAAAAAAAAAACATTTAGGAGTGATTCATTCCACACACAACTATTGTATCACCATCTATGTAATGTTGACTAAATTACACAAAGAAAGATATTTAGAATCTTTTGAACTAAAACCACTTTTCTTATTTCACACATGATTAAAAGGGTAAATGAACAAAATCCCATTTAGAGTTAAATGAAAAATATCCATATTTAATCATCAATTAGATCATAGTAATATGTCTAGAACATTTCCTATTGATGTAAGGAGTGTGTACACATTCTTATTAACTATTTATAATTATTATAATATATATTGATTTGTCTACACGGTGAGTTACCTGTTGGTTTCCATTGAGAGATTTAATAAATTCATGAATGATGTTGAGAACCATCTTGGAAATAAGAAGTATAAAATCAACTTTGAACAAGGTGAATAATATCATGATAAATATATCATTAATAATTAATGGGAGTCTGGTATCTTACCCTTAATCTCCCATACTTATACACATCATGGGAATGGTGTATTTTAAAGGAGAAACCACACATTATTGAAAATTGGGACATTAACTATGATTTATGAGAGTCTTTAATTTTCATTTTCAGGTTATAGGATACAGAATACAATGAATATTCTTAAAAAAGATCCATTTCAAGCTGTATAAGGTATACCATACCAATTGTGGGTTGAACACCCCATTTATTTAAGACATACATGTGTAGGGTTGTGAAGAATTTTTAAATTATAGTTTAATTAAAAAATATTCACCGCGAGACAAGATGATTACAAATATTCTTTACCCCATGGAAACATGTTGATATTACATATATAAATCCTTAAAAATGTAATAATAGAATGAAACAGTATACTTCTTGATAGGGATCACACTTCTAAAATAGAGTGTTGGAGTATGTCATACTTTTTTATGTTGATTCCCAAGGTATACAAGAGTTTGAAAATGAAATAATTATATAACACCATGTTTAATAAGATATTCTATTTACACAAGTACTATGTAGGAGTAAAAAAGAGGGTAGATAACTAGAATGATTGGACATTCTAATCACTGATAAAGGTGACTAAATTTTAGTTTACAATAATGATTATATAAACCCCAATGAAATAGTAAGCGAAACTAATGATACAGATTCTTATGATGCATAGACTTCATAAATAGAATCACTATATAAAAACTATGTTTAGATTTTATTATATCAAATAATATATATAATTCATAATGGTTTTAAATGGATTTTCTAGAATAATTTGTATATGGATGGTAATGTGAAAGCATATAAGTAACCACCTGTTTCAAACAACTTTAAAAACAATTAATTTATTAATTATGATGAATAAATTTAAATAGTGGCAATGAAAGAATACAACAAATTTCTACACTCCATTACAGAACTCCATGAATAAGAGTTTTTAAAATGAATGTTCAATCAACCTTTCGAAAAAGATTTTTCATTAAGATTTCTACATGAGAAAACTTGAGAGGATTTTGACATAAAATTACTCAAATGAAGTTTTCATATTATAATGATCCAACTATTTATTAAAGAAATCATCAAGGTCATAGAATATTCATTATGATGTGGCAATAATAGAATTCGGTTTTATAAAGAACAAAAGTGTTCCATGATACAATAAATGAATTAAAAGGCTTGTGTTAATTTTCTTAATATTATTTGTTGATGAAAAATTATTTATTTTAAATGAAATACCAGTCTTACTATATAATATATCATGGATAAATAACTGAATTTATTTAAAGAATACATAAGAGGTAGGAAAAAATCATGGGATCAAAATATATTCTGATATATCCAAGACACTGCTCATCCTACGACAAGCTACATATATTGTCATGATACTAAGGATACTATGTATAGAATAATCCCAAAATGTATTATTTCCAATGTAACATTTAATTCAGCTTTCAAGTAAAATGTATCTACAATGACATGTGGAATGAAAAGGAGTGGCAAGGATTATATACACATATGTGATTGGGTACGTCATGTAGGATATGGAATATACTAGGAAAAATTTCATCGATTCATTGTGTGAGGTAAGAAGATATTACGATTACAAAGGTTTTCATTGGACAAAAGTAATGGCTATCATTATGTATCTTAGGTGTATTAAGGACATGTTCCTCATCTATGAATGAGAATATGAGTCATTCAAGGATATCTAAATGACTTTTTCTAATCATATATGTTTGATATTAAATAATAGGTCAGAATCATATTAAAATTTAATTGAGGTGATATGAGCTTGAATATCACAAATATGAATGATGTTTCATATTCTATAGCAGAGTTTGAGAATATTGTGTCCACTAATGTAGCTAAAGAATCAATATTGATATGATATGTCAATCATTATCATTATGAGGTACCTAGAAGTAATGATATGATCATACTCAATTTTGATAATACCGTTGTGGTGGCTTTCACTATGGAGTGAAAGTCACAATAGTAGAATATTAAATAATTTGGAAGTATCATCCCTTGATGTATTTTTCATATGTAGTTTTGTTTTTAGGGAGAAAAATATCCACATAAGATAATGTGAAGACCCCAGGAAAATTTATTAGACTCAATAGAATCATGATTATCATGTGAGGTCTTGAAAACTATGTGTCATTTAGATTTGGATATACTCTATTTGTGAGTTTTTTGTATTTATTTCTAAAACAATCTTACATATATAATATAAAATTTGAGTAGTATTATAAAAAACTTATTATAAAGTTTTTATTATGATGTGTGACATTAATATAGTTATGAATTATGGTATTCATATCAATGATATGGTCATAGAAGTTTCCCCTATTAGTGGAACCCTAAAGTGTTATGATGATATTCATAAATATATATTTGTGGTTGGATAATGTACTATGATATGTAAGATTGTAAAGAAACTATCAGGCGTGAGTACACTTATGAAGATTAAGGTTCTTATCATGATGAATACACATTGAAATCTCAATGATGTGGTATTATGAGAATATAACATCCAATAAGAATTCCACATTTTTTGGTGTTATCATATGTTCCTATATGCAAGAATCTTTATTATTCCATAGAAATTTAGATTATAAATGATCCATGTAATGACTCATGAACTCATATTTATTGAAGAAAATATTGAAACCATATGTTTGGGGGAAATATGGTATGTTGAGTGTGTCACTAATGACATGTTATCCCTAGATAATTTGAGGGAGGGTTATTACTTTATAACTATATGTGTACTAATATCATGATCTTTCTATTAAAATAGAAGTTTCACATTAACATCCTAGTCTAGAATGTAAAAATGTCTTTATTTCAGATAATCAATGAAAATATATCAAGAATTTATGTTTCTGAAATAGGTGGAAACCTAATTGATGAGTTAGTGAGAAAATGAGAATATATTAACTATTGAGTTTTCATATGTGGTTTCTATAATTGCAACATTAAATTATTTATTTTTAGTTCCATGACTTGTTTTTGTACTATAATAACGGTACTTAAGAAAGCCCATATAATGCTGTTGAGAATGAATGTTAGAGGGTCTCACACAATGTATTTCCAGTGATATTGATTAAATTAGTATTGAATGTAATTGTAAGAAATCAACATTGTGAATAACTTTATTCATGTTTTATTTATTGATAATATTAAAAATAAAATAAATAATAAATTATCCATTAGTAAATAGTTTAGTTTATTTCAAGAACATTTGATAAGTATTTATTCATTGGTTTTTAATAATATATCTATTTAATTTATTTATGAATGATATATTTAATTAAATATTTATCCATTTATTTGTCAAATATCGAATAATTGGAACAGAAAAAGATTGTGTCCAGTGATAAATATTTATTTGTATGTAATTAAATAATACTAACAAACATGTACAATATAGAAAACCATAAAATATTTATTATAATATTATTATTAATATTATGTGTAATGGATTTTAATAATTATTACTGTATTATTTTTATGATAACAAATAAATAAAAATTATTTTAACCTAAACCATTGATCTACAAATAGATGGGTATCTATATTGTGTAGGGATAATCCAGATTTTAGAATCATTTAGAACAATAGAAGTCTCTCTCCAACCCTCCAACTCTCTTTCTATAAAGAAAAATTAGTCATTTAGATATTCATTAAATCTTTATGGAACAACTAGTGATGATTAGAAACATAGTATGACGGTTTATATATCTCTGTAGAATTTGGAAATCCATTTTTATTATTTAGATATAAAAGGAGCACATGTGGATTACTACTATAGATACTATATACATGAAACCATACAATGCAATCTATGTATTTAAGAATGGGGTTTTTAGATCGTCAATGAAATATTTATTGGATAATTTTTCTAAGAAGAGGGGTTTATTTTTTTCATATCCTAAATAAATTAATTATAAATTTAATGTGAAATTTCCTCTATCTCGGTTTGGTGAAATATTAAGTCAAATTAATTAGTTATTTTTCACCCACCACATAATCATTACAAGATCCTGGATACAAAAAATACAACATTCTGAAATATTTTAAAATTTAAATTCCAAAATTTTAGCCGTATACTAAAAATAATTCACAGTTATATTTGAATGAAAAATATAATAAATTTATGATTTTAATTTTATAAAATGGATTATTTTTTTACTATAGAATTTTTAATTTAGGTTTGGGTGAGTTTTTGGGACATTAATTTAATAATTAAATTTTTTTGAATATAAAAAAATAACACATTTACTAATACTAACACATTAATGACATTAATAAGTTATAATGATTTCTATAAAGTAGCTATATATTTTTTTGGAAGAATATATATATATATATATATGAAGTTTAATAATTAAATTAAAAATATTTTATTTTATTTGTAAACATATAATAAAAATTAAAATTAATTAGTGACATTTTCTTTCAATAATGGAAGTATTTTCGATCAATTTATTTAATTAAGTAATAGAAATAATTCAATTTCTTTTCAAATAGTTCAAAATTCAAAGGAGTGTGAAATATTTTTTCATAAACAACAAATTATCATAATAATCTATTAAATTAAATTTTTGAGATTTTTTTTGTAATAATTTTTTTAAAAAAATTTGTGTTTCATTAAGTTTAGTAATATTTTATTAATATCAATTTTAGAAACCCCAATAAATAAAACCATTTAATATCGATTAAACATTTTTAATGATAATAAAAAATATTTATTAATATTGGAATCCTAGTATTTTTAACAATGATATGATAACATGCTAAAATATTTTCACCAAAATTAAGCGTATAAAATCATTTAAAAGGGACTAACATTAAAGATAAGCATATATATATATATTAATATATTTATAAAACATGAATATATATGATAGTGTGATTGGATTTCGTCAATAACGAATCATATATTATAAATTGGACTTAATTTAAGATCCTTCGTATGAAAATTACATTTATAATATTTAAATATTCATAATATTCAAAATATTACACATCCAATCAATTAAAAAAGCAACCCTCCTTTAAAAAAATATACACATACATTGTTCACTATAATTCAAAAAAATGTCTTCCTATATTCCATTACACCAAAATTTTCCATTACTAATTTTTTATATTATTTCCAAAATAACCATCCAAAACATCATGAGTTATATTCTATTTGAGATTATCCATGGAATATGAATATGTTATTAACATATAATTTCATATTCTATTCTACAAAATCATCCATTAAATATTATTTAAAATTCTAAACCAATTAAATTTTTAATGACAAGGAATTTCAATGTAATTTTTTTTAAATATTAACAAAATTTACGAGTCCAAAAAAAGTTACACCATGTGATTCTGAGGTCCGATGTGACCGGAATCAATTTATTATGTTTTGTTTGGGTACGTTCAGTAAACGTACGAGTGTGTTTTTATAACTTTTGAACTGGTGCTCGGAATTGAAATTTGAGGGCACCATTGAACTCGCAGCGCCGATATTCACTTAATAAGACATTCACCTCGACGACAAGTGGTCGAGGGTGGAAGATAGTTTTTGGGTATTCTGTAGAAATAATAAAATGAAATAAACCGTTGTTTTATATTATTTTATCTCTTATAACCACCCATGTTGAAGTTGGAGGTGGTGAGCACCACCCCTTAACCTCCCATGAGAGGTTGTGTTGGTGGGGCCCACTAGAACAAAACCTCCGATGAGAGGTTATGATTTAGTGACCACCCGAGACTAAACCCCCAAAATAATGGTGGGAGAGGAAAACCTCTCAACTCCCCTAATTAACGACGGAGATTCTCTTGCCCTCCCTTAACTTAATGGTGCCACCACCTCCCTCTTTTAATGGTGTCAACCCTTCCCCTTAAATTAATTGAGCCATCTCATTTAATTAAATTAAAAAATTTGAATTTTAATCCCATAAAATTAAATAATAGATAATCTATTAATTATAGGTGCTATCTATTCATTTGATGGAAATATGATGGCAAAGAAGGATTAGGGATCTTTGGAGACAACTCTCCAATGAAGAACGCATTCTCCCAATGAATAACATGTTCTTCCAATGAAGAACACTGACAAGGAGCGTCTTCGACTTCTTCCTCAGAAGCACCTTGCAGAAGAAACTGACATGGGACATCATCAATGACCGAACTTCCCTCCTCATCGTCATCAATGAAGCAACACATGAGGTTGTGATTGGAAGTGTGCGACATATATGACGAACGATGACAACTCCATCCTCTTCCATGCGACTTCTTCGACGAACAACGAACAAAGGTAGGGGTTTAATTTTATTTAAGTATGTTTTATTCCCATATTCTTCATTTCATTCAAAACAAATAACGAGTATGTTTTACTTTTTTGGGAGGGTTGTTGTGCTTCATTCTTGTAAGACAATTGTAATCACCCAAAATGCGGAGGGTGCCGACTAAACCAATGTGGTTCGACCCCTTTACCGATTTCCTTTGTGGTGTTCTTAGAACTGGAGGAAAGATGCATCAAAAGTGATGAAGTCAAAGAAGGAAACTACCATGAAAACCGCGGCCTTCGTGACCTGCGCTGCCATCGTGACGCTCCGGGACGAACTGCACCACCCGCCGGCTTTCGTGCCGCCTTGGGCTACAACACGCAGAACTGCGGCGCCCGCCGACTTTCATGCCGCCTCAGCCGCGCCTGCCGCCGGCCGTACTGCCTGCTGGCCAGAATGGCCCGCGCCGCGCCATGCCCGGACCGTGCCCCACCCTGGACACACTGCCTTCACCGTCCTCACAGGATATGGTTCCCTCGACGGTCGTGCCGCCCTCGCCGGTCGCGCCGCCTCGCTGGTCGTGCTGCCCTCGCAAGTCAGGCTGCCTCGCTGGCTGCGCCCCCTTACCGGCGGAGCCCCCTAGCCAATAGAGCCACCCTTGGTGGCCGCGCAGCCCTCGCTGACTCACCTTCCGCCCCACCTGGCCGGCCGCGCCGCCTCGCCGGCTGCGCCACCTCGCCGGCCCTGCTGCCACGCCGTCCTCACTACCCTTGCAAGCCGCGCCACCCTTATAGGCCACACTGACCTCAACATCCAAGATGCCCTCACCAGTCGCGTCCCCTCAATGGCTGCGCCCCCGCGCTGGCCACTCCCCCTTCCCTAGCCGCGCTGCCCCTCGGCCGAACCGGCCCGCCCTCACGACGCCCCGACCGAACCGGCCCCGCGCCCTCAACCGAACCGCCCTCGCGGCGCCTCCAGGATGAGATGCCTATGCAATGCCCTCCAGGACAAACCACCCTTGTGCTGACGTGTAGCCAGTCTGCACCCTCACAATCGGTCCACCCCCTACAGCACTCCGCGACCCCTTGTGGTCAGCTGGGCTGGGCCCTGCAGGCCGGGCCGAACCCAACAGGATAACCTACCCAACGGGAAAGGCAAAACCCAACAGGTCAGGCTGGGCAATCCAAACTGGGTTGGCCCAGACTAGGCCGGTCCAGGTCGTACCGACGGGGTCGGACTGGACCCAAGCCCACTACAACCCCTTTACTTTCCTGTGGCCATATCTTTGGCACCGGACGTCCATTTGATGAAACGTCAGCGGTACTGGTAATCATATAGGTTGATGGTCTCTTTGAATATAAACCACTTGTGTTTGGGGTATAGTTGAGATACATTTAAGTTGGATTGTGTACAAATCCAACTAGGCCCCAAAGATTAAATGGATAATAACTCACAGACCGAGCGTCTGATTAACAAACTGTTAGTTTCATTGGGAACTATATGACATGGAGAACATTTGGGATACATCTTCATGGGACTCCATTTTAGTTGGAGCATCAACCATTAGCTTGTGGAGCAGATCTTCTGTTGATGAGCAAGAATTTTTGCAGGAACCTAGTAGCTGGCTGAGACTAGAAGACTACAGACCGATTAACTCGGAGTGATTTGAATAGCATAGTGGGGAGCACATGGATGTGGCAGTAGACCCATGGAAGAGGAGTGCCTAGTTGTGGTGGAAGAACAACGGTACTCGACAGGAGGAGTACCTCTGTAGGTTATGAGGGGGAGCGCCTAGTTGTGGCAGCAGACCAACGATGGGGAGAACCTCTGTTTGATGCAGCCGACCCATGATACTCGACAGTAGGAGTACCTCAGTAGTCCAAGGTTATAGGGAAGCACCTGATTGTAGTGACATGCCCAATGTACTCGATAGAGGTGGAGTTCTCCAGCACCCGAGGGTTTCAAATGTTACTATCCCAAAAAATAAAATCCTGGTTGAGGTGAGTCAGTTTTTCTGTGTTTTCCTCATGATTGATATTGATCACTTTATAACTTAGGTATATGTATGGGAATATACTGATGTAAGGTTATCTGTTGATTTCATAATTTTTGTTTTATCCATGTTTGATTTTTGTGAGACCCTGAGGGTCTCGGGGTCCCTACTGAGTATCTTTCTACTCACCCCTGCACAGGCTATGCCCCCACCTCGTTGTGTTGGATGGAAATGACAAACTACGTTGACAGAGGCCGAGAGTTCCAGGACTGGATGGTACACGGAGGTGGACCATATGTCATGTCGGTACATGGAGGAGATGGATGAGAGTGGAGTGCAGAGGATGTGATCTGTACATACCCTTCATGTAAAAACCTCAAAAGATGACATGGTAGCTTTTTTTCCCTTTTCCACAATTGTACTTGAACTTCCAGTTTCTTGTACTTTCCAGTTGGGCTTGTATTCTAGCCCCTTTTTAATTATTGTACTCACATGTTGGTTAAATAGTTTACTCGTGTTCATATCTATTGTGTGTGTTTACAGGTTATAAAGGCATTCCTTCCTAGTTTTAGGGAATTACACATTTGGAGCTGGTCCCCAGCCCCTGGCCAATGGTTGGCGGGCTTGGGGTAGTCACGACATGGGCCCCAGGGGACGGGTCATGACAAATTGGTATTAGAGGAGTCATTTCTCTTACAGATCATAGGACTCTGATCATTCTATTCTATAAAGAAATAGTTTTATGAGTAGTGAGAGTGGTTCTCAGTTCCGGGAGTCCAGTGTTGGTGCGGCAGCCGACATATCCATACACCAGGACCCTGACTACTAATTTCCAACTCAGTGCACGAAAACACCGATTGTGTGTCTATATTCAAAAGTTTTCTTTAAGTCATCTCAACCAATTCACCTCACTAGGTATAATATTTTGACCATGTCACATTGGTTTCTTTCAGGATACCCACAAAAGATAGCCGGTTAGAGTTCCATGAGTTTTACGCTCAGATATCCCACCGAGCATTGAGGCCTCGGTGCAGGGCCCATTTCCAGCGGAGGCACCAATGGTACCTTTACCTGTCGGGCAACCGATGCCACTAGCCAGAGAAGTAGACAATACACGCTGCTTGAGCGCATTTCACGAGTTCCAGTGCCAGAGGCCACCCAGGTTCATGGGAGACATGAACCCACAGGAGGTTGAGGATTGGTTGGAGGCTGTAGTGAGAGTTTTTTAAGTGGTAGTGACACTAGCCGACCTCAGGGTGATTGTTGATGTCATCCTTCTATATGCAGTAGTGGGAATATGGTAGAGTTTGATGCTCTAGGTCCACGAAAATCTGACACTTCTCGGGGCAGACATCGAGGGCCTGTTTCGGGCAGAGTTTGTTTGAGAGACTCTTCACGCAATGGGTATCCTAGAGAAACATCATCTACATAAGGGAAACAAGATTGTAGCTTAGTACTCAGTGAGGTTCACAGACCTCTCACGCTACTCCATCTATATGGTGAGGGACCCAATTTTCATGGTTCAGACCTTTGATAAGGGGCTCAAAAGAGAGAATAGAGCTCCAATGATCTCACTCAGCATCCTCACGCATGCAAGGGTGTTAGAGAGATCCCTCATAGTGGATATTTTTGTTGTTGAGAGTACTCCAGCTATGAGATCCACCACCAGTCGCCACGTAGCAGAGTCTTCTACAGCTAGTAGAAAACCGATGTCTCAAAGGTCCAAGAGGACCGGACCTATAGGTGGACGACCACAAGACTCATGATTAGTTGTTCGGGGCACCCGAAGTAGAGATAGACTTTCCAGGAGTGGGAAGTGTTATGCATGCAGTGGCAGGGTCACTTGGATCATGATTTCTGAACCCACCATTTGGATGATCAGCGGACGGTCGAAGGACGACCCAAATAGAGATAGAGATTCAATCGAGGTGGTCTGGAGGGAGCTTGGGGACGTGGTGGAGGAGTTGGTTGTGCAGCTGGCAGTTGGTGAAGTTTTGAGGTGTCACCACCACCACCACATGGAGGTCCACCCCGACCGCTGGGAGCAGGTGGACAGGGGAGATCTCAGCTCCATGTTTCTGAAGCATATGATCATGGCGCTCAGGAGATTATTTGAGGTACAATATGTTTCTACTCCACCATAGCTGCAATACTTATAGAAACAGGTTCCAGTTAGTCTTTAATTTCCACTTCCCTCGTTTGGAGTTTGGAGAT
This sequence comes from Viscum album, assembly GCA_963277665.1. NCBI lineage: Eukaryota > Viridiplantae > Streptophyta > Magnoliopsida > Santalales > Viscaceae > Viscum > Viscum album. The sequence continues at coordinate 206,463,960 of OY728121.1, forward strand.
TCTGATGAAGCTGTTGGCTCTATCCTTATGACTAGAGACTCTTACGTGAAAACATTTGATGATTACGCACTGGTGCCGGTAGTGTGAGCTTACTCTAGGAGGCGAGATCTTCGGCTGGGATCTCCTAGTAGCAGCATTGAGGCCTTACGATGTCATCTTGGGTATGGAATAGTTATCTACAGTCCATGCATAGATTGATTGTATTAGGCTCAAAGTGCGGTGTGTCCACACGGATGTGACCAGATTTACCTTCACTGGAAAGAAGGGAACCTTTACAACACATGATGGACTTACTCAGAGGAGAGTGTGGCCAATCACACATCTGTTGGCTGGCCTTACCCTCAAAGAAGATGATGTGGAGAGTCTAAGCTATCCTATAGTAGTGGACTAGTACAAAAATGTCTTCTCTGATGATGTTCCACATCTACCCCCTTACTGAGAGGTATAATTTTACATTGACTAGTACCCAGGGACAACACCGATATCTATACCAGCATATTAGATGGATTCCTTAGAGCATCAAGAGTTACGAGTACAACTATAGTACTTGAAGTTGAAGGGATTCATCCAGCCCAGTGTTTCTCCTTGGGCAGCCCCGATTATATTCTCCAAGAAGGTGGATGAGAGCTTGAGGGTTTGTGTTGACTATCGGCACCTAAACCCGATGACTGTGAAGAATAATTACACACTCCCAAGGATTATAGAAAACTTTGATCAGTTGAAGGAAGCACAATTGTTCTCAAAGATAGACCTCAGATCAGGCTATCACCAGCTTAGATTTTGAGATGAGGATGTACAGAAGATGGCCTTCAGATGTTGGTACGACCACTAAAAGTTATTTTTTATGCCATTTGGTGTAACTGATTCTCCAAAAGTGCTCATGGAACTCATGAACATGATCTTTCAGCCATTCCTCGATTGATTTGTCATAGTCTTCATCGACACTTGACTACTGAGGAGGAGCAAGCCTATCATTTGCAGGTAGTACTGGACACACTCCGAGAGTATCAGATTTATGGTAAGCTCTCGAAGTGCTAGTTCTAGATCCGAGAGGTTCACTTCCTGGTGCATGTAAACTTGGAGGCTATAGCTGCAGTTGATCCAATGAAGATTGAGGTGATACTTCCTTGGGAGCCACCGAGGAGTGTGACAGAGGTACGAAGTTTCTTGGTTTTGGATGGATACTACTGGAGGTTTGTGCTAGACTTATCTAGAGTTGCAGCACTGCTATCAAACTTGAAAAAGAAGGGGAAACCGTTTGATTGGTTGGAGATATGCTAACAGAGCTATCAGGAGCTGAGGCAGAGGATGACTAGTGCCCCAATCTTGAGGCTTCCAGTGGAAGTCGTACGGTACGTAGTACACTATAATGCATCAGGAACCAGACTCGGATGTGTCCTGATGCTGGAGAGAAATGTGATAACATATGGCTCTAATCAGGTAAGACAACATGAGCAGAACTTTGCTACACCTGACCTGGAGTTAGAAGCTGTGGTCACCACCTTGAAGATGAGGCGACACTATCTGATGGGAGAACGTTTTAAAGTGTACTCTGATCACAGGATTCTCATGTATATCTTCTCTCATAAGGACCTTAATCTAAGACAACGATGTTGGCATGAGTTCCTCTAGGACTATGACTTTGAGATAGTCTATACTCATGTAAAGGGGAACGTTGTTGAAGATGCACTCATCATGATGTTTGGTATACGACTACTAGGCGAGGCGATGGAGTAGCTGGATGCTTTATAGATATCCATTGTGGATAGAGATGGAGAAACTTTTCTACAGTCTCTTATATTCACTCCCCCACTTTTTTAGCGATTCAGGGAGGCTCGACATGGGGATAGTGAATGAGAGACATGATGTGCTCAGATATCCACAGGGTGGGCACCTGATAGATTTTCTGATGGTGGGGAGCACGTCATCCTCTTCAAAGGACATACCATGGTACCAGTGTCACTTTAAGAGGATGTGTTGAGGGAGTTCCACACATCCCCTCTAGAGGTACATCCAGGAGTGGAGAAGATGTACCCAGACCTCCGACGACAGCATTGGTGGTTGTGAATGAGGAAGGTAGTAGCCGAGTTTGCCTCTCAGTGCATCACTTGTCATCTAGTGATGGCGGAGCATCAGGTACCCGCTGTCTTGTTTCAACCTTTAGAGGATCCAGAGTGGAAGTGGGATGGAATATCCATGGACTTCGTGACAGGACTTCCATGTACATCCTGGGGACATGACTCGATTTGGGTGATCGTTGACTGACTCACCAGGTCGTACCCCTTCCTACCGATCAGATATTAGGGTTAAGTAGAGAGCTTGGAAAGCCTCTATGTGCAAGATATTGTTTGGATTCATGGAGTACCTTCAACTATTGTCTCCGATCATGAAACACTTTTTACTTATCAGCTATGGAAGGGGTTGCAGGAAGCTTTCATGACACATCTTCGTTTGAGCACTGCCTTCCATCCTCAGATAGATGGCTAGACCGAGCGGACCATTCAGACCCTCGAGGACATTTTGTGTGCTTGTGTCTTCGTCTTCAGTCACAGCTGGGAGGAACACTTTGCTTTTTTGGAGTTTTCTTACAAAAACAACTATCACTCCACCTGAGGGATGTCACCTTTCAAGATGTTGTATGATTGACCTTGCAGATCACCTTTGTTCTGGACTAACCCAGTGGAGTCAGAACTTATGGGACCAGTGATGGTACAAGATACCACGGAGAAGGTGGAGATCATCCAGGAGTGGATGAAGACTGCATAGAGTAGGAAGATGTCATATGCCTCTTAGAGATGGAGTCCTATGTAGTTCGAGGATGGTGACCACGTCTTTCTATGGCTCTCACATCAATGTGGGTTGTAGTGATTTGGCTGAGGCGGCAAGTTAGCTCCAAGATTAATCGGACCATTTCAGGTCCTATGTAGAGTTGGAGAGGTGGCATACCACATAGCTCTTCCACCTTTGTTGCACCAAGTGCACAACGTCTTCCACATATCCCAACTGAGGAGATACGTGCATGAACCTTCCCACGTCATCAACCAAGGTGAGCTAGATGTCGATGATAAGGATACTTTTATTGAGGATCCAGTAGAGATTGAGGATCGACAAGAGAGGTTCCTTCATGGACGGTCGATATCTCTGGTGTGCGTTCGCTGGCAGCACAAGAACCTCCAAGAAAATACATTGGAGTGGGAGGCTCAGATGCGTGCTCAATAACCCCACTTGTTCCCTTAGTTTGAGTTGTAGCTTACATGGACATAAAGACCTAAGGTGCGGAGAATATAAAGACAAAAATATTCCATGTATTCATATTAATTATAAGGGAATTTTACGAGTCTGTGAAAATTTGCAGCACGTGATTCCAAGTCCCGGTGTGCCCATAATAAATTTCTGAAGTTTTGTTCGGGTACGTTCAGTAAACGTATGAGCTGGTTTTTCTAAATTTTGAACCGGTGTTCAGAATTGGAATCTGAGGGCACCATTGAACTCACATAGCCAGTATTCTTTTGAGAAGGCCTGCACCTCGACGACAAATGGTCGATGGTGGAAGATAGTTTTTGGGTTTTTTTGTGTGGAAATAATAAAATAAAATAAATGCATGTTTTATTTTATTTTATCTTTTATAACCACCTATGTGGATGTTTGAGTTGGGGACCACCACACATTAACCTCCCATTAGAGGATATGGTGGTGGGGTCTACCCGAACCTAAACTCCCACGAGAGGTTACGATGTGGGGGCCACCCGGGACTAAACCCCCTAATAATGGTTGGAGAGGGAAACCTCTCAAATCCCCTCATTAATGAGGGAGAGTATCTTGACCTCCCTTAACTAAATGGTTCCACCACCCCCCCTATTTTAATGGTGTCAACCCTTCCCCTTTAATTAATTGAGCCATCTCATTTAATTAAATGCTACAATTTTAATTTTATACCCATCAATCTAAATAATAGATATTCTGTTATTTGGAGGGGCTATATATTAATTTGTTTTCAAAAGGATGGAAAATGATGATTAGAGATCAGGGGAGAAAACTCTCCATTGAATAATGCTTTCTCCCAACAAAGAATGTGTTCTTCTAATGAAGAATGCCAGTAAGGAGCGTCTTCGACATCTTCCTCCGAAGCACCTTACGAAGCTAACGACGTGGGATGTCTTCGATGACCGACCTTCCATATTCATCGTCGACAATGAACAGATGCACGAGATCAGGATTGGAAGTGTGCGGTGGATGCGACAAACAATTAAAACTCTGCATTCTTCCCCGCGACTCTGTCATTGAACAACAAACAAAGGTAGGGGTTTAATTTTATTTAAGTATGTTTTATTCCAATGTTCTTACTTTCATTAAAATTGAAGAACGAGGATGTTTTCCTTCTGCGTGAGGGTTATTGTGGTTTGTTCTTGTGAGCCAATCTCTATCACCCTAAATGCGGAGGGTGGGGACCAACCCAACATGGTCTGACCCCTCCACCAATTTCATTTCTGGTGTTCTTAGAAATGGAAGAAAGCGATGTCAAAGGCGACAAAGGCGAAGAAGGAAACGACCACACTACCCGCATACTCCGTCATCCGAACCACCCCGCGACGCTCCGGTGCTCCTACCGAATTGGCTTCGCCGCCCTAGGCCACACCGCACCACACATTGGCAGCGTTGGAATCCGATCGAACCGTCCCACGCCACGCCACGCCCCAGCCGCACCGCACCCCATCCACGCCTCCCTCGCTGGAAATTCCGCCTCTCTGGCTATGCCGCCCTCACAGGAAGCGCCCCCTCCTCCGCCGCGTCACCCTCGACAGCCGCGCCGCCCTAGACGGCCGCGCCTTAGCGCCCCTGTCGCGATGCCTTCATCCAGATAGGTCGTTCCCTCGCGACTCCCTGATCAAACCGACCCCGCGCCCCATACCAATCCTCCCTCATGACACCTTTAGGCCGAGATGCAAACATGGTGCCCTTATGGCCGAACCACCCTTGCGCCGACTGGCCGCCGAGTCGTGCCCTCATGGTCCTCCGCTACCCCTTGCGGCTTGCTGGATGAGGCCCAATGGGCTAGGCCGAACCCAATGGGCCAGGAAAGACCCAACGGGTCAGGCCCGGTCTACCCGAACCGAGTCGGCCCAGACCGGGTCGGGCTGGGTCTGTCCAACTGGGTCTGACCGGACCCGTTCCCACTATGACCCCATTACTTTATTTTGGCCATATCTTTGGCACCATATGTCTATTTGACGGACCGTCAGTGGCGTTGGTAATCTTGTATCATGAAGGTACCTTTTAGTATACTCCACTGGAGTTTGGTGTATAGTTGAGATACGGTTAGTTTGGATCGTGTACAAATCCAACCGCCCCCGAGACTAAATGGATAATAACTCACAAACCAGACGTCCGATTGATGCACCATTAGTTGTGTTGAGACTCCTATGACGTGGAAGGCCTTTGGAATACTTCTTCGTGAGACTTAATGGTAGTTGGAGCATCGACCAATAGCTTGTGGAGAGGATCTTCTGGTGATGAGAGAGAATTTTCGTGGGAACATAGTAACTGGCTGAGACATGATGACTGCTGACTGATTGACTCAGAGTGACTCAACTAGCCCAGTGGGGAACTCCCATTTGTGGCAGAAGTCCCACGGTGGTGGAGTGCCTGGTTGTGGCGGAAGACCCATGGTACTCAACAGGAGGCATACCTATGGAGGCTGTGAGGGGGAGCGCCGACTTGTGGCGGTAGACCCACGGTGGGGAGTGGCTCTGTGTGATGCAGCAGACCCACGATACTCAACAAGAGGAGTACCTCAACAGTCCAAGGTTAGTGGGAAGAACCTGGTTGTGGAGGCAGGCCCATTGTACTCAATAGTGGAGGATTTATCCAGTAGCTGAGGGTTTGAAATATTAGTACCCCCTAGAATAAGATACTAGTTGAGCCGAGTAAGTTTTTCTATGTTTTCCTCATTATTGAGATGAATCAATTGATAACATAGGTATATGCATGGGAATATACCTAAGAAAGGTTATCTGTTGATTTCATACATTGTGGTTATCCTTGTTGAATTTTTTTTGAGACCTTGAGGGTCATGAGGACACTACTAAGTATATTTATACTCACCCATGCACGGGCTATTCCCACACCTCGTTGTGTTGGATGCAGATGACAGACAACGTTGACAGAGGCTGAGAGTACCAGGACTGGACGATACTCAGAGGTTGAACATATGGTGTGTTGTTACATGGAGGAGGCAGACGAATGCGGAGTACAGAGGAGGAGATATGTACCTACCCTTCAAGAAGGAACCTCAAAGGATGACCAAGTATCTGTTCTTCATTTTTCTCAGTGGTACATGTACTTTAAATTTATTGTACTTTCTAGTTGGGCTTTTATTCTGGACCCTTTTTACTTACTGTAATCACTTGTTGTTTAAAAAATCCATAAGAATGATTTCTTTTACAATATAATGTTTATTCCAGAATATTTTTGTTAAAATTCAATTTGTGTAAAATAATTACTCTTTCTCCATTAAAACCAATATACATTCTCCACATATGGTTATTATTTGAATTTATAGGGTTTCTTATAATATCCCTCCCATTTGGTTTCAAAATAAACATAAATAATGATTATATGATTATAAAAACATTATTTGTCATCTTTTGTGGATTTATTTTCTGTCCATATCCATATTATTTATATTCGTTAAAAATATTTATTATAAAAATTACAATTGTTGATCTTGGTCATTTTTTATTATATTTATCCATTATTTCTATGCAAAGTGGCCTAATTTCCAATAAGTTATTTTGACAAAAATTGTGAAAATAAAGTATTCATTAAAAATTTACGTCTCAAATTCATTTTCCATCCATCATTAAAATTAATCATTAAAATAAATACATTTCATGTTTCTATGTTATTCAATGAAAATTTGATTCCTGTTATTTTAGAAATTTTATGTTTTAATTTTTTCTCAAATGGGATATAAATTTTTTCTTAATTTAAATGGAATTTCTATTGTATTTATAATGAATTTATCTATATTATGTAAATAAAATTTAATGTATCAACCCATTTACTAGATATATGGACTAATTTCACAATTCTCTTTCTTTATCTGGGTTCCTTATTGTCTTGTTGTTCAATTTATTAACATTGGAAACTATAGACATTTTGTATCCTAGTTTTAATACCTGGATGTTTCTTCAAAGGCTTGTTGATTTTAATGTTGTTAATTATTTCTTAATTTTATTTGAAAACATCATTGGAAATAGTTCATGACTAGTAGGGAAAATATATTTTAGAACCCCTTGATGTATTTTTAGGTATCATTAGTGAATCTAACAATGATTTTTTGTAATATTCTGTACATATTTATGTATGATGTCTGAGCATGTTGACATTATAAGAATATTATTGTGTCTGATATCCTGAATTCTATCACTATATAAATAGTTATTTAAATAAATGTGATTATTTATTTTGTTTTTTAATATGTGGATAGTTTTCTATTATAGGGTATTAGATATATGAATTTTTTTATTAATTTTTATCTTTGGATTTTATAAATTCGATATTTATTATATGTATGGAAACCCATGATAAACATAAAAAATATTTAGTAATCCTATTATATAAATAACACATCTCACAAATAGTTGAAAAACCTAAGAACATAAATGTTTAGGGTCTTAGTTCTTAGATATATAAATATATTGTTCTGCTATAACATATTCATTATTAATCTAATGTATAACACCTTCAAAATTTTCTATAAGATATTCATATATTCATAACCTGGGTATAAAAAAACATAAGAAAGTGGTGAACATATATTCTTACCAAGGGAAACCATATCAACATTTTATAAATTGTTAGAACATTAGTATATGAAAAAATGTATGATGGATAAAAATTTATTGTTTAAAAGAAGTTGGAACAATAAGATTTTTTCAATACCAAGAAGGAAAGGAAATGTACACTCAATAAGGAAAACATATACGACAGAAAATATGTGTGGAATCAGGAGAAATTAAAAATTAGTTAAGGAAAAAATAAAATTAAAAAAGATATGACATAATAGTCTGTCAAAAACTTAGTCATACAAACAATATGTCAAGGATAACCAACAAGAAATTAATCACGTTATAGGATTGGTGTAACACAGAGTGAAAATTCCTAGTATTGGGATAACCCACTAATGTAACCATGTTAATTAGATAAAACCTCATGTGTAAACCATTTTCATGGGAATAATCCGGTTATTTACCCTCTGACATGGGGTAAATCCTCTCACTATGAAATTTTTATTACGATAAATCCACCCATGTACCCTTTTGATTTGAAAAAAATCCTATCATATATATATATATATGAGATAATAAGGAAAATAATTAAACAAATGTAGTGGAGGGAGATAAAGGTCCCCACCCATTTTCACCCATATATAGGTGTTCCAATTAAAACCAACTATAAAAAAATATTTTTAACTCATTGAAAAAGAAAGGGTTTCTAAAATAGTCCATAACCATAACATAACATCAAATTAAATAATTTTATAATATAAAAAATATCATTAACCAAAATGAATTATATCATAATAAAATATATAGGATAATTTAAATTTAAATTCAATTTAGATAAACAATAGAGAAAAATTTTCAATAAAATTAAAATTTTTGAAAAGAAAATTTAGAAATTATTATAAAATTAGTATTTAAAATTAATATCAAAAAAATTAGAATTAATATAGAAGAATTTAAAGAAATAATTTATAAATAGTTTTTAATAAATTAACCGTAAATTGAAAATTGGTTTTCAGAAAATGTGTTGTGGAAGAGAAAATATTTTCTTTCAAAATAATTTGAACCCATTTTTATTTTTTTAAAATACAATTATTTGAGAACACTCATTGTATTGAATATAATGAAACCATTTGAAAAAATGGGATCAAAGAGATCATTATAGTTAAAAAAATTGTCTTTCCACTAGGGAAATAATTATATTTTTTGGAGAAATAAACATTGATATGATGGAAAAATACATTAAAATAGAAGATAATTTTTTAATAAAATGTTATTATCACAAAACAATAGTTTTATTAAGGAATAATACATTGGTGTGAAACATGATTTCCCTATAAGTGAAGGTTTTAATAAAACATAAATTAATAATATTTTTCAATTGATGAATATTGAAATATAATAATCATAATGGATTTATTTTTACTCAGGAAGTTATATGTTTTATGAAAACCATTTACAACCACTATAACATTTAGATAATATTTCTATGAGCTATAGAACATTTCATATAATTTTCAATTTCAATAAAACATTATAATCCAAAAAATGGAAATAATGGTGTCGTAATTCAATAATTTAAATGAAAAGACGGTTTATATCATAAACATGCCTCAGGGGATTCAAATAATAATCAAACAACCCCAAAACTCTAGAGTAGAATTTTTGTCAAAAGGCCATGAAATTTTATTCTTGTAATTTAAAATAAAATATCAAAATTAAAATAAAAACGTTTTATGATATATAAAATATAAGGTATCAAAATGTTAGAAATGAAATTTGGTTAATCATAAAAAAACATGTGTTACAGGATGTGAGTTGATATGAAACAAACCCTATCATATTACTCACTAGTCAAATATACTAATTTATTTTAAAAAAGACATTAATATATTAATATGTTATTGAATAAAATTATTCAAATAAAATCCCAATGGATAAAAATCATTGACTACCAATTATTATCCATACATTGCTTTTTTATTGATAATTTCTATGATTGGGTATTAATACATTTTGTTTGATATTTTATTAAAACATCATGAAAATGGGATTGGTTCTCACTATGTGGATTCATGTTCATAATTGCTAGATCATTTAAGACAAATTAATCAATTTTTCACAATTATTAATTGTTTTTGATTTTCATAAGTTGAAAACATGAATTTTGCATTTGAAAATCAAAATTGGAATGAACTATCTTTTGATGTGTTTAACTATTTAAATGAGATATTTTTATAAATATTTTAATTACTAAAAACCCATTCTATATTCATTAAAAAAATTTAATATATTTTTATAAAAATTTATATACATTATATGGAATTGAATAGCAATTAATGAAAAAATATTATAACATTTTTTATATAGGTGGTTAAATAAACCAAATTGGTAACATGTATTAGTGATTCAATGAGTATGGTGATGTATTAATATAATAATAATGTTACATATACAGAAATACTAACATTTAGTAAACATTAAATTCAATCATTTAATACATTCTATGAACTGTAAATGATGAGAGGTGAAGAAAATATAATTTTATTTCATGTAGAGGCGGTTGTCTGCAAGTCTGTATAAACACAAAATTTTTTTTATTAATTAATTATATAGATGAATAGATAATAAAAATTTACATTATTTAAAAATAATAAAGTATAAATATGATACTAATTACATATAATTGTTTTGTTTTTAATTTTTTTTTATAATTATAGTTATGAATAAAAGTAAATTAGTTGATAATACTCACACCGGGGACATCAATTTTCATTAAAATTATACGAATAAATGAAAACAATTTTATCATTAAATATGAAAAGATTATTTTTAATATGATATAAGGATTTATTAAGACTAATGGGGAATTTATTCATGAAGAATTTTAGAGGAAATGCGAGTCTTCTTTTGAAAGATGTGTCCCCCATTTTTTCTGAAGGGAAGGTTATTTTATGAATTAACGATTAAATAGGCAATGATTTGATATTAATATTCAATATTGAAATGACTAAAAATTGAAATAATATGATGGAAATTTTTTTTAGGTATCTAATATTCTGATCTATCATTTTTTAGGAAACCTATAGTGTTTTCATGATTTTTAACATTTCATCTTTTACCCTAATTTTTTTACTTCCGTAAGTAGTTTTTAATGAAGTTATATTTTATTAACAAAAATAAATTATTTTCTTTTTAATTTAATTTTATCCTTGTCATTTAAAAATTTCAATTTATTTTAACAGAAAATATTTTTTAGCATTTGAAATGATAATTTCATAATAATCACTAATAATATATGAAATATTATTTTAGATAAGTACATTAATAAGTAAAAACATTTATCTACATGGCATGATTTTCATAGATATATTTTTTAAAGAAATAAATTTAATTATTAAAAAAAGGAATTTGTATTTGAAATAAATCTCAAAATGTACTTTTTCTGTCAAAACACATAATTAAAAAAACTGATCAATTTTTTAATAAAGTAACTTTTTTTTCTAAACATCTTGGATATATGATAAATAAGTTCATAGAAATTATAAAAATTAATTATTTATTATTTAAATTAATATTTTATTAAATTATTGTTTTTATAATCTTATGGGATATTATTATATATATATAAAATAATAAAAAATCCATTTTATTGTTTAAAAAATATTTTCCAACTAAAAAATTTTTTTTTAAAAAAATTAAATATTTATACTAATTAAGGTTTTATATGAATAATATAAAATTTTATTTTGTATAATAAAATTAAAATTATAAAAATTATAATTTTATAATTTATAATAGTTTTTTAAATATAATGAAAAATTACTTTTTTAAAATGAAATTATTCAATATTTTCTTAGAATAATTATCTACCTTCTAAAGGTAATACATTCTACTATTATAATATCATTTTATAACTTAATATATATTAATAATTTTATTTTGATATGTTGTGGATTATTTAAATTGGGTGTTGTTTGTAACACATCTAATCAAACAAAAATTTAGTCTGAAAATATCTTGAATTTTTAATACTCAAATTTTCCAATGTTAAATAAATTACATCTTTGCAATTCAAACTATTAACTTCTAATGAAAATACATAATTGTATATAAATATAATCAATACCCATGATACATATTGTATGATATAAAACCCCTTCTACTATATGGATGTCTTGGTAACATAACTACCCCCACATTATAGGCATATATTTTCATTCTCATCAATTTATTCCACATATATATCTATAGTTAGGTACCAGCACATTCTAAAGGAATAAATTCCATATTATAATTTTTATCCAATTTCAAAAAAATAATTATAAATAAACTAATTATAATAATATCCGAAATATTGAATTTAAATAATCATATTAATATTAAATATCAATTTTAATCTATCTTTTTTAATGAGAAATTCATTTCAACCTATGGTACATTCATTTAAACTATTTAGATTTGGTTCATCCTATAACTCAATTTTTTCAACCTATGGTACATTGAGATGTGTCTTCTCATAATTCATAACCAAATATCTTAATGTCTCCAAAAGATATTTCCATTATTGTTTTTAAAAAATATCAAATTATCGATTAAATATAATCCCCTGAGATTATTATTCTAGATGTGTTGTTATGCTTATTTTTCATACACTAGCTGAAAATTCAGTTAAAACCCAACACATTATGCAGAGACCCGAAGCTTGACGTACATGGACATTACATTACTTTTTCGGAATACTTAATACATAACAAAAATATACACCAAAAGACAGTAATAGTTTAGTATCTTTAGAAACATGGAATATAAAAATCTAATCATGTTGAATTATCTTCAACATCTCCCATAAAGATCTTCCCCTTTTTGTTTTCATAACTAAAACCTTTCTTTATTTCTTGGGGAAAAATAAAACATAAAAAAGGTGAGCTCAAATGCTCAGTAAGGGAAAAAATAGAGAACATAAAACAATCCATAAACATGAACATAAAATATAAACATTAAAACCGTGATAAAAGACATAAATCATGGAATTACGTAAGGCATATATCATAAAGAAAAATTAATCATGATAAAATAACATGGGAATAAAACTTGTAATTGTGGCAACCATTCAGCACTTGTTATGATTTCTATAGTAGCCAATGCATTGCTTCCAAGACTATCTTAGTGGAAAAAGTCCCTTTCTGAATCGAGTTCACTCCTCGTTCCAGTCATGTATCACTGAACCGGAATAACATACCATTATATCCATGTCTATATCATGAGATATAAATCTTTACCCAATGAATTTGAGGGAGATATAGGTCCCACCCATCTCATAATGAAATCATTCTTACTTGTGCCACAAAATAAACATACATCATTCATAATAACCCAACGAATAAAATGGGTTTCATAAACATCATCCCATCATCACATAATCTATATAAAAGAAATGGATATCATTTCATAATAAGAAAATTTAAACCATGTAAATAATAGATAAATTATAATTGAAACATACACATATTAAATAATTTCATTTTAGATGGAAAATAGTTTTGATAAAATAATTGAAATGAATTCTTGAGGAAAATATCCTTTTTTTTCAAAATAATTTTCTTTTCACAAAATGAAATGAAATTTTAAAAGAAATGGATTTTGTTGAAAATAGTCATGAAATATTGTAGATTAATCTCACAAAAATAAAGCGTTATAAAACCGTAAAAATATGTTCATGCCGTATAAGTTAAAAAAACATTCTCCTCGTACTTTTGTTAGAAAAGTCAAAAAGATCCTCGTATGGTAAAATAAAGAAATATTCCTTTCATAACATGTGGTAAATGTCAAAAATGGGTCAAAATGACTTTAAACATAAATGAATTTTTTTAATAAAACTTGGACATGGATGATAAATATAACCCCAGTAATTACTTACGAATAAACAATCTCGGATAAAAACGAGATTGGAAAAGTTACCCCTTACCTTATGTCTGATATACATCATATGTATCCGAACCTCCCGTATAATGATTTAAATAATGTCATTGACTTATTAAATAATCATATTCATTGTTATGATATCATATATGGTTCACTTATGACTTTATATTACCTGTTCTTTTCTAAATTCCATGCTAAAGAGTATTTTGAGTAAAATCGTTTCATATGTCATCCGTGTTTTGACTTGTAATTATTCATATGATTACTTAGATCATGAATACTTAATTACAGAATATAAAACATGATTTATATATAATATATATTCAGAATATACATTTATATAATAGATCGATAAATGGAAAGAAATACACCGTTCATGGAGACGGTAGGCCATACGTACGCATGAAGGCTGTTTTCGTTTCCTTATTGAATTGAATGGAATTAAGTATATGACATACATATATATATATATAGATAAATAAAATATAAATATTATGTCATATATTTCATGATTACTTATTATATATACTTTATAATCATTCTTAAATTTTTAACATGGAAAATGAATCTCATCGCGTCGTGGAGACGGTAATCCGTACGTACGCACGAGCGATGATATCGTTACCATATTTATTGAATTGAATTGGAGTGACTAATATAATATCTAAGAATTAGTATGATGTTATAATAATCATATGTATTTATTCTTTAAACTATTATACCCATCCAAGTAAGGTGGTGGTGGAAAAATAGATTACACCACGGCGTGGAGACGGTATTCCGTACGTATGCACGCGTGATGATTTCATTTTCCTTAGGATGTATAGAAGGTGAAATGGGGTGGTTTCATATTTATAATAACATATCAGTATATTATTGATACTGATGTTATTACAATATAATTATACAACTAAAGAAGAAGAGGTAGAATAAGAAATAAATTTGAAAGAATCGGTAACAAATATTACCTCTTCTTCGATATGCCTCTTTGAAACCTCATCTTTGGGAACTAAGATTGGTATTGTAAGTAGAAAAGGACCTATATGATGTTTCTAGGGAAGTGGATAAGATACATTGGTAGGGTTTGTCCGATCTTGAAGGCTCAAAGTGTTGTGAGGAGGAGAGGGAGGAGGTTCCCTTTTTTAAGGGAGGAGAGGGGCACCTTTGGAATCCTCATAAATATTAGTTTAATATAAATTCAAACCCCACATAAAAACCTCCAAAAATGACTCAATTCGATGATTAGATGATATAGGGTTTTAATAACGTCAACCGATCAAATTTATAAATGTTTTGATCTTATTTTAAACCTTATCATTTTGATTTATCCTTATTTAATCTATTTAAGTTTATTTGGGGTAATAAAATTCTAAATTTTAAATGGTTGTAAATAATCACTTATTTGATGTTAATTTTCCATAATTTGATACTTTACGACTTTTTAGAATATATAAATTTCAATATATAAATTTTAAATATTTTTGTGATTTTTAAACAATTTAATAATATATTATTTTTATAAAATAACAATAGTGTCAATTTTGACACTATTCATTTAATTGTATTTAAATAAAATCTACATAGAGGATATATTCAAAATAAAATATTTAATAGATTACTAACATATCAAATTTGTCTAGAAAATTCGTGGATAACATTAAATAGTTCATATAATATTTATTTTAGTATTTTTAAAACCATTTATTTGGTATATCTGTTAATAAAATAATTAGTACAAAATTTTTGTATAATTATTTAATATACTTATTTGTTTCATAAAAATGAAAAATAAAATCATTTGATGAAGATAAATATCAAATATTTTATAATAATAATATTACTTGAAATTATCATCTTAAAATAACATCATGTAAATTGTTATAACTCTTAAATTGTGAAGGTGACAACTTTGGAAGAATTTGAAATAAAATATAATAAGTGTCAATGAAATCTATATGTATTACTATTTCAATGAAATCTATATTTTTGATTGTCCACTAAATAAATAATTTCAAAATCATTAATGTATAGAAAATAAATGTAATTAAATAACTCTTAAAAATTAGAAATAAATTACCATGATAAATAAAAACACTTTATATATCCAATGAGTATTTATAACCGAATTTAAATTCTGTATAAATTATATTAAAAATACTTTAACTATTAAAGTTGAGTGAGACATATTTCACTTTCCTTTAAATAAAATAAACTAAAGGTCTTAATCACCTCCAAGTGGGTTCCAATGGATTTCATTTCAACCCAAATATATCTTAGGACGAAATATAATCATCTAATTATATTATGACAAGTGTTAGGGTAATTTTATAACATTATATTTACCCTTAATTACCATATTTACCTTTTATTATGGTAAATAAAATTTACCGTAGTTACTATTCATAATGCCCAAAAATGAAAAGTATCTTATTAACATAATTTGGCCCACTGATTCCAAATATGGAATCCATTTTTCTAAATTAAATACACAAAAGTTGCAGAAATTAATTTAAAATTAATCCCATTGTAAAGAAAACGTGTTTTAAAAGTTAAAATATTGCAAAAGATTGAAATGTTTTTACCTATGAATTCAATGTAAAATTAATGTTAATGACATACATTATATTAAATATTAAAAATATGTTATATTTATAATTTTAAACTATTCAATATTATAATTTAACCATATAAGTTATTGCAATGAAAAAAGTTTTTTTAATTAAAATATAGCGTGTTTTTACTATTCATCAAAATATTAAAGTTACCAGAATAACATGAAAAATTTATCCAAAGTTTATTTTTATTTCCTTATTAAAAAGAATAACATTATTTTTTTCAAATTTAACTTAAAAAAATGTCAAAAACTAGATTTAATGTGGGCATGCCATCAAAAGGCGGCAAAACTGCATTTTTTGAAAAATACTTACTTTACCCAAAAAATTTATTTTGTTCTTATACCATGTTCTAGAAAATGTGTAAGATAAAATAATAATGTTATAACATTCAAAATTTAGTTAATAATATTCATAACGGCTAGTTCATAATAATATTATAACCATATATCTTTGTTTAGTGAAACCTGATATTGCATACAACACACGCTATCGAGGAAAGTCACGATTGCGTGTAATGCAAGCCAAGTCAGGGTTGCATGTTGTGAAAGAATCCTTCGTTGTTTCGTATAACAGAATCCAACCATATTTCATTTATACATTGAATATATATATACACTCAATTTTGCGTAGAATAACTACTATCAAACAAACATGAAATTGTGTGTAACACGATCCAAGATTAGTGTTGTGTATACTGCAAGCTAATACGGTGTTGCGTATAGCATAAGATAATATTGGTGTAGAGTACAATAGAAGATATGAAAGAAATTAAAAATAATATATCTTATAAAATCTCGGGTTGTTACATTCTACCCCCTTAAAATGAATTTCGCCCTCAAAATTCGTCAGGGATATAAATCGTTTACTATTCATAGAAACCCACATCGTAAAAAGGAATACTAAAACTTAATTTTAAAAACTAAATTATGAAACGTTACGATTATCCAAAGTAACTCATCACTGGGTTTCCATATTGGAGAGCATAGGTGAAAATATGGATATGGAAGAGAAATCTAACCATCATGTTCTGATGGATAGTGGTAGAGAACATGGCTATGAAAAAGCCAACAATAACAAAGCCATGAATTTGTGATGTTCTAAGGTACCATCTGATTAATCAAATATGAGGGCACTAGGACAACATTTTTGGTTTTCAAGATCATTTCCCTAAAGTTGAAGAATTTGAATTAGAAGAAATATTACTTTATTTTGATATAATCTCACCGTTGTTCGTGCCTTGAACAATTTTCACTTCATATCTTAAAGAAATGAAGTTGAATTTGTCATTCGTGAAGTGTTAGCAGATCATGTGATAGAATGATGGGTTATCCCATATGTCTCAATCAAAAGGTTAGAAATACTAATATACATAAGTCCATCTATCATATATCATTCCAAAAATGGACTTATACTTCATCTATCACACCACATAATAAAAGAAAACTATTTTATACTAACCAAGGACTTCCTGTAGGCCAGTGGTAGGAAATAATGGCATGTCACACTTTAGTTGTGGGTTCGATTCACACAACCTTGTCCGACGCGATGGATAGTCTCCCTTCCTACAAGTCGTCCTTTTTTTAAAACTATACTATTACAACATTCCAGAAATAATATCAAGAAAAAGTTATAGCCTTAAACAATACTGACTTATGTCCAACATAATGCATTCCAATCTTTAGGCATATCCAAAATACATCTGTCCAATCTCATAGTATAAAGAAAATTATTACTGGAAAGGTCACATAACAAGCACATGAATACCAGCATTTATCCCCCATATATCATAAGATATATCTTGTTGATCGTATTCCAAACATGTGAATACCTTAATCATGTATTCTCTTTAAAAATGAATACTCATTGAACATTAGTGAAAAAAATGAATGCTGTCAAAAGTTTACTCTTTCCACATACCAAAAATTCCAAAAATTTTATATACTCAAACCATGATATCACTTTTTTCTTATATCAATCATGAGCTCATGAATATTATCAAACATATTATTTTCTCTGTATCCTTTTAGCATGCGCATATCTTCTTCTTTCCAAAAACATCTGAATAACCTTTCATGGTTACCAGTACCATTCAATATATACTTTCAAATAATTTAATAAAAACAATAGTGTATCAATCCTTAGATGTTTCTTTATTCCATAGTACCATTAAATTACCTATACAACATGACTCTTGATAAACAGACAATCATTCCACTACCTATATAAAACATTGACCAAGATTTATCATTTTATTCCTCAACACTTCTTTCTTCTCACATATCATTTGTAGTCTCTTCATCATCATCAACATAAATACTACCCATACAACCTTTCTGATTCTCTTCATGATATTTTCCCACAGGGAATCGATTTTCATAATGCCCGTACATTCCACATTTGTAGAATTTAACCATTGTTGATATATTTGAAATGCCATTATCCTTTTCTATTGTGTTAACTGATTCTTTTCCTTTGAAATTACTGTCTTTGTGTCCTTCTTTTCCACACCCAAATCATCTTCCAGTTCCTTTGAAACATTCTCCTTGATGCCTCTTCCCACATGACTTACATGAGGGAAATTGAACTTTCAGTCCTCTATGATTATCATGAAACTCCATCTTCCTCTTATTAGTTGAGTCAGGAATCTTACCAAAGTTAAGATTATTGATCATATTATGAGATTTATTATTAGGCATTATAACGATGTTTGGAAATCCAAATCCCATTTCATTTGGTTGCTCATGAATAATATCATTCCATTGTCCATCATATTCTCCATTAACATGAATCCTCTAATTTCCTGCCATTTCCTAAAACCCAAAAAGAATAGTGTGAGGAAAACATCATGATAGGGAAGACAACATAATAATGGGGGAGTACCTTCCATATCTAACATCATAGGTTCAATTATAATATCTTTATCATAATTCTAGGACTATAACCTATACTTATACCTAACCTTAGAGACATCCCTAGGAATACCATAGAAATATCTCTTGGGATCTCACTAAAGTTTTCGCATCCTAGTTTCCAAAATTTGACTAAACCTTTCCTCTGATACCAACTATAGAGGCCTGAAGCTTGACGTACATGGAAATTACAGTACTTTTGCAGAATACTTAATACATAACAAAAATAGACACCAAAGAACTGTAATAGTTTAGTATCTTTGGAAACTTGGAATATTAACATCTAATCATTTTTAAAGATCTTTAACATCTCCAATAATGATATTCCCCTTTTTGTTTCCTTACCTAAAACATTTCTTTATTTCTTGGGAAAAAATGAAACATAAAAAGGGTGAGCTCAAATGCTCAATAAGGGAAAAAATAGAGAACATAAAGCAATCCATAATCATTTGAAAGACAGAGCATGAACATAAAATAGAAACATTAAAACCTTGAGCAAAGACATAAATCTTGGAAGTACGTAAGGAATATATCATAATGGAACATCAATCATGATAAAATATCATGGGAATAAAACATGTAATTGTGGAAACCAGTAAGCACTTTTTATGATTTCCATAGTAGCCAAGGCATTGCTACCAGGACCATGTTAGTGGACAAACTCCCTTTCTGAATCGAGTTCACTCCTCGTTCCAGTCCTGTATCACTGAACTAGAAGAACTTACCATTCCAGCCATGCCTATCTCATGAGATATAAATTTTTACCCAATTCATTGGATGGAGATATAGGTCCCACCCATCTAATAATGAAATCATTCTTACTTGTGCCACAAAATAAATATACATCATTATTAATAACCAAACGAATAAAATGGGTTTCATAAACATCATCCCATCATCACATAATCCATATAAAAGAAACGGATTTCATTTCATAATAAGAAAATTGAAACCATGTAAATCATAGAGACATTATACTTGAAACATACACATATTAAATAATGTCATTTTAGATGGAAAATAGTTTTGATAAAACACTTGAAATGAATTCTTGATGAAAATATCCTTTTTTCTTCAAAATCATTTTCTTTTCACAAAATACCATGAAATTTTAAAAGAAAAGGATTTTGTTGAAAATAGTCATGAAATATTGTAGATTAAGCTTCATGAAAATAAAGCATTATAAAACCGTAAAAATCCATTCATGTTGTATTAGTTAAAAAAACATTCTCCTCGTACTTTTTTCGGAAAAGTCAAAAAGATCCTCGTATGGTAAACAAAAGAAAGATTCATTTCATAACATGTGGTAAAAGTCAAAAATGGGTTAAAAGAACTTTAAACATACATGAAAACATTTTTATAAAACTTGTACATGGATGATAAATATAACCCCAGTAAATACTTACGAATAAACAATCTCGGATAAAAACGAGATTGGAAAAGTTATCCCTTACCTTATGTCTGATATGCTTCATTTTTTTCCAACACACCTGTATAATGATTTAAATAATTTCATTGACTTATTACAGAATCATATTCATTGTTATGATATCATATACAATTCACTTGTGACTTTATATTACCCGTTCTTTTGTAAATTCCATGTTAAAGAGCGTTTTGAGTAAAATCGTTTCATATGTCGTCCTTGTTTTGACTTGTAATTATTAATACAATTAATTATATCATGATTAATTAATTCCATAATATAAAAAATTATTTATATATAATATGTATTCACAATATACATATATATAATAGATCAATAAATGGAAAGAAATACACCGTTCATGGAGACGGTAGGCCGTACGTACGCAAGAATGCTGTTTTCGTTTCCTTAATGAATTGAATGGAATTAATTATATGACATACATATATATATATACATAAATCCAGTAGAATTATTATGTCATATATTTCATGATTACTTATTATATATACTTTATAATCATTCTTGAATTGTTAACATGGAAAATTAATCTCATCGCGTCGTGGAGACGGTAATCCGTACGTACGCACGAGCGATGATATCGTTCCCATATTTATTGAATCAAATTGGAGTGAATGATATAATATCTTAGAATCAGTATGATGTTATAATAATCTTATTTATTTATTCTTTACACCATTATACCCATCCAAGTAAGGTGGTGGTGGAAAAACAGATTACACCACGGCATGGAGACGGTATTTCAAACGTATGCATGCGTGGTGATTTCATTTTCCTTAAGATGGATAGAAGGTGAAATGGGGTTGTTTCATATTTATAATAATATATAAGTATATTATTTATATTGATGTTATTACAATATAATGATACAACTAAATAAGAGTAGGTAGAAGAAGAAATAAATTTGAAAGAATCGGTAACAGATATTACCTCTTCTTCGATACGCCTCTTTGAAACCTCCTCTTAGGGCACTAAATTTGGTCTTGGAAGTAGACCAAGACCTCTATGATTTTTCTAGGGAAGTGGATAAGACAAATTGTCAGGGGTTTTCCGAGCTTTAAGGCTCAATGTGGTGTGATGATGAGAGGGAGGAGGTTCCCTTTTATAAGGGAGGAGAGGGGCACCTTTGGAATCCTCTTAAAAAATTAGTTTATTATAAATTCAAACCCCACATAAAAACCTCCAAAAATGACTTAATTAGAAGATTAGATGATATAGGATTGTAATCAAATCAAAAAATAAAATTTAGACATGTTTTGATCTTATTTTAAACCTTATCATTTTAATTTATACTTATTTAATCTATTTAAGTTTATTTGGGGTAATAAAATTATAAATTTTAAATGGTTATAAATAATCACTTATGTGTTGTTAATTTTACATAATTGGATACTTTATGAAATTGTATACTATATAATTTTCAATTTATAATTTTTAAATATTTTTGTGATTTGTAAACAGTTTAATATTATGTTATTTTCATAAAATAACAATAATGTCAATTTTGACACTATTCATTTATTTGAATTTAAATAAAATCTATATAGAGTATATATTCTAAATAAATTATTTAATAGATTCCTAACATATAAAAGTTTTCTAGAAAATTCTTTTAGAACATTAAATAGTTTATATAATATTTATTTTAATATTTTTAAAACCATTTATTTGGTATATCTCTTAATAAAATAATTATTACAACATTTTTGTATAATTATTTAATATACATATTTATTGCATAAAAATTAAAAGTAAAATCATTTGATGAAGATAAATATAAAAGATTTTATAATAATAATTTTACTCGAATTTATCATCTTAAAATAACATCATGTAAATTATTATCTTTATTAAATTATGAAGGTAAAAACTTTGGAAGCATTTAAAATAAAATATTATAAGTGTCATAATCGCCATAATAAGGATCCAAATGATCCGAAATTATTCCAGTGGATGATTATGGTTTATATATACACTAATAATAAGTTTTGTGAAGATTTTTGGGGATTTTGATATGTATTATTATTTCAATAAAATCAATATTTTTGATTTTTCAGTAAATAAATAATTTCTGCATCATTAATGTATAGAATAAAAAGGTAATTAAATAACTCTTAAAAATTACAAATAAATTACCATGATAAATAAAAACATTTTATCTTTTAAATGAGTTTTTATAACATAATTTATATTCTGTATAAATTATATTAAAAATAATTTAACTATTAAGGTTGAGTGAGACATATTTCACTTTCCTTTAAATAAAATAAACTAAAGGTCTTAATCACCTCCAAGTGGGTTCCAATGTATTCCATTTAGACCCAAATATGCCTTAGGATGACATATAAACATACAATTATTTTAAGACAAGTGCTAGGGTAATTTTATAATATTATATTAACCCTTAATTACCCAATTAACCTTTTACTATGGTAAATAAAATTTACTGTTGTTTCTATTCATAATGCCCAAAAATAAAAAGTAGCTTATTAAAATAATTTGGACCCACTTATTCCAAATATAGAATCCATTTTTATAAATTAAATACACAGAAGTTTCATAAATTAATTTAAAATTAATCCTGTTGTTAAGAAAACGTGTTTTAAAACATAAAACATTGCAAAAGATTGAAATGTTTTTACCTATGCATTTAATGTAAAATAAATGTTAATGACATAAATTATATTAAATGGTAAAAATATATTCTATTTATACTTTAAAATCATTCAATATTATAATTTAACCATATAAATTATTGAAATGAAATAAGTTGTTTTTAATTAAAATATAGCATGTTTTTACTATTCATCAAAATATGAAAGTTACCAGAATAATATGAAAAATTTATCCAAAGTAAATTTTTATTTCCTGATTCAAAAGAAGAATTTTATTTTGTCAAATTGAACTTATAAAAATGTCAAAAACTATATTTAAAGTGGGTGCGCCATCAAAAGGCGACAAAACTGCACTTTTTGAAAAAATACTTATTTTACCCGAAAAATTTATTTTGTTCTTATACCATGTTCTAGAAAATGTGTAAGATGAAATAATAATGTTATAACGTTAAAAATTTAGTTAATACTATTCATAACGGCTAGTTCATAATAATATTATAACCATATATCATTGTTTAGTGAAACCTGATATTGCGTACAACACACGCTATCAAGGAAAGTCGCGATTGCATGTAATACCAGCCATGTCAGGGTTGCATGTTGTGCGAGAATCTTTCATTGTTTCGTATAACAGAATCCAACCATATTTAATTTATACATTTAATATATATATATACACACACTCAATGTTTCATAGAATGACTACTATCAACCAAACTTGAAATTGTGTGTAACACGATCCAAGATTATTGTTGCATATACTGCATTCTAATACGGTGTTGCATATAGCGCAAGATAATCTTGGTGTAGCGTACAACAGAAGATATGAAAGAAATTAAAAATAATATATTTTATAAAATATCGGGTTGTTACACATTATTTATATGTCTAATAATCCTATATAAATCGGTGCTAGATTCTAAATCCACATTTATTATACATATAAGGATTTAATATAATGGAAAACCATCTACATAGGAATATACCTATATTTTAAGATATAATAATATAAACAAACTAATTTATAGGTGTCTGACCAATGTTATCAGGACTATATCATTGAGAAATAAAATATTCAAAAATATTAACTAAACCCATTGTTTATTCAAACTAGAATGTCCCATCCTAACATAACATAAATATAACATTAAAAACATTATTTAAATAATAAATCACACAAATTTTCACCCAACCCAATTAACTAAATGTTTACTGTCATTAAAATTAACTAAAAATACATTCTATCCAAAAATCATTTATCCTCTGTTTAAATAAACTGGAATCCATAATATACTATCCAAAATTTAATCATATTCTTTAGACCAGTGGATTAGAAAACATAAAGAAGTGTACAACTAAAATTAATATAAAGGGAAAATATATGAACAAGTCATTAAGGGATGCATCGTAACATATGAGAAAACATTATACATGGAGAAATTTTGTATTTAAATGAATATCAAATAAAAAGAGTTCTATATTTGTCATGATAACGAGAAATGTAATTTAAAATTAATAAATATATATAATATAAAATGAATGAGTAATCATGATACATTAATAATGAGTAGATGAGAATGATCATAGTTACAATATAATGATGTAAATTGTAGAATAAACATATTCATTGAAAAAGTATGTATAGGCTTGACACCAATTAACTAATAAAAAATTAGGCTTCTTATAACTACACATGACCCATCATGAACTCAACATATTCTTCTTTGGATTGGAATATATCTTATATTTTATCCATTATTCATTGGATAATTCATCTTGTATACCACTTGGCTTTGTATAAATTCCCTTTCATTCCTCATGGATTGATATGATTCCACTCTTGTAAAATTTTTTAGGGGACAAATATTTTCATAAAACATTTTGATCAAATGAGACATAAAAGTAATCAGAAACCATTACATATAGTGGTAGATAGAGTACCCAACATGTTATTATCCATAAATCTGATTTCCTCTGAAACATAATCATATTCATTACTTAATTATCCCATGGAAGTTAACAAGTTTCATATCCCTTAAAAAAACATCACATAACATAGTCATAAATGTTCATAGGATATAAAAATAATTATTTAAAATGGAATAATAACTTTTTAAAAAATTGAGAATGATCAATTTAACTATTCATTATAGATAAAACATCATAAAAAGTGTGAGTTAAAATTCAAAATATTTCAGAAAACCTATTTGACATTGTTTTAAAATGTGATGTAGAAATTAATTTAAAAACATAATTATGAAAGGAATGTGAATACTTAAAAAATCCTTATTACATTTAGTTAAAAATAAAAAATCTTATATAAAAAATATTAGTCATTTAAAAAATGTTTAGGGGAATTTAAATCATATGATTTTGAATTCATGGATTTCCCACATAAATAAATATTTTGAAAAATTGTATTTGAAAAAACAAATCACATAAAAAAAATAATAAAATATTTTTTAAAATGAATAAATTCCAATAATAAGGATAATTGGAGTTAAAAAATATTTTCCCTATTAGTAAACTATAAAAAGTTCAGATGTTAAATAATAGATATTGTGGAAATTGTCACTAAAAGATATGGGTATTATTTTCATTAAAATTTCATTTAAAAAAATACATAGATATATCATGGAAATTTATTTTAGTTTGAATGTTTATTTTCCCCAAAAATAAGTTGTAAATAAAATATAAAATCATCATTAGTATATATAGATAAATCTCAAATGATAATATTCAAATAGGAGAAATTATGTTCCATGTAAAATAATTGAGTCTGGAAAACCCCTTGATGCTACTATAACTTTGTTGTGAAAACTATGTGAGGGGTATAAAATTAAAATGATAATTTTATATCATGAAAAATAATTTAATAATAATATAAAAATAACAATGTGAAATTATACACAAAAATTAAAATAAATCATTAAGCATAACAAAAACATGTCAAACATGATTCAAATTTGAGAGAAATAACCCCATATGGATTGAGTACAATTATAATAAAAACACCACAAATGTGATATCTTGTAATTGATCATAAAATATCATTATCAATTGTTAATTCAATATATCATATATCAAAAAATTTGTATGAACATATGAATGAAATTATATACTTTTAGAAAATATGCATTAATGAAGGGATTTGAGGTAAAAAAAATCCTAACATTGTTATGGAAAGGTAAAAATCACTCTTAACTATTTTATATAAATAATTATATATTAATATAAATTTACTGAAAATAATTCTTAAACAATATCAATTAATATAACTCATTTATTATCAATTATTATGAATACATTAGTTTATTATATCTTATTTTTACCATTTGAAGAAAAAATTATTTAATTAATCCATATACACTTACACAATTCTAGATCAATTATCAATAAGTGGTGTGAAGTAAGTAATTGCACAATAATTTAGGATATATTAATAATTTATTTGTAATGATTAGTTAATTCCAAATATCATAAGGTGATAAAAGTAAATATAACATTCGATAATGTAAATAATGAAGCACTAGTATTGGATGAATTTAATTATGGAAAAGTTATATATTATTTACTATTTTGAATTGTGATGAAATAAATAGAGAATAATTTTGAAAATAAATATATATTTATTACATGATATTACAATTATATGATATAAAATAATCAATTATGATATAACTGTCATAACATCCTTTACGTAGGATGTTAAATCAACCATATTAGTATCATATTATAGTGATTTATGGATTTCTTTAATGTATTTAGATAATTATAATTTAACTCATAATGAATCATATGCATGAACTAAAAACCATATTTCCACATTTAATCTATTTTCAAAACCATAAATTATGGCTTGTGATGAAAAATGAATTCTATTGGTCACTAGGGAATCATTAAACATATACTAATAAATAATAATATAATTTTTGTAAGTTGATATGATAGATGAATAGATAAAAATAATACTATAAATAAAATTACTTTATTATATATTTGTGATAATAATATTTTTATATTACTATTTCATGAATTTTTTAATGAAGATAAATAATAAAGGAAGATAACTACGTGGTAATATTTATGCAAGGGACCTGAATTTTATTTGGGGAGTCCTGTCAATGGAGCAAGGAGAAACAAGACCATATATGAAAAAGGCTTCCCTACCTAAATATAATCATGTATCATGAAAAACCATCATCTAGGTTATGAATATGTGTTTATGGATAATTTTCACAAGAATGACTATGAAATAAGGAATTTCATATTTAATTTTGAGGGATGTTTTGGGTTGATATAATAGCGGGATAGTAAATAGTAATTTAATTATGTTAAATTCTATCATTATTTGTAATGATGAAATTTATTAACAATATTCAATATTAAATTTTATAATAATTTCATTTTGTTCATCCATGTTATATCAATTATCTATATTAGAGAAAGACCATCTCCTCACAAGAAGTAACTTCCAAGAGTGGTTTATAGGCCTCAAAGTTTTGTTTCATAGTCAAAGGAATCCATACATGTTGGAATCCTCATAACCATATCTTCCCTAAAAAGAGTAATTAGAGGATGTTTTCAGCTAATATATAAAAAAAATGAGAAATGTAGTTTACATTTTCTGATTAAATATTTCATTTATGTCTACAGAAATATTAATGTCTCACAAAAAACCTGGATTCTTATAGAATACTATATCATCATAGTGGTATCTAATAGGGGAGAGATAGATCATAATGGTCTATGATATAAAATGTACCATTTTATAGTACATTGGTGGAAGGATTACCATCTATGTCTCACATACTCAACCATAGTGGATACATTGAAACCTAAAATTATCTGGGGATTAATATCCCTTTTGAACACTGGACTTATCACAATCTCGCATCACACCTTAGAGATTCTGACTCATTTTCGATAATTTTAACTTGAAAAATACTTTTATGTATCACTATATTTACATAATGTTCTTCACTATGTGGATAAGTAGAGTATACCTGAAAATCCTTCCATCATTGTGGTGAATAAATGGAATGTCATGGAAAAGTGACCTGATCCTAAAATTTAATAATAATTACCTTCCACGATGATAATGATCAATGGGTAGGAAATGTAACCTGATGTTTTTTGTTTTTCATGTTGAAATAATGGTCTTTAGATGAAAAAATAGACCTAGTAAATGAGTCAAGGGTAATTATTAGGATAGTTTTTATCAGTTTTAATTTTTATATTTCAATATATTGGGACTTATATATATCTTGTGGTTCTCTCAATCATACTCAAATATAAGGTACATGATGTTTCAGAAATATTTGATTGGATACAGTTGATCTACGAACAATAAAAGGATCCAAACTATCTCTTATGGCTATTCGATACTTACACATCATGTTAGCAATGTGGATGATATTTATTTTGAAAAATATTTATTTTTATTCATCTATTACCATTAAATTGTTAATTATTCTAGACATGATATAGAAGTAATTTTTCATGATGGGGAAATAAATTATTCTTCTTTTATGACAAAAATATTATAGTAAGGAACATTTTAATAGTAATATTTATTTATTGGATTATGTGAACCATGTAATTTGAATTGAAAACAAAACATTTAAGAGTGATTCATTCTTCACACAAATATTGCATCACCAGCTATGTAATGTTGACTAAATTACACAAAGATAGATATTTAGAATCTTTTTAACTAAAACCACATTTCATATGTCACACATGTTTAAAAGGAAAAATGAAGAAAATCCCATTAAGAGGGAAATGATAAATATCCCAATTCATTAATCAATTAGATCATAATAATGTGTATAAACCATTTCATATTTATTTAAGGAGTGTTTACTAATTCTTATTAATTTTTTCTAATTATTTTAATATATATTGATTTTTCTACATGATGAGGTACATGTTGGTTTCCATTGAGAGATTTAATAAATTCATGAACTATGTTGAGAACAATATTAGAAAGAAGAAGTAAGAAATAAACATTGACCATGGTGGATAATATCATGATAAATAAATCATTAATAATTAATGGGAGTTTGGTATCCTACCCTAACTAACTCATACATATACACATCACAAGAATGGTGTATGTTAAAGGAGAAACCACACATTATTGGAAATTGGGACATTAACGATGATTCCTGAGAGTCTTTATTTATCATTTTCTGGTAATAGGATATAAACTACAGTGAAAATACTTAAAAAGTTCCATTTAAATCTGCATAAGGTACACCATACCAATTGTGGGTTCAACAACCTTTTTTTAAGAAATACATGTGTAGGGTTGTGATGAATTTTTGAATGACAATTAAATTAAAAAATATTCACCTTGAGACATAATGTTAACAATTATTCCATACCCAATGGAAACAAGTTGATATTACCTATATGAATCCTTAAAAATGTAATAATAGAATGAAACACTATACTTCTTGAAAAGGATCACACTTCTAAAATAGATTGCTGGAGTATGGAATACTTTTTTGACGTTGATGCCTAAGGTATACAAGTGTTGGAAAATGAAATAATTCTAAAACACCATGTGTAAGAATATATTCTATAAACACAAGTACTCTGTAGGAGTAAAAAAGAGGGCGGATGACCCGAATTATGGGACATTCTAATCACTTTGGAAGGTGACTCAATTTTAGCTTAGAACAACGATCCTCTAACCCTAATGAAATAGTAAGCAGAACTGATGATTCTGATTGGTAAGATGCATAGAATTTAAAAATAGATTCTCTATATGAAAACTAGGTTTAGATTTTGTAATATCAAATAATAGATATTATTCCTAATTGTTGTAAATTGGTTTTCAAGAATAAGTTTTACATGGATGGTAATGTGAAAGCCTATAAGTAACCATTAGTTTCAATGATGATTAAAAATGAAAAATTTATTATTTATGATGAATACATTTCAATAGTGGTAGCTCCATGAATATGAGATTTAGAAAATAAATGTTGAAAAAGCCTTTTTAAAAAGAATTTTCATATATAATTCTATATGACACAACCTAAGAGGATTTTGATATAAAATTACTCAAAAGTAGTCTTCACATTATAATGATCCATTTATTTATTAAGGAAATAATCAAGGTCATAGAATATTCATTATGATGAGGAAATAAAAGAATTTGGTTTTATGAAGAGAAATAGTGTTCCATGATTCAATAAATGAATTAAAATGATTTTGGGCATTTTTTTAATATTTTTTGTTGATGAACAATTATTTATTATAAATGAAATACCAGTCATACTATATGATATATCACGGAAAAATAATTGATTTTTGATAAATAATATAGAAGAGGAAGGACACAATCTTTGGATCAAAATATATTATGATATATCCAAGAGATTTCTCGGCCTAAGACAAGCTACATATATTGTCCTAATACTAATGATACCATGTATAAAATAATCCAAAAATTTATTATTTCCAATGTAACATGTAATTAAAAATTCATGTAAAATGTATCCTTAAAGACATGAGGAACGACAAAGAGGGGCAAGGATTTTATACACATATGTGCTTGGGTACATCATGTAGGATATAGAATATACTAGGCTATAATTCATCGATTCCTTGTGTGAGGTAAGAAGATATTAAGACGACATAGGTAAATTTTATTTGAAAAAAGTTACAACTATCCTTATGTATATGAGGTGTATTAAGGACATGTTTTTCATCTATGAATGAGAAGATGAGTCATTCAAGGATATCAAAATGATTATTTCTAAATATATATGTTTGATTTAAAATAATATATGTGAATCATATTAAACTTTAATTGAGATGATATGAGCTTTGAATATCACAAATATGGATGATGTTGAATATTCTATAGTAGAGTTTGAGAATATTGTGTCTGCTAAAGTTACTAAAGAATCAATATCGACATGGTATGTAATTCATGATCTTTATGAGGTTCCCATAAGTAATGATCCAATCATACTCAATTGTGATAATACTGTTGTGATGTCTTTCACAATGGAGTGAAGTTCACAACAATAGAATATTAAATAATTTCGAAGTATCATCCCTTGAAGTATTTTACATATGGAGTTTTGTTTTCAGTCAGAAAAATATACATATTGGCTAATGTGGCAGACCCATGGAAAATTTATTTGACTCAATAGAAACATGATTATCATGTGAGGTCTAGAAAAATATGTTTCATTGGGATTTGGAGCTAGTCTATTTGGGAGTATTTTGTATTTATTTCTAAAACAATCTTACATATATAATAGAAAATTATAATAGTAATATAAACACCTTTTTATACTGTTTTTATTAAGATGTGTGACATTAATATAATTATGAATTATGGTATTTATATCAATGATATGGTCATTGATGTTTCCCACTATTAGCGAAACCCTAAAGTGTGATGATTACATTAATAAATATATCTCTATGGTTGGATAATGTATTATGACATGTAACATTGTAAATAAACATTCAGGCGTGATTACTCTTAAGATGATGAGGGTTCTTATAAAGATGAATACACATAGAAATGTCAATGATGGGGTATTATGAGAACATAACATCCAATAATAATTACACATTGTTTTGTGTCATCAGATGATCCTATCTGCAAGCATTTGTAATATTCATTAGAAATTTAGATTATAAATGATCCATATAATGACTCATTAACTCATATTTATTGAAGAAAATTTTGAAACCATATGTTTGGGGGAAATATGGTATGTTGAGTGTGTCACTAACGACATGTTATCTATGGATAATTTTAGGGGGGGGGGGGTTATTACTTTCTAAATATATGTGTACCAATATCATAGAATTTTTATTAGAATATACGTGTCACATTATCTTCCTGGTCCAGAATGTAAAAATGTGTCTATTTCAAATAATCAATGAAAAACATATCAAGAATTTATGTTACTAAAATAGGTGGAAACCTAATTAATGAGATAGTGATAAAATTAGAGTATATTAGATATTGCATTTTCATTTGTGGTTTTTATAATTACAGTATTAAATTATTTATTTTTAGTTCTGTGACATGTTTTTGTAATATAATAATGGAAATTAAGAAATCCTATATAATACTATTGGGAAACAATGTTATTGGGTCACACACAAATTATTTCTAATGATATTGATTAAATTAGTTTTGAATGTAATTGTTGGAACTCAACATTGTGGTATAACATTATTCAAGTTTTATTCATTGGTAATATTAAAAAGGAAATAAATAATAAATTATCCATTAATAAAAATTTTAGTTTATTATAAGAATATTTGATATGTATTTATTCATTGTATTTTTAATAATATATCTATTTAATTTATTTATGAATGATATATTTAATTAAATATTTATTCATTTATTCATCAAATATTGAAGAATTGGAATAGAACAAGATCAGGTCTAGTGATAAATAATTATTTGTATGGCATTAAATAATATTCACAACCTTTTACATTATAGAAAACTGTAACATAATTAACATAACAATATTATTATTATGATGTGGAATGGATTTTAATAATTATTACTATATTATTTTTAGGATAATAAATTAAAAAATATTATTTTAACCTAAAGCATTGATCTACAAATAGATGGTTATCTATATTGTGTAGGGTTAATCAAGATTTTATAATCATTTCTAACAACAGAAGTCTCTCCCCAATACTCCTCCTCTCATTCTATTAAGAATAATTAGTCCTTCAGATATTCATTAAATCTTGAAGGAACAACAAGTGATGACCCAAAACATACTAAAACAGTTTGTACATTCCTATAGAATTTGGAAATCCATTTTTGTTATTTGGAGATAAAAGGAGCACATGTGGAATATTACTATAGATATTCTATATATGGAATCATACAATGAAATCCATGTATTTTAGAATATGGTTTTAGATGATCAATGAAATATTTATCAGATAATGTTTCTAATAAGAGAGGTTTATTTTTTCCAATTAGAAATAAATTAATTATAATTTAATGTGAAATTTCCTCTATCTCGATTCTATGAAATATTTAGTGAAATTCATTAGTTATTTATCACCCACCACATAATCATTACATGATCACAGATCCTTAAAATACAATATCCCGAATTATTTTATAATGTAAATTCTAATATTTTAGCCGTATACTAAAAATAATTCACATTTATATTTGAATATAAAATACAATAAATTTATGATTTTAATTTTATAAAATATATTTTTTGTTTTAGTATATAATTTTTAATTTAGGATTGGGTGAGTATTTGGGACATTTATTTAATAATTATTATTTTTTGAATATTAAAAAATACCACATTTACTAATACTGACACATTGATGACATTAATAAGTTATAATAATTTCTATATAGCAGCTATATTTTTTTGTGGAAGAATATATAAATTTATATATATGAAGTTAAATAATTAAATTAAAAATATTTTATTTGATTTCTAAACCTATTTTTAAAAGTAAAAATAATTAGTGACATTTTATTTAAATAAAGGAAGTATTTACAATCATGGTATTTAATTGAGTAATAAATTTATTTTCAAGTAGAACAAAATTCAAAAGAGTCTCAGATAATTATTCATAAACAAAAAAATTATCATAATAATATATTAAATTAATTATTTTGGTGATTTTTTTTGTAATAATAATTTTTTTAAAAAATTCATGTTTCATTGGGTTGGGTAGAATTTTATAAATATTAATTTTATAAACCCTAATATATTAAATCCATCAATTTATATTAAAGATTATTAATAATATTAAAAAATATATATTAATATTGGAAACATAATTTTTTTACTAATGATATGATAGGATTCTGAAATTTTTTGACCCAAACTAAGTGTATTAAACCATTTAGAATGGACTATAATACGAGATAATCATCCAAATATATATTTATAACATCTATAAATATGATAGGGTGTGTGGATTTCATCCATAACATGTCTTATATTATAAATTGGACAAAATTTAAGATCCTTCGTATGAAAATTACATTTATAATATTTAAATATTCTTAATAATCAAAAGATTACACATACTCTCAATTATAAAATTGATCCTCCTTTAAACACATATCTACAAACATTGTTCACTATAATTCAAAAAAAATGCCTTCCTCTCTTCCATTAGACAACAATTTTCCATTAATAATAATTTATTTTATTTCTAAAATACCCATCCAAAAATTCAAGAGGTATATTTAATTTGAGATTATCCATGGAATATGAATATGTTGGTACCATCGAATTTCATAATCTGTTATACTGAATCATCCATTAATTCTTATTTAAAATTCTAAACAAATTAAATTACTCACTACAAGAGACTAAAACACTTTAAATTTTACGTTATAATGAATTTTAATTTACAATCTATCTAGTAGATATTGAAAACATCTCTAATTATAATATGTGGAATACCACATCTATAAAGCGATGTAATTCATGTTTCATTACTGACTATCATATGCGAGGATATGTATTTTTTAATGAATAATTATGATATCTATAATAAATTTATTATTATTTAATGATAAAAATTGGGCTAATTTATTACATTTGCATCATTTGAGAAAGGGAAATATGACTCATATGTTTATATGGATTATGAAATCTATGAACTAATGTAATTAATTTTTAACAACTTCCATTCATGGATTGTAATAAAAAAGTTATTCAATATTAAAATTTATATAATTGAAATTAATAAATTTTTTTATTTGATGGTACCATTATCATGGTGAGAGGCATAAAACTGCTGAATCAAAAAATGCGTATGATGTAAAAAAATATAACAACTATATAATTATTTTAAATAATATTTATGTGTAAATATAAAAAAGGAAATAAATAATTGATATCATGAATAAAAAAATATATGTATGTATATTTTATTGATGAATAAAAAATAAAATTTTGTTATATATCATGTTTCAAAGTGGTTGACCAGGAAAAAATCCAAGGAAATTATTTATTTTACAATATAATATTTATTCTAGAATATTTATGTGTCAATTTAATTTGTTTAAAATAATTACTCATTATCATTTAAATACAATATACATTCTCCACATATGGTCATCATTTGGGTTTATAGGCCTTCTTATAATATCCATTCTTTTTAGTTTTAAAATAAACATAAATAATGATTATAAAATTAGAAAACATTAATTTTCATTTTTTGATGCATTTATTTTCAGTCCATATCCTTATTATTTATATTGATTATATATATATTAATTATAAAAAATGAAATTGTTGATCATGGTCATTTTCTATTATATTTATCTTTTATTTCAATGCATTTAAAAATAATATTTTCGAAGATGTCAATTTTTCAATATATTATTTTCACAAAAAATATGAAAATAAAGTATTCTTTAAACATTTATGTATCAAACTCATTTTTCAACCATCATTAAAATTAATCATTATAATGAATACATTACATGTTTCTAAGGAATTGAATTAAATTTTTATTCCCATTATTTTAGAAATTTTTTGTTTTAACATTTTCTCAAATGGGATAGAAATTTGTTCTTAATTTAAATGGAATTTATAATGTATTTATAAAGGATGTGTTTCTATTATGTAAATAGAATTTAATGATATAAAACCATTAACTAGATATATAGACTAATTCTATAATTCACTATCTTTATCTTGATGTATTATTATCTTGTAGTTCATTTTATTAACATTGGAAACTGATGACATTTAATATCCTATTTTTAATATATGGATGTTTCTTTAAAGGCTTGTTGATTTTAATATTATTAATTATTCCTTCATTTGGTTTGAAAACATCATTGGAAATAGTACATTACTAGTAGGGAAAAAATATTTTAGAACCCCTTGATGTGTTTTTATCTATGCATGTTATAAATTACATATTTATTCTATGTATGGAAACCCATGATAAAAATAAAAAATATTTAGTAATCCTATAATATAAATTACACATCTCACAAATAGTTGAAAATTCTAAGTACATAAATGTTTAGGGTCTTAGTGCTTAGATATATAAATATATGGTTCTACTATAACATATTCTTTATTAAACTCATGTATAATATCTTCCATATTTTCTATAAGATATTCATATCATCATAACCTAGTTATAAGAAAACATAATAAAGTGGTGAGAAAAGATTCTTACCAAGGGAAACCATATCAACATTTTATAAATTGTTAGATCACTAGTATATGAAAAATAAATACAAAGGATAAAATTTTTTTGTTTAAAACAAGTTGTGATAATAATAATTTCCCAATACCTATAAGGAAACGACTTGTAGACTAAAAGAGTAAAATATATTCTATAGAAAATTTGTGTGGAATCATGAGATATTAAACATTAGTTAAGGAAAAAATCAAATGATAAAGATATTACAGAATATTCTGTCAGAAACATAATCATACAAACAATAGGCCAAGGATAACCAAAAAGACATTAATCACATTTTCAGATTGGTCTAACACACAATGCATAATCCTGGTCTTGGGATGACGCACTCATGTAACCATTTTAATTACATAAAACCTCATGTGTAATCTATTTTCATGGGAAAAATCCTCTTATTTACACTTTGACATGGGGTAAATCTTCTCATGTTGGAATTTTTATTAGGCTAAATCCACCCATGTACCCTTTTGATTTGTAAAAATCATATCATATATATATATATATGAGATAATAATGAAAAAAATTAATCAAATATAGGTGAAGGAGATATACAAACCCACATATTCTCACCTATATATAGGTTTTCCAAATTAAATCAATTATAAATAGATATTTTTTAACTCATTGAAATTGAAAGGGTTTATAAAACAGTCTATAACCATAACATAACATACAATTAAATGATTTTATGATATAAAAAATATTATTATCCAAAATGAATTATATCATAAAAATATATATAGGATAATTTAAATTTAAATTCCTGAGAGTTAAACCATAGAAAAAAACTCTCTATAAAAATTAAAAGGTTTGAGAAGAACATTTTGATATTATCATAAAATTATAATTTAAAATTAATATCTAATAAATAAGAATAAATATATAATAATTTAAAGAAATAAATTATAAATATTTATAAATAAATTATCCATAAATTGACAAAATGGTTCTTAGAAAATGTGTTTTGGATGACACAATATTTGATTTAGAATTAATTTGAACCCATTTTTATTTTTTTAAAATATAATTATTTGAAAACCCTCATTGTATTGAATATAATGAAACCATTTTAAAAAATGGGAACAAAGAGATTGCTATAGTTAATAAAATAACTTTCCACTATGGAAATGAGGATATTTTTTTAAGAAATAAACAATGATATGGAGGAAAAATACATTAAAATAGAATAGATTTTTTATAAAAAAATTTTATTATCACAAAAAAAAGTTTCATCAAGGAATAATACATTGGTGTGAAACATTATTTTTATATAAGTGATGGTTTTAATGAATCATGAAATAATAATATTTTTCAATTGATGAATATTGAAATATAATAATCATAATGGAGTGAGTTTTACCTATGAAGTTATATGTTTTATGAAAACCATTTACAACCACTATTACATTCAGATAATATCCCTATGAGCTATAGAACATTAAATAGAATTTTGAATTTCAATAAAAATTTATAATCATTAAAATGTCTAAAATGCAGTAGTAGTTCAACAATTTAAATGAAAAGTTTGTTAATAACATAAACATGCCTCAGATGATTCAATTTTTGTTCAAACAACCCCAAAATTATAGAGTATCATTTTAGTCTAATCACCATGAAATTTTGGTCTTGTAATTTAAAATAAAATATTTTAATTAAAATAAGAAAATCTTATCATATATAAAATCAAAAGTTTCAAAATGATACAAATGAAATTTGGTTCATAATACAAAACATGTGTTACAGGATGGGACTTGATATGATGAAAACCCTAACATACTCCTCACTTGTAAAATGTACTAATCTATTGTAGAAAATACATAAATATATTAATATGTTACTGAATAAAATTATTCAAATAAAATTCCCATGCATGAACTTCATTGATTTCCAATTATTATCAATATATTAGTTTTTTTATTTCTAATTTCTATGGTTGGGTGTTAGTACATTTTTTTTCTTATTTCATAAAAACCTCATGAAGATGGGATTGATTCCCACTATGTGGATTCATGTTCAAAATTCCTCGAACATTTATGATATACAAATAAATTTTTCTCAATTATTATTTGTTAATGTTTTTTATATGGTGAAAACATGAATTTTGCAACTGAAATTCAAAATTTAATTGAACTAGTTTTCGATGTGGTTAAATATATAAATGTGATTTTTCATAAATATTTTAAATACTAAAAACCATTATGGATTCATTAATAAATATTTAATATATTTTATAAATCATTATATTCATTATATGGAATTGAATAGTTATTAATGAAAAAAATATTATAACATTTTTTAGGTAGGTGGTTAAATCAACCAAATTGGCAACATGTATTAGTGATTCAATTAGTATGGGGATGTATTAATATAATGATAATGTTACATATACAAAAATACTAACATATAGTAAACATTAAATTCAATCATTTTATACATTCTATGAACTGTAAATGATGAGAGGTGATGAAAATATAATTTTATTTCATGGAGAGGCGGTTGTCTACAGATCTGTATAAACATCGATTTTGTTTTTATTAATTAATTTGATAGATGAATATATAATAAAATTATACATAATTTAATAATGATAAAGTATAAATATGATACTAATATCATCTAATTTTTTTATTTATAAATTTTTTTATAATGATAGTTATGAATAAATGCAAAGTAGTTAATAAAACTCACATCGGGGAATTCAATTTTCCTTCAAATTATACGAAAAAATGAAAAAAAAATTATCATTAAAGATGAGAAGATTATTTTTAATATGAAATAAGGATTTATTAAGACTAATGGGGAATTTATTCATGAAGAAGTTTTGAGGAAATGCGAGTCTTATTTTGAAAGATGTGTCCCCCATTTTTTCTAATGGGAATGGTAGGTTCTGAATTAATTATTAAATAGGCAATAATTTGATGTTAGTATTCAATATTCAAATGATTAAAAATAGAAATAATCTGATGGAAATTGTTTTTAGGTATCTAATATTTTAATCTAACATTTTTTAGGAATCCTATACTGTTTTCATGATTTTTTAAGATTTCATCTTTTACCCTAATTTTTTACATCAGTAATTAGTTTTTAACAAATTCATATTTTATTAACATAAAAATAAATTATTTTTCCATTAATGTAATTTTCTCCTTGTCATTTAAAAATTTTAAATTATTTTAACACATAATATTTTTTAGCATTTGAAATGATAATTTCATAATAATCACTAATAATATATGAAATAGTTGTTTGGATAAGTACATTAATAAGTAAAAATATTTATGTACATGACATGTTTATCATAGATAT
Organism: Viscum album; assembly: GCA_963277665.1. NCBI lineage: Eukaryota > Viridiplantae > Streptophyta > Magnoliopsida > Santalales > Viscaceae > Viscum > Viscum album. The sequence goes on from OY728121.1 coordinate 206,503,788, forward strand.
TTTAAAGAAATAAATTGACTTATTAAAAAAAGGAATTTGGATTTGAAATAAATTTAAAAAATAGTTTTTCTATCAAAACATATAATTATAGTAACTAATCAATTTTTTAATAAAGTAAGAATTTTTTGTTCTAAAAATCTTGAATAAATGATAAATAAGTTCATAGAAATAATAAATATAAATAAATTATTATTTAAATTAATATTTTATTAAATTATTATTTTTATAATCTTATGGGATATTATTATATGAATAAAAAATAATAAAAAATCATTTTATTGTTTAAACTATATTTTCCAACAAAAAACTATAATTTTATAAAAAAATTAAATATTCCTACTAATTAAGGTTTTATACGAAGAATATAAAAATTTATTTTTTAAAATAAAATTAAAATTATAAAAATTATAAATTTATAATTTAAAATAATTTTTTAAATATTTTGAAAAATTACTTTAAAAAAAATCAAATTATTCAATGTCACGACCTGTCCTCGGGGCATGTGCCGTGACTACCCCAAGTCTGCCTTCCATAGGCCAGGGGTGGCGACTAGCACCAAAGGAGTAAATCCCGATAAAAGGGAAGGCAATGCCTTTATATAAGAAAACATACACCATAGAGTTTGCAATCTGAAGTAAACACTATGTAAACTGAGTAAAACAGTAAGTGCTAGAATATAAATGGGCCAGTATACAAAACCAACTGAATGTACAGTACAACTGAGAAAAGATATTACAACAGGTGAAAAGTAAAGTAGCAACCACCAAGTCGTCCCCCGGAATTCCCACCTGAAGGGTAGGTACAGATAGTCTCGTCGGCTCCTCGGGTCCGATCATCCGCTGTGAGTACATCCCGCCAAGTGGTCCACCTCTAAGTACCGTCCTGCTCCACAAAACTCCACCTCAATTAGTGATGTCTGTCTTATGCATCCAACACAATTTATTGCGGGCATAGCCCGAGCAGGGGTGAGTATACGATACTCAGTAGGGACCCCGAGACCCCCGAAGGCCTCCCAGAGTCCACAAAGGATATAACAAAAAGGAAAGAAACAAACACAAAGTATCAACCAACTCTACTTAGGTATATTCCCAAACATTTACCTAAGTCATCAATTCCATTTCTGCTCCAACTCATGAGTCCATGTACAACCCAGTCCACACAGGAAAGAATAACCCAAAACACACAAGAAAAACACAACCCAATCCCCACAGGAAATCACAACCCAATCCAAATAGGAATGAATGACTATCACATCGATGATAATGATTGAATGTCAAGACTCAACTCACATAGGTATACTACTCACAAAAAAGGGTGTATATGATTAGATGTAGCCTCTGAATCATCTCCTCTGTCGAACCCACGTATGATCCAAGTAAAGAAGTCATCACTACTGAACCCACATAGGATCCAAGTAGAGTAACTATTGATGAAGAAACCACGTAGGATCCAAGTATAGTCTTCATCGCTGACGAACCCACGTAGGATCCAAGTATAGTCATCATAGTTGCCGAACCCACATAGGATCCAAGTACAGTTGTCGTCATCGTCACAGTCGCAACCAGCTCTAGGGTTCCCGCACATAGCATGCTCGATTCTGGGAGGATCCTCTCCATGAGCCAAGGGGTTGCATAAATGAACTGTCACGAAGCCCAGATTTGATGTATCACAATGTTCCATCTCATCAATAGGAACTCAACGTGATAGACAACGCATAAATCGAACGCCCGGTCTGAGAGTTATTGGCTTTTCCGTCCGAGGGGCCCGGTTGGTATTTAAGCTAATCCAACCCAACCATACTCTAGCTGCATCCAAACCATGAGTGGAGTAAGCCAAAAGAACCATCTCACTAAGAGGAATTCAACATAATTGATGGAACGTCATTCAGACATCAAGTCGTTAAGATATAAGCGTCACCGCTCCAACGGCCTGGTTGGTTTCAGGTTCAAACCAACCAGGCATACCCAAAATTCTTCGAAACCTCGATTGTAATATACTGAAACGACCTTCTAAATCTAAGGATCTCTACGAAACTGACGGTGCATTGATCGGAGGTCTATAGTCTAAGATAAGGGTGTTTGAACGAACCTGGTCCGAAAATAGGGGGTCTGGGCCCAGTTTGACCCGGCCCAATACCCCCTGGATCGGCCCGAACCGAGTCGACCCGACCTGGGTTCGAGTCCGGCCCGATTGGGAGCGGTCCGGCTCGGCGCGGGCGGCCTGGGCCGGTGGGGCATGCGGCCTGGCTTGGATGCCGGACCCGGCTCGGCTTTCGGCCGAGCGGGGTGGGAAGGGGGCGCCACCCCCTTCTTTCTGAAATGGCATACCCATGGGGTCCGCCCTACAGATCTTGTTGGGGGGTTACGACCCCCCAGGTTCTTTGAACGGCCGACCGTATTAGCCAGCCTTGTGTAACTACTGGACCCTCTCAGGTCCCGCCTCCAGGTGGCACAGGCGCGGCTCCTTCCGATCGGCGCGGCGCGACGGCGCCGCACCCCTCCGCCGGGGCCCGCTCCTGGCCGCGACCTCCTTCAGCCTCACTGGCGTGGTGCGACGATGCCGTGATCCACCGTCATTGCCCGCTCAGGCCGCGATTCACTTCGTTCCCGTGCGGTGCAACGACCCCGCGCCGCCTTCACCACAATCATCAATGAAGATCAACAAGGAAAAGGGGAGTAGAAATCAGCTGTGTGTGTGCGGTTTGATCTCCTCCCATTACATCAATAAAATTTGGCCGAATTAAACGAGATACTTTAACGACATAAAAAATCAAAATTTTAATTCATTAAAATTGAACTTAACCCCAACCTCAAAAGGACTTCACGTTTGTCAAGAACCGCAGACGATTGAGTCGTTTCCGTCGTCATCGGTGTGTCCTCCCTTGTCGCGGAGGAAGAAGAGGATGAAGAAACCGGCTGCCGAGTCGACGTTCTTCATCGGAAATTTGGCGTTCTTCATTGTAGATGAAGGTCTTCAATAAGAAGATGAACCGATCTTCAAAACTCAAGAGCTCCCTCCACTTTCTCTTAACACCACAATTTCCCACCAAAATATAATAAGGCTTTGCCTTATTTTATTTACTCATGCCAAGCATTTCAAATTTTGAAAATAAAACACTTAATTCAATTAATTGTTGAGGTTCAATTAATTAGTTAAATGTGTGTTGGCATGCATTAAATTGAGGGAGTGGGGAGAAGAAGGGTCACCCAATTAAAGAGGAAGTTTAACAAGTTAAGATGAGTCACAAATTTTAAGAGGGGGGGTTAGAGGAGATTTAAGGAATGTGAAGGGGTGGGGTTCGTGTGGGCCCCACCTCACCAATATCCTCATATGGGTAGTTATGGGCTTGTGGGTCCCACCCCATCTACCCCATGTTTCATATAACCACTTGGATAATGAATAAAAATTGGTCCAAAATTTTTATTCAATTCTTTATTAATCCACAATTTTTAACAACACCTCCCGAGCAAACACATCTTCAGTAAAGGTCCTCTTAAGAAATTACCAACGACGCGGTTTCATTGGTGCCCTCATATTTCAATTCCGAGCACCGGTTCAAATGTTAAAAAAATCAGCTCGTTTGTTCACTGAACGTACCCAAGCTAAACTTTTGAAATTGACTCCGGGCACACTCAGCCTCGGAATCAGGTGTCTTCAAAAACTGCGTACTCGTAAAATCCCAATGAATTTAAGAAAAAAGTTTTCCTTTAAATTTACGGGTCTTTACATTACTCCCACCTCAGGGATTTATGTCCCCGTAATGCTACATCATAAACTAAGTAAACAAATGAGGGTACTGTGCACGCATCTCAGCCTCCCGCTCCCACGTGCTCTCCTGGAGGTTCCCGTGCTACCACATGATGCGCACTAGAGGAATCGATCGTCCACGTAGGACCCTGTCCTGTCGATCCTCGATCTCTATAGGGACCTCTGCAAATGTCGCCCCATCATCGATGTACAGCTCCCCGTGATCTATGATATGCGTCAGGTCATGCACGTATCTTCTCACCTGAGATACCTGGAAGACGTCGTGCACCCGGTGCAACAGAGGTGGAGGAGCCACGCGATAAGCCACCTCGCCTATCCTGCTGAGAACCTGGAATGGTCCAATGAAGTGTGGAGAGAACTTTTTGCCCCGGAAAAATCTCCGCAATCCACATCGAGGTGAGACCCATAAGAAAACGTGGTCTCCATCATCGAACTCCAGTAGTCATCGCCTCTTATCAGCATAGGACTTCTGTCGGCTCTGAGCAGTCCTCATCTGTTCCTGGATGTTTTTCACCTTCTCTATCATAGCCTGGACCATATCTGGTCCTATGAGTGCTGACTCCCCAGGGTCTGTCCAACACAGAGGTGATCTGCAAGGTCAGTCGTACAATGCCTCATTTGGTGTAATCTCGATGGTGGAGTGGTAGCTATTGTTTTATGCAAACTCCACCAATGGTATGTGATCCTCCTAGCCGCGACCAAAGTCCAGGACACATGCACGGAGCATGTCCTCGATAGTATGAAATGTGCTCTATGTCTGGCCATCCGTCTGAGGATGAAAGGTGGTGCTCAGTCGTAGCTGCATCCCAAATGCCTCATGCAACCCCTTCCAAAGCCGGGAAATAAGTGAGCATCTCGATACGAGACGATAGAAGACGGAACACCATGAATCCGTACAATCTCCTGAATGTATAGGAGTCCCAAGATCTCCACTGATCCCTGCTCTCTGATAGGTTAGAAGTGGTCCGATATGGTGATTCGATCCACGATTACCCAGATGGAGTCATTTCCTATGGAAGTACGTGGAATACCTATCATGAAATCCATAGATATCCCGTCCCACTTCTACTACGGAACCTCTTAGGGATGTACCAAGCCTGCTGGTACCTGGGGCTCTAACATCACCTATTGGCAGGTGAGGCATCATGAAACGAACTCTACCACAACCTTCTTCATACCCGGCCACCGGTGGTGTCGTCTGAAATCTAGGTACATCTTTGCAACTCCATGATGTACCACCAAATGGGAAGTGTGAAATTCCCTCAACACCTCCTCCTGCAATGCAACTGGTACCATGGTACATCCCCTGAAGAGGATGACGTGCTCTCCTTCTACATAAAATCCACCAGGTGCATGTCATGTGGATAACTGTGCATGTCGCATCTCACAGTCAACGTCCCCACACTGTGCCTCCCTAATCCACTGAAGTAGTGGAGGAGTGACTCTGAGAGACTATAGAATGGAAGCCCCATCTCTATCCATGAAGGATATCTGCAAATCGGCTAACTGCGTTATATCCTCTCTAAGTAGTTGAATGCCCGACCTCCTGCTGAGAGCATCAGCTACCACGTTCCCATTCCCAGGAGTATAGACTATCTCAAAGTCATTGTCCTGGAGGAACTTGAGCCATCTCCATTGTCTTAGGTTCAGGTCCTTCTGCGAGAAGATATACATGAGACTCTGGTGGTTAGAGTAGACTGTAACATGCTCTCACATCAGATAGTGGAACCACATCTTCAAGGTGAAGACCACTGCTGCTAACTCCAGGTCATGGGTAGCGTAGTTCTTCTCGTGATGCCTCAACTGTCATGAACCATAGGCGATCACTGCCGTCTCCAACATCAGGACACGCCCATGTCTGGTCCCTAATGCATCATAGAAAACTATGTACCCTACGCCCTCCTCTAGTAGCCTCAAGATGGGTGCAGTGGTCAACCGCTGTCTCAGCTCCTGAAAGCTCTGATGACATCTATCTGACCACATGTAGGGTTTCCCCTTCTTCGTTAAAGCTTAAATTGGTGCTATAACTCTGAAGAATTCTGGGACAAATCTCCGATAGTACCCAGCCAGACCTAGGAAACTCTTCACCTTCGTCATGCTCCTGGGTGGCTCCCAAGCTAGTACTACCTCGATCTTTGCAGGATCCACCACAACTACCACATCAGAGATGACGAGCCCCAATAAGTGAACCTCTCAAATCCATAACTGACACTTCTAGAGCTTAATATAAAGCTGGTGCTCTTGGAGTGTATCCAGCACAACCCGCAAGTGGTAGGCGTGATCCTCCTCAGTAGTCGAGTAAATCAATATGTCGTCGATGAAGACTATGACAAATCGATCGAGGTAAGGCTAGAAGATCCTGTTCATGAGACTCATGAACACTGCTGGAGTGTTGGGTACGACAAATGGTATAACCAAGAAATCATAGTGGCCATACCGTCACTTGAAGGCCATCTTCTGCACATCCTTATCTCGAACTCTGAGGTGATGATAGCCAGACCTGAGTTCTATCTTAGAGAACCAGAGATCTCCCTTTAGCTGATCGAAGAGTTTTTCAATCCTCGGAAGTGGATAAATGTTCTTCACAATCACTTGGTTTAGGTGACGGTAATCGACACACAGTCGCAAGCTCCCGTCCGCCTTCTTGGCGAACAAAATCAGGGGAGCCGAGGGAGAAACACTGGGTCGAATGAATCCTTTTCCCTGCAAGTCATCCAGCTGTATCCATAGCTCTCGAAGCTCAACGGGAGCCATCCAATATGATGGAGTAGATATCAGGGTTGTCCCGGGTACATTTTAATATAGAATTCTACCTCTCTGCGAGGAGGTAGTCCTGGAATGTCGTTCGGAAAAACTTCTGCATACTGATCCACCACAACAGGAAAACTTGGACTCCACACATCAACTGCTCCTAGGATGAGACTAGCCAGCTGATGGGTGATCAGCTGTCCTCTCCTCTAAGTGAGTCCATCCTGCAATGCAAAGGCTCCCTTCTCACCGGTGGTGGTGAACCTGCTCCCATCGGTGCAGACACACCGCACCTTGTGCCTAATACAGTCGATCTAAGCATTGATCATAGATAACCAATCCATGCTCAATACGACATCGTAAGGCCTCGACGCCGCTACAAGAAGATCTCAGCCGAAGCTCTCTCCTCCAAGAGTAAGCCCACACTTCTGGCACCAGTGCGTAATCATCGAGTCTGCTCTCGTAAGAGTCTCTAGCCGTAAGGATAAAGCCAACAGCTCCGTCGGAATCTCCGAGATCCAAACAAGTGTAGAGACAATGAAATAATGACTCACTCCTGTGTCTATAAGAACTGCAGTAAGGGTGGATTAGACACAGATAGTACCTCTAATCATCTCAGGTGCACCATAGTCTTAAGACTCTACTGCCTGAAGCTGAGCCTACATCTGTCCGCCAGCTCCCTGTGGTCGGGGTGGACCTACTGGTGGTGGTGGTGGTAGAGCCCCGAAGCGTCATCCCCCACCTACTGCTCAGCCAGCTCCTCTATCTCATCCTCCTACTCCATGTGGAATTCCATAGTCGAAGCTCTACCTTTGCCTGAGTGGTCCCTCAACTGTCTGCTGCTTTTCTGCATGGTGGGTCGGGTAGTCACAAGCCATGTGGCCCTGCCCGCCGCATTCATAGCACTGTCTGCCTCTCGTATGACTGGCTTTGCTGCGTGTGCCCCGCACCTCCGAACCAGTATCCTGAGGTTGCCCACCTGATGGTCTGGTCCGCTTGGACCTCTGCGACATATCTCTAATGCCAGCTACAGAAGAATCTGTTATGTGTAGCCCTACGGTAGGTCTCGCTGCTGGTGTAGGCTTATCAAGAATTCTCTCCACAAAAGGGCTTGCTCTAGTACTCCTGCATGCGTCAGAATGCTGAGGGAGATCATCGAAGCTCGGATCTTATGCCTTAGTCCCTGCTCGAAGGCTCGGGCTCGAAAGAATGGGTCCCGTACCATGTCCGTGGAGTAGCGTGAGAGGCCTATAAATCATGCTGAGTACTGGGCTACTGATATTCTTCCCTACCACAGTTGTAGTAACTCTTGAATGCGCACTGCACGAAGGGTGGTTAGAATGAACTCCGAGCGGAAGAGGCTCTCGAAGTCTGTCCAAAGTAGAGATGCCTCGTCGTGCACCTAGAGCATCAGCCTCCACCATCTTCCTGCTGCTTCATGTAGAAGACTCGCCGAAAGGATCTCAATGAGGTCAGTTGGTGTCCCTACTAATTTGAAGACTCGGAAAATAGCCTCCAGCCAATACTCGGCTGCATGAGGGTCCGTCTTTCTGCCGAACCTGGGTGGCCTATGATGCTGAAACTCATACAGTTCACTTAGGCGACGTTCCCTCTCAGCTGCTGGGGATGGTGGCATCGGTGGCTCAGCGGGTAGAGGTACCACCAGTGCCTCCACTGTAATAGTCCCCTACACCGAGGCCTCGTCGCTCGATGGGCTTCCCTCTCTCACAAATCTCGGAACCCTAGCTAGCTGCCATCGTGGGGCCATCCTAAAAAGAAACAGGTGCACCACAGTTAATATAGTATACCTGGTGAGCTGACAGAAAGTAATCTCAAAGAAAACATTTAAAACACACATACAATCAATGTTTTCGTGCACTGAGTCGGAAATCAGAAGTCACGGTCCTGGTGTATGGATACGTCAGCCACCGCACCAACAATGGACTCCATGGACTAATAACCACACTCAATACCCTAAACACTATTTCTTCATATAGAAGAACTTATCATAGACCTAAGTTCTGCGGTAGAACCAACTCCTCTGATACCAATTTTTCACGACCCGTCCTCAGGGCCCATGCTCTGACTACCCCAAGCCCACCTTCCATAGGCGAGGGGCTGGCGACTAGCACCAAAGGCGTAAATCTAGATAAAAGGGAAGGCATTGCCTTTATATAAGAAAACAAATACCTTAGAGTACACAAGATGAAGTAAGCACTAAGTAAAATGAGTACAAATGTAAGTGATGGAAAGTAAATGGGCCAATATACATACCCAACTGAATGTACAGTACAACTGAGAAAAATAGTACAACAGCTGAAAAGTAAAGCAGCAGCCACCAAGTTGTCCTTTGGAATTCCCACCTGAAGGGTGGGTACAGATAATCATGTCGGCTCATCGTGTCCGACCATCCGCTCTGAGTACGTCATGCCATGTGGTCCACCTATAGGTACCGTCCCGCTCCATAAGGTTCCACCTCGATCCATGATTTCTGTCATCTGCATCCAACTCAACGTAGTGCGGGCATAGCCCATGCAGGGGTGAGTATACGATACTCAGTAGGGTCCCCGAGACCCCCGAAGGCCTCCCAAAATCCACAAAGGATATACCAAAAAGGAAAGATACAAACACAAAGTATCAACCAAATCTACTTATGTATATGTCCATACATATACCTAAGTCATCAATTCCAGTTCTGCTCCAACTCACGAGCCCATGTACAACCCCGTCCACACAAGAAAGCATAACCCAAACCACACAGGAACAACACAACCGAGCCCACACAGGAAGGAAAAACCCAATCCACACAGGAAAGCATGACTATCACATCGATGATAATGATTGAAAGTTAAGACTCAGCTCACACATGTATACTCCTCATGAATAGGGTTGGAGATGATTAGATGTAGCCTCTGAATCATATCCTCTGCCGAACCCACGTAGGATCAAAGTACAGAAGTCGTCGCTGCCAAACCCATGTAGGATCCAAGTACAGATACCATCGCTGACGAACCCATGTATGATCCAAGTATAGTCTTCATCAATGCCGAACCCACGAAGGATCCAAGTACAGTCGTCATTGCTGCCGAACCCATGTTGGATCCAAGTACAGTCGTCGTCATCGTCACAGTCACAAACAGCTCTAGGGTTCCCGCACATAGCACGCTCTATTACAGGATGGTCTACTCCACGAGAAAAGGGATTCGATGAAAAAACTGTCACGAAGTCCAGAGTTTATGTATCACAATGTTTCATCTCTTCAATAGGAACTCAACGTGATAGACAGCGTGTCAATCAGACACCCAGTATGAGAGTTATTGACTTTTCCATCCTAGGGGCCCGGTTGGGTTTTAAGCTAAACCAACCTAACCATAATCCAGCTACGTCCAATCCTATAGTGGAGTAATCCAAAAGAACCATCTCACTAAGAGTAATTCAATGTAATTTACGGAACTTCATTCAGATGTCTGATCGTTAAGTTATAATCGTTTCCGCTCCAAGGGCTCAGTTGGTTTCCGGATCGAACCAACCCGACGAAAGAAAAACTCTGCCAAAACGTAGAGTATAATATATCAAAATGCCCGTCACGATCCAAGGATCCCTATGCAACTGACGGTGCATTGATCATAGGTTCGTAGCCCAAGATATGGGCATTCAAATGAACTTGGTCCGAAAATTGGGAGTCTGGGCCCGGTCCGATCCGGCCCGATACCCCATGTGTTGGCCCGAACTAGGTTGACCCGACCTGGGTCTGGCCCGATTGGGTACTGCCCGGCCCGACTAGTGTGGCCCGGCCTGACTGGTGTGGCTTGGCCCGAAAACCGGTCGTGGGTTGCCTTTCGGCCGAGCGGGGTGCGAAGGGGGTGCCACTCCCTTTTTTTCGAAATGGAGGACCCGTTGGGTCCGCCCTAGTGATATGTTCGGGGGGTTACGACCCCCCGGGTTCCTCCAACGGCCGACTGTATTGGCTGGCCTTGTGTAAACGCGGGACCCACTCAAGTACCACCTCCAGGTGGCACCGTCAGCCGACTCAGCCGGCCTCCCCTTTGAAGACCGTCGCGGCTCCTATCCAACTGGAGAAGCGCGACAGAGATGCGCCCCTCTGTTGCGGCCCGCCCCAGCCGCGACCACCATGAATCTCTGGTGCGGAGTGAAGAAGCTGCACCCCTCCATCGTGTCCTCCTTCAGCCTCACCGGTGTGGCACGATGGGTCTGCACTTCGCCACCGCGGCCCGCTCCGGTTGCGGTTCTATTTGTTCCCACGCGGTGCAACTACACCGCGCCGTTATCGCCACAATCATCAACGAAGATCAACAAGGAAAAGGGGAGGAGAAATCAGCCGTGTTTGTGTGGTCCTATCTCCTCCCATTACATTGATAACATTTGGACAAATTAAATGAGATACTTTAACGACATAACATTGCACAATTTTAATTCCTTAAAATTGAACTTAACCCCTATCTCTAAAGGACTTTGCGTTTGTCAAGCGCCGCGGACGATGGCATCATTTCCGTCATCGTCGGTGTCTCCTCCCTTGTCATGGAGGAAGAATAGGATGAAGAAATTGGCCGCCGAGTCGACATTCTTTTTCATAGAGTTGGCATTCTTCGTTGAACATGAAGTTCTTCAACAAGAAGATGAACTGATCATTAAAACTCAAGAGCTCCCTTCCCTTTCTCTTAACACCACAATTTCCAACCAAAATAACATAAGGCTTTTCCTTATTTTATTTACTCATGCCAAGAATTTCAAATTTTGAAAATCAAACACTTAACAAATTTTATTGTTGAGGTCCACTTAATTAATAAAATGTGTGTTGGCAAGCATTAAATTGAGAGAGTGGGGAGGGGAACGGTCACCCACTTAAAGAGGAAGTTTAATAAGTTAAGATGAGTTACAAATTTTATGTGGGGGGTTAGAGGATTTTTAAGGAATGTGAAGGGGTGGGGTTCGTGTGGGCCCCACCTCACCAATATCCTCACATGGGTAGTTAGGGGATTGTGGGTCCCACCCCAACTACCCCATGTTGGATATAACCACTTGGATAAAGAATAAAAAAATTTCCACAATTATTTTTCAATTAATTATTAATCCACATTTTTTAACCACTCCTCCCGAGCAATCACATCTTTGGTAAAGGTCCTCTTAAGAAATTACCGATGCTGTGGTTTCATCGGTGCCCTTGGATTTCAATTCCGAGCCCCAGTTCAAAAGATAGAAAAATTAGCTCGTTCGTTTACTGAACGTACCTGAGCTAAACTTCGAAAATTGATTCCGGGCACACCGGGCCTTGGAATCATGTGCTGTCAAAAACTACGTACTCGTAAAATCCCAATGAATCTAAGAAATAATTTTCCTTGAAATTTACAGGACTTTACATTCAATATTAACTTAGAATAATTATCTACCTTCTAAAGGTGGTACATTCTACTGTTATAATATCACTTTATTACTTAATATATATTAATAATTTTATTTGGATTTGTTGTGGATTATTTAAACTTGGTGTTGTTTGTAACACATATAATCAAACATAAATTAATTCTTAAAATTTCTTGAATTATTTATACTCACATTATCCACTATTAAATAAATTAAAGCTTTCCAATTCAAACTATTAAATTCTAATGAAAATACATAATATTATATAAATATAATCAATACCCATGTTACATATTGTATGATATAAAACCCCTTCTACTATATGTTTGTCTTGGTAACATAATTACCCCCACATTATAGGCATATATTTTCATTCTCATCCATTTATTCCACATATAGATCTATAGTTAGGTACAAGCACATTCTAAAGGAATACATTACATATTATAATTTTTATCCTATTTCAAAAAAATAATTATAACTAAAATAATTATAATAATATCTGAAAGATTCAATTTAAATAATCATATTAATATTAAAGCGCAATTTTAATATATGTTTTTTAATGAGAAATTTATTTCAACCTACGGTACATTCATTTAAACTATTTAGATTTGGATCATCCTATAACTCACTTTTTTCAACCTATGGTACATTGGGATGTGTCTTCTCATAATTCATAACCAAATCTCTTAATGTCTCCAAAAAATATTTCCATTATAGTTTTTAAAAAATATCAAAAATATAGATTACATATAATCCCATGAGAATTTTATTCTAGATGTGTTGTTATGCTTATTTTTCATACACTAGCTGAAAATTGAGTTAAAACCCACCACATTATTTCCATGTCTAATAATCCTATATAAATCGGTGCTAGATTCTACATCCACATTTATTATACATATAGGGATTTATTATAATGGAAAACCCTCTACATAAAAATATACCTATATTTGACGACATAATCACATCAACAAACCAATTTATAAGTTTTTGACCAAGGTTATCTGCACTATATCATTGAGAAATATATAATTCAAAAATATTAACTAAACCCATTATTGATTCAAACTAGAATGTACCATCCAAACATAACATAAATATGAGATTAAACACATTATTTAAATAATAAATCACACAAATTGTCACCCAACCCAATTTACTAAATGTTTTTCGACATAGAAATTAACAAAAAATACATTCTATCCAAATATAATTTATAATAATCAACAATAAATTATTTTCTTTTAATTCGTTAATTATTTTTTAACAATGTTATATAATATTAACGAAGAAATAAATTATTTTACATTTTATGTAATTTTATCCTTCTCATTTAAAAATTCTAAATTCTCTTAACAAAAAATATTTTTTATCAGTGGAAATGTTAATTTTATAATAATCACTAATAATATGTAAAATAGTTGTTTGGATAAGTAAATTCACAAGTAAATAAATTTATGTATCTCACATAATTATCATATCTATAAATTTTAAATAATTAAATTTAGTTATTAAAATAAGGTATTTGGATTTGAAATAAATCTTAAAAATACTATTTCTATCAAAAAATTAAATTATAATAACTGATCAATTTTTAATAAAGTAGCAATTTTTAGTTCTAAACATCTTGGTTATATGATAAATAAGTTCATAGAAAACATAAAAATTAATTTTTTATTATTTAAATTAATATTTTATTAAATTATTGGTTTTATAATCATATAATATATTATTAATTAAATATAAAATGATAAACAAATTATTATATTTTTTAAACTATATTTTCCAACTAAAAACAATAATTTAATAAAAAAATTAAATACTAATACTAAATAATGATTTATTTTAAGAATATAAAAACTCATCTTTTATAATAAAATTATTATTATAAAAATTATAATTTTAAAATATAATATAATTTATTAAATATAATGAAAAATTACTTTTTTAAACTAAATTATTCAATATTTACTCATAATAATTATCTACCTTTTAAAGCTGATACATTATACTGTTATAATATCATTTTATTAAATAATATATATTAATAATGATATATTGATATATTTTGGATTATTTAAATTGGGTTTTGTTTGTAACACATGTAATCAAACAAAAAATCTATTTAAAAATGTCTTGAATTTTTAGTACATACATTATCCAAAATTAAATAAATTACATCCTTACAATTCAAACTATTAACTTCTAATTAAAATACATAATTTTACATAAAAATAATCATTACCCATGTTATATACTGTATGATATAAAAACCCTTCTATTATATGGGTGTCTAGGTAACATAACTATACCCACATTATAGCCATATATTACCACTCTCATCCATTTATTCCAAATATAAATCATTAGTTAGGTACCATCATATTCTAGAGGAATACATTCCATATTTTAATTTTTACCCAATTAAAAAAAGAACTTAAATAATTATAACAATATTGAAAATATTCAATTTAAATAATCATATTAATATTAAAGTGGAATGTTAATCTATATTTTTAAATGAGAAATTCAACCTATGGTACATTCATTTAAACTATTTATATATGGTTCATCATATAACTCCATTTTTTTACCCTATGGTATATTGAGATGTGTTCTCTCATAATTCACAACCAAATATCTTAATGTCTCCAAAAAATGATTCCATTATAGTTTTCAGAAATTTCAAATTATCAATTAAATCTAATCGCATCAAATAATTATTCTAGATGCGTTGTTATGCTTATTTTTCATACAATAGGTGAAAATTGAGTTAAAACCCGACACATTATTTCCCTGTCTAATACTCCTATATACATCAGTGCTGGATACTACATCTACCTTTAGTACGTATATAGGGATTTAATATATTGTAAAACCCTCTACATAAGAATATACATGTATGTGAAGATATAATCATATAAATAGACTAATTTATATGTGTTTGACCAAGGTTATCAAGAATATATCATTGATAAATAAAATATTCAAAAAATTAACTAAACCCATTGTTGATTCAAACTGGAATTTCCAATCCTAACACAACATAAATATAACTTTAAACACATTATTTAAATAACAAACCACCAAAATTTTCACAGAACCAAATTAATTAAATGTTTAGTGTCATAAACATTAACTAAAAATACATTCTAACTAAAAATAATTTATCCCTAGTTATAATAAAGTAGTCTCCATTATATACTATAAAAAATTTATACCTATTCTTTTGACCCATGGACAAGAAAACATATAGAAGTGTAGAAATCAAATTCATAGTAAGGGAAAATAAATGAACATGTCATTAAGGGTTATATCATAACATATGAGAAAAATTTATACTTTGAGAAATTTAGTGTTTAAATTAATATTAAATAAAAATAGTTCTATATATGTCTTGATATTGTGATCTATAATTTAAAATTAATAAATATATATAACATAAAATGAATGAGTAATCATGATAAAATAATAATGAGTCCATGAGAATAATAATAGTTACAATATAATGATGTAAAGTGTAGAATACACATATTCATTGAAAATAAATGTCTAGGATTGACACCCAGTAATTAATCACAACTTTGGCTCGGTATAACTACCCATTATTCTTATTGAACTCAATATATTGTTACTTGAATTAGTATATAACTTCTATTTTATCACGCTTTCTTTGGATAATTCATCTTGTGTACTGCTTGGAATGGTATAAATCCTACTATGTTTCTCTACAGATTAAGATGATTCCACTCATGCCCACATTTTTATAGGACAAATATTTTCATAAAACATTTTGATCAAATGAGAAATAAAATTAATCACAAACTTTTACATATAATGGGAGATAGAGAACCCCACTTGTTATTATCCATACATATGATATCCACAGAATCTTAATCATATTCATTACTTAATTATCACTTGGAAGAAAAAATGTATCATATCCCTTACTAAAACCTCAAATAACACAGACATAAATGGTCATAGGATGTAAAAATAATTATCTAAAAAAGGAATTATGACATATTAAAAAATTTTGAATGATTAATTAAACTATACATTATAGACAAAACCTTCATAAAAAGTGTGAGTTAAAATTCAAAATATATCACAAAATCTATTTGACATTGTTTTAAACTATGAAGTAGAAATTAATATAAAAAAATAATTAAGTAAGGAATGTGAATACTTTCAAAAGCCTTATTACATTTCGTTAAAAATAAAAAATATTATAAAAAAATATTGGTCATTTAAAAAATGTGTAGGGGAATATAGAAATATTTGATTTGAAAGCATATTGCTCCCCCATATATAAATATATTGAAAATTTCTATTTGAAAACCCACATCACATAAAAAAATATAAAAAAAATATTTTTTAAAATGAATAAATTCCAATAATAAGGATAATTAGATTTAGAAACTATTTTTCCATATCAGTAAACTATAAATTTTTTGCATGTTAAATAACGGATATGGTTGAAATTGTCCGTAAATGATATGGGTATTATTTTCATTAAAATTTCATTTTAATAAAATACAATGATTTATTAAGGAAATTGATTTTAGTGTGAATGATGATTTTACCCAAAAATAACTTGGAAATAAAACATAAAATCATCATTAGTTTATATAGATAAATCCCTAATGATAATATTCAAATACGAGAAATTATATTCCACATAAAATAATTGTGTCTATAAACCCCTTGAAACCATTTTATCATTTTAGTGAAAACTATTTGAGAGGTATAAAATTAAACTGATCATTGAATATCATGAAAAATAATATAATAATTATATAAAAATAACAATCTAAAATTATACACAAAAAACAAATAAAACATTATGTATATCATTAACATGTCAAAAGGGATTCATATTTGAGGGAAATAACCCCATATGGTTTGAGTAAAATTTTAATAAAAACACCATGAAAGAGAAATCATGTAATTTAGCGTAAAATATCATTATCAATTGATAATTAAATATATCATATATCAAAAAGTTTGAATTAACATGTGAATGAAATTATATACTGTTTCAAAATATGCATTAACGAAGGGATTTGAGGTTAAAAAATCTGATCTTTTTCCTGGAATGGTCGAAATAACACTTAAATATTTAATATAAACTATAATATATTAATATAAAATTTCTAAAAATAATTCTTAAACAATAAAAATTCATATAATTCAATTATTATAAATTAATATGAATACCTTAGTTCATTATAACTTATTTTTACCATTTAAAGGAAAAAATTAGTTAATTAATCCATATACACATCCAGAATAATGGATCGATTATCAATATGTGGTGTCAAGTTAAACATTCCACAATAATTCAGGATATATTAATAATATATTTGTAATGATTAGTTAGTTCCCAATTTCATTAGGTGATAAAAATTAATATGACTTTCGATAATGTAAATTATGATGAACTAGTTTTGGATGAATTTAATTATGGAAAAGTTATATATTATTTAATATTTTGAATGGTAATGAAATAAATAGAGAATAATTTAAAAAATAAATATATATTTATTACATGATATTACAATTATATGATAGTCAATAATCAATTATGATATAACGGTCATAATATCCTTTACCTAGGAAATTATATCAACCCAATTTGTAAAGACCTGTAAAATTCAAGGGAAATTTTTTCTTAATTTCCTTTGGAATTTTACAAGAGCGTGTTTTCTGACGAAACATGATTCCAAGGCCCGGTGTGCCCGGAATCAATTTCCAAAGTTTGGCTCGGGTACGTTCAGTGAACGAATGAGTGGGTTTTCTTATCTTTTGAACCGGTGCTTGGAATTGAAATCTGATGGCACCGATGAACTCGCAACGCCGATAATCTCTTAAGGGAACCTTTACCGTAGTTGAGTTTGTGTGGGAGAAGAAGTTAATTAATGGGGTTTAATTCAAAAAGTAAATAAAATTGTTAAATCAATTTTATTTCTTTTTCAAGTGGTTAGTTTCTCCCATGGGAAGTTGGTGGTGGAGTCCACATCCACCCAACTTCTCATGTGTGGATAATTAAAAGGGTTGGGCCCACACGAACCCCCCAAACTTTTCAATTTTCCCCAACTCCCTAACCCCTCTTAACCCCTCACATTCCTAACTACCCATTAACTCCACTCTAATTAATTTGACAACTTTTTGTAATTAATTTGGTGAGTTACATGTAAGCTTTTGGAAATTCAAAAAATTGAATTTCAAATGCTTTGTTGTGTTAATAAAATAAGTTTAGATCTTATTTTATTAGGGGTTGGTGTTGGGTTGTTTGAGATATTTTTGCAGAAAAAGCTAAGGAACACCTTCCTCCTCGACGAAGAACATGAAGAACACCGTTCTTCAATGAAGAACTCCTCCGCTGAAGAACACGATTCTTCCGCGAGGCTGTATCCGCGACGCAACATTCTTCTTCCGCATCGTCTCTTCTGCGACGATTTTCCGCGACAAAATCGCCGTCAACGACTTCGAATCCTCGCTTCGCGACGTCGACGTTCTTTCACCGCGACGCCCGACCTCCGCGACGCTCGTCTTCCGCGGCTCATTGATGAACACCATTCCTGAACCGAGGTAGGGGTTTTATTTTAATTAATTCCGTTCATGATTCTAGTTTGACGATCTTTGTGGTTTTCGACTAATTGTTATCGAATAACGCGAGGGGGCCGGTCCGCAAAAACATGGATGACCCTCCTCCTTTTTAACGAATGATTTCTTTGTGGTTGGTACGAGGAAGCGTGGTGCCGTCACACCACGCGGTTTCATGCGGAAGATATGCGTGGCGCCGTCGCACCGCACCGTGGAATGAAATTCAAGGACGCGACGCCGTCGCGCCGCTTCGAAGAAAACCGAAGACGCCACGGCAGGAGCGAGTCCGCGACAGAGGGGCGTGGTGCCGTCGCACCGCGCCAGACGACAAAGGCCGGAGCGGAGCAAGGAGACCGGTGGCCGGATCGGGCCGCCGGTGTCGGTGAGGAAGGGGACCGGCCATCGCCGGTCCCGTGGAGGCCGGAACCGGCCGACCAGGGCGAACCTGCCCGACCGGTGTGAAACCGGGGGTTTAAACCCCCGGCCGGTAGGCCGGCTGGCCAAAACGGACCCCATTAATTGTGGGGGCCGCGGTTACACAAGGGGGGCAGGTGCCCCCCTCTTTTTTCCAACAGCTCGGCTGAAGCCGAGCTGGCAGCGCGCTGGGCACGCTGTGCCCAGCCGTACCGGCGCCAGGCCGGTCTGCCGGGCCGAGCCGGGCCGGGCCGTACCGGGCCGGTCCGACCCTGTCTGGGGCGGGTCGACCCGATTCGGGCCAACCGGGGGGTCTCGGGCCGGGTCGGTCCGGGCCCGAAACCCCCGTTATCGGACTATTTGGGTTCAAATGCCCATAACTCGGGCTACGGACCTCCAAACGACGCGCCGTCAGTGGTGATACGATCCTTGGATCGGGACGGTCGTTTCGGTATATTGCACTCAAAGTTTCGGAATACATTGAGTTCAGCCGGGTTGGTTCGTACACGAAACCAACCGGGCCCTCGGAGCGGAAACGCTAATATCTTGAGCTACGGACGTCCGATTGACATGCCATCGACTTTTTTGAGTTCCTATTAGTGAGACTGATCATTGGGCATACTCCGCCCGAGGTTTGGATGTAGGTGGAGTACGGTTGGGTTGGTTTTTCCTTAAAAACCAACCGGGCCCCTGGGACGAAAAAGCCAATAACTCTCAGACCGGGCGTCCGATTGACGCGCCGTCTGTTGCGTTGAGTTCCTGTTGACGATACAGAACTTTTGGATAAATCAACTCTGGACTATGTGACAGTTGATGTATCAGCCTCTCGGCTCATGGAGCGGACCCTCCTGAACGAGCTTGCTCTGTGCGGGAACCCTAGTACTGGCTGCGACTGCTACTGTGACTGCGACGACGACTGTGCAGAGATCCTCAGTGGATTCGACGACGATGACTACAACACTCAGCGATCCTATGTGGATCAGTGCTACCGATCCTGTGTGGCTCCGATCCTGTGTGGGTCATCGCTCAGTAGTTCTGTGTGATCCAGCGCCTACAGATCCTGTGTGGGTCTTGCGTGGGTTAGTACCTATCGATCCTTTGTGGGTCCGAAGACTTAGATTGATAAGTGATCATCTCTATCGTCTTTCGAATATGTATACCTATGTGAGCTGAATCCTGTTTGCTTTCCTGTGTGGATTGTGTTGTGCTATCCTGTGTGGATTACGTTTTTCTTTTCTTTGTGGAATACGTATACTTTACTATGTGGACTGAGTTGTACTTGGGCTCGGAGGTTGGAGCGTATTGGAATTGATTACTTAGGTACATGTATGGGAATATACCTAAGAAGCGTCGGTTGTTACTTCGTGATTGTATCTTTCCTTTGTGGTTTATCATTTGTGGATTTTGGGAGACCTTCAGCGGTCTCGGGGTCCCTACTGAGTAGCTTATACTCACCCCTGCACGGGCTATGCCCGCACTACGTTGTGTTGGTTGCAGACGACAGACAGCGTTGATCATGGTTGAGGCTTGCAGAGAAGGACGGTACCTGGAGGTGGACCACTAGGCGAGATGTGCTCGGAGCGGATGGCGGGACCCGAGGAGCAGTGGAGCTATCTGTACCCACCCTTCAGGTGGGATTTCCTGTGGACAGCTCGGTGTAGCGGCTTTTATTTTTCAGTTGCAGTTTTGCCTTTCGAGTTGTACTTTACTTTCAGTTTGGGTTTGTATACATGCCCACTTACTTTTCCGCACCTACAGTTGTACTCTGTTTTCACATAGTGTTTACATTTCCTCTTGCTTACTCTGTGGTGCTTGTTTACTTTACAAAGGCAATGTCTTCCCTTTTTACTGGGATTTACGCCTTGGTGCTAGTCTCCAGCCCCTGTCCTATGGAAGGCGGGCTTGGGGTAGTCACGGCATGGGCCCCAAGGACGGGTCGTGACAAATTGGTATCAGAGGAGTTTGGTTCTACCGTGAACTCTGATCTTTTCTTTGTGAAACAATAGTGTTTAGCGTATTGAGTGTGGTTATCAGTCCATGGAGTCCAGTGTTGGTGCGGCGGCCGACGTATCCGTACACCAGGACCCTGACTTCTGATTTCCGACTTAATGCATGAAAACATTGATTGCATGAGTGTTTCAAGTTTTCTTTGTGATTACTTTGTATCAGCTCACCAGGTATACTGTTCTGACCGTGGCGCACCTATTCCCTTTTCAGGATGGCCCCACGACGGCATCCATCTAGGGTTCCGAGAGTCGAGCATGACGACAGCCCACCGAGCGACGAGGCCTCGGTGCAGGGCCCTTTGACAGCAGTGGAACCGGCGGTAGCTCTACCCACCGAGCCCCCGATGCTTCCAGCACGAGCCGCTGACGATGCACGTCACCTTAGCGCACTGCATGAGTTCCAGTGCTAGATACCACCCAGGTTTCGTGGGGATACGGACCCCCAGGTAGCCTAGGACTGGCTGGAGGCAGTCGTACGAGTTTTCAGGCTTGTGAGGACACCGGCAGACCTCATGGTGATCCTCGCTGCGAGCCTACTGCACACAGCAGCGGGCCGATGGTGGAGATTGATGCTCCAGGTGAACGATGAGGCATATGTACTCTGGACAGTCTTTGAGAGCCTCTTTCGCTCAGAGTTTGTCCCAGCCACCCTCCGTGCGGTGCGCATACAGGAGCTTCTTCAACTGCGGCAGGGCAGCATGACGGTCGCTCAGTACTCGGCGAGATTTACCGATCTCTCGCGCTACTCGACCAACATGATACGGGACCCATTCTTCCGGGCCCGGACCTCTGAGCAGGGATTGAGACATGATATCAGGGCATCGCTGATCTCCCTCAGCATTCCGACTCAGACAGGAGTACTGGATCAGACCCTTTTGATCGAGAGCTTTCTTGTTGAGTCTACACCAGCGCCGAGACGCACCGCAGGGAGGCACGTAGCAGAGTCTTCTACATCAGGCAGTCGATAGATGACTCAGGGGTCTAGGAAGACTAGACCCTCAGGCAGACGACCTCAGGACGTTGGCTCAGCAGTGCGGGGAACACATCACAGATCCAGTCTTTCGAGAGGGAGACAGTGCTACTCGTGCGGCAGGCAGGGCCACATGGCTCGTGATTTCCTGACCCGCCATGCCGAGGAGCAGCAGACGGTTGAAAGACCACCGAGGCAGAGGTAGAGGGTCGACCGTGGCGGTCCGAAGGGAGGAGGCAGATGAGGTAGAGGAGCTGTCCGAGCAGCAGGTGGTGGGCGACGCTGTGAGGCTCTACCACCACCACCACCAGGAGGTCCACCTCGACCACAGGGAGCTGGCGGGTAGAGACAGTCACAGCTCCAGGCAGTAGAGGCCTACGACCACAGTGCACCCGAGATGATTCGAGGTACTATCTGTGTCTATTCCTCCCTTGCTGCAGTACTTATAGACATAAAAGCGAGTCACTCTTTTATAGCCGCTGCCCTTGTTCGGAGCTCAGAGATTCCGACAGAGCCGTTGGCTCGATCCTTATGGCTAGAGACTCCTACGGGAGCAAACTCGACGATTACGCACTAGTGCCGGCAGTGTGAGCTTACTCTAGGAGGCGAGAGATTCAGCTGGGATCTTCTTGTAGTAGCGTCGAGGCCTTACGACGTCATCTTGGTCATGGATTGGTTATCTATAGTCCATGCACAGATTGACTGTTTTAGGCACAAGGTGCGATGTGTACGCACCGAAGGGAGCAGGTTGACCTTCACCGGCGAGAAGGGAGCCTTTTCAGCACGGGACGGACATCCGCAGAAGAGAGGACAGCCCATCACTCATTAGTTGGCTATCCTCATCCTATGAGAAGTTGACGTGCGGAGTCCTGGTTTTCCTGCAGTGGTGGATCAGTTTGCAGACGTTTTTCCCGACGAAGTCCCAGGGTTACCTTCTTGTAGAGAGGTAGAATTTTATATTGACCTGTACCCAGATACAACCCCGATATCGACTCCAGCATATCGGATGGCCCCCGCAGAGCTTCGAGAGCTACGGGTACAGTTGGAGGACTTGCCGGGCAAGGGGTTCATCCGACCCAGTGTTTCACCCTGGGCATCCCCGATATTGTTCGCCAAGAAGGCGGACGGGAGCTTGCGAATTTGTGTCGACTATCATCGCCTGAACTAGGTGACAGTGAGGAACAAGTATCCACTACCAAGGATTGATGAACTCTTCGATCAGCTCAAGGGAGCCCGATGGTTCTCGAAGATAGACCTCAGGTCAGGCTATCATCAGCTCAGAGTTCGAGACGAGGACGTGCAGAAGACGGCCTTCAGATGTTAGTATGGACACTATGAGTTCATGGTTATGCCATTCGGCGTAACCAATGCTCCAACAGTGTTCATGGGACTCATGAAGACGATCTTTCAGCCATACCTCGATCGATTTGTCGTGGTCTTCATCGACGACATTTTGATCTACTCGACGACTGAGGAGGAGCATGCCTACCACTTACGGGTTGTACTAGACACACTCTGAGAGCACCAGCTTTATGGAAAGCTCTCAAAGTGTCAGTTCTAGATACATAAGGTCCACTTCTTGGGACACGTCATCTCTGAGGTGGGAGTTGTAGTGGATCCTGCGAAGATCGAGGCAGTGTTAGATTGGGAGCCACCTAGGAGCGTGGCGGAGGTGCGGAGTTTCTTGGGTCTAGCTGGATACTACCGGAGATTTGTGCTAGACTTCTCCAGAGTTGCGGCACCACTCTCAGCTTTGACGAAGAAGGGGAAACCATTCGTGTGGTCAGAAAGATGTTAGAAGAGCTTCCAGGAGCTGAGAAAGAGATTGACCAGCGCACCTATCTTGAGGTTGCATGAGGAGGGAGTAGGGTACGTAGTCTACTGCGATGCATTAGGGACCGGACTCAGGTGTGTTCTGATGCAGGAGCGGGCATTTATCGCCTATGGATCATGACAATTGAGGCCTCATGAGCAGAACTACGCTACCCCTGACCTGGAGTTAGCAGCTGTGGTCTTCGCTCTGAAGACATGGCGACACTACCTGATGGGAGAGCGCTTTATAGTCTTTTCTGACCATCAGAGTCTCAGGTACAACTTCTCTCAGAAGGAATTGAACCTGAGACAACGACGATGGATTTAGTTCCTCTAGGACTATGACTTTGAGATAGTCTATACTCCTGGGAAGGGGAACGTGGTAGCCGATGCCCTCAATAGGAGGACGGGCATTCAGCTACTTGAGGAGGCGACAAAGCAGCTAGACGCTTTGCAGATATCCTTTGTGGATAGAGATGGAGCAGCCTTCCTTCAGTCTCTCACAGTCACTCCTCCACTACTACAGCAGGTCAGAGAGGCACAGCGTGGGGATGCTAACTATGAGACGTGGCATGCACAAATATCCTCAGGACAGGCACCTGATGGTTTCTCCCTTGGAGCAGAGCACATCGTCCTTTTCAGAGGACGTAACTTGGTACCAGTCGCTTTACAGGAGGAGGTGCTGAGAGAGTTTCACACTTCTCCTTTGGCGGTATATCCTGAAGTGGCGAAGATGTACCAGGATCTCAGACGACAGCACTGGTGGCCGGGCATGAAGAAGGCTGTGGCAGAGTTCGTTTCTCGATGCCTCACCTGCCAGCAGGTGAAGGCTGAGCACTAGGTACCAGCAGGCTTGGTACAGCCCTTGGAGGTCCCGGAGTGGAAGTGGGATGGCATATATATGGACTTCTTGACTGGAATTCCATGCACTTCCATAGGACACGACTCCATCTAGGTGATTGTCGACCGACTCACCATGTCGGCTCACTTCTTATCCATCAGAGAGCAGAGCTTAGGGGAGAGCTTGGGATGACTTTATGTTCAGGAGATTGTATGGCTTCACGGTGTTCCATCTTCTATCATCTTCGATTGAGATGCTCGTTTTACTTCCCGGATTTGGAAGGGGTTGCAGGAGGCGTTCGGGACGCAGCTACGATTGAGCACCGCCTTTCACCCTCAGACGGATGGTCAGACGGAGAGGACCATTCAGACTCTTGAGGACATGATCCGCGCATGTGTCCTCAACTTTGGTCATAGATGGGAGGACCACCTACCCTTGGTGGAGTTTGCGTACAACAACAGCTACCACTCCACCATCAGGATGGCACCGTACGAGGCGTTGTACGACCGACCTTGCAGATCTCCTTTGTACTGGACAGACCCTGGGGAGTCAGCACTTGTTGGACTGGAGATGGTCCAGGCCACGACAGAGAAGGTCCAGGTCATCCAGGATCGGATGAGGACAGCTCAGAGCCGGCAGAAGTCATACGCTGACAGGAGGTGGAGGCCACTAGAGTTTGAGGATGGCGACCACGTCTTATTGCGTGTCTCACCTCGACGTGGTTTACGGAGATTTGGCCGAGGCGGCAAGTTATCTCCGCGCTTCATCGGACCCTTCCAGGTCCTCATCAGGATTGGCGAGGTGGCTTATCGCCTGACTCTACCACCTCAGTTGCACCGGGTGCACGACGTCTTCCACGTATCTCAGCTGAGGAGATACGTGCACGACCTGGCGCACATCATTGACCTTGGGGAACTTGATGTTGACGATGGGGATACTTTTACGGAGGTCCCGTTGGTGATCGATGATCGACAGGAGAGGGTCCTACGTGGATGGTCGATTCCTCTAGTTCACATCAGATTGTAGCACGAGAACCTCCAGGAGAGCACTTGGGAGCGGGAGGCTCAGATGCGTGCTCAGTACCCTCATTTGTTTCCCTAGTTTTGATGTATCTTTACGGGGATGTAAATCCCTGAGGTGGGAGTAATGTAAAGACCTGTAAAATTCAAGGGAAATTTTTTCTTCATTTTCTTTGGAATTTTAAAAGAGCGCAGTTTCTGACGGAACCTGATTCCGAGGCCCGGTGTGCCCGAAATCAATTTCCGAAGTTTGGCTCGGGTACATTCAGTGAACAAACGAGCGGGTTTTCCTATCTTTTGAACCAGTGCTCGGAATTGAAATCTGATGGCAACGATGAACTCGCAATGCCGGTAATCACTTAAGGGAACCTTTACCGTAGTTGCGTTTGTGCTGGAGGAGAAGTTAATTAATGGGGTTTAATTAAAAAAGTAAATAAAATTGTTAAATCAATTGTATTTCTTTTTCAAGTGGTTAGTTTCTCCAATGGGAAGTTGGTGGTGGGGCCCACATCCACCCAACTTCCCATGTGTGGATAATTAAAAGGGTGGGGCCCACACGAAACCCCCCACCTTTTCCATTTTCCCTAACTCCCTAACCCCTCTTAACCCCTCACATTCCTAACTCCCCATTAACTCCACTCTAATTAATTTGACAACTTGTTGTAATTAATTTGGTGAGTTACGTGTAAGCTTTTGGAAATTCAAATGATTGAATTTCAAATTCTTTGTTGTGTTAATAAAATAAGTTTAGAACTTATTTTATTAGTGGTTGGTGTTGGGTTGTTTGAGAGCTTTTTGGAGAAAAAGGTAAGGAACACCTTCTTCCTCGACGAAGAACATGAAGAACACCGTTCTTCAACGAATAACTCCTCTGCCGAAGAACACGGTTCTTTCGCGACGCTGTATCCGCGACGCGACGTTCTTCTTCCATGTCGTCTCTTCCGCGATGGTTTTCCGCGACGAAATCGCCGTCAACGACTTCGAATCCTCGCTTCGCGACATCGACGTTCTTTCCCCACGACGCCCGACCTCCGCGACGCTCGTCTTCCACGGCTCGTTGACAAACACCATTCCTAAACCGAGGTAGGGGTTTTATTTTAATTAATTCCGTTCATGATTCTATTTTGTCGATCTTCGTGGTTTTCGACTAATTGTTATCGAATAACGCGAGAGGGCCGGTCCGCACAAACACGTCCGACCATCCTCCTTTTTCATGAATGATTTCTTTGTGGTTGGTACGAGGAAGCGTGGTGCCGTCGCACCACACGGTTTCATGCGGAAGTTATGCGCGGCGCCGTCGCGCCGCGCCGTGGAAAGAAATTCAAGGATGCGACACCGTCGCGCCGCGTTGAAGAAAATCGAAGACGCCGCGGCTGGAACGGGGCCGCGGCGGAGGGGCACGGTGCCGTCGCACCATGCCGGATGACAAAGGCCGCGGCGGAGCAAGGAGACCGGCGGCCGGACCGGGCTGCCGGTGTCAGCGAGGAAGGGGACCGGCCGTCGCCGGTCCCGTGGAGGTCAGAACAGGCTGGCCAGGGCAGGCCGGCCAGACCGATGTGCAACCGGGGGTTAAAACCCCCGGCCAGCTGGCCGACTAGCCAAAACTGCCCCCTTAATTGTGGGGGGCCGCGGGTACACAAGGGGGGCAGGCACCCCCCTCTTTTTTCCAACAGCTTGGCCGAAGCCGAGCTGGCAGCGCGCAGGGCGCGCTGCGCCCAGCCGGGCCGGGCCGTACCGGGCCGGGCTGACCCTGTCTGGGGCGGGTCGACCCGGTTCGGGCCAACCGGGGGGTCTCGGGCCGGGTCGGTCCGGGCCCGAAACCCCCGTTATCGGACTATTTGGGTTCAAATGCCCATAACTCGGGCTACGGACCTCCAAATGATGCACCGTCAGTGGTGATGTGATCCTTGGATCGGGATGGTCGTTTCGGTATATTGCACTCAAGGTTTCGGAATACTTTGAGTTCAGCCGGGTTGGATCGTACACGAAACCAACGGGGCCCTCGGAGCGGAAACACACTAATATCTTTAGCTACGGACGTCTGATTGACGTGCCGTCGACTTTGTTTGGTTCCTCTTAGTGTGACAGATCTTTTGGCATACTCCACCCGAGGTTTGGACGTAGGTGGAGTATGGTCGGGTTGGTTTTGCCTTAAAAACCAACCGGGCCCCTGGGACGAAAAAGCCAATAACTCTCAGACCGGGCGTCTGATTGACGTGCCGTCTGTTGCGTTGAGTTCCTATTGACGATACAGAACTTTTGGATACATCAACTCTGGACTATGTTACAGTTGATGTATCGGCCTCTCGGCTCGTGGAGCGGACCCTCCTGAACGATCTTGCTGTGTGCGGGAACCCTAGCGCTGGCTACGACTGCTATTGTGACTGCGACGACGACTGTGCAGAGATCCTCAGTGGATTCGATGACGACGACTGCAACACTCAGCGATCCTATGTGGATCAGTGCTACCGATCCTGTGTGGGTCAGCGCTCAGCGGTTCTGCGTGAGCTAGCGCCTACAGATCCTGTGTGGGTCCGATCCTATGTGGGTCTTGCGGGGGTTAGTACCTATCGATCCTTTGTGGGTCCGACGACTTAGATGGATCAGTGATCATCTCTATCGTCTTTCGAAGATGTATACCTGTGTGAGCTGAATCCTGTTTGCTTTCTTGTGTGGATTGTGTTGTGATATCATGTGTGGATTGCGTTTTTCTTTCCTGTGTGGAATACATATACTTTCCTGTGTGGACTGAGTTGTACTTGGGCTCAGAGGTTGGAGCGTATTGGAATTGATGACTTAGGTATACGTATGGGCATATACCTAAGCAATGTCGGTTGTTACTTTGTGACTATATCTTTCCTTTGTGGTTTATCCTTTATGGATTTTGGGAGACCTTCGGGGGTCTCGGGGTCCCTACTGAGTAGCTTATACTCACCCCTGCACGGGCTATGCCCGCACTACGTTGTGTTGGTTGCAGACGATGGACAACGTTGATCGTGGTTGAGGCTTGCAGAGCAGGATGGTACCTGGAGGTGGACCACTGGGCATGACGTGCTCAGAGCGGACGGCGGGACCCGAGGAGCAGTGGAGCTATCTGTACCCACCCTTCAGGTGGGATTTCCAGTGGACAGCTCGGTGTAGCGGCTTTTACTTTTCAGTTGCTGTTTTTCCTTTCGAGTTGTACTTTAGTTTCAGTTTGGGTTTGTATACTAGCCCACTTACTTTTCCGCACTTACAGTTGTACTCTGTTTTCACTTAGTGTTTACTTTTCCTCTTGCTTACTCTGTGGTGATTTTTTTACTTTACAAAGGGAATGTCTTCCCTTTTTACCGGGATTTACGCCTTGGTGCTAGTCGCCACCCCCTGGCCTATGGAAGGTGGGCTTTGGGTAGTCACGACACGGGCCCCGAGGACAGGTCATGACACAATTAGTATCATATTATAATGATTTATGGATTTCTATAATGTATTTAGATCATTATAATTTGACTCATAATGAATAATACTCATGTCCTAAAAACCATATTTCTACATTTAATCTATTGTAAAAACCATAAATTATGGAATGTGATGAAAAATGATTCTATGGGTCACTAGGGCATCATTTAATATGTACTAATAAATAATGATATAATTTTTCTTAATGGATATGAGAAATGAATAGATAAAAACAATACCATTAAAAAATTACATTATTTTATATATGTGATAATAATAATATTGTTTTACTGTTTCATGAAAAAATTTGAATGAATATAAATAAGAATGGAAGATAAGGACATGGTAATATTTATGCAAGGGACTTTAATTTTCATTGGAATTACCCTTAGAATGTAAGAGTTATGATAACTAATGTTGAATTAAATATTGTAAACATTAAATAGTATTATAGGAGTAAAATATATCTGAGTTTCATGATAGAGTTCAAAGGTTAGATGAGTATTCACGTGGAGGATGTGTTAAAATTTTATAAGTAAAAGTAATTGTATTTTAGGAATTAAAAAATACATTTTTCAAATATTTAATGTTACTTTTATAATATAAATACCTTTAAAATATAAAAACAATATGGGATGTGTGGGTGGGTTTATATTATCCTAATCTGCACATTTTAGAGGCATCCGAGAGGGTTTATTTTCTTTTTGTGGTTAAATTTTTATCTCTAACCTAAATTTAATGTTTCATGGGTATTTACTTTTTAACCAAAGTAATTATTTTTAATAAAATAAATTATTTAACCCATATATATTTTATGTTATTATTTTTATTAAAAAAATATTATTTCATTAATGTATTTTAAAATACAGGACTACGGAGTTTAAATAATTATGAAATTTACAAAAATATTTTTCAATGTGAAAATTATCACTTAGTAGATGAATCAGTGGGTATTAATTCAATTAACCACATCATAAAATATTCAAATTTCTTAATCAATATGAATGTATTAAATTATTTTTATGAAATCATAACTTATTTTTATTAGTAATTTTTTTCATTAAAAACATACTATATTAAAAAATCAAATTTTTTATATTTGTTGGAAAAATATTGTAATTAAATACTGAATTTTATATAAATTGTACTGGAAAATAAAGATATCATTTTTATATCAGAAAATAGAAATTATATTGGGATGATGTTTGGTTATTTTTTTGAAATGAATTATTTTCAATTTAATAGTGAAATATTATGTCATTTATTTAAAATTTTACTTTGGTTGAAAGAATTATAATATATATATATTTTTTGTTTAAATGTAAAAATATTTTCCAATTTTTCATTTTAATATTAATAATTTTATTGTGTTTTATCCCATACCCATTCCACTCATAAGTTAGCATCCCAATTGGCCATAAGGTCCCAATCAATCCTTATCGTACACCAGAGTCTACCATCTTGAAGAAAGGGTCTATCATCCCATGATGGTGATATGATAACCTAATATTTAACCATGGATCACATAATTTAATAATATAGAAATTATTGGATATATCATAATAAATAAAATGTTTTTAAATCATCTATATAATAAATAAAAAAATAACAGTGAACATTGTCATCTACAAAAATTTAGATGTCATGTTTATATAATAATCGGTAGAACGCATAAAACAATAGGTGATATAAATATGTCTACAAAATACTAAAAATATAATATCAAACAGAATTACATGAACAATATGGGTCCTTTTCTCCCACACTCCATCCAAGTATAGAAATCATGTTTCCACAGATGTGCTCTTTCATTTATCCCTACTACCGTCCTTGAAGTGTTTCTAAGAACCATTCAACATCATGAATAGTGTTGGAGTAAAACACAGTAGGCCATAATCAATGGAATCTAACAGTCACAATTATTTGAATATAAAATGAACATCTTATATGTAAAATAAATAAAAAATAAAAATGTACACAATCCATGAATGTCTTATTCACTTCATGGGATACCTAAATAACTATACCTACAATGGCCTATGATAGAATGTGTGTGATAATGTTACATTTTATATAAAAATATTCAAACCAGATGGATATAACCATGTATTTCATGGAAAATGATAATCATATATGGTTCCACAGGTTCCATGTTACGTAAAACAAACAGAAAAGTGTAATATAGTTGGTGTACCCCTTAATTTCACCCTATGGGGGTCTACTTGGGCCCTAGTATCTAGTCCATCAATCCTCAGTGCTAAAATAGTCTATATAGAAATGATATAGTCCATTTTGATCTATATAATCCATTCTAATAAAAAGATACAATTAATGGAATTATAAATGGATCAAGAAAATAATTGAACCATCGATTCTACATGTCAGCATTCATTTATATTAGAAAATGACCGAATCCTAGGGTGGTATTTTACATATTGGTATCATTAATGTATTTCCTAGTGCCTCATGAGACATTCCATCAAGCATCATATTTAGAAAAAAATATATCTCCCAATTCAAACAAAACATTAAAATTATCCTGATCCGTGACTATATTCATGAATAATATAATTTAATTATTTCCATTGAGGCTTTATGAGGAATTCTGAATTAGAATTTGAGTATCACAAGTGGAATAATATAATTAATTATCGAGGGTTGGAGAATTAAAATCATGATGTTTTATAAGTTCATCCATGTAATTCTTATTTTTATCTATGTTTCTATATGAATATTATATAATAAATTGTAAACGTTTAGCAGAGTCTACCCTAACACATATAATACTTTTATAAAAATTTTGAAATTTAATTATAAAGATATAACCCATCATAAATTTAATATGAAATCAAGGGTCCATGTAACATTTTCATACAATTCAAATTTCATTTAAAACAGTTTCATTTATCCATTTCATTATCTAGTGGAAAATACACACCTCAAAAGGTGACTCAAATATAAGGAAGAAATGGTAGTCACATTGGATTTAATGAAACCAATATATAAGTGGTGGTTTGGGATGAGTTAATTTGACTACATACATTTTGATAAGTCTCATAGACCATCGCAGCTGATGACTAGAAAATAAAATAAAGAGATATAAATTTTAATGGAAAACAATAGAAAGTTTTGTTTATTGCCACATAAAAGAAGATATAAATAACTAGAATATTATGGAAGATTACATGACCGTCTACCTTAAGTGGGTAGATAAACCTTTTTTTATTATTAGTATCTAATTGGTGATAAGATAGAAGAAATCATTATTACTAAAAATATTCCGACAATATAGGGAATTTGATATTTCATGGAAGTAACAAAAAAGTAGTGATGAAAATAGGGAAGAGAATCAAAAGGATTGAGAGATTCACTAAAGGAGAGCCAGTGTGACCAACAAAAATTGATATAAAACGGGGATATAGAATATTTGTCAAATGATATGTGAAGTGATGAAAAATATCACCCATGGTGTGTCTAGTATAAAATAAGTGTTGTGGAATGGGAGAATAAATGATTAATGCATGAATAAAAATTGTCATTTTCCAATTTTTTAAAGGGATGCACAATTTAGACCCACTATTTTCAAAACTATTCACAAAATGTGCATTAGAATATATCCAAAGTCCCTCTCATATGTATTTTTGGTTCATTATTTGGAAAACCATAGAGACATTATGAGTAGAAACTATGCCAGTGCAGACCCATCTCATAGTTCTTCTTCACATTTTGAAAAATCATTGAAAATTTATTTTAAATAAATTGAAAATCCATTATAGATTTCATGGTAATAGAACTCCACCATCATAGATAGGAAAAGCAACCTAAATATTTTTTATGATTTGTGGTTTTGATAAATGTTTAACTGTAATTCCGTGTTAACTATATTCCTCTCTCTTTCTTTCCAAACCATGGAACTCTGAGCCATAAACCAAGATTGAATTATCCCAAAACCACTATAATCACTTTAAAAATTCCCATTTAGATAAAATAAAGATTATAAAAACATAGTCTATTACTTTATAAAAACAAGATATCAAATGAAATCCAATAATTATAATAAATTATCATCAGGTTTTCCTTCAGATGGTTGTTGAGAAGCATTCAAGAGTAACTCTTTCCATTGTGATTGTATATCAGCCTCTCACACCAAGGTTGCATCCTAATATGTTCATAATTATATATAAACCATAACATATTAACTATACACCATCAGAGATGATAAATTATATAATAAAAAACATTGAAAAGATACTCTTCAAAATAATAATTATCCTCAAACACAAGATATTGAAAAGTAATATAATGAGATGGGTTAAAATGATAGTGGTGAAGCTGAGAAACATGGATGACTTATTTCATGGGCCATCACCTAAAAGGAATATAATTTCAATAGGATTATAACCTAAAACACTCAATATTAAAAAAAATACCGCAAAAATATTGGTTCCTTCTTCCCTTGCCCTTGAATCTGTCAATGGACTAGTCAAAGAAAAAACACAGGAATACCTGATCTCCCACCTCATGACATTGATATGGGTGGATAAGATCTGTAAAAAAATGTCTTCCTGGCCTAGTATATTGAAATTCAATTCTTAAAATACTATATATTCTCCAATATGTCTTGAAAAAGCTATTGTTATATTAGAACTTCATCCCCATCCTGTAACATTAACATATGTGATGAGAATGGAATACCATGTAGAGCATAAAAAAGATCCAGATATATAGTGAAATGGGAACTCTAATTGTAATAATATTCAGAAATGGTTATACATCATTCTCATAAACATCCAAATATAGGACACACTATCGAATTAATTCCTCTAATGTCTATTTAGTACAATTGAACTGACGATTAGTTTGATGGTGGTAAGTTGTACTTAGAATTACATATTAACTTAAACCATTCTACAACACCTTCCAGAACCATTATGTTATCCAAAAATCACTATATAATTTAATATTATTTTTAACCTAGTAATGAAATATAATAACATGAATATATTATTAGAGGATCATTTTCTAAGAATGTCTCTTAAATATGCATGAAATTTGCAACCTTTATCATTCGATCCAATGTTACACATACGCAGTTACGACCTCAAGGCGACTTAGATGACATAGAAACAAAATAAAAAGTTATGTTATTCAATTTCTTCTATAGAAAATGTTGATGCGATAATAGGAATGTGGGATACTAGTGTTATTTCTTCACACGGTGACAGATTGTATACCAATTAAAATATCTAAAAAATACATTTTTTATCAGAATCCACTAATACTGGAATTTAGTATCCCAACACATATTAATAACTCTGGGATGTACATACAATTTGTAATCATTATATTATCACATAAATGTCTCTCACAATTAAACATGAACCAAGAGATTCCAAAAAATATGTTGGATCTCATTCTCATCCAAATCCTCACCTGTTGGAATGTCTTCACTTATGACACAAACAATTATGATTTAAAAATTGGGATATGTTATTTTCAACCTTTCCACTAAATCTAAAAGTGAATAGGTTAATGAAATTTACATGATGATAGTCTACTCAAAAAACACATGTACTACTGGATGATATTTAGAAATATTATTTATTACTAAAATTAAAATCTAGAATATGGAACATCTTATGATTGATTTTTTTACTTAGATCATCAAAAACTACATTTCCATTACCAAGTGTATAAAAATTCAAAATTAAAAATGACTAATGGTTTTCAACCCAAATCCACAATGTTATGTTGTCATCACGTTATAAGAATATTTATTTAAGAATTTTGCGATCTTTGTATACAAAAAATAATCACCATTCCAATAATTTAACAATAAACACAATTCAAGAAAAAGACTTATTAAATCACGATCATGTATGATGTAATTTATTTTGAGAGGCATCAATAGTTGTGACATGGATGAATCAAATTTTTTACCTTACATCAAAATGGATCTTAGCTCCATGTTAGATACTTCTAATAAACTATGTAGTTTTCCTCAGGATTCTTCAAATTTAGAGATGTTGTTGAGTTTTTACATCACTTATAATAAAATATTCATTAAAACAAGATTCAAACCATGTGAACATAACACCTTTTTAGGTTAATCCTCTAATATGTGATGTAAGAAATTGGAATTCAAGGATAAAACACCAATAGTAACCATATATCAAATAGAAAAATAAGTATAAAAAATTGATGGTATTCTCCAAGTAAATTATTGCTCACACCATCATTATATCAATATATACCCTTTAATTCAATATATTATGATCATGGAAGTGAAATATTACTTAGAAGGATTTTTTTTATTTTCAATAGAATATATGATATCTTACAGTACTCAAAATGATTTCATGGTCTTTGGAAGTATCATAAATTTTTTGATAATTCACTAAGCTACCATCCATGAAATCTAACACAACATATTCCCACTATGTGTGTAGAACCTGATCCATCACATCAATAAAGACTGTTGGTGCGATTCTTAGAGAAAACTACATCATAAAATACACCTGAAGGAAATATCAACACATGAAATTTGTATGATATTAATACAAGTGACTAACCGATACCAGTTGATAACCAAATATCAAATCAATCTCTAATAAGACCATGAATCCTTTTAGATGATTAGAGGGATCATATATATGAATAAATCATTTCCATTTATTAACTATATATGGATCCCACCACCGATAATTCCATGATACCCTGATGGTACCATCCAACTTCTTGGATAATGGAATATATAAACCACATAGATATATAATGGGAAGTGTAAAACCCTTGGACTCTTGTTCCTCTAGTAATCTCTAGAATTCTTATGGAAATGTAGGATCCTCAACGTATCGAGGAATAGTCATCACATAAACTATTGAAACACCCTCTATTGTAAAATCTACCTTTCTTTCATTAGAATTTTCTGAAAATTCAACAAGAAAAACATATCTACACCACTCCACCATTAACTAATATATATATATTTTTTATTCCTCCACTATCAAGATAATGGTGTGAAATTGAGGCTAACATATTACCCAACCCATGATGCTTAGGTCTATCATGAAATTTGGGGAAATCTCACCCTCCCTTATAAATATAGCTAGAAAACTCATGTGATGAGAAAGAAACCTTTAGGTGATAAGAATCGATATAGGTGTAATAAATAAATAACCTGTATATCTTGATAATTATGTTAATGCCTTTCAAATTGAGGGATAAAAGATTTATATCATATGGTAGCATAATATCTTATGGGGGAACTCCTTACATCATCTTACACTATCTAATCATAGTCCCAATGGTGTATGATTAATTAATTTCAATCAGAATACATTCTTTAATATTCCATATTTTTATGTATCTATTTTGAAAAAGAAACTAATCCTTTAATGTTATAGAATAGATCAAAGAGTAGTATTTTGAATATTAATCTAAAATGATGTAATATTTATATATGAAATTTATGGATCAAAATAAAATATGACAAGAAATTGTACATAATTTTAACCTTCTAGTATAAAATGTTTCGACCATTTTTCTAAGTAAATGTTTTATTTGTTTGAAATATTAATGTTAATATAAATTTCCATGGAATGTAGGAATTATTTTTAGGATTTATTCATTATTAACATTTTGTAAAAGATTATATTATAATGTATAAAAATTATTATAAATAACAAGCTCTATAATAAATAAAATTAAAATAATTGTTACAATTAAAGTATTATGAAACAAATTATTATGTCCAAACAAATAATTGGGTGAACATAAATTAAACAATTATTAATAAATTGACATTCTAATAGAGTCATAAAATTATTTGATATAGGAATTATAAGTTCTTAGAATATTTTAAAATAGATTTTTTTCTACCTTAAATACGTATTTTATTGTATTAATAATTTTTAAATAATTTTGGATATACATAAAAAATGATAAAATTAGGAATTTATAATTTTATCTAAAACCATATTTTTCGAATAAATATAAAAAATTTAAGAAAAAATTGGAAAAAATAATAACAAGAATATTTTGATGACATAAATGGAATAAATTATTTGTTTTATGAAATATAAATGACAAAATTATAGATTGTTTATTTAAATATAAATACATAATATTATAGGAAACATATTTTATTTAAAATAATACTTCTTAATGTTAATTCATAATAATTTGCTTTCTTTGAAGGTTAATAACATTTAATGGCTAAAAAAATATGAAATAATTATATTTTTATTATAAATTTTCCAAAAATATATTGAAGTTTATTACATGTAGTGTAGTGTGTGGAATATGTTATCAGGAATGAAATTTGAATTTAAAGGTCTAAACATTAAATTTGTTTCAAAATAATAGATTTCATTGTATGATTTTTATTACTAAAAATTAGAGATCAAATTTTTTTTTCTTATACATTTTGAACATATATGTTATCTTTTAATGATTTGAGGTGTATACATGAATAATAATAATGATCTCATTTGAATTTTACATTGTATTTAATTTTTACTAAGGAAATATGTGAATCATATATGTATATTGTATCTTAAGAAAATTCAACTATTTTATTCCATGCATTGTGATAGCTTGTTTCTTATTCCAATAATATATTGTAAACAACATCTCTGGGTTATCTAATTTAAGGTTGTTACTTTAATCCCATTTTAGAGTAACCATGTGTTTCTATATTTAAATTTATGGTTTTATAAATCCTATATAGTCTATAAAATAACACACAATAATATTTCTATTTTAATATTCTAACATTTTAAAATTTAAATTTAAAATGTTTTTACAACCCATCAATTACCTTTTGGTTTCCCTCTTAGATACATTAAATTTTTTCCAATATCAATTTAACATTTTTCATCCCACAAAATTTATCAATTCATCCAAATTTGACAATGAGAGATATTAATTCTCAATAGTTTATTCAATCTAATTATTTTTCTCATTGATTTGAGAACCGTATGATGTGTATTTTTTAAATTGTAAAACCATAATAAATTTTTTCAATAATAGAAAGAACATGAGATGGAATAAATGTTACCATTTTTTACATATTTATATGAATGGAATAACTATTAAATAATTGGATTCATTTTTTATTAATATAGTTTTGATGAACCCCATGGATCCATGGTGTGAGATATTTATGAAAATACCATTACTTTAGTACAAATTTTTATGACCACTGGAAGACATGATAAATGTTGATAAAAATTTATTGCATAAAAAAAATATTCATTTGTTGATTGTTCAGTGGTATATCATCATAGTAAATATATTAATTAAATGATTAGTATTGTATATTATTTCCATTCACTAGAAATGTTCAATCTATTCCTAGTTGTATTGTGGTTGTTGTAACATAACATAGTGATTAGAGTTTTTTATCTATAAAAAACCCTTCGTAAGAGACTGTAACAGAACCCTATTAAATAAAATGTCACCAACATTATTCATAATTACTAACTTATATAAGTTAAACATAATAAATAACTTCCTGAATAATGATCAAAATGTTATTTTTAAGTCTCTTCAGAATGGGTTGATTCTGATATTCTACTATATAAATCCCTTTTTATAAATATATTAATATCTATCTAAAAATTAAAAATTATAAACTAATAGGTTTTAAAAAATTTTAATCTATAAATAACCCACAAGGATAATTTTCCAGATAATTTAACAAAATATTTCCCCATCAAATCAACATCAACTTTTGGTTAAATGATCTCGTGAGAAGGATGAATTTGTTTTAATAAAACTAGGAATGAAATTGCCTTAATTAAATAAACATTAATCTCATTATAGACTAACTCATCATATATACCTAAAATTAAATTAAAATTCATAAAAAATCATTCTTTTATGAAAAAATATTGCCTTTTCAATTAACTCATTATTATGAAGGTTTAGATAACTCATTTCTAAAAAAGAACACATAAGCATAATCATTAATATGAATGGTTAACAAAATTTAATCACAATCAAGATCATTTTTATTAAACCTGATTTTTGAAACCATATAGTTAATATTATGTGATAATAATATTAATCTAATTTGACATTTCCTACATCCAATAGACACACACACAGAGAGAAATATGAATTTTATTTTTATTAACAAGAAACTACTTCCATAAATTTAGTGAAAAAAACCATTCTTATAATATCAATATAAATTTGGAAGTCAAATTTATTCTTTTATAAAATTTTATTTTACTTACATATCCAAAAAGAAAATCAATTAAATGAGAAATATACATCCCAAAAAACCAATTTTTTCAATATAACTCAATAGATTACCAAACCCTAAATATCTTCATCTCATGACACCCTGAAAAAAATACATAAAACCCATATTAATATTATTTAAACTAAAGAGAAACATATAACAGATTAAATAATTCTAAATTTTATTGAACATTAGATGAATTGAAGATAATAAACACCTCATACTCCAATTTTTTATTAACTATATTTATACATGGATTTATTTAAATTAATCAATAAATGTTCATTTATTATGTTGATATATGTTCCCACTTAAAAAAATATGCCCATAAAAATGATATGATTTTGTGGTGCATTTTTTCCTCCAAATTATTAATTATAAATAAAATTATTCTATATATAAGAGTGATATTAAAACTCTCAATGAAATGATACATGAATCAATAAACAACATGCTAATTTGAGTTAATTCATTATAGAAAAAAGTTTCATTATCTCAATCATGAATGTTAGTGATAAACTAAATTTATATAAGATATAGAGAATTTACTAATATGTTTAAGAAGATTATAAAGAATTTCAGATGTTTTTTCCATATTCATATCTAAAAAATGAAAATGTACTTTCATTGAAATTTTTGTTTCTCTCCAAACAACATTTATTTCCCCAAGATATATAAAATTAATGGATTTAGGGTTTTTATTTTTTTATAGTCAATATTTAGTGATGATTAGTTATTTAATTCACACACAAATTCTATATCATATTATTATACGTATTACTCAATAGTAGTTTAATACTAATTTATTTATCATTATCCTAGGATGGATGAAATTATAGTTTTAACATTCTTTCTGAAAAATTTTAGATTAATAAGATTTATTTAATGTCATTATACATTACCATTGGAAGTTAACTACCTTCATATATAAATTTTTCTCAATTTTATTACCCAAAAATTACTAATGGATACATTATAGTAATATGAATATCATCATGTTTCCACTCTTAACAAATACATCATGAGGATTTATGGTATAAATAAAAATACATAGCTACCAATGTACTAAAAACAATAGGTTATTTCATATGATTATGTCATCTCACACATCTTTCACTAAAGATAAATGCTCCTACTAAAGAAGATATTTGAATAAAAAAACAACACTAGCCTCATATACATTTGAAAATAGTTAAATTTTTGTCTCCCCTATCATATAAAATAATAGAAATAATTTATTAAAGCCTAATAAACATGATAATTATATTTTTTCTGTGAAATATTATTCTTTAATAGAATATTTAATCCTAGAATATTTTTTATTGTAAATTAAATATATTGTATAACTGTAGGTAGATACATGAACCATTAAAATATTTTTCACTAATATTTATAATTGATAGAATGAGCATCATCAAAGTAACTAATAAAATATTCACATTTATCACAATGATGAAACATATATTGATTGATCTAGGAAATATATTTTCAATTTTTGTTATTCATAATTCACATTAGAGATAAAAAATATCATTATTATGTTCAATTTGTAAACAAATGAATAAGTTCACATCACTATGTTAGGAAAACACAAGAAACATGTCATTTTTATTGATTTTATTTAAATATTTCATTATTATTATGAATGATAATATAATTCATCCTATAAAATTATAGAATTTGGTGTAGTTTTTTTATTCATTGTATATAGGGTTATTTTTATCGTTCTATTTATTTTAATTTTATACTTTTAAAATACCCAACATGTCAGAAATATAAAAAAAATTGGAATGTTTCAACTCATACATAAATTTTTTCAATTTAAAAGTCTTCCATTTATATTTATAATGAATAAAACCACCAGGTTTCATAATATATATTACTTTTTTAACATCAACATTCATAAATACATATTACTTATAATTATGGGGGATCTTATAATTTCATTTTTCATCAATGATATGAAACCTAATAAGGGTATATTTTATATTTATTGTATAAAAATATTCATTTATTCCTATTAGAGAAATATTTTAATAACTAATGTAAATCAATCTCAATTTATTTCCAACTATATAACTATTTTTATTCCTAAAATTTTCAAATCCAATTTTATGATAATTATCATCTTATTTGAAGTTCTAGGTATAATTTCCCATTAGATATTATTCTAAATATTATTCAATACACTCATACATTTACATTATTTTAAAAATATACCAATAGTTTTTCTATTCATCCATTTGAAGATGTTATTCATGTATAATAGTTATTATTTTTCCTCCAATTTGATCCACTTGTATTAAAATTAAAACGAGTTATAACAGATCTCTAGATCTATAATTAATTATTTTCTCATAAGGTGTTAAATTTTATAGTATCATGAAATAATATTATGAATATACATCATAGTCCTCAACAATTTTTTATTGATATCATCAATATGTGATATTGTTATTTCATTGGTTATATTACCATCCGCTAAGGATTTTTTATAGGTTATTCATTTACAATGATTGTAAAATCATAACATCATAAAATAATAAGATTTCTCTTATTATATACTATGTTCTAGAGATCATGTTATTATAATTCTAAATTTATATGAAATATAAGAAGCTTGTATATAGTTTCTTTAACTAGGAAAATATCTAAATTAATATTTTTAATTTTTTCTTTTTCGTTAATGCATATTTAACACTTTTTGATTCAAAAAATAATATTTTTTGTAGATTATTAATGTATGGGTAGTTATTATAGTAAAAAACGATGTGAATATTTTGTATCCTCCTGAATAAATATTATAGGGGAGCTAAAATATATTTTTAAATTTAATTAGACTATGTGGATATCTTATTTGTTTTTGTTTAAGTGGATTAAAAAGATGAAAAATTTTATGAAACAGTAATGGAAAAATAAATTTTCCAGAAAATTGGTTAAATGTTTGTCATTAATTTCTCCAAAGTTAAATAAATAAAAACCTGATTTTTTTATATTGGAAATATAATATATTTATATAAATTTTAGTAAAATTAATTAATTTATGAAACATTTTTTTAGACTTATGACAAATAGAACGAAGTACTTCAATAATTTAATCATTTCTACTAGAGTGTTTAGATCACGTTCATCACTATTTTTCAATTATATCATTCTATATTGATGTCATATTGATCAGTTTATTAGATGATAGTAAATATCATCACGTTTTCTATAATTAATACATCACCACCTGTCAAAAATTTAAATTTTTAAATGGGAATGTAATTTTTTATGGTCTAGATAAGATGTTGTATATATTTTGAAAAAGAACCATTATATAAAACAATAAAGTGTTTTGTGTAGTAATTGTGAGTTTTAAACCCAAACTGTCATTAGATTTTTGTTATTCCATTTTAATCCTACCATTACAATATTTTTTTAAAATAAAATTATTTCATGATCTCCTCTTGGTTCCTACAAATGGATGTTATATATTTTACATGTATCACTAGAACAAGGCCTCATGATTCAGAACTCATAATATATTATACATGAAACATCTTATTTTCCTTATTTGGTTATAAAATAAATATCATTCCCCAGCCTACTCCTACACAACATGAGAATTCCATCATCCATAATTAAAACATAGATCAATTTCAATTATTGTTGTGAGTGGATTTAGGAGTTTCTAAAAATGATATAAAGTTAGTGCATGAGGTGTATGCACCTACCATGGTCACTATTACAATTTATAGTTTCTTTTTAAAGTGGAAACATGGTATATGAAGATACATCACAAAGACTACTACCTATCATGAATACAATCTCAACCAACCATGATGGTAATTGGTAAGTGATATTACAGTATTTTTGAGTATCACATGGTTGGTATACCTCTAATCAGTTTACCTTTTTTGATTATCACAGGTTATATATATGGGACAGAGTGATTTTTTTCCCAGTGTTGTTATAATTAATTTCAAACAATCAACTGCATGTTATGGGAATGGTATTT
Source organism: Viscum album (assembly GCA_963277665.1). Classification (NCBI taxonomy): domain Eukaryota; kingdom Viridiplantae; phylum Streptophyta; class Magnoliopsida; order Santalales; family Viscaceae; genus Viscum; species Viscum album. Next base: position 206,547,053 of record OY728121.1, read on the forward strand.
ACCGATAATGAATTATTATATTCAACTCATGGGCAGTTCAACACTTATAAATTTTTAAAAAAACATGATTTTTTTGTGATACATTATTTTTCCTTATTTGTAACATCATTCAATATATGTTTATGTTAATTTTCCTAATTTTTAAATTAATTTATAAAATCCATATATATTATATGAATTCCATGTAAATAGTTTTCAAATATTTTAAACTATATTAAAATATGTTTCAATTTAATCTTTATTCTTTTTTAATGCTTACAACATCTATATGTTATATTTATGAATTAATATTTTATGTTCATTTAATTTTATTATTCATTTATAAATTAATATATATTGAAATTGAAATTAATCAATGATATTTAATATTATATAATGCATAATAATTAAATCCTTCAATCATTACATGCTATATGTAATTAGAAAGTATATTAGACATTGAATTTAAATAATCAAATTATCATAAAATGATTATGTAATTCATTGAAATATTATTATGTGTAAGTTTTTATCTATTATCAGGTGAATCAAAAATTATCATTTGGAATTAATTATTTATGTTTAAATAATATTTTTTACCAATATTCCCAATGAAACATTTCTCTCTTCTGAATGGTTATGTAATATGAATTTGAATTTTTTTTTCTGATTGGAAAAAGGATTTCTATTTTTACCCGATACATATTAAAATATATATGATTATATTTCATGTAGATCTATATGTATTTCATTCAGAATAATAATAATTTAAAAAAATATCAATGCTAAACATTGACATATTAAGCAATAAAATTTCCATATACTAGGAAGTCTCTCATGTTGAATGAAAATGTCCAATGTCTATTAATTCCATGATGAGACATCAACATTTATTAGGAACTAGTTACTCCAATTAGTTTTTTATCATCTACTTCATCATTGTTTCCTCTTTCTATAGTTCTTCATCCTTTCTTTCTAGATAATTCTATTTTAATATTTATTATTTAGATACAAAATCTTTTCTTCCTCTGTCATTTGGGTTATGACATCATGATTTTATAGTCAAGACCATTTGGGTTGTGAATTATGTTTTATATAAATAGTTGTATATTTGGTTTCTCACTTGATAAAGATATATTAGTTTTCATGGATATCTATATACATTCTAACAATTTTAAAATCTAGATATCACTTCCCATTAAATTATAAATAGTGGAAAACATATCTCTTACCATGTTGAGCGGTGTAGGACTGGACTATGTCTAATATGGTCAAATCCATTATAAAAATAATATTTTTATTTTTATATGATTCCAGTTTAGAATATGTCTAGAAACTATATTTAAAACATATTTTAAATAATTAATCTATTTTTTTATGAATTTATTAATCTGTTATTCTCACCCACTATATATTATCATCCATTACCAATTGGGACCTAATAATTGGAATCAAAACCATTCCCTTTTAAGAATTATTTATCATTTATACTTTCTATTGTGACACGAAAAATTAATCTCATTTCAATAACCATAATTTGAAATTAATTGTTTTATATTTTATTATGGTAACCCAATCTTAGTACACACATTCTAAGGGAATTATCTGTAATATGGAAGGGGTAAATGTAAATGATTAATCAATCACTAAAAATCTACATCTCTATTATGGAAATGATTATAGTTTCTGGGGATCCATAATGCAGTGATACATTAAAAAATGAAGCCTATAATAGTGGTTCATCAACAAAAAATTACCGACCACTATATGATTTTAGAGAAACACTTACTTGAAATGAATATATTAGAAACTTTTAAAATTCATAAATAATAAATATATTATATTTTTCTATTATTTTTAGTTTTTTTTAACAATTTAATTCTTTAATATAATTTAACAATATTTTGAAGATTCTACAAGGGACATACATTGGATTAGAAAAATTTATTAAAACCAAATGCGTAATACATGAAACTTTGTAAAAATACATCATTATTTGGAATATGGAATAGTAAAATAAATGTTTCATATATTCACACTAACTATGAATGGAATGAATTCCCTAGATGAATAATTAAAAAACCCCTTACATTTTGAAAGATTCCTATGATATCAACAAATAAAATGGAATGAAAAGAAGTTATTAATTAAAGATATAAATAACATAAAATCTTACTATATTGATGAATTGATTGGATCACTACATTAGTTTGAATTTGGACAGTGGAAGATCGATGAAGATGAGACAAAAAATATAATGTTTAGAATTGATATTTAATAATATTGTTTCCAATGACTCTTAAGGTTTTGATCTATACAATATTGAAAAAGAAGATATGGGTTAGATTCTGAATAGTGTCTAAAAACATATGAAATATAATGGAATCAGGAAAACGTTTTCTAGAAATCCTCATAGGGATAAATGCACGGGAGATAATAAATGATGAAATAATAATAAAACATTCGACGTTACATCTTTTTTTATAGAAGTTATGGGCATATCATGTCTTAAATCCAAAAACAAATCAATAAAGAGTAACAAATAAATAAGGAAAAAAATTCATTCATAATAATTATTCATTGTAATGGATAATCAAATTCGATTCCATAATATATAAATGATAAAAATATATTATAAATTTATCTAAAATGTTTCTCATAAATAGGTTAGTTAATATTAATTTTATTCTTCATGTACTAATTAAGAAAATGATTCTAAAACTCTGATGGTTTTTATGTTAATCAAACAAATGAAAGGAAGAGAAAATTTGTCATTAATTTTTTTGTTTAATATTATTATATTAAATAATGTAATAAAATATATTTTTTATTAATATAGATTGATTTTATATAAAAATGAAAAAATATAGAATAGTTTTTCTACATCTCATTCTAATGTTAATTAATTTAAATCTCCATAAGAATTTAATGAAAATTTTAAAAAGGATTATTGATGTCCTAGAAAATGTTTATCTTCACAAATTCATGGATTAGAAGAATTTCATAATTTTATATCAATTAATAAAAAAATATAAATAATTTTGTTATTGGATATGATAAAATATTACCTCAAATGTAATTTTTTTCAAAAGTATAATTTTATGTACTTATAAAATTAGTTGTTTTTAATTTGGAATTAATGGTCACTATAAAATTTACCTTTTTATTGAATTATTACACTGTGATTTACATATACCTATATATATAAATCTGTTTCCTCTCATGTTTACTAAAACAATTATTTATATTCTAAATTAGTTCCTAAAATTTGTATTATTAATACAATTGGACCCAAAGTTTCTTTGGTACCAAAATATAGTTAACATTTATATATGTTTAAAAATGACCTTGAGGTATCTTTCATAAAATCCGGCACATGGTTAGTGGATTATACATGAATATAACTATAGATACATTAATGTTTTCCACTTACAACACATGTCATTGATGGCTAATTACATTTAGATATTATTCCAAATCCCATGAAAATGTTTTGAGTGATATAATTATTTTCAATAGATGATTATTTCAAGTTAATTACAGAATTTTAAATGAAATCAATATATATTGGTATGATATATAGTTAACTAATATGAATAAAGAAGAAATTCATGTTTGTGACTCTTACATGAATGGGAAAAAATAAAAATTTACCTTGAGAAATTTCAATCAGATAGGTAAAAAATGGTCAATGTAATTAGCAATAAATTATATATTTTTTACTTATCAAAGTTATATCATTTATATAATTAAATGTATTATAGATATTTTTTAAGATTATAGTATTTATATCTATGTTAAATTTCATAAAAAAAATTATACATTTTCTAGATTTATTAATTTTTGTAATTTAGTTAAAAAATAAAAAAGATTTCTGATGTTTTATATTAATATATATAAAGGGGGGAAATTTTATAATTTATATTTTGAATTTTTTTTCAAAAATAATGGATGTTATAATAATTATTATGCTCCCATGAAACCATATAAAAATTGTGTACCACTGATGAAAAATAGAACTTCTATTGAAATGTCCAAAACTATATTAACTGAAAATAATTTTCCATGATATTTATGGGTTGCAACTATATTTACTACTTCATATATAGCAAAACAATATTCAAACATTTTTCATATAAAACTAATTTTGAATTTTTTGAATGTAAAAACAATGAATTTTGATATTTTAGGGTTCTTGGTTACCCGTTTTTATTTTAACATTAAATGTTAATTTTTATTAATTGATTATTAATATATTGAATATATTATTTATTTTTATTAAAATATAATTTAAATATTATTGATTTAATAATAAAATAACAATTTTTTTGAAGAATATTTTATTCTTAATTTTTATAGAAAAACTATATAAATGAATTTTGAATCTATTGTTTTTTTGATTATTTTAATCATGTTAATATTAATAAATAATGACGTAAATACATGGATAGACATATTGAGGTTGATAATACACCTTATACACCATATACAATCTAAAAATGATTCATATTGACTATCCTATGAAATATTTTATTTTTAATGTCTATTTTATTATAAAAACAATATATTCTATTTTAATCTTTTGAACTATGTAAAACATTATTTATTATTTTATTCATAAAAATATTTATTATTAGTTAAATTATTATAATTGTATCATCAATATATTTTATTTATTATATATATATTTAATAAATAATGATTTTTAATTAGTAAAACCAATTATACATAATCATGTTGTTGGCCCAAAATGGTCTTATAAAAATAAGATGGAGAAATTTGGATATGCGGTTAAGAATAATGTTTGACATGTTTCTCATGGTTATTTTCAATAAGAAGTTATTTATTTTGAAGAAATATTTTACGCATTTTTCTATAATGTAATATATAAAAATAGTTTACGATTTTATTCTTTTCAAAGATTTATGTTATATAAAATATATGTGAATAGTTATTTTTTAAATGGTTTCAATTTTTATGAATTTTATGATTCTTTAATCCTTGGTTTAGAAAATATAAAATTTCATAAATTTTTTTTATGTTATTAGAATATTTATACAGTCTTATGAAAGAACCTCCTACATGGTATGGTCGGATTAAATTATTTTTATTGAAAATAATTATTATATATATAAATCATATCATATATTTTTTGTCAAAAAAATTCAATTGATATATTAGTTGTTGATTTTATTTGATGATAATGTATTTGGATATTCAAATGATATTCACTAAAATGAGTATTCAATTTTGATATCAAGTGATTTTTACCTGTATCTTATGGGAGAATTGAAATTATTTATTATATATAAAATTTTTCGTTATGAAATTTTGGAATATTATGGTATCAATCAATATATTATAATGATTGAGGTAAACATTTTGTTCTAGATTATTCAAAAACATTTATGAATATTATGAATGTTTGTTGTAATTTATAATATAATATTTATAAATTTTTTGATCAATCATAAGTATTTAGAGGGATTATTAGATGTTTTTTATATTCAACTAAATCAATATATTATATAATGTTTAGTGTTTGTTCATTTTTTAGAATTCAAACTAATCCTAATGACTCTCACAAACAAATTATTAATGTTATTAGATATGGAAAATGAATTATTAATTGGGGATAATTTTAATTTGTAAAAAACAAATTTTGAATTGATTTTTACTCTCACTCTAATTCTAGAGGATGTTGACATCATTAAAATACAGCCTTAGTTTTGTATCACTATATATGACAAAATTTATTTTCTTGGTTCTCAAGAAAACAATACCCTCTTTATTTTTCAACTACTAAAATTTATTGTATTACTTATGCTTCATTTGTTTTATCAATATTTATATATTACTCATGAATTGTCTTAGTAAGGTATTATATTTGAAAAAAATACTTTTATAAAATTATAATTATTCATCTATTTACATTTCAAATAATTCGTTATCGAATTCTAGAACTAATCATTTAAATAAGATCACTCATTTTCTTAAATATTGTGTTAACAATATTTACATTATTATAGAATATATTTTATAGATATAAAAACTAGAAGTTGTTTTCATGAAACATTCTAATTCTATAATATTCAAAAAACTAAAATTTGATCTTGGTATAATAAAGGTTTAGATCTATTTTTTTTCACTTAACTTAATTTAAATTTCTTAAGAGGGAGTTCCTTTCTTATCAATCTATTTTTAATATTATTAATATTTACATTTAAAAAGAATCATAATGGGTAATAATTTTATAAATCTTATTACAATTTTGTAATTTTTAATAAGGGTTTGTATTTTTTGAGTTTTTTATTACTTTTTAATATTTCATTTTTTTAATATTAAAAACATTGTCCAAACTCTCTAAATTTTTATGTGAATTTTGATATTACTAGATGTCTATATTTTTTCTATATATTTATATATATTTCCCATATGATAATAATTTAAATTTCAAGAGAAATATTATAATTTTATATAACATTAATTAAAATACAGGGAAGTATAAATTAATATCATAGATGTTCACCATTTTTCAACAATTTTCATGATATTGGTTTCAAAATATTATGTATTTTTTATAGTTTTAATGTTTTCATTAGTATTTATATTAAAACATGATTTATATACATCACATTCTTTCTAACATGTTTCAATCGATATATACCTATTTTTTTTATAATAAGTGGATATATGTAATTGTTATTTATGTGGTAAAAATGTCACCATGTCTATGAAACAATAATAGAATCCTAAACATTACACAGTAATATATAATATATATTTCATTGATATCTCTACCGATGAAAATTAGAATCACACTTTTTTCATCATGTTATAAATATAATACATTTATATACATTCAATTCAACATAATGAATGTATGAAAACTTATTTTAAAAATAAAAATATAGTATTAATTTGATAAATAATTTCATAATTTTATCTGTAGTTTTCAAATCATGTCCTTCAACATTTTTTAATTATATCAATCTATATATTAGTCTGGGTGGAGAATTATTTGATCCTTTTTGAAGCTATGAAAATTAAATAAATTTATGAATTATACATTTAATGTTAATTTTTATTTTTTGATATGAAAAAAATTATCCAATATATAAATATCATGATGCATATATTTTCTGAACTAACGTTTATATATACCTACATGGTGTTTTGTTCGGTGGTCGTTATTTTTATAACGTAAACACCATGAGTTTTAATTTTTAACCTTTAAATCCTTCAATGATATTTCAAACATTCCATGAGTGTTTTTTCATAACCAAATTAAATATGTGATATTATCTAGATTCAAGAAAAACACTATTTCTTATTTTACATCCAACACTACAATTAGCCTTCAAGATGAAACACTAATAATGTCATAGGCATGCATCACATGATTAACCATATCTAGTTGTATTGTAAATCTTTTTCATTAACCTCCAAATGAATCGAATGAGAGTACCACCATCCCTAATTCTATTAGCGATCAATTATAAGTGACAATGAGTAGTGTTTTAAGAGTAACCACAAAGTTTATATTGTTATCACATGTGGTATATGTACCTACCATGTGATGGTTTTCATTCTAAAGAAATACATGAAGTTGATTTCATTGAAACTGAACCAATCATGGGAAGGATACAACCTATAGTGAATCCACTATTACCAAATTTGAAAGTGATTGGTATGTTCCTGTGAGGTATCACTGTATAGTGACAACACACGGTCTGTATAATGACCACCTGATTTTTTTATTTTCTCATGTTATATAGAAATGATCACATGATTTAATTTTCCCCAAAATTAGTACACTGTAATAAAGGAAACCAAATTTAAATTCTTGAATCATTAATTATACCAATATGAAGTGAATTTGGAATGCATTGATAGTTAAAAAAATTATTTTTTCCATTAAATGTATGATTTTTATACATGTTATTTTTTTATTTTTGGAAAATATCTATATTTTCATTTTTATTTAATTATTTTAATATTTTTTTTCAATTTATAAAATAATTTTATATTATGTAAATTCAATGAGATGTGTCTTCGAATATTTTAATGTGTTTTAAAATATGTTTTAATTTTATTTTTATTAATGTGTAACACTTAAAACATGTATGTGTTATTTTTATGATTATTTATTTTAAGTTAATTTCATTAACATGTAATTTTATAAATTAATATTTAATAAAATTCAAATATTTGTGATATTATTTTTACTATCTAATTTAGAATAATTTAATCCTTTAATTAATACTTAATGCATGTTACTGGAATGTATTTTAAAAATTGTATTAAAAAATACATATTATCTTATTATTTTTATGGGGTTGATCTACCATATTATTATAGATATTTTTTCATCATTTAAAGGGAAATTAAAATTGGTTTAAATCAGTGTCTTTTTGTTTGGATCTAAATCATATATTTACATTTATTATTGATGATAATTTTATCTCACCTAAATAATTGTGTAATCTGATTTTTATTCGATTTACTTTGATGGATATTGTTTTTTTAGTTTTTAGCGTTCATATATAAAAAATATATGATGTAACTCATTGTATGAAACTAAGACAATATTCATGAATAGAAAACATTTTATTTCGAAAGAAGGTTGTGTAACATTGAAATATTTTCTGATTAACTATTCAACTACTAGATAGTCTCCCAAGATGAATGAAAAACATAAATGACTACTAGTAACATGATGAAACATCGCAATTTTCATAAGAACCATTAGCTGCAATATATGTATTTATATTACACTGTATTATTTAATCTTGTAACTCTTATATTTCTTCATATCATTCACATATGCTCTATGTTTCTATTTATTCTTTTTCATTCAAATTAATTTTTTCTTATATTTTATGGTTTGTGATTCCGTGATTATAGTGTTATAATTGTTTGGGTTATGATTTTAGTCTTCTAAAGTTAGTGTTTTATTTCGATTCAGACACTCCATTAAAAATGTTGTACAAGATAATTATCACACAACATTATTGATATGATGTTTTTATTCACATTATCATTATCCTTGAAAATTAAGTAGTGTCAAATGTATCTCCAACTTAGTAGTGATGTGTAAGACTAGAGTATGACCAATTCGGGCAAAACAATTGAAGAATTATTTGTGTTATTTTATATTTTATTCCACATATAATAAAATATAATAATTAACATTCTTTGTTAATTAAAATAATTTATCTATTTTATTTTTTATTTTCTATTAGGACTATTCAACCCCCTCTAGACTATCTTCCATTATCCATTGGGAACTTACAGTAGCATCGATATAAACTATCATATAATGTAAAACAATGAATTATTCATTCATCATCAATCCATTATTATTTACCTGCACTCTTTCTTTTCATATTGATTAATAATAGGGTTGAAAATACTATGTTGTACATTATATTTTTCTTCTTATTGAATAGTATTTTATATATAATCAAAACTGAATTTTTCCTCAAATAGATAATATTTTTAATTATTCTATATTTTTTATCGTTATCCCAAAAACAATTATGATGTTTCTTTCCATGATAGCACAATTATTGACATATAAATAATAATTTTTTTCATCCAATAATCTAATCAGTTTTCTATAGTGTTAATGGTTCACAAATAAGTTATTTTATTGTATTATTCCCATGATATTTAGAAATTTGGTCGATGAAATATAAACTCCAATTATCATATCATCGATATATCTTTGGAAAAAAAATTTCTCATACATTTTCCATGATCATACATACGTGCACAAATAATGTGTTTTATGAAAAATAAATGTAATGAAAATCATTGAGGTAAAATAATCAATGAATGTTAAGATGTATTTATCTATTTATATAGAAATATTTCATATCAGGATATACAAATTCGAATCAATCAGCTCCATTGGTCTCCAATTTTAAATCATTATCCTTGATAATGAATATTAATTATATTTACTTTTTGATATGTTTTTAAAAATATTTGAATCTTATTACATCATATACAAAATATTTCCCATAGGATCCAATTTTTGAATCATTCTCTTTAACATTAAGAGAAGAATACCATTTTTTTCTGAAATAATTTTTCTATCTTGAATATATATATATTAATTAATTTTATATTCTCCATTCTAATATAAGACTATATGAATACCTATTTATTTTGATATCTCTACGCCATGTTCTAATCCTTTCATAATGTAAAAAATATTTTGAAAAATAACCTCATTATATGCTCCAAAAATATCTTACATAGATAAATAATTTCTCTCTACTCATATATTAATAGAATATTATTACTGTCAATTTGATTATTTATAATTTTCATAATTCCAAATTTTTTGATATTAAGTGTCCATTCATCAACAAAGATAACATATTATCCTTCATTATATTAAATGAAATTTATGTTATTCAATTAAAAGATTTTTTTTTGAACATACCGATTAATATTTTCATTATATATTTTATATTTCTTAATGGAAACATCAACAACATTGGAATGTTGCTTGGATTTATTATTCTTGTTAAAATTCATTCATTTCACTTCAATATTAAATTAAATATGTATAATGGTAATATACACATAAAATGTTTTTAATTCATAATAACAACTTATCAAAACATAATTTATTCCCTCAAACATATTATTCACCTATTTTTAATTCTATAACTATAACATTCTATTTACTTTTTTTGGAGGACTCCTGTATGGACCTGTAGATTTTTTTGTTACATTTTGTTGGATTTTGGAATTCCATCTTGGTAATGGTTCTTTTTAAAAATTTATTTTTATAATTATATAAATTCCATTTATTATTCCCAAATTACTATTTCTAATCACATACTAGGACCTCATAGCTGTCGTGAGGGTTTGGGTGAGTCTGTAATGAAGGATGATCGTAGAACACTACTGAATACTTCAACATCCAAGGGTTCATTACATGAAATTATTGAAAATAATATTAATGATAGGATTTGTTGGTTGGGGTGTCCGTTCACACCTTTATATCTATGTATACCAATGATTGACAGAATGAATGTTTTATGATAAAACACTTATATTATTAAGATATTGATTAACATATAGAGGGTCTCGATTATATATCCTTACCAAACATCATCCCTCAGTTTTAGGAGAATTCATTTGTTATTTTTTTGAGTTATAATGTGTTTTCTCCCACTATTTCTATACTCCCATTTTTTTGGTTAACACAATTATAGTCCATTGTATTTTAATTTTAGTACCATATTGATTCTATCAAAGCACCGGAGAATAACCCAAATATGAGGGTTATATTTCACCACTTTCCTATAGAAGGACATGAGATTTTATGATCATAATGTTGGAATTAGATTGTGAAATGTCATCATCATATTATTTTTACATGTGTCCTTCATGAAATCATATAAATTAGAATTTTTAATAGGATTATTTTTCATTAATTTGGAATTCCATTGGAATGGTTTGAGGTTTGAAATGGACCATATAAGGCCCCAGCCTTAAGCCTTACTAAATATTTAATTAAATGAATAATTCACATTGAGGATCTTTTCAGGTTTAGAGTTTTAGATAATTAGAACATAACTATTACATCTCAAAAGATTACAAAGTAGACACTTCTACTAAGTTTCCATAAAAAAACTATTAAAAAGAAACATGTCTAGTTCCATGTTATATATAGCATGACATTCCCTTGATCCCATTCTTGACCTTATTCCACATTAAGTCCTGTGAAAAACATTTCAAAAAAACTTGGGGTGAGCATAAAAATCTCAGTAAGGGATACACAAAGAATGAAAACTATTACTTTTTTAAACATCAAGTAAACCATGTATACTCTATCAATGTAATACCTTCACCTTCATGAAGTAGTAAAAACTCTTCACTGAATAAAGTATCATTACTTACCTTTTTGTAACCAAATGATTACCATTAAACCAATATAAAGAACACATAACATATATAAAGGTAACTTGGGACATAAACATACTTAAGTGGAATAACCATACGGTCGACTTCCACACATATCACTTAATGGAATAGCCATATGGCCAATTTCCATACATACTTAATGGAATAGCCATATGGCCGACTTCCATACCCAATGCATTGGAGGTTATAACGTAACCACCCATCCTGGTATTCACGGCACCACCCGTCATATGGTTTATCACGTAACCACCCATCTAATGTCCAAGTACCAATATAAAGGAAAGATAACATTTCCACATTTCAATCACAATATATCATAATATAATCCTTTATCAAAACCATCTTCAATACCAAAATACATAAAAGAGTATATGGTATTTATTTTATTTTAAAAACATTATGGCTTGTTGTGGAAGCCAAAGAACAAATAATACTCGCGGTGGCGGAAAAGGTCGTTGTCACCGCGTACATTAAAAGAAACATTCCTTTTTGTAGTTTTGTAAAACACTTCGTAGAAAAATATTCCTTTTGTACAAAAGTAAAATTCAAAGGGGTTTATACACCATATAAAAGAAAGTTGTGTATAAAACGAAATATGCCTCAATGAAAGGAGATTGAGACGAAGTCCCTTACCTCGGGTCCGACTTGACTCGATCATTATTTAACGTACTGAATAAAAAACTTGAGTTAATTTCTACTTGATTAAGAGACTTTTTAAAGTTCATTATTCCTTTTATATCACTTATTGCCATGTTTTAAACATTATGTAACCATTTATGTTAATAATGTTTGTTTTGTCGATATTTGGTTCTTAAGTCGAAAGTGGACTTCTTACAATTACATGTCGTTCGTGTGGTCAAAGGTTCTTTATATCCAGAATGACATTCCTGATTTGGATAGCATATATATCATATATATCCAGAATATAAATGTATTTATAATATTACATAATCATTTAGAGGTAAGAAATGAAATACACTATTCATGGAGACGGTAAGCCGTACGTACGCATGAACACTACTTTCATTTCTTTGTCATATTAATGGAATTAAAACTAAATGAGAGGTATGTATATATTAATTACAGAATTATATTCATCATTTAGATATATAATTCATTATATATATCCATTATATACATGTACTTTTAATAGTACATTACATTTGGGGATAAGAAATGAAATGCACCGTTCATGGAGACAGTAAGCCGTATGTACGCATGAATGCTACTTTCATTTCTATATCATACTTTAATGGAAAGAAATAATAATGATATAGAGGTATATTATAATTCCAGTATATAATCATATATAATAACTTTAAATCCATCCTTTACACGTCCCACATATGGCATTAATGAATCACATAACTTTGAGGGGGCGGTAGTCCGCACTTCCTTAAATGAAGATATCGTGTTTACCCATAATGGAAATCATAAAGGTATGCCCAAAATTAAAAATACAGAAGCTTAAGGAAAACATAAACATATTATATATCATATATAAATATTTTTTCATCTTAATGGCCACCTTTGAAGGTGTTAAAAGAATGTTGAACAATCATCATTTCGGGAGGCAGAAATTCTCCATCCACGTAAACAGTATGTTCTTTAACCATTAGATGTAGGTGTGTGTAAGTGTAGCTCGAATACTTCTTATAAAAACATCCTAGTATATTTATTATACTGGAGTTGTTACAAAAGAAAACAATAAAAAGAGTTTAGGGGGTTGGAGAAGAAAAATAAAACAAAAGGACTCAAAAGAAGACATTACCTTAAAATCGGGTAACTCCCCTTAGTTTGAGCTCAAAGGCTTCCTTGGGAATTCTTATGCCCAAAGTGAGGCTTAAAGGAGTAATATAGGGATGTGTAGAGACAAAATGGTCATGGTTTGGCCGAGCCAAAGGCTTTGGGAGTGTGGGTAAGGAGGTAGAGGTGGGGGCCTTTTATAAGAGGAGAGGAGGGGCACTCTTGTAATGTTACAAAATGTTGCTTTATTTTCAAAATAGTTTCGGATTTTAAAGGTCCCACAATGATGTATTTCAAGGATAAGGTGATAAGGGTTCTAAATACACTCATCCAATAGGTTTTGGACATGTTTAGGTCTTAGATATTACATTATCTTTCTATTTTATTTAAATCGTTAAATAATGAGGTCATCGCTGCATCATCTTGATGTCATAAATAATTTAATTTATTTAATGTCTAAAAATTATAAAAAAAATACTATGATGTATGAAATATTTTTATATTTCTAATGAATATTTATAGTCAAAAATATGACTTGTTTAACACCATGTAAAAATTGTTTTAGTAAAACATTTCATGTTTGTCTCATTTTTACTTTAACTTTAAATAAAAAGATATTAATGTCATTTTCCAACCAAAGTGGCTTAATGGGGTCCCCAAGTTGACCCATGGGTTTTCTTGGTCTGACATGACACATAAAATGAGGATAGGACATGTTTCAAGTTCATTTAATATTATTAAAACATTATTTTTACCTTAAACTACACTAATTACAACTATTCGCGATTAAGAACTTAAAAGTTACTATTCACCAAAAAATTATTTTAATCTCATTGAACCACATTTTACTTCTTAATGACAACCATGTATGGCGGTTTTTTGAAATTAAAAACACAGAAGTGGTAAAATTTCATTTAAACGAAAAATCAGTTTTTATAAGTACCACTTAGTGGTTTCACTATTCATCAAAAATTGAAGTTTTTCAGAAAAATCCCAAAAATCCACCCTAAGCTATATTTGATATTGCAAATTCAAAAATGAAGTCTATTTTAAAAAATTAAAAACATATAAGTCACATTAATTAATTTAATAATTAATTCCACTGTCAGAGCAAATATCGTGTTTTTATGAAACGATAAGTATCAAAAGATTGACACTAGTTTAAGTTCGATTTCAAAGTGAAATTAATTCCAACGACCACTATTGGATTTAATGGTAAAAATATTTTGTAATTTCACTTTAAAACCAATTCAAATGATAATATAATAATATAAATAAATTAGATTAAAAAGAGGTTTTGAATTAAAATACAACATTTGACATTATTCGTTAAAAATGTGAACATTATCAGAAAGATACCAAAAATTTACACAAAGTAAATGTTGATGACCTGATTATAAAGAAGAGTTATATTTGGTCCAATAGAATTTATAAGATTGATCAAAACTATATTTAATGACGGTTCACCGTCAAAAGGTGATAATTGAACCCTTAGTGTAAATTAGGGTATAAATGCCTAAAATTGAATTCTTTCCGTAATTTAAGCCTTTATTTTTTATTGGATAAGTGTAAAAACATTTAATAACATATATATTCATATTTTAGTTATTTGTATCCATTACCGCCAGTACAACGGCTACGTGTTAACTAACATTTAAAATAATATTATTTTATTACTAGTGTGCAACGTAAGTTTTCAAAGAAACTCATCGTTGCGTATCGAGTACGCTATCGAACGTAGAAACCCCTTTTTAATTAAAATTAATATTTAATTCGTAAATATTAATAAATAAGAAAATTCTTTATTATTTATTTACCTGGGATGTTACATCCTTCCCCCATTTTGGGAATTGTGTCCTCGCAATTTTATTCACTTATCAAAATAAATGGGGGTATTTATCCCTCATAGCATTTTCAGATTCCCACGTTGCCTCTTCAATCACATGGTTTTTCCACAAAACCTTTACCTGATGAATCACCTTATTCCGTAACACCTGCTCCCTGTGGTTAAGAATCTAGAACGGTTGTTCTTCATAAGATAGGTTCTCCTCCAGCTGAACTACCTATGGACTCAAAACATGAGATGGATCTGGCATATACTTCCTCAACATCGAAACATGAAAAACATTGTGTACCTGAGATAAACTCAGAGGTAAATCCACTCAGTAAGAAACTGATCCAACTTTCTCCAGAATTTCATATGGTCCAATAAACCTTGGACTCAGCTTTCCTTTCTTACCAAATCGCATCACACCTTTCCTTGGAGAAACCTTGAGAAAAACATGATCACCTACCTCGAAAGATAGATCCTTCCTCCGGTTATCTGCATAACTCTTCTACCTGCTCTGAGCTGTTCTCATGTGTTTCTGAATCAACTGAACTTTTTCTGCCATCTCTTCAACCAATTCCGGTCCCATCAGCTTCCTTTCACCCACTTCATCCCAAAATGCTGGAGTTCGACACCGCTTCCCATATAATGCCTCAAATGGTGCCATCTGTATACTGGAATGAAAACTGTTATTATAAGAAAACTCAACCAAAGAAAGATGTTGGTCCCAAATTCCCTGATAATCCATCGAACAAGCACGTAGCATATCCTCAAATGTCCGAATTATTCGTTCTGACTGCCCATCTGATTACGGATGAAAATCTGTACTAAAATTTAATTCAGTACCCAACGACTTCTAAAGGCCTTTCCAAAAGTTATAAGTAAACCTGGGATCACGGTCAGATACAATGGAGAGAGGAACTCCATGTAACCTGACTATCTCTTTAATATACAAACGAGAAAGTTGATATAGGGAACAATTATCTCGTATAGGAAGGAAATGATAGGATTTAGTCAAGCGATCAACAATAACCCAGATTGCATTATTACCTCAAGATGTCTTTGGTAACCCCACAACAAAGTCCATGGATATATTCTCCCATTTCCACTTTGGCACTGGTTGAGGCTAAAGCATCCCTTTCGGTAACTGTTGCTCTACTTTAACCTACTGACAAGTTAAACACTTCACAGTAAAATCACCAATATATCTTTTCATTCCATCCCACCAGTAATACTCTCCCAGATCTCTGTACATCTTAGTACTGCCAGGATGAACTGAAAACGGGGAACTATGAGCCTCACATAACAACTCACTCTTCAACTGTGAATCACAAGGCACACATAATCTCTTCCAAAACCTCAAAACACCATCATTATCAATGTTGAATTCAGGCAACTTACCTTTCTGAACCAACTCTAACTTTTTCTGCAACTCACTGTCTAGCTTCTGTGCTTTCTTGATTCTGTCTGATAGAGAAGATTTCACTGATACCTAAAACCAAACAGAAGAACTTCCTGCACCAACAACTTCTATGCCAAATTTCATCAAATCAAAAACCAAAGGATCTCGTTCCAAACATAGCATGGTTAATGAAGCATTACTTTTTCGACTCAAAGCATCAACCACTTTATTTTCTTTTCCCGGATGGTAGTGAATTGTACAATCATAATCCTTGATTAATTCCAGCCATATCCTCTATCTCATGTTCAATTATTTCTGAGTGAATATATACTTTAAACTTTTGTGATCAGTATATATTTCACACTTTACTACATACAAATGATGCCTCCAAAATTTTAAAGCAAAGACAACAGCAGCTAATTCCAAATCATGTGTAGGGTAATTTAGGGTATGAGTTTTCAACTGACGTGAAGCATAGGAAATTACCTGATCATTCTGCATAAGGACACAACAAAGTCCCTTCAACGAAGCATCACTGTATATAACAAACTCAACATTCCGGGAAGGAAGTGCAAAAACATGAGCATTCACCAATCTTCTTTTCAACTCCTGAAAACAATCATCACATTCTTTTGTCCAAATGAACTTAACACCCTTACGAGTTAGCTTAGTCATTGGACTAGATAACCGTGAAAAATTTCTAACAAACCTTTGGTAATATCCTTCCAAACCAAGGAAGCTATGAATCTCAGTTACATTTGTGGGTCTTGGCCAATCTTCAACAACTTTTGTTTTTGCAGGATCAACAGTTATTCCATCTTTTGAAACAATGTGACCAAGGAACGAAATTTTTTGCAACCAAAACTCACACTTGCTGAATTTTCCATATAGTTTATTTTTTTTAGGTTTTCAAGATAAACCTTAAATGACTTTCATGCTCCTCTTTACTTTTAGAAAACACCAAAATATCATCAATAAAAATAACCAACATTTTTCACCTGAGTCAACTGAGCCATCACTGCAACAAACTATTTAGTTCTGATTCTGACCATCTCAGGATACTGATTTGAAAGGTCATTTCCCACTGTATGCCTTCCCATAAATGTTGATTTGTTTCCTCAATGAAAAACCATTCTTAACATTGAAATATCTTAGGAGAAGCAACATGGTAATCTTTAAATGCTATATCATTTCAATCATACCATAAATTAATTTATAAATTAAACAATTTTTTAACTCCTAAAGTTGTCTAAACCGACCTTTGATACCAACTATAAGGCCCCGGCCTTAAACCGTACATAATATTGAATTAAATGAATAATTCAAATTGAGGATCTTTTCAGGTTTAGTGTTTTAGAGAATTAGAACATAACTATTACATCACAAAAGATTACAAAGTAGACACTTCTACTAAGTTTCCATAAAAAAAACTCTTAAAAAGAAACGTGTCTAGTTCCATGTTTTATATAGAATGACATTCCCTTGATCCCATCATTGACCTTATTCCACATCAAGTCCTGTGAAAAAAATTTCAAAAAAACTTGGGGTGAGCATAAAAAGCTCAGTAAGGGATACTCAAAGAATGAAAATTATTACTTTTTCAAACATCAAGTAAACCATGTATACTCTATCAAAGTAATACCTTCACCTTCATGAAGTAGTAAAAACTCTTCACTGAATAAAGTATCACTACTTACCTTTTTGTAACCAAAGTATTACCATAAAACCCATATAAAGAACACATAACATATATAAAGGTAACTTGGGACATAAACATACTTAAGTGGAATAACCATACGGTCGACTTCCACACATATCACTTAATGGAATAGCCATACGGCCAATTTCCATACATACTTAATGGAATAGCCATACGACCGACTTCCATACCCAATGAATTGGAGGTTATAACATAACCACCCATCCTGGTATTCACAGCACCACCCGTCATATGGTTTATCACGTAACTAGCCTTCTAATGTCCAAGTACCAATATAAAATCATAAAAAATAAAACCAATATAAAGGAATGATAACATTTCGACATTTCAATCACAATATATCATAATATAATCCTTTATCAAAACCATTTTCAATACCAAAATACATAAACTAGTATATGGTATTTATTTTATTTTAAAAACATTACCGCTTATTGAGGAATCCAAAGACCAAATAATACTCGCGGTGGCGGAAAAGGTCGTTGTCACCGCGTACGTTAAAAGAAACATTACTTTTTGTCGTTTTGTAAAACGCTTCGTAGAAAAAGATTCCTTTTGTATAAAAGTAAAAGTCAAAGGGATTTATACACCGTATAAAAGAATGTTTTTTATAAAACTAAATATGCCTCAATGAAAGGAGATTGAGACGAAGTCCCTTACCTCGGGTCCGGCTTGACTCGATCATTCTTTAACGTCCTGAATAATAAACTTGAGTTAATTTCTACTTGATTAAGAACCTTTTTAATGTTCATTATTCCTTTTATATCACTTATTTCCATGTTATAAACATTATGTAACCATTTAGGTTAATAATGTTTTTTTTTCGATATTTGGATCTTAAGTCGAAAGTGGACTTCTTACAATTACATGTTGTTCATGTGGTTAAAGGTTATTTATACCCATAATGACATTCCCGATTTGGATAGCATATATATCATATATATCCAGAATATACATGTATTTATAATATTACATAATCATTTAGAGGTAAGAAATGAAATGCACCATTCATGGAGACGGTAAGCCGTACGTACGCATTAATGCTACTTTCATTTCTTTGTCATATTAATGGAATTAAAACTAAATGATAGGTATTTATATTTTAATTCCAGAATTATATTCATCATTTAGATATATCATTAATTATATATATCCATTATATACATGTACTTTTAATAGTACATTACATTTGGGGATAAGAAATGAAATGCACCGTTCATGGAGACAGTAAGCCGTACGTATGCATGAATGCTACTTTCATTTCTATCTCATACTTTAATGGAAAGAAATAATAATGATATAGATGTATATTATAATTCCAGTATAAAATCTTATATAATTACTTTAAATCCATCCTTTACACGTCCCACATTTGGCATTAATGAATCACATCACTTTGAGGGGGCGGTAGTCCGCACTTCCTTAAATGAAGATATTGTGTTTACCCATAATGGAAACCATAAAGGTATGCCCAAAATGGAAAATACAGAAGATTAAGGTAAACATAAACATATTATATATCATATATAAATATAGTGTCATCTTAATGGCCACCTTTGAAGGTGTTAAAAGAATTTTGAACAATCATCATTTCGGGAGGCAGAAATTCGCCATCCACGGAAACAGTATGTTCTTTAAGAATTAGATGTAGGTGTGTGTAAGTGTAGCTATAATACTTCTTCTAACAACATCCTAGTATATTGAGGATACTGGATATGTTACAAAAGAAAATAATAAAAAGAGTTTAGGTGGTTGGAGAAGAAAAATAAAACAAAAGGACTCAAAAGAAGTCATTACCTTAAAATCGGGTAACTCCACTTGGTTTGAGCTCAGAGGCTTCCTTGGGAAGACTTCTGCCCAAATTGAGGCTTCAAGGAGTAATAGAGGGATGTGGAGAGCCAAAACTGTCAGGGGTTGGCCGAGCCAAAGGCTTTGGGTGTGTGGGTAAGGAGGTAGAGGTGGGGGCCTTTTATAAGAGGAGAGGAGGGGGACTCTTGTAAAGTTACAAAATGTTACTTTATTTTCAAAATAGTTTCGGATTTTAAAGGTCCCACATTGATGTATTTAAAGGATAATGTGATAATGGTTAGAAATCCACTCATCCAATAGGTTTTGGACAAGTTTAGGTCTTATATATTACATTATCTTTCTATTTTATTTAAATCGTTAAATAATGAGGTCATCGCTGCATCATCATGATGTCATAAATAATTTAATTTATTTAATGTCTAAAAATTATAAAAAAAATACTATGATGTAGGAAATCTTTTTAGATTTCTAATGAATATTTATAGTCAAAAATATTATTGTATAACCCCATGTAAAAATTGTTTTAGTAAAACATTTCATGTTTGTCTCATTTTTACTTTAACTTTAAATAAAAAGATATTAATGTCATTTTCCAACCAAAGTTGCTTCATGGGGTCCCCAAGTTGACACATGGGTTTTATTGGTCTTCCATGACACATCCAATGAGGTTAGGACATGTGTCAAGTTCATTTCATATTATTAAAACATTATTTTTACCTTAAACTACACTAATTACCACTAATCGCGATTAAGAACTTAAAAGTTACTATTCACCAAAAAATTATTTCCATCTCATTGAACCACATTTTACTTCTTAATGAAAACCATTTATGTCGGATTTTTGAAATTAAAAACACAGAAGTTGTAAAATTTCATATAAATGAAAAAACAGTTTTTATAAGTACCACTTAGTGGTTTCACTATTCATCAAAAATTGAAGTTTTTCAGAAAAATCCCAAAAATTCACCCCAATCTATATTTGATATTCCGAATTCAAAAATGAATTCTATTTTACAAAACTAAAAACATATAAGTCACATTAATTAATTTAATAATTAATTCCCGCAGTCAGAGCAAATAGCGTGTTTTTATGAAACGATAAGTATCAAAAGATTGACACTAGTTTAAGTCCGATTTCAAAGTGAAATTAATTTCAACGAGCACTATTGGATTTAATGGTAAAAATATTTTATAATTTCACTTTAAAACCAATTCAAATGATAATCTATAATATAAATAAATTATATTAAAAAGAGGTTTTGAATTAAAATACAACATTTTACACTATTCATTAAAAAAATGAACTTTATCGGAAAGATACCAAAACTTTACACAAAGTAAATTTTGATGTCCCGATTCTAAAGAAGAGTTATATTTGGTCCAATAGAATTTATAAGATTGATCAAAACTATATTTAATGACGGTTCTCCGTCAAAAGGTGATAAGTGAACCCTTAGTGAAAATTAGGGTATAAATGCCTAAAATTGAATTCTTTCCGTATTTTAAGACTTTATCTTTTATTGGATAAATGTAAAAACATTTAAAAACATATATAATAATATTTTAGTTCTTTCTATCCATTCCTGCCAGTACAATGGCTACGTGTTAACTACCATTTAAAAAAATATTATTTTATTACTAGTGTGCAACGTAAGTTTTCAAAGAAACTCATCGTTGCGTATCGAGTACGCTATCGAACGTAGAAACCCCTTTTTAATTAAAATTAATATTAAATTCGTAAATATTAATAAATATGAAAAGGCTTTATTCTTTATTTACCTGGGATGTTATAGACCATATCTAATTACTCCATCTATGTGCGAAAAGATAAAACATAGTGAGATTAGATAATCTTTTTTCCATTTAATTTAAAATTAATAATTAATTAAATATTCTACATTTAATTATGTAATTATTGGAATGAGTCTAGTGTATCACAACATTGATGGGGATTAGATGTTTGGGATGATCCTTGGTGGTTCTCCTAGATAGTTTGACTCAATTTTCATTGTAGGTTTCCCCTATTAGATGATTTCAAATTTTTATGCTTTTTTTCCTATCTACATATTGTATGAGTCTTAGGAACCGAGTTTAGGGACTAATGATGCCTAATATAGATGATACTAGATGTTACTAGGACCATTTTTTCTTTTATTTTCTGTGTTTTTATTAGAACTAATATTATAACGAACACTCAAATAATATTTTTTACATTGGGTGAAGATATGGGAATATATTTAGTGGTACCCGTGTGAGGTTATGAGATGTGAAATAGAATGAGGGTTATCATATGATATGTTCATTGAGAAAGTGGGTGCTGATCAACATCTTGGGGTTTAGTAGAGATATGAAAAAATACTTTATGTAATGTGGGAAATTATGAAACCCATTTTTAGATTCATTCATTTTGTGATGTGTTCCTAGAGAGATACTAGTCCATTATAACAAGGGAATAAGAAGTTAAGGTGGTTTCCATTGGGAGTTAGAACAACTTATTAATTATAGTGTTTGGATAAGTGTGAATGAATCTTACAATCCACATGTAGAAGGAGTAGGAGTGTAAAATTTCATTATTGTGTTCAAACAATACCTTGATAATTGGGTAGGAGGATCCATTAGGTAGAAATTTCACCATTGTTAGATGGTATTGACTTAGTATCAATGATCACTAATACTTTTAGGGTTAAGGGACCTAGTGGGATCTCTACTAGGAGAGATGATATATTTTTGGATAAGGGGTTAGGTATTAGGGTACATGTTTGTTGGGTTTATCTTTTTAGGTGTTTATTTGGATACAACCCTCTATGTATTACAAATACCCATTTAGAAACCCAAGATTCTTGGGGTTAGGCTGGTGTTCTTGTGACCTCCAAACTGCCAATGGGAAGGTGTTAGTATTATTGTATAATAATTGAATCAAAGGGGATTGGGGAGGATTCTTGTTACCTCCCTTGAGTATATAGGGATGGGTCCATGTAATTATACCTCCCTTGAGATGGTATGGATGGGATGGTGTGATGTGTCCTGCCAAGAGTTTGTAGGGATTGGTCTATGTGATGTTTATTCCCAGAAGAAGGTTTTATATTGCGGAAATTTCTAGACATGGAATGTGTTCATGTAAATAAAAAGGGAATACTATGTCACATTCAAAGCTCAAGGAACACTATGGGGTTCTTGTCGTGGTATGATTCAGGATGAGACTAAAAAACATCCCTTTTATGAAATGGGATGGGCTAAGCCAGACTAATGTATAACCAAGTCCACTTTTTGGGTATTAGGTCAAGGATTTTACACTACCATACAATATTGCTTTGGTAATAATCTAAGAATCAGTTTTGGGTTAGATGTAATGAGATGATGAGAAAATTATTGTATGACTCAGATGGCGGTGTGGTGTTGATTTGTGGGTCTAGTTAGGACCAAAAGTCCCTACGAGCAACAATACCTCATTATGTTCAATTGAATATCAAATAGCACATGGAATCTCAGTCTGCAAGTTTACCAATACAATTTATTTTTCAATGAAAAAAAACACATATTATTGTTTATATTAGGGATTATTGGTGTGAACATATTGTTCTTTATACCAAAACCATACAATGTCATTTTGATGGATTTACTAAACTTATATTTAAATATTAGGCTCTAAAAATTAATTTTTAGAGGATCTGGTAGGACCATAACAATGGGTATCAACATTTTTCATGATTCACAGGAATGGATGTAGGGCCAGTGTGCTAGTGATTAATTTTGGATAGTTTTTATATGGTATTATACTAGTTAATAATAAATGTTTTTAATGAAGAAAAACATCATTTTTTATTATCTTTGATTTCATTTTTATTTATAAAACTTACATTGATGGTTTATGGATGTGTAAAATGTTTGAATATTTTCCAATATTTATATGACTATATTTCTATTTTATAGTCTCCTAAATAATTAGATTATTCTCCCATATCTATTTAGAAACTGCAATATTTTAAATATAATAACCTTAAGCCACATAGAGGCTACTATCTTTAGTTGTACTAAATGGACCTCAGATTAAGATTCAAAATGTTGTATTTCCAGATTTTTTTACTTTTATGATATTAGTATATATTATATGTATCTTCTTGGTATGTTTTGGATTCCACGATGGGTATTCAATTAGTCCATCGATAAGACATTTTGTGAAATTTCTTCTAGGATATATAGTGAATACCATTAGTATTTTGAGGTTTTTAAGTAATGGTTTGAGGATTTATCGTTGGGTGAAAAATATTAATTTTAATGTTTAAGATTTATTTGTTATTTTATATTTAACTATTGGGTATACTCCATGTCTATGAATCATGGTGGTAATACAAGATTTATATGAAATGTTTAACTATACCAATTGTTTTTTTTCTAAAGAGTAATCCTACTATTTATTTTTTTAAAAACACATTTTACAGTTTTTTCTTGAACAAAATATTTTTGGAATTAAACATAGTTAGCATATAATGCAATTTCATTTTATGGAATGTTATGTGGATAAAATATAGGTGGTTCTATAATGATTGTAATATATTCACCTTATCATGGATTATTTTGATACCTATAGTTGTTCAGTATGAGAATAGGTTGACTAGGTAATTACTTGATGATATAATTGATTCGTGGAAGGGAATGAGTTTAAATGATAATAATAGACACTTTTAGGTTATTAAGATATTTGTTTGGTTATTTTAATTTTCAATTACAACCATTATATTCATTTTTCTTATTTAATCATGGATGAATTCTATAAAAAAAATATTTTGCTAAGGAAAGGAATGGGTAATGCCTTTAGTTTTTAAGATCATAAGCGCATGGATAATTTCTATTATTAAGGAAGTATGAGTGGTTTTGAATAGTTATGTTACTATACTCATTAGTTATAGGTAAAATACATGACCACATTAGCCTAGAGTTGGTGGATACAATATTAAAATGTTTTTAGAAAAAAATATTCTCATCCCAAATGATTGAATATTTTTTAGGTATTGGAAAAGTAGAAACAAACTTGAATCCTAAATTACTTTTGAAAACATAAAATACAACATATTATATCATTTTATAAAAATATTATTCTCCTAGATTATCCATGAATATATATAATATTATTAATCATGGAATCATATGAATAAATTAAGAAGACAAAAAGGGTTACCTTAGATGCTCAGTAAGGGTATGTGTATAGCAGAATCAAATTGATGTATGAATAGTATTGAAGGAATAAAATAAATGTAAAGTTATTACATAATCATGTGATATAAATACTTATCAAGGGATATCATATCTAATATAATAATCACATGGAAATTAATAACTAATCACATATTGTGTTTAATTGATAATTTTAGATATCATAAACACGCCATTAATGCCTTATACTAGGAAAAATTTGATAAATGGATATGTCTACATCCAATACCCAATTTGGCTTGTAAAATGAGTCCTTATAATTTATTGATGGGTTATAATGGGACATGCATGTCACACACTATATCTAATACATTCCTCATATAAATACAGTGAATCTTAATCAATATAAAAAATCATATTGAAACTAGAATATCAAATAATAAAAATCTCCACAATCGGTAAACCTATTCATAATATATCATATGTAATATTGAAAATGGTATCAAAATAGAAAATCACCAATCAGAATATTCATAAACCATAATGAAAAATATGATAGATGGTACCGTAATAGAATATCCATAGTAAAAATTATATTAACAATATATGTTAACATTGATTAAATTGTATTAAAACATTTATTGGAAAACTTTTTTATTGATATAACCTTTTCTCTTTGTATGAATTTATTTTATAAAAACATCAAACATATTGATGAAGACATTTTCATTTAGCATAATCATTGGAACATGTAATGGAATCCTAAAATAAATTATGTTTGATGATAAGTAAATAATATTCTCATGTGGTATAAGATAAAAAACATTCCTTTTGTATTTTTCTAAGAAAAGTCACACAGTACCACATTTTGAAAAAAATGACTTCTTTGAAGGCATTTTGAAAAATATATATAAAGAATAATAATGACAAAAATTTTTTTTGGAAAAATATTAGAAAATTTTTTTAATGTAATTTTTGAAATCATTGATATGGAAGAGAAATATTATTGAGGGGATACATAAACATAAACAATCCTGAATAATGATGAGTTTGTGATATAAACTCATACCATGGTTTCAATATCATATGAACATGTTCAAAAATCTCCTATAATATTAATATATTTATTATATATCAATTATTAAATATTTATATTTATCATACCATTTATTACATACTTGATAGCATTTATCACTAGTCTGTAAACTATTATTTGTTAAAAATCCCTATTTTGTGAAATAACTTCTTCATTTTTCATTTCTGTTTTTTGTTGGTATTTTTATACTCAATAATTTGATAAATACTAAATCATATTAATAATGTTAATAATGATATAAATATTATATATAATAATTAAAAACATCAAAATTCCAATACATGACATGTGTTACTGAGAAATCAATTGTATCACCCGGTGGAGAAGATATGCCATTTGTATTTCTTAGTGATACCTTAACATATTATTTAATGGGAAAGATGAGAAAATAGTGCTATAGTAATCATAATAACATTCACTATATTAAAGATATATAATTTATTATTTCAGAATATCTCTTAGAGTTTTACATGTGTTATATGAATTAATAAATTAAATGTGGTTGGGTAATAAAATTACACATACTTTGGAAATCTTGTTTAAATCCATTATGATGGGTATTATGAATGACAGTTTAAGGATAAATTAACACATAGAAGTTACCTATGGATGTTGTGATGTGAAATGTGTAGGTAGTTTTTGTGATATATAGATCAATGTGGTGGGAAAGGGTAGGGCATGGGGTTCCCTTTTATAATAGAGGTGATTGTACCATTTTTAATTACTCAAAATATTATGCTATAATAAATTCATTATCATTAATTATAACTCCAATGTTAAATGGATTTTATTTTATGGAAGTTTAGGGTTGTATTACCATAATTCAATATAATCTAGGAATGTTTTGGTGGCATTTTTAACCTTATGATTTTGATTAACCCCTTTGTTAATTATTATATACCTTAATTATAGTGACCCCTATTTTAAAAATAATGGGTCAATAATCTTAAGATAAATTGTTAAATTACTCCGAAGTGGTATATTTTCTGTTTTATCAACATTTTGTAATTCCCATGGATGAATATAAATTTTTTAATAATTTTAAATAATTTAATAAAAAATATTTGTATAAATTACTATTAATTTCAGTTTTGAAAAAATTCCATTAATTTGACATCAATCAACTCAAGACAGAGGGGGAATTCGATTTTAATTCTTTAAAACATCACTAATATGTCATTTAGATATTGAAAATTCGTTTCAAACAATAATTAGTTCAAATTACTTAAAATTTATATTTTTATATTCCTTTATATTATTTTTTGTTAATTATATTAATAACGTATTAGTATTAAACAAGAATTTTAATTAATTATATAATTTCAAAAAAATTAAAATATATTTATATATGGAACTAATTTTTTTATTCTGGGAATAGATATTAATGATCATTCATATCTATCTTTTATCCCTATGTGGACTCTAAAAATATATTATCTATAATGATAGTGTCATTTTGTAACTATCATTGAAATTTAAAATATATCTTTCATTTTCAAAGAACATATTTCATTAAAAAACACAAATTAGAGATTTAGGGTTGAATGGGTATAATATTCATCATCCAATATAAATTTTAATGTATAATTATGGCTATATCACTTAGTTTTGAAATATAATAAAAAAATTTTCTTTTACCAAGGTGACAAATATTAACATGATTTCTATTCATTTTGAAAAATAAATAAAAGGACCCAATATCCAATTTTGAAACTCAAAATTTGATATTTTTATTGCATTTCATAAAAAGAACTATAATACGTATAAATTGATTTTAAATTAATTTAATAGAATATAAAAAAAATAATTTTGGAAAATGTAGTTTTTAAGAATAAAGAGTCATTAATTATTTCCCTGTGAATAATAAAAATATTAAATGAATTTTAAAACACTTTATCGATTAAATAATATTTAAATTTAATCAATAAAATTAAACAATAGTTAATAATTCAATTTATATTTATATATATAGTGAACCCAAAAATAATTTTTCACATAACCCAACTTGTAATTATTTTAATATTAAAAAAATTTCTAAACAATTGACAACCAACGAAGCTATTATAATTTAATAAGCCATGCATTAGTAACAATTCGGTTATTCACATTAATACTTAAAAATTTTACTACAAAGTTATAATGGTTACATAATAATATAATGTGGTCCACATGGACTCAGTGTTACGTGAAATTCAAGTTATCAGTGTTATTTATTTTATTTAAAAGGAGACATACCATAAAATATTAGGGTGTTACTTTTTTCCAGATTTAACAAATATCATCTTATTAATTTAAAAAATTTCACCTTATAAACTGATAATTGTATTCATTATCATAATTTCCACATGTTCTAATGTCTCCTCTTCTTTATTATGATTCTTCTAAAATAAACTTACCATTTGAGTAATTGATTCTTCAACAATAGTTATCTAGTGTCCCGAACCAGGTTTGGATCATCAAAGTATGTTAAAACCGAATCCATTTCTATTTCCTCATATGTGAGAGAATGCATCGAGTATAGTATAGATATCATTATCAAATAGATATGGGACATACTGTGTACATTAGAAATTAAATGTTACATTAACAAAATGTATTCCACAAGTATAACTTTTTCGGGATTTAAAAAGGTTCGATGTAGATAGGGATCGATTTTCCTATCTTATCAAATCTTATAACAACCTTACATGGATATATATTTAATAAAACATGATCTTATATGAAATTTAAAATATTACATATTGTTATTTGTGTAGATCTTATACATTATATGTGATTCTTTGATATGTGTTTGAATAGTATTTACATTTCTTTTTGTTTCCTCCAAAAGTTTTAATACTACAATATTTTTTTCCCAAACATCATCTGAACAAGTTGGTTCATAAAATATAATTCCATTTAATGCTTTACATAGCACCGTTTTATGATTTGACTGTAGCATATTATTTCAGGTTAATTCTAACAATGTTAATAACTAATCATGCATAAATTCAATTTCATGTGAGAGGGACCTCAACATGTCTTATAATGTTTGGATTTTTTCTTTCTTATTGCTTATCAATTTGAGGGTCATAAGTGGTGAAGAAATGAATCTTTATATCAATATTTTTCTAAATACTATTTTTGAATTTGAATGTAAATTGGAGATCATGATAAAATAGAATTGAAGGAGATTCACAATGAAGTATTAAATACTTATAAACACAGATTCATAATAGGATACCTTTTGGATAATATGCTCTTATAGTGAGAAAATTTGAAGAGTTGGTATTTTGATAAAAATGATCCATATCCCATTTTCCTTTCTTATAGGCATTGGTAATCCTATGACAAAATCTATATTATTATCATCACATTTCAATGTGGGTATAAGTATATGTTTCATGACTCATATAGGATGTTTTCTCTCATCTATAACTTATTTACAAACAAAACATAATGTAACATGATTACCAATTTCACACTGAATATTATAAAATTGAAAATGTTCCATAAAATCTATAACCATCAAGGTGCTACCAGGGTGTATAATTTTACCTTTGAGAATCATCAAATATGTCTCTTTTTATCAAAGTTATAGAGAGACACAAAGCCTCTTCTCAAATTTATAATGCCATCATTACATGATTTATTTTCAAATTTCTCATTATTTAAATCATTAATTTTATTTTAAAAATTCTACACATTAGGATGTGAAAATTTTCACTTTTCCAATAATGATGGTTTTGAAATAATTTAAAAAATTATTCTTCTTTCCACTTAATAGTTACCATATGTATATTTACTTTATCCATGAACACATGATCCCTGTCAATCCTGAGTTTTTCCATTACCCCATGATTCTTCCTTCTCAATGAATCAACTACCTTATTTTATTTACATTGTTGGTTGTGTACTCTATAACCATATCTATTAGTAGGTTGATCCATCACCTTTTCATCTGGATGAGATCTTTTAATGTGAAGATATGCTTCAAACACTTTTGATCTATATATAACCAACAGAATTCACCTTAGAAACCTTATATTCATACACTTAGAGATATTATTTTTTCTAAAAACTCATGATGCCAGGACCCGCCTTCACCAAGATGAGAGAAGGGAGAACAGGTTCCCAGCCCCTTCCTTCTTCAAGTTGAAGGTGAGATAATGACCCATGAGTCCCGCCTTCAATAGGTCCAAGAGTGGAAACTAGCACCAGGGGTATAGAATCACACATAAGATGGAAGTAATTACACTTTTTATTTAATAGGATTGGGAGATATGATAGTAATTACCATCAACACCAAAAGTGGAAGTACAAGTAAAGCCAAAACAAACCAATATCATATGAATTTTCCAAAATTAATGGAATAAAAGTACATGTATCCCAAAAAGAATGTACCAGAGAAACGAAAACATCAACACCAACTATCCAAACATACTAACTAGTTCGATCCTGCATGATCACTGAAGTCCTCCTTGAAACCTGAAAGAATTTTTATATACGTACGGTGACCATACATGTATACTAAGGATGGAAAACAAAAAGCTCTAGGGCACAAGTGGGGAGGCATTCTAATGCCCTGTGAGAAAAGAGATAACCGAAACACCTAGAAAAGAAAACTGCCCCCACAAGCCTCACTATGGCACACTCCCCAAATATCACAACTCAATAAATTTAATAGTAATAACACATCGATGTTTGGGTACCCCGCGCCACATTCCCACTAGTTATTGAAGACATCATACTCATCGAACCTCTCCCTCCATTCTCACGAAAGTACCTCTTTCATATCCCACCCGCACACACCTGGGCCATCATCACACATCCTGCCCGCAAACACCTGGCCTATATCAACCATACAAAACCACGCACATAATCACCTGGTCCAGAACAACCAATGCCATGCCCGAAGACACCCGAGCCTCATCCCGAAGACACTTGGGAAACAACCATCCTGCACACACCTAGGACAACCACCACAACTATCTTTCTCAATGAATCTTGGGATATAATGGACCTCATGCCATCATAGTCTGCCCATTGAGCTTGGGCTATTCGGGGAAGGGAGCAGAAAATGGGCTGATAACCAGCCACTCATAGGAGTGTTGGGAAAACACCCTCTGCAAAGTGATCAACATGTGCGGGGAATGAATAAGAAACATAAAAACTAAAATTATATGTATAGGTTACAAGAACTCATCCCATCCTAGGGGTTCCAAAACCAACCTAAGGACAAACACCCTCGTTACTATTCATTCATAAAAGAAAGGCACAATACTCACAGCGAAGTCACAACTCATTCCTCGAACTAATTACCCATTGAACCCATTCTCGATTTCATGTTAAAGTGATTACATTTAAGTAAATTTTGTGCTAATGGGAAACTAACAGGCATAACCACAATATGTGGAAAGGAAAATAGTCAAACATCACTTAAGCATTCACACCTGGTCCTCTTGTAAAGTTACAACAAAGTGATATTTGAGATCCCTCAAAGTACTGGATCCAAACCAAGCCCCAAGATACATCCCCACATGGCCTCATATCCACAGGAAATATAAAATGACAATAGAGGATCCCATCCCCATCCACATCACTTCATAAGCATCGAGCAGAATAAACAGACATGCCACCACGACAGAGCAAGGATGTTTCCAGACTCAAGTACATCATTCACTAATATTTCTTCTTTCTGTTTGGTTAACTGGGGTGATCAAACAAGGATTTTTGATCAATGGACATTAATTTAATCCACCGATTTTAAATGATTAACCAAATTCCCAAGTTGGAGCCATTCATTCATCATAGAAGACAAAGGTTCATTAATTCACAATGAAAGACCGCCAACATCCATGATTTTCACTGGGCATAGGCCCGCATAATTCACAACATAAATAATTAAGGGTAAGGAAATACAGTAGAAACATCGATCACACCCCCCTTAATTCTTTAAATGTCCTCTTGTTATCTTCTTTAATGTTTGGTTTTGTCCATCCCGCAGACACAATAGAATACCCTGCCCACATGATACACAGTAAAGAGAGATGAAGGAAAACCCTACCTAGATGATCAACTATGAAGTCTTTCTCCACACGCCAATAACTGAGGATGTGCGGATTGTAGGGGAGGAACTCCGACGACTCCATGGATGAGCATAAAAAATCCATCATAGGTGCACCACAAGCCTCATGAAGGAGGGACTCTAAGCGCACCCAGGGAGAAGAAAGAAAACCATCCAAGAAGGAGAAAGAAGAAATTCTTGCTTAATATAAAGATGAGATCTTATTGATATGATATAATGAATTTCAAACAACTTTAAAGTCAGATCGTGGTTTCCCATGTGGTTGGGAGGTTACACATGATGATATTAATTATTATTTAATTATTCCCATCGTTGTGGTGTCCATAACAAATGTGTGTTAACCTATTTCTTTTAATCAGAGGAAAAACACACAATAGGGGCGGAACTGGAAGGTATGGGGAAAGGGTGTGACACCGAGGAATAGATATGCATTTTGGTAAGTTAAGGGTCGCCCGGATCTTGGGGGATTTTAGATATTATTTATGGTCATTAAATGGCTTTGAAATGGGGTATTAAATCATTTTTTATATCAAAAGATATGTTGCGGGAGCAGAAAAAGTAAAAAGTTGGAAAAAGAATTGAAGACCCTCGGTGAGGACACGGTGACACCGTCACAGTGCCACCCACACGGTGCCACCCACACGATGCCACCGTCACGAGGTCACCCTCACGGTTCCACCTTCACGGTGTCACCCTCACGGTGCCACCATTTCGGTGTGAGACCGTGACTGGTGCCACCATTTTGGTGGAACCATTTGATGGAACCATGTTTTGGTAAAGTACTGGAATATGAGTGTCTGGGACATTATATCAGATACCTCTGAAACCATTCTTGTCCTCAAGAATTGAAACTATACCCAGAGAAAAGAGGGGGGAGGGGCTCCGAACAACCACCTCGAAATATACCTCTCAGGAGTAAACCTCGTACATCTTTTAAACGACTATGGATACACTACTGCTCCTCTTCCCCCCAAGTACGAACACAAACATTCAATGGTCAAAATGTCCATTCATATGGAATAGGGAGTTTTCTTCCTCCATGTCATGATACTATCCGCTTTGGGTGGAACTGACTTTCCAGCACGAGTTTAGTCACATCCACCTTAATGCGTCTTGATTTGGGATTAGGTCCTCCCCTCCCTATATGTAGGACTCTTCACACACATTCATGGAACAAGGAAAACAACACATTCCATAGTAAACAAGTTAAAACCCTTCATCACAAATGAGTACATAAAATAAAACAGAACATAACTAAAAATAGCTCTAGGTACTGGGTGCACATTTCTGCCTCCCACTCCTAGGTACTCTCTTCGACCCCACCATGCCTCCATAACACACAAACCTAAGGTATGGTTTGTCCGTAGAGCATCTTCTTCTCACGATCCTCGATTGACCCCGGTCTTTCTACAAAAATTGTGGCATCCTCGATATACGTCTTTCCCCAGTCGAGGATATGCGAGTCACTGTGTAGATACCGTTGGAGCTGAGACACATGGAAGACATCATGCATTCTCAGTTGTGGCGGTGGTAGCACTTACTGGTAATCCACTTCACCGACCCGCCGCAACACTTCGAATGGTATGATGAACCTAGGAGAAATCTTACTCCCCCTGACGAACCTCTGATTCCCTTGTTGAGAGGAGACCATCAATAATACGTGGTCCCCGACCTCGAACTCCAAGGGTCTCCTCTATTTATCGACATATGATTTCTGCTGGTCCTGAGCTGCCTCCATCCTCTCCCGTATAAGCTGAACCTTCTCTGTCCTACTCTGCACCACCTCTAGGCCACGAAAACATACTTCCCCGACCTCTATCCAGCATACAGGTGAGCAACATGGCCTCCCGTACAAAGCTTCAATGAGAGCCATACCAATGGAAGAGTGGTAGTTATTGTTGTAAGAAAACTATACCAGAGGAAAGTGTCATACCCATGGTCCTCTAATGTCTAAAACACATGCTCGTAGCATATCCTCCATTTTCTGGATGGTGCGCTCCGTCTTCCCATCTATCTCAGGGTGGAAGGCTGTGATGAGGCATAGCCGGGTGCCAAAAGCATTTTGCAATCCTTTCCAGACCCACGAGGTAAACTGGGTATCCCGATCAGAGACTATGAATCTCAGGACTCTATGCAACCACACATCCTCATCCACGTACCTTTATGCTAGGGAATTCACCTTACTTGAGTCCTTGATTTCTAGGAAGTGGGCCGATTTCGTCAGTCGGTCCACCACTACCCAGATAGCATCGCAACCCCCTTGAAATCTAGGTAGTCCTGTGATGAAATCCACCGATATGTCATCCCACTTCCACTGAAGGACATATAAAGGTTGTAATAGACCCCCTGTGATGTGGTGTTCATCCTTCACCTGATGACACACAAGGCACTTTTCTACGAACTCTGCAACCACCTACTTCACCACGGGCCACCAGAACTAACCTCTCAAGCCCCAGTACATTTTGGATCCTCCCAAGTGTACTGCTAGGGGTGAGTTGTGGAACTCACTAATAACTCTCTCGTGCATCATCCCTGGGACAAAAATCTTCACTTGGAAAATAATCTGATTCTGACCATCATTCAACCATCCTTCTAGAGAATTGTCATGGTTAGCCCGATCACACATCACATCACTCTCTTTGTCTCCCCAATATGAATCCTACACCTGCTGCATTAGAGAGGACTGCACTGTCATCTGAAACACAAAACCTCTACCACCATACACCCTTACATCTAGGTGTAGGGAAACCAAATCTTCCATTACCTTCCATGCATCCACAAATTCTGGAATAGCTTCCTTCTGTGACTTCTTACTCAAGGCATCAGCCACAACGTTCCCCTTTCATTCAGTGCAAGAGATCTCGAAGTTTTAGTCCTAGAGAGACTCCACCCACCTTTTTTGTCACATGTCCAGATCCCATAGTTTAAAGATATAATTCAATCTCTTGTGATCTTTGAAGACCATGAAGTGCTCCCCAATGAGCTAATTCCACCACAACTTCAGTGCGAACATGATTACCACAAGTTCCAGATCATGGGAGGCATAGTTACGCTCATGTGGAAGTAACTGCCTAGACCCAGAAGAGATCATCCCATGTTGTTGCATCAGTACACACTTGAGGCCTTGTCATGAAGCATCAAGAAACACCTCATACACTACCCTTTCTTCTGGAAACCTCAGTACTGGGGCACTAACAAACTTCCCCTTCAGCTAGCTGAAGGCTACCTCACACTACCTATTCCACATGAAATCCTGGTCCTTCATGGTCTAGTCTATCAAAGGTGTTGCAATTCAGCAGAAGTTGGGCACAAAACTCTGGTATTAACCTGCCAATCCTAGCAAACTACGAACATCTGCCATGGTCTTGGGTGCTACCCAAGAAAAAACCGCCTCGACCTTCGATGGGTCCACCACTATACCCTGCTCAGACATCACGTGTCCATGGAAGTGCAGTTCTTGAGTATAGAACTTACACTTGGACAATTTCCCATAATATTGGTGTTGTCATAGGACCTTCAAAACCATTCTCAGATATTGGGCGTGATCCTCCTTTGATTTTGAGTAGATCAGAATGTATTCGATAAACACGACTAAGAACTTGTCTAGGTATTCCCTGAAAATGGAGTTCATGAGCCTCATGAAAATAAATGGAGCCTTTGTAATGCCGAATGACATGACCACAAAACAAAAGTTCCCATATTTGAACCTGAATGCAATCTTCAAGATGTCACCCTCCTTCACCCTCAGTTGGTGATATCCTGACCATAGGTCAATCATGGAGAACCACCCTTCCCCTTTTAACTGGTCAAAAAGGTTCTCTATTCTCAAGAGAGGGTAAAAGTTCTCAACCGTTACCTGGTTCAGTCTCCGGTAGTCTATGAACATCCTGAAACCACCATGTTCCTTCTTTGAGAACAAGACTAGAGCACCCCATCGTGACACACTTGGTTGAACAAAAACATTCTTCATGATATCATCAATCTGAATCCGCAACTCCCACAACAGAGAAGGCGCCATCCGATAGGGAGAAATCGAAATCAAACGGGCACCAGTTTGCAAGTCTATCCCGAACTCAACATCACATTGAGGGGGTAGAGTCTCCACCTCTTCAGGGAATACATCCATGAATTCATTACTGATCCCCTGGAATTCCACCATCTTTGTATATGCCGACTCCAATGATAGTTCACCTTACAAGGTAAGGAGGGGCTCTAGTTGCCAGTTACCTTCTTGGTAATCCCACTTGCTGATGAAAGTCACACGTCGGCCGCCCAAGTCTGAAAGTATGATCCTTCCTCGGTTTCAGTCAATAACGGCACAAACAAACAACAACCATTCATTTCCTAGGATGATATCGTATGGATGTATCTGCAATAGTAGTAGATCCCTGATTGATTTATGTGGACCTATCATCAGTATACACCCTCGACAAACATAAAACAAGTTGGTCTGACCTCTGACTGGTATAATCAACACTAGGGGCACTGTAAGTCTCTAAACATCTAGACCCAGAGCACAGTCTAGACTGGGTGCAACAAAAGAGTGTGAAGATCCTGTATAGAACAATTCATAAATATGAGTACTAAACAAGATGATCATACCATGAACGACTTCTGGCCCTGCTGGAGCTACTGCCTCTACGACATGTAACTGTCCACGCCTAGCTCCCCTACCCCTCGGCAGTCAGCCGCCTCCCCGACCATGCCTTGTTCGAGGTCCCTTAGGTGTTCCCTGAGGTCGGCCTACTCCTGTGATGTCTTCCCTTAGAGGAGTGGGATCTCACTATCCCTACTTCTGCTACTGAAAGGGCCAGGCTGGAAACTGCAGCGGCTAGGGTGGGTGCTACACCGACCCAGCTCCATTATACTGTAGTCGGTCTGGGCACTAATTCCGAAGGTGCCCATAGCTTCCACAGATGAAGCATCTCTGTCCAGGGCACAAAAGGAAAGGATGAGGGTTGGGAGATCAGAACTGGAACAACTGAGGCATTCTCCCTAGTGGTCGAGACCTAGAGGGCCCAGATGCTAGGGGCTTTCAATTGATGGCTTTCCCCTTCGACGAGCCTAACTAGATTCCCTCTCACGATACACCTCTGATCATGTGAATCCTTTCTACCACTTCAACTTTATTATGGACCACCAAGTACGTTGGTTGGGTGAAGGGAGTAAGAGTATACTGGAGAGAAGGTTGATGTGCCTTCTCCAAAAATCTCCCTCGAGACTCCTTATCTGGAAAGAGGTCGGGAGCAAAGAGAAAGTGATCCTTGAACTTGATCCCCAAATATCATACTGACATACTCTCCTACTGGAGGTAGATTAGTTTCTGCCTCTTCCCAGCCTTCATCATGGAAGAGAAGAATTCTTTTAGGAACACCTTGTTGAATTCAGTCCACGTTACCTCAGTCTCCCTCTTCTCCCCATGATAAAGCATCCACCACTGATGCGTTTCTCCCCGTATATGGCCTACAGCTAGAGGAAACCAGTATTCCACCAGAGCCCATATCAAGCTGAAAGCTATCACCATCTCCTCTTTCCATCTCCCTATATCCACGTCAGAGATGATGCACTCGTACATCCCAAGGGTCTGCCGCTGAAAGGCACGAATCATCCGCTTCCACTAATCATCCTTATCCTCTTAGTCAGCCCTCTGTCTATCATCCAAATCATCCTCATGGGCCTTGATTTCCCTCACTACTCTTGGTCGTCGTCCGCATGCCATAGCTGCAATGTAAACAAGGAATGCCTAAGCCCGAGTAGTGTAAAAGACTACTTTTAAATTATCTTAGACTTATTATTCATTTTAAATCGCCAAAATACCCAGGAAACACAAGAACACAAGTCATTATGATGCATTCACCTTTCATAGGGTCTCTACCCTGCAATCAGTGTAGCCTCACTTGGTCATTCGGTCGGACCTGATTCCTTGTTTCGGATCACAGGGGGCCCTAAATTCCTGTGTCCTAGCCAGTATTCCCTGACCTATTTCACACACCAGGATTTCCTAACACTGTTTCCCTACTATATCATAAACCCCTCACTTTGCAAAACCCTAAACTCTACCCTATCTATCAACATTTCCTATGATACCATTCTATCACGAAACACCATCACCATGATGAGAGAAGGGACAACAGGTTGCCAGACCATTCTTCCATCAAGTTGAAGGAGAGATAATGACCACCGAGACCCACCTTTAATAGGTACCTAAGTGGCGACTAGCACCAAGGGAATAGAATCACACATAAGATAGAAGGAACTACCATTTTTAATTTATATGATTGGGAGATAAGATAGTAATTCCCAATAAAACCAAAGGTGGAAGTACAAGTAAATACAAAACAAACTATTCTCATATGCATGCTACAAATGTAATGCTACAAAATTACAAGAATCCCAAAAAGAAAGTAACAAAAGATAATAAAACATCAACAAAAATTGTCCCAACGTATGAAATAGTATGAAGCTGCATGATCCCTGATGTCCTCCAAGAAACCTAAAAGTAGTTTTATATACGTTGGGTGATCATTCAACTATACTCAGTAGGGAAAACCAAAAGCTCTCATGCACAAGTGAGGATGCATTATAATGCCCCGTGAGAAATGTGATAACTGAAACACCCAACAAAGAAAACTTCCCACCCAAGCCTCACTGAGGCACACTACCCAAATAACGCATGATAAGAAATATAATAGTAATAACACATATATGTTTGGGTACACCACGCCACTTCCCCACTGGTTATTGATGAAATCCTATGCATCGAATCTCCCCTTCCATTCTCACTATAGTCCCACTACCATACCCCGCCCGCACACACCTGGGACATCACAACACATCTTGGCCGCAAACACCTAGGCTATAACAACCATATGTAACCACACCCGTAAAAAACTAAGCCAGAACAACCACTAACACGCCTAAAGACAACTGGGCCTCATCCCGAAGACCCTAGGGAAACAACATGCCCACACACACTTGGGCCAACCACCACAACTACCCTACCCGAAGAATATTGGGCTATAATGTACCTCATTCCATCATAGCCTTCCCGATGAGTCTTGGGATATTCGTAAAATAGAGAAAAAAATAGCTGATAACGAGCCACTCATAGGAGTGTTTGGAATAACACCCTCCCCCATGAAATGGCGCTGTTCGACACGAAGTGCTCAACATGGGTGGGGCGCGGATAAGAAACATAAAAACTACAATTATATGTATAGGTAAAAAGAACTCATCCCAACCCAGGGGTTACAAAACCAACCTAACCACAAACACCCACGTTATTATTCATTCATAAAAGAATGGCACAACACTCAAATCCAAGTCACAACTAATTCCTAGAACAAATTCCCCATTGAACCCATTCTTGATTTCATGTTCATCTGATTCCATTTAAGTAAATGATGCAATAATGGGAAACTAACAGGCATAAACAGAAGTTGTGGAAAGGAAAACAGTCAAACAATAATTAAGCATGCACACCCAGTCCTCTTGTAAAGTTACAACAAAGGGACTTGTGAGATCCATCAAAGTACTTAAACCAAACCACGCTCCAAGATACAACCCCACAAGGCCTCAGGTCCACAACTTAAAACCGTATAACCATAAAGGTCCCCATCCCCATCCACATCACCACATAAGCATCGAGAAGAACAAAAATTCACGCCACCATGAAAGAGCACGAAAGTTTCGAGACTCAAGTACATCATTCACTACGTTTTCTTCTTTCTGTTTGGTTAACCGGGGTGATCATGAAAAAATTGTTGTTCACTGGAAATTTATTTAATCGTCCAAGTTTACGTTATTAACCAAATTTCCGTGTTGGATCCATTAATTCATCACAGAAGAGGGTGGTTCATTAATACGCAATGAAAAACCACCAACGAACATGATTTTCAGTGATCATAGGCCCGAAAAATTCACAACATAAATAATCAAGGGTAAGGAAATACAACAGAATCATAAATCATACCCCCTTCATTATTTAAACTTCTTCTTGTTATCTTCATTAATTTTCGGTTTCATCCATCCTGCAGAAACTATATCATACCTTCCCCGCATGATACACAGTAAAGAGAGATGAAGGAAAACCCTACCTCGATGATCAACGATGAAGTATTTCTCCATGCGCCAAGAACCAGGGATACACGACTTGCAAGGGATGAACTCCATGGACTCCAAGGACGAGCAGAAAAACTCCAACACAGGCTCACCATAAGCCATGAGAAAGAGGGACTCCAAGAACACCCAGGGAGAAGAAAACAATCCATCCAAGAAGGAGAAAGAATAAATTCTAGCATGATATAAAGATGAGATCCTATTGTTATAGGATAAGGAATTTGGAACTACTTTAAAGTCAGATCGTGGTTTCCCATGCGGATGGGAGGTTACACACAATGGGATTAACTCTTATTTAATTATTCATATCAGGGTGGTGTCCATAACAGATGTGCGTTAAACCATTTCTTTTAATTGGAGGGAAAACATACAATAGGACAGAACTAGAAGGTACAGGGAAAGGGTGTGACACCGAGTAAAAGCCACGTGTTTTGTTAAGTGAAGGGTTTCCCAGCTCTTGGGGGGTTTAGATATTATTTATTGGATTTAAATGGTTTTGGAAGGGGTTATTAAATCATTTTTTATGTTAAAAGATATGTTGCGGGAGCGAAAGAAGTTGAAAGTTGGAAAAGAATCGAAGACCCTCTGTGAGGAGACGGTGCCACCATCATGGTGCCACCGTCAGGGTGTCACCCACACAGTTCCACCGTCATGGTGCAACCCTCACGATGCCACCTTCACGATGCCACCATCAAGGCGGCACACTCACCGTGCCACTGTCCCGGTGCCACCCACACCATGCCACCGTCACGGTGCCACTGTCACGGTGCCACCATTATGACGCCACCCTCATAGTGCCACCATCACGGTATCACCCTCACGGTGCCACCGTTTTGGTGTGAGACCATGACCGGTGCCACCATTTTAGTGAACCATTTGATGGAGCCGTGTTTTGGTAAAGTACTGGACCAGGAGGGTCCGGGCCACTACACATGATAATTAGTTGGATAGTTTTTTCTGGATTTTTTTACATACATGATGCTTAATAAATAACAATATCATTATGTATAAGGAATCATCCCTTTTCTTACTTGAATCCACA
Organism: Viscum album; assembly: GCA_963277665.1. Classification (NCBI taxonomy): domain Eukaryota; kingdom Viridiplantae; phylum Streptophyta; class Magnoliopsida; order Santalales; family Viscaceae; genus Viscum; species Viscum album. The sequence goes on from OY728121.1 coordinate 206,588,960, forward strand.
CTATATATCTCAATTATTCCATTCTCTGATTGCAGTGTGATGATCAGAGAATTCACTAAAACCCTCATCAAGACTTCCAAAATCTATTCACATTATTTTTTCCAATTAATGTTAACCCATTTATGAGAACGTTTGGTAGAATGTTTAGAAAATCTGGTAAATTTTAAAAAAAAAATATAAAGTAAAAATAAAATAAAATAAAACTATGTGTATCAGTTATGTTAATTAGTATAATATATTATTGGAATGTGTTTTTATTTACAAGATCAACTGTGATATCATCCATGATGAAAATATATCATAGAAAGGTAAATTTTTTATCCATAATTCCCCTTTTTTGAACTTCACATTTAAATCATTTCTCTAAAGTGTCTAATGAATGATCTGAAAGTGGTTATTAGGACCACTATACTTCATGGAGTACACCTAAATATCATCAATAAAGAGAAAAATATTCAAAATATTCTTTAAATTGATTATTCAATATATGAATAAATAAATGTTCCATTAGTCAATCTAAATGGAATTATTTTAAATATGTAATGCTTGTTCATCCTTCAAGACAATATCATAAAGATGTGACCCTTCATTAAATGAAATAGACAATATCAAGGAAAATGATAAATAAGTTTTTAATATATTTATTTTTTAGTTTTTTAAAATAATTAATAAATAAAATGTAGGGGATATGTTTTATTTATCATAATATAATTTGTTCCCTATAATAAATGCATAGCCATATAGATCCATTTTTATTCTTATCAGAATGAATATGGGATCCCCATGGTAAAACTATAGGGCATATAAATCACTTCCCACTAAAATAGTTTATTTGGTTCTTAAACTCCAAAAACATCACAATAACCATTCTCTATGGATTCTTTGATATATGAAATTCTTCACGAATTAAATAATTGAATAACTCGTCTTCCCACATTTCTAGATATCAATGAAATTACTCAAAAAATAAAACATATTATTCCTATAAAATAGGTTTATTCACAATTTGAATGTTAATTTTATCATAGTAGGTTATTTCTGCTCTTCTTCTCCAATATTATCATTTAGAATACATACTATTGGTCGATCTAGAAATCATATACATGATAAGGTCTCCCATTTGGAGATAATGATGCCTAAATCCTAATCATGAATCAAAAGTTCCTTCAAATTCAATAAATTTATGGAATAAATTTTAAAATCCATCCCATAAATGGGATTATATATATTTTTAATCCTATATATGATGACAAAATCAATTTATTGATATTTTTTATGTTTCATATTGGAAAAAAATGAAATATATCTGTTACATTGAGGATTCAATTAGGAGTACTGATGGACAACTCACTTACTAAGCTGAATGGAAAATTACTATTTTTTTAGAAAAATCAGATGATATAAATGAATTCGAGGGTCTAATTTAAAATAAATAGATAGTTAAATTTGTGATAACATTAAATTAACTTCCACCGCATCACTATGAACATAAACTTTAGCTATTTCGATATGATAATCATGGCCTTCTTCCCCTGGTCTATTATTGGGATAGTTGCCTTGATTCCCATCGAAATCATTTTCATTTTTTCAAATGTTTTTATAGTTGAATAATGGAACATTGTCAGATTCTTAATGGGTGTTAAATAATGTTATTGGTCACCTTATTCACTGCACCTTTTGAGATTACTTTGTCCAAATAGTTTTGTTCCATGATGGTTATCTCAACATTTATTAAAACGTTAAAATTACACAAATCCATTATTCCCCTTGTCCTTATTTCATTTTCTAGAGTAATATTCAAAGCTCTTAATATCATTGACTTATATTAATACATTAGAATTTAATAATACAATATCATTGATGATAATACATTATACTATATCATTATATGATGAAAATGATTATGAAACTAGTTCTTATCGATCAATTTTCTTAAGACCAATGATGAAATGATCAATATAACTCTTTATATGGCATACATAGCCCATATAATTACATTCTAACAATGTAAAATTAGAATCATATATATGAATCATTATCATCCACATATTGTCTTACAATCAATAATTGTATGTTAATCTCTTCCTCCGGTTCGCACTGATTTTTTTTCCATAAATAGATCCTTAAAACCATACATTCCATGTTTTTTTATTTTCTTTTTTATTTATTTATTGTTTTGAATAAATGAAAACAATTAATCCACATCTCTTGATATGTGATAAAATTCCTTGACAACCATTTCCCTTTCATTACATCCCAAAGAGAGAGTTGTATTATATATAGAAATTATCTATTTCTCAACTATAAATGGATTTGTAAAACTACTGAATGATTGATGTTTCTAATGCATAGAATAGTATAAAACTGTTTCACCCATTTTATGATCATCAAAATTCTATATAGAGGCATAGTTATTGCTCATAACCTGATTCAACTATCAAAATATTGTATTAAATTTTTTAGAACCTTATGAAAATCCAAATCTAGTGTCATTATCATTCCTAGGATTGAATGTATAAAAAATATTATTACCATTAATATAGTTTATAATCCCTCTTCTAGGATCCATTTATAAACAAAGGCATATGCTATATTAGATTATGAATCAATTTGTATAAATTAAAAACTATTGAATGAAATTACATAAATTGAAAATTTATGTATTATTAATCTAAAAATCATATGCTTCATTTAATTTGTTAATATTCTAAATTTTTGTTATAGTGACATTTATCCCTAATATATATTTTCCAAATTTATTTCCCAACGTTTATACTAAGCCTCCAATGATAAAAACAATAAACCCCGACCTGAGTTGCCCATTGATGGTGGTTACATTATTACAATAACATTAAAAAATATAACCATATCCCAAAGCACAGAAATGATTAATAGTCAAGGAAAAGAAGATACAAACATTAATCTTACATTACATTTTAAATAATAATATGCTACATTGATACTTATTTGAAAAAACGATTATTCTTCTTATGTACCCTTTCATATAAGTTATAGGATACATATTTGAATCCAAAATAAAAATATACCATTGAAAAAGGGTGATGATAGATGCTCAATTAGGTTATATACACAACCAAAACTAAATAAAGTGAGAAATATGGCTGGAAATAATTGTAACTCAAATAAGTCCACCATAATATCATATAAAAACATATATATGGGTAGAATGATTAATAAAATAATCACACGAAAATAAATAAATAATGTCATAAAGAAGGAAATTCATAATTTCTGACAACATAAACATAACATCAAGGGCTCTTTTGAATACTTATTATATAAATTTATAATTCCATAACCAATAGCCATGGTAGTTTTCTTCATGTATGCTATCGATGCACTGAGGGGATATAATAGACCCATATATTCAAAAACTATTACCAATGAATTAAAAATCTGACAGGGTTGAAATGTAATCCCCACAATGATTCTTTTTGAAACTAGAATATAAAATTTTATGTATTTACCTAATCTATAAACATATTCTTAATCCATCAAACGTAATATGGTGCATGGTATAGGAATAGTACGTCTCCAATCAATCAAACCATAAACCACCCAAAAATATGATATATGGTACAACAATATATCATCTTTAGAAAAGAATAAAATGAAACAATAGATATTTACATAGATGAAGATATTTAAAATGATCATTACATCCTTAAAAATACCCTTTTCACATTTAAATTACATAGTTTAAACAAACTGCACACAAATGAACGAAAATATTTTCACAAAAAATAACCTTATAAAAATTTCAAGAAATAATAAATGATTTAAATTATAATGATGATATAAAATTATTCTTATTTTATACAAGTAAAAAATTCTGTTTATTATTATTTTTTTGAAAATCCATAATGTATCTAATTTCGATAAAAAGAACATGAACCCTTTCAAACAATTTTGTAAAAATTAATACATGGGTAAAAATTAATTTAAAAAATAATATGATATTTGGAAAACGTTTTTAGAATTTTTTTATAAAAAAATGATATGATATATATATACTACCAATTTTATAATTAAATATAAATCATTCTGAATAATAATCTGATTTCGAAATACACCCATACATATGGTAAGAAAACCTCAATTTGTGTTAATACCTTTTTCATAATAATTATAAATTTATTATACATATATTATTGAATTATAATTATATATATAACCATTTATTACATACTTATAATATCTTATCACACATTTATTTATAAATCATTACTATAGAATAATTGTTTTGGTTAATAACTGCTTCATTTTTCATGTGTTTTTTGGTTTTTGGTGTTTCAGAAATTTTACATTGATGAAGGTAAAATAGAATCTATAATATTAATAATTATTTAATTATCATATATAAATATCTAAAAAATCATATTCCCCATCCATAATATTTGGTAATGGAAACTTAATTTCATCCCCATGTGGAGACGGTATGCCATATATACTCACAAGTTATACATTCACATCACATTTGATGGGAAAGAGGGTGGGTAGTGGTGTATTAATTATAATAATAACATTACATTATATTTATTATTCATAAGTAATTATTTTATGATAACTTATATATATTTCTGAGATCAATATGAAAGAATAAATTTATAAAGGTCGTGTAAGAAAATTACACATTCACTAAGGGAACTTTTTTTGCTCAATAGTCTAGGGACTTACGATTTGTCTTTTAGGGAGACCATCAATTATAAATTTTGTATATGGATTTTATTTATTTTAAATGAGATGTAATTGGTGAAGATATATGTTTTAATTAGGTGTGACTAAGTGTGGAATTAGGTTCCCTTTTATAAATGTGGTGAGGGACAGTTTGAGAATATCAAAAATGACTGACTTATAATAAATTTATTCACTCGTTGAATGCTTCAAAATAGAATGGGATTAGAGAATATGGAATTATATATTGATTATAAAATAATTCATTAGAATTTATATAGGTCTTGGAATCATTTAAATCTTTATCATTTGGATAATCACATTGGTTGGTTAGTTTTAACCTTAACCACTAAAACCACTATTTAAATCATAATGGTTTAATAATGATACTTCCAATAGAAAAATAATTTATAAATAAAAAAATATTTTTTTAACTATATAACATTAAAATTTACTATTAAAATAAATTTATGTCATTTCAATATTTTCATAAAATATTATTTCAATAAATTATCGTCAATTTCAATTTATCCTTTATTCAATTAAGTTGACTTCAAATTCCATGCGTAAAATATATATTAAAATATATTTATTTAAAAAACACTAAAATGTCATATATATCGATAAAGTTTGTTTCAATCAATAAAATATTCATAGTATATAAAAATTAATATTTTTAATGACATTTATTTTATTTTTCTTCTAATTAAATAAATATTGTATTACAATTTCACAAGAACTTAATGAAATTATAAAAATTAAACAGATTATAAATAAATAAATTTAATATAATTATTTTCATTATTATTATATTTAACAATTAATTTCATACATATATATTTTTTACCAATGTGAAAACAGAAAATAAATTAAAAAAGGGTTTGTCATTTTCTAACCATATTGTATTTGAATAATATAGAAGCCATTTTTCAGGAAGTGTGATCACTAAAGAATTCAAATTACAACCTACGGTGAAAATTTTCAAATTATATTATTCAAATAAGAATTTTTTTTAAATATATTTTCCCTTGTCACTTAGTTCTAACGTAAATTATCCCAATTTTCTGATTACTATGGTTATAAATATTATCCAGAATACAATTCATTTTGAGAAAAAAGGGGAAATTTAGTAAATTTTATCCTCTTATATATAAATATTTAAATTATATTATCAAATTCTCTACATATTTGTGAAGGAAAATAGATTTGAAATATTTTTGGAAAATGAGACAAAAACCTCCTTTTAGATAATAGATTTTTTAAGAATAAAATATGATTTATTTTTATCCCTAGAATAACAAAAAATATTTTATGAATTTCAAGAAATTTTACTATGTATAAAATATAAATTAATTTTATTAAAATAAATTACCAATAGAAAAATATTTAATTTAATATTTTTTATTTATATTTCGCATAAAAAATAGTTATTCAATATATCATTTGTTTTATTTTATTAGTTTTTATTAATATTTTTATTTATAATGATTTTATAATCTATGAATTTATTATAAATTTACAAAAAATATCTATTTCAAAATTTAGTTAGTCCCATTAATACAAACAAATTTAATTTCTAGTTTATAACAGATAGAGAATAATATTATATGGTTTGTTTAAACTCATCATTACATGAAACACATGCTATCGAAGATATTAAATAATTTTTTTAAAGCGGTATACCATAAAATCTTGTGGTGTTAATATATCAATGATGTTTTCAATGGTTTAGTTAGAATGTGGGTTGACACTCATGGTTCATGATATTATTTATATGTGGAGTGTGGTTGCATCTGTAGCCTTAGGATGATATATGAATAGAACTATTGTATGTGATCGAAATACAATGAGGCATGGTCAGGGGATTAAATTCATGATCATGGGTTATATTAGACATGAATAATGGGAGAAGAGATGGGTTGTGCTGTTGGGTTTTACCGAGTACTGTTGTCATTGGGTTTAGTTGAGAACGATTATGAGAAGGGGAATGATATTATGGACATTTTCTTAATGGATAACTATGCCTTGATAGAGGAGAGTGGTAATTAGATATATTTTTTTAAATGTTATTGTTTGTGAGGGTATTTAACCAATATGTATAAGCATTTCCTAGTGGGATTATAATTAGTTAACTAGATGAATGTGGGTCCATTGGAAATGGTTAAATTATGGATGGACACAAATAGGGCCGTTTTATAAGTATGGTTGGGTGACTTTTATGAACATGGAGAATGGGGTTTGAAAAAAATAGTATATTATCCATAGAGGTAGGTGGTTATATATGCAATGGATTGGGGAATAGTGGTTTAGTAAACTGGAGAGTATTCCTTGAAAGGAAACAAAATGGATGACTGCTATTTGATTGAGAATGATGGTGTATTTGGATTTGGAGGAGTGACTGATGTGTGCTGTCCCGGCCCAATTGTGATTTTCCACATGGAGGGGTATAAATAATAAAAATTATAGGGAGAATATCACTGGATATTATTAGTTGATAATCAATGTTATCATTGAATATATATGAATTTATTTATGTTGTAACTATAATGTTGTTGTTATGACCACATTGAGTCATTTTATTCACTAATAGATAGAATATGGGCCATTACAATGGACTTTTTTAATTCTATGAGTGATGATAATTATAATCTTCTTCTTGGGAGAACCATTTCCATCACGAGTGCACTATCCTTGGGATTGGAGTGTCAAGAACATGGTGATACTAATCAATGTAAGGACATGGTGACATTGATTTACTCATGCATGGTATAGTTTGAAGATTTATAGATCCTCAGTTTATAAGGGATTTGATAAAACTATATGATTTTAGTAAGATTTGGTATTTTGTAATAATTCTTCGGATGATTCTAGTTTGATCCAAATGTGATTTTTGGTGTGATCCATGATTCCTGATCGGTTTTGTGAGGTGAATCATGATTCATCACATTGTTCATGTGGTGAACTAGATATTTTTGGAGTTGTTTATGGGTGAAGTAAATATTGTTACATGACTTGGGGTGAATAATGGTTCATGACACAATTTCGGTTTTAAAATAGTTCAGTTGATTTTTTTAGGTGTTGAACCAATGATTCATTGGATATTTTAGATGTAGAACATGATTAACCATGTCATTTAGGGGTTGAATCATGTTAAAACAATAAACTATACTTTTTTAGGATTTTATGCTCGTGGAATCAAATAAGGTTGGTGTAATGTTTTATGGGAACGATTGGGACACAATTTATATGTGTTGTCTGTGAAAATGAAGAGTTCACGGTAGGTGTTATTTTGAGAAGTTTTTGGATTGTGTGGCCAATAAACACTTGGAAATATCCTCCAATAGTTGTTTTAGTGTGTTTTTTCTAGAGGTTTGATGATGTTAAGTTGGAATCTTGTCAGAATCATCAGGTGTGACATTTTTGGAGGTTTGGTGGACTGTAGGATGGACATTTAGGGTATGTGATTCCAGTTGTGCAATGTAATATGTATTGGAATAACCATTTTTGGGTTGATCCTTATGTTGTTTATCATAAAAAAATATTAAAATTACGTAAAGACACATATGTATCTATGAAGAGATATGAGTGATAATCATTTTATTTGTGTGTGTGCTGGTAGAGAGTTCTCATCCTGGCTTCTGATAAATGATGAATTTCCTGATTAAATTATAGTAGTATAAGCATGGATGGAGTTTAATGCTAAACATGGTGTCTTCATAGAGAAGTGATGATCAATATATGTTATGAGACATTTATGTAGTAGTGACATGGCTTCTTGGGGATGAGAAACAACATTGTATGGATTTTATAATTCCTATGCAATTCCTAGTAAATATTTTTGGTTGATTTGGCATTTCTACATTGTGGATGGTTTGTTTCAATAATGAATAAATAAAAAAGGAATCATAACATTTCTATATCATGAAATTCATTTTTTAAGATTTTTTTTCTGGCCTCAAATGTTTCATTGGAATTCAGGTGATAATCAAAGGAAAAATGGGATGCAGGACCTAATATAGATATCTGAAACATTGGTCTAAGGCATGAATATATGTTTCTCACCATCAAAAATCAGGTTAGATGGCCAGGGTCCCCGAACCAAGTGGTTCATGGAATGGACCACTAGTTTACTCTATCAATGGGTCGAAATCACTCATTAAAATGGGCCATAACAAATTTTGTTCTTGATGGATGAGAAAGCATGTAGAGGGTCTCAACAAGAGATCCCGATCGGCCTTATCTCATACAATTTTACTGATAGTTGGTGTGATTTTTATATTGATCTATTATTTGATCTCCAAATTTTTTCATACAATCCACATATTAGTTTTTTTCAACTATTTTCCACTAAATTACATTATGATTTCTAAATATAATTCTACATGATAATATATGACTCAACCAAAATAGAGTGGGATTTTATTTGGATACCATGTTGGTGGACTAATTCTTCTATTTCAAACACATTGGATGTAGTTTAAGAAACAAATACATGAAAATGTGATCTTTTCAAGGCTTAATGGTGATACTAATCTTACATTGGAACATGTATCTAATTTAAAACATTTTTTATGTTATGTTGGTTTATGTGTCTGGGGTAGATTATATACCATTACTCATGGTTTCAACAACCATATAACATGTTTGGGAATTTTTAGTATTTTTATATAAATTAATTTAAATTTTATAATTATTTATAATATGTTTGAATTAATTATAAGTGATTATTGAAATGAGGATTCTACCTGATAGAATTTTTGAGTCTTATTTTGATTGGATGAGGCATGGATATTCTCCATAAGGGGTTGAATATGGTATTGAAGATTATATATTTTATATTAAAATTTCTTATGTTTTATTATTCTTGGGTCAATATTCTTGCATATTGCATAGGATTGAAGCATATGATTTTTGGATGTAGGGTATACTACGAATAAAAGATTCTATATATCTAGGCCTCCATTTAATTTGAAATTATTATTTATCACATGAATGAATTGGTATTTCCCAGAGAATATGTCTCAAAATGGTAGAAGGATTAGTTTGATTAAACAAGAGAAATGTGTGTAGTCCAATGATGTGTTTTAGAATATTAGTATTCCCAGTATTTGTTCTATAGTATTTTGGGTATTTGGGAGTCTCTTTGTTTTTAGTTGTTACATGAAAGAGATTGGTATGTCACTTATATGACGAGGAACATACTTCTATAGTTGGGGGATTTTCTTTATGTGTGCTTAAGGGGATATGATTTCTTTTATAATTCATATTTTGAATCCAATGGGGTTTAAGATTTTAATTGTGTCTCTCTTATTGAATATAGGGTTCGATAGGGAGATAAATCTAATTAAGGTCCCTTGGTAATGGGACTAGGGGAATGGAGGGAATTGTTTGAGGATGAAATAGACATATACGATGGGGTTTGACCCTCCTTCAGGTACTAATATCACTATTGGTATATATAGATGCGTTTGTATTGATGTTCATAGATCATGGGTGGATTAGATGAAACAATGGTAAATGTAAAAAGTGAGTTTATATAAATTTTAATGGGGGGAATGGTCTCAAGAGATTAGCACCAAGGGAACATCTGATGAGGAATGTGATAGGCTTAGATAACACATCTATTTATTGTGCTTTTAGGACCTCCCCTATGTCTAAGGGGATTGGTATATATGCATGTGACCTCCCTATATTCTGTGGGGATGGGTTGGGGTGATTAGACCTCTTCAAGGTACACAAGAATTCAATAGTATTATTAGTCCTCCAGAAAATATGTTTGGATGGTCTGTTGAGATTGAACCTCCCCATATTATGTTGGAATGGGTATATGAGCTTGGTGCATCCATAATATTTATAGGTATGGATTGGTGTGATTAGACTTCACTATAGTCTTTAGGTATGTGTAATTAGGATGATAACGCCTCACATTATTTAAGGATGGGTCATTGTAATGAGAATTATTTAATGCAGGTATTGGATCGGGAACCATGCCTTACATTCCTCTGGTTTGTTTGTTGAATTAGAACACTCCTTTTATATCCATATGTTGAGGAACACCTTGGGGGATGGGTGATTGTCTAATGAGATGTGAGATCAATGGACCTCCCTCAATTGATGTAGTATGGGTCGAGTCTTATTGATTTAATACTCATTCCAGTTTCTATAGCTATTGTGTTTAGGATTATATGATGTTATACCTTGATTCTATTATTATGGTATGGGCATAAGTAATGGGTGAAATTAAATAAGGAAATGAGATGATTTTAGCATGGAATCTAAGTAGGTGTGTTAGTGTTGTTGTGGAATGGTTATCACCTAGTGAACTAATCAATGTGTGTACGACACTGATTATTATGGTGGCCAAAATAGGACATGAATAAGAAATCATCATGTTTTAATGATTTTTATTTTCATCATACATAAGAGGACGTACAAATAACTTATATTATGTGGTTTTGGTGTAACACTATAGAGATTTATTCTCACAACATGAAAGGGAGACATGATTCATCTGATGAAAATCTATTTCCATTTTGGTTAAGAAATATTTTAGTATATCAAGATGATGTTTTATAATGGGTGTTAGGGTATTTGAGCAGACCGAATGATGGTTGCTTGTCTACTTGAATATTTTATTTATTTATTATATTTGGGATTATCCAAGTGAGTGATAAACATTTTTCAGGTTTGACAATATATTTTATTATTATATATCATTTAACTCTATTATATTATATATACACTATTGGTTTATGGATGTGTCATATATTGAATTATTATTCAATATTTTTATGACTCATATTCTTGGAAAGTTATGTCCCAATATTGGAATTAGTATCTCCACACTTATGAGTATTTTCTAGTGCACTAGGATGTGTGCCTTAAGACACATGGTGATCCCTAATATTGGGAATCCTATGCGTAAATGGGTAGGTTAATCACATATCTCTATTACCTCTTGAAAGTTCAATTATCTGGGGATACAAATATTATTCCAATGTACATGAATTTTTTTAAAGATAAATTCCACCAAACTTGAGAAATCCATGGAATATACATTCTAATAAAAATTATTCATTTTCAATGGATTATATCTAACATCATTTAAATGAATATAATATAATTTTATTAATAAAAACATTTTACACCTCAATAATTATTTTTTGGTTGACATAGATATTTTGAAAAAAAAATTATCCCCCTAATGCGATTATCTATTATATTTTTTTAGACTACTTAGTTTGGAAGGAAAAATAATTTTACAATTTTCCCCAAAAATTTGATCATTAATGGATGTGATTTATCATTAAACTCTACATATTCAGGAAATTAACTTTTGAAACATGTTATGTTGATAATTTATATTTTATAGGTCATTTAACTTTTTTTGGCCAATATTAGACTCTCAAAAAACATAGATCAATTTCAAATAGTTATGATAACTTTTGTTATCATTGAAAGGTAATTTATCCATATTATTTTCATTATTAATAATTTATATCTTCCAAATTTCAGTAACATTATATCTAATTATTATAATAAAATACATATCATATCTTATGTTCATTCTCATAATATATTTTTGATTTAATCTCACATATTCCATTAAAATATTTTGTTTTTTAACTTATTTTTTCTCCATGGTCAATTTTTTCATTGGGGTATTAATTTTCGTCTATTATAATTTAAAATTAAATAAGGAATATCTTCATATAAATTCTCATGAATTTTTATTTAATAGATTCTCATTTATTAGTAAAATTGTTAAATTAAATTAGTAAATCAATATATGAATATTCACTTTATTCAATTTTATGATAAATAAGAAAATGATAAGTATTTTCTATAGAAATATCCTTGGTTAATATATTCTTCTCACTATCAAATTCACCTTATTTTGGATATATCATGTTCCAAATAAATTAATTAGAATGAAACACCTTTTTCTCTTTGGATTGAAATTAGTTTCATTTTAATATATTTACATCCTTAGTGGATCATTTATGTGTATATAGTTTTGATATATTTTATATTGGAATTTATACTCAATTTTAAAGGGTAAATAACTAATCAATATTTTTATCTACCTGTACTCTTATATATTCAAACAAAACTTCTAAATAGTTATGACTTTTGGACAATTTGAATTGTATTCTCATTGAAGACACTATGATGTTTTCCCTAAATCAATTTAGATGATTATTATAACATGAATTTTATTAATTATATCACTGATAATAATTAAAAAACTTCCTTCTATGCATTTTAATCCCACTAAATATTATTCTGTTTGATTTGATATAAAGAAAATCTCTCATTTTGAAATATAAAACCAAAGATAACTAAATGACTAACATAAATTATATAAAAGGGGATATTTATTAAAATTAAGTATTTATATATATGAATTTATTTTATATGCAATATTGGAATATACTATTTTATTAATGATTTTGATTATTCATGAAATCTTTTAAAATATATATTCAATGGAAAATAATGAATCTTATAAAAATTATTATGATCTCATGAATTGATAAATAAATATAAATGGGGGTGAATCTTTATTGAAGTATTTTTTTTATAAACAATAACCATCATTATGAATCAGAAATTATATATCAACACCATTAATAAATAAACAAAATGTGTAGAAATAATCATTTTTATAATATCCACTCATTATATGTTAGATAGTTAAAAACGTACGTTGATTGTTATTCTTGTAAGCATGGTTACAATTTCAAATCAAGATGAATCCATTTATATGAAAATATTCTCAAAACTAATAGAATATATGAAATGAAACCATTTGAACTTGCACAAATTTAATAAAATGAAACATAAAAAATAACATCATGTATAATTAGAAATATTTGTGCTACATTCCAATGGACAAAAAATGATTGATATAATAACTTAGTATAACATTCATAGAAAAAATTTCAATAATTAAATATATTTGAAAAATAGAAAATTTATGTTCATGTTCAATTTAAATCATAAAAAAATTAATGAAATATTTTATCCAATAAACTTTTATAAAATATCCTCTTATAATCCCAATTTATAGATGGTTAAATGACAACTCAAAAATCATGCCTCACATTAAAAAATATAATAAAATGAATCCCCTCATTTAAATATCCTTAAATCATATTTTGTGGTAACTCACAATATCATAATTAAACATACCTTAAATTATATGAAAAAATATCTACAATACCATAATCAAAATACGTTCATGTATTATCACAGAATTTTATCATATTCCACAATATATAATATGAAATTAGGAATAATTTTATATAATCATAAATTTCATGGGTGAATAATAGTAACTCATATAAGGGATCATTTATTTCTTACATTTATTTCAAATCCATTATATTAATCTTACATAGGAGTAATAATAATCTAACATAGAAAATAAATTTTCCAGGAAACTTATACATACCTATTAGTTATTTCACCTTTTTCACGTGTATCAACAATAAAAAATTTAAAAATTTCATAAATATTATAATGGTCAAAATTTTTAGTAAATAATTAATATATACTCTAATGAATGGTTAGATTATACTTATCATGCCTTTCATTCTATGGTGATATCGACACATTGGCTGTTGAAATTCAATTTAATCATTTGTAACTATGTTTTTTCGAAATCATAAATATATTCAAATTAAAGCCACTAAAAAAGTGATCCATGATTCCATAGTTACCTGATATAAACACAAAAACATTATTAAAACTATTAAATTGTTATCCAGTATGTTATACCTAATAGAACCTTTTATCAAAATGTAAAAAAGAATTATCAATGGGATTTGAAATCAAATTTACCACATATATGATTATGAAATTTAGTAATTGTTGACCTCCACCCATAAGTGAATCCTCACCCTATAAAAGTTATTTATTTTAAAAATTAATAGGGATGACCCATAAAACGTTAAAAAGTGTTTATTCTCTCATATATTATAGTCTCTTAAAAGTTTAATTAGTTTTAATTATAAATATAATGATATGTTAGATAAGAAATTCATTGGAATTTCTGTAAATATAATGAGTATATAAAATTATTAAACATGGGGGATGTGAATTTAATTCCAAAAAAATTGTTTTTCTGATTGGGGATGATAGTTTGGAGAGATTGAGGTTATTAACATAGTCAATATTATTTTCATTAGTCTCTTCAGAGATAGAATCAATAAAATAATAATTTAATGGAATCGTCCTATGTTACATTGAATATATACCATCATAGATTAAAATTTTAGAATAATATCCCTCTAAAACAATGAAATAATGAGAATCTATATAAAAATACAATGAGTTAATGTCTGATAAAAATTCACAACGAGGGTTAGGGGAAGAAAGTAGGAATAATGTTCCATTAGGAGAGATTACCATAAATTATTTAAAAAGTCAATATAATCATCTATACAATATTTCATATAATCCATAAATTTTAAATACATATTACCTCCTCCAAACACTATGAAAAACTGTCCCATATTAACATTTTTTAAATATATAATTGTTTATTAAAATATAATAATTTCTATGATTAAAAAAATAACCATTTTTATGCATCATCAATCTCATTTATATAAAATTTTGAATGGAAAATTATCTTTTCACTCATAGGTGATATTCCCAATCACTATATTTTTTGGTGTTGTTCAAGGGTTCTCTATAGATGATAAATTGATATTTTTATTTGAAATCTATCATGAAATAAGTACATTGTGTATTTAATCACATTAATAAAATCATATCAATAAAAAATTCATCTAAAACAATTTTATCGATTTTTTAAATTTATCATTATTTTCCATTAATAAAAAAATTCATTGATTCACTATTACAATCAATGTTGAGACAATATTTCCATGGATTCCCCATATCAATTATATTCAGTTGCCATAAATTTGTGAAATGATCATTTTTTTGATATTCATTATGATAAATTTAATTTTAATAATAATAGAGAAGAAAGAAAAGTAATAACTTTTAGAAAATATCCATTGTACCATTTTCAATATCTCTATAAAATGTTACTGTGGTATTGAGAATTTCTGTGGTGAAAATCTCTAAATAATTTGAGGATCTTGGGTCATCTCTATTAAATAAGTTTTATAATTTTCATTAATTTTTATCATTAGATTATTATTTTAAGGATTGGGAGGTATGGTTTTAATGGTTTCCACATAATTAATAGTTCGATACCACAGAACTATGTAAAGAATGGACCTAACTAATAATATGATTAATGGATTATGTATTAAAATATAACTGAAATTTATAATATGTTAGGATGTTATTTTCTTAAAACCATCTATCCTAATATTCCACACGGTTTTGTCTAATTATATAACCTTTATTTGAAGGTTTCATATTAATCATTCTGAGGTATTTTCAAAATGGTGACTTTGTTAATTCTATATTTACTATTATGTACTGATGTACTTATTATCATTTTTGAGGATGTGGTGTGTTATTCCAAAATGTTTATATATGAGAATTAATACAGTAGGAATCAAGACACCCGTACTTGTTAAGAAAACATTTTTTTATTTCTTGTAATTATAATGCTTCTATTTACAATATAACATTAGATTTCATCCAATGATTAAAAGTTTTGAAATTTATTTATTAGTTTAATGAAAAATAATGAAATATACCTCTAAAAAACATAGAAAAGACATAATGTCTAGGACATTGAGAATATAACTATGTTCTAGTATTAAAAATTCTACAATGATTTGAATTAGGAAAAGAATGAAAATATCCATGATCATAAGAAAATATTTTTAAATTTTTATATATTTCAAAATATTCATTATATATTATCATATATCCACACACCATGATATTATTCTAGAGGGAAAAATATTTAAATTATGGATTTGATAGCAATTTAATTGAATCAATTTTTATATTCCATATTTTCAAAATCAATAAAATCATTGATTTACATACAAATCCATGAACATTAACAGTATATAGCATTATATTATCAATAAAATCCATAATCAATATAACCAATATATTTTTCACTCATCCGAAAGTTTTATCACTATACCCAAATTATCTAGTTGCATAATAATGATTCATCATTTCCCAAAAAATAATTCATACATGATGCCTCTATAGATATATGATATTTATTAATCTTATTTTTAACCTGGTTAAATGGAGACACAATGTTGGGTTAACAGAAGTTCACAGTGATGGAAACAATATATTGGAAGTTCTCATGAACAAAAAAGACATAAAAAATATGGATGCATGAATAATATATAAATATTACTTATAATCAACAAGACAACAATGAAATAATTACAAGGGTGAAAATGAAAAATTTTCATAGGAAAAAATGATTTCATAGTGATGAATTAATAATGGTGCAAATCATAATTATAATATCAATGAAAATTTCCAAGACATTGTAATGAAATCATCAAGGCATCATGAAAAGGATTCATAAATAAATGGGTATTAATAACCCATGTACCCAGGGTAGTTTGTCTCAGGGGATATAATAATGAATCAAGGGGTATCTATTATTATTCCCAATAGTAACATATTATGTCCAATTAATTCATCATATGTGACAAGGGTAATATAGTAAATAATTACCATGATTTAGTAATAAATATTTTTTAATTAAAATATCATATGAATTTTCAATATTTCTCAAATTTGTAATCCACCTACCCTAGAATACAATTAATTTTCATATATAACTAAAAATAATAAAAAAAATGTTTCCCCAATAAATCAACGGTATATCACTCCCTGTTAACATTGAACATATAATTTACATAAAAAATGATGTTTATAACGTATATAGTAGTTGGTGTGTGGATATTTCGATACTAGAAATGATATAGAATAAATCCATAATAATAAGGAACAAAACAATATTGTTGAACCCAAATTCAGCTGAATTTAAGGTATTTAGTACATAATAGCATTGTAGGAGATAAATTTGAAAATTAATGTGAACCATTAAGAAGGAATTTCTTAAAACATTTGTATGATTATCAGAAAAACATTCTGAAAAAATTCATATAAATTTATTTTCAATAATTATCAAATATACTTTTAAAATATTATTTATAAAATAATATAAAAAATTGGAATATAGAAAAAACTATAATTAAATATGAAAATATATAGTGTTATATGGAAATAATAAAAAATGAAATAAAATCCCTTAAAAACATTTCATAAAATAATATCCATTTATTTTAATTTACAAATAAAAATTACATGATTTATAGGAATATATATAACATTGGAAACCATAATAACATATAAAGAAAGAGATTTTTTTTTTAATTTTCGTGACTGTGGGAAAATAAATTCATGTTGAAAACATTGAATATATAATAATTTAACAATTTTCACATGAATATTGGAAATAAATCATATGAAAAATGTTCAATGATTTATTTAATTTTTATAAATTAAATGTCAACTATAATGAAATTTTTACATATTAAATTATTTTTATATTGAAAATAACAATCATCGTTAATGAAAAGATAAAATATATGGTTGGAAAATATTACATTAATCAAAGATGAAATAAGGACCACTATTCATAGAAATATTATTTTAGTCATTATATTAAAAATATTATGCAATGGCATGAGAGCATCAAAATCATAAAAAGTACTAGAGAGGAAATATATAGCATTTATTTATGAGGAAATGATTATATAACTACCCCAATTGAATATTAAATATAAAAAATCAAAAATTATGATGAAATTATAAATTAAACCATCACATGATCATATAAATTAAATCATGTTCCCCAATAAGAAACATGCCTAAAAGAATCGATATTGGGACTGTGAACAATTTGCGATATTGTAAATCATGAATAAAAAAATATTGAAAGAAATAACATTATATGTACCTAAAAATAAAATGATCATTATGTGGAAAATTATATAATATTTGAAATAGGTCAAATATAAATCAAATAATTTAAACATGTACATAATTATAAAAATTTCACAGAGAATGAAAATTGACACGGTAAACAATTTCCTTGTATTCCATATTGGAAAAAAACCTTCTATTACCATGTTTAATTAATTTATATTTATCATTTTTTTATGGTATATATATTTTTTCTATTAGTTTACATGTCATTTATTCAAAACTATGATTTAACCATTTACCAAAATTCATTATTAAAATCATTTATTTAGGCGCTAACATTTTTTATTATAATGTAAGTTTTTATTTTCTGGTTATAGTCCTTTTACCTTGTTCACTGTCTCAAAAAATTAATAATTACAATCATGATGTATGAATAAAATTGTTATATCAAATATAATTCATTGACAGAACAATAGTAATTTTTCCACACATATGAATAAGTGATTTTATGAATTACCAACTGATAGGAGGGTTATAAGGTATATAATATTTTATTATTTAGGAATCATAATTATTTCATAAAAATAAAATATATAAATTAATTTAACCATTATAACCATTATTTGGTTGTTTTTTGGAAAAAAATACATATTCATTCGTGGAAGTGGTATTCCCCATATACGCACACACAATGGTTTCATATTACATATGATTGAATGAAAGTAGAAATAAAAATATTCAATAAATATAATAATATTTAAGTATAGTTATGATATTTATTTAATTATATTATTATTTTAATTATAAATTTTACTGCGGTATAAGAAGAAATAAACCTGGATGAATTTGTTTAAGACTTATACCTCCTTTATGGATATCGTCAATTGGATTACTCATTAATGGTTATTTTATGGGTCTTTTTTATAATATTAAAATACATGTATTTGGAATGTATTGGTGATGATATTTTGGATAATATTGGTTGAGATATAATAAATTAAATGGGTCTCAATATATGTAAGGGATTTATCTATTTATAAGTGTTAGGATCATCTCCTTTTTAACGTTTAATGAAATTTCAATATAATAAAATTATTTATCTCGAAGAATACCTCCAATTTATTGTAATTTTGATTACATGATATGGTATGGTATAAACTAATTCAATATATCACATTTAATCAACCATAATATATTTTTTAACCATGATTATTTATTTTAACCCGTAGTTACCCTTTAAAAATTGTATATAGTTCCACTCATGTATGATGATAACTATTAGTTATGAATAAAAATTAAATAAACCTAATCAAATTAATATAACATGGTGATAATAAATATGGAATCCATTTTCTATTATTCAATTTATATTTTTGGAAAAATTAACATTAATTCAATACTCCATATGCTACTGTCATATGTATACAGTAGATCTCAAAACTAATACCCAACACACTCCCAATTCTTTTATCATTATAATTGAAATAATTCATGGTTATTTGAAAAAAATTAAATATTTTGCAAATAATATTTCATAAAATTGATATCATGTTTTATTTTAGAATTTTGATAATTTCCTAGGGTTAATTTTTTAGAATTTACTAAAATAATTTATTTTGGGATGAATAATGAAATATTCTGCATTTACAAATAATATATATTTATTGAAAAAATTTTGGTATATGTTTTTCATCAAAATTTTTAATTTTAATATAATAAATACATATTAATGATGTTAAGTAATGAAACATAAAATGTTATGTTGTATTTGGAATCCTATTATTGGAATTTTAGAACCTACAAGATGTTTTATTATTATAAAGGAAGTACTTTGAATCATTTTATTTAATTTTGTAATTTTGAGGTATTAATTGTTTTTGGATTTTTTCTAAAATTACATAACACTAAAAAATTCGTGAACATCTATTTTTCCTTATAATAAATTCAATTATTCAATTTTTTAGTAAAACAAATTTATACACAAAAATGAATTTCTGAAATAAAATATTTTCATTTTGTGTATCCTAATTATATACAAATTAATTTTAAATCATATATTAATTTAATTTTTTATTATGGACTACAAATATTAAATTATCATAATAAATATTGTATAATATTGCAAATATATATTTTGGCCATAAAAATAAGACACATTTGTATATTTTTGTCCCCAAAATTATGTTATAAAATGGATAAACTAGTTGTTTGGTCATGGAGGGTTAAACTAAGATATATGGGATAAAATAATTATTAAAACTAGATAAATTTTACTTATTGACATTATCTAGAGTATAGAATAATATTTAATATAAATTGCACAAAATTAAAAAATATTCGCTGAGAATAAACTGATTATTTTTAGAAGTTCTTAATATGAAAAAGAGTGTTACTCGAGTCACATATTAATGTTAACCAACCCTCATAACTTCTCCTCACATATTAATCATCATATTTCAACCAATATATAAAATAATACCTTCAAGACACCCTTATCCATTTAAATGTGGTTTTAATCATCCCAAAATAACCATAATACAATCCATAAGGGTTTTTTCAAAATAGATTATCCAAGGGAATGTTACATGATCCTACCAAGAAATTTCAAGATCATTTACTCATAAATATAATTTAAATAATTCATAAGTATCATAAAATATTAACATTGGTATATTTATTATACTGAAATGTGTTTATTTTAATAAAACATTTATTTTCAACCCATGTTAATTGTAATGAAAAATTAAAACGTCACTCATGAATATGTGTGACAGACCACCTCTAGGAAGTGATGTAATTAATTTTTACTCATCACATAACATGTATGGTCATAAAGATGAATTCAATAAATATATAATATATTTATAACATTATTATGTTTTTAACTAGAACATATTTTGTCAAATTTCATCCCCTCTCATCCTTTCGAACATGGAAACACTGCTTGTGCATACACATAGAAAATGACCTCTATGAAATTATATAAATAATTTTTCACAATTACCCTGTTTTAATGGTCATAAAATTGTATTTTATGTATAAATATGATATATATGAATATTTTTATATCATATAGTTGATAAAATCATGTCTACTATTAATGGAAAAAACTATGGAATAAAAATATGGATAAGATACAAAATATATTAACACCTAAATGAAAAAATTTAACAATGATTTACTTGAAATGATTATGGATATGTTATCAAAAATGATATTGTAATACCCTGATCCCAATTACCCAGAGTTGGTGCATTAGTACATAACATTGGCATGATTAAAGGAATCATGCCCCAAAAGACCGTTCAGTTTAGTAGCCTTGGAAGTACTACACACATACATATATTTCACATAACATCATAAAACAAAGAAACAAAATTTTTTCCCCTTTGAACACTCTTATATCCCTTAGTATATACTAACTAGTTAATCTCAATATACTTCTTCACACCATGGGAAAAATAAAACATAAAAAAGGGGAGAACTCAGATTCTCTGTTAGGATTAAAATATAGTAGAAACTGTCATAAATAAGCATAAAAATTTAAGGAAATGTATAATACTAAAGAAAGAATTTTAAACATAAACTTCAGAATTATATGGAAATAAAAGATCAAATAATTCCATTTACTTATTCACATGGATATTCCACTCGCTAAAAAATCACATGTAATATTAATAGATAATTTCATAATGATAAAATGAATAATTCCAGACATCATACCAACACTGTCAAGGCCTCCTTCCAAGACTACAAATATGATTTTGTCATGACCTTGTGCCAAGATAATATTTTGTCCCATGAGACCTACCGATTCATCAAGGAGCTACAACGGTCTCCACCAGTCACTAACTATGTCCAATGCATTCCTCATTTGAAAATATTGAAACACAACATAAACATTCATATTAAAACTATCATATGATGTGTGAATACATTAGCTATAATAAATGAATTGTATTAAAAATAACACATCCACAGTTTGAAATATCACAAAACCTTCAATACAATATTACAGATTATATCATAATAAATCAACTTCAAAGAAGTGCCAAATCTATCAAAATATGTTAACATATATTAAATCTAAACTATTTGAGAGAGATATCCCTTCCTATTTTGAAATCATTTAAAAGTCACATAATTATAAAAAATACTTTTATTTTGAAAATGTTATTATAATCTTTTATGGGAAGCTTCAAAGATGTTATAATGACCGAAAATAGCCACAACTGCTGTAAAAAACATTTTTACCTTAATTTTCCAAAAATGTCCTAATGTACTTTGTTTTGAAAATGACAGAATGATTACCTTAAAAACATTTTATAAAAAATAAAAAAAAGGTAGAAATGACATTAACCCATATTAGAGGAAATTTTATAAAAGTTTTGAAATACATTTTTAAGAAACATAGATGTGGATGATAAAGATGTCTCGTAGATACTCACGTAAAAACATCCACAGATAATATAAAGATATTAAAATTAACCCTTAAGTTGTAATATTCTTTTATGGTGGGTATTATAACCTCATATAAATTATTTAAATCACTGTTATTAAATTATAAAAGAAAAAGATACATAAATATGATATCATATATGATCTTCTTATTTTTCATCGTTTATAATACTTCTGAAGTATCATTGTTTCGGGTGTTAACTGATTCGTTTTCCTTTATATGTTTTGTTATGTATGTATTTTATGTGATTAATATGATTTATTTTATTCATATCCATAATTATATTTTTTTTTAAACATTATACTAAATCATCAAATGAAAATTATTTTTGAATGGTTATGGTGGGGAATGAACCTCATCACGTTCACGGAGACGGTAATCCATGCATACGCACTGTGACAACCGGGTCCCGGTGACAGCACAACCACCCCGCCCTCAACATGGCCGTCGGGTCCTAGCCCACCAGGTACCCCCCAGTTGCCCCGCAGACACGTGGGGCCCACCCTAGGGTCCACCCACATGCCTGAACGGGTTATCTGACTAATATGATAGTCCCCACAGGCCAACACATGTCCTTTCCAGTGTGCTTTGTCCTCACTCACACACACCCTGGGGAACTTCCCAGGAGGTCACCCATCCTGATCACTACTCCAGGCCAAGCACGCTTAACTGTGGAGTTCTAATCAGGCAGTCTCCCGAAAAGGAAGGTGCACCTTGTTGACATGAGTCATATCATTTAGTCATTTAACCTTTTATCATTTGGGGATGTTACAATCACCCCCCCTTTAGAGCACAACGCCCTCGTTGTGGGCCCTACATCTCAACCCAGGCAGTTCACCGCACTTAAGGCTGGGTTCCTCCTCTGATACCAAATGTGACAACCGGGTCCCGGTGACAGCACAGCCACCCCGCCCTCAACATGGCCGCCGGGTCCTAGCCCACCAGGTACCCCCCAGTTGCCCCGCAGACACGTGGGGCCCACCCTAGGGTCCACCCACATGCCTGAACGGGTTATCTGACTAATATGATAGTCCCCACAGGCCAACACATGTCCTTTCCAGTGTGCTTTATCCTCACTCACACACACCCTGGGGAACTTCCCAGGAGGTCACCCATCCTGATAACTACTCCAGGCCAAGCAAGCTTAACTGTGGAGTTCTAATCAGGTAGGCTCCCGAAAAGGAAGGTGCACCTTGTTGACATGAGTCATATCATTTAGTCATTTAACCTTTTATCATTTGGGGATGTTACACGCACGAGCGATAATATAATTATATTTGTGGTGAAATAGTATGTAATTGGATGGTAAATCATATATAAAGAATCATTAACATTTCATATTTATTATTTACATTAATTATTCTCATTATTATACCCATCAAAAAAATTAAATGTCAAATAACAAAATACACCACGTCGTGGAGACGGTATTCCATATGTGCGCACGTATGGTGACATTGTCATTCATAGGATGTATAGAATAATTAATATGGCTGTACCATACGTATAATTACATCAATTTATTTTTATGTAACATGGGTTATTTTTTTTATGGAAATCACAATGAAAGTGGAAGTGGAATAAGAAAGGTACTTTGAAAGTGGTGATGAAATTATCACCTCTTCATCGGGTGATTCCTTTGTATTTGATCAAAATGTCTCCCTAGGACGGATTTATGAGCAAAGTAAGGCAAATAGGTTAATGTTAGGGTAGTTGAGAGGATATTTGAGTAGGGTTTGGCCCAGTCAAATGGATTTCGAGGTGTGAAATTAAGAGAAGGGGAAGTACCCTTAAATAAGATAAGTGAGGGTCAGCTTAGGAAAATCATGAAATGTTATTTTACTATGGAATCATATTTGGATAGTAATGGCTCCAAAAAGATTTATTTTTATGATAAGGTGGGTTTGGGTGTAAAAAATCTCAACCAATAGGTTTGATGTAGGTTTAGGTCACCCAAATAACCTTATATTATAGATTTAACTCTTAGTTAAATAATTTAACTATTACCATGAATTATTGTATTATTATAATAAATGGTTAATAAATATACTATATAAAGACAATAGAACCCCAAAATGAACATTATTTACATATCTAACCTTATATAAGCCCTCTGGATGATACTTATATTTTTAGTAATGTTATATCATTTAATAATATAGCATTTTTTTATAAAACTCCTTTTTGTCAATTTTGACACTATATAGTATTTAGTTTTTTTGAATGTCAAAAAAACAATATGAATTATATTTTTTTAATCAACCCTATCATGTAATATTATCCAATAAAATTTATTGAATGTATTAAATTTCTCAATTTACAATTATATTAATATTTATAATATAAATTATTTTATTATGTCAATTATATTGTAATTACTGCATCATCATTGTGTCATAAATAAATTCAATTATATAATATCTAAAAATTATAAACAAGATACCATTATATAGATAATATTTTTATATTTCTAGTTAATATTTATAGTCCAATTTATTTAATGTATAACCATATATTAAAAATTGATTTGTTATTAATAATTAAAATTAACACTTTTAACCCTTCTTTAAATAAAATATATTAAATGTCTTAATATAATCTATGTTGACCAAAAGGATCATATTTTATTCATACGGTTAATTTTTGTTGAAATACACTTATATAATAGAATTAAGAAACATGTTAGGGTAATTATAATATCATTTATACCTTCAATTACCCTATTATTTTTAACAGTGGAAAAATAAAATCCAAAATTTATAATTCCCCAAAAATTATTTTCATCCTATTGATCCACAGTTTACTTACAGATTTCAATCTTTCCTCTCGAATATTAAAAATTCAATTAAAAAAAGAGGTAAAATTACATTTTACAAAAATTTGTTAACGTGCCTAGAAGGTGTGAAATGGACATTAAAATATTAATAAAATTTTATACATATAATATTATTATAAAATGACTCCAATTAATTACATTGATCTTATATAGGTATTAAGTATATATTTTTACCTAAAATAAATTTATGTAAATTAAATAATTATTTAAAAAAAATGTAGGTTGTAATGAAGAATATAGTGTTTTCACAATTCATAAAAAATTGAATGTTCTCAGAAAAATACCAAAAATTCACACAAAGATAATTTTTATATTCTGATTTCAAAAATTAAGTACATGTTGAAATATAAAATTTATAATATTTCAAAAAGTGTGTATTAATATTCATAACGACAAATTTGATTGGTCGTGGTGTGCTAGAACTCATTGTTACGTACAACACTAGATATTGTATTATTCAAAGTGAAACGTACAGTGGAAGCTTGAGGTGTTACATTCTTCCCTCCATCAAATAATTTCATCATAGAAATTTGTAGAATACTAATTTATAAAAAGATTTTTGGGGTTCTTCATGATACGTTCCTCTAGTTCCCTCATAGCCTCTTCCATCTTATGGTCTCTCAATAGATATTTTACAAGATGAGTCATCTAGTTTCTCAACACGTATTCTCTTGTATCCAGAATCTTGGTAGGCTCTTCATAATAAGACATATCAGTTTTCAGTTCTATTTCGTCATAAAGGAGTACATGCGTCGGGCCAAACATGTATTTTCTCAATAGTGATATGTAGACCACATCATGAACATTGGAGAGACTTGGTATTATTTCAAAACTATAACATACAACTCCAGTAAGTTCTAGAATTTTAAAATGTCTGATATACCTAAGTCTTAATTTACCATTTTACCAATCATAAAACACCCTTCCATGGAGATACTTTCATGAAAACGTGATCTCCTACTTGAAATTAAAAATCCTTCCTTTGTTTATCGGCATAGCTATTTTTCCTACTTTGAACATCATTGATGTTGGTTTTGATGATCTTCACCTATTCTATTTATTCCTCAAAAAGTTATGGGCCAATGAGTTTTCATTCACCAAAATAATCCCAACATGTTGCTATGTGACATCTCATTCCATATAATTCTTCATATGGTGACATCTGAATACTTTAATTGAAGATATTGTTATAGGAAAATTATACCAGTGGTAAATATTGATCCCACATTCCTTGAAAGTCATGTGAGCATGATCTCAACATTTCTTGTAATGTCTGAATAGTCCGTT
Organism: Viscum album; assembly: GCA_963277665.1. NCBI lineage: Eukaryota > Viridiplantae > Streptophyta > Magnoliopsida > Santalales > Viscaceae > Viscum > Viscum album. Next base: position 206,616,145 of record OY728121.1, read on the forward strand.
CTGATTGTCCATCAGTTTGAAGGTGGTATCTTGTGCTCAAAAGAAGTTCAGTATCATGGGATTTCTGAAGACTTTTCCAGAATCATGATGTGAAATAGGGATAACAATCAGAAACAATTGATAGGGGTACATCATGAAGTCTTAAAATATCATTAATATATATTATTTCTAAATGTTCAAGTGTTAAATCTTATCTTATAGCAAGAAAATATGCTGACTTGTTAAGATGATCAATAATGTCCCATATTTCATCATTCTTTCTTGTAGTCATTTGTAGTCCCAATACAATTTCCATCATAATATCATCCCATTTCCACTGAGTTATGCGAAGTGGTTGCATGACTCCCTGAGGATGTTGTCTTCCTGCCTTAACCTGATGGAAACCCATACATCTTGACACATAATCAACAATCTCTCATTTCATGTTTCCCCTCCAAAAATGTTCCTCCAAATCTCTATACACCATAGTGCTACTAGGGTGTATAGAAAAATTAGAGATATGAGCATCATCCAACAATTCCGTTTTGAGGTCAGGTATATTTTGAACACAATGTATTTTCCCAAATTTCAAAATTCCACCTTCACATACGGCGTCAATCAATCTCCCATCATTCACAATTTTTTTTGAAACTCCTACTCATCAGCATGAGAACAATTTATCCTTTCAATTAAAGATTCTTTGGCAACCATATAAATAAGTATTCATGTTTCACCTTTCGTGATTATTCCTATATCTATCATTACTATATCCATGAACATAGGATCCCATTCAACTCTTATCTTGTCCAAAACTCCAAGATCCTTTCTGCTCAAAGAATATTCCACCTTATATGATTTCCTTATAATGTAGTGTGTAGTGAAATCAAAATCATTAAATAGTTCAATCCATCTTCTTTTCCTCATTTGGAGTTATTAATTTGAGAAAAATTAATTCAGACTCTTATGATCGGTATATATCTCAAAATTTTCACCATAGAGATAGTGTCACCATATCTTCAAAGAAAATATTTCATGTGCTAACTCAAGATCATGAGTTGGATAGTTTTGTTCGTATATTATTAGCTGCTATGATGCACAGGCAATAAACCTATCATTCTAAAAAATGACACAACCCACTCCTTTCTTTGAAGAATCCCTATAAATAGAAAACCCATCATTCCCGTAGGGTAGAGTTAATATAGAAGAATTGAATAATCCATTCATAAATTCTATAAAAAATCAAACACTTTTGTCCCAATGAATTTAACCCCTTTATCTGTGAACTTGATTAATGGGTTAGCCAATCATGCCAAATTCTAGAAGAAGTGTTGATAATAAGCTTCTGAACCAATAAAACTGCATACCTTAGTTATACTCATCACTGTTGGCCATTCTTCGATTTCCTTTTTATATTAATGATCAATAAAGATTCCATCCTTAGAGAAAAATGGAAAAAAAATAAATCTCCTCATGCTAGAATTCACACTTGCTAAAAATCCCATATAACTCATTTCTTCTAAGTGTTTTTATAATAGTTCGCAAGCGCTTTTCATGATATCCATATATTTTGGAGTATACAAAGATATTATCAATAAATACCACTACAAATTCATCCAGATATTATTTAAAAACTCGATTCATTGTATCCCTGAAGATAGAGGGTCCATTAGTCAGTCCAAATTGAATTACTGTAAACTCTTAATGCCCGTACCTCATACGAAATGTTGTCTTCGTAATGTCTTCATTCATCACACACAACTGATGATATCCAGATTGAAGGCAATTCTTGGAAAAATATTGAGCTCCTTGATATTGGTCGAATAAATCATCAATGCGTGGTAGGTGGATACTTTTTCATTATTGTTATAGCATTCATTTCCCATTAGTCAATGCGAAAACTCATAGATCCATTTTTCTTCATAACAAAAATAACAGAGTCACCCCAAGGAGAATCACTTGGGATAATAAAAACATTATTTCTCAATTTCTATAGTTGTTTTTATAGTTCCACTAATTCCATAATGGCCATTCTATAAGGGTTCTTCGATATGGGTATTGAACTAGGAATTGAGTAAATGGAAATCTCAATTTCCCATTCTGGAGGATGTCCATGTAAATCCTCTGGAAACACATCAACATATTATTTCATAATAGGGACATCCTCAATTTGAATATTATTTACCAAACCCATTGTTATTTAATTATGTTCCTCACAAATAATTGAATTTATTTGATCTATTATGGGTGGATCTAGATAAGAATCAGACAGAGACATTTCTTCTCTAAAGATAAGGTACTCTATATCGTCATAAAAAATTGTAACCTCCTTCTTCTTACAGTAAATTTTCACATCATTGTCTAAAAGCTAATCTATATCGAGTATTATATCCAATTAAATCATCGATATGAATATGATATAAATATATAAGGTATGTTTATATATCCTAATTGGAACTAATTAACAAAACATTGTTGGAATGATACTTACCATATAATTTTTCACTGAAAACATCATAATTAAATAAAATTAGAAATGTCCAATTTTCATAGAAAATTTGGAAGATACGAAACAATGTGATGATCTAGAATCAAATAAAGAATTTTCTAAATTTGAGAAAACCATTAAATTACCTGCACAACGTCATTATAATCTTCAAACTCAACTGTACTGATAGCATATGCTTGACCTTACTCCCTTGGCCTTTTCTGATATATGTTTCCTTGGGGCTTAGAATATTCATTTTCATAATTCCCCATTTCTCTTCAATTGTAGCATTCAACATTGGCAACCTCTTTCATTCCCTTGAAATCACGTTCTTTGTGGTTTTTTTATCCACACTTGTATTAGACTCCCCTTCCCTTTAAGAAAATACCTGGGTATTTCTTCCCAGAATTACCACATGATGGAAATTTAGACATTTCCCTTCTGCCCCTTATATCAATTTACAGAGTCTTCACCATATATATTCATCTATTACTTTTCTTTGTAGTCATAAGACATAGATAATTCATTTTCTATCTTGATAGCACATGAGACATTATCTTTGTACAATGAGAATGATTATGAGATAGATGTTCTATGGGGAAATGGTTTTAACCCATTAAAGATTTTATTATTCTTACTCCTTGGGTTATTTATATAATATGTTGTATTCCTTGCAATCATTGTAATGTTAGCCTTATACATTGTGACATTCTCATAATCCTTTTTCCTCAAACTTTTTAATTGTCTTCCCATATCATCTCGATGGTCACGAGGAATGTATTTTTTTTAAGAAAAGTTCATTAAACTCCCACTATTACATATTTTATACTTCTTCATCCTCCATTGTGTTTTGAATTATTGACCACAGTTGATATGCATCTCCCATGAGGCGATAAATAGCCATGAACACTTTTTCTATTTTTCTACTCCATATAGGATGAAATTATTTCTCTAATGAACTTATCTATTAATCAGTTACAAATGGATTTTCAGTACAATTGAATGATGGTGTTGGTTTACTCATGAAGCTGTCTAACATTGATCATCTACGTTGTGGATCAGTGTGCTTAGAATGAGTATTGTTATTATTCCTAACCTGAGTGAGTTATCCAAGTATGGTTATAAGTTTCTCAGTACCGGTTGCATCACTATCTCCACTATAATTATCTTGAGTATGAGGGAAATTTCTACATGGATTACATTTGTTGATATATTTTCCATTCCATCCACTAGGCCCCATTTCTAAACAATGACATACAATAGATTAGATTATGAATCACAATACAATATTAAAAATTAGTAAAATACCTAACATAAATTGAGTAGATTATGAATATAATCCATTATCACAAAAATTTGTTTTCATTGAGATGGTATTTACTCATAAATCCTTCAAAATGGTTTGCAATGAAAATTTGAATTATCCTAACAATATCCCCAAGGAGTGTCGTAACAAAGAGTACATCATGGCTCGTTGTCTTATAATAGGGTACCCCTGTTCAAGCACGAAACACCATCTATGTGTTTTCACTCCTAGGTACATCTTTTCCAGATCTGACCCTAGCTGCTTGTATCTAGATAATGATGTATTTCTTGGAAAATTCTCAAAATCTCTATATTACCAAAATTCTGGGAAGTTTTTTTATACTAATCCTCAAATTATATCTTAGGGTAATTTTCACTAATAAGTGTTTTTTAATCTAGTTTCCAATGTTTTTAATACACTTCCTATGATACTAAGTGTAATTCCTCGACCTAATTTACCCTGAGTCAGTGTATTATTATATAACATTAGCATGATATAAGGAATAATGTCCCGAAAGACCGATCTGTTTAGTAGCCTTGGAAGTACTTGATACATAAATAACATTTATATTACATAATTAAATAAGAAAACAACATTATGTCCCCATTGAATACTCTTTTATCCCTTAGCCTATTATTTTAGTTTAACAGTAATGTACTTTTTCGCATCATGGTAAAAATAAAACATTATAAAATGGTGAGATCAAAAGCTTAGTAAGGATTACAATATATAATAAACTATCATAAATAAGAATTAACATTTAAGGAATAGTATAAGACTAAAATACAATCCTTTTAAACATAAACATCAGCATAATATGGAAAATATAAATCAAATAATACAATTTTCTTATTCACAAGGATATTCTACAAGTCTAATAACCACATGAAATATCAATATCTAATTTCATAATGATAGAATCTATAATATTGGACATCAAAACCACATTTTTGAGGCACAATTCCAAGAATACAAATAATTTGTTTCAAGAACCTGTGCAGAGACACTAGTTTGTCTAATGATACATACTGATGCATTGCAGAGTTATGGCGGGCTCCACCCATCACATACTAAGGCCAACACATTCCTCATATGGAAAGGTTGAATCAAAACATAAACATTCATATTAAAACTAGTATACTACATGTTAATTGTTTAACCACAAACCATTAATGGTTTAAAAAATAACACATCCACAGTCAAACATATCAAAAAAAATTCAATACAATATGAATGATTGTATCATAATAAATTATCTTCAAACAAGAGTAAAATCGATCAAAGGATGATGACATAGATGAAGTAGAAACTAATTGAGAGAAATATATCATTTTATTTTGAAATAATTTAAAAGTAAAATAATTATAAAATAAATCATTTATTTTGAAAATATTCTAATAAACATGTAAGGGATTCTTCGAAGAAGTAATAATGGTGGAAAATAAACACACCCAGTGTAAAAAACATTCTTACCATAATTTGTCGAAAAGGTCATAAAGTACCTTGTTTGGATAACAATGAAGTTATTTCTGTTAAAAATTATTATAAAAAGACAAAAAAATTGTATAAAAGGCATTAAACCATATTATAGGAAATACTAATAATGTTTTGAAATACATTTTTAAGATACACAGATGTGGATTATAAAGAGGTCCTAGTAGATACTCACATATAAACAACCTTAGATAATAATGTGATTTTTAAATTAACCCTTCCCTTGTAATTTTCCACGACAGAGGTTAGGTTAACCACCAGTATATTATTGAAGACATTGTTATTAAATTATAAATTTACCACATACATATATATGATAACATATACGATATTCTAATATTTCTTTGTTAATAATATTTCAATAGTATCATTGTTCTAGGTGTTAACTGATTCATTTTCCTTTAAATATTTTCATAAGTGAATAATTTTTGTTATGGATAGGATTTATATTATTCATATACCGAATTATATTAAGTTCTTAAACATTATTTTTAATAATCAAATGAAAATTATTTTTGAATGGTTACGATGGTGAATGAATCTCATCATGTTCGTAGATGCGGTTATCTTTACGTACATATGAGCGATAATATCATTCTATTAGTGGTTAATTAGTATGTAATTGGATGTTATATCATATATAAAAAATACTTATCATTTTAACATTATTATTTGAATGATTTATAATCAATTTTTACCCATCCAATAAATGAAATATTGAATAAAAAACAACACCATTGCGTGAAGATGGTAAGTTGTATGTATGCACATATGGTGACATTGTCATAAGTATGATGGATAGAATAATAAACATGTTTGTACCCTATTTATAAAACATCAATGTATGTACAAAGTACTTTATTTATTATTTTGGTAAGGATACAACAATGATAGAGTAAGAGGAAGAAGATAGGAATGTTGAACGAGGTGATGAAATTATTACCTCTTCCTCAGGTGATTCCTTTGGATTTACTCAAAAGGGATTATTAGGGTGGATTTATAAAAATAGTAAGGCATCTAGGTTAAATTGAGTGTAGTTTGAAGGATATTTGAGTAGGGTTTGGCTGATCCAAATGGATTTGGAGGTGTGAAATTAAGAGCAGGGAAATACCCTTTTATAAGAGAGGTGAGGGTGACTTTAGGAAATGTGTGAAATATAATTTTATTATATAATCTTGTTTAGATATTATGGCTACAAAATTATTTGAATCGAGGATTAGGATGGGATAGGTAAAAAACTCTCAAAAATTGGTTTTAGACTGGTTTATGTAACCATATTAACCTTATCAATTAGATTTAACTTTTTGTTAAAGAGTTTAACTTTTACCATTTATTATTCTATTATTATAATAAACAGTTAATAAACACACTATAAAAATCCAAGGTAATCCCATGTGGTTCATTATTTACATATATAACCTTATATTTTTCCTTTTTCTGAAACTTATATTTTTAAGAATATTATATCATTTAATTATATAGTATTAGCTTTAAAAACTCATTTATGCCAATTTTGACACTATTTAGTATTTTGTTGTTGTGAAAGTCATAAAACATTATCACATGGAAAAAAATTATTTAATCAAACCTAAAATTTCATATTAACATATATAATTTATTGAATAAATCAAATGTCTCAGTTTACAAATATATTAATATTTACAATATCAATTTTTTTAATCATTCAATAATAAGGTAATTATTTCATCATCAATGTATCATAAATAAATTTAATTATTTAATGCTTAAAAATTATAAATAAAATATCATTACATAGAAAAAAACTACCTTTCAAATGAATATTTATAGTCTAATTTATCTAATGTATATCCATATATTAAAAATGGTTTAGTTATTAAACATTGAATTTAACACATTGAAAACTTCTGTACGTAAAATATAATAAATTTCGTAATACAAACCATGTGAACAAATGAGTCATATTATATTAAAAAGTATTTTTTGGTTGAAATACACTTATATAATAGAATTAGGACATGTGTTATGGTAATTATAATAAAATTTTTAGCTTTAATTGCCATATTTACTTTTAACCGTTGTAAATAAAATTCAAAACCAAATATTCACCAAAAATAATTTTCATCTTACTGAACCAAATTTTACTTACTTATTTCAACCATTCCACCCAGATATTTAAAATTAAATTCACAGAAGTGGTAAAATTAGGTTTTATGCAATTTTTTTATCATGCCTAAAAGGTGGGTAAAAGACGTTAAAAGTTCAATAAAATTTTATACATCTAAAAGAATTATAAAATGACCCCAATGAATTACACTGAACATATATACGTATTATGTTTCTATTATTACCAAAAATTAATTTAAATAAAATTTATTATATCTTAAATAAAAATTAAGTTTTAAACAATAACCCAATGTTTTTCACTATTCAAAAAAATTTGATAGTTCTGCGAAAAATACAAAAAAATACACAATAAGCTAATATTGATATTCTGAATCAAAAAATGATCTCCATTATGAAAAAATAAACTTTATAAAATTTCGAAAAAGTGTGTATTACTATTCATAATGGCTTGTTTGACTGGTCGTGGTGTGCTAGAACTCGAAGTTGGGTAGAACACAAGCTATTGTATTATTTGAAGAGAAACCTACAGTAGAAGCATGGGGTGTTATAGATATCCAATAAGATATATATAAATATTTATTTTATATAGAGTAATAATAAATATTAATTTATTATAAATATGTTTGAACTATTTTAGTTATATTGGGAATCAAATATAATGGATTACTTTGTAGGATAATTTTTATATAGGAGTATTTATGTTTAAATTTCCATTCAGAGTGTTATATATTATTTCACAAATAAATCACATATATTTTCTACTCCTATTGTTATTATTGGGTCTTTAAATACTTTTTTTATTTTACCCATTCTATTTCATAAACAAAATAAATGAATATTTTTATGAAAAGAAAAGCATAGTTTTCCTGTTTAGTCAGAAATATTATTTTTCAATTTTTTTATTAGTTAAATTATTTATTAGTGTTTCTAAAAACATTTAAAATAATTTTTAATATTATTTTAATATATTATTTTATAATGGTTTAAAAAGGAATCCTTTTAATGGTATCCTTAGGTTTCAAATTTGTCTTTTGATAAAAAGTAGTTCAAAGAATTTTTTCATTTAAAGTTTATAGTCAACCACATTTTCCCACTATTTGGTAAAATATTATTTTCTATAAACCCTTTATATAATTCCATGGTTATTACTTGAAATCCAATTCTAAAAATATTAGGATTTTGTAGTATTTATATTTATTCAAAAGGAAAAAAATTATTTTTATTTATTTTCATAAATTATTACTAATGTGTTAATGAAGATAAATATTCATATAGGCCAAAATACTTTAACATATATTATAATCTAATATGGATATTATCTAATTCAACTATCAACATTATTTTTCATTATGGATAATCATTATCTAATTTAAAATATTTATTGCGGATAATATTAACATTATGTACGGTAATTTATAAATTTGGATAATCATTACAACGAAATATCGATAATGTATTGTATAACTAGTTAGCTTATATAAAATTAGGAATTTGTTTCAAATAGTATGTGATGGGTGGGGACCAATATTTGATGAACCATTAATTAATTGGTAGGTATCGTGAGAAAAAATAGCTTAGGTATCTAAAATTTTCCATATCTATTTATTTTTAATTTATTGGCATGATGAGTTGGTGTTATAATTATGATGCGTGACAACGTGAATTACACATATTTGAAAGTATCGTTTTTCTTTCTGTTTTATTATTTATGTTTCTATTTCATCCATAGATTTATTTCAATTTCATATCATTAGTAAAATGGTATATTTTATTATTTCTATTTTTTCATATTATTGATTTCATACTTATTCTATTATATCATTGACATAAAAATTCCATTTTTAAAAATATGTGCTCAAATATTTATTTCTTATGTTCCCAATGTACAATGATTTCATTCCGAATGATTTAACAAATATCATATTAACCAATTATTTTCTCACTATAGTTATTTGTTGAATTTAATGTTTTTGAATGTAATATTAGAATGATTTATTGAATTAGAATATCAAGACTAATAAAATATTGTATTCCATGGTTTATGATCTATTATATCATGTTCCAATTAAATACAGAAAATTATGACTATGGGATACTTGAGTTAGGGATATTAAATTTGGAATCAAATAAAATTTAATAGGAAACATGGGAACTAGATATGTGAAAAAATGTTACAATGAAAAAAACAATTTTATTGACCCTATGGATTGGTCTATGTATATAAAATATCCCAAATACATTAGTTACATATATATATTTTTATTCTATTATAAATTAAATAAATTCATAGATACAGAAAAGCGGATGCATGAACTACTAAAGATGTTCAATTTCAGTAATAACCATTAAATTGAGGGGGTGTATTCTTTGCTCGGAAATTCATGGTTCCCCAAGATGAGAAGACAAGGTTCTCGATTCCTATAATGATATAGTTAATATGTCATTACATGTATTCACATTAGTTTTACCTTTTTTGTTTCTTTTTATAGGGTCTTTTTTGGGGGGTTACAGTTTTTTTCACAATCATTTATGATAGTTTTTTAATTTTCGACTCCTTTGAACTGATAATGGATCTCACATCCCTATAAAAATACAAAATTTCATTTCAATATGAAGTGTTAATTTTGTGATTTACACCCATTGTCTCAAATGATCTTTTATTGGTTGAGATGTTGGTAGGTCGGGCTCATAATAGCCTTCTGGGGATAATTATAACTTATTACGAGACCTGATTATATATTTATTTTATGTTTCAAAATATCTACTGAATCCTAATATGGGGCTAGTTACCCAAATAGAATTATTGTGTGCCGAATCGTTTTTCATATAAAAGGGTTTTATTAATGATACCATATTTTCAAATTTGATTGTAGTCACCTTTTTCTGATTAATTATTAGAAATGGGTAGCTTCTTATATTTTGGATCCATATAATATGAATTATGTGGTTTAATACTATCCGTGGAGGCGATATATATTTTGAGTATGGTATTGAACTTTTAAGTGGTGTCCTTTGTATCATATTTATAACAGAAATCAAAATAGGTTATGGTCATTTAAAATATGTTGTATATCTTCTTGAAAAAAGGTTACATATGATGGGACATATGGATCATGAATAGAGCTCAAGACATAGGAAGGTATCATATATATCCTTTTTATAATTGGAATTTGAGTCATCAATTTTCAATTTACCATCATCCCACATAGGGGTGGTGATAGATAATTAATGTATATTATGGTTATTTTCCACAGATTTCATCCATATGGGAATTCGTTTAGGATATACAGAGGTGGATTCCCGTTTACGTGGGAAATCGTATCATGTCACCGAATGGGGCTCACAAAATATGTTTTCCTTAGATATAAGATATATTTAGGATGAAACTATTAATATTATTTCAAATACCTAATCCCATCACATCATTGATTGGTGTAATAAATAATGGAATATATGTGATCCGCATCAGTGTATATGGATACTGAACTTATGAACTAAGGTAGCCATAAAGGGGACCATCATTAAGTGCTTCAGTAATTGGAATGTGTCCTATATATCTAACTTATATCCACTATGATACTTATCATATTTCATGTATCTTCCCAATAAGTTGATGTATACAAAATAATGGAAACACCATGAAAGAGGTTGGTTTCCCTTGGGGGTAGTTTAAGTGATATGGAGAGACATCCACTATGGTAGATGAATATGTGATCTTAGGCCATATTAATGGGTACTAGTCTCCTATATGGATTCGAATCATAGTTATGTTTTTCTTTTTTATTTATATTTAATTATTTATAATAGACGGTGTTTTCATGCCATGAGATCTCTTCTAGACATGTCCTGAGTAACTGTTTGAAATGGATGACATATCTTAGGGTTCATTAAAAGATTGTGGGAGAAATTTTATCACTATGTCATGTTACATATCTAATAAGTACATATGAATATCACATAACTCAGATTAAATTTCCAATGGCATCGCATGATCAACGCTTTCATGTTGGAATGTTGTCGTGTGACATGGATTACATGATTGGATGACCCCTAAAGTCCAAAATTTCATTTCTTAGCACTTCAAAAGACTAGAGAGATGTGTCCAGAGGACTTCACAATAATTGGGAGACATTCACAGAGGTGTTTTCCAGAATTGGGATACATGTTTGGATAAAATTTGTTTACTTGGTTCAAATTTCCAATGGACATCACATCATTTATTAACATGTTCGAAGGGATTCACTAGAATTGAATGAAATTTCCTTGAATTATATCATGATCTGGACATGTCATGTGATTAAAATGATTCATTTTCCTGAAAATTATCATATCCATTATCATATGGGACTTCTGGCGTTTTAAATCTATAATTAATATTTTATTCATAGTTCTTTAATAAACATCTTATTTTGTTTTTTGTGTGACCCAGTCTACAAGTGCAAACCCCCACATATAATATGGCTATCGCTATAGATATTCATCTCATGATGTATATGGTTATCATGAGAAGAACTTATTGATTCAATATTATCCCTTAGATTACTCCCTAGATTTTTACCCGGTTGAAGATACAAGTTTTGGAATGGATATCCACTATAAGATTTCTTCTCTTCTACACTCATGTGGGTATTCCATGCTTCTCCTCTATTATTTTTATTCCATGGGGGTTAATTTATAGGACTCAGCTACCCAATTATAAAACAACCTGAACTACATGTATATCATAGATATAAGATTTAATTGGTGGAGTGAGTATCACTTTATGCGATTCGCATGTTCCTATTATACGTTATATAAGGTTTCAAAAAATACACAATGACAATGAAAATAGTCCCTAATCAAAAAATTTATTATTCCTTGAATTAGAAAATGGATTTATGAAAAGAATTTTACATATGAAATGGTTTTTGAACCATTGAGATGAGAAGTATGATAGTTTCTATGAGATCAAGATGACTACAGAAAAGCATTATCCTGATCAATGAAAAGATATCTCAGTTGTATACTTGATTAATATAGGATTTATAAGGACTTTAATGAGATCATATTATCATGTCAGCATCCTCTCATAAAATCATGGCATCTTGTTAGAGTTATTTTGGGATATTAGTAAAACATAGATAGGTACTCTCATGAGATCATGATGACTTATTAAAGGGTCATTTCATGGAAAATGGAGTTCACATAACGAAAATAACTATTATTCCTGAAAATCAATGTAACAACCCTTATCAAGAGGATTATACATTTGTAACACTTTTTTCTTCAATTTTCCAAGAGATCTAGCATTTTTTAATTGCTTTTGTATAGTGTCTCATATCCAATTGAGGATCTCACGATAGAGTGTAACTATTTCCATAGATAGTGGCTTTGATTGTCTGTGAGGCATCATGTGATCAATAGTATATCTTTCAGTGGTGTATGAGCATTGTCCTAGAGACATTGTGATGGCAGATTTGTTGTTGAAGCCGATCTGGAGGAACTTCTGTAACACACATAGATTTGTATGTTTCCAATAATGGGTCGAATTTCATACATGAAAGGGTATAAATCTTGGTCGTCTGATGAATTAAAGTGTTGGATGACTCATGTCTGGGGTTTCTTCAATTGGATCATTGTTCCAATGGAAGAGGCTATTTTCATATGCTGTTATGCTCCAATTAATATCGTGATAGAGTATGGAATTTAGGGAACTTGAAACTCAAACCCTGTGTGCTAAGAATTTCCAAATGGAATTATGCCTTTAATCCACTCAACTTTGGAAATAATACAACACAAATTTCGGTCAGACTCCATTTTCATAGCTATTTTTTTACACCCCAAGAAATTAAATTACATAGTATCCTTCATTTCTAATCACATAATGATCGACCAACAAACGTTAAATGTTGAGATTAGTTTCTATGTCTGAGTGATAGTTGAGGTTGACCGTGATTCTAAGATTTCAGAGGTTATCTATTTCAATTCCTAAGACTACCAAACAATGGTCAGGATCAAATTCGAGCACAAGACACCATTCAATGAACTCTTTAAAATTGTGGGTCAATATTTGATGAATTGCAGGGTCATGAAAATACATGTCTCCCAACCAAAAGATGATGGGGGGACATAGTGATAAAGTGTAAGAAGGAAAAATATGCTGCTCTAGAGAAACTTGACCCACCCTAGAAAAAATCAGATGTATGGGTGAAAAAGGTAACTCACATGGGAGAGGTTTCAAGTATAAATTGGGCACATCTTGTGGATTAGGAGGAGGATACATCTTTAGATCAAAGAATCCATGAGGAACTTGAAACATTAGTGTTGGATGGTTGTCACCGAGAACTAGATGACACTGTTTGGATGATCACGTTCACCAGAACCCCTCAGAGCCTATTTTTGATGAACTTGTTAACCCCAACTCCTTAAAGACTACACACTCTATGACAACACCTATAATTAATTATAATTATAATGTCATTGATATTATCACTTGTCTTCACAACATAGCAGAACCTACCCTCAATATTTCATTTTCTGCAGTTCTATAAAATGAAAGTATTAGTGGTTGTATCAATGGTCTTTTTACTGGGAGGCTACTATATCCCCTTAATGATACTAAGGGTTCTGGTCACCCGACTAGGTATGTGTCTGTTACACCTATAGACAATTGCAAGAATTTTGCAGACACGATATCAGATGGAAATGCATCGAAACAAGATAAAAACTACTCTAAAGGTGTAGCGAAAATTGAAGAACCTGCTGTATTGAACACCCTAGAAAAAAATATGGCATCCAGACACAATAACTCTTGGATTTTTCCAATGGAATGTCAGTGGAAAAGATTATCTGGACTACTTCGATCATGAGAACTGCCACTGTTTTGGCCTCACTCGAAGGTAATTCAGGTATGTCTACCAAAGAAGATAAGTATTTTACTATTGAGAGCTCCCATATGCTAGTGGATAAACAACCTCCCCCTGTTTTGACCACTACCACACATAATGCTAACATATTAATGGATTCAAGGGACAACCCCGTGTCTACCCCCTTGAACTCAAAAAAATATGAATCAAAGCAGTATATTTCCAATGCTGGAAGTCCTAATATCTCATCTGTTTCTCCCATGAGTAAATAGGAAAGGAAACCCACTACTAACTCTTCCGAAGATGTCAGAATATCTAAGAGGATGAAATGATCACGTGTCTCAATGAAGAAAAATGGAGGTTCTTCCTTCAAAACTAGATTTTAATGAATATATTATTTTGTAATTGTCAAGGAATTGAAAACCATTACACTTTTAATGTGATTAAAAGATTTATTTTGACTCATAGTCTTAATTTTTTTCCTATTTTTGAGCCAAAAGTCAACTTTTATTTGAAATTTAGACAACTTTGAACTTATGGCTATAATTATTAAGGTGCATTCAAAGAGGGTAATGATGTGGATTCTCTTTGGATTTTTACCATGCTTCCTTACATAATGTTAATGTTATCCAAATTTCTAAAAACATGTTCACTTGTGATTGTTTCCTAGATGACATGAATATTTTTTGTACTATGATTTATGCTATGAATAGATATCAATAATGAATGTCTCGTTGACAAGATATTTCTGGGTTAGCTAACAAAATTTTGGATCAATGGTTTGTGATCAGTGACATTAATGCTATCCATTCCTCAAGTGAGAAACTTGGATCGTCCCAATCCCCTATCTCCTCAAGAGTTTTTAAAACCACAATTGTGGATTGTGACCAAATAGATATCATTATCCTTGGTTCCATGTTTACTTGGTATAGAAGACACAATAATAATATTGTTTCCAGAAAGTAGGATATGGCCTTTATAAACATACCAGCTATGGATATTTGGGACACCATATCTAGCATTACCTTACCAAAACATTATTCGGACCATCAGCCCATTCTAGTATGTTTGCTCACAAAATAAATAAACCTATTTTTTTATTTTTATTTAATAATTCTTGGTTCGCAAACCGGGACTGTGCGATTATCATTAAAAACGTTTTGGGAGTCTATGAATCAACACAAAAATGCTTTTTATTACATCATTAAATTTAAATTTCTCAAACAATGTCTCAATGGATGGTGTAATTCTAAATATAAACAACTTGACAGAGACATCTCCACCCTTAAGAATGATCTTATCCAAAATCAAACTGCCAACACTACCTCTGATTTATCTTTGGACCCCCACCTTGAAATCAATACTACCATAAATCATCATTATCTTCTTTCCCATAAAGACAACATACATAAGCAAACTTTTAAAACAAAATGGCTATCTGATAGTGATAGAAACACTAATTTCTACAATTCTCATCCAAGGATGAAGAATTTTTGTAGGCTTCTTTCGATACATAGAGACGATGATACCCTCATTGACTATGAGGTAGGCATTTCCAGTCATGTGGTATCCTACATTTATAATATTTTCAATGTCACAAATGTCTATAATATTGTGTTCCTAAGATCATTCTGGTTATGGTAAATGAGGAAGACAATATTTGTATTCTTAGTCTGCCTCTTGATCAGGACATCTTACACATCGACTTTATCCTTAACCATGATAGTTTCCTAGGCCTTGATGGATTTAACAATGGCTTTTCCACCAATATTAGGAAACCGTCCACTCTGATGTTTGCAAACTCGTCAAAACTATTTTTTCTAATGGTTTTCTTCCCCATGGGTCTTAACACTCAATTTCTCACCTTAATTATTAAAGTGGAAAACTCCTCCGAGATACATCTCTTTTGGCCAATTTCTCTCATTAAAACTATATACAAAATCATTACCAAACATCATGCAAATAGAATTTTGACGTTGTGTAATAAAATTATTTCTTGAAATCAATTTGGTTTCATCATAGTAAGGTCTATACCAGATGAAAATTTTCATTCATATGAATGTACCAACACCCTCAAAAAATTAATCAGAGGAAGAATTATTTCCATCAATAATGATATCGGGAAAGCCTTTAAAACCATTGATTAGCGATTCATTTTCAATGTTCTTCAGGCCTTTGTATTTAATGAAACCTTCATCAATAGGAATAAATCCTTATTCAAATCTACATCAATTTCTATCCTTGTTAGTGGATCACCAAAGGGCTACTTTAAGTGCACTGAAGGAGTCAGACAGGTTGAACCTCTATCTTCCATTCTCTTTGCTATTGTGGAGGATTATCTATATTGATTTCTCACTCGCAATGTGGATCAAAATAAGTTTAAACCATTTCAAGATTCCAGAAACAAAAATGTGCCTACTCAAATTCTTTATACCAATGAAAATATTGTATTGAGATAAGGTGACAGAAAGAATATTCAATATTTAAAAATATCATTGTCTCACTCTGAACAACACTCTGAAAAATCTATAATATGGAACAATTCTAATGTTTTATTTGGAATATTTTTTTCCTATACTAGAAATATCAGTATCATAAATAATTTAGGCATCGAAGAAGGAGATTTCCCCATCACCTATCATGGAGTGCGTATCTTTTGGGTAAGGCCAAAATCTATGTATTTTTCTAACATTGTTGATCTAGTAATAAATAAACTATTCTCCGGGAAAGGTAAATCCCATTCCATGGCGGGTCAGATTTGTTTGGTAAAAAATACAATTTTATCCAAAATTGTCTACTCCATGATGGTCTATAAATGACCCACAATTATTTTGATGAAAATTTATGTTTACATACAGAATTTTGTTTGGACTTAATGCAATCTTGAAAGGAGGCTCAAGACAATACCCTGGATCACCTCTTGCAAAACACTAGAAAAAAGTGGTCTTAGCATAAAAAATCTTAAAATTTTTAAATATGCCCTTCCAACCAGACTCACCTATAGTCTGATTCATAAAAACTCTGACACCATTGATTTTCTTAAAAATTGATTCATTATAATGATAAATAATTTCAATTGGAACTACACTAATTCTTCGATCTGGCCTTCAATAAGTAAACCCTTTACCAATATTATATTTATTTCTAGATGGATTCTTAGCACAAATTCTTCTTTAAAATTTTGGTTGGATAATTAGACTGGTTTACCACTTATCTCCATGGGGTCTCCTAATTCTCTTCCGGATAATACCAATTGATCTATGAAGGATGTTATTCAATCTCATTATTCTAATTTTCTTGATAACATCATCCATGTTATTGGTAGTTATTCATTTTCAAACTCCAATGAATTCCTTATTTGGGAACCTGCTCACATTGTCTTCTTGATTCCAAAAGTTTTTACAATCACAATTTTTCATACTCCAATTCAATTTTTTTATGGTTGAAATCTTTTGATAATCTCTAGTTTAAGCCCTTTAGGATTACACTTATTTGGTACATTTCTCACAATCATTTCCACACAGAGGTTTGTATTCAGTCATTTGGGGTCCAAATTTTCTCCATGTGTCCCTTTTTAACCAATATAGTGAGGACAGTAATCATATGTTCTTGACTTGTGCTACAACTTCTGCCCTTTGGAATTATATTTCAGACATTTTTGACTTCAAATGGTTACTCCAAGACACTATTAGCACTCAATTAAAAAATTGTGGGGTTTTTGATACCTATCAATAGAACAGGAACCACTTCCTATTTGATCTTGCTGAACACCTCCATGTGATATTGTATAATAGAAATGATATTATCCATAGGAATTTCTCATTCAATCTTAATTCATGTCAGATTTGTATCCTCATTGATATTAGGTATGCCGCTACAACTCAAAAAACTCACTGTGATTACGACTTTGGAGATTTTGAGATTCTTCGCTGACTTCAGATTGATGGGATCTATAAACTACCTCGACATAGTTTTGAGGCCTTCGGGCAACCTCTGCTTCCAGGACCAATCAATGTGAATGTTGATGGTTCTTTTAAAGGAAATCCCGGTGCCGTATGCTAGGGAGATATTTTTAGAGGCCACCTTGGTCAGTGTCAATGATGTTTCATTTGTAGTTGTGTCACTGCCTCATATTTGGAGGCATAAATTATTGGTGTGATTCACACTTTTAATTTTTCCAAGTAGAATGGATGGAGAAAATTTTGGATTGAAAGTGATTCCACCACTTTCGTCTATGATATTTTGGAGGGGTTGGTTCGTCTTTCCTGGAATTTTTCTAATCATGGTATGAGTTCCCTTGCTTTGCATCTAGAGTCAAATTACATTGTCACTCATGCTTTTCGAGAAGTGAAAAGGTTTCAGATAGTCTTTCCAACAAGGGAATCAACCTGGGCATTACATGGAAGGATAACTTGCCTGCTGACCTTCTCCCTTTTAATGATAAATAATGGAATAATTTTCTTTACTTCAGACTCATGTTGTTTTCTCTTTCCTTTTATTTTAATAAATTGTGTCTAGGACTTTTTCTGAGGCACCACCTTCCAAAAAAATGATTTAATGGACATTTATAAATTCATTTTGATTATGAATGTGTCATTCTAAATTCTCTTGTGTGAAAGGGTAAAAATGCCTCATAGGGGCTTCACTGGGTATTTTGAATTTCATAAGCACGTCACTAGAAAATAAACCATACGCTCCATGGAATGAATCATTGAAATTGTTTACACATTTATTTTATCATGTGTTTGTGTGATTTCCATGATAATATTTATTGAATATTTTCATTTTCATAGGAACTCATCTGGAATCCTTCGCACGATCATAATCGCTTGTCTGGACACATTTACAATAATATGAGTGTTTGTTAGAGTGACATCACATGATCAAAAACAGGTCATGCACAAAATTATATTCATTCACATGAAATTCATAGGTTCATTTGTTCTCATTTCCTCATTGATGTTATTAAATATGTATGATTTGAATATCTAGAATTTCTATAATCAATATAATCCTCCCTTTGGTTTGATGATAATTTCATTCCCATTCTTGTGGTTTTTCTTCACTTATAAAATTAATGACGATATCACATCATCAGATTATTTGTGATATTAATATATATATTTTATTAATATATTTATTCCTTGGGTTAAAATGAGTTTTTGGAGAAAAATAGTTATTTTAGGCTGGAAAACAAGTGGTGTAGTGTTCAAACTTGGTTAGGGGAAACTGAGGACCCTTACCCAGGTAAGTGTGTGTCCAACTGTTATTTTGGATAGTGGTGACTAAACAATTGCCTCATGGTTTATAAAACCATGAAGGTAAACCATGTGTCATGTTCCACTTGGATATTGAGGGATTCATGAATATCGCACGATTTGGACAACCATGCGGATAACCGTGTGACATATATAGGTCATTAAAAATTTGTACTTTTCCTTCACAATCTCATTGAATTTAACCTTAAATCTAATCTATTAAACACCATTTTGGATTTTCAGCCATGGGATCCTCCAAAAACCACTCATGGGCTTCTTGAACTATAATCCATTTGTGTTTTTTACCGCAGGGAATCATCAAGGAATTCAATTCCCCTTGATTTATCCCTCTTTCTAGGTATCATCTTCCCAATTTCATGATTTCATAATTTCCAGTGGATTTTTTTTCCTGAAATAGGGTTTGATGTAGTGTTTTCGGGGGATGTATTGATGGTCATTTTTTACCATACCAGTATGGGGTCCTTTGATGGTTTAATTGTGGGTTCACAATGATTTTTGGATGTTTCCAAGTGTGAGGTAGGTTTTTCCCCGATTTGACATTATTTGATGTTTTTGATATGATATCATGGTATATTAAATTTTTTTATTAGATTATTTTTGTGGGGAGAACAATTCTCTGGGATGGTCTTATGATTCCAATTTGGTTTAAGTGATTTTTCTAACAAAAATTTATTATCACTAATGTGTTCTTTATTTGGATACTTTTTCAATAAATATGATTACTTATTTGAAATGTTTTAAATGTATTGTTGATGAGTTATAAAGGTTCAATGGTGATAAAAGTTGGGTTTCAAAGTGAATGGGGTTCTTGGTTCATGTTGGATTCATTGTTGTGAAACTTAATTGTTTTATTGAATTTTGAAAGTGTTATTAAGCTTGTTAGAAAATTATTTTGATGTATTTATGAATTTGAAATTTGAATTTCCAATAGAAGTGGTTGAATTTTATTTGAGTTATTATTATTGTGTTTTAAAACGAGTCTAATATAATTTTCATGTTCTATGAAATGTAATTATAAATGGTTTGGATGTGCATATGAAATGGAAAATGGGTTTTTATGGAAAATGGTCGTTTCTATGTGAGTTTTTATCATTGGATCAATGTGGAAATGTGAAAATATTGATTTACTTGTATGAATGTGATTACTGGAATATTAATGTAAATGTGACTATTAATGTGATATGTGGAATGAAACATGACAAAAAATGGAATCATGGGTATCTTGGTCAGTTAAATTGAACCAATTTGATAGTTGGTTTAGAAGAGGATGAGGCTTAAATTCATCTTTGTAGATTAATGATCACCACAATAAATATAGATGGGGTATAAAGAGAGACCCCAAGGCATTTTGATGGGTTCCCCTTTTATTTCTCTACCACGGGAGATTTTTTGGTTTTTTTCCTATGATATGGAGACCATTAGAGCTTCAAAGGGGATCCCCAATAGTGGATTGTACATGGGAACACTGTTGGTAGTTGAGTCAGAGTATTTTGATCACTGTGGTATGAAGATCATAGTTTCCCACATGATAATGTTGACTATAAGGATTTTCCAATGGTTCTATTCAGCGACATGATGGTTATGTGATGTAGTGATTTCTATCATCATATGGTAGACCTTTTTACATTTTTATTTCATGATGGATTACATGTAAAACGTGTTTTTCAAGAAATTTTTTTTGAGAATATTATCCTTCTAATGGTTTCTTTGAAATGATTAAAATGTTATCATGTAAATGTGAATGTTGATATTTAATCTTATGTTTTGTAATGGAAATTTTTTTTAGTGGTATCCTACTTTTCATTGGTTCACAGCTATCATAAACCATTGGGTTTATATAGACTTTTTTATGTATAATGAACGTAAAGGAAATATGTTACATGGTGGAGATGGTTGATCCAGTTTCTTGTGATCCACATCACATAGATAATAATGGTGTGGCTTAAGGGTGATGGACCTATTATTAGATGAATATTTTTGGGATAGTTTTTGTGTTCCCATTATACTATAGTGTATTTATTTTCTATTTAAATTATTAATCATTGAATTTAAAATTTATTTTACCTCTCCTAGGTTTGGATTTTTATTATCGTTATGGTTATTATTTATGTTCTTATCAGTATATAAATGGTTAAAATAGTTTCCATATTTTATTTATGGCACCCAAAATAAGGTATCCAATCCATGGGGATTGGAATTTCCCTTCGTGCTATTCTATAGTCCAATCCGACCTAAAACATGGATGAAACCCTCACATGGTTCTTGAATAAATGGTAATAGAGAAGGTTTAACATTTTTAGATTATGTTATTTTGCAATGAGCATGGATCGACCGAAGTAGAAATTGTTACGTCTGGAGTTTCTAGTAATGAGTGGGGTGTTTGGCCAACATAAATTGTTATAGGACTTGAGTCACTATGGTATATTGGTATTTGGGTTAACTTCTTCTCTAGGTGAGATGTACATGATTTAGGCAATATATTTACACTGTATGGGGGTGGATTTGTTAGGTTTTACTTATTATTTTGAGTATTTATTTTTGTATTAATTTCTATATGTATTTGATATTTTCTATTAGTTTTTAAAATTTTCATAATGTTGTGTTGATGTGTTTCCCTTTTTTTGTTTCTTGATTGATAAAGATGAATCCCTAGAGACCTCTTGTACAACCATGAGAAGATTCAAGAGAGAGTTCTACCTCACCAATTGATCAGTGGTTAATGAAAGATGTTCCTCAGGATATCCCAGGTTTGGTACAATGAGCATGATCTGGTCCACTCATGTTAGAGATGTCTAACTGGGTCCTAAAAAGGACAATGCTTATGAGTTCCACACGAACGATCCTCCTACATTCCAATGTTTCAAAGAACCTAGGATGTAAAGGAGATGATTGAGAATATAGAAAGTTTGTTTGAGTTTCTGGATAACACTAAGAAATTCAGTGTGAAATGCACATTGTTTTTGTGGGAGGGTCCCAATCCTAAGTTGTAGGACTCAGTGGTGAAAGCTATACAACAAGATTTCATGAATTGGAACGAATTCATGGTAATTTTCAACAAAAAATGTTGTCCAAATATTTGGTATTTATTTGTTCAATGGAGTTTTTGTATATTTCCATGGTTGATCAATACAAGATGGAATATGATAGTAATTTTGAAAATCTAGTTTTGTAGGCACCTCATATTGTTTCCCATGAGAAGATGAAGGCTCAAAAGATTGATTTGGGGGTTTGGATAGAGATATTGTGTAATGTATTTTTTTCAAATTGAATAGTTATGATGATGTGGTCAACCATGGAATAATGGTAAAAATAGTTCATTGTTGAAATTCATATTTCTCTATAGTTATATCAGTATGTATTACTTTTAGTTCTTCTACGAAGAAGAGGAAGCAAGATGAGTAGTGAAATAAGGGAGGTCATCATTTAGGATATAATTCCCATCTGTCCTCATATTTAGCCTCTGATTCTGGTTCATCCGTATTACATCAATATGGAAAAGAAAAGAAAATGTGACATGTTTTTTAATCTCCTGCCAATCCTCTTCAATAGTGTGGACTTATGGGGATCATGAATGGATTTTACAAAGTATCATTCCCATATATGAGTGGTATAAGATTTTTAACATACAATGAGATTTCATCTTGGTCAAAACAACCTAAGACAATATGGTATTAGTTTAGAGGTCACACTTCTAGGGATATATGATATTTGGGAAAGATTCGGTTTAGGGTGGAGCCATTGGTTAGTGTTCATTCATAAGTTAATGATGTAATAAGGAATCATCATTCAGTAGTTTGAGAAATAGTGGAATCAGATGTAAGGATCATGACCATTAGATGTATTGTTCTTATTTAATTACGTTTATCTATATTCTATTCTGGTCATTATGATTCATTTTAATTTATTTATTTCTATATTGTGTATATTTTAATGATTCAATCACATTTTATTCCATATGTGACGGATTTGGTAACACGACATGGTATAAAGAGAGAGAACGATTTCGAGTGTCTGTCCTGTGCACTCACCATGTCACGAGTCAAGCTAGAATGATATTTTTTGGTTTTGGAGATAGAAATCTATGATGTGATCCTTGGTTTGGATTTTACTATTCATTTTCAGGAACACATCTATTTCTATTACCTGTTGGTTGGTTTGGTGGCACTAAATGGTTGTACCCCAATGTTTCAAAGAAAATGAGATCCTTGTCCAGGAGGTGCTGTAACACCACATGAGGAATTAGGAAACCAGGTTTCCCAAATCCCACAGCTCACATTAGGGAATGATGGGGGGTTTTATTAATGGTGGATTACATCCATTGGTGGATGTGTTCAATGTGTTTTTTGTAGAGGCTTTCTCTGGATTTCCTCCAATGCGGGATTTGGAGTTCACTATTAACATGGCTCTAGGAACATAACTAATATCTCTTCCCTTACACCATTTGAACCCAATTTTACTGAGGGGATAAATGGTACAACTGGATGATTTATAATCCAAATGATCCATTTTCTCAAGCACCTTAAACTGGGCTTCCCGAGTTCTGATTTTGAAAAGGACGATGGATCTATCTGATTGTGCATTGACTACTGGAAGCTGAATAAGGACATAATTAAGAGAAATACCATTTCCTCTCTATTTATGATATTTTTTTATCATATTAATATGGAGATGTGGTTTGAAAATATTTAATTATGTTTGGGATATCAATAACTATTTTATATAGAGGCAGAAGAACCTAAAACATCTTTTTGAAGCTGGTGCAACCATTTCGAGTACTTGGTTAGGCCTTTTGGGATAAATATTTCTCTATCTATTTTTGTGGGTATTTTGAATACGGTGTTCCACCAGTATCCTGGTTTCCTTTTCATGGTATTTATGGATGACATCGTAGTCTATTACATGATGGTGGAGGGGTATGATCATCATTTTAAAATTGTTTTTTGAACCATTAAATATCATAATATCATTGAAGATTTAACAATGTGCAAATTTTGGATCGGGGAGGTGATGGTTATGGGCCATGTGATCTTGGAGTTAAAAGATTCATGGGAAGCCAAGAAGATCAGTTCAATGATGCCATGAAAATATCAAATGAATGTGTTTGAAATCAGAATATTGTCAGGCATGGATCGGTATTAAAGGTTGTGTGTTCAGGATTTCTCTCAACTATTTTCATCTATGAAAAAATATTCTCGGAATGGGATAATGTCTGAATGGATCACATAGAATCAAGTTTTATTTGAGGATCTTATGTTACAGTTGACAGAAAATATCCATTTTTATCATTCTAGAATCTAGAAAGGGATGTCTATTATTATTTTATACCTCTGGTATGTGTCTTTGGTGTGTTTTGATGAAGGATAGTCATGTGATGGCTTATGGATATCGCAACCTCTGACCACATGAAATGAATATCCCAACCCATTATCTATAATTAGATGATGTTATGTGTAACTGAATAGGTGGAAAAATTATAGTTTTGGGGAGAATAATTTAGTTTATTTATATCGTAGAAGATTAGCCTACATTTTCCCCCAAGTTAGATCTAAATTTAAGGCAGCATCATTGGATTCAGTATCTTTAGGGGTACAGTTTTGAAATAAACTATAACATAGGAAAAGGAAATGTGGTTTGTGATTCATTGAGAAGAAATGTTCTAGTGCATGCATTGAAGGACTCAAGTGATGAGTGGACATTGATGGGTCTTTTCCATCAAATGAATCTTGAGATAAAGAAACCAAAAGGAGGTGTGTTCATAGATAGTGATTAGCCAACTCCTCGCCTTATGGAACTGATTTAATGGGAGAAGCCTCGGGATGAGTTATTTCAATAGTATATGAATTATCTAAATTGTGTTGTGGTTCCATGTGAATGGCCATTGTATCCTGAGGTAGTTTCATGCTTCTAGGGTTACTTTGTGGTTCTATTATAGTTGAGGAAGGTGGTGATTTAGGATAGAAACCAGTCATAATAACTTATTCATCCTAGTGCTACCAGGATATACTATGATGTTCGTCAGGATTTCTACTGTCTACTTGTTAGATGATACATAACGGAACATGTATCATGCTGTTATAGATTGTAGCGGGTTAAAGTGGAGAACCAAAGGACCTCTAGTTTTTTCATAGCCACTAACCATTCTAAGAATAAAGTGTGACTAAATATTTAGGGATTTTAACATTGGAATTTATCAATACACATAGGGGTAGGAATTCCATTTGGGATGTGGCAGTTCATCTAAAAAAATAATCCCATTTAATTCAAATCAGTTATTCATCCAAATTGTATTGGTTCTGTATGTTATATGTTCAATAGATTTTGAGGGTTCATGGTGTGTTGTAGGAAATTATTTCTGGAAGGGACCCCCATTTTACATTGTGGCTGTGGGAAGGAATTCAGATGAAAATTGTTTCATTGGTCTTGTTGACCACCAAATACAACCATAAAATAGATGGTCAGATAGAGCTGGAGAAGTATATTTTGGAACAAAAGCTTGGGGTATGTGTAATTTTTTTAGTAGGTTCATGAGATAACTATTTTTAATTGGATGAGTTTTCATATAAAAATAAATACCAATACTCAATTCTAATGGTTTATTTTGAGGGTCACTATGGTAGTCTATGTTATTCACCTTTTGTTGGGCTGAGGTGCGAGAGACCTCATTGTCTGGGCCAAGCATTATGATGGAAACATTTAATAATTTTACATTTATCAGGTATTAGTTGTTGAATGTGAATATTCTTCCAAATTCATATGATGATCCAGGGAACCATGATTTGGAATTTTTGGTGGGTGAATAGGTGTTGTTGTTGATGGGGCCATTCTTATGACATAATCATTTGGGTATGTAAGAAGGCTAATACCGAGGTACATATGAAATTATGAAAATACTGAGAGAGTATTTAAGGTTCCATACAAGTTAGGTTTACTATCTTAATTAACATCAATCCATGATAAGTTCCACGTATCCTAGATATAAAAGTATAACCTTGGATTGTATCATTTGTTAAATTGGGATGAGTTTGAATTGGATGTAAAATTTTCTCTAATTTTGTGCCACATGAAAATTGAATATTCTAAAGAGAAGGTGCTTCATGGGAAGCCTATTCTATTTATCTGGGTTCTTTAGTAGCATGGTAGTGATGTAAATGAGAATTGGTATTGGAATTTTTAGGTGAATGAAGAGTACCCATATGTTTATCAATCTATTAGATGACATTCCTAGGGAAAAAATATTTTAATGTGGGATGATTTTTTCATATGTGATTATTGTTTCAAGGTATTCATTTAAACTTTTTGGATCTTATATTTCAACTGTGGGTTTCCCATTTATTTTTAGAGAAAAATAGATATTCTGGGATTGAAATTAGGTGGAATGAAATTGCATCATTGTTAGGGAAACTTTGTTCCCTCTCCCAAGTAAGCATGTGGTCATGTTACGTTTTGGACAATGGAAACGACATAGTTGGAATATAGTTTAGAAAACCATTTATGTGAACAGTGAATCTAGTTCCTCTTGGAAATTAAGGGATTTATTGTTTATTTATTGTTTGGAAAACCATGCAGGATATCTGTTTGATTTCTTATGTCATCTAAAAAGTGGAATTTACCTTCTTTGCCTCTTTGAATTTAATCATACACCACCTCTATTCTACACTATTCAGGATTTCTAGTCATGGGAGACCCCTTCAAGATTTCATTAACCGCTTGAATTGAAATTCATTGTGGTTTTGATCCCTATTCATGAAGGAATCATCAACTAAGTCCATTTCCCCTACATTTCCCCCAATTTTTAGGGTTTATCATCCATCATTCTCGAGTTCATATATTACATCAAGTTGTTTGATCTAATTTGTGTTTTCTCCTGTGATGATAGTGGAAGTATTTATGGTTGATGTTAGAGATTACCTTTATAGGGTTTTGGGTTGGTACAGTTTGGGTATCACAATAATTTTCAGATGTTTCCAAGTTTGAGGTTCTTGGATACATGAGTTTACATTATTTTATTATTTTGATATTCTTACGTGGTTACATAAATGTGTTCATTGGTTTTTATTTTTTGGGTGAAACATGGTTTGGGATGGTTTTTTTGATGAACATGTCATGAAAATGAGTTTTATAAAGAAAACTATTCATGTTTCATGTGTGATATGTTATGATCCTTATGAAATATATTTTATTACATGTGCGAAAGGTTCAAAAGGAAATTTCAATGAGATATATAGGTGAAAATTTGATAATATTGAATATTCAATGTGAAAAAGGTTCTTGTTTCATAATATATTCATTATTGTGAACCTTATATGTGTTATTGAATAGTGAAATTATTGTAATGCTTGTTGGAACATTATTTTAATGTATATATGATGCTAAAAGGTGATTTTCCAATCATTATGTTGGAATTTCATGTGTGATCTTATGGTTGTGTTTTCAAATTTGTTACATAAATTTTGAATGTGGTGATAATTGTATTTCTAAATAGTTTTGAAGTGAATATGAAATATATAGTTGGTTATAATGTAAAATGGTGTCTTGTATTTGAGTTTTAATAATTGGATCAATGTGGAAACGTGAAAAGGGATATTTCCTTTTGTTCTTCCGATTCAAGGAATGTGTGTGTGAATGTGTATATTTTTGGGACAATTGTAGAAAAATCATGAGAAAAAATGGAGTCCTAGAAATCATGGTGGAAAAACTAGAATAAGTATTCTTGTTGATTCGAATGTGGATGATTCCCGTATTCATCTGAAATGAATGATGATTACCACACAAACTATATTATTTATATGATCAACTAACATTAGACCATGGGAAGTGTTCTCCTCTAGTGGATCATGCATAGGAACATTGTAGGTTTTTGATTATGATATTGAGACCATCAATCCTTGGGATGGGACCCCCTATAAGGGATCATGCATGTGAATGGTGTTGGTAATTGAGTTGGAGGATTCTGATCACTAAGGATCGAGGTTAATAGTGTCCCGCATGTTCTAGTTGACTATATAGATTTTCCCCTAGTAGTCTTATGTGAAATTAGGATTATTTGATGTGTTTCTAGATGTAGGTATATTATAGACCTTGAGTACATTTTTATTTAACAAATGATTACGTGTGAATTTTTTTTCTTTAAAATATTTTCATGGGAAATATTTCAATAAAATGTTTTCATGGAAATGTTTAAAATATTATTATAGAAATGTTGTTCCTCATATGTCTTATAAATTTATAGCATGTAATACTTTATTTTTTTAGGAATATTAATGGGATTTGGATCAAACCCTACATAAATCCTTAGTTCTATATATAAATTTTTCTATATAACCATAGTAAAAGAAAAATATGTCATGGTGGATATGGTGGATCCAATTTATTGTGTTCCACATCATGTAGGTCTTGAGGATGGTGGATTGAGGGTGATGTTCCTATTGTTTCATTTAGGATTTTGGTATAGTTTAGTTGTTCGTATTTCATTATAGTACTTTTGTATTTTTTTTAATGTTGTAAATGTTAAATAGGAAAATTATCATTTCTTATTTTTTAAATTATTTATTATTGTGATGTTTATTCCTATTTGTTGAATATGTCTATATATATGGGTAAAATGATTCACAAATTATTCTGTTGATACCCAGAGAAAAGATTCCAGTCTATGGGGATTGGAAACGTCCTTGGGGCTATTCAACATATCAGGTCGGGTGTCGAGTCTAATAGCAGTACGACTTGGTTCCTAAATGATTATCATTTGGAAAGATTCAAATACCCCCTTTAATGGTGAAGTCCTTTGGGACAATAAATGGATTTAGAGTATAGTAAATGATTATTATGTCTTAAATGATTATATTTACTTGTGTTTGAAGAGTTTATTGGTCTTCATAGAGAAATTTGTTAATCCACATGATGTCATACAAACATATAAGTGGGGGGGGGAACTCATTCCTCCAGTAAAATCGAACTCCAAAGATCTTGAGATCTATCCCATCATGTGATTTCATTGTATTAACTTCCAATAAGAGTCATTTCAAAATCTTCTCTATATGAACTAATCACATGAATACATTATATGATTGATCATTTGATATTTCATTGTGAATTTTTTATCAGTACTTGTTCAAACAATCCACAAACCAACTCTCATTAATTTTCTGAAATCATGACCCTTGTCTTAACCCGTATGGATTTCTTGAAGGCTTCTCATGATACTCTGGCTTTGTCTCCGGATCAATTGATCATTATGGTTTTTGTTTGACCATCTATGTATCACATAACCAAAGCCATTAAAAAAATATTTCAGCCAAAAGTTGCTCTATGGGTCTTGTGATTTTGGATACATGTGGGTCTTCATATGATCAAGACTCATTATTTGGTTCATCCAATTCACATGATGTTATTTGATTAATTCAACTATTTTTTATGGGTAACATTCAATATGAAGTGTGTTACTTAATTTTTTATAGATGGATTCCACTTATTTTAGTCCTTCAAGTGAGTTCATAGTAATAGTGGAACATTGGAATTACATTGTCACTATTATGGATTCCATCCATTTTTCTATTATCAAAAAATCACACACACACGTGATAGAGATGATATGGATTAAACTTATTTAATATAATCTCTATGGATTATTATATTTTAAAATATTTGGTATAAGAAATGATGTTTATATCATTCCATAACATTCATCGATTGTGAAACCCCCTTGCCTCCTAAAGAACCACAATACCTTTAGGTAAAATATCTCTCATACATGCAATTTTTTCAATGGAAATAACTAAGTTGTCTACATTATAAAATTTATTAAAATAGACATTATAAATAATGGACAATAATCTGATTCAAACATCCACTAGTACAAAATGATAATGTAGAAGTATTACACAAACCATTGGTTTTAATGGATTCCGAAAAGAGACATTTTATTAAGAGGTATCATTAGAATGGATTGGAGACTACCTTATTCAGTGGAGAATATTGAAACATAATTTTCCACATACCTAATAAAGGTCATAATATTTGATGTTCCCTAGATATCCCAAATCATCACTAAATTTAATAAGGTATTTTTGGAATACTTATTCTTTTTATATAGCCTAGATATAAATACATTTAAAATATAATTATGGAAAACTGGGAATCAGTTTCCTGGATATTGAACTTATTTAAAAAAAATTAGTATAGTTTAAAAATTATTCTTCCTCCATAATATATAAAGTATTATGTGGAGATAACCCATGTAATCATCAGGTTGTTGATCAATATAGTCAAATGGTGCTTGATAAGGCCCTATGTCCTATATAATATACCCCATTTAAGTAATTAGTGGGATATTTTAAGAAGGATTTTTATACTAAACCAAATTATAATTTATTGAAGGAATATCGCAAAAAATATTCTCATAGTGTCTAGGGAGACTATTGGCCCACAATTGAAGAGGGTTCATTTACAAATGGGCGGTGGGTGTTTTTTCCCAACATTTACAAGAATGTTAAGTTAACCATTTTATTCAACGTACCATGTTGGGTAACTACTACCAATAATGGATAATGGTAGAATTTGAGTTTCCAAAATAATAATATAGGTCTATATGGTAGGTAAGAGGAACATTTGTTTAGCAATTCATGTGTTTTGTAAACAACATCTCATGATTCTCCACAATTACATGGAAAGATCCCCACATTGAATTTCTGGTCCATTTTTGGTACTATAAGGTTTGATAGGTTCTCTCCTAGGTGGATATGAGTACCTGAGCATCATAGATATCACCTTCATTCATTTCAACACATTTTGTTTGTGAATCTGATTTATGTGGCCAATTACATTATTGGTAAATAAAACAGCAGCGCATACCTTATCAATCCTGGCTGATTCTCCCCCAACCAAGGATTTGATTCCCACTATTATTTGTAGTTCACAACGTTCGAAAAACCTATGAAACCTAGGCCTATATGATTTCAATTAATTTGGGGGTTATTACTACCAATTTTGAATTGATCTTTACAAATGGAAGGAACTTTAAAAAATTTGTCTCTATTTTTTTATTCAAAAACTCATACTCCCCTTTACATCTCATCCATGAATCATCCAATGGTGGATCTCCACTTCTGGATTAGTCTCACTAGTGAAGAGACTAATGTCCAGATTGAAATCCTTTCAAATAATGTTGACATTGTTTTCCAAAATTCTGTAGAAATTTGGAACTTCTCTTATAAAAGTGGGAAATTATTCAAATGAGTACCCATGTTTTTAATATTTCCACTGATTTAAAATTCCAATATGAGTCTTGTAAATAATCATGCTTCAAGAATATTGACAAGAATGTAAATTCCTCTCAAAGAAGTGAAAAATTTACCTTCATTTTGATTTTTGAGAAAAGACTCATCTAATGTGTCCATGGTGACCATAAATCCTATGATTGAGGCCAATCATTCAAAATTATTTCCTAGTTGATTTTACCAGTGGATGACTTGGAGGATAGTGAACACAAATATTATTCTCTAGGGAATACTTCTCTCTGAAAAGACATATTTAGAAGGGTTTTCTCATGTTTATACACCATATGGTGTTACATATAATGAATATCCCACTCAAGTCAAAGACTTACGTCGATTCCTTGATACAGTGTAGGAATTCTTGAAGGGTTTCATCCAATAACATTTTTATGTTCGAGTCATGTTATAGGTTTTTAAGGATGAAAATTTCCATAACAATGTCATGGAAATGGTAACACATGTCTTTCTACCCTATTATAATGAACATTGTTCCATTGTGTCCGTAGTAATGTATTTTTTTTTGTTGATATGGATAGAAGTTGCTGGAGATTGATCACTCTTCTATGCACAATATATTATCACAACTGTAAGGTTATCAGAGATGACTTGTGGGGTGACTAGGGGACCAATATTTAAGGTTCTATATTTCAAATTAATCTTATTATAACATTGATTACCAACCATAAGGTATCAAAATCTACATATACATAAATTCCATCTTCAATGTCTATGGTATAAAGACCATCTAGAAGCCCTTCCTCAAAGAGTAAATGGAAAAATAATCACCCCAAACTATCTGACCCCTCACACCCATATTTATTATGTAAGAGTTTCAAATTAACTATTCAATATTTCAGACCATTCCAATAAATTATTATGGGTTTTCAAAAAAAAGGTCCCTTCTGAGCCAACTAGTGGGGAAATTCAACTACTTCTGAGTATATGAGTGATCATTCTATTTCTCTAGTAGAATATTCTCTACTAGTACCAAACCATAAATAATTAGATGTGATTGATATTCTGGTTTATATGGCCATAGTTCATGCTACTAATTTTTCGATATTACTTCCATTTGACCCATTATTTTTTAATGCGCTTCTAGAGGAATCTGATACTCGTACCAATTCTACATTGATTAATCTTCGATGGAGGCATGTTTTAGAGATGGTGAAAAACTATCTAAATCTTGAAATGTGGTTCATTTTTTCATTTGTATAATTATTATTTCTCTTTTTCTTAAATTAATGTCATGAAGAGAAGCGTGAATACTGAGAAAACATCAATCATGCTACAAAGATTCTCTTTGAAAGAGGGTGTTTCCTATTAACATGAAATTGGGCTGGGGAAAAATATGTATCAAGTCATAAAATTGAGTAGGGAGTCCTTATAGAGACACATGCTTAACAAACATGAATATTACAACATTATATATGGATACTCATTACATTACAAAAATATACGTCTGATGACAATAATAGTTTAGTGTGTTTGGAGACATGGAAAAAAATCTTCTATCATGGTGAAATAACATCAACATCTCCAATATCATTGTGATTAGTACATACACCTAAAACAATTATTCATGACATGGGGAATGGAGGCATAAAAGGGGGTGAGCTCATATTATTAGTAAGGGTAAGAAAGGGATACATGTAAGCCTAAACATGGACAAAGGAGTATGAGAATGTGATAACAAAAATACAAAATCGTACCCTATATATCAAAGACCATAAACATGAGTTTTGGGATAATGATTAGAAATTCATAAGACATGAATCATAAAAATATAAACATTAAGATCCCTGAAATAATTACCGAGGAATAAGATATAGGATTTTTGGATCCCATATATGTATAGAAAATTTTATTTCAAGGAAAAAAACATGAACATTATAACATGTTGGGCTTGGGCTCTGACACCTATACCAGCGTTGGGCATGGGCTAACTAAACGTGTACCCTCTTAATTTTAGGCTTCGGATACAACCCATGCACATTATTTTTGCAGACATGGTCTACAACCCATGTATCCTATTTCATTTAGTCTTCGGCTATAACCCATATACCTATTTATATTTGGGCTTCTTCTACAACTCATTCACCCTATGTGTTAAAATTTAATGTATCATTACCCAATTCATTGGACGAAAATATTGGTCCCACCAATACCATAATAAAATCATTCATACATGTGCAATATGATAATAATAAATTCCTCCTATCATGACCCCTAAAAATATATAGTACTAATAAACAAAAAATAATAACCCATAATGATGAATAGGTATCATTAATATTTCATCAAATCATTACCTAAGAAAAAGATTGGTTTTGTAATAATTTCATAAAATCATAACTTATGAAAAGAAGCGGGTTGCTAAATCATAAAACCCATATAGGTGAAACAGGTCCCTCAACAAAAATTCCCTCAAAACATAAAAAATTCAAGAAAGAATAGAATTTAAATGATCATTTTGTATAAGGAAACAAGTAACACCAAACGATGTTATCATAGATATAAAATAACATGGAAAGATATTTTTAAAAAAAATTCTTGAGTAAAATAGTATGTCTTCATTGAAATAGGATCTTTAAAATAAAAAAAATGAAAAACATAATAATGAATATATATTTTAAAAAATTATTAAAAATTAACATTTAAAAATGTATATAAATCTTCAATGAATTTATAGTGGGTAAATACCTTCTTTTTGTAAGAGATAAAAAAGAACATTCCTTTTACATGGTAAAATCAATAAAAAGATTCCCCATTCAGAAAGTGATCAGAAGATTTATTTGAAAACAGTATTAAAATAAAAAAGGTTAAAATTTTATTTTATTTATTTTAGGAGAATATTAGAATATTATTGGAATGACTTTTTAAAAAACATTTATTTTTAAGGAACAAGGATTTTTAACTAAGGTGAGGGTAAAGTCTGGATTTCCTAAAAACTCTATGTTAACAATATTACGTATCATTGAATGGAAAACCGGTGTCAATAATTTAATATAAATCATTAATAACTATATGATAAAAAAGTTATAGAGTTTTCTTAAGATATATATTATAATAATTCTTCAATGGAATTATAAACATAAGCACTCTTGAAAAGTTATGATACTATTTCAATAAAATCTAACCACATGGGATCATTGGAACATACACCATATTTATGAAAATTAAATTATATTTAGAATAAAATTTCATTAATTGATGTAGATCTATTATATTAAATTTTAAATGAATTATATTACCCTCTTGTAAAAATATAGATGATTAACAAAACATGTGTATCAAAGAATGCCAATTAATAAAAACTGTCTTACCAATTTTGTAGCTTTTGAAAGATTAAACCCATGAAATAAGTATCATATAATGGATATGTAAATAAATATAAAAATAAATATAACAATCATTGGACTCATCCATGGTTGGTATAAACCCCACCTAAAAAAGAATGGATGGTTAACAAAAACATGTATCACGTAGAAATAAAAAGAGGGATGAAATTCCCTTAGCGGGAGATCAAATCCCCTTAGATTTTGACTTAACAACCATCGTAATCGTTCAAACGAACTATATAAATAATATTAATTTGGTAAAAATATTTCACATAACTATATTATTATATCTATTACCATATAAGGTTTTATTATGTCTTCATATAAACCGCTTTTAATCAATCATATTTTAATGTTTCACTTCAGGTAATATCTGATTTGTTCTTCGTATGTGTCTTAATTAGTAATAAATATTTCGTTATGATTATATCATGAGTACATAATTTCAAAAATTATATAAATATAATTTTTATTCACTATATTTTAATTATAATCATCTATTGAATATTTATGTTTGAAATGGAATACACAATTCATGGAGATGGAAATCCATATATATGCTTGAATACTATTTCCATTTTTATTATCATATTTAAAGAAATAAATAAAACGACCTCTACATAAATATTTATGTAAAATAATTAAATTATAAATATAATGTTATATATATCATATAATTTTACAAGACCCACTTTTATTCTTTCCATTTAGTGTGTGAATGAATCACATCACTTTGAGGGGTAGTAGTCCACACTACCTCAAACTAAATTATCCTATTTATAAAAAAATAGTATGTAAAAATATATTCATTTTAGAAGGACTAATGTTAATACGACAGTAATAAAATTAAATAATTACATATATAAATATATTTTCCATCATAATTTCCACCCTGAGAGGTGGTACAGGAAAAAATTAACAATCATCATTTAGTGGTATTGTAGTTCAAAGTACACGTAAACAATATGTTCGTTATCCATTAGATATAGGTGAGTTTTATTTTATATCAAAAAAAACAAGAATAAATACATTAAATTATATTAAGTATACATTTTTTATAAAATAATGGAATAAAAATAATGTAGGGGGATAAGGAGACTAAAATAAAGGTTATTGCAAGAAGCCATTACCTCTTAATCAGTTAACTCCGTTTGGTTTTTCCCGAAAGGATTTCATAGAAGACCTTCTGCCAAATGGGATTCTTCATTAAAGTATTTCTGGATGTTGGGAAGTTTATTGGAAAGATATTCGTCATTTCTATGTGATTAGAAGTGTGTGAAGTGTAGGTATATGTGGTGTCCATTTATAGGGAAGGGGGAGTCGTATTCTTGTATATATTTGATGATATAATTCCACCCATGTTATCCATGTTTCTTGTAGAATAAAAAATGATCCAAATTTGATAAAAGGGAGTATAGGGTATATATACGTCCATTAAATGTCACGACCCGCCCTCGGGGTCCGTGCCGTGACTACCCCAAGCCCGCCTTCCATAGGCCAGGGGCTGGCGACTAGCACCAAGGCGTAAATCCCGGTAATAAGGGAAGGCATTGCCTTTGTAAAGTAAACAAACACCACAGAGTAAGCAAGCAGAAAGTAAACACTAAACAAAAGCAGAGTACAACTGAAAGTGCGGAAAAGTAAATGGGCCAGTATACAAACCCAAACTGAATGTAAAGTACAACTCGAAAGGGGAAACAGCAACTGAAAAGTAAAAGCCACTACACCGTGCTGTCCACTGGAAATCCCACCTGAAGGGTGGGTACAGATAGCTCCTCTGCTCCACGGGTCCCGCCGTCCACTCCGAGCACGTCCCGCCTAGTGGTCCACCTCTGGGTACCGTCCCGCTCTGCAAGCCTCAGCTAAGATCAACGCTGTCCGTCGTCTGCAACCAACACAACGTAGTGCGGGCAAAGCCCGTGCAGGGGTGAGTATAAGCTACTCAGTAGGGACCCCGAGACCCCTGAAGGTCTCTCAAATCCACAAAGGATAAACCATGAAGAAAAGTACAAACATGAAGTAACAACCGACACTGCTTAGGTATATGCCCATACATATACCTAAGTCATCAAATTCAAATATGCTCCAACCTCCGAGCCCAAGTACAACTCAGTCCACACAGGAAAGTAAACGTATTCCACACAGGAAAGCAAAACGTAATCCACATAGGATTGCACAACACAATCCACACAGGAAAGCAACAGGATTCAGCTCACACAGAAATACACTTTCAAAGGACAATAAAGATGATCTCTGATCCATCTAAGTCGTCGGACCCACGAAGGATCGATAGGTAACTAACCCCCGCAAAGACCCACACAGGATCGGGCCCACACAGGACCTGTAGGCGCTGGTTCACACAGGACCGCTGAGCGCAAGGACCCACACAGGATC
Organism: Viscum album; assembly: GCA_963277665.1. Taxonomy (NCBI): domain Eukaryota; kingdom Viridiplantae; phylum Streptophyta; class Magnoliopsida; order Santalales; family Viscaceae; genus Viscum; species Viscum album. The sequence goes on from OY728121.1 coordinate 206,653,643, forward strand.
GGGCCCACACAGGACCTGTAGCACTGATCCACGTAGGATCGCTGAGTGCTGAAGTCGTCGTTGTCGAATCCACACATGATCTCTGTACTGTCGTCGTCGCAGTCACAGTAGCAGTAGTAGCAGTAGTAGCAGTAGCATTCACAGTAACCGTCGCAGCCAGCACTAGGGTTCCCGCACACAGCAAGCTCGTTCGGGGGGTCCGCTCCACGAGCCGAGAGGCTGATACATCAACTATCACAAGTCTAGAGTTGATGTATCCAAAAGTTCCGTATCGTCAACAGGAACTCAACGCAACAGACGACACGTCGATCGGACGCCCGGTCTGAGAGTTATTGACATTTTCGTCCCCGGGGCCCGGTTGGTTTTTAAGGAAAAACCAACCCGACCGTACTCCACCTGCGTACAAACCTCGGGCGGAGTATGCCAAAAGATCCATCTCACTAATAGAAACACAACAAAGCTGACGGCACGTCAATCGGACATCCGTAGCTCAAGATATGAGCGTTTCCGCTCCAAAGGCCCGGTTGGTTTCGTGAACGAACCAACCCGGCCGAACTCAAAGTAATCCGAAACCTTGAGTGCGATATACCGAAACGACCGTCTCGATCCAAGGATCGCGTTGCCGCAGACGGTTCGTCGATCGGAGGTCCGTGGCTCATGTTATGGCCAAAAGACCGAATCTGAACCGAAACGGGGGGGTCCGGGTCCGGGCCGACCCGGCCCGACCCCCCCTAGGTCGGCCCGAACCGGGTCGACCCGACCCGGGTCCGACCCGGCCCGGCCGGCCGGCCGGTGGCGCGGCGGCCTGGCGCCGCATGGAGGAGGCACGCGAGGGGGGGGGGGGGCAAAGCCCCCCGCTGATTGGGAGGCGGCGCGGCTTTTTAGCCGCGCCTGTTTGCAAAACCGCCCCCCCAACGTGGGGGGCTTGATTGGCAGGAAACAGGGGGCCGCCTGCCCCCCCTCAAAGGAACCGCCCCCCTCATAAATGAGGGGGGGTTTTGTGTGCTGGCCGGGGGATTAATTTCCCCCGGTTTGTTACCATCCGGCCGGCCAGCTGGCTGGCCGGTTTTCTCCAACGGGACCGGAAAATCCGGTCCCCTCTTCGGCTTCCGACGCCGGCGGCCCGGCCGCCGGTCTTCTCATTCCGCCGCGGCCCGGAACCGGCCGCGGTGTTCGTCGTCCGGCGCGGTGCGACGGCACCGCGGCCCCCCGCCGCACCTTGATTTCCTTCAACACGGCACGACGGCGTTGCGTTCTTGATGATCCTTCCATGGCGCGGTGCGACGGCATCGTGTAATATAATTGTACGATTAACCGCGTGGTGCGACGGCACCACGCCACCTTGTTTCCACCCGCAAGGTAAATCAACAAGAATGATGGATGGGGTTCGGCCGTGTTCATGTGGTCCGGCCCCCTCATGTTAAACAATAACACTTTTATAAAATCCATACGTCAGTTATGCATGAACCACGAACAAGGATAAATAAATAAACAAATTACAACAACCCCTACCTTGGTATAGGTTCGAAGATTTGTCAACGTCCCGCGGAAGACAACGTCGCGGAGGTCGGGCGTCGCGGTAGTCGTTCGTCAAATCCGATGACGAAGAGGTACGTCCGATGGGATACGTCGTTGGCGAAACTTCGTATGCCGACGAAGGGAGTCCGAGGAGGAAGCGGCGTTCCCTCTCGTTGACACGGAAGACGAAGAAAAGAGGAGCGGCGTTCTTCGTCGGAACTTGAGCGTTCTTCGTCAAGTTGAGCATTTTTCATCAAGTTGAAGAAGAAGGAGGAGGAGCTCTCAAAAATCCTCACAAGTTGGCTAAACAAAACTAACAAAATAAAATAAGGTTCCTCCTAATTTTATTTACCAAGCCAACGAATTCAAAACTTCAAATTTAAAAACACAACACTTAATTAATTAAACATGTCATGTGTAATTAATTAGATGTTAAGTTTTCAAACATTTAAGAGGGAGAGAGGGGAGTTTAAGGGGGAAGATGAGAGGTTTAGGTTCGTGTGGGTCCCACCACACTTAATCCTCTCAAGGGAGGTTAAGTGGGTGTGGGTCCCACCCCTAACTCCCTTTGAGAGGAGTTAACCTACAAAAGTGAAATAAAAAGAATCCACATTTTTTTTTATTCAACTTTTTATATTTCTCCCAAAAACTAACTTTCGTCTCGCAACAAACGCAACTTCCGAAAAGGTCACTTTAAGCGAATATCGGCGCTGCGAGTTCATCGGTGCCCTCAGATTTCAATTCCGAGCACCAGATCAAAAGTTAGGAATTCCCGCTCGTTCGTTCCCTGAACGTACCCGAGCCAAACTTCGGAAATTGATTCCGGGAAATCCGGGCCTCGGAATCAGGTGCCGTCTGAAACCGCGCTCTTGTAAAATTCTAAAGAAAATTAAGAAAAAATTTCCCTTGAATTTTACGGGTCTTTACATTACTCCCACCTCAGGGCTTTACGTCCCCGTAATGATACATAAAAAACTAGGGAAACAAATGAGGGTACTGAGCATGCATCTGAGCCTCCCGCTCCCATGTGCTCTCCTGGAGATTCCCGTGCGGCCATCTGATGCGCACAAGAGGAATCGATCGCCCACGCAGGACCCGCTCCTGTCGATCCTCTATCTCTATCGGGACCTCCGTGAAAGTCACCCCATCGTCAACGTCAAGCTCCCTATGGTCAATGATGTGCGTCGGGTCGTGCACGTATCTCTTCAGCTGAGACACGTGGAAGACGTCGTGCACCCGGTGCAACTGAGGTGGTAGAGCCAGGCGATAAGCCACCTCGCCAACCCTGCTGAGGACCTGGAAGGGTCCGATGAAGCGCAGAGATAACTTGCCGCCTCGGCCAAATCTCCGAATACCACGTCGAGGTGAGACCCGCAAGAAGATGTGGTCGCCATCCTCGAACTCCAGTGGCCTCCGCCTCCTGTCAGCGTATGACTTCTGCCGGCTCTGTGCTGTCCTCATCCGCTCCTGGATGACCTGGACCTTCTCTGTCGTGGCCTGGACCATCTCCGGTCCCACGAGTGCTGACTCCCCAGGGTCTGTCCAGCATAAAGGAGATCTACAAGGTCGGCCGTACAATGCCTCGTACGGTGCCATCCCGATGGTGGAGTGGTAGCTGTTGTTGTACGTAAACTCCACCATGGGTAGGTGGTCCTCCCAGCTACGACCAAAGTCGAGAACACATGCACAGAGCATGTCCTCGAGAGTCGGAATGGTCCTCTCCGTCTGACCATCCGTCTAAGGGTGAAAGGCTGTGCTCAGACGTAGCTGCGTCCCGAACGCCTCCTGTAACCCCTTCCAAAGCCGGGAAGTAAAGCGAGCATCTCGATCGGATACGATAGATGATGGCACGCCGTGTAGCCGCACAATCTCCTGAACGTAGAGACGTCCCAAGCTCTCTACTGAGCCCTGCTCTCTGATGGGTAAGAAGTGTGCCGACTTGGTGAGTCGGTCAAAAATCACCCAGATGGAGTCGTGACCTCTGGAAGTGCGTGGAAGTCCAGTCACGAAGTCCATAGATATGCCTTCCCACTTCCACTCCGGAACCTCCAAGGGCTGTACCAAGCCTGCTGGTACCTGATGCTCTGCCTTCACCTGCTGGCAGGTGAGGCATCGAGAAACGAACTCTGCTACTGCCTTCTTCATGCTGGGCCACCAGTGCTGTCGTTTGAGGTCCTGGTACATCTTCACCACTCCAGGATGTACCGCTAAAAGAGAAGTGTGAAACTCACTCAGCACTTTCTCTCGCAAAGCGACTGGTACCATGGTACGTCCACTAAAAAGGATGTCGTGCTCTGCTCCAAGGGAGAAACCATCAGGTGCCTATCCCGAGGATATCTGTGCACGCCGTGTCTCACAGTCAGCGTCCTCACGCTGTGCCTCTCTGACCCGCTGCAGCAGTGGAGGAGTGACTGTGAGAGACTGAAGGAAGGCTGCTCTATCACTATCCACGAAGGATATCTGCAAAGAGGCTAGCTGCTCCGTCGCCTACTCAAGTAACTGAATGCCCGTCCTCCTGCTGAGGGCATCGGCTACTACGTTCCCCTTCCCAGGAGTATAGACTATCTCAAAGTCATAGTCCTGGAGGAACTTGAGCCATCGCCGCTGTCTCAGGTTCAGGTCCTTCTACGAGAAGATATACCTAAGACTCTGATGATCGGAAAAGACTGTAAAGCGCTCGCCCATCAGATAGTCTCGCCATGTATTCAGAGCGAAGACCACTGCTGCTAACTCCAGGTCAAGGGTAGCGTAGTTCTGCTCATGCGGCCTCAACTGACGTGATCCATAGGCGATCACTTCCTACTCCTGCATCAGAACACATCCGAGTCCGGTCCCTGATGCATCGCAGTAAACTACGTACCCTACTCCCTCCTCGGGAAACCTCAAGATAGGTGCTCTAGTCAATCTCTGTCTCAGCTCCTGGAAGCTCTGCTGACATCTGTCTGACCACACGAAGGGTTTCCCCTTCTTCGTCAAAGCTGTGAGTGGTGCCGCAACTCTAGAGAAGTCTGGCACGAATCTCCGATAGTATCCAGCTAGTCCCAAGAAACTTCGAACCTCAGTCACGCTCCTAGGTGGCTCCCAAGCTAACACAACCTCAATCTTCACGGGATCCACTGCAACTCCCGCCTCAGAGATAACGTGTCGCAAGAAGTGGACCTCACGTATCCAGAACTGGCACTTTGAGAGCTTACCATAAAGCTGGTGCTCTCGGAGTGTGTCTAGTATAACTCGCAAGTGATAGGCGTGCTCCTCCTCTGTCGTAGAGTAAATCAGAATGTCGTCGATGAAGACCACGACAAACCGATCGAGGTATGGCTGAAAGATCCTGTTCATGAGAGCCATGAACACTGCTGGAGCATTGGTTACACCGAAAGGCATAACCAAGAACTCATAGTGGCCATACCGACATCTGAAGGCTGTCTTCTTCACATCCTCGTCTCTGACTCTGAGCTGATGATAGCCTGACCTGAGGTCTATCTTCGAGAACCACCGTGCTCCCTTGAGCTGATCAAAGAGGTCATCAATCCTCGGTAGCGGATACTTGTTCCTCACTATCACCTGGTTCAGGCGACGATAGTCAACACAAAGACGCAAGCTCCCGTCCGCCTTCTTGGCGAACAAAAACGGGGAAGCCCAGGGTGAAACACTGGGTCGGATGAACCCCTTGCCCTGCAAGTCCTCCAACTGTACCCGTAGCTCTCGAAGCTCGGCGGGGGCCATCCGATATGCTGGAGTGGATATCGGGGCTGTCCCGGGGTACAAATCAATATAAAAGTCTACCTCTCTTCGAGGAGGTAGCCCTGGAACATCGTCGGGAAAAAAGTCTGCAAACTGATCCACCACTGCAGGAAAACCAGGACTCCGCACGTCAACTGCTCCAAGGATAAGGCTAGCCAACTGATGGGTGATGGGCTGTCCTCTCCTCCGCGGAAGTCCATCCTATGCTGCTAAGTCTCCCTTCTCGTCGGTGAAGGTGAACCTGCTCCCGTCGGTGCGTACACATCGCACCTTGCGCCTAAAATAGTCAATCTGTGCATGGACCGTAGATAGCCAATCCATGCCCAAGATGACGTCGTAAGGCCTCGACGCTGCTACAAGAAGATCCCAGCCGAAGCTCTCGCCTCCTAGAGTAAGCTCACACTGCCGGCACCAGTGCGTAATCGTCGAGGCTGCTCCCGTAGGAGTCTCTAGCCATAAGGATCGAGCCAACGGCTCTGTCGGAATCTCCGAGCTCCGAACAAGGGCAGCGGCTATGAAAGAGTGACTCGCTCCTGTGTCTATAAGAACTGCAGCAAGGGTGGAATAGACACAGATAGTACCTCGAATCATCTCGGGTGCGCCGTGGTCGTAGGCCTCTGCTGCCTGGAGCTGTGCCTGTCTCTGCCCGCTAGCTCCCTGTGGTCGGGGTGGACCTCCTGGTGGTGGTGGTGGCAGAGCCTCAAAGCGTCTCCCACCACCGTCTGCTCGTCCAGCTCCTCTGCCTCGTCCGCCTCCTCCCTGCGGACCGCCATAGTCGACCCTCTGCCTCTGCCTCGGTGGTCCCTCAACCGTCTGCTGCTCCTCGGCACGACGGGTCGGGCAGTCACGAGCCATGTGGCCCTGCCCGCCGCATGAGTAGCATTGTCTGCCTCTCGAAAGACTGGCTCCTCGCTGTGTGCCCCGCACTGCTGAGCCAGTGTCCTGAGGTCGTTTGCCCGAAGGTCTGGTCTTCCTGGACCCCTGAGTCATCCGTCGACTGCCTGCTGCAGATGACTCTACCACGTGCCGCCCTGCGGTGGGTCGCTGTGCTGGTGTAGACTCAGCAAGGAAGATCTCGATCAGAAGGGCCCACTCCAGTACTCCTGTCTGAGTCGGTATGCTGAGGGAGATCAGCGATTCCATGAACTCGTGTCTCAAACCCTGCTCGAAGGTCCGGGCCCGGAAGAATGGGTCCCGTACCATGTCGGTCGAGTAGCGCGAGAGATCGGTAAATCTCGCCGAGTACTGATCGACCGTCATGCTGCCCTGCTGCAGCTGTAGAAGCTCCTGGATACGCACCGCACGAAGGGAGGCTGGGACGAACTCCGAGCAGAAGAGGCTCTCAAAGTCCGTCCAAAGTAGAGGTGCCTCATCGTGCACCTGGAGCATCAAGCTCCACCATCGTCCTGCTGCTGCGTGTAGTAGGCTCGCAGCGAGGATCACCATGAGGTCTGCTGGTGTCCTCACTAGCCTAAACACCCGCACCACTGACTCCAGCCAGTCCTCTGCTGCCTGGGGATCCGTCTCCCCGCGAAACCTGGGCGGTCGCTGGCGTTGATACTCATGCAGTGCGCTGAGGCGACGTGCATCGTCAGCGGCTGCTGCTGGAAGCATCGGGGGCTCGGCGGGTAGAGCTACCGCCGGTGCCACTGCTGACAAAGGGCCCTGCACCGAGGCCTTGTCGCTCGGTGGGCTGTCGTCACACTCGACTCTCGAAACCCTAGCTGGCTGCCGTCGTGGGGCCATCCTGAAAAGGAAACAGGTGCGCCACGGTCAGAACAGTATACCTGGTGAGCTGATATAAGTAATCAAAAAGAAAACTTTGAAACACACACGCAATCAATGTTTTCGTGCATTAAGTCGGAAATCAGAAGTCAGGGTCCTGGTGTACGGATACGTCGGCCGCCGCACCAACACTGGACTCCCTGGACTAATAACCACACTCAATGTGCTAAACATTATTGCTTTACATAGAAAAGATCAGAGTTCATGGTAGAACCGAACTCCTCTGATACCAATTTGTCACGACCCGCCCTCGGGGTCCGTACCGTGACTACCCCAATCCCGCCTTCCATAGGCCAGGGGCTGGCGACTAGCACCAAGGCGTAAATCCCGGTAAAAAGGAAAGGCATTGCCTTTGTAAAGTAAACAAACACCACAGAGTAAGCAAGCGGAAAGTAAACACTAAACAAAAGCAGAGTACAACTGAAAGTGCGGAAAAGTAAATGGGCCAGTATACAAACCCAAACTGAAAGTAAAGTACAACTCGAAAGGGGAAACAACAACTGAAAAGTAAAAGCTGCTACACCGTGCTGTCCACTGGAAATCCCACCTGAAGGGTGGGTACAGATAGCTCCTCTGCTCCACGGGTCCCGCCGTCCGCTCCGAGCACGTCCCGCTCAGTGGTCCACCTCCGGGTACCGTCCCGCTCTACAAGCCTCAGCTAAGATCAACGCTGTCCGTCGTCTGCAACCAACACAACGTAGTGCGGGCAAAGCCCGTGCAGGGGTGAGTATAAGCTACTCAGTAGGGACCCCGAGACCCCTGACGGTCTCTCAAATCCACAAAGGATAAACCACGAAGAAAAGTACAAACATGAAGTAACAACCAACACTGCTTAGGTATATGACCATACATATACCTAAGTCATCAAATTCAAATACGCTCCAACCTCCAAGCCCAAGTACAACTCAGTCCACACAGGAAAGTAAACGTATTCCACACAGGAAAGCAAAACGTAATCCACACAGGATTGCACAACACAATCCACACAGGAAAGCAACAGGATTCAGCTCACACATGAATACTTCTTCAAAGGACGATAAAGATGATCTCTGATCTATCTAAGTCGTCGGACCCACGAAGGATCGATAGGTATCTAACCCCCGCAAAGACCCACACAGGATCGGGCCCACACAGGACCTGTAGGCGCTGGTTCACACAGGACCGCTGAGCGCAAGGACCCACACAGGATCGGGCCCACACAGGACCTGTAGCACTGATCCACGTATGATCGCGGAGTGCTGAAGTCGTCGTCGTCGAATCCACACAGGATCTCTGTACTGTCGTCGTCGCAGTCACAGTAGCAGTAGTAGCAGTAGTAGCAGTAGCAGTCACAGTAACCGTCGCAGCCAGCACTAGGGTTCCCGCACACAGCAAACTCGTTCGGAGGGTCCGCTCCACGAGCCGAGAGGCTGATACATCAACTGTCACAAGTCTAGAGTTGATGTATCCAAAAGTTCCGTATCGTCAACAGGAACTCAACGCAACAGACGGTGCGTCGATCGGACACCCGGTCTGAGAGTTATTGGCATTTTCGTCCCCGGGGCCCGGTTGGTTTTTAAGGCAAAAACAACCCGACCGTACTCCACCTGCATCCAAACCTCGGGCGGAGTATGCAAAAAGATCCGTCTCACTAAGAGAAACACAACAAAGCTGACGGCACGTCAATCGGACGTCCGTAGCTCAAGATATGAGCGTTTCCGCTCCAAAGGCCCGGTTGGTTTCGTGAACGAACCAACCCGGCCGAACTCAAAGTAATCCGAAACCTTGAGTGCGATATACCGGAACGACCGCCTCGATCCAAGGATCGCGTTGCCGCCGACGGTTCGTCGATCGGAGGTCCGTGGCTCATGTTATGGCCAAAAGACCGAATCTGAACCGAAACGGGGGGTCCGGGTCCGGGCTGACCCGGCCCGGCCGGCCGGCCGGCCGGCGGCGCGGCGGCCTGGCGCCGCATGGAGGCGGCACACGGGGGGGGGGGGGGGGGGGGGGTGGGGGGGCAAAGCCCCCCGCTGATTGGGAGGCGGCACGGCTTTTTAGCCGCGCCTGTTTGCAAAACCACCCCCCAACGTGGGGGGCTTCATTGGCAGGAAACGGGGGGCCGCCTGCCCCCCCTCAAAGGAACCGCCCCCCTCATAAATGAGGGGGGGTTTTGTGTGCTGGCCGGGGGATTAATTTCCCCCGGTTTATTACCATCCGGCCGGCCAGCTGGCCGACCGGTTTTCTCCAACGGGACCGGAAAATCCGGTCCCCTCTTCGGCTTCCGACGCCGGCGGCCCGGAATCGGCCGCAGTGTTCGTCGTCCGGCGCGGTGCGACGACACCGCGCCCCTCCGCCGCACCTTGATTTCCTTCAACAAGCCGCGATGGCGTCGCGTTATTGATGATCCTTCCATGGCGCGGCGCGACGACGTCGTGTAATATAATTGTACGATTAACCACGTGGTGCGACGGCACCACGCCACCTTGTTTCCACCCGCAAGGTAAATCAACAAGAACGATGGAGGGGGTTCGGCCGTGTTCATGTGGTCCGGCCCCCTCATGTTAAACAATAACACTTTTATAAATTCCATACGTCAGTTATGCATGAACCACTAACAAGGATAAATAAATAAACAAATTACAACAACCCCTACCTTGGTATAGGTTCGAAGATTTTTCAACGTCCCGCGGAAGACAACGTCGCGGAGGTCGGGCGTCGCGGTAGTCGTTCGTCAAATCCGATGACGAAGAGGTACGTCCGATGGGATACGTCGTTGGCGAAACTTCGTATGCCGATGAAGGGAGTCCGAGGAGGAAGCTGCGTTCCCTCTCGTTGACACGGAAGACGAAGAAAAGAGGAGCGGTGTTCTTCGTCGGAACTTGAGCGTTCTTCGTCAAGTTGAGTGTTCTTCGTCAAGTTGAAGAAGAAGGAGGAGGAGCTCTCAAAAATCCTCACAAGTTGGCTAAACAAAACTAACAAAATAAAATAAGGTTCCTCCTTATTTTATTTACCAAGACAAGGAATTCAAAACTTCAAATTCAAAAACATAACACTTAATTAATTAAACATGTCATGTGTAATTAATTAGATGTTAAGTTTTCAAACATTTAAGAGGGAGAGAGGGGAGTTTAAGGGGGAAGATGAGAGGTTTAGGTTCGTGTGGGTCCCACCACACATAATCCTCTCAAGGGAGGGTAAGTGGGTGTGGGTCCCACCCCTAACTCCCTTTGAGAGGAGTTAACCTACAAAAGTGAAATAAAAAGAATCCACATTTTTTTTATTCAACTTTTTATATTTCTCCCAAAAACTAACTTTCGTCCCGCAACAAACGCAACTTCCGAAAAGGTCTCTTTAAGCGAATATCGGCGCTGCGAGTTCATCGGTGCCCTCGGATTTCAATTCCGAGCACCAGATCAAAAGTTAGGAATTCCCGCTCGTTCGTTCACTGAACGTACCCGAGCCAAACTTCAGAAATTGATTCCGGGCACTCCGGGCCTCGGAATCAGGTGTCGTCTGAAACCGCGCTCTTGTAAAATTCAAAAGAAAATTAAGAAAAAATTTCCCTTGAATTTTACGGGTCTTTACATTAAATGTATTTTTGACATGTTTTTGTGTCATTTTGGGCCTTAAGGCTACGGTTTATTCCCTTATTAAGATTATTTTAACCTCAACCGATGTAATTAATTTTTATCACTTTCCCTAATATTTCTTGTCAAAAACCATGATTAAATTATTATGAAATATTAATTATCATTATTATAAATATATAATCCATTTTTAAAAAATATTGTCACATTATTAGCTTAAAAACTTAATAATTAATCCTTAAGTCTGGTCGACAATTCAGGTTTTTATGTAAAAACATTGAAACGGTAAATAGAATTTATATCAAATTTCAATATAAAATTGATCTAAATCACATAGATTATATTAATTGATAAAAATAAAATCTAATAAAACATCTAAATAAATTTATAATATAATTTTTCATTAAAAACAAATTATATGGAAAAGAAGATTCGAACAGAAATTATGTATTTTTAAATATTCATTACTATTATGAAACCATTCATATTATTCTTGATAATTGTACATGCATAATTTTTTGGTTTACCGATGAATTATGAAGTTTATTTTTACATATTTATTCTATAAAAGTTCTAGGATTTGTTAAAACACTTTTTTCTTCCTATGTTGGACATGATTGAAGGCTCAGAATCCATGTCACATTATCAGCTGATGCAACGAAATGTGTAGATTGAAATTTAGGCCTTAATTTTGGGGGCCCCATTTAAAATATATGAAGGAAATAATGGATCATCACATGATTATTATTATCACCCTTTTTTATGAGGGTTAATACTATTCCTCTCTTCATTCATATGTGAAGGAAAAAATCTCCCTACATGAGTAATGGACATTTGATAAATAAGGTTGTGTAGTAGTAGAAGCTTTATCTTAAAAAAACATAGTTGATAGGAGGCCTTGAACATGGAATAACTACAAGTAGTGGAGGCGATGGCTCAAAAAATCATGCTTAGCATTGGGATGGTTGAAATAATATAACTATATTCTAATATCATATGTCTTTATTAATAACTCCCTCTGTTAAATCATGTATGTATAACATCAAATAGAAATATATTGGAGAGACGTGGGATCCTTGACCTCGTGGAGAAGGAAAAACATGATGTTGTTCAGAAGGAAGTGGAATTATGGCTAATATAGGAGGAGGAAACATAACAAATTTATCAATTGTGGTAATCCATTTTCCCATGAAGTAGAAGTTTATATATCTAACAAACTTTTCTTATACACATGTTGTGATGGTCTTTTCATTTCACGTATATTTAATATTTTTTTGTAATTATGGGAGAAACTCTAGTATGTGGAGTTTCCTCCTTTTTCTTTCAATCAATGAATAATTATTCTAAACAATACATGTTGTCTGATTGATTTTGTTCGTTCATAATGTTCATGAAATCTTGTTAACCATATGTCAAATGGATCATCAATGGTACCCTTCCATTTTATAATAACATGTAAATCCAAATACCCTGACTCGAGCTTACACTCATAAATGATTTTTCTTGTATAATTCATCATTAATGCCCACCAATGTGAGATTATAATCTAATTTTTATTTTAAGGTTTTTTTAAACCACTTGTTTTAAATGGATAATTTTGGAAAGATAATTTTTCAAGAGTGATAGTGAACAAATTTTACCTAACTCAATGGACTTTAGAGAATAACGTGATTTTTTACACAGAAGAATAATGATCCATACATGATTTTTATTTTACTCTATTCATATTGGCCTAAAATATACCTGTGTTTCATTTGGAACTGCATAGTAGGAAAGAAATTAGATTTTTCTAATGCTTCCCCCCTTATAGTTTTTTACATGACATGATTTATGCCCTTTCCGTGTCACGAGTCCTATATATATCAATGATCACACAATGGAAATGTGAAATTAGAAGACGAATTAATTTTTTCTATTGTGACATTATTAGTAATTCAACCTAGATATCATTATGTCCCTTTCAATAGGTGGATTAATAAATTATAAATTTTACTATTTTTTCTCTAGTATATGGTCTTCTTGCTTAAACCATCGGAGGATGTTGTTTATGGTCTTCTAGCTGAGACCCAGTGAAACAGTACAATTTAGATTCTTACATAATGGAATATAATCACTATGTCGTTTAGAGCCTTTGTTCAATGACGTGATGAACTATTCATTTCAGATTCATTCTACCATGACATGAAACAAATTTCTATTTATATTCCTACTACCACAACATGAAATGTTGTGCTATTTAGAGTCATGTTGTGAGGACATGAAACATAGTGTAGTTTGATGTCTTGATAAAATGGAATGATTGATGGCTGTATAATGGGTTGGAAAGTATTGGATAACCCAAAATACCCTATCGTGTTGAGTTCCACCATAGGGCTACTGAGGATCATGGGGAATAAAGTCACATTATTTCAAGGATGATTTGTATCTAGTTGGTTGAACAAAATATTTTATACAAGGTCCCAATGGGAATACACTTGGTAAATTAATGTATATCCCAAATCTTTTACATGAACCGGGGATAATGTATAAATTCTAATAAATTTGTACTCAAATGTGGGTAAGATTAAAAGTTCTATCAAAGAAGTGTTTTGGAACCCTATTTTAGTTTAAATATCAGTTTTATGGCTTATGCCATACACCATCTGGTTTTGAGTCAAGTGTTTTTGGGTAAAAATTGATCAATAATGGAAGGTTCAATTCCATATTTGATAAAGGGTATGATAAAAGGTTTCATAACATTTAGGATCTATAATCCAGATGAATATTCTAGTCAAGTTTATTGTAAATCAAGATCCAAGAATATCAATGTTAACTTGGAGTAGGAACTAGTGGATAAAGGTTCTCCAATAGTAATGGTGGGATCCTATATTGTAACACATGGAATAGAAATTAACTACACCATTTAAGGGGGGGATATTTTAGACTAATGGGTTGATTTGGATTAGGTACTTCCATTTACAAATTTTCTATAGAATGAACCACAAACATGAAATCCTAAGGCCCATGAGGTTCATAGAGAAGAATATCAACTCAAGAAATTTGTTTTGTTTTCCCAAACAATAATGGAATGAAGGTGTTTTATGAAATTATAAATATTATGGAAGGGTTTAGCACCATAAATGTTGTGTCAGTACATAATGATAACATTATCACAATATGAAGATGAAACACATCATTACTCAAAACAATTCCAGGAAATGATGGTCCAGTTAGCATGGATTGGATTTTACAAAGGCCAAAAAATGGATCCTATAAGCATTATAAAATTTTTATTTACACTGTCCCATTATCATAATCTATAGAAATGATTAATATACTAACTAGATAATTTATTTTTTCAATGTTCACCCTTTTCATGTTTTAATCTTAAAAATATTTAATTCTCATTCAATTGTTGTTCAAGGGTATTTCGATTTGGATAATCAATGGATAATGTATGAGGATATTTAACATTATACAAATTAAATATTGTTTAAACTTAGGATGAACATGGCCCTGATATAAATGGAATGTTACCAATAATCATAATTCAGATACACATCTCCTAGAGTACTCTAACATACATTAAATTTTGAGGTGAAATTTGTTATTTCATGGATCGAGGTTCTCATGTTATGAGTAATTGTGTTGGGAAGTAAATTTGTGAATACCCAAATCACCCTCAGGTGTTGACATCCTCCATAGATCCATCAAGGATAATAATGATATGAATTCCATTCCAATAGGTCCAATATGAATATTTCTAGTTTTATAGATCCCTAATCCTTATTCGCCTTTTCTTTGGCCAGACATAGTGATACCTTCTCCATTCAATGGTGTATTTAATGTTTTTGACATCCTGATGTGATCATGATTTAATTTTTGACTTTTTGATTGATTTTATTTAAAGAAAATTGAATCCCACGAGCTCTAGTTGACCAGGGAAAACATACTATAGTCCATTTTTAAGGAATGATGATGGGTGATTGTCTACACTCTTTAATATCAGGTAGTGGGGTTGTATCAATGATTTATTTAAACATCAGGGGAAATTGTCGATTCCATATATCCTACAGATCGAAGGCCATCAATATTTTTATTTAATGCTTGATCCCCCTTTTAAAGGAAGAAGAGGGGAAAACCAAATAGACATCATTGACTTAGGACATATCACAACCCAATGGTTTAGTGATACAAACCAAAATGACAACATGGAGCTACCCCTCCCCCAGAATTGGTCATGAAAATGCTCCCTACCTATGAAGATCTGAATGAATAGAAAGTGCCATGTGTCAAAGAACATGCCTGATCTGATGGAAAAAACCTATACACTCTCAATATCTAAATCCATAAATCTCTACAACGATGAACACAAAACTCTGGAACCTCCTCTAGGGCATAATCTGTGTGGTCGATTCCATGTGCATCACTATACCAATAGACCTCGTAAATCCCATTAACCCTTCCGAGAATTCAAAAATCAGATAGAACAACAACAAACAATCATCCTGATCTATCATTTTCAACCTCCACCCCAACACCGCAACCACAAAATCCAGGATAGAAATATAGAGAACAGGAATTCATGCCAACTTCACTGAGGACTGGATGTCCCAACCACACACCTAAGAACCACCTCTAATGAGGGACACTTGATCATCCTGAAATAGAAATGCCTAATTGGGAATGGAACTGCACCAATATAAACCTCGAATACACCATCATCATGTTCTATAACAAGCATCGAAATGAAAATAATGGAAATACAAGAGACTTCATACTAGGAAAACGAAAACCAGATCCACAAAAAATCACAATTTTTTCCAAATTAAATGGTTGAAAAACCTCACAACAACTGAGTTTGAAAGCCACCCCCTCCGAAGGACTGATATCAATCCATGAGTCACACCAAAGATAGTTTTAAGCACGCCCTGCTACATACGAGAGACCACCCCACTCCATCACCTATCCCACTGGAAAATTTTAGAATCCCAAACCGAGATCAAGGCCACCCAAGCCATGATGCCATTAGATAGGGGAAAATAGGTCCAACCACCAGAAGTGAGACTGATGGAACGACGCCATCTTCAACACTGAGCCGACTGTGGGACATCCACTAGGAAGCAGCATTTCTACACAAGCAATGTTTCCAATGCTGAGATGATGTCATTAGAAAACATCTCGTGCTGAGCCGACCACCAGAACTCCCCCACAAAGAGACTACACCACATGAGCAGTGAAACCCATTCCGAGATGAACCCTCTGACACCATGAGCAAAACCCGACATAAATGGGGAAGGAGTAATGAAACCAAACAAACCCTACGTGACATGAGGGAGAGGGAAAAACACCTATTCAAGGATTCCCCTCATCCAATTGTTTATTAAAATTTTCTTTAATTTCAAATAGTAAGGACATGTTTGGTATTTTTTTCAATTATTTTGTAAGAACCTAAAAGAGTTCCTCACATGTGTATAAACCATATGCAATAGATATTGTAATTTTATCATTATCCTTGTTTCAGATTTACCAATGATTGAATCTATGGGTGTATGTACATATCCTATGATGGAAGTAATCAAAAAACACTTAGTTCTTATATGACGGTTCCATGTGATGTTATTAACAATATAGAGGTAGGGGTGACATGTTTATTTTGAGATTAGACCAAGTATTATAGATCCATGAATAACTACATTTGTTTTTATGGTAGGAATCCAGTTGTACATAGATCTTAAATGGGAAATATCCATGATGTTTTGGACCATACGTAGAACGAGGAATTATTCCAACAAATTGTTGTAGAAAGACTCGGGAATGGGGATTCAGGAATCACTATGTATCCTCTTATGGTAGGAATACATAAACACATAATTACTGAATCATAAAATTTCTAAAATGGTATGGCCAAAATGCACGGGGCATTGATCCTATTCAATATTGTTTTTGGACCATATTATTGAAAAGAAAGTGTCACTACATATCCTCTAATGGAAGTACTCAATATAGAAAGAGTTCTTTAATAGTAAAATCTATATGATATTGTTATCCTTACACATAGAGGATCAGTTTTCTCATTTATTATTTTATATGGACCTAGTATTGGAGATCTATACAAGACGACATATCTTGTGATGATAGGAAATAATCCAAATGTAGATTTTAAATGGTATCCTCTTAATGAAGGCATGTTTAATACTTATTGGGGGAACTTCTCATATTAATTCATGTAGCCAATCCCATGATTTGATATTTTTGTGTTAATACATTTTCAATGATAATTGAAATCAATGAATATGTTGTTATTCTATGGAGGTCTGGTGGGATACAAACAACATGTATAATGGTCCTTTCATGTAAGATAAATAATATTATGATGCTTTATTTCATGAATGAGATGTCAACCATGAAGTATAATGTAATGTAATAAAGATGCGTGGTTTGAAATTTATTGTCTTGAAGTAAAGAACCTGATGAACTTTTCATTAATAAATATGTCTCAATCATGTGGGAATCCCCTTTATAAATTACTAACCCTATATGGAATATGCTCAATCTGAGAAATGAGGAATGGAAAATGCTTCTTTCATCAAAAAGAGAAAATATAATGAAAGTACATGGGAAATTTTATCATATGAAAGATGGGCCATGATATAGGATCCATGTATCTCTATGTATCTAATTGGAAAATGAATTATGTCGTACATATTTTTTGGAACATTTTAATTTAAAAATAGGGGGACGTCATTCAACTGATTTGACTTCATGTAGTTTCCAATGAATCATTTATATACATTGTCGTTGGACCCAGGATATGGGATCCATGTGTCATTATATATCCATTTATTCCATGAATCAATCCATTTATAGTTCTTAAATTGATATATTCCTATGTACATGTGATTCACATATAGGGACTAGGACAATTCATTTTACAATCTCATAATTCCTGCTCATGTTTAGAGAATCATTAATGAAATACTATTCTCTATGTTGCTTAACATTATGCGGTAAAGACATAAGGAACTATAATGTTTATTGTATTTCTACATGTACATAAGATACCATTTAGTTTAAATTCATTATTCCAAGTCTACTTATTTAATTTTTATCATCATGTGGTAAAAAATATGTTTTTGTTGTTTATCTTGAAGCCCAAATGATGTTTTCCATGTATTTTAACATCATGAGGGTAGGATGTAATATTCTTGAAAGCAAATGTACAATGTATTTTTTGAGAAACCAATCAATGTTTGGGAGTTTTGATGTGTTCCCTATCCATTTTTCAATTGAACTATCTCCATTAGAATGTACCATCTATATGATGTAAGGTCCTTCCAATATTGGTTATAGTATTGGAGGGTTTCTTAATGTTATCATTAGGCATTGGAGAACCAAAAACTCTTCTCATTGAATAAATGAGTGAAGGTAACCCTATTTATTAATGGAACATGTGATCTGATTCTAATGGACTTTTTGATTAGGCCTTGACCATGTGGAGAATGAAAAACCTGATGACGTTGCTGGGGAAGAGGCATTGTGTCTAAATGAGGTGGTGGAAACAAAATAAATTGATCAATAATGGTAATCCATATGTCCACTAGTGTATAGTTTTATAGATCTCAAATACTTCTATGATATACACTTTTTGATGGTCTTATCATTTCATGACTCTCCCATCATTTTTGTAATCATGGGAGAGACTCTGGTATGTGGAGGTTCCTCCTTTTTAATGCTATCAGTGAATAATGTTTCTAAAAAATACAAGTTTTTTTTATAGTTTTTGTTCGATCATAATGTTCATGAAATATTATTAACCTTATTTCCAATGGATCATAAATGATAAACATCCTTCTTTTAATAACATGTAAATCCCAATACCATTATTTTAATTAATAACTAATGAATGATTTTGAGGGGATAATTCATCATTAATTCCCACCAACATGAGATTATTATATAATTTTTTAACTATGATTTTTCGATACCACTAGTTTTAAATGGTTAATTTTGGTAATATAAATTTCCCAGATTGATAGTGCTCAAATTTCACCCAACTCAATGGAATTTGTCAGCATAACAAGATTTTTTATAGGGAATAATGATGATCTTTCCTATATTGGTATTCTATTAAATTTATATTGGCCAAATATTTAATTATGTTTCATTAAGGAATGCATAACAGTAATGTAATTTTCTTTTTCTATGGATTCCCCCTTATATTTTTTTACTTGACATGCATTATGCCCTTCCCACATTATGAGTCCTCAATATATCTATGATCCCAAAATGGGAATTTTTAATGAGAAGATAGTATAATTTTTTCTATGGAGACCTTATTAGGAATTATACCTAGATAACATTATGTCTCTTTCAATTGGAAGATTAAAAAACTATAAAATTTACCATTTTTTCTCTAGTGTAAGGTCTTCTATGTCAAACCAACAAATTAATTAGTTTATGGCCTTCCAGATCAAACCTGGAGAAGCTATACAATTTATATTCTTACTTCTAAGACTTGAAGAATAATGTATTTTACTGTGTTTCTTCAATGAAATGTTGCACAATAAATTTAATAGTAATTCTACCAAGACATGAAACAAAGTTCACTTTAGATTCCTACCATCTAGACTTAAAATATTGTGTAGTTTAGAGTCGTGTTTTTAGGGAATGAATTATTATTTATTTGGGCGTTTTGATAACAGGACATGATTGATGACAATGTATTGGGGGGGAAACAATTGTATAACCCAAAATACCAAATTTTGTTGACTTCCTCCATCGTGTTACTCGGATATTGGGTAATAAAGTAGCATTTATTCATGGAGGATATGTATCTAGTTGGTTAGGCATAAACCCATATACATTGTCCCAACAAGAATATACACATGGTCAATTATTGTGTAACCCATCACTTTTACATGGTCCAAAGAAGATTTATAAATATTAAAAAAATTGGACTCTAAAGAGGGGAAGTATAAAAGTGTTATCAAATAAGTATTCTGGAACCCTAGGTTAGTTTAAATTTTAGTTGGAAGGATTAGGATCTACACCATATGGTTTTGAGTCATGTCTTCTGGGTAAAAAATGAATTATAATGGAATGTTCCATTCCATATTTGATAAAGGGTATAATACAATTTGACATAACATTTAGGATACTAAATCTATAAGAATATTCTAGTAATGGTTATTGTAAATAATGTTTTGGGAATATCAATGTTAACTTGGAGTAGGAACTAGTGGATAAAGTATCTCCATTACTAACAGTGGGAGACTATAATATTCAACACAGAAAAGAAATTAAATATGTCATTTAAGGGGTGTATATTTTGGACTAATGGGTTGATATGGATTAGGTACATCATATTTCCAGTTTTATATAGAAAGAACCATAAACATGGAAGCCCCAAGCCCATGAAGTTCCTAGAGAAAAATATCAACTCTTGTAATCAGTATTGTTTTCTCCAATGTTAAAGGAATGAAGGTGGTTTATTAATATATAAATTTTCAGGAGTGGATTGATCACTCTAATGCAGTGTCAGCATCTATTAATCACATTATCATCTTTAGAAGATGAATCACATCATTACTCAAAAAATTTCTAGGAAATGAAGGTCCAGTTAGCATGGATTGGATTTTACTAGGGACATTAAAATTGATCCTATGAGAATTATACATTTTATATTTATACTCTCAAATATTCCTGAACTATAGAGATGAAGAGTATTGTGATGAGATAATTTATTTTTTTCTCACTCCACACTTTTAATGTTTTCATGTAACTAATATTTAGGTCTCATTCAGTTGAAGTTCTATGGTCTTGAAATTTAGAGAATCAATGGATAAGGTTTAAGGGTGTTCAACATTAATCGAATTACTTGAATTTTACACTAATGATGGAAAAGGTCCTAGAATGATGGAAATATTACGCAAAAGTCAAATTAGCATAGAAATCATCTAGAGTACTCCAATATACATTCATGTGAGAGGTGAAATTTTTTATGGCAGGGCACAAGGTTCTCAGGATAGGAGTAATGGTATGGGGAAATAATTTTGTGGATAACCCAAAACAATGTATGTTGTTGACTTTCTCTATAGTTTCATAAACACTACAAATGATATAAATTACCTTCCTATAGGTACAATATGATTCTAGTTAGTTAGTTTTTTCAATTATTCTTATTCCTCTTTTCAATGGTCAAATAGAGAGATCCCTTCTATATTCCATAGTCCATTGAATGTTTTCGACATCCTAATGTTCTCATGAGTTAATGTTTGAGTTTTGGGTTGATATGAATGAAATATAATACAAGTACCCATAATCTAGTTGACTAGGGACAAGATCCTATCATCCATTCATAAGCAACGATGTTGGGGGAATTTCTACACACTTTAATGTCGGGTAGTGTGGTTGTATCTATCGTGTATTTTAACATCATGTGACATTATCGATTGCACTGTTCATTAATGTCACACAGTAAAGACTTGTTTCATGTTGTCTATCATTATGTGGGAAGAACTTAAAATAGTTCCACAAATGTGCATAGGCAATATTCCATAGATATCGTAATGTTATCATTATATACGTTTCAGAAATACGATTGATTGAATGTATGGGTGTCTGTACATATCCTATGATGGATGGAATTAATCCACACCTAGTGCTCATATAAATGCTCTATGTGATGGTATGAACCATAAAGAGGGAGGGGTGGCATATTTATTTAGATACTATACCAGGTATTATAGATCCAAGCATCACTACATATGTTATTATGGAAGGAATCAAGTTGTACATGGTTCTTAAATGGGAAAATATCCAAGATGGTTTGGACCATATGCAGAGCGGGGAATTTTTCTAATTTATTATTATATGTAGACATGTGATTCGAGATCCAGGAATCACTATGTATCCGATGATGGAAGGAATAAAAAACATAGTTATTTAATGGTAATATATCCACAATGGTATCACTAAAATGTATGGGGCATTGATCCTGTTAATTATTGTCCCTGGACCCTAGTTATGAAAGTAAAGTGTCACTATAGATCCTCTAATGGAAGGAATCAAGCCTTAAAGTGTTCTTGAATAGGAAACTATCCATGATATTTGAAGCCTTACACACATGGGATCAATTTTCACATTGATTATTTCATATGGACCCGATATTGGAGATCTATGCGTCACTACATATCTTGTGATCATAGGAAACAATCCAAATAAAATTTTGAAATGGGAATATCTTAATGCATTCATGTTCTATACATAGAGGGGATAATTTCTCATATTAATTCTTTTAACTTTTCCCAATATTTGATATTTGGGTGTTACTACATATTCTATGAATGTAGAAATCCAAGAATATGTAGTTATTGTATGGTGGGGTGGTGGGAGACCCACAAAAAGGGTAGTGGTCCTTATATACAAGGATAATAATATAGTGCAGTTTTATTTCACACAAGTGATTTCAACCATAAAGTTTAATGTAATGTAATAAGGATGTGTGTTTTGATATTTATGTTCAATAATCAATGGCGATGATGGCCTTTTCATGTATAGTTATGTCTCAATCATGTGGGAATCCCCTTAAAAAATTCATAATACCACATGAGATATACTCGATGTAACAAATGATGAGTATAAAGGCTTATTTATTCACGAAGAAGCCATTAAATGAATGTACATGGGAATTTTCATAATGTGACATATGTTCCATGATATAGGATCTAAGTAACTCAATGAATCTCATTTGAATAATAATTAATCTGTACATATTTTTTGGAACATTTTAATCAGAAAATAGAGGGATGTCATTCCTGTGGTTTGACATCATATAGATCGAAAGAATAATTTCTCTATATTGTAGCTGGACCCAGGATATGGGATCAATGAGTCATTATATATAGTTTGATTCCATGAATCAATCCATTTATTTTTCTTAAAATGATATATTCTATATATACATATGATTCAAATACAGGGACTGAGAAAATTCATTTTACTATCTCAAAGATCTAGATCATGTGCAGTGAATCATTAATGAAATGATATTCTCAGTGGAGTTTTACATTATACAGTAAAGACATAAGGAACTATAAATTTTATTGTCTTGCTAAAAGGACATAAGATACCATGTAGTTTATATTCATTTTTCTAAGACTACTTCCTTACTTTTTGACATCATGTGGTATGAAAATATATTTTCCTATATTCTAACATCATGAAACATAGATGTATTCAATGTAGTTTAGCATCATGCAGCGTGGATATAAAATTCATGAAATATTCTATACAATGTATTTTTTGATAAACTTATCAGTGTTGGGGGGTGTGATGTGTTACCTGGCCATTTTTTCAAGTGAACAATCTTCATTAGAATGTACCATATGTATGACATAAGGTGCTTCCCATTAAGGTTCGAGTTTTTGAGGATTTCATAATGGAATCATTAGTGTTTTTAGAACCAATACTATTTCTCCATGAATAAATGAGTGAAGGTTACACTTTTTCTTAAAGTCACTTGTGATCAAATTCTAATGGACTTTGAGATTGAGACTAGTGGCGAACTATTTCCCTTTGAGCCCTTACAAATCATCTAGATTATTTTAAAAGATCTCATCATCTAAGAGTATTCCACAGATAACTATTCGAATGTAGGGAAACAATATTTATATGGTAAATAATACCATGTTTCTATACAAAAATGAATATGGAGTTTGTTGTTTACTATAGCACATGGTGGTACGGTTGGCCAATAAATAAAAGTATCATGTCATTGTTGGAATTTTTTTATCAACCATCTTTTGGAGTTTATTTTATAGAGTCCCATTGGATTCCTCAATACTTATATTTTTCACTGCATGATAGAGGTATGAGTGGTTGGAATCACTGTCACAATCCTTTTACAATTTATTCAACATGGTTGAATAAAGTTGATTCCATTTTCCATCAATATTCTGTGATGAACTCTATATCTAGTGATGATATTGGACTTTGTGAATTTATTGATATTCTTCATTCCAAATTCATTGAGTTTTATTTTCTTATCTTGTTTGGAAAAGAATATTGTAGTAGAATAAATTTTCATAAACCGCATGGCTATATCTAGAGGAGGTGGACCCATAAAATTTATCCACTATACATAAAACATCTAATATTATTTACATTTTTGGAGAAATTACAGTGATTGATGCATGAAAATTTCATGAATTTGGAATTCATTTCATTTCATGATGAATTATACATAGTTTGTGAAATTTTTTTATAGTATTAACCAATCCTCTTGATTTTATGGGAGATTCTAGTCCCAAATTGATGAGTGTCAAAGGATCCTGCATGTAATTCTTATGTGATTGTGGGAATATCTCCATCTATTATGAATTTGAGGAGGATTACATTGAATCCTCACTTTTTATGGGATATTTCTCATTTAGACCATCTTGACTTGATTTGTAGGCTTATTGGTTTTGGGTCTATTACCACTAGGATTGATCTAATTAGAAGGTCCTATATTGGAGATAATTTAATATGGGTCCATCTATCCATGGGTGGATATATTTTTTTCATTCTATGGGGATTTTTATTGGTTTAATTTCATCCATATCATAGACGATGTCAGATTAGCCAATCCTTGAGTGCTTGATTTGGATAACCACTCCATTCTGACCTGGGTTTTCTAGAAATGATGCCAGTATTAGTAGGGAGATGGAATTATAATTTTGTTATCAAGGTAAATGATGTAATTTTAGTTCAAATGGAAAATCTTCCATTAGTAAACATACATGAAAAATTACTGGGGAATATTCTTCCTTCAAGATGGAATATTCATGGATGATTGTTTTTCCCTAGCTCTGAACACCTATTGAAATTCAGGTAGAATATCTGAAGTTAAAGGGGAAGTTCCAAGATAGATATGAGTGACTCATATTTAGCCTTATTATTAGTGAAACCTTCATATAGTGAAAATGGATATGAGATACATTTTTTTCAAGAAAAAATAGACTCCCCAAGCCAACTCTATTGAGCTTCAGGTTTTCTAGCCCATTTCCGAAATGAATTCATTAGGGAATGTCAAAATAAATCTCCCCTGTTCTGGGTGTTCCATAGTAATATAATACATATTCGTTAGGTTGTTTAGGGTCATCTGTTGTACTTTTTAGGGAATGATGTACAATAATGAATTTATCCATGTATTGTCCTTTCATTATCATATTTGAAAAAATAGGATGTTATATTATTGTAGAATGACCAACCATCCCACCAAATTCCCAGTTAATATAGGAAGACCAACAATGTACATTGGTGGGTCAATAAGAGAGACAATGTTTAATTTAAAATGATGTAAGTAATGTCTCAAATTTTTCACTGTAAATATGACTATGATGAAATTATTTTTCAAATAAGAATCCCTTGTCTTGGTACTCACCAAAGTAAAAGAATTAATCTTTGAGACACTTATTTGATTATTGGTAGTCAAAAAGCATAGGCTAATGACCCCCTTCTTTGTTTACATTGTGAAGGGGGTGATTATTTTGTAGGATTCCTATGAAACACTTAATATAAGTGAGGTTCCATTGGATCCCCAATGGTCCTTCAGATTATGAGGTAGACATTGATAGGATTGAATTATTATTTTCAATGTCAACATCATTGATGCAGTGGCCTACCAAAAAACACATAAATTCCCTAAAATTTCCCAGAAACCATAAATTAGTGGATTCATCCATAAACTATTCTTTTTCAAAATTTAGAGTATTTTTTCTTCATCCTTATTGTTGTAACATCGGTAAATTAATTTGACCACAAGTTCATCGATATAATATTCTTCTATTCATCCCCAAAATCCAACAATGCTATGATGCATGGAATTTTGGTATGTAGAATCAGTTTTCTTTAATAGAAAGGGAATAAACCAATGCAAACAAAATCCATTGAGGCTCTCTAATCGTAGCGTCTTCCTCTTCTTTAGGATCTAACTATATTTCATATTACCTTCAATAGTAATCCATGATGGAAATGGCATAGAAGCTATATGTTTCATCAATAAATCGTCCTCTGATCATTAATTGGAAATAATCCTTAGGGTAGTGTCGATTAGGTGTTATGAAATTGATTCTAACCATAATATAACAATTTTTTTATTTATATTGATGGTGTTAGGGAGATGTCTTGGGTATTTCACAACCCAGAAAATTTTTGATTTTTCAAATTTTTGACCTATAATTCCATATTATAAGTATGATAGGGGTGCATAGTCCTTTCTACCTTCATGAAACCTCATTGTTCCTTAGGTAAGACTAGATGGTGTGTATCCATGTTTAGGATCCAGTATGAAGTTTTTGTGTAATTACCTGAAAATAGAATTAGATGGTAGTAATGAAATTATATATATATATACATAAACGTTTTCTCATGTTTCATGGAGGAACTAACAAATTCATGAAATTTTTCTTCTTCTATTCAACGATTCAACCTACTTATCTCATCGATGGCAGCAGTGTTTCATTCCATGAATGTGGGATGACCATTTATATGCTCATAAACTGAATCATTATTCTCAAAATAAATGGATTAAATATCAAGAATGGTGGGTTATAAATGGTAATTTATACTACTATCATGTTAAGATAGGATATAAGAAAATAAATATTTTCATCCCAAACTACCAGGGTCATCAAAGAGGGATTCCCAGTAATGTATTTTTATTCAACACCCTATAAGGGATAAGATGATATTGAACCTTTGGGAATAATTTTACTTCCCCAATATAGTTTTTCAGTAGCATATAACCACCCTCAATCATATTATAGGGATTCAAAGTGGTTGTACCCAAATCTATTATTGATAAAAACATGTATATTTTTATCCACAATTAGTTTTACTCTATCACTTTTAGGGAAACAGACCTCAACATATATGGATTTAAAGGACACTATGGGGTCACTTTAACCATGTAGTATAATCACCTTCCCATCTATTTGGTATCTCAAAAACTGATGAGACGTTGAAGGAACATCCATGTGGTTTCCAGTACATGGTCTTCCAAGAAGTATATTATATATAGTTTCCTACTGGATAACTATGAACTCAATGTTACATGTGAGATAACCAAACACATCCTTGATATAAATATTTCTCAGAAGAGTTTGATCGCTATTATCGAACCCTTGAATGGTTACCTTTATATGAGATTATTCCCTATCAGTATGTCCCAAACATTGGAGTGTTCGAATTTGGATGAGGGTGATATTGATGCGATTTTAAATTTTTTCCCTTATGAGTTTTTCATTATATTGATTATAAAAACATAATGTGTTATGATATGTCCCGGGAAAACATCTTCCTAATCAATTTTTGTGAATGAGATGGAGGAATGGAATTTTTATGACATAGTCACCACAAAATAAACCTTGTTTTTTGTTACTAATGTCTCAATCATTTGTGTGGTCTATAGGGATTCATTAAGTGCCTCTCTAGGTTCTCATTAATGATAGAGATAATCCAGTATTGATCGTCTAGCTTGAAAAACTGCCAATTGTTTCTTAATATCTTAGTTTTTTCTAGAAGTCTATATATCCCAAGGTAGGGATTCTAAAAATTATGATTAATAAGGGTTTTGGTGTTTTAATAGTCATTAATTATTCTTTATAATATTTTTATAGTGAATCTATTTTAATGATGTGGGTCTCAAGGACATTCTCCTTTATACTGGTAGAGCAAAAAATAATACCCCTACTTGTTGGTAATGTAATAAGACAAGTCTTGGATGACTAATGGAGGTCATTGTGACAAAATCATGTTTCTGTTGGGATTTCTAGAGTACACTCCCGTGTGTCTTAGCATCAAATAATTTCTATGTGTTTATGTTAATTAATATTTGGTTTTTACAACGCATGATCCATCACATGTATACTCATCTCACGTGCATTTAGCCTCCATCACCCTAGAAAAGTATTGGGAAATATTAATAATAGGAATATTAATCATTGTTGAAAGGTTATGTCAAGTATAACACATTAAAAGAACCAAATACAATCTCTTCATCTAATTGGGGTCCTTAATGGTCCGACATTTCCCATTCTAAGGATGATGATATGAATAAGTCTGTAAATGTCAAAGATTTTATAGGAGTGGAATATAAATAATGACTTACATTTTTCAATATTTTATATGATTACAAAAACCATTGAAATTTGTTTTTGATGTTACCCCTCAATGTTATAGGATCATTTTTCGTTTTTGGAAATAATTCTATCAGGTTTTATTGTTCTCAGTTATCTATATCTTGAGTCCTCTAGTTATTGAATAGAAGTCCATGCTCAATAGAATCTTCTTACCAGTCACTGGCTACCCTTGGTAGAGTGATAGTTAAATAGGTTTCATTTGTTTAGTAGTTTTAAAACATCACCTATCTATAATGAAAAATTATTTGGAGGTCACCGTTGATGAAAAATGAATTCTGTATTGTGTGACCCAACCTCCAATGGAAGGGGAAGTATTCAGGATGATTAATGTGGTTGAACTCATTCGGTTTCCAATGAAGTGGTATCTCAAATCAGATATTTTCTATAGATGTATTAAAATAATCTCAGAAATTCACATTGGGATATTTTAACACATTATCCATCCATTCTTCAAATCATGGGAGATGCTAATATACATTTTCATCTAGTCAAGGAAATTTTTAGAATTTTTGCTACTCGATGAGAGGCAATGGAAAATTTGGGGCCTTTTTAGTTACATTAATGGGTACTGTTACTCTTTTGAAGAAAAATATAACTGTCTTCTTTGAAATGCCTTTTCATATATGTTGACTGTATGGGATGAGATTTAGTATATAATCATGGAATACAATCATCTATGAATTGTTCAGTTACTAAAAACTCAACAAATCCTCCGTGATACATCCTCAAGATCAATGTCTTTTCCAGTTCATCTTGATGATTTTCATCAAAGGGTTCACATATATGTTTTTTTATAGGGGAATATAGACTAAATATTTTAAACCCTATAATATAGAGATGAAGTCAAAAAGCCCTCTAATTTTCATGTTTTTATCAGTATTTGTGGTCCACAATGGTCATCTTCCTTAACATATAGACAAATTGATAATTGATTTGATGAATAAGGCATCCAAATACAATAATGGCTCATTCTATAAGGATGAATTACTAAATGATGGATGGAACTATCAGATTATGTACAAAAAATATCATCTTGGTCACCTCTTACGGATCTCAAGGGCCCTATATCATGATTTATTGGGAAATGAATTCTATGATGTTTTGGTTTGGATCCACCGATCTATAAAAACATAAGATGGTGGTATTTCTAAAATTTCTTGGGGGGGATGTTTTATCCACCGATTCAGGATAAGAATTTTTAATTGGATATATGAATATGTATAACCCTTACATAGATTCCATTTGAGTACCCATGTATTTAATGTAATTTAGATTCTCAATTCTACCACTTTCTATGACAAATTAATTCCCATTGGGATAGATTCTTATTAGTATCCCATCACATATTTTAATGATATTTTGAAAGTCACTATCATTTTATTCCATCATTACCTATATAGTTGGAACATTGGTTGCTCTTATTGGTTAGTGGGATGTAGCAACACATTTCCCATTTTTGTTGGCGGTGTTCCATGATAGTGTTTTTGTTGCCATATTTTGGAAACTCTACTAATTTTTTTTTGTATGTGTAGTCTTAGTTTTTATATCCATGTAACCCTCCTCTAAAGGTATAAATATGTCTTGGTTCCCTATATTATTATATTTTCATCGGCATCATTTTTTGTGTCCATGGTGTTGGCAGTCACTATAGTGTATCCAGACATGATAGGTATCCAATCGTTCTAAACATAATATGGTTATTCTACACTACCTAATCACCAATCAAGGGATGTATCTGGGTTATTTATGTGACTCTATTATATATTGGTCCAATTATTCTCTTTCCCTATATGGGGGTTTTTTTCCTTTTTCATATGTTCCTCCTGTCTTGACCTATGAATAATGACAATGTGGGATTTTCTAGTCATGTTTTCATAATGGGATCAAAATTGAAATAGGTTGTGTTGTCATAGGATGAATTTATGGGGTGATAAAAATAATTAAGTACCCTCAACTAGATATTAATTATTCCTTTTAAGGTCACGATATTGAGGAAAATGACCCTAGACCTATGGGTTAGAGATGATTTGAGACAAATATTGGCACTTGTTGATCATGTTTTTAAGGATATGATGAATCTAGTCAAGGATTTGATGAATCATGAGATAAAATTTTATATATAAATTTCCATATACATTTAGGAATAGGTTTATTTCTAACCACCATTGATATCTTAAAGATCCTATTAGGGTGTGAAGATCTTGTTTATAAGGACACAACCATAAAACATTACATAGTAATTAATTAAATGAATAATTCACATTGAGGTTCTTTTTTGGTTTAGAGTTTTAGAGAATTAGGTCATAACTATTACATATAATTTTGAAAATTACATGTACACACTACTAACCAGTATCCATTTTTTTCATAAAATAAAAACTCTTAAAAAGAAACATGTCTACATCAATGTTTTAGACAACATGACTTTTCCATGATCACATTATTCAACCTGTTCATCATTAAGTCATGTTAAAAACATTTCAAAAACATGGGTTGAGAAGAAAAATCTCGGTAAGGGTAATAAAATAATGACAGAAAAAATTATCCCATCAATAAATACAATTCAATGAATCCATACTTTTCAATCATAACATACCTTATGAAATCATAAGATTTATGAATAGCAAACAAAAGTCATAAATCATAAAGGTAACTTGTCGTGAACATATCATACATACATTGTAGCTATCATAGCTACATAGGTGATTTACGTTGGAATACCCAACACATTATATTCCATTAATCTCTTGAGAGAAACATTAACGTTTACCCCCTTCACATTACAAAATGCATTGGAGTGCTATCTCAGGAACTCTCTCCCTAGGTTTATTATGGAACCACCCGTATTTGTAAATAATTCCCTAGAACCATAAAATAATCCTAAAAAATAATATAAGCATAATGGAATGATATAATTTCCACATTCCAATCACAATATATAATTTCATGATACTGACATAACCAATTCTTTGTAGAATCCATTTTCAAAACCACATAAAACATTTAATAAAGAGATTTTTGAATCAAAATGTCCCATTCCACATTGAAAATTTTAAATCAATTAACATTTTTAAATCATAATGTATATATAAATAAATACTAAAATCCATTTTTAAAACATAGACATTAATGTGAATGATTTAGAAGAATAAATCATTAAAACAACATTTTAGTAAAGGAGTTCTTAACCAAATAAAATATTCTTGAATAAAAAAATTGTGGAATAATAGTTAGTCAAAATTTAAGAATATCAGGATAATAATGGTATTCATGATGTTATATGCTAACGGATAGTATATACACCATATAAAGGTGAATTTGTGCATAACAACAATGAAGTCTCAATTGAATGTAAATTGAGACGAAACACCTTATAAAGAAGGCGTCCTTAAATTAGGGATAAATAAATGACATAATTATCTGTGAAAAATATAAATACACCCAATATACATGGATATTAATTGTAAAAAAATAAGAGGACATTCACATATATTCATAGTATGAGTTAATGAAGAAGTATAAGTTTAACCTAAAGAATTGAAATTGGGTGAAGAAGTTCCCTTACATAAATTCGACATCAAAACGACGTCACTTTAAATTCATAAAATTTGTTGATGAGAGGGAAAATTTTATCACAACACTTGGACATAAAATTTACAGAAATAAGGATATAGACGAAGATTTCCCGACAAAAGAAATTAGAAATTTAATGAAATTACAATAATAAGACTTTTAAATTGAGGAGGGTGAAAGGTTCCCTTACCGATTTGGTAACATACGAAACATACACCCAATAAAAGAAGTATTTTTCAATTTAAAGGTATATACACAATAATTAAATAATTTTACACAAATAAAAAAATCTTGGGCTGTACATCCACCTCAAAAAAGGAAATAGTGGTAAATATAGCATGAATCTCACAAGAGTAAAAATTGAGATGAAAATCCCTTACCACATTGTAATCAATCGAGTCATATGACCAAATGATAATATCCACCAAATAAATCACATAATTCCTTGAATATATAGAGAATAAGGATAATATATATATCAAATTCAATTAAAAAATATACTAAATTCAATAATTAAGTGGCGAACAATGTAAATCTCATTAAATTAAAAGTGAGATAAGAAACCCTTAACCTTATGTCTGACTTGACTCGATCGGTATTTTATCTCCAGAAAATAAATAAACAAAATTTATACATGATGGAGATCATTTTTCATTTTAATTATTCCTTTTATATCAAATATTACCTTACTATAACAATTAGTTAATTATTTTTTTTATATTAGACATTTTTTCGATGTTCGGAACATGAGTTAAAAATGAACATGCTATAAATATTAAATTGACCGTGTGGTTTAAATTAAATTATCTCAATAATGATACTCATGATTTAAATATCATATATATCATATATATCCACTATATATATGTATTTATAATAGTACATAACATTTGGAGATAAGAAATGAAATGCACCGTTCATGGAGATGGAAAGCCGTAGATACTCATTAACGCTACATTCATTTATATTTCATATATAATGGGATGAAAACTTAATGATAAATATTTATATTATAATTAAATTATAATATCATATATAATTTATTTATCTCTAGCATTTATATGTTCCACGTATGGGATGAATGAGTCATATCACTTTGAGGGGGCGATAGTCCGCACTTCCTCAAATGATATTATAGTGTTTACCCATTATGGAAACAATAAATGTATTTTATTAATGGAATATAAAAAAACATAGAAAAATTAAAAATATAATACATATCACATATAAATATAGTTCCACCATAATCGCCACCATGAGAGGTGTTTCATGATAATTGAACAATCATCATTTTGTGAGGCAGTAGTTCCCCATCCACAAAAACAATATGTTCGTTACCCATTAGATAGATGTGTGAGTAAGTGTAGTTCTAATAATTCTCATAAAAACAACCTATTATATTTATTAAACTAGTTTTTTATTAACATAATTTAATAAAATGATTTAATCTTGTTGGAGAAGTAAAATAAAACAAAAGAACTTAAGAGAAGACATTACATTTTAATTAGATATCTACCTTTGGTTTAAACCAAAAGGATTACATGAATTGAATTATTCATAAAGGAAGGATTTTAGTTGGAGTAAAGGGTTTTAGTGAGCTTAATTGGTCTGATGTTGGATGAGCCAAGGGGTTTTGTGGGGAATGTGTTAGAAATGGGGGCTTTTTATAAGGGGAGGAGGGGCTCTTTAGGAATGTTTAAACTATTATGTTATAATATAATGATTTTCTATTTATAAAGGTCCAGAACATATTAATGTATAATATAGGATGACTCATATTCTAAGTTAAATCATCAAATAATAATTGGGAAGGTTTGGGGTATTTATTTAATCATTATAATCCTATTTATATAAATCATTCATTGATGAGGTAAATATTACATTATTACGGTGTCTAAAGTAATTTTATTTAGTTGATGTATAAAAATTATAAAAAAAATAACATGATGTAGTAAATATTTATATATTTCAAATGAATATTTTTAGTCCATGAGATAATATATATAACCCTATGTAAAAATTCATTTACTAAGAGATATATGTTTATGTCATTTTTCTCTTAACTTTAAATTAATGAATATAATGTGTCATTATCACTCTTATGTTGATTCATGCTGTCCCAAAATCGACTCAAATGATTCCCATGGTTGGAAAATTATCAACCAATAAAATTAGGACACATGTTAGGGTATTTCAATATTATTATTATATTATTATTTTACACTTATTTACCTAATATGCCCTTTAACCATGGTAAATAAAAATATTTAATGAGGTAAATATTTAAAATGTCTAAAAAAATTACCTATTTACAAAATTCGGACCTCCTAATTCAAAATATGGAATCCATTTTTCCAAATTCAAAACATATATTTGGTATAAATTAATTTAAAATTCATTTCCGTTGTCAAAACAGAAAGCATGTTTTTAAGAAATGATAACTATCAATATATTGACCCATATTTAGGTCCAATTTCAAAGTGAAATTACTTCCAATGACCAAAATTGTATTAAATGGTAAAAATATTATCCAATTAAACCTTAAAACCATTTAAAAATATAATCTAACCATATAAATAAATTAGATTAAAAAAAGTTTGAATTAAAATACAATATTTTTCAGGATTGAAAAAAATGATCATTATCAGAAAAATATCAAAATTTTATCCGTGTAAATTTTGGTATCACAAATTCTAAAGAAGAATATTGTTTTGAAAAATAGTATATATAAAAGTGGAAAAAAATATTTAAATGGGGTTCTCCATTAAAAGGTGTTAAATATAGCTTTAAATAAATATTAGAGAATATATGCTTAAAATCAGAATCTTTCTTATTTGAAGCCACTTAAATTAATGGATAAATGTAA
Source organism: Viscum album (assembly GCA_963277665.1). NCBI lineage: Eukaryota > Viridiplantae > Streptophyta > Magnoliopsida > Santalales > Viscaceae > Viscum > Viscum album. The sequence continues at coordinate 206,687,857 of OY728121.1, forward strand.
AAAAAATTTAAAAAAATTTGTATTTATATTGTTGTTAGTTCGGTCCATTCCCATTAATACAATGTCTAAACATTAACTACCATTTAAAATAATATTATATTTTTATTTTTTAGTATGACTAAGCATTGTGTGCAACATATGTATTCATAGAAACCTATTGTTGCGTATAGAGTACGCCATCGAACATAGAATCTACTTTAAAGTAAAACTAATATTTAATTAATTTTTTTTAATAATTATGAAAATGTTATATTCTTTATTTACCTGGGATGTTACATCCTTCCCCCCTTTTAGGAATTGCGTCCTCGGTGTTTCAAAATTGGGCTTGGAATCTTCATTGAATGTCCAACAATAGAAAAAAAGTCAATAAAAATAACACATTAAAAGAAATAAGAGAAATAAAAATCCCCCCTAGAAAAAAGATTCATGGAATACATTGAATAATGGATATGTAGGAGAAAATAACTATTTTAGATAAATATCGAGTGATAGAGAACGTAATCACAAAAATTTATCCACCACAATACCATAAATTTTTGGTTGGGTAAAAGTCTGATGATAAAAGGTTGCATATAAAATTTTTTCTTCAAGATCCTTTTTTATAGATTTTATATATAACTAGTCTAAGATCGTAAGGAATTCTATATTCTTTTCATGTAGAGTGTCATTTTTTAATAAAATTCTACCACAAACTCATCTTTTCTTCAATCAGTATGTATTCAAGATGACTTGGTCACACCTGAAGTGCTAGAATAAACTTCTAGAGTGTCACATAATCTACAAAATATGAACTATATATTTCCCCTATATTTTTACATCAATAAAGAAAATTAGTATAAGATCAGATAATCCCCGAATGGATAAACCTTTATAAAAGGAAAAAAACTCTTAAACTTTATATTTCAAAAAAACAACCCAATGTTGTTGAACGACCATTAAATATACAATTGTCTATAAAAATATTCAAAATAATCCAATCTTTTAGTGAAACCAAAAATTTATATGGATTTAGTCACATTTTATTCCATAGTAAATCTTATCATTTATCTCAAAAAACATTGACTACTCTTAAAGTCTCTAACTGAAGTGTAATTAACCTAATCACATATTCTGTGTGATAGATTAATCATTTCCATAATAATTCAAATCACCTTATGTCCCCAATAAAAATGTAGATTCTTCCAAAATAATATTTCAAAAATTACTCCACAAATTCAACACCATAGTATTTTATTATTCATTAGCATATTGGGTTTCCAAAAAAGATAATGTCTTATAAAATAACCTTTATCACTTAATCAACAGATAATTTTTGTGTACTAAGGATTTCCATTCTATAAAACATAAGATCAAAAATTAACATATTCTTGATCCGTAAAATAATTTAACATAATATAATTAGTCATACTAACCAAGGACATCACGTAGGATAGTGGTAGGCAATGCGCCGTTGTCACCCTTCAGTTGTTTGTTTGATTCTTGTGGCCTTTCCTTGCGCAATGGGTTGTCACCCATCTTACGAGTTGTCCCTTTTTTATAAGACTAAAAAATAACCATAACATTTTTTAACCTCAATGGTTTTCTTATACCATTCATTTTAATACCAATACATTATGACCTCAACATCTAAATTCATTAAGACATTTATATATTTTCCTTTCTTCTTATTTCACTTCCTTATGATAAAATAAAACAATTCCTAATATAAAGAACAACATACCATAATTATGGTGTCCATATGGTTTCATCGTCATCTTGTTCACGTAAATAGAAGGTTCATGCATTGAAAAAATTATTTATATATCCTTTAAAATCAATTTATTCATTCATCCAAACACACATTGTATAACTTGGGTCATATGGGTGTTTGTAGAAAAATAGTTTTGGAAAATTATCATGTATGACATATAATTTCAAAAACATCTGATAAACCATGATTTTTTAAAATAGTCAGACCGAGTTTTAGTTGAAACATTCAATCAATGGTGATTCTAAAATAACATAAATATGTGCTGAGAGACTGTATTTTAAAAGAAAATATAAAAAGTTTGCTCAAGGTTCTCCTTCTTCATCACCTTTTTCAAAATCATATTATGTTTCATAATCCTGTTATAAGGTAAAATATTTAAGAATTATTTGATAATATTTACCGTTATTTAAAATATGAGAATATTGAGAAAATATGATTGGATTAAATACAACCCATGATCCACAATGATATCGAGGTATAGTGGAGGTGTTTGAGATATCAAAAAACTACTTACAAGTGAGTTGTATGCTATAAAATGTTTTCCAATCATCTACACATGAATTTTCAATAATTATTGCAAGAATATCATCAGGAAGATATGGGAATGTCGTTTGAGATCCTCCACATTCCATTGGTAACTGACATTCCATTATCTGAAAAATTTATAAAACAAGTATTTAACTGAAATAATAGACATAGAGTCTAACCATGTTTTTATCTTAAACTCATAATCCTTAATGTTGTATAAACTAACCTTTGATACCAACTATACATACCAGACCTTAAAAAATTACATAATCAGTAATTAAATGAATAATTCACATTGTGGATCTATTCATGTTTAGAGTTTTAGAAAATTAGGTTAGAAGTATTACATACAAACTTGAAAATTACATGTAGACACTAATACTCATTATCTATTTTTCTATTAAATAAAAACTATTAAAAAGAAACATGACTAGTTCCATGTTTTAGATAACATGACTTTAATTGATCCCATACCTGACCCTATTAATCTTAAAGTCCTATGGAAAACATTTCAAAAACATGGGATGATGATAAAAATCTCAGTAAGGGTTATAAAATAAGGAATGAAAAAAATATCCCATCATTAAATACAATTCAATGAAACCTTAAATTTCAATCATAATATACCTAATTAATTCATAAGATTTATTAATAACACACAAAATTCATAAATCTGAAAGATAACTTGGGTCATACATAACATATATACACTGTAGCTATCAATCTATATAGTGAGTTACGTTGAAATACCCATAATAGTATATTAACTAAATCTATTAGGATAAACATTAATGTTTTCCCCCATCATGATACCCACTTCATTGGAGATCTATCTCAGGATCACCCTCCCTAGGATTATCATGGAATCACCAGTATCCGTATGCAATGCCCAAGAACCATAACATAATCATAACACATAACATAATCATAAAAGGAAATATAACATTTCCGCATTCCAATCACAATATATCATTTCATGACATTGACAAAATCAATTCTATGTCAAAACAACTTTCGAATCCATTTAAAAAATTTAATAAAGAAATTTTTTAATCAAGGTGTCCCAACAACATTGAAGCATTAAAAAAATTACTGTTTAAAAACATTATTTTTCATATATTTAAATCCTACAAACTATTTTTAAAACATTTACATTAATTATAATTATTTAGAAGAATAAATAATTAAAACAACATTTCAGTTAATGATTTCTTTACCAAATAAGAGATACCTGAATACAAATTTTTGAGGAATAACATTTAAAAAAAAGATTATAATATCATCAGAATAAAGGTATTCATGATATAATATTCCAAATGATAGAATATACACCATATAAAAGTGAATTGGTGTATAACAACAATGATGTCTCAATGGAATGTAAATTGAGGTGAAATCCCTTATAAAGACAGTATCTTTAGATTAAGGATAAATCAATGACATAATTATGAGTGAATAATATATATAAAAAAATAGAATATGATATTAAGTGTAAAAACAAGAGTTAATTCACACATATTCATAGTACGACATAATCAAGAAGTATAAGTTTAACCCAAAGAATGAAAATTGGTTGAAGATGTTCCCTTACACAAATTTGACTGCTTAACAATGACAATTTCAAATTCAGAAAATGAGGTGATGATAGAGAAAAGGGTATCTCATCATTTGGAAATAATATTTATAACAATAATGTTATATCAGAACATATCCCAACATATGAAATTGGAAATTAAAAGACATAACAAAAGGAAGTCTTTTAAAAAGAGGTGGGTGAATGGTTCCCTTACCGATTTAATAACATACGAAACATACACCCCTAATAGAAGGATAATTAAATGAAGATTTAAATATCCATAAATTAATTTATATTACACAAATAATATAATCATTGTCAGTACTTCCACCACACAAAAGGAAATAGTGGTAATTATAGCATGAGCCTCACAGGAATAAAATGTGAGATGAAAACCCCTTACCTCATTGTAGTCAATCGAGTCATATGACCAAAAGTTAATAACTATGAAATTAATGACAGAATACCATGAATATAGAGAGAATAATGATAATATAAATATCAAATTTCAGAACACAATTCCCCACATGTAATAAATAAGTGGCAGACAATGAAATTCTCACAGAAATAAAAGTGAGATAAAAAACCCCTCAACTCATGTCCGAATTGACTCGATCATTCATTAATCTCCAAAATAATAATCTAAAGATAATTTCCACTTTATTAATAAATTATTTAATTTATTTTATTCCTCTAAATTAAAATATTAACTTATTACTTTAATAATTAGTTAATTATTTGAGTTCATATTGGTCATTTTGCCGATGTTTGATACCAGAGTTAAATATAAACTTGTTATAATTATAAATTGACCATGTGGTATAAAATCAATTACCTACACAATGATATTCTAGATTCAGATATCATATATATCATATATATCCAATATATATAGGTATTTATAATAGTATATAACATTTGGAGATAAGAAATGAAATGCAACGTTCATAGGGGCAGTAAGATGTACTTATCCATGAACGATACTTTCAATTATATTTCGTATTTAAAGGAATGAAAATTTAATGATAAATAGTTATATTATATTTAAATTATAATATCATATATAATTTATTTATTTATATCCATTATACATTCCTCATATGGACCTAATGAGTAATATCACCTTGAGGGGGCGGTAGTCTGCACTTCCTCAAATGAAATTATCGTGTTTTCCCATTATGGAAACCATAAAGCTATGAAAAAAATTTAAAATACAGAAATATAGAAACAATATAAATATAAAATATATCATATATAAATATAGTCCCATCCTAATTGCCACCATGAGATGCGGTAGAAGATAATTTAACAATCATCGTTTTGTAAGGCAGTAGTTCGCCATTCACAGAAACAATATGTTCTTTACCCATTAGATGAAGGTCTGTGTAAGTGTATTTTGAATAATCCTCCTAAAAAAACTATTCTATTTAGGATACAGTTTTTGTTATAAAATAAAGTAATAAAAAGAGTTTTTGGGGTTGGAGAATTAAAACAAAACAAAGAACATAAGAGAAGACAATACATTTAAATCAGGTAATTCCATTTGTTTTGAACCTAATGGTTTACTTGAATTTCCTTCTAACTAGGAGAAGGAATATAGGAGGAGGATAGGGATGCATGTAGCTTAAATGGGAACATTATGGATGATCCAAGGGGCTTGAGAAGTGTGATTAATGGGTTATAAGTGTAGGCTTTTATAAGGTGGGAGGGGCTCATTTGGAATTCTTAAAAATATTATTTTATTATATAATTATATCCAGTTTTTAAGGGTCCAAACATATTAAATTATAAGATAAGATGAATCATGATTGAAATAAAATCATCCAATAAGAATGGGAGAATCTTAGTATATTCTTTTAATCTTTATAATCTTATTTATTTAAATGATTCATTAATGACGAAAATACTGCACCATTATTATGTCATAAATAATTTTTTATTTGATATCCACAAATTATAATAAAATAGCATGAGGTAGGAAATATTTTTATATTTCCAATGAATATTTATTGTCCAAGATAGAAATTATATAACATAATGTAAAAGTTTATTTAATAAAAGATATATGTTTATGCCATTTTGGCCTTTACATTAAATTTAATAATATAAAGTGTCATTATCACTCTTAAGTGGCTCCATGGGGAACCAAAATTGACCTAAAGGATTTCAATTGTTTGAAATGTATCAACCAATATAATTATGACACATGTTATGGTAATTTAATACTATTATAATATTATTTTTTTACTGTTATTTATCAGATTAACCCTTTAACCATGGTAAATAAAATATTTACTCTGGTAAATATTTAAAATGTCTAAATATAAAAGATACCTATTTACACAATTTGGATCTCTCAAATACAAATATGGAATCCATTTTTCCTAATTTAAAACACATAAGTGGTGAAAATAATTTAAAATTATTTCTTGCTGTCAAAACAAAAATATTTTCTTAAGAAATAATAACTATCAAACTATTGACAAATATTTATGTCCAATTTCAAAGTGAAATTATATCCAATGACCAAAATTGGATTAAATGGAAACAATATAATCTAATTAATCTTTAATACCATTTTTTATATAATATAACAATATAAATAAATTATATTAAAAATAGTTTTGAATTAAAATACAGTATTTTTCACTTTTCATAAAAATGAACTTTATCATAAAAATACCAAAATTTTATCCAAAGTAAATTTTTATATCCCAATTCTAATGAAGAATTTTATTTTATCATATATAACATATAAATGTGTCCAAATATATATTTATAGTTCTTTCTCCATCAAAAGGCTGTAAATAGATATTTTAAAGAATAATCAAGTATTTATGCTTTAAATTGGATTTTTTTTCTTTTAAGCCTCTAAAATTTATTGGATAAATGTAAAATATAAAATATAAGGCCAACATAAACTATAAGGACAATATTATTGAAACATGAAAACTTAAAAATAAATAATTATTTTAACATATTAGAATCACATTGCGATCTTCAACTTATAAATTTACAATCTGATGTTGCAAATTGATCTAGTGTTGTTTTGTATTACTGATTAAAATTAAACTCTCATAATTCACACAATTGACGATGCCATGTGTTTTGTGATAATTGTTCAATTGTTTTACATGATACGTTTTAAATTATGAACTCAAATAATGAATCATTTTAACTGTCTTATACTATCTCATTGATTCAAAATAATTGAATGAAGAGGGTAAGTGGTGAATAAATTAATGAAATTAACTACTCTTCCATGTGTGGTTTTTTCATCATAAGAATGTCTTGCATTCCCAATGTTTTTTTAAATTATATAACCCAATATAGTTTATATTATTGATTAATAGACAAAAGTGGATGAGCAAATAAAAATAAAATTTAACAAAATACAATAAATACAAAATAAACAAAAAGATTTTATTGAATGATCAAAAATACTAAAAAAAAGAAGTATAAGATAGTAATGTTTTGAAGGAGAACCTAGCATTAATGATTTCCTCCTAAAATTGTGAATTTAAATGGAAAATATCCACTTCTTTTCTAAATATAAAATATGGCACATCCAACTACCTCCGAATGATTAAAAACCAATTTAGATAGTGGAATAGTGGCAAGGTTGAATGTGGTATTATGTGTGAAGTGGGAAATGCATCCAAATATTATATTCCAAATTTCACTTCCTGTTTGACCTCAAAAAAACATGAACCACCATAACTACAAGGATAATTATTTATGAAAAATTTCCTCCTAGATCTCCAATCCAAATTTGGTTACAATCCATGAAGGATGGAAAAAGTTTGGCCCAAATACAGAAATGGTGTCCAATTTGATGAGTCTAGTCCAACTTTGTCTTCCAGGACCATTTAGTGAAACCAAATGAACTATTTAGATCTAGTTTCTTAATTGAAATATGTATAAAATCGTGTTAACAAAACATTTTAAAAAATTGACATTACAATAATTTTAAAAAAATATCACTGAAACAATATAGTTCCCTTTAATTAGAAAAAATGGAATTTTCCTCAAATTCCCAATAGAATGATCAAATTCCAAATATTTATTAAATAATAATAATTAATCCAATGTTAGAAAGTTATGTTATTTATTATCATTATATTATAAAAAAATTCAATTTCTATGATATTCTACTTGTCTTGATACTATTTTCTAGTTAGTCAGTATATGGTGAGAAACATTGGTTAATCCTTATACCGATATAACACGAAGTGGATCTCCTCTGAATATCAAGAAAATGGGAATCTGGATAATGAATTCGATATATATGACCTATATTTTTTGTTTTGATCATGTTTTGTTTTGGGTTTGGAGGTTCTACTAATGTTTAATCATTTGATGGCTCTGTCATGATAGCTTTTTCCTGTTAATTACGGTCAAGAAGTGGTGTAGATAAAATTTTGTTGTTTATATGCTATTTATGATAGCAGTAGACAATGAATCCCCAGCCGAGAATATGGTGTTCTAAATATAGCTATATAACAAAAAATAGATTTACAAATAAGGCCACAAACACATCTTAGGACTCATTAAAGTTTTTCATGAAACATTAAATCTTGCAAGAAACCTCTCTACCATAAAATTCACATCTCTATGACATAATGATGAAACTCACCATAGTTTTACTATCTCATTTACCATTACTTTCCATTAATTATATAAGTTTCATTTTATATATATGTTCATTTTAATTTCTTACTAAGTCCAAGACTAATTAAAAATGTTGTTGAGAAAAATCTTCTAACCAGTTTCCATTTGGATGCTCTATTTTGTCATATTTACGACCCCAAATTTTGTGGATATTTATCTAGAATTATGTATTTATCATTTCATTTGTCCTTATCTTATGTATCATTATTTTTAGAGATATTATAGATGGTGGTTTATATCTAGATGATGATCTCCATCTTGGTCAGCATTATAGATGAATGAACCAAATTATAGAAAACGTTTAATAGAGTGATGACTGATGTGTGAGAGAAATAGATTCAAGATAAAAATTGATATAGTTTCATTTAAAGTCTCCAAAAGATTGAATGTGCGTGTAACACGTTTCTTGAAGTATAATTTTTTTATTTGAATTTGAACTTGATTTGAAATTGTAATTGTGTATTTTCATTTGAACAATTTTTTAAAAAAAAGCCTTAGATTTTTGGAGTCTCTTATAAGCTAATTCTATATTTATTATATAATAAAGTAAATCAATATATTATATACAATTAGATTAATGAAATTAATATAAAATTTTACAAATAAATATTGGAACACATAATATTTTATTTAAAAATAATATATAAACAAATATTAATTTTTTTATTGATTATAACAATAGATAAAATATTATTGTTAATATTATTATTGGTAAAATGACAAATGGTGGTAATTATATTATAATCACATGAATAAATCATATGCATATGATGTTAAACATATTAAAATAAAACTGTATTATTCTTTGTTATTATTATAATTACAACATGACTATTTTATTTATTTCTATAACATTTAGTGACATAGTTTTTAATAACAATTTAGTGTCATAGATATATATGTTGGTAAAATGTTTTTCCAGTAGAAAATGGTGCCCTACAAATAGATATACCGAATTTGGAACTTTAAATATTTTGTAGTTATTACTTACTCATCATAATATGCCACTACTTGAAGTCATTTTAATTGATTTTGAATGACTTTGCTGATGTGTTTACCAGAACGATTAGATAGAAACCTGTTGCAGATGAAAATAAGTGTACAACCCCAAGAAATGGCCAATATCAAAGGGTTTTCATGATAATCTAATTAGGTTTCAGAATTTGGAAAAATATTGTGGTTAGAGTGACATTGATTACAAAAAGAATAAGTAAATAGAGAATGAATATGATATTAGATGGAGGATATTAAAACAATAACCTTATTGAAATAAGAAATACAGCCAGAAACAAGAGAGAAAACAATGAGGGTTTGATGCTACTTTGATAGGGGAAGGTGCACTCGTTGTTAATGGCCCACACAAACCTGAATAGAATATATGGTGCCTTATGTTCACAATTTTCAAATTTAATTGAAACAAATCATACAAGATGTATGAATGTAAAAAAGTAGAAAAAATAGAATATGGATTTTGCGTGCTTTGGTCGTGTTTGGACCAACGTGCACATGAAGAACAACAAAACACACAAAAGTGTTTCATTAATTCTCCAAAACAAGATTTAAAACCATTGTGATCAATGGAATAGAAACAAAGACAAGATCATTAATTAACTAATGCTATAAAAATGAGAATCAAGATCAGAAGAAATAAAATGTCGGAAGTATGGGTCTGGAAGTCATGTTTTCTTCCAGTTTTCATCATGTTAATGGTGAAAATCATTGTTCCTATGTGGTGGTTAAAGTACTCACCTAATCTAGATATTGGGAATTCTTCACCTGAGAACTCACCCACACATCATCATCAACAATGGATACCATCATTAAAACTCCTCCAAATGTAGTTCACCAGCGATGTATGTAAGAGGATGGCAGATGCATAGATTATCCATTGGGAAATTAAATCTTTTTTAAGTTAGTGTTCCAGATCCAGAGGGAGAATTAAACCAGAAAGGAAATAATGAGATGGGTGAGTCGAAAAACAGATGGAGGGGTGATCAATTAACTTGAAAAACATTTCACCTTGGAACATCATATCCAACCAGAAACTACAAGGGAGCCATGCCAAAAAAATACATTGGTGTGCTAGATTGAATTGGGATAAATGGATGAAAAAAATCACATGGGTTGTATTTTTAATCTATAACCAAAATTATATTTTTGATGGATCAGTGAGTTGATAAGCATGATAAAGCCCCTTATGCTGAACACAATGGCCCAAAAAATAGGCCCACAGAAAATGTGGTGTCTTTGTAGTATAAAAATATCTAGAATATTTAATTGAGAATAATTTTAATAAAAAAACTAATATTTCATGCATTCATATTGATGAATTTAAATGATTGAATAACAATACAAATAAATTATATATGAAAACGATATGAATGCTTAATTTCCTAAATAATCGATAGAGAGAGAGATTAATAATAAATATATTTCACCCCTTATTTTAATAAATTGTTTCATTATAATGGTTTAACCAATATTTGGAATGAAAATAGATTGAAATTAAAGTATTTCTTCAATAATATTATTACTGGAACAAAAATATAATGTTTCCCAGTATATATCATATAAGAAATTTATGAATTAATATTTTTTTATTTTCAATAATCCAAAATAATAAGGATAATAATTTTGTACATATAATCAAAATTATATTCGAACTATATTTTCAAATAGGTATTACCAGGAATTTTTTTTTCTAAACATAAAATTATAGGAATGTTCATATACAAATAGTCCTTGAGAAGAATTAATAATTAACAATTTTTATTCAATCAAATGATAATGTGAAATGGTAAATCATGATGGGAAATTGACGAAACTATCCTATTTTTAACACAGTCACATAATAATACATTTTGTTTGAATTATTTCATGATGGTTTTTAACATCCCTGGATTGATTTTCTAATGATATTTTATAATTTTGAAGAATTAATTTGATAATTTCTTATTTAATATAAAAAATATAACATGATGATATCTTATTATTTATTTCTTATTTCATTTTTTGAAGTTACACTTAATAATCATAATAATATTTTATGGCCATAAAAATTATAACTTTTATAAAATCTAATATATATTCTTATGAATTTCATAAAATATTTTATTTTGATAAATAAACAACCATTTAAAAAGTGGTGAATAGAAATTTTATTTAATTTTTTTTAATGGAAATGGATAATAATTGTATATATCACCAAAAATATAATAATTTTCTGCATCATTAGAAAATCTATAAAATTACTCTAGTACCTTTAAAATTATAATTTTTTTTATGAATTTCATATTTATTATTTATATCTAGTGATTTCATTTAGAATTAGAACACATATTTGGGTGGGACACTTCCCTGACTAATGTTTATCTTTATCATATTTGGCATATTTTTTCAATAGTGAATTTAGTTATTATTGTAAAGCCCAAAATTCAAGGAATCTCTTGCAGTATTCACATAAAAAATGTGTGATAAAATTATTTTATATGATTGAATTAAATTACATTTAGATAACTATTATATTTCCATTTAGGTTTTCAAGAAAAATATGGATTTTTAATGTGTTATTTTGAAATTAAAAAAATATGGGTCTCAATTAATGCATTAAACCCCACCTCAATTATTATCATTAAAATGCATGAGATTATTACACACAAACATATAAATGTTTATTAGGATTGAGTGAGAGTCATCACTTGTTAATATATTTGTATATATCTGTATATATCATCACAAATGATAAGTTATAATAAATTGATAACAATAATTAATATTAATTTATGAATAATTATTACAATATTTGTTTTCGTTGAGTGTTAATTAGTAAAAATTACTATTATGTGATAATAACTTCTAATAAATAACAATATAATTTGTATTACTCATTAAAAATTTAATTAATATTAATCATTAATAATTATTATCATTATTAACTATAATATCAATTATTAACAATCTTTCTAAATCATTAATTATTATTTATTATTATTTATTATTATTAATTACCTTATTAATTATTTATGATTACGATTAACTAAATTTTTCAGTTTTTAATATATTCGTATATATACATTATAAAAAATAGTAAGATATATTAAATTGATAATTAATTTGGAAAGGATCTATTGCTATGTGAATGTATAAAGAATTTCAAAAATGGAAATGTATGATCAATAGTGGTGAAGATCATTATTTGGTGAACCATGATTTTAATCCATTGTTTTATATTTTTATCAATGGGAATATGTTTCAATCATAATGATCTTATAACTTTTGGTGATTTATTATTTTATATATGTGTGTGTGTGTGGTCGGTTAAATGCAGCATTGAAAAAAACAACACAAGGAAAGTAAACTAAAAAAGACACACAATCTCGTAGAATTGTGTAGATTTATAAATATATATTTATTCATATATAATTATATTTATTATTTGTGTGTTTGTGTATTTATTTTTATGTATTTGTGTGTATATATAAATTTATAAATGGGTTTATGTATAATTATATGGGTTTATAAATTAATATTTATTAATATTTATTTACAGTTATGTTTAATTATATATATCAGCATGTCTATGCGTATTTATGTAAATTTCGTTATATGTATATATATATATTTTATTATTATTTTTTTAATATGGCAGAGAAGATTAGAAGCCACAAACAGCCCTCACATGTAAGCATTCAATATATTTTTATAGATATTTATAAATATTTATATATATTTATATACATTTTTATAAATTTATATATATTCTATTGGTGTATATATGTATATATTTATCTCCTTCTATATATTTTTATACATTTACGTAATTTTAATTATATTTATATGTATTTAAAATATATTTATATTCATATTCATATATCAATAAATTTATATTTTATAATTTTTAAATTAATTTATATGTAATCATGTTTTTTATGTGCATATGAGTTTATAAATTATGTGTAAATATATTTATCCATATGAATTTACATATATATATCTTTCTATTGTCCACGGGGGAATTGTGGAGTGGTTTTGGATATGGCGCCTGGACCTCAAGGTTCCAGGATGGAGTCTATGAAAGAAAACACCTGAGATGCCTGATTAATAATATCTCCTGGACCTTCTACCATACTAGGGAACTCTCTCAAGCCCATGGGTTTTCCACTTTGGGCCTCCCTGTGGATGTTTTGGGCATAGGTGGTGTGGCTACACCTATAACTCATTACCCATTGTCCCATCGATGGTGGTGGGGTGGTAAGAGTTTGGGGGGGTGAGGTCCAGGTTGCGAGGTGAAGTATTCAGGCAGTGATTTACTAGAATTTTCATCATTGCGTTGTTTTCCATGATGGAGGATGTAATCATCCTAGTATATTTATCTTTATATATAAAATTATATTATTTTATTTATTAATTATTTATTAGTATTATTTACTTATTATTTACTATTATGTATTAATCAGGTATTTATTATTATTTTTTTATTAATTTTTATTTTTATTCATTATTAATTATTTGTTATTTGTTATTTATAATTTAATATTTATTAATTATTATAATTACTTATTATTTTTTTAACTATCATTTATTTGTTAATTATTTATTTAAAATTTATTTATTATTTATTATGTATTTATTATATATTATATATATGTACACATAATAATAAATAATAATAAATAATAATAATAAATAATATATTATAGATAATAAATAAATATATGTATGCATATGCAATTATATATATTCATTTGTATATATATAAATATATAATGTAAGTTTAATCATCACATGATGTGAACTCAGCTAGTGGCATAGGTTGTGTGAGCTGAACTCAGATAGTGGTTTTAGATTCCACCACTAAATAAACATGTCACGTAAGATTAACCTCAAAAAACAACCTGTGTTAGGGGAAGCCATTTCAGGTGAAGTAATTCAAGTGTTAGGTGAGAATGTAACCTATGAATAAGAAACACTTCTGTTAGAATAAATTAAACAGTAAAGGCTCCATGTAGGAATACAAGACAACTCAGGTATGACTAAACATGTGATGTTGTAATTAGTAAAATATGATCAAAATGAGTCAGATTAACTAGACATGAAAACATTCACATAAAAACATAAAACTACCAAGAAATTAATTTTAATTGAAAATCAATATTAATGCATGAAAAAATATAAATATTATGCACATTATATATAATAAATTTATATAATAAATTTAAATGAAAATTCCAAATCCTTCCAAATTTTCATCATGCATGATAGATTTCTTAATTATGTCTTCTTATAAAAAGTAATAAATATTAAATAAAAAATTAAACTATTTAATTTTCTTACAATATTTCAAGTGTTTTTACCAACATTAAAAAAATACAAAAATGTATTGATAATATCATTAAAAAAATCCTGATAACATGTAAAAAACTTAAAATTCCATTTATCTACTTTTCGCTTGGTAAAAATACAATATTATTTACCGAATGATTCTACGATGAAAAAAATGGTTTTATACAATATGATGAACGAACATTATTAAATTTAGTCACTAGGAACAAAGATTGAATAAATTGTTAAATATAAATTATAAATCCACAAATCTAGTATGAAATAACAAATTTCATAAATAATTTGAAAATTAACATGATTATAAAAATACACACACACACAGACACCAATGTTTCATTATTATTTTCATTTATTTTTATAATCAAAATAATTTATTCAGTATTAAATGCAAGGAATATTTCTATTATAATAATATAATGCTTATTATAATGGATCATATGTATGGGAAAATCTCTTAAATGAAAAAATGTGTTGTATTTTGAATTATTATAATGATGGATTCACGATATTGGGGATATTTTATATTTTTAAAGCACAAAAATATGTTGAAAATTGTATTGTAGTTCTTATTATTTAAAAACCCATTTATATGATTTTTTGTTTAAATATTTGAACTATCAAAAATGCAAATGAATTTAATGATATTAAATATTGTCAAATTTTTATCCTAATAAAAAATATTATTTTTCATTTTATTACAAAAAAATTATCTACTCAATAATGTATTTAAACCAACACCATTCATATTAAAAATTTAATGTTCAAATTAGATTGGACAAGAAAATATTTTTCAATTTATATTTCAATGTATGTTTCCTTTATTATGAATTTCATCTCAAATTTCAAAATGATTTTTTTTTTTTTAAAATAATCACTCTCCAAAACAAAATATTCAATGAATACATGATTTAAAATATTCTGAACTCGTATAAATAGGCCTCCAACCTTCAGCACCAGTATAAATTCCATCACCTTCTCTGCATCGTATATATTGTGGAGAAGAAGATGTCAGCAGGTGAATGATTTTTCGAGCCACATGTGGTCATGGTTAGCTCAGTATGGGTGTATAATCCTACATCATAGTTATTGCTATTCATATATCTAATCCCTCATTACAATATATTGTCCACCGATACAGAGTTTTCGAGTGTGGTGCCACATTTTCATCCTAACGTGCCCCTTTTTTGTCGAACAGGTGCATCCCTACTGATCTACACTAAGTCCTCAAAAAGAAAGTGGACTGTATAATTATCAAAAAATTGAGTCTAATCATGTCTGACACTGCGAGCAGTATTCCGGATGTTGGCACCTACTACGGCTGCGTGTGGGAGTTCTACTTCCACGAATTCAACATAATGTGGGACCTACAATACCTGGAATCGATCTGGATACTGGAGAAGCATGTCATTAATTTTGATAGGAACATGTGTTTAGGGATCCCTTCCATCCGCTTCGCCCTCCTGATGATATCGTTAGGCCTCCTCTACTAAGAGCCCATGTGTTGGGAGACATTTCACATAGTGTACAAATTGTTCATATTGTTTAATCCATGTTTTAATTTTAATTTATGTTTTACATATAGTTTATATTTTATAATTTTTCAATGTCTTGTACTTGATTTATTTTTATATTTCCTGTAGGTTTCATTGAATGCTTATTAATTATTCTCAATCAACATTTTTTACAATTTTTTTATATTTTCACATATTTTTTGTATGTTTAATCCATATTTTATGTTTACTTTATTTTGTTGTTATTGTGTATATTTTATATGCTTTAAAATTCACATAATTGATACATTTTGAAGTATCAAGTAGGTGTCTTTGAATACTTATAAACTATTATACATCCACATTTTTTACCTTTTTTTTTATTTTCCACTGTTTGTTAAATGTTTAATCAATGTTTTATATTTCATTTATGCAGGTCTTAAGGATTATATTTTATTAGCTTTTAAATTCACACACTTGAAATAAAATTTCAAATCAGAAATGCATAATGTTGTTCACATGAATAGGATAACTAGATTCCCATATTGGAAATACAGAATGATTTACACAGTAAGCCCTATTATAAAAGGGAGCACTCTGTGAGAGCCTTTGTCAGACACCAGAATGTTGCATTGGAAGTACTACTAGATATTAAATAAGAAACAAATTCTAATAAAATTTAATTGATATATATATATATATATATAAACAAATAAAATTGTAAAAAATTACAAAAAAACAAGAATTTCTTTGGGGTTTTAAAAAAAGGCAGAAAAAAGGATTACACCTTTCACTAGAACACAAAAACCGGAAGCATCAATTTCGCCTTTTGGGATTTTTTTAAAAAATATTTGTACCCGATGCGTTTTTGAAATAATATTTTTTCATTGAAACCTACAAAAAAAAATCTTCTATATACATGGAAATCTCAATAGGTGACATTATCATCATTAAAATGATGGGTTTTATGTAGTTGGGTTTTTTAGGTAACATTAACACATTGTGTAAAAACCAAAAAGGAAACTGAAATACAGTCTTCCAATTGGATCATGTTTTTGAAACTTTCAACGTGATCTATATATTCATGTACATGAGGGATAAAAATATGAGGTATTCATTACCAGACAACTATAATTTGTTTATTAACATATATTAATGAAAGATGAGCGGTGGGGCTCTCACATATCCAGCCATTGGGTTTATAACATGAATTATAAAAATATTGTAAGAACATCATGGAATAAAACTATTCATTTTAATTCATTGTTTGTATTAAATTAGAATCTTAACCATATTAAAGGGGGCCTCAAGGAGTGGTGTATTCAATAATGATCTCGCTTTTCTGTTAGGGAAGAGATCATTCTTCGGATCGAGTACCTTATTAACGAGTAAGAATTTGTCTGAGATGATGTATCATTTAGTGATATTATTACCAACATGAGTAATATTAATGAGCTAATTCTTGAACAAGAAAGGGATCAATGTTAAAAATGTAGAGTTTCTTACCTAAAATAAGTGGACAACGACCGTTCATATTATTATGATTTTATTAAATAAATGAAATGAGGATGTGTCACAAATATCCACATAGAAGATGGATCTTTCCCTGATGACCCTAAAATCACTGGAGTTATGTATGTTACTTAACTAAAATCTATTTTGGTGAATTTGAATCCTTGTACGCAAGCTGATTTCTCAACAAGCCATGTATTCGTTTTTTTTACATACCAAAAGTTGTGTCTACTATGAAAAATGGTTTTATTGAGGCCATCATAGATGAATGTGTGATATGGGAAGCCATGAGTTATCTCAAATTTAATAGATCCCCCGGGATAGTTGAATTTTTTTAGATGCATTCTTGTGGAATCTGATCAATGGTGACTTCTTGGTATCTATACAAGTTTTTTAAGGAGGCTCCTTATCGTGAGTGGTATGTAAAACCATTCTCATTCTTATCCCAAATGATAAGCATCCAGTGTCTCATAATCAATATAGGTACATTAATATGTGTAATGTCACATATAGTATTTTAGATAATATTATGAATGAAACATTGTCCATCTATCTTCAAAACTAGGTGTTAGTTGAGAAATATGGTTTTATGAGGCGTAGATCTCCCCACGCTACAATTGGAATTTCTCAGTAAATGGTCATGGATCTCAATACAAAAAACAAAAAACAATAATTTTTATAATGATTGTTATGGATAAGGCATATGATAGAATGGAATGGGGATTCATCCTGAGGGTGATGAACTGTACTAACTACTAAAATTTTGTTTAATACCTTTTTTTCTAATGAATTAGCACACCTTGGTTCTCAATGACATTTTTTTGAAAAATAAATGGTTTCATCAAATTGGTAAAGTTTCATAGATAATTGATCCCATGTCACATTATATTTTTATCATTGTAAAAGTTATTCTTGGAAGTCTCTTTTAGTAGATAACATCTAATGGGAACATTTATCCTCCAAAATGTAGAGAAAATATTACTAGTACGTCTCCTATCATTTACAAAAATGGAATGCTCCTCTTTAATAATGGGGTTTCCATATCGATTAGCGAGATTATTATTGTTTTATAAGAATATAGAATATGGAGTGGTGAGGCCATAAATTGGGGTAAGATAAACATATACTTTGTGAGATTCTGCTTTGAGAGACATGTGAAAAATATGGAAGAAAAAAAATGTATCCATAGAATGTGGTTTCCCAGGGAATACATGGAATCCAATTTATCTCCATGGAGGTTGTTTATTAGTCATTATGTGGGTGTCGTCAATAAAAATAAATTCCAGATTTCAAATTCTAAAAACCACTTCTTATACATCAGTGGTAGAATTTTGATGGTAATTTGTGTCCATACTTTCATCCCAATGCAAGTGTTATCAATCCATAGGGGCCCAAAAATGGTGCCTATAAATATTAAATGATTATTACATATTTCATATGGGATTGACATTGTTATGGAAGATATCATTAGGCTTTGCAGATGTGGATGTCCAAACCACTGGATAATGGTGGAATTAATATAAGTAGTGTAGAAGCTTCAATGCAAACCCAATAGGATAAAATGGATTGGGAGGTACTAGAAGGGAATTCCTCATAGTGTAAATTCAACTATAGTAATTATGGGTCTGAGCATGAAGATCTATGTGGGAAAATCACATGGTTGTAGAAGGAGTTATGAGTGCATGATCTAGTTCTCAATAATCACTCTTGGTGGATTGGGGAAGATAGAATATAAATTTATAGTTCGATAATTAGGAATGTTCAATGATAGGATTCACATGCTATATATATATCATAACATGATGTTTTATCAAGCATGAATTTACCCTGATATCACAAAAATAGTAAATAACCATAAACAACACCACTGCTTGGAGAATATTATACTTTCATATGAAATTAGTCATTTAATAT
This sequence comes from Viscum album, assembly GCA_963277665.1. Lineage (NCBI taxonomy): Eukaryota > Viridiplantae > Streptophyta > Magnoliopsida > Santalales > Viscaceae > Viscum > Viscum album. Next base: position 206,707,640 of record OY728121.1, read on the forward strand.
TTATGGAGTCTTCAGTAGGGTTTTCATCACCATGTTGAATTGGTCTATGCAGAAAAATTCTAATAGCCATAATGGGGACATCAGTCTATAAAGGTGTAAATAGATTCCTTCCAAATATAACTTCTCATTTTCAAGGATCAATAACTATTTTATACATACAGATTATAATATCCATGGGAATGATATATATCTATCAAATAAATTATTTTTTTTGTTATAAGATGAGATATAATTGATGAATCATATCTTCTCTATTGGAAAATGGGCCTGAGTGGTCTCAAGAAACTTCAGAAACCTTGTTAACGTTAACATGACAGTTTCCTTGTGTGTTGAATTCCATTGATGAATAATTCAAGAGGATGGATTGAAAGATTATGAACACAATAAGAGATAAATATTAATGGCTTCATGTTGTCAGAATCTATGTGATGAATGAAATGAAGACCACAATAAAGGAAAATCTAGTTCATCATTGGATTTTCAGTTTTGGTCTATAGGTTTTATAAATGAAATTTTATCATTGTTCAAACAATAGGGTAATATAAATTACATTATGTAGGTCATGGCAGGAAGGAGTAACTCCCAAAACCCTCATAATAACCCCATTCTATGGTGATGGATTTGTTATAAGCCACCATATTTTGGTCTCAATATCAATGCGGACGGAACATGTAACCTTGGGATTTTGTAGGGCAGTGGAGTCATCAGATATCATAATGGCTCGATGGTCATTATAGTTATCAGTTTTCTTGAGTTCAGTTCTCTATCATGGTGGATGAAATTTCTATATTAAATGTTCTAGAGGTGTTTCTTTATAAGAATTATTTTTTCTCTACCAATGAAACTGTCTATCTTGTGATACATGATGCTAATCAAGGAATAGTGTCCAGAACATGTTCTATTGCATGTCAGATTCAGAGTATTAGAATAATTCATCCCACTAAAGTGACATTTATATATAATTTATTGAAGTTTATAAATGTGAATACTTCTTGGCCTCCAGAGGAAAAAAACATTCCACATATTATTTTCTCTAGCGCAATAATCCTTGATCTTGAATTTGTGGGTATTTTATGTGTTGATGTTATTGGTTTACATTACATTATAACCACATAATAACTTTTCTTCCATTTTATTTTATTTCATATTAAAAATATAATAAGGGTTAAATTGTTGAATGAATGTGAATGAAGTGATATTCAAATATTTGAGTGTTAAAATGTATTTATATGAGTTTTTATTCTTATTAATTTCCTATAAAACAAAGGAATTTAACTTAGAAACATTTATTGCAGAAATGGAAAAATTATGTGATTCATACATTTGAGGATGGCATATTTAATGATATAACAGGTGGTATATGGAATAGAAACATGAATTTAAGTAATTATTTAAATTTATTTTCATCTAAATATTATTTTATATCTTGAATGATTGACAAGAAAATTCGATAATAAACAAAAACACAGTTGAAAGAGATGTTAACCAATAAACGTAGTGGAAGTATTATTTTTAAGGGATATATAGATTATTCTATTTTCAGATTCATTGATCCTTGTTGATGAAATTATTTTTTTATATATGGTTGATATTAAAATAATCCTTAGTCTGGATTATAATTGAATGTATATTTCTTGAATGTTGTTTCTAAGATGAAGAGATTAATTTTTCATAAGGGGTAATTGGTTCCATTAATTTTTCTAGAGAAAATTTATTACCTAAATTTTTTATGGGTCCTCCTCTGATACTTCACCATTATGGAAGTCAAGGAGAATGGGAACACAAAATTATTTATATTTATGGTAAATTCATTCTAATTATATATGATATACCATTTATTAAATAATATATATATATGTATATATATATATTTATTTATTTCTAAAATACTTATCACGTTTTCATCATTATTGTTATGCAAATGTTTAAAATTTTCATATAATTAATGAAAAAACTATATCAAATAGTAACTATATAATGAAACCAATGTAAATTATTGATTTAAAGAAACAAATATATTAGATATGTGATAATTTATTTATATTTCATAGTTATTCACCATGGTGTGGCCTTGTACAATTTATAAAAAGGAGGATGGTACTAAAAGGTTTAACATTGATTATATATAGATCAATTCAATTTATATAATGATAAAGTATCCATTTCAACATTTTTATGACTTAATACATTTACTTCATGGATTTAAATATTTTAAAAATATTTTCATCTATCTAGTTAACAACAATTATTTTTGAAGAAAGGTGATATATCAATGAAGGCATATCATTGGATGTATGGACCTTATTAGTTTACTATATTTCCTTTCATATTTACTATTGAACCCTCTTTGTTTATGTATTTAATGAATATAAGAATAATTGAATATATTAATTACTTCATTATTGTATTTATGGATTATATATAAAAATACGCTAAAATCTATATGGGTAATTAGCGTTACATGATGTTTGTTATTGAAAATCTAAGAGAAATCATGTTATATGGAAAAATATGTATGTGTGGATTTTATATAAAGAAATTTTATTTTAGTAGAAATATTTTATTTAACTATGGAATATATATTGATCCTTTAATGAAAAATAATATAAAATAATTTTCAATACAAACAATAATAATTTTGATAGACATTTTCCTTGGTTAATTATTTCTTATTCGTTGTTTATTTAGTCATTTTCCATATTATACATCTTGTTAATCATATTCATTGAAATGTGGTCATATTATATAGATAAGGGAATTTTATGATTGTTTTATGGAGGTATGTATGATATTTTTTATGTAATTGGAATTGAATATACCACTGGGAAACTATGAATTTGTATCATATATTAATATATAAATAAAATTTGGAAGGTTGTTTCCTTATGAAATATTATAATATTTTTTTTATGGATCAATGAAATTAAAGACCAATGAGTAGAAATATAAAACTATTTATTTTTCTTTGGATGTTGTGAAATTTATGTTGAATGCATGGTGTAATTGTCTTTATGGGTAGTGATATAATATATATACAGACCAAATAATATTTATTTAGATATTTTCATAAAAAATACCCCAACATGAATAAACAAGGATGGTTTGAACTACTCAAGTACCAAGATTTCACGATAAAATACCTCACAATGAAGGAAAATAATTTGATAATGAATTTATTAAGAGAAAAAATATTATTTTTACCATGAGTAGGATTAATAAAGAACCTCTACATTTGTGTTTATGAATATGCATTGTAGTATTGTTATATAATAAAAGACACCATTACTTTTCAATGTAATTTTTAATCCATTTCAATTAGAAAAGATAGAATAGCACCGTATGGATGTTAAGAATTTACATAAAAATAATGTTGCATTTAATGATATAAAATTATCTGGCTTCTTCTATAAATTTGGAGTGTTGTTTTTTTGGAAATAGGATATGGGTTAAATTTATTCTATATCTGAAGATAATGTGACTAAATGTTTCACATATCTCAAATCTCAATTTACATATTGGAAAAAAATTATATATAAATGGATTTAAAAGATAATATATAGTGGGATGGTATATAGTAATAAATAATGGACAATGTTTCGATATTAATTTTGTGAAAAAAGAAATGGTCTAAAATTCTACATCCTTAGGGATTCCTCAATTAATTTTCTTTACCAATATGAAATTGGTATGATGTAACCATGTAAATTTTCACTAATAAAAAAATAAATAACCAAAGAATGATTTTATATTGGCCATTATTGATATCTTGACTATATATACACATTAAATTGGTTAAAGGAATGTTATTCCTGAAAAACACTATAACCAACACAATATTGATGATGTTTTGTGAATTCATGTTGCCCCTCTCACTATTTCATGTCATCATGAGCCCTAATTAAAATTTAACATTTTCCTGATTCTTGAAAAGGAACCGGACACAAAATATTAATTTTAACACTGTGTATCATCCTTATATTAATATGATAAATCAAGGGACTTTTCACACATTATAATATACTCTATAGTCATTCCCACATTCCATTCATGGAATTTACGCTTAGTATCTACCTCTTGTGGGACATTGATAAAATTATGGATTCCATTAAAGAATTGTGAGGGAATCATGTGATTCCTTTTAATATATGATAATATAATACAAATAAAACAATTAAGAAAAATTTGATGTATTTGAATTTAATTGACATCCTAAATAAGTAGAAAAATATAGCATATTTATATTTTGAATTATTCATTGTGGTCATTTATCTGGTAATAAATGTGGAAACTTTATTCATCACTATATAATTATATATAGATATATAGTTATGTAAAGGTGTGATATGAAATTTCATATTATTCATAATGGTGAGAAATTTAATATAACTTAAATTTAAGTAATTTAGTTCTTTGTAATAGAAAATATTTTCATACTTTTTAATGGAAATGAATACAATGTAGTTTATAGGTATGTTATTTTTCCTTACTATAAATGTAATCCAGGAGTCGTGTAAATGATTAAATGAATTCCAAACTCTAATAAAGGTTACTTTTATAAATTTTCACAATTTAACAATAGGTGAAAAAACTTCATTATACATAAAAATATTATTATAAGGATACTTTATGGAGTAAAAGAAAATACGTAGTGTTTTATGTATGGGTGAAAACAAAAACGAATTAATTGGACTCTATTTTGTTCCAAATATTTCCAAAAAGTTATTAACATTAACTCATAAAAAAACTAATATATAATGTCAATATTTATACATTTATTAATTAATACATAATTAAATAATGAAATATTTATTTAAATATTTTTATTTTCAATTATAAGAAAAAACAAGCTTCATATAAAAAATACATGTATCGTACACATATTATAGGAATAAAAAAACAAATCTTAACAATGATAAGATAAATTATAACAATAGAGATAATGAAATATTAATAATTAAAATTAAAAAAATTTGGCAGAACAAGGGGACACATAACAATCACCCCTTCTATGATAATTAACAAATTGAATGTGAAATCAAAAAAATTCTCTCACCTTTTGGAATTAATAAATTTGTTAAAAAAATTCAAAATATATATCCTAAAACATAAATTTATAATATATATTTTAAAAAATATTCTTCTCAAATATTTAAAAAATTTCCTACAACAATAGTTATCCAAATTTAGGAATTATTTGAAAATTATCTTAAATAATCATTCACAATCTTTTAAAAATTGCGATATAAAAGTCATCATTTTGATTAGTAAATAATTATACTAACATTAAAATATATTGAAAATAGATTCAATTAATAATTAAAAATCAATATTATTTAATTTTTTCAATAATAGTTAATTTTTTTAATATTATATAATAATTCTTAATTCAAAATATGATTTAATGATGCACAATGGATTTATAAATCCATATTTACAGTCCCATATATATTATAATAAAATAAGTCATGCTGAGGGAATAAACATATAACATCCCATATTCACAAAATCTTTATCATGTTTAAATAGATTTAAAAATACTAGTCATGTATTAGAGATATATGAAAATATAATGTGTTGAAAACATAATTATCAAACTTACCACATTTTGTTTCTAAAACTAAATTAAAAAAATATATTCCAAATTTAAATAAGGTTAAATCTAACTGAATTAAATTATAATATACTATTATTTAAAATAAAATGAATTCGTACATAAATTTAAATAACTCTGGCTTATTTTAAATAAATAATATAGCTTTTTTACATGTATAAAATATTAATTTTTTCCACTAAATGTATTAATAATGACCACATAATTATCTAATTTTGGAATAATATAATTTTGAAAAAAAATTCTCCCACAATATATCAATTAATATAAAATGACTTCCATTATAAAAAATTCTAAATAAAAATTTATACTCATTAGAAAATTTTAAAATTGAGAATAAATTATTTGAGAATATCCCCCTGAAATTCATAATAATTATTTTATGTGACCAAAATATTTTGCATAGAATTTGTAATCAATCTTGTGTAGATCATTTAATTTCCATTCAAAAAATGTTGAATTTAAAAACCAAAGAATCCACAATGCAAATTATTTAATATTCAATGTACTTATAACCTTTTTTATAAATTTATGTAATCAATACAGAAATAATTATAATCATCATGAAATTATAATATTAACAACTTGTTCTCCAAAAATATAAACAGTCAACAATTTTATTTTGGAATCTAGACTAGTTTTCTCCAACTATATTTTAAAAACAATTATTAGGAATCTATTATTTTCAATGTTTTACATTTAATTATTAATTTATGTTTTTTAAAAAGAGAATTTTTTAATCAATTTATTAACCATTACAAGACAATCAAGTTCATATTGACAAAAATATCTACATTTATTGCTATAATAATATTATGCACCAATTTATTTTCAAATATTATTCTATAAAGAATAATAAAAAATTTATTTTTTATTTCTAGATTATTCACTTTTCAAAAACTGTAATTATACATTAAATCAATGATTTAGGGGTTATATTCTCCATTTTGATATACTAAAGAACGTCCAATGTTTTAATATTTTATTTTATAGAAATTTAATTTATTTTTCACATTATTTGATAATCACATTATATTTCCTTTAAACATTAAACATATCATCAAAAAAGACATTTCATTTTTTTCTTTATTTAATATTCAGATATTATTTTATCATAATAATTCCTCTAAATAATTATTTTTCTTCACATAAAAATCAATTGAAACATAAATTTTCATCTATATTATATCACCATTATTTACCTGGATATATATACATATATATGTCATTTCATTCAATTTATAATCATAAGTGTCAAATATTTCATCTAAATCATTAATTTTCCTATCTTCATAAAAAAAATATTATTTTAAATAAAAACTATAAATCATGATTCCTTTTAAATATATATTCCATGTTTTCCTAACATAAAAACAATAATCCATCAACTAACTATAATGAGAATGTGACTTTATTACTCTAGAATATTTTCCAAAAAATAATAAATCTACTAATTTCTTATTATATATTGAATTAAAAATTCTAATGGGATATTTTTAATAAACTCGGGTTTGGAAGTGATTTCCCTTGATTATTTTAGGTTTCCATTGATTTTTTATCATTTGAAAGCTTGATTGAAAATATCCTTTTTCATAAAAACATAAAATTATAGGTTTTTAATAATTCTATATTTCATTAAAATTATAGTTCATGAATGAAAATGTTAATTTCATATATATATATATATATATATATACATATATATTTCATAAATATTTTACATTTTTATATCTTTAATTATTATTTGAAAATAGAGGAATTTTCTGTAACAAAAAAAATCCTCCTGGCATTATCATCTATAAAAATAAAATTCTCCAGAGGAATCGTATTAGAATATTTTTTATAGTTCTAAAAAATATTTTCATGAATATTTATATAAAAGAGAATTAATGAATATTCGTAAAATTTCTATTATCATATAATTACCCACTATCTTAAAAATCAATTTCTATATGGTCAAATTTAATTAGATAATATGGTTATACAAACAATTACTAATAAAAAATTATCAATACTTAGTAGATATATTTCTATAATGATCATTCATTTATCATTATTACTTACATTGAATAATTTTAGGAGAGAAGGATTTAATCAATTAATATTTCCAGGAAAACCCATAATCAAAAATAGATCATTAACATAGCCTGTTAACACTGAGATACACAATTTTGATACAAAATATTATAACTATAATATAATGAGAAATTAAAAAATTAATCCCTATAGTAACCAATGTCTTATAAATATTATTTCATGAACCACTCCAACTAAAGATAACACAATGTAGGGAGATAAAACTAACCTCGAGTACCACATCTATTAGGCCCCATGATCGAAAATAACACCACAGGTATATGAAAAGTTCAATATGGGAGGTGTTAACCTCTTTAAAATATATATGATTGGGATATTGTATCAAAATTATGAATCAAGTATATGATATAATAAAATGAATAAACAAAGAACTAACCCGTAGGGAACAGATCAATAGAATAGATACAAATTTAAGATTCTAATGTATAATACCCAAATGAAATGTAAAGATGAAACACAAAAATTTTCCAACAATTTGATCTAGTAATGTCCTAAATATTCCATGTAATCTATAGAGAAATATAGAAAATTGGTTTATATATCTATGTGTAATAAACTTGTTTCTTCAGTATGAAAATTTAATTCAATCGTGTACATGTTAAATAGTAATACTAATTCACCCATGAGAAAATTGTAGATTAAAAAATCACATAAACAGTTAATCTAACCAATCGAGATCCACAGAAAGGAATAATAATCAATTAATTAAATCCATGTATAATTACGTAATATGAATAATATCAATAAAATGTTACCTGAGGCCTCATTCCAATTAATTTTCTCTTTTCACATCCCAATGGTGTAGTTCAGGGATATTCCTTATTTTCAATATTACCAACACCCACTCCCCTAGCATGGTGACATGACAAATTAGAAAAACACATCTAGGCCACCACCTCACAAAATTATCACATCAAATCTCTCAAAAAAATATACAAGTTCTATCACATAAATACTGTTAAAATATTGGTAGTGTATTCTGAAGAAGGAGGAAACCAACAATGATTCCTCCTACTATCTTCAAAAACCCCCACTATTAGCTACCCCACAACACTATCACACCACATCTCACCAAAACAAAACTAGTCCAACGTCCCAAAGAATTTTCATTTCATATATCAACGAAACACTCCAAGTCCATACCATTGAACACTAACAGACCTCCTTCCCTAAAAACCTATAAATGTTGACTCTCAGGAAGAAAGAGTTGGAATTATAATTCATCCATCTATCTATCCTCATTACAAGGATGTTAGAAAAACTCCCAAATGTAAATATATGGTTTTAGGCCTATTGTTCTTGTCGTGGGTGGTGTGTGTATAGAAAACATAAAGAATATACAAATATATTTATATATATATATATCAATGGACACAAGATAAATCTACTTCTCCATAGAAAGAACTATCAAACTCATAATGTCACCACTTCCACTGACAGAAAAAAAATGTAGAAAGTCACATAAAAAACAGAATCCACAACCCACATTTTAATTTATTGCGCAGAAAATATTAATAAAATATTCCATTGTATAAATTATTTTTCAAAAAACCACATTTAAAAAAAATCATTATTAGATTGTTCATTTAAAAATTTTTAAGGTCCCAAACTAAAACATTACTTAATATTGAATTAAGTCTATTATTTTACTTTCATTCAAACCGAGGATCATTTCCGGTATAGAGATTTTGTAAATTACACAGAAATCATACATGAAATCTCAAATATTACAAAGTAGAAATTTCTACTCTATATTAATTTTTTTCAAAATACAATAAACATTAAAAATGTAACAGGTTCTCGTTTAATGATTAAACATCAAAAAATTTCCACAATCATATCCTTGAGTCTATTTTTTATTAAATCATTTCAAAATGTTTCAAAAACTAGGGGTGTATATAATAATATCATTAAGGGAAGCACAAATATGTTTAATTGTTAGTCTTTGAAAAAAAATTTGAACCATGAATACTTTATCTTGATATAATACTTCTCACATTTTAAGAATATGTAAATACACATCAATGAATATATCCTCATTTCATAAACTTTATTAATAAAAAATTACATTTAAACCCATATAAATTACATATAACATATTATTGTAGCTTGGGACCTAATCTGACATAAATAGAATAACCTTACAATTGACTTGCAGACATTTCCCTAAATGGAATAGCCACATGGCCAACTTCCATACCCAATGCATTTTTAGTTATAACGTAATGACACTTCCTTGCTTTATCAGGAAACCAACCAAATTTCTTTTATCATGTAACCAGTAGTATTTATTTAATATCTTATCCACCCAAAAAATCTCTGAGTATCATTATATAATCATAACTCATAAAAAATATTAATTATCAGTATTTCACCCATTAAATTTCATTTGAAATCAGAAGAAATCATTTCAATATAATAAAATATCCAATACACTTTCAAAAACAAAAAATTGGAAGAATGGATTTCTTTTTTCCTTTTAAAACCATTAATGCATATAGGGAATGCCAAATATCAAATAATGATTATGGTAGCGGGGAATTCGTTGTTGTCAAATATGTTAAGATCATTCCATTTTTCATTCAGTAAAACTCATCATATAAAAACAATCCTTTGGAAGAAACATTCAATGAAATTAAAATTCAAAGGGTTTGACTCTAAACTTTATAAATGAATGTGGTGTTAATTTTCAATATATGCCTCAATAAATGGATATTGAGATAATGTACCTTACCTTGCGTTTGACTCGGCATATACAGACTCTATTATCCTTAATAAAAATCATTGGTTAATTTATAGTTTATTGATGAAATTTTTCATGTTTATTATTATTTATATATGCCTTATTACCAAGTTATTAATTTTAAATAATTATTTAAGTACATATCAATTGTTTTGTCGATATTCAGTACATGAGTAAAAAATGTACATGTGATGATGTTAATTGTTCATGTGTTTATCAAGTACATATTATCTGGAATAACATTTTATACATAATAATAACAATTATATGTCAATTATACTTTTAAATTAAACTATTTATTTTTGGTTTGAAAAATGAACAATGTTGTTTTCAGGGAGACGATAGGTTGTATATACACATGAGTAATGTTTCAATTTTTCCTTGATCATTATGAAATTAATGTAATTATTATTTTAGGTGTATAGAATTGAAATAATATAAATAAAATCATAATACTAATTTAAATAAGTAACTATATATATATCATTCTAGAGGCATGGTAAAAAAACAATTCACATTGCTTCATGGAGGTGATAGGTCACACGTATTCACTAATGATGTTATCATTTTTATATACAAAGAATGTAAGAAAATAATTGTTATATTATTATCTTATAATGGTAATATGTTAATTAAATCACATAAAACATTAATTATATCTTTATGACTAGTCGTGAGAGACAGTTATGGAAAATGAATTATATCGATTTGTGGAGGTTGCAGTTCACACGTACACATGAACGATTAATTTCCTTCCCATTTGATAGAAGTGGATATGGATTTAGTTGATAATACTAACATAAAAACATATTTGTGTTTTTAGGATATTGGATTTATTATTTATTCTAGGATTAATAACATTTTAACAGAGTGGATGAAGATATAAAATAGAAATACCGAATGAAAATGATACCTTTTTTTCGGTTGATTACATTGGAAGAAAACATTAACACCTCAAAAGAGGGAGCTATTCCTAAAAAATGCCTATAGAATGTGGATAGGTATTATAGGATGGATTTTACAGATATTTTGGCTTAATTAAATGGATTTGGAAGTGTGACTAAAAGAGAGGAATGGGTTCCATTTTAAAACAGAGTGGAGGGTCCACCTTGGAATTATAAAAATTATTAAATTAATATAAATTAAAAATAGATTCAAAATTGTTCCAAACTCATTTAGTTATAATCTAATATTATTATAACAACTAAAATTATCATCAAAAAATTATTATAAATGTTTTGGATATTTTTTGATCATTACCATTTTGTTTTAACCCTTTTTTAACTATTACCGTACTATCTAGTAATTAACACATTATGAGTCAAAATAGTTACAAAATCATTCCAAATGACCAATTTATGAGTCATTAATGATATATTTAGAGTTATATTATTTTTTTGGTGAATAAATAATTTTGAAAAATTTCAAATCATTAAATTATATATTTTATATTTTAATATATGTATTATTTCAATTTTGACACAATACATTACATAACTTTTTTAAAATATCATAACAACTAGATTAAATCAAAATAACTAAAATAAATCATTAATAACATGTTTTATTCATCCTAAAAATTAGTGTATTTCATTAAATATTTCAAGTTATATTTATTTTAAAATGATGAATATCATTTATTTGATTCTTTCTTTAATAAATCAATTACTACATCATATCTGTTTGAAAATAAAATTTAAATATTTAAATAATAAATGTTATAAATAAATTACCATGATTTAGGAAATCATTTTTGATTTATAAGGACTAATTATAGTCAAATATATCATTTATATAAACTGATATTAAAATTGTTTAAAAATATTAGGCCAGATTATGACAAATTTTGCTTTATATTAAATTAAATATAATAAATTTCCAAATCACACCTAAGTAGAATAAATATTTAAAAATTTCGTCTAATGGATTTTATGGAACTAAATTATCTTATTCAATAATATAAGGACTTTTTTGGGTAGTTTTATATTATTATATTATTATTTATCATTAATTACCATATTTACCTTTTACCATGGTAAATAAAATACTAAATTTATTATAAAAAAATTATTTCGATCCTATTGGACCACATTTTTCATAATGATTTCAGACATGTATTTTATTTTTTTAACATTATTTCAAACAAGTAGCAAATTATATGTAAAATTAATCCCACTCTCAAAATGAGAAGACATTATTTTTTAAATAAAACGTTGACGAGTTCACAGAGTTTATCAATTCAATTTAAAAATGAAATTGATTCCAAAGAGAAAAATTGAATTAAATTATAAAAATTAATCTAATTAAACTTTAAAACCATTTGAAAGGAAAATAAATCTATAAAAATAAAATATAAGAAAAAGCATTTTGGAATTAATATGTAGTGTTTCTCACTATTCAAAAAATGAATTTAATTAGTAAAATACCAAATTTAAACCAAATTCAATTTTTATTTCCATATTCCAAATAAGAAATATATTTTTCCAAATATAATTTATCAGAAGAATAAATAAACATATTTAATTAGGGTTACCCACCAATATATAGAAAACATCATTTTTTTGAAAAATACTTCTTTTATCAGAAAAATTGATTTTATTTTTAAATCATAACTAGATAACATATAGGATGAATTTTAAAAATTGCATTGAATATAATATATATATATTTCACAAAAAATACATCAAGAGTGATTTTTTTTAAAATCACTTATTTTCATGTAAATCATGTTATTAGAAAAACTAATCCTATATATTATATTTGTTATTATTTTATTTAACAATTAATTTGGTAACCAATGAATTATTATTCAATCATTTATATAGCTTATTTTCACAGTTTAGTTAATATAATTCATTTACTCCATTCTAACAGTTTTGTGATAACTATATTTTAAATCAATAATATTAATTATATATTATTTTTTGCAATAACGTAGTCTTGTGTGCAAAATATGTCATGACTCTTCCCCCATGGTTCGTGTTGTGACTACTACTAGCATTCCATCAATTGGCATGGAGATGGTGGCTAACATCGAAAGGCGTATTCCCTAATACCGGAAAGGCCTTGCATTTATAACATGTAAACACATGCAACCAAAAAAACAACAAGATAAGAACACAAATTAGCTATATAACAAAAAGAGTGCTGAAAGTAAAATGTAGACAGAATACAAAACACAACAGTAATGGTAAAAGTAACACTGAAATACATTACAGCTGTAGAAAATGAATGGCCACTACTGGGTCGTCCACCAAGGCTCCTACCTAAAGGGTAGCTACAGATCGCCTCATTATCACTCCACATCCTCCCATCTCATCTATGTACTGTCACACCGTATGGTTCTCCTCCAGGCCATGTCTTGTCCTGGTACCCTCAGACTCGATCAACGTTGTCCGTCATCTTCACCATACACAACATGGTGTGTCCATAGCCCGTGTAGTGTTGAGTATAACGATACTCTGATGGGACCTCGAGACCCTCAAGGTCTCACAACATCCACAAAGGATAAACCAAAAAGTATGAATTCAAAAAACAACCCTACTTAAGTATATGCCCATACATATACCTAAGTTACCAAGTATACCCATCTCAATCATGAGGAAACACAGAGTCCAACCAAAAGTCCAAAGCTCAATTATTCAACAAAGGAAGGAACACCACGAAGATAAGTACCACACTGGTACACCACAATGAAGAATACCACCAAGGTATTATAATGAAGGGAAGTACCAAAAGGTACAGACTCAGCTCATACTAGGTATAACTACGGAACAATAGTAAATATGAATAGATATAACTATTGAATCATCTTAGTCTTTTAAGAGGCTCAGCTACTGACCCACATAGGATTTCATGGTGCTGACCCACACTGGATTTCTAGGTGCCGACCCACAAAGGATCGCTCAGTGCTGACCCACACATGATCGCTCAGTGCTGACCCACACATGATCGATTAGTGCTGACCCACACATGATCGTTCAGTGTTGACCCTCATATGATGGCTATTCATTCATCACATCACAACCAAAACTGTATTCCCGTACTAGGATTTCTCGTCTCCAGGAGGTTCCGCTCCACAATCCACTGGTCGATACTCCAACTACCATAAAGTCCCATGAAGATGTAACCCAATGTTCCTCCATGTAATAGGGGTCTCAATGCAGCAGACAGTGCGTCAATGGAACGCCCGGTCTACATGTTATTAGCCTTTTAGTTCTGAGGGCCCAGTTGGAATTGTGGTCGGTCCAACCTGACTATAACACAAATTTATCAAAATATAATGTAAGGAATACCAAAAGTACCGTTTCTCTCCAAGGTTTATAGCGTCTTTGACGACTGGTCAAACGGATTCCTAGTGCTAATGTTATGGCAAAAAGAGAGTATATGAGTCGAAGTGGTTCTGGGTCCAGTCTGACCCTATCGGACCGGCCGACCTGACCTAGTTTGGGCTGACCCAGTTTGGGTCAACCCGTCCTGACTTGGTGGGTCCGTCCTGGCTTGCATTGGATGGTCCAGCCTGGGTGGTGCGGGGCAGCGCGGAGTCCGCGGGGCCGTGGGGCAGCTGGACGGCAAGGCCGCGGGCAGAATGGGGCCGTGAGGCGACGATGGTCAGGGATATCGGAGGCCGCAGGGTGGCCATGGTTGTGGGCGACGCGGTTTCCACGAGAAGGCGAGGCCATGGGGGCGTTAGTGGTTGTAGGCGTCAGAGGCTGCAGAGTGGCGGTGGCCGCGGACAGCAGAGGCCCCAGGCGGCACGGTGGCCATGGGGCGGGGAGGCCATTGGGCGGTGGGCACCACCAGCGGCGTAGTGCGTGGGGCAGTGAGGATGTAGGGTCGACACGAGTCGGCGGAGCACCATGGAGGCCGCAGGACAGTGAGGAGTCGCGGGGCCATTGCTTTCATCGTGACCGAAGGTGTCTCGGCCACCTCATTTGTTCGTCGTCGTGGCACAAAGCCGCCTTCTCCTATCATGAAGAATACACCATTCATGAAGAACAACGGAGGGGTCATGGGATTGTTTTTTTGGAACACACCCTCCACATTAGAGCGGTAGAAAGAAGTTCATCAAAAACATGAATGAAGAACGTCAAACACTAAATCCTTCCTCAAGGATTATTCCCGAACCCAAAAAAGAAAACATCCCTAGATCACCTAGTTAGAGATTTTATCCACGTTCATTATTTTAGAAGGGATGAAAATGGGAATATATATATGTCATTCTCAACAAAACCCCTACCTTGAAGGTTGGTTTTTGTGTTGTGAGAGATAAGTCAAAGACGTCGATGTTCATTGTGCCCGCCACATGCCTCTGATCTTGAGATCGCTCATTCGATAAACTCTCTTTGATGGAGATAGTTCTTCATTGAAGAATAAATCCACCATTGGAGGATGTAACGATGAATGAGTCAAATTTGTTGGAGAATGTCAGTATTCTTAGTTTGAATAATCATTCTTCGCTGGAGGATGTGTTCCTCTATGTTCTTCCAAAAGCATTCCAACCCTTTTCCAAACGAATGCTCTCAAAAGAAAGAGAAAACAAAAAAAAAAGTGTCTATCCAATTTTATTTTGTTGGCACAATACAAGTTGGCAAAATTAATCAATTTACAATGCATAATTAAATGGGAGAATAATTAATGGGGAGGAATTCCATGGGTTAATTCCTCGTTAATGAGGAAGTTCAAGGGGTTTTTCCCAATAAGAGGGTTCGGGTGGTCCCCAAGATTAAATTCAAATTGGTGGAGGTTGTTGGATCGGGTGGTCCCCAAAACCGAGCATTCAATTTGGAGGATAAAATCTTGTGGTCCCTAAATCCATAAATCAAAGTAAGTTTCCAGAATAAAAATTTAATGTTAAAAAAATTTATTTTTATTTTCCCATGAAAAAGTGGAAACCAATAATTCACCCTTTACCTACTATGGTCGAGGTAATAGTCTACTTAAGCCAATAAGAGCACTATAAGTTCAATGGTGCCCTCAGATTTAAATTCTGAGAACCAGTTTAAAAGTTACTAAAACTTTCTCACCCGATTACCTAACGAACCTGAAAAAATGTTCAGAAAGTCATTCCGGGCAAAACGGGCCTCGGAATCACGCGCTGTCAATTTTCACAGACTTGTAAAATTCCCATATAAAAAAATTAGAAGGAATTTCCGGGTCATTAAATTATCCCCACCATAGGGCTTTTCATCCCTGTAATCCACAACTCAAACTATGGGAATAAGTGTGGGTAATGATCACCCATCTGTGTCTCCCACTCCCATGTGCTCCCCTAGAGTTTCTTGTGCAGCCAATGAATGCATACTAGAGGTATTGACCACCCACAATGGACCCTCTCCGGTCGATCCTCAATCTACAATGGAACCTTCGCAAACGTAACCCCATCATCCATGTCCAACATGCTGTGGTCGATGATGTGAGAAGGGTCATGCACACATCATCTCATTTGAGATATGTGGAAGACGTCATACACCCGATGCAACTGAGGTGGAAGAGATAAGCGGTAATCCACCCCGCCAACTCTACTATGGACCTGAAAGGGTCCGAGGAATCTCTTAGATAACTAGTAGCCTCGGGAAAATCTCTACAATCCTCCTCGATATAAGACCATTATAAAGACGTGGTTGCCATGCTTGAGCTCCAGAGGTCTCCGTCTCCTGTCTACATAGGACTTATTTCTGCACTGTGCAGTCTTAATCTGCTACTGGATGGTCTGCACTATCTCTGTGTTAGCCTGTACAATCTCTGGTTCCACAAGGGCTGACTCCCCTTAGCTAGTCCAGCACAAATTGGATCGACATGTTTTCCCATAAAACGCCTCAAAAGGTTCCATCCCAATGGTGGAGTGATAGTTGTTGTTGTTTAAAAACTCCACCAAAGGAAATTAATCCTCATAGCTTCAACCGAATCCAAGGACACAATCACGAAGTCAATCCTCAAGGGTCTGGATGGTCCGCTCTGTCTGGCCATCCGTCTGAGGATGGAAGGCTGTTCTCAAGCAAAGATGCGTGACGAAAGCCTCCTGCAACCCCTACCATAGCCAGGAATTGAAAATTGCATCATGACCAGAGACAATCGTTGAGGGTACTCTATGAAGCCACACAATATCTTTCACATAGAGGTGTCCAATGCACTCTACTAAACCCTTCTCTCTAATTGGTAGAAAGTTGTCTGACTTGGTGAGTCGGTCGACAGTCAACTAAATCGGGTCATGACCCTGAGATGTACATGGAATTCCTATCACGAAGTTCATGGATATCCCATCCCACATCCACATTGGGACCTCTAAAGGATGAACTAAGCCTCCTGGTACCTGATGCTCTCCCTTTAATTGTAGATAAGTGAGGAACTGAGAGACAAACTCAGCAACTACTTTCTTCATTCCAGGACACCAGTGTTGTCATCAGAGATTCTGGTATATCTTCTCCACTTATGGATGTACTGCTAGAGGGGATGTGTGGAACTCCAACAAAACTTCCTCCCTATGTGACACTGATGTCATGTTACATCCTCTGAAAAAGTTGACATACTCCCCACCATCATAAAATCAATCAGGTTCCTGTCCTGTGGATATCTGAGCACATCGAGTCTCACAGTCAGTGTCCCCACGTTGCACCTCCCTGACACGTGGGAGAAGTGGGAGAGTGATAGTAAGAGATATAAGGAAAGATTCTCCATCACATTCCACGAAGTATATCTTCAATGTGGCCAACTGCTCTATCACCTCACCTAGAAGTTGTATACCCAATCTCTGACTGAGTGCATCTGTTACAACGTTCCCCTTCCCAAGAGTATAGACAACCTCAATGTCACAGTCCTAGAGGAACTCAAGCCAATGTTATTGTCTCGAGATCAGGTCCTTCTGAGAGAAGATATACCTGAGACTCTTATTATAAGAGTACACTATAAAACGTTCGCTCATCATATAATGTTTTCACATCTTCAAGATGAATACCACTACTACAAAATTCTGGTTATGGGTATCATTATTATCCTCATTATGTATTAGCTATCAAGAACCATGAGCGATCACTGCTCGATCTGGCATTAGGACACATTCGAGTCTGGTCCCTAAAATGTCACAGTAGACTACGTACCCTATAGCCACCTCTGGAAGCCTCAAGATGGAGGCACTAATCATCCTCTACCTCAGCTCTTAAAAACTCCACTAGATTCTCTATGACCACAAGAAGGGTTTCCCCTTCTTTTTCAATTCTAATAAAGGTGTTGCAACTCTAGAGAAATCTGGCACAAATATTTGGTAGTGTCCAGCCAATCCGAAGAAACTTCTTATCTCCCTCACACTCCTGGTTGGATCCCAAGAATGTACTACCTCAATCCTCGCTTGATCTACGACAACTCCAACCATCGATATGACATGTCCCATGAAGTGAACCTCTCAGATATATAACTGGCACTTCAAGTGCTTAACATAAAACTGGTGATCTCGGACGGTGTCCAGTACTACCTAAAAAATTATAGGCATGCCCCTATTAATTAGGATATTATATTAGAATGTTGTCGATGAAGACTGATACAAAGTGATCATGGAATGGCTGAATGATCCTGTTCAAGAGTCTCATGAACACTGTTGGAGCGTTGGTTACACTGAATGTAATAACCCAGAAGTTGTAATGGTTGTACCGACAACTAAAAGCCATCATCTGTACATCTTCGTATCGTTCTATGAGCTGCTGATAGCCATATCTAAGATCTATCTTTGAGAACCACCGTGCTCCCTGCAGCTGATCAAAGATGTCATCAATCCTCGAGAGTTGGTACATATTCTTCACGATCACCTGATTTAGGTGTCGAAAGTAAGAACAAAGTCTCATGCTCCCATATACCTTCTTGGAAATCAACATTGGGGGTGCCCTAGGAGAAACACTGGTCCGAATAAATCTCTTCCCATGAATGTCCTCTAGTTATACCCACAGCTCAGAAGCTCCACAAGAGCCCTCTGATATGCTGGTGAAGATATCGGTGTCGTCCCGAGGTACATGGCAATGTAATAGTCCACATATCTATGAGGAGGTAGACCCTAGACATCATCAGGAAAATATCCCCGTATTGCTCCACCACTACATGATATCCTAGACTCTCCACATCAACTGCACCGAGAGAAAGGCTAGCCAACTAATGAGTGATCGGCTACACTCTGCTCCGGGAATGTCCATCATGTGTTGCAAACGCTCCCTTCTCACCTGTGAAGGTTAACCTAGTCCCATTGGTGCAGACATGCCAAAAAGTTCACCTAATACCATCAATCTTAGCATGGACTCTAGATAACCAGTCCATAACCAAGATGACATCGAAAGGCCATGACCCCGCTACTAGGAGATCTCCGCCGATGCTCTCACCTCCTAGAGTAAGCTCACACTTCTAGTACTGCTGTGTAATCATCCAATCACATCCCATATGAGTCTCTAGCCATAACGATCGAGAAAACGACTCCGTCAGAATCTCCGAGCTCCGAACGATGGCAGTGGCAATAATAGAATCACTGGCACATGCGTCTATATGTACTGCAACTAAGGTTGAGTAGACATAGATCATACCTCGTATCTTCTTCGAAGTGTCATGATGGTATGGCTAAACTGCCTGAAGCTGAGCTCTCCCCTGTCCTACTACTCCTTGTAGTCGGGGTGGACCACCTCTTGGTGGTGGCTGTAACATCTCGAATTGTCGCTCACCGCCAGTTGTATGACCAACTCCTCAGCCATGTCTGCCTTATCCCTGCAGACCTCCTTAGTCGAACCTCTATCTCTGCCGGGTTGGTCTTTCAACCATCTGTCGATCATCCATATAGAGGGTCAGACTGTTAATATCCATGTGACCCTACCCACCACATGCATAAAAATTTCCACTCCTGTCATGATTGTCTCTACCACAAGTTCCCCACACAACCGTCCCTGAATCATGTGTTCGTCCACCTGTAGGTCTGGTCCTCTTGGACCTCTATGAAATCTATCAACTACCAGCTATAGAAGACTCCTCTATGTGACTAATGGTGGTTGTTCTTGTTTCTAGTGACGACTCAGCATGGAAACACTCCACTTAGAGGGCTCTCTCTAACACCCCCGCATGCGTTGTGATGGTATGAGAAATCATCGTAGCCCTGATCTATTTCCTGAGCCCCTGCTCAATAGTCAGGGACCTAAATAATGGGACCCACACCATATTTTTAGAGTAGCATGAGAGGTCCATGAACCTTGTTGAGTACTGAGCCATAGTCATGTTGCCCTGCTGTAGATGAAGATGCTCCTGTATACGCACTACGCGAAGAGTTTCTAGGACAAACTCTGCCAGAAACAAGCTCTCAAAGTCTTCCTAGAGAAGCGTCACCTCATTGTGAACCTGAAGGATCAAGCTCCACCATATTCCTACTGCTTCCTTTAGAAGGCTGGCTGCAAGGATCACCATGAGATCAGCTGCTTTCCCTACCAGTTCGAAGACTATCACTATGGCCTCCAACCCATCTCCTGCTACCTGCGGGTACATATCTCCCCTGAACCTGGGTGGCCTCTAGTGGTGGAACTCATGCAACGGGCTAAAGCGACGTGCACCCTCTGTTGCTGGGTTAGGTGGCATTGGTGGAACAATAAGTAAGGGTACTTCTGGTGCCTTCGCCGGAGCCTGTACTAGAAGAGGGACCTACACCGAGGCCTCGTCGCTCGGTAGGACATCAGTGCATACTTCTCTTGGAACCATAGATGGTTGTCTGTGTGGGGCATCTTGAAAAATAATAGGTGCTCCACAGTACATAAGTTATACCTTGTGAGATGACTCAATGAGATCATAAAGAAAACTCTTCAAAACACACACGAAATCAGTGTTTTCGTGCACTGAGTCAGAAATCAGATGTTAGGGTCCTGATGTATGGATGCGTCGGTGGCCTCACCCACGCTAGATTCTCTAAACTGATAGAAACACTTACAATAGTTTAAACGATTTCTGTTAAAAAGATCATAGTTTTATGTTCTATGGAAAAACCAATGCCTTTGATACAAAATTTTCACGACCCGTCCCCCAGGGCTCGTGCCGTGACTACCCCTAGACAGCCTTCCACAGGCCAGGGGATGGAGACTAGCACCAAAAGACGTATTCCCTAAAACCGGGATGTCATTGAATTTACAACCTATAAACACACTAAACCAAGCACACAACAAGAAACGATCACAAACAAACTATATAGAAAAAAGAGTGTTGAAAGTAAAAAGGGGCCTAAATACATGCCCAACGGTAATAGAGGTAAAAATAAAATACAATACAACTGAAGAATAATAAAGTAAACTATTGGGTCATCCACCGAGGTTCTTACAAGAAGGGTAGGAACAGATCGTCTACTCAGTACTCCACATCCTTCCGTCTCCTCTGCATACTGTCACGTCGTATGGTCCACCTCCAGGCCCCATCTATTACTAGTACCCTCATCCTCGATCAACACTATCTATCATCTGCAAAAAACACAATAAGGTGCGGGAAATTCACGTGCAAGGGTGAGTATAAAGACACTCTCTAGGGACTCTGAGACACTATTGGAAACATGATCTTTCCCAACACTTCTATACCAACGGTTTGTAAAAACCGTTGGTATAGCAACTCTTTCCCAACGGTTCATCAAAACCGTTGGGAAAGGGCCTAAAAACACACCCTTTCCCAACAGTTTTGGTGAACCGTTGGGAAAGAATGACCTTTCCCAACGGTTCACCAAAACCGTTGGGAAAGGGGTGGATTTTTTCCCTCTTTTTCCCAACGGTTCATCAAAACCGTTGGGAAAGAGTATCCTTTCCCAACGGTTCACCAAAACCGTTGGGAAAGGGTGTGTTTTTAGGCCCTTTCCCAAAGGTTTTGATGAACCGTTGGGAAAAAGAGGGAAAAAATCCAGCATTCACCTTACTAAAAATACACCCACCCAGAACCTATCCCAACGGTTTTCAGAACCGTTGGGATAGGTCTATCCCAACGGTTTTGACAACCGTTGGGATATGTTCATTGATTTTTTTCCAGATCTACTAACGGAGAACATTATATAAATCAAAAATTTAAATAATTATGATAATACATATATATATTTATGAAATTATGTTTACAAAGTGATGTTAGCCTAGTGGTTAAGTCGTTCGATTATAAACGAGGGGTCCTGGGATCAAATCCCAGCGGTGATTTTATTTTTGGAATTTATATACCAACGGTTCCATTACCGTTGGTATAGATTTCATATTACCTATACCAATGGTTTCCAAAACCGTTGGTATAGGTCTATACCAACGGTTTTCGGAGAACCGTTGGTATAGACCTATCCCAACGGCTTACTTGGCTACGGTTCTCCAAACCGTTGGTATAGGCTATACCAACGGTTTGGAGGCCTATACCAACGGTTCCAAACCGTTGGTAAAGGTTAGTTTTCCAGTAGTGAGACCCTCAAGGTCACACAATATCCACAATGGAAAAAAACAATGTATGAAGTCAACTAAAACCCCTAATTAGGTATATTCCCATACATATACCTATTTTACCTTGTATACCCATCTCAATCATTGGGAAACACAGGGTCCATCCAAAAATTCCAAAGCTCAAATGTTCCAAAAAGGAAGGAACACCACGAAGCTATGTACCCCATAGGTATTACTCTATGAAGAATACCACCATGGTATTACAATGAAGAAAAGTACCACTGGGTGCAATGTCATCTAACACTAGGTATAACAAAGTAACAATAGTCAACATGATTATATGTAACTACTGAATCATTTTACACTATTAAGAGGCTCTACGGGTGACCCACACAAGAATACTTAGTGGTGACCCACATAGATTTACTAGGTGCTAACCCACACAAGATTTCTTTGGGCTGACCCACATAGGATCACTTGGTATAGAACCACATAGGATCTCTTGGTGCTGACCCACATAGGATTGCTAAATGTTGACTCACATAGGATTGCAATTCAGTCTTCACGTCATAGCTAGCTACTAGGTTCCCGCACTAGGCTTGCTCGCCTCCGGGAGGGACCGCTCCTCAAGCCACTAGCTGATACTCCAACTGTAATGAAGTCCCACGAAGAAGTAACCCAAAGTTCTTCCACGTAATAGGGGTATTAATGTGACTGACGGTGCATCAATCAGATGCACGGTCTGTTAGTTATTAGCATTTTAGTTCCGAGGGCCCGGTTGGATTCGTGTTCAGTCCAACCTGACCATACACAAACTTTATCCAAATCTCAATTGAGGTATACCAAAAGGACCTTCTTGCTCCATGGTTTACAGAACCATTGACGGTTTTTCCAACAGATGTGTAGGGAGAATGTTAAGTCCAAAATAATGTAAATGGGTCGAACTGGGTCCAGGTCCTGTCTGAACCGGTTTGACCGACCCGGCTTCTGCCAAACCGGTTTGGGTCAACCCAGCCTGACCCGGTGGGTCTGGCCCGACCCTTGTTGCGGCCCAGCCTACGGTGCAGCCTGGCCCGCGCAGTGTGGTCCGACTTGTGCGGCGTGTAGGACGCAGGGGCTATGAGGCCATGGGACGTTGAGTCTGTGCGGGCCGTGGGGCCGTGGGATGGCGAGTCCATTGGGTGGCGGCTGCCGCAGACAACGGAGGACCTGAGGCGGTAATGGTCACGGGCGGTGGAGGTCGCGGGTGGCGGAGGCCGCAGGCAGCACGGGGGCCGCTAGGCAATGATCCCATTGGGAGGCGGTGGCCTGCGACGACAGAGGCTACGAGGTGGAGGTGGCTGTAGGCGGCGCGAGGTCTATGCAGCGGCGGGGCCATAGGGTCGGTGCGAGGCCGCGGAGCACCGCAGAGGGTGCGGGGCAGTGAGGAGCTGCGGGGCCCATCACCTTCGTCGTGGTTGGTGGTGTGCCGGTCGCCTCATCCATTAATCACTGTGGAAAAAACCTCCTTCTTCCATCACGAAGAACAAAACATTCAAGATGAATGGCAGAGAGGTTTGGCCATTTTTGTTTGGCCGACACCCTCCACATTAGGGCAGTAGAAAGCTGCTCCACAAAAACATGAATGAAGAACATCAAACCCCACAACCTCCTGGAAGGATTATTCCCAAGCCCACAAAAGAGAAATCCACGGATCAACTAGATAGAGAGTTGATCTTCTTAATTTATTTTAGAAGGGATGAACATGGTAATATATATATAATAAAAAACTTAACCCCTACCACGATGTTTTGTTGATTTTTTGTGAGAGAGAAGTTGAAGATGTCAATGTTCATCGCGCCTGCCACACGCCTCTAATTTTGAGCTCCTTTTTTCCAGATAAACGCTCTTTGATGGGGATGGTTCTTCATTGTTGAAGATTTCCACCATTGGAGGATTCCACGAGGAAGTAGTTGAAGTTGTTATAGAACATCATCATTCTTCGTTTGAAGATGTTTTGTTCATTGGAGGATGCGTTCCTCCATGTTCTCCCAAAATAATTCCAACACTTTTCAAAATGAATGATCTCAAAATAAATATCCAAACAAAATAAAAAGTGTTTTTCCAATTTTAAATTGTTGGCACAAAACAGGTTGGAAACATTAATCAATTGATGAGGAATAATTAAATGGGAGAATAATTAATAGGGAGGATATCTATTGGTTAATAACTCAAAAATGAATAAGTTCGATGGGTTTCTCCCATTAAGATGGTTTAGGTGGTCCCTAACATTAAATTATAATTAGGGGAGGTTTTGGGATCGGGTGGTCCCCACCACCGAGAATTAAATTTGGATGATAAACTCTTGTGGTACCCACCTCTATAAATCAAAGGAGGATTCATGAATAAAAATAAAATGTTGAATAATTTTATTTTTATTTTCCCCTGAAAAAGTATAAAACTATCATTCACCCTCGACCTACTGTGGTTGAGGAAATGGCCTTCTTAAGAGAATATCGGCATTGTGAGTTTATCAATGCCCTCAGATTTCAAATATGAGCATTGGTTTAAAAGTTACAGAAACCCACTGACACATTTACTGAACGTAGTAGAAAAAAGTTCAGAAATTCATTCTAAACACACCGGGCCTTGGGATCACACGCATTAAATTTTTGAGGAATCATAAAATTCCAATATAATTAATAAAAATTACATAGAATTTCCGGGTCATTACAACATAAGATTCTATTAGACATATCATCATTCTTAAAATTAAATTTATATCTAATTCATAATTATTAAAAAAATTGAAATAGTTATATTTATTAATAACGTAGGATGTTATATCATTCCCACCTTTTGGAAATATTGTTATTACAACATTAAATATATGTTGAGTAAATAAGGATTCACATTTCAAAATTACATCATTGAAATCCCACATCAGAAAAATAGTAAATATAACATCCACATTAAAGTAATGAAATCAAAGTAAAATGGGCACATAAGATAACACATACTTGGATTCCATATAGCAATACATGGATATGGTAGAAAAATGATCCATAATGTTCTAATAGAGAGTGATAGAAAACATGATTAGGAGAATTATCAAAATTAGAAAACCATAAACATATGATTGGTAAAACTACCATTCATTTCATAGTAGGAAATTTAGTTATAAAACATTTCTGTTTGAGATCTTTTTAATTGTGTTGATTAATTCATTTATTACATAAAGTAAGAACATATGTAAATATAATTACATGAAAAGTAGAGTTTCATTAACAAAACCAATTCCCCCCAAAACCCAACATTTTCTCCAAAAGATGGGTATTTAAGGGGAATTTGTTCATTCTTGAAACACTAGAATCAACTTATATTGATTCACATAATGAAAAAAAGATTAAAAATCAATTAATCATGTCTTGAATCATTATGAAAAACTTAAAAATTATCATAAAATAATATAATTACGCAAATATAATTAATATTAAAAGAAGAAAAAATACTCTTAATCTAAAAAATTGAAATGTAATACAAATTCTCAAGATTTAGCATTCAAAAAATAACTTTCCTTAAAATAACTCAATTTAATCAAAACTGAGAATGAAACACAGAGCCTAGAATAATGTGATTATATAGTCCCTTATCTCCAAATTACATCAATAACTCTTAAAATATCATTAAAAACGAATTTCCAAAATCACATATTCTCAAAGATAGTTTAATCATGAATAGAAATAACCGTAATCTTGATATGTCTAAAAAATAACATATGTTCTTTCAAAAATAATAATCAACAATTTTCTCTTAGAGAAGATCCCATTATATTCTATTTACCAAAGGCATATTGTGTTCCCAATATAGTGATCATTTTAAAAAATAACATCTATCACTTAATTCCCAACTCATTTTTCAATACTAAGGATATCCATTTGATAAAACATAAGTTCCCAAAATCAACTTATTCAAATTCCATAAACTCAGTAAATAGAAAATAAAATTCATACTAACTAGGGGCTTCACATAGGTCATTGGTATGCATTTCACACTTTTTTCCCTTTTGTTGTGGGTTTGATTCACATAGCTTCTTTAGAATCAATTGTTTTTCACCCATCTAGTGGGTTTTAATTCTTTATAAAGCTATTTAATTCTAATATCATCCCAAAAATGTGTTCAAATTTTCCAAATTAACCATTACATATTTTTACATCAATGGTTATCCTATACCTTTAATTTTAAAACCCAAAGAGTAAAAACCCATAATTACATACAAATCAATGATCATATAAACCTTAATGGTTATCTATAAATTTTTATTTCATTCCCCAAAATAAAAGAAAATTATTCACTAAATAACATTGTCACATAACAAACTATAGGGTTGCAAAAACTAAAAAAACTCTTCTGAAGTAATCCCATCATCAAAAGAGATTTAATAATTAGAAACATTTCATCATCATATAGTCCACCGTAACTCTAGAATACTTTATAGGTAGAGTTGTAAATCATTCAAAAAATTTCATTATCCTTTAACCATGGTTTTCCATATTTTACCTTCATGCTTATTTCATATAAAAAAACATAAATCATGACATGATATTCAATAATTTAAAAGCATGAAAAAGAAATAATCCTACCATTCATAGGTCATTATTTTGTTTTTACATCTTCAATTAGAATGAAATTAGGTAATTTAAAAAAATATTTATGGTCATCCTGATGCCATTCATGAACCCACATCATAGGAAATTGATTTTCATAATGACCACAATCCCCACATTTAAAAAATTCAATTGATAACTGAGAAAGGTATTTTTTCCCTTTCATGGAGTCAACTAAAAGTTTCCTTTTTATATCACATGTTATTGATTTATGAACATTATTACCTATTCTATAGCATCTAACTGACAAATTTAAACATTTTCCTAGGTGTTTCATTCCACTTACCCAACACATATTTCATTTAATAAAACTGCCTTTACGATTATTACATGAACATCCATAGAGATTCATTTCTATCATATACGATATATTAGAATAATCTCCAATCTTATAATGGTTTATCATGTCTCTAGATAGTTGGTTTCAAATAAACATGTGAGTTCTCCTTATATCTGATATTTCATTTAGTTTCACATAAAGAGAGGGATCACATTTTCCATCACATCCATTATTATTTTGGTGCATAATGTATCTAACCACTAACTAAAGACAGAATGGTTAGTGTGTGTATATCAATAAAATCATCATATACTATATTATGAGGAAGAAAAACACAGTGATATACTTATTCAAGTTATATCAAACTTGTTCAATTTATATAAATTAACTAGTAATCATTCAATTATGTTATCCATTGTGGTTATTTATAACCACTAACTTATACATAAATATCACCCTAACATCTATTGTTATCTAAATCGACTATTGATACCAACTATAAGGCCCCAACCATTATTATTACTTATTCTTAAGTTAAGTCAATAATTTGACTTTCATTCACCTCAATGATCATTTCAGGTTTAATGTTTTAGATAATTAGGCAATAACTCATTTATAACAAATCAAATATTAAAAATTAGACAGTTCTACTGACAATATTTTTTTCTCATAAAATAAAATATGATTTAAAACAAACATTGTTTCATTTCTTGTTTATAATTCATAAAATTTCCTTGTTCCAATCCATGAATCTATTCTACATTAAATAATGTGAAAAAATATAAAAAACAAGGGATCAACATAAAAACCACATTAAGGAATACACAAGGAAGTAAAATTGATATTAACTATGAAAACTTGTAATCCATGAATAATTTATAATAAAATAATGATTTTCACCTTTAAGAATTAGTAAATTATCTTCACATAATGTAATAAAATTTCATACCCTTAATTTAATAAAAAATCACATTAAAACCCATATAATGAACATATAACACAAGAATGTTTCTAGAATAAAAAAATGGTCTACTTCCACACATATCATTAAATTGAATAGCCATATTCCAAACTTCAATACCCAATGAAATAGGGGATAAAATGAAACCACCCAACCTTTTTTTATCACAAAACCACTCATATTTGGTTTATTACATAACCAATCATCTTTGGTTTATCAGGTAACCAACAATCAACATTCTAAGTAATATTATATAATCATAACACATAAAAGATTTCAATTATCAAAATTTCACTCATAAAATTTCATTTTCTATGGAATGAAATAATTTCATGATATTAAAATAGTCAATCCACTTTCAAAACAATTTTCAATACCATAATACCAAAAAAATGAAATAATGGATTTATTTCTTTCTTTTAAAAACATTATGACTAATAGAGGATACCAAATATAAAATAATAGATACGGTGGTAGGGAAGTTGTTGTCTTCTTATGTGTTAAAATCATTGAATTTTATAAAAAGTAAAAATATACATATAAAAATATTCTTTTCAAAAACCTTTGAATGAAATTATATGTCAAATGGGATTAATCTTCATTTTAAATAATAAGGGGGTTTATATTATCAAAATATGCCTCATTTATAAGAGATTTAGAAGAAGTTTGTTACATTGAGTTCGAATCATAATGTAAATTCTATATAATAGTAAATACTAAACATAGGATAATTTATACTTTCATGAAAATATTCTTAAATTTAATTATTTATTTTATATCACTTATTACCATGTTATAAAATAACATAATTATTTATGATCATATCAGATGATTTGTTGATATATGGTACAAGAGTCGAAAATGATCATGTTATGATATTGATTGTCTATGATTTCATTAGGTTCATAATCTCTTGAATAACATTCATGAAATAAATATCACATTTATACATCAATTATACTTTTAAATAATAATATTTATTTATGGTATGAAAAATAATTAACCTTATATTCATGATGATGGTATGTCGTACATACGCTTCAGTAAAATTTTCATTTTTCATTGATCATTTGTCTAAGAAGATAATAATTATTTTATATTTCCCGAATGATAAAAATATAATTAATATCATAATAATAATTTAAATATACATATATGTATATATATAACACATTTGACATAGTGAATAAAAAAAATCACGTCGCTTTATGGTGGTGATCATTCATATGTATGCACAAACGATGTAATCATTTTTATATTAATGTAAATTATGAAAATAAATGATATGTTTTTTATTATAATTATAAATATGTAATGATCATAATATACTACAAATTAATTTTTTATTTCATTTTTCAAAGGATCCCACATTAGGTAAAAAGTTAAACATTAAATAACAGATGAAACATTGTAGCAAGAGACAACCATAAAAGAAAAAACCAAACCAAACCTCACTGGGTATGATGATCAACCAAATCATCCCAATACATACATTAAATGTCTATAATACTGTTATGTAGGCGTGAGGAGACAAAACCCTCTAACACGATTGCATTAAACTCAACCTACTCTTGAAATTTTTCCATGTCAAATTGATGGTGAAATCATAGAATAAGTCATAAAGTTGGTAGGTCTACCACACCATATATTCTTAGTTTATATTCTATCTATATATATACACAAATTTTTAGTGTATCCAACTCATCCACTATCAATCAATCATCACCAAGTATTGTCTTAATGATATCTTTATTTTTATCCTTCTTGAACTTACAAAACATTCCAATCATCATCTATTATGAACCAGGGGTCTTATAGTATCACCTTTATGAACACCCATTGATATATCCACCTTAATGTGTATTAATCCTAATAGGACCATTTAATTAAATTATCCCTCAAACATTTGGTCCATCAATATTAGTTTTTTTGATATATGGTTATGGAAAACAAATTCGATCGATTCGCAAAGGTGATAGTTCACACATACACACGAATGATTAATTCATTTCCCATTTGATGGAAAGGTAGATGGATTTAGGGGATGGTATTAACATAATAGAATCATAGAATATTTGGAATACTGGAGTACTTATTTAATCTAGAATTACTAATATTTGATGGATGTGGAAGAAGAAATTAAATAGGAATACTTAAAGAATATGATACCTATTCTTTGGTTGATCCCCTTTGAAGAGCACATTAACACTTATAAAGATGGTGTTATGCATTAAATAAGGCCTCAAGAATTTGGGGAAATATTCTATGAAGGGTTTTGGTCAGATGTTGGATTAACTATTTTTTTTGGAAATTTGAGTAACAGAGATGAATGGGTGCCAATTTTTAAGAGAGTGGAGGGGTAACATTGGAATTTTTAAAAAAATTAAATTAATATAAATTAAACATTGATTCCAAATTATACCAAAAACATTTATTTAAATATAAGATGATTATAAGTTAAAATATAATCATCCAATAATAATTATAAAAATTCTGGTTATTTTTTAATCTTTATCTTACTGTTTTATACCCTATTAACTCATAACATTTTATCAAGTATCTTACAATTTGAGAGTAAAAATAATTACCAAATCATGAAAGAATACCAATGAATGAGTAATTAATGGAATTTTTTATTCATAGAATTTTTTTTAAAATCTTAAATTTTAAAGACAATCATATCATTTAAAAAAATATATTTTAAAATATGAATTATGTCAATTATAGAACTATTCATTACATGAATTTTTAATAATATTATAAAAACATGATTACATATTAATAACTATATTAACTCAATCAAATATTGTCTTATTCATCCAAAAATTCATTTATTGAATTAAATACCTTATATTTATTTTAATATTTATATTATTAATATCATTTATTTGATTCTTTCTGTAGTAAATTTTTTACTACATCATCATTGTGCCATTATTAAATTTAATTATTTAATTTCAAAAAAAAATTCAACCTACCATGATGTAGGTGATATTTTTTGATTTCTATGTAATATTTATATTCTGATATATCATTTATATTACCCCATATTAAAATTGTTTTATTAACAAGAGACGTGATTGCGTTATATATTCATTTACATTAAAATAAATTTCATAAAATTCATAATCACACCATGGTAGATTAAAAAGGAAAAAAGTTTTACCCAGGGATTATATTGGTGGAGAATAACTCATTAAATAAGATTATGACATGTGTTATGGTAGTTTTTTATTATTAAATTACTATTTTTACCTTTAATTACCCTATTTACCTTTAAATGTGGTAAATTTAATACATTAGTTATTGTTCCCTAAAAATTAATCTTATCCTATTTGGACACATTTTTCAAAAATATTAAATCAATGTATGTTATTTTTTTAAAATTAAATTCACATAAGTGGAAATTTTTAAATTAAAATTAATCTTGCTGTCTGAAGGAGAAAAAATGCTTTCCAAGTAAAACCTTCACAAGATCACATAGTTTTCCTATTCAATTGCAATATGAATTTCATAAAATTAAATAAATTTTATTTAATGATAAAATAATAATATAATTACACATAAAAAATTTAAAATAAAAATATAACTATATAAATAAAATAGATGAAAAAGTAATTTTTAATTAAAATGTTCTGTTTTTCACTATTAAAAAAATGTATTTAATCACAAAAATTATGAAAATTTAACCAAAGTAAAATTTGTTTTCAGGGATCAATGTAAAATGGAATATTTTAATATATACCTTATAAAACCATCAAAAACCATATTTAAAATGGGTTCACCATCAAATAATGACCAAACAACATTTTTTAAAAATAAAACTATTTTCCAAAAAATTAATTTTTTATATAACGTCTATAAAAAATATTTGATTAATTTTAAAAATTAAATTGAATATATTATATATTTATTTATTTAATAAAATAAATCATGAATGATTTAATAATTTTATAAATGCACATCTTATCATTTAAATAGTGATATTTTTTTTCAGAAAAACCCATCCTTTATATTCAATTGGTTTTTATTTAATTTACTAATTAATTTATTAACCAATGAATCATTATATAAACATGTGTAAACCCTATTTTCATTTTTCAGTTAATATCATTCATTCTCTCCATTATAATGGTTCTGTGATAACTACAAATGAAAATAATGATATTAAAAAAATATTATTTTTTAGAATAATTCAATATTGTGTGTAACGTAAGATTTCAGAGACACCCATTATTATGAGTCAAGTAATCTATTAGACATAGCATCCTTATTAATGATAAAATTATATCGAATTCGTTTTTATTAATAATTATGAAAACAAATTATTATATTATAACCGAGGATGTTACATATTTCAATCCCATTAACCAAACCAAACCCAAGAGATTTCAATCAACATTATCCAATTCCATTGATACATTGGAAACTATAGTAACAGAACACATCAATTCAAATAAAATCATCAACATAACCAAGAAAACCACCCCTATATCACCAATAACTTATAACCAGATCATAAAATACTATCCATCACTACTGTCCAATGTCAGCACTGAACAAAAAAATTACATCACCAACCCACAACATGATAAGAAAAACCAATTCTTCATCTCCCTATAGGATAGAAAAGACATCACATAATCACCGTACAACAAGACCATGAAAACCATTACATTACCACAACACCACATGATCAAATAATCCATCACAATTTAACACATCAAATATATTTTTATTGATCTAGAATGTGGCATTTTGATCACATTTATAATCTTAACATATGGAATTATCTCAGAAACTATTATCCATGTGAATAAATTTTATAATCCAAATTTATGTGGTTAGAAAATTACAATTTTGGTTGAAATTTTAGTAATAAGAATTATTATTTACATATCATAACAACAAAAACATAAATAAATCCCACAATAACAATAGTTTATAAAAGGGTTTTTTATCTAGTGAAAAATATCTTCCCAAAGAATAAAAATTGAAACACTATATCTTGTTGTAGGATAATGAGAAATGAGGTACTCCCAACCTCAATGAATCATTTCTGACTCTTTTTGCGCTATAGGGTAAATAAGAAACTCCTTCAAACAAAAACTGCATGAAAACCCCAAGGAACAACCTACACCACATAAAGGGTATTAAAAAAAATCCCACACACAAACCAAACCAAAACTACACAACCACATAAAATATACGAGACAGGTAAAAGATAATAACTAAATGAAATCGATAATAAGATATTATATAACTAAAATTCACCTCTACTATAAAAAAAGAGCAATGTTAGGGAACAAGGGTTGTAAATTCTTCAAAATATCTTATGATCACTAGATACATGAGATTGAGTGACACCACCAAATGAAAATGTTTCAGAAAAAATAAACTAATTCCAAATTTTTAAAATGGTTGGTTTATAGAGACAATAAAAATTTTATTTAATAATATTCACATAACATGTCATTACACTAAAAGACTAAGCTTTTCATTATAAAAAAATCCAAAACATGTTGAAAAACAAGGTAACTCAGGATCGTATTTTCATTCCCTATAACACCCCATCATACAATGATAAAACATTTCATGAAAAACCCCTCATTAAACACATGATATACGATATATGACAACTCAATCCACAAATCATAGGCATATAGAGTGAAACCAATTTTTACACTATAATTTCATGTTGCTATTCCCCAATATATCCAACTCCACAAAACCCCCATAGAACCTCCCCATTACTACTCTAAGGCATCTACACCAGCACAAATCGTCAATATAATGGGTTATGAATTCATGAACCATTACATTAGACGTTGGAACCAAAACCGATGCTGGAAATAGAGTATTATTTTTGTTTGTGGTCAATCATCCATAGATGTTTAGAAATATTTCTAGGAAAGGGATCATATAGTTATAGTAGGAAACCATACTAATGGCAGATTCCATTTATAGTGTTGGAAAACAAATTTCTCCTCAAAATGGGGAAATAGAGAGATGTGTTTTTGGAAACGAAAGGTTTATGAAATATTGAAGAGGTATGAGAAAACCTTTGAATATGGGATAATTTTTTTTGTGTGAAATAGTGAAATAATGTTTTATTTTCCCCACAAAATGTGACTCAAGATAATAACACTGAAAAATGGAAAAGGCATGATGTTTTTGAAAAATCTAAAGATATTTGTGAAAAATGGTTTCGGCATGGAAAATTGTTCTTAGGAGAAAATCATTGAACGCAAAATGGGTGTTTTGGGTGGAACTATGGGGTTTTCACATGGGGGACTCTAATAAAAATAAATAATTGCTGATCCCCTCATTATGAATAGTAGAATACTTAGAGAAGATCTGATTAATGATGTGAATAAACACTGTAAAAATAGGGAGGTGCGTGAAAAAGTAATAGTTGCATGGAAAAGATAATACTAAATGTAAAAAAGAGAGGCTGTGTGTAAATGTTGTTCATGCACAAAATAATTCTTCTTGAATGGAAAATCATGCATGATAAATAAAATCATGTGCTCCAATTCTGTATCTTGCACAAAAAGTAAATGCTTTCCCACAAAAGTAAGCACTTGCATTCAGAAGGTAGGGGTTACACGCAATTGTCAGTATAAGCTGTGTACATGTTTTTGAATATCTTCTCTCTGTATTAACTTATTTCATGTGCATTCATTCCATGCATCAATTAAAGAAAGAGTCTCATTCTAATCAAGGACAAAAAATTCAATGAAAATATAATTAACGGAACTTCAAGTCGATAAATTTAGTTCGACTTCACTCAAGGTAGTGAGCTAGTGGGGTCGATGGAAGTGATATGAGGGATGCAGTGAGCTATCCCTGAACCACTGTAAGGGTAGTGTTCCTAGAACAGAGTGACTATGAAAAAACATTTTAATACATAAAATATTGAAGATTAGTGGAATTAGGTGAGACGAAAAAACAATTTCCATATGCTCCTTCGACGTAGCCCTTCATGGTGAACCAAGTAAAAGTGTTCTGTCCTCTCCTTACATTCTTTTGAATGACAAATTTAACAAGTTTCTACCAATGTGTGGACAATATCCACAACTATAAAAAACAATTGACACCTTGATTCACCCCTCCCCTCCCAGGGTGTTCTTGGGTCCTTTAAGTGGTATAAGATAGAGGATATCGTTGTTTTACATGTCTTACACTACCATAGAGAATTCAACCATTGTGAGGATTCCACCTCTTCAATGGAAGTATTTTGAAGATCTGGAAGAACAAAATGATATCTCATATAGGATATCATTGAATGGATGTTCTATTTTCTACTTTGTAAGGAATACATTTCATTTATCCAACATGGATGGCTATGAATGATGCAAACATGAACATTCCTGATGCAGATTATAAAGAACAGAATTCTCTCACCATAGCCCATTTTGATTAGATAAATATAATGGTATTGAGTTTCACTATAGAAAATTCCATGTGGAATAAACATAGATGTATTTATGCATAATATAGTAGTGTTAAAGAGGTGAAGCTACATGTCCTGTAAAATAGGTTTGACGAACTGATGATTCATCCGGATGAGAATTTAGACTCCATATTCAATAGAATTACTGGAATGGATGGAGCAATTCGAGTTTTAGGCAACGAAATCAAAGTATTTGATAATTTCAAGAAAATATTTTGGATACTTCCACCCTTGTAAAATGAAGAGGTCTCATCCATTGAGGAAATAGATCATTCAAAAATTTCTGTGGATGATCTAATTAGTAGCCTGGTGGCATATGAAATGAGTGTCAAGCCAGAAGATGAAATGAATCGAGTGGGAGAGGAAATGGAATTCAATGTCACATAAAAACTGCAAATATCAAAAGATAGTGGTGGTGAAGATATTTAAGAAAAAGAAATTTTTACTCTCATTTCCAAGAATTTCCCGAAGGGAAAATGGAAATTTATTGGTTTGTTACCTCTACCATTCTTTCATTGTGGAAAAGTTGGGCACATTGACTCCCATTTCTCAAGAAAGGTCAAAGATAATGAATGTGAATGTGAACACATTGAGAGGCCTTATAATGGTTTAAAAAAAGGGTGAATTAAAATCTTGAAATAATGTACAAAAGTTATTTTATTTTCTGTAAATTTGAATTTCATGATAATGAATTTTATGAAGAAGAAGAGCCAAAATTTAAAACTGGAAACCATGCCTCCATTATGGATACCATTGAAAACTCAGAACCATCAATATATAATGCTATAGATAACCAGTTGTTAAATAATTAGGACCAAAATATAAAAATTAAGGAAGCTGTAGGTATGTGTGATAATAAGTGTAAGATATGAAATAATTGGAAAGAAATTAAGGACTAATCATCAGAATATGTTGATCGGATTGATGTTAAAATTGAACAACTGGAAGAACTAGTGAAAGTAAAATCATCAATCCATGAAAGGACAAATGATTTAGAGTTACTAAATAATATAATCAAAGAACATGAAATGGTCAATAATGAGCTTACCTCGATACTGGAGGAAAATCTGAAACTGTTGGGGGACTCAAAGAAGATGTTGTTACTATTAAGAGTATGCTCAAAATAGAATGATGTTTAAAAGAAGGAAAGAATAAAATACTATGTGTAAGTTTCTCGGATGCTGAGCAGCTAGAGAGAGAAAAATGTGGGTATGAAGGTGTTGAAAATATATTTAATGATCTGAGACCCACACGTGTGGAAAACAGTGGAATCTATTGTGATGTTGAAACATCAAATCCATCAAATAATGTGGACTAGAATTAAGGAATTATGAAAGATGATCATGTAATAAAATCACTAGAGGTGCTGAAAAAAGAGACCCAAAAATCAAACTATAATGAATAACAGAAGATTATCCTATATCTTCTGAGAATAATAGGCTTTGAAAACATTTTTCCCATGGAAAAAAGAAGGAGGAAAAATTGAAGTGATAATTCACTTCCTCTCATGAAATGTCAATTATGTGGATATCTCAGTCATTCTATGTAATATTGCGAAGAGGAATTGATAGTTCTAAATGGGGAAGAGATATGAGTTCAATAGAGGAGAGAAAATTCATAACCTACTACATACAAAAGAAACTATTTCTATGGATATTTTTTTCAAAATTCTAACTATGGCCTTAAATCAATTTTTTCTAGGCAGAAGAGTGGCATGGACACCTCATACTGAAGTCCAAGGAAAGTAAAAGTGCATCAAAAACTTAGTTCTTATGTTTTAAATAGGTTTCCTCCTAGAGAATAATATTTTGACTAGGTAGAACCCATTTACATGTAAGAGATAATATAATTTCCATTAGTGTCCTACACTCAATAAAATATCTCATCGAATGAAATGTAAAAAAATGAGTAATCCATCCTTGTAGAGGTATCCCTCTAATGTACAGAAAGAAACATCACTTTGATTCATGACAGTAGTTGTTCGTCTCATATTACCAGAATTGATGAGTTGTTATCGAATATCAGGAGGGTTGATGGAAAAATACTGATTGGTAATGATAGAGATATGAAAATCAAATGAAGTAGAAGTATTGAACTAGATAATTGAGGGAAAAACAAAACTAATTTTTTGTATGTATACGGAATATGTCATAATCTCCTCATCCTATGTAAACTTTGTGACTCAGGACATAAACTAAATTTCAATAAAAAGGATGCAATATCAAGTGAAATAAATGAAATTCACTTAATAATTGATGCAGAATAGAAGGAAACTTGAATCAATATGATAGTAATGAAATCATTTTCTATAAGAATATTGAAAGAAGAAAATAGACTATAAAATCAGAGAATTGGGCACATTAATCAGAAAGGAATGGATAATATTTCCAAAATTAATATTTTCATAGATATTCCTACCATGAAGCATGATTGTGAAAAGTCTTGTGATGCATGCATTCAGGGGAAG
This sequence comes from Viscum album, assembly GCA_963277665.1. Classification (NCBI taxonomy): domain Eukaryota; kingdom Viridiplantae; phylum Streptophyta; class Magnoliopsida; order Santalales; family Viscaceae; genus Viscum; species Viscum album. The sequence continues at coordinate 206,746,296 of OY728121.1, forward strand.
CTGATCTGTAGTTCATATTTTGCAATGAAGAAAAGGGCATGTCATCTTCATTACATTATTTAGATAGAAATATGTGGCCTGATAAATGTTGATGGAACTCATGTATAATGGTACTCTTTCCTTTTCATGGATGATTATATTATAATTTAATGTGTAATGGTTATACATAAGAAACGACATTAGATTGATTTCATGAAGACATATCGTTGAATCGTCGGGAATGAAACTGGACAAACAATCAATGTGATGTGATATGAAAATGGATGGGAATACACATCCAATGAATTTGAAAATTACATAGATAATCATGTGATGCAACATGAGGTATATGATATGAGAACTCTACAGTAAAATGCAGTTTTTGATCGCATTAATTGGTTGGTGAATAACATGGAAATAACTATTATATTTGAGAGTTTTATTCCTCAACATAACTTTAAAGAGGTTGTTCAAGACAATGTGTATATTCAAAATCATACATGGATTTATATGGGTGAGATGAAGACACCATATAAATTATGGCATAGAAAGAATCCCTCTTTAAAATTCGTTCATGTTTTTTATGGTAATGTTTCATCAGAAAAATTTTTGGAAATAAAGGGAAGTACATTGACAATATAGATGGAGGAATTTTCCTTGGATACTCAATGAAAAAAAAAAATCATACAAGAGTTTCTACATTAACATGTAAAATATTTTTTAAATAAGTGATGTTATGATCATTGAATAGAAATCCGAAAATGATTTGACGAATTCATATACTGGTGTGATAGAAGATGAGGATGAATGTGAACATAGAGTAAATGAAATTACAAAAATAGAGGAAGGTCTCCAAAAGAATCAGGATCCACGTCATTAGGTTGACATAGAAGAAGAAAATGAATATTAAAACATGGATAAAGAGAATTCAGTTGAATCTAAACAGAAAAATTGAAGTGAAGATGTTGATTAGTCTCACATTTTTCAGATCAAAATGAACGTACACAGACATGGAGAACGAGGAATAATGCACAATCAAAATTTCTATCAATTTTTGAAACATCATCATTTTATGAAGATGCAATGGATGAGTCTTTAGTGAATGAAATGAATGAAGTGTTAGATCAGAATAAAAAAATATGACTTGGGATCTTGTCAAGAGACCTGAACGTTAAAATGTGATTGGTACAAAGTGTATTTTCAGGAAAAAAATTGATGAGGATGGGAATGTGATAATAAATAATGTTCTTTTGGTATGTAAAGGATATTCACAAATTGAATGCTTTGATGTTGACGATACATTTAATCCATTAGCAAGACTAGAGTCAATCATGCGATTTCATGCAATGGGAATCCAAAGATAATATAAAGTGTGTCAAATGGATGGAAAGACAACATTATTAAATGGAGTCTTGGAAGAATTTGTATAAATTGAACAACCTATGGGTTTCATTCTTGGTAATGATGCAAAAATGGTTTAAGACTAAATAAATACCTCTATGGTTTAAATATGGAACCATGATCAAGGTATTACTGGAGATATTTTTATCTCAAGATGATGGAATTAAAAAGAGGTGTGGATCCCAATCTATATGTGAATGATTTTTAGAATGATCTGTTCATATTGACAGATTATGTTGGTGATATTATCTTAGAAGTAGTAGGTAGGGATCAGTTGAAGAATTGGATAATCAAATGAAGATAGAATTTGAAATATCTATGATTGGATAACACACAAAATTCATTAGGATATAGGTGATTCAAATGAAGGACTACACATTCGTCTGTCACAAAAATTATGAAAAAAGAGCTAGTTATGAAATTTAATATGCAAGATTCCAAACCAATAGGGGATCTGATTGTGGTCAGAACAAAAATTCGATATCATAAGGATGTGGTGTATGTGGATCCCATAATGTATAGTAGAATCTTTGGAAGATTATTTTACCTAACAGTGACATGAATAGAAATTTACTTTTCAACATGGTTATCAGCCTGATATCAAAGTATCCCAGAGGAAGAACAAATGGTGGCAGTAAAATGAATAATTAGGTACATTCAGGGTACCATAAATTAGTGCCTATTCTTTGCTGAATCTAAATATATATCTTTTAAAAAGGAGTGCACACAGTTACTTTGGATGAAGCAGGAACTGATTAACCCAGGTTCTAAGGTAAAACAACCAATGTTTATCTACTATGATAACAAGAGTGCAATTGATCTTACGAAGAATCCAATTCAACATTCTCATACAAATCTTTTTGATATTAGGTATCACTTCATTATGTAAAATGATGAGCATGGTGTGATCAAAATGGATTATTAGGGAACATATGAGAAAGTGGCTGACAATATGAACAATCTGTGGTCAATGGTTGTGTTTGAGTAACATTGGTTGAACCATGGTGATAAGCAAACTCCGAGTCCATGAGGAGGATATGATTTTCACCCTCTCCCCATTTATGTAAACTATTTTGAATCTATTTTTGGATGTGATACATGTTTATTTGGTAGATGTTGTATAGGGTGTGTGTGTTTTGAGATGTATAATGAACAATTACGGATCATTTGGTTAATTGTCAATGGGGGTGAAGGATAAATTCCAGACGTTTAATGGACATGTAATTCTTCTGTAAAACAATGAGAATCTTCTGTTTGGAGGAGAAGGAATACAATCAAGAAATGTAAGGCTTATGTGACATGACATGAATCTGGGGTTAGGAGGAGAAGGAAAACATTTAGGACATGTAATTCAATTGTGACATTATGAGAATCTGGTTTTAGGAGGAGAAGGAATATATTCTAAATATGTAAGGAATCCGTGACATAGTAAGAGAATATATTGGGATTTTTATATGAATTCTAGAATAGGGGAACCCAATTCCGGATTCCCATTATGTTTTCTACATCATGAAATGGTCACTTAGAAAAAGAGTGTGGGATGACTTGACTCTTGTATATCAGGTTTGGATAGTTGTTGGTGCTCTATTGAATTTATCAGGAGATTTACAAAAAATCCAAATGTGGAGATAGTTGAAACCACGAACGACGCTATAAATGGAGTATGGTATGTGTTTTTTTCAATCATATTTGGAATTTCATAACACTTTTGAGGAAAGGGATAATATAGTTCATGAGGACAACAATACCAAAGGTGCATGCAATATGGAAGAGGTGGGTGAAAAACATGGAATGTGTGCTAAATTTTTTATTCAATAAATATTAAAAGAAAATTGTATATTTTCATAAAAGGTGATTCTGGATCAGAATGATGAAAAATTATAAAGGCATGAAGTACAATAAAAATATAGATATGTGCATGAAAGAAGGTCCTATCATAAAAAAGGTTCTTGAGTGAGAAGCATTGCACACAAAAATGGTTGTTCTTTCGCGACATGGTAGGTTTTTTTTTCCCGGGGTTGGAGAGGCCTATAAATAAAAGGTTACCACCCTCATTCGGTATAACAAAACACATTGAGAAAATCTGAGCTCTGAGGCCCGTAAACATTTTGTGGAAAGGGATGTGTGTGAAAAAGAAAATGTCTTCTTGGAAATGTTAGGGCTACACATAAAATTTGATGATGGGAATAAAGGTTTTACTTGAATAAAATATTTCCACACGAAAGAAAAATATTTTGTACCAATGAAAATATTGTACTCAAATAGTGGATCTTGTGTGCAATGGAAAATATTTCACATAAAATTATGTTCTTTGCAAACATGGTAGGAGTTGTGCACAATTGTCAGTATAAGATGCGTACTTTTTTTGATTATCCGATTTATGTGTTAAATGATTTCAAGTGCATCAATTCTGGACTTCGAAGAAAGTAGCCTCTAATTATTATCAGAGAAAAAGGCTTCAATGAAAATCTATTGAAGTGAACTTCAAGTCGATAAACTGAGTTAGACATCCCTCAATGTAGTGATCTAGGGGTAGTTGACAGAAGTGATTTCAGGGTCGCAGTTAGCTACCCCAAAATAATTGTAAAGAAATTGTGAATGGAATAGAGTGACTATAAACAAACCCTATAAGCCCTAAAAAATTGAATATTTGTGTATTTAGGTATGACCGAAATACTGTCAACGTGTTCTCCTTTGACATAGCCCTTTGCAGTGAACCAAGGAATAGGGATGTTTCATCTCCTAACATTCATTTTACTGACAAATTTAAAAAGAATCTACCAACTTGGGAACAAGATCCAAAACATAAAAATTAAAAAGATGAGACACTGACTCACCCCTCCCCTCTCAGGGGTTTTTAGGGTCCTACATTACATACGTTCTGAATTATTATCACCATCAAAAATAGGAATCAGTGAATTACATCTTCCATGTCCAAATAATATCCACTCTAAGAAAAAATGAATCAACCAATGGGGTTTAATTTATTCATAGTAGAATGTGTCAATTAATAATCATGTCCTACCATTTTCATATATCATTAAAATATCACACATCACACATCAATATAATGAAACATCAAATAAAATATAAGTAAACAATAATCACATAATCTGGAATAAACCATAAAATTGAAACTCAAAATAGCATCATGTACTAGGAACTCAACTATGTTTTTCATTCCCATATACTCTCTTCCAGGCCACCAGACCACCATAACAAACAACCTAAAGGAATTCCCCCCATGTAGAACATCATATCGATAATCCTATATCATTACGGTTCAGTCCACAATAATTATATCTTCATCAATATCTAATTCTCACTCGTCGATGAAGAGGGAGTCATTGTGAAGATACCAATGAATCTGTGACAAATGGAATATGTTTTGGAACCTCTCAATCCATGGTGAAAAAGAAAACTTATACACAAACTCAAAAACTAATCCCAATAACTCAAAGTCCTATAAAACCTAGTAGAAAAATTACTCACCCTACTGATCCTCAACTTCCCACGTTAAGGGGACACCATGATGTACAGAAGGATTCCAACATAAAACACTAAGGGACACGTCCTATGACAAAATTTAGCCTTCTGATGGATGTTCACTACTTTTATCCTCTCATGAACATAAATATCATTCTATATCAAGCACTTCATCACATCATGAACAAGAACTATTTCCCCTAATCTCTATCAAACACAATGTAGAAAAATATGGTCTCCCAAAAAATTCAATAAGTGGGACATGTTGAGGGTTGAGTGATAGATATTGTTATAATAAAACTCATCTAATGGAAATTATATTTCCATAGATCCCAAAATGATGAAGACACATGCCTATAACATATCCTCCAACATCATGATAGTCCTCTCAATCTACCCTTCTATCTGATGCTCCAAATATTTTGTGAGGTATTATTGACTGACAAAATAATGCTTCAACCCATTATTGACATGCGGGTTAATCACACATCCTGATATGAGAAAAATGACCAAATAAATCCATACGTCCACACATCATCACATATATAACTACTGGCCAACGAATATATGGTGAACAAATTACTAATCACAATGATGTGGGATGATTTTATCAATTGATCCATGATAACCTACATAGCCCCAAAACCTACCTAAGCTCCTGGTAATCCTATGATGAAATCCATTGAGCTGTCAACCCATTTCAAATTAGAAATAACTAAAGGAAAAAACAATCCATTGATACATAATATTAAACTATTTCCTACAATAAAATATTGAAATAAGATATAGACACTACAACAAACTTATTCATTCTAGTCAACCAATATATCATCCTCAAGAATAGTAATTTGTAATATTCTCATGGGTGTTCAATAAAATGTGAGATATGAAGCTCATGATGGAATCCCATACACATTGCTACTGGATGAAAACATATTTCATGAACCAATATTTAGTTTTTAACATCTTATGACCATCGCTCTAAAGCATCACTATAGATAACACGACTGTGTATCACCTCAGACTCAAATTATCTCCGTTGAGACTCCTCCACCTATCAAATTAGAGAAAGATACACTACCATCATAAATAAAACACCTCCTACATTATCCTACCATTTATATATGTTTAGATATTCCAACTCATCCATAGTTCTCAAAAAACATGATGTACTCAAACATCATCCAACTATGTATTCCTACTCAAAAAGTCATCCACAAAATTACACATTCTTGTAGTACATGATTTGTCAAAATATTAATCATAATTAATCTCCATCAACCTCTAATATCATAGATTTATATTTCAACATTGCAATAAATAACTCAATATATTTAGATCTATATAGATAAAAATGTGATCCTTAATGATGTAATGTTGCAAAAAATTTATTGAAAACACAACCACTAGTAAATCTATATAATGGATGGAAAAGTTAAAACTGTGGGTAAATAACTACATAGACCCATATGAGATCACCTCTCTCTACTAAGTAAACAAAAAATCACAATAAATAAATGAAAAACCCAAAACACCACAAACAACATACCTTATTTTGGGAAAACCCACATGAGAACTAGTCCACTCCACCTTTAAGTAAATGAACACTTCAAAGAAATGATTATTCCACACAAAATTTTGGTTCCATTTAGTAAATATAATAAATAGGGATAAAACTCAAAATAAATTGAGTAAAAATCTTCTATAATAGACCATAATGATATGGAAACTCCATACGACTGTAATATTATTGCGTGTTTTTGTAGAAACAACCACCAGGACCATCGATGGGTCTACTACCAAACAGTGATCAGACACTACAAGACTAATGAGGCACAACAATCGTGTCTATAAATTATGCAAGAAAGAAATTAAATAGAGCTTGTGGCTTTTAAGAACCATAAATAAATGTCAATGACGATCAACATGATCATCTTATTACTTCTATAAGTTCTATATCTGTTCTATTAACATGACTTTGAACAAGTAAATGAATTTTAAAACCACGATTTCATTATCCCCATTAATACAGTTCATTAATGCATGAAAACAAATGAAATGAACTCTTACTTGTTGTTCTCATTCCAACATCTAAAGAAAATAATTATTATATCACCATGCATAACTATGAAATGGTGATATCAAGACCTGAAATAAAATAAATAAAATCAACGATACTAGATTAACTGGTAAAAATGATCATATATCGTTAGAGGAGGTCACTGCTTCATTACTGTTACCTGATTTCACCTTTTATAGTCTATACACAACCTTATACTACTATCCAGCTACACGATGAACAACACTAAAGCACAACATAGATAAAAAATTTCATGAATAAATCCTTTCTATATCAAATAATCAACATGAATCCACAACACATGAACTATGAAGGCTCATTATAATAAAGGGTTATAAAAATTATAGAATCGCTATGATAAATATCTATCTTGAACACAACATCATTTCAAAGGAATATAATCACATATTCCAAGGGAGAAACATATAGAAACACATGGAAGACCCTAAGGATCATCACCATCCCAACATCAATTGACTCCATAGACAACTCAAGAATCAGATAATGAAGGTGAACTATATGTCTACTAACCACATGACTAATTCACTCACTAATGAAAAACACATGTAAATTATCCACACCAGAAGAACATGAATATCATAAAAAATTAGTCGATTAGAACATGCTTATAGTACAACCAGTTTGACTCTAAGGATGAAATCATATGAAATCATATGGTGTATGAAAATATCTAAATGGTATTGATGTGTCACCATCATCAATATACACCCAAATCTCACATTAGGCAATGATTTGTTGCCTCCAAATTACATGGTAAACAATAGGGTCATTGAAACCTCACTATATATATTCCCATACAATGTAATTGAGGAGGTTTTAATAATTTTTTTTGATTATCATTAATCAAGTAATGAATAAATGAGAGTAGAAAATAAACTGAACATACATAAAATGATCTATGGCCCCTCTAACAGTTCTCCCTCTAGTATATGAAACCAGTTATTCCGAGATACACTAACTATATACTGATGAATACATCCACAACCATGATAAACCATGATATATAAACTATAGGAACATACAATGCCCATACTATAACTAACTCTACTTACATTATGGAGGATAAGCATGTTGTACTTGCTCCTAAAAAGTCCTCACATGAATCAACAAATGAGGATGGAATTAATGATTATTTCCCCCACCATAATGAGATGTAGGAACCCCATGAAACTAATTATGGAAGGGCCATGAACCCCAATGTAATATAGTGATTGCCTGACATCCATATAAAAAGTGTGAAAACCATAGGCTGCAGGATGCTATAAAGTAATCTTATAGGGTTGAATCCCCAACGATCATAACATTGAAGGCCTCAAAACCTATGACCTTCCATGAGAATGTTTTATCCATCAAGAACCCTAATGTATCCTAGAACATTGAAAAAATCATCACATGTTAGTCCACTAAAACATGTTGTCCTACTTCTAATCCTCGAGATATGTTGGCAACATAGTTGGAGTAATTGTGTACTTGATAAAAGTACGGAGTTCCTCCTCAATATGTTTTTCATGATTATCCATATATATAAATTGGTAATGTGAAATAAAAAATAATTACTAAAAAATAATTACCAACTCCTAGACTTACATACTCCCATGAAGAGGGGAAATAAAATCGTACCTCCTCACAACATTCATTGTTAAAAAACACTTCCCCTATCCCATTATGAAAAGTCGACCCACCGAATATCTGCCACAAAATTCTTCCCCAAAATAGAATCCACTACCAAAATAGAACTCCACACATATAACTATATTAAAATGATAACTATTACTCCATCCGTGATAAAATATAATAGAATTGGATCTCATGTTCCTCTTACCAACATTATATCACCATAGAAAAAAGAATCCCTATATTTACCCAAAGCCTTCCGTTGAATATAATGAAACATCATCTACCACTGACCAATATTCTAAAATAGATCAAACTTTTTGATATATACAATAATATCCTTCTGAACTATAATGTCCTGAGCTCCGTGTCGATGAATACAGAAAACCATTCTTGATAATAAAGGACAACATCATTAGTTCAGTAAAATTTTACAGTAATTTGATTCATTTAAGTTGTTTTCTTCATTTTAATTCATTTTAACTTCACTAGAACACACAATTAAAACAAGAAAATAAGTCCTCAGGATGCATGTATCTCTCAAATTTAACTACCATACAAAATGATCCACTTATAATTGGTTGCTATATAATATTAGAGGCTATGAACTAGTTCATGGGGGCCCTAAAATTCTATGTCCTAGGATGTCTCAATGTCCATTGTCGTATTCAATGTTCATATGGAATGGTTTCTATATAAACCCACGAAAACCTCACAAGGAATATTTTCAAACTACATCTTATTCATTAACCATCACCTTTTATACCTCTCTACCATGACTCCATCCCACCAAAGATATCACAATGATTGTAGATAGATAATGAACCCTATGTATCTCATCTAGTTGGCCTCAGGATGGTGAGTAACACTAATAGTATATAAAAATGACAACATGGAATGTATTACCCACAATAAAAAATGTATGATCAGGGGATAGGATTTCATTGATCCATATAATCCTTCAAATAAAATTACTAAATAACCAATTACCATCTATAATTATGAAATTAATTTAACATGTATAAATGAATTTCACCGTGGTAGAGAACAAAAAATATTACCATGGTAATAGTACAAAACTAGTAGTAGTGTTTGAGATGGAATGTTCCAACATGGTTTCTGTAATACTCATAGAAACCTGAAAATCATTTTATATATGTAAGGAAAGAATATAATGATAAAAAGTTGAAAAATAATTCTCACATTCATTAGTAAAATTAGAATACTAATGCACTTTTGAGAAATATGTAAAAAAATCAACTCCAAAACATGTGTACTAACCAATCCTTATCCCCACTAAGGTATACTGAACAAATATTTAAAGCCACGTATAATAAAATAATGTAAATTAAATAAATGAAAAAATTCTACAGTCCAATTTCCCACTAATATTTCACTCTCCCACCTGAAAATTTTTACATAACAGCACATCTACCTTTTTATATCAAATTCCAACTCTCCATTGCACAGTTAAAACACATCTCACTCGCACACACATGGGACATCGTCCCATAGCATAGTCACATATCATCTCAAAAAAACATGGACCAAAACATATCAGCCATTACTTTAGAATTAGGATATTTTAAAAATAATTGAAATTAACCCAATTTCTTATAACCATACATGACCCCCACCATAAGCTGCCACCTAGTACTATCACATCACATATCATCTGAAGGCACCTAGTATACTACCCCATTGAAATTTTACATCACAACTCACCTAAAGAAAACTAGGACATAAAATAGTGTAATAATATAAAAATATCCATAAAATAGTAAATATATCTACTATCCTAGATGAAATGATAAGAGTGATTGGGTAGCTATCCATCTATACCCTTCACTGAGATGTTAGAAATAACATTCACCTTAGTCTGAATTAATGGGTGTTGACTGTATTTCTCGATTCTAGTGTGGTGGATATAGAGAACTCAAGGAATCTAAAAGTATATATTTATTTCCACACACAAAATCCCATCGTAAAGGACGACAAATAGAACTATCAAACTAATAATTTCACTAATGTCACTATTTCTAAAAATTGTATAAAGCCACATATAAAAAACAATCCACAAGACACATTTTTATATCAAGTAATGATATCATTTTTAAAACATTCCATGAAAATAATTATTCATAAAAATTTATATTTAACCACAGAAGAAATTATAAGTTATATAATTAACTATTTTCTTACCATTAACCAAACACATTCCCATCAATTAAAATAATTTTTAATAACATCCTTAATTACATGGGAATATAGAATAACACATCACAACATGAAAAAAACTAATAAAAATACAACCTTACCAAAGTAAGAAATCCAACATCACCACTATCTAACAAAAACATAAAAAACAACCTTTCATCACCAAATCACCAAAGAATGTCCAGAAAAACCATCACATCAAGACCCAATAGAATGACCAAGTAAAACATTACATTGTCTACCCACAACATTACCAATAAAACCATTCCATTATCAAACCATAGAAATAAAAAATAATCCATCACTTTTTTCCAACATAATATTCTAACAAACCATCACATTGATTCCAAATAATTAAGATAAAAAAACAATCACATTAATTACCCACAAAAAGGCAAAGAACCATCATATATGAACATGTCAGAAATTATTTTACTTATTAATCAATGCTAATATTGATTAAATTTTACATATTTGAAATGTTCATTATTACAGAACCCATAATCATGGGGCTCTATTTTTTATCCAAATATATCTAGTCAGAAAATTACCAATTAATGTGGTATCACAAAAAAATTAAATAAGGATTCCATATCCCAAAAACCAGAGAACCAAAAATTCCCTAACAAAAAACATTTTCATCAGCTAATTTAATAAGATTAGTGAAGAAAACACAGTAATATCATTGTTATACAATCATGAAATTCAAACCACATTCTCCGTGAATTTATAAATTACCAATTAATTTATGGTGATTAATTTGTTCGAAATTATCTTCCCAAAGTTATAAAAAAGAAAACCCCAAACAAATGATTCACAATAAATAGAAATGGCAGATTAAATGTGTAAAATAATCTTTCATAACATTATACACACCATAGAGAGAAGATTTAATGCCTGTAAACCAAAACCTCAAGAAAAACACATGGATAATCCAACATTGCATCAACGGTTACCAAACACACATCGCACTCACACCATAATAAAAAAACACACAACAAAATTATATTATCGAGTGATGAAAAAGATAAAACCCCATGAAATGTGGAAGAACATACCACTGATCAAAAACGAATATCCACTTGAACCAAAAGGTTAATTCTTGGGAGGAAGGTATGGAATTCCTCTCCAAATCACATTAGGTTTCCAAAAAATTATTATTAGGGATATGAATGAAATGAAAATACTTTCCCTAAAAAACTATTTATGAACTTTAAAACATGTTTGTTAGGTTGTAAATTAGAAGATAATGTGAAGATGTTCATTCTATATCAACATTATGTTGTAAATCCACCATTGCACCGTAAAACTCTCAATAGTTCAAAATAAATATAAAAGCATGGTACTTAGGGAACAAATTATAACATACCTTAAACCCAGAACTTATAGTGTAAAAAGATTTCATTCCAAAACCCTTATTGAATGTGATATATGAGGTGAACAAATAATTAGACATAAACAGTGGGATTAGGAAGTAAAAACAAATTTTATAATAAAAAACTCCCTAATATTGAATAAATATATCTCTAACTCTACAAAAACCTTAAAAATATAAACATTCATCGTGTTAAACACATCGAATACCTCAAGAAAATTTAATGGGCTATAAAGGCACATAAACATACATATTGGTAGGTCATAAATTACTGATGGAAAAAAACTGGGGATGCTGAAGATTCTCTTTTTTAAAATATTTATATGAATTTAGTCATATATTATTGAAATTAAATACTATAATTTAATAAAAAAATTAACCACAACTAATATGAGATGATTATAAATTAAATTGATTAAAGTAAATTTGATCAAAATTATATTTATATTACTTCATTCTAATGTTATCTAATGTCTACCCTTCGTACTATAAAATTTCGATGATTTGAAAATGTAATAAACAAAAATTTACTTTTGATGGGGGTCACATAACATTGTTAACAAAATATTTCACACCTAGATTCATAAACCAATATCACATTTATATTTTCCTATTCTAAAAAATACTCATGAATTTATAAGAGAATAAGAAAAAAAAATTAATGGAGAAGTTATAACATACAATATTTTTTGAGTTTTGAGGAACACGTCATTTTAGGGGTTATGAAAAAAAACTTCAATGACATTCTTCATTTAAAAATATTTTAAAATATATTTCCTAACCTATAAATTATAATAATGAATCCGACAAAACCAACACATAGGGTTATAAGTTATGCAGGAACATGTGAATTAACACCATTTTAAATATGTACAATGGTAAGAGAGCCTTCATTACGATGTTTTAGAAGACCAAATGTGAACCACAATAAAAAATATGAAAAAAATTAATGCATCATTGTTATGACTAATATGTTATTATGTGGTATAAAAAGTTAAATTCCTCTGTGTCATATATACCATTCCTTCATCACCTCTCACTACCCGGAATAGGACATTTTAAAATAATAATATTTCCATCTACAATAATCTATTAAATAAAAATATTTTATCGACCCTCTCAAATAAGAATAATAAATTCCATGAAAATTTTATTTTCAAGAAGTAAAAATAAATTAAAATACATTAGAAAAGTCATTTCAAAAGATTTAAAATAAAGAAAATTATTAATGTTGTTATTATCTTATAATAATCAAAATAGAATTTCATGAAATACTCAATAAATTAATGAAATGAAAATTTATTAAATTTATATAAACATAAATTTCAAATATCGTTAATCTATAAAAATATAAAACATAATGAACACATGTTCTTTTATAATAACAAATTAAAGTAAATTAAAATATTATGAAATATAAGGAATAATAAATTCCTTTAAACACTTGAGTAATATCATTCATACATAACTCTTTGAATTTTGAATAATAAAAACTTTTAATTTCATGCAGCAAGAATTAAGTAGAAATATTGAATATGCATAGACATTCTTCGATAACCATATAATAAGTCAAAAAATAATCTAAAAAAATAATAAATCATATAAATAATCATTGAGTAATTATAAATTATATTAAAAATATTTATCATGGGTATGATGTAAAATTATTTGTGTAATGATATAAATTTTTTAATAAAGTCTAATTTTTAAATATTCATTATAGCCATTTTTGTAACATCCCGGTTAAATGAAGAATATTAGTTTTTCATATTTTTTAATACTTGTGAATAAAATATTAATATTACTTTAATGGGAACACTATGCTCGATGGCATACCCAATACACAATGACACGTTTCGTTGATATCTTACGTTGCAATCTAATAATAAAATAATATTAATTTAAATTTTAGGTAACGCCTAACCGTTGTAATGGTGGGAATGAACAGAACTAACTCAAAATTATTAAATATTTTTGTCAAATATTTTTACTTTTATCCAATAAATTTTAGAGGCTTAAAATGCGAATGAATCCAATTTTAAGCATAAATATTCAAATATTCTTTAAAAGGTCGATTAACTGCCTTTTGATGGGGAAACATTTTTAAATGAATATTTTGAAAATTTTATATATTATACTGGACCAAATAAAATCCTTCTTTAGAATATGGACATCAAAATTTACTTTGTGTAAATTTTTGTTATTTTTCCGATAAATTTCATTTTTATTAAAGATGTTGTATTTTAATTCCAAACCTCCTTTTAATCAGATTTATTTATATGGATGGATTATCTTTTTAATTGGGTTTAAATTATATTTAGAATATATTTTTACCATTTAATCCAATAGTTGCCATTGGAATTAATTTCACTTTGAAATTGGACTTAAACTAGTGTAAATCTTTTGACATATTTTGTTTCATAAAAACACGCTATTTGTTTTGACAACATGAATTAATTATTAAATTGATTAATGAAACTTATATGTTTTGAATTTTGTAATGTAGACATCATTTTTGAATTTGGAATATCAAATATAGCTTAGGGAGAATTTTAGGTATTTTTCTGAAAAACATCGATTTTTTATGAATACTGAAACCACTAAGTGGTAGTTAAAAAACTGAATTTTCATTTAAATAAAATTTTACCACCTCTGTGATTTGAATTTCAAAAATTCGACATACACGGTTTTCATTAGGATGTAAAATGAGGTTCAATAGGATGAAAATAATTTTTGGTGAATAGTGACTTTTATGTTTTATTAATCGTGATTACAGGTAATTAGTGTAATTTAAGGTAAAGATAATGTTATAATAATAGTAAATGATGTTGACATATGTACTAACCTTATTGGATGAGTCATGGATGACCACGACAAACCATGGGCCAACATGGGGACCCCATGGAGCCACATGGTAAGAAAATGACATTAATAACTTTTTATTTAAAGTTAAAATAAAAATGTCACAAACATGTATTGTTTTACTAAAACAATTTTTACATGGGTTTATGCAAGTCATATTGTTGTCTATAAATATTAATTCGAAATATAAAATTATTTCCTACATCATAGTAGTTTTTTATAATTTTTGTACATTAAATAAATTAATTTATTTCTGACACCATGTTGATGCAGTGATTAGCTCATTAATGAACGATTTAAACAAAATGAAATGATAATGTGAAATCTAAGACTTAAAATTGTCAAAAACATATTTTATGAGTGTATTTAGAACCCTTATCACCTTATCCTAGAAATATATAATTTTGGGTCCTTTGATATCCGAAAATCATTTTATAATAATGTATCTTTTCAAGACTTTCCAAGAGTGCCCCTCCTCCCACTTATAAAAGGCCCCCACCTCTACCTCCTTACCCACACCTCTTAAGACCATGTCTCGTCCAAAATCTTCTAATATTATCTCTACACATCCATATATTACTCTTATATGCCTCACTTTTGGAAGAATTTGATCCAAGGAATCCTTTGAGCTCAAATCAAAAAGAGTTATCTGATTTGAAGGTAATGTCTTCTCTTAGGTTCTTTTGTTTTATTTTTCTTCTCCAACCCCTAAACTCTTTTTATTACTTTCTTTTGTAAAGACACCAGTATCTTACATATACTAGGATGCGTTTTTAAAGAGTATTATAGCTACACTCATACACACATTCACCTAATGGTTATAGAACATACAATTTCTTTGGGTGGCGAATTACTGCCTCACGAAACGATTATTGTTCAATCTTCTTTTAACACTTCTCATGTTGGCCATTAAGATGTAACTGTATTTATATATTATATATAAATTATGTTTATGTATTCATAATTCTTCTGTATTTTTCATTTATTCCATACCTTTATGGTTTCCATAATGGGTAAACGCGATAATTTCATTTTTGGAAGTGCAGACTACCACCCCCTCAAAGTGATTTGAATCGTTAATGACATATGTGGGATGTATAAAGGATGGATTTAATGATGTTTTTTATTTTATTAAAAGGTAATTATTATATAATTATGTATCATTATTTTTTTCATTCCATGAATGTTTGAAATAGAAATGAATGTAGCATTCATGCGTATGTATGACTTACCGTCTCCATGAAGGGTACATTTCATTTCTTATCTCCAAATGTTATGTACTATTATAAGTAAATATATATAATAGATATATATGTCATATATTAAATCTAAATTATTGATATCATTCTGTAATTATAATATATATATCCCTCATTTATTTTTAATTCTATTAATATGACAAGGAATTGAAAGTAGCGTTCATGCGTGCGTACGACCTACCGTCTCCATGAACGGTGCATTTCATTTTTTATCTCCAAATGTTATGGAATAGTATAAAATGAATATATACTGAGTATATATGATATTTAAATCATTAATACTATTCTGGAGATGATTTACTTATAAACACATGAAAAATTCTTTTCCACAAGTTCAAATTTTACTCATGTACCGAACATCGACAAAAACATCTGATATGAACTCACATTATTAACCAATTATTATAACATTATAATATGTGATATGAACTGAATAATAATATTTAAATGTTGTGATTAAGAAATTATAAATTTACCAAAGTTTATTATTCAGTAATGTAATGAAACGAACAAGATAAGTCAGACTTGAGGTAAGGGATCCTACCACTCTCTTTTTTTTAAGTACTCTCTTTTATGTCACTTATTTTAAGCACCTTTTTCTTATGTTGGGGGATGTTATTTTATATTCCTCTGAATATAAATTTTATTTTAATATGATGAGAGACCCTATTTTATTTCATCAATCCATTTTTGGAAGTTTTAAGTAGCGCCATTAGGCTGCCGAAATTTCATAAGGGACTTTTTTTTCTCACTTTGTGTTCCCGTGAGATTCATGCTACCTTTGCCACTATTTATTTTTGTGTGGTGTATGTACTTCCCATGAATGTATTATTTTTGTAATATAATTTAATTTATCGGTATTTACATCTTCATTGTATGATACTTCTTTCATGGGGTGTACGTTTCGAACGTTACCCAAATCGGTAAGGGAACCTTTCACCCTCCCCTTTTTAAAATACTTCATTTGTTAGGTCTTTTAATTTACATATTATTATGTTGGTATATGTTTTTATATATCCTTATTGCTGTAAATGAAATGTCCAAGTGATTTTAAACGATTTTTATCTCTCATCGTCTCATTTTCTGAATTTTCAAATGACGTCGTTAGGCTGTCGAATTTCTGTAAGGGAACTTCTTAACACAATTTCAATTCTTAGGGTTAAACCTCTACTTCATGATTATGTCATACTATAAATTTGTGTGGATGAAATCTGATTGTTTTACACATAATATCCTCTTATATTGGGTGTATTTATATTTTTCACACATAAATATGTAATTGATTTATCCTTAATCTAAGGATACCGACTTTGTAAGGGACTTTTTCTCAATATCCTTTCATTGAGGAATATTTTGTTCTAATACAATACATTCTTTTATATGATGTGTAAAACACCTTTTACTTTTCATTTCATTCAAAGAGAATTTTTTTCTACAAATCATTTAACTAAATGAAAAAACCTAATGTTTCTTTTAATGTACGCAGTGACAACAACCTTTTCCGCCGCCGCAAGTGTTATTTGTTCTTTGGCTTCCTCAATAAGCCATAATGTTTTTAAAATTAAATAAATACCATAAACTCTTTCATGTATTTTGGTATAGGAAAATGGTTTTGATAATGGATTTTTATTTCATTATATTTATGAGATATATTGTGATTGAAATGTGGAAATGTTTTCTTTCCATTATATTTGTTTTATGTATTATGATTTTGTAATGGTACTTGGACATTTGACGGGTGGTTACGTGATAAACCATATGATGGGTGGTTCCATGAATACTAGAACAGGTGGTTATGTTATAGCCTCCAATTCATTTTGTATGTAAGTTGGCCATATGGCTATTCCATTTATTGATATGTGTGGAAGTTGACCGTATGGTAATTCCATTTAATTATGTTTATGTCCCAAGTTACCTTTATATGTTATGTGTTCTTTATATGGGTTTTATGGGAATCTATTGGTTACAAAAGGGAAAGTAACGATATTTTATTTAGTGAAGAGTATTTACTACTTTATAAAGGTGAAAAGTATTACTTATGTTAATGTATTCATGGTTTACTTGTTATTTTAAAAAACTACTAGTTTTCATTACATGTGTATTCTTTACTGGGATTTTTATGCTCACCCCTT
The DNA here is from genome assembly GCA_963277665.1 of Viscum album. Lineage (NCBI taxonomy): Eukaryota > Viridiplantae > Streptophyta > Magnoliopsida > Santalales > Viscaceae > Viscum > Viscum album. The sequence continues at coordinate 206,764,722 of OY728121.1, forward strand.
ATTTTTGAAATGTTTTCCATAGGGCTTAAGGATTAATAGTTTCAAGGATGGGATCAAGGAAATACATTATATCTAATACATGGAACTAGACATTTTTCTTTTTAAGAGTTTTTATTTTATGAAAACATAGTAGAGGTGTTTACATTGTAATATTTTGAGATGTAATAGTTATGTCCTAATTCTCAAAAACTCTAAACCTGAAAAGATCCTCTATGTGAATTATTAATTTAATTCATGGTTATATAATTTTATAAGGCTGGGTCCTTATATTTGGTATCAGAGGTCGGTTTAGATACATTTAGAGGTTAGGGTATTCTTTAAGCATAAGTGACATTACCATAATGGTTAGGATTTCAGAAAGAGTCATATTCTTAGATAAAGAAAATGATTTTATGATAAAATGAATAATTATATCATAGTATTATATGATTATTCTAATGATATAATCACACTGACCTTTTTGGTTTTAGTAAATGTCTGGATCTAGCAGGCACCAAAGTGACAGCGAATGTGAAGAAAACTATAACGGTTTTCTGAAATAAAAATCTAATGATATGAGAGTTGTAATGAGAACTCTTGTGGTTTTTCTCAACCAAATATCGGGAGTCATGATTAACCACTTGAACCTTGGTGAGTTCTCTAATGCATCATGTATGAGATAACCAACTTGATGTGGAATTTCTGGTAAAAATTATAAACGTAACCATTATGGTTTATATGATCCTTACTTTTGAGGTAATCATGGGTTACTATAAGATGGAAAATGAAAGGCATGAGGTAAAATTAAGGTTAAATTATGTTATGGTTATTTTTTATGATTTTATCTCTTTATGGGGAATTTTTTGAGAATTATATAGTTTTGGAAAAAGGACAACACACAGACCATGTGACAACCCATTACGTCGTACAAAGCTGTGAGAATCGAACCCACAACCAAAGTGCAACTGGTATTTATCGCCTACCATTGGACTACGTGAAGTCCCTGTTTAGTATGATAAATTATTTTTAGTTATATAATTTTATGAACCAAGAATATGTTGATTTTGGGTTATCTAGGAAAATATTGACCTATCATGGAGGATATATGATTTGGTTAATTACTTTTCAATATGAGGCTTTAAGAAAAACTGATTTTATTTAGAGATACATGTTAATTTTCACCTTGGAAGACTATGTGATTAAATCCTTTAAATATTTGGGTTTAAATCATGGTTTGGTTTACTTTAAACAATTTTATGGAAAAATTGTTTATCGAATGGTCTTTGTTGAACTTTGTGTTTTCTTGGAAAAATTTTGGAGATTAAGAATAGATTTTATTTTTATAAAGGATTATCTTTTTGTGGATTATCTGATCATGTTCTAACAATTTTTGTTTTGGTTAAGGTCTGAAGTATTGTGAAATATATAGTTCTCTTTTGTGGATTAGTTTATTCTCTAGAAGTTGATCATAACACTCTTAATGTGAACAAGTCATCCTAAATACTCATCTTTTGGAGGAAAAAATGAGTTTGTGTAAAAAATATATTAAGAGATTAAAGTCTAAACGACAAGAATGTATGTTTCTTTGTAATTTAGTTAAGCTCATAAGTAAATTACTCAATTAAAAGTAACATAAAACTAAAAATTTTTCTGTTACCTTTTCCTACTGTGGAATCAAATACCATTTAACCCGTCACAAGTTTGTGATTTTCTGGTGGTTAACTTTCTCCAAACATGTTTCTATCACTCTACATCAGAACATAACCATTTGTTTTTTAATCCACATCCATGTTTTCATGGAATCCTTCTACCTGTAGTCTCAGGTGACCTTGGTACTTTTCTTTCGTTCTTTTAAAGTGATAGTTTAATTAACTTCTTTTCTGATGTGGAGCTTTCAATGAAGATTCCAAGCCCAATTTTAAAATTCGAGGACGCAATTACCAAAGGGGGGGGGGAATGATGTAACATCCCATGTAATTAAATAATATTAATTTTTCATATTTATTAATATTTTTGAATGAAATAATAATATTACATTAAAGGGAATGCTATGCTCGATGGTGTACCCAATACGCAACAACGAGTTTCTTTGAAATCTTAAGTTGCACTCTAATAATAAAATAATATTATTTTAAATAGTAGTTAATTACTAGCCATTATAATGGATGTAATGAACAGAACTAACTACAAAATGATTATATATGTTTGTCAAATATTTTTACTTTTATCCAATAAATGTTAGAGGCTTAAAATGTGAATGAATCCAATTTTATGTGTAAATATTCGAATATTCTTTAAAAGTTCGATTAACTGCCTTTTGATGGGGAACCCTTTTTAAATCCACATTTTGAAAATTTTATATGTTATATTGGACTTAATAATATTATTCTTTAGAATCTGGACATCAAAATTTACTTTGTGTAATTTTTTTTTCCGATAAAGATAATTTTTAGTGAAAATTTTGTATTTTAATTCCAATCCTCCATTTTAATCAGATTTATTTATATTGATACATTATCTTTTTAATTGGGTTGAAAGTGTAGTTAGAATTTATTTTTACCATTTAATCCAATGGTGGTCATTGGAATTAATTTCACCTTGAAAGTCGACTTAAACCAGTGTCAATATTTTGACATATTTTGTTTCTTAAAAACACGCTATTTGATTTGACAATGAGAATTAATTATTAATTTGATTAATGAAAATTATATGTTATGAATTTTGTAAAATAGAATTAATTTTTGAATTCGGAATATCAAATATAGCTTAGGGGGAATTTTTGGTATTTTTCTGAAAAACCTCGATTTTTGATTAATAGAGAAACCACTAAGTGGTAGTTAAAAAACTGATTTTTTGTTTATATGAAATTTTACCACCTCTTTGATTTAAATTTCAAAAATATGATATACATGGTTGTCATTAAGATGTAAAATGTTGTTCAATGGGATAAAAATAATTATTGGTGAATAGAAACTTTTAAATTTTATTAATCGCGATTACATGTAATTAGTGTAATTTAATGTAAAGATAATGTTATAATAATATGAAATGACTTTGAAAAATTCCCTAACCGTATTGGATGAGTCATGGACGACCATGAAAATCCATGGGTCGACTTGGGGACCCCATGGAGCCACTTGGGTAAGAAAATGACATTAATAACTTTTTATTTAAAGTTAAAATAAAAATTTCACAAACATGTATTGTTTTACTAAAGCAATTTTTATAGTGGGTTATAGAAGTAATATTTTTTAATATATAATGAATTAGAAAGATAAAAATATTTCTACATCATATTATTTTTTTATAATTTGTATACATTAAATAAATTAAATTATTTATGACACCATGATGATGGAGTGATTACCTCATTATTGAACGATCTAAATAAAATAAAAATATAATGTAAAATCTAAGACATAAACTTGTAAAAAACATATTGGATGGGTGGATTTAGAAACCTTGTCATTTAATTCTAGAAATATATATTTTTGGGACCTTTGATATCCGAAAATCATTTTATAATGATGTATTTTTTCAAGACTTTCAAAGAGTGCCCCTCCTCCCTCTTATAAAAGGCCCCCACCTATACCTCCTTACTAACACCTATCAATCCCTTGGATCATCCAAAATATGCTCATATTGTCTCTCCACATCCCTCTATTACGCCTATAGCCTCACGTTGGGCAGAAGTCTTTCCAAGGAAGCCTTTTATCTCAAATCAAAAAGAGTTATCCGATTTGAAGGTAATGTCTTCACTTATGTTCTTTTGTTTTATTTTGATTTTCCAACACCCTAAACACTTTTTATTTATATATTTTATAAAAACACCAGTATCTTAAATATAATAGGATGAAATTATGAGGAGGATTCGAGCTACACTCATACACACATCCATCTAATGGTTAAAGAACATACTGTTTCTATGGGTGGAGAATTACTGCCTCACGAAACGATGATTGTTCAATCCTCTTTTAACAACTCTCATGGTGGCCATTAAGATGTCACTATATTTATATATGATATATAAATTATTTTTATTTATTCTTTATGCTTCTGTATTTTACATTTATGTCGTACCATTATGGTTTCCATAATGGGTAAACATGATAATTTCATTTTAGGAAGTGCGGACTACTGCCCCCTCAAAGTGATTTGGATCGTTAATGCCATATATAGGATGTATAAAGGATGTAATTAATGATTTTATATATTATATTATACTAGAATTATACTATAACTATGTATCATTATTATTTTCATTCCATTAAAATATGAAATAGAAATAAAAGTAGCATTCATGCGTACGTACGACTTACTATCTCAATGAACAGTACATTTCATTTCTTATCTCCAAATGTTATATACTATTATAAGTACATATAAGTAACAGATATATATGTCATATATTACATCTAAATGACGGATATAATTCTGGAATTATAATATATATATATCTCATTTATTTTTATTTCCATTAATATGAAAAAGAAATGAAAGTAGCGTTCATACATACGTACGACCTACCATCTCAATTAATAGTGCATTTCATTTTTTATCTCAAAATGTTATGGAATAGTATAAAATGAATATATAGTGGTTATATATGTTATTGAAATCATTAATAATATTCTGGAGATGATGTACCTATATCTACATGAAAAATTCTTCTCCAACATGTTCAATTTTGACTCAAGTACCGAACATCTTAAAAAACGTCTAATATGAACTCACATTATTAACAAATTATTATAAAATTATAATATGTGATATGAACTGAATAATAATATTTAAAGGGGGTACATAAGAAATTATAAATTGACCAATGTTTATTATTCTAGAATATAATGAAACGAACAAGACAAGTCAGACTTGAGGTAACGGATCCTACCACTCTCTTTATTTTTAAGTACTCTCTTTTATATCACTTCTTTTAAGATCATTTTTCTTTTTTTGGGAGATGTTATTTTATATTCCTCTTACTATAATTTTTATCTTAATATGATGAGAGACCCTATTTTATTTCATCAATCTATTTTTGGAAGTTTTAAGTAGCACCATTAGGATTCTGAAATTTCAAAAGAGACTTTTTATCTCACACTATGTTCGAGTGAGATCCATGCTACATTTGACACTATTTTCTTTTTTGTGGTGTATGTACATACCATGATTTTATTATTTGTGTAATATAATTTAATTTATGGGTATTTACTTCTTCATTTTATGATCATTCTTTCATGGGGTGTATGTTTCAAATGTTACTCAGATCGGTTAGGGAACCTTTCACCCTCCCCTTTTTAAAAGACTTATTTTGTTAGGTCTCTTAATTTACATATTCTTATGTTGGAATATGTTTTTATATATCCTTATTGCTGTAAATGATATGTCCATGTGATTATATACCCTTTTTATCTCTCATCTTCTCATTTTATGAATTTTAAAATGACGCAGTTAGGCTGTCGAATTTATGTAAGGGAACTTCTTAACCCAATTTCAATTATTTGGGTTAAACCTCTACTTTTTGATTGTGTCAAATTATAAATATGTGTGGATGACCTATGATTGTTTTATAATTAATATCCTCTAATATTGGGTGTATTTATATTAGTCACACATAATTATATAATTGATTTATCGTTAATATAAGGATACCGACTTTGGAAGGGACTTCGTCTCAATCTCCTTTCATTGAGGCATATTATGGTCTAATAAAAGATTTTCATTTATACGTTGTATAAAACACCTTTTACATTTCATTTCATTCAAAGGGAAAGTTTTTCCACGAATCATTTTACTAAATGAAAAAAAGGAATGTTTCTTTTAACGTACCCGGTGACAAAGAACTTTTCCGCTGCCGTGAGTGTTATTAGGTCTTTGGCTTCCTCAATAAGCCGTAATTTTTTTAAAATGAAATAAATACCATATACTCATTAATGAATTTTGGTATTGGAAAGTGGTTTTTATAATTTATTTGTTATGATAATATATTTATGTGATATATTGTGATTGAAATGTGAAACTTTTTTCTTTCCATTATATTTGTTTTATGTATTATGATTTTGTAATGGAACTTGGACATTTGACGGGTGGTTATGTGATAAACCATATGGTAGGTGGTTCCATGAATACCAGGATGGGTGGTTACGTTATAAACTCCAATGCATTGGGAATGGAAGTCTGCCATATGGCCATTCCATTTAGTGATATGTGTGGAACTTGACCATATGGTTATTCCATTTAAGTATGTTTATGTCCCAAGATACCTTTATATGTTATGTGTTCTTTATATGGGTTTTATGGTAATATTTTGGTTACAAAAGGGAAAGTAATGATATTTTATTTAGTGAACAGTATTTACTACTTCATAAAGTTTAAAAGTATTACATATGTTAATGTATTCCTAGTTTACTTGTTGTTTTGAAAATCTAATAGTTTTCATTCCTTGTGTATCATTTACTGAGATTTTTATGCTCATCCCATGTTTTTGAAATGTTTCCCACATGACTTAAAGATGAATAGTTTCAAGGATGGATCAAGTAAATAAATTCTATCTAAAACATGGAACAAGACATGTTTATTTTTAAGAGTTTTTATTTTCTGGAAACAAAGTAGAAGTGTCTACTTTGGAATCTATTGAGATGTAATAGTTATATCCTAATTATCTAAAACTCTAAACCTGAAAATATCCTCTATGTGAATTATTCATTTAATTCATGATTATGTAATGTTATAAGGCCAGGTCCTTATAATTTTTATGAGTTACATAAATATAAATAGAACAATCATAACATCAATGTGATATGTAGAGATATACAAAGCTATGATATCAAAATACCAATCGTTCATAGGGGTGTTTCATTTCATGTTTGGTAATGCTAATAAAATTCATAATGTGTAAAGGTAGTCCATTTTATATACTGTGATGGAAATTAATTTCATGATTTTTAAAGCAATAGAATTTTATAATTTAATAATGGAAATATTCAACTGCAATAATATAGATTTGGAATTAAAAAATTCATCAAACATGACTCAAAATGTCAAATTTTGAATAAATTTATGTAATAAATTTATCATGAATTATAATGGCGAATGAATAATCCTTTGTTACAGATTAATGTGGTTTTCATGAAGTTAACAACTAAATTATGATATATAACATTAAAACAAATGTTCTAATATTTTTTAAACGGGTAAAAAAATTAATTTAATTTCACAAAATAAATTAAATGAATTATAAAAATTTGGAATAATATTAAAAAATAAAAAAAATAAATGAGACAGAAAGTATTTAATTATTTAATGAACAAACATGTTGACAAAATAATAAAAAACAATTGAACATTATTGTGTTATTATAATCATAAAACATGCCTCAAAATTAAATATAATTATAATATACAAAGTAAAAGAAATCAAAAGGATTAAAGAAATTTTTTTAAATAATTAATAATAATGAAAATAATAATGTTTATACAAATATTTGATCAAAATTAAATCGAGTTATTAAGGATCCACTCAATAATCTCCCCAATTAGGATAATTAAATAACCAAATATAATTCCCAAAAAAAATTATTTCATTTTAAAATTATTCTTATTGGATAAAATAATTAATATATGTATATTCAAAAATTTATGTATATATATATATATATATTTAAACATTCCATTTTTAAAAACAAAAATTTTCATCCATTGTGATTTTCAACTATTGTGAAATATTTTAACTTTTTTATTCAACCAGTGTCCATGAGTTATAAATATTAATGAAAATATAATTGATTTTATTATAATAATACTATCCCAATTTTATAATATATTTAGATAATATTTTAAACTATATATTTTAACTATTTTAGGAAGAGAATTAAAAATTTATAATTTTTCATGAAATAGATCCATTCAAAATATGTTTTGAGGATTCTTTATATTTTAAATCTGGAATATTTAATCTCACCTATAATTAATGTTAAAAAAATTAATTCTATGGATATTAAATAATAACTAAACATATTAAAAAACGTATTTTAATAAATTTTAAATTATTAATATGGATAAAAAATTAAATAAGTTTTATGTTTTAGAAAACCACTAAAATTAGAAAATATGGGATTAAACTAAAAATTTGAAATGTACTGGATAAGATGAAAATTTATTTAAGGATAACACCCCATAATTATATAAAAAATGATAGAATTAAAATCATTATAATTCTCTATAATAATTTAAATTAGTATACGTTCTGATGGAAAATAAGGTAATTTTTAAATTAAATTAATAATTAATAAATATTTTTAAAAATAATAATAATGAACACATGACCAAAATCCATTATATTAATATAATTAATTGTAAATGAAGTGTCTCCACAAATATATCAACGATGGGATGGTGATTAGGAATATAAAAACTAATATTTCAATAACACAATTTTCAATGGACTTTGTAATTGAGAATATACGTATAGGAAAACCCATAGTTAATTTCGGGATCCATTTTTTTAATAATTAATTTTATATTTTTTTGAGTTCAAATTAGATAATTTTTAATTCATTGAATATTATACATAAATATTTACATTGAAATAACAATGATATATGAAAAGAGTTACATTGTATGGAAAACATAAAAAATTGATCTTTATAAATCAACGTAATCAATAGCGGGATATACGCTAAAAAACTCGAAATTTTAATAATGATAACAGGTTTATTCTCCATAAAAATAATGATCCATTTTTATTTGGATCTCAAACTAGTTCTGGAAAATTCATTTAGAAATAAATTTTATAAGAATCCATGATTTTGAATGTTTGTAAATTTTTTCATCCAAATTAGTTTATTGATGAGTAATACATTTTATTCCAAATATATAGTGAAACAATTAATGGAAAATAATATCCAAAATGAACAATATCACAATATTTATTATAATATCTGTAATAAATTATATTATACATTACATATGTAAGATGATTATAATGGTATACACTACAATCATGTTTTCAATTTTTTATTCGCTTATCTAAATTTTTACAAACATTAAATCACAGAAATAATCATTGTATGTTACATTTATTAAAATTTAAAATGATTAAAAATTATATAATTATAACTTGAATAATTATTTTTTTTCATTTTAATTTGTAATATTTTTTTCATTTAAAAAGGTATACATATCATTTACTAACCTATTTAATTTTTTTATCCTGAATTAATTTTCAAATATACCTTCTATTATTCAAAATATCAAAATCAAAATTTTAGAACATTTTAAAACATAAAGATACTTAATTTGTCTATATAATGTTCTTATATTTTTTCATAATTTTTTTTGTATATTTACCCCCAAATTTCATTCATTTTATCGTCAAAAGAGTAATGCATTTCTTCTAAATCATTAACATGTTCATTTTCAGAAATAAGAGAGTAATTATATTTTTAACTTGAATCCATGATTTTTTTTAAAATGATATTCATGTTTTCATAGTATATGATCCATGATAATATGAATAACTAGAATGTCATGGTGAATATAATACTCTTGTGCAATTTTTAGTAAAGGAAGTATTTTAGAATTTCATATTTTTTTGAATTAATCTATTGAATATGATCTTTTGGAATCACTCACGGTTGAAATGAATATTTACCATTTCATAATTGATTTCATTAAAAAAATCCATATATTATTTTACTTTTCATGTCCCTTTTTAATGTACTAATTGGTGTGATTTGAATAATTTTATTTTCAATTAGAATTTCCCTCCATATAATGAAATGAGGATTATTTGTTTTCTACTTATGGATTTTTATATATATTAAATTTTTTTATTCTTATTAAATTTGATTTTTGTCAATCTGTACCCAAATAAAACAAAATATGATTTGGTATTTTTATTTTAAAAGTCTAGTTTTCTGAAAATTAATGGAAACAAGATTTTTAAAATAGTAAAATGTCATTTAAAAAACATTCAATGTAGAGAGAAATAATGGATATTAATTATTTAAGAAAATATCCTCAAATTTGTCTCCTTTTAAACTACTCATATTTTTATTTTAATATAGAGATATATATTGGGTTTTCATCTATAATGTCATATGTAAAATATAAGTATTTATTTTAGAAATGGATTCTCTGAAATTTAATTGATCATACCTAATACCATTGAATAATTGTGGAAGTGAAGGTTTAATTCTGTTCATTTTCTATATATACATCCTAACTTAAAATTGATCTATTAATTTTCATTTTATCTATTTTACAAACAAGTTATAAAAAATTTATGATATATATAAAAATATTTAATACTATTAATAATAAACAATATAAGATACATGATATGATAACAATTTGTATGTCATGAAAAGGTAAAGGTAATAAAAAATAGGGTTTGAATTTATATTCATAATATAGGTAGGAAAATATTATCATTATATGTGTAAAATGATTATATGAAATTAATAATCAATTTAATGATAACAAATATAATAATTGTACAAGCCATTTTCATATTTTTAATTATGAACACATGTATTTTTATTGTAGTTTATATATATGTACTCATATATCCACTATTCACACTATTTAATGTAGATATTAAATAATTAATTTTGAAATAAAAATAAAATTAAATGGTTAGTGACTTACATATATGAAATTATTTTATTTCTATTATTATCACGACCCAAAACCCCTCTTCTTTTTTTGGTTTAGAAAAACATTCATCATTTTACAATACAAATCCCATGAGATACTCTTAATGGATATTTTTGAACCTCCCTTATATTACTGGTACAGTGTATCCTACTATTATAAGGGTCAACAAAAACCATCTTTTAATCAGTTCAGACCTACATCCATAATTTTAAGTAGAATTCAAAACCTATAAAATAAAAAGAGGAAATTCATGATTACCCCTAAAAATGTTAAAATTCATACCTGTACTTTAAAATAATGGTATTTAAATAAATAAAAAATGGAATAACGAATTTCATGATGATGATGAAAAAGCTTATCGGAAAACCAATTTTGATAAAAAATAACTTTTATGAATCAGGGATCAATTTAATATATTTTAGTTTTTTAATAATTCACATACCATTTTATCATATCTATTATTAATGTATCACCTATTAGTTTCAATCAATGGAATTTTTAAAATATAAATATATTCAACTACCACAATATTTCACATCAAATCCATGAAAATATTCCATGAAATTTGGAAATATATTTCATATAGAGTGGATATTAGTTCTACTGATACAATGTACAATAAAATTTATAGATCGCGTGATATATTTTAATTTAATAAAGAGTTATTACAAAAACTGAAAAACTATAATAATTGGAAACATATTACTTGAAAACTTCCCTTATTTCATGCGCAAAAAAAATTAAATTTAAAGTACCAGAAAATTTAAATATAAATGGTCTATTAAATTAATCCACAATTTATCCATAATATCATTATAACAACCAATTTATGTAATATATAATGTTCCCCCTAAATGATGATCATAAATATAGTTTCATACTGAAGAAATATAATAAATATAGAATTCTCCATATTCAAAACATTGCAAAATTTCTATTCCATGACGTCAATATTTGTCAAATATATAAAATATTGTTAAACCATTATCGTTCATTATTTAGATCTCCATAATAATTCGACACTAGTTCAAATTGATTGTATTTAATTAATGAATAGTTATATAACAAAAAAAATTATAACATATTAATCATGAAATATGAGTAAATTGATATGTAATATACTAATAAAAACATAAAATATATAATGTTTTAATTCATTCTAATAGACATTTGGGTTGGTATCATAAAGGAAAAGTTATTCTTCAATATATATTGGTAATATGCTGAACTATGTAAAATTATGGAACCTATATATATTTTTCCTATAAATGTAATCCATTTCAATTTTTTAAGGGTACAATTTACATTCTATTTTGAGGTAATTTATTTCATAGAGTTTAAAGGTAATTCCATTAATGCTACTTTAAGGTAAATCATTTCATAAAATATAAATATAATCAATTTCATATTAAGGTAAATATAAAAATCAACTCGTGTATAGGTAACTGAGATTTTAACATTACATAAAATAAACATGATTAGATAGTTGATTCATAAAGGTAAGTAAATTACACTTCACATAATTTATAGTTATGGTCATGTATCCACATAAAGGTATTTTCTAATATGTGTATTTGTAATAGTTACATTTTTCCATTTAAGGGTAAAAATAATTCTCAATATTTTTTAAAATTGATAAAACTATTTGAAAATGATGAATTACATTTCATAAAGAATATTATAAGTGTAATAATACTGATAATTAATATGAATAAATAAAAAAACTATAGTGAAAAATAATAAAAGTTAATTGATTAACAAATTATAACTTATGAAATGTATTAATAAAAAAATCAAAAAAATTATCATATTGAACAATTAATGCATTCTTGAAATAAGAAATTAAAATGTAATAATTGTGTCTAATGAATGAAATATATAATTTCTTAAAAATTAATTAATAAATTAAAATAATGAATATAAAAATTCATTTTTATGATAAAAAATTTTAAAAAAATATACTGGAATAGAGAATAATTAAATAGTTAATTATATAAAGGCTTGTTATTATGGGAATATGACCATGTTTTTGTTTAATTAGAAACTCATTATCAATATGCGTTGGAGTAAAAAAATATTCCATGATACCAAACATCACCTTTAAATACAATTCATCTTTATTTATTTTTGATCATTTCACTTGGTATCTGGGAAAACATTCAATCATTAATGGGTTCTAAGTACCACATTAATGAATTAAATCACCATAAACATAACCCATTTATGATTATTTATTTTTAATATTTTAAAATTGTTTAAAAAGTAAAAATAGTTCATGAAATTTTAATTATATTTATTCGATTTTGGTTATAAAAAAATTATCCAATGTAACTTTAGTATTCACTTAAAATAAAAAATATTTCAAAAATATCATAAAAATATAGATAAATAGAGATATTAAATTTCAATTATTATAAAAACCAATGTTCTAACTGTGACTGAATATAAATGTCATGATACATTTGAAAATGTTTTTCATAGAAACTAAAATAAAACATAAGTCTTTTTGAAAAAATATATTATAAAATAAAATTCCACATGAAATATTATATATTCAATAAATTACCCTAAAATAATTTTTAATTAATCTATTTAATGTGATTATCAGTAAAAAACAATAAAAAGATAAATTTTCTAATATTAAAAATATGATTTTTTTTGAAAACAAATATGTTGTAATAGAACAAACCATGTAAATTGTTTTATGATTTCAGTTTTGATATTCATCAAAATCAATCATAATACATAATAACCACCTTTATCCTATAAATATTTATAATGATATGACAATGATTAAAGATAATATTTAAAATAATAAACACTATATATCGGTGGAAGACAAAATAATTATTAGCTAATATAAAATTTATCCATAAGAGATGGAAGATGATCAATTTCATTTGGTTTATTATTTGATAACTGAATACTTTTAGAAAACATTCATGATCTATTTTATATTCCAATATTAATTATTTAAATATATGTGACCTTTAAAAATTTAGATTCTCGAACAAATATAATTTTATAAATCATATTTATACAAATAATCATATAAACTATAAAGTGATTTAGATAATAAATAGAAGAAAATATATATTTTGAATTAATAGTGGATGAATATTCATATCATCCAATACCCACAAATACAAAAAAAATAATGAACGATATTATAATGAATTATATTTTATAATTATATATGTATTTTTTCACCTATAAATTAATGGTCTAAACCAACACTTAATATACACTTTTTATTATATTATAAACTTATATAACTATTACACAAACCAGATGAGTTAGGTATTTCATATACATTTGAATCATATTGTTGACCAATGAAATAATAAATGTATGATGTGCCACATTTAGTGTTCTGAGTGTGTAAATGCCTTATTTTATTATTAATAAATTAAATCACTATATATTTGGTTTAATTTCGGAAATGAAATTTTAATATGAAATTGAAATGAAAATATACTATTATCAACTGTGTACCAAGATATAATGACCAAAAAAATTTAATATGTTTTTTTAATATTTTTAGGTTTTTGTCTCTATCTTATATGATAGGTCTCGTTTTTAACTCCTAAAAAATTCACCAAAATACCATAATTCACTACTAATATTAAAATCCATTGAGATACCTAGAAAGTTCATGTTGTTCCTAGTTTGTGAATCATTTTTCATTTATTATTGTTTTATTATATTAATAATAACCTATAAAATGAAAATATAAAAATAATTTAATAAATATTGTGGTAAAAAGTAAAAATCATTAATAAAATGCTTATTGCACATATGTTAGTTGACAAACATGGATTATTTTTAGAGTAAACAAATAACCCATAAAATTGACAAAATGTTGAATCATCCCTGATATGTAATGAAACTAGAGTATTTGGATCAATAATATCATGTAATATTAATCTTACAGGATCAGATATCATAAAGTAATGATATATATAATCCTCTATATTTTTTTATGATTTAGTGTGGTAAAATATGTAAATGGGTATCATTGGTGTGAATCTAGTAGTATATTTTTTTTTCTGAATGAGAATCTCAAGGATATAGAAAATCATAATGTGGGGGATAAATATTTATTTCCATTTATATTATACTATATAGAATATTTTATTCATTCATCATTTAAAAACTTCATAAATCATAGCATATTTATAGAATATTTTTTACCAATCTTGTGTTTTCTACCATTTATTTAATAATCAGATGACTAAAATAATTGTTAAACATATGAACTACCATATATCCTCTTACATGGATATAGATTTTTTAGTTAATTTATTCCCTTATTATAATTTTCATCCTTCAATTGTGGAGAAGTTACCCATATATCAATTTCTCATTATGTGTTTCCTGAAATGATAAATGATAATATAATATTAGTTCAGTGAATTTCAAAAAAATTTCAGGAAAAATAACAAATACTTTATTATAATATTTTTGGATACTTTTTATGGGAAAATATAAAACATCTAATATTTTTGTCATTCCTTTACTTTTCCACTTTTCATATTAATTGGGGAAGATTGAAGACTAAAATATTGCTCTTCTGAGATGCTACATGATATATATCATAATTCATAAAAATTTCCAAAAACCATTATCTTTTATGGTATATGATATCCTCTATGTGAAAATGTACCAGGCTATACATAATATTATAGGGGTTTCTAGTGAGATTTTAATGACTAATTTTAAATAATTATAACTGAATAATTCGTCAAATAATTTTTTTTAAAAATAATTATTTTTAATACAATATTTTTCATGACATAAAGGCTTCCACCTTCTAGGTAGTGAAAAAAAATTCTCTTATGCCTTTATATTTGAAAATTATTATTTGATCCATGTGTTTTCTATTCAGTTTCTTTTAAAAAAGTACAATCTAAAAGAAACAACTATTTAAAAATATACAATTGGAGTTTATCAAAACACATCCACCTATTCTTAACATCTTCCATATAATGAAAAGGCAACATTTATATACAATTAAACATATGAAATTTCTGTCAAATGCAATATATATTATTCTAAAATATGTGAAAAGAAAATTTGCGGATATATCTTAATCTAACATATTACTAAAATTGATTTTTTATAAAATAGTATAAACTACTTTAATTGGGATAAATTATAGTAAACATACCGCGATACTAAATGGGAAATAAAAAACATATATTAGATTAAAAATAGTCCTTCATTTTTATTTTTATCATTAAATTCAATTATAATCATATATTACTTCTTATGAACATTTTAATTATTTAGTAAATGTATTATTCATACAATATTAATGTTGGGTATCATATTCTTTGGAGGAAAATATTACTCAAATATTTTATCCTTATTTGTATTTTAAAAAAAATGTTCGATTTTTTTTATTTTTTTAAATAATTTAAATATTGTATAACAATTTATATAAATATACATATATATTGAATTATTGAAGTTCTTATACATCAATGTCACTATTTAAATATATGAATGAGTCTCTAATATTAATTCAAAATTGAAATTATATTAGATTTAATGATTTGTTTCCATAATATGAATAAAATGATATTCATCATTCTATATAAAAAATTTGAAAGTGTTCACAATTGAAAATTAGGCTGCCGATTGAATATTTGATTAAATAAATTATGCGAGTATCAATCACCTAGAATATGTGTATGAAAATCCAAAGAATAAAAATATTATTATAAAAATGGTTGAAATGATAAATATTTTTTGATTAAAAAATAGTTGTTTAAAATTAATATTTCCATATGTGTAATCATTATAAAAAAATAATATAAATAATAAGAGGAGTATCTATGATTTTTTAAGATATCTATAAATCATAATTAGTTTATATATCATGATCCATGACTATATCATACAAATTGTTATCCTTAGTCAATTTAGTAACTACTGATGAAATATTCTTTTTTTCTAAAAAATAATAAAAATGATCATAACCAGAGTAATTTTTCTTTTTATAACAATAGATCACTTATCATTTTATGATTCAATAACATAATGTATTCACATATCTTCAATCTCCCAAATAAATGGATCTATATTATAACTAAATATCATAAAATTAATTATTTTTAATAATAAATCATCATGATTTAAATAACTATTAAAATTAAAACCATTTCAGATAATCATTTTGTAATGGATAAGACCCCTCGGCCCATTACTTTGACAAAATCTACAATTTGGGGTGTTTTGGGAGGCAACTATAGCCCATTTCATGACTTTTAAAAATATCTAGTTTCCCCATCTATAGTTCAGGGAGTTAGTATGTCCAGGCATCAGTATTTCAAGTCGTTGGTATGTCAAGAATTGGTTGGTCAGACATCTACAACTTCTGTCGGTAGGATGTGTCAGTGGCTCACTATTGGTGACTTAGTGACGTCGGGTTTGGCTTAATTTAGTGACATCAGTGAGTCTTTTTGGAGAGTGACTATTGGTGGGACAAGTTGGTGAGTCATGCCGATGAATCATGTTTGTGACTCAAGTTGTTGATTTAGGTGTTAGTAACTCATTGTTGGTGACTCTTGTCGATGACTCTTCCAAATTTCACCCCTTTACATTTTATATTACGTTAAATGAGTTAAATATAATTTTGGAGTGTTTTTAATAGTTTGTACAAGGATATTAATTATTTCATAAATTTTTTAATTCTCCTAAAACATTGAAATAGTCATACTGTGTAATGTTGATCATGATATGACTTTAAATTACTTTTGAAACCATTTTTCTCTTGATATTGGATCTGGATCATCTAAAATAATATCATCTCATCCGTGTGTGTTTCTATTTTCTCTTCATTTGACCTGAACCTTTCATCCCAGATGAGTCGCATCTATGATGTAGTCGTGGATCAAATTCTCATTGGAGTCATTCTTTCTAATCATGCAACCCCTGTTTTTTGCATAATGAGAAATCTTTTATCATCTATTTTTTCATGTAGGGTTTTCATTGTATCTCTTTTAATTGTTTATTATGAAAGGTGGGTATACTGATATCTTCATTAGAATATAGTTTGATCTATTTTAAAATATGTAATAAATAAGGTGTGGGGAAGATATTTTTGGTGATATTTGATTAATCTATTATTTTTGATCTACAGTTTGTATTGTATTGGTCATATCCTTCTTAAAATCTTATCTTTTCGTTGTCTCTATTTGAGAGCCCGTATAACTAGTGAATCACTATTATAAAATTGGAAATCTGGCCATTAACTTATTCATGTGTAAATAAATGGATTCCCCATGATTGAACTTATTATATGATCACCCATGAATAATGAATGCAGAATTATTGAACGATGGTTACTAAATACGAATACAAATTGTTGTTTCATGTAGTTGTGTTCCGTTTGTGGTTCACTTCAAACTTCTTTGGTGCTAGTCAAGTGGAAATGTTGTGGGGATTTTGGTTCAGTTTATGGGGTGGTTTAGACTTTGTAATTGGATTTGAGGCTGAGAGACTAATTGACTGTGGAATGGAAGTACTTGTTGAACAATGTGTATGCATCTAGGTTGTATTTTGGTTGTTGGGAAATGTCTATTTATGCAGTGACACTACAATCTAGTTTAGTTTTATTTTTTTCGAGAAATTTTTCATTAAGTCTAGTGAGGAATCCTATGATGGATTGAGAGGGATAGTTTTGATGAAGGATGGTGTTACCTTACCAGGACCATTCATCCAGAATTTCCAGAGAGAATTATGAAGTGCGTGGGGTTATGATGTTACTTGTGGGGTTTTGTATTAGGTAGTTTCTTGAACTTCAATGGAATGAATTGATAAATGAATTGTTAATGCATAATGATAATCGGTTAAATGAATTGGTTGAGGAAATTAATTATCTCTATGTCTGGATATGTGGATATGGATTAGAGGTGACGTCAAGGGATGTTTTGTCTGGGGTGGTTGTTATTTTGAAAACCCATATATTGGGATGAATGTTTGGTTACTATATTTATATATATACGTGTAGTTCCTTGACATTTATATAATAACCCCATCCATGTTTAGAACTATGTTCCGAAAACCCCCATTGTTATAAGTGAGGGTGTCTTTTCCAAAATCACGGTGGGTGGATGGATGGTTGGACGTTGGCTCTTCCCTGCGCTCCCTTCTAGGAATTGGTAGCCCAAGTCTCTTCTGGGAAGTTGTGATGCATTTGTGAGGCCCAGGTATCTGCATGCGAGGTGTGTTTCCCCAGTGTCTTTGGGATGACTATTATTGTGCTTCAAAAGTGTCTTTGAGATGAGGCCCAAGATTTATCGGGTAGGGTGTTGTAAGGTTGAGGCCTCAGTGGTTGTGGGTGGGATGTGGGTTGTGACCAAGGTTTATACAGGTAGGTTGTGACAGTGGGGCTTGAAGATGATGATTGTAGCATTCAGACATACTCCCCTATGGATTAGCAGTTAACTCGTGGGAAGAAGTGTAGGGTACCCAAAAATCAATGTGCATACTAATTTACTTTTCATGACTTGTGATATTTGGAGAGCGAGCCATGGTGAGGTTTGGATGATAGTATACCTTGTTAGATGATTATGGGTAATCTGTTTTTTCAAGGGGAATTAGTATGCTTATCCACTTATACATGAGAGACAATTTCTTATCCTAATGAGTATACATGTATTATCACCTAACATATATGAAATAGTTTTTCAATTTATAGAGAGATTATGTGGACCGTGCTGGACTATACTAACTAGGATGTTGGGGATAGTTGAAATGTCACTACATAGTTTTTATTTTGTTATTTATAGTAGATATTTTCTTTTTATTTCTAGAATTTTTACTTCAAACATGCATATGAGATGGATTCTTGATTCGTGTATTTTTATATATGTCTTTGGGTTATTTATGGGATGACACATCATATCTATAGTTATTGGGAACAATAAAATGGTTAATACTACCCATTTTTTGATATTTTAATACACTTGGTGACACACGCCACCCCGTGGCCTATTGGAGGAGGGATTCATGGGTCATTATCTATTATTCATCTTAAAAAATGATGGTCACAACACTATTCTATCCCTTCCCTCATCCTGACAAATGATCATCATGGAAGAATGGTATTAGAGGTTGATGGTTGAGAGATAGGATAGAGTTTGTTGTTAGTAATAGTGGGGATTTCATGGGATGGTAGGAGATCAGTGTTAAATGGTCTTCGTGTGTGATATAAACCTAGAAATACCGTCGATGACACTAGAATTTAGGGGTTGTAGTGATACAATTAATGGACTCTAAGCATACCGAACGTCCAATTGAGGATACTCCATTTATAGGATAGAGACCCCAAGAAAGGTACATGCATCATAAAGAAATGTTTTCTTATTTTTCTTGGGAATTTTTGGAAATTTAAAATAAATCATGGTATAATATGTATTAGATCTAAAATTCTATAATACTAAAGACATAAGATTTCCTAGTTTAATTTTTCAGATGTGGAACTCAGTCATCATCCACAAGAGGCTAAGTAAGTTGAGGCTTAGTAGGCAAATTTGGCTGATCAATGAAGATTTGATATAGAGGAAGAGGAAAACTAGTGTTAAGGAATGTTATGTGATTTTTTGTAACCAACCATCATAATGTACAAGTGTAGTGTATTGTATTTAGAGATAGAGATATAGCATGAGTACATTTTGATGATTTTTCTCTTGAGCCAGGCTCCGACAGAGTAATGGGTTCCATTGGCTGTTAGTCAAATGAGGGGAGATGTGCATTAGTGGTGGACATTATAATAGGGGGAGAGAAAGGAGGCTAATGTTATGTGGGTCAATTTTGTGAATTATTTCTAGGGGGATTCCGTTCATTGACCATGAAGGCTGAGAAGCGACATTAGATACTCTCCCTCCAATAGGGGAGTATATCGGTTGCAAGAACAAGGGATCAATTTTAAGGATATACTTTACTTTTCACCAGATCTCATTCCAGATGGGGAGTCTCAGATGAGATTATTTGAGGTTAAACTTCACCATTCTCTCTAGTATGATGTTACTCCATTCATGTTGTCGATATACCTAGTAGTCCAGAATAATGATGAATTGGTTGAGTGGATAGAATAATGTAGAGGTATACAACTATAGGGTAGGAGAAATGGTACTATGATGGGAATGGATTCCAATATAAGGACTCAGACACCATGGAATGAGGTGTGTTGATTTTTATGTCCACAATTATCTTCAGATCTAATTCCATGTTCGATCACTGTATAGTGGAGGTGGACAGGTTCATTGCCTGCCTAAGCAGTAGTTAGCGGCCTGACCGTTTCAGCAGCATGGAAAATAGGCTCATGCTCAACCGAGGTGAGATGGATTAGTAAGGGGCTTACCTTGGGGTGTTACATAGGTACATCTACCCGTGATTGGTCATGAAGGAGGATGACATCAGAGGGGTATAGAAGCTGGGTATGGTCAGTTTCACGCTATAGTGGAAGCTGATCTAGCATTGATAATGATCGTTTGAGGTAATATTAGTGTGTTCAGTAATCTTTCTGGTCCAATGTCGGATTCATGAGCTTCAAACTCCTTTATTTCAAATGATGAAGACAATTATTTGGGAGTATACAAAGAGTGATATTTTGTTCCCATGGTGTTGATTACACCTGTTGGAGGTCATAACATCTTGTTTGATACGTGCTGAGGATGTAGACTGATGATGGGGCCACATCGGGCATGTGTAGAGTTTTTTATATTATAGATTCAACCCTACGATGTCATCCAGAGTATCAACTAGTTATACTATATGTATGATATTATTATCTGCTTCCGAAGAAGAGTCATGTTTTCATTTGGAAATATTTAGTGTGTGGATTTTGTTGGCAAGATAGGTTGTCAGGTGGGATGCCAGTGTGTGGATCATGTTCATTCCTTATTGGCCATGTAGTTATTCGAATTAGTGTATAATGAGATTGCGGCAGTTCCCTGAGTAATTGGGGAATTACTAGATGGTTTCTTTGAGGAGGTTATGACTCTTGCCCCTTTACGTGATGTTGAGTTTATGAGAGACATGTAGCTTGATTCATCTCTAATTATGATGGATCCATTTCATATATAACCTTTATAGCTATGATATTTAAGGATTCATATTGATGATATGATGATTAAGGTATTTATCCAACAAAGTGCCTCATTATGGTGTTCTTTGGTGTTGTTCATGATGAAGGCATATGGTGGTTTGAGGATGTACATAGACTACCCTAGGTTGAATATAGGGACAATCAATAACCATTACACACTCCCGAGGATATATGTTATTTTGACCAGTTGTGGGGGTGGATTTGTTTTATATGATCTATTTGCGATCTAGGTATCACTAGTTGCGGTTTAAGGAGGCTGACATCCCAAATACCGCTTTCAGATATTGGTATGTGCAATTCGAGTTTATGGGTATTCCACATAGTTTTACAATCACACCATCATTTTTAATGAGACATATGAACTCTTTCATTCATGATTTCCAATACTGGTTTGTCTTCATATTCATTAATGTCATTGTTATATACTCGAAGGAAAAGGATGAGTATTCTAAGAATCACATGACTATCCAAGAGGTCTATCAATGCCTCTATCTCTAGGGGATGTTTTACAGGACTATCAATTGGTCACAGGTGGTCCACTTCATTATACCTGTGGTTTCTTAGAAGGGTGTAGTAGTGGACACATAAAAGGTATAATTCGTTCTTTTTGGAAAAAACCCAAGAATGTGGTGTATGCTTGAAATATACTTAGTATTTAGGGATATTACTTTAGATTTGTACCCAATTTCTCCATATTTTCATCTCTATTAATGGACTTGACAAGGAAGAACTAGGCCATTGTGATGGGTGAGTAGTGTCATACATGATTAAGAAATATGGTGGGGGAGTAGGTTAGTTTTCTAGGTCATTAGTTTCTAGAAGAGGGTGTGGGGTTCGAGTTGTTTTGTGATTCTTCCCATACAGGCTTGTGGTGTGTGCTGATGAAGTAATGGGGAGTGATCTCTTATGGGGGTAGTTAGTTACATCCCCATGATTGTAACTATTCCACACAAGATCTGAAGCTTGAAGCAGTTTTTTCGAGATGAATATGTCATGAAATTACCTCATTAGGGAGACTCATATGAATAGGTGACGCGTGATCTCATAGACCAAGGTGATGAAACGGATGTACGATTAGAGGATTTTCATAATCAGATGTTATTCATTGATAATATGTTTGTTCTAGTAACAATACATGATGTTTTTTACTAAGTGTTTCAAAGATCAACCCAAGAGGTACACCGACGAGTTCCCAAAATGTACCACGGATTGAGGGAATAGATCTGGTGGTCCGAGATGATGCTGATAGTGGAAGACGTTGTGGAAATGTGCCTACTGTGCCAATTGGTGAAGGTCGAGAACCATGTTCCCTGTTGTTTATTGAAACCCCCAAATGTCCCTGAGGTGAAGTGGTATGATGTATCTATGGATTTCATTATAGAACTACCTAAGGATTAGGGAGGATGTGATTCAATTTGGGTAATAGTGGACCAACTAACAAAATTGGGTCACATTATAGTAATTTAGGAGTCGACCATTTGGGATTCTTTAGTGCAGAGGTATGTGGATGAGGTAAGGTGGCTGCATGAGGTTATAAGATCCAACATCTAAGATCATGTTACTCAATTTACCTAACGATTCTAGAGGGTATTTCAGAATGTTTTTGGCACAATGTTATGCCTCAACACATCATTCCATCCCCAGACAGATGGGTAGATAGAGAGGACCGTCTAGATGTTATAGGACTTGATACAAGCATGCATATTTGATTTTGATGTTGGGGGACACATGTTCATGATTGTTTCCCAAGAATATTTGAAACAAATTTTCATTAGAGGGAGAAAAATTTATCCTAGGTTTAGCGGACCCTATGAGGTGCATGGGAGAATCGATGAGGTGGCATACTAGTTGGGATTGATAATATAGTTGGAGAGGATCCACGATGTCTTTCATGTCTCTCAACATTAATGGTATCTACACGATGACACCCATTTCATTGACTATGGAGAGTTGGATATTGAGGACAACATAACATTCATGTAGTGAAATGTGGAGATCCAGGATTGAAAAGAAAACATGTTTCATGGATGGACTGCTCCATTTTTACACATGTTGTGAAGGCATGGTGGCCTGGGGGAGGGTACATGGGAATGGGAGATGTAGATGCGTTCCCATTTCCTAGAGTTTTTTTGAGATTTTCTTATGTTTTTTTCTTTGGGATATAGTAATTGAGCATTGTTTTCTATAAGATATGATTCTTACTTATTTTCTAATGATTGATGTTGGCCTAACATGTGTAATGGGGGATACCAGATTCCTAATAAGGATGCATTAAATGATATGTGATTATTCCCATGATAGTGAGTCAGTGCCGCCTAGAGCAGATAATATCATTACATGGAGTGAGGAATTCACTAATCCATGTGTCCCTATAGTTGGTTCTTATGGTTGTATCTTGAGAATGTTTGGGTTAGCATTTTTGGGAGGAGGTGTTCTTGAATTTATGGGATTCACTCCATCTTTCGAACAAAACATGTGGGTTTATCAATGGGAGCTATATTATAGGATGGTTATTTGGGCCCCTCTATCATCTATGTATGGTTTTGAATTATTCTTGGTGAGAATGGTATGAGGGGTATGTAATGTAATGGAATAGACCAACATGATCCATTAAATGTACAGATATATGATTTGGTGTTTTCTGTGAGTCAATGGCATCTCATTTTGTGAGTATTCAAAATTCCAATTTTTTCATCGCTATGTCAGGGCATCAGTAGGTTAGGACATCAATAGTTCAAGGTATAAGTGGGTCAAGACACCTGCATATAAAGGAATCAGTAGGTCAAGTGTTGATAGGTTAGGTGTCAAAACCACATGTCGTTAGCTCACCTTAGTAGCTTAGTGTCGGTGACTCTACATCGGTATGTCGGCCATCAGTGAGTGGCGTAAGTGGATCGCCTCGATGACTTGAAATTAGTGGGTCACATCGGTGACTCGTTTATGTGATTCTCTTAAATGAATCACATTATTGAGTCAATCATCGATGGCTCACTATCGATGAGTCTTATTGGTTACTCTCCCATCAGTGATTCATTTCTTGTATTTCCCAAATTTTCTAGTTTCACCACATTACATTTTATTTGATATAAACTAATTGACCTATCATTTTGGGCATTTATAATTGAACTTCAATTATATTTATTATA
The DNA here is from genome assembly GCA_963277665.1 of Viscum album. Classification (NCBI taxonomy): domain Eukaryota; kingdom Viridiplantae; phylum Streptophyta; class Magnoliopsida; order Santalales; family Viscaceae; genus Viscum; species Viscum album. The sequence continues at coordinate 206,789,624 of OY728121.1, forward strand.
TATTTATCATCCTAACACTCCCGAGAATTTGAAATAGTCAAACCACATAATCTTGGTAATGATTTGACTTTTAATGACTTTTGAAACTATTTTGCTGTTGATATAGGATGTAGCTCTTCTATGCGAAGATATTTTCATCCCAAAACTTTTCTATTTTCTCTTTGTGTGACTAGAACCATTCTTCCCAGAGGAATTGGATATTCACTATATCTGTGGATATAGTTTTCCATAGAGTCTTTCATGCTACTTGTTTACCCCAATTTTTTGTGAATGGAGGAATTTTTTAACATCTATTGTTCCATGTGGTGATTCCTTTATCTCTATTTCAATTGAGTATCATTCATGGTGGATATACTGATATATACATGTGAATATGGTTGGATCTATTTTAAAATATGTAATAAATAATGTGTGGGGATGATTCTGATGGAGATCATTTGTTTTATTTATTATCTTCAATCCATATTGAGTATTGTATGGGTTGTATCCTTATGAATATCAATTCCATTGGTGTTTTATGTTCTTGGACATGTATGACGTCTGAATCAAGGTTTTACAATTGAAAATCTTGTTAATCATGTAAACCTAGTTAAACAAATTAATTACTGAGTATTGATCTTCTTATGTGATCACCCCTAAATAATGAAAAAGTAATTAATAAAATAGGGTAACTAAATTTAAATACCCTTTTTAGTTTAGTGTTTCTAGGTGTTGGGTGAGGATTTGTTCAAACTTTTTTTTTGTGCTTGTTTGGTGGTGTTGGAGTTAGGAGTGTGTCTGTGTGTATGGGGTGGAACCTGAAATGTAATGGAATCTCAGGATTAGATATTGATTGATTTTCAAATGGGTTAAATTACTGAATAGTGGTTCTATAGATTCACTGTGTTATGGTTGTTGGGAATTTTCTGTTTTTTATGTTGGACTGCAATCTATTGGGATGTGTTGTTTTTTATGATATGGTGCATTTGGTGGAGTGTGGCTGCCGAGGATTGTTTAGGGGGATAATTTTGCTGAAGGATAGTGTTACCTTGAATGGTTATTTCCAACATGATTTCTAGAGACTTTTTAGATGTGTGTTTGGGATATGTTGTTACCTGTGGTGTGTTGTGTTTGATAGTTTCTAGGGAACAAATAGAATCAATAAATAAGTTAATTTTTAATATAGAATTATAATTTGTTAAATGAATTGTTTGTGGTAATGAAATATGTCTATGGAAGGCTGTGTGGATACACAATAGTGGTTGATTAAAAGGTATTTTTGTAAGGGATGGATGTTTTTTTTGAAAATCCATATGTTTGGATGAGTGTTTGGTACACACACATATACATGTAATTTCTTGTTATTGCTATACACACTCCACCCGTATTGAAAAATAACTTCCCAACACTCCAATTATTATGGGGGAGTGTGTTTTTACCTAAATCCTGGTGTGAGAATGGCTGGATGGTTATTGGTTCTTCACTTCTCTCTCATCTATGCATTGGTAGATTAAGCAACATTGGGAATGTTCTCATGTAGTTTTGAGTCCTGTGTTGTACGAGAGTGGGGTGCTTCCTAGGTGTATTTTGGATGAGTCGTGTTGTGATTCCTATGAGACATCAGGATAGTGAATAACAATTTTCATGTAGTGTGTGGTATGGTTTAGGCTTAGGTGTATGCATGTATGATGTTTTTTGTGACCTTGGTGTGTGGGCCTATTGTAACAGTGGGGCTGTGGAAGAGGGTGGCAGGGTCAGGGAATTCTCCATCAGGGATGAATAGTTAACCAGTGATAAGAGGTGTGAGGTATCAAAATATTGATGTGCTTACTAATTTACTATAATTTCCTTGAAATATTTAGTAAGTGTGCCCTGGTGAGGTTGGGGTGGATAGTACACCTAATTAGGTGCTTCTAGGTATGTTGTTTTCTCATAGGGGAATTAGTATGCTTCTCCCCTTGTGAATGAGTGATTCTGGATTTTCCTACTTAGTATACTTGTATGATCTCTGTACTTATAAAAAACTATTTTTAGGATTCTTGTGAAATTATGTTGACTGTGATGAACTATACTAGCTCTGATGATGGGTACAGTTGTTGTGTTGCTGCTTAGTTTTTATTTTGGACTTTACATCAGAGGATTATTTGAATTTCATGTACTTTTACATTAAATAAGCATATAATTGTTGATTTTTCTCTTTATGTATATATATATATATAAGTGTGTGTGTGTGTGAGGGAGAGAGAGAGAGAGAGTGTGTGTGTGTGTGCCTTGAATTTGTTTTGAGGTGGATACATCTTATCTCTTGATATTTGTTACTATAAAAGGGTAATTCCAAAAATTTTGTGAGATTTGAATACCCTTGGTGTTGGTCTCCACACATGGGCCTATAAAAGGAGGGGATCTAGGATGATTATATCCTTTTCACCTTGAAGAGGTATGGACATTGTACATTTCTATCCCTTACCACATATTGATTAAGGAGGGTCATGACACATTATTACATAGAATGATCCAAAAATTATTTCACATTTATTCTCAAAAAATCTAAAATATTTCATTGATGTAGATATAGGGTCGTTATAACATTCACTCAAAAAATAAATTTTTTACAGTAATCACCATTAATCTAATATATTTAATACTTAGCTATTTTTTTCTAGAGTTAATGTTTAAATTTTGTAAACCTTACAAAACCATACAACATGATCAAATTAACATGTTTTCCCACAATTACCAATTTCACAATTTATAAATAATGAAATATATTGTATTTCTTAAAAAATATAATATCCATCGTCAAATGATATGTGGTTATATATATGGTTCAGATTCATATAAAAATCATTAAATGTAAAAAAAATCACTTCAATACTATATCACAGTCAGTTTACTTTTTATTTAATACAAGAATCAAATTAACATCATAAATTACTAAATTTACTTTTTATTTAATTCAAGAATCGAATTAACATCATAACTTACTACCTGATGTCAGTATACAGGGAGACACGCATGTTATACTTCAATCAAATAATATATATATATATATATATATATATATAAACAATGACTTTTTATATATGTATATACGAATATATTACTATAAGAGACATATTGGTGATCATTTTTTATATATCACGTTATCATTTTTATATATAATTAAAATAGATACTTCACCTGTCAAAAGCGGTTACCCATATCCATATATCTATCACAAAATAAATCTCCAGACAAACCATTATATAAAAATGGTCAAAATTAAATTTATAGTTTATAATATCTGATAATATGTTCATTATAAAACACATTTAACAAATATATATATATATATATATATATATATATTAACTTTTAACCCAAATAAATAAAATATAATAAAATAATGACGATATAATGTTTGAAAAAAATATATATAGAAAACTGATTCTTGTAACATTTTTTGGATCAATACAAGCTAATAATGTAATTTCATTCATGTTACCTTCAAATAAATTACATACATCATATTTTTTTCTATACAATGAATACCCAAAGAAGAAATTATTACCATGATATCAATTAAACTAATTTATACTTTCACACTTGTTAAACATGTGACTAGATAGATGGAAAAATTTCAATTTCTTCATAAACCGTGGGAGCTAAATCCAAATATATTCACTTAGATATTGAGTGTAATTTCTCAAGAAGTTTGTATTTTGTATATACATTTTTTTCTAATAAATAAATAAAAAACAATAACAAATTTATTTTTCTAAACATGCATTACACTAATATTTTATTTTACATATAAAAATCTATAACAATTTATATCGAATAAGATGAATGATTTGTTCCATGTTTTTTTTGATGACACAAAAGTTCTATGTTCTCAAATTTGAAATAAATATTTTTAACTAATGTTTATTAATAAGTAATAGGGAATGTTTTAAGGGATGCAAATTATGTTTCAATTAATTAAATTCAATTATTTAATCATAGATAATGTTAATCCCATTGAATAAATATGGGATGAACAATTTTATAATCATTCTCCAATTAGTCAATTGATAATATAATATCCATTTTTATGATATTTTTTCTCAAATAAAACTATATGTTAACAGGTTTTCATATGTGGTAAGGTCATTTGTAATCTAAATTATCATAGAATGTAAAACAAAAAAAATAATAATTTTATGAATCAAACAAATTAACCCAACCTATCATAAATATTTCATGAATTAAATAAATGGTGATAGAAAATTATAAATAAACATTCATGTGTATTATTTTCCAAGAATTCAATATCATTAATTTAAAATAAATAATCATCATATATACCAACAAAAAGACTGTAAAAACTATATAAAAAACCATGAATTTTTTTACTATTGATGCTTCTTTATGGATTTACTCCATCTATTTAGAATCCCATTCATATATTGTTATTATTTTTATAAAAGATGGGTTTTATTGAGAAAATTATTTCTATTGTGGAGGATTTATTGAGTGTTATTGGTTACCATCAGATATTTACTAATAACTATTACCTCTGAGCCACTAATAAATTTTTTTATTTGATAATATATTCTTGGTTATTTGATAATTTAAATAAACTTGATTTCCTTATATGATCGATGGGGTCCATATCCATATGAATAAATAAATGTGATATATTATACATTTAATATTTATAGATACAATATTTAGTAAATATTTATAATCATTAATATTCTTACTAATATAACTCATAAGCATTCGGAAAAAATTCATTTTTATTATAAAATGTCCTATTTGACATAATTTTTTTGAATAATAATTTGCATATGGAAGCTGATTTTCATCTGGATGTAAACCATTCAAATTTTCATGATGTTCGATGAATCATTTTTCAGTCCCACAATTTTTTTCATTTTTGATGACTAATCTCATTACTATTGATTTAATAATTCTTCCTTAAAAATTACAAATTCAAGTGACAATAGAAGATAATAAAATTTAATAAATTCCCCTTGATATTTTGTGACTAGATTATCAATGAATTATTCTATTAATATTACATAAGAGATATTTTTTTTAAATGTTCATAGTTTTTTTCAGTAGCTATTTTCCAAATATATAAAATCATTAAAATAAAACCTAATATATATACATGAAAATTTGTTACGACATCAATGTGACTCAATACGTCTCATTATTAATCCTTAACACCCTTCAAATACAATAAAAAAATGGGTGATAAAAAATTCCTAGTATGTTATATAGGTAATATAAATCCCTTATTTCTTTGAAAAACTAGAAAACTTATGAATAAACTATTCCCATTAAAAAAGTTTTTAGCCACAAGTAGTATGAATATTACCTTAAAAATATCATTATATTACCATTTCAAATAAAATTATTTCCATAGGAACTCATTAGCCTGAATGGAATTGTTATGTGGTTTTATTGGGACATCATTATCTTAAAACCATTACAAATCTTTTTAAAATGGAATAATGATACATTTAACTTCTAAATTAATTTTACACACACTAATAATTAATCAATTCATTAGAGAGTTATAATGGGGATAAACCAATGTATATGCCATATGTAGCCCAATAATAAGTTATATTAGGGATCAACCAATCATATTGGCAATATAGGGCTCACTGATGATAAAAAATATATGAAATCCGAAAATTTATGAAAAAAGGGAAAAAGGACTTTATTTGAAGTAAAAAAAAAATATTATACGAGAATAGATTATTAAATAATTGTTTTAACATTGTGAAATTTATTTGTGATCATTTATCTTAAAATAAATCATATGTTTTGGTTTTTTATTTAAATTTAATCATTTTTGTAAAAATATTATATTTTTAAACTCTTTGAAAGAATGTTAAAATAAAAATTTATTAAAATATAAAATCATCCACATAATAAATATTCCATTTAATTTAAGAGAACCCAATAAAAATAAAAAAATTCACTACTAAACAAGGGAATCATGATATTGGGATATTCATTTTATTGTTTTTATTAAAAAAATACATTCCTTTTGAATTTTTTAAAAATATATTTAAAAAAGAACTCTTAGAAAATATTTTTATAATAAATTCCCTCACAAATTTTTAAAAATTGAAATAAGAATTCCAATAATATAGAAACATTAAAATATCATTAAATATCCTAATAATAGATATAATCATGATATAAAATTATTAATGGGATATATATACACATCATAATGAACATAGTTGTAATACATTAAAATATATCACATTTCAAGAAAATCGAGACAAAGTGCCCTATCGTGTTTCTAACACGACAGTTCTTTTATTTATCTTCCTAAATAAGAATATTTTATTAATTTTATAAAAAATTAATAATATTTATATGGTTCATTATTTCATTATTTAATTTAATACAATTTTATATAAAATTAAATAAAATATTAAATACACATCATCATCATATTTGGATGATAATACCAGAAATGACATCAGTATGTGCACTGTGGTCAAAGTTGTCATTATTACATAATAAATTGAATAATTATAATTAATGTATTATAATTTTTATAAATGAATTGTACTTTTCTATATAATAATGATATATGGTTATGAAAAATGAATTATATTATGATCATGGAAATAATCAGCTGTACATATGAATGAGTTACATTTCCCATTTGTATTGATTTGTATGGATATGGGATAAGTATTATTTTTTCCAAATAGATAATAAAATGATTGATATAATATTTACACATTAATTTTCATATATATATATATATCATTGTATTGATGTGGTGAGGAAAAAATGAATCTTATCCCTTCATGGAGGTTGTAGTCCACATATATTCATAAATGACATTATCGTTTTTTAGTTAATGGAATGGTAAGAAGGTAAATGATATATTATAATTTAATAATTATAAATATTTCATTAATATCATATAAAAACAACAATTTAGTTTTTATTTTCTTCCCATCAGATGATGTGATGAAAAAATAAATTGCATCAAATCATAAGGTGGTATTCTTCTATACAAATGAACTATGGATTTGTCTAACATTTTATGGATGATGAGATGGATATTGGATATTATATTTCCAAAATAACATCTATATATTTTTAGGATTCTATATATAATGTTTTTTCATTGTTTAATTATATTTCAAGTTGGTTGATGAAGAAATAACATCTCAACTGTTGATTTAAGATGATATATCTTCTTCGAAAAACCACTATTTCAAAAAAAATACGACCACTATGGAATATTTTGCAACAAGAAAAATTAAATAAATAGGTTATAAATTCATGGAAATAATTTTAATTGTAAAATGGTTTTTTATGTGTCAATAAATGAGAATAAATGCTTCCCCTTAATAAAAGTGGGGTGTGGAACTCTCATAATTTCACAAAATATAAAATTAATATAAATAAAAGTTTAACTCCATGTGGATAAAAATAGATTCATCTAGAATATTGTATTATTATCATTTGAAATAATATAATTATTTAATTTTCATTCATTTGTTTCTCATTTTTACCCATATCAAAATGTATTAAACCCTTGATCAACACCTTTCACAATTACCATGAAAACAATGATTTTTACTCATGGAGAGTCAAATAATCACTATAAATGTAATATGGGAAAATAAATGGAAAATGGTTGATATCAAAAAACCTATAAAATTCCCATTATGAAATATAAGATTTTTAGAACGTTTTTAAATTTTAATAAATTATAATTTATAATAAAAATTACAAAGGTCAATTTTTAGAACTATTAATCACCATAAATATATTAACATAAATAAAATATTTAAAATAAGAAAAAAAATATTAAAAATATGAAAGATTCGAAGGTAATATTTAAAATTCTATGATCATATTAATAATCTTAAATTATATTATTTTAAAAAAAATCATTCGTTTTATATTTCAATTAATTGAATATTTACTACATCTATATTGTGTAAATATTTTTGGAAAATAATTTTTCACAAAAATTTAAAAGATAAAAAAAATATTAAGAAAAATATAATAAAAATAAATTTACTTTTTATAACAATTGTCCCATTAAGAAACTGAAGAGGTGGGTGAATTCAATTCTTAGAATAATTTCTGTTAAATATTGGATTATAAAAAATTACACCAATAAAAAATATAATCCAAGTATGTTTGTAGGGAATTTATAATAGTTAATACTTTTCAATTAATTTCTTAAGAGAATGATTATTACTTAGATATACTAATCTAATTATTAATATATCTTTTAAAACTAACCTAATTTTTCAAAACTATTATAAAAACTAGCTAAACTATCTTTCAGAGTTTGACTTTGTTCAAATGAATTTTTTTATAAAAGATTAGTAGAAAATAACAACAGGAACTATAGAAATCAAAACAATTTGCTCAGTCTGAAGCTAATACTTAGTCCTCTCAACTTTTTTATCACCTTCCACTAAGTAGTTTAAATTAAAAACCATGTTTGATCCACACCCTAGATTAGGGTTCATAACAACAAGCAAGGCAGTCCAGGTAATCCTCAACCTCTACCATAGTTTTTTTAGGGAAAAAACACCAAACACATAACACATGACATCTTACAAAGTTCTAAATGGTATGCAATTATAGAAATATAGTTTGAGATTGATGATATCATGTATTCTCAAGCCATTAAAGGGAGTCAGTGTGTGTGACAGAAAGTTACACCAATTTATCATAATTCTAAATAAATTAACATGACTGAACTAAAGATGCATAATTTGGTTTAGAGGTATGTAGGGGTCATGTGGTGAAACTATAAACTTGTTTGATTATGTTTAATATAATATTGAGTCATCTTCATGGAATTGAATCCAAAATAGAGTGTCGTAGCCTCTATGTTCTGGCCTCCAAGTGTATAACATGTTGAACTTCTTATTTGATTAATTTTCAGGTCTGCTCCACAGGGTTTGCTCGATTTTTTGATATCCCCATAGGTTCTTCCTTTTTAGTTCTTGGGTTTAGGAACTATGCAAGAGAGTTGAAATAGTTTTCAATTTTTTAGTTTTCTTTTTTTAATGCTATTCAATCTCCTTTTGAATGAACCAGCTTATTATCCTTTTATCCTTCAGGTTCCAGCAAGAATAATGATCTCATCACATGCATGTAAATTATACTATACTCTGAATATCCTACAAACTACATGAATTAATGTTAGAAGAATTAATTTGTCCAAAAATGATCATTATATATAAGGATGAATTCAAAAAATAAAAATATATTTTATGACTACCAGTGAGTAATAATTATCAGTGAGTCATCAGCATCCCTCTATCGTCATTGGTGACTTATTGTATTAGTGAGTGCATTCCATCCATATCGGTGACACTAGGAATCAGTGAAACATTTTTACTATCAGTCTATCTGGGAATCAGTGAGTCATCATTGATGAATTATTTTGAACTATCGGCGCATCTCCCTTCGGTGACTCATCAATTAGTGAGTCATTTAATCTATCAGTGAGTCTCCAATCAATGACTCATCCAACAGTGAGTCTGTTGATCAATTGATGTGACTGATCATCCTTGAATCATCCAAAAATTTGTGATTTGTTCTATCAGTGAATCCCTATTTGGTGTCTTCTTCGATCAGTGAGTATGTAATACTATTGGTGACTTTGCTAATGGTAAGTCACCCATTAGTGACTCCTTTGAACCAATCGGTGTTAGAGTCTTTTAAAAATCTACAATGAGTTTGTCTTATAACGAACAATGATAAAAAATGAAATTAATAATTACATGTAAATATACACTTGTAAATATATTTTATCATATATATATAAATAAATTATTGACATATTGAAACGTATTATACCATGTGACATAATTTATTCATTTATAAATATTCAATAAATGATTAAATTTCGTTACAACATAATTTGTGAATTATCATGATTTTTAAATTGGAATGATTTTTTATTATTACAAAAACTATCTCTCAAAGGTTCCAAAAATATCCCCCTTTTTGATAATCACAAATCATGGCATGAATGAGAAATTAAAGATGTTAGGGAATAATAATTACATGGTATAGCATACCAACAGTGAATGTGAATTCAAAATATATCTTTATGGTTTTTCCTTTTATTCTCCCCCGAATAATTGTATCAGAGAACATTTATATGGTTCATACAAGGGAGTTATATTAGAGAAAATTCATGATCCCCCACAGTATGTTGTAATCATAACGTCTTAGTGATTTATATCATAGATCAGATATATATTCTCTATTGATTACATGCTATCTTTCTTATTCCATAGTTAGTATCCCCCTTAGGTTAGGAGATTATTACATCAATATATTTCTCCCCCTTTTGGTATTATAAAAAAGGATAAATGAAACATAATGGATTAAGAGAAAAAAATGTCTCTTGAATCATATTGATTCCATTATGATATTTATTAATGTCCAAAACTGTACATAAATCAAAATACACTCATCAATATAAAAGTACAGATCCCTTTGAGTAAATGATCCACAACCATGGTTCAGGATTTAGATGACCATTCCCTTTGTATTAAGGGTTAATAGTGGGACTATTAGGTGGTTTTGTGGATGTAGGAAGGGTTGATCAAATGGTTACACCTGATAAAGAAATTATTGTAGGAGCAGTAGATGAAAGGCATGTTCTCTACACTAAAGGAACAAGACTGGGAGGCTACTCTTGGATAACTGGAATATGATGAGAAAAAGCTTGAGACACGAACATCTGAACAAGAGGCAGTGAAGCTGTTTTGACAGACGTAGCTATAAATACAACTATAGAATCAGACTATACATGCAGGTATGGCTTCATAATATTAATAAAATTAGTGATGATTTTACACACATACTACCCAGTCTTCTCAAAATCCTCCTTATCATCCATGATCTTCTCTAATGTGTGTGTAAACATAGTAAACTAGATGACATTCTTATTGAATGCGTCAGTCACAGGTGTTATATTGTGGTTTTTAGAATAAAACATAAGGATGTTATTACACTAATGATTTGTGTGGATTTTAGAAAAATACATGTCTAATTTGGCTCTGATCTCCTTTTGAGCCGTAACTACCTCATTGGAATATTGTCTCACCATGATATAAACATGGTTACTATTTTTTCACTTTAGAAATGGCCCCTTTATCAGATTTATTTTGAATGGACTTGAGCTCATCTCTTATCATTTTCATAAAGGACCCTATATTAGATGAAGGTTTGGTAACAGTATAACTAGCTTCTCCCGAAATTGTCTTTCAAAGATCGTCCTTCAACTATTTCAAATACTCATTCTATATATGTGTAACAAGGTTCATAATTACCCCCATTTCCCCAAAAATTATGTTTCTGAACTCATATAGTAGAGGTAAAATTTCATGATTAATTATTTTCACTTCTTCCACCTAAACTAAATTATTTCTCAAAATGATCTCGGCTATAGTGAGATGATTTGGCTTTATTTCATGAATTCCAATTCAAGAAATCCAATAAGAAACTTCCTATGAAATACTCACATATGTAGATGATTCATTTCTGACTTGAATAAAAGATCTCAATGATTCAAACACATCATCCTAGAATTGTTCGACATCGGCCTTAGTGTCATAGTCACAAGGAATTGTCTATACAACAATCTAATTATCACTAGGTATGGAAGGTGATGAAAGGACAGTATTCTCTACATCATCTTGTAGAGCATGTGTGGCTACCATATCCTCATATGAATTACCATAGTTCACCCAAAACAAGATATATCCTAGATACATGTTCCACTCTTAAAAGTATGTTTCACATATACAATTTAGAGTATCTATTCTCACTCATTTAACATGAGGATCCCCATCATTCTCTAGCACATATACAATCTTAACACCAGCTGCTTCCTCTTGACCTCCAACCCAAATATCAGCAAGTTCAATAATGTTTCCGAGAGGATGTTTTGGGTGGTTATGTCCATCTTCATTTCCAACATCTCTATAATCATGTCCATCATGATCAACATCATCATATCCTTCAGTTATATCATTTTATTCTTCTTTATCTCTATCTGCAGACTCCCCACCAATACTAAATAATTTGACTCTTTGTTTTAGTGAGTCACTCACATAATCACTATCATCAACCTCATCATCATAATCCTTATCCTCATCCTCATTATCATCATCATTAGTACTTCTCACATAACCTTAAACTATAGAGGCTTCTTTCAAATACTCTTCTTTATCATCATATAAAAAAGGTTCATTAGAATTTAATTCTAATTGTGTACATGGTGGTATGTACGAAATTTCTATTGGTCTTACAACAATATCTTGTTCACTCTTATAATTTATATGATATCCCTTTTCTCTTTGCAGTTCATGCTCAAATTTATCTTCATCTGAATACACAACATTCTCACTAGGATTAAGACCTATATTTTCATTATCCCTTAGTCTTGTAAGATGATCATTATAATTATAAGAATAAAAAAATTTCTCCTCATATCCCTTCTAAATTATCCTCCACGGGTTTGAATAGATTTCCAACATTTTTTAGATGACTTCGTGCAGGTAGAAACCACTACATGTATTAATCAAATCATCTTCCTCCTCAACACATCCTAGATAATTTATCACCTTAATCTTCATCAAATAAATCAAGAAGACATCATTATACATCCTGGAATAAAAAAATCTATTCCTATATAAGATTTTTTGTTGGATAAAGGTGAATAGCATTCTGGTCTATCCTTCTAATTTTGAAGAAATTTCCCTCATTGATTACACATTTCCAGTTATCTCCTGAAAAAAATTTCCATAAGAAATTAAATTTTAGGTAGGTGGATTTTTTCCATGTTAGTAATAATATATTCCCTCATTATGCACCTTTAGAAATTCATCCCACTCCCTTTAAGAGAATGAAATAACCTTTCCCTTTTCCATAGAAATCATTCGACCCTCCTTGGCTCCACCCATTACACGTACAAATATAAATGTAATTGATGAACCATAATGGGATAGTATGTTCTCTCATTATCTTAAAACTAGCTAATCCACCATTTGGATTTCAAAAATATTAGCTAAATAGGCTTTCTCGACATCCACCATTCTACAAATACCCCTTTCTCAATAGATACTATGCAGCTTCCCATCATTGGATTCACATGACTTGTGTCACAACTCGATTACCCTTTTTGGTATTTGGCCAACGGTGATTCAGTTGATCCTTCCATCACATTCTTTTTCCATTCCCTTATAATGGTTCAGGTTTCAATGAAGTAGTTGCAAGGATGAAATTTTTAATGTAGTGAGGGTAGTGAAGGGTTGAATGGTAGATGTATCAGGAATGACATTAATTTTATAATTCATGTTTTATACTTTGTAAAAATATAAAATAGAATATCGTAAAAAAGAAACTATATCATTTTACTTAAAATATATAGACAAACTGAATTACTCTATGGTCCATATTGGTATCAGTTTCAATATAACTGTATCGGTCTCACCATATCAGTATCATAAGATCATTTTCACATGATAGGTTTCAAATGATCAGTTTCAAATGATCGGTTTCAAATAGTTGGTGTGACATGAAAACATAATTTTTACAAGGATAAGCAAAAAGTGTCTTTATAATATTATAATACATACTTCATGTTTGATATAGCTCATTATCTCATAGGTTAATGTTTTGGTAAAAAATTTAGTAAGTTGATGTTCAATGCCAATAGACTCAAGAGTTATATCACCTTTTTGATAATGGTATCTCAAAAAGTGACACCATACATCAATATTTTTTGTTATAGAATGAGAAATTGGATTTTCAGAAATCTTAATAGCACTTGTATTGTTACAATTTAAGGGGATATGCTGGAATTGAAATCCAGTGTTTACTAAAGTGTGTTTGTTCAATAAATTTTTTTAAACAAAAATTACCTGCATTAATGTACCCTTCTTTAGTAGTTGATAATGCAAAATAATTTTTCGTTTTACGACACCATGCAATTAGAGACATTACCAAAAAGTGACATGTTACATAGGTTCTTATCTATCTAATTTATTACAACCAAAGTCATCATCAGAATAACTAACCATATCGAAAGGATTCCCTCTAGGGTAGAACAATCATAAATTAGTTGTATATTTAATGTATTTGAAAATTATTTTAGCAAAATCTAAATGTGACTCTTTTGAGATTTCTGGAAATATTTCACACATACACACACTAAACATGATTTCTTGCCCACTTGGCGTTATGTATAGTAAACTCCCAATAATTCATCTATAAGTGGTTTGATCAATATATTTCCCATTATCATCAAGAACCAAGATACATGTAAAAAACATAGGTGTTTTCCTAATATTAATTCCGTCAAAACCATACCATTTTTAAATATGTTTAGTATATTTACATTGATTTAAAATAATACAATCTATGTTTTTAAATATTTATAATAGAAGAAAATATTTATTTTCAATAATCACACTAATTTTTTAATAACATTTCATCTCTTTTAAAGAAAAATTGCATAATGAATTTTTAGAATATCCAAAAATAATACCATCTACATATATTTTATGTATTTAAAAATATTTATATATTCATTTTATAAAAAATGTAGTTCCATATAATACTTTTGTAGAACCTTTAAAAATAATAATGTTACTTAAATTATAATACTATGATCTTGGATCTTATTTCAAACCATATAAATAATTAATTAATTTGAAAAAATTATTTGGAAAATGTCGATTGGAAAAACCTAGCGTTTGATCAACGAAAACATCCTTAATTATATAACCATTTACGAATTTAGATTTGAAATCCATTTGACAATGTCTGAAATTAATTTATGTTATATAGGCATGTAAGATTATAATGGATTCTAGCCTAGCAGCTGGGGAAAATGTCTCCTCATAATCAATTCCCCTTATTGATTATATCCTTTTGAAAAATTATATATTTGTTTCTAACTTTAATTCTACCATCATAGACTTTATCCCAAAACACCCATTTAGTTCCTATGGTCATGGATTTTTTATTCTATCAACAAGATTCTAGATTTTATTTATCTAAAACTAATTAACATCTTCTTGAATATCCATCACCCAAAATTCAACATTGATTTCATCATTGATATTTATAGGTTCGAGCTGTAAAAAGAATGCTTGATGTTTAACTTGATATCTCAAAGAATATATAATTGGTGTTCCATTATCTAAATCCCCAACAACATTGAAAATATGGTTCTTAATGGTAATTGTTGGTCTGCTAAAAGAAGGACTTGTTATTTCAGGTTCTTCAATAGGATTGGGTTCATTATGGGTAGAATCCACAAAATTTCCAAAACTAGATTTTTTAACATATTCCTTTATAGGATGGACAAAGGGATTAGAATTAATGTCTATATTGTACATAACCTCTTCAAGATATTATAGAGAGTCCTTAGGTTCAGGTGGATCTATTTCATAAAACATTACATGTACTGATTCCTCCACACATTTGGTTATCTTATTAAAGATATTATATGCTTTTTATGTCGTTGAATATCAACGGAATA
Organism: Viscum album; assembly: GCA_963277665.1. Taxonomy (NCBI): domain Eukaryota; kingdom Viridiplantae; phylum Streptophyta; class Magnoliopsida; order Santalales; family Viscaceae; genus Viscum; species Viscum album. Next base: position 206,805,153 of record OY728121.1, read on the forward strand.
TTCATTCATCAATTTTGGAGGCAAATTTATCTAGATTGTAATTAGTGTAATGAATACAAACTTTACATCCAAAAACATAAAAATAATATAACATAGGATTTATATTATTCCACATATCATAAGGAGTTTTTTTTAAGGATAGTTATGATTGAGACTTTAATTATTATATAACAAGATTTAATGGCATATTTAGGCCAAAAATAAATAGGTAGGTAATATTCATTTATCATAGTTCGGGGAATTTCATATAGGGTTATATTTGTTCTGTCTACTACATCATCTTATTAAGGTGTCCTATGGATAAAAAAGTTATACCTATAACAATTATATGAGAAAAAAATATTCAATGTCTTTATTTTCAAACTCATGGAATTGATCACTTCTCAGATATTAAATATTAATTATACTATGATTTTCTACAGTCCTGGAATACTTCATAAAATTAGGGAAATTGTCACTTTTGTGAGATATGAAAAAGGTCCACGCACACTAAGAGAATACACATATAAGAACATAACCAGAGTTATTCAAATTGATACTTGAATCTATAGATGGAATAATCAATTCCATGTCAACCAACTCAGGATGTTTAGAAGTTGTAACTTCTTTCTTTGGTTTGAATGAGATTTTGTGTTACTTTCTATTTCGACAATGATTAAACACACTATTGTCTTTAAACACTAGTTTGGGAAGGTCTTTATCAAAAAGTTTTTTATTTAATTTATTAAGGGAGTGTACATTACAATGTCCTTGTCATCTGTACCAGATCTGCAAATCTTGTGAATGGAACATAAGAAGGAAACATTCAGTGTTTCTAGTGTGTCTAAATTTAAAACTTATATGTTATCATTCCAAAGAGCAGTAAATACTATGATATTTTTTGGAATAAAAAACATTTCATGAATCATTTTGAAATTTTAAATTAAATCCATCATCATAGAATTAATATATGATGTGTAAGTTATATTATAATCCATCAACAGAGAGTACATTAGAAATTGAAATAGAGTTAAAGTTACCAATCTATCCTTAGAAGATGATTTTCCCATTAAAATTGTCGCCAAATGGGACATGCCCTCCATAAATATTTATTAGATTCTTGAATATTGATTAATCTATTGTCATGTATCTTGAACATGCACTATAGAATTACCAATGATTTCTATAGGAACCCTTTAGGTATTTTACATACACAACAATTCATCCATGAAAATATTTTGGAACCCATATTTGTCTGGGTACAGAAACATTAGTAATAAATAATTTAGGAATAAATAATTTCCTTATGAGTTACCTATATGTAGATTTAAAATTATTTGAAAAATAATAATTTTTTGGCCCAGAAAAAAATGTTGCAGTAAAATGTTTTTCAAAATAAGAAATTTATTTTAAATATTTTTTTTGACAAAGATTAAGTTTTTCCGGATTTAGTTATATTTTTTTTAGATATTTTATTTTCTCCTATATGATATCATATTCTAGTAGTATACCTATGTACTATCTATTTACCATGTAAAAAATTATGTGTGTTTTGCATTGGTAATATTTTCTTGATCATACTTTAAGTGGTCATTAGATAAATTTATGTCATTATTTTCCTTTAGTAGTTATTCGTTTTTCCCTTTCTCAATAGTACGTTATGATTTAATATTTTTAGAGAGTGAATGCTATTTCATTAATGATTTATTCTTATCCTTTAGTACATTGCATGTTTCTTCAATCATATTACAATACTACAACAGTTCATTGTTTTTCGTATTTTCATATTTCAATTCATCTCTAGAATAATAGTCATTTTTTATAAGAGAGAAAAAGATTAACTCTTAGCTATATGTCATATATCACATGTTTCCCATATATTTTTTCTCTTTCTAAGATGAAGCAGATTCACAGGATCTATCATTGAATTCACACTACGTGGGAAACATTACATTATTATATTTCCTATCTATATAATCATACTTATTTGTATACATTATGTTAGGACATCCATATTTGACATTCCCTCTTTTTTTCTTTCATATGAATCATTTTCTTATGATTTTTTGGCTTCTTCCAATCCTTTATAAAATTTCAATTTTTTTTATTTTTCCTTTATAATATGGTTGATTAAATAGCTTTTTCTTTTGGTACAAATTTATGAATCACATAGCCAGCTAGGCCATCTCCTCATCAATATCTAAAGATGACTCATCACTACTTGTGCTCTGAAGAGCATCTTGATCTTTCTCTTTTTCTTTCCTATTGGAAGTGGTAGTCCTAATGGATAAATATATTCTCTTTCTATCTTCCTCCTCTTGATTCATCTTTAGTTCTTCAACGTACGTCGTTAATTTTCTAATTAGTTCATTCTATGGAAGTTTATCAATGTTGCATGATTCTCTTATGGATACCAATGTCCCTAACCATATTTCTAGTAAGCATCACATAATCATCATGATCTACTCCTTTATTGTTACAACTCTTCCTAAATAAATCCTTGTGTCAACAATTTTATTTATTTTGAGGTAACTATAGAAAATAAATTCATCATGATTCATTCTATAACTTTCATATATAATAGTACAAGTTTTTAATATCATCTTTCTTACATTTTTTGTTCACTCATAAGATGCAGTAAATGTGTCCTATATCTCATGAGTAGTTTTATAGGAAGAAATGTGATTAATTTGATTGTCTCCTAGATCATAGTTTAATCCATTAATATCATTATAGTTATTTTTATAGGCTATGTTGGTATCTTCATCATAGGTGTTTCTTACAGTAGTAGGGAGTGCATATATACTTTCAATAGCATTCCAGATTTCAAATCCCATACTTTCTAAATGTATTTTCATTTTAAGCTTCCACTGAGCATAATTTTTTCCATCGTAAAAAGAATGTCTATTTGCAGCAACTCTTTCTAATATATTTCCCATAATATAACTTTTGATAATATTTCATTAGATGAAAATTTAGAAGTAATAGAAATTCTATGATCTTGAAATAAAAACGAATATTAAAAATTGAAAAAATATTTGAGAAATGATTATGAAAACCAAATTGTTTTGGAAACTATAATCCACGAATCTGATTCCCAATTTTTTCCGAGTAATAAAATCAAGAGGGTTGAGTTGAGTTCCTATAAAAATATTTTTTAATGAATCGTTATTTGAAAATTTCAACCAAATATAAATTTAATCCAATATAGATTTTAGTGAAATTTTAAGAGTCCCGAGTGATGAATTAATTTTTCAAGATACTAATTTGTTCTTACGTATAGTATTCTAAAGATTAAAATAACTTTTTAAAGCATCCTACGAGTTCATGTTACATCCCGACCATGATCATCTATTATTTTATTCTTCTCTTACTCCAACATCTTTTTGACAGAGTTGGGTTAGGGTTTGTGTTTGAATTTTTTTTGATGAGTTGACGTTATTAGCGTGTTTTGGACCTGAGTGAGGTCACCGCACGATGGGTGGTAGCCGTGCGATCAGCTCAGTTGTAGTGAAAGTGTATATCGATCAAAAGAAATAATTTTTTACCCAAATGAAATATGTAAAATGATTAAAATTGTAATTATAATAATTAATTATGATATAGGTAATAATGTTATTATTAAAAATGGTGAATTATATTTTAGTTATCTAAAATTTGTTATAAATATAATTATTAATGAATGGAAATTTAATTATAATTATTATTATTATTACTTTTATTATTCAAATTAAATTTTTATTAGTATTATTTTTATTAAAACTTCATTAGTAGTATTATTATTAGAAATAAGAAAAAAAAATAGTGAAATATATTTTTATTATTATGTTTAGTTTGGTTTTAGTTTATTTATTATTATTATTATTATTGTTATTGTTATTGTTATTATTATGTTTTTAAACCATAATTATACCCCCCTCTCCCCTTACCCATGACATCCCCCCCCACGGAATCAGATAGCCCCCCCCCCCCCCGGTCCGTTCCTGCGTGTGCACCCCCTTGAAAGAGCTCCCTCCGGCCACGACCCACCTCCTAGACTCCTCTCTTAGCCACTGCCCCCTCCCGACAACCTTCTCTCTACGCCGCTGCCTGCACCTGCCCCTCCCTGCGTCGTCTGACCACCCCACCTACCTATCCTCTAGTCGACTTCGCCTGCTCCGGCCCACCTCACCAACTCCGACCGCACCACCGTCAATAGGTGTACCTCCCCCCCTCTCTGGTATCCTTCTTTTTCATGTTTTTCCTTTTTTTGGATTTTCTTTTAGTTGGACAAACCATAACCGAGGGATATTTATTTTTGTCTGTTCCACTTTTTTTAGGAATTTAAAGGGTCTACAATGATCTATTCTCCCTTCTGTTGAGGTTCCATTGTATTCGCACCCCTCCGAGGAAGTGGAATTTATGAAATTTTATTTCCGCAACACTCCACTAATGTTCTCTCTCATTATATTATTTTTTAATCTTGTTTTGCAGCTTTGTTATTCCCTTAATTAGCTTTCTATAAAGCTCTTATATTTTTATAATTGATTAAGAATATGTTTTGAGTTGGTTCCTGGTTTATGTCAATATGCATCTACGATGATTTTCTTGTTTATGTTACAAATTTTATTTTGACGATTTTTAAAATTTAAATCGCATCGCTATGTTTTTCAAATCTAGATTTTTATGATGATTCAGCATTGATGAATTGTTTAAAAATTGGTCATTATCGTGATTCATTAATTATTTTTATGTGTTTATGCACTTGGGGTGTTGATTAATTGTGATATGAGCTATTAAAATATATTGATACAATTTTGGGGGTGTTTCCCTAAGTTTTATATTATAAAAAATGGTTAAAGTGTGATTTGGAATTTACTTGTGAACATTGTGATTTTTGTAGGGCTGGTTTTTGAATTGTATATAGATTTATTTGTTTGGATTAATTTTATTTTAGAGATTTGTTGTGTTTTTGAGTCCTGGGGATTTACCATAGGTAGTTGTGATTGGTTTTGAAGGTGCACACACATATACCCATGTATGCATATGTATAAATATATATATATCATCTATGTGTGTGTTCCCTCATGTTGTGGGGAACACATGAATCATCTTAAGGATATATATATATATATATATATATGGAAGTGCGTGTGTGTGAGCGAGTTTCTTCTTGAGGTAGAAAGCTTGATGTGACCTTTGTTTGAGGTAGGTGTTTTCATCTATTCTCCCTTTCCAAATATTTCCATAGACACTTGAAATATTTCATTTAATTTATAGATATTATTTTCACCTTTATAATCATGATAGTTTATTAATTGTAGTGTTTTTTCCTTGCCCAAAATGCTAGAACTAAATGTTTTTATCTTCAAATCATATGGCTGGGTGTTATGAGTGGTGATTTCTTATCAGAAAATTTTTTGGAACATGTTTTCCATGCACTGGTAAGTTTATGGAACATAGTGTTTTTTAGAATTGATTTTTTATCTCGTTGAATTGGTATTTTTCTCGAATCCATGGTTTTAAAAGCGGTTCTTGTTTTTTTTAATAATGTGGGTCTCTTCAGATGGTCTGTTAAATTGGTTTGGAAAGAAATCCATGCATATATGCCATTTTTTCTTTTGGTGTGAATGTTTTGTTGAGTGCGTGGTGTAGGGAAACGCTTGGATTGTATTTCTTCGCAAAATTGATTATAGTATCACTAAATAAATTTATTGAAATACTTTGAAACATAGACCCTAAGGGCCCGTTTGGATTTTTAAATACAAAAGTGGTGTTTAGAGTTGTTTTGGAAGAACTTGTGCAATGTTTTCATAAATGAATTTGATTATGAAAAACTAGATGCCGGATTTACAACTCCATGTTTCAAATAAAAAGTTTTTGATAACTGAATGATTTGACGGCCCAATTTTCAGTTTGCATGTTTGAAATTTATGATTATATATAATTATATGGGGCACTACTATCTAGGGTAACCCTTTATGGGTGAACGCATAGGAAGCGTCTGTGTTTGGGGTTGGAAAATGTGGTGAGATAAGTCACACATGCGAGGGCCTTCCTACTTACATAGTATTATTATAATCACAGTGGGTTCTTGGGAATCTTTTAGATGATCGAGTGACAGTTGCTGACCAAACCTGATTAGATGGGTTGGTACCCCTTAGATTTGTCGTTAGTCTAGGCAGGCTTTTCCACTAGATTGTTCAGCAAGGGCAGCCATTTGGTTATAGATATAGGAGCTTCACTATACGATGGCAGGTAGTTCCAAAACTGTGTAGGTCCTGGGGTCATCTAGGGATGTTTAGGATCACCCATGGTTACTAAATTATTTACATTTCTTGTTTACTTTTCATTGTAGTGGTTTATTTTCAGTTTCACTTTTACATGTTTTACTCTATCCCAACATTGGTATTTTTTGTTTGTTTTGGATTTCATTTATAAAATGGAAAATGATTTTGGAAATGGTGTGTAGCGTGTGTTTGGTTTTTAAATGAGAACAACATGTTGTATGTTTAAAAAAAGGTAAAAACCCTACATTTATATCTATATTTCAAACACCTGTCAGTGGACTACTTTAGAAAAGAGAATTATAGGATTTCGTTGTTTATTCATTTCATCCCTACTGAGAATCTTTGTTCTCATGCCTATTATATCATTCCAGTTGCAGGTTCAGTTTCTTTTTCAGGTTCATGGTTCATCTACTCAATGGTGGAGAAGACTTTTTTTTGATTTGGGTGGTCACCTGAAGGGTCACAAGGAGGTATGTAATATTATTTTCATTCCACTGCTAGCCTGATTCTCATATCATTAATATTTATTTGTTTGGTTATCTTTTGTTCATGGGCCAAATCATTCCTAACTGTTAGAATATTGATGCCCGACACTAGTTTCCAGACCGTGGGGATCAGGAACACCCTTCAGGTCATGTCACAAATCAGCTTGGGTGACCGGCTGAGGGTCAATCCAGGTTGGTTCATGAAAAATGGTATCAGAGTATGCCCTTGTTATTTGGAGTGTCTGATTGATGGAAATTTGGACTGTTGGGTCTTAGGAGGTAAGTTACGGGTCGAATCCTGCTCACCACCGCTCGTGACGAGACATGAGTTACCAGGGGTATTCTGGGATTTGAGTCTTTTGTTTTTGGTTGTTTTGGATTGAGGGATGACAATGTGGGAGAATCGGTTCACGTTGCGGCCTCACATGGGGTGGTGACACATGTGTAGTCCAACATGCCAGTTTATGGTCTTTTTAGTGTTATGCCTTACTTGGGACATGACTCACCACCATGTCTCCGGGTTAGGCATAGACACTACTTCCTCAATCTTATGGTTTATAAATGGTTGTGTTTCATTTTTAACTCGGTATATGTGTGTGTGTTGAAATTTAATGTGATTTTGAAATGGGATAAGGGGTTTCTTCAAAATTGTTTTTGAGGTTAGTAATGTGGGATTTTAAAGAAAAAGTGTATCATTTTGGAATAAACATGGAATGTGTTTGGATTTGGTAATGAAAAGAATTTTTTTATCCTTAGAACTCATTATGGAAGTTCACACGTGCGTAGGTATGTAAAGAGAGTGCGCAGGGAAACTTGTTTGTAGATGATGTGAGTGAGATTGAATGAATGCACATGTGATGGTTCATAAGGTGTCGTAGGTGGGTTATGAAAATTTTAATTAAATGATGGTCTTGGAAAAGTGATTTAGGTATGTGTTCGTATATGTTTGGATTATGGTCATGTTCTCTTTGGAGTTTTTTGCTTCTTTTATTGATTTTTGTCTTGATGCCAGTTTCGATTGTGTTTTTCATATCCTTATGAGTATGCCCCCCCAGAAAGCCTCCAAAATTAGTTAATGAGTTATGCCCAGTTCCCAGTTCTTTTGTGTGTTGATTTCTTATCATGGAAATATAGGTGTTTTAGAGGTAGTTGTGTAATTTGAAAAGATAGCTTGTATTCAGGATGTTGGGAACTCCTAGGGTAGTCAATGTTCGTACCGTCCCAGAGTTATTTGAGGTCACTGTCCCAGACTAGAAAAGGTTGGATTTATCATCTTCATTAGAGTCTCGGGTGTAGTTGGTCGGAGTTTTCTCTTGTAAATATTCCCCATATGGGAAGGATCTTCGTCTGTACCGACTCCCAGTTTGTTGGAGTGTTCTATCGCCTACCACTAGTGTGGCCAATTCAGGAATTCTAAGCCGCCTTGTCGCATCCCTCTGAAGTCATCCTACCGTGTGACTGTTCGGGCCACCGGGGAGAGTTCTAGAAGTTTTGTCACTCATGAGGAAGGACATAGGTACTGGAGGATGAAAATTCCTGACCGTGAGGTGGAAGATTCATCAGTCATAAGGGCCCCTTCCACAGATCTCAGGGTGAAGCCCGCGCACTGTCATGAGTTGCCGAGTGTGTGTGGAACCTTAGTATGAATAATATTTTCAGCATTGGGATGGAAATATCTGAAATTTCCTTGTCATATTCTCATCTCTATCATTATATTATACTTGTTGTGGTGGCGTGATTACCACGTTCTCCCACAATCCAATTGGTCTTAGCTACTCTCAACATGATTTTAAATTCTTAGGCATATTTGAATGGTGTGGGCCCGTGAATAGATGAACCTGTTCTGATTTTGAGTTGGTCTCAGCTGTACCCGTTAGGGGAATGTTTGGTATCATGAAATTTAGGTGAAGTGTTGAGGTTATTTCTCATCCTCCGATTTCTAGGTTGTTTCATAGAAAGATTTCGTCTATGTTTTAGTAGTGTTGTCCGGTCCATGTGGAGAGTTTAAATGTGTTTGTTTGGGAGTTCCCGCTATGACCCCCCTGGGGTGTGGTGTGTTAGGGTTTCAAGGATTCTGTGTTAATAAATTCTTATGGTGGGGAGAACCCTCCGGTGTTCTCCCCTCAACTTTGGGTAGTGATTTTTTTCTTGAGTTGGTCTAGTGTGATGTGTGTTAGTAATGGTCACCCCGAGCCTCTTGGTTTTCTATGATTTTGTCTGGGCACAAACTCAACATGGGTCGACTGTTGGCATGGTGAATTTATAGGGGCATAAAGTGTCTGTGGTGGGGAGAATTCTCACACCCCAACCATGGACTCCTATTATTTTATTATCCTATCGGTCCCGCATCTTTTGGGAAGAGTTGGGTTAGGGTCCGTGTTTGATTTTTTTTGAAGCATTGATGTTATTAGCGGATTTCAGACCTGGGTGCGGTCACCGCACGGTGGGCGGTAGCTGTGCAATCAGATCATGTGTTGTGAGGGTGTCTATCGATCAAAAGAAATAATGTTTTACAATAATGAAATAAGTAAAATGATTAAAAATGTAATTATAATAATTAATTATGATGCAGGTAATAATGTTATTATTTAAAATGGTGAATAATATTTTAGTTATATAAAATTTGTTAATAATAATATGATTAATGAATTGTAATTTAATTTTAATTATTATTATTATTACTTTTATTATTCATATTAAATTTTTATTAGTATTATTTTAATTAAACATTCATTAATATTATTATTCATAGAAATAAGATAAAACAAGAGTGAAATATATTTGTATTATTATTTTTAGTTTGGTTTTAGTTTAATTATTATTATTATTATTATGTTTTTTAAAACCCTAAATCTACCCTCCCTCTCCCCTTAACTGCGCCACCACCCCCCTTGGAATCACGTAGCCCCCCCAGTTTGTTCTTGTGCGTGTGCCCCTAGCTAGAGCTCCCTCCTCCCTACGCTTCCGCCTGCACCTACCCCTCCCTACGATGTTCGACCACCTTGTCTCCCTAACCACTGGCCGACCTTGCCTGCTCCGGCCGAACTCTCCAGCTCTAGCCGCACAACCCTCAACTAGTGCGACTCACCCTCTTCAGTATCCTTATTTTTCATGTTTTTCCTTAGGGGGGGGGGTCATTGAGTTGTCCAAACCCAAACCGAGGGCTTTTTATTTGTGTTTGTTCATATTTTATTAGGTATGTGAAGGGTATGCAATATTCTTTTCTCACGTCCGTCGAGGCACTATTGTATTCCCACCCCTCTGAGGAAGATTAATTCACTTATTTTTATTCCTTGAGCACTCCACTAATGTTCAAACTCTTTCTTTATGTTTTAAAACTTCTTTTGCGGATTTTTTATTCCCTTAATTATCTTTATATAGAGTTATTTATGTTTTATAATTGATTAAGAATATTTTTTGAGTCAGTTCCTAGTTTATGTCAATATGCGTCTATGATGGTTTTCTTGTTTAAGTGACAAAAATTATTTTTTATGATTTTTAAAATGTAATTCGCATAGCTATGGTTTTCTCATCTAGCTTTTTTGTGATTCTTCAGTATTGATGAATTGTTTTAAAATTTGTCATTAGTGTGATTCATTAATTATTTTTATGTGTTTATGCACTTGGGTTGTTGATAAATTGTGATATGTGCTTTTAAAATAAATTGATACAATTTTGGGGGTGTTTCCCTTAGTTTTATTTTATAAAAAATAGTTGAAGTGTTATTTGGGTTTTACTTGTGATCTTTGTGATTTTTGAAGGGTTGGTTTTTGAATTTTCTCTTGATTTCATAGTTTGGGTTGATTTTATTTTTGGGATTTGTGGGGTTTTTGAGTCCTGGGAATTTATTGTAGAGAGTTGTGGTTGGTTTTGAAGGTGCACACACATGTTCACAGGTATGTATATATATAGATATATATATATATATATATATATCTCTTATGTGCGTGTTCCCTCATGTAGTGGGGAACACATGAATCCCCTTAAGGATATATGAGTGTGTGCGAGTGAGTTGCTGCTTGAGTTAGAAATCTTGACGTGACCATTGTTTGAGGTAGTCATTTCCATATTTCTCTCATTCTTTAGCTTTCCATAGGCACTTTCAAGATTTCATTAAATTTGAAAATATTATTTTCAACTTTATTAGCATGATAGGTTATTAATTTTAGTTTTTTAATGCCTTGCCAACATGGTTAGAACTAAATGTTTTTGTCTTCAAATGGGATTATTGGGTGTCTTGAGTGATGTTTTCTTATCCAAACATTTTATGGAACTTGTTTTCCTTTCACTGGATAGTTTATGGATTTTTGGGTTTTTGTAGACATGTTTTAGCCTCCCTTTGAAATGGTATTTTTCTTCAATCCTTCATTTTATAAGTTGTTCATGTTTTTTTTTAAAAATGTGGTTCCCTTTGTATGATCCTTTAATATGGTTTGAAAAGAAATCCATGTGTATATGACCGTTTGGATTTTGGTGTATTTGTTTTAATGAGTGCGTGGTGTGAGGCAATGCTTGGTTTGTTTTTCTTTGCAAAATTGAAAATAGTATCACTAAGAGACTTTTATTTCAATGCTTTGAAACATGGATCCTAAGGGCCCGTTTGTCTTTTTAAAAACAAAAGTGGTGTTTAGAGTTGTTTTGGAAGAACTTGTGAAATGTTTTCATAAAGATATTTGATAATGAAAAACTAGAGGCCTTATTTACAACTCTTAGTGTTTAATAAAGTGGTTTTGATAAGAGAATGATGTGATGGCCTAGTTGGAACATTGTATGTTTGACATGTATGCTTATATATAACTAAATGTGGAACTCCTATCTAGGGTAAACCTTTATTGGTGAACGCATAGGAAAAGTCCGTGTTTTTTGTGGGCAGGTGCAGTGAGATAAGACACTTGTGCAAGGGAATTTCTACTTACATAGTATTATTATAATCACTATGGGTTCCAGGGTGAATTTTAGATGATCGAGTGATGGTTTCTGACAAACCCCGATTAGATGGGTTGGTACCCTCTGGATTTGTTGTTAGGCCAGACAGGATTTTCCACTAGATTGGTCAGTTATGGAGGCTACTTGGTTATAGACATAGGAGCTTCCCCATATGGTAGATGGTGGTTCCAAAACCGAGTACGTCTAGGGGTCATCTACGGATGTTTAGGATGACAAATGGTTACTGAATTATTTACATTTCCTGTTTACATTTCATTGCACTAGTTTATTTTTAGTTTCACTTTTACATGTTTTACTCTAGCCCAACATTGGTACTTTTCTTTGATTTGGATTTCATTTATAAAATGGAAAATGATTTTGGAAATGGTGTGTAGCATGTGTTTTGTTTTTAAAAGAGAACAACATGTCGTATATTTTATCAAAAAATGTGAAAGCCCTACTTTTATATTAGTATTTCAAACTTCTGTTAGTGAACTATTTTGGAAATTAGAATTTTTGGATTCAATGGTATATTCTTGGAATCCATACTTATAATATCATTTATCATGCCTTTTATATCTTTCCAGTTGCAGGTTCAGTTTCTTGTTCAAGTTCATGGTTCAGCAGCTCAATATTAGAGATGACTTTGTTCTGAGTTGGGAGGTGACCTGAAGGGTCACACGTAGGTATGTAATTTTATTTTTTGTCCGCTTCTAGCCTTATTATCATATCATCAATCTTTATTTGTTTGGTTATCTTTTTTTCATGGGCCAAATTGTTCCTAACGGTTAGATTTTTTATGCCCGACACTAGATGCCAGCACATGGGGATCAGGAACGCTCTTCAGGACATGTTGCAGACCAACTCGGGTGACTGGCTCAGGGTCGACCCAGGTTGGTTCGTGATAGTTCAAAACAATTAAAAAAACATGGTAAACTAACAATCCATGTTTGACATTTTTTGAATGAATTTTTTTTATAAAATAGAGTGATATTAATTTTTTTTTTGGTATAATGGAATTTCAAAAAAGATGGATTGTTTCAAGCCGAGACATTGTCATATATAATTGGTTAACACCCATCACCAAGTAGATTAAATTAAAAAAAATGTTTGATCCACACGTGGTATCAGGGTTCCTAAAAAAAGACAAGATCATCCATGTCACCCTTAACCTCTACCATAGTTCTTTGGTGTAAAAACAACCAACAGGTCACAGATCACCTCATCCAAAAGTCTACATGGGATAAAAATAGGTAAATAGAATGTGAGATTGAGGATATGAAGTATCCTCCAGTTATATATAGGGGTACTATGTGGGTAATAGACAGATACACACACTACTTAAAAATGTAACTAAACGAACACATCAGAACTAAAGATTTGCAGTTTAGTTTAGAAGGATCTCTATGTTATGTAGTGTAGCTCTAGACTTGTTTGATGATGTGGAATTGATGTTCGAGTCCTATTCTGTAAGTTGAATCCAAAATAGATTGTCGTAGACTCTGTATTCTAGCTTCCAAGAGTAATAGATTTTCATCTTCTTGTTTGAAATATGTTTAGGTCGTCTCAATAGGTTTTTCTAGAATTCCTAATCTCCCTATAATACCTCCTTTTTGAGTTATGGGTTCAGGATGTATTCTCCAAAGTAGTTGGATATCTTCACTTTTTTTCATTTTGTTTTATTAAATCTATTCTATCTCCTCATGAATGATCCTCCTTGTTATCCATTTATAAAATGAGGACCTGTAAAAATAATTATATCCCCATGTGCATGTACCTAGTACTGTCATAGGAATATATAATAAAACAATAATTAATGTAAGAAGAATTAGTTTTTTCTAAATATAACAATTCGATGTAATGATGAATGATTAAAATATAAAGATTTTTATAACTAGAAGTGATTCATAAGCATCAGCATGTCAATAAAATAACTCTATTGTCATTGGTGACTCTATGTATTAGTGAGACTATTCCATCGGAATCGATGACTCTGGGAATCAGTGAGTCATTTTTACTATTGGTCTGTCCGGGCATCATTGAGTCGTCATTGGTGACTCATTTTGAACTATCAGTTTATCAACCATCAGTGAATCATCCATCTATGAGTCCATTAACCTATCGATGCATCGCCATTCAATGACATGTACATCGGTGATTCCATTGAGCTATCAGTGTGACAGAACTTCAGTGACTCATCCATCAGTGTGTCATTTGTTCTATCGGTGAGTCCATCTTCAGTATCATCTTCAACTGGTGAGTCTGTTTTACTATTTGCGAGTCAGCCAATAGTGAGTCAACCAACAGTTACTCCTTGTTACCAATTAGTGTACGGGACATTGAAGAAATACAATGTGCCCATATTATATAGAACAGTAACATATTTTGTGAAATTCATAATTATATGTAAATATACACTTGTAAATATTTTGTAACATAAATATCCATAATTAACTGACTTGTTGAAATGTATTATACCATGTGACATTATTTATTACATTATAAATATTCGATGTCATGATTAATATTAGTGATAACATAACATCTGAATTATAATGATTTTTAAATTTGCATGATTATTGATTATTAAAATAACTTTCTCACAAGGGGTCTAAAGATAAAAAACATATCCCTTAACTATCGCCATGTTAATAGTATTATTTCCATCCTGCATTTTTTTTTGAGATTTTCAAATATTCATTTATGTAAAATAGTTTAAATGTACTAACCTCTTCCAAGTGGAAGGAAAATGACATATAACTGAATATATGGAGAGTATGGACGAAATTTAATCATATAGTGACTAATATCAGTATTTTTTGTTTATTTTACAATCCATATAATTTTTTAACAGCAGTTACCCAATTTACCCTTTACATTATTATCAAGTATTACTATGGTTACATTTCATATTGCCCAAAAATAAAATAGACATATTTTATAAGTTATGTCGTCATGATTTTAAATTAGGAATTCATTTTTCAAAATTCAAATCAAAATGTTCTTTTATTTAATTAAAATAAAGCTGTCAAAATACAATGAAAGTATTTTTTTAGAATTTTTTTTAAATATATAAGGTTTTAATACAAAATTGAAGTGTAAAATTTAATTTTAAAATTAATAATTTATTAATTTTAAAGAAATATTAACAAATGGGAATTTAACAATAATAAAAAATCAAATTTTTCATTATTAGTAGATTAAATGAAAAAAATTGTATCAGTTAAAAAAATTAAAAATTAATTAAAAAACAATAGGTTACAAAAACTACAAAAAACATCATTTTAACATAATTTTGACCAGATTAATTAAAAAATGAAATTCATTTTTAAAACTAGATTTTATAAAAATTAAAATAATGTATTTATATTATACAGTCAACAAATGAGAGAAATCCACTTTTGGAGAAAATGTGTTTTTTAAGAATAGAAATAATTTAATAAAAATATGGATAATATTTAAAATTAAATAATAATTACATTAACATGGAGTATAGATATTATATATGGTGATACATAGGCTGAGAAGGCCTGGATAAGGTGTATTCTACAAATTACGCTGGCGTTACTACAAGGAGACAAATAAAGAAGGAGGAAGAGTTTAACATTCTTTCTCATCTAGATATATACATTTGAAAAAGTTAAATAATTATGAAAAATTATTTATCATTCATTATAAATATATAACATTGAGGGTATGTTTATTCTATATATTAAACCACTGCATATCTTTCATAGTACACTTTTGGGATTCTAATGGAATGAAACATAACAAGGGTGAGCTCAAATGATTAGTAAGAGAAAAATATAGAGGAATAAATAATCAATCAATGAGACTAATAATTATGACTTTTCAACAAACTGAACTCAAATTCATTGTAATCAATAAACTAATATATAAGTGAATAAAAAATATGGAGAGTCAACAACTATAAAAACATTCCATTCAAATAACTAGTTAAAAAAATTATTGCATGGTACATACTTGAAAAAAGTACCATTTAATCAATGAAATTAATATTAATTTTATTCATATATATCTCAATGCAGTATCTATTGGATGAATTATAGTAGTAACTAAATGAAGGAAATGATTTATTAATAGACGTCGTGTTTAAGTAAAATGAAAACCTATATCATCAACACCTTAACAAGCTGATTTGAAACTATAAATAGAATCCCATTTAATTTTCACAAATTACTTCTATCTTTATGACATATCGATTCATCAAGAATATAAATAAATATCTTGTTTCACCTGTCATTACTAATCCAAAACATTCCTTATATTGAAAAATAAAAATAATTAATATTCTATATAAAATATAGATATTGAATAATGAATAAAGAATTATCAATGTTTCCCCAAATAATCAAATAATGATTAAAGTATGCACCATTTGTAAATTGATATACACTTTATGAAATATTAATATCCATTAAAAAATTTAATAAATAAGTAGGGGAAAATTCAATGTATAACGACAATAAACTATTAAATATTTGAAGGGGATTAACAAATGATTCAAGGAAGTTAATATGAATACTATCTTTACCGAATCAATAATTAAGCATCCAGTGGGTGAATAAGGATGGTATCAATAAATGAAATCTCATGTCGAGTAAAAATAATGGGTTTTGTTGTTAATGAATAGAAAAACAATAAAATGACTTCTAAAATAAATTTTTATGAAAATATCCATTTTTTGAAAATTTTTTGGAAACAAATTCTTTGAAGATCACATTTTAATGAATTTCATTAAAATTTCATTATATAAATTAAAATAATTCATCAAGAAAATGATAGAAATTAAATACATACATTCCAACTAAGGCAATGGAACATTCTTTTATCAATGTTAAAAGGTTTGAAAAATGACTTTTTGGGAAATCAACATGAATATTAAGTTGTAAACAATGTTAAAAAAGGATAATTTCTTTTAGAAAACATTTCTGACGAATTTTTTAAAAATTTTAAAGAAAACATAGTTCTAATAAAAAAATTGGTTCTCTGACTAATGATAAATATAATGACGGGTATTTTGAAAAATATTTTCTATAAAATTTTTAGTACAGAAGAGTAAAAATATTGTTTTAACACTAGATAAGTGTAATTAATAACCAGAGAAGATAAAATTAATGGTTTTATTAAACAATTTTAATATAATTTCATTGAGTTTAAATACCATTGAAATGTCATAAAATTTTTTATTGAGAAAAATTATCCTTATAAATTCCAAAGTGTCCTATAAAACATTTAATTATTTTAAATAATAATTCCCATGAAGGAATAAAATTAATTGAAAGCCTAAAATACAGTCAAGATAATAGGATTAATGATTTAATATGTCAAAAGGGTTATTATATAAACCTCACAAAATATATAAGTGGTGAAAATGAAATTTATCTCATGGATGTAAAAATGTGAGATGACAATCCACTACATTGAGTTTCCTTTTAGGTGAACATCATTTAAAATCATATATAATATTGATATGTTAAATTTGAACATGGTTATATAAAATCTTATTTTTTATCAATAATTTTTTTTGCAACTTATAAACATGGTGTTTCCAACTACATAAACAAATATTTTTATGTTGTGTGTTTTGAAAAAATACATTTTATGTGTCAAAAATTACTTTAGAGGGAAAACTATGTTCAAATGGAACATTATATAACCTATCAAGAATAATAATCCTGAAATTATTATAATATTTATAAATCAATAAATCTTTAAAAAAATAATTTCATTTAGTTTTGAAAAATAAAACAATGTTACAATCCCAAATATAGTAGGTTATACATGTGTATGGGTAATGTTCCCATTTTTCAATTGTAATTATGGAAAGATGGTATATAACACTATATCATTTCATAATGATCATTAAATCATAAATAAAATGTTATATAATAATATATAATTATATATATTAATCATCCTCGGTGTAACAAATCACATCATGTTGAGGAAGCAGTAGTCCAAATGTCTACAAAATATGTTATCGCTTTTTATATCTGTCAAATTGTAATAAAAAAATGATATATTTTGTATGTAAAAAATGGTAATTACTTCCTGAATATGATACATATTTTTTAAATGTCCCATATTTGTAATTAAACCCAAACACTATAAATTCCATTAATCATGTGATTAATTAACATTTCTTTTAAGAGGAGGTAGTCCAAACTTCCACAAATAATGTTGTCTTCTTTACACAATATGGGAAGTATAATGATATGTGTTCTAAAATAATTAAATAATAATGACATAATAAATATCATTTATAAACATATATAAACATTTTTTACATCAAAATGACCACCCTGACACAATTTAAAGTATGAATGAACAATCCTCATTTCATTAGCTGGTAGTTCACCATTGACATAAACCGAATGTTCAACACCCATTAGATAGACGTTTGTTTATGTGTAGCTGTAAAACATATTAAAAATAAATAAAATTATACAGATAATATTTTCATTATATAATATGTGATTAAAAATAAATTTAATGGTGAAGGAGTAAATGAAAGAGTATAGATTGTTTGAAAGTGTTACCTTAAAAACAAGCTAACTCATTTTTCATTATAACGAAGGGATTCCCTGGAAGGATTTATTACCAAATAGAGGCATCAATATATAGGTTATGGATGTTGTATATCTATTTGGGAAGATATTTCCTAATCATATTTTGTTTTAGATGTTTGATGAATGGGGATAAGTGGTGGCTTTTTATAGTGGAGGTGGAGTATCACTTTTATAATATTTTGACAAATGAATTATTCCTACATTTGTTATGTTTCATGAGGATCCAATAATATTTTGACAAATTAATTCTTGTAAAAGTGTATAGGTCATTTTGGGACTTCTAGTTTTGGGTTAGTCTAATGATAATTTTAATTCAAACTAAATCATTGTAATTAATTTTAATTACATTCAATAATATATTTGATTAAAAAATATATTTTATTACACATTATAAATTATTCAGATGCCATTTATTGAATCCATTATTCCTAATTCCAATCATTGAAATTTTTGAAATTAATTTAAAATTCACCACACAGGCAGAGACACAATGTAGGTTTTGTGAGTAAAAACTATTGAAATTTTTCTATGATTTTTAAAATCAATTTAAAATTGAATTTGGTTCCAATGAAATAAATTTTATTAATTGAATAAAATATTATATTTTTAATACTCAAAAAAAATAAATGTATTATTTATCCAAATAAATAAATTATATGAAAATGAAGTTTTTGAATAAAATTTAGTATTTCTAACTATTTATTAAAAAAATAAAATGTCTCAAAAAAATGTCAAAAATTTACCATAAACAAATTATTTTTATTCAATTTAAAATATGAATCTTTTAACATATTAAATAAATTAAAATTTAAAGCGTCAAATTTTAAATGTTTTCACTATTAAAAAGTTTTAAAATTTACTTTATATGAATATAGGTTTTCATGTGGGAAACGAGGTTTCATCTTATATAATTCATATAAAATCAATGGATGAATATTAAAAATATATTATGAAATATATAATATATATTACATTAAAATAATTCACTAATTATAATTAATTATGTCTATAATGACAAAACTTCTTTGCAATAAAAAATATGTTTCTTTTTTATATCTAATTGGTTTTTATTTTTGATTCTCATTGTTTTTTTAACCAATGAATTCTTATTATATTTAAATTAAAAACATAATTCAATAAATTATTTAATATTACTCATCACTAGTAACATAAAAACTAGGTTATATCATATTATATTAAATAATTATATTTTAAATATTTAAATTAGTTCTTTAAAACTCCGTCATGAATGTATCACAAGCTTTCAAAGAAGGTATGTCTTTCTTATAAACAAATATATCTAATATTTACATGGATTGAAATATTTTGAATCTATTTTAATTATTAAATATATTATAAAGTATTCGGAAATTATATTCCATTATGTTCTTGGTGCATTGTTATATACACACTATCAACTACTTGTTTTTTACTTTAGGATTTTAGGTGCTACATTATCCCCATATTAATTAAACTACATACTCACAATTTGAACATGATATCGATGATTTATTGTTTGAAATTTCCATTTTTTTAAATCCAAAAACATGAAAATGGTTTGTAAACAATATTCTAGAAAAGATATAATGATAAGTTCAATGTTAACATGGACTAAAATATATCTAGGAATCAATGTTGAAGAGCAATAATGGAATTCAAAATTACATAATATCAGGAAAAGAATATATATATATATATTGATTAATAATATCAATAAAAAATAAGAGAACGATCAATTTAATGTTGAGGGATTCAAATCCATAAAACTATGATGATTTATAATACAATTGGTTCAAATGAAATTAAAGTATTTGGATAACATTTTATTTCTATGTTATATTAAAAATGTTGAATAATTCTTTTAGAGCCTATGAATATCAGAAAATATACATTATTTCTCTATTTATATATCATATGAAGATTTTTTTTAATTTTTTTGCATAGATGAAATTCTAATTCATCCCATACATCCTGTAATCGATATCAAAGGATTTATATTAACGCCTGAAGCAATAAAATAAAAATTTAACAGATCTTAAGTCCCATAAAAAAAGAATGAAAATATAACTATTTTATTAACAATATTACAAAACCAATATGGTTAATTTATTAATATCTAATCCAGAAAAGTGATACTAATGTTTTATAATTATCATTTTTTCATAATGTTTTTGAACTTAATCTAATTAAAAATTTACAAGGACATTATGTTTGGCAGTGTTTGGTGTGAAACTCTTATCATCATTCAGTCATGGTTTCAATACCCTCAGAATTACCAGATTTTATTGGTTTTCACTTAGCATATATGTTTTCAATTTATAATTAGAAATTAATATATTTTTAAAAACATATATTATGTAAATTCTTAATATATTGTTAGTAGTTAAATATTCGTTTAACTATAGTTTCAATTCCACCCTAATACATAAATACTTCGTCAATTTATTTCCACAATGGTCCATCTTCGGTATATAGTTTATCCATAATATCATTTATACGATTTTAAATCATGACAACTTATCATAAATCTAAAAAACATATGTTTAACATAGGATATTCATTGTTAAAATCATTCATAATGGTTTGTAATGAAAATGTTAATATTCCCAGGCTTATCCCTTGGGAATGTCAAACCATGCGTGTATTAAGGCCCATTTTTATATACCAGGTACACTGAGTCATGCCTGGAACATCATGATGGAGTTATTACAACAAGTTACATCAGTCTTAGAACAACATCTACTAGTAATATCCATACAGTGATGTATTGTTAGGAATATCTGCACGATCTATACCTAACCATAATTCTAGGATGTTATTATATACTAATATTCATTGTCTATATTAGGGTTATGTTATCTAATCTATGTTTTCATAAATCTTATTCCCATTTTTACTACTAAACATCCTTTGATAACAACTATTGTGACCCGATTCCAAAAGGCCATTAGTCGAGGTCTATTACTAATTACGTTGACATAATTAGAAGAAATAAAATTGTAAATGACTGATGATTCTGTATTCTTTTTAATCTAGTTAAATATATGATAAATGTATACACTAATTTATCCATATTATTCCATAAATTGTTATAAATAAATAACATTTAATATAAATTTATTCCATCATATAATTTTTTTCATATACTTCATAGTACGCTTCATGGATTCATGGAGAAAGAAACATAATAAATGTGATCTTAAAAATGAATTTTAGCAACCATGAACATACCTCCACTAGTTCCCACATGGGATGTAGTGAATATCATGATCTTCCCAAAACACTATATTCCTTTCACCTAAGTTTGTTTATTATAATTGTGTGTATCATACATAGTATATGATGCATGTTCAACATCTATAGAATTTACTAAGACAAAAAATTAAAAGGCCAATTTAATCTATTAAAATAAAATAATTACATATCATTTCCCAATTATCGTATGTTACTACATGAGGAATGAATAAATACATCAAATAAAATGAATTATTAGGCTCTTATTCTCTACTACATCTCTAATTATCTAAGCCTTCTGCCAAAAAATAAATTTTCCATTATCATTTGAATGTCCTTAAAAATCATAACAACACTATTTGAGGGAAAATATTTTAAAGTATATTTGTATCATGAATTAGAAAAAAAAATAATATCCCTGTCAAAATGAGATATCTGGACCTATATTTTTAGAAACACCTTGATAGGAAATGCAGGAAAAAAAGCTAATCCACCTTATCCAAATTTTACATATCCACAACATTCATTAGAATCACATGTAATTTCATTATGAAAAGGTATTCCTACAATATTTGAATCATTCAATTATTGAGCCTACCAAATACATATATTTTATTTCCCACATATTGAGAATCCAAAAATACATTATTTCAATCATTCCATATAATCTTCTAATTTTCAACAAATTATATAAATTGAATATAGTTACCTTGGGATTTAATTTTAGGGAAATTACATCTTAAATGATTAATATTAAATATATTGCAGACACACATTTCTGATAACTGTAATAGTTTCATGTCTTTAGAGACTAGGTATATAATATTCTTATTTTGGTAAAATATTATCAACATCAATCATAATGATCTTCCCCTCTAGTAATATTCATAAAAATATCCCACATAATACAATTTTTTATAACCATGGTGAATTATTTATAGTAAATGGGGAGCAAAAATTCTTAGTAATGATTAAAAAGGAAGATACGTAAGAATAACATGAATTCAAGGTTATTAGAACATGACAATAAATTTCAAAAAAAACTATACCCTTCATATCAATGATCATATAATTCAGAAATGGTATAATGATTCATATTTTATAAGATAATTCATAAGGAAATCCAATAACATGATCAATGAGACAATATCATTGGTATAAGACAAACATTGGAGGAAAAAATCAGTTACAACACTATGAACACGTATAAATAGAGAAGAGATCACACATTCATTTAATAATAATAAATCAAAACCTTTCATATACATCAAGACATATATCCAATTCCACAAAAAATTCATTGACATGTAATACAAGTCCTCAGATAACATATTGAACATGTAATTTGGTTCACACATCACATTGTGAACATATATTGTGGATTATGGATAACAAATTGAACAGGTAATTTGGTTGAAACATAACATTGTGAACATGTAATAATGATAAAAAATAACATTCTTAACATGTAATCGATTTCTTATATGTTATTATTAATTAATATTTTTCCTTGATTTCTGAATTCATTGGAAGGATATATTGGTTCAACCAATCATTGGTTATAAAAAAATATACATCTCGTTTTAATACATTACCACCACCACAAAATGAAATCAACACATAAGCGTGAAACCTGATAAAAATATTATTATATCATAACCCATGAAAATAACTAGTATACATAACACATTCATCATATCCTACCCCACTAAAATAGACAAGTTTCATAAAATATTTCATTATAGAATAACACAGTGGAAAGAAAAACGTTTTATAAAAAAATATTTTTCATTAATAGAAACTAAAATAAGAATAAATTATAATGGTATCACCAATAATACCCCCTTCAATAATTAGTATCATCTATGTTTCTAATGTTTTATTGAATATGATTTTAAAATATCAATTCAAATATTTTTTAGTAATATAATTATTCCAAAGTAAAAACAAATATATAAAAAAGAATACATTTCAAAAATAATTTTAATGGGAAATAAAATAGAAAAATTTAAATTGAATATTCAAATTAAATAATTTTAATGAAATTGAAAAATATTGTTAATTTCGTATACCTCAAAATAATGATTCTTTTCACAATTATGTTAAAATCCTTGTGGCAATTGATTGGAAAAGGATGCGAATATCCCTTTCAACATTGAAAAAAAAAATTAATCAAAAATGGATTAAAATCTATTGAATAATTTATTTTAATTTTTTTAAAATAATAATTGAAATTTATTTTTGAAAAAATTATATTATAATAAAAATGTAATTTTTGTCTAAAGGGATACATATAGATGAATTTTCTCAAATATATAAACATGATATCTTCAGAAAATAAAGATGGTAAAATGAAGGTAAATAATATATTTTCATTACATATGATGAGGATAAGAAATTTCATTTTCTTTTTGAGTGATGAATCATAATATTTTATCATCAAAAACATAATCATGCACAATCCTAATAAACAATGAGATTATTTAATAAAACCATTCCCAATTAAGTAACCTTGAATTGTATGAACCAATTAAAGAATAACATTAAATTAATAATATATTATAATTAAAATAATTATATTAATGATATAAAATATCATATGGTATGTTTATAAACCTATATAAGAATATGGATTCACAACATGACTTATGTCGCAAAGAAATAAAATTGTCGCAAAAATCAATTAACGCTTAGGTAAATTTGGAACCGTATACCCCATACATGAGAGATCATAAATTTTTTATTTAAATTTAAATTATTTTCATAAGAAAAAATATATTATATATTCATGGAAAATATCTGATCCCCATATAAGCTAGTGATGGTTAATATGGAATGTATGTCACTAATAAAAACGTGAGAGGAAAAAATCATTACTACTTTAGGATTTTATTGAATCGTAGAACAAAATCAATTTAAACAATAAATATATTGAAAATAAGTTGATTAATGATACAAAATTTTAATTGGGATGTTATTACACCACATAGGAGAAATTATTGTGGAATTTGAATACGTCTACCAAAAATATGTGAGAACAAAAATATCTTACATGAAGTCTTGACTTATTTTGTACACAATTGAACCTAATCTATAATAAATATATGTTAAATTTAAATAAATTAAATTACGAAAAATATATATATATCACATAAAATATTATTTTTTTATTACATTTTACCAATTTATCAAAAATTCTATGATAAATCACTCTTCTTGAAAGAATGAGTGTTCTTTTTTAGTATGTTTCTTATTTTTTGATTTTTTTGCTATTAATTGTATAATGTTCCCACCCTATATATAATAATAATCATGATATAATAATCATATTTATACAAAAATTATACATTTATGACGAATAATTAATGACCATTTTGATAAATGAAATATATTATGATTAAGGACAAGATAGGCCATTCATTTGCATTAGTAAAATTTATAATTTCTAAAAAGAATAATTTAAAATATGTAAGGAATATTTTATCTTTTATAATTAAAATAATATCATAAAAACAATATTTTCCCCAAAACTACTTGTAAATATCCCCCATGTGGTGTAGTGATGAAAATAGAGAGTAACACATGTTCTTTAATTCAGTCATCCACATTTTAATGAACAATGATATCATTTTTTATTGAGTGAAAATATAAGATATATAATGATATATCACCTACTAATAATGAAAATATATAATTTATATAATAATTATTTCATTAAAAAACATATATAAAGTAAATTAATCTGTATTGTCTTTCTTGTAAAGGGTTTGTGAAAAGCAAATCAAATTGCTTCATGAAGTTGTTGTTTGTGGTACACATGAGTAGAATTATTGTATACCATATGAAATGGAATATAATAATGAAATATATGATATAATAAATATGGTGGTGTAATATTTTTATAAATATCATATATATTTATATTTAATTTATATATATCAACATACCCAACCATGAGAGGAGGAAATGTAAAACTGAATGACATTGGTTTACAAGGAAGTAGTCTGCCATACACGTGAATGATAATATCATAAATTATTTGTTTAATGAATAGATGGATATAGAACATGAAAATAAATAAAAGCATATCATTATATTGAATATATTGAGTTTGATGTATAATAATCATTAATTAATACTTTATTGAGGGGGAGGAAGAAGTATAATGAAAAGAGTTATTCAAGATCGTTTTTTATTCTTCTGATATCATCAATATGTTTTCACAAAAAAAATCCTAGGTTGGTATATTATGAAATATTGCATTATTGTTTTAGGGGAGGTATTTTTTTTAGTCATCAGTGAAGGTATTTTTAGACACTATAGTTAATATGGTGTGAATAATAGAGGATTGGGGGTGAACTTTTATAATTAAGGTGGCTGTGAGATTAGTAATTTTTTTAAATGAAAAACGTGTAACCACATTATTAACATGCAAAAAAGGGGTGAAAATGGAGAAATATCAATAATTAAACATTAAATGGAAGAAAAATGTCTATTAAATATATTATATATATATTTATTGTCCTTTTGAGAAATATCTTTCTATTTAATGCTTACGTAAACCAATTTTTAACATATCGGGGTAAATAATTAAAACTATTTCCCATTAATTTTTTTTAAAAATACAATTTTTTTCAATATTTTATAATATAAAAAATGTTCATTCTAAATGTGCAATCCATATTTTCAATTTAATTTCAAATAATTTGAAATATTTTATTTATCATAATCATACATACGCGGGTTTTCCTGGTATTCATATCAATATTCAAGAAAAAATTATTTTAATGAAAACCCCTGTATTAATAAATATATCATTTAAATAATATTTTTCATGACCAGTCCCTCATGGCCCATGCCGGGTCTACCCCAATCATAAAATTCATAGGCCATGGGTGAGTGACTAGCAGCAGTAAAGCATTTCCCTAAAATGTGATCGCATTGCCTCAAAACTTGTACACACATAGAAAGGTAACACTACGCACTAGTAAAACACAATGTAAGGAGAAAGGTACAACCAAAACTAATAACCACCATAGAGTGTTAATGTAAATACTAAATTAAAGGGTCCTATATACAAGACCAACTAAAATGGAAATACATCAAAATGGGAAAACAACTCTCGAGGTCGTACGCTAATGATTCTACCAAAGGGGTTCGTACATCTCATTATTGCAACTCTCCATGTCCACTGGTCACCTAGACATATCATCATGTCCTAGATCCTTGAGACTCAATCAATGCAGCTCATCATATGAACAAGACACAACATGGTGCAGGAAATCCCTTACATTGGGGAGTATAACAATACCCAGTTGGAACCCTGCGACCCCCAACGACCTCTCATAATTCCAAAAAATAAAATCCACAATGCATGATCTTAATCAAAAACATAAAGAAAAAGACTGATCACTCTATGTAAATTCCAATGTAGTAACAATATCATCATCAGTAACAACATCGAACACCTCAACTATTGGAGAACCCATCCTCTATCGAGTACAGTGGGCCTGCCAAGTCATAAAGTGGTGCTTCCCACTAATCTTAATATACTTATTTACTACTCCACATCATGTATCTTGGATTTTCTAGGTCACATAGAGTTTCTCCACACTGTGGACTACTGAGGTACTCCTCATATCATATAGCATGGTTTTCTGGGTCACTGAGAGCTTCTCCCCATCATGGGACTGCAAAGTCTTGCATAGTTGATTCCGACAGGGCCATTGAGTCAAACATTTTCGAAAGTCAGTAGGTTTTAGGTTTCAGGCAGTCGCAGGGTACCGCACAAAGCATGCATGGGGGAACTAATCCTCAATCCATTGGTGTTATTTCAACATGAACGATGTACCTCAGTGAAATAACCCAATGTTCCTCCATGTAATAAGGGTTCCATCAAAACAGACATCGCAATAACCGGATGCCCGAAGTATATGTTATAAGGATTTTAGTGATGAGGGCTTGGTTGGCTTCTGGTACAATCCATCCAACAAATCACTAACTTTCTTTGAGTCTATCATAGATTATATCAGAAGGAACACCTTGTCCAATGGGTTTTGGTTCCATAGACAGTTTGTCCAACGGATGCCCAGTCTAGGAGATACGCTATTTTAAGCTTAACTGGGAAAAAATGGGTTTGTGTACTGTCCCAACTGGTCATACGGACCCAACCCACTAGGCCCCACATGAAGGGGGTGGTTCTCGGTATAGATGGGCCTATTTTGGCATGTTGGACCTATAACGAACCATACTTTACATACATGTTTATTACTTCAAAATTGAAGCTTAATTATTACAACATATAACAAAACCATGAAAGGACCGTATAGGTATAGTGTCTTTAGAAACTGGGAACCATAAACAACTGGTTCATAAATCATCTATGTTTTCACCCATTTATTTCATATTATCTAGAGTCCCTTTTTGGAATATCCTACTTAATATCCTTCTTCCTGACCTGGGGAAAAGAAAACATACAA
The DNA here is from genome assembly GCA_963277665.1 of Viscum album. Lineage (NCBI taxonomy): Eukaryota > Viridiplantae > Streptophyta > Magnoliopsida > Santalales > Viscaceae > Viscum > Viscum album. Next base: position 206,833,118 of record OY728121.1, read on the forward strand.
AAGGGTGAGCTCAAATGCTCATTAAGGGTAAACAAAATAAATATCAAACATATCATATTCATAAGAACATAACATTTCGAAAATCTTATCCTGCAAAAGAGATCATAACATGGGATAAATCATATAAGTGAAATGAAATTCAAATACTAATAACTTAAAACATGATAATTTTTGGCATATACACAAAATCATAGATAATCATTTCTTATTAGTCAAGACTCATAGCCAAGACTATCTTAGCAGACAAAGTCAACTTCTGAACAGAGTTCACTCCTCGTTTCAGTCCTGTTTCACTGAATAGGATTAACCTTCAGTTCTAGCCATGTCTATATAATGAGATATAAATCTTTACCCAATTCATTGGAGGGAGATATAGGTCCCACCCATCTCATAATGATACCATTCTTATGTGTGCCACAAAATCATAAATCATACATCATTGCATAACCCATGTAATAAAAATGGGATTCTTAAACATCGTGACATCATAAAACAATTAATATAAGATAGAGGATTTCATAAAAATAATTCCATCACAACAAAATGAAATCAATGTTATAATAGGGATAGAAACAGAACCCTATATTATCTTATATGGAAAATAATTTTGATAAAACAGTTGAACTCCATTCATGAGGAAAATATACTTTCTAATTCAAAAACATTTTTTCATTCTTAACATGTCATACCATTTTAAACTAAAATAAGTTGATTAAAAATAAACGTGAAAACTTTTAAAGGAAGCTTCTTGTAAATAATGTTTTAAAAATCCATTCATTCCATATAAGTTAAATATTCCCCAGTAAATTTTGATGTATAAACAATATCGGATAAAAATGAGATTGTGAGATTTTCCCTTACATTATGTCTTATTTTCTTCGCAAGTGTCTGAACCTCCTGTATAATGATTTAAATAATGTCATTGACTTATTCCAGAATCATACTTATTTTTATGATATAATATATGGTCATATTATTATCTTCTTATTAGTAATGTTTCATTGTTACTTGTTATTCAGTTGTTTATTGCCTTTTGTTCTTATGCGTGTTTTGTCAAATAAATTCTTATTCATTTTTTTATGTTATAGATACCTCATTTATAAAATCTTATTAGTGTAATACATATAATATTTAATCACTCAATTCATTTATGTAATAATTATGCAATGAAAATCATGTAAAACGCGTAGCATCACATCGTGGAGACGGTATTCTGTACGTACGTACGAGCGATGATATCCTCCCCATTATCATGGAACATTATTGGAGTGTATGTATACTATTTAAGAATCAATATAACTTTACAATAACCATATATAGTTTTTATTTACACCATTATACCCATCCAAGTAAGGTGGTGGTGGAAAATAGATTACACCACAGCGTGGAGACGATATTCTGTACGTACGCACGCACGGTGATTTCGTTTTCCGTAGGATGGATAGATTGTGAAATAGGGTTGTTTAATACATATAATAACATATCATTATATGAGTGATACTGATTTTATTACGTCGTAATGAAACAACTAAAGAATAAGAAGTGGAAGAAGAAATAATATTGAAAGAATCGGTAACAGACATTACCTCTTCTTTGAAACGCCTCTTTGAGAACTCCACATAGGGCACTAAAATTGGTCTTTGAAGAATACCAGGACATCTAGGATGTTTCTAGGGAAGTTTAGAAGAGAATTTTGTAGGGTTTGGATGATCTTGAAGGCTCATAGTGGTGTGAGGAAGAGAGGGAGGAGGTGCCCTTTTATAAGGGAGGAGAGGGGCACCTTAGGAAAAACTAAAAATATTATTTTATTATAAAGTCATATTCGGTTTTTAATAGCTCCAAATTGATTTATTTATAAGCTAAGGTGGGTATGGGTAGGAATAATTTCATCCAATATAATTTAAACAAGTTTTTATTTCTATTTTAACATTATCATTTAGATTTAACTTTAAGTTAGATAATTTAACTTTTACCGTGTCTTCTTGTTTTCTTACACTATAAGGTTAATAAACTTACTATAACAAGCCAAATGAACCCCACGTTGTTTATTATTAATATATATAACCTTATCTAAGTCATTTGGCCGATCCTTATATTTTTAGGAATAAAATAATAATTAATAATATAATATTTGTTTTAAAAACTATTTTATGTCAATTTGACACTATTTGGTAATTGATTTTTGTGAAAATCATAACATAAAGATTAGTTCGAAAAAATTGAATTAGATAAATACTAACATGTCATATTAACATAGAAAATTATTGTAATTAATAAAAAGACTAAAATGATATTGATTTGGGTATTTATAACATCAATTATGTCATTATATCATTAATAATATAATTACAGCATCAGCATTGTGTCATTAATAAATGAAATTCTTTAAAGTCTAAAAATTAAAAATAAAATACCATTATGTATGAAATCTTTTTATCTTTCTATTTAATATTAATATTAGAATTTATGTTATGTAAAACCCTTTATTAAAAATGATTTATTTATTAAACATTGATTTTAACTATTTTAACCCTTCTTTAAATAAATTAATAATAAATTTCCTAATCTAATCCAAGTGGGCATAAATGGTCATATTTTATTTATAAGGTTTTTTATGGTCGAATTAAACTTATCCAATAGAATTAGGACATGTTTTAGGTTAATAATAATAACATTTTTACCCGTAATTACCCTATTTACTTATAACCGTTGTAAAAAAAAGTAAAAAGTTACTATTCACCAAAAATTAATTTCATCTCATTGAATCAAATTTTAGTCCTTGATATTAACCATTTCTCTCAGATTCTCTAAATTCCACTCATAGAAGCGGTAAAATTATGTTTTATGTGAATTTGGAAATTCTCCTAGGAGGTGGGTAAAAGATGGTGAAAAGTTCAATAAAATTTTTATATATCTAAAATTATTATAAAATGAATCCAATTAATTGAATTTAACTTATATAGGTATTATGTATCAATTTTGACCTAAAATAAATTTAAATAAAATAAATAATTATTTAAATAAAAAGTTTGTTTTTAAATAGTAACCTAGTGTTTTCACTATTCATCAAAAATTGAAATTTTTCAGAAAAATTCCAAAATTTCACCCTAGGCTAATTTCGATATTCTGAATCCAAATATAAATTCCATTTTGAATGATGAAATTTAAAAAATTTCAAAAATTGGGTATTACTATTCATAACGGCCAGCATATCGTTGTTTAGTGAAAATCGGTATTGCGTACGGCGCAAGATATCGAGGAAAGTCGTGATTGTGTGTAAAGAAAGCCAAGCTAGTGTTGTGTGTAGTGAAAGTTTCCTTTAATGATGTATATAAAAAAATATTTCTTATAAAAGTCTCGGGTGTCACATTCTACCCCCCTTAAAATAAATTTCGCCCTTGAAATTTGTCACTTTGTAACAAACAGATGAGAATACCTCTCCCTCATCATATCCTCAAGCTCCCATGTAGCTTCTTCTAATTGGTGGTTCCTCCATAAAACATTCACCAAGCTAGTGGTCTTGTTCCATAGAACTTTTTCACTACGATCGTGAATCTCTATCGGATATTCTTCATAAGAAAGATCTTGTTCCAGCGGTTCAACTTCTAAGATGACTACATGTGAAGGATCAGGTATGTACTTTCTCAGGAGAGATACATAGAACACGTCATGAACTTGAGAGAGATTCGGTGGAAGCACCAATCGGTAAGCTACCTTCCCTACATGATCCAGTATTTCGAAAGGACCAATATATCTTGGGCTCAGCTTTCCCTTCTTTCCAAATCTCATTACTCTCTTCCAAGGAGATATTCGTAAGAACACTTTATCACCCACTTCAAACTCTAGGTCTTTTCTTCTGTTGTCGGCATAACTTTTTTGTCGACTCTGAGCTTCTCTTATGTGTTATTGAATAGATTTGACCTTTTCTTCCATCTCATCAACATGATTAGGTCCTAATAGCTTTCTTTCCCCAACTTCATCCCAGCAAGTTGGAGTCCTGCATTTCTTTCCATACAGAGCTTCATAAGGAGACATCTGAATACTGGAGTGAAAGCTATTATTATAAGAAAATTCCACCAAAAGTATTTGTTGATCCCAACCACCTTTGAAATCCACAGAGCAAGCTCCCAACATATCTTCTAGAGTTTGAATTGTCTTCTCAGACTGACCATCTGTCTGAGAATGGTAAGCAGTGATGAAACTCAACTCTGTATCTAGAGCATGCTGAAGACATCGCCAGAATTTCGAGGTAAACCTCGGATCTCGATCAAATATAATGGAAAGTGGTACTCCATGAAATTTTACCGCTCCCATTACATATATCATGGCAAGCTGATCAAGAGAAAAATCTTCTCTAATAGCAATGAAGTGTGTAGACTTTGTAAGACGATCAACTATGACCCAGATAGCATTATTGCCTTTAGATGTTTTAGGAAGTCCTGTGACAAAGTCCATAGTGATGTTTTCCCATTTCCATTCAGGTATGGGTAATGGTTGTAACATCCCCTTAGACTTTTGTCTCTCTGCTTTAACTTGCTAACAAACCAAGAATCGAGAGACATATTCAACAACATCTCTTTTCATGCCATCCCACCAGAGGTACTCTTTCATGTCCCTATAAATCTTTATACTTCCAGGATGAATAGAAAATGAATAACTATGAGCCTCGTCCAATAGATCCTTTTTTAATTTTGGGATGGGAGGAACACAAACCCGATTCCTGAACCTTATTATCCCATCACAATCAAGGTTGAATTCAGGAACATTTCTCACCTTCTTTTGTAACTCTACATCTTCTTTCTATGCCTCTTTAATATTCACATGTATAGATGGTTGAACATTCATTTGAGAAAGATATGATTTTCCCCTTTCATTATAATTCCAAGATCCATCCTTTGTAAATCTATAAATATTTGATCTTTTGTGATCCTCATCATGGATAAGCTAGCATGGTCTTGTCGACTTAATGTATCTGCCACCTTGTTTGTTTTCCCAGGGTGGTAATGAATTGAGCAGTCGTAATCCTTAATCAGCTCCAACCAAATTCTTTGGTGCATATTCAGCTCCTTTTGTGTGAAAATATACTTTAAACTTTTATGATCAGTATATATATCACACCTTTCACCATAAAGGTAATGCCTCCAAATCATTAATGCAAGGATTATCGCAGCTACCTCCAAATCATGAGTTGGGTAATTTTGCTCATGGATTTTCAGCTATCGTGAGTCATAAGCTATCACCATATCATTTTTCATGAGAACACACCCTAGTCCCTTCTTGGATGCTTCACTGTATATCACAAACCATTCTCCACTTCAAGGTAGTAAGAGAACACGTGCACTGGCTAACCTTCTTTTTAGCTCTTTGAAATTATCTTCACATTCCTCCGTCCAAACAAACATAACTCCTTTCTGAGTCAACTTGGTGAGTGGGTTAGATAACCTTGAAAAATATTTCACAAAACTACGGTAATATCCAGCCAAACCAAGAAAACTTCGGATCTCAGTTACTGTTTTTGGTCTCGTCCATCTTTTGATAACCTCTTTCTTTGTTAGATCCACAGATATCCCCTCTTTTCAGATTATGTGACACAAAAATGCATCTTTTTGAAGCCAAAATTCACACGTGGTAAAGTTTTTCATAAAGCTTCTCTTTTCTTAGGGTCTTAAATACAATTCTCAAGTGATATTCGTGTTCTTCCTTGCTCTTTTAGTAGACAAGAATATCATCTATAAAGACTACCACAAACTAATAAATATAATCTCTAATAACTCTATTCATCAGATCCATGAAGATAGCAGGGGCATTAGTAAGACCAAATGGCATCACTATAAATTCATAGTGTCCATACCTTGTACAGAAATATGTCTTTGGTATATCCTCCCTTTTGACCCTTAATTGATGATACCCTGAACAAATATCAATCTTGGAAAATTATTGAGCTCCGCGTAGTTGGTCAAATAAGTCATCAATGCATGGGAGGTGATATTTGTTCTTGATAGTGATCTTGTTAAGTTCTCGATAATCAATGCAGAGTCTCATTGATCCATCTTTCTTCATATCAAAATGAACAGGTTCTCCCCAAGGTGACACACTAGGGAGTTTGAATCCTTTATCAAGATTATCTTGGAGTTGCTTCTTCAATTACTGCAAGTCAATTGGGGCCATTCTATAAGGTTTCTTTGAAATAGGCAAAGTACCCGGTACGAGTTCTATTGAAAACGCGACTTCACGATTTGGTGGAAGTCCCGGAAATTCCTCTGTAAAGACATCGTCAAAATCCCATACAATGGGCATATACTTAATCATGATTTTTTCACCAACCATTTTAAATAAATAACCTTCATTTAGTGGAATCAAGACCCACAAGATAGAATAAATTTCCACTGGAAGGTTATGTTCATCTTTGCATCGATAGACGATCATAGATTGATCTGGAATATGAAATGTGACTTACCTTATTTGGAAATTGATATGATCTCCATATAAAGAAAGCCAATCCAGGCCAAGAATAACATCAAATTCCACTATAGGAAGGATCACAAGATTTGCAGGAAGCACTTTCCCACAAACTTCAATCGGAGAAGAATTATAAAATTTTGATGCGATTGTTGTGCCATTAGGAGTTGTCACAGCTAACTCAACATCTAATTGTTGAGGTAATACGTTGATACCCTTAGGAAATTTTTGAGAAAAAAATTGAGTGGGTGGATCCAGAATCATATAAAACAATTTTTACTTTAGAGTGAATGGTAAGTGTACCTTTCACCACTTCGTTATCATACTCTACATCGGTGATAGAAATTGCATGTGACATTCCTTTGTCTTTATCCTTAAGATTTTGTTGACGTCGATCATCATCAAAAACCCTTGGATTAGGGCATTGATTGGGATAATGCCCAATTTCCTTGCATTTGTAACATTGAAGTGTAGGAGGTGCACTCCGTGTAGACTTTTCTTTGTTCGCATCACTAGAAATCTTCTTCCCATCATTGCGGCATTCAAATGCCTGATGACCTTCCTTTCCACATTTGAAACATTTACATGTCCCTTTAAGACAACTCCCTCCATGTTTCTTTCCACACTTTGAGAATAAGGGAAAAATCATCTTCTTTTCAGTGTGCTCTTTATATTTTCCTTTGAATTCCATTTTCCTCTTCTTATCAAACCCATATGACTGATGGGTTACTCCAACCTCCATCCCAACCTTGAGGGCACATCGAACAATTTCCTCGTAGCTATTAGAGTCCCTTATGGATAATGACCTTCGAAGACTTGGTTTTAAGCCACTAAAGAATCGATCAATCTTACTCTCGGGTTGGATAATAATCCCAGAAGCATACCGTACAAGTATTGTAAAATTTTCTTTTTAGGTACCAACAGATTCATCATCCTTTTGCTTTAGTTCAAGAAACTCCTTCTTCATCTTTTTTCGGAGAATACAAGGGAAGTACTTATTGAAAAGTAAGTTCTTGAACTCGTCCTATTCCATGGACTCAATTTCATCCCTTTTCTTCGTATTCTTAATAAGATTCCACCATTGATCAGCTTAACCTTCAAAACGATAAACTACTAAGATGACTTTATCATGTTCAGAACATTGAAGAACATAACATATCTTTTCAGTGGTACTGATCCATTTTTCAACCACTAATGGATCAGAAGACCCGCTGAATGAAGGTGGATGATGCCTCATGAAGGATTCGACAGAATGTTTCTCCTTCCTTTGCTCGTTTGGAAGTCTTTCATGATTCATAGCTTGAGAAAGTTGTGTGAGAATGGCTAAATATTTTTCATTCCATATCCTATAACGTTTGGTTGCTCGGGGGGGACAATCATTGCATTGCCTGTCGCATTCCGCATTAACACGGTTCCTTTGGGTTCCAGCCATTGACTAAAACCAAGAAGAATAGTGTGAGAAACACTAATTATAATATGAAAAACACAAAATCAAAAATAAAATTTCACACTTAAATTCATATCATAGTTTGTTTTCTAAAACACTATGATTGTGTTCTATGCATAGCCATATCCTTAGGTTTCTTACTAAGGCTTTCACATCGTAGTTTCCAAACGATGACTATACCTTTCCACTGATACCAACTATAATGACCCATACTTTACATAAATGGTTATTAATTCATAATTGAAGCATAATTATTACAACATATAACAAAACCATGAAAGGACCGTATATGTATAGTGTCTTTAGAAACTGGGAAACATAAACAACGGGTTCATAAATCATCTACATTGTCTCCCTTTTATTTCATCATATCTAGAGTCCCTTTTTGGAATATCCTAATTAATATCCTTCTTCCTGACCTGGTGAAAGGAAAACATACAAAAGGGGGAGCTCAAATGCTCAGTAAGGGTAAAAAAAAGAAATATCAAACATATCATATTCATAAGAACATAACATTTTGAAAATCTTATCCTGCAAAAAAAGATTACAACATGGGATAAATCATAGAAGTGAAATGTAATTCCAATAGTCATAACATAAAACATGAAAATCTGTGGCATACACACATAATCATAGAGAATAATTTCTTAGTAGTCAAGACTCATATCTAAGACTATATTAGCAGACAAAGTCCATTTCTGAACCGAGTTCACCCCTCATTTCAGTCATATTTCACTGAACTGGATTAACCTGCCGTTCCAGCCATGTCTATCTCATGAGATATAAATTTTTACCCAATGCATTAGAGGGAGATATAGGTACCAACCATATTATAATGATACCATTCTTATGTGTTCCACAAAATCATAAATCATACATCATTGCATAACCCATGTAATAAAAATGGGATTCTTAAAAATTGTGACATCATAAAACAATTTATATAAGATAAAGGAATTCATAAAAATAATTCCATCACAAAAAAATCAAATCAATTTTATAATAGGGATTGAAACAGAACACTATATTATCTTAGATGGAAAATAATTTTGATAAAACACTTGAACTCCATTCTTAAGGAAAATATCCTTTCTACTTCAAAAACATTATTTTCATTCTTAACATGTCATACAATTTTAAACTAAAAGAAGTTTATTAAAAATAAACTTGAAAACTTGTAAAGGACGCTTCTTGTAAATAATGTTTTAAAAATCCATTCATGCCGTATAAGTTAAAAAAACATTCTTCCCGTACTTTGGCAAGAAAAGTCAAAAAGTACCTCGTACGAAAAATGACAAAAGATTCCTTTCATATCTGTTACTAAAATCTCACCGAAGGTTAAAACTGGATTTAAAAAATTGTAGGTGGATGGAAATAATATTATATATTGAGGAAACATGGATGTGGATGATAAATATTCCCCAGTAAATTTTGAAGTATAAACAATATCGGTTAAAAATGAGATTGTGAGATTTTCCCATACCTTAGGTCTGATTTGCTTCGTAAGTGTCTAAACCTCCTGTATAATGATTTAAATAATGTCATAGACTTATTACAGAATCATACATATTTTTATAATATCATATATGGTCATATTCTTAGCTTCTTATTAGTAATGTTTCATTGTTACTTGTTATTCAGGTGTTTATTTCTTTTTGTTCTTAAGCATGTTTTGTTGAATAAATTATTATTATTCTTTTTAGGTTATAGATACCTCATTTCCAGAATGTTATTAGTGTAATAAATATCATATTTATTCACTTAATTAATTTATGTAATCATTATGCAATGAAAATCATGTAGAACGAGCCGCATCACATCGTGGATACGGTATTCCGTACGTACGCACGAGCGATGATATCGTTCCCATGATCGTGGAATTGTGTTGGAGTGTATGTATACTATTTAAGAATCAATATAAATTTACAATAATCATATATTGTTATTATTTACACCATTATGCCCATCCAAATAAGGTGGTGGTGGAAAATAGATTACACCATGGCGTGGAGACTGTATTCCGTACGTACGCACGCGCGGTGATTTTTTTTCCATAGGATGGATAGATGGTGAAATAGGGTTATTTCATACTTATAATAACATATTATTATATTTTTGATACTGATGTTATTACTTCCTAATGAAAAAACTAAAGAAGAAGAAGTGGAAGAAGAAATAATGTTGAAAGAATCGGTAAAGGACATTACCTCTTCTTTGAAGAGCCTCTTTGAGACCTTATCTTAGGTCACTAAAAATGTATTTGAAGATAACCAGGACCTCTAGGATGTTTCTTGGGAAGTGTAGAAGAGAAATTTTCAGGGTTTGTCCGAGCTTTAAGGCTCAAAGTTGTGTGAGGAAGAGAGGTAGGAGGATCCCTTTTATAATGGAGGAGAGGGTCACCTTAAGAAAAACTAAAAATATTATTTTATTATAACGTCCTGTTCGGTTTTTAATAGCTCCAAATTGATTTATTTAGAAGATAAGGTGCGGATGGGTCGAAATTATCTCATCCAATAGAATTTAGACATGTTTAGGTTTCTATTATAACATTATCATTTAGATTTAACTTTAAGTTAGATAATTTATCTTTTACCGTGTCTTCTTTTTTTCTTACACTAGAAGGTTAATAAACTTACTATAACAAGCCAAACTAACCCCAAGATGTTTATTATTAATATATATAACCTTATCTAAGACATTTGGCCGAAACTTAGATTTTTAGTAATAAAATTACAATTAATAATATAATATTTGTTTTAAAAACTATTTTATGTCAATTTGACACTATTTGGTAATTGATTTTTGTGAAAATCATAAGAGAAATATTAGTTAGAAAAAAGTTAATTTTATCAATAATAACATGTCATATTAACATATAAAATTATTGCAATTAATAAAAAGCCTCAAATTACATTTATTTGGGTATTTATAACATCAATTATATCAATATTTCATTAATAATATAATTACTGCATCATCATTGTGTCATAAATAAATTGAATTATTTAAAGTCTAAAAATTATAAATAAAATACCATTATGTAGGAAATCATTTTAGATTTCTAATTAATAATTATATTCCAATTTATCTTATGTGTAACCCTTTATTAAAATTTTTTAGTTATTAAACTGTGACTTTAACTATTTTACCCCTTCTTTAAATAAATTAATAATAAATGTCCTAATCTAATCCAAGTGGGCCTAAATGGCCATATTTTATTCCTAAGGTTGTTTTTGGTCGAATTAAACTTATCCAATATAATTAGGACATGTTTTAGGTTAATAATAATAACATTTCTACCCTTAATTACCCTATTTACTTTTAACCGTGGTAAAAAAAGTAAAACGTTACTATTCACCAAAATTTATTTTCTTCTCATTGAACCAAATTTTAGTCCTTTATATTAACCATGTCTCTCGGATTTTCGAAATTCCACTCACACATGCGGTAAAATTAAGATTTATGTGAATTTGTAAATTCTTCTAAGAGGTGGGTAAGAGACGGTGAAAAGTTCAATAAATTTTTTGTATATCTAAAATTATTATAAAATGACTCCTATGAATTATATTGAACTTATATAGGTATTATGTATCAATTTTGACATAAAATAAATTTAAATAAATTAAATAATTACTTAAATAAAAATTGGTTTTTAAATAGAAACCCAGTGTTTTCACTATTCATAAAAATTTGAATGTTTTCAGAAAAATACCAAAATTTCACTCTAGGCTAATTTCGACATTATGAATCCAAAAATGAAGTCCATTTTGGAATGATAAAATTTAAAAAATTTCAAAAGGTGGGTATTACTATTCATAACGGCCAACATATCGTTGTTTAGTGAAACTCGATGTTGCATACGACGCAGGATATTGAGGAAGGTCGTGATTGCGTGTAAAGCAAGTCAAGATAGTGTTGTGTGTAGTGAAAGATTCCTTTGATGATTTATATAAAAAAATATTTTTCATAAAAGTCTCGGGTGTTATATAACCATATTTCCAGCCTGGCCCACCTAGATTTGCGCGACCCGGCATATTGATGAACCGCTCGGGCCGCTGGCCGAGTGTGGGGGGTCTGCTCCCCTCCTGAACAACATTGGTCATCTGGGTCATCAATACCGAGACACCAATTGGCACCTCAGTTGTTGGCCGATAAGTGTGGAATGGACCGCTACAGACTCGCGGGTGCATGTCCTCCCTCTATTGAGACACAATGTCGTGGCCCTCTTCTTTGGCGTGACACCGTAGTGCACTACCTGACTCAAAAGGGGTTCCCGATGACGCCACAACTTTTTGCTGGTCCATGCAGACTGACCCGCAACAGACCCACAGGTGCAGGTCTCTCCATTTCCGCAACTCGATGCCATGACCTTCCTTCTTGGTGCGCATCCCCACTTCAACATGACTGACCCTAGCCAACCACTCCATTATCTTCCACGGCGCCTTCGGGAGCCGATGTTCCTTCACTGCTAGTGGCTTCCAGACAATGCCTCCCACAGTCGTCATTTTTACCAATCCGTCTTAGTGTCCATGGGACACAAGTAAAACTCTGGTAGTCCATTTTTAATCTCATCTGCACCTACGAGCATCCTAGGATGATGACTACGCAACAGGTCATCTTGTTTGGGATTTCCAAATTCTTTCTCAGTCGCCCATGAAAAACACAACCACAACAAGAATGGATGAGGGTTTGTGCCCGGTTCATTTGGCCTGCACCCTCTGTGTAATCATTATAACATGTCTAGCAATTCAAGAAATAACCTTTCATAGTTAAAAAACAAAACATCCAACATAATTTTTGTTGGATGTCACTGCGGATGGGGAAGGAGTGTCCACGTTTGACGGTGTTGTGAAAAAAGAGAAGGCATGCCATTTGGTGAACGTCATCCTATCCTCCAACAGACCTCCAGGCTCCATTCTTCGGTGATACAATCCCCAGCCTGAGTTTTGTATATAAAGATGAAACCAGGAGATCATCCCTCCACACAATTAATGAGGACCATTAATAAATTTAATTAATGAACTTATTAATTCTTCCAATGGTGTAGTTAATAACCAAGTGTAATAGACCATTAAATGGTTTGAAAACCCATTGGTCCCACCACCACTGCTCAACAGTTATAAGGAATCAAAAAATTAACACATTGTGTTAATTTGTTAATTTTATTGTAATGTCTGGAAATTTATCTTTTTTGTCTGACCATTTCTGGTCGAAGTAAAGCTTCCATTAACAGGATCCTAACATTGTGGATTCAAAGATGCACTCAGATTTTTAATATGATAATTTATTCAATAGATAGAAATTGTTTCCTGAATCATTGCAAAGTGTACCTTAAAAAAGTTCAAAATTCCATTCTAGGCTCTCCTTTCCACATAGTCACATGCCATTAGTTTTCACGGACTCATAATAATTCCAATTATTTAAAAAAAATACATGAAATTTCCCGGTTTTTACATTCTCCTTACCGTAGAACTTATTTCCCCTAAAAGTTTCAGCAAAATATATGGAAATAGATGGGGGTAATGATCATGTATCTGAGCCTCCCACTACAATGTGTTCTCTTAGAGTTTCCCATGCTGCCACAGAACATGCACCAGAGGGATTGACCATCCATGAATAACCCACTCTTTTCTATCAACAATCTCTACCAGGAACTCTGTGAACATCGCCCCATTGTCAATGATCTTCTCACCCTAGTTGATTACATGCGATGAATTATGAAAGTACCTCCTCATCTGCAACACATGTAAATCATTATGCACCCAGTGCATATGTGGGGGAAGATCTAGATGGTACGACACCTCCCATACTCTGCTGAGGAACTCAAATGGTCTGTTGATCCTTGTAGATAACATTTTGCCCCAACCAAATCTCTATAATCATAATTGGTGTGAGACCTATAAGAAGATATTGTTTCCCTACACAAACACTAATTGTATTTGTATCCTATCAGCATAAGAATTATTCTAGCTCTCTGTAGTCTTCATCTTCTCTTGGATGATCTGCACCTTCTCAATGGTAACCCATACCAACTCTAGAACCATAAGTGTTGACATCCCTAGGTCTATATGGAATATAATATATCTACATGATTTCTCATACGAGGACTCAAATGGGTCCATACCGATTGTTGAGTGATAATTTTTTTGTATGTGAACTCCACCAGTGGTTGGTGGTCCTGTCAACTGCGGCCAAAATCCAAGACACAAGCACGATGCATGTCCTTAAAAGTCTGTATGGTCTGCTCTATCTGACCATCTATTTGAGGGAAAAAGACGGTGCTCAAGTGTAGCTGAGTCTGAATTCTCCTAAAATCCCATAAACAACTGAGATGTATAATTATCATCCTGGTCGAAAACGATCGTCAATGAAATCACGTGAATCCGTAAATTATCTTATAAGTAGAGGTATCCAACTCTCTCTACTGATCCCTAATCTTGGATGGGTATGATGTGGGGTGACATGGTGATTCGGTCAAAGATCACCCAAAGGGAATCACGTCCCCTTGACAAACGTGGTAGACCTATCATGATGTCCAGGGAGATTCTTTACCACTTACACTATGGCTCCTCAAGTGGATGAGTAAAGAATGATGGAACCTAGTGCTCATCCTTCACTTGTTGAAAAGTGAGGCATCATGAGATGAACTCCTACACTAATTTCTTCATCCCTAGCCACCAGTACTGACGCCAGAGGTCCTGGTACATCTTCACCACACCAGTATATACAACAGAAATGGATGTTTGGAATTCCATCTACACCTACTATCATTGTCTTAGTGGTACCATGGTGCATCGTATGAAAATGATGACCTGCTACCCACCTTCAAAAAATCATTCAGGTGCTCATCCTGAATATATTTTTGCACATTGGGCCTCATATTTAATGTCCCCAAGTCATGCCTCTCTGACTTCCTAACGGAGTGGGGGAGAAACTATCATAGACTAAAGGTATGATTCTCCATAACTATCCATAATGGATGCCTAAAATGTGACATGTTTCTCTGTCACCTCACTCATCAACTGTAAACCATCCCTCCTATTGAGATCATCTGCCACCACATTCCCCTTCCCATGAGTGTATACTATGTCAATGTCAAAATCCTGGTGGAACTCCATCCATCTCCAAGGTCTTTGGTTTAGTTCCTTCAATGGTATGATATACTTGAGACTCTTGTGATTAGAGTAAACTGTATATTGTTCAACGATCATGTAGTGCTACCACATCTTCTGAGCACATACCACTACTGCTAACTCCAAGTCATGGGTAGTGTAGTTCTACACATGTTTTCTCAACTTTTGTGAGACATAGGTGATCACCATTCGATTCTGCAATAAAACACATCATATTACGGTCCCTGAGGTGTTGCAGTAGACTACATACCCATTTCCCTCTTCTAGTAGACTCAAGATGGGGGCACTCCTTAGTCTATGCCTCATCAATTGGAAACATAGCTTGAACATCTCTGTCCTCATGAAAGGATTCCCATTTTCTTAAAAGTTGACTTGGGTGCCTCTACCCTGTATAATTCATGTTAAAATCTTTGGTAGTACCCATAAAATCCTAGGAAACATTGAAATTCGGTCACACTATAGGGTTGCTCCCAAGAAAGTATTTCTTGTACCTTTTTTGGATCCATTTCAACTCCAACCACAAAGATAACATTACCCAGTAAGCGGACTTCCTATATCCAGAACTATCACATAGATTGATTTCCATAAATTTGGTACTCTTGGAGTGTATCTAAAACTATCATCAAGTGTGTGCATGCTCCCACTCCGTCGCTGAGTACACCAAGATGACGTCAATGAAGACTACCAGGAAGAAATCGAGTAAAGGATAGAATATCATGTTTATGAGCCCCAAGAACACTTTCGAAGTGTTTTTCACACAAAAGGTCTCACCAGGAACCCATAATGGGAATACCCACATCTAAAAGATATCTTCGGTACATCCTTAACCTGTACACTAAGCTGATGATAGCCTCGTCTGAGGTCTGTCGTTGAAAACCATAGTGTTCCCTTCAAATTGTCTAAGATATCACTGATCATCGGTAGAAGATACATTTTCATCACATTCACATGGTTAAAGTTCCAACAGCTCACAGAAATCCTAATACTCCAGTATCCCATATTGGAAAAAAATCGGGGTTTCCCATGGAGAAACACATGGCCTTATAAACCACTTACTATACAAGTCCTCTAGTTGAACCCTCAACTAAGGAATCTCCATGGAAGCCATCCAATATGCTGGGGTAGATATTGGTGTCATTTTGGGGTACTGGTTGATGTATAATTCTACCTCTCTTTTAGGAGGTAGTCCTAAAACATCATCAGAAAAGCAAACAACATACTGGTCCAGCACTACAAGATAGCTCATACTCCAATCGCCCACTACATCGATGGTGTCGCTAGCCAAATAATGAGTGATTGGATGCACCCAAATCCGATAAATTCCATCATGTGCGAAAATTGTTTTCTTCTCACAGGTGTAGGAAAACACGGTCCCACATGCATGGATACAATGCATTTTACACCTAAAATAGTCGATATGGGATTATACTGGAGACAACCAGTCCATTACCAAGATGACGTCGTAAGGCCTTGACGCTACTACTAAAAGATCCTAGCTGATGCTCTAGCCTCATTGGTTATCTCACACTATCTGCACCAATGCATAATTGTCGAATTGTCTCCCATAGGATTCATTAATACATAACGATCGAACTAACTGCTCAATCAGAATCCCCGTGCTCTGAAAGAGTGTTGTGGAAATAAAGGAGTGTTTGGAACATGTGTATATATGTACTTAAACTATGGTAGAATGACAAAAATATTACCTCAAATAATCTCTGGTGCACCGTGGTCGTATGACTCTGCTGCCTAGAGTGGATCTCTCTCCTATCTTCCTCCTCACAAAGGTGGTGGTGGAATTCTAAAGGGTGGTGACGTAACACCTCGAACCATCACACACCACCTACCACTCAGCAAGCTCCCCTTCCATGTTTTCCTCCATGTGGACGTCCTCACACAAATAGATTCCAATGTCTCGGTAGCCCATCAAACATCTGTTGGACATCAGTATGGTAGGTCGTGCAGTCATGCACCATGTTTCCCTGCCCGCCACACGAAAATCATTGACATTCCCCCCATTTGACACCCTCTGGCCTGAGATCCTCGTGCTGTAGGCCGTGAGTCTAGGGGCTAGCCTCTGAAAGAACGGGCCTACATGGGCCCACACATCTACTATCTGCTACCTTCTGAAGAATCTATCACGTGGGGTCTACATAAATCTCTAATTGCGGTTGCTTTCTCTTCCAAGAAGCTCTTCAATAGAAGGGCTCGGTCTAGTACACCGACTGGGGTTGGAATGCTGAGAGACGCCACTAAAAACCTGATCCCCCACTTGAGTCCCTTCTCGAAGACTTGAGCCCTAAAGAATGGGTCTCACACCATGTTTGTGGAGTAGTGGGAATGCTCCGTGAACCTCACCGTTTACTCAACAACTGTCATGCTACCCTACTTTAGGTAAAGTAGTTCCAAAATGCACACAGAGTGAAAAATCATGGGGAAAACTCTTCCCAGGGAAGCCTCTCAAAGTCAACCCATGTGAGGGTCGCCTCATCATGAGTCTGGATGGTAAAACTCCTCCATCTCCCTACTGAGCCCTACTGAAGGATTGATTCCAAAATTACATTCTGGTCATGTAGTGTCCTCACTATATGGAAGTCCCGTGTGACAGCCTATAACAAATCTGTAGAGACACGAGGATCCATCCCTCCCATGAACATGAAATGTGTCTATCATTAAAACTGATTTAAGGTAGTGAGCCTACGAACAACCTTTACCGAAAATAAAAATAGTAGATTCCAACCACTGGGTGGTGGTCACACTAGTGTACCACTCAGTGAGGCCATCACAAGTACTGGTCCCTGAACGGACACATCATCGCTAGGCGGGCTACCCTCGATATTTCGTATTGGGATCGTGGATGGTCATCCACATGGTGGAATCATAGGATAGATCAAGATGTACCATGGTTAAAATGTTATACCTAATGAGGTTGCTCTTATTCAAATAGCGGATGCACTTATTCAACCATCGTTTTCATGTATGGAGCTAAAAACAGGAATCAACGTCATGGTGTAAGGTTACGTTAGATGCCTCTCCAATATTGGACTCCCCGAAAATGAAATTTGGACTCACAAAACATAACAATATTTCCCAAAAACAAAACATCAAGCTCCCAAACTATTAGGGGGAACCGACAACCCTATGATACCAATCTTCCCTAACCCCTTACCCAGGGCTCATGCTGTGACTGACCTAATCCCACCTTCCATTGGCCAGGTGTTGGTGACTAGCACCAGAATGGAATTTCCCTAAAATGGGAAGGCATTTTCTCAAAAACCTGTACACACACAGTCATGAAACAATACACACAAGTAAAACACAATAGTAGGAAAAAGTTACTACCACTACTAAAAGCCACCAGGGTGGGTAAAAGTACGTAATTATATAAATGGGAATGTATATAGGGCTAACTAAAATACAAATACAGAAAAAAAGGAATATAGAGTCTAAGTCCATCCACAAAATATGTTATGTGAAGGATCGGTAAAACTCCTCAATGTGGCTCCCCACATCCACCGGTCACCTCTATACACCATCTAGGGGTTTCTCTTCATGACTATGTCAAAGTATTTACTTCTCTCCACAAGACACAACATGGTGTGGGAAAAGCATGTGAATTAGGGAGTATAACAATATCTAATAGGGATCCAGAGACCCTGAAAGTACTCTCATAATTCTTGAATGGAATACCAAAAATCATGATCTCAATCACAAATCATAAAGCAATGGAAATATCACTCTAGGTATATTCTAGGGTTGTATCAATTGAATCTTCAGTCACATCGTTGAAAACCTAGGCTTCTAGATAACTACTCCATTATCTAGTATAGTGGACTATCAATGTCACATAGAGGTTCTTCCCAATAACATTGAATTACTTAGGAACTCCTCCCCATCACATATCATGGGTATTTCGGGTCACAAAGAGCTAATCCCAATAGTGGCATGATGAGGTACATCTCTTATCGAATATCATGAGTCTGTCAGGACACAAAGAACTACACCCCACATTGGGCCTGCAATGTCACATTGAAGTGCTTCCCACTAGGCTGTTGAGTCACACAGATTCGAAGGATAGTAGTTTTTAGGTCTTATCGAGTTGTAGTTTTCTTCACATATCGTGGTTTGGAGAACTTCTCCTCAAGCCATTGGTCGTATTTCATCTAGCATGAAGTCCCTCTACGATGTAACCTAATTATCCTCAATGACATTAGGGTATTTTTCGCAACAAACAGTGCGTCACCCGGACATCCAATCTATATGTTATAGGAATTTTTATGCTCAGGGCCCATTTGGATTCTGGTACGATCCATCCCATACAATATCTGACACTCACTGAGTCTCATGTGGAGTATCTCAAGAGGACCAACTCATCATATAGGTTTTGGTGTCATAGACGGTTCGTCAAACAGACGTCTGATTTCAGAGATAAGCTTGTTTAAGTGTAACTAGGTAAAAAGGTATCGAGGTACAGTCTGATCTGGTCAGACCATCCTAACCTAACCGACTGGGCCCGGCTTGAAGAGAGATGGGTTCAACAAAGCTGGGCCTGGTCCAGCCTGCTGGGCTGTGGTCTTGGATTCACGACCAGCCCACTAGACCGAAGTTCCAGCCCGACCGAACTGGGTGGGTGTGTCCCACTTGGTTGTGGAACTACTCAACCTGCAATCTGAGCGTGAGTGTTCGCTCCCCTTCTGAATGTCATTGGTCGTTCAGGTCTACAAATCTACGGCAACAGTTGGCGCCACACCTCCAAGACGGTACGCATTGACTGGCCCATTACAGACTTGTGGGTGTGGGTCCACCATCCTCAAAGGCTCAATGTTGCAACCCTCCTCATCGTCGAACCACTCGGCTCAGCAGCGACGCTAGATGGCCATGCACCTCCTGGACGGTTCGTACAGATCGACCCGCAACGGACCCGTGGGTACGGATCTACCCTCCACAGCAGCTTGATGCCTCAACCTTCCTTTATGGAATGCCACCCCCTCATTAACATAGATGGTGATTTTAGACCATTCCTTTATCTACCACATCACCTTTAGGGGCCACGCTTCCTTCATGACTAGCGGGTGCCGACTGCCACCTCCCTTGGTCGCTTGTGCGACTGTAGCGGTGTTGCTTCTGCGGGCCACCGTTGAAACCATAGTGGTCCATTTTTATTCCCAACCATGGATATGAGCCTCCCAGGACGATGCCAACAATTATCAGCTCCGAGTTTGGCCTTTCCACCTTGATTCATGGTCTCCCATGAAGAACACAATCAAACCCAGAATGACGGAGGGTTCGGGCCTTGTTCGTTCAGCCCACGTCCTCTGTGTTAGCATTATTACGTTGGTATCAAATCTAGATTGAACAAATCTTAGATAAAAATTGAAACCCCCACCACAAGTTCATTGTAAGTCACAAGAGATGTGGAAGGAGTGTCAATGTTCAATGGTGTTGTAGACAAAATAGAAGGTATGTCCATTGGAACCCATTTTCGAATCCTCCAACGATTGTCGAAGCACCATTCTATATTGGTCGAAGAAATCACCAACATTTCATCAGAGTTTTCCCTCTTCCATTCCAAAAACCCCTGCCTGAGATATGTTTGAATAGAAGAAAATAGAAGATCCACACACCGCCTAATTAATTTGGTTCATTAATAATGTTAATTAATGGAAAAATTAATTCTCCCAGCGGAACAGTTACACAACCAAGTGTAACTATCCAATAAATGGTCTGAAAACTCAGTGGTCCCACCACCACTTCTCAATAGTTACAAGGAAAAAAAATTACTTGTTTTGTTATTTTTTATATTTTCATAAGGTCCAGATATTTAACTTTTCCATCTGACCCCTATTGGTCGATGTTATGCTTCCCGTATGTGATTACTGGTGCTGCAGATTAAATTGTGCAGTCAAATTTTTTATATGTGCACTAGTTAAAAAGATAGAAATCATCACCAGCAAGTTCACTATATGCACCTTAAAAAAGATCAAAATTCCATTTCGGGCACTCTCGGATATAGAACCAGGTGCCGTAAATTTTCCCACACTCGTAATAATTCCAATTAATTAAAAAAAATTACATGAAATTTTTGGGCCTTTATAATATTATTATAAATAAAAATAAATAAATTTACCTTTGAAAATATTTTAAATTAAATGGTAGTGTTCAATAATGTTGCAATATATTTCACTATTCATTAAAATGAATCATTTCAAAAGATTCAAAAAAATTCAACAGAATATAATCATTCATTGATGATATCAACTAAATTAAAAAATATTTTAAAATAAATTCTCTAATATTTTTGTAATTTATTTTTGAATAGAATTTAGTAAACGGATAAAAAAAATTTATTTAAAAAATGATTTTTTATGAATAAAATTGGATTTATTCTTATATATTTTTGTAATTTCCAAGCCCAACTGACCATTAAATCATATAGTTGAACTAGTGGGTCGCATGGCCTCAAGTGCACCTCCCCGTATGCTAAATTCTACCAAGTAGCGATGAGGCACTATAGGGGAGATAATGAGGAGACTATACCACCATGATTAGAGTAGCACAACAGTTTATAATAAATAAAATAACATACAACTATTTGAGTAGTAATAAATGAAATAACGTTTAGTGAATGAATAATTTCAGCTTAAAAAAAATTTCTTATTCTAATATGTGATAATGAATAAATGTCCACTTGATGAAACATATAATAAAATAGTATAACTTCAATATGCCGCATGATGCAATTTAGTTCATGATTAATGGATAAAAATAAAATCACAGAGTGGTAACACGATGAGAATACTATTCTCTGTCCATGTCTCTATCTCCTTACACCAATTACACAAAAAACATTTCATGAAATTATTTTTTATCCTACAAACTTGAGATTTACTTGGGTACCTCAGTTTAACTGTGGATCAAGAAAGGTGTTGGATGTAATCCTAGTAGGCCACAACCCATTGTGTCTACAAATAAAAATATATTGTTACAATTTATAAATCACAGTGAAGGTATACTTCAAAATAAATAAATCTAATTAGATAAATATTGGTTGAAACAGGTTTCAACTAGATACCTAGATGATTATACATGATTTGCCACATGGTTGGAATGATTTCATTATCTGTAACTATAATTGTATTATTTATATATATAGATTATTTAAATATTTAATCCACCTATATTATCCATGTATGTGCATATGTAAGTGGCCATATACCTAAAATACTAGATGTTTGATTGATCGGTGAAAATCTCAATAATCCAAGAAAAGTTTAAATGACCAATAATTTCCAACAACGGATTTGATCCCTAAATCTCATAATGGGTAGGAGATTCATGATTGTAAATTGAGATGGTGGTTTTGGATTAATTCCAATTCTCATAAAAAATGATGAGGTGCATCATTTCCATAGTCCATAAAGTATAAATGGTGTGAGATGTCGGGCTCAACACATGATGTGTGGGAATATAATTATGTTATTCTCAACAGATCCTTTACCAAATTATATGAAACATATGTAGGCATAATTTTATTTAATATAATTTCCTATAGACGTTTCCACTTAGGTATTCCATTTAATAATATCATAAAATCCAAATAATTACAATTCAAATAATGTAGTTGATTATGCATGTGACGATCAGAGTCACTGTTTGACCATTTATCATTAATTTCATTTAAATTATTTAATTCATTCAAGGATGTAAAATCACCATGATGAAAAAAATCCATTTATAAATTTCATTTAATTTATCAACGCATATAAATATAGTTTAGAAGGCTCTAGAACACAATTATGGTTCCAATTTCATTTTACAAATTAGAAACATGGAAAATTTCATTTTATAAGTTTGTAAAAGCATTATGAGGTGCCTTGGGTATAAAAAAAATTCATATATTATAAGAGAAAATATTATTAGTAAAAACATTATGGGTTATTCCACAAGTGTTCCATTCATCAAATAATAACATATAAGAATAGGAAAAAAATAATTCCTAATGTCAAGCATGTTTTAAATCACGAATCACTATTTTTATGTTTAAAAGAGAGTGATCATCATCTGAGGGGTTTTATGAATATGATATAAATTCCCTAATAATTAATTTAATTATCAAAATAATGGATCCAATTTAGTACGCATAAATCAATTTAATAAATGAAGCATTTAGAAAGCTACCACGCCTGGAAAAAAATTAAAAGGTTCAACATGGAAAATTGGGGATGTAATAACAAATTGGGAAATCACGTAAATGGGAAAATTTTATTTATAATCCACGAAGAAATATTTTACCAAACCATCGGAAATTAATCATTAAATAATAATGGGGAAATTTAATTTTTGACACCCACCAGGTATCCATGATCAAAAATAATATCCATAAATATCATAAAACTGATCAACAAGAGTGTATCGTGTTTCATTTTAAAATATCAGGTGAATAAATATTTCTTTGGTTGATGTGAAATAAATACTAGAATATGATTCAATTAAATTATTTATAAAATAAAAAACTCGTAGAAAAATCCACAGACAACATACATCAAGCTTAGAATACACTAAATGTCCAATATTAATAGTTGATTTTTTCTAGGTTATAATTAATTGATGAAACATAGATCAAACTTAAAAATAGGGTAATTAATGACATTATATTATAACATGATTGAGAGGGAGGAAAACATAGAATGGATCAAGGATAAAAGATTATCAAGATGAATCCAAAGAGATCGATGATGCTCAAATTCTCCTTTGGATAGAGGAGGAATCATGATCCCTATGTCAGGGGGAGGAGTGACCCACGTCACTCAAAAGGGGGCCTCAAGTGATAGAGGTAGATGAGGAAAGAATGAAAAGTGTATTTATCCTCGTTATGGGAAAAAGGGAAATTTCACCCTCAAAACATGGTTGTATGATTTCGCCACATGGTGCTCTAAACCATGGACAAACTATGTAACTAAAAATTCATAGGAATTCTAAACCCACATAGTCTTGCCCCATGGTTTTGAATAATCGTATGCAGACTATGTGTTGAAAAGTCCACACATGCGGCCTAGGTGGATCTACGAATGTGGTTTAGGAAGAAAATTTGGGAATCCAAGAATACACCATGTGGATTTCGTCTTTCAACTATAGGTGATGAATGGTTTTCACTGGAGGGCGAAAAACATTCATAAAAACAATTCACCCTATTTAGCTCCTACAAAATTTGAGTCACTGAGCCTCGGTGCAGCCTAAAATCCATGAGACACTCAAGGTACATCTTGAGACGTAATATACATAAAAAAACATTGATGTGTTCCATCTATATAATATACATTCTGAATATTGGTTCCATGAATATTACAGCCACCAAACAGCCCCATATTTGAACTTATTTTCCCCATGAGTCCTTAGGAATCAATGATAACATCACCCTACCTACAAGTAACGTGAAGTACCGATCAAATAGTCATGTTGAATTTACAAATAGTCGATTCAACATTAATCATTATAGAAGAATATTACACATAAGACATCAAAAATAGTGTCAATTTATATTTTCTAATTGAATCACTGAATTTGGTATTAATCAATCATATTTAACTAGAGTCATGATCATTTCATTGTCTCATTAATCATTTCTCTAATTGTGATACCCAATAGAGGTTTTTTAAACCAAAAGGGGGAATATTCAATCAATGTTTACCTTGACCTTCGAAACAGCATGTAGATAACTCCCTAATAAATTTGACAATGTCTATGGCTTTATATCATTAAAAGGAATTATCCTGATTTCCTCTATGGACATATGAGGGACCACATCATAAAGAAATAGTTGATTTGTGATCAACCTAACATAAACTAGTCATGGAAGATTTCCTTTAATTACACAACTGCCATTCACACTACCCCTACCTAATCCTAATGATTTCCATAAAATAGTACCCTTCAATTATATACATCGATGAAGCAGGGTAACATGTCATGCCACCCAGACCGACTGTTATAAAAAATAATCATCTTTAGTGGCTAGTGTAATTCAAACTATACTGCATTGAATTATTCATAGGAATATCATGTTTACCATAAGCACTATCACTGTTGTCAACATCAGACAAATGGTGAATTTACCTAAAAAATCCATAACCGGACTATTTTATCTATCATTCCTCATCATGAACAAGGGTGTAACCCCGATCTAGCCAACTAGAATAACCACCATTTCAATAGCACCTCTGATCCTGAAAACTAGTCTGGGATAACCTTATATTCAATAAAATTGATTCCAAGGATCTGATATAGGGTAGAATATAGTCTAGGTTTACAAGAAAGAAGGCGGTACATGGCCAATAATTCTATATTTGATCATTGGCTGAGCCTATAGTGTCATCCATCGTGTGATAATTTTTGTGAAAAATTACTGGTGTATGAGATCCTGTCTATCAAATTTGTACATGTGATTCCATGTATCACTCATGAATAACCATGCATATTTTACCCCACCAAATTAAAGGAACAAGACACAAGGAAGTTGAATTATTGAGCTCAACAACATTTAAAAATTAGTGCGGATCATAACCGATGCAAACTCACTGAAAAATATTTGATGACAAGATAGTGTACAAGCTCATCTCTTAATGAGAAGTACGCTAACTTGTTATTGAAGATGATCATGATGATTTGAGACACTTTCATCATGGATAAATGATGCGACAAATAAAATTCAAAAGAAATCATACTTAACAAAAAATAATAATAAAATAAAAAAAATGGTCAACATCCTTGAAAAATATTAGCTTCCCCTATCGACCAAACATCACTAACCACTCATATCGCCTTTTCCAACAAAGGAATCAGGAGTCAATATAGCATAACCCCTGATATCTGTCCATGAAAAATGATGTATCTCTAGGGTCACAAACATGTCAAACCACATTAACATCATGATTCCATGATAGAACTGGTAAGCTGAAAGACTCGCCATCCTATTAGGTACTTGAAAACCACATTGCCCATTTTATTATGGGATTCCACAACTGGGTTCATTCTACCTCGAAGGAGAATTTAAGTAGAGTCTTCAGGAAGCAACGCACCATAGGTGTGTCAAATCCATTAGAAAGATAGACATACTAGCTGCTCATAAGTGCACTAAATTAGATTCCCCATAATAATATATATTGAATTACTCTGGGTCATGGTCACAAATATCAAATCATTTGGCATAAAATCCAAATCCCACTTAACTATCATTTGAAAACACGCAATCATATTTTAACCCCGTCCTAAGAATTGATAAAAATTTATTCCATTAACACCAAGGACACATTACTACAAAGATGATCGGAGAACACACTCAATAACATGAGGATCAATTATTCCACTAAACTCGACTAATATGTCATACAATTTAGTAACACGAAGGCTTCAGCGCAAATGAACTTACACCATCACGAGGTTTAGAACCAAGATGACACTTTGATGAAACTATCCATATGTTGTCTTCCCTATACACCATAGTATTTGTTGGGACAAGGTATATTCTTAACCTGGAGTCATATTTATACATATTACCACTACAAATGATGAAGACATACCAAGTAGTACTTCTTTAAGGGATTAAAAAACATCGCATGACCTACCATCCGTCTCACCATGACCTATTAATGTCTAACCATCTAAAACTAATATTTAATTATTGCTCATAATCATAAAGATTTCAATAATACCCCTACCACCAATCCAAAAAAGGGCATAATTTATAATTAAAGAGTCATAATATGGACAATAGTACCCAAATGGTACAATACATCAGAAAACTCAATGAATTTATCAAGTCATTTAAGCATTAAGGGGTTTAAAAAATTAAGGATATCAACTTACAGAAGAATTAGAGTTGACAATATCACCAGGTCATGGGAAAAAAACACAAGACCAACCACATATCATTCAAGACCATTTTAAAAGGGATATTGTGTGTATACAACTCTTACATATCCATTCCTTGAATACTCAATGAATTTCATAGATTGGCCTTACAGGAGGTCCTAAATAAAGGATGAAAACTAAGGTTCTATTTTTTGTCATTAAATTGATATAAAATCAATATTTTAAATTTTTTATTGATTTAAAATAGAAAATCAATTACAAATTATAAAATAGACACACTAGGTAATCCATACGGTTCCCTATGAGGTTCATGTTATGCTATAATAAGTTCATTATGAATCAAATAAATAGTAGTTGATGAATTAAAATGTTTAAATGAATCCCTTAATGTGATATATTACAATAAAAATTCCACAACTATCCTATATAGGTCTAGTTGTTCAGTTAGGTTGTTAATAATATAGATCATCATTCCAATGTGAAAGAGTCATAAGACATTATATAGGTAAACATCATTAAATAAAAATTTTAAAGACTACCCCTAATTAGTATTATCTGATTTTCTTAAATACTATTACTTTACTAAAATGATCGAGTCATGTATGAGGTCCATGAAAAACCATAACATTTTTGGATAAAAAATAGTTAACTATTACATTTATACCCATTTCAAAATATTTAATGGTAAAATTATATGGGTTTCCATTTTCCATTCAATATATATCCCATACAAATAATTGACTATTGAA
Organism: Viscum album; assembly: GCA_963277665.1. Lineage (NCBI taxonomy): Eukaryota > Viridiplantae > Streptophyta > Magnoliopsida > Santalales > Viscaceae > Viscum > Viscum album. The sequence goes on from OY728121.1 coordinate 206,860,774, forward strand.
AAACAATCATTTAATCAAAACCATCTCACATTAAAAATTATGAAATTTATCATATTTTTCATTTTAATAATGTTATGTAGTTATATTCTATGCTCAATGGGGGTTTAAGTACACATGTTACATTTGAAAAATTATAAGGCACCCATAGACCTATCAACTGATTACCTGTTCCCATTTAACAACAATAGATATATACATAAAAATAATTACTTCAAATGTTTTCATAATAAGTAAACTAAAAATGACTACCTAATTAATAGTCAACATGGCATAAAATTATCTAATCCCGAAACCATATTACCATTTTGAATATACCACAAAAACATGTTATGTTATAAGAAATTTTGAAGAAATAAATCAATAGGTAAGAAGCCAGTCATATAACTAAAGTACCTAACTTGGTGTATAACAGTCAGAATAATAAAATTAGATGGAAAATCATCATAATGAGAAATAAAACTAGAAATTATACTAAATGGCATGAAATATGATTGGAATGTGAACTTCTATGTTCCTATAATTATTACTATAATTTTATGTCCTTTTATTAATAGTCCAAGGAAAAAATAACATAATTTCATAAATCTGTGAGAAACAGATAGTACATGAATCTCCCAAAGTGAAATAATAATCAACTGTAATAGTGAACAATGGTAATAACAATAACAACTGTGGAATCATATAAAATCAACAATGGGAGGAATGATCTCACCCATAAATGGTAATTTACCATGTGTCGACATATTTCTAGTCTCCATCATACCAACCTCAAACAATTAGTATAAGGAAATAAAAATCTAAAATACCACAGTGAAACATCCCAATAAGGCTGACCATTTAAACTGGTAGTTGGACCGGTCTTCCACATAGGCTCATGCATGCCTCCTCTCACCCTATAGGATGATGACTATTAGTGACAGTCTATGGAGGTGATAGTGGGGAAGTCATACCCTAATTATTATAGTTTAACAAAGTTATATTATAAAATTAATAATAAACAGTAGTGGAAGAATTAATAAATGATTGATAATGAAGTGTAAGAATAATATCAACTGAATAAAAATGGACAATTCCAATATAAAGCAATTGATTAAAGTCGAAATGATGATTCATAAACTAAAAAAATTTTAATTAAAAAATGAACCTTAATATGAAGAATTTCAAGTATAAATAAATGAAATAAATGCCTTGTGGGAGACGTTCATGATAATCTAATCCTCACGCCCTGTCCCATGTAACTATCTTCTAGGTAAAAACATAACAACACATACAATATTCTATGTTCTAATGAACATCAGATCTGATCAGGTACACCATTGATATGATGGCCTTTACAGAGTGTCAGGTAAAATCCCAACATAAAACCACCCCTGTTGTATTTTAACTAAATATTATCCGTGAATATAATGAAAATTAGTGTGAATGTATAATGAAAAATAAAAAAAGATTAATAAATAAATACCTTCCATCTCAGGTTCCCCCAAGACACCTGGATTAGTCTATCTTCTTCAGTACATGGCCTGAAAGAGCGATTGATCTGTATGTATATATCAATAGTAAATATATATATTGTTTAGTTATATATTCACCCACTAATATGAACCACAATTAGGAAGATGTATGTTGACATATAATTTGAATTATAGGTTCTATATAGATAGGGGTGTAACTCATTCATCCAAGAATAGTCTAAGTGAGCTAATAAACTCCCACATAGGGTACATTCCCTACATCTAATAATCATTCTGATACATCTTTATTTTCTCTTAAGATTGTGTGTGTGTCTTCATTTCAACACTAATAATATGGTACAGTGTGTGTCATGCCCATCATACAGATATTTTCAATGGTGTGAGACATCATGATTAACACCTGAGTAAGGGAGTGTGATATCACCATCCCCAACAGTACATTTAACATTGTTCTAAATCCATTGTCAAGACAGAATCATATAAATAATAACGGCCATGATGAATTACATCTCTTTCAATAAATTTTTTATGAACATATATAAGAAGTTAATTACATTTCAGATAAACAATAAGATTATAAATGATACGAAAGGCTTGTCCTTTCGACAATTTATAATTATTTTATATTAAATCAGTTAATTAATTCATGGAATAAAAATATTAATTGATAATACACTCCATTTAATCCATGGAATTTGATTTAACAAAACATGTAAATTCTATTCATATGTCTCATAGAGATGCATAGAAAGTTTCACTACCATTAACACACTTAAATTCTTGGAAAATTCTATTTTACAAGTTGGTCCAAACACTTAGTAGGATTCATGGGTTGAATATTAATTTATACAGGAGTGAAACTAATTTTGACAATGACATTGTTTTCTATGCCATAACCATGACAGATAACTAACAATAACATAGAGTCATTGGAGAAAATCATACTATAAATGGTTGAGAATGGTTTAAATCTCTAATCACTAGTTTTTAGTTTAGATGAAAGTTCACATCATATGTGGGGTTCCATTATAAAACATTACATTTATTGAAAATAAATCATTTCAAAACCCATGAATAAAATTCAAGTGGGAAAATTCCATTTTAGAAAGGAATCAATTATAATTCTACAATAAATTGAAAAAAAATTAAAGGTTCCATAGGGAACCAAGGAGTTTCTATAATCAATTGGGAAATCATCTAAAGGGTAAAATTCCAGTCATAATCCAACCCGAGTACATAAAAAGCATTCAATGAATTTGATCACTTTATTATGAAGGGAATATTTAAGATATAACCACCAGGGGGTGTCCATGATCATTTCATTCATCGTCAAATTACATGAGAATGATCAATGATAGGGTACAAAGGAGCGTATACCAATAAAAGGTGATGAAATAAATTCTATCGTGATGAACAAAAAATGCTGATATGTGACGTGGTGATAATATTTATAAAAGAAGGGAAACATGGAGAAAAAGATATATACATCCTAATTCAATCTTAGTATGCTCAACTCATTAAATATTTTTATTTTATTTGGTTTACATTGGATAAAATTAATTAGACAAATATTCTTCATGAAATTAGGGATACAGTGATCATTCCATAATAATATGTTCAAGAGGAAATTAAATAGAGAACAGATTAAGTTTAATTTAGAAAATAACAAGAAGAAACCATTAATACCATTTGTGGATAAATTCGCTTGGTTTGACACCACAGTTTCCATAACCACACACAAACTGTGTGACACCCATTTTGAAGGAACCCTAACCCCAAATAGCTGTCCAGTATAGTTTTCCATAACTACGCACCGTACATGTGATTAAATGTGTACGAACACTACCTATATGGAACTAATAATTCCTGATTGGAGAACTATTTGGAAAATCATCCACAACCCATGCATATCACCTCTTGATAGCTAAACTTGACATACAGTTTTCACTAGTGGGCCGCATGGTATTAAAAAAAACTGATCACCCTATTCAGCTCCTCCATAACATGATTTCCCAACCTGTGGCACAACTGTAACTCCATGAGAGTCCCACAATACACATCTTTTCATCATCCTAACTCTAATAAAAAAACATTGTTGTTTTCTATCACATGTAATTACTTTCTGATCATTGATCAAATATTGGACGACATGCCAAAATCCAAAATTCAATTTCTCATGGAATTTTACCGTGGATAAAAACCTAGATTGTAAAACATGAATATAAAACAAAAAGATGAATTTTAAAGTTTTAATTTAATACATCATATATATTTTTAATAAAATTCATTCAATTTTCCCCATAATTATTAATTTAGATGACATTTTTTCATAAGAATGATTTTTTAAAATAATTCATTTATTTTTAAATTATTTTTAATTCTATTTATAATTTAAATAGTCACCGAATGAATTAATTGTATATCAATGTTTAAAAAATATATTTTAATAATTTATTTAATCATATTTATAGAAATTATTCAATTGGTTAAGTGCTAATAATCATTTAAATCTATTTTAATAATATGGAATGTTTCAACTAAACATAGTGTGGAGCTTATAGTAAACTGAACTCAGTGTTTTATTTAATGAAAATATAGAAAATCTAAATTTCATATAACAAAAAAATCATAAAATCTAAAGGTGTTACATTATCCCCCCCCATAAAATTAAGTTCTCATTTGGAATTCCTTTCTCCCAACCAACTTTTCATATTTCAAAATTCCTTTATAAAAATCTACATTGTAAAAAGAGTTAATAGAAATCCAATTGAAAATGATAAAGTGATGTTTTAAATTGATATAGATTAAAGCCTAATAGGATTCAAAATAAAATAACAGATGGTGAATGTGATTATATGGTCAGTGAAGAGAAGAATAAATTATTGTAGATAGTGATGTAAGGAATTTATCACTATATAGGGAGAGATTCCTTGAAGTATTAAGTTCACAAAACAATAAATTAAAAATGTGTTCAAAATGACATTTATATCTCAAAAACTATTCATTTCATGCCAATATTTTATTTAAATTTAATTTTATAAATGTTAGTGAATTATCAGGATATGATATATAATACTTGATATCATTTTATTCAATTAACAAAATCTCCTCACATGGTTTTTTCTTGATCAATTTATAATTCATGCTCTATGAAATGAATTTTTCTTATATGAAGCTCTAAATAATTTCCATAAAATAATTATAAATAATTCATTTTATCCCTATTTATTATAAAAAATAATATGGGTATACAAGGTTATCAAATACGCATAAATCTTAATATGGGGAAGTAATACACTAATATATAAATCACTGTAAAAAGTTCAACTCAAACAACTTCATAAATGGTTGTATTTATGTCACATCAAAATGAATAAAATCCAATTTTTTTGGAAATATGGTTACAAAACTTCCAAAATAAATTTATCATTAATACCCCATAATACATGATGTACCTATTAATTATTTAATAACAAAACCTTGAATACATTCATCATGTTTTCTCATTAGATATGGTATTAAATTTAATTACCATAAAACCTTAGTTAAAAAAATTTATTCCATATTTATAACATAAAACATATATTATTGGATATATTATGTTATTCGATAAGTGTGGTAGATTCAAGTAATGATAGAAATAAACATTTTTCTAAGAAATCATTAATTATTTCTAGGAATACAGTAAAAACCAAATTAAATTATCCATATAATTCACGTCATTATATTAACATCATTTAATCTACAGGAGTATCATTTTATGGTTTATTAGTAACATAATTGTATAATTTTAATTATACTCACCTTTCTATTAAATCATTTTTCTTAGTCATCAGCATCATTCAACATTTTCATGAAAATCCAAAATGAGAAACAATTTTTAAGAAAAAAATATATTTGAAATATTTCTTCAATTAAAAAACATATAAAAATCATTCATTGATTTTAACACCCCAAAACATTTTAAAAATATTTATTTTATAATAAATTTAATTTCATTAATATCTTGTGATACATACAACATAGAGTTTCGAATAAAATATTCCATTAGAATATTATCTAACGTGGACCATTATAACCTATACGGTATATTTGGTACTATAAATAGTAATAAATAATTAAAAAAAATTTCTAATTATTTATTATTAATAAAATGAGAATCAATAAAAAGAAAAATAATTTTTTTCAAATATATATATATATATTTAAAAAAAGGCAGTTTAGTCTTATTTTTCACAGTTAATTATAAATGAAATTTTAAAACATGAAAAAATTTATTTTAAAAAATAAATATCATTTTTTAAAACATAGTATCAAAATTATGTTATTGGGATAATTTGTTATTTTTTTGAAAATATTAATATTTTGATGAATAATGAAACATTTCCAATTTTAATTGGAAACATCATTTTCATTTAAATTATTTATAATAGTAAATTATATTATAAATTGGATTTAATATATAATTTTTTAAATTAAATATCTATAAATACAATTTATACAATTTGATGAATTATCATATTTTCTTATTGATATAAAAATCATGTGAAAATTAGGTCATTTTCTCTTTAAAAACTCACTTTCTCATCACAAATAGGGGTTTAATTTTATATAATTTTTGGTCACTTTTTTACATTTTTTTTTTGAAAAAATGGAGTCAATATTTTTAATAACATTAATTTATATTATATAATATGTTATAATAATTTTTTTAACCAAAATGAATAAGTGAAATATTAAAAATTAATTACAACGATTAAGTTAAAAAAGGATTTCACTTCGGGTTAAACTACAATGATAATGGTTAAAATGGAATAACAATGTATAAAATATGTTTTAGGGATAATTTTTGACCCAAATATGTAAATTTATTGAGTAAAATCCACTTATGATCCTTTTTAATTGATAAAAACATGGGCACACCTTGTTATTTACAAATATTACAACTGTTCCAATCACCTCACATTTAAAATGTCACTACCTCGATTCTCTACATAACACATTCACACAATTTATTTTATCGAAGACCATACAGAATCACTTAACAAAATTTATACTATCATCCATGATGCCTTATTTTGGGAATAAAGACAACTTTGGAAGGATTTAGTGCAATCCAAAGGCAGATGCCTGATGAAGAGGTAATGATTTTCAATGAGTAATTTTATTTTATTTATTCTTTGACCTCTATAAATTATTATTAAACAATGATGATATATTAACCGTATTATTATCAATATAATGTGTTGTTTCTATGTAATTTTAATTACATAAAACCATCCCCGTATCCATCAAAGGGGACAGAAAGTCATCATTTGTGTGTAAAATGGATTACTACCTCACCGACTGATGTTATTTTTTTCCATTAACTCCTCTCAAGGGTAGGGTATGATGTTGGATCTAAATTATATATATTATATTAATAATATAATTATATCTATTTATTCATGATATCATAAATACCATTTTTTACATTCCATTTCGTATGAGATTTGACAAAATCACTCTTATCGATAGTGGAATACCACCCCACGAAGTGATATGAATCATATTTAACTAAGACATTACATGAAACACTATAAGGATAAATTTAATGATTATATGTGATATAGATGGACTAAATATTAATTTTACATAAATATTTATTCTGTATAATATTAAATATATATCATTTTATTCCCATCCATTTCAATCTTGGAATGATGATTGAGTCATTCGTGTACTTCTGCACTACTGCCTTTAGAAAATTATTTCTCCCTCTTTTCATCTCCATGCCACATTGATGGTATATGAATGTATATTAAAAGAAATTATAATTTATTTCAGATATTAATATAATTACTTATAGATAATATATTACTTATCTTTATTATATAAAAATCATTGGATAATTGAAATATAACTCATCTGTAAGTACGACCTAGCTTTTGAATGATCGTAGCATACATCTTTTATAAGAAACAAAACTTATGAGTTATCTTAAAAGTATAACTCGGGTATTATTATGATAATCAGATTATGATTATTATTTTATATATTATGAATATATATATTATGCACATGAACCAAAATCTGCATGACAAAGGATGAATGCGAAAATAATGGAATTAACATGTGTAACAATGAAAATAATGAAATATTTTAAACGAATGACACATAATATGTTAAAAAAGTACTATATATGAAATTTAAAATTTAATATGGTTTAGGAATAATTGAGTGAAATTTTTAAAACCACTACACATGCATTTAGATATCGTTCTTTCAATGGGATATATGAGGTAATAGACAACCTCATAATCACTATTCATTGAGGAATATTGTATTGTCATGAACATAAATTAATTTATAAGTTATATATATTAACAATTTTATTAATAATATCATGATTATTTTATATATATTTTAATTTAATATTTTTGTTTTAATAATTTAAGTTAAGGGTATTATTAATGAAAATTACAATGTGGATAATTTTATTATACAATCTCACATTATTTTCTTATTGTTAACTATCATTTAAAATTATTTATTATGATCAATTTTAATTGGTAATTAAATTATTTTAAATATAATATTATTTAATTATGGGTATGTTTATTTCTGTAAGAATGTTTATTTAATACATATTGAATTTGTTTGGAATGAAATTTTATTAACCAAGGAAATATAATTAAATCTATATCCTATAATCAATATGAATATTAATTGATAAGATAAATGTTTCTGGAATTTAATCGATCATTAAATATATGGGAAATGATTTTTGAATTAAGACATTAATGGGGCATAATTAATGATATCCCCATGATTCATCAACATGTCTCGTTTGATAAACCAGTAGGATAGTTCTGAAGGGTTTTCATTGAGTTTTCTTAACCTATCTGGAGGATAAGTCATGAATGTAGTTATATCATGTTCTTATGACATGAAATTAAATAATTAATCCCATAAAGAGTAATAATTTATTTATTATTATTATCACTGATATTTTCACAATGTTATTTTTTCTGGATATAGTTTATTCTCATTATATTTGTTAAAAAGAATGTGTATTTAGTTATTTACCATTCATTATGGGTTATCGATTGACTATTCATATTCTAATTTTATTATAAAGAAATATTGGTTCAATTACTTACCCTGAAATATTTATTCTTCAATATTGACTCATGATATATTTCACTTTTTTTAACCCTTGATGATCTTTTCAGATAAACCTTATTTCATTTCCTTTCCCAGGATATGAGGAAGAGATCATTGAATGAGTTATCCTCTATGCAGTTCATCTGTTATTTTTATCTATTATGGTTTATTTTCTATTCATAAAAGAAATCTTTTTATCATGAATGTATATAGTTCTCTAGAACAACAAAACCCATCAGTCCTTTTTGATTTCATTCATTTTATATATTTTAATTTAATAAATTATGGCTACAACTATAGCATTGTATGTTCTAAGTCTTATAATTTTAATCTCATGATGTTTAGTGTAATCCATGATAAATAAACTAAAGAAAATATATATTAGAAAATAGAAACCTTTAATATAATGTCATGACCCTCTCCCCACAATGTGTACCCCTCCTGGGCCGGCAATGAGAGAAGAGAGAAATGACCCCCGATTCCCACCCCAAGTCGGCCCTGGGTGGGAGACAAGTACCGAGGGTATATTAAACACACAAATGGGAGGAATTAACCTCTAAGAGAACACATGTGGAAGAGAGAGAGATAAGATAGAAACCAATCAACTCCAACTCAGAACTGGAATATAAAAGAAACCAAAGTGTATATATGAAATTTCATGCAAAATTACTACAACTGGAAGGGGAAAACTGCAAGTAACCAAGAGAAAGTAAAACATCAGTGACCACAATCCCGAACAGCTCTTGCGAACCCAAGCTAGTAAACACCAGCCAGACCTCCAACCTGCTCCAAGTGACCTGAAAAACAGTTTATATATACATAGGGTGAGTATAATAGTATACTCAGTAGTATCCTTCCCAAAGCCTCTCGTGAAAAAGTAAAGATAGCATTCTAATGCACATTGAGCAACCAGTGAAACTAAATCATTACCGAAGCAGGTATACTATGTTCCCAACCTCACCATGGCTACTCTCACCATGTAACGCATACATGAAGATAACATGTAGTAATGAATATCAAGGGTACCCCGCTACTACATCCCCACTGGTTTGCAGCTTTGCCCCAACATCACATGTCCTGAGCATCTCTCATTAAAAAGGCTTTCCCGCAGACACCTGGTTGAAGGAACACACCATCCTCACAACTAAAAGTTACCAGGTAGTTTCCAAGATCCACCACATCTCGCATAACATGTATCCTATGTCAGTTATTATACCTCAATCCATTACAGCCCATACACCGAGTAAGGATCCTAACTCCATCACAGCCTATACACGTTACACCTATAGTATTCCATAGGATACTATATTTAGAATATATGTGTGTGAATAACCACAAGCCATTACATCCCTCTAGTAACATATATGGAGAAATATAACCATTGTGTCTTCCAGCACAAGTAACAACCAAGAGAGGAGGGTGAGGCCAAAGGGGGGTATTTATCCATTCATCCTCCCGCTGGAATGTTGGGGAAACCATCCCCCCAGGGCTCAAAATCCCTAGGGTGTCAGTTTCCCTTACTAATAGAGTGGATTAGCATAAAGAAACAAAAAAAGTACAGGATATATCATAACCCACAACCACACTATGGGCATAACCTAGTCTTTGACACAACTTCAGCTAACATCTCTTAGACTCCGGGCTACTACTTCTAAGACATGGTATCTAATATGCACAAAACCATTTAAAGAACTGTAATATATCACTTCATTCCCCTTTTCATTTCTGTTCCACTTTACGTTAATTTTTTTTTAAAAAATTAATTAACCATGAACAATTCCACATTAATTTTCATTAACCTCAAGCCCATTTCAATTTTTCCATCAAAATTACAACCTCATCATTATATTCTAGCAACTCCAACCCCAGTGGTTAACACCATTTAATCAATTATTTATTATAGAAACACTTTCCCATATTCCCAATCATTCTAGAAAAGCTTTTTAAGCTACTATACACAAGGGGGCTCAACACGATAAGTAGATGTACTACCCATCGAGTCTGTGCCGCGTATAGAAAAAGCGTAGACCCATTCCCCATTGAGAAGCTAAAAACAGAAATCATGTGGCATACCATGCGTGTCTTCACCTCTTTTGGGAGAATAGTAAGCAAGACCAAATCCCTCTAGCAGTGGTGAAAAGTAATATAGATAAACAACCAAAGAACCAACAAGCAACCAACAATCACATACATCCCATTCCATCAACCCTGGTGTCCTCCCCGACACCCACATGCATAAACCGATGCATCTTTCCTCTCTAGGCATCATCTTCTGCCACAACCAAGAGGACATTATGCCCCCACATATCACAACAACCATCCAGGATCACGTCACTATGCATGCAACAAGAAAAACAAACATCACATCAACTGTCCTATTTGCCCTTTAACAAACAAGAGGGTAACTCAGAACCCTTCATGGAATTATCAAACAATCAATTCTTTAATCCATATTTAATTAAAAGATTTTTAATTTGTTGGTTCCAAAATCGGGATCCTAACCAGTATGCTATCATAAATGATCAAACATGCTTACTTTTCCAATTTGATTAACATCAAATTACAACAAGAACTAGATTCGTATTCATGCCTCTTTATCTATATCCAAACATTTATCAATTAACCCTGGTTTACGTTCTTTATCAATTTTCATTAGGAACAAGCATAAATATCACACTATCAATCAAAACAATAGGCAAGAACATACGATCGATATAAATTTATTTATCTAGTTCAAATATTTGTTATTTCAATTCCATTGTCATCCAGTGGGATAAAGCATGCTAACATTATTGTTTGACATAAAAGAATGAGAAGCAAAAAATCCCCTACTTCAATGGTTTTTGATGAAAACCGCGACGGTCGAAGATCGCTCAAGAAACCCGGGCCGATTCTCAAAAAACCCGCCTCAGATCTCTTATCCTAGGAAGATCAAGACAAATGATACTCATATTTGACATTGGTACACTTATATCTACCCATAACATATGTAGATATACGAAACCGAGAGAAGAGGATAAGTAGATCTAAGTGGATCTAATAAACAGAACATGAATGAAGAATAACGAAGAAGATATATCACATACCTCAAGAAACCGGCTTCGATTCGTCAAGAGAAGAATTCATACCACCTCCAAAATGCTTGGGAGAGTTTCTTCTACCTTCAAGGGAGGGTAATCCCAGGTTATGTCCTCTTAGAAGCTTAACCGAGCAAGTTAGAGGCGAAACGGTTGATATCCACAATTTTAGGATCTAGTGTAAGTGCCTACACGGTTAGTCTGCACGATTTGACAAATCGTGCACTAACCGTGGATTATATACTGCCTCAACCACCCCTCTCGAATGGTTTGGTTGCACGGTTAGACAAACTGTGCTCCTCCCGTGTGGAAGCTACTGCCTCCACGACCAACCTCGCACGGTTTGGCCGCATAGTTTAGACAAATAGTTAGCCTCCCATGGGAAAGCTATTTCCCTTTAGATTTCCTTAAAATTTCACCCAAACGCACCCCCAAGTCACCTTGACCAGCCAGAACACATGTAACACCACATTTTCTCAATGTAATGGTCTAGGGAGGTCTGTCCAATTACATCAGATACCTCTCAAAACATTCTCGTCCTCAAGAATCCAAAAACCACCTGAAGTGAAAACGAAACAGAGTCTGAAGAACCACCCACTAAGATAACTCTCAAAAGAGAGAAAGCCACCAAAACAACAAAGGGAGCCATCTTATATACAAGAAAGTTTCATAACCACAAATGCTACATCGTTACATGAAAAGAGTTAAAAATTGAACAACTCTAAGTAATTGGCATGTATCTATGACCCACGTTCCAAGGTACTCTCCTCCAAGACACCCTCTCTCCACAAGACACGAACTAAAGGAATATAATGCCCGTGCAAAATCTCATCCTTGTGGTCTTGGATCTCTATTGGTATCTCTTCAAAGGTTTCATCATCATCAAAATCCATCTCTCCCCAATCATTGATGTGAGAGTCTTCATGAAGATAAAATTGGAGTTGTTATACATGGAAAAAATCATGTATTTGACTCAACTGTGGGGGAAGTGATACTCGATACACTACAGCTCCAAAACAAGCTAATAACTCGAAAGGCCCAACAAACTGGGGAGAAAGATTACTTCCACAACCAGACCTTTTCTGCCCACAATGGGGAGACACCTCCATAAACGCATGAAACGCAACATTAAACTCAAAGGGTCTCCTTCTTTGTTCGGCATATGATTTTGGACAATCTTGCGTTGTCTTCATCCTCTCGGAAATCACCTGAACCATCTCTGTTGTATTTTTCACTTGTTCCGGTCCGAGAATTGCTGACTCTTCGACCCTAGTCCAGCACAACAGAGAATGGAAAGGCCGGCCACACAAGGCATCAAAATTCTCTATACCGATGGTGGAGTGAAAGCTATTATTGTAAGAGAAAATAACAATGGGTATGTACCTCAGCCATGAACATTCAAAATCAAGAACCCAAGAGCGTAACATGTCTTCAAGAGTCTGGATGGTTTGCTCCGTTTGACCATCCGTTTGAGGATGGAAAGGAGTGCAAATGCATAGTTGAGAACTGAAAGCATGTCAGAGACCTCTCCACACCCTAGAGGTAAAATGAGGATCTCGATCGTAATTTATCATCCTTGGGACTCCATGAAGTCTCACCACATCTTCTAGATACTGCCTCGACAAAAAATCCACTAAGCATGACTCCATTATTACTATGATGTGGAATGATTTTGTTTAACGATCCACTACCACCCAAATAGAAACATGTACTCCCAGAGCTCGAGGTAAACTAGTAACAAAGCCCCTTGAGATGTCCTCCCACTTCCACTGAGGAATCTCTAAAGGCAGTAGAAGACATCCTGGAACACTGTGTTCGGCCTTCACCTTCTGGAAGACTAAACATCGTGACACAACCTCCGTAACCGCACGCTTTAGCCCAGGACACCAAAAATGACTCCTCAAGGCTCGGTATATATTTTTCATGCCAGGATGTACTGCTAAAGGCGAACTATGGAACTATCTGAGAACCGCCTCTCCCATAATCAAAGGAACAAAAAGCCTTCCATGATACAACACTAGGTTTTGTTCATCTTCATTCGAACCATCAGGGGCTGCACCAAAAACAACTCGGTCTCTCAAGACTTCCACCTCTAGATCTCCCAACTGGGACTCTTCTACATTTTACCTCAGGGATTATTGTACCTTCATCTAAAAAATATAGTTGTTACCCCCAACATCTCCCATATAAATATGTAATGCTGACAGTTCTTCCATTACTCTCCAGGAATCACAGGATTCACGCACAACATCACTATGTGACATTCAACTCAGCGCATCAGCTACAACATTCCCCTTTCTAGGTGTATACGATAATTTGAAGTCGTATTCCTACAATAACTCCATCCACCGATGTTGTCGTAAGTTCAAGTCACTCTGGGAGAAAACATACATCGAAATATTATGATCAGTGAAAACTGCAAAGTGCTCACCAATGAGGTAATGCCTCCACATCTTCAGATAAAACACCACGGGTGCTAACTCAATATCATGTGTGTCATAGTTTCTTTCATGGGGACATAATTACCAAGACCCATAATAAAAAACTGACCTATGATGCATGAGAACACAACCTTACACCAGATGTGAAGCATCAAAGAAGACATACAACTGAACTCCATTAGCTGGAAGACAAGGGACTGGAGAACTTACTATCATCTCCATTAGATACTCGAAATCCGCCTGGCACTGATAATTCCATAGGAATGACTGATCCTTCCTGGTCAAATCCGTTTGAGGGGTCCAACTCGTGAGAAATTGGCTACAAACCTCTTGTAGTAGCCTGCGAGACCAAGGAAACTTCAGACATCTAACATTGTCTTGGGGGCTGCTCAAGACACAACTACTTCAATATTCGAAGGATCCATAACTACTCCCTATTGGAACATAACATGCCACAAAAAATGTACTTCTCGATCCCAAAACACACACTTAGAAAAATTACCAAAGAGCCGATGTTGATGAAGGACACCCAAAACAGCTTAGAGATGCTCTACATGCTCCTCTTCAGATGTGGAGTACACAAGGACATCGCCGCTGAAAACTACCATGAACAAGTCCAGGAACTCTCAGTACACAGCATTCATCAACCCATGAATACAGCTAGAGAATTCGACATGCCAAATTACATTACAATAAACTCATAATTCCCATTATGAAAACGAAAGGCAGTCTTCAGGATATCCTCATCCTTCACATGCATATAATGATATCATGACCGAAAGTCGATCTTTGAGAACCAAAATGCACACTTTAGTTTATTGAATAAGTCAAAAATTTGTGTAATTGGATAGCGATTCTTTATTGTAAATTTGTTTAAGTGACGACAATCGACACACAACATCAAACTTTCATCGGCCTTCTTCACGAACAAAACTAGTGCACCCCACAGTGACACACTCGGTCGAACAAAGCCACACTGTAACATACCATCAAGCAGTATACATAGCTCTCATAACTCAAAAGGGTAAATCCTATTTAGAGAAATAGATATAAGAGATGCTACCGGCTATAGATCAATCCCAAACTTGATCTCTTGTCAAGGAGGTAATGCTACAACCTCTTATGGAAAGACATTAGGGTACTTCTCTACGACCATAGGAAACGCCAACTGTTGATCCTATGAAGAACTCAGCATCATATCATCCATCATAGATGATAAGGATGGAATGCGCCTATGACCCATATGTGGATCTCGCTCACCAACAAACACCACTTTCTCTCCATCCGCAGCACAGAAAAAGACATTCTTCATAAATCAATCCATGATAGCCTTCATCGAATACAACCAATCCATGTCGAGGATGATATAATAAGGTTGTATTCGGAATCATAGGAAATCTTTCCAAGAGCGGTGTTTCCACAACAGTAGCACACAATCTCTACATACTTCAAACATGTCCTCTCGACCTCCAACTGGTGTAGTCAATGCCAAGGGCACAAGAAGCCTCTCTACCTCATGTATCAAAGCATTGAAAAGGGTAGGTGATATGAAGGAGTGTGTGGGACTTGAATCAAACAACGAATACACAATGGTAGAAAACAAGAAAACGGTATCTCGAACGACATCTGGCTCACCTAGAGCTGGCAACACAAGAGCATGAAGCTGACCACGACCTCTTCCATGACCTATCTGACCCAGACGATGACCACCACCACGACCTCACTCAGCTATCTATGGATAGGGAGTGTCATGGGGATATCCTCTGCCTTCCCCATCAATCCTCTATTGATCTAAATCATGTGAAACTGGTAGCTCCTGCCTCAGCTGGAACTGACTCCATGGAGGAACCAGGAGCGTAGCTCCTGGAGCATGATGATCGCTCTAAAAGGTCGGGCATTTCCACTGCTGATGTCCATGACCACCATAAGAAAAAAAATCTGCCTGATCCTTGACATAATCCTGAGAGTTTTTGTCTCTGGAGAAATAAGATGGGAAGGGCTAGGACCTACCTCCAGCTGAACCAAAACTCTTATGCCCTGAAAACCGAGAACCCCAGACCATATCTCTGCTTTGTGAGGGATCATGAGGATCCCCCTCTCATGATGATTTGGTCCTGGCCAAAGTACTCTCAACAACCTATGCCCTCGCCAGCACCTCAATATATTCCTCCAGCATAAATGGAGTGACCTGGCACTAGATCTCTGGACGTAAAGCCTCCTCGAATTGCCTCGCCATGGCCTCCACATCTAGTAACAAGTCAGAAGAAAATCATAAAAGCTTCCCGAAATGGATTCCAAACTCTCAAACATTATAGCTCCCATGTCGAAGGGTAAAAAGCTCCTGGCGACTAGACTCCTTCGCAGTCGAAGAATGGAAGTTGACTCTAAACGTGTCTCTGAACTCCTCCCATGAGATCGCTGACTCTTCACGATCCCTGAGGTACAAGAACCAGCACTGCCTTGCTGCTCCACGCAGCATCGTCACATCTAAGGACAACCAGTGCTCCTTCCAAGCAAGGATTGAACCAAAGCCTATCTCGACCTCCTCCAACCAGTATTCTGTGAATGCATATGAAACAGATCCCTCATAATTTTTCAGACTATGGAGCTGAAAACCTCAGAGTGTCTTCCTCCAAGAGTCATTGACGTCAACCTCTACCCTACGACGACCTGCTGGAACAACCTACTGAACAGTTTCGGTGGAAACCTGATGGGGACGTCGACCTGGAGCCATACTACTAAAATAACAAACTGTTAGAGCTCCTAAAACTGGATTATGGAAGACTCCACATTAATTAATTAATTATTATCTTTTATTCATTTTAGGTTAACCTATCCCAAGGTCTACCAATTCAAACACACGCACAAACAAGAATGATGTATGATCCTTTCCTAGGTCTCTACCTTGTAACTAGTATCATCTTGTTTAGTATCCATTGTAAACATAATGGTCTGTACAATAGATCATATGGGGCCCTAAATGCCTATGTCTTAGCCAGTATCCAGTTTTTACCTCACTTGCTCAACAGGAATGACACCGTTTTCCTACCAACCCATGCAACCTCACATGTGCCTAACTCCAAACTCCATCCTATCCCTCAACCAGACCTCTGATACCACTATCTTATGACCCCATACCCACAATGTGTACCCCTCTTGGGCCGGAAATGTGAGAAGGGAGATAGTGACCCCTGAGTCCTGCCTCCCGTAGGCCTCTAGTTGGCGACTAGACCCGAGGGTATTGTAAACACACAAATGGGAGGCATTACCCTCTAAGAGAACACATGCGGAAGAGAGAGATAAGATAGACCCCAATCAACTCCAACTCAGATTTGGAATATAAAAGAAACCCATGTTCATATATGAAATTTCATGCAAAAGTACAATAACTAGAAGGGAAAAACAACATGTACCTAAGAGAATGTAAAATAGCAGTAACCACAAGCCCAAACAGCTCCTGCGAACCCAGGCTAGTAAACACCGGCCTGACCACCAACCTACTCCATGGACCTGAAAAATAGTTTATATATACATAGGGTGAGTATAAAAGTAAACTCAGTAGGATTATTCACAATGATTCTCATGAAAAACTAATGAGAGCATGCTAGAGCACAGTGAGAAACAAGTGAAACTAACTCGTTACCTAAGCAGGTATACTATGTTTCCAACCCCACCATGGCTACTCCAACCATGTAACGCATACGAGTATATAGAATTTATTAAAGAATATCAATGATACCCCGCTACTTCTTAGCCACTGGTTTGACACATTTCCCCAATGTCACACGTCCAGAGCATCTCTCTTCAAAAAGGCTTGCCCGCAGACACCTAGGCGAAGCACCACAATATGCACGTCGTGCACCACAAGGCTTTCCTACAGACAGCTGGGCTAAGCACCACACTATCCTCACAACCGAAAGTAACCAGGTAGTTTCTGGGAGCCAGCACAGCTCGCATAACATGTATCATACATTAGGTATTATACTTCAAGCCATTACAACCCATACACCAAGTAAGGATCCTCAAGCCATCACAATCTATTCATGTTACACCTATAGTAGTCTATAGGATAATATATCAAGAATATATGTGTGTGAATAACAAAAAGACATTACAACCCTCTATAAACATATATGAGGAAAACTAAATGTTGTGCTTGTCGGCACAAGTGACTACCAAGAGAAGAGAGTGGGGCCAAAGGGGGAAGGCATCCATTCATCCTCCCACCAGAATGTTGGGGACAACTCCCCCAGGGCTTAGAATCCCCAAGGTGTCAATTTCCCTTACTGACATGGTTATGTAGCATATAGAAACACAAAAAGTACAGGGTATATCATAACTAACAACTGCATGATGGGAATAACATAGTCTCAGACACAACTGCAACTAATGTCTCTCAGACTCCGACTAGGTATTCTATAAGAACACAACCATTTAAAGAACTATATTAGATCACTTCATTACCATTTTCGTTTCATTTTCATTTTATGTTAATTAATACTTTAAACATTAATTAACCATGAAAAATTCCACATTAAGATTCATTATCATTATACCCAAGTCAGTTGTTCCTTCAAAATTACAACATCATCGTTATGTTCCAGAAACTCCAACCCCATGAATTAACACCATTTAATCAATTATTCATTATAGAAATACTTTACCATATTCCCAGGCATTCTATAAAATCCTTTTATGCTACTAAACACAAGGGGGTTCAACACGGTGTGTAGATGTACTACCTGTCGAGTCATTTTAGCCTATAAAAAGATCGTATACCAATTCACCCTTGAGAAGATATACACAGAAAGCCCGTGGCATACCCCCTATGTCTTCGCCTATTTTAGGAGAAGGGTAAGCAAGACCAGCTTCCTTGAGCAGTGGGGAAAAGTAATGCAGATAAAGAACCAAAGAACCAGCAAGAAACAAAAAATCACATCCATCCCATTCTATCAACCCTGGTGTCATCCCCGACAACCACATGCATAATCTTATGCATCTCGCCACTCTAGGTGTCATCCGCTACCACAACCAGAAGGCCTCTATGCCCCCACATATCACAACAACCATCCAAGATCACATCATAATGTAAGCAGCAGGAAAAACAAATATCACATCAATTGGCCTATCATCCCTTTAACAAACAAGAGGGTAACTCAAAAACCTTGAAGGAATTATCAAACAATCAATTCGTTAATCCATCCCGAATTAACATAATTGTAATTAATTGTTTCCAAAATTAGGAACCTAACCATTAAGATATCATAAATGATCATACATCCTCACTTCTCCAATTTTATTAACATCAAATTACAACAAGAACCAGATTCGTATTCATGGATCTTTATAATTATCCAAACAATTATCAATTAACGCTGGTTTACATTCTTTGCTGATTTTCATCAGGAACAAGCATAGACATCACACTATCTATCAAAACAAGAGGCTACAACATAAGATAGATATAAATTTATTTATCTGGTTCAAATATTTATTATGTCAATTCCATTGTAATCTAGTGGGATAAAACATGCTAACATTACAGTTGCATGTAAAAGAAAGAGAATCAATGAATTCCCCTACTTCAAAGGTTTTTGAGCAAAACCAAAATGGTTGTATATCCCTCAAGAAACCCTGATTGATTCTCTAAAAAACCGCCTTAGATATCTTCTCCTAGAAAGATAAAGACAAAATCTCATCATATATGCCATCGAAACACTTAGATCAACCAATAATGGAAGTAGATCTAAGAAAACGAGAGAATAGGAGAAGTAGATCCAAGTGGTTCTAAGAAACTGAACAAGAACGAAGAAGAACGAAGAAGAACAATCACATGCCTCAAGAAACCAGCTTCGATTCTCCAATAGAAGCCTTCAGATCACCTCCAAAATGCTTGGGAGAGGTTCTTCTACTTTTAAGGGAGGGAAATTACGAGTTATGGCCGCATAGAATCTTAAACGAGAAAGTTATAGGTGAAATGGTTGAGGTCCACAATTTTAGGATCTAGATTAAGTGCCCACATGGTTAGTCTACAAGGTTTGAAAAACTTTGCACTAACAGTGGTTTAGCTACTACCTCGACCACCCCACTCACATGGTTTGGCTGCATGGTTAGACAAACTGTGCACCTCTTGTGCGGAAGCTACTGCCTCCATGACTAACCTTGCATGGTTTGGCTTCACAGTTTAGACAAACTGTGCGCCTCCTGTGCGAAAGCTATTTCCCTTTTATATTTCTTTAAAAGTCCACCCAAATGCACCCCCAACTCACCTTGACCTCCCAGAACACCTCTAACACCACATTTTCACAATGTAATTGGCTGGAGAGGTCTGGGCCATTACATAAAATTAGAAGTTGCATATAGAATAACATCTAGAATATTTTGTAAGGGATAGAATATTGGGGTTTACTATAAATACATACATGTATGGATAATAAAATTGGACATGGTTTTAGAATAGAGGTACATTGAGGTAATAACTATAAATAAGGAATATCAGAAAAGGATTAACTATCACCTGGCATGTGATCGGTGTCCTTTACAACATGTTTGACACTTCTCATGGATTTAATTTGGATATTTCAAATTTTCAATACAACCAATTATAAATGGGTTTAAAATAAATATATCTACAATGAAACCAAGTTAATGATTCATTGTTTAAAAATGAATAAATTAAAATTCAACCTATATTTTTCACAATAAAAGGAATTATACATTATCATTAAAATACATAATTTTTTAAGCTAATACATTATTTTCCATTGATTAGTAATGGGACCTTGAATGAAAAAAGAATATCAATACTCATGAAAAATGACTATATTTTCTAGCCGATGAAGATAATATATTAGGTACTGTAACTATGAAAATAATTGATATAATAGGGATTAAAAATAATTTTATGAAGAATAACCATTCTTGGAGGGATTAACCTATAACATAGTAGGATTATACTACGTAGTACAAATTTAAATGACAGAATCTCCATTTATTATTGGGACTATTAATCCAATGGAATATTTGAAAATCAATATGTCCCTATATAAGACATTTATGGAATTGGGATGTAATATAATAGAAATGGATTCAATTTCTTAATATAATTATCAAACCAGATACAAATCAATTTGGGTGGTTAACCCATAATACTATGGTGGAAAAGGAAAAATATCACTGTAATGGAATGGTTTTAAAGGGGAATTTGATGATAAATAATTCTTTTATGTGAATCAAATTGAAATCTACAGAATTTTACATAGATTAGAGATAAGTTATTGTGATTTTTTTCTATACACGAGTATATAGATAAAAATTTTAGCTAGTTTTGTTATGAATCACATTTTCAACATAGATTTCAATGTTTTCTGTTTCTTTTAATTGCTTTAGAAAAATATCGGAAGGGAACTAGTCACTCGAGAATTTCCATCATATGATTAAAGAGTTTTTCTCCCATAAAATAGAGAAATAATTCACTAAAGAATACATATTGAAAGGAAATAAATAGAATAAGCGGAAATCCAAATATCATAAGAAAATGGATTTTTTCAAAGAATGAGAAGAAAAAAAACTATTTCCATCTTGTAAAAAGGGATGAATGATTTTCCAGGGGACATGCTTAATGGGGTATAGACATTTTTATATGACTATAATTAAGGGTTATTTGGAAATGTAATATAATGGTAGGAATAAAAAATATACTATTAAGAGTT
Source organism: Viscum album (assembly GCA_963277665.1). Classification (NCBI taxonomy): domain Eukaryota; kingdom Viridiplantae; phylum Streptophyta; class Magnoliopsida; order Santalales; family Viscaceae; genus Viscum; species Viscum album. Next base: position 206,882,622 of record OY728121.1, read on the forward strand.
TCACCTATAATGATATGATACACTACAAATATTAATGTCCTATGAAGCACGGGGAACCACCCAAAAAGTGGGAAAGGGGAGATTCCCATGATTATGAGGACACTACAACATACTTATAAATACCTCATGATGTTTTCAATGTTTATATAATCATATATTAAAATTTATATAATTCATTATTTGATTCTGGATCCATAATCAATTTTTATATACCTACTTTTATGAAAAAAATATATATTTCAATTTTACTTAATATGGGAGTTGTCAGATATAACTGCATGGGGAGGTCTCATTGTAATTAATAATTGTAAATAATTCCACATTATGTTACATAAACATGATTTACATTATTCCATTATTAACATATCTATGGTTTAATTCAATATAAAATGTTGTATAAGTATAATTTTTAAATATGATTAAAAAATTTCTTATAAAAAAATAATACTATGATTTGCAGGGATGTTGTAGATTTACAAATCATTATAGATGGTAACTATTTATCGGAGTCATATTTAAATCCACCAACAATTTATTTACTATATCATATTCATTGGAATGAATTCAAATCAAAACATTATGATTTATGAGGTAGTGAAAAAATTATGGATATAAAAATTGTATAAGAATACAATGATTTAATTCATGGGGAATTGAATGGATATCACCCAGAGGTTGTAGTTGAGATTTATATTGATTAAATATCTAATGTAAGTCAATATCAAATCCTCCAAATATAATGGCCACTATGAAATTAGTAGAGTTAATGTAATTACAAGATAATTTGGGTGATATGGTATTTATTCTATCTATGGTTTCACCCTAGGGAGAACGTTTTCTCTTCGTTATGAAGAATTATGGATCCATTATTCCACATATTGAAGATAGAAATATCCATGAAAATACGATAAATATCATGCATCTTATTCCATTCATTGTTGAATTATTCATTAAACTTCATAGAGCTCAATATTTTTCTATGAATAACATTAATTCTATATATCATCAATTGCATGAAAAAAAATGCATTTTGAAGGTAAATGTTTTAACATTGTAAGGACATTATGATTATGCTGTTATTCCATTTCTATTAAAAGATTAATTATATGTTTTTACTGATCTAACGATAAGACTATTCATTGACTATCTTGACTATTTTGTTAGGGTATTCATTGAATATATTTTTGTGCAATCTAAAATTATATGGAGACATTGAGAATAACATTAAGATCATTCTTAAGATTCATAGAAATCATTTTTTATATGGTAAATTTCGTAAATGTGATTTGAAGACTCAATATTATTGTTTTGATGACCATATTTCCTAAATGGATAGAATCTCAGCTGATCTTATAAAGAAAAAGAAGTTAGTGAATAGCCTATATCAAAGAACATTATTATAGTATATAGTGACATTGGGTTTTAAGGTTAGAATCAGTTATTCATTATAATATTTTCTGTATTAGGTAACCCATTATCAAGTATTACATGTAAAGGGGTTACGTTTTCTAGGAATATGGAATGAAAATAATTTTATTTATAAACAAGAGAGTAATTTGTTAGTTATACGAATTTTACTCTACTATCTATAAATGATGGGTTTGTGATATATATCAATGCATCAAAAAAATGGACATAGTTGTGTACAAATACAAATTGATATTAATGGAGGAACTAAATACTGGCAAGAAGAAATATCAAACCCATGATATTGAGTTGGATACTGAAATCATTTCGTTGATGATATGAAGACATTATCTAAATTATGAATACTATGATATATAATTTAAATATAATAGGAACAAATAAATATTTTCAGAAAATGATTTCAACATGGATAATGTTGATTGTTTAAGGTATCCATGGATTTTAATTTCCCAATACCCTTCCACCCATGGAATTAAAATAATGTTGAAGATGTATTTAGTAAGAAATATCATGGAAATATTTCCCATGTAAGGATTGTATGGTTAATATGTTCATTGATCTTATAAATTTGGATATTAAAATTATTAAATAATATGGTAAATTCATAATTTTTCAAATTATTAGAGTAAATATTTCTTATGAAAGGATAACTGATCTCAATATGATGATTAAAATTTTTATGAGAAAATTAATGGTGTGGTTAATTTGAAATTAGTGGACTTCATTTGTGAAATGGTATATTAAAATTTGGAATTATATCTTGTGATCAATCTATACGAATGATGAATAGTGAATTTTAAAATGTCTCTAATATCTTTAATTTATCTATAAAACTTTGTAGAACAAATATGTATAGTTATTTTAGGGAACATTTTTTATAGGATAAAATGAGGTGGGGAATTTTGGAATATGTTTTTATATGTTATTATTTTCAACAAGTAAATGATCTGAGACATAATCCTACTAGATTCTTGCACCCTCATCCTATTCCTTTGTAAAATTGGATGACATTTTAATGTACTTTGTCACATGACTAAAAAAGGCTCATAAAAAGAATGTTGAAATATGGGTTCTCATTGAATGCCAAAACAAATATGAAAATTTTTTATCTATAAAAGAATATTTTTCAATTTTTTCTTCCCAAATCCATATATTAATTAGGTTTTTGGCCTCTATGATGCACCTATTTCTCTTGTGACTTATCATAGTCCCCATTATCCATAAAAACTCAGGAAGATCATTCAAAAGGCACTTGGAACCAAGCTTTATCGGACCACCGCCAAAAATTATCAAACTAATGGATAGTGTAAAAGAAATATTCAAACACTGCAATAAACTTTTAAGTGATTTTCACGTGAATTTAAAGGTAGTTTAGATATTTATTTAACTTTGGTATAGTGTTTGTAGAAAATATTTCTCCATTAATCTATTCATATGGTCCCATGTGAATCATTATATGGATGTATATAATGTAATCAAACATATTTGGATGATTATGGGGAAAATACACTATTGTTCCATGAAATTTTTGAAGTGGCGACAATAATGAGAGTGGTTATTAAAGCCCACAAAAAATCTTCAATATTGTACAAAGTGTTATACGAATAATAATAGGAATGAATTGTAATCCCTAGTAGTAAATAATATTCTCCATGGAAGTTAGATATAATGTTTGGTAAGAAATATAATCTGATACATAGGTATATTAGACCCTATTTCATTATTTAAATAAATTGATTTATTTTTCATATCAAATTTCAGTGTATCCAAATATATCAAAATTACATGATGTGTACCATATGTCATTGATAAGGAATTAAATTCTAGAAAAGTAGTATTTTATGACCTCTAATGAAATATAAATGGAACTAAATCTACTAAACTATGATGATCCAAGGGAAACTCGTGGTATTCCTGAGAAATTATTGGGAAATAGGATGACATGTCTAGTAATGGTTTTTGGTAGTAATAAAAAACTGGCGGAAGAAATATGAGAACCAGAATATATTGTGGAGAATAACCACCCTAATATGTATTGAATGTAATATAATAGAAATTTAGGGGAAATAATTTAGGTTAGTTGGAATATTTTAACAACCTAAAACATTAAAAAAATAATTCTTTCAGAACAAATTTCTAGTTGTTAATAGATTGGGACGCACAGAACACGTTTATTAAAAAAAATAAGTTATTAAAATAATATTTAAAAGATACTATTATAACCTAGACAATGATTTAATTGGAATAAATATTATTAAATAATTTTTAAATTATGGTTACCTATTGGCTAGGAATAAAATAAGAAAAATTTAATAGGTAATCAATGTTTTCTGAAAAACATTATTTTTTTCTGATGGAAGATTTAGTTATTAATTTCACATATATTTTAAAATTAAAATTATAAAATTTTAGAGAATATATTAGAAAATTTGAACATTATTTATTAAATAATTATATAAAAATTATATTTTGGGGAATATTTTTATTTTATTTAATAGATTCAATTTTCGATTAATAGGGATAATAATGAATTTTAATGAAACATTTATTTGAATTTAAATTTATTATAATGAGACATTATATTAATATTTTTATTTAATGATACATTATTTAAAATTTATATAAATTTGTCTAGTTTAGGTCATTTTAATAACATTCATAACGAATTTTGATATAAAATCTTGTAAATTTTAAAAATATTCTCTTTCGAAATCTCATTCACAACACTCGCACAGGAATGATTTGAAGTTAAATGTTTCCAATTATATGAATTTAAATTTGAAAAATAGAATAAATATTTCAAATAATAATAAATTATTTTATATAATAAGATAATCATATTCTTTACTAAAATGAATTGTTAAAACATAATGAATTAAATAACATGGTTAAGGTAACAATATATTTATAAGGGGTTAATAGAAGAAGACAAGAGTTTAAATAATCTACATTATAGTCTAAAATACTATTTTATAACATATTTATACTCTATCATGTCTTAGACTAGATTTAAATTATTTTTTCACTTTTTTTCTCATGTTTCAAATGTTGTTACACCATTACATTGAAAAATTACTAGTGTGCCACTCATCTCAAATTTAAATGGACACCGCCTATCATATATTATTCACACATTCAGACAATTTGGTTTAATCCATTACATTCCCAAATAAATTTTCATCATCCATACTATGATCTTATAAGTATTATTATAGTTATATAACCATCTTTTTTAGGATTTAGTTCAACCCTAAAAAGGATACTAGAAGTGTGGGTAATGTTCTTAAATGAGAAATATAAAATTATTTCTTCCTCCACCCCCATATATTATTATTAAATAATGATTATTAATAACATAAGTATATAAAATATACTAAAACAATGTTATTTTAATGGAATTTCTTAATGGGAGTTCCACTTCCAAGAAATGGGTTATGAAATCATCATTAATATGTACGAAGGACTATCACATTGCAAACTGATGTCATTAATTTTTCAATTTCCACTTATAATGGTTTGATAAAAATATGGATTTAATGTATATTTATAATATTTATAAATTAATTATATCTTTCGATTCATTATATCATATATTCCTATTTATTCGTTCTTTTCCATAGGTGAAACAGTATTACCACTCATGTGTATGGAGGAGTATCACCCCATGGATGGATGTGATTCTATTTACAACAAATCAATAGATGGAAGGTGATAAGGAAATATTTAATACTTAAATGTGTTGTAAATGAAATAATTATGATATTAATGATATATATATCATTCTTAAAAATTATATATATCATTTTCATTCTTACAATTTCACTTAATGAAAGATGATAAAATCGTTCGTATGCATGTGGACTACAACCTCAATGAAGCATTGTGACTCACTACTCATCACCACACAAAATGGTGATATATATTTATGAACATTAAACTAAATTATATCATATATATTAAACTATGATTTATATGTAAATATATTATGTTAAAAACTATATATTCATAATGATCATTGGAAAATTGACCTGTTACTCATGCATATATATGACCTACAACCTCTATGATCATAACATACATCATTTATAAAAAACATATCTCATTATTGGTCCAAAAATATAATTTAAATATAATTATGATTATTTTTCCATTATTATTATTCATGTTATGCAGAATCTATATTATAATCAAAAGAACCGAAACATTCATGATGACACACAAATGAGAAAATAAGGCAATTAAAACCCTAAAAAAAGAAATAATGAACTATAATTAATTAATGATTGAAATTTTGTCACCAAATGATCATAAATTGTATTATAAATATTAATATTTTTTTCAAATAATTTTAAAATAAAATTACAACCATTATATATGAAATTACTGAATGTTCAACTAGAAACCTGCATTAGGTAAGGGACTTCATCTCATTTTCCCTGCATTGGGTCATATTGTATTGACATGCACAAAGTTTATTTTATAGGGTTCATGTAATAACCCTTTGAAAAGAAATATATAGATTAATTCATAATTCCCTGTATTTTATGTTTTTATTTTTGTTATTTCATCCAAATGTAATGGACTTGAAAATTAACAAGTGGTAAAATTTATTTTCAACCTCACTTTTGTTTCTGATTGTTATGATTCCCAAAAAAAATTAGTTAGTTGTGATCGTTTATAATTTTTCAATAAAAATATTTTTTCATAATGGATATGATTGTTTAACTAAATTTTATACCATTTATTCATAGATTTTTTACATGTAATATTTTTTGATTAACTGGGGAAATGTTGAAAAAAATTATCCATTACTCAAAATGGATATTTTTTTTGTAACGAACAATGTTAATGAATTAAAATTATCATTAAATATATTTTTAATTATTTTAACATGCATTATTTGGTGGGGAATACTTATATATAACCCCTTAATACATCAACATGTATCATTTAAAAAACATTTCTTCAATATTAAATAGGTTTTCACATAGTAGTTTTAAAATTTGTGGAGGATTCATTTTCATGGTAGAGGTATCATGTGAGTGAGAAAGGAAATAAAAAAATTATAATTTATGTAATTTAAAATTCATCTATTACAATTATCCACATTATTTTTTACAATTATATTTTCCCCAATTGTAGTTAATTCTCATAAGTTTATTCAAATGGAATGTGTTTTTGTATACATACCATTACTTAATGATTATGACTTGGCTAATTATACAATGAATATATTTAGATGGAACAAGTGTTCCATTAATTACCAGGAAGTATTTTTTATTATTTATTTAATAATGTTATATTATTATTTATGTAACACTAACTGTGCATTTGATCTCACAATAATCTTGTTTTTATTCCCTAGGTCTGATTAAGAGATATTTGAATGAGTTTTCAAGGATGAAATTAATTTTTTCTAGTCAAATATTCTTTTGTATGTTATTTTACTGATATAAAATTGGTTTCATGTTTTTATATGATTCATTAAAAATTATAAATTGGATGGTATTTTGGGATTTTTTTATATATATCTATTTAAATTTAATAATTAATGGTATCGAATTCAGGTTATAAGGGTTATGGTCATTACATTATACTTCAGTTGTGACACATTTAGTTGGTTGTTTCAACTTATTCCTTAATACATATTAAATAAAATAATAAACATGAATCTTATATTTTTTTATACCGCATTTTAATCATCCTTTTTATTAATAACATAATAAAAACATTTAAAATACCAAAACTATTGATATGTTATTCAAGATGTCCTCTCCATCAGTAGTAAAACCATTACACATTACACAATTATAATTCCCTTCAATATCTTTTATTATATGGCAACAATGTTATTAATTCCCGAGACTTTTCACACATAGTACATTAATCCATTGATAATAAAACAAGGATATAATATTCTCATCCATCGATTTATGAAAAAAATTTCATTTTTTTCTGAGAAATTTCAATATATATCCCCTTATTCTTTACACATATAACATTTTCTCATTCCATTCAGACATAACCTGTAGTTGTTCATCCAAAATTTTAAATATATAGAAATTTAATCTTTTTCCCATCTAGGGTGTCCACAACTCATGATCTCACTAAACTCTAACTTTATATTCATTGGTCTATTTGGGAGTTTGTAATTGGGGAAATTATTAATCATATATCATGAAATATGATTATTTATAATTAAAAAATCATTCGCTTTTATTATCATTCAATTTGGATTCCTATTATCTAATTCTCTATCAAAATCAATGTGAACCATGTTCTAACTAGCTAATACAATTTTATAAATCCAAAAAACTATAATGTGAGTAATAATATTTATATTTGGGAACCATATAATCATTAGATATCATGTTTATGATTTACTAATATAGAGACAATTTTTAAATAAATGACACTGTTGGTTTTTCATCGTTTATTAAGAGTCACCATCTATTTATATCAATCATAAATTTTTGTAATGATTTTATGAACTTATAAAGCATATCCCCTATGTCAAGCCTAGGGTCTATGAGGATCAATTTTTATAGAACATGTGTTGATCAATTATAGATCAATTCTCTCTTTCAGAGTTATTACCCCATATGGACTTTTTTACAGATCCATATGTACATATATTATACCATAAGGGATATAATTTTGCAGAGAACACTTACCCAATCTATTAGAAAAATTCATGGCCATTTTACTATACATTTAACCATCCTTAGAAGTATACGTAAAGACATCCAATGTCATTTCATTAGAATTATCCCTGGTTATATCACTACTGATATATTATCATAGTTTCCAATGATTAAATAATAATTTCCCAAAATACCAACTTTACTTATAGTTTATACTCATTTATGTATATTATATCTTCATGGAAGAATATTCAATAATGCACATAAACAAAAATCCATGGACCATAGTAGATTGTGTTCTTTATAAACAAGGTATGCCATATTATAATTTCGAAAAAGATGTCAACATCCATGAAAAAGATCATCCCCATTTATACCCTTCAGACTAATACCATACATTAAAAAATACATTACAACTTGTGGAAAGGAATAATAAGAAATAATTAGAAAATATTCTCAATATGTTTAAAAAATAAGATACATATGAGTAACATATATATAAATTTATGGAGAAATTATTATTATATTTGAAAGCCATAAGCTACATATCAATGATCCCAATCATGAATCAGAGAATAAATATTAGAAGTTAATAATACCTGAATAGTAAGGTAATAAAATAATATTAGCCATGACATCATAATATGGGAATATGAAATTGATTGGTGGCATACTAATAAACATAAAACATTGTGAATAACTATAAATAGAGACATATTCACCCATTAAATTAATGAACTGAAATTATTCACACATATAAACTTATGGATCAATAACTAGGTACATGAATAACATTATTCACATGATAAAGAAGTCCATTAATAACATGATTTACATGTAATATAGCTCACACATAACATTGTGAACATATAATCATGTTTAAGAATAACATTTTGAACATGTAATCAGGTTCATCCAAAAAATTGGGACCTGAAATCAGGATTAAATATAACATAATGAATATAAAATATTGTTAAAACATTATATTTACTCATTATGTATCCCCCATTACCCAATGTGTTGGATGACCATATTGGTCTCACTCATAACCAATTATATCATAACCAACATCCTTTTCTATAATGAAACCACTATAAAATAATAAAAGCCGTACTTTTTTATCTAAAATTTCCAAACATATTAAACATATTAGAAACTACAAAACAAATGGGCTTGATAACAAATTCATTATATCAAAACCAATGAAAATAAATGGGCTTCATTAAACATTTCTTCAAAACATAACCTATGGGAATGAAATGGGTTATGTAAATATCTCTACATAAAAAAGATAAACCGAATAGGTAAATAATAATAAATGCTGATTTTTATCCTATAACAATTAAAGAATAAGTAATATCAATGAATATCATATTATATTGAAAATTATATTTGAAGATCACAGAGAACATTTTTGAAGAAAACAACCTTTCCACTTTGAAAAGTAGTTTTTATAACATATATAATTTTTGAAATTATAATCGTTAAAAATAAGAATGAAAATTTATAATGTAATATTAAATGAAAATAATTGTTATTATGTATTGATTAAAAATTATTTGTTTTCAATATGAAAGAAATATTCCACTGAAATTTTTTATAAAAGCCTAATGGGAAATATTTGTAAGACTACATGAATATTCCTTTCATTTTGTTATCATAAAATCAAATATACCTAAAAATAATTTAATAAATTTTTTTAATATTGTTTTAAAAATTTATTACATTTTAAAAAATCATGTTTTTAGAATAAAAAATGGGTTTCCACTAAGGAATGTCATAAATAATATTTTTATTAAAAATATTATATATATCAATTGAGTACACAAATAGAGGAAAATGATAGAAAAATTATTTTTCTCATCACATAAATAGAGGAAAATAATATTATTCTATTTGTAATGATATTTATCATAGTATTTTATAATTATAAAAAAGTTATAATAAATATAGATACATGATGATATTTTTTCAAAAAATCTTTACCAATTCAGTTTCATGGAATTGTAAGCCCCAACAAAAGAGTAAAAATCAATTAAACATATAATATAATCAAAATAAAGATATTAATTATATAAAATATATAATGGGTATTTAATAAAACTCAAAAAATAAAAAAATTTCATAACCATACATATGTCTCATTTAATGCAAATTGATAAACAAATCACTTACCGCATGGGCATCATTTCAATCGTAAACCCCTTGAATGATAGGTCCTCAAATAGATATATAAATACACAAAAATTCCATGAAAATGAATATAGATTAAGTTAAATGAATTTATATACCCCTAATATGTGAAATATTTATTGAATATAAAATGAATCACAAAGATAAAAAGTGACATGAAAAATATTTTACCGCTTTAATAATATTTTTAATCATAAGAATAAATAAGGAATAAACTCCAATGAAATATTAAATTTCATGATAATAAATTTTTTAATGATATAATATGTAAAAGGTTTAGTATACACACTACATATGATAAATGAGTCGTGACATTTCTTATGTATCATAGAAATAAAAGAGAGATTGGGAATGTAGTACATATAGTCTTGACTTCATTCATACATGATCGAACCTCCTATATAATAAATAAATGATTATTAAAATTATATTAAATTAAATTATTATTTATATCATACCATATATCTAAAAACAGTTATGATAATATTATAAATCAATATCTTATTTATTACCATGTATTATAATGTTACATTAGTTATAAAAACTATATGTAAATTATAAATAAAAAATGAAACAGTGTAACTAAACTAAATGCGATAATGATTTATTTAAAAGATTAATTTATAAATACATTATTAAAAATTTAAAAATATGAATATCATTTTTTTAATGAGAGTACCAAAATTTACCTATGGTGACATTTTGGGGTTTTGATGAAAATATTGATTTTTTTAGTGAATAGTGAAAATTACTGATTTTATTAAAATAATATTTTTTTTAATAATTGTAATAAATTAAAATTCTAAATATTACATTAATTTAATTTAATGTAAAATAATATTTTTTAATAATATTTAACCCAAATTATTACCTATGAATAAACATTATATTTTTATTTAGTAGATTTATTAATTGATTTAAAAACTGGGTTTTCTAAAAACAGTTTTAATATTCCAAATGTTAATATATTATAATTAATTTAAATAATACCAAATAATAATTTTTTTCAATTTATATTATATATTATATATCATGAAATATTATTTTTTCTACATAAAATCATTTTTATTATTGATAGATATAATATAAAATCATTTACTGCCAAAAAATACACTACATGAAAACAATTTTTTGTCACGTATTCATGATTTTTACAATTAAATTTTAAAATATATGTTATTTTAATATGGTAAAATGGATTCTATATTTTTATAAATATAATTTATAATTTATATTATACTCAACTCAATTTTTGACCCAAATGAATAGTGAAAACGATAAAAATCAATTATAATGGTTAAGGTAAAAATTGAGTTACTACGGGTTAACCTAATATAATTAGGGATAAAATCACATAAAAGTGTCTAAAATATATTTAAAATATTTATTTAGACCTTATAGTATAAATTATCAAGAATGTTTTATTATTGGGTCCTTTAATATGACAAAAATGTTAGTGGAATTCATTCTTTTCAAAAATTACATTGATGCCGGGATATAAAAAGAAACCACTTATCTTATCTATTATCACATTAAAAACACATTATATCATATTTTAGCTTTAAAATATCATATATAAATCCCTCATATAGTCCTATAAGCCATTTTTTCAGCATAAATCCATTAAATTACTAACATTGGTGAAATCAAAATAAAGTTACCCGAAGAAAAGGAAAGGTTCTCCGATGTGAATTTTTATTGTATTTCTCCCTCCACATATATTAATTATTATTGCATCCTTATTATTTTATAAAATAAGTAGCACATATATAAATATTTTATATTATGTAAATTCTATAACTTAAATTCTACTCCTCCTCCATCAAATGGGTTACAAAATCATCATTCATCAGTATGATGAACTACCAGCTTGCAAACCGATGTCATTCATTTTTCCATTGCAACCTTTCAAAATTGGGTATTATTATAGATATAGTGGATATATATTATATTTATAGAATAATTAAAACTATGAATTAACTATATAATATATAATTGTTTTTCATCAATTGTGTATGGGATTCTATAACATCGTTCATGTTTATGTTGAACAACCGCCTTGGAAGCATTGTAATTAGTTTTCACAAATACATTAAATGGAAGGTAATAGGGTATTTATAATTTATATATATATGATATTTAGATAATAATTAAGATATTTATATCAAATATATTTATATATATTAAAATAAAATATATTACTTCTTTCATTTTTTTACTCACTAAAAAATGATAACATCATTCGTGTATGTGTGGACATCCGCCTTTGCGAAGAGATGTGACTCTCTTTTCATCAAAAAAACAAATAGAAGATATATATTAGTATAAATAATTTAATAAAATTCTATTTATTATATTATTACAATTATTTTAATAAATATTTAGTAAATAAATTGTTTCCATAATAATCATTGAAAAATGGAAAATTTCCTATTTTTGTTTACAGTTTATAGTCCCCACGATTATAATGAAAATCATTTATAAAAACAATATTTAATTTTTGGAACTAAATTAATCATTTATATACAATCCTGAATGATATTTTCTGATTAATATTAATACTTTTTTTAAATAATTACCTCTTTTCCCTTAGTCAACTTCCAAAAGTCATTTTCAACACATAAACTTATTATGGTCAATACATCTGATGTAAAATTAATTTATTAAGTAAGTGTATATAACATGGTTACTAGTAAATCAAATGTAATAATAAACATGAAAATGATTCTCAATAAATAAAATTATTAACGGATGTTTATAATCAATGAAGCTAAAGACACACATGTCCTATCATACTCAAGGTAACGTACTACATCTCAATTTAATTTAATAGAGTCGTATTATTTTTTTACACAATTATAATCATTAATGAGGTGTATATATATCCACATAGACTTTTAAAATCAATAATTTCACTTTTCCCATGGTATTTATTGTTTTTTTATTTCACTGTTTCCTGACTCTTATGATTAAAAGTTTTCCAATGTGTTATGTGAAATTTTATTAAAAAACACACTTTTAATGTTTTCTATCTAATTATTTATAATGGATTTATTTTTAATAAAAAAATTATTAGATAAAAATCATTGAATGGAATAAAAATATTTATAAATATAATTTTTTTCTCCATTTTCTTTATTTTAAATTGTTTACAAAATGAATGATTTTCTCATTATATATATACAATTTTTTGACTAGCAGTAGAAGGAATGTTATATTCTATATGTATACTAAAATAACCCATTTTTTACCACTATGACCACTATTTGATTACTGGATTCCCATTAATGTTTTCTTAATTGAAAACACTATTTCTATTTTATTGGGTATTTTAGTATGTAAATTTTGTTTTTCAATGGAAAGGGAATTTAGATGTCCAAAAAATTTTTATGATTTTTATATAGATTTCAATCATTTTATGATAAAAAAGAGAATGCATAAGATTATTCATTCATGTTATTGTTATTGGAAATTATATATGATGGATGCACCAAGATATGACTGGGTAATCCCATTATAGCTAATATGATAGATGAAACCCTCTTTTTTCTAATGCATTAGGTAATAATTAAGTTCTATAGAGAATTATTTTAGATATTTCTCATATATTTATTGAAATATTTAATGGTTTTTTAGTGTTTATATGGGTAATCTTTTAAACTATGTCCCAAGGAATCTATATGATGTTTTACGTTTTATATTGTGTTTTTATTGAAATATTTAGTTTTTTAAAGGTAATTTAAATTATATTTTTAAAATAAATATAATTACACATATAGATATAAATATAAGTTTTTTAGAAATTTTTATTTATGTGCATTCATTTTTTATATGTCTAATAGTTTTATACTTTTTATATCCCTTATTGTGATTTTGTTTTACAATAAAATTTTTGATAATGTTTACCATCGGATTTAATGTTTGTGAGAGGAATGTGAGATTTCATGTATCTGGTCCTAAATAGTTTTCATGAAAAAAAATCATGTTTTTTTAAATATTTATATTTCTGGTAAAATAATTTTGATCATAATTTTACACTTCAAACTATATGGTTGTGATATATATGAGTTATTACCAAATTCAATAGAACCATAAACATAAAATTGGCCTCAAAAGTAAACAAATTTATATTCTTGGTTGTAACTCATGATTATGAAATTAATAATGCCAGGACCATACAGTTGGTACTAATGGTTGGATTCCATGATGTTATATTTTTGGACAATGTTAATCACATGGCCTTGAAATATTTTATCTCATAGATAAGTTGAACTGAAATATAATAATATAGTTGACATGATTCATCTTGTAAACTATGTTTATTCCAAATGGTTTTCTATAGATAAAATGGTTAATCTTTTGTGGGAAGACACCAAGAGAATAAACTATTCCTAATACACATCCATAGATTGTTTGAAAAGGAATAGAATAGTTATTTAGAGATATGGATTAGCTGACATAAGACATAAATTTTGGTGGTATACATTTTAGAGTTGAACAAGATTTACAAGGAAGGATGATGTCTCCATATAAGAAACTTTTAGAAAAAATCACCTATAATTATTTGGATCATATGACTATATGGTAGATTAAGGATGGATCAATTCTATAGAGAAATTATTTTTAGTCATGGGATCATCAGAACATCAAAATGTAACAATTTTTATTCAGCATTTTAAGGATGATGAAGATTGAGGGTGGCATTTAGTTATAAATACTAGAGATAAATTTTTTCTTGATTCCATGTAATGGAAAACTATTTCATATTGTTTAATTGAAAAATATTTATATATTGTTTTATAACTAAAAATTAAAAAATAATACATAGAATTTAGAAAATAGATTATGATTAAGTGGCTATGTTTGAAGCCAATTTTATAAGACTGGACAGTTACATAACTTATATTTTTTGAGACGTTGATAATTATACTAATAGATTTTATATAGGATTGAAAGAATTTATAGGAAATCAATGGCCACATGATAATTTAAAATGAATGAGAATGTTGTTTTTTATGATGAAATGTTTATATGGTTTTTTTAGATAATAATATTCAAATTGATGATAAGAGTACAAAGTAGTATGGATAGTAGGTGATTTTGAAAATCACAATAAATAAATATGGAGGTAAAAAATGAATATTCCATTTTATTTTATGCGTGGTTAAAGGAACCCTATAGACTGAATTATGAAATTAGATATATTTTACCAATTTTGAATGTTTGGACATATATAACATGATTCTAAGAAATTGTTTCCTTAAAAACAGTTTAATAGGGTACCTGATTGTCATCCAATGGTTAGGTTTTTTAGTAGATATGTGTTGAATCCATTTTTTAATGCATGCCTGAAGATGGTAACATATACTGAACACCCTCATGTTGGGAAGAAAATAAGGTTTACATGTGTATTTGATTTATACTAATAAACTATTTGAATCAAGATCTTAAAAATAATTCAATTTTTATAATTTTTTAATTTAATTTGGAATATCAACACTTCTATGTAATACATATCTCTTATGTGAAATATATGCATGAATTTATTAAAGAATCGTTTTTTTGTAAGAATATTTTAATTTTTACCAGTGGGATGTTATTTCCTTAAAATCTAGTTGAACATTCCATAATAGAGATTGACATCATTTTCTGCATGGAGTGGATTTTTTTATCAAGGTAATCAATTATATTTTGAAGAATTTATTGTTTATTGGTTTAATGCCCTTGTTGACATACCAATAAGGTGATATATTAATTAGAGATGGAAGTCAGTGTTTCCTTACTCAGGTAAAAAATATAAAATATTCCAATTAGTGATGTTCATGATGTGATTGAATTAATGGTTGTTTTTAGATGATTTTATGGTTATTATTTTAAATCAAGAGGTTTTGTTTACTATTTACTACAATTTTATTGATAATAATACTTTTGAAATAACATATCTAATGGATTAATTGTATCATTTAGAATTAAAAAATTAATTAGAGGAATTTTTAGACAACGGTTTCATTCACCCATGTACATTTCCATGGGGTGCTCGAGATTTATTTGTTAAAAAGAAGATGTGATAATGAGAATTTTCATTGATTATAGATCTTTTATTGAAATCAATGTTAATAAAAAGTATCATTTGCAACCTATAGATGAATCTATTGATCATGTCTTGGGAGGATATTTTTTTTCACTGATGACTTGTGGTCTCGGTATGACAAAATGAAGGTAAATGATGATGAATTTACTATATACACATTCTTAAATAGATATCAGCATGATAAATTTTTTATTCCATTTTGGTTTTATAATGCATCTATTTTATATAAAAATCATATGAATATAGTTTTTCATGTTTTTTTCGAATAGTTTCTAGTTATATTTAATGATGAATTTAATTTGTATTATAAAATTCTTGAGGAACATAAAAGACACATAATGACAATTTTGAAAATAGTAAAAGATACAAAACTACATTGTATATTTAGAATATGTGATTATTTATTGTAAAAAATTTATCTCCACTGAAATATTGTTTAGAATGATGTAATAACTATTAATCATATACAACCATAGGTTAATGAAGGATGAAAAAAACCTAAAATATCCTAGATATTTAAATTTTCTATGGAATAGTTGGACTATAGTGGATGCTCATAGAACAATTTTCTCAGTTCTATAACCAACTAACAATGATAATATGAAAATTAAAAATAAATAATAATAAAAAATATGATGATTTTTTCAGGAATTGACAACAAGATTGGAGAATTGTCTAATTTTGGCCCTAAAATCCAAAATGTGGTGATTTAATCATCTATAACGATTAGTCATTGAAACAATTTAGATGTTTCATTATTAAAAAATATTAGGTAAATGATTACTCTTTATGGATGCTCAAAGGACCCATTTTTAATTACCATTAACATGATATAGAATTTTATTCTGTGGTTTTTTCTTTAAAAATATCACGTATCATATATATTTAGTAATTTTTAAAATATATATTGATAAATAACATTAAAAGTATATATTCATTAAGAATTATTTAATAATGAGATATAGAAATTTATTAAATTGGTTTTAGATTTTTACAACATGATTTTATTCGGTCCTTCAAATGTAAATAATATGGATGAAGCTTTGTGAAAAAAATAATAATCCATTAACTGTCCTATATTTAGAACATTATCATTTTGAAAATGATTTGATAAATATTGGCCTATAAGTTTTAGTTTATGTTAAATCCGAGAACACCTTGGAATGATGAAATATAAAATTAATAATTGATATTACTCATGTCATGATGGTGCACCTACAAATTTGGGAGCCATCCATATTAGAACTATATTGTTAAGCATTCTTCGTATAGAGTAGTGATCAAGATGGGTGATATTCTATGATTTTTAACAGGGTGTGTGAGAGTGAGGAAAAAAACACACAAAAAAGAACACATGTTGGACTATGGTTACATTAATAAATCAAATAACCCATTTGGGAATATGGATGGTCCCCATGTAGGGAACAACCTATCAATCGGTAAACTGGTTATACATGGATAACATAGACCCAATGAACATGTCATGGTATAAAAATAATTATTGTGAAAGGAAACATCTATTAAGGAAGTTAATTTTACATATATAAATATTGATGAATTGGGCGTTCTACATTTTGTAAAAGATTACGTGTGCCTTATGTTTCTTAATTAAAGAAAGAAATTTTGAGAAATGATCATATTTTCTTATTTTCCACTGCTTTTGGAATCACTATGATGTAAATACACCTTTGGGTGGATAAATATTGCAATGGAATACAAAATGATGTTACTAACATCACCATGATTTTTTAAATTTTCTATAGGGTAATGAATAATGTCAATTATTGATGGGAAAGCATAAACAATATCCACATACAGAGTAGAAATGGGAAAATATACCAATGTATTTTTTGGTATGTTTGACAATGAATACTCAAGGAATTAATTTGATCCAGATTTTCATTGATAAGATAAATAATAATATATATTTAAAATAGATGTGATATATGATTTCATTGGATTGGCTGCCTTAATTATATTGGAATGTGATAGTCAGGCTTTTTAGTGTTCCTCTCTCAACTATATTTGACAGTGAATGTAGTTTTAAATCTAATTTTTGAATGGAAATCAGTTTTTTTGTAAAAAATTATCATTCAGTAGAACATTTCATCCTTAATATAATGGACAGTCTAAGTGAAGAATTATGAACATGTATGCTTTTAATTTTTATTGAATAATTTATTAAGATGCTTGTTTGGATGAAAATAATTTCTTATTTAAGTATTTATATAATAACACGTTTCGTTCTAGTATAGAAATGAAATCATGTAAGGAATTATATAGAAAGCGATATAGAAAAGTTAATTTTTGGGATGATGTAGGAGAAATTAATTTTATTATACTATACTTAGTATAAAAATATATTATTATGTACAATTTATTCAAAAACATATGAGGACATCCTAGAGAATGGGTTTTTTTGCAGATAACTGATGGAAAAAACCCATATTTTGACGCAGGTGATCATGTATTTCTCAAAGTATCCCCATGGAAACGTTCTATATATATTCATAAAAAGAGAAATATAAGACTTCAATTTATGGGAAAATTTCAAACATGGGAGAATGTATGATCAGTTGCCTTTGGAGTGGCCTTTCCTATGAGTTTATCTTATGATTAAAACATATTTCAGGTTTCGATGTAAAAGGAATACATGTCAGAATTAACTCATGTTTTGAGTCCAGAAGAAGTTAATTTGGAAGTGAATATTACTTATGAGGAATAACTAGTCTACATTATTTACATGGAGAGGATGTGTTGCAGAGTTAGTTGAATCACTTGGTTATTGTTTAATGAACAAACTATATAAATGATGATGTAACATGAGAATCTAAAAATACTATGTGGAAAATATATCTCCACTTTTTTACTATGTGAATAAAATTTTGAGGAAATTATATCTTTAAGTTATTATGAAATTTAAAAAATAGTTGATAATTTAATTAATCAAAATTATAATTGTAAATATGAATTGGATAACTTTATTATTTATAAAAATATTTAGTAATTTTTAATTAAAAATAGAAATAGTTTTAGAAACAATTTTTTCATATAAGATATTATTTAAAACATAAATTCTAAAAAATGAATATATTTTCTGATATAATAATATAGTAACTCATCTAGGATGTAATTTGTGGTCATTTCATAAAATACTGATTTTGTTGTGAATAGTAAAAAATCTCGAATTTTGTAAATATGCCTTTTATTTGTAATAATTAATTTTTTATAAAGACATAATATGTCTTGAATAGAAATTAATGTAATATATGTATTAATTATTTTTAAATAATCAACCAAATTACTTTTTAATGATCTTTATATTGGTTTATGTTATACTATTTTTTTTGGGTTTAATGAAAGATTATTCTAAAAACTATTATAAAATCCATAACGTTTACCAATTTTAATTAATTAAACTATTACCTAGTGGGGAATGAATTAAATTTAACTTATATATTAAATTTAATACTATATTAATTAATTTTCATACAATGATTATTATTCATCATATATTTAATATTAAATTGCTTTTTTATTTACAAATAATCCACTTTAGAACACACTTTTTCATCATGTATCTAGGATTTATATTTAATGAAAAAAATTACACATCTATTAATTTATTTAGGTAAAATTCATTCCATATTTGGAATCAACGTAATTTTTACTTGTTTAATAATTCCTAAATAATTTTTAACCAAAATGAATAGTGGATACGACAACGATTAATTAATGTTATAAAAGTATGAATGGATTTACTGGGGTTAGAAAAACAAAAGATTAAGGTAAAAATAACCCCAACACTTGTCTAAATTGTTTTCTATATGTAAAAATTATACTATTTATTATTGATTATTTTCCATTAAAATATTTTTATGACCTAAAAAATCATTGGTGGAATTCATATTTTCCAAAAAAAGTGTCGCACTGACCCTATATAAAAGATTCCACAACCTACACAACTATCTTAACACCATAACTTTTATTAAATTGATACAATATAAAATCACAATTATATATCTATATTCAAATATAGAATACTTATTTTGGTTATGAAGCCAACCAGGGAGGCCTTTCGGGAAAATGAGAAGAATTTACCCGAATAATTGGTAGCATTCTTTGATGACCATTTGTATTTTACATTCCACTTCATCTCATTAAATTACTCATAAATAATTAATATATAATAAAATAAGTTTTATAAAATCATGAATATGTATTTATTTTAATTTCAGAAACAAAATCCTTCTCCTCTTCTATCTAAATTAATAACATTTCATCATTCCTCTATAGGGAAGACTACTACCTCATGAACTGATGTCACTCGTTTTTCAATTACCTCTTGTCATAGTTGATTATGATGATGGATATAAGATTTATATACAATATTAATGATATAATTATACATGTTGATAAAATTTAATATAGTTAACTTCTGAATTTTCTTCCAATAGGAAATAAAATAACATTAATCGGGTGTAGGTAAGACTATGATATCGAGGCAGGGTATGATTCATTTTCACAGACCCATTTAATGGAAGGTAATAAGTATAAATAGAATGATTAGATGTGATATACATAGTATAATTATAATATTTATGAAAATTTCATCATTATTAAACCATAATGTACATTTTCATTTCTTACATTTTAACACACTAAAAAATGATAATGTTTTTCATGTATGTACGAACTATCACTTTCACAAAGTAATGAGACTCACATTTAAAACAAATGTTGTTGATTTATATAATCATTTTTATTTAAATAATACGAAATATATTATTTTATTATCTTTATATAAATATAATATAATATATAACTTATTTCCATAATTTTCATAAAAAATAGAAACATTACTCATGTGTATATATAACCTATAGTCTTAATGATTATAATGTATTTCATTTCCACAATCCAATTTTATTGATTGGTATTTAAATTATAATTGATGTGTAAATATAATTAATATTTCATTATTAGTATTCTCTATATTTTTAAATAATGACAATTTTTACCATAGTTAACATACCAATGTAATTTTTGACAAATAAGTTGTTTGTGCGTAAAAATAGTTACATTAACATAATTTAATATATAATATTATTAAGTTAAAAATAATTGAAAAAAATTACTGATAAACTTTGAAATTATTCTCAAGAATCTATAAAATTAATATAAGTATATTATTTAGGATTATAATGAAACATGCGACAAGTCAGACTCAAAGTGAAAGACTTTTCCCCAATTTCCTTTCATCGAAAATTTTTTTATTATAAGAACAAATAAACTATTACGATTTTTAAATATTGAATTTGTCAATTTATTTCATAATATTCACTATTATAGTTTTATAAATAGTTTTATTTAATAATATTATTTCATGGGGATTATGATTGAAATTATTATAAATTTATAAGGTAATTTTATTTGAAAACAACTATTTTACTATTTTGATTAATACTAGTTCTTCTTCAGGTCCATGATATTAAAAATCATTTAATAAAATTTTAATATGGAAATAAAATATTTTAAATTTTAATTTTATGTCTATTTTTTACATTATTTTCAATATCTTTAAAAATAAACATTTATAAGTGTTTTAAATGGATGTTTTTTACTAAAAAATTAATGTTCAATTATTTACAAACACGACAAAAACTAATTTTTTTGCCTATTTTATTATTATCTTATTACCATCTCACATTTCCTGACTTTATGTTTTCATCAATGAATGTCCATATTTTTTTGGTATTCAGAAATTCATATTTATTTGAAAATAAATGTTTGATTTCTAAAGGTGGTTTTCTTATGACTTAAAAAGATTATTCAATACATTAATAATGAAAACATGAAATCATAATTTTTATTATAATTATTTTGGTTATTTAAAACTATATATTATGGGTTTTCTAATATATCTATTTGTGGGTCCATTACAGCTCTTACGATGGTTTCACCCAGACAACGATCAATTGAATTGCATAATGGTAATTCTCACTGGAGAATTATATTGGATGTTGATAAAAGTGTTATTCAAAATTTTAATGGAATTGTGAGGTGTTTTTATGGGGTCTTTGAGATGATATCCCATGTTATATACATTAATTTTATATGGTTTCTAATTATTTTGTATGGAAATAATTTGATTTAAAAAGGTAATATAAATGAAATTTTAAAATTAATTGTAATTACAATTAAGGGTAAAATGTAAATGTTTATGAAAAGGGATTTTAGGAGTTTTTATGTTTTTTATTAGACTCCTGGATTATATTTTTTATGTACCATATTGATCATTTTGTTCGCATTCATCATTTTAAAAAAATCATTGGATATATAGATGAGACTGAGAAATGATAAAAAACATTCGAATGTTTTGAAGAGTTTTTATAAAAAGAGATAATTTTTTTTAATAATTTTAATGGTTTAAAAATTAGATACGAATCATAAATTTCCATATTGTATTATATTGTTTTGTTATATAAGTATTATAACCTAATTATCGAAAACTATAATCCTAAAAAGTTCCTTAATGTGATGTAGTTAAAATTCATAACTAAAATGCAGATTTTTAATTTTCAGTGCTATTTAATTATAAATGTACTTCAATTTGACCTTTTGTAGCATGTTTATTAATAAATATATGTAAAAATAATGTTTAGGGTGATACCTACTTTGTCATTCATGTTTTCTTATTTCATAAAATCTAACTTTAATCATGGATCCATCATCTATATATTAATAATTATGAAATAATTATCATATTTATAAATCAATTATACTTTTATGACCAATAATTAATGATTTTTTTTAGAAATTATGAATGTTACATTAATAGAGACGGTAGTCCATACATACACATGATTGAAATTTCCATTTTTAATGAGTATTATGGAAATGTGGTAATTAATATTATATATTTCAATAATGTTAAAAATATAATAAATACCACAATAATTTATTAAATATATTTAAATATATCCTTAATCTGGTGTAGCAATGACGTTATATAGTCACTTCTCTTTATGAAGGTTGTAATAAATAGGTATACGAACAATTTTTACATCATTAAATGGGTGAAATAGTAATAATAAAAATGTTATATTATATTTTGTGAAGAATCATATGTTACTAATATCATCATTATAGAATTAATATCCCATATATTCATTATTTTTGTTCTTATTATATTTCATGTAAAGCATATGATAATTTTGATTCATATATCATATAGAGGTAGTAGTCCTTCTTACACATGAGAAAAATTATCATATGGCATGAGAAATATAATTTAAAAATTTAACAAAACATAGAATAAACTGATAGGTATAAATATGTTTAAAATATCATATATTTACTTAATGTCCACATAATGCTTTATACAAATAAATTTTACTACCACAATTCAATATGTTATTATAGGATAACCCCAAAAAAGAGAAATTTGATCCAATTTACCTTGATCATTATGAAATCCAGACATTATCATCTAATATAATTATTGAAGCATCATTTCATACATTTTATCTATTTGAGGGTGATATGTGTGCTCAAAAATGAATAATATCATGAAAATCGTGTTGGTTATTCTATATATTCATTATTAATCTTGTATCAGAAACACATAAAATTTATTTACTTTCCCCTTTTTGTCTTAAAACCTTGTTAATATATATATATCTACGGAACTGATGTAGTAATTCTTCTCTTATATTGATGAAATCTGATGATAATAACAACCCACATTGAATCATTCATTATAAGAGGCTTTTGAATGGCACTTAATAATTTCATAGTAATGGAATACATATTAAATATTTTTTAGGAAGATATTTCATGAATCCTCTATGGTACATCCATTCAAACCTTCATTGGTAGGAAATAAAACGCCACGATAGTTAACAAACAATTCCAAAGACAATTACTTCCCTAAAAAAATTGGTCCTTCAAATATAATTATCAATTGGTTATTGAAAAGATCATGTAGAAATTTTATCAAGGAAAATCTCACAACAATTACATATTAAACAAAGTTATATACTGGACACATTCCCCCTTTCTATATTTTATAATGAAATCCTTATAAAAGAAGTCTACGAATATTCCATCATTGATAACCTTGATTATAATTTTAATATTCTTAATGTCTAGTTATGAAAATTATATTTTTTGAAATAAATATGGGTTGAAAATAATTTGGAAAATGTTTATTTTCTCCACCTCCTTAATAACTTCTGAATCAATCAGTACTAAATCCATGAATAATAGATTATTTTAATTCATTATTTTGGTTAGAAATCCATCATATTTATAGTTAAACGCATCTTATACCATATTTTCATTCTATGGGTGGTAATGTATTGAATAATCATAGTCCTTTGGTATCCATGGACAAAACCTTTACCTCATGATGTACTCTCTCTTTGGAATAAAGTATTTCAAACAAATAAAATTTCATTATATCATAAAATCTTAATTAAAGTGATCATGTAACCTTATCATCAAATAAATTATTATAACTAAAAAAATGGGTGAGATAGTTTTTATGATGAATCATTAATTGTCTTGTGGAATAGTAATTAACATTAGCATTATATGTAAGAAAACATCCATATTCCATATTAAATAAATAACTATATTTTATAAACCCATAATTTCTAGATGATAGAGTCAAAATCGGAGAAATCAACCATTTTTTGTTAAATTTCATAAATAAAATTATACATTACTTTTTTCATATGAAGTTCACCCATATACGATTACGATTAGTTAATGGGTTATTTAATCAGAATTTTTTTCTCAAATCACCAATAGTTATAAATCAAACTCATGAATCTATAGTCCTAGATTATATACATTAGTAGATAAAATTCTTGTTCAAAAATATTTTCATATGATCAATTGATATTCATTGATTAGAGATAATATGTACAAGAAAATAAACATTCTAAATCCATGATTAATAGTTTTAAAATTTTCCAAATATCTTTTTTATAGTAAGAGTCTCAACAGTGATACTCACGGGATTATCGTGGTCCTTTCAGCTCTTAGAGTCCACCAAAGTAAAATTAATAAAAACCTCCAAAAAATTATGAATATATTCCTTGAATAATCTCTTAGTTATATAAATAAACATAGATGGTGAATTATTCAACACAAATAACATTACTATGAACTCATAATGACCATTTCTTGAACAAATATTTTATTTGGAATGCCTTCTTTCTTTACTAAAAATTAGTGATTCCCAAAAAAAATTAATGATTTTAAAATTTTGTTCTCAATACAGATGATCGAATAAATCATTGATTTATGGAATAGGATTCTTGTGCATTATTTTTATAGCATTAAATTACCTATTATTAAGGCATGACCCGATATATCCATTACTATTCTTAACAAAATTATCTGGGGGTTTCCAAGATGATAAATAGAAAATTTAAAATAATTATCACAAAAATACAATAATAAATTATTCAACTATAATTATTCTAATGTATCTATTCTATTGGGAGTCTTTGATATCAGTTTTTAATCTAGGATTAAATCAATGCGATGATATACTTTAATCTCTAATGATTTTGAAGGTAATTCCTTAATAAATACATCAATGAATTATTATACAATTAGAAGATACTAAATTTTATGATTAACTTTTCCATCAATATCTTCCTTATGATCTTCACCCCAAATAATATTTATCATAAACAATATTATGGATGAATTTGGACTTGACTCAGAAGACAATTTATCAAATAAAAATTTAATTAATTTAAATTTCTAATCGTGAATCATAACTTCCTTCAAAATGTAATAAAAATTTTCACCACATTCTAAAAACCGTTAGATAAAAAGTATTATTTTAAAATTAACATTTGGGTTAAAAATTATTTTATAAAATATATATTACTTACCAATGATAATGGGTACTTATTGAATAATCCTTCTCATAGTGAGAATTTCCCTAGGATTCTTGAATGAAAACAACCTTTTTAATATACAAATAAAATATTTAATATTCATAAAAAACATCAACTATTGAAAATATAATATAATAAATCTTTAGATAAATTATATGATATGAGTATTGTACCATCCACCACATCATTAGAAACAACATCATCACTTGTTATGATAACATAATCATGGACATTCCCCCGAGGCCTATTATTAGGAAAACTCCATAACTAATAGGAAACTAATTTTAATATTGTCCCTTCCCATTACTATATAATAAATGAATATTTAAAAATTATTTCTTTTCCAGGAAATTAGGTGAATTTCTTCATTTTAATACACACTTTTAGACAAATCCAACTTCTATAGAAAATATTCCACAATGGTTCTAATCACATTCATTACATTATATAAATTCCATTTACCCTTTTGTCCTTTCTTCGTATTTTTTTATATAGTGATCATCCACCATTTTCTTATATTTTATTCAAAAAAAATCCATAATATATGGATATTTATTTCTCTATAATGATAGAATGTTATTCTATGATCTTGTATGATAGTAATTGTTTTGGGAAACTGGAGGCCTTCAAAGGAATACATTAATATAATGATATAAATAATCAATTTATATCTTAGTATTACATATGTAGTGCATATTAATCATTTCTAGAAATGTATATCTAACAACATACTAAACAACATTTTCCTCATCCTTTTATATGAAAATCTGGAATTATCTATATACATATGCAATTTTATCACATAGAATATACATACCCATGATGTGTATATTAAAATACAAAAACTCTATGTTTCGAATTTCTTATTCATAAATTTTGTTTTGAATAAATGATGACCATTATTCAATATCCCCTGAGAGATGATAAACTAACTTGGAAACATTTTCCCTTACTTCAAATCCTAATGTGATAAATAAATTTTCTATGGAGTGTATCCATTTTACATCTAGAAATTAATTTTTAATTCTATTAAAAATGTAGGTTCATATTGAATGAAGTAGTGTAACATTGTTACACCATTTTGTAGATCAGTAGGCTCATATACATACGAATATTTATTTGAAATAACCCAATTCGATTACAGAAATATAGTCTTAATTTTTTCATCCACAGCGGATGAACTAGCTCTATATGTATTATCATTACAATTAGGGATGTACCTATAAATATTACACACAATAAATTAGATCCCATTAAATCCACTTGCGGAAATTAATGAATTAAATAATATAGTTGAAAATATCCAAATATTATAAATCATAATGTATAATTACAAAACTTGTGACATAGATAACAGATATTGAAAAATTTATGCATAGGAAATATCATAATCATACGAAATTTATCATTGGGAGTACTATCACACCATAAAATTATTCTTATATCCTTTATTATATTTTTTAAACAAATAGTTAATTTTCCCATGTACAAACCCCAAGAGTGTCAAACTAGGTGTGAAGAAAGGTATGTCTCGTGATCTATGTAATGATTAGGAAATATACATATTTTCCATTTGAAAATTTATTACTGTAGATATAAATATTCTAGTGACACCTCCACATAGATTATTAATATTATTATATACTATATGGAAATGAAAATTATCTATAACTTACTATAACAATAGGATGTATTCATATACATAGACTTATCCACAATGTTATCCCTAGCTTTATTATCTCATATATATATTTTCCTTCATATCATACTCGAGGTTTTATTGAACTTTCATCTCAATCGAACTAAAATGACCATTACCCTAGAACCTATGAATCCATGGTAACATTACTATATTGGCAGAAATTACAGGGAAATGCATCCCAAATGAACGAATAATATAGTATTACTAGGATAGTGAATAAATAATTGAATATAATAATAATATATAAAACATAAAATAAAACATATTATTATATTTCTTTATAAATAGTATTTCCATGAACATTTCCCTACAAAAAAATATTAATATTTTCCAAGAATCCTAGGGAAACGAAAAAAAGGATGTGCCGATCTCAAATGCTAAAGACACATATGCATACATGAGTATATATCCGAAATAAATTAGCGATATTATGTTAAAAAATATAAATAATTGAAATGAGTTAAAATAAATCAATAACATGAACATTTATAATAATAGGGCATAAATAACTAAAGATAAAATAATTCCACATAAATAATTATGAGATATTGGATCAAATCAATTGATATTCAAAGTAATTGAACAATCAAATGGACAACCATAACGAGTATCATACTATGGGAATTGATATTTTTGAACATAATAACCATATCATTTAGTCCTAGTGACAATTCATCTTTCATAAATGTGTAAATACCTAGAAAAATACCCATGATAGTTTTTCTTATGAAATTAACTGTTGGATCTAGAGTATGTATCAGGGCCCACCAAAATAAATATTCATAATCCATCTAGAGTAATATAGAGAATGGTATCAAAATAATATATCATAGTATTATTGATCATAAAACATCCATATAAACAATAAGTATAGAATCTATACGGTATATTCCAAACTAACCAAATAGTGAAATGTTATTTTTTTGTCATTCATGAATCTTAATACCATGAATATTCCATTAAAAACATTGTTAATGAATATAATTTTTTTTCAGTAAAAATAACATTAAAAAACTAAAATATTATATAATTTTAGGAAAAAAGGATCTGGAAAAATAAATATAAAACATGTTATGGAATAATCATAAAAATGAGTGGCCATAATAGTGGGTAATTCCATTAAATTCCTGTAACATAAATAAGTATCATCGAATTATCTAAAAATTATATAAAAATACATGGATTAGAAAATAACTAAATTAATCCATTTAGTCCCTTTTTAAAAATTCCAAAATTTATTGAAATTGATTAAATATATTAGTGTTTAAATTATAAAAATATTTTTTGAAATATTTTATAAATACATGTATTTGGAAGAAAATGTGTTTTTTCTCGAATATAAAATTAATGTCAATATATCATAAAAAAGTATTTATCACTCATTTTATGTTCCATTGAAAGGAAAAAATGATATTAAATTAAAATAATACTAATAAATATAGGAGAATAAAATATAGTATACTTAAGATAGAAATATCAAACTAATCAACCAATGGAGACATATAGATAATCTCAAATAATGATGACATTGTGAAATAAAAAATTACCACTTTGTTATCTTTTGATTTGTAATCCCAATTGAAATAAATAAAAAAAATGAAACATTAAAAAAAAGGAATAAAAATTTACTCAAGATATAAAACATATAATTGGAAATATATATAAAACCAAAAAAGATATAATTCTTGAATATGGAAAATGTATCACATATGTAAAAGTGAGACGTGAAATCCATACCTCGTGTTTGATTTCTCTCATACTTGTTTTTACATCATTTGTACAAAATTTAGGTTTATTATAAATTTATAAATGAAAATAATTCATATATATTATTCAATACATTATTTAGAGATAAAATTTCATTGTTTCATATCACTATTTGGGAAAATGTCTATGTCGTTTTTCATGTATACTTTTGTCTGGTAGATTACATAAATAAATGTTTATCAAGGTTACATAAACCACATCATTCTAATCATGATATAAAAATCATAAAAATAAATTTTATATTCACATGAAATAATCTATTAAACTTACAGATAAAAAAATTAGTTACATCATTTATTGAGATGGGAGGTCACACGTACCCACGAACAATGTTTTCATTTTTTAATGGCTGAAAAAAGAAGAAACGTAATTTGTATTTACAATTAATTGGATCATTAATATATCATATATATCATATATATTCACTATATATACTTTATTATCATTCTTTTTATAATAAAACAAATAATGATTTATCACTAGTACAAAATGTATTTACACACATTGGAATCTTTTATTTCAGTTATAAATAATCAATGGGAAAAGCTAAATAAATTATTTATCATGTTGGTTATATAATAATAGATGTAATAAATTCATTATCTAGATTTATGATGTTAGTTATAAAATAAAAAATGTGATAAATCAGGTATCTAAAATTATCAAGTCAGTTATTTTATAAATAACGTGATAAATCAAATTTATGATGACGATTATATAATAATGGATGTAAGAAGACATTTTATCACATAGGTTATAAAAAACCGATTCGATAAATGTAAAAAAAACTATCTACCTTGTCAGTTATTTAATAAATGATGTGATTAATCATTTATTAATTTAATGAAGTCCCATTTCTTTTTGTTCTCCTATTTTTTTTCGGGAAACAACGAATCGGTCTCTATCCCATGGAACCCCTACATTTGAATCTTCAATCCCATGTCCTCTAAACACATTCTAAAATCTTCAATAATCATATTTTCCATCAGCGCATCTATCACCTTGACTTGAAAATATAATTATTATTCTTAAGATCAATCTATTTTTTTCATTTTCATCATCTATAATCATCCATGCACCCATTCAATCTTGGAATGTCTATAACAATAAAACATAGTGGCTATTTATATGATAAAAGGGTTTAGGTATGGTTTTAATTTTGGATTTTTTGGAGTTTTGGAATTATAGAGGGCTCTTATGTGGTTTATTGGGCGTCATAATTATATGAGGATTTAAATATCATTAATTATACATGATATAGGTATGTTTTTGGTCTAATTTATTTAGTTTACATGACTTTTAATTATTTATTTTTTATAATTACATGTTTTTTCAATTAAATATATATGATATTTTCCAAATTAATTTCATCATATTTTTAATGTTTTTATCCCTTTGTAAAATATATTTTCTATTATTTTGTAGTTTATAATGATATGATTAATATTCCATGTTTTTTAAAAATGGTTTAAAGTGTTTTTTTATAAATGAAATTTATTTTCTGAATAGTTTAAACTAATTTTGGTAATTGGAATATAAAAGGTGTTGTTTTCATGCTTTTTATTTGAAAATATGAAAATGGATGGATTTTGAAAATGATTTAAAATTAATATGGTTTAATATTTAAATGGTTTCATATATGGTTTAACATGAAATTATTTTTGTGGAAAATTTAAAATTTGGATCTTCAATGCAGGGAATGAATTGAAATCATGAGGTCATTTTGGTAAATTATCATTTTGATGGTTTTAAGAGAGTTTTAATATTGATTATGTGACCCATTAATAGCCCTCATAATAATTTATACTTGAAATGGATTAATGTCCCTTTGGGGTGTTTAGTTTTTTAGAAATTCTGATGTGGATGATTTGAAAAGGGGTTATCAACAACATTAGTGGTGATACAACAATTATGTATATGAAATTATTTATAGTTGACATGATTATCTAATGATTCATTATTTTCACATACCCTCTATGTTTACATTAATGGGGCCCCTAGGAACTAATATTGAGGTCTTGGATTGTTCTATAGTTGTTATGTGAAGGCAAGTTATAGTGGACCTAGTTATATGGTACCAAGGATGGGGGTCCAGATAATGTTAGTGTGGACTAGATGGATTCTTATTGTCTAAGTTAAAATACAAAATTTCCAAAAAAAATTATATTTTATTTTTTCTATTTATAACAGTCTCACCTTAGGTAATATTTTGTTTCCCAAAACATTTATTGACAACTGATAAAATTATTGGGGATTACAATCATTTTTTTTATCAAATTCCTTTGTTTTTATGAATTTTTTGGAACCATAGTCTGTTGTTTGATCCCTATATCAAATGGTTTATATGGTTCCTTGATGTGTTCCATTTTTATTATTTTAATTTTATTTCACTTATCTTAGATAAATTTAATGGTTAATTTTGAAATATTATTTTTTGAAAAGGGGAATGGTTGGTTTTTTTCTATATTTGGGTTTTTAGAATGGTTTCATTCCATAAAGGATTTTTATTTTAAAAAAATACTCCAGCATTATCTTAGATTAATTTATTTAATGTACTGCGATTTCATTCATCTTGTATTCATCTATTAATTATTGAAGGTGGTTTAGTATCCAAATATTTTTTTATCATTGGTATCCTATAATTTATATTCACTAATTTTTTCCCAATAGTTACAAACCTTATTTCCAATGAGTATTTTAGGGAGATAAAAATAAATTTGAATTTTCATTAAGATATTCATACCATGTCACCAAATCTACATTTTTAATATATACTAATGTGTTGTAAATTGATGAGACAATCATTGAGATACTAGATGACACTAGTACATATTCATAATTATGTCATTATAACTTCTTATTCGTAATGGATATTTGCTCCACCATCCTAAGATAATCTAGGTTCCTCTCATGGTGTGTATCAAGACCTTTTACCCCAATAACACATTCCAAAACAAACTCAATAAAAATGTAAAAACCCATAAATGTGACCATCAAAAATACCTAAAATAAAGAAAATAGTACAATTCAATAAAATCATAAAACCTATTAGGTCATTATTTTAGATAAATAGGGTAAACAATTATGTAAATAATCACATGTTGTGATGTGTTAATAATACAACACAATTGTGGATGATGTTTTTTTAATTTAGTAGTTTTCTGTCTTATTGCTAAAAATTAATATCATTATAATTTTAAAATAAGCATATATCTATTTCATATTTCAAAACTTTTTTACATTATAATTATGGAATATTTCATATAAATATAAAATCTAACAAATTTTTTTAAAATTATTTTCATGCAAATATTTTTGAGATTTATCATTTATATATAAATATATCTTCCATTATTATACAGAATTTGTAATTATATTTTTCATATATTTGTATATTTATATTATATAACGAAATAATATTACATTCAAATTATAACATATTTGGGATAAATATAAAATTTTCTTTTCTTATCAAGATGTATAATTTTTGTATTTGTTATAGGTAAAAATGGATCAATGTTGGATTATAAAACATCGAATGAGTGATGAATATGAGAAAGGTGTTGGTTCATTGTTGGAATTTTCAAAATGAAATGTTCCAAACAATGATACATTTTTCTTTTCAAGCTTCAAATGATTATTTATAATTAAGTTGAAATATATAATGATCAAGGATTATTTTGGTTTTAATCTAACTTAAATCCCTTGGATTTTTCATGGTGAAACTGTGTTAAATTTTAGATCTACTAATGATGATGCTTTAAAATATGGTAACATTTATGAAATTGATGAAACGATTAATGATATTTAAGCAGAAAAAATTGAGATAGAACCTAAAATTGACCGTCTATATAGTGATGCTGAAAAAACATTTTATCCCAATTGTGTGGAATTTACAGTTTTATAATAGGTGTTATGATTAATTAACCTAAATGCAAACCATGTATGGAGTGACAAGAGTTTTATAGAGTTTCTATAATTATAGAAAGACATTCATCCTGAATTGAAAGATCATAAATATTAACATTCCATGTTTATGAAAATATTATGCACAATGGGATTGTGATTCAATAAAATGCATTCTTGTATGAATGATTGTGTTATATTTTGGATGGAATAAGTATTTCTTTTATAGTGTCCTAAATGAGGAACAACATAGTATTAGTTGAACAAAAAAATATAGGCTGATGAAGAAAATACAGAGATCCCTACCATACAATAATGGTATCTTCCTATAATTACTCATTTGAAATGTTTATTTTCTTAATCACATGATCAAAAAATATTAACATGGCATGTTGATTAGTGTACATGTGATGAAAAAGTACATCATCTAGTATATTTTCTATACTGAATGAAAATTAGTGAGAAATATCCTACATTCTGGAAATGAAGTTTGAAATCTCAGACATGGGTCGGGCATGGATGGAATCAATCCATATCAAAGCATAGATATCATACACAATTCATGACCTATATTATTATAAATTTACATCAAATATTCTTAATTTTAATTTTTTCTCTACTATTTTAATTTATAGTTTGAAACTCTTATGAGATATTTTTTTAGGTTGTCTGATTCTAATAAAATATAATATTTTCAACTATATGAATTGATTTTGTTCACTATCAGTGAATTCCCATAATGTGGAAATTTATCTTGATATAATTTTATGGGACTTAAAGTGTTTCAAATTTTCGAAAAACCAACTTCATATTGTCAATTTAATATTTGGATTAAAATACTATACATGGGTCATAGATTGTTTCTCATATGGATAAATATTATAGAATATTAAAAAAGGAATTTAATGGATCAGAAGAATTTGATATTTCTACAAAACAATTACCAACTCATGACTATTTTTATAGGGTTAAAAATATAGATGTGACATTAGGAAAGGCACATAAATCTAGTAATAATAGACATATTTGGTAGAAATGTTCCATATTTTTTGAGATACCATGTTGTAAATATCATAAAGTGAAACATATCATCAATTTAATTCATGTTGAGAAGAATATCAACGAATATTTAATATGAAATTTTTTAGATTTTATAGGAAAGACTAAAGATTGGTTAAATGAAAGATTGGACTAATTATCATTGGAAATATTTTTGGAGTTTTCTCCAACTCCTGATTGAATATGAGCATTTCTTCCCTCACCTTTCCATAAATTATCAAACTTGGAGAAAATCAGCTTTTTTCAATGTCTTCATTATATCGATGTGTAGTAGGGGTATTCTTAAAATGAAAAAAATTTGTCACATTTTAGGATTTTTTGTTTCCATGAATTAAATTTCATGATAGTCCCATCATGATGAAACAACTTCTACCAGTTTCATTGAGTTGATTATTTCTCATCCATGTTAGAAATACTATTATAATGGTGTATTATTTTTTATATTAAATTTGTAATAAGGTGATTGAACTGGAGGCTTTTATTAATTTTTAAAATGATTCAATATCTCTACTTTTTCAATTGGAAATGTATTTTCCTCATTTTGATATATAATGGTGAATTTAATGGTTCATCTAGTTCAAAAAATAAATGATTATGGACCTGTATATCTATTGTTGATGTATCCTATTGAAATATATAAAAAGATACTAAAGTGATCTGTTAAGAATCCATATCAACCTAAAGAATCCATTTATGAAAATTATATTTTTGAGGAGGTTTCGTAGTTTGGTAATAGCTACTTTTCTACAGCAGATCACATTGGTTTTCGTCCATCTCACCATGAACGATTTAATAATGATATAAATGGGGTTCATGGAAAGAAATAAAAATCTTTTTCTTGTGAAAAAATGAAGAAGGTATATTTATACATCATGAATAACATAGATAATTCTCAATCATAGACAAAATTTCATATTAATGAGCTTTAAAATGTCATCCCAAGAATAAAAAAATGTTGATTATGAATGAGCAAAGCAAAACTATTTTTCAATTGTTTAAAAATACCTTGATTGGTAGATCAGATACAAAAGAGGAATTATGATGGTTTCTGGGTAGTCCATGATTAAATGTGATATCATGGTTCATGTATGATATTATTGTCTATACAATTTATACGAAATCTCAGCACAATAGCTGTCGAGTTCAAAACAGTGGTGTATAAGTGTTTTCCAATGTAATTTATTTTTTGATTTCTAAAGAAAAAAACCCAATTTCTACCTCAAGGGAATATTATAGTTTCATTGAGGAAATGGGAGATA
Source organism: Viscum album (assembly GCA_963277665.1). NCBI lineage: Eukaryota > Viridiplantae > Streptophyta > Magnoliopsida > Santalales > Viscaceae > Viscum > Viscum album. The sequence goes on from OY728121.1 coordinate 206,918,594, forward strand.
TTGATTACAATAAAATTATTTTTCATCTGTTTACCTTCAAATGGTTTATTAGAAACAATGGTGTTAGAGACAATTATTTTTGAAGGAAACTAGTTAATATGAATAGATTGGAAGACACAACTACTTCTCTTATAATGTAAACACGTGAAAAATAAATTTGTTATGTTCTTCAACAATCTAATATACAGTGGTCTATTATTTTAAAAGGAAAAGAAAATATGTTTATGATAATCAACTTGATGAAGACACTTATTTATATTAGATCAATACATCCATGGAATAATAGCATATAATAATGATGAGCATGTGGTACTAATGGTTTATTCCATAAGGAATGATCATGATTAAGTAATTTGGAAGAAAAATACATTTATAAGTTCATAATATTACATGTAACATATGTTTACTTCTCGTTTACATATATTAATTTCAAAAAATATTTCATATATTATTTTATTATATATTAAATCACATATGAAAATGATTAAGTGAAAATGATTGGTTATTTTTGATTAGTTTTTTATTTTACCATGTTTACCATTTTAGAATTTATATATTTATTGATTTTTTCGAATGAAAATTATATTAAATCTATATGTTAAAAAATATTCATTGTGGTGTAATAATTGATTTATAAGGTTGCACCATTTTTAATATTCATACACCAATTTTTGAATTTGTTTTCATTAATTTATAGGTCATTACATATATCATTACTATTGTCAGAATTTTTTTAACTACAAATAATATAAAATATGATGTGTTAATTTTTAGTTTAATTGTGTGTTTGATATTTTATTTCGTTTTCATTAAAAATGAAATATGTGAATTTTTGTATTTTGTGAACTAAATTTTTGTTTCATTGATTTTAAGGATAATGAATGATCAATTTTATGATCAACCAAAAAAATCTAGAGATGAGAATCATTATCATACCTCTTGGGAGGAACATCCACATGATTTCCTTATTGTTCCACAATCGTCGCTATGTGCTCCCAAAATGGAAAACAAGATTCTGAGGTATGGTAAATGCAGTATAATACATTTTACAAAATTAACACTTTCACGTAGCCAGGACAAGAGGATAGTTTTATAAATTTATGATAATGAAGTTCCAAGAGGTCCTAATCAAAAAAAATTCAAAATTTTTGTATCAACATAGGGTAAAAAAATAGTGAACAATTTGTTTAATAATTGGAGAAGTGTTGTCAAATAAGAGTGGCCCAGTTATTGGAGAAAATTTGGTAATCACTTTTTCTATTTTTTTAATAATCATGAAATATTTATAGTATAATATGTTATCCATCTTCATTATCAGATGAAATTTGATATATCTGACAGTAGAAGAGCCATGCGGAATTATTTATCGATGTATTCAATGAAATGGAGGTATTTTAAGTCAACCTTGATATGTGATTTCATTTATGAGGATATACAATAATACATTAAATGTCATATATATCCTTTTATAGATAAAGGCACAAGGAAACAATTTTCCAACTAGTGATGAAAGGACTCATTTTTTGTAAGTTCAAAGTAATCTGTTAGAAGTTTTGATATATTTATTATCTTATTAATGAATTTATAATTATTTCGTATTCTTAATTTTATTGGAATCAAGGAGATAAAATCATGGGATCAAATCCAGAAACATATACCCTCAATGTTTATCTGGGGATGGTATACATTATTGAAAGAACAAATGATAGCTTAAAATTTAAGAAAAACATAGAGTTGAGCCATCTAACTCTAGAGTTGTTTCCCCTCCACCCCCTCCATCCACACATGAAAAATGGAAGATGAATCAGATGAGAGAAATTGGGTACTATCTTATTGAAGAACCAAGTTTTTTAGTCAAGGGGACTGTATGTTTTTCATTTTATTCATTTATTTATATTAAATTATTTATATACATTGATTAATTATATAATTGATAAAATAATTCATATAGGATTCTTATGATGAGTAGATAACCTTGTGTTGTATTTAAAGGATAAGGGAGGCATGTTGTTTTATCTACAACATTGGGAAATCCAAAACACCTAGGTCATTTATGAGGATACCTGGTTTGTGTGATGTTAAGAAAAGGGTTTCCACATTATTCAACTTCTTACATGGAGGGTTTATATAAAAATAATATAATATTTTGAGGATGAGGTTAACAATGTTAATGCAACAGTGGAATAAAAGACTAGAGCATTCATACAATCAATGTTTACAGACATGAAAAGTCAAATTTATAAAATAGTTACCACTCCACTTATGACAGCAGCTCTCACACCCCCTCCTTCACATCATTCTTGTCAATTTGAGTTGATTGTTGATGATCATCACTATAATAATGTTGAATATGGACTGATATATTATATAGGTGATATAATTCACCATAAAATGGTAAAGGTAGGGCAGCATATGGTCACTGTAAAAGATATTATATATATATCAGCTGAAGTACAATTACATATTGATGAGGTGGCGATAATTGGGAAAGTATTGGAATCTTTTCAGTATGCCCACCATGTCTTATGCGACTCATTTCCCAAGAGGTATCTGTATCTTATATCCTATATTTTATTTTTTATAAAATTTGTTTTAACATTTTAATTTTAATATATTTATCTATTTATTTATAGGAATACATTAAAGTTAAATAAATAATCAATAGCCAACAAAAAAGGCAAAGGGATATGACATCAGATTCATATTCTAGTAGTATGGATAGATTGTTATTATATTCAAATTTGATGGAGGGTCATTATAAATTTCCATTAGAAGATCATGTTTTTGGATGTGAAATATATACAAGTATTATGAATTATGATATCATGGATCTTGTTATTGGGGATAAGTTGGGAATCAATATGGTGTTTGTATTTTCTATATATGTCTTAACACAAAATTTTCCTATGGTTAAATTTATAGTAAATTTATACGTTGTACATTTTTTATTAGGTATATTTATAAAATGTATTAGAAAGATGAGGAGATAGATGTATATGGGTTGATGGACTTGCAATTGATTTCACCTGAAGGGAACCAATAAAATGAGGAACAAAAATTAGTTTATATTATAGAATGATTTCAAGAGAATATAATAATTCAATGTTGGGTGTTTTTTATGATGAAAAGTATAAAACCTATCTCCCAAACTGTTATTTATCTTTTTAAATAACAACCACTGACATAAAAAAATCTTTTGTTTAATTGAATATTTTTTACTTGTATTTTTTTCTAAAAGAGAAAAATCATTACAAGATATGCTCTATCAATGGCGATGTGCAGGGATATTTTAAACTCATGTTGGAAAATTATATTTTATGTTATTTATAGGTGTTTATATTATAATGAATATTCAATTTATTTTATTAATATTATTTTGTAATAAGGGATGTGATTTATTTCCAATAACCACAACAAAAAAGAGTGCAAATATCAAATATGAAAAAATAAATTTGAATATCCATTTTTAATTTATACATTTTGGATTACATAACAATGATATTTTTAATTGAAAAACTCAATTGAAAAATATCAAAAATAAAAAACAGTTATCGAATGTGGATATTATATATTCTAATTTTTGTATGAAATAATTACATTAGTAACAGTTACGATGATTGACCAAGTTAGATTTCCTTCTAAATTATTCGTTACTATTTCATTTTTTTCAATATTCATGTTAAGTACTTTCTTTTTAATTTGTATCAATTTGATAACCATCAAACATATAGTGAAAAAGAGTTCAAACACTTACAAGTGGAATGGTAAAATTATTTTATAGGTTTGATTTGATTTGATTTTTTTTTGAATATTGTAATTTATAATGTGGTAATTATAAATGAGTATTTGGTAGTTTTTTTGTTCAATTTAGGTTTTTTAGTTAATGTTCTAATTTTTCAATCTTGGAAAAGTGAATGGGTAATTTTTCTATTAGTTTGGCTTGTTTTTTCTTCTTTTTGTGCTTGTTTCTGGTATGGTTTCTTGTTGTTTCATCTCTGGTTCTACAATGGGGAAGAAGGGTTTCATAAATTATTTAAAAAATATTATCTTTTATGTCGGTGATAAAATTACCGACCCTAAAAATAAATTTCACTAGTGTTTTCACATAATTTACTTTATAACCGTTGCAAATTATTTAGTTTTCCACATAGGTTTTATTATAACCGTCATTGTATATAGATTATTACATTGGATATTTAATAACTGATGTGAAAAATGCATCGGGATTACGGGTTTCCATGTTGATTATATAAAAAGTGATGTGTTTGACTATATTTTACATCAGTTATTTAAATAATCGATTTGAAAACCCTCAAAAATAATATTTTAAAAGTCGGTTATATTATCCAATGTTAAAAATAGGATTTTTATGTCACATATAAGAATATATTCATTAAAACAATGTAACAACCTAAAAAAGAATGTAAAAAAATTTCTTTCACTTCTGCATAATCCTTTTAGAGATGGTTGTCTGCACGTACGGATTTGCAACATTTACGTTTCCCAAATGGTTTATGGGTACATAGTTGGATATGAAATTATAATTCCAAACAAATATTTGTGTCACAAATATATTACTAATACCTAAATTTAATAAATTAGTATATCTTACTATGATAGGTGGTGATGGAAAAATAATTTCAGAATTTTGGGACGTAGTTCTCCACCATTAAAATGATCGGTTGTTTCTTTTCAAATTTGATGTAAGTGGATATGGATATTGGTTATAACATTAAAAAATAACATTAATATATATGATAGACAGTGGGGTTATTATTTTAGTTCATTTTATGGATACTATTTTGATGTATGGGTATAAATATAATTAAAACACATGTTTAAGAATTATACATCTTCTTTGAGCATCCTCTTTAGAATTATAACGAAAGCCTTTCAATAATGTTTTAATAAAAAATAAATATATCTGTTGTTGAAGGATTTAATAAATTGATTTATGTAATATATGGCCATCCCAAGGGGGTCATTTTTTCATTTGGAGATGATATGGGTGTCCTTTTATAAGTTGAGAAGTCGATCTTTATGAGAATTACATGGAATATTTCTAAAATAATACAAAATTATATGTTCATTAACAAGACAAAAACTTCCAAATGACTTTATATTATATTTTGGGACATGATAAAGAATAAATATATCTACAAAATAGGAATTTAATAATGAATAATTGGAAAACAATCATATATCATTTGGATTAAAACCTCCTCCATTATCTTATTTTAATCTGAACCATGATAATTATTTTTTATTATTTATTAAATTAATTATGAATAAATTATGTTTGACATGGAATATTTTTTTATAATTATAACTGAAAAATTGAAATCCATTTATTTATGTAACACCCAAAAATTTTAATCCAAACACATTATATTTGAAATCATTTATGACACGCAACTCCTAGCATGCATGAGAATAAAATATCATTAGACATAAAAATATCATAAATATTTTAAATAAAAAATATATATGATATATATTTCAACTTATGTGATACCGAGTTATTTTATGTCGAATCAAACATTGGGTGCCTTCTATGAGTTGCATTACATAGAAGAACAAGTTTTACAGATCAATAAAATATTATGAAGAATATTATTATTTAAAATAATAAGATATAACATAGGTTGTACATTACTAGTTATAAATATTATTTAATAAATTAGGATTATATATGGTTTGTAAAAACATAAATTTAATTCATTGGTGACAATTTTATTTGAAATGAGTATAATAAATAATTTAATATAAAGGTAATGTTTTTATATATAATTATTTTTTACCAACAAAGCCATTTTATCCTAATGAAGTAAATTAATTACAATTACTCAGTGATATAAAATAAATAAATATATGTATATATATTTATATACAATCCAATAAAATATTATGGAAAATCATCCAATATATTTTATAGGAATAAAATAAGAATATACCCAATATTATGAATAAAAATAACTATTTTTATAAAGGAAATTGTACATCCTATTAATGAAGAACTTAATTTAAATATATATGTTTTCAATTATTATAAATTTTATATGAAAAAATAAACATCATTTTTAAATTAATGACATTAAAATTATATTATTATTAATTTTTTTAATGGAAGCTTCATTTTTTATGTATTGGGAAAAATTGATTTTTTATTCAAAGGTTCTTTTTCATCAATTTAATTTATATGGATAAATTATATTTCTTATTGAATTTAATTTTTATTTTTATAAATCTTAAATAAAATTATTTAATATAGGAAATTAGTATCAATTATAATTTAAATATATATATATTAGTATTGAAACCTTATGATCATTATTATATTGAATCCCCGCATTGTCATCTCATATATAGTGTTAAATTTAAAACAATATATACCAAATATTCAATTGAAATTAAGAAAGCATTATTAAATAATTGGAATTTGTATAAATTTTAATTTATAATATTTTAAACATATATTTCAAAATAAAATATTAGTGAATGTACTTAAAATTAATTACAATGATTAAGTGAATATTTTTTTCATTAAAGGGCTAAAAAATAAATATAAGGGACAAAATGACATAGAAATTCTTACAAAAGAAATTGGATATCCATATTTCTACCCTGTAAAAAAATTATTTAATTTTTAAAATAATTGTATCATCATTTAATTTTACAAATATTGAATGAAATCTCCTTCAATAAATTATACCAGAATTCCACTCCTCCCGCATTGTCAAATAGAACTCACCCCTCTAACATCCTTACACATATCAAGACACATATTATAGAAAAATACCTTCAAAAATAACCTCCCATAATCCCTAACCTCATCCTTGAATCATAACCATTTTCATAACCATATAACGAATGACTTAGGTGATAACTAAAATGAGTTACCCGAATAAGTTACAAAAACCTTCTTAAAGATTTTTAGTTCTATTTCTTTATCCACTACTCAAATTATTCTTTTTCCATTGTTATATAAAAACAATAATATCCTTAATAGAGTGATATTTTTTAATTTTTATTTTGTTAAACTAATCATTCAATCACTTTTATCAAATGGGTAACAATATTAACGTTTATGTGTATAGTGAACTACTACCTTACAGAAAGAAGTTGTTCATTTTTTTATTTTTTTAAATCTCATAGAATGGGATTATAAAATTAAAATATTTTAAAATATTTTATATATGGTATTAATAATTTATTTATAATTCTTCAATTCTTCTAAAACAAATACCGTTATGCACTCCATTTTGTAGGAATATGATAACATCAGTTGTGAATGTGTGGAAAACTGCACCCTCAATGTGAAATGATATATTCACAGTATACATTGAATGAATAAAGGATGTTTTAATAAACATATGTCACATATATGACATATATATATGATATTTTAATTTTAATATACATATACATATATTTCAATTACTTTATAATCTTTTAAAATAAGAAAAGGAAATGAATGTAGTGTTTAGGAGTTCGTATGACCTACCATCTTCATCAACGATGTATTTAATTTCCTTTTTCCAAGGAATATAGATTATTATAAATTCATTTATAATGAATCAATTTGATATTTAAATGATGTTATACATATTTGGTATTATTAATCCATTATATTATTAATAATAAAAAGAAGTAACAAGTTAAAATATACTCAGAAAACCAGACAATTAATAGCCAAAATAGTGAAAAGAATGAATGATTATTAGAAAATAGATTGTAAAATATTGTCAGAAGATTATGTAACGTATTATTACCGTAAATATGGTTTTATAATATTTTATTAATCTATTAATACCATTATATAGGAGTTTCAATACCATTCACATAAAAGGAAATGAAAGGTATGCTAATTTCAACTCACATTCTACATCTGTGGGAAAATTGACATATAAACCACATATATTTTTTTAGGTTCATATACTACATATTATGATATATTATATCATTTTTTATCTTCATGGAATTTTGAGTTTCAATTTTAATTATTTATTTTATGGTGATTTGTGATAAAAATTAGCGAATGGTAAGGAATTTTATAACCCATCAATTTTTCATTGAGTTTTATTACATCCTCATAGTCTTTAATATTGTACTAGTGTATGGGTATTTAATGTTTATTATATTTTTTTATATCCTCAAGTTCCTTTGGAATTTATGTTTTACACACATAATCAATTCAATTGTTTATTATTGTATCAACATTATTGTATTTTTTAGAGTTTACATCACCATCTCATTTTCTTCTCGATAATTAATAATTGAATTTCCATTAGAGGAAATTATTTGATAATTATTTTTTTAACCATATAATATTATTCTCCTATACTTATTAATGAATTTTTTCAATTAATTATAACATTTTTTTATTACTTAGTTATGAAAATGTCCTGGAAAATGATTTTATGAAAACCTTACTTCATTACTCTCTTAAGTCGAAGAACATATTTTCATTTAAATATATTGTTAAAAATTTGGTTTTCAAAAATGATGTAATTTTTTTTCAAAATAATATTGTAAAGGTATTTTAATATTTTTATTATTATTTTTTCAAAGGAAACTTCTTTTCTCTTTCTAATCCTAGTATTTTGCAATCATTCTTACTATGAAAACGGAATTTTATTTTTACCATGTATGAATTTTATGAATATAACCAGTATCACTTCTTAAAATATTCCATTTATATTTTAAATTGATAAAATTTATCTAAAATATAATTTTATTATATAATATAATAAAAACAATTTCAATTTTTTTTCAAAAATAAATTGATATATTCCTCGTGCATATGTTTCAAAAATCATTGTTTAATTTTTTCAATCATCAGTGAAAAAAAATATTTTACTCAAAATGGGATATTTTGAATTGATATTGTCATTATTATTCAATTGGATGGCTTTTTTATTGATTTGTAAAATGCTTGTATTTTCATTCACTTTCATGATTCCATTTTTAGTCCCCTTGAAATATTAAATCTCTTGCAATAATTGAACATTGTGTTTCTTCTAAATATCCATGTCATTTTTCATTAATATTCTTGTTGTATAAACAATATACCATTTTTAAAAATTGTCTGTACATGAATTTTTTTACATTATCTTGAGAATTATTTAAAAACATGAACGATCTAATACATTCATATTGTCAATATGGAACCCTATTTAATTGATTATTCAATAAATGAGTAATTCCTTGGATATGTTCAACATATGTGGGGCCTGGATATAGATATCTACCTAATGAATTTTTAGTATCACGGGATTAGTCTTGTGTCTAGACTTAGGTGGGTTTTACATGATTTTCTAAACTGTACTACGAATTTTTATTATGGTAATTGTATCACATAATTAGGAATTAATGCGTCTAATAATTAAGCATTTCCTTTATTTAGATATAGTTATTAATTGTCAGAGATATTTTACATTGACATATATGTGGATTCATTTCATTTTTAGTTAAATAGAAATCATTTCAATTTTATACCTTGCCATATTTATTTTTCCAGGAACAATTATTTTGAATGGCATGTGTTTTCAGTTATTTGCATTTCCATATTCCTCACGCACTTCCATCTATGTTTATGGATTTAATGGAATTTGTGTTTAGTCTTGACCATTAAATATAGATTATTAATATTTATTTATTATTTCTTCTACTATAATTAAACATTAATGATCATTTTAGCTACACCATAATTTATTAACTTTTCACATGAATCAATGAAGTATACTAAGAATGGTATTCAAGGATACACTTAATGTAATACAATTATTATCCAAGAATTAAAAAAATCTATATTTTAATTAGGGTTATTATTTATAATAGAAGACACATGTATGTTTCTAATTTATCATTATTTCTGTACTTTTTGGTCCATCAAAATTTTATTACTTTTAATAATTCCAAAATAATGTTAATAAATACTATATTTGTGATTTTTGGGGTTAGTTCTCTACATTTAAAATTCCAATCATTGATGATGCATAATTTAATTTAAAATTAAACCCATACACACAATGAAAAATCACTTTTAACATGAATGATTTTTTGGTTTTAAAAAATTATTTCCAATGTGATAATATATTTTTTTATAGTTACATATATTGGATTAAATATAAAATAATTCAACAACATTTTCTTATTAAAAACTTTTAATCAAAATGGATCTTTTTAAATACATTAAATAGAAATAAAATTTTCAAAAAATTATGTATTTATTTTCTATTCATAATATAATGAATCAATTCAAAGAAATTACTAAGAAATAACAAAAATGTATGTATGAAATTGGGATTTCTGGAATTATGTTTATTTTTTCGGAAGTATTTTCTAACATAGAAAATTAAATAATATTTACATTACTGCATAAATCACGAAAAATCCATTTATAAGAAAAATTACTTATATTAATAAGAAACATATATTTTTATTTAAAATGAGTCACATATTTATATCTAATAAATTGATAATCAATATATTTATATAATTTTTTTAATTATAATTTTTTTAATATAATTATTTAAGTTCATACCCTCCAATTTAATATCATAGTAATAGTGGCATAATTTTTTACAGTTCATTTAAAAATTGGGTTATGGTATTGTTATATATAAAACAGTACTAATTGATTTAAATGGAATCATATATAACTACGTATCTTGGTGATACATTTTTGCACTCATGACCCATTAATTGCTTCCAAAAACCAATTAACATCTCATTTTTATTCAAACAATGGATTTTAATAACAAGATCCTGACATTCATACTACAACCACCATTCATAGGGGAATGATTAAAAAATAGAAAAGTTTTGGTAATAAAAAAATAACCACATATTGAAAATGAAAATAATACAATAATAAAAATGAATAAATTACATTAATAGATTCCCAATTGTTATAGGAAGGCTTTTGAAATCAACCAATACATGAGAGAAAGGATCATGAAAAAATAGAACATTTGTGAATCTAGTATTATAAATATTTTTTTCAATCAAATACCAAAATTAGATATGATACAAAATTCCTTAGTGTTTTTGGTAAAATAAATATCTTGGATCATGAAAATCAATATAGTATCTCCCATATTTTTATTTACTATTTAAAAAATAATGGTTTTATCCATTGACCAAAACACCATTAAAATTTTAAATAGAACCATCATATTAGAATATTTATATGACATACAAAAAATATTATAGACATTAATTTAACATATCAGAATTTATGATATAATTATTTTTAAATAAAAATAATTTCATTTAAAGATTGTGTAACACGCAATGAAGAGTTTACATGAAACAAGATACACAAGTAAAATATTTTTATTTAGCAAAGAAAATATATACATTGAAATAATATTGAGATGTTTGAATCGAAATAACTAAATTATGTAAATTATATGGTATACACAAAAAAAAATATTCAATGTTTATCAATTTGTTCGAAATAATTTAATAACAATTTTTGTGAAAAAGAAATGTTTTCTGAAAAACTAATTTTTTTTAAATGTGGTATAGTTGGACTTTGTGCAGATAATGTAAAATAAATTTTTACCACTTATAGAAAAAAAATTACAATAAAATCACCATTCTTGAATTATCAATTTCCAAATTATATGTTTATAAATGTTTATTTTTTATAAAAAGAATAACTTTTCGATTAATAATGAAATATATTGATATTTATAGATAGTTAAATATTTTTTAAAATTATTTCCAATGCTAAATAATATTTAATTTTTATGTAAAAATAGATCAATAATATTTAAGAATATGTTATTGTTTTTCATTAAAATAAAACTCATGTTTAAAAATTGATCAATCATATTAAATAGTTTGTTATTGTTTTTCTTAACAATGGTGAAGGTAAAATGGGATATACTAATGTGTTAAAGTATGAAGATATTTTTTAACGATGACCTAAAAATTCCCAAAAAAATATTTTTTATCCATATATATACGTTATAATAATTAATGATATATGTGGACCCAATAGAGGCTTTTTACATGAGACAATCATGAATACCACTTCATCTTTTAAAAAATCTCATGTTTATTCTATCCACCAATAATAAAACGAAACCCCTATTTTCCCATCTAAAAACAACCAAAAAATTTTGGGCAAGCAGTGACTAACCTTGATATGTTATTTTATTCCCTAATGAAATCATATATGTTTATCTTTATCAGTATTTCATCAAATAATGGATTTAGCTATAATCATTATGATGATCTCCGAAGAAAAGTTACATTTTTTTAACCTTGTATTTTTTTATTTCATCTTCCATATCCTTAAAAAATTATCAAATTAAATAATATTATAATATCAAATTATAATATATAGTGGAATGTCATTCTGTTAATTTGACAACCGATATCTATATCCATTTCCATGGAATGGGAAACACAATTAATGATCATCTGTACCATGGAATACTACCTCATGAACTGATGTCATATGTTTTCCATCATCACCTTTAAATGTTGGATATAATTATGGACATGACATATTAACATGATAATTATTTAATTTTTATTGACATTGTTTTTATATCACATTTACTATCATATAATCCAATTTGTGGGGGATATGATAACATCGATCGTGCGTAGGGAAGAATACCACCTATAGAAGTGATGTGATTAATATATAGCATATCTTTTATATGAAGGATATAATGTTTAATGTTAATTAATATATTTGATATTTATTATCTAAACATATTATTGAATATATAATATCACAAATTACTTCTTACATTACAATCCAATGGTATACAACAATGTCACTTATGTGTATGTGACAAATACCATTTCAATGTAGTGATATAAAATGTTGGTAATGTTTTATTACATTGATCATAATAATCATGTATTCTATTAATAAAATTTATTTTAAACAATTAATTAATAACTACTTTTTTCTATTAAATCCATCATGAACAATGGAAACAACATTCATGCATTCTTACGAACTACCATCTCTATGAAAGGTGTAAATCATTTTCCCTCTCCAAAATTAATAGATTAAAATAATTACATATATAATGAATATATATTATATTTATGTCATCTTCAAAATTTTGGAATCATTTAACCACTATGAAATAAAAAGGATCAATTGAATGAAATATATCCATCATGAAAAATGAAGCAATTATCAACTGAAGGATGCTTTTAAAAAAATAATAGTCCCTAAATAGGTGATAAAGCAAAATAATTAAATATTATCTTTTATGATATATATGAGTTTTTTTAATTGATGTATAATATCTTTTCATTTATTATAAAAATGGTTCATACACATACAATGGAGGTCAAACATGAAATAATGGTATCTCATCTCAGTTTTACATCCCTGATATAAATAATATTAGCCATTTGTTTCTTTTATTTATTTATAGTAAAGATTTTATATTTTATATCACTATTATCTTTATCCATGAGGAATTTATGGTTTTCATTTAACGTCATATTTTTTATGGGGAATCTGATTCAAAATTTAACGGAGTGTTAAAGAGCTATTTTCACAATTTCATCATTATTCAAGATTCTTTTTGTGTGTGAGTCTCTTGGGAAAATTATTTGATATTTATGTCAATAAATAAATATATTTTATAGTAATTTTTTGATTAATTATATTTATTCAATTATAGGTATCACATTATAATCTATGGTATATAAAAGCACATAGAAAATGTTTTAAATAAAATAAGAATATATTTGTCTATATGGTCGAATATCCATTTTCATAAATACCTAGTGTTTCTAAAACAATTTCAATTTGTTTTTCATTTTTACGTTTATTTATGAAATAAATTTTTACGCATTTTAAATTATTATTCTTATTTGGAATAAAATCCTCTTCTATTTTTCTAATCAAGGACTATTTGGAGTTATTAAAAATGTAAAAAAAATATTTATTTTAAAATATATGTATTGAATAGTATTTTCCACCATTCTAACCAGATAATTAGAAAAATATTAATGTAATCATTTATAAGATTGTTTTAAATGGAAATAATCTTCAATAGGTTTTGTGAATGTTTTAATTTATTAGTTTATTTTCAAGGTGAAAAGGATATATTCCTTATGATTTTTATTGTCATTTTGGTATTATTTATATTCATTGATTACATAAAAAATTTATTGTAATTATAATACAAAAGAGATATTTTTTGTTAATAGTATCCTTTTTATTTATTTTGATGATGTATAGTCTATTCATCATAGGATGTACAATATTATTATCCTTCACTATTTTATTTTTCATGTTTTTTGACATTGATTATTTGATTGCAGTGGGTGTTATCATTTAATATGTTTCATTTTCAATGAGAACATTTTTTAATTGTGTTAATCCAATTTTAAAAGATTAATTAATTGTGTATATAATGATATGGTATTGGAATGGTTATAAATAAAACCTATATCAAACCCCAGTTCTCATAATACTAACCACTTAACCAAATTAGTGAGGTCTCTACCCAAAGATATAAACATCCTAGTGAATGATCTTGATCTCATGATTCAAATTACTAAAATTTTAAATTACCATATGAGGATATTATTTATTTGTTAACATTCTAATATTTAATTAGTTTGAATATCACTAGATAATTTTCCTGTATATTTTATTATTTATATGTATTTATTTATTCATTATTTATTCCTACAATATTATGATCTATTTATTTAAAAAAAATGTTTTTCTATTATTTACGTTAACACATTCATAATTAATATTTATTAATAATATCTTTTTCTATAATCTGACACTTGGAGATTACCATATATCGTTCTTTTATTATGACTTATGCTTCCCTGGATATTAAATTTTTTTCAATTTATATACAGGGAGATAATAGGGGGATATATGAAATTTCTAGTAAAAAATCATTGTGTATTTGATGATTCAAAATAAAATTTGAATTTGATGTATATATCTACTTTACCAATACTACAACACAATTTATCCCATTGGGATACAATTCCATTTATATTATTATATTGTAATAATTTATCCACTAGATCTAAACATTGAGGGTTGAGGTCTATACTGTTTCTATTGGAGAAATTTAGTCCAAACGTTGGAAAATATTATTATAAATCGAATAATATGAAATATAACACAACAAATTACATTAAAGATAATTATAATTATAATATAGTGAACATATGTTTATTTAGGGTATATATAATTTTCTTTTTCTAGAATACCAAAATATTCAGATAATAAAAAGATAAATTATTTGTTCAATGATGTACCTATGAGTAATAACTCTAAAAAAGGAGCATTAGGTATGGTTACAGAAATAGCTGGTATAAAACCACCATCCGTTCTACAAACCAATTTTGTCACCCATTTGGGATATGAATTACATAATTTAAATGATCATTACAATCCATTCTAATGTATTTTAAAATATTTTTAAAATTTGAAAAGTTTCCCAAATAAACAAGTTTATAATTATGAGATTAGCGATAAATTAATTTGTCTATTTATGATATGTTTTCACTAATTTGTAGATTTTAAATTATGATTCATAATTTTATTATCTATTCTAGTGTATTCCACTTCTTATAAAATATTCATATAAGATATATAAGTAACCATATCAATTCACATAATTCAATGCATAATAATTATTGTTTATTTGATTGGGATAATGCATACCACAAAAGGGAATTAGTCTCACAAATATTATAATCATACGATGAAATAGTAAAATATTATATCATTGAAGAGAAACAGTTCTGAATGTGTTATATATTCAAATAGATTAAAGGGAAGAAGAGGATTTATGCTAAAAATGGATATTGAATTATGGTAAAGAAGGATTTTACACATGAGATAATAATTTAATGACACACACATGTACTCTATTGAAGGAAAATGGAGTATTCTGCAAGGGTAGAGTTAAGTAACACCCTTCTTTTTATTTCACTGATAATAATTAAACCTATTATATTTAGTTTTTCAATAGTAAATGGAAGGTTCACAATGAAAATTAATTATTAAATAGTAAAGCAAATATACCATAGAATAATATAAGTGGTCTAGGAAATGATTATGATATAACTATAGTATGTGTCGGATGACTAAAGTTCTTATATGTTTTTATTCACGAAATGTTTTGTTAAATTATTTTATTGATGATATACTCATTATAATAATATTAAAATGAATATATAATGTACTTTATTATATTTTTTATGGATCTGAAATCAAATGTTGAATTACATTGATAACATAGAAAAGTTATTCATTATAAATTTGATATTTTTTAAAAACCCAAGAATGATAGATATGATCCATTGATATGGTCATAAATTTCATATAACAATGATAAGTAAATTTTTATAGGATAGTATTATTGAAATAGAATTTAGTAAATTATTTGATTGTTTATGTCATCATTAAGAGATTATACTTCATTTTTTGATTAATATAATATATCCAACATTACAATATATCATTTGTGAATGAATGAATTCATTCATTATAATATAATGTAAATCATGTGGCATAAATATTTTTTTTATTTAATACAGTTGTAGAATTTATTTTTTGTGGAATATAATTATTATTTATTGACCATCCTTCAAAAATTTTGGGCTTTGAATTTGGAAGAAAATATTTTTTATAAGTATTATACATATCTATATATGGAATATGTAATGTTTAAAATTGTGTGTTATCATATTAGTTGTTTTATCTATTTTGGTTTTGGAAAATATATTGATAAAGGATGACTAACATCAGATTCTGATTATCAGTTATATGTGATTTAGGTATAAAAATTCATTTTTGATCGTCCTTTATATGAGTATGAAATTATCTAGAAACCTAAAATTGCTCAACAAAAAAAATGAAATCATTCCTCTTAAATATTATTACATCATGAAATTAAATTTCCGCATGTTCTCGATCAATGTCATAAAATAAAGTTTCAACTGTTGGAAAATTATTTGGAAAATAATACCAATAATTTATATATATTAAATTAATGGTATTTTCATCCATAAAAAATTTATTATATTTTTGACATAAAATATTAATGATCATTATATTTCTTGTAATCATTTATCTTTAAAACTCTCCAAAAAAATTCTCTTTTCATCCATGTCTAAATATTCACATTACACTAATATTATTCTATTTGGAAACATATTATGTGTTACGTATGATGAACAATATACTTAACATCCTATATTATAAAGATAATGTTTTGTTAACCCTTTATATAGAGGTCTTTTAGGAAATGTGTTTTTAATTTTCAGTCCCATGAATACACCGATCATGAATATTTATGACACAAATTAAATAAGGGTTGTAGAATGTATCATTGAGAGATTTTTAAAGAGGAGGATAATATCTAATAGCCTATACAATGGGAAAAATCTATATTAGATTATAATTTTACAACCATTTAATTTATTATATAATACATTTGAAATAATATCAATTTCATCATTAGAATTCGGAACACGAAACACAAGGTTTATTGGTAACATGGAACTCAATTAAAATGTTATTATATAAACATGACCTTTATAACATGTCCATTAAATTAGTGGTTATGAATATTACTAATTAAATTTTGAAAATTATATTGTTTAAACAGAAATAATAAAATCAATATTTATCAATTAATAATAAGTAAAATGACAACCATTTTTAGAAAATAGAAATGTTTTATTAATTTTTTTTAATATAAGTTCAAGTCATTCATTGTGAACACAATTTAAGAATAATTTTATATAGCTATGACAAATTTATTTTAAAAAATAGGCATAATTAATGATATCTAATTGCCAAAATAATTATTATTTTTTATTAATATTTCATCAGACATATTTTGTTTTATTGAATGGTTAAAAATAGATATTTTTATTAAAAACAACAGTTAAAAATTAAATATTTTCAATGTAATGTTATTTTTAATATTGGGTTTACTCTAAAATTACATCATTAATAATAAATTTTATCTAATTTAGGGCATTTGAGTCAATTTCATATTGAATTTTTATATTAAAATATTTTATACATTTGAAAATTTTCTCTTTGGAAACCATCTATTTCAACACATTTGTGGTATATTTTTAAATTGAATTTCACCAAATCTATGAATTTATATTCTAAAATTCTATTAAATTCTTAGAATTTAAATAAACGAAATTATCTTTCATGTTAAAATGAATTTTTTAGTATGATAAATAGTGAAAATTGAAAATACATATCTAAATTGGTGAAGGTAAAAATCAGTTTACAAAGGTTTTTATCTTAGAAGGTAATGAGTAAATAATAGCTAATGATTTAAAAAAATCAATTTTCGGCCATAGTTCAACCTTTTATCCTATATTTTTAATTAATTACCCATTTAGAGGCTTTTTTCATGTTAATAACATTGTAATCACTTTATGGTTTCAAAAAATCCATATGTATCATCTACCCCACAAATAAATAGACACCCTCACTCCAGACCTATTTTAATAGTATTAACCATTTTTTATTGAGATTATAATCCTAAATCCATTCCAAAATTACATACCAATATTCTAGAGGCCTTATTCTTATTATAAATCAATCAAATGAATGATTTAGGTATAACCCTAAAGAGGCTCTCCGAAAAAGAGATAAAAATCATAAACATGTGTATTTGATTTAATTTTCCTCTTCGACTATCAAAACTAATTAATAAAATATATCATAACAAAAAAAATTGTAACCTATATATTTGGATTATATTTTTTTAATAGAATAACCCATATATATCTTCACTACCATCAAATTAGAAACTAAATCATCAATTGTGTGTATGATATAGTACTCTAATATGAACCGATGTAATTTGTCTTCAATATCCTCCTTTCATGTCTGTATATAATAATTCATAAAAAATATTTATATGATATTTATTGATTTTTTTCTAAAATTATTATATCAAATATACAATCACACATTCTAATTTATTAGGGATAGGATAATTTCATTCATGTCTATTGAATAATACCGCCTTATGAATCCATGTGATTCATTATTCGCTTATGCACTACATAAAATGTATTATAAAAAACGTGATAAATATAATATAAATTTATTATGATACCATGAATATGTAAATAAAATATTACATATATATCTTTACTAATAAATATTATAGAAAACAATAATGTTGCTCATGTGTAATTTTGCACAACTGCCTCCACACAGCGATGTGAAATGTTTTCATTTAAATTTTAGATGGATTTTAATAAGGATATATTTTATTAATATAAATTGGATATATGAATAATAATAATTATATATATATTAATCAGTATTTATTTTTATTTTGTCTCATCCCTATTGAAATATGGAAACATCATTCATTCACACCTACTGCATACCATCTCCATGAATTATGTAACTCATTTCCGATATATGACTATAATATGCTGAAATATATATATAAATAATACAATATATATGATATTTATTTTTTTTTTAAAATTATGTAGATTATATTACAAAGATCTAACTAAAATGAGAAAATTATTGAACAATAACATAAATGATAAACAATGTATTTATCCCTCGAAAAAGTGATTTAATCAATTAATTTTTAATTAAATGTTGAGAAAATACGTTAGTTAAATAGTATATTGAATAATATATATTTGAATGGTTATATGATATATTTATAATAAACCTATATTTATTATAAACTAAATCTGGACACACACATCAGATATCATATCATGGTTATGGGTTTCTCATCTCACATTTACATCTGTGAGACAAATGCAATATTAAGAAATTATTTCATTTGTGTGGAATATATATTACCCCCATTAATTTATTATATCATTATTATATTTATATTTATGTTATTCAAGGATTCATTTGATGTTATTTATTATGGGCCGTATGATTTAGAATTTACCAATGTGTTGATAATTTACTCAACAATGTTATTAGTATTCATGTATATTTTGTTGTAAGTATACAATGATAATATTATTTGATAATTATATCATAAAATAAATATATATTTTATCATTTTTCTATAAATTAATTTTTTCTATAATTGTTCTATTTTTATACTCATTTTTAGTTAAAATTGTTAATAAAATATTTTTCATAAAATCATTCTCTATTCTTGTTTTCTGTGGAAAAAAAATATTTGATAAAAATGATCTAATCAAAAAATTATTTCAAATATGTTTTAACATAGAGGAATTGATTTATTGATGATATTTTTACCATTTTTTGGATTTTTAATTTTTTAATAAAAGAATAATTTTTATCTTTTTCAAAACAAGGGTACTATGGCCTTTAATGAAAATATAAAAGGAATCATTATTATAATATTGGTGGAATGCATGGAATATTATGTTGTGATGATTTATAAATGTTTTAAAAAATTATATTCATCATTTTAAATGTTATTTTCATGGAGAATTATTCTCAAAATTCATTATGATGTTTTTTATAGGTGATTTTCAAAGTGAAATAGTTATTTTCCACATGAATGTTTTAATGATATTTTTATTTAATTTTTATTCATAATTAACATAAATCAATTCTGTTACTTATGATCATCGAAGGAGATTCTATTTGGATATTATTATTATTATTTATTTGGACGGTTAATGATCATGTTGACTTTGTTTGAACAAATTTATAACCATTATCAACATTATTATGGATCATATAAGATTATGATTATTTTATTTGTTTCACTACTATCATTTTATATGTAATTTTTTAAAAAATGAATTTTAATGTTGATTTTGTATCAACTATTTGATATGAGAAATGAATTGGAAATAGTTTGTGACGGGTGTAGAAAAGATAATGATAACCCCTTGATTCACTACCATGACTCATGAGGCATGTTAGTTGGCTAAATTAAAAGGGTTTACACTATAGATTTAAATATTATACTGAAATTTCTAGATTGTATCTTATAGGTTTTCGACATTACTCATTACCAATTATGAGATCATTTATTTATGGGCGGGTTATTTTTCTATTAGTTATCATATCAATGGTTATATTTTAATATTATGTGAATAATTATATTGACTCATTTTATTATCATTTATTAAGTAATATTATATTCATGTTATTATTTAAATGGCATATATTTCCATTATATATCACTTAATAGTGATATATATTATTTATTCAAATGTATTTCATTGTATGCTTACCCATATTGATCATATGATAACACCTAATTTTTATGTTTTATTTTTCAAAGGATACCTCAACATTTTTTGTAATTTATATGCTAGTATATACTAATGTTACAAATAACAGTCAAATTATTTTTTTTGTATTTTAAAATTTAAAACTTAAGTTAATTTCACATATGTATATTATTCATTTATTTGAAATGTGTTTCATTATATATGATTCAAATTTAATAAAGTATCCCCCAGACTAGGGATACTAGGTTCAGGGTCTATACATTATCCATCACCACTCCATATTTAATATCATAGTAAAATTTGAATTCACATTTTCCTTCCATATTAAGGAACATGGTAAAGAAGTCTACCATCAATGTATTTCACTATCCATTACATCAATAAGATTATTTATTTTTAACACACCTAGTTCAATGGGTTTCATAAATCCTATATTCCCATTTCTTAACGGTGATTCGAAAAAGATAAATGACTTTTGAAATAACTATCTCATCCCTTTCCATAGAAATTATTCCCCAAAAAGACAAACAATACTGGTCAATTAATGAAATTTATATCACTTAACAGTGAATCTAACACGTTTCCCATGTGTTAAATCAACGAAAAAATCCCTCCACCACACCTACTATAATAAGAAGTCATATTGGAGGGGGGATATTAATATCTTAATTCTCATAATATGTTAAAAATAAAATCCTCTTGATTCACCTAATATATGAGAAAATAAATTTAATGGAATTTCTAATTTGTTCCATTGCATATGATAGAACTAAATTAATTTTTTCCATGATAATTTCCAATAAATAACATTTATAAAGAATAAGGGATATTTTGAACACTAACAATAATAGTTAGCTCTCAAAATCTCGATGTAACTAAATAAATAAAGGAATCATCATATATATGAGGCTAAGACATTAATTTTAATTTAAAAATATTCTAACAAGAAATATACCACTCAAAAAATGGTCGAAATTCTATAAACAATACATTAAAAATAATATTGCATACAAAAAAATTTACTACTCATGGATAATTTAATCATATTTTAGGGAACATTGAAATTAAAATAGTGAATCCATATATAATTATAATAAAAAAAGAGAAATTCACTAACACATAGAACATTGATATGATAAACCTCAACAATCTATTTTTTTACATAATGACGGATGACCACACCACTCTCTTATTCAAAAAAACATGAGGTTAAAAATGTAGAATATTAACAAAAAAACTCCATGGACACACGAGGGTGATCATTAATAAAGCCCTACCATGTGGGAATGACTATATACATGATGTCCAAATGATCTCTAACATGTTAATAGGACTCTTAAAAATGGGGAACATAAGATCTATGTATATTCATATTTAATTACAATCCCAATTTATGGGCCTGATTAGGTGATTTTTTCATGTGTAATGGAAAACAAAATCTAAGTCCATAAAATGATTCCATAAGATTCACAAAAATACCTCAAATAGTTATATCTCTAGAATCTACATTTTAAAAAAATATTTAAATATAACATAGAAAAAATTAATCACGATTATCTCATGAAATTTTCAATTATTCATTATATATAGATTTCATCAATTTATAATCCACCATCATTGAACCAAATTTTGAAAAAATTTATCTTCATGTTAAACAAAAATCTGATTTGGAGGATCCAATAATTCAACGGCCACCTCAACATCTTTTAGATATTCCATAAAAAATCCATAAGGGTTATAAGAAATATATTAAATACATCATGACACTAAAAATATAGTAAGGCTTCATCACTTGATACGTCTTTCGTCATTACTCATGGAAAATTTAGATGAAATTTCTAGGGCAAGGGTTCATTCCATATAAAATTATCATGTTAGAACATATCACATATATGAAAAAATAGTTTAAAGGAACATCATTTGAGATTTGTATTCACAAATATGAGTCATTTTCATGACCCATCCCCCGAGGACTGTTCTGTGACTGCCCCAATCCCACCTTCCATAGGCCATGGGTTGGAAACTAGCACCATAAATGCATATCCATGAATTGGTAAGGTTTTTCCTCTAAATCTATTCAAATATAAGCTAGGTACATGAAAAAAGAAAATCAAAACATAGAAATAAGAATTGTAAAAGTTCAAACCGAATATAAAATGTTCCAGTATACAAAACCAAGTAAAAGAAAATAGAAAAAAGAAAGAAGAAAGCTCCTAAGGACGTCCTCCAAGGAACCTACATGAAGGATAAGTATAGCTTTCCACTATAGCTCTCTGTGTCAACTAGTCTCCTTCGTAAACCATCTAATCCTGGCTCCCTAACATAGTTCATGGATTTCTATCATCTGCAGAAGACATAACAAGCTATGGGGGAAGACCATGTAGGGTTGATTATAGCAATACCCAGTAGGGACCTCGAGACCCCCAATGGTATCTCAAATTTCTACAAGGATAACCACAACACATGATCTCAATAACAAATAACAAGGTAAATGACTCAATTAAAACTAGGTATATAACATAATGAACATGAATAAAGATGATTAGTCATAATGATATATCCTATAATTTTGTCTAGAGTATTTTATAGCTAGAACACACTACGTCACTAGGTGATGACCCACATAGGATTGCTAGGTGCTCCCCCCAGAGGATCGGTAGTTGCTGACCCCGATAGGACCACTATGTGTTGAACCACAGAGGATCCCCGGGGGCTTACCCACAGAGGATTGTTAAGTGCTATCCCATAGAGGATCCTTGAGTGTTGACCCACATAGGCTAACTTAGTGCTGGCCTACAAAGGATCTATAGGTTATGTCCCATGGAGGATCTCTAGGTTCGGACCCATAGAGGATTTCTGAGTGAAAAACAACATGGGATCACTATGTGCTAACCCAAAGTAGATTGCTAGGTGTAGTCCCAAGGGGGATTGTGACATGCTGACCCATAGAGGATTGCTAGGGGATGACCCATTTAGGATCTCTAGGTGCTGACCCATAGAGGATACCTACTTGTATACCCACATATGATAACATTTCATTCATCATGTCACAACTAGACACTTGATTCCCGCAATATGAATGATTGATTCTGGGAGGATCCTCTCCTCAAGGAACTAGTCATTCCTCCACCACAACGATATCCCGTGATGAAGTAACCTGATAATCCACAGTGTCTTGAGGGTTCCAACGCAATAGGTGGCGTGTCAATCTATCACCCGATCATTATATTATTGGAATTTTTATGTCAGGGCCCCGGTTGGATTTTGGTCTCATCAAACCCATATGTAATCCATCATTCTCCAAAAAGCCAATAAGATTATCTCAAAAGGACTGCCCTATCCTTAGGGTTTTGGAGCCGTAAATAGTTCATCAAATTGATGTACGGTTTAAGAGATATATCCCATTAATCGAAACTGAGCCATAAGCGGGTTCAGGTATAGTCTGACCCCGTCAGACCAACCCATCCCAGCCTGCTGGGCCTAACCTGTAGTGGATGGGATCATCTCGATTCGATTGGGCCATGGGCTCTGCCCGATGGCCATGGGCTTTTCTAGATGGGTGGGCGCAACTTCCTAGCTGTGCGTGAGGGTCGACTCCCCTATCGAATGGACATGTCCATTTAGGTTCCACCATCAATAGCACTGGTTGGCACTGCTCCACCTGGACAGTCCATGTGGACCAACCAACAGCCGACCCACTGGCGCGAGCCCACCCTCTACTATGGCTCGGAGCTACAACCCTCCTTCGCAGCATGCCACCATATTCAACATGGCCAATAAAGGCCATACGCATCCATTGTATGTCACAGTGCCTTCGGGCCCCACCATCTCCTCCCTACTAGCGAGGGCGGACTGCTGCCACCTATGGTCACTGGTGCCACCACGCCGTTAGAGCTTATGTGGGCCACCAGTGAAGTTTCAGGGTTCTGTCTTCCATTAAAACTATGTCTATAGACCTATAGAGATTCTTCCATCACCGGGGGGGCCCAGTTTCATGTTGTCTCCATATTTCTCAGTCACCCACAAAGAAATCCACCAATGAGTGTTTAGTGGAGGGTCCAGTCCATCATTGGTTCGGCTCGTTCCCTCCATGTAAGCGTTATAATGAGGAAATAATTTATCATCATCAAGGGGTAGATGAATGAAATAATTCATAAAAAATCCCTACCTATGACTCATTGGAATCCATTGTGTATGAGGAAGATGAACCCCTGTTCTAAGGCTGTTCGTTGGCACTTGTGGTTATCCAGTTCGAACCCTCCTACGGTCTTCAAAGAACCATTCTACATTGGTGGAATATGTCGTTAGCACTTCATACGAGGTTCCTCTCATGAGTGACCCAAACCCATGACAAAGCATTTTTAAAATAATTATTAATCTCTCACATTATGTTTAACATTATGAATCATTAATTAACAGTAGTTAGTGTGTCAATTATACACATAAGGGTTGTTTTTACAAAACTATATAAATGATATGTTTAATACATTAAAGATATCTCATTAAAATTAAGTCTCTTCACTATTGTCCAACCATTGTCACTCAATGGTTAAAAGGAAAAATAAAATAACATTGCAGTTATATAATAATTTTTTTTGCAATGTCAAAAAATTAAATTTTTTTTGACCCATTTTTAGTTGATTTTAAGGATCTATTAGGTGAATCATGGGGCTATGGATTCAATGGTGCTATTATATTTCTAATCTGACCACTGGTTCGAATGATAGAAATTTTCGCTCACACATTTACTTAACGTAACATAAAAAAATTTCATATTTTTTTAACAATCGCCTTCGACCCACACCAGTCGTGGTTAGGATCCACCTAAGGTAAAAACTCCCTCACAAGAACAGCGGTACTCTTAGATTTTAAATACGAGTAACCATTTAGATGTTAAAGGATTTAAAAATAAAATTATTGTTACTTTGTTATTTTATTTATGCCGAATATCTAAATTCCACTATTGGCCTGCGACAGCCATTGATAGGATCTTCCTAAAGAAAGCATTCCCTCACGAGTTCAACAGTGGTCTCAGATTTCTTATCCAAGTACTATTTCATGAGTTAAAAGAAATTGAATAATACAATAGTTTTATTTAATTATTTTATTTAATATTATTCCATTTTCAGGTTTCCCCACTAGAGGCTTGCGCCGACTAAAATTAATTAATGCCTTCGGTAAACCTATTATCCTGAAAGTATGGGTTCCCTCAAATTTCCGATTCAGGCAGAAATTTAGAAGTTATTCAACTTTTCTATTAAAACCCCTCATGTGTGATATTTAAACCATAATATTTTTTGACAGATCATTTTTAGCACTCCAGGCCTCGAAATGACGTTCCTTCAACATTCACATTCTCAAAGAAATTCAACATAAAAAATTTATATGGAAATTCTGGAATATTAAATTCTTCCTATAGTATGTCTTTACATCCTCGAATGCAAATAAAATGGTAAAAAAACAAGTCAGGTTAGTGATCATGAATCTTAGCCTACTGCTCCCTTGTCGTCTTCTGGAGATTCATGTGCTGCTATCGAACACACTCCAGGGGAATTGAATGTTCACGAGGTACATGCTCTTTTCGATCAACTATCTCCTCAAAAAACTCTTCAAAAATCACCCCATCACTAATGTCTAGCTCACCACAGTCGATGGCATGTGATGGATCCTTCACATTCTTCCTCAGCTACAACACAATGGAATCATAATGCACCCGGTGCATTTGTGGGGAATATCTAGGTGGTAAAACACCTTTCCAACTCAGTTGAGTTTCTAAAATGGTCTAATGATCTTCGAAGATAAGTTTCCACCTAGAAAATCGCATCAATACTTGTTGGTGTGTGAAAATAAGAATTTATGGCCTCACCCTCTAAATCCAAGAGTCCCTTTCTACTATCATCCTAAGACATCTTCCTGCTCTATGCAGCCTTCCTCCACTCCTAGATAATCAATACCATCTTAGTGGTATCTAGTACCAACTATGGACCCATGAATACTCTATTCCTTGGTACTATCTAGCATAGATGTGATATTCATGACCGATTGTACGAGGCCTTAAATGGTGCCACGACAGCAATGGAGTGAAAGCTATTGCACTTTTCAATCTCTAGCAGTGGTAGGTGGTCCTCCAAACTGGGACCATAATCTAGTACACAGGCACGTAGCATGACCTCCTAGGAATGTACTGTTCACTCCTTCTAATCATCTATATAGGGGTAAATGTTATGCTCAAGCTTGTTGGAACCTTATTCTCATCTCTCATTTGCTAAAAAGTGTGTCATCATGAAACAAACTGTATAAAGACTTTCATTGACCATCGAAACCAGTACTGATGTTAGGGGTTTTTGTAAATCATTTCCACACAAGTATGTACCACCCAAGGGGATGTATGGGATCCCATCATCACCTCCTCTTGTAAAGTCACTAGCACCATGGTGCATCCTCTGAAAAGGATGACGTTTTCCCCACCTATTGAAAGTCCATCATGAGAATATATTGAGGATATTTGAGCACATCGAGTCTCGCAGTCAATACCCACAAGTTGTACCTCCCTAACCTACTGTAGGAGTGAGGGAGTGGCTGTAATAGACTAGAGGTAAGCTCTTCCATTACTATACATGAGTAATATTAATATTCTGGCTAGCTTCTCTATCACCTTACTCAGTAGATGTAATCTAGAACTCTTACTAAGTGGGTCTAACACCATTTTTCCTTTCTAAAATTATAAACTACATCTAATACATGGTACTCGAATGTCTCTAGCCATCATCACTATCTCAACTTCTATCGGGACTACAAGCACCATTCCATCCAAGAAAAATTCTACCACTTTTAAGAGATTGATGTTCCCATCGACCGTTTAGTAGTGGGTACTCATTCTGTATTTCCACTTGGATAAATTTCTCGTAATCCACACATAACCTCAATCATTGGTTCTTACTAATCCCTTTCATTTCATGTCCCCCAACTATACTCCTTGCTCCTAGAGCTCTGCGGAATCCATCCAATAGATAGTTGTAGATCTCGGTGTCATCCCTTGGTATAAGAAAATGATGACTTCCCTATCCATGTGCTGTCGTAATCTTGGAAACAACTTTTGAAAGGATGTTCCTACACTCTACCACTATTTTTGGGAACTGAAAACTCAGAACACTTACTGCCACGAGTATAAGGCTGGCCAACTAAATAGTGATCAGTTGAAGCCTCCTATGCATGAGTGTATCTCGTGATTCCTGGGTTTTCTTTTTTTGATGAACAAGTAAAACTCCATTCCAATGATGTAGACATACCTCATACTTATTAAAAAATAATTAAATATGATCATGAACTGAGGATGATAAATCCATAAACAAAATAAGGTTGTAATGCCTCAATGCTGCCACCAAGAGGTTCCAGAAAAAACTCAAGCCCCACTGGTTAGATCGCGTTGTACGAATAATTGTGATTATAGAGTCTCCTAAATAGGTATCTCTAAACATAAGCCTCATTTAAATGGTTTAACAATAATCTCTGGGTCTTGAACATGATTTGTGATAAGAATAAATGATTAGTACATATGTATATTAACAAAAAAGATAGTAGTAGACAGAAGCAGTACCTCGAGTAATTCTTGGATCCCTTGGATCAAAATCTTTTTCGGCAAGCAGCTACTCCTTTCCCTAGTCCTCCAGTTCCCTAAGCCAGGTGGATACCACATCGAGGTGGTGGTTGTATCATGTTGAAATATATACCACCTTTGGGTTCTCTCCTAGATCCTCTTCAACATCTGATTCCCTACAGATTCATCTGTCCCTATCACATCCCCTTCCTGAAACATTTTACACATCCAATTATCTATGACCGACATCAGTTTCCATCTTTCCCACTGCTGACATTCACTAGTTGTATCTGCTCAGCTAAATATTTTTCAATCACAAAGGTTCTCTTTAGCACCCTATCATAAGTAGGAATGCACATGGGAATAATGTCAGCTCAGATGTCCCTTAACACATCACGCTATGAGGTCTAAGCGATGAAGTTCTGGTCGTATCGTATTCATCGAGAACCTAGAATGGTCAGTATTCCTAGACGATTTTTCACCTACCAACATGTCATCCTACCGAAGATGTCGAGGCTCTTGGGAACCCATACAACTTATGAATTTATGGCATGATACCTCTCCTGTATGAAAGGGTCTTATGTTATGTCCATAATAAAGTTACCTCATCGTAATATATGGGTAATCTAAATGCTGCAATCACCCTATTGACCCATGTATAATTCTCAATGCCAGGACCACCATTTAATATAATGGTTCCCGGACTAGTTGGAAACTCATTCAAAACCTAACGCTTGTCCTTAGAATATTGTGAGATGGGATCTCCTCAGAACATGAAGGGGTATCAGTCACTAAAACTCATGTAATTTACCGAGACTACATGTGTCCTCTACCGGTACTGCTAGTAGTAATAGCTGGCTAGTGGGTTCTTGTATCTCTAAGACACCACCAGAAGGTACCATCATAGGAACTAGTTCTTATCTTGAATCCTCATCACATTGTGGACCATCCTCTTGGTCATACATTGGAATACTAGCTAGCTATCAATGTGAAGGCATCTTGAAAAAGAATCAAGATGAACCATGATCAAAATGTAATTCCTAGTGAGTTGTCGCAAAAGAGATCAATAGAAAAACATTTCCAAAACACAATAAACTGGTGGTTTTTTGTACAGAGCCGGAAAACAGATCATAGGGACATAGTGTATGGATATGTCGATAGCCACTCTAAAATTAAACTCCATGGACTGAAAACCAAACTAAATAAACACGAAACTATTTCCACCATGAAAAAATAGGAACATTGTTATTTTGGTAGAACCAACAACCATTTGATACCACATTGTCACCTCCCATCCCATGGGGCCCATGACGTGAGTAACCCAAGCCCACCATCCATAAGACATGGGTTGGCCAGTAGCACCAGAATGGAATATCCTTAAAATGAGAAGGCATTTCCACTAAACATGTACACATACTGATAGGTACATGAAAAAATAAAAACACAATGTAGAACTATTGATTGTAAAAGTGCTAAATAAATGTAAAATGGGATAGTATGCAAACCCAAGTAAATGAAAATACAATAAAATGGAAAAATGGCTCTTATTGTCAACCACCAAGGATCCTACTTGATGGGTAGGTACATCTCGCCACTTCTGCTCTCTGCATCAACCTCTCACCACCATAAAATTTCTAGTCATGGCTCCCTAACCTTAGTCAAAGTTGTCTATCTTCTGAGCAAGACACGACAAGGTGGGGTGATGTCCCATGCAGGGGTGAGTTTAACAATACCCTGAAGGGACCAAAAGACCCCCGAATGTCTCTCATTATTCTGTAAGGAAAACCACATATCCTAATCACAATCACAAATCAAAAAGTAAAATTCTCTACTCAAACCATGTATACAACATAAAGAATTTTAATAATGATTATTAGTCGTAAAGATAAATCATCTTACTTTGTTAGGAGGATTTTGCTACATGACGACACAAGGTTGCCAGGTGCTAACCCATAGAGGATTTCTAGGTGCTTAGCCACAAGGGATCACTAGCTGCTGGCCCAAAAAGTATCTCTATGTGATGAACCACAGTGGATCTCTAGATGATGACCCACGGAGTATCGCTATGTGCTAACCCGTGGAGATCTTTGAGAGCTCACCCATTGAGGATCAAAAATTGATGTCAAACAGAGGATCACTTGGTTCTGACCCACTAAGGATTGGTTGGTGCTAACCCATGGAGGATCGATAAGTGTTGACCCATAGTGGATCACTCAATTCTGGCCCACAGAGGATCATTGGGTGCTGGCTCGTGGATGATTTCTAGGTGCTGACCCAAGGAGGATCGCAAGTTGCAGACCCACTGAGGGTCGCTTGGTTCTAACCCATGATGGATCACTTCGTGCTGGCCCATATATGTTCACTATTACTTCCTCACATCATAGCCAACCAATGGATTACTGCATTAACCTTGTTTGATTCCAAGAGGATATTCTTCTCAAGAAATTTTTCATACCTCGACTTCTTTCAAGTCCCATGATGATGTATCCCATGGAATCTCTATGTATTAAGGGTTATAACTCAATAGATGACACATCAATCAAACCCACAATTTGTATCATATAGGAATTTTATTGACAGGGGTCCGTTTGGATTCGAGTCCAATCCAATCCATCCATACTCCAACTTTCTCCAAAACTCATGTGAAATATCTAAATATTATAGCCTTTTATAAGGGTTTCAGCGCCATAGACATTTTCCAAAAGAATGTATGGTTTACCAGATATATCACTATAATCGAAAGTGGTATGTAAGTGGGTCTAGGTCTGGTCCAACCTAGTTGGACCGACCAGACCTGGCCCAAATGCAATGGGCTCGGCCCGTTGGCCATGGGCTTGGTCTGCTGGCCAATGTCTCGACCCGATGGGTATTAGGATCGGCTAGGCCCACCGAGCCGCTATACCAACTCGGCCCGCCGGTGGGGCACGACCCACTGACTGGGCATAGCCCGACAGCTAGGTGTGGCCTGCCAGTAAGGTGTTGGTGACCTCTCCCCTCCCGAATAGACACATATGTTCCGGTACCTCTTTTAGAGGCGCTCGTTGGCACCCCTTCACCTTGCCTGTCTGCTTGGACCAGTCAATGGTGGGCCCGCAGGCGTGGGTCCACCCTCAGCTATGACTCACAGAGGCATCTGTCTTCCACGATGGGCCACCGATGTCAACGCGGTCGGGAAAGGCTGGTCACCCCCATTGTCTGCTATGGTGCCACTATATCCTTTCAGCTGGTGAGGGTTGATTCGACGGCGCCGCTACATCATCAATGCTTTGTGGGCCTCTGATGAAGCTATGGTTGACTGATTTCTTTTCCTACCGTGCCTAAGGCCCTTCAAGGATTTTTTCATCATTACCTGTCCCATGGTTTCATCTTTCCACTGTATTTCTCAGTTCTTAATGGGTTTCAAAGATCCAGACTATGTTGAAGGAAGTCATTATCAACACTTCTTTAGAGGTTCCTATCATGGGAAACCAAAACCCACACCCAATAATTGATTAAAGAGTGAATAATCTCTGACGTTGAATATATCATTATGATTCATTAAGTAACCGTAATTAGCAATTAAATTAAACACATAAGTGTTGTCATTAAAAAACCAATGAAACAAGATGTTTGAGTAATTAATGATCTCTCATTAAAATTCGGACGTTGCACTGTGGTCCCACAACCATTAATCAAGAGTTACAAAGAATCAATAAATTAACTTTGATCTTATTTTATTATTATTTTCTTAAGGTCCAAAAATTATTTTTTTCATCCGACCCTTGCCGGTCGAAGTTAAGCTTCCCATAAGAGAAAATCAAAACTACAAATTAAATAGTGTCCTTAAATTTTTAATCCAATCACCATTTCAAAAGTTATAAATCTCCACATACACATTTACTGAATGTACATTAAAAAAAGTTCAAGAATTTTTAACACTCACCCTTGACCCGCACTGGTCAAGTTTAGGATCCAACCAAGGGTATCACACCCATAAAAACTCAATGGTACTATCATATTTCCAATATGATTTACCGTTTAGATGAAAAATTCTTTAAAAATAAAATAATTGTTAAATAATTATTTTATTTATGGACAAAAACTAACTTCTTCTATTGGTATGTGACATCAAATGTAAGGACATTCCTAAGGAAGCCGCACCCTCCGAAGACTGGCGGTGGTCTCCGATTACTAATCTGAGTCTCCATTCATGAGTTATAACCAATTGAAAATAAAATAATTTTATTTATTTATTATATTTTTTGTTATTCTATTTTTGGTGTTCCTCATTAGAGGTCTGAGCTGACTAAACATTCATCGTGCCTAGGGTAAAGCCGCTATCTTAACACAACAGTGCCCTATTATTTCCGATCTGGGTACTCTTTTTGGAGTTATTAAAAAATTTCAGGAAAACCCCTCACGTGCACTATTTAATGCTTAACATTTTTTGATGAGTCATTTTGGGAACTCTGGGCCTCAGAATCATGTGCTATCAACATTCACAGTCTTGAAATAATTCTATAATAAAAAAATATACATAAATTCTTAGACATTACAGTCATAAATAATATAATTATAAGGGATACCATTAAATGAATGGATGATATAATCCTTGACCTCAATCCATCAGCTATAAACATTCCATATAAAAACATCCCATCATCATAGGAAGGGAACACAATAAAAATCAAACCTCGACCATCAATCTATCCTAGTGTAATTTCAGACACCTTTCCACAATATCCTCCTTCTTCAACCATTTACACATTCATGACATATCTATATATTTGTATACAATTGCGACATCTATAGATTTATTAATAAAATTATTTTGACCCATGGATACCAAAATCAAAATTAATAAATTATTTTTTTCTCATTTCATATGATGCCAATGATAAAACATAATTTCCCAAAAAAATTATATATGAAAATTTTATATAATGTTCAACAATTTATGATTACAACATTTCCTGGGGGAATATATATTGAATAATCACAATGTATTATTAATTCATTGTGGAAAAGTCACTTAAACTGTTTCAAGAAAAAAGTATTTTACTTCGTATGTGGAATAAATTTTATAAAAAATTAACATTATATATATCATTTAATTTATATAATTCCATTAATGGTTAATGTAAATGGAAAACACTATATTCTATAACTATACTGGGCATGATTCAATAAAATTTTTATTGAAACCAATAGACATAGAATATAAATAAATTAATTATGCTGATCTCTTATATATAACTGAAAATATGTTGTAACAGAAAAAGAGTATCAAATATTGTCAAAATATCATAATAATATATATATTAATATAGCATCAAAAATATAAGAAATGTGTAAATAATATGAAGAAAATATTTTGAAAAAAAAATCATCACGTGTAAATGTAATTTAATCCAGTATTAAAAGATTATAAATGAGTATCCTATCTATATAATGAAGTCTATAAAAATGATTTTTTCTAGAATATTAAATTTATACCATGATATAAGTGTATATCTACTTAAACATTATTAGTAGACCAGTAAAATCCATATTTTGGTTCTTTGGTTAGGGGTAATCATGTCTTCATTTGTTATGTCACATTATGTGTATTAATGATATTATGTTCCTACCATTCTAATGAAATCCAATTCTGTATGTAATTTCATACATCATCATATCTATTGAATAGTATACTCTAATACAGTTCTATCATGACTCACTACTACAATAGTTTCTCAACATATATGGTAGTAATGATGATGAGGTCCCATAATTACCACCTCATGTAAGCCCTATATTATTAACATTCACATTGACTATTTTATACAATTTTTGGAGTCATTATGTTTTTTAGAATCATTTAATATGGAAAGTAATCTCCAATAAACTCTATATAATGAAAAATAAATTCATAATAATACCCAATTATCATATTAAACTACATAAGGTATAATAACATTCAAATAATCAAAATCATTTCTAAGTAGTTATGATGAAATCATGGTCCAATAAATCCCCTCATATATCATTAAATTTGATCACCCATTATCAATGAGATGATCCTAAAAAAATATCTCAAAAAAGATGTAGTAGTTGTGAAAAACTCACTAGAATATAAGATCTTATCTTTTAAATATAAAATACTCTTCTGGAATCAATGTGTCATTATAGATAATATGGGAAACATGAACTTTGAATAGACATGAAAATAAGGCTAATTATCCCTACCATATATAACAAATCAACTACTTTCACAAGCATCACCCATAATTACCAGGTAATAATGTATTAAAAAAAAGTAGTAAATCATCAAAAAAATCATAAACATTGGAGTGATATCCCACATATCATGTTATAGACCTTGTATTATTTCAATCCACCACTATATCCTTCTTATTTCTATCCAGAAATATTCACTATATATCATGGTTAATGAGTCATGATTATATAATTTAATGATAGAACCTAGAACTATCATTCCATATTATCTTAACTAAAAGTTATGAATCTTCAAAATCATATAGATTTCTGGATGTTAAGATGTAACCTTAATAATTAAGAAAGAAATCATGTATTATTGGTAATCACTATAAAAACACCTTCACTCTGCACCCTGTACAACCATCATAACCCATCCTCAACCTATAATCATTTACAAATCATCACCATGGTGTTATCACCAAGATATTTATGGTCTGATTTACATTAACACGAATATATGGATTACATTCACCCAACTTATCGAAAATAGTTTTATAACAAGAATAAGAATCATTCGTTAAAATATAATATTCCTTATCATGGAAATATAATGTGACCTTAATGAAAATTAATCAAAACCACATATAACTAACATCTAATCGATTTAGTGGAAATGGATTCAATAGATGATGACGTTAAATTTTTATCATCAATATTCGGTATTCATTTTATACCAAAAAATCATTTCATTATTTCAAAATGATTTATCACTTTATCCTTAATATATAATTAATTATGAACCAAAAATCAGTGAAATTATTAATCACGATGCATCAAAAAAACATATAATTATTATTTCATTATTATTAACTGAAAAAAATGAAGCTACCCATTAAATTAGTTTAATTTAACCAACAAAAAAATTTATAAATATTTCAATTTAGATCCTAGATAAAAATTCATTTACTTATAAATGATTATTAACATCCAATAATCATAAATAATTTATTAATTAGTATCAAATCCCTTACTCATAATCCAATTCATATTTATCTACTATGGATTTAAATCTTGAGGAAATCATTAAGATAAATGTGATTCATCTCTACAAAAAATGTCATATAATAACATTTCTAAATCAATGTATTAGTGATACCATTGGAAATAAAATTCTGTGCACCCACATAAACATTAAATTTTCTTAGAAACCAATAGAATAATAAATTACACCAAAACCGTGAATCATCATTTTTTAAATGATCAATTTACTTATATCATTTTTCACCTCCACTCAATGTTATTTAACAGAACATCAATATTCCTAAATGACCTATATGTTCTCATAATATACTCATGATTCTGATAATAACGTTTAACTGAAATGTTACCAGTGGTTACTATAGTAATAATAAGATGTTTTCCACAAACATATTGAATGTGTCCCTTAACATGGAAGAATATCTATAAAATTTTCACTAAATTGGACTCCTTTACTTTCCATTCACCATGAAACCAATGAATATACTAATTGTTGGTTGGACACATAGACCAATGAAAACCAAATGGATTTCTATAATTCTTTCAAAACGATGGAAAAGAATATATCTCATATACTTATAAACAAATCAAGTGTACTGGTGCACTAATTTACCTCAAACGTATCATAGAAACTTATACCAAGATAAAATATCACCCATAGGACAAAACCAAAACCACATTATTAACATATAATTTCATAAGGTTTTGAAATAAATTTCTATTCACATTAATCATCAATGTTTATGTTATAAACAACATTGTGAAATCTAAAAACTAATTTATTTAACAGTGAACGTGGAAACATTTATTTATAAATCTTTTTTCCTATAATAGAATTATATTTATTATTTAGCATCTTTGTATTCCAAATTCCCTTTCAAATAATTGCAATTCCACCTATAATTTTAATTCATTTTCAAGAAACACCATTCCATCATCATAATATATCTCAAGGTAAAAATTAAACTCAAAATTAACTTGATAATTATATTTCTAGATATCATATATTTTATTAACCAAAAAATAACACAAATTATTATTTCATAAGTAAAAAAATTATAAAATAAAATATAATGGTAAATTAAAGTGGGATAAACAATAAGATATCCTTACCAATTTCCATGTCATTTTTAATTTAATATTAATTGAATTTTATTAAAAATTCAATTCACATAAAAATAAAAAATTATAAAACTATATTTTAATATAGATATAAAATGAGTAAATATAACATCCCATTTCCATTTCCATGTATTCATATACCCCTATTTTAGTTGAGCTTTTGTAGGGTAATCTTTGGAGTTTTTATGGGTGAATTTCTAAGAATTATGGATGTTTCTCGTCATGGTATGGTTTGTGAAAAAAATGTGCATGGTTTTAGGAAATCATTCTCTTATTCCATGTTTTGGACAACATGCTCTCTATGGTCTATACACAATATTCCCTAATCGATCATAGTTCCTATGAAACTGTACAAACAAGTTTTTCTAGATCTAAAATTTTTAAAAATATTTTTAGATCCCCTCTTTAGGTCACGGACAGACCTCTTTCAACCCGAATGTATTTCCCCTTTCCTTTGATCTCTCAAGAATGATTCTTGACCCCACAATCCCCTTTCATATTCTATTTGAATCTAGGAGAACGTTGGTTAATCTCTTTCAAGGTAGTTTCCTCCTCTCATTCTCTTCCCCCTATGTCATTTCTTCTTCTACTTAGGGTTATATAGATATTGGTATTTGTTTGGATATCTAATCCCCTTTGTTTTTAGGATCATAAAACTGGGTTTGTTTCATATTCTCACGATCATTATTCTTTGTGGAAAAAATCATCATTTGGATTTGGCATTGTAATATAAATTGTTTTATGTAAGTGGTTCAGTTAAAATGCACACTTTTTTAATCCTAATTACATTTTTTAAATTATAATTTTTTTAATAAATTTAATTTTTCTGAATAAAAAGATTTTCAATTAATATTATTGGAAATCCACTATATTGATGAAATGGGGGTTTTGAGGAAAAATATGATTCTTCCAGGGAATAGGAAGTTGGGGGTTTCTAAAATGTTTAATTTTTTTTATTTTTTTTAATTTAATTAATTTAAGTATTGATATTAATTGAACGATAATTATTTTATGGAATGTTTGTGAAAAATACTAGGTCAAGTGATTTGGGTATTTGGAATGAAAATTATTGAATTGATTAGAAATTGAATTGTTGAATTCATATGTGAAATGGATTGGGTTGCTGCATGCTTTGGATTCAAATCAGTCTTTTTGAAAAAAGGAAATAAAATGATTTGATGGAAACATTCAGGTCTCGCACCCACCGAGAATCCTACGCAGGCGGCGGCCCCACCCCAAGCCCCACCCCTCGCAAAAGCCCCTCAGTCACGCCTTCCTCCATTCCCGGCTCCTACTAACGCGCCCGGTCAGAAACCATGTGACCATCCCTCGGCGCCGCCCGTTGTCCTCCCAAAACCCCCTGCTACTGCACCTCGTCGCCTAATCCACTCTCCCGCGCCGGCTCCGGTTCCGGTCACCGGAAGTTCATGATGGAGTCCTCCCTGTGCCGGCGGTTGATGCAGTTCCATATATGAAGCAAAGCCCACTCATTAGTTTTTGTAATACCAAAAAACATTTACTCTGCTATCTTATGCGACCCTAATACTATCTAATCCCCTCGTTTTTGTTGCTCAAAAAAAATATCATGCTTTGATCAAAAACCAGTTATGGTTTTCAAAATGAAAATTTCCATATTTTAAAAAACGAATGGGATGAATTGCATCCCAATTATAAAGTGAATTTCCTATCATTGATTTTCTTTTCTTGAGTACATCCATGCCTTAGGTAGTTATTCTATTATTTTGGGTGTTACATGGTTATCCAAAAATGTTTTAAAACATCATATCAACACATTTCATTCCATAGGTGATGGTGATGAGATCCTTTACCATATTCCCAAAGGGTCATATGTACATACATTATCCTATTAACAATGATGGATCTATATATCCTAGATGTATCATACCAATTTGGTACTTTACCATGTTGCTATCTTGTTGTCATTTTTGAATGTGTATATATTCCAATGATATAAACTATTTTACATGTCCTGAGAATGTATATAAACTGTTTATATAAAATGTTTATTCAAGAAATTTGTGAGAATTAATGCTTATGAAATGTATCCTTTTATTAAAAAATAATGTAATATTTTGAATTTTTTCCATCATTGAAATGTATATCATGATTTTTTAAATGGATTTATAACATTTAAATTATATATATCTAATTGTTTAAATATGTTTCTCTAATGAAAAACCCATTTATTTAATAATAGAAATGAAATTTTGGTTAAATTTATATTGGCATATGTTATGGAATCCTTATATGAAATCCTATTGGTCTTTGGATCACACCCTAATTGTGGCTTCGTGTGTTTGTATATTATCTCCTTCTTTGTTCGAGCAATGGTGAATGAACTATTGGAGGTGGATCCAACTGGTGAACATTGGCCAGGTTGAGTTGTCTAGATGGGCACTTCGAGCTGTTTTTCCATTTTTGTACTTGGATTGTAGTACTTTTTTGGTTGTTCCTATTTATCTTCCAGCACATTACTCCCATTGGTGGTTTCCTTTGATATGTATACTATGTTGTTTTCTTTTCTTTTCATAGTTTTTGTTGAAAAATCATTCCCACGTTCAGTTTATATGTTTTCTGGAGCTAGTCTCTAACCCATAGGGATTTGGAAAACCCTTCTATCTATGTCAGGACTTACATGGTTATCGTGAAAACAGGGTACTCGGGTTGGTTTATCACAATGTGGTATCAAAGATTCGGGTTAAACCTTTGTTATAAAGTTAGTATGGATTTTCAAATTTTTTGGGGACTTAATAGGTAGTTAAAATGGTTTGTATGGACTGATTTCACCACATTGATCCCTAAGTCACCAATGGTGGTAATGGAATGATGTAATCTTGTTTAGTTCTATTCTTTTCCCAATTCTAATTTTGATAGAGTGAAATCCAAATATGTGTTATCCTTTCTTTTGGGATTAATTTTCCTTTTTTGTTTAGTTTAATCGTTGCCTAATGTATTCTTTATTGTCTGCTGATGTTTTGTAGCATCATTCCTTCAAGAAAGTGTGAAAATTTGACCTAGGAGGAAGCTGCTACAGAACCTCAGTGAGCGAATCCTAGTGAGTATCAGAATCTGATTGAGGTGATCATGTGCAACGTCCAAGCTCTTGGACGGGCACAACCTCTAGTTCTCATTTAGTTACTGTTTGTGGAACCATGGATGGATGATCACAAGATGAGTTCTCAAGAGTTCCTTCGCTAAAACCCGTACCGTATGAGGTCTCAAGTGACCCTCAGGATGATTCATGGTGGATCAATTTGGAATGATTATTTTTCTTTTTGGACACAACTGATTAGATAAAGGTAATGTGTGACACCATCATACTGGAAGTACTAAGCTAAAGATAGTGTGAAACTTTTTTGATGAAAAAGAAACATAATGGACTAGAGTGGAAAGACATCACTTTAATGTCTATCGACTAATTAAATCCAGATTTGATGATGATGGACAATTATACAATGTTTTTTAGAAATGAATTAGCAAATATATTTGGGGTAGAATATACGAACTGTTTTTCTGAGCTTGAGCACTTCATACTTGAGATAGTGTCTGATGATAGGATGAAGGCTCGAAGTATCACGTTGGGACTTTTTCAAGATATCCTTTATTGGAGTTTCTTGTTGATGTTTCCATATTATGAAGATGTACTATAAAGGGCACTGATGGGAGAGATGGACCTGACTATTATGTCATTTTTTTCAAGAGATTGTGTTTCTACCAGTGGATGTTTGAGTTACATCAAGGGAAATAGGAAGAATGGTGATTATCGTGGTATTTCATGATGATATGGGTTTTATAGACCTCTTATTGTACCATTTGAATGTATTTGGTTTTGTTACTAGTGTGGAATGACATGGAATTATAATAATGCTTTCACTGAGAGACCAATTTTTTTTTGCTCATGATAGCGTTCAGGGAACATCCAAAGGTTCTTCCATATTTATTCCACTCTGCGTAGTGGGACAAGATCATTATCCCTGTAACGACCCAAACATTCATTAACGGAAATCCCTCTTAATCTAATTGAATTTCATTTTATGTAAAATGTTTAAATAAAATGTAAACTTCTTTGGTTTGGTGATTTTTGATATTAAAATACGGTTATTAATTGTGACTAATGCTAATATAGGAATCAAACAATGATCACATGATTAGTATAAATATAGGGCTTTAACAAATCCAATTTACACAGAAAAAGGATGTGATGACCTCATCCAGTAGATGTGCCCCATACGAAGCCCATTTATCCGATCTCAGAAAGGAGGTTGCATCTTCGGTCTTCGATCTTATCCCAGCCCATGTCGAGCTTGAATATGGTAAGCTTGACCGCAATCTCCTATGATAGAAGTGGAAGTTGATATAAATTATCTCCCATGAAATGTTATCTGAGAAACCCCAAGAGTCTGCCACCATCGCACACCATACTCTTTTATCTTCTGCGTGTGTTATAAGGGGTTAGGTAACAAGAACCTAGTATTGTGGTTCTGTACATTATTTCATTATATAATAATGAATATACTTTTATTTTATTATTGTTGCCTTGTAATTTGTTTTTAAAGCACAAATAGTATTTTCAGGTAATGTTTAATTAATAAATTTATTTTGATGAATTAATATAATTTTCAATTAAATAAGATTTTAATTAATTATTATTATTGTTATTAAATTAATTTTTATTAAATATAAATGATCATATAATTTTAGGAATGCAATTGTAATTTTTATTAAGTTTTGAAATCCATTTTCATCAAAACGCATGAATTTTTTATAAATGCATGATTTTATTTTAATAGAGAAAAATAAAATATTTTGAAAATTATATAGATAAAATGAATATTATTTCTGAA
This sequence comes from Viscum album, assembly GCA_963277665.1. Taxonomy (NCBI): domain Eukaryota; kingdom Viridiplantae; phylum Streptophyta; class Magnoliopsida; order Santalales; family Viscaceae; genus Viscum; species Viscum album. The sequence goes on from OY728121.1 coordinate 206,960,615, forward strand.
ATCAGGATTTCGAAATTATCCAAAGGTAATTTTTTCATAATTTTCTAAGACAATAAAAAAAAATTATAGATAATATGAATATTATTTCTGGAATCCGGATGTCGAAATTATCCAACGGTTAATTTTTCATAATTTTCTGAAACAATCAATTTATTAGGAATAAATTAAATACCGTTTAAATATTTAATGTGTTTTATGAAATCATAATGACCCAAAAATGATGTAATAAAATAATGTAAACATTATTTTTGGCCAATATATGTTTTACCATTAAAATAATCTGATTTTGGGTTTGTTTGATTTATTTTAAATTGCTTTAGTGGACCCTTCAAGACATATTAAACATTTTGTCTTTTTAAATTGTTTTACTTGGGAGTGTTACTCAACTCCACATAAGAATCCCCATTATTTTTAGACATTTTGACTTTGGCCTTATAAAATATTATTTTCCAGTTCCCTTTGACAAAAACCATGGGCTGGTTTGTGGTTTTGATTAGTTTAATGTGAGGTGTCTGAAAACTAAATAATAAATAATTCCCTATTCATTCCTAAATAAACCCACCCAATATCCCAATTCCTCCTCACTCAATGCCTTTTGAATTTGTCCAACCTCTTCCCTCCAATCTCTATAATCCTTCCAAGGTTCCCCAAGCTCCCATGAATCCCCTATCAAGCCTCTCTCAAGACTTTGGATGCAGAATTCCAAGTAAAGGTTTTTCTTCCTTTCTCATTTTTGTCAGATATTCATTAAATTTTTATTCCATTTTAATTTAAATTATTAATTTTGGGGTATGGTTTCAAACCTCCCCCATACTTACCTGTATATGTTTGAATGATGAGAGACCCATTTCTCTCTCATTGAATGCCTCCCATGTAACCTTTTACTATGCCGAAATTCCGAAAGGAATTTCTCTTAACTCATTTACATTAAAGAAATTATTTTGTATCATTAATCTGAATTCCATTACATTTGTTGGGATGTCATTCTATATGACCCCCTTACTGTCCATTTCATGTACATATGATGAGACACCCTATTCTCTCTCATCAACCAATTTTATGATTTCTTACATTACGCCGTTACGCTGCCAAAATTTCACTGATTTTCCAAGCCAATGTCATTTTGTAGGGAATACCATACCCATTTATCTATCAAGGGTATTCAACATTATTCACACTTATTGATTATAAATTTTCATGTATGAATTCCACAGTCCTATATCATGGAATAGATAATGATGTTTTATGAATCCATGTTATATGATTCAAGTGGCACACTTATGCATGAAATGAAATTTTTAAGAAGGATACGCCCTTATAGCGCTCCAATGAATTTGGTAAAGTATATTATCATGATAATCTCTATTCAATGGGTTGTTAATCATGCTAATTCAAGTGAAAATATGGTTTACTCATGATACATCTGCAATGAGGGTTTACTCATGCTTCATGTGCAATGAGCCTTGGCTCATGCTAATTCCATGTTATGTATTGTTTCCACATTTAGTTGTTATGATTATCATGCTTTATCTTGCCTTTATGTATATGATTCTCTTTTACTATATTGATATGCATATTTTCTAACATGAATTTTATTCCTTAGGTTAATCCATGATTATTCCCTTACAGGGCATTATAGATCACCATTTTCTTATGCATGTCTTTAGGTTATCCCATGAAATGATATGTACGAGGGAAAGTAGTGGTCATGTAAAGGATGTTTTCAAAAAAGATGTTGTATTTCATGTTTTAAGTTGTTATGTAATGATCCTAAGACCCAAAGACACTAGTCCACTTGATATTCAATGTTGTACCCATTGAATTTTATGTAATGAATCATGCTTAATTATATAATAAAAATCAGGGTTTCCATAGTTGGTATCAGAGGATAGGTTTTGTTATTTTTGGGATTAGCATTAGAAAAGTCTAGTAAAGCCATAGAGACAAGACTAAGTATATTAAAAACATCCCTATGTTTTTGGTGAGTATTGAGTAAGCAGTTTATCACTAACATACATTCATTTATGGATACGAGCAGGTAGAGGCGGCGTTGGCACAGAGGTATCCTAGGTGTAAAACCCCGAAAACAGTGCTTTGAGCTAGACTCAAATGAGGATTGGTGCACCAAAATTGGTCTTTCTACACTCCTGGTTATGACACTCCTAAGGGATATGCTTTTTTAAATTCACAATCTTTTTATGAACCATTATTATGGGAAAAAATACCCTAAAAATATATATTAGAAAGTAGATCATAGATAACATATATTGAAGCCAATATATTAATATGTTAAGTAACTAATAGTTATTTATAAGTCATCAGTTTTTTCCTTGGATTACCCTTTATGTGTTACCCTTAACTTCTCTTTTATTCCAACCAATGACCTGTAATAGGAGGACTCGGGCTAACACCTGATGTGATGATCAATGAGATAATTGTACTCATGAGATTCACAATCCAATGAGAGAGGTAGTAATAAACAATGTTAAGCTTCTATTTCATATAACTATAGATTTTAATAGAAACATAGATCTGGAGGAACGTTCATCCACCCCTATGAATGAACAAGTCACTATCGAGATCTTCATGAGAAAAAGGCCTCCTACTTTTAATGGATCATCTGATAACTCAATTGTTGAAAAAATTATCAACTCAATTGAAAAGATCATCTACATCCTCAATGTTCTGAACAATAGTAGGTTATCCTGGCAGCTTATCATATGGAGGGTGAAGCTGATCAATGGATTATGTTGACCAAAAATAAGAAGCCTATGGAGGAGATCTAGGCATTTGAATTGATGTATTTTCAAGAGATATCTTTCAAAAAAATATTTTATGTGCACCCTTCTGCTTAATATTGAATGGGACTTCCTTTTCATCAATCAAGAAGATGACGAATCTGTTTAATTATATGAGGAAAACATTACAAGGCTTGCATTATATGCTTATGGATTTTTCGTTACACCTGAATGCAAGGTGGACCACATCAATGGTGTGCTGAAACCTATCCTATGGAAAGCGCTAGTGATTTGTGACATTAAGAGCTATGAGGAAATTGTCTAATTATCCCTCATGGTCGAAATGCAGATTAGATAACCTCAGGGATATCATGTTGATAAAAATTGTAAGGTGGACTTCATTGTTGTCAGTCCGATAAATATTTACAACGATGATAAGAAGATTCAGCATCCCACTTTGCAATGGGGTGGAAAGAAGCACCCTGGAAATTGCTTTAAGGGTAATAGAAAATGCTTTATGTGTGGAAGAGATGGGCACCTGGCTATTAAATATCGGCAAGAAAAACATGCGTCTAAAAATATGAGAGGAATGCACGGTTCGAGCCTCAAAGGGTTGTTCATTGCTACAACTGAAAAGATCCAGGGAATCTTTCCAATCAGTTCCCAAAGAAAATGTTTTTCAGAGGCAACCAACAACCTCAAATGTGGTAAGGGCGAGCTTCTTCCATCACTACCAAAGAAGCTAAACCTGAAAAAAAGTGGTGATAGGTGTGCTAGTTATTCATTCAACAATAGAGAAAATTTTTTTTGATTCATATTCTACTTATTCATTTATATCTCTAATGTTTAGTAGAACAATACCAAAACCACCACGAATCAATGGATGTGAAGATGTTGGTGAGTACAGAAAATGGGGAAATCCTTGAATCCCTTGAATATAACTCTTCCCTTGTCATAATATCTGGATTGAACTTCCTGGTGAACCATGTCGTACTCCCTCTGGTGGAATTTGATGCAATTTTTGGCATGGTTGTCTTTCCTTCTAGAGATCCAACATAAATTGACGTGAGAGGGAAATCACTACCCATGTGTAGAATCGTCCCCCGAATAATTACAAGTGCATAGAGGAAGATGAATCTTCTTTATATCCATCATCTCAAGTGTGGATTTTAATTCCCTATGAGCATGTGTGACTGGCTCAGATGATTGAGTCTATGGAGGAAACAATCCTAGAAGACATGCCTATTGTGAGGGAATTCACAGAAGTGTTTCCCGAGGAATTGCCTGGTCTTCCTCCTAGAAGTGATGTTGAATTCTCAATTGATCATATTCATGGGGCATTGACAATATCCAATACTCCATATCAAATTGTTGTTTTGGTGCTTGAGGATCTAAATAAACAACTACAGATGAATCTAGATAAAGGGTTTATACGCCCAAGTGATTCACCAAGTGTTTCATCAGTCCTCTTCGTCAAGAAGAAGGATTGGTCAATACACCTTTGAATTGATTTTCATTAGCCTAAAAAAATCAGGATAACGAACATGTATCCTCTCCCCAAAATTTATGACTTGTTCAGTTAGCTGTGTGGGGAACAATGCTTCTCCATGGTTGATTTGCTGTCAGGATATTATCAAGTAAGGGTGAAGAAGGAAGATATCCACACGACTACTTTTCGTACAAGATATGGGAACTATGAATTCATGGTAATGACTTTAAGACTCACTAATTCTACATCAATCATCATGTACATGATTAATAGAGTCTTTAGATATTACCTTGGCCGATTTGTGGTAGTCTTAATAGATGATTTTATGATATACTCCAAAAAACAAGGAGAATCATGAGGAGTATCTATGAACTGTTGTACAGATATTGTAGAGGTATTAGATCTATGAAATTTAAAAATACTTTGATTCATAGTTCAAGGAGGTATAATTATTGGGCCATATCATCACAAGAAATAGGATATCTATGGATCCCACCAAAACAGATGCAATTGCGTGATGGATGAGGCCAACATCTGTAATGGAAATCCCTAGCATCTTGGGGATAGATAGATATTATCTATTATTTGAGAAAATTTTATAACGATTTTCCAACCCTCATACCAAGCTAACTCGGAAGGGAGTAATGTTTTCTAGGTGTGATGAATGTGAAGAAAGCTTCAAGGAGTTGAAAAAGAGGCTTATCATTGTGCCCGTGCTCAGTTTACCCACAAGTGGAGAACTTTTTTTGGTATTCAGTGATGCTTCAAAAAAGGGAATGGGATGTGTGTTGATGAAAAATGACAAAGTCATAGCCTTTACCTCAAGGAAATTGAACATTCATGAACAGAAATATCCCACAAATTACTTCATGTTGGCTGCAGTGATATTCGCTTTGAAAATTTGGTGGCATTATCTATTTTGGGAGAAGTGTTAAATATATACAGGCCACAAAAATCTCAAGTTAATATTCACACAGAAATATTTGAACATGCACCAATGAAGATGGTTAGATAAGATAAAAACTATGATTGGTCAATCCATTACCACCCTGGGAAAGCGAACAAGGTGTCAAATGCACTATTTAGAATGGACCTGGTGGTTCTATCGTTGATGAAAATTGAAAAGGATCCAATATTATTACAATTGATGAAAATGGACACGATAATCATAATGAAGGGAACATCATCAATACTTTGAAAAAATATTTCTCAACCATTTCTTTTGGAAATGTTAAAGGATTCTCAAATGGATGATGTGGGAATTCAGGAAAAATTTTAAGCTATCAGAAAAGGAAAATCCTCGGAGTTTAATCTTAATGATGAAGGAATTGTGAGATTTGGGAAAAGACTATGTGTAACATCATGTTCAGTGCTAAAGAAGGAACATTTGGATGATGCACATAGTTCAAATTTCACAATTCACCCAAGAAACACAAAGATGTATCGATATCTCCGAGAGCATTATTGGTGGGATAATATGAAGAAGGATATCATTAAATATACAACAAAGATCCACGTGTCTGATCAAGATCCATGATTCACCTCTATGTCATGGAAGAGTCTTTAACATGCTCTGAATAATGAAGTGAACATTAGTACCACCTATCATCCTCAAACTGATGGCCAATCCAAGTGGACAATCCAAACACATGAGGAGATGTTGAGAACGTGCTCAATGGACATTAAAGGAGGATGGTATCAACTTCTTCCTCTGGTTGAGTTCTCTTATAATAACAATTTCCAATCAAGCATCCAACTGGAACCATATGAAGCCCTATATGGGAAAAGGTGAAGAACACATGCGTGTTGGGATGTGGTCCGTGAGCGTAAGCTGATTGGACCAGAAATGATCAAAGAAATGGTGGAGAAGGTGAAAACCATTCAGCAGCATATCAAAGCAGCCTAGAGTCAACAGAAGAGTTATGCAGATTACCGTCGATGAGACCTTGAGATTAAATTTGGAGATATAGTATTTCTACACATAACTCCGTGGAATAAGGTCATTAGGTTTGGAAAGAAAGGGACGTTATGCCCAAGGTAAATCAGCCCCTTCAAGAATCATGATTGTGTCGGGGTTGTGGCCTATCGAATACCATTTCCACATAACATGGCCAAATTACAAGATTTCATTAATGTATCCCACTAAAATAAGTACATATTGGACCCTTCACATGTACTCTATTCATAGGTGGTATAGTTAGAGGATGATTTATCTTATGAAAGGAAACCAGTGATAATCTTAGATCATAGAGAAAAAGTTCTACAAAATAAGACAATGCCCCTCGTCAAGGTGTTGTGGTGAAACCAGATGTTTGAATAAGGGACGTGGGAATCATAGGAAATAATGAAACCAAGTTACCCACATCTGTTTTAGAGTGGGAAAATGAAATTTTTATGGTGAAATATCTTAAGGGTGGAAGATTGTAATGACCCAAACATTCATGAATGGAATTCCCTCTTGAGCTATTTAAATGTCTCTTTATGTAATATTTTTATATAAAATGACAACTTCTTTGGTTTTATGTTTTTAGATTTTAAAATACTCTTAAAAATTTTGATCGTTGCTACTATATTCGTTTAACAGTGATCACGTGATTGGTATAAATATTGGGATTTAACTAATCCAATTTACTCAATCAAAGGAAGAGATGACCTCATCCAGTGGACATGTCCCATACAAATCCCATTTTTCAGATCGTAGAAAGGAGGTTGTGACTTTGGGATTCTCTCTTGAACAATCCCAAGTCGAGCTTGGATATATTATTCTCGAGCGAGACCACCTACGAGAGAAGTGGATGTTGATGGAGATTACCACCCGATCAATGTTATCTGATCCACCCAAAGAGTCTATCACCATCACACACCTTACTCTTCAGTATTATGCGGGTGTTATAATGTGTTATGTAACAATACCCTTGCATTTTGGTTATGTAAATTATTTTTTTTTATAATAATGAATATACTTTCGTTTTATTATTGATACCTAGTAAATTGTTTTTAAAGCACAAATAGTATGTTTTGATAATGTTCAACTAAGAAATCTATTTGGATTAATTAAAAGACTTTTGAATTGAATAATATTTTAAAAACTATTATAATGGTAATTAAATTTATTATTATTAAATTTAAAAGATCATATAATTTCATGAATGAATTTTTTTTTATTAAGGTTTGAAAGAAATTTTCAGCAAAACCGATTAATTTTCAATAAATGGCTGTTTTTATTTTAAAAGTGAAAATTTAAAAATTTATTAAATTATTTAATTAAAATAAACATTATTTCTGAAATAAGGATTCAAATTTATCCAATGGTGAATTTGTCATAATTTTCTGAGTTAGTCAAATTTTTGGGTAAAAATTAAATCCCATTTAAATATATAATGTGTTTTATGACATCATAATGACTCAATAGTGATGTAAGAAAATTCTATATTCATTATGATAGGAAAATATATGTTTTAAAATTATAATAATGTGATTTTGGGTTTGTTTGATTTATATTAGTATTCTTTATGTGGACCCTTCAAAATTTATTATACATTTTGTCTTTTAAAAATGTTTTCCGTGGGAGTGTGACTCACCTCCACATAAGCAACCCAATTATTTAAAGAAGATCGGACTTTGACCTTATAAAATATTATTTTCTCCTTACCTTTGATAAAAACCATTTAAAAAAACCATGGTCTTTTTTGTGGTTTCAATTAGTTTAATGTGAGGTGTCCCAAACCAAAATAATAAACACTTCCCTCTTATTTCTTATATAAACCCACCCATGCTCCCACTTCTTCCTCACTAAATGCCTTTGGAGTTATTCCAACCTCTTACTAATCTCTCTAGAATACTCCTAAGGTTCCCTAATCTCCCAATAATACTCTCTCAATCCTCTCTCTATCCATTGGAATCTCAATTCAATGTAAGGGTTTTTCTTCGTTTGTTATTTTTGTCCATTATTCTTAAAATTGTTATACCCTTTTAATTTCAATTATAATTGTTGTAATATATTTTAGCACCTCCCCAATACTGAACTTTATATGATTTATTTATGGGATACCCCTTTCCCTCTCATGAAGTACCTCCCATGTACACATGTTACAATGCCAAAATTTTGAAAGGAATTTCTCTCTCCTCATTTACATTAAAGCAATTATTTTGTATCATAATATAATTTTCATAGCTTTTTTGGGACAATTATTTATATTACAACCATACTATCCATTTCATGTACATATTATAAGACACCCATTTCTTGGTCATCAACCATTTTTATGAATTTTTACATTACGTTGTTACGCTGCTGAAATTGCACCGATTTTCCAGGCCAATGTCATTATGTAATGAATACCATGTCCATTTCTCTATTATGGGTATTAAACATTATGAATACATACTTATTGATTATAAAGTTTCACATATGAATTCAATATTCCATTATCAGGGAAAAATAATGATGTTTTATGAATCCATGTTATCTGATCCATGTGGCACACTTATCCATGAAATGAAATGTTTAAGAAAGGTGCACCCTTATAGTGCTCCAATGCATTGGGAAAAGTATAGTATCATGATACTTCATGTGGAATGGGTGTTTACTCATGATAATTCTAGTGGAATGAGTGTATACTTGTGCATCATGTGCAATCAGGGTTCACTCATCCTCCTTGTGCAATGAGCCTTCGATCATGATAATTCCTTGTTATGTGTTGTTTCCACATTTCCATGTTATGGTTATTAGGATTTATCATGCCTTTATGTTTATTATTCACTTGTTCATTATTGATATGCCTATTTTCTAACATGTATTGTATTCATCATGTTATTCCTTGATTTTTTCTATATTGGGCATTATAGCTCTCCATTTTCTTATGCATGTCCTCAGTTTATCCCATACAATGCTATGTACGAGAGATTATAGTGGTCACATAAATGATGTTTTCAATAAAGATGGTGTATTTCATGTTTTATGTAGTTATGTAATGATCCTAATCCCAAAAGAAACTAAAACTCCCGATATTCAATGTTGTATCAAGGGAATTTTAAGTAATAAATCATGTTTAATTGGGTAATAAAAATCAGGGATTCCATAATCACCACCAAAAACTTTGGGGAAATTTTTTCTCACATGAAAAAGGGTTCTATCCACAATAATATCAAATAATTAATCATCGCCCAGTGGAAGAGTCTCCACAGGAAGCCGAAACAGGCTCAATGAACTTGAGAGGTACCATCTTTATTGCTTCATTATTAGTGATTGCAATATTTGACACTCGTACATCTCATTCATTTATTTCAACCTGTGTAGTTATTCATCTTACTCATTATATAGATCTTTTTTGTGCAATTTATATTACTACACTCCTTGGTATTAAGAGAGAGTAGGGTCTTCGTAGTATGTATTGTGTTTTATCTCAATCAAATATGGAGTTTGCATAAACATTTCCAGTTCTGGGTATAAAATATTTTGAAATCATATTATTGATCGATTGGATCATTGTTAATAAATCTTGGATTGATTTCTATCTTCAACGGGTCTCCTTCACTACAGTTGATGGTGTGTCTCTCTTGTTTGGAGGAGATTAGGACCCAAGGTCATGAAGGGATAGACCATCCATTATGGAGTTGGGGAAACTAATATCTACCTTTTCCTTGGACATGAAGAGAGAATATTTGAGTTGGGTTGCCCCTCAGTAATAGTTTTGTTTCAAGATGTGTTTTCTTCTGGCCCCTCTGGTTTTCAACTGGTGAGATTGGGTGGGATTTCCATTGACATGATGATAGGAAAACAACTAGTATAAATTCCCTCTTACCAGATGGAAGAAGATTAATTGAATTATGTGAATTCACAGTTGGAAGATCTTCTGGGGAAAGGCTTTATATGCCCGAGCGTGTCACCCTTGGTGATATCAGTTGTCATTCCCAAGATGGATGATGGTTCAATCCTCCATTGGGATGATTAATTAATGTTCAATGAAGTAATGGTAAATAAGAAGTATCTATTTTCGTGGATTGATGATATGATTCATAATTTAAGGTGTGTAACATGTTTCAAAATGACTGATCTCCGCTCAGGATACCATAATTTTAGGATAAAATAATATGACATTCCGAAAACAACCATTCTGAGAAAGTATAGCCATTATTTGTACCTTTTCATGTTGTTTGGTCAAATGAATTCTCATGTAGATTTCATGTATTAATGGAACAATATTTTCCTTGACTATATTTATACCTTTGTGGTGTGTTTGTGGATGATATCATTGTGTTCTCTAAATATAGTGAAGATCAGTAACTCAATTCCAAGCTTTCAATGTTAAAATTAGGGACTCATGTAGTGACTGTCTTGGGAAACGTGTTGTCTAAACTTGGGATATTAGTTGACCATGAAAATTTGAATGCTTTTTTTACATGGTTATAACCACAGGATGTGTTTGAGATTTTTTGTTTCATCGGGTATGTAGGATTCTACCGACAGTACATGATGGACTTTGTAAAGTTGTCTTCTTCGATGACTGCTCCTACCAGAATGGGGGTAATGTTTGTGTGGAGTGAAAAATTCCAATGTTATTTTAGTGAGATGAAAGTTATTTTTACTACTCCTCCTCTTTTGACTCTTACAAAGGTCAGGAAAGGCTATGAGGTCTTCTGGAATGCATCAGGTTCAGTCATGGTATCAGTTATTATGAAGGTTAGTCATGTTTTTTCCTATCGATCATGTCATATTAGGCCTCGTGTGAATAATTATCTAATCCATGACCTTGAACTCACAGCTGAAATTCACAGTCTAAAGAGTTGGTGTAATTACCTTTATGGATAAATATTTAATGTGTTCTTATACCACAATTGATTGAGTTATATCTTCGCTAAAAAATAATTGAATCTCCACCTAAGGAATTGGGTGGAATAACTGCAGCCTTTTTTACATTCACATTACCCATACCTCGGGGAAAAGTAATGGAATTGTAGATTAATTTAGTAGGAAGATTCTAACCTTGGAAAATAAATAATCTTCAGAAGAGTGGAACTTGATGGATCTCTTTGAACGGTTTCATATTGGAGTTCAGGAGATAGGGGATCAGGTTTCATTGGCCAGTTTCTATTTTAAATCATGTCTTCATGAAATGATTATTCAGGACCAATAGTTTGATGAAAAATTCTGTAGCATTAAATACACTATTAATGGCAGAGAGACGATTTCCTAGTGGTCATTCTCCAAAGAAGGAATTCTATGCCATCAAAATCGTTTTTGGGTACCATCATCAGTATATAAATCTGTGACGGGTAATTGAAATCTGAATGGACTATGCACCCATGAACCACGAAGATGTTCTATGACATGTGTTAGTGATTCTGGAGGCCACAAATGAGGCAGGGAATTTCTATGTTTTTTCACTGGTTTCTATAAATTCCAACAAGTGAAATCTAAGCACCAAAAACCATCAAGGTTGGTTTAACCACTTCCAGTCCCTACATGTAAGTGGGATGAGATCTCGATGTACATTTTGGGATGTTTTATATGTACCCAAAAGTAGAATAATTGGATTTTAGGGATGACTGATATAATGATGAATTCGGCCTACTTTATACCCATTTGTGATACACCCAAAGTTTCCATGTTGGGAAGTCACTTTTCAAAATAGATTTTTTTGGTGGCATGAATTTCCATGTGCAATAGTCTCTTATAGAGATACTAGGTTTACTTATAACATTTGGAGTTTCCTTCAGGAGGTACTGTGATGTCATGCCCATTTGATAATGGAATACCATCCACATTCAGATGTCCGTATAGAAAGATCTATACAGATTTTTTAGGATACGCTCCGAACATGCATTCTTGACATTGGTGGACCATGTAATGATCAATTGGGAATGGTCGATTATCCTTAAAATTATATTTATCAATCTTTGTTCATAATGTATCTTTTTTATGCCTCGTTTGTCCAGCCTTGTAAATATATGTTGTGTTAGTTGGGGATCAGTGAGAGTTCCCTGGCTGTATCGTGCGTGGTCCAATAGATTACATCATTGATTTAGTGGATTCATTAGAAAATGTTGACAACTTATATCTGATACATGTCTTTTTCTTATTGTCTCTATTGACCTTTGGAGTTATCAGTTGGTGACTAGATGGTCTTTAATGATTCACCCGAGCATAGTCATTGACGACTTGGGAGTCAATTGATGCTTTCTCGCCATTTTGATGGATCTTTTGATGATGTTTAGATGGTGGGGAATGTTGCGTACTTTTTAGCACTACGACAATAGATGACATCAATACATAACATGTTTTCGGTATCTCAGCTTCAAAAGTATCTCTCTGAGCCATCTCATGTTCTTAGATGACTTGATCTAGAAGTGGAACCTAATTTATCTGTGACTGAATGACCATTTAGGATAGTAGATTCTGAGACAAATGTACTACATGGGAAAATGATACCATTTGTTTGTGTGCTATGGAAACACAGTTCTGGTTGTTATTATATGTGGGAGAGAGAGTCACTAATGAGAGAGAGGTGGCATAATATATATTTTAGGGACACATATTCATGGACTTTATAGGGATAGAAATTTTATATGCACGGAAGGCTGTATCATCCCATTACTGTTTTCATGTATTTGTAATCCCATCTTTCGTTTGAGATTTGGTTGTGTTTCATTTGTAGTAGTTCTAGGTAAATTTTTGATAATTCTACATGTTTCTAGGTAGGGTCACATTTTGTGCATGGCCTACGCATGGATGTTGGAAACATTGTGCCACATCCATGATTTACACATTGGGATCCACATAGTCATTGCACGGTTTTCTCAAACATTGTGATGATTCCTATGAAACCATCTTAATGGGTTTTTCTATATATGATATTTTTTAAAATTTATAAATCCCCCTTTTAGATCATAGACGAACCTCTATCGACCCAAACACATTTCACCTATTCTTGGAGCACTTAATAAGTATTCATGGCCCCTATAACCTCTTCCAGTAGTGATATGAAGCTAGGAGAATGCCACTCAGCCTCATTTTAGTTAATTTCATCCTATCATTCTCTTCATCCATCGATATCTCTACTTATCCTTAGGGTTACATGGGTCTTGGTATTGATTTTAGGATCTAATTACCTTTTGGGAACTTAAACCCACATTTGATTCCCATTTTTGTGATCTTATTTCTTCATGGACCAATCATGATTTTGATTTGGCATTGCGAGATCCGTTTTTTTCTATTGGTGGTTCCATCATAATGGTCAATTTTTATTAAACATGATTTCTTTGTTGAAATTTCAATTGTTCAAAAAAATTTAATTGTTTGGTTTTTGATATAAAGGCATTAGATTGTCTTTTTTTGGAAAAAACCAATTCTGATGAATTGTGATTTTGAGGAAAATTGGATTGTTGGATTGGAATTGTGATTTAGGGAGATTTAAATAGTTTAATTTAAATTTTGGTTTTTATGGAAATTAAAAAAAAAATTGTGGATTTTAATTGCATAAATATGTATTTGATGGAATGTTTAAGAAAAACTACAATTCATGGGATTTGGGTGTTTGGGATGAAAATTGGAATATTTCAAATGACGAATGGGTCAAAATCCATATTTTTTTATAAAATAAAATTCCCATCATTGATTTTGAAAATGAGAACATGAATTCCTTAGGTTGTTAGTGAATTATTTAGGGTGTCACTTGATCATCCTACAACATTCTAAAACATCATATCCACACATCCGATTACATAGGCGATGGTGATGAAATCTATTAACCATTGGCCTAAAGGAGTGTATGTATATACTTTGTCATATTCAATATATTGGATACCTATATTCTGGAATAATCATTCCTATTTGGAATATGTCCATGTTACCAGATTGTGTTCTTTTTTGAATGCATATATATGCCCTTGTTATAAAATGTTTTACATGCTTTGAGAATTTATAATAACATTTTATATAAAATATTAATTTATCCCCTTGGTGAGAATTTCTAGTTATGAAATTAATCCTTTGATTAATGGGAAATTTCATCTTTTGAAATGTATTCCATTATTTAATTTTATGGAATATTTTTGTAATGGGATAAATATCTTTTAAACTATAGAGAATTAATTTTTTTATATATGCTTTTATATTGACAAAACCATTTGTTAAAAAATTTAAAATAAAGTTTGGATAAATTTGTATTGGTATATGTTATGGAATCCTTGAGAGAAATCCTAGGAGATATTTTCTCACAACCTAATTGTCCCGTAGGGTATTTATAGGTTATCTCCATCGATGTTCAAGCAAAGGAAAAGAATCTCTTTGAGGTGGATCATGATGCTGAACTTTGGTCTTGCGTATTTGTGTATTTAGGGGCATTGAGGAGTTTTTTAACTTTTGTACTTGGGGTGTAGTGCTTTTTTGTTGTTATTATTTAACATCTGGTACATTACTACCAGTTATGTTTTCGATTGATATGAATAATCTATGGTTTTATTTCTTTCCACAATTTTTGTCGTAAAATAATTCCCACATTTAATTCGAATGATGGAAGTTTCTACTCAGCAAACCATGTGGATCTAAAATGCCATTTGAGCTTTGACAGGTATGACATGGTTATCATCTTTCCAGGGTAACTAAGTTTTTTCATGAAAAAAAATATTAAAAAATAGAAATTCAAAACAAAAATGTAAATTATATATGGACCCCTATTTCATCACACAAGGCTCTTATATACCACACTATCTTTTGAGTTATAGAATAAATTTAGATGATAAAATACGAAAACCCCACCACCTGAAATATTTATATAATTAACCATTCCTGTGGATATAATTAATCCATGGTCTATATATGTGTTAGGAACCACCTCCGGTAGAGTAAATCCTAATAAAAAAGAATGAGGGATTGATTCGTATATAATAACTCTGAATGAAATCAAGATGTTGGAAGATTAATAATTTTTTATTCATTTAAATAAATAAATAAATGCGATTTTAAGGGTGACACTCAAGATATATAATTCATGGATCATTTAATGTTAAAATGATTGGGTTTTAAATCAAAAGGATTGATGTAATGTTGACACACTCAGTTTATGCGGAAATATATTAAATGAACTTGATCTCAATGAGGGAATGTATAATTTGAATACAAATATCAAGCATAGTTTGATTTCAAATGGATAGTGTTAATCCTAAGAATCCAATTCCCTAAAATGTTCGATTAATACCATGTAAATTATAATAAATGGAGAACACATAAACTTGAATGGGAATTGAAACAAAAGATAACATCACATTCATTAACAATAATTAGTTTCCAAACATTATAAATATACATTCATTTCAATAGAATCAATCCTATAGAAATTATTAAGATGAAGACATGGGAATGGATGAAGGATTCAATTCAAATCAAAAATTAATTAATTATACGAACATGGATGGTTAAAATCCATAAAATCAAGATCAATCATTGAAGGAAGGCCCTAATATTCCACTAATTCCAAAGATAAATGGTCAATATAATTCAAATAAAATAGATAAAAACAAATATATAATGGAATCAGATAGACCCCCACAACTATATGACAATACTAAAAATTGTATTAGAATTTATTTTCAACGAGATATTTGAGATCACAAAATCAAAAATAAAAACACCATTGTACTTATGTCTTGATTAAAAACCATTATATATTCCTCTCACAATAAACATCGCCAAGGATATATTATGGTGAAATTTCATTTGTTATTTTTTCCAAAAATTTAGAAGACCAAAAAATTTATTCCTCCACTCCCCCTTCTCACTTTACCTGACATTTTATTAACCACAACATTCAATAATTCCCAATACTATGACATGGTTTCCTCTATTATTATTATTTTTATATGGAGATTTACCTATTAAATTTATTTAAAAGTTGTTAGATTTCCCATTTTAGTAAGCATGGTGAACTCAACACTAATATCCATGTGAAATATCAAAATATTGACTACCATCACTATTAATCTCAGTTATCTCCCATATGAGAAATCACCATAAAACATTCTTTCCACCAAAATTGCCATAGTGGTCTAGTGGATATGAGGATGGAAAAAATCATTCTAACTATCCAAAATATATTCTGAACATTTCCAAACATACACACCAGCCCTCTTGGCCCAGGAAAAAACATAATTGGTGTTATTTAAAAATAAGAAACAATAATATAATAGTAATGTGAAATATATATAAAATCATACAATTATATTATTAAAAATATAAGAAAATATAATCTAATTATCATATATATAATATTGTAATCATGTATTCATATTTATCAACAATTATAGTTAAATTAAATACTTATTCGATATAAATGAATCATTTGTAATTGTAAATTAGGAATTTATAAAACCTAAATAATTTTGATTCATGTAATACTATGAGAAAGTCTATAAAATATAGCATTCTACTAATTAAAGGATACACATAGTTATGGAGGAATTGTAACAACATGAATTTTTTAAAATTAAATTCCATTTTAAAATGAATAAAATACTTATTATGTAAAGATGTTATAGAAAAATCATACACTAAATTTTTAATATGTTATATCATTTAAAATTTAAATGGTTTTCAATCATCAGAAAAATTGATTACATTCATTTTTATAGTGACTGATATTATTAGTATATATCAACGGTTATGATAAAGTGGAAATTTAAATAGGATGGGGAAGTAATGGCCACAACCAATAGGATCATAATAAATGAAGTCCACATATCAGAGTGTCCTACAAAGATTTCATTATTGGGATTTCCCTTAACCAACATATATCCATGATTCAATAACGAACTGAAGAGGGAAATCATTTATTTGAGGACATCAAGCATATAGAGAACACCACCCAAACCAAGGTCATTAGTCCATCACATGAATGTATAAACAATAAGTGATTTATTAAATACAATAACCACTATCCATGAAAATAATTATTTTCCCCCTTAATATAATGTACTAATATGTTATTTGAATAATTTGATAAACCCATAATGAATCCTACCAATCCTATATTATATTTTTAGGTTTTAAAATTCATTCCTTATGAACATGTCGCAATTCCCCATCACCAATGGTATTATTATATTAATATTCATTTTTGGGTTATAATATATTTAAAAATAGTCCATATTGGTAGAAACCATGGGAATAACATGTTAAGGTTTTTGGTATTAATTATTATATCGCATAGAGTCTAAATACAATGTTTCAAAAATAATTATGAATTCTGCAATCTTTTTCTCTTCGTAACCACCCATCCTCTAACTAAAATTATCCTAAACCCCATTAATTAAAACTTTTATCTCCCTGTACATATCTATACACATTAAAGAGTTCTGAAACTCACATATATATTCTTACAAGAATTTAAAAGCTATATCCAGTGTTAATAGACTCTATCCTCATCTATTTATTTTGATTACATTATTTTTATAGAGAAATCTTTATTTCAAATTGATCTTTTTAAATGAATTTATTTAAATGTACATTTCCATCCTTATTATTATCATATAATGAAAAATTACCATTCACTATTAATCACTCCTACATTAACCTTTGTGAACACAAATTATTCTTAGGAAAATTACCTCATATTTTGTCATGAAAACCATTTTTCTAATTTTTACCAATAACTGTTTTTACTCAATGGTTTTTAAAATTATGTTAATATCATTCTTTTATTGTATAATTCCTTGCATATAACTAACACACCTTAATAATGTGAGTAATGGTTATGATAAGAATCGTTATTTTATAAGACATATGTGGAACACTAATGTACATAAATGATATAAATATGATATGTGGGACTACAAATATATATTCTTACAATAAATTCGGAAGTGTTTTTAACTCATGAAATATAATTTATGGTTAATGTGAGGTTATATTAAGAACACTATATTTTATTATCTTGGGGGGAAACCTTGACTTATTTATGTGCTGTAATGTTTTAAATTCTAGAAACATTCCCATGTTTCCTTTTTTATCATCATATATCATTCTTCAATATAAATGATTATAATTATCTTGAGCCCTATGTTACAATGAAATTCCACTTGACTGAAATTTATTACCTTATCTTATGTTATGCATTTATTATTCCCTTATTATGAATTATTTATCACCCCATTATTTTTTATATCTCTAGGATATCTCATAAATTTTTAGAATTGAAATGTAATTTAAAGTAATGTTGTGGAGCTTTTAAAGAATAATATTTTACCCATGATTCATGTTATTGTGAAATGTACCAAATATATCAAACATTATACAACATTAATTTCATAGACTATATTATTTGTACCATTATGCAATCAAATATTAATTATTGAAATTAAAATATAGGTTCTCATGGGAGTATAGCTGAAGGATATGATATGTAGTGATGGTAGTCAATCGTGGCCAGAAGATGAACATGAATATTAGGAAAATGTACTATAGGGATGATTTAATTTCATTGAATTTGGTTGGAGGTAGAAATCCCTAGAAGGTGGGATATGGTCACTAGATGAAAAATGATTTTTTCTAATGAGTGTTAATAAATATTAAGAATGGTTATTTAATGGCATTGATCATCAATTTTGAGAAAATCATTAATTTCCAAAAAAATGGGGAAAATAAAAATGTGATCATTTTAAAAAGTATTTCATTTATAGAAAAAATAAAATAACCATTAAAAGACTCATTTAAAAAAATTAAAATTTTAATAAAATTTATGATACTGGGCATTGTGGTTGTTTGAAAGTTTAATATATATCCAATGTCAAAATATTATATATATTCAACATAGATTTATATTACAACTAAATTTTTGACTTCATAATCCTCATTGTATAGATATCATATCATGAGAATATTTGAAATATAAAATATCAAAACCAAATCCATGAAATTAAAATCCAACATATTAATTGAGATTGAATACACTAAGAATACTTTATCATATTGTACTAGTGATGAAGATCTGTATATATTTATCATATCATACAAGATGTTTCCATTAAATAATATATTTATACATTGGATACAACCATCCTCTAAATGTTGTTTTCATTGATAACTCATAATAATATAATGTAGGAAAATATCATTGAAAAAATTTATTATATATTAAATTCTTAGAGTTATGTTACCGAGATAACATTATATTTCTATAAATATGTATAATAGTATATTATTATTATTTTTTATTAATTTATCACAAATTATCTTGTACGAATATCCATAAATGTAGTGTGGATATTATCATATAAAATAAAATTTGTCAACTTTTTATAATATTATTTCCTTTTTGAGTTCAACATGGCTTCAGTTACTGTTAAAAACATAAGATATCAATGTAATATTATTCTTGATTTTTTCCACGTCATCCCCACATGTATTTTATCATTCACTTAGACAATAGTTACATTGTCGGTCACATATTTTTTTTACATGATTAGTTTTTTTACATAATTTTACACAAACTAAAATTGTTAATAAGAATAATTTTATCCTACATATATAGATTTTTTATGAATATGAAGATTATATGTGTTCAATGATGAGTTTTTTAGGTTTTTCACTCATATTTTACCACATATATTTCTAAAAATTTAATAAATGTAACCAATATGCCTAATATGAAACCCTAAAAATTGGGTTTAGAGCATTGATGTCATGAACCAACACAGGTCGACCCTGAACCGGTCACCCAAGCTGGTCCGCGACATGGCCCGAGGGGCGTTCCCGATCCCCACAGGCTGGCAAGTAGTGTCGGGCATCAAAATTTAATAGGTGAAAACGATTTTCTCCCAAACGAAAATAAACTAAGAAGTGTAAAATAAATAAAACAAAAGCAAATAAGTAAAGAACAACCAACAACACTACTAACCTGACCATGACCAACACTCTATGTGACCTTGTGGGTCACTCTCCAATTCCAAAACCCACATTTCTCAAGGCGAACAACTGAAGCTGGAACCTGCAACATAACTAAAAAGAAGAAAACTCTATAGGTGTGAGTATTAAAACTCTCTAGGCTAGCCCGATAAATCTATTCCCAATGCTCTACCACTAAATAAATAATATATCAATTCCAAGTTTGAACTAAATTATATAAAATTTTGGTTTCCACACACACAACTCCATTTCTAAAACAAGTAACAACCCATTTCCCCTTTTAATTTAAAAACAAGTTTAATTATTGAATGAAACAGGTGCGATGCATTTTAATACATTTCTGCGAGAAAGTTAGAAATTAAAATTTCAACTATTATTTAAAGGTGAAAACCACACACAACACACGACACACTCTAAGGGAAATCAAAATGAAAGTGGCACACATGGGATAGAAACCGAACTAGACCTCTCAATCATCCGCCACATAAAAATAAACACTAAAGGAAACTTGTGTCAAAACTATGTGATCATGAATAATCCAGAACATACTATACATTTGAATCATCCTGAAGGCATGCCCTAACTCGATGAGGTCATAATACCCTAACGCTCGACATAGACCAAAATGGCCCAACCAAGGGGCCCAATCCCCATAGCATCAATAACTCAGTATTCCCCTTCTATGGGCCCACTAGCCAGTGCGTAATCTAAACAAGTGCAGTAATCATTCTCAGAAGATTCACTCAGTATGCCAGGTTCCCATGTCAACATAAGCAATAAAAAGGGGTGCGTCTATAATGTAAATCAATCATTCACGATGCAAAAACATCACAAACAGATCACAAAATCAACTAACAGCAAAGATCACCCATGAATGGGTTTTCCAAAATAATTTATTTTATTAAAGTGACAAACGAGGCTTCACAAATTTTAAAGAAAAACCTCATTTATCGAGAAAACCCAAAACAATTGTTCAGAAGAAATAATTTATCTTTAAAACTAGATGTACATTTGAAATTATGTGAATTATGTTTAAAGTCCAAAAGAAAATTCTTTCAATAGTGGGTGTCCGCTCGTCAAGAAAATCTTTCAAGTATTCAGTATAAAATAAACTAATCTTTTCACACCAAATAATCATTTAAAAATTTATTATCTTATATTATTTCTCATTCATTAAAATTAATAAAACATCAAGAAATTAATAAATTATAAATTTAAAGGTGAATGCAGTGGGGGACCTACCTCGACTCGTAGGTCGGTTACGATGATTATGCGGTATGTCCCAACTTGTGCACTAGCCCACACCACTTTCCGATGACCATAATATCACATAAAAACCATTCCAATGCACTAAAACAATGAGAAGTATCTATAAACACAAAAACACTATATTAAAAATATTCCAAATGAATAAATAGAGAAAAACCCACTTTGAAACTAGTGTAGTCAAAAAAGAATGAATCCAAAACATACGGTAAAATATGGTGTCCCCAGAAATAAAGGCGAACAATCCAAAGAAATATGAATCGCTTCACCTTCAGTGGCGACGAATAGAGTGCAGTCCGACGTGACCCGAGACACCCTTTGCGAACCCAGCTCAGGGATTCACAACAACATCGGAGAAACACCCTACAACAATTATATAATACCCAAAAATAATTATTACAGAAGGACCAAAGTCTGACCAAATGTACCAAGGACTCACATAAACCAAATGCACACATCATAACACACAACCAAATGACACCTAAAAAGATTTATATCAAAAACACACCCCAGACCATTTTAGAAACACCATAAATCTTTCTCAAACAACTTACAAATCACACCATAAAAATCACTATTACTTCACAAAAGAGCTCGTATTATAACCCAACCATTTTAACACAATAATTATAAGGGAAAAAACACACAAAACATTTAAATTCACTATTAAAGACCAATTTACATTTAACCACACACAATTAGAATGAACAACATAAGCATAAACAAGAAAATAATTCAATAACTATTTTTGGAAGAAATTTCTATCGCAAAAACACCATAATATGTTAATAAAATTCAAAATAGTGGTGTGAATCATGACAAAACAATAATTAGATCCGCCAAACATTATTTGGAATGAATTGGAATAGGAAGAGAGGGAAACATCTACCTCGCAGGCATGTGAACACAATGAAACATCAATTGTAGGAAGTATACTCACCGAGGAACAATCTGCATCACCGAAGGGGTAAGAGAGGATGTTGTCGGCTTACTACAGGTCAAAGGAGAAAGGTGGAGGGCAGAGCATGAGAAGGGGGAGACCGAGAGTGTTGTTCGGCACTGGCCGGAGCGAAAGAGTGAGATGCTACCGGTGGGTCGCGCCATGGGTAAAACAAAAGGAGGGGGCAGGGGGGGTCTCACAGCTACTGGTCACCGGACAGGGGGTGGCACTACAGGCGGCTAGCACAAGGGAGGGGCAAGCAGTGTTGCGGGCAGGCGATACAGGAGCCCGAGGCCAAGAAGAAGGTGAGAGGCTGGGCATGAGGGGGCGTTCGGGTGCTGCACATAGGAGCCAGGGTAGCGGAGAGGTGGGGAAAACCCGTGGAGGCAACACGACAAGGGGAAGTGGCGTGGGGGGCCAGCGGCAAGGGCATGGCGAGGGCATGTGGGGTGCCGCGCGGGCGGTGTGCGGGACAGGCGAAGGGGCGCCATGCGATGAGGGGGGGGGAGGGCTGCGGGCAACGCAGGTATGGGACGATGGGAAGGGGGATATGGGTATTAGGGTAATGATATGGTTTTTTTTCATTGCATGTCATTATAATATAATAATAACAACAATAAAATCTGAAGCAAAATAATAAAAATAGCAATAAAATAATAACAACAAAAATATACTAGAATAATAATATTAATATAAATTAAAAAAAATTAAAATATTAATAATAATAAAAATACTAACAATTCATTAATAATACTAATGTCATTAAAATCATTAATTTTCAAAATAACAATACTATAATAATAATGATAATATAAATGATAATATTATAACATTAATAATAATGATAATTGTAATATAAATAACATTACAAATAATAAAAATATTAAGATATAAAGAATAATAATAACAAGTATGAATAATAAAACCCAAATTCATTAATTTTAAAAGTTGGCCAATTGCATGGATCGTGTGCCGCCGAGCGTGCAGTTGAGAAAACCATGCTTAGACCAAGCCACAAGGATCTAACCGCGTGTAGGGAAAAGTTGCGTCCCTACATCGCAGTTTCATAACCTGTGCACAAGTCGCCCATCTACAAGCCGATGTGTGACAATTCTCCCCACCACAGACACTTTATGCCCCCAGAAAGTTACTTCATTGAAAAATAGACAAAACAAAGATCCATGCCCAATTGAGACCGAAAGGATACACATCACAAGAGAACGGGAGAACACGAGAGTGTTCTCCCCACCACAATAACTTGAATATTTCTGAAATTTAACACCCAAACATATCACCTCAAGAATGGGGGGGGGGCGACGTGGGAACTCC
Source organism: Viscum album (assembly GCA_963277665.1). Taxonomy (NCBI): domain Eukaryota; kingdom Viridiplantae; phylum Streptophyta; class Magnoliopsida; order Santalales; family Viscaceae; genus Viscum; species Viscum album. The sequence continues at coordinate 206,984,275 of OY728121.1, forward strand.
CAATCGATCCAGGATAACCTCTATAGCACGAGCGAAACAACACCTCTGCTGAAACTTGGAACTCCCGTCCCAGACCAATGAAAGCCCGACCACTAGAGAAAAACCCCGAGCAGAACATAACCCAAGAAGTAAACCCGAGCACACCCGCAATCCTAGACTCCTCCGCAGGCACTTATATCCCCAAACGAACACCGCTAAACCAAGATTAACCCGCGCATGGTCCAAACATACTTTTAATAAAAAAAATTATCTAAAACACCATAATCTGACAAACGAGACTATTTGGATTACAAGCGAACACATTCATCCCAAACTCACGATGACACAATGAACTTACAACAATGCCAAAACATTAACTGTGGAATGACGAGAACAGAAGCACTGTAAATGTTTCGTTGCCAAAACAAAGAACATGAAACTCGAACTGAGGCATCACACCCCCGAAAACTCCTGACTGCACACGAGCTTCACCCCAAGACCTGTGGTTGGGGCTCTGATGTTTGAAGAAATTTTTCCTCATAGTTAGGCATTGGAATATTCTAGTGACAGTGTCTTACTCAGGCGACACTTCCAGGAAAGCATCTCGAGATTATCCAAACCCCTGAAATGATGGCACGTCTTTGGAGGGGTGTGAATTAATGGATTTTATTCCCTAAACTTCCATACTGAAAATACACCATTAGACGTTCTGATGAACTGGATGTTAGCGCCACTGATGAGAACTCATTAGGAAGAGGTCCCTCTGGCACACTCTGCTCGCATGATGGGGAAAATTGATGAGAAACTGGATATGCTGGATTGCCAACCATCTACACTCTGATAACCAACTCAGTTAAGAATGCCTCATCCACTAGCTTCTCAATGTAATAGTCCTTAGAAAGGAGGACCCGCACCTTCATCTCTAGACGAAGACCCCTGATGAAGGGAGAAGTCTTCATCCAGTCCTACGACACTACCCCTGGAAAAAGAGACACAAGATCCTAGAAATGGTAAAAATACGCTCTCACCGTCTGTTGGCCATGATGAACACGCATGAGCTCTTCCATTTTCATCGTCTTCACCTCCACATGTATAAACCATCAAACGAAGACGGCTTTAATGACATTCCACATCATCCCAACATGTAGTAGTGGCGGGGTGAACAACTTCTACTCATCTAGAGCTGGACCTTTGAACAGACCTAAAACATCATGCAATCTAATAGCTTTAAGAGTTCCCAATCCCCTGAAGATGTGCTCGACCTCTTCAAGAAACTCCACTGTCTCTAATAGAATCCAATCACCATGAATGATAGACAACGTCCCAGAAAGACCAAGAACTATGCATGACTAATCAAAACTATGGGGACCTTTCTGGGAGGCATTTCTGAACAAAATATATGACACCGAGCTGGAACCAATATCAATTTATGCAAAATAAATAAAGAACCATCATCCAAAAATAACCAGCTCACAAAAAAACCAAACAACCAAAAACACAACCCAAAATTCCATGTCCAAAATTCATGTTCCATTTTAGATTCCAAAACCACCATTTTTTTTAATTTCCAAAACCACTTTCGTTCAAGACCACTCTCCAAATACAAAATCTACTTTTCAATCCGAAATCACTTTCCAAAACCATTTTCCTCTTCAAAATAAAATTTAGAAAACAAGGTCAATCATTTAATTTCAAACACACCCAGGAAATCCCATGAACCATTGCACATGTCTTCATCCACATTTATTAATATGCAACAAAACACACTTTCCACACATCCTCACACATGTTAAAACGTTCATAAGGAGTACATGAGGTTCCACCCCAAACCATTCTCGACCAATTTCAAAGAGAACACCAGTTTTCCAAAACAAAGGGTTTCAGTTTTAAAACCCATTTAATAAATTTAAATTCATTTAAAATAAAACATTCCCATTTCCAAAAACCCTTTTATTCATTTCCAAAAACGCACTTACACCTACCATAACAAAAATGACACTTAGCATGCATCAAACCACCAGATGGACTAGCATTCACACATAACCTGGAAACATGGTAGTGGTCCATGCCCCAAGTAAGCGTCAACAACTAGGAGGAATTAAAAACATGTACTCGGACTCCACACGGGTCACTAATCCATGTGATATCACAATGTAACATCATTTTACCTCTGTTGTCATCCACCAATCCAATAAAAATAGAACAAAACAAAGACTCAATTCCCAGACTACCCTTGGCGACTCGAGGTGCAGAACGGGCGAGAGTTCATGACGTCCTTCCTGTACCTACCTCTCGAGTCCCAAAAATCTTAATCTCTATCTACCGGACATCCCAAATTACAAGGGCCTCCTCTAATACCATTTAGTCATGAACCAACTCGGGTCGACCCTGAACCGGTCACCTGAGATGGCCCGCAACATGGCCCGAGGGGCATTCCTGATCCCCACAGGCTAGCAACTATTTCCAGACATCAAAATTTAACAGATGGGAACTATTTGGCCCAAAAGAAAATAAACTAATCAGCGGAAAATAAATAGAACAAACGAAAATAAGTAAAGAAAAACCAACAACGCTACTAACCTGACCACGACCAAAACTCGATATGAACATGTGGGTCACTCTCCAATACCACAACCAATGTCGCTCAATGAAATCAACTGAAGCTGAAACATGAAACATAACTAAAAACAAGAGAACACTATATGCGTGAGTATTAAAACTAAGTAGGTTAGCCTGATAAATATATTCCAATGCACTACCACTAAATAATGAATTTATCAATTCCATGTTTGAACTAAATTATATATAATATTGGTTTCCACACACACACTTACATTTTTAAAACATGTATGAGTCCATTTCCATTTTTAATTTAAAAACAAATTTAATGATTGAATGAAACATGTGTGTTGCATTTGAAGACATTTCTGTGAGCATGTTAGAAATTAAAATTTCAATTTTTAGTAAAAGGGGAAAAAACATACACAACACAGAACACAAACTAAGGGCAATGGAAAAGAAAGTGGCACACATGGGCCGACAACCGAACTAGACCTCTCAATCATCCACCATGAAAAAATAAACACTAAAGGAAACATGGGTCGAACCTTGGAGATCATGAACAATCCAGAATGTACTATACATCTCACTCATCTTGAAGGTATGACCTAACTCGATGATGTCATAACACCCTAACGCTCGACATAACCCTACATGTCCTAACTGAGGGGCCCAATCCTTATAGCAGCCATAACTCTATATTCGCGTGCTATGGGGCCACTAGCCAGTGCATAATCAAAACTAGTACAGAAATCGTTCTCAGAAGATTCACTCACTATGCCAGGTTCCGATATCCACACATGAAATAACCAAAATATAAATCAATCAGTCACGATGCAAAAACAACACACACAGATCACACAATAAACTCACACCAAGTATCACCCCTGAATGGGTTTTCCAAAATAATTTATTTTATTAAAGTGACAAACGGGCCATCACCAATATTAAAGAAAAACTTCATTTATCGTGAAAACCCAAAACACATGTTTAGATGAAATCTTGTATCTTTAAAACTATAAGTACATTTGAAATTCAGTGAGTTATGTTTAAAATAAACAGCTCTTCTCACAGAAAATAATCATTTAAAAATTAATTACCTTATATTATTTCTCATTCCTTAAAATTAATAAATCATAAAGAAATTAATAAATTCTAAATTTAATGGTGATTGAAGTGGAGGACCTACCTCGACACGCAGCTCGGTTACGACAATGATGCGGTACGTCCCAACTTGCGCACAATCTCGCGCCACTTGATGACGACCATAATATAACAGAAAAACCTTGACAATGTGCTGCAACAATGAAAATATATAAAAACACAGAAAAACTGTCTTAAAAATAATACAAATTAATAAATAGAGAAAAACCCACTTTGAAACTGGTGCAAACGAAATAGAACGAACCCAAAACATGCGGTAAAACAAGCTGTGCCCCACAAATAAAGGCGAACAATCTAAATCAATCTGAATTGCTTCGTCTTCGGTAGCGGTGGATGGAGCACGGTCCGACATGACCCGAGAAACCCTTTGCGAACCCAGTGAGGGGATTAGTGGCCACGTCGGAGCAACAACCAAAAACAATTAAACAACACCCAAAAACAATTAATGCGGAAGGACTAAAGCATGACGAAAAGTACCAAGGACTCACATAAACCAAATGCACATGTCATAACACACAATGAAATGACACCTAAAAATATTTATAACCAAAAAACACACCGGACCATTTTAAAAACCCATAAATCATTCGCAAAAAACATACAAATCACACCATAAAAATTACTATTGCATCATAAAAGAGCCCGAATTAAAACCCATCCATTTTAACACAACAATTATAAGGGAAAAACACACAAATCATCCAATATAACTATTAAAGACCAATTAAAATTTAACCACACACAATTAGAATGAACAGTATAAGCATAAACAAGATAATAATTCAGATGCTATTTTTGAAAAAATGTTTTATCACAAAAACACAAAAATACGTTAATCAAATCCATAATAGTGGTGCGAATAATGCCAAAACAATAATTAGATCCACCAAAAATTATTTGGATTGAATTGGAATAGGAAGAGAGGGAAACATCTACCTCAGAGGCATGAGAACACAATGAAACCTCAATGGTAGGAAGTATACACACCGAGGAACAATCTGCATCACCGGAGGGGGAAGAGATGATGTTGTCGTCTTACTGCGGATCAAAGGAACAAGGAGGAGTGCAGAGCATGGGAAGGGGGAAACCCAGGGTGATGTTCGGAACTGGCCAGAGCGGAAGAGTGGGCTTCTGCCAGTGGGTCGCGCCATGGGGAAAGCAAAAGTAGGGGGCAGGGGGTCTGGCCGCTACTGGTCGCCAGACAGGGGGCGGCGTTGCAGGTGGCTGACACGAGGGATGGTCGAGCAGCGGTGCGGGTAGGCTGCATAGGAGCTCGAGGCCGAGTAGGAGGTGAGATCCTTGGAAGGAGGGGGCGTTCGGGCACTGCACACAAGTGCCAGGGGAGCGGAGAGGCGGTGAAAACCCGGGGAGGCAATGCGGCAAGGGGAAGCGTCGTGAGGGGCTAGCGGCAAGGGCAAGGAGAGGGCCTCTGGGGTGTCATGCAGGTGGCGTGTGAGATGGGCGTAGGGGGCACCAGGCGATTAGGGGGGGATGCCAAGGGCCGTTGGAGGCGCAGGTATGGGAAGAGGGGAATGGGGGGGCTATGGGTATTAGGTTTAGGATATGGATTTTTTTCTTTGAATTTAAATATAATATAATAATTATAATATTAAAATCTGAAATAAAATAATAAAAATAGCAATAAAATAATGATATCAATAATATACCAGAATAATTATAATAATATAAATTACAAAAATTAAGATAGTAATAATAATAAATATAATAATAATTCATTAATAATACAAATTTCATTAAAATCGTTAATTTTCTAAATAACAATATAATAATAATGATAATATAAATGATAAAAATATAATAATGATAATAATGATAATAGTAATATAAATAACAATATAAATAATATAATTAATAATATTTACAGAATAATAATAAAAAGTATGAATAATAAAAACCAAATTCATTCATTTTAAAATTTGGCCAATTGCACGGCTCATGTTCCGCTGAGCGCGCAGTTGAGAAAACCATGCTCAGACAGTGCCGTTCGGCACTAACAACGTACAGGGAAATGTTGCGTCCCTACCGCATAGTTTCATAACCCGTTCGCAAGTCATGCATCCACAAGACCAGGTGTGACAATTGATATATAATGATGTTATCTTAGATCCAAGGACGTTCATAAATTATGACATCTGATGAAATGGTAATTAATTATTGCGTGAAAAGACACCGTGGGGATATGTGTGGCCATGTTATGTGGTCATAAGGCCTATATTGTTTGGGAGCCTTTAAGATGAAATAATGTGGGCCATCGGGCATAGATATACATATAATTGGGGGTCTATGGGGCCATATAATATGTAAAAATAAATGGTTAGGGTGCATGAGTTATCTCTTGGGAGGGTTATATGACCTGTCCTCCAAGACCATGAGTGTACAATATGAGTAGTTTTTTTGAAATTTTACACCAAAATATATACCTAATATATTAAATATATCTATGTAGATTAATCCTATAAAGTGAATATATCAACATTACAATAGATAAATTAAAGATATAATCATTGTAAATTCGAAACGTTGCCATGTCATTCTTCTAATATAATCATGACATAGTGGGATTGGATCATTACTCATGTCTCCCATATAAATATCAAGTGAGACATACATTTTTACCCAATAAATTAGATTACTATATAATTATAGTCACACCAATCACACATCAACACACACACATTAAAATATATATATATAAACACACACACACAGTTAATTAATATCAACAATAAATTAATGAAAATGATAGATTAAAAAAATCAGTATTTAAATGAAAAAATGAAATACGTTATAAAATCATTTAATGTGAAATATTATTCACCCATAAAAAAGAGAGGGTAACACAAAAAAATTAAACCTATACAAAAATAGTGAAAATGTAATATACACGACATTTAATGGATACCACATAAAACATCATTAACATTTATGGAAAATTAAATTATAGGAATTTTTTGAATATTAAAAAAATTATAAATAATATTCCATAGGTTTTTTGGATATTATAAAAAATCTATTATAAAGTAAAAAATTATTTCCGAGAAATTTCTAGGAAATTACATAATGATAAAATGATTTCATTAAAAAAATATTTGTTTAAAATATATCCATTTATTAGTAAATATAAATGTAATAATGTAATTTTTGTTTAATGTTGATGAAAAATATTACATTTACAATAAAAAAAAGTAGATCTGTTTACAATATTTTCATTGTATATAAAATATTTATTTATAAAAATATTTTAATGTAATGAAATATGATATAACGTAAATTAGCCAAATGAAACATGCATATAAATTTTTTAAATTCTTGTACATAAACTGAAGATATAGGAAAAGGATACGGAAATGAAATTTCAAATATACCTAATGATATAATGAAATAATCCCATTTCCTTAATAATTTTTAAGTTGAGTTATCCCTAACACATTGTATAATAGAAAATACATTTTTAATAAAAAATTCTATAACCATTATTATATTATTTTTTAATTTTCATTATTTATAAAATTTTGTTACATTATTTATTATTCATTCAATATCAATTAATTAAATCAATATTAACAAATCCTATATTTTTTATATGATTCTGGGCATCAATATTCATAATTAGTAATTAAAAATTGTTATTTTCACGATTAAATATTCAATATAATGTTGAAATATTTTGATAAATATTTATGTACCTCAATGATAAATAAATAAAATATATTGTTTTGATATAAAATCAAATATATATATATATATCATTTATTAGTGGTAAATTTATAATTTATAAGTGTTTGTACAATAATGAATATTTATTTTTCATTTTAATTGATTAAAAATAAAATATTCATATAAAAATAATATATATTAAATAATTTTTCTTGACTCTATATGCTTATAATTTGATATATATAGTAGAATAATTCATGTCGGTTGATGAATCAATCTAATTAATTATTTTCTTCAATGTAATAATGATTTTGAGTCTATCAATATTTATACTATCCAGACTCTGGTGCCACACACTAGTACCTCAATCTGGTTCTCTATGGGACATCAAGCTCACCTCCCTGTATGAAGAAGACTTATAAATATTAGGAACATTATAATATCCATAATGGGTAGTAAATACCATAATTATCAATGTAGAAGACATAAAAAAATTATAGTCCATACTATATTGACATAACTAAGTGAATGCCATCACGAATGTAGTCTAATATCAAATACTTAGCCAAATCAAGAATAAATTATCCAAATAAAACAATAGATATGTCATTCTATAATAAGATCCATGTGTCAAAAATAAAAAACCCAAAATAAAGACAATGATAACTCTAAACGGGTTCCAATACCATGTACAGTTCCCCTATCCATGATCCATAAAAATTCATTCTTTATAATATTTTGATCATTCCAGTATCCAATCATGAATACAAAATGCCTATTCGAGTACTGACAAATAAAACCATGTTTGGTGTGAGTACAACCTAGTAGGCCACCTCCAATGACGTCTAAAAAATTTTCCAACTAATAATAGTGTATAAAGTTGTATAAATAATAAATTACAATTCAGAAATTAATAAATTACCACATTTTTTTATTCATAAATTAATCATGAAGACCTCTGATTTCCAAAACTAACCTAAACCCTTAATACATGCTTTTTCCTGTGATGGGTTCTGAACCATATAAAATACAATGGTTATCATTTCATTACAAGTCATATCACGACTCATTAGAGCCATTATCTTACACCTAACTCATGGGTGTATAATTTCTTGTCTAATATCCCCTGGGTATTTGGATCCCTTGTCACACTCCAACAACCAAATCCTATAGGGGTGTTTGGATCCATGATCCCAGTCCTACACTTGCAATCTCTTATGGGTATTTGGAGCCTCATTCCCTATATCACAATCACTACCTCATATTGGGTTTTCAGACACAATCCTTTTCCCAAACTCATTTATAACATACAAGTATTTGGAACATCATTCCATCTAACACACTTATGTATAAATCAGTCACACATATATGACATATATCACATCAATCATGGATAATCGACATGAACCCTTTTTTCACATTTTAATTAATGATATACCATTTAATCTATCAAGACTAATCATGGTTCCAAAATTTATTCAAAATGAATATTATGTCCAATTATCAATTAAAATATTTTCAAATACTCAAATCATATAACCCATTAATGTAAAACAAACCATCTCATAATTTCCATTTTTGATCAATTCATAATCAAATTAATTGACCAATTAATCAATAATAGATTCCTATCAATTCCAAAATAACAACATACACTTAATTAATTATCCAATTAATTTATCCAATTCTACCAATTATATATTCCAATATAATTAAATAAATTTGACCATGAACAAATCATATTGTATTAAAATGGATACTAAAATAATCAATTCCATAATTCTATAAATTAATAAATGAATTATTTTATTCCATTATTGTTGATACATTAAAATGTAGAAATTGATATTCCAAAATACACACATGAAATTTTAATTCAAGACTATTGCAATTTAATTTAGATCATCTAACACAGAATCATTGAAAAACTCATGAAAATTTAAACCCCCAATTTAAATGGAACATCTAAAATCCTAAAAATGAATGAGATCTATATAAAGAACATGATCCGAAATAAATTGTATCATGGTCTATAAAACGTATATCTAATCCAAGTACAAAAGGAAGAAAACCATCAAATTTTAATATGTAAATAGAGATATGAGAGAGAGAGAGAGAGAAACTTAATCTAGTATAAACAATATACCCGAAGAAGTGAAGGTCCATCAAACCGAAAATTCATTCATCTATAAAAATTTCCATGAACCATAAGAATTATTCACTATACCTCCAAAAAATGAGAGGACTGATCTATTATAAATATGGGTCATAATTTGGTGATTTACAAGGGGTTCGATCATTTTTAATCACATTTTGGGGTCTTAATTTTCCATGTTCACGGTTTCTGGTATAGTGCACACAATTTTCCCTAATCGTGTGACTAATCGTCTGTCTATTGTCAGGGTGTCAAATAGTTACTAATTTAAGGGGAACAATTTTAAATAACCATATTCCATCAATTAAAATTCCATATGATTGTATTCACATGGTTTACAAGCCTGATTTCATTATTTTGTATAATATTGTGCCAATTATGCTCATCCCCTCTCCTTCCCAAAATTATACAATTTCATTCAAAAATTAACCTATGAAAAACCAAAACAAGATAAAATCAAAATAATGAACATGTGTACCATTAAATATTCATGAGACTTCTCCAGAAAAATTTTGGATCATAAAATATCCCAATCATAGGAATGCAAATTCTTGAGTTATATATACAATCATATCTATGTTTCTAATGAAAAAAATTGGGTCATTGAGCCCATGTATTATCATATCACTCCTATTTTTCCTCTTGAACATGTCCATGTTTTCAAAATACATGAACTATATACATTGTCTTCTCATACATCACATTATCACTACTATCAAAAAGAAATAGATTTTTCTTCTAAGAGGAGGCATCAGTCTAAAGTTAAATATTATCCACATAAATCACATTACAATGGTAGGGGTGCTACAACCAAATCTATGAAACATGAAAAGAATCAGCTATAACCCTGTACCAATATGGAAGATACAATTAGAATGAAACTAGCCTAATTCTCTCGACAAAATCTAATGGTCCAATAAAACTAGGATCCCACTTTCCAGGTCTCTTAATCCAATTGTGACCGAATCAAGGAGACAACTAAATGAATATGTGATCACCCATTATAAACTCTAGGGGTCATTGAAAACAATTAGTATACATCATCTATATACTCTAGGCTACTACCATGCATTTTGGAATCATTCTAACCTCCACTGATGTATCCACACAAGACTAGTTCCTAAATTATATGATTTGCATTCCACCATCCAAAATTGTAGTGATCTACATTGCCAACCTTAATGATCTATATATTTATCTATCTTTATGGTTTTCTAAAATATATTGTTATAGGAGAAATCAATTTGAAATTACTGATTCTCCAAATACCCACAAATTATAAGAACACACACTCATAACATATCCTCACAAACCATTATCTTATGTTCTGTCATACAATCAATCTATGAATAGTTTTACATAGTTTGAAATATTTATGTTCCATGTTAAATAATTTATTTCTATCCCAAAGATATAATATAAAGGTGATTCATAGTCTACAAAAACAGTATGTGTAACAAAATGTAGATGGACCGTCTCTCGAACAACCAAATCTACGGTTGGATCCACTAAAAAATTCCCCCATATAGAAAATATATTCTATAACAATGTCAAAAATAACCAAAACCATGAAAATTGAATTATTCTTTTGTTGTTTCCTTAGGATAATAAAATCAAATTCCTTGGTGACATCATCCCATTTCCTTTCCAGAATAGGCAATGACTATAGTAAACAAATAATGAATTGATCCTCAACCTTCACATGTTGATAGGTGTAACATCTTATCAAGATCCCTATTATCACCTTTTCATTCCAATCCACTAATATTGTCGTTGTAGGTCAGAATATATTTTACAAAATCCTAGTTGTACCAAACATATTGAGGCATGAAATTGATGCATTGAATCCCCATGAATACTCAAAGAAAGACAAAAATGATTCCTAACATATATTTTATTTTCCTCGTCTATGGTCTAATAGAATAGTGACACCAATCCATGAAGGATTTACCTTAAGGACATACATTCACAATCCTCATACTTTCTATCTCAAATAATTCCAAATTATGTATACTATATGAAATTTAATATGAGTGTCATCTTATCCTGACCCACCTAAAATACAACATGAATTCCATTTCACATGGAATTAGACTCTCAAACTTCTTTTGTATGACTTCTATATCATAATCATCACTACATAATTTCCAATGCTCTCTACTTATGATAGATCAATGTTGACTGACTATATATATCTACCCACATCCTCTTTCAGTCATTCATGTATCACTATGAAAATATAAACTTTATGATCATTTCATCGATATACATATTTATATTCATTTCCAATAGATAATTCCACCCACACATCAAATAATAAACCATTGTAGCTAAATTAAGTTCATGTAATGGTTGTTCCATTCATGTGGAATCAACTACAGAGAACCATATGCAATAACATGATATCCATACATCAATATTTCACCAAGGATGACCACATAATTGTCACAAAACACAATATATTCCTCGTCATGCTAGATTAGGAAAATGATTTGTGTCATTTCATAAACTTATTCAACTACCCAAAATAACTTTCACGCGATCCATCCTGTCAAACATTATCCCCAAATTTTTAAATCCCAAAAGAGGTTCTTCTAGTAAATAAATTTACAAGATGAACCACAATTTAAATAATACTCACTGAAAAATGCTATGAATATCCAAATAATTAATGGGATTCTCCAATTAATCTACTGTATAAAAAATAATTGGATCCACTAAGACAAGTTCTACTAAGATGAACTAATCAAATAAGTGTACCAAATAAATCCAATATTATCACTTAAAAATCACGTCTTAATTATGATTCTCTCTTAGTACACATATGATGATGTCATGATGTTGGGAATTATCTTCATGAGAATTGTAGTACACCAAATTTTGTTATAAAACATTAACACTAAATGATCCATATATGGGTGGAGGATTATGTTAATCATGTCCATAAACACTTCTAGGGAATTTGATAAAATAAAAAACATCCTAAAGAACACATATGGTCCATACCTACATATGAAAATATATTAAGGTATTAGAGTAGGTGAGACTGACAATTGATAATACCCCAATCTCAAGTCAATCTTGTTGAAAACCCAAGATCTACTCAATTGGTCCAACAGATCATTCATACATTGGAGAGGACATTGGTTCATCACTGTCATCATACTCCAATAATAGTAACCCTGACACAAGTGCAAAATACCATCATCATAATATTGAAATAGGACTGAAAATCCTCAAGGTGACATACTCGGATGGATAATGAAATTCTCAATTAAATATTATATTAGAGTCTCAATCTATTGATGATCTTTTTTTTCCATTATGTTTATTTGAATATGAACTGCATCTGGTCCTAGAATGAGATCAATTGTAAGCACAACATTCCTCTAAGGTATCAACCCCAATAAGTTATTAGTTAACATGTCCTGAAACCTATCCACATTGGGTGGAATGAAATATTTCCTTACAACCCCACCATCCAAATAAAGACATAAAACCTATGCGATGATCTCACAAAATTTCTACTGAATTGAAAAATCATGGCCATCATGGATATCCCACTATCAACTATTAATATATTTTTTACCCACAAGAGACATGAACAAAATTATCATGTGGTTACAATACTTCTGGTCTTGGTATGATACTATAAAAACCACACTTATTTTTATTTCAAATCATAACATATAATGTATGTATAGATCTCAATGGAATCAATATACCCTGAATTGTTATAGAAAATCACTTGCATAAATAGATGTCTCTCGATCGTACTCCCAATGTTGTATCTATCATCATCACCCATCCCACAAACTCCACTACTAGGAAAAAACTATTCACATGTTGGGAAGATATACATTTTTTTTGAGGAAGTAGTATTAAAAAAATAACTAACAATCGAAAAATCTATAAGAATAGTTACTTAAAAAATCAATTGTACAACCTCTATATCTAGAATTTTAGGTTGAACTAATTGTTAATACACTACCCATCTTCCATGTGACGTAGTCAGAGTCCCATTAACTACACCACTCTGAGGATATGTGGGCTCATTCCTAGAATAACCGCATGTACTTTTTATACCACAATGACAGTTAGAACACCTATTTCTTGACTACTATGAAGAAAGACATCCCCTTATCATACCCTAGTTCATCCAAGATGTCCTATCATTTCCAGTATGTCATGGGATTTTATAGAACCACTATAGAAGACATGTGACTTCATAAGATCATCACTGTATTAGTGGCTAAGGACAATTCCAACTAATGTTACTTGGCCTATTGTAATGGTGTAAAATATCTCTATTATGATCTGAAGAAACTAGTCCCCCCTAGACACTCTTCTTTCAAATACATTGGCCAATATTATTATAACGATTATTAATATATCATATACCTGACTTATTTTAATGTTATATTTAATTTAGCTACCTTTTTTCTAGTTTTTGGGGTTTCCCAAGTATTTTTGTGGAAACTTTGGGTTTTGAAAATTTTGGCTAAAACATGAGCCCATTTATAGATTTAAAAATCAATTTTGTTTCTTTTATAAATATTTAATTTTCATCAATTTTAAAGCATTATAATTCTTAAATGGGCTCCTTTTACCTATAAATGAAACCATGTCTATTTGGAGTCTTTAAAAAACCATAATCATGGTGTATTTAGGTTTTTCTTTAACGTATTAGGCCTTCATGTAAGCCCATTTTCGGTTTTAAATGTCTTTTTATTTCTATAATATCTCCTTCATTTTTTTCAGGAATTCCACCCCCTAGAGAAGATAGTATCCCATGGATCATAACTATTATCTATTTCGCATTTTTGGATCTCATTTGAACCGAGAATTTGGCCTAATATTTTCATGGATTCTCAAAGCCTCAAATTTGAGAAGGTATATAACACCCTGCGATTTTATGAGAAAAATTATTTTTAATTACATAGATTTGTTGTGTTGTACGCTACACTATGATTAGCTTGCACTATACGCAACACCGTATTAGCTTACAGTATACGCAAACACTATTCTAGGATTATGCTGCACGCCAGATCAACCTTCACCGATAGCGTGTGTTGTATGCAATACTGAGATTCACTAAACAAGATATTATTATAATATTATAATGAACTAGACATTATGAATAGTAATACCCAATTTTTGAAATTTTATAAATTTTATCTTTAAAAATGGATTCATTTTTGGATTCGGAATATCTATATTAGCTTAGGGTGAATTTTTGGTATTTTTGAGAAAACATTCAATTTTTGATAATAGTGAAAACAGTGGGTTTCTATTAAAAACCCAACTTTTTATTTAAATAATAACTTATTTTATTTAAAATTATTTTAGGTAAAAATAGATACATAATACTTATGTAATTTCAATTTAATTCATTGGAGTAATTTTATAATAATTTTAGATATATAAAAATTTTATTGAACTTCTCACCGTATTTTACCCACCTCTTAGGAGCATTTCCAATTGTACATAAAACGTAATTTTACTGCTTATGTGAGTTGAATTTCGAAAATATGAGAGACACAGTTAATATCAAGGGGTAAAATTTGGGTCAATAAGATTAAAATAGTTTTTGGTGAATAGTATCCTTTTACTTTTATTTACCATGGTTAAAAGTAAATACGGTAATTAAGGGTAAAAATGATATTATTATTACTATAACACATTCCCTAATTCTATTAGATAAGTGTAATTCAACAAAGAACAACCTTAGGAATTAAATATTACCCTTTAGGTTCACTTGAATTAGATTAGGACATTTATTATTATTTAATAATGAATAGTTAAAATAGTTAAAATCAATGTTTAATAAATAAAACGTTTTTAATATAGTGTTATACATTAGATAAATTTGACTATAAATATTCATAAGAAATATAAAAAGATTTCCTGCATAATGGTATATTATTTATAATTTTTAGAGATTAAATAATTTAATTTATTTATGACATTATGATGATGCAGTAATTACCCTAAATATTAACATAATAGATGTTATAAATATCAAAATAAATGTAATTTGAGACTTTTTATTAAATTAATATAATTTTATTGTATATTATTACATGTTATTATTGATTTAATTAAATTTTTTGATCTAATCATGCTGTTATGATTTTCACAAAAATAAATTACCGAATAGTTTCAAAATTGACTTAAAACACTTTGTGTTCTATTGGCATGTTATAGTAAATTTATTAACCATATAGTGTAAGTAAACAATAAGACACGGTAAAAGATAAATTATTTAAAGTAGAATTAAATCTAAATGGTAAGGTTAAAATAGAAACCTAAACATGTCTAAAACTTATTAGTTGAGAGGATTTCGACCCTTCCCCTCTTTATCTTCAAAATAAATCTCTTTGGAGCCATTATAAACAGAATATGACTTTATTATAAAATAATATTTTATGTTTTTCCTAAAGTGCACCTCTCCTCCCTTTAAAAAACAATATCCTCCCTCTTCTCTTTACACAATTTTGAGCCTTAAACCTCGGCCAAAACCTGACCATTTACCTTCTCAACATCCCTATAATCATTATAGAGGTTTTGGTCGCCTCAAAAGGCCTACCCTAGTGCCTTAAAAGTAAGCGTAAAAGAGGTGCATTGAATGAGAGGTAATATCTTCTACCAATTCTTTCAAGTTTATTACTTCTTCAACTTCTTCTTCTTTAGTAGTTTAATTATAAAGTAATAACATAATTATCAATAATATACTGATATCTTATTATAAATATGATAAAACCTCATTTCACCTTCTATCCATCATATAGAAAATGAAATCACCACACGTGCGTACTTACGGAATACCGTGTCCACGTCATGGTGTAATCTGTTTTTCAACCAACACCTTACTTGGAATGGAATAATGATGTAAAGAATAACTATATACGGTTATTATAACATCATAATGATTCTGAGATATTATATCATCTAATCCAATTCTATTCAAATATTATGGGAATGATATCATTGCTCCTGCGTACGTACGGATTATCGTCTCCACGACGCGTTGAGATTCATTCTCTATGTTAACCATTCAAGAATGATTATAAATTATTTATAATGAATAATAATGAATTATATTACATAATGAAGATACTTTATTTATTAATATATATATGTGTCTGTCATCCACTTACTTCCAATCAAGTCAATAGGGAACGGAACACATCGTTCACGCGTACGTACGGCCTACCGTCTCCATGAACAGTTTATTTCATTTCATTCATCTATATAATATATTTATATATATATATACTGAATATATATGATATTTATATCATTATTTACATTTTGTAAGTAAGTAAATCATGATATAAGTAATAATAATATCAAGAACAACAATTCCAAACACGTACGATAAATAAAACGATTCTACCCAAAACACTGCATTAACATGGAATTTACAAAAGAATGTGTAATATAAAGTCATAAGTGAATCATATATGATATCATAACAATGAATTTGATTCTTTAATAATTAAATGAAATTATATAAATCATTATACATGAGTTTTAGATACGTACGAAGCATATCATACCTAAGGTATGGGATAACTTTTCCAATCTCATTTTTATCTGAGAATGTTTATTTATAAGTATTTAGGGTTATTATTATCATCCATGCCCATGTTTTCTAAAAATGTTTTCATGTATGTTTAAATTCATTTTTACCCTTTTTTTAAATTTACCACATGTTATGAATAAAATCTTTCTTTTGTTTACCACAAGAAGAACTTTTTGACTTTTCTGACAAAAGTATGAGGATAATGTTTTTTAACTTATACGCCATGAACAGATTTTTACGGTTTCATAAAGAATTATTTTCATGACATTTAATCTACATTATTTTATAGTTAATTTCAATAAAATACTTTTCTTTTAAAATTTCATGGAATTTTCTGGAAAGAAAAATTATTTTTAAAAAGAAAATATATTTTCCTCAACAATTATTTTCGTGTGTTTTATCAAAAACATTTTCCTTATATGATGACATTATTTAATATTTGTTTGTTTCTGGTATAATATCTCTATGATTTACATAGTTTCAATTTTCTTATGATGAAATGATTTCCATTTGTTTTATATGTATTCTTTTATGATGAGATGATGTTTATGATACCCATTTTTATTCTTTGGGTTATGATGGATGATTTATGTTTATGTTGTGGCACACGTAAGAATGATTTCATTATGAGATGGGTGGGACCTATATCACCCTCCAATACATTGGGTAAATATTTATATCTCATTAGATTGACATGACTGTAATGGTATGATAATCTGGTTCAGTGATACAGGACTGGAACGAGGAGTGAACTCGATTCAGAAAGGGACTTTGTCCACTAAGATGGTATTGGCAGCAATTCCTTGTCTACTATGGAAATCATGTCATATGAATACTGGTTTTCCACATTTAGATGTTTTATTCCCATGCCATTTTAAACCATATTGATGTTCCTTTATGACCTATGCCTTACGTACTTCCAAGATTTTTTCATAACTCACGATTTTGTTGTTTAAACTTTATGTTCATGTTTTGAAGATGAAATGTATATGGTTTGTTTTATTTTCTCCATTATTACACTTACTAAGAATTTTAGATCACCCTTTATATGTTTTATTTTCCCCAGGATATAAAGAAAGATTTTATGTAAGAAAAAAGGGAATATCTTTATGGGATATGTTGAAGATATTTCACCATGATTAGAATATTATATTCCGAGTTTCCAAATACACTAAACTATTACAGTCCTATGGTGTCTTTTTTTGCTATGTATTAAGTATTCAGAAAAATTAATGTATTTTCCATGTACGACAAGCTTTGGGTCTCTACAGTTGGTATCTGAGGAAATGATCAGTTAAGTTTTGTAAACGAGGATGTGAAAACATTAGTGAAATCCCATGAGATATTTCTAAGGTATGTCTAGGGATGTCCCAAAGGTTTAGTATAAGTATAGGTTATAGTCCTAGAATTACGGTAATGATATTATAATTAATCCTAAGATGTCAGATATTGAAGGTACTCCCCCTTGATAATGATTTTTTCCTCTCACACTATTCTTTTTGGGTTTTAGACGATGGATGGAACCCGAAATAACCGTGTTGATCAATGTAATGGACAATTAAATGATTTTCCTCCTGAATAAACCAATGTTATGGGAGATGGAGTGAAAAATATTATTACTATACTTACAAAAGCTATGAAAAATTCTGGGCTTCCAAATGTGGAGAGAAGGGAACAATATTCTTTTGAGTCCTTCATGAGGCAATTTCCACCTTCTATCAATGGGTATTATGATCCAATTGTTGCTTAAAAATGGATCAGTACCATTGAAAAGATATTTTACATAATTCTCTATTCAGAACATGAAAAATTCAATTTAGCTATTTATGATTTAGAAGGTGAAGCCGACCAGTGGTGGACTCTAATTAATAATACAAGGCCCCAAGATGAAATTTCATCCATGGAATGTGATGAGTACATGAACTTGTTTTTAAATAAGTACTTCCCTCATATTATTCGAAAAAATATGGAAAAGGAGTTCCCTGAGCTTAAGAAAAATGATGATGAATCTGTTGGTATATACGAGGAGAATTTTACAAGGCTTGCAAGGTATGCATCTGTATTTATCTGTCAACCTGAAAGTAAAGTTGATCGATTTTTCAGTGGCTTAAAATCGAGTCTTCGATGGGAATTATCTATTGGAGACTTAAGTTGATATGAAGAAATTGTTTGTTGTGCTATCATGATAGAAATGGAAGTTGGTGTTATATATCCATGTCACGGTTTTGGCAAGAAACGAAAGATGGAGTTCAAGGAAAAATCAGTAAATAACGGTGAAAGGAAGACAAATGTTTCTTTATGCTCAAAGTGTGGAAAGAAGCATGGTGGAGATTGTCTTAAAAGGACTAGAAACTATTTTATGTGTGTAAAATAAGGTCATCGGGTAGCTGAGTGTCGAAGTAATAGGAAAAAGATTGCTAATGATGCTAATTGAGAAAAGACTACAGAGAATGAACCACCAAAACTTCAATGCTACAAGTGCAAGGAAATGTGGCATTATGCTAATCAATACCCTAATCCAAGGGTTAATGATGATCGACCTCAACAACATCTTAAGGAAAAGGAAAAAGGGAAGTCACATGCGATCACTATTGGTGATGTTAAACATGAAATCAATGTTGTGGAATGATAATGTGTTTATGTAATGGGATTCCAAAATAATTCTGTAGTATAGTGGAATATATGAATATTTATGTATTGGTCTATTATGGTTTTTAATAATTTTATGGTACCGGTAACCATGAAAAGTGATTGAAATATTTTCGGAAAATAGATGATATGCACAAAATGAATGGATATGGAGAAAATAGAATGTTTTATAGTGTTCATGACCTCAGGTCTGGTACAAGGATAATGTGATATCATGGTTTTAGTATATAGAATTTTGGGATTTTGGTATGTGGAAAGAGTTAACTTTTGACAGTATTCTTGCTTTCAATATGGTTCTATGGTAACTCATATTTCAAGATAATACATGATTAAATAATTAATATGTTTAGAATCTTACCAACAAGATATATATATATATCTTATGATATAAGGGAGATAAATTATTGTATTCAATGCTTGGTAGATGACCTTTCTAGTAATCGTTTTATTTATACTATGAGATTGGACAAAAGTATTTCTGATAAACCTAAAGATTTGAATAGATTATGTTAGACATCAGATAGCATTGTTTAAGGATAGAACTTTTTGTTATGTTATAATAGTATAGTTTTAGAAAAAGGACAACACATATGACGTGCAACAACCCATCGCGTCAGAAATGGATGCGGGAATCGAACCCACAACTGAAGTGTGACATGCCTTTATCACCTACCACTGGCCTACAAAAAGACCCTGGGTAGTAGGAACTAGTTTTCTTTTATTAAGATCTATTATAGATGAATTATAAGTCCATTTTAGCAACCACATATGAATAATCTCATCATAGATATACTTATGTATATTTAATAAATTGCTAAACTTTTTAACATAGAAACAGATGGAATTACCTATCATTCTATCGCATGATTTGATAACACTTCATGAATGAGAAATTCAACTTCATTTCTTTAGATGATGAAGTTGAAATTGTTCAAGTCATGAATAATGGTGATATTGTAAAAAAATCAAGTTATTATTTATTTTAATTCATCAATTATTCAACATTAGGGAAATGATCTTGAGAACTAAAAATGTTGTCCTAGTACCCTCATACGCGAGTAATTAGATGGTACCTTAAATAATCAGAAATTTATGGAATTGTGATTGATGGGTTTTTCATAGCCATGTTCTCTACCACTCTCCATTATAACATGATGGTTATATTTCTCTTCCATATCCATATTTTTACCTATATTGTCCAATGTGGAAACCTAGTTCTGAGTTACTTTGGGTGACCGTTATGATTCTAACATTCATTTTCAAAATGAAGTTTTAGTATTCCTTTTTACGATGTGGGATTCTATGAACGAAACTTTCATGTAGTAAACCAATTATACCCCCGATGAATTTCGAGGGAGAAATTCATTTTAAGGGGGTATAATATAACACCTCGAGAATTTATGAGAAATATTATTTTTAATTACTTTGATTTCATGTGTTTTACGCTACACTAATATTAGCTTGCACTATACACAACACCGTTTTAGCTTACAGTATACACAAACACTATTTTAGGCTTGTGTTGCATTCTAGAGAAGCCTTCCTTGATAGCGTGTGTTGTACGCAATACTGAGACTCACTAAACAAGATGTTTTTTTAATATTATTATGAACTAGCCGTTATGAATACTAATACACCCATTTTGAAATTTTATAAATTTTATCTTTCAAAATGGACTTCATTTTTGGAATCGTAGTATTGAAATTAGCCTAGGGTGAATTTTTGGTATTTTTCTGAAAACATTCAATTTTTGATGAATAGTGAAAACACTAGGGTTCTATTTAAAAACCGACCTTTTATTTAAATAATCATTTATTTTATTTAAATTTATTTTACCAAAAAATATATACAGAATACTTATATAAGATCAATGTAATTCATTAGAGTAATTTTATAATAATTTTAGATATATAAAAATTTTATTGAACTTTTCACCGTCTTTTACCCACCTCCTAAGAGAATTTCCAATTGTACATAAAACTTAATTATACTTCTTCTGTGAGTTGAATTTAGAAAACTTGAGAGACACGGTTAATATCAAGAAGTAAAATGTGGTTCAATAGGATAAAATTAATTTTTGGTGAATAGTAGCTTTTTACTTTTATTTACCATAGTTAAAAGTAAATAGGGTAATTAAGTGTAAAAATGTTATTATTATTACCAAAAAACTTGTCCAAATTATATTGGATATGTGTAATTCGACCATAAAAAACCTTAGGAATTAAATATTACCCTTTAGGGTCACATGGATTAGATTAGGACATTTATTATTGTTTTATTTAAAGAAGAGTTAAAATATTTAAAATCAAAGTTTAATAAATAAAACATTTTTAATATAGTGTTATACATAAGATAAATTCAACTATAAATATTCATTAGAAATATAAAATGGTTTCCTGCATAATGGTATTTTATTAATAATTTTTTTACATTAAATAATTTAATTTATTTATGACACAGTGATGATGCAGTAATTACCTTATTAATGGAATGTTAACATAATTGATGTTATAAATACCCAAATAAATGTAATTTGAGACATTTTATGAATTAAATTAATTTTATAGGTTAATATGACATGTTATTATTGATTTAATAAACTTTTATCGAACTGATAATGCTGTTATGATTTTCAAGAAAATCAATTATCGAATAGTGTCAAAATTGACATAAAATGGTTTTTGAAACAAATATTATATTATTAATTGTTATTCCATTCCTAAAAATCTATGTTTCGTCCAAATGTCATAGATAAGGTTATATATATTAATAATTAACATCTTGGGGTTCGTTTGTCTTGTTATAGTAAATTTAGGAACCATATAGTGTAAGAAAACAAGAAGACACGGTAAAAGTTAAATTATTTAACTTAGAGTGAAATCTAAATGATAAGGTTAAAATAGTAACCTAAACATGTATAAATCTTATTTGATGAGAGGATTTCTACCCATCGACACTTTACCTACGATATAAGTCACTTTTGAGCCATTATAAACTGAATATGACTTTATTATAAAATAATATTTTATGTTTTTTCTATAGTGCCCCTGACATCCCTTATAAAAGGGCATCTCCACCCTCTTCTCATCACACAATTTTGAGCCTTCAAGCTTGGAAAAACCCTGAAAATTTCCCTTATAAACTTCCTTAGAAACATTATAGATGTTCTCGTCTCTTCAAAAGAGCAACTCTAGTGCATTAAGAGGAAGATTAAATGAGGTGCTTCGAAGAAGAGGAAATCTCTTCTACCGATTCTTTCAAGATTCTTACTTATTCAAATTCTTCTTCGTTAGTTGTTTAATTATAAAGTAATAAAATCAGTATCAATAATATAATTAAATTTTATTATAAATATGATACAACCCCATTTCACATTCAATCCATCATACAGAAAACAAAATCACCGTGCGTGCGTATGTACAAAATACCGTCTCCACGCCGTGGTGTAATATGTTTTTCAACCACAACCTTACTTGGATGGGTATAATGGTGTCAAAAATAACTATATATGGTTATTATAACATCATAAGTATTCTAATATATTATATCATCCACTCCAAATCCATTCAATAATTATGGGAATGATATCATTGCTCGTGCGTACATACGGATTATCGTCTCCACGACGCGATGACATTCATTCTCCATGTTAACCATTCAAGAATGATTATAAAGTATATATAATGAATAATAATGAAATATATGACATAATGAAGCTACTATATTTATGAATATATATATATGTGTGTGTGTTCAACTTACTTCCATTCAAGTTAATATGGAAAGGAAAACAACGTTGATGCATACGTACGACCTACCGTCTCCATGAACGATATAATTCATTTCATTCATCTATCTATTAAATATATATATACTGAATATATATGATATATATATAATTATTTACATTTTGGAATTAAGTAAATCATGATATAACTAATAATAATATCAAAAACAACAAGTCCAAACACATAGGATAAATAAAACGATATTACCCAAAATGCTTCTTTAAAATGGAATTTACAAAATAACGGGTAATATAAATTCCTAAGTGAATCATATATGATATAATAACAATTTATATGATTATGTAATAATTAAATGACTTTATTTGAATAATTATACAGGAGGTTTAGATACGTATGAAGCATATTGGACCTAAGGTAAGGTATACCTTTACCAATCTCATTTTTATCCAATATTGTTTATTCGTATGTATTTGGGGTTATTGAAACCATCAATGCCCATGTTTTATAAAAAAATGTTTTCATGAATTTTTATTGTCCTTTTTAAGAATTTTTGAAATTTACCACATGTTTTTAATAGAATCTTACTTTTGTTTACAACAAGAGTAACTTTTTTCCTTTTTCGACAAAAGTACGAGGAGAATGTTTTTTTAACGTATACGACATGAACAGATTTTTACGATTTCATAAACAATTATTTTCATGACATTTAATCTACATGATTTCATAGTTAATTTCAATAAAATACTTTTCTTTTAAAATTTCATGGCATTTTGTTAAAAGAAAAATTATTTTTAAGAAGAAAATATATTTTCCTCAACAATTATTTTCAAGTGTTTTATCAAAAACATTTTCCTTCTATGATGAAATTATTTAATATGTGTTTGTTTCTGGTATAATATCTCTATGATTTACATATTTTAAATTTTCTTATGATGAAATGATTTCCATTTTTTTTATATGTATTCTTTTATGATGGGATGATGTTTATGAAACCCATTTTTATTCTTTGGGTTATGATGAATGATTTATGTTTATGTTGTGGTACATGTAAGAATGATTTCATTATGAGATGGGTGGGACCTATATATCCCTCCAATGGATTGGGTAAATATTTGTATCTAATGAGATAGACATTACTAGAATGGTATGTTAATCCGGTTCAGTGATACAGGACTGGAACGAGGAGTGAACTCGATTCTGAAATGGACTTTTTCCACTAAGATGATCTTGGTAGCAATGCCTTGGCTACTGTGGAAATCATAAAAAGTTCTTAATGGTTTTCCACAATTTAATGTTTTATTCCCTTTCTATTTTATCATGATTGATGTTCCTTTTTGACCTATTCCTTATGCACTTCTATGATTTACTTCACAACTCAATATTTTGATGTGTAAACATTATGTTTATGATTTGAAGTTCAAATGTATATGGTTTGTTTTATTTTCTCCATGCATACCCTTACTGAGCATTTGAGCTCACCCTTAATATGTTTTCTTTTACCCCGGATACAAAGAAGGGTTTTAGGATAGAAAAAAAAGAGAAGATCTTTATGGGAGGTGTTGATGATCTTTCACCAAGATTAGAATATTATATTCTCTGTTTCCAAAGACACTAAACTATTATGGTCCTTTGGTGTCATTTTTTTTGTTATGAATTATGTATTATGGAAATGTAAAATATTTTCCATTTATGTCAAGCTTTGGGTCTCTACAAGGTAACTTACATCCTTTATAAATGATTCATTTTCACTCCTACCCCCCCCCCCCCATTTCGTTCCCGACATGTCCTCTTCTTCCTCTGTAGAGCCTCAATCTCAAGTTTAGTTTCTTAGAGATTCATCCTTTTTTTATTTTGGGGTGATTTATTCAACATATCTTCATGTAAGTGTTTCTCTATTTTATTTCATCCCTTTAATTAGGATTTCTTCAATATTTCAAGAATTTCCCTGATGTCCAGACGATAGGGTTAGAAACTAGGTTTTGACATTGTGTATTTTTGGTGAAATATATTTAATTTATGGTGGGATAATCTACCATTTGGTTTGGAGGTGGTGAGGATAATGATTCACACCATGAATTCAAGGATATTAACTCAAAGGTAGGAGATTCTTTGTCTAACCATTCTTGATGAGTTTGTTTGTTTTTTACTAATTTTTCATGTTCCTCATATGTTATTTGTGGTGTGAAAACAGTTTTTTTCATGATTTGTCATGACCCGTCCTCGGGGCCCGTGCCGTGACTACCCAAAGCCCGCCTTCCATAGGCCAGGGGCTGGCGACTAGCACCAAAGGTGTAAAATCCCGATAACTGGGAAGGCATTGCCTTTATAAAAGAAAACAAGCACCACAGAGTACAAGCGGAAGAAGTAAACACTAAGTAAAAACTGAGTACAACAGTAAGTGCGGAAAGTAAAAAGGGGCCGGAAATACAAGCCCAACTGTAAAGTACAACTCGAAAGGGAAAATAGCAACTGAAAAGTAAAGCTGCTACGCCAGCTGTCCACTGGAAATCCCACCTGAAGGGTGGGTATAGATAGCTCCTATGCTCCTCAGGTCCCACCGCCCGCTCCGAGTATGTCTCGCCTAGTGGTCCACCTCTGGGTACCGCCTCGTCGTCACGTCCACCTCTGGGTACCACCTCGTCGTGAGGTCCTCCTCCGGGTACCATCTCTTCGTATAGTCCACCTCCAGGTACTGTCCAGTCCTCGAACACTCGGCTTCTGTCAGCACTTCCCATCGTCTGCAACCAACACAACGAGGTGCGGGCATAGCCCGTGCAGGGGTGAGTATAACGATACTCAGTAGGGAACCCGAGACCCTCAAGGTCTCACTAAACCAACAAGGATAAACACAAATAAGATCTCAACAGATAACCTCTACTTAGATATATGCCCATACATATACCTAAGTTATCAAGTAACCCATCTCAATCATGAGGAAACACAAGGATTGTGAAATCAACGGATAACCACTACCCGGGTATATGCCCATACATATACCTAAGTTAGCAAGTGACCCATCTCAATCATGAGGTAAACACAAGGTCAAAAGTCTCAGCTCAAACCAGGATTTTCATTATCGAAACCGTAACTGTTGAAGAGCTCCGTCTCTGGAGTGTACAGTGGTCCTGTCACGACTCCGAGGTACTGGTCACTAACCTAAGACTACTGAAGAACTCCACCCATCGAGTACTGCGGGCCAGCTGCTACAACCAAGCGCTTCCATGTGCCGCTACAACTAAGCGCACCTCTGTTGTGGGTCTGCCGCTACAACCAAGCGCTCCCATGTGCCGCTACAACCAAGCGCACCTCTGTCGTGGGTCTGCCGCTACAACCAAGCGCTCCCATGTGCCGCTACAACCAAGCACACCTATGTCGTGGGTATGCCGCTACAACCAAGCGCTCCCATGTGCCGCTACAACCAAGAGCAACTCTGTCGTGGGTCTGCCGCTACAACCAAGCGCTCCCATGTGCCGCTACAACCAAGCGCACCTCTGTCGTGGGTATGCCGCTACAACCAAGAGCTCCCATGTGCCGCTACAACCAAGCGCAACTCTGTCGTGGGTCTGCCGCTACAACCAAGCACTCCCATGTGCCGCTACAACCAAGCGCACCTCTGTAACACACCGAGTCGTTCGATCAGCAGTCGTCGGGTCTCAGCCAGCTACACGGTCTCCGTACTCCGCACGCTCGTCACTGGGAGGGTCCGCTCCACGAGCTACAGGTCGATACTCCATGTATCTCAATGTCCCATGAAGAAGTATCTCAAGGGATCGCCACGTCATAGGGGTCTCAACGCAACAGACGGCGCGTCAATCGGACGCTCGGTCTGTGAGTTATTAGCCTTTTCATCCCAGGGGCCCGGTTGGTTTCGTGAGCAAACCAAACCCGGGCGTATCTCAAATGTACCCCGAACTCTCATAGGGTAAACTCATTGGGACCATTTCTCAACGCGATCACCAACGCTGCTAACGGTTCGTCAAACGAACGTTCTGTCAGAAAGATATCAGCTTTTCCGTTCCAGGAGCCCGGTTGGATTTCGGTGCGATCCAACCCAGCCACTATCCATCTACATCCAAAACTCGGGCGGAGGATGCCAAAAGTTCCATATCATCAACAGGAACTCAACGCAACAGACGGTGCGTCAATCGGACGCCCGGTCTGAGAGTTATTGGTTTTTTCGTCTCACACTCACCTTGGGAAACTTCCCAGGTGGTCACCCATCCTGATCACTACTCTAGGCCAAGCACGCTTAACTATGGAGTTTTAACCACGTAGGCTCCCGAAAAGAAAGGTGCACCTTGAGTATAGTATACCGAAACGACCGTCTCGATCCAAGGATCGCGTTGCCGCTGACGACGAGTCGTTTGGAGGCTCGTAGCCCAAGATACGAGCATTTGACCAAACCGGTCGGTAACGGGGGTTTCGGGCCCAGGCCGTTCCGGCCCGAGACCCCCCGGATGGCCCGAACCGGGTCGACCCGCCACGGACGGGGTCGACCCGGCACGGCACAGCCCGGCCCGACCCGGCGCGGCCCGGCCCGGCGCGGTGTGGCCCGGCGCGGAGAACCGGCCAGGCGCGCCGGTTCGGCGCAAGGCAGCGCGCAAGGCGCGCTGCCAGCTGGGCCGAAGGCCGAGCTTGCTGGAAACGGCGGGCCGCCTGCCCCCCCTTTGTGAAACCGACCCCCCTCATAATGGGGGGTCAAATAACTGCCTGGGGGAATTAAATTCCCCCGGTTTCCACCATCCCGGCCGGCACGACCTGGCCGGCCGGCTTCTTTTCAACAGGAACGGCAAGTGCCGGTCCTCTTCCGTCTTCCGGCACCAGCGGCCCGGCTGGCCGCCGGTCATCACGATCCGCCGCGGCCCGGAACCGGCTGCGGCCTTCGTCATCCGGCGCTGTGCGACGACACCGCGCCCCCGCTCCGGCCGCGGCGTCTTCGGTTTCCTTCGACGCGGCGCGACAGCGTCGTGTTCATGATAATTCTTTCCACGGCGCGGTGCGACGGCGCCACGCAATAATTTCCGTGTGATTCCCGCGTGGTGCGACGGCACCACGCTATCTCGTTTCATCCGCAAGAAACATTCAAGAACAAAGGAGGGGGTTTCAGCCGTGTTTGTGTGGTCCGGTCCCCCTCTCATTAGACGATAACACTTAAACGTTCATCCTCAAGTTTGTCATGCTAGAACGAAGAACGAAAAATAATTAAATAAAGCAAAAACAAACCCCTACCTCGCTTTTCGTTATGTGTTGACGAAGTCGCGGAAAGGCGGCAGCGATTCTTCGACATCGGAAAAGAGAAGCCGTTGACGACGTCGGCGTTCTTCGTGAAAGGTTCTCTCTTCTTTATTCTGGAAGGAGTGGGAAGGAGGCATCCAAGAAGGGATCGACGTTGGAAACTTCACGTTCTTCTTTGGAAAAGGCATTCTTCGTCGAGAAGACGTTGTTCCATGTTTGGAGATGTCATTCGTGTTCTTCGTCGAGGGTGGAATTCTCTTCAATCCTTCCATGACACTATCACAAAGATTTAGCCAACCTCAAACAATAAAACAACACACCTTATTATAGGGTTAGCTTAATGAATTCAAAATAATTCAAATTCATTAAGTTACATCCTTCATTAATGGGTGGAGATGCTCCAAAATTAATGAAGGTGGAAGTGAAGAGTCACATTTAATTGGGGGGGTTCAAGGGAGTTAAGGAGTTTAAGGAGTTAGGAATTTGAGGGGTTTTGGCACATTAAGTGCAAGGGAGTTTAAAGGGGGTAGAAGAGAGTTAAGGGGAAGGTGAAGGGTAGGGGCTCGGGTGGGTCCCACCTCACCTTAATCCTTACTTGTTTAG
The DNA here is from genome assembly GCA_963277665.1 of Viscum album. Taxonomy (NCBI): domain Eukaryota; kingdom Viridiplantae; phylum Streptophyta; class Magnoliopsida; order Santalales; family Viscaceae; genus Viscum; species Viscum album. Next base: position 207,013,634 of record OY728121.1, read on the forward strand.
TTAGGAACTTGTGATTCCACCCCAACTTCCACACTTAGGATATAACCACTTAAGAAGATAAATAAAATTTGTAACACAAATTTTATTTTTCTTTACACTTAAACCACAACCTTAATAAACAACTGCTCCAAAGAAAACACAACTCCAGGAAAGGCATTCCTAAGCAAAAACCGGCGCTACGGTTCCATCGGTGCCCTCGGAATTTGATTCCGGGCACCGGTTCAAAAGTTAGAAATTCCCGCTCATTCGTTTACTGAACGTACCGGAGCCAAACTTCAGAAATTGATTCTGGGCACACCGGGCCTCGGAATCAGGCGCTGTCAGAAACTGTGTCCTTGTAAAATTCCAAAGAAAATTAAGAAAAAAATTTCCTTGAAATTTCCGGATCTTTACATTACTCCCATATCAGGGCTTTACGTCCCAGTAAAGCTTCATCACAAACTAGGGTCACAAAAGCGGTACAGAGCACGCATCTGAGCCTTCCGCTCCCATGTGCTCACCTGGAAGTTCCCGTAATGTCAATGGAAGTGAACCCAAGGAATCGATCATCCTCGTAGGATCTGCTCCTGTCTATTCCTGATCCCCACTGGAACCTCCGTGCATGTCGCTCTATCATCGACGTCCAACTCCCTGAGGTCGATGATGTCTGAAGGATCAAGCACGTATCTCCTCAATTGAGTTACGTAAAATTCATCGTGTACCTGGTGCAACTGAGGTGGATGGGTCAAGAGATAAACCACCTCGCCTACCCTGCTGGGGACCTAGAAAGGTCTATTGAACCTCAGATATCTCTTGCCACCTCGGCTACATCTCCGTAAACCTCGTCAAGGTGAGACCTGTATAAGAACGTGGTCGCCATCCTCGAACTCTAAAGGTCTCCCTTTTTAGGTTAGAACTGAAACTCAAAACTCCCGCTGCCACGAGGGTAAGGTTGGCCGACCCAAGAATGATCGGCTACACCCTCCCATGCACGAGTTTATCTTGTGCTGCCCAGGGTTTCCTTTTCGCCGACCAAGGAAAACCCATCCCAACGTTTTCCTAATACCGTCAATTTGAGTATGAACAGTGATTTCCAAATACATACTCAAACTAACGTCGTAAGGCCTCGACGCTGCCACCAAGAGGTCCTAACCGAGACTCTCGCCTCAAGGGTCAGATCACACCGTCGGCGTAAGTGTGACTATCGAGTCTCCTCCCAAAGGTATCTCCAGACGTGAGGGTCAAGTCAACGGCTTAACCGGAATCTCTAGGTCTGGGACTAGATTCATGGAAGGAAGGGATGATTTGTTTCGATGCCTGTGGCTACGACAGCTAGTAGAAGATAAATTCCGCACTTCGAATCATCCTTAGAGCCCCTTTTTGGTCGCACTCCATGACCGCAAGCAGCTACCCTCTTTCCCTGCTCTCCAACTCCCTGAGTCTAGAGGGGACTACAAAGGTGGGTGATGGTAACATGTTGAAATGTACACCACCACGAGCTGCTCTCCAAGCTCTGCCTCCATGTCTGCTGTTCTGCAGATTCATCTATCCTTAACATTTCCTCTTCTTGAAACATTTTACATGCCCAAGTCTCCGAGACTGGTGTCAGTTTCCTGCTTTCCAAACTTCTAACATTTTCTGGCTGTATTCGATCAGCAAAGAATTCTCGACCACAAAGGTTCCTTCTAGCACTCTAGCCTAAGTAGAAATGCATAGAGAAATGGTGCTGTCTCGGAAGCCCTTAAACATACCATGCTCAGAGGTATGACCTCTATTGCACTGATTGAAACGCTTCCATCGAGTACCCGATATGTTCGGTACGCCTCGATGAATTCTCAGCTATCAACACGTCGTCCCGCCGAAACTGTAAAAGTTCTAGAAAATTCTCGGCCACCTATTCAAGCCAGTCCTCAGCCGCCTATGAGTCAGGTTCACCTCGGAACATGAGGGTATCTGAAGTTAGAACACATGTAAGGCAGTAAACTTACATGTGTCAACTACCGGTACCGCCGGTTGTAACTGCTGATCAACAGGTAGTGATGTATAGCTAACACACAACCCAAAGGCACTATCTCAGGCATCGGTTCACGTACCGAAGCCTCATTACTATGCGGACCATCCTCATGGCCATTCACTAGAAAACACTAGTTTCCAAGTCCACCATCCACTCTACTGATGTCTCAGCTAGGCGGAAAACTCTAGCAATCGCCTCCAGCCACTGCTCTGCTGTCTGGAAATCTGCCTTGCCTCGTATCTTCTGAGGCCTCTACTGCTGGAACTCGTGCAATGCGCTCCGCCAGCGTGCACAGTTTGCTAGTATAGCCATTGGCATCTGCTGCCCAACAGGTGGTGATGTACTGGTACACCACCCGAGGGTGCCAACATAGTAAAAAGGGCCCTGCACCAGAGCCTCGTCGCTCGGTGAGCCGTCATCGAGAACTCTCTCGGAACTCCAACTGACTGTCTGTGTGGAGACATCGTGAACAGATGCGACATGGTCAACGTCTTATACCTGGTGAGCTGACTTGGTTTGAGCTGACTTCAAAACTTTGGAAACACACACACAATCAGTGTTTTTGTGTACAAAGTCGGAAATTAGTAGTCAGGGTCCTGGTGTACGGATACGTCGGCTGCCGCACCAACACTGGACTCCCTGAACTGAAAACCACACTCGGTACCCTTAACACTATTGCTTCACAGAAAGAAACATCAGAGTTATAAGTTCTGCGGTAGAACCGAACTCCTCTGATACCAATTTGTCACGACCCGTCCTCAGGGCCCATGCCGTGACTACCCAAAGCCCGCCTTCCATAGGCCAGGGGCTGGCGACTAGCACCAAAGGCGTAAAATCCCGATAACTGGGAAGGCATTGCCTTTATAAAAGAAAACAAGCACCACAGAGTACAAGCGGAAGAAGTAAACACTAAGATAAAACTGAGTACAACAGTAAGTGCGGAAAGTAAAAAGGGGCCAGAAATACAAGCCCAACTGTAAAGTACAACTCGAAAGGGAAAATAGCAACTGAAAAGTAAAGCTGCTATGCCGAGCTGTCCACTGGAAATCCCACCTGAAGGGTCGGTACAGATAGCTCCTCTGCTCCTCAGGTCCCACCGCCCGCTCCGAGTATGTCTCGCCCAGTGGTCCACCTCTAGGTACCGACTCGTCGTCACGTCCACCTCTGGGTACCGCCTCGTCGTGAGGTCCTCCTCCGGGTACCATCTCTTCGTATAGTCCACCTCCAGGTACTGTCCAGTCCTCGAACACTCGGCTTCTGTCAGCACTGCCCATCGTCTGCAACCAACACAACGAGGTGCGGGCAAAGCCCCTACAGGGGTGAGTATAACGATACTCAGTAGGGACCCCGAGACCCTCAAGGTCTCACTAAACCAACAAGGATAACCACAAAGAAGATCTCAACAGATAACCTCTACTTAGATATATGCCCATACATATACCTAAGTTATCAAGTAACCCATATCAATTATGAGGAAACACAAGGATTGTGAAATCAACGGATAACCACTACCCGGGTATATGCCCATACATATACCTAAGTTAGCAAGTGACCCATCTCAATCATGAGGTAAACACAAGGTCAAAAGTCTCAGCTCAAACCAGGATTTTCATTATCGAAACCGTAACTGTTGAAGAGCTCCGTCTCTGGAGTGTATAGTGGTCCTGTCACGACTCCGAGGTACTTCTCACTAACCTAAGACTACTGAAGAACTCCACCCATCGAGTACTGCGGGCCAGCTGCTACAACCAAGCGCTCTCATGTGCCGCTACAACCACGTGCACCTCTGTTGTGGGTCTGCCGCTACAACCAAGCGCTCCCATGTGCCGCTACAACCAAGCGCACCTCTGTCATGGGTCTGCCGCTACAACCAAGCTCTCCCATGTGCCGCTACAACCAAGCACACCTCTGTCGTGGGTATGCCGCTACAACCAAGCGCTCCCATGTGCCACTACAACCAAGCGCAACTCTGTCGTGGGTCTGCCGCTACAACCAAGCGCTCCCATGTGCCGCTACAACCAAGCGCACCTCTGTCCTGGGTATGCCGCTACAACCAAGCGCTCCCATGTGCCGCTACAACCAAGCGCAACTCTGTCATGGGTCTGCCGCTACAACCAAGCGCTCCCATGTGCCGCTACAACCAAGCGCACCTCTGTAACACACCGAGTCGTTCGATCAGCAGTTGTCGGGTCTCAGCCAGCTACACGGTCTCCGTACTCCGCACGCTCGTCACTGGGAGGGTCCGCTCCACGAGCTACAGGTCGATACTCCAAGTATCTCAAAGTCCCATGAAGAAGTATCTGAAGGGACCGCCACGTCATAGGGGTCTCAACACAACAGATGGCGCGTCAATCGGCCGCCCGGTCTGTGAGTTATTAGCCTTTTCCTCCCAGGGGCCCGGTTGGTTTCGTGAGCAAACCAAACCCGACCGTATCTCAAATGTACCCCGAACTCTCATAGGGTAAACTCATAGGGACCGTTTCTCAACGCGATCACCAACGCCGCTGACGGTTCGTCAAACGGACGTTCTGTCAGAAAGATATCAACTTTTCCGTTCCAGGGGCCCGGTTGGATTTCGGTGCGATCCAACCCGGCCACTATCCATCTACATCCAAAACTCGGGCGGAGGATGCCAAAAGTTCCATATCGTCAACAGGAACTCAACGCAATAGACGGTGTGTCAATTGGACGCCCGGTCTGAGAGTTATTGGTTTTTTCGTCTCACATTCACCTTGGGAAACATCCCAGGAGGTCACCCATCCTGATCACTACTCTAGGCCAAGAACGCTTAACTATGGAGTTTTAACCACGTAGGATCCCGAAAAGAAAGGTGCACCTTGAGTATAGTATACCGAAACGACCGTCTCGATCCAAGGATCGCGTTGCCGCTAACGACGAGTCGTTTGGAGGCCCGAAGCCCAAGATACGAGCATTTGACCAAACCACTCGGTAACGGGGGTTTCGGGCCCGGGCCGTCCCGGCCCGAGACCCCCCAGATGGCCCGAACCGGGTCGACCCGCCCCGGACGGGGTCGACCCGGCCCGGAGCGGCCCGGCCCGGCGTGGCCCGGTGCGGAGAACCGGCCAGGCACGCCGGTTCGTCGCAAGGCAGCGCGCAAGGCGTGCTGCCAGCTTGGCCGATGGCCGAGCTTGCTGGAAACGGGGGGCCGCCTGCCCCCCCTTTGTGAAACCGGCCCCCCTCATAATGGGGGGTCAAATAACTGCCTGGGGGAATTAAATTCCCCCGGTATCCACCAACCCGGACGGCCCGACCTGGCCGGCCTGCTTCTTGTCAACAGGACCGGCAAGGGCCGGTCCTCTTCTGTCTTCCGGCACCGGCGGCCCGGCTGGTCGCCGGTCATCACGATCCGCCGCGGCCCGGAACCGGCTGCGGCCTTCGGCATCCGGCGTGGTGCGAAGGCACCGCGCCCCTCCACCGCGGCCCCGCTCCGGCCGCGGCGTCTTCGGTTTCCTTCGACGCCGCATGACGGCGTCGTGTTCATGATAATTCTTTCCACGGCGCGGCACGACGGCGCCGCGCAATAATTTCCGTGTGATTCCCGCGTGGTGCGACGGCACCACGCTATCTCGTTTCATCCGCAAGAAACATTCAAGAACAAAGGAGGGGGTTTCGGCCGTGTTTGTGCGGTCCAGTCCCCCTCTCGTTAGACGATAACACTTAAACGTTCATCCTCAAGTTTGTCATGCTAGAAACAAGAATGGAAATAATTAAATAAAGCAACAACAAACCCCTACCTCACTTTTCGTTATGTGTTGACGAAGTCGCGGAAAGGCGGCGGCGATTCGTCGACATCGGAAAAGAGAAGTCGTTGACGACGTCGGCGTTCTTTGTGAAAGGTTCTCCCTTCTTTATTCCAGAAGGAGTGGGAAAGAGGCATCCAAGAAGGGATCGACGTTGGAAACTTCACGTTCTTCTTTGGAAAAGGCATTCTTCGTCGAGAAGACGTTGTTCCATGTTTGGAGATGACCTTCGTGTTCTTCGTCGAGGGTGGAATTCTCTTCAATCCTTCCATGACTCTATCACAAAGATTTAGCCAACCCCAAACAATAAAACAACACACCTTATTATAGGGTTAGCTTAATGAATTCAAAATAATTCAAATTCATTAAGTTACATCCTTCATTAATGGGTGGAGAGGCTCCAAAATTAATGAAGGTGGAAGTAAAGAGTCACATTTAATTGGGGGGGGGGGGTTCAAGGGAGTTAAGGAGTTTAAGGAGTTAGGAATTTGAGGGGTTTTGGCACATTAAGTGCAAGGGAGTTTAAAGGGGGTAGAAGAGAGTTAAGGGGAAGGTGAAGGGTTGGGGCTCGGGTGGGTCCCACCTCACCTTAATCCTTACTTGTTTAGTTAGGAACTTGTGATTCCACCCCAACATCCACACTTAGGATATAACCACTTAAGAAGATAAATAAAATTTGTAACACAAATTTTATTTTTCTTTACACTTAAACCACAACCTTAATAAACAACTGCTCCCAAGCAAACGCAACTCCAGGAATGGCATTCCTAAGCAAAAACCGGCGCTACGGTTCCATCGGTGCCCTCAGAATTTGATTCCGGGCACCGGTTCAAAAGTTAGAAATTCCCGCTCGTTCGTTCACTGAACGTACCCGAGCCAAACTTCGGAAATTGATTCTGGGCACACCGGGCCTCGGAATCAGGTGCTGTCAGAAACTATGTCCTTGTAAAATTCCAAAGAAAATTAAGAAAAAAATTTCCTTGAAATTTCCGGATCTTTACATGATTTGATTAAGAGTTTAATTATATAGTTTCATTTTGATTTAAATTGTGTGTATTTATGTGGGAAACAATTGTAATATTATTTGGGTTATTCTCTAACATAGGAAAGTGGTTTAGTAAATGTCTTTTGGGCAGCCAATTCTACGATGGAAGGGTACTGGTGTGATTTTGAATTTTAAAGAGGGTTTTTGAATGTGTTTAATTAGTGAAACCATGTAATGCCTTTGGGAAGAATTTTATGAAAAATGAATGATTTTATTGTGCATCATTTTTGGTTTTATTTGTGGGGATTTATAATAAATGATAATGGTTAGATAAATATGTCAATGGCATTAAATTCTGTTTTTGATTTGTATTGGTGTGATTTTGGCTTTGAAAGAATATTTGGATATGGGTTTTGTGTGAAAAACATAGTTACACACCTTTTGTTGGTTTTATGAAAATTGTAAATGATTTAATGAGTTACAAAAATTGTAAAAAGGATTATTATGTAATGTTTTGGTGGTAGTCTGTTCATTAAATAATTTTTTGAAAGAAAACTAGGTTGGTTTTTATGTCAAATATTTTATTAATGTTTTTTAATTTGTTGAGGTGATTTATGAAATTGTGATGTGGTTGTGAAACATGTTTTCAGGCTATTTTGTTTGTGTGATGTGAAAAATGGAAATTATTTATGAAATGGGTATTATGTAACATGTGATTGGGATGTAATGTGATGTTTAGAAACATTGGATATATTTTTTAAAATTGTTAATTTATTTTTTTAATTGTGAAAGATATAAAAAATGTGTTGTTGGCTATTTTGGTGAGACTTGGATTACAAAACAAATTTTAATAAAAAGGGGGATGATGTTACTTGTGTGATATACATGGGGGATATCTAGTTAATGTGTTATTTGGAAGAGGTATTTTCATGTGAAAACTAATTTTCATCATTTGTTGAACTTGTTTGATCACAAGAAGGAAATATAAGAATATAGGTTGGTGGACGTGTACTAGTATTCTAGTTATCATGGGGGATTTTGCCTCAGTTTCAAGTAGCATGAATGATGCTTATAACACTAAATAAACTATGATGATGATGATGATGTGGGACCACTAGGTTGTGTGTATGTTACCAACAAGATTCTTGTGTACGATAACATATATTTTGATGGTTACCTTCAATGAGATATGAGGTTCATGGGACCAACAACGAGCTACTGCCAACGGGGTTATTTCTAAATTCTTGTGCTCATTAAATGATTTGTGATTACCATAGGTATATGGTAGGATTGGTTGGAAAAGTTTAGTAGCTTTTACAGTTCCTTCAAAAGTGTCTATTATTTAAAAATTTCCCCTAATAAACTTTTATTATTTGATTGTTCGTCTTTTAGAAATCATTGCTAGCATTTCACATTTTAAAAAATATGCATGCATTTCATCTCAAAATGTTTATCTCATGGAATCTCTTAGTGGTGGTATCATACTATACTTTGGATCACACCCCACATAACCCGTTTGGTGTATGTAGACATGGTTATTTCTGTCACATGTTTTTTACGGTTTTTAGTGTTAGTGGTTTAGGATTCTAGGAGGTCCTTCGTGGTGTTGTATTATTGAGATGGCTTGAGGGTGGAGAATATTGAAATGTGGAGGTTCATGGAATGTAGTTTTTTGTTTCGAACCATTTTCATGTTTATTGATAATTGTTTTAAATTGTTTAATTCAATTATGAATGTTTGTAAAAGTTAATTTTTTTTGAAAAATCTAGATTTGTTTTATTGCACTTGTCTGTCATTGTATGTTTATAATCTCAGGTAAATCATTCCCATATTTCAGATTATATTACCCGAGCAATTGTGAAACCCCATGGGGATCTAGAATTCCAATTGGTATTTTTCATGGGCCATGTTTGGTGCCGATTTTGATGGTGACCAGATTTTTTTCATGACAAAATTGTATCAGATGAGGATTCGGTTAACTCTTTATGTCACTTTATTTGGTGAATAGTCGGGATTGTCTGTGGTTAGGATTTTAGGGACATGGTATTCTGGTTATGGGCGGTGTTTTTTATCATCAAACTCCATGATGGTATTCGAGTCTCTAGGGGAGATTGGGATTTATCTGAGTCCGTTGGTTTTCTTGGTTTGATGATGACTAAAGGAAATGAATAGAGAGAGATGCATTAATGGTCTCTGTGAGCTCGCAGGGTCTGGCAGGTCATGTGGAGTTGGATATATTTTCCTAGAACACTGTATATGATTGTGAACTGATTGATGTATGGACACCAACCATATGTCCATGTCACCCACTAGAACTAGTTTCCTCTCACATTGTCTTGTTTTCTTTAGTTTTTAAATCTTGTACATTCAGTTTAAAAAAAGACATGCATTTAAGAAGCATAATGATTTAGTGAAATGATTCTTAAATAATGATGAAATGGTTAGATTACAGAAATGGTAGAAATGAATTTTCAGAGTTGTATTGGAATGGAAAATTCCTCCTTTCACCTCTTTAGAAATCATGAACTATGACAATGTTGGTTTTGAAAAAGTGTTTCCAATAGAGTTTTCAAATCTATCGAAAGGTGTTTTAATGGGATGAGATGTTTTGAAATTGGTTTGAATGAATTGAAAGTGATTTTTCTTTAAATGATTGTACCTTTCTATATTTTTTTTGGTAAGATGTAATTTCGGCATGATTTTGAGGTTAGTTGTTTTGTGAAAATGAGGTATTAGATGATAGTTTAGGTTTTGAAAAGTGGAAAGAATTTATGTTTTAACCATTGGTATTAAATGAGTGACCACATGGATGTTGTTATATGGGATGATGGATCGCTTATGGCTTGTACATATGGATGTTGGGATGAATATGAGGTGGGTGCCTGTTTTGGCAGAGACACATGCATGAATGAGCTACACGGGGGTACCATAGGTGGATATGCTTTTCGTTGAATAGTTTTCATTTACAAGAAACATTTTTAAAGGAAAATATTACTTTATGATAACTGGATTGGGATGGTGTGTAAAATGTTTTTTTTAATGTGTATGTTGTGGGATGTTTTGAGTTCAAGAAACCTTCTTGTTTGAACTGTGTTTTGGGTCTGTGTTTGGTTAGTATGTTGGGTAGAAAGACCGATTAATATCCTCTTCTAAAAAATATTTCAATATTCTCTTATGGTGGTTTTCTTCATGTGTTTGGATATGGTCTGTGGAACTTTTTGACCAATGGACCAGCTTGGCTGGGTCCTTGTGGTTTTCCATTGGATAACATACACCGCCATAAAGGGTTAGTGCACAACTAATGTGCATCCCTTGTTGATTCGTCGATAGAAGATCCTCCAGTAGATCAATACAAGGAATCCTAATATCAAGATTTAGATATTTAGTTAACAAATTTTCCTCTCTTTTTTTGGTGTACCCTATTGTAGTATGAGAGTTCTCGTGGATGGATTAAATAGACCTTAGCTTCTTAAGATACCTGATTCATTGATGGTTAATTTACTCTGGGCTTTCTAGTGTCGATGGTGTCTAAGAGGGACTCTAGGTACATAGTATTCTTTTTGAAGAAAGTGTTTACGTTAGAACACCATTGTAAGAGATCTATAAATGAGAGGCAATTATGGCCACTTTAGGGAATTGTGTGTTGTTTGGGGATTTCACATATGGTCCTGTTACAAGTATTGTTTTTATCAGTCCCAATGGTCATGTTCTGTGAGGCCATATGATGTTGTGTGCTCGTTTAACTTTAAAAGATATGGTTGTGAAATCCCATGAGAGTGTCAGTTATGTTAGGAGTACATATTCATTTGAAAAACATTAAAACTCTCTGTTTTAGAGGAATATGTTTAAATATTTCCTTCGCTACTGTTGTTTCATACCCAATGAAACAAGGTGTGATGTGTGTGCATCTTCTATGCCCATATATTAGTGACATTTTGGGTTAGGGTAAAGTGTTTGTGGATTCTGTCATGTCTTGGTAAAATTATCATGTATTGCAGTGTATTTTTTTTGTAGCACCGGTAGAAGAAGTTAGAAAAGGGGGTTTCCAAAGCCTAACTGTGAGGCCTATGATATTTCAATCAATTGAGCTCCTACTATTTGTCCCAGAGAGTAGCTGGCGCGTAATCAGGGGATATCCCAGGGTCATTCAAACCCTTTTATAATGTCTTATCCTTAGTATGAAATATTGGAAGAGTTTAAAACATTAGTTTCGTCATCTTTCTTCTATTATTTATGTACTTGGAAAACGTTGGAGGTCATCATTCACATGTTATATCCCAATGGCATTCTTTTCAACATTGTTCTAATTTGATTTTTTTAGAGCAGAGTTACGGATTTGGATAGATAGGTCGAGCTCAATGTTTTTGAATGATTATTAGTGACCATGTTCCTGGAGGAAATGAAAGTAGAATGATCCTCATGGTTAGGGCATAGTTTCCCAAACCATGCAGACAAACTGTTCAGTCGTGCCAACTCATTAATTTTGGGGTCTTTTTGAGTCGACCAGTTGGGTCAGTTAATATGGTTGGTTCTTATGGTGGGGATTCCCACTATGAGACTCATTTATGTTTTTTTGGAAAGGTATAATGGAGGGAAACCCCTTGTATTGGGGGGTCCATTCGATCCTGCCGCTATTGGTATCGTGATCCTATATTTGAAAAAAAGGTTTTCTCTTTTTGTGGGGAGTCTATTTGTGCATTCTTGTGATTGTAACTAAGTTTGGTATGTGGTCATGGTGTGGTAGTCGGTAGTAATGTTTGGAGATATATATCTACCTCAATGTTCCTTGTATAAACGTTGGGATTGGACAACACCCTACAGTTGGGATAAAGCTAGGTAAGTGTAATCTTGTTCATTGTTGTTGTCCATTCGGGTGAATTTCAAGAATCTTGTTCGGATAGAGATTGAGGTGTATTCTTTTGGGATAAAGTCTGAATGTGCTTAATCCTTTCATGAGATTGGTTTGAGTTTTTATTTTTGAGGTTATTCATTCCATAATTGATCAGTGGAGGAGTTTTTGACTTTGGGGGCGATGCATGGTGAAGGAGTCCATTTGGGTATTTCGGTTGGGTTTGGTTTTTTGGTTTGGGCCATGCTGTAGATTCATGGGGGAGTAATGTTTTATGGTTGAATGAATTTTCACATACATGACTTATTTTAAAGATATTTTTTATTTAATTTCCTTTATTTGTTTGGGGGGGGGGGTTTGTCATGCATTTCAGTGGAAATGGTGGATTTGGAAAATTTTGGCGAAACCGTGAACCCATTTCTAGATATAGAAACCAATTATCATTATTTTATAACACATTAATTATTAAACATTTTTTATCCTTATAAATTCATCCATGGACTACCCTGATCTATTATCACAACCATGTCAATTTTGATCCTTTAAATATCCATAATCAAGTTATATTTGGGTTTTTATTTAATGTTTTTTGGCCTTCCCGAATGATCATTATCTACATTAAATGTTTATTTCATCATTAATAGCTCTTTAATTTTTATTTTTTTCAGTGATTCTACCTCCCCCTCTAAGAAAATATCTCTAGGGTCACCCCCATTATTGGATTCACAGTTTTGGAGATCATTCAAAATGAGAATTTGGGTGATGCTTTTTAGGATTTCTCAAACCGTCTACATTTATAAGGTAACTTTCATCCTTCACAAATAATTCATTTTTCAATATTTCCCCCCCATTTCAATCATCACATTGCCCCCTTAATCCTCAGTTGAGCTAGACTATCATGTTTTTATACTTGATGATTCCACATTTTGTTAATTTTGTGTGATTTCTTCAACTTCATTTCAAATAAGTGTCTCTCAATTTGATTTCATCCCTTTAATTAGGTTTTCATCCACCTTTCATGAAGTTACATTATGTCTAGAAGATAGGGTTCGACCCTAGGATTTGATTTCGTGTATTTATGGTGAATTATTGTTGATTTAGGTTAGAATTATCTCCCTATTTTTGTAGTGGAGGTGCTGTTATTTTTTCACACCACGAATTCATGGGTTTTAACTCAAAGGTATTTGAATCCATTTGTAACCATTTTCGATGAGTTAGTTGACCTATTTAAATGATTTTTCATGTTCCTAATTTTCTATGTTTGGTTGAAAAAATATTTTTTCTGTAATTGGTTATGAATATAATTCTATTGTTTCATTTTGATTTAAATTTGGGTTATTTCCATGTGAAACTATTGAGATAATATTTTGGTTATTATATAACATAGAAAAGTGGTTTAGTAAACACTTTTTGATCGACCAATTATTCTTTAGTAGGGTATTGGGGTTCATCTTTGTTTTAAGGAGGGGTTTTGAATGGGTTTTATGAGTGAAACCATTTAATTCCTTTGGAAAGCGTTTTATGAAAATGTGTGTTTTTCCTGTGATTATTTTGTGGTATTATTTGAGGCGATTATTAATAATTTAGAGTGGATAGATAAATATATCTAAATAATTCAATTATGTATTGGATTTGTATTGTTGTGATTTTTTCTTTGATAGAGGATTTGGAAATGGGTTTTGTGGGAAAAACATTGACATACCCCTTGGGTTGTTCATATGAAAATTGGAAATGATTTAATGAGTTACACAAAATGTGAAAAGGATGATTATGTTCAATTTTGGAAGTATTCTTTTCTTAAAATGAGTGTTTGAAAGTCAACATGGTCAGTTTTTATGTCAAACATTTTGGTAATGTTTTGAAATTTGATGAGGTGATTTATGAAATTGTGATGTTGGTGCGTAACATGTTTTCAGGCTATTTTGTGCGTGTGATGTGAAAAATGGACTTTTTTTATGAAATGGGTATTACGTAACATGTGAGTAGGCTGTTATGTGATGATCATCATCTTGAGATTTATTTTTTTAAAACTGTTAATGGATTTTATGGATTTTAAAAGATATGGAAAATTTGTTTTGGGCTATTTTTGTGTGAGTTGGACATAAAAACCAATTCGAATAAAAAGGGGGATGATGTGACTTTTGTGATGTAGATGTATTTTTTTTAGTTAATGACTGATTAGTAAGTGGTATTTTCATGAGAAAACTATATTTATTGGTTTTTTGTACTTTTTTGAGCACAAGAGGGTATCCCGGGTTTCTATGTGGGTGGATGTGTACTATTATGCTAGTGATCCTGTGGGGTTTGTCCGAAGTTTCACATAGCATGATTAATGCTTACAACAAAAATAAACTATGATGATGAGGATGATCGAGGACTACTATGTTGTGGTTATGTTACTTATTAGTGGCCCGTTCATGATAATGGATATTGTGTTGGTTACATTCACCGAGATACGAGGTACCTATGACCCACAACAAGCTAGTGCCTAGGGGTTATTTACACTTTCTTGTGCTCATTAAGGGATTTGTGCATACTGTCGGTATATGTTATCCTTCGCTGAAAATTTTCATCTTATTTTCCATTTCATTCAAGTGTGTTGATTCTTTTATGTGTCCCACTTGAAAACTTTTTTCATTTATAGGCGAATCTTTTAGAAATTGTATCTAGCATTTCATGTTTCAAAAAACGTGCAAGCTTTTCATCTATAAATGTTTATCGCATAGAATATCTCAGTGGTGTTATCCTACAAGCCTTTGGAACACACCTTTCTTACACATTTTAGTGTAAGTAGTCTTAGTTATTTTTTTTATATGATTGGGTTTAGTTATCAGTGCTAGTGGTTTGGGATTCATGCTGGTCCTTCAAGGTGTTGTCTTGTGGAGATGGCATGAAGGTTGTGCCTCTTGCCATGTGGAGGTTCTTGGGCTATAATTTTTATTTTTGTACGTTTTTAATGGCGTTTGAGCATTGTTTTAAATTTTGAAATTAAATAATGAAATTTTGTAAAAGTTGAGTTTTTGTACAAAGAAATCTATATTCATTTTATTAGACATGTTTGTCATTGTATGATAATAAACATTGGTAAATAATTCCCAATATTCAGTTTATGGTACCTGGGCACTTGTACCAGCCCGTGGGGACTGTGAACGCCCTTTTGGCTTCATCACGGGCTAGTCCATGTGCCATTTTTGATGGTGACTAGATTTGGTTCTTGACAGACTACCCTAAAAATACGGCCTTTCTAATCATCCATCTAAAAACAAATTCCCTCCACTAGAAGATTCCATCAGGATCCCCATTTATATGAGTGCCTGATCCATCACATCTAAAAACATATTCAACTGTAATACATTTACCTGAGACACAATCTCACATTTATCTTCACACTGTAAATCATCTTCCATTCCCACCTCAACCACTGAATGCAGAGTAGAAAAATGATACTAGTCCATAATGTGACCATCACATTCCATCATAGACGTACTCTCTTATGTCAAATTAATGATCTAAAAATTCCTTATTATGTATCAGTGTCTATGAATGGATGTTCTCCAGGAAAATACTTTAAAAATCCCCTCTATTTCATTCAATATTATTGTCCAATATTGTCCTGAGCATGAAACCATAACTTCACTAATTCTCATAACATGTTTGAAACAAACTTTAACCTCATACCAATGTGTGTCTCTAAATGGTCATGTAATGAATGGATGGACTAAACCTAAAAATAAAATAACTATGGTCCACCATCTTCAGTGAAATTTATAGTGTTATATTACTATAACACCCATGTTAGATCAAACACTTATTCACAACCTTCAATAGTTCTCTCTCCATAAACTAGATGACCAGATAAATGTTTTCATTTATCTTCCTTATATCTCCTTAACATGGAACTTCTGGTCCCTTAGTTTCCCCCAATGGGAGATCATTTACAACCATATCCTCATGTTTTCTATTTGAAAGCTTCTTAATGGTGTAATAATTCTTAAATTTCTATAACCAATCTCACGAATCAAAAATAAATTTTAAGAAACTCCATGTATGGAAGATTCAAAATAAGTCATGATAAGCCATTTCCCTAAACCATGTCACATGGTCAAAAACTAGTTGATATCACTACCCATAACCATTCAATATATAGGGAATGGTTAATAGAGTGTAAAAATTTACAATTATTCGATTTTCTCATTAGTCATAGATTATCCACATATTTTATCATTTTACAATTCTAATGTCCACAACATGCCAAATTTCTACTTCAATTTAATATGAACAGAAAAAGATTATATTTTGACATCTTAACCAAATACATGATTTCCCTATGGGTTAAAAAATGATTCATGTCCCTATAAATCATGATTTCCTTTAATGATGCATGCATACTAATCTTTCCTATTATTTTAGTACATGAGTCTAGTAATAGATAAAATCAGAAACAATAATCACATCATACAACTTGTTCCTCACCCAAGGGGAAATTACATCCAACCATAATAAAATAAATCAATAACAACATCCCCACACTATGTACTTCAGTTTCCCAACATACATGTGTATACTCCAATAAATGAGCTCACGACCAAGTCCTAACTCCTCCTAGTCTCATCTATACATATCAATAATATTAATACCAATAAATATAAATAAAAACCACCATTGATACCATGTGGTATTGACCTGACCTAGTTTCCAAACACTAGTTCCCTAAGCATGTTCTCTATGAGACCTAAGGTGCAGTTCCCCGTATTCCATAGGGTACTGAATAACAACAGGTTCTAGTATCAATCATGGTTAGAATATAATCTCTTTATCAAATTAGAACACAATATAGATTAATAAAAAATAGTCAAATAAGAAAAACGGAATTCCATAACGAAAACCGACAAATATCACATATTGAACCAAAAATAGAATACAATTTCCAAAACAAAAATTAGATATTTCAGTCCATATTATCTCTAATGATTGAAAATAAAAAACCAAAAATAAATTAACTGAATACACCAATCTTACCCCATTACTTTGTTGGTATCCCACATTCATGCTCCATCTCAAGTCAACCATCTAACATTTTGTTATTTCCCTAATCATATACTAAATACATGAACTCTATTCATGTAAAGATTGGGAAACCAATGTAGGTTGTATGTACCACTCAGTATCAAACCACAAATGGTTTATAAAATAATAAACATTCCATAAAAGGGTATGAAGTTGTATAATGAATAAATTACAATGCATAAAGTACATAGTTATTATATTTCATTAAATTTTCTTTAACCATGTAATCCCTGTGGTTCACAGGGATACAAGAACCCTAAATATAGGATTAGGAAAATTTTGGAGACTATATCATATCACAATACCATGGCTATAATTTACCATGTCATTTCAAATCAGATTATAGCCAATTGTTCTCGATGTCTAATGCCAAACTCATGGGCGTAGAATGTCGTGTCTCATAAACTGTGGGTATTTGGATCTTCTATCCTCATCCAAAATCACAATGTTACATGGTGATTTTGATCCTTACTCTAAATACAACACTCTCTATTAGATATGGGTACTTTTTTCCTCATTCTATTCCAAACACTCACTATTTCATATGGTTATTTGGAGCATCCTCCCCTATCGCTTACTCATTTATAAAATATCTGAATTTGGGGCCTCATACCCATTCCAAAATTCATATATCAATATATCACACATATATCACATATATAATGTTAATAATAGTTAATCAACATTAACTCTCATATCACATTTTTAGATCATGATATACCATTTCAACTATCAATAATATTATTGATAAAATGTTTAATCAAATGGAATAATATGATGAATTTACCATTAATCCATTTTTAAATATTCAAGTCATATATCCCATTTTGGTCATGTCAACCATCTCATAATTCCCATTGTCAGTTAACACACAATCTCATAAATTGACCAATTTCAAAACCTAAATATCAAATCAATTCAACCATCACAATATACCATTAATTAATTATAAAATTAATTAATCATATTCTAGCAATTTCATAGTAACAATTTTTAAATTAAATTTTCCCAACTTCAATTCATCTCATATTGAAATGGTTAAGAAATTAATCAATTCCATAATTTCATAAATTAATCAATCAATTAATTTGTTAAATTAATGATTATATTTTAAAATGTTCCAATTGAAATTCAATAATAATAACATTCAATTATAACTCAATACTATGGGAACTCAAGTTAGACCACCCCCCTCATAATCAATGACAAGCACACACCAAACAAAATACCCATATGAAGAGGAAAAACATGATCATAATGAAAAAGGAGATCCAGATCCGAAACCTTGATCCAAAACAAAAATAATCAATGTCCCTAAAAATGAGATCTAAATACAATATTATATGATGAAACATTTTATTTTTATCACAAAAAGTTTTTTAGGAGAGTGAAAATAAAAATCATGAAGAAATCACATACTTGAAGATGTGAAGTTGTAGTAATGAAAACTTATTTTGGATTGGAATGGTGTTTTGGAGCCTTAGAAATGAACTAATAAGACACCAGAAAATGAAATGAATCAGTAAGGGTTGATTTGGGTCTTGTTTTGGTTAAGTAGTGGGGGTTTGAGAATTTTTTGTTTTATTTTCTAGGGTTTAATTTTCGGCATGGTTGTTTTCATATACGGGGTGCACATTTTTCCCTAACCTTGTCTCTAACTATTCGTCAAATCTCAAATAGTTCTTGTTTACTAATATATGTGAGCACGACTTGATAAACTATGCAATAGCTGTGTGAATCCCCTAATTTTGAGTATGTTAAATTTCCTATACTGGGCATATAGTTGTGGAAAATCATTCACCAACCATGCATTTCCTCTGTTCATTATGTAGTTCTCCATGTTCATCCAAAAACACTCCTAGGTAAAAACCAAACAATATTTACAAAAAAATGAACAAATACTATAAAATGGGTTCGAGAAATCTCCATAAAAGGTCTGAATATTAAAATATATTATCATGATATCATTATTGAATAAAACTAATAAAATTATTATTTTATTATTAATGTTAATATTATGGTTTAATTATTTTTTGGAAAAATAATAGAACTATATTAGATATCAGTTTGACATACATTCAAAAATGAAATCCTTGTTCATATGCATTGTTTTTATGCATCTTTTGATTAATTATTTCACTAGAGGCTACCAAAAATAAAAAAAATAGGTTATTTTTATTTTATGAAATATAATATAAATTATTTAATATTAGGAATGATTGAATGAGTGGTAGGTAAACTCATTTCAAAAATAAGATTGGAGTGATTTTTTATTCGATAATATTTATTTATTTATTATTGAATGTAATCATAAGTAAAAAGTGACTATCAAATATAATTAATGATCAAGGGTACTTCAATACTCATCAAATTTAGATCTTGATATATTAAAATTCATTTCCAGAAAAATTTAATAATAAATATATCTATATTTAAAATATTTATTCTTTAGGTTTACCTTTCACTGAATTCCTTAATAAAATATTTTAATACCTATAATAATATTGTCCCTCATGAATATGTTTTATATCATAACATAAAATTTAGGAACCATTTAATAAAATTAATCTCTTTCCATGATTATATAATTAATAGTACAAAATAGATTTCATATTATAATTACAATTTTTAAATAATTTTAAACATTTTTCTTATCATTACATAAATATTATAGAAATGATAAATAAATATTTATGGATATCATATATAATATTAATATTATTTATTATTTCTTTTTATAGTAACCCTTGGATTTATTATTTTTATTCACATCATGATATCACCAATCGTTTATATTTTAATAATATAAGGACAATTAAAAATATGGATATGACCTTATCAATTGACTTTAAATATATATATATTTTATAGAAATATATAAGAAATGTTTATATACACCAATATTCTATATATACCCATTACATTATAAAAAATTATATCTACTACCCATCCACATATGTTATTTCTCTCTCTAAATGTATATCATATTATTAATATATTCTAAATTTCACATGTATATCCGACTGTAATAAACACCAGGTAGACCACATGAGTAATTATTTAAATAATATATTAATTTTATTTAGATACATTTATCATCTTATTGTAGTGTAAATAATAGTTTCTTTAAATGTTTCCTATTATATTTTATTTACTTTTTCACTGTTATGCGTTACAAACATAATTTTATTTTATTTATGGTCATTACTAAAAAATAGATAAATTTATTAAAATATTATATATGTGGTAGAAAATGAAGAAATATTAACAAAAATATTATGTTGTTGATGTAAATAATGATTATATCCAATGTAATTCCAAAAAAATTATGTTGATCTGTTGGTTTCTATCTCTTAGAGTTCATGATATATTGATGAATGAATTTTGTAAAAAATGACGTATTTGATTAACACGAATAAGAGAAATAGTGTACCATGTAATTTATTTTGGACAAAAAAAATATTAATAATGATATACATTTAATCCTAACACACCTACCATAAGTGGGTAAGAGATATTATTTATATTTATTATAGTGTTTCGTGATAGATTACCAGTGTTATCAAACTTGTTGATTATTTAAAATACATGTCAATAACAATCTAATATAATAAGATATTTTTTAAATTTTAATATTCAATGAAAATAAAATATATAGATGAAGGTTAGAGAATTTAATTCTTAATTTTATGAAAAATAACACAAAAATTACTAAAAAGATGTTAGAAAGAAAGAGCATCGTCATGGGGATAAATACATCAGTTTATCATTATCTATTATTATTCTCAAAAATAAATTTAATTATTAATTCCATCACATAAGATCTACTTCCCCAAGAATTATTATGATAAACCAAAGTACCATTATAAATATTTGGTACATCCAAACATACCTCATTCAAAAATATTTAATTTTAAACAAACTATATAGAGAGTGTGCAACCTACCATGAACCATATGATTTGTTTGTTGATTCATACATCAAACAAACCCCACCCTATCAAATAAAGAGTTTTCTTAATAGAAGTTAGACAATTTTTTCATGTTAATAGAATGAAGGAGTGGATTCGATAATGGGAAAAAAATTAATTTCTTCATAACCATTCAATTCACCAAAAACCTATTAATAATATAAACTAATGTTAATTAAATGAATACAAATAATTCATAAACATTGATAAAAGTCACACTAAATAATTACATAAATTAGTCATTAATTATCATATGATCTGTTGATCATAATGATGTAAGTGGGAGAAATAATGTTAGTGGTAGAATCAACCGTTATGAATGATATTAAAATTTAAAACACAATATTAAAAATTTTGTGTATTGTGAATAGTGTTTATGATAAAAATAGAAAAATAAAATCTAACATTACCATAAAATAATACTTTTATATAGGCGATAAAACACATAAATATGTACTAGTAATTTTTATAAATGTATGACATCACTCAAAGTAAGATTGTCTTTAGTGATTGGATGTTTACAAATGGGAAGATTCATCTTTTGATATTCCTCCAGATGGGGATAACAATCATTAGTAATTATAACTCCTTCTCCAAATCTAGAACATATTTTATTTTTCTTTTAGTATAAAATTTCTATCACAAATTTATTTTAAAAAAATCATAAATATGTGAAACACATGATATGAAATAATCAATAGTATTCACTTATTATTCCACTTCTATTAAAATTTAATTTTTAAAAATAACTCCAATAATCATCATAAATATGACCTAATTAAAAGTAAAACCTTGAAATGATATAATTACATATAAATTGATTAAATATTTGGATAAAAATTAATAAAATAATGACATAAATATATTAAAATATTTTATTTTTCGATGAAAATTCAATCTCCACAAATATTAGTTGATATGTTTTTATTTTATGAGGAAATCAACCACATCATATTATATACTATTCCACCCATTAATTATATTATTTAATTAACATAATGTAATTTTCACATACCACCAAACCATATTGTAATTAACTATTTCACATATCTAACATCACAACATAAGAACACTATAACAATAACAGTATTTAATAATTATATAATATCATAAAAAATCAATAAAAACCATTCATTCCAACCCCAAGATCATTAAATTTCTATATACATTGATTAAATTGCATTCCATTTTATACACATTATTTATATAAACCACGAATTTTAATATATTCCTGTTTCTTCAAACCATGATGTTTCTCAGGTATGTATTTTTCTCCAACATGAATGATTGACTCTAACAGATAAATATACATCCTTACACAGATCGACCACTATACATGTTCCATCTTCATAGCAACATAACAAATTAGAATAATTTTGAACATTATATCTCTAATAATTTCAAAAAAAAATTCAAATGGGTTTGATTAACTATAGATATTACATTGTATATAAACAGATGTTTGTAGTAAATTTTAGTACCCACATCATTATCCTTCAATGGAAATAAAATATTAATAGCATTAGTGTATCCTTCATGCCATATATAAGTTAACATGTACTATATCACAAATGAATACTTAACCTAAAATAATAATTTATTCTAGTCGTATTAATATGTGGAAAAAAATCATTTTACTTCATTTAAATTCCAAAATAGACAAACAAATAATATGCTCATCAATAAAATGAAATGTCTCCATGATACCTGTCATCAAAACCATAATATATAATGGTATTATTTTAATGGTTTCATTTAATATAAATTTATATAAAATATTACTCTTTTATTATAGATAAATATGTTTTTTTATATTTCCCATCATAATTGAATCCCTCATGAAAAATAAATTAAACTCATATTTATCTTCCCTATTCATTCAAACACAATATGTTTCCTAATTAATAAATTATTTTTCTCAATATATTAACTCAATCATAAAAAAATCTTTTGGATTATCCTATTACATATTCACATAAATTTAATCGTACTTATAAAATTTATATCATTTCACTTCTCATAAAATATTATCATTGAAACTGGTCATCCAAATAGTTATGTGATATATGTGAAGATATCAAGTCTATGCATTGAATTTTTCAACCATTACATTGTGATATTAGACATTATAAATTAAAATATCATTGTCTTAAATATTTTACCCCATTTAAAATCATATTCATAGACACTCAATTGAATGGAAAATTGTTTTTTCTAACATTGATGCAATTTAGTTCATTATTATTTTTTGGATCAGTAATTGATTTCATTTTCTAAACACACAATATCATTAAACAGTTTTTAATATCCAACTTAATTTATATCATACACAAATTGATTATTATATAATAAATTTTAGAAAAATAATATAATAAAAATTGTAATGGGAATGATAAATAGTTTATAATATTTCAATTAATTTCATAATAAATATTATTTTTAATTTATTTTCTAAAATATATTATCATAGAAAAATAAAAAATAATGTATAAAATATAAATTTATGGATAATATATTTAAACACTATAAATATATATTAAAATATAATATTCACGATAAATTCCTTATATATTGTTATATTTTTGTTTATTTACAAGAAAATGGTTATATATTCAATGTAGTAGTATAAATTAATTAAACTATGTATTATTAAATTGAGGATGTGACAATGGATCTTATGAATCAATCAAATAATATTCACAGAAAGGCCCAACAATGTGACATTGGTTAAATGGAAACCCATATCATGGGATAATTAATATGTATAGATGTATGATAGTTAGGGTGACTGGTTCCCCCAAAATAAATCTATTCATGTTTTCAATAGATTCTTTCTCCCACTATTATTTCCCTATTAATGGTATTAACTTACCCTAGGATCCAAATGGATCCAAAGTGTTAAATTAATATATGAATTGATCTTTATTTGATGTAGGGCAAATTTGAGCATTTCCACTATGATCATAATGGTGGGATTTTATGTAGAAAATGAATATATGGTTGAATAGAAAGGTGTAAAAGTGATTAAAAATAGGTGATAAGGTACATATATAATATTTATTTGTATTATTAATTATAATTCATTATTATTATAACAATATTTTATTATTTTATTGTACCAATGAGGGATTTAGTTTTTATTATGTTTATTTTAATTGACAACATCACATTATAGAGATTATTTTAATTTTTTTTTAAAGATTTTTCAAATTTATGTATTTTAATAATAAATGAGGATGTTATTATAATTTTTTAAATATTTTTAATGGGTTATTTGTGAAATATAATGGCAATCAATTTTGTGTTTGACAGTTGTGGAGCCATTATTTCCCCGAGGGGTACATGGAAGGAAGATTATTAGGTCTTGTTGAGATAATATTATAAATAAATATTATTAATTGCTATTAAAATTGAAGGATATCATTATAATAATGATAATGATAGTGGTATTTATCTTATATTTATATCCCTATGAGTTTCATTATATTATGATTCTATTTTTTAATGTTTTATATATGGCTTTGATGGTGGTATGCAAAATATCCCATTTTATGGTATCATTAATTTTTGATATATTTTTTTCATGGATATATATTTTATTATCCTAACTAGATAACACTAGCAATTAGTATCAAACTATTTCTTTAATTATTAGAATTTATGAATATTTACTAAATATATATGAATTTTGGTGGGTATAGGGTGTGTAAAAATTGGTTTATGGATTTTCAGTTCACTACTGGAGGGTATAATGATTTGTATAATAATATTTTATATTTTATAATTCAATATACCTCAATTAATATAGATAATATTAGATTCATATGATTTGGAAATTTCTCTGTACAACATAGAGTCTGAAGTTGTCTTGAGTATACAAAGGTCATTTGTTAAAGGAGTATAATGTTGGAAATATATATTTTCCTAATATGTATACTTATTAATTACCTCATTAGATTATTAATAATGACATTTGGAACCATTTTACAAGGGATATTTAGGATGAATCAATGATAAAATAGGAATATAAAACAACATTTTACTTAATTAGATTTTATATCTTACAATAAAAACACATTTTTAACAACATATGGTTTAATATCATTTGTTATAAGTTATATTCCATTTATTTTACTTTATAAAACAAAAATATATCCAATAATATTCAGTATAAATGGTTTTATTATAAACATGTCACATAAAATAATATTCATCATTACATGGGGAAAAGGGGATCATATATAAAAGTGATATTAATCACACTAAAAGGGGAGAAATGTGACAGTAATTTTTATAAAACATGTTGTAAAAATGAAGGTAATATATTATTGTATAAATATATAGAGTTGAACATAATATAATTACATATAAAACTAAAAAATATATCATAACTGTTAAAATATGGACCATGGAATCAAAATATAATTGTCTTCTCTAAAATAATAATGGTAATAAAATATAGTCATAACATATTATAGATAATTGTCAATGAATAAAAAATATCATTAGACATTGTTCCAATAATAATTAATGTATGTATGTGAAACATTACAATGAAATCAATCATAAATCCATATGATGTCACAATATAATTAATCATTGAATACTAATGATGTAACATTAATATTTTTAATGGGTTAAAATAAATCACATAATAAATTACAGTCGATTATTCCTTATAAAAAATATCTTTATAGAAGTATGAGAACATGATAAATAATAGATATAATATATAAAATGCATTTTGACATATTAGAATAAAAATTAAAAGGAATGTTATAAATTTGTTAAAAATGTATTCAGATATATCCAATTAATTAATATATTTATTTTATAATAAATGGGAATAAATTATATCTAAAAGGATGAATAACTTTAATGAAATTTCTTTGAATCAATTATACAATTGAAATTTATTTAAAGAATCATTTTAATAAAATACATGATAGATGTGTGTAAATGAAACTAATCAAAATATATAATATAAAAGAGAGAAAATATCACCTTCCAACATATATATATATATATATATCAAAATACACTTAATATTAATTATGAAATATGTGAAATATGATTAATGATATAAAATAAATTAGTTAAATTTTATGTTCTAGAATAATATTAATTGTATTGATTTTAACAAAAATTTTGATAATGAAGATTACCACTACCTTAACTCCATACTTCGGTAAACAAGAAATAAGTAACTACATAATCTATATAGAGATATAAATTATCTAATTTTACACATTGATTTTTATTATTATATAAAAAAAATTATATTTATGTTCTAATTATTTATGTTAGACATCATTTTTTTGTCATCAAATGATTTTTCTTTACTCATTTCAATATAGTTTTATAGTAGTAGTATTTATTATTTTTTCAATTCTCATATATAAAACATTTAAATATATATATATTTCGTATAATAATAATATTATATTGATGTGTAATCCCTCATGTAAATTTTAATGAATTTACGGGTAATAAATCCAATAAAAATTGCTATAACTTACTAATTTTGGGTAAAATTACTAATAATAAGGAAACATTATACAGAACATTACCAAGCGTTTCAATATTGGATGAAAATAGTTTATCATTATTAACATATGATATCAATATTAACATTTATATAACCCATTAGGATATGAATGATGAAAATAGTATATCAAATTTTACAATATTGTAGCTACAGACTAAAATAATAACATGTAAAACAAATGATTGAGTATACATGTGTAGAATAATGATTATTATATTTAAAAAAATGAAATGAAATTAGTTATATGATATTTTAGTTATAGATAAATTTTTATAATGATTATGTGAATTGATTATAGAAATTTTAGATATGATCTCACTTCTTGTTTTGATTAAAAAGAAACAAAATGAAATAAAATCTATCCTAAGGAAGGATTTATTATTTATACATTTTAATAAAAGCTCACATGCTTGAGAGATTTCATTATTGGATAATTATTTTTAGACAAATAGTCTGTTAATTTGTCATGTGGTGTGAATTTCATTGGGTTGTGGGGTCATCCTTTTTAAAATTAATTTGTGTTTCATTTTTCATAATACAAATTTTTTCATGAACGTGAATGTCCAATTATTTATATAATGATTCTAAAAAGTAGATATAACAAACCATGATATTTATTCATTATATTATAAATTTTATTATTTTTATTTTTATATAAACAAACAATTGTTACCATATTATATTTATTTTCCCCTTGGACATACCTAATGTTGTATTTATTTTAAATAAAAAATAATAATCCAATAAATAATTTTCACGTAGAGCATGTAGTGTTGAGATATATTTGAATAGTTTTTGTAATAATCTGATAATGACTAGAATTAATTTAAAAAACATTGATTATTATTTCATATAGTCATTATTTATCATGTGTGATGACAAAAATTGATTTTGCTATTTCAATGTACATCAATGTTCTAGTATATGTCTTGAGGTGTTTCAGTCAAATTTAGAGATTCTTTTTTATAAATTTTCAACATTTATAAAAATTATGTGTATTATTTATGACATTGAGGGATCATTTATGAATATATGAGGCTATATGTATGGATTCACTATATTTATAGATCATCACAAGTACTAAAAAATACCAGTTTACCTAAAATTTTTGTGTGGATTGAGATCAGTATGGAATCAAATATTTTATGATATGTTATCTACTCTATATATAAATATTTTTCAGTTATTAATATTCAAAAAATTATATGATTAAAAAAATTCCTAAATATATCTTATGAATAATATTTATATATGAAATGATAAATCAATTCATTAGTGATGAAAACAATACATTTAAAATTTGATTCATGAAACATGAAATATTCAGATCCCTGTATCTGGATGATTTTTTAAACAATTAAAATATAATGAGGTAGATATAGATTATATTTAATTTCATTTATTATATTTTAATGATTAGTAAGGAAATAAAATGATATGTGTCACTATCATTCTATCATTCCAAAATTCCCAAAACAAATTACATTGATTAATGATGAGTTCATTTTTAATGTTTAAATAGTGTTGAAATCGATAATGTAAAATAATTTCATCCACGGGAGTGTAGAATTGTGGGTAATATTTACATGAAAAAATGAATGATGATTAACCTTGAATTTTTTAACGTTTTAATGTGATGATGAATATTATTTGATGTTGACTTAAAACATGATATGAATGAGTTTAGTCATGGAATAATATATATGGATATGGATATATATTACGGAGTTGTTTATTAGTCCATTAAAACATAGGGGATAAAAAAATATGAATTTATTAATTTTAATTTTGTGATGGAGTCTTTAGGGTATCAACATTTTCCCAATTTTTGATATTTTAAATTAAAGGATAATTTATATTTTATCAGTTGAAGAGGATTTGAAAAAATTATGCTACTGAATTTTATAGAGATTAAAAACATAAAATTTTTGAATATTATTTCTTCACATAGTATAGGTTTCTAAAAGGGAGTTTCACAAGTAGATGCTATATTGACCAAAGATGAGGTAGTGTAGGAAATTTAAATACAAATACCCAATCATTCCGAGTTTTGCCTATAACATACCAGTTATTGTGTAATTATGTTATAGAGTATTTAAGATATGTTATTACCATAAATACATTGCTTAGTTTGAGTGTAGGAGAATAAGATGGTCTGTATAGTGTACTATATGGAATATGTTTAGAAGACCAAGATATTTATTTTTTATTTGTATATTTTAATCAGAATTCTTTCTTCTGGAATAAAGTTATATTTTCTTATTGGATTATATATTTATAGATCAAATGAGAGTAGAAAGAATTATTTCTATCATAACCTATACTCATCACTAGAACACTGCCAACATCTTTTTATAAATTAAATTAGAAATATCGAGAGTCAAAGAATCCTATAGGAGATAGTTTGTGTCATGGGATTCATTGGATATGGATAATAATTGAAATAATCATTAGTATTGATAGTAAGATACCAGTGTAAATTTTTTATTATTTAAAAAATATTGGATGAAATAAATACTAGTATCACGTAATGTGGATTCACATTATAAAATTTTTTGTGTCCATTCATTATCTTTACATTCATATCATTCGATCAATGTTGAGATCAATATACTCGAGAGGTTTAGTTCCTAACTATGCACATGAAATTATTTCCAAAGTGAAAATTATAGGATATGGGATACATTGAATCTCTCAACCCATCTGAGTATAGCCATTATTTCCTTAGAAAATAGATTTTTGTTTCAGAAATATGATTCCAGTAGTTATACTCTTAATCTATAATGAATGAACATCATAAAAAAGTGAATAGTAGATTCATTCCATCATTTTATTGAAATAATTTCAAAAAAATATAAAAATAGAATAGTTCCATATTTCTGGATTTTGGGACTTATTTTTATTAATGAAACCATTTTAGGATTTACAAATATTCTTTAACCCTATCAAATGAATTGTGTTAATAAATAGATGGTAGATGATGAAGGGAAATCAAGGTGTTTTGTTTTAACATTTCTCTTTAGAATGGTTTTAACCAATGTTATGAGATTTTGAAATAGTTAATAGATTTAGGAAAACATGAATGGATTTATTATGTCAATTTTAACATAATATTTTATAGAATAAAATATTTTATAAATTGGTTTGATTGTGTAATTATATATAAATAGAAATATATTGATTATTAAATCATAAGATTAGATGTGGATGGGAGTAACATTATAGGATTAGGAAAAAACATGATGCATATTTTATTGAGAATAATATCACAAATTATTAGCCAATATAACTGGAATAAATAATAATCTATTTATGGAATGCAAGATATCTAGTTGGATGAGTTACACAATTCCATAATTTCCTATTAAATGAGAAAGAAGTAATTTTTTATGATCAATGTCTATTTTGTTTGTAGATTCTCATTGAATGAAAAATATAAAATGACACTGATAAGATCTTGAAGGGTTAGATGATTATATTTATAATGAAAAAAAGGATAACAACATTAATATATTCATCCCTCATGTCTCAAAAAATACCTAAAATGGAAAGGGGATTGGTAGGGGAAAAAGGTCCTAAATTAATTCAAATGTTGAGGCATTGTATTCATTATTGAAAACTATCCAAAGAATAAATTCTATTAGTTTGTTATAGATGAACATGAAGAAAAACATTAAAATAATATTTGAAAAAATATATATAAATAATTGAATAATATCAGTTCATAAAGTTATTTTTTTGATAATATAAGTATAATAATTTTATTGAGTAATGTAGGTGAGGAATAAACCTAATATAGAAAACAATCTTAATCTTAATCACCATAAAAGTAAATACATATTACTGATGTGAATTACCATGAAACAACTTCATGTTGTGATGAGGAAATTAGTGAAGAGACATACATAGATAATTTCCCTATATATGAATTAGAATCATATCTTGAATAAATATATATTTTTAAACAAGTGTTTTAAAAATATGAAAAAGGCAAATGATTTTTTTTGGAATTTGATGATTATCTAAAAAAATTAAAAACTCACTTGTAACATCCCCTGACCAAACACACTCTCACGTTTTAAAGTATTGTTAGTTATGAGAATTCAATTGGGATTACCTATATGCTAGAGGCTACTAACATGAATTGTGGGTGTGAGGTACAGTGGGAAAAAAATACCCCTTATATGGAGCTACATATTAGTGGAAATAAAGAATATAAATAAACACAGCTAGAGTAGTAGTCATCGAGGAAATGGTACAATATCTAATTGGAAAAAAATGAGTAACCAATAAACCAGATAATATTTAATCATATAATGTTAGGTTTATTTGTGTCTAATGTAAAACTAATGACAATACAATATTATAATTAGGGATCACATAAAACTCACAAAATATTGTAGTCACAAAACACAAGTCAGTCCCACCTCCAAACTCCATCCCCATAATCATGAAATAACTTAGTAATAAGATAATGTGCCATTTTCTAAACCTCCTTCCATGAAATGAACTCAATTACCAAATGATGTCTTGAATTGGTTGTGATTATAACTATGTAGGTTGACCCAAATATTTCTAAACATAACCGACCAGATAATAATTGTATCATATAATTGATAAATACATTTTTTTTAAAATGTTGGGGCCGAAGCCTCAATTTTTTATTAAAGAAAAGACATATTTTTAGAGGGTAGAAGGAGACCCAAGACATAGCCCGAAGTCCCAAGGCTTGAAAGCCCATTTTTGTCCCAAAGGACCTCTCGGTGAACAGTACGGTTACAGTAACCGCACATCATCAGTACATGCTACAGTACCAGCCGCCGCTACAGTATCCTACAATAGTTCCTCTATTTCTATAGTGCTTCTGTCACTATAGTTCCACTTATTCTATAGTGTCTTCTACAATTCCCCTGCTATAGTGCCCTGCTACAGTACTCTGCTACAGTAACCCCATAAATTCATCGCTGCCCGGATTTGAACCCGGGTCTTTTGGATGCCAAGTAGGATCCTGTACCACTTGGGTACATGCTCGTCGGAAATAATTGATAAATAGATATAAAATTTTAGATAATTAATTAAATATAGCATTCCAATAACATCAACACCATTCTAGAAAATCACAAAGCATGTAACAGAACCATTCCAACCAAAATCATCATATTAATGAAAAATTAAAACAAATATATGATGATCCAACTATATAATAATTACTAACATAATTCTGTGAAGATCCAACTAAAAATAAGAATTACTACAAGGGGCTAGGAAGATCATGCTCAATATAATATTAATATAAAGTGACAAGGAAGATAACACTATAAAAAATCATTATTTCATGGAATAGGGTATAACTCACTCAATATAATCATTTCCAAACTAATATTAACACTTTTCATAGAGAGGAAGACCTCAAAATATCACATCATTGGATCAATGGTTAATTATTTAAATTACAATTTATCATTAAATTACACAATCAATTATTTATAAAATTTTCAATATCCATAAAAATAGAAATTTCCATTTCACTGGAGAATCCATAAGAAATAAACAAATGAATCACTTTGATATAGAAGCACAAATTAATCAATTATCAATATTATTATAAATCAATGGGTTCAATCATCCCATGGGTAGTAATAAGCTAGGAAACATTTCTAATATAATCATAATAGACCCTAACAATATTCAATTATATGATGTTACATTAATCAATAAATAAAAAAGATAGAGTGATCAATATGTCAATAGCAACAAAATATTGCAGTTACTCAGAACTAAATAGAACTTGGGGCTAGGATCATACTGGTTTCATTAATCTGGATGATTAGCCTTAACATAAATGCATAATGCCAAAAGAAATGGAGGCAAGGGAGATCAACAATGGAATCCAAGAAAAAATAGGAAAAATATGAACATGATTCCAACATAGATTTCATAATAAAACACTGATTAAATGGAAGTGAAATGAATAATGGAAGAATAAAAAATTGATTTTACCTACCAAGGTAAAAACACCAAAAAAACAGGTGGTGATGAAATATCCTTAGAATCTCTTGGAGCCTCCAATTTCTTGATAGGAGGGGCTAAAAATGGTTGAATTATAAACTGAAATACAACCCTTCTTAAACCACCTCTCATGATTCTCATACGATTTTTAATCCATTTACAAATTGTGTATTTCTTGTAAAATATATATTCTTAAAATCCCATTGACGCAGGATTATGTTTTACCTTAATATTCATTTACACAACCATAGTAGTTTACACGAGGTGAAACAACTTCACATATTAGAATGGATCATAAATCTTGTCTAGAGGTAGGTACACATAATAATACATTAACAAAATGTGCATACTCTATATTGATAAATTTTAGCAAAATTTATAAAAAGGATCATAACCACCACAAAAGACATCCAATCCATGGAAACCCTTGTAAACCTTTTTAATAAATTTATACCAAAACACTATTAATAAAAATCTACAAACATCATTATAATTATTTAATTATAATAAATAAATAACCTCTATGACCAAAAAGGACTCATCCACCAATGTTCAACAAAAAACTCAAAACAGGACATTCCAAGAAAAAAATAGAATCTGTAAACCTCCCCACCATATAATGGCTTATCTTTAATATGCTACAAGAATCAATGCAGGGTGTCATTGAATAATAAAATCCATTTTTCTTGAAAATATAAATATCCTTGTCCCTGTTCTCCTCTTGATCATACTCATGTTGTCACTACAATTGAAGAAGTGGAATAGTCCTACCCTATATATACATATCACTATAGTCTAAAATATGTATCAAATTCACCTTAATGGACACATCAACACTATGCTCGACACAATCGACGACTACCACATGATTGGGTTAGGATAATATATCTATATACTTTAAATGTGAAGAATGTTGTGCATAGAATTGTTGCATTTTGGAAGGGATAATCAATACACAACTAGACCAAACAAATACATAATATCATACATCCCAAAAATCTAGGGCACTTTCTTTCCCTTTTTTCTGGTTTGGATTTATCCAACATAGGAATAACTAGATAGAAAACATGACGACAAACCTCAAACCCTATAGGTCTTCATAGATGTATTGTTTATGATTTAAGACTTCTCCCACAGTCACCAACCTCCTCCTAATCAATTGAACCTCCTAAAATATGTCATGTAAAGGACTAGGCCTTGCATGCATTGGAACACTTCCCACCATCACACAAATTGGTGAATGACATGACATATCAAAAAAGGAATTGAAAATTTAAATATGTATTTATTCCATGAATCTATTATTATATTATAACCCCATTAAATTCATATCTTTCTACAAAAAACATAAATAAACAAAACACATTCTTGTAACATATCCTCAAAAACCTATAGAGTCGTCTCTAATTTTCTATCATTCTATGGATGGTAAGTTGTTCTTAGAATAAGATATGTTACCGGAGCCTTTTGAAGACACTACTAAAATTGTGACGTGAATCTAGGATATCTGTTTCAAATGATACACCTTTTAATACCATGCAAAAAATATATATCACACACCTAAAGAATACCTAGATCATCAATAGTGAAGGTCTAGTGGACAATAAATAATTAGGATACCTTCTTTAGTTAATCAATAATCACCAATAATTCATAATTGTTAGGGGTTTTCCAAGGTAATCCGGTCATAAAATCCATAATGAAATCATCCCATTTACATTAATAAATCAGATGATATTGCAATGGCCTAGATGAACACTGATGCTTGCATTTTATGTACTGCGATGTGAGAAATTTTACAAAAAACCATGCATTATTATTTTTAATTATTCACCACTAGCTTTATCTATATAGATCACAATATTTGATTTTCAGGCTAGGATTTACCACCCAAATAGAAGGATGAAACTCAATCAACAACTACTCAAAAATGACAGTTCGAACCAACACTCATTCTTGGAATATAATAGTATTACTAGTACTAGGAGACCATCATGGTTATTCCTCCCCACTAAATAATTTTGGCCTCACATAAAATACAAATGAATTATATAACTTGTTTTAAATGAAATGTTTGTAATGACCTCATATTATTCTAGTTAATTTTAGATAAAATCAAAATCAAGATTCTTTAATATCAACATGAATTACTTCTAGGAGTTCCAAAATCCAGAATTCTTTAAAATACATTTTACTTCATTTTACTGCATATTCTATCTCAATTAACCATTAATTAAGTTTCCATTTACTAGTGTATAAGAAAAATCAATGTCGAAATACTAAAGATACCTAATCCACCTACTCTACTAAAGTATTATGTCTCAATAATAAAATATGTATCTGATACTTTTATGGTGTGTTTATACTAAAATCCTCTCAAACAAAATACAATGTATCAAAAATATCATGTAATGAACCTCTACATCTATTTCCATTTCTTGAATAGGATAATTCCTCTTGGGCGATCACAAATATTAAAATCCTTAAGAAACAACTTGTTCCTCCTGCATCAGAACTACACCAAGTCAAACACTATATGAATCATTGTCTACAAAATAGATATTAAATAGAATAGTTAATGCGAGAATAAGTGATAAGTTCAACCTGCATTTCAACTTCATAAAATCTATCTAGTTAGAATATGACCAAACAAACACCAAATATTTCATGGCCAACCCCATAATAGGTTATTCCATATAGGAGATTTTCTGGATGAAACTCCTATATTAAGTTGGTAATCTCAGAAATATCTGAATCATAAATACATTACTGGGTTGTTCCCAAGATACCATATCTGCAACAATCTTCAGGTCCACTAACACACCTACCCCAGGGATGACATGGACCATGAATTGTGTTTTATCAATCCAATAACAGAATTTTGTTGGAATAGAGTAATTATGATGATATCTCAATGTACTCAATATTATTTCATGATGTTTTTCATGATCATCTACAAACTGGAATTACTGTAATATTTCATCGACCAAAAAAATTCATATATTGATCATGAAAAAGAACATATATATGATTTAATAGAGCAATTAATACCTCTGGTCCATTTTCCAATCCAAATAACATCACTATGAACATATGTAAGACTTACCTACTCCTAAATGTAGTTTTTGGTATGTTTGATAGTATCACCCTCATGTAAAGGTAACATAATAAAACATTTATCCTATAGATTATATTTTAACCCCTCATGTGATCAATTATATCATTGATACGAGGAAGGGAATAATTTTCATGACTATAATCAAGTTTAATCCATGTAAATCATCAGAAAAGTGAATGGAAACATCATCCTTATTGGGGAAAAGATCTAGAAATCCCATGTAGATGTACTATGCCTTAGGAAACCTTTAGACTCTAGATTATCCAAATAAACTATCATATCATGATGCTCTACTGCTGTTATTCTGTATGGTGGAATAGAAATTGTCTCTACTTCAGGAACGAACTCAATTGTGAACTCGAACTCCCACTAAATATAAAATCCATAGAAATCATTAGGAAAGATATACTAGTAATGGTATACCACCGGAGAAAAACAATACTACTGAATTTAACCCCCATCCAAAATGAATCATGATATCTAATCCACGAGACAATCAAATTGGTATTTATTTGGTCTAGAATGACAAAACTAAAGATCAAACTAACCCTAGGGAGAATAAATCAATCCTTACATAGAATGATAACTAATTATCCACGGGTAATAATTAATATGGTCTTGGTATTGGACTAAAGAATTCATACCATGAATTATGTTGAAACCTATCATTTCCATCGCAATATGTTCCCCTATGAAATGGTAATGGTCAATCTCTAGAGAACACACTTTGAAATATTTGATATTTTCTAAAAAGTATCCCAATGGGTTTTTAATGGTCTATGAATCATCCATTATTTTCACAACTAAGTGAAAAAATATGAAAAGAAATAAAGATAAAAATGAATGTGATTATCGTTTATAAAAATGTATGAATGATTAGATAATACATGAATTTTTCCTTTTCCAGTAGGGGTTCCTACACCCTCACTATTTGGAGTAGTTTTTATAACATGGAACTGACTAGCCCCACTACCATAGACTCCATTCTAACATCCATGTATTTTTTTCAATTTTTGAATCTATTAATATAGCACTGGGGTATCACATATACTTACTTGACATGAATTTACATTGAAACTTCATCTACCTATATATTGTGGAGTATATGATTCCTTCCCATACTCTATTACATGTCTCAATCCCCTTACCGTACTATAATTCTATATTACACTACAAAAAATATGAATGTGGCTATCCTACCACAAAAATGACACTCTAATGGTGGGTAAAGGAATTATAGCCCGTTTTGGAAAAATTTACAAACTGAATAAACTATTATTAAACATGGTCTTGAGATGCATACCTAGTAAACCATATTCTCTACCAACAATTTCGATGGTGATAGCAATAATAGTTATTATTCTAGCCTCCATAAGAATAGATACCAGTTCACCCAACTAAAATTTAATGAAAACTGCTTGGGGCCTCTCTCATGTCCAATTATTGGATGACTGCCTAATTCATCACTTCTAAAAATATACTCAAATGAAAAATGTTCACCTATGTCCAAATTTAATATTGAATTTCATCCTGATTACTCCTCACCTTGGAGATTTTATCATCTACAAAAGATTTGTCCATGTTCAATAGGATAAGAAAACATTCAGTGATGTCCATCACTTATATGTCATCCCATGTCTGAGGCATCAACTCAAGAGTCATACCATCCTCCAAAATGAAAATATAGAAATTTTTGTAGAAATTCGCCCTGAATCACTTCCATGATAACTACCCTTTCTGAACTACCAAACAATTCTTGGAAGGTCCATGATGAATATGTATATAATGGTTCACCCTCCTATTTGAGGGTATCTCGCAATGCTTAATGACCATCTATACATACTCAATCAGTAAGTGGTATCCCAATAGGCCACCCACCCTAGTGAATAAAAGATAATGTTTTATATAGAACTCTTTCATCATCTCATACATAGATGGAATGTTGTGATTAATGAACATTTACATGGATATCATTACCACTATGAAGCAATAACGATGTTGAACATCCATATAATACTCGGGATGAACAAGAAGATCTATTTTAGCCGTGTTTGCGGTGTGCTAATTCCCACTCTCTTGATTCTCAAATCAAATATGGCGATGATTTATTTTATCTATAATAGATAAAAATGACATTGAAAACATTCTATAACAATAATATCAACCTCAACATGTGAAATCAGTAGAGTAATACTATACTTGGTAACTCTAACCATGGATTACTTGTGTCTTATCATGACATATTATGGCATTCATTTCATTTTTATGATATATTAGTTTTCTAAAATCACAATTTCATACAAGAATGTATATTTCACTGATAATAAATATTTCCATATCATGATAATTGAACATCAATATATATATATCCCAATGTTCCTACCAATATGCATCCATACTCATCTGATGAAATGATGATACATGAGTGTAAATAACAAGATGAAATATAATCACACAACAAGTGAATCAAAATATGTGATATAATTTCAACCATAAATAGACAAATGTGATATAATTTCAACTATAACTAGAGAAAAGAATAAAAAATAATCTCATCCTCGAGTAATCAAATTTTTTACCATACATTAATTTTTTACAACCTTACACGAGCTCATTTTAATGTACTATGATATACCAGTCAATTTGGTACCTATACCAAATTGCAAAGTAATAGAACATGAAAACCTTCTCCTTAAATACCACATTGTAATGTCTCATGATATGGAACTATCTCACATATCAAGAACATGAATTTTATGGGAAAATAATTGTGCCTCCTATATGTAAAGGGTTGCTGGCCTGCACTGGGGCTATGTTCATATACAGGGGAGACAATACCCACTATTATAGAGTTATAAAAAATTAGAAATAAGAAACATAAATAAACATAATCAGAGTAATAGAAGATGAAAAAATAGTACTATATGCCACGAGGAAAGAGATAGAGTAACTAGTAATTCAAATAATATAGAATCATTTAATGACATGCTAATATGTATCGCTTTTCAAATAGTATATAATAAGAAAAATATACTAACAAATTTTTATCTAAAAATAGCCCTGTCCAAAATCCCATGTTGGTCCAATATCCAATCTCCATCCAAAATATTAAGAAATATATTAGCTCTACATCCCAGAAATTTATTCACGTACCAAACTGTGGCCCATATAGGTTGTGGGTAATACATATTAGGTCTGCAACACCATGTTTATTCCTAACTAGACTAATTATAAGATTATTAAAAAATAGATAAACATATTTATTATTTTAGAAAAAATAATAAAACATAATAATTACCTTTCATAATCACCATTCCTGAATTTCTATATTCATATACCAAAACCATACAAATATATCCATTTATCCATAAATAAATCATAAAAATATTCTTTGTTCCATCTATATAAGAGTTTTATCGTGAGACTAGGAAGTGCGTGCTCAATATAGTCATTAAAACATTGTACATAGTAGAGCCTTATCAAATTAAGAAATACAACATGGTATATGGTAGTGAACACTCAATATAAGAATTGGAAGATGGATTTGTTTGGATACCACTAAATATAATCATTTTAGCCTGTGACTGGGATAAAGCCACTCAATAAAGTCATTAGATCATGGGATTGGGTTGAGATACCTCAATATAAATTAGAAAATAAGAATTACAAGAATTGTTAGAGAAATATTGATATCACAATATCCCATCATATGAATTAATGGTGAAATATAAAAATGAACATTTTCCAATCATAATTGAATTTCAGTAATATATCAATTTATCAATATTCATATCAATAAAATTTTAATTTACATGGTGAATAAATATCAAATAAACATTTGAATCTCATTTCCTAGAATGGAGACATTAATCAACTAGCAATGTAAATATTAATCAAAGGCTTATCTCTCCTAGTTGGTAGTCAAAGTCAGGTCACATCAAGAATTGAATGAAATTGGAACAACCAATATTCCATTACATGAACAATTAGTAATCTGTAAAAGAATTGTACATGTTACATGGTTGAAAGAAAAATATTTCAAATTATTTGAAATTAAATAGATGATAAGGATATGTTTAGACTCCATACCTTTACCTAGAAAATTTAGTCTCCAAAAATGGGCATTGCCAGTGGTAATGGTGTTGTGGGGGATCTAAGAAGGAATCCAATATCAAATGGGAACAAGATCATCATGATTTCACAATATAGAACAAAATAAAAAATAATATCAATGGAATAGTAGGGAAAAATGGAAATAAGATAGAATCAATGAATCATAATAGGTATCAATCACCAAACCACGACATATAGAGGTGATAGAATCACATAAGAGTCAACAACAATCGCCTAGGGATTTAGATGATGGGTTTCAGAAAATAGTGGAATAGGAAACATGTACAATATTATATAGAAAACAACCAGTACTAATATATTCATGTTGTGTAATACATTTACCCATCATGTATTTATTTTTAAATGGATGTTCAAAAAACCAATCACCCGAGGTTAATATTTAATCACTCTTAACTTTTACAATATTTTAATGGTATACACAAATAGTTAATACTTCAAATCCATCCCTGGTCCAAAATGATTGTCTAGAGGTTGTTACATGGATTTTAACAAGTACATCGTGTCTAAATTTTCTGTAGAAAAATTTCAGACAAATTCCTAAATAACGAAGCAAACCACGTCCAAATCCTTATAAATAATGGAAAACCCTCATAAACCCAATTATCATCTTCATTCCTATACTCTATTATTTCTATAAACAAACACCACTGATCATTGGTTCATTTTCCATATCAAAGGATCTACATATCCAAAGAAGAGTAAAAAAACATAGTTCGATGAAGAAATCATAGTTACATGTACATAAGAAATTATGGGAGCTTTCCCATTGATGTTATTAAAAATATCACATATAATTCTACTAGGAATAAAAAATATACATTATATTTAATGGAATATTATTTTAATAGATGAATAAATGGGAAATATATAATTATATCATATAACTATAGTATGGATGCTATAATATTTGAATGAATAAATCAACAAATTTATTGAATTTCTGTCTCCATTTTCTTCAAATAATGAGATATATATTATATCAATTTTCGTTCAAATTGAACTTTCATGTATTCAAAATCATTATTAGTTTTTATGAATAAATTTTTCCCTTTTCCAAATATAATTAAATTTTTGGGGTGTAAATGATGATTAAAAAATATCTTCCACATATTTTTAATAATTAACAATGAATAATAAATAACGATCCATGAAAATAATGAATAATTATACTAGAACTATATAAGAAATTTAAAAATTAAGAATAGAATTTTTTTTATAACATGATGGACTTACATGAAGATTTATATGTAGTTGACATTATTAATTCTACATTATTTTTAGACACAAATAGTTTTTACAATATTATAATATTTTTTTACATTTCTGAATTCATGTCTCAAGAGGGATAATCTACACAAAATAATAATGATTCTATAAAGAAGAAATTATAATTTGTTTCTTTAAGTCTTCCAAATTGTAATAGGTTTGAGGGTTCACAGAAATTCATTTATAGATGTAATACACTATATAAATGATATTAAATGTTCAAAAAATTCATTTTGGATAAATATCCTAAAAATAATAAGTGAATGATTTAATGAATAATAATTGTGATTATAATTAAATTATAGTGGATATATAATTACAAATTAAGGGGAACTCCCCATATCATTGACTCTCTATGTTAATCACAAATAAATAATAACAAAAGAATATGGAGATATATATAATATTATTACGGAGTAATAATCACTTTTTATAATGATTTGTCCATTATAATAAAATGTTTTGAAATTATTTATATTTATTAAAAATTTAAAACAATTTGAATATCTAAATCCTAAATTTCTTAGTGATATAAAATTTTGTGGTGAAAGAAATTAGTATTTTTTCAGTATAACTCACATGTTAACAAGAGTATAAAATGATAGATAATTCATCATAAGGGGAGAAAGAATATGTAAAAATTCATTTCAAATTGCGGACACATAATTTTAAATACATATGAGTTCAACATTTTAATATAGTTTATAGAATAATGAATTTTCAATATCCTCCTAAAAATTGAGAAATATTTCAAAAAATGACTTGGTAAATGGTGTTCCAAAGTTATAATGTATTTTTTTTTTACAAAATTATAATATATATTTGGTTATAAGGTGAACATAAGAAATAATATGTTCAATCCACTAGTCTACTAGAACTAGTATATTTATATATGTGTTTTCAGGTGAAAAAAATGTTCCATAAGGATAGTCATTATTTCATTAATTTATTAATGAGTATATTAATGTTTCAAATTTTTAGAAAAACATTTGGAGATATATAATGGTAAATATGTAAAAAAGATTTTTCTGATAATCAAATAGAATACATAATTTTTGGAGGCCTATAATGACATGAATGGAATGTGAAATCAACAATAGATATCATACACTCCACATCATGTCTTTATAGATAAGAGGAAAACATAATAACTAATTTCATGGGTGAGATATTTTTTCTGAAAATAAGATTTCAATTTTATTTCATTGGGATGTTTTATGTACTTTGGTCCAAAATTGAAATAGACATTTTTGATACCTGAGACAAAAAAGAACATATATGATACACGGTTCCTTAAAACCCCATAACTCAATTACATCAAAGTATTACTAATGATTTATTACATGGTTATTTATATTATACATTGAATTTATGAAGAGTATTTTGAATAAGGGATATTTGTGGGATATCATTCTAAATATAGGTTAGAAAATAATGGATAAAAAATTCAGATATTTTTGTAGAGTGATAATATGTTATAACTATTAAAAATTAGCATACAAATCATTAATATATTGAGGAAAATGTTCTAATAAAACATACACTTTAAAAGATATTAAAATCATGGATGATTTTAATTTTAGATTTAATGAAGGTATATCTTTTTGAAATTCTTCATAGATTGTGATTTTGATATCAGAAAAATCTTATTTAGATTTATATTTCAAATTGCGGTCCATAAGGTGATTTTGGGTTCCCCGGAGTATGATGAAGTTCTATAAGGTGGACCTGCAACTAGGTTTGAATGTATATTGACCGATATGGGAAGTAACATAGCATGGTGGATGGTAAAATTCTAACACATGATGATATAGATTGTTGGATAACATTAATTGGCTGTTAGATTCATTTATGGGTGATTTCAAGGGTTAATTATCCATTTCCATTTATAATGAAAATGAAAAATAGCTACGGGTGATGTCACTTAGTATTGTGTTTGGAATAATTCCACATATATTGTCCATGGGTTATGTTGTCATGGAGGGTGTCGTTCTTGTATTGATCTCGTTGAACTTTATATATTTCCAAATTGAAAATGATAGGAGGATATGAAATATTTAAGATATTTTGCCCAATTTTTTAAAAAATAGGGAGAAAAAATGGTATTAATTATGACATATTTGATTTGGAAGTACCCTACCTAAAATCACCATAGAAAACAAGGGTGTTGGGATCATAAGGGAGTGTTAAACCTATCTTATGATTGATATTGGATAGATCCATATAATAGTGTTGACCATATTGAGTTTATTGGAATCCTTTCATTTTGTGATATGTTAGAGAACCATTCATTATATAGAACAATTTTCATGATTTTTATTAATAATGGAGTGATAGATAACTGTTACTAAAATTGCCTCCACTTATACTCTTCTCCAATATGTATTCAATCCATGGTGTGATCTTCCCCTATCTAATCCATTTCCTTCTTAAGGATGTAGTGCAATTTTTTATCTTTTTCATTTCATGGTTATCTCCTCTCCTATCATTCCCTCCAACAAAATTCTCTAATATCATCCACTAATTTCATTGAATATTATATTGGGTTTATTTATGATTTTGTGATGGCATTGTGGAATCATTCTAACATATTTGGGACATTATAGGTGATGGGTAGATCAAAAACTGATGTCATTAATGTATGATTTTGTGTATTTTTTTTATTTAGGTACATCAAATTGTTAATTTATTTATGTTGCTTATAATATTTTACTTATATTAGATAATGATTGGGTGTTAGGTGTTAATAATTTTCGTTAAGATTATTTTGGGAGATCTCTGTGGACCATCCACTTCTGTTTTGTTCTAGTTTCATTGGGATAATTTATCCCAGCATGTTATTTTGAATTATACATATTTAAAATTAATTTTTAAAATGGTCATGAAAATTTGGAAAATTATTAAATTAATAAAATTAAATAATATATTCATTTTTATCGATTTTGGGCCTAATATTAATTGGGGTGGTTGGATTACATGGATGATTATGTCTGAGAGTATTTGGGATTTTTTATAAAGGAATAAACATAATAAATGAGTTAATTGGTACATATTAATACACAATTCGATTGGATTCATATTGATATGAGATATCTGTTATATGGGGTTTTTACATAGGGTGAATGATATTTTTAGGTTAGATAAATTTCTAGTTAAAAATAAATAGATTTAAATTAATTAAACAAGATATATGTATATGAAAGACCCTTGTGAAATGTAAGGATGAATCTACAATAAATTATTGTGTGAATTATTATAATAGTGTGATAAGTGATATATTGGCCCGTATGGGTAAAAATAGAAATGAATTAACTGAACATGATTGCTCTTAGTACAGGTTCCCTAAACTCGATAAGTAGAGGGTTTTAGTTTTTTATTTCTTGTGGTTTTATAATGTTACACCATTTGAATTTATCAATTAATTTAAATTCATTGATAGTGAGTGTTATACGCAACACAACGTTTTAACAAACTCAGATATACGATTAATATAATTTTTTAAACATGAACAACAAAACCAATATGAAGAAAAAATGTTATAATGAATAGAAATAGTTTTTTTAAATAATAATTATAATGATTTTATATAATTAAATCATATTGATAAAATGTAATTAATTTTTAATATGTCATTAAATATTAGGAACATACATTTTTATCAAAAAATAATCCTATTACATTTCATGAAAAGATACCTGTAATTTTTTTTCCACTATTAGAAAATTTTTATCAAAAAAATTAAACTTTTTTTTAAAACATAAATTCGTGTTTACCATTTAGTTAATTTTTCATAATATTTTGAAGATAATAATTTATTATGAATATAAAAAATATAATGATTATTTTATAAAAAACATCCCCGTTCGTTTAAATAATAAAAGATTAATTTTATTTTAATATTATATTAAAATAACGACTTGTTCAATTATTTATTGATTAAAACAATTTAGTCTGTGGGAATAAATATCCGATTGAATTTTCGTATTAATAGTTTCTATACTTATGCAACCTTTTGTCTTTGGAAAAATAATTTTCATTACATTTGTGTTTTTTATGTAAAATGATATTTTACGCTTATTTGAATAAAATTTTGAAATATTTAATACATTTCTAATAATATTAATTAGAACTATACAATAAGGTCATATTAATTTTTTTTCAAAACTAAAATTAAATATATTAGAAATTAATCACTTCGGTTAAAGTTAAACTTCATTTAATGGGATTTGAACAAAAATTCGTATTGATAAAAAGATCTATAGAGTTCACTATCCT
The DNA here is from genome assembly GCA_963277665.1 of Viscum album. Taxonomy (NCBI): domain Eukaryota; kingdom Viridiplantae; phylum Streptophyta; class Magnoliopsida; order Santalales; family Viscaceae; genus Viscum; species Viscum album. Next base: position 207,058,609 of record OY728121.1, read on the forward strand.
CATTTTTTATACCATATATTATCATCATATCAAATATGGTTTGAAAATATTTCATTTTTGATCCAATTTGATTGTTATAAATGTGGATACTATATTTTATATTCAAATAATTCGAAAGTGTCCTCTTCCCCTATTATAAAAGGAAACCTTATCTCTTATACAATTAAAAAAAATATTAAACCTAGTTTTTCTACATTGAATAACGGAATTACTATACTTATATGCTTCCTCACATCATAGAGGAATTTTTTTATATGTATGAAATCATTGGAAGTAATTTTTTTTGGAAAAATAATGTGGTTATTCAATGAAGATGTATCTTTCTCAATCAAACATTTATATTTTATAACATCTCACATATTCTTCAAATAATATTTAATTATGATGATATAAATACATAAGCATCTCCAACATTATGATATATATTTTTATTTTTATTACCTATATAAGATCCAGTTTAATCAAATGTCAAATGAAACCATCAACCGTTCGTATGACAGACTATATCCTTACTAACCAATATAATTATTTTTCCACAACCACCAATCATGGATGAATTTAATGGGAAATTTAATGTCTATATACTTTATTATTGAAAATATAACTATTTAATAAATTTATTACCACATATAAAATAATATTTCTATTTTATTGTAATGTGATAATGTCATTAATGTGTATGATAGACTACAACCATAATAAGTGATGTTATTCATTTTTCAATTATATTTTAAATTATAGGTAATAATAATATTTATTTTTAATATATCTGATATATATGATATCATATAAATACATAATTTGGATATATTATTTAACATTCATGGATTCATTTAATCAAGAAAATGGAATCAATGTTCATGTATATATAAGGCACACTATCTCAATGGATGGTGCAAGTCATTATCTATCAATAAAAACATTTATTAATATAAATACTTATATAATGAGTGTATAATATATTTATATGATGGATAAAATAATGTATATTTTTAAAAAATGATCATAATACAATTTATTAAAATACCAAACTAAATCCTACAAAAAATTGATTCATTTGATTCTGAAATCAGGTTATCAACAAGGAATTGTTAATATACGGTCATCTAGAAATTGTATTTGATATTGTATATATTATTATTCTTCGGATGTATATTTATAATAATCCTATTTTTATAGAGTAGTTTTTAATGATTAATAAATAATTCAATTCAGGAGGTAAGATATTTTTGTCTCAGTTTAATTTTTATTGGACACATGGAATATACACCAACTTCTCCATTTTTTCATGTTTATATACATCCCAGTAATATATTTTATGATTATTATAATTAAAATTAGTTAATATAAATATCTATATGTTGTAATTTATTTCATATGTATTAATGTATAAAATATACCAAATTGTTAAATTTTTTATTTTAGAATCTCATGGTTTATCCGGATTTTTTATGATTAAGTTTAGGATGATGAACTATAATTATCCTATACTAAAAAGTCATTAAATTATTTTTCCTATTAATATTTTTGGATAATAAATGTTTTCCGTTGATTTTCCTCAATTTAATTTTTTCTGTATTTGAAAATGAATTCTTTTAAGGGAAAACCTAATTTATTTCTCTCTTCAGTAGAAAACCATTTTCCCCATGACAATTATTTCTATGAATAATTTTTTCTGATTTTAACTAATATCAAATGATTGATGAAATAAAATATTAAAAAAATTTAATTATTCTAATGTGTTTTAAAATTACATTTCTATTATTTTTCCAACTTTGTCCCTTTTCACTTTTTAACTAAAATGTGAATGGAATATATTTTTTATTCTGTGTGGAATGAATGATATTTTCAACTATCATAAGCACACAATTAATTAATTAATAATTATAACTTCAATAAAATGTTAATGAAATTTTTTTATCACAATTATTTAAAATTTTGTATTATAACAAAGTGATTTCAGATAGAGGAGATATTTTCCTAAAATAAGAATATTAGAGCTTTTATTTATTTTATATTCATTGACACCAACAAATTTTGGTGTTTGTTATTTTATTCTACGTATATGGCCCAATGGTACCATCTTTATTATTAAATTTGGATGTTTTTATTAATATGAATAATTTATTATTAAAAAACACATTTCTTTCCCCAAATAATAATATATTGAATTAGTTAAGGATTTATGAGACATGTTTTTTCAATGGGTTAAATTGTGAGGAAATATTTATGAAAATGAATTATTTGTTAAGGGTTATGGAATTATTAATTTTTTTAATATATTAAGGGTCAAATATCATTGATTATGTGATAGGTAATACTTATATTTTCTATTATTCATTTTTCAAATTATTATATCCCATGAGTATGTGTTGAAGAAAATGTTGATTTTCTTTATCCATAATGGGATACAAGTAAATTTAAATGATCATCTATACAAAACATGTGATGTTTCATTAGCATTTATGAAATGGGAAAATGTATATTTATTTTTGATCCATTATAATATTAGGGACTCGGGTGTTAAACGTGAAATGTGAGAATGTTTTTTTAAATTATAACGGTGACTCACATATATGATATGAACATACGTTTCATTATTTATTTAGGATTATTTCCCACTCTTTTGGTTTAAGTATTTTGAAATGATAGTTTTTTATTCAATGGAACCTATTTATGATCCATAATATATTGGATATTAATATTTTGTGAAATGTTCATAAACTCAAACACTTATTCTTATCGTATGAATTAATTTGATCCTTAGTTGATATCATCAATGTTTACCATTACTAAGCATCTAAAATCACGGTTTATTATGCATCCTTACTCCTATTTATATTGAGAGGATTAACTATGGTTGGTGTTTGCATTTTTCTAAATAAAAAGATCATCATTGGTGATGATGAAGATATTGCATGAAATAATAAGATGGTATATCTAGAATATTGACACACTAAACTTTTATGGTCATTATGAATTTATTTCTTAAATTAATAAAATATTCATCTTTTTCGATTTATTATCTAGGTATGAAAATCCGTGTCTCTTAGTGTTTTTATTAGATTAATGTTTAATTTACCATTGGATGATAGGATGAGAAAACAATAGTGATATCCCTACGGATATATTTAAGGATTAGTATATTGATAAGTCTATATATTGGAAATTATCCTTGAATTTTATTATGAATAGAGTGAGTGGTATCCATGAAATCACACCCATATAAGGATATGAAAAGTATATGTTCCTCTATAATAGTTTAATGTATGATTAATTACTCTAAAAAGGGAACATGTAGTAGGAAACAATGTTCACTATGTGCTTAAAATTGGGCCTCTCTAAAAAATCTACTTGGCACTCCTAGAGTATATTCGTCAGATTTACACAAAATCATAATAAACCTTCATAAAGGAATAAAATATATGAACCTCAGTGAACTATTTTGAGCATAAGATAAAAAATATTAAGTAGAACAATTCATGATTTAATACATTCTATATGTAATTTTTATTTCATAATTATGTTGTTTACCACTATAATTATAGTTTCAAACATAATTATTTTTCATTTTAGTCATTTAATTTAACATTAAATCACATTGAAAATGTTGATTGTGAAGGATAATCAAATTATTTTCCTCTTGGAAATCATTTTTGATTGGGAATGAAAAAAACAAATTACTATGTTCACATAACATTAATGATATATAAATCACATTTATCATCTAAATTAGAAGAGGAGGGAAAAATATTTGGATGAGTCCATCATGTGGTAACTACAACATTGTTTTACTAGTTGTACTGCTCAATTAATTACTGAGAACAGATTTAGAACCATTGAGATTATAATTTTTATTAATAAATGTTTGTAGAATTAAAAATTTATTTTGGATGTTTATTATTTGGAAGGCGAATCAGATAAGTAGTATACCGTTATCATGTAAATGAGGCAACATGAAGAGATAAAATATTGGGAGTTGGAAGATTTTTGAGATTTATTTTCAATATGTAATTTTCTTATATTCTCTATATTGGTATATAGAAGAAATTCCATGTGTTTAAAAAGAATAACGATGAATATTTTCTTATATGAAAATAAATTTTTACATATAGTACAATATGTGATTTGGGTATTAACATACATATGAAATTTATGGATGATAAATTCATTAGCAGTAAAAAAAATCCCTAAACAGAATTAGAGGATAGATAAATTGGAATATATGAAGAAATAATTTGATGTCCACTCGAGGAGGAAATGGAATGTGATAATTCCAACAATTCCTATGGTTTTTATTGGAAAAGTGATATCGTCTCTTATGAAAACTAGAAAAAATAAAATGGAGGAATGAAATAAGATTCTAGGTAGATGCTATAAATATGTGAATATATATAATGGAAACAATATTAATGAATTTATAAGGTTATTTAAATGCTTAAGGATATGTCATAAATCTTTTTAATGTCAAAAAGAAATTAATGGACCATTTAATATAATATAATACAGGAAGATACCCACAAATGTAAACCCATAGTCTATTGATTCTAATGCATTCAGTGTTAGAATAGTTCCCAAACATGCACAAATTCTATGCCTAAATATGAAAATTGTTGTTATCATCCTATCAAACTAATAGAAAAAGTGGAATATCATGTGCTGACTACTTATAATTAGGGGTACAATAATGAAATGGTGAATGTTAGACATTTCATTGACTCTATAATTGTTAACCTATTATTCAACTATGGAAATAACCACTCATTAATATTGGAATAAATTTTTGGGTATATAAATACCACATCTATGACTAGATGGTTAATTATCAAAAAAATGTATTTGTATAAATATCACATCAAAAGTCTATGATTACTCTTTTATTAGTATTTTCCATTATTTTCATTACAAAAAATATTATTATTTCCCCTCTAGATGAATTTTATGTTATCAATATAATAGTTTCTCATCCTCTATATAACTCCCACATCAATTGTTATAGAAGAGAAGATGACTTTTAAATTCCAAACCAACATGTGATAACCATCCATTTTGATGGTAAATATAAAAATTTCGTTGAAATAAAATTTATTGTTTGCTAAATTATTCCTATTTAAAATTGGTGTTTGTATATAATGGATGGGGAGAAACTCACCATCATTGATAGTGGGAGTTTTTTTGATGTATTTCGAGAATATTTCCCTAGTCTTTCCTAAAATCATCATGTTTAGTGTGCAATAAAACTAATACATAGTGTTATGTAAATTTAATATACTTCATATATAATTGCATAGATTTATTTTCATGTATTTATGATGAAACTCTTAGAGAATAATCAAAATTGATTTATTAATTTATCTTTCTCATATTGGATAGAAATTATTATGTTAGTTAAGAAATGTTATGGACTACCGTGAATTTGAATTTATATTTTCTAGATGAAAATTATCACAATCATGAAAAATTATCCTCTGCCCCATGTTAGTGAATTTTATGGTCAACTATATAAAGCTAAATACATTTCTAATATTGAGCTTTATTATGGATACTGTAAATTGAGGATTAATAAGTAGAATATAATAAAGAATAAATTTTTTATTAGTTATGGAAACTATGTAAATAAAGTGTTTCTCATTGCAATGATAATATTTTGGAACAATGTATTTATTCCCACTCTCCGGATTTAAAGAAGTAAATTCTATAAAATGAACATTGTTCTTCATACATTATATATCTTGGGATTAAAACGATGTATGAGGATTTGAGTGATAATTTTACAAGGGAAATCATCTAGTGATATATTTCAGAGTTTGTATATAAATTTATCGTATATCAGCAAGTTATAAGTGAGAGAAAGAAGTCCAAGGGGATGTTACAATCATTACCAATATCAGAATGGAAATGGAAAAATATCATTATAGATTTTTTTTGTTGGAATCCCCATAAAAAATTAATTGAATATTATTATATTGGTTATAGGAAATCCACTTACAAGGTCAGAAAACATACTCCAAATATGATATGGATTCTTTAATGAAATTCTCTATAGAATATACATTAAGGGCGTGGTAAAGTTTCATGTATTACCGCAATCAATAACATCTCTTTGGGATCCTTGTTTTAAATTAATGTTATGGGAAATAATTAAATGGGATATGAATTACAATTTAGGTTTCAAAACAATATATATTCCACATAAAGGACAATTTTAGAGAACACTTTGATCCCTATAATGATGTTTGGGATCAAACCATTATGATGTCATTTTTCCTTACATAATAACATTTATTAATACATTTATATTACTCATATTGAAGACCTATATGGAATTATTTCTGGAAACCTATTATATTAGGATTATTTTGGTGAATGAATTCTGTTTGTACCTTGGCCATCTGGTTAAATGGAATAGAATATTTGTACATATTCATTAACACGTAAAGGAAACAAAATGTTAGAAGAAATTTTATTCGTACAATCACCGGTTCTATCAAGTACATGATGTTTGTGACAATGTGTTTATAAAAATACCTACAATAAATAATTTAATGATATCTATAATGAATATAAAACTAATCAATAGGTATATCTCTCGAATTGATGTTATTAATCATAACAGATGACATCTTATTAATTAGTTCTTCTATTGAACATCCATTCCGTTCACAATTTTTTCCATGTATATCTTATCGGGAATTGGATACATAAAACATCAAAATAACTATAAATAGACCCCACACCTCCAGATTATGATCTTTTTTTACAAAGAATAATTTTTGATGATTCTGAATCATAGGAGGTGATTCTATAATTGTAGACTGCTCATCTTGTATAATTTTCCAAGACAAAATAGAAATTTGTAGAATATATATTGGAAGATAAGGATAAGAATATGGAGATGTATCCCCATTTTATTGTATATGAGTGACTATTTTTTATAAAACAATTCATGTTAATGGAGTTGGAATTTGATGTTGCATGATTTTATAAAATAATTTTTTGAATAAATTTATTTTTTCCATTTGGATATGTTACCTAGAACATCGAGATTTTAAGAACTATAATATTCTATTAACATTATCATTTGATTATGAATATCATAACCAAGAGAATAAATTTTTCAATATTAATAGGAATAAAATAATTTAATAATTACGTATTTGATTTTATATTAATAAAACTCATTGATAAAAATTATAAAATATTTATTAAATACATTATATGTATCCAAATTACTCCATTCCCATAATAGATTATTAATTAATATTTTTAGGAAATAATAAAAGTAATTTATTATATTTTTTGAAAATTTATTTAAAAAAATATACATCATTTTTAAAATATATATGTAAAAATTATCTTTGGGGGGGGGGGGGTTTGTAAATTTTAAAACAAAATAATTACTCAATGAATAGATAATAATATTGAAACCTATTAGATATTATATGACCATTAAAATAATTTAAATGATATATTTTATTTTTATATTATTATAATAGTTAAATTTGTTATATTTAATAACTATTAATCAAATATAGTACATTGGAATCAAAATAAAATTTAATTTTATATTAAATCAATATGTATATATAACACATTTTCTATTACTAAAGACACATTTGACAAAGCTTCTTGTTTATTTTTAAATTTAAATTTACTAAATAAATTAATGAAATTTGGAAAAATGGATTCCAATTTATTTGTTAGAATACATCACTATATTATTAGGTATATAATTTTTTTGGGTAAAAATGATTATAAAAAATAGTAGATATGAATTACCATGGTTAATGTTATGATTGGTTTACCGATGATATTATGATAAATATATAAGTTATAAAAGGTATTAGAATATTGAGAAATAATAATTTTCATTAAATATTTTAAACATAAATCATATATTTCTCTTTAATGTACCAATTTTAATTATAATTAATTTTTTAATTTCAGAAGCCATTTTTTCTTTCAAAAAATTCCAACGGTCACCTCTGCCCTAAATATAAAATGTATGCCCCTATCCTCTCAACTTCAAATTTATATACACAATTTTTTTTGAAAATGATCTTCAAATATATTCAGTATATTGATTTTAAATTACTTGATATTTCATATTATGAGGCTGTAAATTTATGGATTTTTTCTTCAAAACTAATGAGGTCATCTAGAGAGGAGTTACCGTTCTCAACTGATATTTATATTTCATATAATCTTACCACACCATTAAATTACTTTCAAATAGTGAAGATATAATGACATTAGTGTATCCCATAAAACTATTTGTGATTATGTCAATTGAATAATATATATTCATATCCCCTTCCATGAAATGAGAAATGAAATCCCGGATCATGTTTATGTCAGACTACCGCCTCATAAACTAATATAATTCAATTTCTATCACCACCTCTAATGGATGGAAATAATAATGATTTTAATATATATATATATATGGTATTTTTGACTTAATGATATATATATATATATATATTATAATACCATAAATTCCTTAAAATTTTACATCATGTTTGAATACACTAATATCATTCACGTTTACAACAGAAATCCACCTCATGAAGCTATGTGAATCATTTTTCAATTACACTATACATGGAAGTTAATAAATTTATATTTTATAAATATATTTCAGAGAAATATAGTCATAAATAATATACAATGGTGATGTAATATTAATAATTCATTATTTAATTTTTTCAAAAAAATTAAAATATTTTTCATCCATACGTATGGCCTACCCTCTCTATGAACTGTGTAACACATTTTGTATTATTAATGTTTACAGATTACATTATATAATATAATATGAAAATATATAATTTTTATACCATTGTTAATATTCTTTAGATTTTGGATCTATTTTTAATATAAATATACATATAATACAAAATCAAAAACTATATGAAAAAAAATTATTACAAGAAATAATATTATCACATTAAATTTTCAATAAATCAGCAATAGAAGGTCATAATAAAATCATATATTGTATTAAATATAGGAATATTATTTTTAATATATTTACAATAAACCTATATTTATATTACATAAAGATAAAAATATTATTAAATAATTCAATACATTCATTTAACTGTTATATTAGTTGGAGACATGCATTAAACGCTGATTTTTTGGTATATATATACATCCAAATAATAAATTAATTTATTATTATTATTGGAAAACAAGTTACACAAATATATACAAATGGTTATTTAATTCATGGGGATTTGATTTAAATTTTTCCAAAGTGGTAAATGTTTAGAGTTACCATCTCATTTTATAACAATATTGTTTATGATTATGTTTCAAATGATGAAATTTAGTTATATAACCCTAAAAAATATCATGTATTTTATTCTCATTTTTATAGAGAATAATAGTATTCCATTCAATTTCTCAGATTATGCATGGAATATTTTAAACAAAATGTTCTTAAAGATATACAATATTTATTTTTCTAGTCGTCCAAAAACACTATATCATCGATGAGCACGTTTTCCAAAAAAAATTAGTATTTTTTCTCAATTATCCAATGAATGTAAAAAATATGGACCCATGTTTGACTTTTTAAGAAATAATTTTAATGGAATCTTTTTTTATTATTCCAAAAAGGATACTTTTTACTTTTTTACCAAAATTGTGAATAGAATATTTGGTTTAGCGTATACAACATGCCCATAATATTCCTCAATCATGCCCACTCTATAATTTGGATATTTTAATGATTTATTTCTTTATTCCTGATAATGAAATTTTTCCCTTAATATATTTGATATTTTTATAATTTAAATAATAGATTTCAAATGGAAATAATTATTTCAAAAAAAAAATTGATTTAATTATTTTTTATAGAATTTATATTGATAAATAATAAACATTGTAGTTTATTATCATTTATAGGGGATAAGATCAAATGTTACCATAATTATGAATAATTTTGATGGATTATAATTATGATTATTATATGAATATTATTATGAAACCCATTCCTTTTCCTTGGGTGATGAAATTATGATTTGATGAAATATTTATGATAATTGTTTATTTTCAAGGGCTACACTGTGATGAAATTCTTATGATACAAAAATTGTTCATAGGTTATGTCATAATGAATATTTTATAATAATTCAAAGAAGAAATGAATGGATTATGTTATTGATTGGACCTATATCTCCCTCTAATTCATTGAGTAAAATTTTATGGCTCATGAGATAATGGTTTGAAACATGATAATGTGATTGATGGTATATATGAAACATGCCAATGTGTTTTGTCTACATTGAGAAACTGGTGATGATACGTGATCCTTAATGAAATGAGATATAAGTGTTCTTATATGATCCATTAATTTTTATAGTCTCTGATGTCAACCATTATATGTGAAAATATTTTTGTAAATATTATTTTTCCATAGTTATATTGGACGAACATATGGTTCACGATTTAATTATTTTGTTTTCACACACTTATGGTTTAGGAATTTTGGAATCATGATATATTATTCCATATCACATCTTTACAATCTTGGATATTATGGGTACATACATTTTAGGTTGTGTTCATATTATAAAAACATTATAGTTATATTATTTTTGTTATTATGATATGTTTATATCATCCATGTTTTACATTATTGAGAATATGATATCACCCTTTATTATACCACATTTCTCTAGGATATGTAAAATAGATTAGAAATTTAATTTCTATGATATGAACATAATTGGATGATCATTATTGTATTTGTTGAAGACCATTCATCAAAGAAGATTTTTTTCATTCATTTATCCAAACCTAGTAATTATATAAAATCCTCATGAAATTATTTGTAAAATATATTTAATATTCAACCATTAATATGTGATTGCTTTTGAAAATCATTAGTATTTTTATAATATGACTTTTTTAAACATTGTGATCCCTTTAATTCATTAGGCCAAATGTGATTAATATATATTGAGTGTTCAATACATTTGTTTTTTATAAATTGTGTTAGAAATAATTCAATATATTTATTATATTTTGGATGATATAATCGACGTTGTCAGATCTAGTAAAGAGTGATAACTATTATTTCATCTCTCAAGATTGATTCAATTATGAAATTTCATATCGACCCCCATTGGTTGTGACATTATTATGAGGATCCATATGGATTATATTCCTATAATGTAATCAGATGTAGAGTGGAGGATTAGAATATAATTCATGGTCCCATATATGGTGTTCGTGTTAAAAAGAGATTTAGGGGACTATGGAAATTTCCATTGTTATATATGGACTGATGATATGGTTAGTTTATTGAATCCATTATAGATAATTGTTTGTGTCACTATAGAACAGAAATCAATGATGTGATTCTATTATATCTATATATACAATGATATGTTATTCCCTTGAGTGATTGGCCCTAGTTTTTATTGAATATAACATCATGACTTCTAATATTTAATAGATTCATTATATGGGATATTCTGAGCAGGAATCCCTACCCATGAGGCTTTGTTACAAAAAACTACTAATGAGACAAATAATTATTTTATAATTTCATACGATCATATGTATATACCATACACTATGTGATGAAATGGTAAATCCATATAGAGTTGTATATGATTAATATATTTTTGTAATACATTGAGAAATCACTGTGAATTTTATTTGATTCTAATATATTTATACTGCTATTGTAAATGCACTTGTAATTTCCTGAAAGTGATATCTAACTAAAATTACATAGTATTTACCCTTAGATACTACCATGATTCATAAATAATATAAAATTCCTTAGGGAATCAACTTCGATTAATTTATAATAATATTTGACATAAAATTCCCATAAACATAATTTTTCATATAGATGTGATTTATATTTTTTAGAATTTAATCGAAAATTTAAATGGATTAAGATTTATGCTTGATGTATAATAAAAATATGTAATTATAAGTTATTTGATCACTGATATAGATACATTTTGATTACCTAGTATTTACTACCATTAATTAGTGCATGAAGCTAATTTTTTATGCCTTTCAACAATTGTCTATTGGGAATAATCATGTGAAATAAAGAGAGGCACTCCAACATTATTCAAAGACGGTATAATAAATCCCGTGTTCCCCATTTTATATCGAGTATCTATGTTTTTTTGTATTTATGATTCTACATTTTATTTAATTATTTATAATCCCTATATCACATAGCACTTACACTTCAATACTGGATCTATACAAGAATATTTTAATTTTTACCTACTGAGTTATAATCACTTCATTTTTGAGAAGCCTTGGATCATGGGTACATAATTGGAAATCAATGATATTATGAAAAATTAGGGAATATGTCAATAATTACCTTATCTAAAAGAAAATCTTGGATATGATTTTGAAATTGGATGAGTTGAGGATTGAGGAAGGTGGTATATAATTTAATTTATTATAATAAATTAATATATTTTTTATATTGGATTATCATTATGGTGGATTATTCATTTGAAAATTTCATAACAATGATTTTATAATACTATCTTCTTGATTAAATTTATATTCATAGTAATTTTTTTTCCTTTTTATTTATTATTCTTGAATAGATGAATGATATTGTTATATGGGGTTGTTTTTTATTTTATTAAATATTGAATAATTTGATATGGTATAATATTCTTTGAACTATATCAAATTGGACCATAAATAATTATTAAAATCCCTTAATATATAAATAATATTTCTCAATGTTAGGATGTGACTACCAATTAAAGAAACAATTGAGTGGGATGATGTAGCATGACATTAAAAAGAGATATTAGAGATTTAGGAATTATTATATCAAAAATTTAGTGGAAATGAATAGTTGTTTATTTTGAAACATGTTCAGTATTATGATGTATATCTGATAGGTTCATCCAAATCCACTTGTATGATCAGAAGACTAGTTTACCCTAGAAGTGGATTTTTTTTTCTTATTTATCAATGTTATGGTTGTATTAGTTCAACTAGCATGACGCACAATAATTTTGGGACTTATGGATTGCATAATTTTTGGAAATTTCCTAGATGAAAACATCACTGTGAAAAAAAATAGACATGGTTTGTTCACAAATAAATTAATCATGAAATTTTACTTAATTTAATCATATGATATATACAATCTCAATATATACTATCATTTTATTTGTTATACATGTTGATGGAATCAAATATAATGTTGGGGTAGCCATATTTGTATAAGATCGATGAGGATCACTTTCATAGATGGAAGATTACATGGGATATGATTCATGATTTTTTTATATCTATATATAAACCTAAAATAAGGAGTTTTGGGAATTAGAGATTAATTAATTAATTAATTATTGGAAAAAGGATGTTCACCATATTTTATGAAGAAGTTTATATATTTTTTTGTCTATTCGGGATATCCAAGTAAAATAGTTTATAATTAGAGATATTATTGATCTGACTTATATGTGTGAGGGTAACATGACATAGAGGGTTGTTATATAAACAAATTCTTTATATATGATAATCATTGAATGATTCTATTCTTATGATATCAATTCATGTGGTGTTTTTTATTTATCCAATATGACTACATGAGGTGCCTTAAATTTTCATGGATAAATAACGTTGATTTTTAATTCATCGGTACCAAGGATTGATTTTAATAGTTTAAGTAATATCATTACTATTAATTTTTATTCAGTCCTGGTATGAATTGAAATATTCGACTATTACCATTGATGGTAAAATATTGCATGGATAAAGCATGAGTAGATTCATCTGATTTTGGTATTATTCCTAGACTGGTAGTTTTTCATGCGAGCGACAATGAATAATTAGAAATTCAAGATTTTGGAGAGTATCATTGTGGGTTATTTGGAATATATGATATTTTTTATCTTTAGAACTATTTAGATTAGAAAAAGGAATCCCTTCCTATGTTTTAATTGATGGGTACATATTTTTTCGTATAATGAATACATAAGAATGTTTCACTTAAAATAGATATTGGAGCTTTTTTTCTGATTTTATAGTATAGAAGTGTTTACCTATAAGTTAATTGAGTGTGATAGTGGTCTCACAATGTTAGGTAGTCTCAACAGAGATGGATCAGGTGTCCTATATAGTGGACCTACGTTTCTACCTTGAAACCTATTTTTAGTACTAAATGTGTTTAGATTCAATTTTACTTCAGAATAAGGAGATATATATTGTAATCTATATTATAGGGAGTTCAACATAGACACTTGATTCTTGAGACACATTTTGAATGATTTGGTGTATGGTTTGTGTTTTCTGTCAATCCTCAGTGGATGTTCAGGATGTACCAACAAAGAGATCATACCGTTCAAGCATAAAATAGTAGTGAAGGTGGCGCCGTTTCCCAGTGTTTGGAAAAGGTACTTGCGCGCCGAGCACTTATATGATAAAAGACTTGCGCGCAATATGTTTTTGAGGATCATAACATCAAAATTTTTCTAAGGAAAGAAGGTCGTGAAAGTATTGGTTGGGTCGCGCAAGTGAGTTGCGCGACAGAGTTTATTGAAGACAAGACTTGCGCGCCGTCGAGGGACTTGCGCGCCGACGCGCAGGGGGTCCACATTGCCTATAAATACTAGATAACCCCTCCTCATTTATCATGGAGGTTCAAGGATGAGAGATTGTTCGATCTCTCGTCGCGCTGGTGGTTGAGTCGTGCAGGTGGTAGTTTGGTCGCGCAAGTAGAGCTTCTGCGCCGGTTGTCTACAGTGCGCCCAAGGCGGTTTGGGAGTGAAAGGAAGTGAACCGCGCATGTTTGTTGTCAAGGAAGTAAGCGTCGTGCAGGTGCATTGGTGACACTTACAAGCCAGTTTGGACTTGTGCGCCGTATTGGGACTTGTGCGTCCGGCTTAGAGAAGCGCGCCAGGTTTTTCTAAAGCCCGCCGGCCTTTTTGGAGCTACACGAAAGCTAGGAGACTACCTGATACATTCGAGTAAAAGTGATATTCTGCTTCTGGTGAGAATCGGACTTCAATAGAGCATCTACATACAACTGAAGATGCAGTCTCTTGAAAATGATGAAGAGACCTTCACGTCTATAAACTGAGTGAGACTTCACCAACGACAGTGAGCCAGGGGGAGTCAACGGGAGTGACCCGAGGGGAGCTGTGGGCTATCCCTGAAACATTGTAAAGGTAGTGAGTATGGGACAGAGTAACTGTACCCGAACTTTTGTAATCTACCGCTAGTGAAGCATAGTGGATTTTGGTACGACCGACAACCGGTCGGCGTATGCTCCTTGGACGTAGCCCTTAGTGGTGAACCAAGTAAAAAGGGTTGTGTCTTCTCTGTGCATGTGAACGTTTTCTTTCTGATCATAATCATCATACAGGTTCAACAAGTTCCTGCCAACGTGGGAACAAGATCCATCACATTAAAATAAAAAGTGGTCACCCTAATTCAACCCTCCCCTCTCAGGGTGTCTCGGGGTCCTTCAAGTGGTATCAGAGCGTAAAGGTTGTTGGTGTTGAATCTGACCTTCTTCGTCATGGAAAACGCGATCAATGTCAGGGGAGTCCCTCACTTCGTTGGAAGCAATTTCCAGATATGGAAGAATAGAATGAGATATCATCTAAGATCTCTTGGAATGGATGTTCTTTTTTCTACTGTGCAAGGAATACAAGTCACTGATCCAACAGGTATGACTATGACTGAAACAGACAGGAAACTTCTTGATGCAGATGCTAAAGCACATAATGCTCTCACTACAGCCCTTTCTGATCAGATCTACCTGAAGGTGATGAATTGAACCTCAGAGAAATATATGTGGGATAAACTTGAGAATATTTATGAAGGTGATAGCAAAGTGAAGGAGGCGAAACTACAAGTGCAACACAATCGGTTTGATGATCTGAAGATGCATCCAGACGAGAATGCAGACTCTTTCTTCAATCGAATTACTGAAGTGGTTGGAGAAATTCGGGGTCTAGGAGAAGAAATCAAAGGCATTGATATTGTAATGAAAATATTAAGAAGACTTCCACCTCTTTATAATGCGAAGGTGTCAGCTCTTGAGGAAAGAGATCTTTCCAAACTTTCTCTAGATGACTTACCGAGCAGTTTGGTAGCATATGAAATGAGAGTCAAACCAGAAGATGCTATGACTCGGGTGAGCAAGGAAATGGAATTCAAAGCCATGGATAAATTGAAAATATCAAAGGATAGTAGCGGTGATGATGATGAAGAGAAATAAATTCTTTCTCTCATTGCAAAGAAGTTCCAGAAGGGGAAAGGGAAATTCAAAGGGAAGTTACCTCTCTCATGTTTCCGTTGTGGAAAAGTTGGGCATATTGCCTCTCAGTGCTTGAAGAATATCAATGATGATGACAGTGAAGATGAAAAATTCAAGAAGCCTCAGAGAAGGTTCTTCAAAAAGGGAGACTTCAAATCTGGTATGAAAATGCAAAGGAAGAGTTTTGTCTGTGAAGAGGAAGAAGATGGCAATGAATTCTCTGATGAAGAAGAACCAGAATTCAAAACTGGGAACCATGCTTCTATGATGGCCACTATTGAAAAGTCAGAAGATACTGATGGAGAAAAACAACTGAGAACTTGTGTAGATCCTGAGGTGCAACTTAAGGATGCAGTTAGTATGCTTAAGATTAAATGTAAGAGCTGCAATAAGTGGAAATCAATTGTAGAAGAATCAACTGAATATGTTGATCATCTTGAAGCTGAAATTGAACGACTGGAAGAATTTGTGAAGGTACAGTCTAAAATAATTGAAAGCAATGATGATGCAATTGATCTGAAGCTGAGAATTGAAGAGCAGGCAAAGGTCATCAATGACCTCACATCCAGACTGAATGAAAAATCCAAGACTGCTGAGGGTCTTGAGGAGGAAGTAGTTACTCTAAGGAGTAAACTAGAGACAGAATCAGTTCCAAAAGAATCGAAGAAGAAAATACAGTTCGGAAGATTCTCTGATACAGAATTACTTTCAAGAGCCAAGTGTGGTTCAGATGGGGTTGGAAAAGTCTTGAGTGATCAAAGACCCGCTTGCATGGGAAAGAGTGTAATTGGCTGTGAGCCTGAGTCATCAACTGCTGGAATTGAAAAGATCCAAAAGAAAGGCAAGATGAAAGTGGATCATGATGAAATGTTACCTAGAGTGCTGAAAAAGGAACCCTCAATCCATACTAAAAGGAGACCTGAAAATTATCCTCAAACATTAAAAAATGACAGACCATCTTACTATTCTCCCAAGGAAGAAGGTATAAAGAGAAATTCAAGTGAGAAGACATTTCCTCTCATGAAGTGTCAGATCTGTGGCTATCTGGGCCATACCATGTCTTATTGTGAAGAGGCAAGAAGCTATCTGAATGGAGAAGATATAGATGCTCAACAAAGGAGAACAATCTCATATCCTAATTCTCATAGAAGAAATAATTTCTATGGATATTTTTTTCGTTGTTCTAACTTTGGTCATAAGGCCGATAATTGCAGGCAGAGAAGAGACATAGACACCTCATATCGAAGTTCAAGACAAGTCAAGTCTCGTCAGCAAGACAGTGTTGCTCTTTTAAACAGGTTCTCACCTCTCACAGAAGACTTTGACTATCAAGAACCTGGGTATGCGGAAGAGATAGTTGAAAGGCCACCAGTCCTATATACTCAATCTAATGTCTCATGGAAGTAAAGGAAGAAGATTGAGAAATCGAACCTTGCAGAGGTAGCCATCAAAGCTACAAAGAACAACAGTACCTGGATTCTGGATAGCGGTTGTTCATCTCATATGACGGGTAATGCCAGCCTACTAACGAATATCATAAATAATGTTGATGGTACAGTAAGATTTGGTAATGATGGGGCTCTGAAAATCAAAGGGTGTGGAAGTACCCAAATAGCTAATGGAGAACTAAAGAAGACTGAAGTTTTTTACGTAGATAGCCTACGCCATAATCTCCTTAGCGCGACTCAACTCTGTGACTCAGGACTTATAGTTACTTTTAATCATAAAGGCTGAACCATCAAGGGAAAACATGCAATTCACTTATGAAAGGATGCAGAACAGAAGGAAACTTGTATCAGGTTGATAGTGAAGAAAATGTAAGTTACATGATTGTTAAAGAAGAAAACAATTTGTGGCATCGGAGATTGGGAAACATCAATCAACAATACAAGGAGAAAATATCAAAATTGAGAATTGTAATGGACATCCCCAACCTGAAGCGTGAGCGTGAACAATCCTATGATGCTTGTATTCGTGGGAAGCTGGTCTGCAGTTCATATCGGCCAAAGAAGAAAAAGGAATCTCAACTTCTTGATCTGATTCATACAGATGTTTGTAGTCCAATAAATGTTGATGGAACTCATGGAGAAAGGTAATTTTTCCTTTTCATAGATGATTACAGTCGAATGGCATGCATGATGGTCATTCACCGGAAACGACAAGTCCTTGACTGCATGAAAACATATCGGCAAATCGCCGAGAATGATACTGGACGAACAATCAAAGTGTTGCGATCGGACAATGGAGGAGAATACACGTCCATTGAATTTGAAAATTATCTGGAGAAGCATGGGATACAACATGAGGTAGGTGCTGTGAGAACTGCACAACAAAATGGAGTTGTTGAACGAAGGAATCGACAGGTGAACAACATGGCACGAACTGTGCTGATTGAGAATCGTATTCCATGACATTACTGGAAAGAGGCTGTTCAAGCTGCAGTGTACATTCAGAATCGAACATGACATTATATGGGTGAGACGAAGACACCATATGAATTGTGGCATGGATGAAAGCCTTCTCTAAAATACTTTTGTGTATTTGGAAGTAAGTGCTTCATCAGGAACAAAGAAGGAAATCAGGGGAAATATGGCGACAACGCAGATGAAGGAATCTTCCTCGGTTACTCAATGAACATAAAAGCCTACAAATGTTTCAACAAGCGTTTGGGAAGGATTGTGGAAAGAAATTATGTTAAGATAATTGAAGAGAAAACCACAAATGCTTCACGGACGTCATATGCTGATGTGATAGAAAGTCATGAAGAATGTGAACGTGACGAAAATACAAATGCAGAAATAGAGGAAGCTGTTCAAAACACTCATCAATCACATAATGATTTTGACTCAAAAGAAGAATCTGAAGAAGAAACTATGGCTGAAGAGAATACTACTGAACCTCGCAGGAGAAATCGAAGAGCTGAGATTGATCCATCCAACATAATTGGGGATAGGAGTGCACCCACTCAAACCATAAGGATGAGGAATACCATGCAATCTGCATTTCTATCAGTTGTAGAGCCATCCCCATTCGAAGAAGCTGCAAAAGATAAATCATGGGTGAAAGCCATGAATGATGAATTAGATCAGATTGACAAGAATCAGACATGGGATCTTGTCCAGAGACCCGAAGGTCACAATTTGATTGGTACCAAATGGATCGTAAAAAATAATTTTGATGAGAATGGAAGTGTTATCAGAAACAAGGCACGACTGGTATGTAAAGGATACTCCTAGATTGAAGGTATTGATGTTGAAGAAACCTTTCCTCCAGTTGCTAGACTGGAATCAATCAGGATTTTCCATGCCATGGCACTCCAAAGAGGTTATAATGTATATCAAATGGATGTTAAGTCAACATTCTTGAATGGTGTACTCGAAGAAGAAGTATACATTGAACAACCGGTAGGCTTTGTCTTGGGTACCGATGAAACAAAGGTCTACAAACTAAAGAAAGCTCTATATGGTTTGAAGCAGGCACCACGGGCGTGGTACTCACGGCTAGATTCATATCTCAAGAAGTTGGAATTAAAAAGAGGAGTAGTTGATCACAATCTCTATGTGAAGAATTCTCCAAAAGATCAATTCATGGTTCTTGTCTACGTTGATGATATCATATTTGGTGGCAGCAGCCAGAAATCAGTGGATGAATTTGCCAACCACATGAAATCAAAATTTGAAATGTCTATGATTGTGGAACTCACATACTTCTTGGGGATGCAAGTGATTCAATAGAAGGAATACACATTCATTTCTCAGGAAAAATATGCACGAGAGCTGCTGAAGAAGTTCAATATGCAAGACTCCAAACCAATGTCAAGTCCGATTGCAGTTGGAACTAAACTTGGAAAGCATGAGGATGGGAACTCTGTTGATCCCACCATGTATAGGAGGATCATTGGAAGCCTACTCTACCTGACGATGAGAAGGCCAGATATTGTCTTTGCAACATGCCTTGCGGCCCGCTTTCAGAGTAATCCAAAAGGGGAACATATGGCGGCAGTAAAAAGAATCATGAGATACATTCACGATACACATAACTTCGGGTTATTTTTGGCTGCAGGCAGGGATAGTGAATTATCCGCATCTTCAGATGCTGACTGGGCTGGTGATGTGATAGACAGAAAGTCCACTAGTGGTGGAGATTTCTATATTGGGAAGAAATGTGTTGGTTGGTTGAGCAAGAAACAATAAAGTACTTCTCTTAGTACGGCTGAAGCTGATTATATCTATGAGACAAAAGCATGCACTCAACTTCTTTGGATGAAGCAGCAACTAACAGATATTGGTGATAAGGTGCAGCAACCAATGGTGATTTATTGTGATAACAAAAGTGCAATTGATCTTACGAAGAATCCGGTTCACCATTCTCGTACAAAACATATTGAAATACGGTATCATTTTATCAAAGAAAAGGTTGAACAAGGCGTGATTAAAATGGATCATGTTGGAACTAATGAGCAAGTGGCTGATATCCTAACCAAGCCATTGTCCGCTGCTGTGTTTGAGAAGCATCGGTTGAACCTCGGTGTTCAACCACCTCCTACTGCATAAGGAGGCTCCGGAAATCCCTTCTCCCCGTTTGTTTTAACTGTTTTTATCTGCTTATGGATGTGATGTAGGATTATGGGGGAGATACTATTCAGGGGGAGTATGGATTGAGCTGAACGTTGAACAACTTATCGGTTTTTGATTTTATTGTCAATAGGGGAGAAACGCATAAATTCAAGGCACGAAATTCTTCTGTGATGAGAAGTATAATATTGCGATGAGAAGTATATGAAGGATAACATCGGGCGTCATGGAGAATTTCAAAACACCGGACCCCAATTCAAGCCTCCCCTCTTGTTTTCTACACCGAGCATTGCTCACATAGACTTAGAGTGTTGGCTGATTTGATTCTTGCGTTTTGGGTTTTCTCATGGTTGGAGATCTATTGAATTTATTCTGATTGCCAACAAACCCAAAGGGGGAGATTGTTGGAACCAGGGTATTCAAAGCATGATTTGGTGTATGGTTTGTGTTTGTTTTCAATCCTCAGTGGAATTTCAGGATGTGTACCAACAAAGAGATCATACCGTTCAAGCATAAAATAGTAGTGAAGGTGGCGCCGTTTCCCAGTGTTTGCCAAATTTTTGGGCCTGGAAATCCTCCAATAAAGTAAAGTGTTTTTGGAAAAGGTACTTGCGCGCCGAGCTCTTGGAGGATAAAAGACTTGCGCGCCATATGTTTTTGAGGATCAGAACATCAAAATTTGGCTAAGGAAAGAAGGTCGCGCAAGTATTGGTTGGGTCGCGCAAGTGAGTTGCGCGACAGAGTTTATTGAAGACAAGACTTGCGCGCCATCGAGGGACTTGCGCGCCGACGCGTAGGGGGTCCAGTTTTCCTATAAATACTGGACCACCCCTCCTCATTTCTCACGGAATTTCAAGGCTGAGAGATTGTTCGAGCTCTCGTCGCGCAGGTGGTTGAGTCGCGAAGGTGGTAGTTTGGTCGCGCATGTAGAGCTTGCGTGCCGGTTGTCTGCAGTGCGCCCAAGGTGGTTTGGGAGTGAAAGGAAGTGAACCGCGCAAGTTTGTTGTCGAGGAAGTAAGCGTCGCGCAGGTGCATTGGTGACACTTGCGCGCTAGTTTGGACTTGAACGCCGTATTGGGACTTGCGCGTCCAGCTTGGAGAAGCGCGCCAGGTTTTGCTAAAGCCCGCCGGCCTATTTGGAGCTGCACGAAAGCCAGGAGACTACCTGATACATTCGAGGAAAAGTGATATTCTACTTCTGGTGAGAATCAGACATCAATAGAGCATCTACATACAACTGAAGATGCATTCTCTTGAAATTATGAAGAGACCTTCACGTCTATAAACTGAGTGGGTCTTCACCAATGGCAGAGAGAAAGGGGGAGTCAACAGGAGTGACCCGAGGGGAGCATTGGGCTATCCCTGAAACTTTGTAAAGGCAGTGAGCCTGGGATAGAGTAACTGTACCCGAACTTTTGTAATCTACCGCTAGTGAAGCATAGTGGATTTTGGTACGACCGACAACCTGTCGGCGTATGCTCCTTGGACGTAGCCCTTAGTGGTGAACCAAGTAAAAAGGGTTGTGTCTTCTCTGTGCATGTGAATGTTTGCTTTCTGATCATAGTCATTATACAAAGATCCATCACATTAAAAGAAAAAGTGGTCACCCTGATTCACCCCTCCCCTCTCAGGGTGTCCCGGGGTCCTTCAAGAGAGGCATAGCATGGGGACGGTGACTGTGAGACGCGGCGTGCACAGATATCCTCAGGACAGGCACCTGATGGTTTCTCCTTTGGATCAGAGCACGACGTCCTTTTCAGAGGACGTACCTTGGTACCAGTTTCTTTACAGGAGGAGGTGATGAGAGAGTTTCACACATCTCCCTTGGCGGTACATCCTAGAGTGGTGAAGATATACCAGGATCTCAGATGACAGCACTAGTGGCTGGGCATGAAGAAGGTTGTGGCAGAGTTCGTTTCTCGATGCCTCATCTGCCAGTAGGCGAAGGAAGAGCATCAGGTACCAGCAAGTTTGGTACAGCCCTTGGAGGTCCCGGAGTGGATGTGGGACGAGATATCTATGGACTTCATGACTGGACTTCCACGCACTTCCAGAGGTCACGACTCTATTTGGGTGATTGTCGACCGACTCACCAAGTCGTCTAACTTCTTACCCATCAGGGAGCAGGTATCAGTGGAGAGCTTCAGACGTCTCTACGTTCAGGAGATTGTACGGCTTCACGGTGTTCCATCATCTATCGTCTCCGATCGAGATGCTCATTTTACTTCCCTGCTTTGGAAGGGGTTGCAGGAGGCATTCGGGATGCAGCTACGTCTGAGCACCACCATTCACCCTCAGACAGATGGTCAGATGGAGAGGACCATACAGACTCTCGAGGACATGCTCCGTGCATGTTTCCTCGACTTTGGTTGTAGTTAGGAGGACCTCCTACCCTTGGTGGAGTTTGCGTACAACAATAGCTACCACTCCACCATTGGGATGGCACCATACGAGGCGTTGTACGGCCGACCACGTCTTCTTGTGTGTCTCACCTCGATGTGGATTACGGAGATTTGGACGAGGTGACAAGTTGTCTCTATGCTTCATCGGTCCATTCCATATCCTCATCAGGATTGGCGAGGTGGCTTATCGCCTGGCTCTACCACCCCAGTTGCACCGGGTGCACGACATCTTCCACGTATCATAGCTGAGAAGATAGGTGCACGACCTGCCGCATATCATTGACCATGGGGAGCTGGATGTTGATGATGGGGAGACATTTTCGGAGGTCCCGGTGGAGATTGAGGATCGACAGGAGCAGGACCTACGTGGACGGTCGATTACTCTAGTGCGCATCTGATAGAAGTACGAGAACCTCCAGTAGAGAACTTGGGAGCGGGAGGCTCAGATGCATGCTCAGTACCCACATTTGTTTCCCTAATTTATGATGTATCTTTATGGGGACGTAAATCCATGAGGTGGGAGTGATTTAAAGACCCGTAAAATTCAATGAAATTTTTCTCTAAATTTCTTTGGGGATTTTACAAGAACGTAGTTTCTGACGGCACCTAATTCTGAGGCCCGGTGTGCCCGAAATCATTTTCTGAAGTTTGGCTCGGGTATGTTCAATGAACGAACGAGTGGGTTTTTATAACTATTGAATCAGTGCTCGAAATTGAATTCCGAGAGCACTGATGGAATCGCAACGCCGGTATTTTCTTAGAAACTCCTTTTCTGGAGTTGCGTTTTCTCAGGTGTGGTTTTAAATTTTTGGGGTTAAGTTATTAAATAAAATTAAGTGGTGCGATAACTCTGTTTTATTTCACATAAAGCCTCCTAAATCCACTTAAGATATGTTAAGCGGATAGGGTGGAACCCAAAAACAATATCCTTCCCACTTGGTAGGATATTTGTGAGGTGGGGCCCGCACGAGCCCCACCGTTTCTTCCCCCCTAAGTAACGCACCCGCGAAAACCTCCTTTTTAATGAAAGTCAACTATTTCGTCTTCTTAAATTCTAAACACCCCTATTAATTGGGAAGTTACGTCATGAAATATAATTCATCAAATTAATGGTTCGTTTCTTAACATTGAATTTCAAATCGTTGGCATAGGAATAAAATAATACCAACACATGTTTACTTGAGGGTTACTTGTTGAGAGGAATTGGAGGAAGCTCTAATCTTGGAGATATCCATCCTTCTTCACGAAGAATGCGAAGAACACGAAGAACGTCGGCCCCTGACGAAGGGCGACGAAGAACGCCGGATCCTCATAGATCGACGATGCGACGTGAAGATCCTCCTTCACGACGCTTCTTCTACGACGTTCCTTCCCCGCAACAATCTTCGATTAACAACTGATTGAGGTATGGGATTGCGGTTCATTAATTCCTTTTGAATTTTATCCTCAACATGGATTTAATTTATGCAAATAAATCTGTGTGTTTTTAATCCTTAGAGTTTGATGGCGCGATGCCGAGTACCTCGACGACAGCGACGCCCCCTCTGCGATGCGATGATCCTCTTCTCCGTGACAGTCAATTCCGTGATGAACCCACATTCGACGACAACGTTGAGGTAGGGGTTTTTATTCTTTTAAATCATTGTGATTTATCACCGCGGCGTATGATTAAATATTTTGTTGTGAGACATTTAAAACCGCTAACGCAGTGGGAGCAGACTAACGAACAAGTCTGAACCCACCACCTTTTTTTTCTTGGTGTGCGGAACAACGGACGATGGAAAAACAATCCACACGAGCGATGTGAGGTCCTTGCAGTAATGCACGGGCCCTGGGAGGGCCATTGGTGAAGACGACACATTTTTCCAACCATCGGAACTCGTCCGGTTGTCCGCGGAGCAGCCCGCCGGTGCGGCTCACCGGCACGGCGGCACCGGTGGCAGGTGGCGGCGGCGTCCGGTGCGCTGCCAGAAGGAACCGCCACGGCTGAAGCCGCGGTGGTAGGACACGGTCCCACGACCGTGCGGGACCGGTGGGGGATGAGACCCGGCAGTCGGCCGTGTCCGCTGGAAAGGGAGGCCCCACATAGGGCCGCGACTCCTTCACGCGGCGGCAGCGCGCCCCCGCTCCGCTCGGCCGTTCGGGTCAACCTGGTTCGGACCGACCCAGGGGGCGTTGGGCCGGGTCGGTCCGGGCCCCGACCCCCCGCTTTCGGAGCATTTTCGATCTTTTTCACATATCATGGGCTTTAGACCTCCGATCGACGCACCATTAGTGGCGTTGTGATCCTTGGATCATGACGGTCGTTTCGACATATTACACTCAAAGTTTCGGAGTACTTTGGGTTCGGCCGGGTTGGTTCGCACACGAAACCAACTGGGCCTTCGGAGCGGAAACGCTTATAACTTGAGCTTCGGACGTCCGATTGACGTGCCATCGGCTTTGATGTATTCCTCTTAGTGAGATAGATATTTTGGATTAATCCGCCCGAGGTTTGGACGCCGGTGGAGTTCGGTCGTGTTGGTTTTGACTTAAAAACCAACCGTACCTTGGGACGAAAAAGCTAATAACTCTCAGACCGAGCGTCTAATTAATGTGCCGTCTGCGACTTTGAGTTTCTGTTGACGATACGGAACTTTTGGATACATCAAATCTGGAATATGTGTCAGTTGATGTATCAGCCACTCGGCTCGTGGAGCGGTCCCTCCCAAACGAGCTTGCTGTGTGCGGGAACCCTAGAGCTGCCTGCGACTGCGACTATGACGATGACTGTACAGAGATCCTCAGTGGATTCGACGATGAAGACTACAACACTCAGTGATCCTACGTGGATCAGTGCTACAGATCCCGTGTGGGTCTGATCCAGTGTGGGTCTTTGTGGGGGATAGTTACCTATCGATCCTGTGTGGGTCAGATCCTTTGTGGGTCATTGCGGGGGATAGTTATCTATCGATCATGTGTGGGTCAGATCATTTTGGGGTCATTGCGCGGGTTAGTACCTATCGATCCTTTGTAGGTCTGACGGCATAGATGAATCAGTGGATATATCTGATCATCTCTATCGTCATACGAAGAAGTATACCTGTGTGAGCTGAATCATGTTTTGCTTTCCTTTGTGGATTGTGTTGTGCTATCCTGTGTGGATTATGTTTTTCTTTCCTGTGTGGACTGGGTTATGTTTTCCTGTGTGGACTAGGTTGTACTTGGGCTCAAAAGGTGGAGCGTACTGGAATTGATGACTTAGGTATATGTATGGGAATATACCTAAGCAGTGTCGAATGTTACTTCGTGATTGTATCTTTCCTTTGTGGAATACACTTTGTGGATTTTGGGAGACCTTAGGGGGTCTCGGGGTCCCTACTGAGTATCTTATACTCACCCCTGCACGGGCTATGCCCGCACTACGTTGTGTTGGATGTAGGCGACAAACAACGCTGATCGTGGTTGAGGCTTGCGGAGCAGGACGATACCTGGAGGTGGGCCACAGGGTGGGACGTACTCGGAGCGGACGGCTGGACCCTAGGAGCTGTGGAGGCCATCTGTACTCACCCTTCAGGTGGTATTTCTAGTGGATGGGTCGAATATGCGGCTTTACTTTTCAGTTTTTGTTTTTCCCTTTCCAGTTGTACTTTACTTTCATTTTGGGTTTGTATACTGGCCCACATACTTTTCCGCACTTACTGTTGTACTCAGTTTTTACTTAGTGATTACTTCTACTACATGCTTGCTCTATGGTGTTTGTTTACATTACAAGGGCAATTCCTTCCCTTTTACCGGGATTTACACCTTGGTGCTAGTCTCCAGCCCCTGGCCTATGGAAGGCGGGCTTGGGGTAGTCACGACACGGGCCCTGATGATGGGTCGTGACAGGGGAGGCATTTAGTTGGGGTTTCCCATATTTGGTATATGAACTGGACAGTGAAGATGTGGGATATATCTCTGGATTCAGGACAATGTTTAATGTGTCATAGTATAGAGGGGCCAATAGGCCCAGTCGGCTAGAATGGCTCGGGCCAGGTCAGTTTACTTCAGACCGGGGAGGGTCTGGTCAGTTCGGGTCTAGAGGACTAGGTTGGGCCAGACCTAGACTAGACATATGTTAGAAATTTTATATAAAATATTCAAAACATTCAAACAGAGCATCAATTTGATGATCCTTCTAAGGCCTTGGGTACCATGTGATGAGGAGGTCCTTTTGAGATATCCAAAGTCAGTTTTACTGGATGCGTGCATAAAATTTAATAACATGTGGAGTTGTTTCTCTTTGAACAAGAATGATTAGAACAAAATTTAATGGATGGTTGGGTGACAAAATAGTTGTGTAACTCCCATGGAATATGTCTCATACCATGATTGTGTATCTTTTGGAGGATACATGATTCATTTTTTAGTGTGGATAGGGTCCTTAGGAATGGGGTTGGTACTCCCTTTCCTTTTTCATGGTGTGGGTCTCCCATGGAGACTGTGGAACTTACAAGGATAGTTTTTACAACCAAGAATATGTGTCTCATGGAAACTGAGTGTCTCATTTCAGAGAAGTACTCCACTTTGGGAAATAGGATTCAGGTCCTCAGTTATAGAACATCACTCCCTCGTCTCTGAGTAGCAACATGGAAATGGACCTCTAGTATAGGTGGAGGTCTCTCAGATGATGGATATAGTTCTGAGGAATGAGCCCATTCACTTGGTCTGAATGATATCTAGATATGATTTATCTCTCACTCTAAAAACTTAGGAGAGGGAAACATTTCTATGGAGTGGTAGAAATTCTGTGGGTTTGAGAGTGATAGTACCCCCTCAACTGTTGTTTATTGGCGAGGTGTGAGTCCCTCCATTCAATATTTCTTTAGAGGATGAATGTTTCCCATATTTTGGAGCAGTGATCCCTCATTTGTTTTCAGTTATTAGAGGTGGTCCTCATCACATGATTTCCATAGCATGCATGAGGAACACACTGGCATTGAGAAGACATCTGCAATTGGTGTTGGTAGATGGAAATAATATCATGTTAATGATGGAGTAAATTATCTCAGTCATTCCATTAGGAATGGCATGGTTGTTCTATATAGAGTTAATATCTTTGGCAAGTTCTATCTGAGATGGTTGATCTCGTCGAGTGTGTCCTCCTGATATTCATGTTACGATTTGATCCTATGATGAGAATCATATTTATGTCCATTAGATTAATATATATCGGTGTTCATGATAGTCGTGTGGTATACATATATCTAGGTGGAGTTGGATATACTATTTTTCCTTTTGGAAATTTCCTTTGTAGGTTTATGGTGTTCTATCCAGTATTTTTTACTTATGCCTAAATGGGATTGTCCCGCACGTGTCTTGTCTTTTGCAGATGATCAGTGCTTTGATGGAGTCCAAGGTGGATAAATACTAGGATGTTCTTAGCAAGACCAGACATTTGTTGTATTCTTCTATGGATTTAGAAAATAGTCTGTGTGCCTACCCTTTAGTTATGGTTTTTTACAAAATAGTTTTAGAATCCTTTATTTTCATTTTTCCAGACTCCTTTATGGGTGGGCTTGTATTTTTTAAATTTATACATTCTAGTTTTTCACCATTGTACTCGTTGGATTGTTTCATTATTGTATGTAGGCTTGTTTATATATTTTTCTGCATTTCAAAATTTATGGCCTTAGATAAGTGTGTGTGCATGTACTATGTAAAATGGATCCCTTTTTGGGAGATGCCTACTCGGTGCTACTCGCCAGCCTTGGACTACTAGAGGAAATGCGGTAGTAACGACATGGGACCCTATTTGAAGGGTCATGAAAATAGATATAGAACAATTTCATTTTCCCATCCTTTTCTACAATCACATTATTTTTTAAATCATGGACATCCCATTTTTCCTTCTCAATCTTCTCTAGGATAGATGGATGGGAAATCATTTTTACATGGTCAGAAGTATTCCCTGTATTATGATTTGAAAATATATCCTTTTAATATCAATAATGATTTGTTCATTCTATATTCACAACATAGATATATTAAGATTTTTTTTATAGTAATAGATTCAGATTCATTTTTCTCCTTTCTGGGATGCTAGTGAATAGAAAAATCATAGTCATTGATAATCTATAAACATATAATTTGATTCCTGCGGATTTACATATTTTTGAATATATAATTGTTGAATTTGTGATGGGAATATAAGTCACTCATCTCACCATAGAGGTAGTTCTTCTATATGTTCATTGGAAAAATAACAGCTACTTTCTCAAGTACATGTGTCGAGTAGTTATACTCATGGATGTTCAACTAAAGTGATCTGTAGGCTATCAAATTATCATTTTTCATGGGTAAACTACCCAATAATTTCTTTTAGTCATCAATATAAATCACAAGACGTTATCTACTATTAGATAATTTGAGTAATGGTCTAATAATCAAGCTCTAATTTAGCTCCATGAGGCATTCCTCACATTAATCCATCCACACACACCATAACCCCTTAATGTTTTTACTTACTTAATAGGCATTTAAATAATAAAAAATTTATCACAAAACACTAATAGTACCCAAATATGCCAATAAAATTCAGATTTATATGACACTATAGGTTCTTGGAAATTCCAAGATTTCATTTATTTTTTAAGGATCCACAAAAATTCCCTCACTTGTGATCAAATGACCCATGAATGCGACTTTTTGTATCCAAAAGTCACACTTCTTAAACATGGAGTACGAATTATACTAACATGATGTCATTAACACAAGACTTATATGTTCTTCATGTCCCCCATTTCTCTTGGATTTTATGAGAATATCATAGATAATCATTTCCAAAAAAAATCAAGGTAATGCCAAAAGACTCTATTCATCATATCCATGATGATTTTTTGTGAATTTGTGTGTCCTATATGAATCACAAAAAATGGTTAGTTCCTATACCTTGTAAAAAATGAATCCTTTTGAATATCTTCATTATTCAACTTTAGTTGGTGATATCCAGAATGAATATCCACCTTGGAGAAGTACTAAGCTCTTCTTAACTGATCAAACAAGTCATAAATCCTTGAAAGAGGATACCAGTTCATTATGGTGATCTTATTGAGTTCCTAATAAATGATTCACATGCTCAGTGGTCTCTCCTTCATCTTGAATGACATAAATAGCACACCCCAAGGTGTTTTAGTATGGATTATGAACCCTAGGTATAAATTCACTTGCAACTTATTCATTAACTCCACTAGTTTGATATGATCCATCCAATAGAGACACTGTGAGATATGAGTCAAAATAAGTATGTGTTATATTGATAACAATACCTCAAGATCAATAAAAGGTATGAATAAATCTTCTAGAAATACATTATTTTATTCACTAAGTATTCGAATTTCCCCATGTATGATAACTTATATTAACTCAATTATTTTAATGAGGTATTCTTATTCTTAGGTTATCAACACCCACACTGTTGAATGATTTCCCAAAGGAAATCCAAGATCTTACATGTATTTCATGAAGAAAATATCATGCTTCAGAATATGAAAATATATTTATTTTTACCAAGAATTGATATGTGGTCCCTATAATGGGAGCCAATCCACACTCATTATTGCATCAAATTCCACTATGTGATGTATTAAAATTTTCATTGGAAAAATTGTCCCACATAAGCTAATTGTAAAAGGTTCCAACACTATTGTTGCAAGGATTTCACCATGTTGTGTTTTTACGTATACATCAACTTTATTTATTCATTGGTATTTTTCAATAGTTAATTAAAACATGCAAGATATAAAGGAATTCATATAACTAGAATCCAATAAGTCATTTTCCATTATTATGTAAATTTGAAGTGTACCATGTAAGACATCATCATCTTGATCCACTTATATGGTATTATAGGAATTATCTTTACATTTCTCCTTTTACTTTGGTGGTTACTGATGAAGATTATCTTAGAGGACCCAAGGGTTACTACCCTAGATTACATTGTTCCCTCGCTCCCTATGGATGTAGAATTGGTAAATGGATAGTGCTCACCTTTACCATACCACATTTTACTACTTCCTTATATATTTTCGACATTAATGATCATTATTGACTTCTCTACCACACTGAAATAATTTCCACATCCCTTTTTATATAGTTCCCATGAAGCATCTTCCCATATTGTTTTACATGTTTTTGGATGAGTTTTCTTTTAACCATTCTTTTTATATACTCCATCTTGAAACTCTAATTTTAATTTAATATCACCAGATCCATGGAAACATTCAATAATAATTATATCTAGATTGATATCACATCGAACAACTACTTCATGACATCAAATGTCATGATTTTCAATATCCATTCAAAGGTGTTGTTTTAAAACACCAAAAAATCCATTCAATTTTCATTCATTTTTTATAACAAAAACATGATGAATACCACGAATGGATTGTGAATTTTTTTTCATAGGTCTTAACAAATTATATTTCAAATTTCATTAGCACTATTAATTCTATATCCATAATTGTATAAATAATAGAAGGGAAATACTTTTTAGGAAACATAATATTAAATGATTCCCTCTCCTTTTGTTCAATTTCATCATCTAGATAGGATGTCTTAATCAAATCCCACCATTGATTGAAATTTTCATCTAGATGATAAACAATAAGATTCACCTTTTTCATCTCAATACAATGATGAACCAAGAATTTATTCTCTGTCTAGTTGACCCTTAAATCCAGAACTTGTGGATCTGATGATCCAATAAACGTCGGTGGCTGCTGCCATATAAAACACTCGACATACAATTTTTTCATTAATTGGTGAAGCATGAAATTCCACTTTATTCATGATATTGTTCTTAACTATGGAAAACAGAGTAAGAATCTCCACGAAATTTGGAACTCCAAATCCCAAACCATTGGGGATGTCGTTTGGGAATTCACTACATTGTCCTTTGCATGTGTTGTTGGCCTAGTTTCTCCTAGTTACAAAAAAGTTTCTAGAATATAAATTTTATAAAAAGAAATATAATTCAACACGTCATGAATATATATTTTAAAAAAAATTCTATTTGAGTCTAAAGGAATATCTTATCATATCATTATGTTTTATATATTCTAAAATAAATCTTCTTGGGTGACCGCTTACTCATATTCCAATAACAAGGCGTTTTCGAATGTTTCTAAATCATAATTCCCAAATTAAATAAACCATCCTCTCATACTAACTATAGTTACCCTAATTTTCAATACATATCTTATTAAAAAAATTTAATGGAAAACAACCTAAAATCAATACACCATGAGAATAAAAGGGTTTTGTGTCTTGGGGAATTAAGTACAATATATAACATTTATAAAATAAAACATAAAAATTTATTTAATTCTTTCTTCTTAGTAATCTTATTAGCCCTTGAATTCCCCTTACTATATGAAGTCGCCTGAGGATATACAACAAAAAGTGATGATCTAAAAAACCCGAAAAATGATAGATAATATCATGAAACAATATAAAATGAATTAGTATAATTATTATCACCAAAAAAATAGGCATATTATAATAATATTTAGAGGAAGAATTAGATAAAGGCATGGAATGTTGAAATGCATAAAAATGAGTCCTTATATCTTAGTGGATAACTACCACAAATAATATTGAAAAAATCTAGATTTAGATCCATGAATATTTCACATTACTAATGAGATAAATAAAAATACCCAGTTAATTACAGAACTATATAATTCTAGGTTCACCCTTCAATTCATAATATTTTCATTCTGCAATATAATTTTTGTTCCATCAGTCACATCATTACATTTACATTATCATACATGCCACAGAAAAAATAACCAACGATATACAAAAAGATCACATCGAATGAAACAAGTTTTGTTTCATTATAATTCATTCATAAACATTGGGATACCAAATTAATGTGGAAATAACATACTTCATATTTGAATCATAAATATTGTGTGAAGATAAAACAATCTTGAGAAGTAAAAGGTATGTTTTTTTAAGATGATTTTTTTTGTAAAATAATACTTTTATCATATGATAAAGTACATTATATTTATATCATGTCAAATTTAAGTTAAGGAGGATGAAATAATTTTTATGTAATAACCATAGTGAAAATTGGGTATTGGAGGTAAAACCCAGTGAAAGATAGTTGGGTTCAAGAATTCTCATTCCCAAGAGTCTGAATGATTCAATCACATAAATATATGTTATAATCCCCTTAGATTCACTAATTAACAAATAAAAAATATTTTATTAATTTATTTTATTAATTATGTTTTTATTATGTTAATTTATGGGTATTTTTATGAGTTATAGTGTTTAATTTCATTGTTCAGAGGCATTTGTTTTCATTGTTTTCATGATTGGATCACTAGTATATAAGAATGGATGATTGTGTAATATATATATATATATATATATAATTTTTATTATTATTTATTAATAATATTCCAAAATTTTGAAGTGGATTATAAATAATTTATTTAAAATTCCTGAGGATGAATCTTTAGATAAAAATTAATATTGATTGTTTTAGGGTAATTTTGGATGCTTTTCGATAATCATGATGTTTTTTTTGATTTATCAATTATAATTATGTATATGCGATAGTATTAAAAAATAAAATGGGTTATAAAATACACATTAATATATATTTTTCATACATTTTATAGTTTTATTAGGATCATTGAAGGAGTTAATATTAAATGAAATTGTATCACCCACGATGTTGGTAATTTGACACATCCTTGTGATGATTTCATTTTCAGAATAAAATAGGCAGAGGGAAGAGTTTAATGATGTAAGATCCAATAAAATGATATAATTCTAATATATAAAATATAACAGAGTTACCACACCTTTTGGATACGAAATTGTGGGGAGACGAGAAGAAAATAAATGAAATAGAAATGAAATTATAATAAAAAGGAAGAGGATTTTACCTCTTAAATTTCACTTCATTGAGAACCTCCATAGGGAAAACGTTTTAGTATATTGATGAGACAAAGATATAATATAAATAGGAAAGGGTATTGGGGATAGGTTTGGGTTGAATTTTTACATGGATCAAATCTCAATATGTGTGAGGAGAAGAGGGTGTGAGATGGGGTATTTATATTGAAAAAGAGGGGTGTTTTATCATTATTTAATTCATTTGTTTATTATTAATCTGAAGAAAATAAATATTGTTGATTCATGTTACAAAATTTAGTAATTATAAGATGTTATTTAGAAACAATGGTATTTACATCATAAATGAATCAATTAATAGTTTAATTAGCATATAATGTATACAAACAGTAAATTACTGTATTTCATTGTTCAAGAAATTTCAAGTAATTCAATGAATTCCCAGAAATCCACCCTAAAAATTTTTAAATTGGTACAATTAAAAGAGGAACTCCATTATATTAAAATAATTTTATATAATGAGTAATTTAATTTTTAATAAAAAACATCCATTTCTCAGAAAATAAAGATTTTAAAAGTATCACTTGTTTTATAACACACTGAAAAATTACATAAGGACTCATAAAATTATCAAAAAAGAATATGACATTAAAATTTAAATCTATGAATACTTTTTATGATAAGAAAAAAATAGTAAGTTATTAAATCAATCATAAAATTATAAATAAATTTTTATTACTTATAAAAATATCGACACTTAGTCAATAATTTTTAAAATAATAAATTATACCATGATATAATTATATCATATTATCCCTTCTAATAGTCGTGCTTTTTATTTATAAATTCATGGTAGAGGCTACAATTTATAATTCCAGTTCACTATACATAAGGGACATATTACTATTATTATGGACATCTAACTATTTTGTCGGTATTGGTTCCTTAACTTCTAGAAATAGTTCATATTTATTTCATTCACCATTTAAAATGTTTTTATAGTAAATAGATTATTTTATGTTATTATTACATGTATATAAGATTTGATAAATTATATTGATAAATGTTTGGGTAGTTACAGTGAGGTTCTTCTAGAGATAGATGCCAGTTCTTGGGTGGTGCATGATTTTTCTAACAGGGCGACCCAACAATGCAATGTTAAAGGATACATCCAATGAAAATTGACCTAACACTATATATCCAAAATTCTACTATTTTTCCAAATTTTAACCCTAACTCATGGTTTATTCCATTGAATGTCAATAGATACATTCCTCTTCGATCTAAGGTATATCCGTTCGTAAATCATGGTGCATTGGAGGACGAATTGCTTGTATGTATCAATTCATGATGGTATTTCTTACATATACACTAATACCATATCATAGATTCATAGATAATAACTGTTTGCGATTGATATATGATATTTAATTATAATAATGTTAATATATTTCTATTTTTATATTATTGAACAAGATATATGGTGGGTTTTTAGAGATTCAAACCTATGTTTTGGATAATATTTTATATTTTAGATAATAGGGAGCTCAATGGATCTTAACGAATATAAAAAATTATAACATGACTCTATGATATTGTATTTTACATTTTTTTTCTTTCGAAAAGGGAGAATATGTTCCCATTATTCGGTGTTATAATGATAGAAAACCTCTTCAATCACTCCCTTGTTCGCAAGACTATCAAAAAGGTAGTTTTCATCATAGTATATGTGTATGATAATATAGTTCATATAAGAATGAAAATCTATAAGATATGAACATCCCACCATCATATTCATTGAATAGTGGTACACTCCCATCATTACTACTTGAAAAATGGTTGTAGAATCAGACTCAACCCATACATTGTTCCAATTCTATTTGCTAATAGTAAAGAAAAACTAATAAATCTAGTCCTTTCCACTTCAAGAGCATTTTCATTTCCACATGGTCCATGAATAGTTTCCACCACATCCACATTATGGTCTATAATGACCATACCATGTGCTAAAAAATCTTTATTACCCATGAATCATCATATGTGTTGCATTTGAAGCAGCCCAGAAAGGGATGAGTCCAGAATACCATATGATTGCCACCAGGATTTGGGGTGTTCCCTTTATTATACAACATACTAAGGATAACAAGATACATCACAGTGTTACTACAAGTAGAAGTAGACAACATATTAGCACATTGAAATAACTCTAAAATCAATGGAATTGATGCTCCAAGATTTAAGTGCTCTAGCTCGTGGATGGACTTGTTTCGGCCTCTCTAAATAAAATTTATAAACTATGCTCATGCTACCAGAAACAGAATCATCATCTTTTTAGAGAAATGCTTCCAAAGTCGACCCACCTCATAAAAAACTAGATAGATTCATCATAAATGAGTTACAGATCAAAAAAAACTAAAAATGTTTTCTAATGTGAGGACACTGTTTCATATAAATGAAATAGATGATCGAAATCCTCCATATGATGATGGCATATGATACATTTCGAGTAGAGATAGATTTCCACATGATTAACATTTTCATTAACATAATCATTATTAATATTATATATAAATAACAATGTGAATCATGAATGAAGGTACCATTTCTCGTAATGACTATCCCAAGGGAGAAGTTCATGGAATCAAGAATTCCATTATAGGAAGGTTTTGAAATGTGAAAATATTCATGAATAATAAACACATATTAACAGCATCTACAAAAATTTCATTTTGTAGAAACTCGGTGATGTCTATCTAGCCTCTGATATAAATATTATAATCAATTTTCTAGTTAGATAAATTAATACGATCAATTAGTGAAGTGCCATTCTAGTTTTCATTATACAATCTAAGAGATGTGTTCCTATTAAAAATCTAATGAGATATCATCAGAATATTTTGAGCCACTATCCTCAGATCAGGCCATAATGAAGACTCTATGTAATTAGAACTTCCTGCTAGCGCCTTACCAAAAAACTAGATATATGGAATCATAAGTAGTCATTGTGATTATTTAGGATCCGATAGAAAAATATCACAATGTGGGACTGATTAAACATTTATATATTTTTCATTCTGATACCACCAAATGGTTTGAGAAAACAACACTTTTTCATGTTTTTTTGATAATTTTTCTTTCAAAATTAATTCCACTCCAAATAATATTCCTCAAAATTGTGTTAATTTAATTGATAAATGATTCATTCCAAAAGTAAACTAGATAAGAGTAATGAATATTTAAGACCACCACATATTTAATAAGGTAAAATACTCCTTCTATTGAGAGATACTTTCCCTTATAATAGGTAATATTTCATCTGATTTGTCCAAGATATCAATTAAATAATATGACCTAGGATACCCCAAAATACAGGGACTCTCAGGTAAGTAAAATTGAGAGAGCCCTCTATTATCCCTATTTCATTAGTGATGGAATCTATCCTTGGGGATGAAATTTTCTTGCCTTAGTATATGAAGGACTAGTTATTACTGGTTTATTGTTCTGACACATATTCATAGTGTAAATGTGATTTCTTCATATTATCAATGTCCTATTGTGACCCTGAGTAGAAATGATGATATCATCTAGAAACAATTAATCTCAAGGAGAAGATGTACCTATTTCCTCACTATTGGTAGATAAATCAGTCATGTCCACCATATGAACAATGATCCTTCTGAGATAATCCTCAATAATAGAATAAATAATATCTATAATTGGATCCCATTATCTAAGTCCCTTATATCACATGAAATATCCTAATAGGGTCCCATTTTTGAAAATATAGATATCAGTTGTTCCATGTATGACATTAATCCACTAGATGAACATTGAATTAATACCACAACTATGAAAGTCATCCTCTATAAAATCCAAATGATTTGTATCAAATATGTTCCCCATGTTAATGTTGAGGGAATAATTTCTCCCTCATGCAAGATTTAAGAGAATATTTACATATTCCAAGGGAGTAAGAAAGAAATATTGGATGTTTCACCTTTAAAAAAATAAAAAATGGTCCTCACATAAGATTTTGTTTGAGATATTGGATCATCTATAGGTAATAATTTTTTTGATCATTTTGTGGGTACTATTAAAAAGTGAATCATTCATAACATGATAGATGTCACTAGCACTGTCAATTTTTGGAAGCAATGAAAAAAATGGGCATTAGGTCCTTGAGTGAATGATCCTCCATTAATAAATGCCTTATAAGGATGAATAAATATTCTGAAATGGAAACTAGGTAGAATTGGAAGAAGTAATTATTGAATCCATCTAGTCTAAGTGAGCATTCTTTTTGAGAGTAAAAATAGATTCCTTTATTTAAAAATACCAGGGTATAGAGGTGAGCATTGATTTTTCTTCTTCAGTAACAAGAGAATGCATGATGCATTCCCTATGTCAAAAATCTTATGGGGGGCCATTTAAGATATTATAACCGAATGAAACAATGTAACTATAAATATCTTTCCTTTCCTAAAAAACTAAATCTCCATATTTGATAAGAGAAAGTATCATCTTTCCCCTTATGATAATTTCAAGTGAATATAAAAATTTTGTATTTATAAATCCATTATCCATCCAGATTATTTTTATGGTGTCCCTTATAATATTATCTTTGATCTTGATCAGATTATTTAGTTTCGATGACATCCCACCTTCCTGGAAAGTGTTTCCAGAAAAATTATTGGTAGTGTTGACCTTATTTAATTCATAAATGGTACATTCGAGGGAATCAATCTATTCATCAAGTAGTATAACCCTCATGGTCCTCCAATCCTCCAATAATATTATAAGAATTTTGAGTTTTTGTAGTTAAATAATAAGAATAAATTTTGAATCATTTAGTCCCCAAGTATCCTGGATTTGGTTATTGACATTCTGGAAGAGTAGTCAATGTGTTGTTAAACACGAATGTAATAGATTACCACACCATGTAGTAAAAAATAAACACTACGATGGTATGGTGGCTGGAATAATTCATGTTCAATGTAACAAAAAAATATCTCTAGTTACCACGAGTAACATCATTCGAAAAATATATTTCAATTCAGCTTGCTCCCATTAGGTTCAAGTGCCTATTAAACCAGGTGTATTTTTTCACAATGAGATTGATTTTAGTAATGCTAGATTTATCAAAACATATTCCAATTTCCCTAATATAATCATTTATATGAATAGGCACAATTATCTCACTATTACAAAGGATTGTTTTTATATCACCATTGATCACCATTGGATCCACAATTTCTTTGTACAGATCGATCAGTTGCATCAAAAAGTTTTTTATGTCTATGTTTCTATTTTATGAATAAAAAAAGGATCAATACAATTTTTTTCTATATATTATAAAACTAAATGTTATGAACTACTAATGAATATGCATAACAGTAGGTTCAACCAAATGACTACTAACTAAGAGTTACTATATTTCCATATTGGAGGAATCCTTTTTGTATGATATAAAGTAGCTTCCACTTCTAGTGGAGTGTGAACCATTGACACATTATTTATTATTTGGATCATATATTACAATAAATTTATTTTTATACCAACATTTATGGAGCCTTAGGGAAACCTTAATTCCTAGTTTGTGTATTCCCTAACAGTTCTAGAATAACATATTCATTTTTGTATTAGTTGGGGGTTAGAGAACCAATTTTCTTTTTACTCTATTTACAGAATCCATTTTTTATGTGATTGTTTCCATATGATTGATGTTTTATAGATTACCCTTAGGATTATAAATAGTTGTCTCTTGAATTGGGCTTGTGACACCCTCTTTCAACTCCATTACTGGTTTAGCATCTTTTCTATGGTCATTTACCAATTGATTAGAGTGTTCACAAGATAGCCCCATCCCCATAATCTACTAGGACTTTGATGTTGTACCAGCCTGTGGAAAATCAATGAATTTGGAATTATTTTGATAATGGGACAAAATATCTAGAATTCATTCATCATTTTCCATATGAAGGGCATTGGAGAGGATATGTGATGAAAACTATTGATGATTCATTCTGTCACTACTCAATTTTTCCAATTCATCTACAATATAAACTGCTCCACTAGTGTCAGCAGAGTCTGCCAACATGTCAAATTCCACCTCCATTATATCTGACCACATTGTACAAGAACATGCATTGTACTCCCATTTCAGTCAGTTTTTTGTGTCACATAGGTTTTTATGCCACTTTCCCACTGCATTGACAATTTTTTCACTAGATACCTCCATGAAACCTCCTTTCATATTAATAGGATGTAACATCATACTAATTAATAAAAAATATTTAAAATATTGGCCAACCATTTGTATGTGATCACTAAACCAAGTCAAATTTCGAAATTCGAAGCTTATTTCCATATGTGGTCATTTTCAACCAGTGAGATTCAATTTTGTGGGGGTACCTCCATACTAATTTCAATTTTCACCCTTGTATACAAGCCAATTTAATAATTTAGTGCCCTATGGTTAATCTTCAAGGGAGATACTATTAAATTTACCAATTTATTATGAATTATAGGATGCCAATAGACCCAAGAAATCCAATGAATCCTAGAACATACATGTGAAATGGAGTTCCTATTAGTAAAATGATAAAGATTTGGATCCAATTTAGACAACCTAAGAAAACTGTGTTTACAACTAATATTTACATAATTAAAATCCATATCAATATCCTCATTCCTCTCAAAGATGATATGGAAATAATATTTTACAATAGGAATCATCATCCATTTATCAATGTTACAGTAGTGACAGAATCTATTTTTAGATCCATATATGACTAAGGATTTTCCATATTTTCATAAGGTACATTACCCAAAATCAAATATATACATAGTGTTAGAATTTTATTTATAATATACAAATAATACATCCCTCACATTAATCCATCTCATAGATTTTGAATGAGTGGGAGGGATTTGGTAACAATTTTTACCGCACACACATATCTGTAAACTACCCCTGAAAATGAAAAAACATTGTGTGGTAGAGTTGAAGCATCAATTACTTTACCTTTATTATTTTCTTTATATTTGAAGGATCTTTCCTAGTCTAGGTTGAATGACTCAATGATGAAGGAATATTTTTAACGTTGGATATTCTGCCATCTATTCCAAATAGATATTTTCCCATATAGTTTGTCATGCTCACCATCCATTCTTATGGTAGAATTTTCATTTCATCAAATGTAAACATGGTAAATTTTTTATGTTCATTGATTATACCATAATTAATAAGGTAGGTAGCTTCACTCTAGACTCCTCATTCTATAACTAAAATGCTTAATTACTAATTTTTTTGAAATTTTTTGTCAAATTGTTTTTCAATGATTGATGGGCACCCTCTTTTGTGATGTTTTATGGAATTGTAAAACAATTTATGTTTTAAAGGAATGTGAATGTGGTAAAAAGTTTTTTAAATGATTATTTTAAAAATGATGCATGGTTATAATGCATAAAAATGTGTTGAACATAGAATTCATGTTTTATAGATATTTTTTTTCAAAGATTGTGTTAGCATATTATTTGGATTATATAGTTAACCATGAGTCTAATTGGATAGATAATGGTCATGTTGTACTTTCATCAATGGGAATGAATATGTTCATGGTTTTCCACCATAAATGGTATGAAACATTCATGGGTGGTTTTGTGTATGTGTGTGTAGCTATGTGAAATGGAATGGGTTATGATGAAATGGAATGTGAAATTGTTTAATGTGTGGTTTTCTCAGTTCCTAGACAATTTATTATTTTTGAAATTGTTTCATATTATCATTTATTTTTTTATTTTTTTAATAAAAATGATTTATATAAAATTTTAATATAAATGTGATAACTTATTCTATCATAGTGGTTTGATTATAGAAGGTATTTTGGGAAAACCTTTTGAGTTCCATTATTCTACCTATAATTTTTCTCATTGTGATTTTGTAGATATTGTTTATCATGAAATATTCAAAAGGAAATTATCACATTTTTTAGTGCTGATTCATCATATATAGTATGGTTTTTCTAGTTATATCATGGATAATGTGGGGAGTTGTGCAATTATGCCTTTTGAGTTGCTGAGATTTTTCAGTTTTTCATTCATCCTTATAGTTAATATTTATCATTTTATCTTTTGATACATTGATGTAGTTTGTTTGATATGTTATTCAATGATTATTGTTTAGTTGTTATAATTCATCACACCAAGGTATTGGATATGTTGTTTTTGGTTTTGATTATTCCATTTTCAAATAGAAAAGTGTTCCCCAATAGTATAGACTCCCTTTGAATTTATTTCCAGCCATTGGAAATTATTTTATATCTATTAATGACACGTATAAATTCCACATATTCTAAAGATAATTTAGTAGGGCAATATGTCATAAGTTTTACAATATTTATTGGTCTTTAGATTGGAAATATTTTGAGTATTTAGAACATTGGTTATCTGTTGTGCATGTCATGGATTTGAAAATCATTCAATGTTAGCCCTTAATTAGGTTGTTTGAAATGATCAATAATTTCAGGAAATCAGACGTAGATCATAAAGATTTGTAATAAACATATTTATGTTAAACATCATTTTAACCTGGATTTGAGTTCATATGTGTTTTGGAGACACCTATAGAAGTTGTAATCTTGTTTCCATTTGTTTATCCAATCAGATGAGCATTCCATTCATTTTAGGAATAAATTACCACAAGGATTGCATACTTCATTTTGAGTAAGGATTTATTTTTTGGTGAAAAGTTTTTTTAAGTGATGAAAATATTTTCTAATGTGATATTTTTAAAATGTGTGATATTGGTATTTTGAAAATCAATTTTTATTCGAATGAATAGTGTAATTTAAATAAAGGTGAATGTGCAAAATTTTTATTTTGGGGAAATCATTGTTTTAATTGTTTTGATGTCTTAAAATTTACATTGCAAAGCCTTTAGTTGTATGAGTGTGAGACTTGTAGAATTATATGATTATAGAAAATGGAATATGATAGGCATCGTATAAACCTACCATAAGAAGATGTTATGAATGTGGTTTTAACTGAAAAATATGTGAACCAATGGCTAGCTAAAACTCTTTTCTATGATCTTCACGATGTGGATAGAGAGAACATAAAAGATGATATAAAGACACTGGATAATTACATCATGTTTCATAAGTACAACCCACACATCATTGAAGGAAATTTAGAACCATATAATGAAATGTTATAGATGAATAGGATGAATTAAATCATTTATTTACTTGTCACAAAAGTTGAGATGAATGTCACATTAGAGATGTATATGTTTTATGAACATCCACATCAATGTTTGGATTTATTGGTTCCTTATAAATTTGACCAAGGTATTTTATGGGAGGATTTTGATTAATTTTTCATCAAATAATTCTATCCTCATACATTCGTGATTTCAAATATGAAAAAAATCAGTTGGAAATATGAGAACCTCTCAATGTTAGATTATGTGGCTAAAATATTGAATTTAGTTCGCTTTCAAATGAGATTTTCTATATGTGT
Source organism: Viscum album (assembly GCA_963277665.1). Taxonomy (NCBI): domain Eukaryota; kingdom Viridiplantae; phylum Streptophyta; class Magnoliopsida; order Santalales; family Viscaceae; genus Viscum; species Viscum album. The sequence goes on from OY728121.1 coordinate 207,102,291, forward strand.
GTCCTTGATGTCATGCCTTTATTTGTTGAGGATCAAGCTCGTTATTCGCTCAAATATTCCCAGGCTCTTTATAATAGAACATATAGATAGTTTCAATAGAGTGACATTGAAAAAACAGGATATATTAGGATATATCTGTGGATGAAGCATGTTGATACCTACAAGAAATGGTGGAAACTATAATGATGAGAATAAGTTGAAGAGGGACAATGATTTCCATAGTAGAAGTGTAATGATGGGTCATCTGGCTAAATTAGTGAATCATATTCCTATAAAAAATAGAAATATTTAATTATGTCATTGTCTATACTTGGATAACTTGATGAGATATTGTACTAAATCACCTAAACATGGCATTATTCTAATCATATGGGGAATGGTCGACATTATTATCGTAGTGCTGCAATAGCTGTTGTATGGGGCACTTCTCTTGTGTCATAGATATCGTATGTTTTGATGAGATGATTGTAGTATAATAATTCTAATGAGAAGTACATATATAGACATGGTGAATCTACATAACCCATGACTCCATATAAATGGATATGTAAGCAAGGTAATAATGAATAAAGAGGAAAAAGTAAGATGATGTAAGGAGCTAATGAGGAGATTGTGGAAGATCAGTCTGAACCATTAATTGTTCGAGGAATGATTATTTTTAATTATACCGTTATTAATGAATTTTTTATTATTGGTGAATATCATTCATTTATTTCTTCTTGTGTTGTTGATTTTTTAGGTATTCATTTTGAAATGATGAGTTCTATTTTGAAACATCAAACTCCTCTTGGTCAAAGATAATATCGAGCTTGTATGTATAGAATATTTTCTATAACAATAGATGAATTTGTGTTTATATGGAATTTTTCTATTCTTGATATGGATGCCTATGAAATAATATTGCCAATGAATTTTTTGAAAATAATGAAGGATCAAATTGGCTGATATTGTAGAGTCGATATATCTATGACTAATGACGGCTTCGAGAATCACCCAATAGGTGACAAAAATGTATTGATAGGTGATAAGATCATGTTGGAACTAGAAGATTGAATGATTTAATATCAGTTTTTAGAATAGATTTTGGAATAGATGGATGATATTGGGAATATTGGTTTTCAATCAGTTTCTGATTAGTATTAAGATATTTTCTTAGATAATTTCATTAGGTTTTCACACAAAAGAGGGTGGTATTTTTATGATATATCTCCTTGTATGGAAAATAACATTTTCTCTTCCATCATAATGAATGGGACTAATATAATTAAGGTAATTTAAATTTATGTTATAAGAACATGAATTAAAATGGTTTGTTTAGTCTAGTACATCTTCACCTGCATTACCAATGCCATTTGGTCAAAAAGGATGATAAAAATCATTAGCTAAGTGTGGATCATCCAATGTATATCCATGATAAAAAAACACGGAATCCACCTCCACATATTGAGGATATGTTCAATTAATTGAGGGTATCCTAGTGGTTATCATTAATTAAATCGTGATCAGGAGTCTCCAATTGTAGGTTCAACAAGAATATATTCTAAAAACGACATTGTAGAGTACATATAGCTAGTAATATATGTGGTTATGACATTTGGTCTTTTGAATGTAGTAGAAGACTTTATGGAATTGATGACTCCTATATTAAAATGATATATGGATTAATTTATGATGGTTTTTTAGGATTACATATTGTACTTTTCAGGGAAAGGAGAAGATATTGGAAAACCGTAGTTGTTAGTGTTGGGAATTTAGTGTGATCAATTATTTATTCTAAATTTTCATAGTGTTATTTTTTGAAACAAGAAGTAAATTTTATTTTTTATATAATCTCTGAAGTTGTTTTTTTGTGTACCCAGATAAATGTTGAGGATATTATCTCTAGGAAACCACCAAATAATGACTTCGATATATGTAGTTTCCTTATTTAGTATGGTTATTACTAATGGTGCATTAAGTATATTTAATAATTATATTCACCTATGAAATTTATAAAATTTAATAATATTGCATAACAATAGAGAGAGGAATGTCATAAGTATTTATTAGAGAATGTGGTGTGCCATACATTGACAACAATCATGATTTTTCAAGAATCTGGACAATCATTCATGATGTATATTAATTATTCAGGGTATTGGATGGAATGTGTTCTTATATGAGGAGATCATGTTTTTGCTTCTATGTCACGACTATTAGGGTTTCCTGAGAAGATCTACCAGATTCAATATTTTGATTTAGGCGTTGTTGTACATTATTTGAAGACATGGTGTTATTACCTCCATGGTGATAATTTTATAGTGTTTATACATCATATGGGCATGAATCAAATTTTCTCACAAAGTGATTTGAACCTAAGAAAATGAAGTTGGATGTAATATCTTCGAATGATTGTATTTTAATGGATTTATACATCATTTAAATTAAATATGGTTCTAGATTCATTGTGAATAAATGTTGTTGTCATTTGGAAAAGGGGACTTCATATCAATGGATGTTGATGTTTTTCATAACTAACATGAACATGGATTTTGAATATCAAGGGAGTGTAGTGGTTTTATTACTAGTTTATTATGTTTCTAATTTTGTGTATATTGTTAAATAGTCATAGGCATCAGATTCAGAATATTTTTTCATAATTTCAAAACATATTGGTAGAGAGACAGTTAAGGGAGGGATGTTGGATGAGAGTTTATTTTTTTGTTTTGAATATCTGATGGCCGTACATATGGATTTATAGGATCATATTATTCATGATTAAGACCAAAATAAATGGGTTGTTCATCCATGAATACGAAGATGTATAATGTTTTGAAATAAGAGCTTTGGTAGATGTCCATGAAAAGGACAGTAGCTAAGTGAATTTAGAGATGATTAATTTGTTATAAGGTTATGATAGGGAACCAGAGCTCCGTGGGTATGTTATAGCCATTAAAAATTTAATAATTGGATATGGGAGAAGATATACATAGATTTTGTGATAGTTTTCCCATGAACGATCTGAAACATGATTCCATATGGGTTATAGTGGATCAACTCACAATGTTTTCCCATGTCATCCCTATTCATGAATGTCATATGGTGTAGATCATGACAATGATTTATATATGTGAATTTTTAATGAGGCATGGGGTTTCATTTTCAATATTAAAAAATAGAGATATGAGTATTTCAACTCTTTTCTAGAAATACTTACAATAATCCCTTGGAACTTAGTTCACTATGAGGATGACATATCATCCTCAGATTGACGGACAATCTGAAAGGATAATACAATCATTAGATGTACTATTTTAGGCTTATGTATTGTATTTTGGTGCATAATGGGATGATAATAATCCATATTTTGAGTTCTCATATAACAATAGTTATTAGTCCTAGAAACATATAGCCCGATTTGAAAAATTTTAGGGGAATCCTTTACATTAATCACATTTTGGGGTGAAAATAATTGATACATCACTAGATGGGTCAAGCATTTTCCATTAGATAAAGGATATTATTTAGATGATCAGGAAGATAATTGATACATCTCAAAGTCAAAAAAAAATCATTTGAGAATCAACCTCAACAACCATTATCATTTGAGGTGGGTAATCATTTGTTCCTTGGAATATATGCATAGATTGGGAATAATCGTCTTGGGAAGATGGGAAAGTGAAATCCTCGATACAAAGTCTATTTTGAGATAATGGAATATGTTGATGATGTAAGATTTTTTTTGGGATTTCCACCATTGTTTAATGTAATTCATAATTTTTTTCATATATCGTAGTTGATGTGTTTCTGACTCTTTCGCCGGGGCGCGCACATCCGTCTGTGGAGGACGCGCAGCTGTTGCCCCGCATTCCCGCTTTCCAAAGGCGGGCGACATTCGCTCCTTATTCAGGGACGTCTGCACCTTGATCGAAATGGGATGATGGGATGTCGGCTCTTCCTTCCGTGGATTCCTCCTCAGAACTCATCACCTAGTTCGGGTCTCCCTCATAGATTTAATACGTTGTTCGTGAATCTCATTCTTGGTGCCATATCTTCATGGACGTCGGTTAATTACACTACTTCCGTTAAGAATTTCCATAGGGTCTTGACATGGTAGCGACCTTCGGTCGGAGTAGACGGCAACATCAGTTATTTCGGGGCATCTCTGGGTGCGTGGACATAGGGGAACCTGTATTCTTCCTCATAAGTGGGAATCTCAAGGGTGCATAACCCGAGGCATGTATCTGAGGTTTTCCTCAGCTTCCCGTGTTTAACACAGGGTATGCAGCATGTTTAATGTCTTGCGAAGACGGTTACGCTAATGGCATTCTGTCCGAGGTATTCCTCAGGCATCTCATGTTTATCACGAGGTAGGACGTGAGTTTAACGTCTTGCGGAGACAAAATAAGGGTGATCATAACATCCCTTAGAGACGGATCGATGGTGGTTTTCCCCGTAGAGGGGAGATGTCACACCGTAATGGATGATCTGAAGACCGCTGAGGGCGGATCAGGGGAAGTGCACCCCAGGATGGGGTACATTACCATTGGTTGGGATTGAACTTCTTGGAGGTTTCCTACGTACCCTGTGTAGAGGTCAGGGATCAAAACCCACGTAGTTCGAAGGGGGATGAATCAGGGTGTACATAGAGTACAATGACCTAGAGGTATGCTGGGGCTTACACGTGGAAAGCGGCCCATGCACCGCTAGGAGCAACGAGGAGGTGGATGGCATGATCCCACTGGGATGTGGCGGCCCGGGTGAGAATCAGGATGGGTGATGGTTGGATGAATGAAGTGGAGGGGGAATGAAATGGGACCATCGCAGGGGCGATAGTGAAGTTGGGCTTGAGCCTTGAAGAGGCTTCCTACGTATCCCCGTGGCAGGGAATCAAAGTCCGCATAGTTCGGGATGGTGCCGGTGAACCAACATGAAGGTGGACGTTGGTCCGATGGATGTTGTCAGTGAACCGACTTGAAGGTGGACCTTGGTCTGATGGGCATCGTTAGCTATCTGACGTGAAGGTGGACCTTGGTCCAATGAGAGATGGGCTTGAACCTTGGGGAGGCTTCCTACATACCATGCCTTGACATGGATCAAAGACCTCGTAGTGAAAAGGGTTTCATCAGTGAATCGACGTGAAAGTAGACCCGGGGGCCCACTAGTTGTGGGCTTGAACCATGGGAAGGTTTCCTACATACCATGCCTTGACATGGATCAAAGTCCTCATAGTTCAAAGGATTGATGGAATACAGTTTAACGTCATGTGGGACGATAGTGAACCCTGACGTGAATAAACGACGGGCGGTGGGTGTCGGAGAACCGACGTAAATGAGGGACCTTGGTCTGATGGGAGATGGGGTTAAACCTCCGGGAGGCCTCCTACGTACCATGCCTTGACATGGATCAAATTACTCGTAGTTCGGGTTAGTCAAAACGGCTTGCCGTCGGACTGGAATTCAGTTTAACGTCATGCTAGATGAGAGTGAACCCTGACGTGAATGAACGATGGGCGGTGGGTGTCGACGAACCGATGTAAATGAGGGACCTTGGTCCTATGGTAGATGGGCTTGAACCTCTGGGAGGATTCCTACGTACCATGCCTTTACATGGATCAAAGTCCTCGTAGTTTGGATGAAAATGGGGGGCTTGGCACACCGGCAAGGAGACGGTCTAGTCCAATTATAGTTGGGCCTGAACCTTAGGGAGGCTTCCTACGTACCATGCCTTGACACGGATTAATGTCCTCGTAGTTCGGATTGGGGAATACAGTTTAACGTCATGCGGGACGGGGGTGAACCGACGTGAATGAAGTTGGAACGACCGGATGGTGGGTTTGAACCTCGTAGAGGCTTCCTACGTACCACGCCTTGACATGGATCAAAGTCCTCGTAGTTCGGATGATGGAATACATTTTAACATCATGCGGGACGATAGTGAACCCTGACGTGAATAAACTTTGGGCAATGGGTGTCGGTGAACCTACGTAAATGAGGGACCTTGGTCCGATGGGAGATGGGCTTGAACCCCTGGGAGGATTCCTACGTACCATGCCTTGACACAGATCAATGTCCTCGTAGTTCAGGTTGTGGAATACAGTTTAATGTCATGCGGGACGTGGGTGAACGGATGTGAATGAGGTCGGAACGATCAGATGGTGGGTTTGAACCTCGTAGAGGCTTCCTACGTACCATGCCTTGACATGGATCAAAGACCTCGTAGTTAGGGATAGTCACAACGGCTTGCTGTCAGACTAGAATGCAGTTTAAAGTCATGCTGGATGAAGGTATAAATCGAAGTTAATGATGATGGGTGGGATTGAACCTCAGAAAGGCTTCCTACATACCACGCCTTGACATGGATCACTGGCCTCATAGTTGAAATGGGTGTGCAGTTTAATGTCATACAGGACAAGGGGGAATACAGTTTAACGTCATGATGGACGAGGGCGAAACTCGACGTGAATGAACGACCGAGCAATATGGCTTGAACCTCATGGAGGCTTCCTATATACCATGCCTTGAAATGGATCAAAGTCCTCATAGTTCGCTTTGGGTGGGGGTCAGGGTCGGTGCTCACTCTAAGCCCACGTGAGTCATGCTCGGTGTGAGAAACAAGAGGTTGCAAGGAACTAACGATCACGTCGCGAAGGATGCGTCCGTGAAAATCAAAGAGGGGATTACGCGTTAGGTGGCCCATGGTGTTGGGACTTACTCCAAGATGGAGGCCCAATGAAAAGAATGATGATGATTTCGGGATTGACCCTTAAAGAGGCTTCCTACGTATCCCCGTGGTAGGGAATCAAAGTCCTCGTTGTTCTCCTGATGACGGCTTACCGCCGATCGGGGGTTTCAACGGCTTACCATAGGATTGCGTGTGAACGGCTTACCGCTGGATAAGGATGTGAACGGCTTACCGCTAAATGGGGTCACAACGGCTTACCGTTGGATTGGGTTGTCAACGGCTTACCGCTGCATAGGGATGTCAACGGCTTACAGCTGAAAGGGGTTGCAACAGTGGATGGGGCTTACGCTAGGAAGCTGCCCGGGTGCCGCTATGGAGGGGCAATGGTAAATGGGGCTTACGCAATGGAGCTTCCGGGGTGCCGCTATGGAGTGGCAATGGTGAATGGGGCTTATGCAAGGAGCTGCCCGGGTGCCGCTATGGAGCGGCAATGGTGAATGGGGCTTATGCAAGAAACTGCCCGTTATGTCTTCCTCATGTCTGGCCATGAGGGCATCCCAACTCACGGATGAATTGAGGCCTTCACCTATGCACTGGTGCACAAGAGGGATAATGCTAAGGGGCATTGGAATCATGCCACTATAGTCATGGCATTGAGCATCTTACGCTTGGAGCATAAGGTATCTCTTATTTGGAGAAAGAGGCATCCTATGATTGGAACATAGGGATTACTACAGTTTAGAGTCTTGTAGGTAGGACTATTGGGCAGAAGGTTCCTAGAAATGGTTGGTGTTGGGACTTACGCAAGGGCGGCCATTTCTGGGTCAACCTGGCATAGGAGTCAAGTGATAGGGTTTGGAGGAGTTTCCTGAGGAATGGTTCGACTCAATGTACTCGAGGAATTGATGATGAGAATCTCAACTCACGACATAGAATGAAACCCAGAGGAATATGTCAACTCAAGGTGTTTCATGCTGTGTGGAGGAGTATCTCTAATCATGGTATTCCATTGGTGGAAGGTGGGAGCGCATAAGTGCTCAATGCAAAATCCCGACATCCCGGCCTGAAAAGGTCGTGGTGCGACTCTCCATTTTTCAGGGGGGTTTTTGACGGTAGCGAAGGAACTGGGCCAGAGGGTCGGGACCGCAGCCCGGCACTGACCCCGAGTGGGGGTGTGGGGGCGCAACCCCCGCGGTATGGACCGGTGGGCGTGAATGTAGGATCCTCGCGAAGGGTAGGTCTTCGCGAATTAGCTTCGCGGAGCATGACCTCGCGGAGCAAAGGGGTCTCACGGAGCAAAGGGGTCTCGCGGAGCTAAGGCCTCTCGCGGAGCAAAGGCCTCTCACGGAGCAAAAGACTCTCGTGGAGTTTGGTCTCGCGGAGCAACATCGCGGTGCATAGGCTCGCGGAGCATGGACTCACAGAGGATGGTCTCGTGGAGCAGCATCGCGGAGCATTGTCTCACGGAGCATGGACTCACAGACCCTCGGCTCGCGGAGAAACAATGCAAAGTAAGCTTCTTGCGGAGCATGGCCTCGCGGAGCCGCAATGCGGAGCTCCGCTCGGCCACCAAAGGGGCGAAGTGGCCGTGGTCGTCCTCTGAGAAGGGGGGTGAGATGGGTATTTATAGGCTGGGGCGCCGCGAAGCAGAACTCCCGTGCCGCCTCAGGTGCTTCACGGCGCGCTCGCCAACATCATGTTCGTTCGCGGAGAGGTACCGCCTCTGGAGCTTCGCGGCGGGCTCGCGAATGTCAAATTCGTTCGCAGAGAGTTACCGCCTCCAGAGCTTCGCGGGACCGTGATGCTAGGGTGCTTCGCATCAGTGCTTCTCATCGGTGCTTCGCATCGGTGCTTCGCATCAGTGCTTCACGAGGGGTCTTCGCGGCGCATCGCGAACATCAAACGGGTTCGCGGAGCCTCTCGCCTCATTACTTCGCGGCGGTGATCCGTGATCACGGAGGGGGCTTCGCGAAAGGGATTCGCGAACCAGATTTCTAGCCCAACTTCAAATGTCTATAACTCCTATTCTGTAGCTCCGTTCGGGCCCTGCGACCTACCAAATCAAAGCATAAGAAATGTTCTACGATCTTGTGTCATGTATGAAAGAATTTGGAAAATTTCATGAATGTGTTTTCTGGGGTCTACATGATGAATTATCATCCTAGTCTAGAACATGTGCTTCGATGGTATTACATTAACAATGTGCCAGATTCATAGTTAGAACATGCATTTTTATGAATTAGGGTATGTAAGAGATAATATTGTGTGGGAACGGAATTAGTATAGTGTGGGTTTTGCAGAAACATTGAAAAATTCAAGAAGATACACTGTCACATGAGAAGGAAATGTTTTATCAATGGCCTAAACATTTTGAAAAAATGGTGGTTTCTATTTTTCGGGGATGAATGTGTCCAATGTTGGGGTGAATATAGTAATCCTAATTTGAATAATATAACCATTTCATTATGTATTTTATATATGTAAATTGTTTTAGTGATGTTTGGGAGGGTTTTAATTACTTTTGGAATTATTTTTTTGATATTATATATGTTCATTGTTTGGTAATGGTTAGTAAAAATGTTGAAACTCCTATACAAATCTGTGTAATTGTAGGCAGTGGGATCTCGGATGGAACATATATGAGACATGGTGTTTCCAAACTGTACATTCACCTATCAGTAACAATTTCATGCGATGTATAGGTAATCAGTGTGGTTTGTGCACATTATTTTTAAAAAAATGATCTAATTGTGCATGTTTTTCATTGTGGAAGTGGTTGATTCATGGTTGGTAGATGGTTTTCATAACATTGAAACCCAACCATGCACAATTACAAGATATATCCTAAAGAAGTGGGAATACCTCTATTTGGCATCAAATCAACTAAATTAACACTATTTTCTTTATCGTATCATAGGTTTTACTCATCTTAATGGATTTTTATAATTTCAACATTGAAGCATATTGTGATATCATACCAAATCATGTTGCCTTAGGGGATTAATTACTTGGTAATTCTACAGTTTGATGGGTATTTTTATATATACTCTTCATCCTCTTTGTGGATTGGTAGGTATGATCATCTAGGGATAAATTAATGATATTTATTCTAATCATATAGACATATTGATATGTTTATGTTAGGGAACAATATGTAATATGGATTTTTGTTTATTTAAACCAGTTTTTTGGAGAATTCATCTGGTTCTTTGTTTCCAACATAATTCCTAAGTATATGTCTTGCAAATAATCACTTTTACATTAAATGAAATATTTTAAGTCAAATTTATTATTTTTTATAAAATTTATTGTCTATTACGTTATAGAATCCGTTAAAACAATACATTCATTTAAAACACATATACATGTCTAGATTTAAAGGTTTTGTTTCGGAATTATTTTGTGGGCATGGTTGTTTTTTTAATGGTTAATTGTTTGTGAAATAGGATAGATAAATGTTAAGATATACCAACACCAATTGGACAGAGTATGGTTGTGAATTTCCTCCATCAATGGTGATCAAAAATATTGCATGGTTAAGGGTATGTGTCTATGGATATTTTAAATAGAATTGGTTTTCCAAAAAGGAATGTGAAATGTTTTAAATAATGGTTTGGTTTCATTCGTTGAAAAATGTTTATTTATGGAAATTTTTCCGTATTTCGATATTTTTTTGAATTTTCTATATAGTTTCCTATATGAAAAGTCATTACAAAAATGTGCTAGCATGTTTGAACCTTGTGGTATGAGTAGTTAAGTCCATTTGGGGAAAACAAAATGATTTTCATTATTCATCCCCTTCTTTGGAACATTGGTGCCCTTTTATATATTTTATATCAAGTCATTGTTAATGTTAATGTATAAAATTTACATTATGGTGCTTCTTGATAATTGGGGTGTTTTTTTTGTTGGTTCATGGAACATGTAAGGATATTTAGAGTTATTTCTATGTAAAATTTCAGCTTTTTTTGTTTTGTATTCGACCTTATGGTTGCTGTTGATCATATTTTCCACTTTCTACTTTGAGGAATTTGGATTGATTCATTATACATTGAGTTTTACTACGTTGTTTCAGAATCATATAAAGGTTGTGGGTTATGGTATTCTTTGTGAAAATTGTTTTATATTATAATGCCATATTGTCCCACAATTTTTTGGAAGCCTATAAGATTTATTACCATCCTTTTGTTTCTAGGGGATACATTTTATTGATAGTTAGCACTTCCTATTCAACAGATGAAAATGTAAAGGAGTGGAATAGTACAATAATCCTTTTACAAGTGGTAAGTCAAAAGATATTAAATTTTTAATGATTTTTATATAATAATAATTTATCATTAGTGACGTTATTCTTATAATGGTATGTATTTTTGAAAATATTTGTTAAAATGAATCCAAAATTTCTATAATGTTGTTTTTAAAAATTTTATAAACTTTTACTAAAATGATAAAATAAACAACATAAAAAACGTTTCAAATGTTTTTACATATAATTTTATAAATTTATTTTTATAATATTAAATAAAAAACAATAATTCAATATAAATTTTTTTATTAATGAAAATTTTGAGTTGAAAATTATATAATTAATTTATGAAATGAAATCACATTATAATATTTCATGAAAATAATATCAATTGTAATTTCTACATAAAAAGAGAAATTTGCATATTAATGGGAATAAATATTACATTATAAAACAATAAATCAATTTAAAGGAAGATCAAAATGTGGATTTATTATTAACATTTAAAAATTATTTAATCTGGAAAATATTTAAAAGATATTTCTTTCACACAATTGTAACAAAAGTTAGCAATTGCATTTATGGAATGAATTAAAATGGTTGCATTAAAAAATATGAATAAAAATTAAATTGTCTTATATTTTGACATTCGTAAAGCATTACTGAATAAAAACAAAATACCTAAAGAAATATTAATAATAGGGAAGTTCATGAAAAACATTCCTGAAAGAAAATAATGAATTGGGTCATAATTTATTATTTTTTAGTCTTTTTTATTATCAAATTTGGGGAATTAATGAAATAATTGTTTACTACAAAAATAACCACAGGGGAATAAACTACATAATGTTTAGGAGATTATGAGTATTCCATACATAATTAAATGTATGTGATGGTTAAATTTTATCAAACAATGGTATTATTCATTTAATGGTAACGTTATATTTGAGAAAATTTATAGCCATGGATGTTGGAATATGAGAATTAATGGATAAATGTGAGTCAAATATTAGATATGGAGTTACAGATGTTTTAATAACCATTTTTGAAAAACTCAACAACTAACTTATTGTGGTTTTATAGGAGTTATACTTCTATAGGTCCCATTGTCCAACCAGTGGTCTAATAAGAGGTGATGAACCTCTCTTGGTAACAACAGACTGATAAAGGCCCATCAAATAGCTTTCCATGGGTACACAAATTATCATGTTATTAAAAGATACCCTGTCTTTTCACAACAAAATCACATATTTTATTTATCTATCTTATGGATGTCCGCGTATTAATCATGAATTACATCATGGTATACCTTATTTCATGTTTCATCATTTCATTACCCATTCATTCGTTCTTGGTGCCTATATTTATATGAGATAATTCATGAGTAATGATTGACCCACTCTATACCAAATCATTAACTTTTTCTAAAATTTGTAATAATAAATAGAGGTTTTGGCTAGATATATTAATACACATATGTTCTACAAACTAATTACTGCATCATTGATGAAAATATATCAAATTTATAAGGTTATAAACTTTCATTTCAATCATATAATGATCATTTATTGAATTATCATATCACTGTGTAACTTGATATAGTTCTTATTCTATGTCACTTTATAGATAATTAAGGTTTTTCTAAAATTTAATCAGGAAAATGATTGGGATTTGATATACATATCCTTTACCTGTTGGACTAATTCAATTAAATTGTGGGTGTTATTTGAATATTTTTATAGTGACCCATTAGTAAAATTCAAATATATTACTTATTTTATTTTATTATTCAATGTAGCCCCCAAATAATCATGCTCGATAAATGTAAAGGAATAATTTTCATATAAACTATTAAAATAAACATCGTATTATGGTATGATCATCGTCATCTTAAACATCATTAGTTATTTAATTTCCCCATCATGACTTTTAAAACATAGTACACATATACAAAATCTAAGAAAATATTAAAACATATGTGGTGGTGAACACATGTGATAAAAAATGGTAATAATGGGATATATCGATCAATAATCACAGGTAAGAATATAATGAGAATAAGGGTATGTATATATGTGATTATCTATAGAAAAACATACCCCAAAATTATGATAAGATAATCATAAGAAATAAAGCCAAAAATTAGTGTTTCACAATATTGGTGAATCACAAAAACATCAATCATGATCCATGAGTTCAAATTATAAGTAAATTAAAATTTTATAAGAGTGTGGATCTAGGATCCACACTAAAACCGAATTATATGATATGGTAAAATACCCATACCATCCTATTGTAAAAAATATGGCTTCACAACCTTTTTCTCATATCATAGTGGATTAGGAATCTCTACTATTTTTCCATAGTGGATTAAGATAAATAATATTTTTTCTTATAATTATATAATGAAATATAGGACAAGATTTTGTAAAATGAAGAATATATAATTCTAGTCCCAAAAAACACATAATATAAACTGTATAAATGTGTTTCATAATTTCAAAAAACTCTCATCATATCATAACTACACAATTCATTTTAAATAAATTGGTTTCATAAAGTACTAATCATAAATTAATTAACTAGTGATAATGAAATGGGGTTTTTTAATCATTATTAAAATCAAAATCTACAAAATCCTTCTCGAGAAATAATCTGAATGGTATCATATGATCATATCCCCAGTGTAGCATAAAAATCATTAAATAATTTTGAAATTTAAAAAAATACAATTAAAATATCACTTATATATAATCTATAATCCAGATGAATATTGATAATTTTTTTACAATATGCAATTAAAAATATATTATATAATTATATGAAATATGATGTGATAAAATTAGTAAATGATGTGTATTTGGGATATGTTAAAAAAAATATTCCATTAACATCTTTAGTAAAAAATTATTTCATTCATAAAACTATATGAACATTAATTTAAATATTATTTATTTAGAGTCAAATATTGGTTAAACTTCAATTAAAAAATCATTATATAATACAAAATGTGTTTCTGAATATATTTTAATGGAATACAGACATCAATTAAAAAATTCATACAAAATATGAAACAATATAATTTTTTCATTAAACTAATTTATAGATTAATTTAAGTACCAATGAGAGAAAACTGTACAATTAAATGTTAATTTAATTAATAGATAAAAGAGAATAAAATATATGTTGTTTAAATTAAACGGTATATATGTTTTTAAAAAATTAAATTTTGCATAATCAATAAAAAAATGAAATGAGATTGTGATATAAATGCCTTACCTCATGTATTAAATTCCTCTATGGGATAAAAACGTCAGTATAATTAATTTAAAATTGATTTATATAAGGAATATAAAATCCATTAATATAATATATAAACCAATTTTAACTTGTTAAAACTCTTTAATTAATAAATAATTGTTAATATCATCATTTCTAGGTGTTAATTATTTTAATTTTAATCTTTTTTAGTACGAGAAATCAGTTACTTTCATTTTAGGGGTGGAATTTGAAATATAATATATTAATCATGATATATATATATATTACAAATTCATTAAATATATATATATTTATATTTATATCCATCCATAATTTTGAGATATAAAACAATTACACAATTTCGTACATAAACATGAATACATTTTTTATCTCCCAATAAAAAGAAGAAAATAATGAAAAATAATTATTTTTCACAGAATGAAAATAATTATATAATTAATATCATATATATTCATTAGATATATACTATTTAAATTCAATGCAATGTGGAATAGATAAAATATTATATCACATTTTGTTAGGTGGTAGTCCACACCTACTCAAGGGCGAGGTTATCATTTTCCATTGGATGGAACGTTAATGAGGTAGATAAGGCCAAAAATTTATAGAAGAATAATTTTTTTAAAATTTTTATATAAAATAATTAAATAAACTATAATGTACAATCAATAAGGATTGATGATAGAAACAAATAATTTCACTATGTGGAGATTGTACTCTGCATTTACACAAGGCTGATAATTTCATTTCTCCTTTGATGGAAATGAGGTTTAAAATTACTATGATATCATCATAATAACATTTCAATATATTTAAGATACACGATTAATCATTCAATATTGGATAAAAATTTATTATCAATTTTCTAAGATGAAATAAAATTGAATATTCATAGTTATATGGAGAACATTATCATTGAGTACACCCCTAGGGATTACGCCTTATTACTTGAATGGATGGTTGTCATATCAAACGAGGACCTATGATAATTCAGGTTGGATTTAAGTAAATTATTTCATTTGTCGTGATTGAAATAATAGGATCATTGTGTGTATTAAAGAGAGGAGAGGAAGTGTGATTTTATATTTGTGGATACATCACATTTTGTTTTTTTCAAAATATAAACTTATATTAATTTCATATTCAAGACAAATGAATCCCAAATGACTCATATATTAATATTTTTTAAGATATGGTTGAAATATACCCCCAAAATAGGATTAAAAAATTGATTCACTTCTTTTTATACCCTATAAATTTATTTAAAACTATTTTAACACATTTTAATTATTATCATGTTTCAATTGAAATTAACTGAATTATTTTTTAATAAAATTACTAATAATTTTTTTTGATAAATTCAATATATGATCCAATTTAAATAAATGAATGAATTTTTTTTCATAATTAGATATTTTATAAAATTCACTAAAACATTATTCATTTCAAAAAAATCACAAATTATCAATCATTTTTAATATTAATATTTGGATTTTAAAAATTATAAATTTTTTAGAAATTAATATTTATAAAAGATGTATATATTTGTGGCACTCAGGGTTTTTCTAAAATTTCTGACCATATTTATTTTATAAGATATATTTTATAAAACACAACATAGTGTTTTTAAAAAATTTATATATTATAAATATTATTAAATAAAAATATCATTATATCCTAGTAGTTAAAAATGGTAGGAAGAACATTAATAACAATTCTAAAAAATTATTTATAATGGTTTTATATAAATAAATCATATTGATAAAAAGTACACACTTTTTAGTAATGTCTGTATATGATACAAACGTATTGTTTTCTCCAAAAATGATTTCATTTCATTTAGATAAAAAATAATTTAATAATTTTTTAAACATTTACAAAATCTATTTGATAATATAAACTTCACCTTTTTGTCAACATGACAATATTATTTTTTGTCATTTTTTATTTCATTTTGAAAATAATAATTATTCAATGAATTACTAAAAAGATTTTTTTTGTAAAAAAATACACTTTTTGTTAAAATATTTTATATGGTCTATTATATTTTAATAAATTATTAAAATTATAATAAATTAAATTAAATATATATTATTCTAATTTTGGTTATATTAATTAAATTAATATTTAATTTTCAAAAAATAGTTTTTATACATTGGAAAATTTTCCAAATTGACAACCAGTTTTTGATCATGCCCTTGGGTTTCATTTCTAAATTTAAATTGGACAAAAATATTGATACAATTTATTAAATTTAAATTTAAATTTATTATTTGAATAATTAATACTATATAATATGTTGTAGGTGATATTTTGATAAATTTAAATGTGAAGACATCCAAACATAATTAGATTATTTAAGGTTTAAATGAGATTACAAGAGGGTTAAACTAAAAATATATGAGGTTAAATGACTTATAAACCAGTAAAATATAAATTTTATGTCCATATATCATCCTTATTTCATCAAATGTTCTATAATTAATATTTTTGTATCCTTATTTTCTTCTGAAAATAAGGATAAATCTTTTTCTTTTACAACATTTTATTTGCCTTCACTCCAAAACATAAAAATGGATACATAGTCTACTCTCCACTTGAAAAATCTAATACCATATATATAGGCCAATACCAATGTAAATAAATTTATTAATTCCATTTAAAAATTCTATAGGATATATTTTTATTATTAAACCCTCATTTGAATGATTTTTTATAATCCTAAATAGGTTCTACGACAATGTTGTATAATCCATAACCATGCCTTTTCATTTTATTTCCTCTTCCACCAACTTCATATATTTTTAATCTATGATTTCATAATAAAATAATTATCAAATATATTCTGATATGTTAATTTTTTTAATGTTATAATATTTAATGACTTCATATTCTATCAAATGGGATTCAAAAACTATCGATCGCACATAAGGAAGAATATCACATCAAAAACTATTATGATACTTTTTTCATCACCAGCACTGATTTTTCAAAATAATTATATATTTAGCATATTTAAATTATACTTATTAAATAATAGTATTATTTAATTATAATATCACATAAAATTTTTTACATTATTTTTTGTGGGGATATTATATTGTCGCTTGAGAGTATGGTGCACTACAACATCTCAAATCGATGTGATTCATTATTCATTTATGATGTACATGATAGGAAATAATGGCAGGTTAATAAAACTATATATATATATATACATATGAAATTATATTTATTATATAGTGGTTATATATTATTTTAATTTTTATATCATCTATTGAGAAAATATAAATGTCATTCAAGCATACATATGGCCTTCTATCATCATTAATGATCTAATTCATGATGATTCTCTAACATTAATCGATAATACTAAAAAATAATATAATTAGTATATTTTATATTTATATAACGTATAACATTAATTATTTTATGAATCCGTGGGGAAATTAAAAGGACTAAAAACAAAACACTACTACTTTCAAAAATCAATGCATTTATTAGCCGAAATAATATATTAATGACGATCATCGGATAAATATATAGCAAGAGTGAATAAGTAAATCATATACAGTATGGTAAAAATTATTATTATTTTTAATCTATTTTATAATAATAATGAATTTATTATATAAGAGTTTTGAATGTTTACAAGATAATTTGATATTATAGAATGGGTTTTCATCTAGCTTTTATTACATTAAGACATAAGCTTTAAAA
The DNA here is from genome assembly GCA_963277665.1 of Viscum album. Classification (NCBI taxonomy): domain Eukaryota; kingdom Viridiplantae; phylum Streptophyta; class Magnoliopsida; order Santalales; family Viscaceae; genus Viscum; species Viscum album. Next base: position 207,120,202 of record OY728121.1, read on the forward strand.
GTAACATAGATATTTTTTGGGGTTTATATACATACTGTGAATCCATTTTATGGTTGTTAAAATTAAATTATGGGTTATTAAAATCAATATAATGTTATTAATTTCATGGAGTTTATGATTCCACACATACCAAAGACATAAAAGGTGTAATGTTATAATAAAATTGTCTATTGAGATAGTTCATGATTAAGATATCCATGATTAAATATTATGATCTATGCCTCTTGATACACATAAATTTTCAACTAATACTGTTATTTAAAAATACATATTTCCTTAATTTATTGTACACACTTTATGAACCCATGATAATTTTTTTAAGGAATAACATAATTTATTTATCTCATTAGTCAAGAACCCTTTTTCTTTCATACCAATGTTCTAATAAAATTTTATTAAATAAAATTTTTCATTTGTATAATTGTTTCTTAATTATATTTATATCCAAATGTAATATTTTACAAAAAAAATAAAATGAATATTTTATTCAATTTATGATTTCTTTTTTTATTCATTTTTCCATAATTGGATAGGTAATCATTATTTTAATTTATATGTAATTAACATAAATTTTCATCCATCATAAGTAAAAAATTATTGTAAGATTACATATCATGGTTTCAAGGATTAGTATAACATAATTTTTTTATAGTGGTTGTTTTTTATTTTTTAATTTGGCGTTTGACTAAAGTTATAACAAGATACATTATAAATATTGTTTTTTACAGAAGTTATTTTAAAACTGATGTAAAAATTAATAAATTGATGTTTTTTTCACATTGTTTCATAAAAAAATAACGTGGAAAATTTTTTGGAGTCATTTTTTCTTTTAAGTGTTTTATATTTTTGAAAAAATTGATATTGATCGGAGGTGTCCAAATTGTATTATATGCTTTTTTTCTATATTATTATGACATAATTTTGTAAAATTGTATTGTGAAAAGATTCGAAAATCGATAGAATACAAATCCACGAAAAAATATCATAATTATAAAAAAATTTATGAGTTTTATTTATAGTTTGAATCAGATTATGGGTTCGATAATGATAGAGATTTGGATAATTCTAATATAATTCCCCAGATATACTATACCTTATGTATAAGATGAAATGATATAGATTTTAAATATTACCAAGTTTATTCATCTAAACTATTCATTTATATAATAGATATATACAAATTAATCCTGGAAGATACAGTAGGAAAGTACTGAGAGGATCATTGACTCCAAAATCTGCATCCAGAGTTGGTTTGAATTGGAAAAAAATGGTGTATTGATGTGATGGATATATTTACAGAAGATATAAGTAGTGTTCATACCTATGATAGGGAGTAACCAACCCTATCGGGAAGAAAAAGTTCTATTGTGGATAATTTCATAAGGACACACCCCTAATCATTCACTAGATCATCTTACCATTTGGCACCCATTGGATGGACCAATTCTATTGAGATGGAAATTTCTGTAATGTATTTTTCATAAAATCATACTATAACTCTAAATATTTAACATATTGTAGGTGGATCTGATAGATATATGTATTTGGGTAATAATAAATGCATTAAATTATATATTGATGGCATGTATTATAAAACATTCAAGTATATTTTCCTTGATAATTATTACAGAGAGATTTTTCTATACTGAGTGGATTTAAATTTCTACTAATTATAGAAAAAGATAATGATTTTATTGACATGTATGAATCTAATTCTATTTTAACGTCTACGAAAACTCTATATAATATTCCTAGAAAGTTATATTAATATTATTTATTTTACATATTATTAAAACCATGTATATGAATGGACATGGCCACACAAATATTAAAATATGTAATAATGATTATTTCTAGGCCATAAATGTTGTGACAAGAAATTTTATCATTTCTGTGCCTCATGATGATGAATGTAAGTAGCTTCTAGGATGTTAAATTTCTTGATAACATACCATAAAAATCATGATATTATAAATTAAATTTCCCATCATGTGGTAACTATAGTAAAATCACTAAGGTTATTGTGATAATAAATCATGGCAGTGTTACTGATGAGGGATGTTTTTCTATATGGTTTGAGATTGTGAGGAAAATAATCTGGAAGAATCAATGAATGGGTTAACATATATATATTTATATATACAATAGTGGGTTGCATTTGTTTCAATTTCATTGGATATTATGAAAAAGTCTTCCCAAATAAAGGGACTAGGTCTAGAAGTCATAATGATCAGAAGAAAATGGGTGTGTAAAAATATTTATCTTATATTATTATTAATGTTGGGTAACCAAATGATGTGGTGAAATTATTGTTACTTGTTTATTCTCATTATTAAATGTTCTTTTTTTATAATGGATATTAACAATCATTGATTTCTAAGATGATTTTATTTAAATTTGAAAGATCACATCATGATATTAAGATAAATGTTTTTTTAAATATCTATGTGGATGTATTGATGAAGTAAATATTTATAGGAATAATAATATTACAATCAGTGGGATGGTATTTCCATAAAATCATGGTGAACTAGTTATAAAATAGTTCCAAATGATTTTTTTGGGTGTAATGGATAACATTTTATCAATATAAGATAGATTTTAGTGCCATGAAAGTTATATTCCTGATTTTATTCCTTAGAAAACATCCCATTATGCTAAATATATCATTTTAGATGTTGTGAATTTAGGATTGAAATTATGATGTTGATTCTCAATATACAAGAGGGGGTGAATTGTATATATATACAATCCATTAGATCTTTTAAAAATTGTAATTTTTAAAAAATTTAAACAAGGTAAATTCAGAAGACCTCTTAGTTCTGCAAACTTTCTTGATTCCAGAAATGAGGTTCCTGTAATGAAACTTAGGAAATGTTTACAATGATAAAGAATCAACCATAAAGCGTATAGAATCCTACTAATCATAGTAAAAGAATAAGAATGTATAATATATATATTCATTCCTTATCAATCAAAATAGATTGGAAAACATGAAATAATACAAGTAATAAGTAGTAAATCTTTTAACCCAAAGAGTTGGGTATCCAAAAACCATTGATAAAGGTCCCTTGATCTATACTTCCAGGAATGTATCTCTTAACCACACAAGGGTAATCCCTCAATACGAATATCAAAGTCTGTCTTTCTATCCCCGCAAGCCCTCAAACATCATGGAAGTCGGAACCTTTATCTTTCTCTCCCTGGAAGCCCTCGAATGTACTTAGCAAGATTTGTAGTTGCACCAAGAAATTCTGAACAAGAAGATAATTACACACGATTAAATAAAGTCTCTCTATCTATAAATCACTTCAACATAATGTAATCTCTAGATTGATCATCTTTTTTTGATCTTGTTCAAAATAGTTATTATTTATAGGAACATCATCAATGGTTGGATCCTTCCTCCAATTGTCATATTTGTTCTTTAATTTCAGAGGGACTTCTACACGTGTCACTCAAATAACGGTTAGTTAGTACCAAAAAGCACGATATCATTTTATTACTCAAATAAGTGTAATAAAAAAATATGGTTTCCAACCAAATATATTTTTCGGAGTCTAAGGGGAAAAAATTTACGAGTATAATAAAAAAACCATTGAGTGTCTATAATACATGAATGGTCTGATTTTTTCTTCAAATGTATCCAAAACCTATATTATATAGAATTATGGAGTCTGAATTTCTTAGAAATTCAGAATCTCAATTCATAAGGATATAGAATCTGAATTCATTGAATTTGGAGTCTGAACCTTGAATGTTCTGAGTCTAAATTCATAGAATTCGTAGTCTGAACTCCAAAATTCTAGAGTCTGAACTCATAGAATTCGGAAGCTGAATTCAGAATGTTGAGAGTCTAAATTCAGAGAATTCGGAGGCTGAACTCAGAATTTTCTGAGTCTAAATTTAGATAATTGCAAACCTGAATTCAGATCCTTAAAAGAAAATTCTCGATATCAAAGTATTTATATGATTCAGTGGTTTTAGATACAAAATCGAATTTTATACACTGAAATAAAATTATTTAGGTTTAGATAAATTATTTTATGAATAATAAAATCATGGTAAGGATAAATTTTTCTTGGGGGGGGGGACAATTTTTCTTTATTACGATAAAACATAGAGGAAATGAAATTTTCCTTAAGATAGAGTGTTTGTGGTTTTCCAAACCTGAAGGATTGAAAAACTCATAAGGAAACCTTATCGAATCAATAATATCTCCCTTTTGGAATGTAAAAACATCCTTACAAGAAAAAGGGCATAGAAAATATTTTCCCGGACATTGAAAATAAAACACATCTCCCTTAAAACATTGGAAGTGATGAATACGAATAACTCCCCATTTTGCCTTGGAAACAATAAGGATCATATTCTTGATTAATGGATTGAGATTTAGAATTTTATTGCATTTGAAAATCTTATTATATAATAACTCAACCTTAGATGAACTCCCCCATACATAGGAAAATTTCTTTCCACATAGTATTCATTTAAACATTCATTTCTCTGCCTTTGTGATTTTAAAAAAGGAATACAGGGAATGGAAAAGAAAATATGGTACCTGAAATATTAGTACTAGTCAATGAAATTTATAAAGAGAAAACCAAAATTTTATTATGATTGGAAAAATTTATTCATGGACGAAATACAAAAAGAATATCTTAATTGAACAAGATTATACATCCTTTTCATTCAGAATCAACTTCTTCACTATGATTTTGAGCTTCTTGATTTCCTTGTGATCCTCCTATGCATGTTTGGGAAGCTGATCCCGAGCTTCTGTTTTCATAGCTAAGGATTTTATTTTTTCTTCATGAGACTTAGGTGATTCTATGTGACCCTTTAGAACTTCTTCGTTCATAACTACATTCTCTTCTATCTCAATCCAAAGATCTCTTTCTCTCTTCCAACTCTGAGAAACATATTATAATTTCCCATTTAGATGTTACACTTATTGCTTCCATGTATTTTCTTCAAGAGATAGATTTTCATCAAAAGACTTAGTGAGATCTTTGAAGTTACTATCATCAGATTCAAATTCATCCTTGACATTATATTGAAACTCATCAAAAATTCACATGTCCTCTATAGTTTTCATTGAAAATCTAGTCATATTCTTGAATGATATTTTGTGGGATTCATAGTTTCTGAAAAATGATTCGAAATCAGCATCAAGTTTGATACACTTATCCATCACCATGGATACTGAATCCAATATTTGATTTAATTAATGTTGAAGCATCTAGCATCGGGAGTTTTTTCTTTGAAATAGTGGGATAGTTCCAAATAGATTTTGCAAACAATGGACTACAAAATCATGTCTAATAAAGGAAAATTCTAAATCATTGATTTTTCATTATGATGATTATTTTTCTGACTCCCCATGTTTCATCTTCGATGAAGTTCCATCTTCTTACTTTTTCATTATAAATTTCTAGTTGTATCAACTACCACATTTTTCCCTCATCGACATCTGGAACGAATTCTTCTAGATTGCTTTATTCGTGTTCACTATCAGATAGTTACACAATTTTATTTTCATCTACCTCTTCCTTCTCAGCTTCTTCCTCAACAGCCTCTAGTTCAAAGAAATCATTGTATGAGATTTCTTCCTTAGACACTTTGTTCACTTCCTATCCACTTTTCTCATATTTCCCTAGGGTAACACGTTTTTAAGACACAACTTCAGAGGTTTGGAATGATAACTTTTCAGAAGGTCATTCCATCTCATAAAAATCCTTAACATGCTTTATCATCTCTTCAGCATCACCCCTCCCTTATTTTTATTCTTCATATAGTTCCTTTTTTTGATCATTTTCTAGTGTCACAAATTTATTTCCAGGAGTCAATGGTAGTGATTATATCGGGAAGGATTCAGGTACAAGAATATTCTCGGATTCTTTCTCAGTAGCCTTCAGAAGAGAATTGACTCTCTCGACCTCAGACATGTTTTTCTTCTTCTTATTCTACTTCTCTTGCTTCTCAAGCTCTTCAGAGGCATTTTCCATCAATGATTTTTCCTCAGCAGGGTCATGTCAAAATTTAGGCTCCACTTCTTTTTTATTTTTCATATCTTCTCTCCACTTTTCTACTACCTCATTAGGATACAAATTTTTTTCTTTGGTTTCAAGTGTGCTGACTGAATTTCCATTTCCACTGTAGTTTTTTGATTTCTCTTCCCCTTATTTTACCATCCACTTCCTTCCACCCTTTTTTGAGGTTTCATCCACCTCCTGTTTCGTGAAAAAAGTTACAACATTCTCTTCAGGAAAATCATTGAATTCAATGGATATTTTGGAATATCCAAGTTTCATCCTTCTCAAAGTATCATCACTCAACAACATGACATTACAATTCCTCAACTTAGAAGTCTAAGTAATTTGGAAGGATTCTAAACACCTAACAACAATATTTGATAGAATGGTTGGATACATAATAACTTGATATTTCACATTCCCATTCATAATATTCACAATCATTATCAGAATGTACTTATCCAAATTTATCATCCATAGATTCAAAATCAAATCCAATATATATATTTCACTCTTATTTAGAGTATCCCTATCACCTTTTCTCTAAATAACGAATCACTGAACACACAATTCATGAATATGAAAGCTTGTAGACAGGTGAAGAATCATCCTAGTCTTTACTTCAATGAGACCATGGAATTCCATGGATTTAACCTTATAAAAACTTCCATGAACATCACGTAGCTAGTGATTACATAACTTAGCTACCCCTTCATAAGGAATACGAACCACGGTTGCAGCCTCTGTGAATGAAAGTGAATATGTCATTCCGTAACACTTGAAAGAAAACATACCCATGCCTTCTTCCATGAAGAAATTTACTGACTCATATAACTATACTAACAACTCAAGATATACCAAATCTTGGTATTTTGGTTTTAAAATACATACACTCTCCCAGCCATTGAGTTTGATATTCTGGGAAATGATAGAGTCATATTTGGCATAAAACATTTGATCATCTAACCTTTCTTTATATATCATCCCTTCAGAGATTATCTTCACAGTTGATATTTCATTCTAGGAAGAGACTTTGGCCAACAGTTGGATGTAAGGAAAATCTGAGAAGTTAAGAACATGGTTTTTTAGGAAGGGAAGAGCTTCAGCATGCGAGAGATTTGATATCGATGTGAGAGAACCATCGGGAGGTCCTTTATATAGGTAATCAAAGTGACAGTTCAGTTTCACCAATTGATCCAATAGTTTAAAGCATCTTCAAATGATCCGATGGTAATGATAATAGCCATATAAGGAAATTTGGTTCAATCCGGTCTTTTGAGGTTTTTAGAAAAATAATTGGATATAAGAAAAATTAAAATGAATACGAATGATTTTAAGCAAAAAGAAAACACCAAAATGAAAATGATGATTACAAATATTCAGACAAGGAAACATACATTTCATATTGGTAGGAATATTATTTATACTGAGGACAATTCTCCTTAAAGAACATTAGATTACGAAAATTTTAAATATGAAAAACTCCATTACAAAAATTTTCAGTACAAAAATATTCATTATAGAAAAATTTAGTACTCAAATATTCATTACAAAAAATTTAATAATGAAAAGCTTCATGATGAAATTTTTTTGTATGAAAATCATCATTATGAAAAAAAATAGACAACGAAGAATTTTTATTCTAATTTTTTTTAAAATTATAATAAACAAAAGTAATCCCCCTATGAAAAGGAGTTCCATACTATTAGAATATTGGATTCTATATGACGATAACATGGAAGATTACCTTTAGGTTATCATTCCTAACTTCTGTTTAATATATTCAGATCTATCAGATGGTAATGATTTTGTGAAAATATCAAACAATTGATCTTGTGTTCCGATAAATTTAGGAATGATATCTCCTTTTTATGTGTGATCAGCAATAAAGTGATTCCTAATATATATTTGTTTTTCACAACAGTGATGTTTGGGGTTTTTACTTAAGGCAATGTAACTATTATTATCAGAAAAAAATTTGTGTTTTCGTAAAACTTATACCACAGTCTATGTGGGTGTGTTGCATCCACAACAATTGATCATAACAACATCCAGTTGCTACGTATTCAATGTCGGCAATGCAAAGTGCTACTGAGTGTTTATGTTTCATGACCATGAATATAATGAATCTACTAATAAATGACATGTTCTGATTGCACTTTTCCTATCCATTCTACATCCACCAAAGTCATCATACAAAAATTTTTTAATACAAAATCATTTCTAGAAGTATAAAAGAGTCCAAGATCCATGGTTACCAATAAATAGTGAAAAATCATTTTCACTGCCTTTAAATGAGATTCCATAAGATTGTATTGATATCTGGAACATAAGTATATTTAAAAAATTATGTCTGGACAAATAGCTTTCATGTAATGTAGACTTCTTATAATACCTATAAAATATGTTTGATCTACTGGTTTCTCGTCTTCATCTAGATCATGTGAATTTGAGGTGCCAATGGGAGTACATATACTCTTATTCTTTTTTCAAATCCATACATTTTAATATGATCATTAATATACTTATGTTGGGATATTTAGATTCCTTCTATTTTTTGTGAAATTTGAAAACCATGGAAAAATGTTTACTCACCCATCATACTCATTTCAATCTCATATTTCATTAGATCTGCAAAGGAATCAGTTAAATATTATTGAGTTGAACCAAATATAATGACATCAACCTAAATTTGAACAATCCAAACATTTATCTTATCATTATTTGTAAAAGGTTGGATTACCATTTCCCTTAACATAATTTTTTTGAAGAAAAAATCATGTTAGTCAATAATACCAAGCTCAAGGGACTTTCTTAAGTCCACATAATGATTTTGTATGTTTGTAAACATGTTCAGGATGTTTTATATATTCAAAACCAGGAAGTTGTTCTATATAAACTTTCTCTTGATTAAAAACATTAAGGAAATAACATTTAACATAGATTTGGAAAATTTGGAAATTGAAGAATGTTGCAGAGGTGAGTAGAATATGAATAGATTCAAGAATAGCTACTAGAGCATAGGATTCATCATAGTCTATTCCATCTTGTTTATTATAGCCTTTAGAACCAATATATATTTATTTTTTACTATGATTCCTTTTTCATCACATTTATTTCTAAAGACACATTTTACTCCAATAATAGATGTTTCTTTATGTCTTTCAACTAAGGTCCAGACTTTTGTCTGTTCGAATTCATTTAGCTGATCTTGCATAGCTTTTATCCAATCAGCATCACCTAAAGATTCATCACTGCATTTTGGTTGTAATTGGGAAATGAATTCTAGATAATCAGCTTAATTTCGTAAGGAACTTCTATTCCTTACATATTCATTTACACCAACAATTATACTATCACTGGGATAATTCTTAAGAAACAACTGATTTGTGGTTTGTAATACCGGTTCATCAACATAGGGTATGAAATATTTTGGGTTAAATTCTTCAAAAATACCTTCTTGAAAATTTTACTTATCATAATGATATTCTTCCAATATTTGATAAGCACATTTTGAAAACATGTCTGAATATGTAGGTTGATATTGTTTGAAAACAAAAGGTTCTGTTTCATCAAATTTGACATGTACAATTTCTTCAACAGTACAAGTATTTTTATTTAAAACTTTATAAGCATTAGAAGTTGTGAAGTAGCCTAAGAAAATTCATTTATCAGATTTTGGTGCTAATTTGTGTAGATAGTATTTAGTATTCACAATGAATAACTTACAAAAAACTCAATGTAGGAATGTCTAGGTTTTCAACCATTCCATAACTCATAAGCATTTTTATTATGAAAAGGTCAAATCAAAACATGATTTATAGTATAATAAGAATTAAGAACAACTTTATCCAAAAAAAACATTGGATAATTAATATTCAGTCAACATAGTTCATGTTATCTCTTGATGAATTCAGTTTCTTCTTTCAACAACACCATTTTGTCGAGGGGTTCTTGGCGCTAAAAAGTTATGAGTAATGCCTTTTCTACTACAAAAAGTTTCAGAATCATAATTTTTAAATTCACCTCCATAATCTCTATGGATAGTTATCAAAGGATGGTTTTTACCATTTTTATCTTGGGCTCTGAAAATTTTGAAATAAGAAAAATCTTCAGATTTCTATACTAGAAAATAGAACCTCGTAAATCGAGTTTAATTCTCAACTATGAAAAATACAAAATATTTTCCACCAATTCATCTAGTTTATTTTGTGCCAAATATATTCATATGCACCTACATTAATGCATCAGTAGTAGATAAATCACCGTCTAATTTAGAACATGATTTATGTTTCTTTCCATATTGTCAAGGATCAAAAACTTTTGAAGAATCAGTTCCAAGATCTGGTAGATACTAAACTAGTATTTTCATATAGACATTTCATCGTTTCATAAGGTTATATTGTTCTAATATTCTATGCCACAACCAATAATGATCTTCCATTTAACTAATACTGGGTAGGTCGTGAATTTTAAAGTCCTCTGTGTTTAATGTGTAAACATTCTCTTGCCTATTTAGAGAATGAATAAACTCTTCCTTGGAATTGTGTACTATGAAATTTTCATCCCTAAAATTCACAAGGTAACATTAATCACATAATTGACTTATGCTAATGAGGTTGTTCTTAAGACCCTTAACAAATAAAACATTTGAAATCAAGGTTTTTGAAAGAAGAACAATTTTACTTAAACTAATAATTTCTCTCTTAGCATTGTCTCCGAAAGTTACTTTTCCTCCTTTCTCCATGATAATATTTTCAAAAATGTTCTTGTTACTAGTTATATGACAGGAACATCTACTATCCATTACCATGTATTTCTCTTGGTACTATCTAAATTTTCAGGAAAAGAAGAGTGTTATACTTTTGGTACCCAAACATTCTTGGATCCATAATCTTTAGAAACAAAATTTTTAGGAATCAAAATTTTCAATGAAAAATAATGTTGATGAAAACCTAAATATTTTTTTTTCTTTAAGGAACTATTTTTCCCAATTCTAAAAAACTGACACTTAGTGAAAAAATGGAGCACTTTGAGGAACAAAATAATTGTTACTAAAAATCAGTTTTGAACTAGTATAACCAAAACCTGAATTATTCCTAGAGGTCAAACATGGGAGTGCATCTTATCAATGTTTTACTTCCCTATGGTAATGATTAAAAAACACTTACTTATGGAAAATATTTCTTACTTCGGTCAAATAAAAATGTTCTTATGTTTAAAAACATCAGTTTTAGCATTAGTGTTAGGCTCAGAAACATTTTCCTTAGAAATTACTTTTTCCAGATCCTTCCAAAGTTTATCTTTCTAATAATTAACAACATCAATTGTTTTTGGAATACATTCAAAATCATAAATTTTCTAATCATGATCTTTATAAAGATCTAATATTTTCTTAGTAAGAATATAAATACTATAATTTTCCTGATCATTCTTTTTCCTAACTTCAGAATTTTCATTCTCAAGGAGATTAGCAACCCAAGAAACTTCTTAATAGGTTGGTAAAGTATTATCCTCATTAGAAGAAGATTATTCATCTGAGGAATCATAGTATTTACAATCACGATAATTATAATTTAAGGAAACATTGGTTATGGATTCAACATTGTGTATCATATCTATTAAACAATGATTTTCTATACGTACCATGACAAGTAAACCAATATTCTTTTGTCCAGAAGATTCTTAATCTGAGGATTCATTAGAAGAGTCTCCACCACTGGCACTCCAGTTTTCATTAGCATTCAAACCATTATTATAACTATATTAGAATTACTTCTATTTATTCCATTAAAAAAGATTTTCCTTTCTATCTTTTCACATAAGTATAGGATAGTCAAACATTATGTGTCAAAATCTTTTGAATTTATAATTAGTTACTTCATAGTCTTTCTTAACCATTATTTCTTTCATCTTATATCTATAATGAAAATATTTCATTCCATGTATATTTTTCATCCTTCTATCAAGATTAGAAATTTTATTCTTAGAATGATTACTTTTACTAGATTCAGATAAATCAGTGACCTTCTTAGATTATGATCTCGTAACTCTCTAAGGAGTCAAGGATTTCATATGATTTAAAGTAGTTTTAAAATTCACACTTCTATTTCCATTATTTTTTTATAACATTGTCAGTATATATCTTCATTATAGTCTCATTTTGAAGAATATTTCCAAAAAGATCATCAAGAGTAATCTGTGAGAATTTCCTATATTCACCAATAGTTGTTCTCTTTGATTCTCCCTCATTAAGCGTGATTTATATAGTCTTGTCTACAAGTGACCCATCATCCAATCCTTTTTCACCCGTAGATTGTATGCTTTTGAAAAAAATCATAAATCTCTATTGTACCTTACATATAGGTTCTCCATATAGAAACTAAAACCATGGTACTATGCTCTAAGAATAAATCTTCTAGTTTCAATAAATTTGGAACTTCCAAAATGAATTAAATCATTCTTCATACAAATAAAATTTTCAGATTCACAAGAAGTAATCTAGCTACATATATTCCTGGTCATGGAACACAAAAAATTACGGCATACCTTATAGTTACGTTTATATTCTAACTTTTCTTGATTAGTAAATGTTCTGACATCCTTATCAAGAATCTTGTAATTTCTAGTAAGAATAGAGAAGTCATCCACTCTAGTGTTAATAACAAATGTCTTCATACAATATATCCTATATTAATAATCATTCCCATCCAAAAATAGGTGGTCTAGTATGATTAATATTGTCAATTGAACCAACATTCATTCCTGCCATCTCAAAGAAATTATATTCCCACACAAGCTTGTTAGAAATAAATTTTTGTAAATAAGGACAAAAAATAACCTAAGAAATGAAAATATAGAATAATGAAAAACTAGAGAATGAAAACTTATATGTGAATTTATGAATTTCAGACACCTTCTTTGATACCAAATGTAGGATCCAAATAATGATATAGATACTCAATATACAAGAGGGGTGTGAATTTTATACTTTAAAAATCCCATTTTAACTTTTACAGATGGTAATATTTAACAATGTTAAACAAGATAAATTCAAAAGACCTCTTAGTTCTACAAACTTGGATGATTCTGGAAATTTGGTTCCGGAAATGAAACATAAGAAATGTTTACAAAGACAATGATTCAACCTTAATGTGTATATAATCTTTCTTATTAGAGTTCACGTATATAAAAGAATAAAATAGTTATAATTTTCTTATCACGAAAAATGAAGCGGAAAAAATGAAACAATACAAGTAACAACTAGTAAAACTTTTAACCAAATGAGTAGGGTAACCAAAAACCTTGGATAAAGGTCCCTTGATTTATCCATTCAAGAAAGTCTGTCTTACCAAAACTAAGGTAATCCCTCGATAAAAATATTGGATTCTATCATGAAATCCCTGCAATCCTTGAAACATCAAGTTAGTCGGCACCTTTGTCTTCCTATCCCTAGAAGCCTTCTAATGTACTTTGTATCATTTGAAGTTGCAAGAAACAATTCTGAACAAGATGTTCAGCACACACTAAGAAATAAAGTCACTTTCTCAAGAAATCACTTTATCAGCATGTAATCTATAGATTGATAAACGTCCATTGAGCTCATTCAAAAGACCTCCTATTTATAGTCACATATTCAATGGTCGACTCCCGCATCCAATGGTTATATTTTTCCTTGAATTTTGGAGGGACCTATACACGTGTCACTCAAAAAATGGTTAGTTAGTAACATAAAGCAAAAAATTGTTTTATAACTCAAATAAGTGTAATAAAAAACATGGTTTCACAACCAAATAATTTTTAGGAGTATATGGGAATAAAGTTTAGGGTCTAATAAAAAAACCATTTGGTGTCTATAATACATTAATATTCAAATTCTGTCTTCAAACGAATTAGGAACCTGAATTCTATAGAATTCCAGAGTCAAAATTTCAAGGATATTCATACTTTGAATTGAAAAGGATTCGGAGTCTGAATTCATAGATTTTACAGTGTGAGCTCAGAATGTTCGGAGTTTAAATTCAGAGAATTCAGTGTATGAACATAGAATGTTCAGAGTCTGAATTCAGAGAATTCAGAACCAAAATTATCATTGTTTGGATTCTAAATTTATAGAATACTGAGTGTGAACTCTGAATGTTCAGAGTCTGAATTCAGAGAATTTAGAACATTAATTCGGATCCTGGAAACACAATGCTCTATATATTAGTATTTATATGATTTTGAGGTTTTAGATACGAAAATGAATTTTATACATTGTAATAAAAATAGTTAGGTTTATAGAAATCATGACATAAATAATGAAAACAATGTAAGGACAAATTTTCATTGGGGAAGAAAAATTTTCTTTATTAAGATAAAACATAGCAGAAAAGCAATTTTCCTTAAGATGGAGTGTTTGTGATTTTCAAAACATGTAAGAATGGAAAACTCATAAGGAACCCTTAGTGACTAAATATTGAATATTATGTATATAAAATTAATAAAAATAAATATACTTTTTAAAATTAGTTATTTATCTGTTGTGAAAAATGAATTCATGGATGTTTTTTAGATGATTTTCTTTTTGTTATTACTAATAACGATAATTAGTTTAATGTTTACTTTTATCATGATGATAAGACATTTAATAAACATCATAATCTAAAGGATTAAGTGTAAAATATTTAATTGAATGTATAATTATAGGAAATATTATATAAGAGGTTATTTCTACCTATTACCTCACAATACGGTGTCCGTGTTTTGTTTTTTAATATTATAGATGGGTCACTGAGAAATTTCATTGATTATAGAACATTAAATGAAATCCTAGTTTTGAATAGTTATCCATTGTCTTATATCGATGATTTATTATATCTTCTCCCTAGAGAATAATAATTTCTATTGTTGACCGATGTTCTATAAACCATTAGATGATGTTGAAGGAGGGTGACATTCAAATAACTATAATTCATACTATATATGGGAACTATGATTTATTATGCCCAATGGATTGTGAAATAAAAATGATATAGTTACATATAGTTATATTATATTATATTATGAGTTCCTATATTGCTGTGTAGTATTAATTATTGATGAATTTTATTATATTCTAAAATTATATATGGAAATAAAAGCAGAATATTGATTATTTTGAATAGATGCAATGAAAATGAACTATATGGGAAATATTTCATGTTTTAATTTTTGTTCCCGAAAATTACATTCCATGTTAAATTTCCTTCTAAATATTGAATAACTAATGACAATACTAAAATGAATGTTTTGATATAATGTATAGGGCCCCAAAATGTCACATATTTTCACAGTTTTCATGGATTTTTTGGTTTCTGTAGTCATTTTTTTCAAAATGATTCTTGTTTTTCTACAAAACATACTAAATTACCTTAAAAAAGAGTGAAATTAATTTGTAAAATTAATGTTATGAAATTTTTTATGACCATATAAGTATATTTGATAAAGATCTAGTTTTGGACCAACTATAAAAATATTGATTTTTTTCTTGGATTCTTAACTTAGAGGACTTGGTTTTTTCACAATACACGTGCATTAGTTAATTTATTATGAATAACATTATTTGAAACCACATTATTTTAATTTCCCTAAACAAGATATATAATTTTATATTTTGGAATTTTCATTAAAAATATATAGGTGTTATCATTATGAATTAAATTATGAAATGTAATCTGTATATTTTTTGTAGTTTATATTCACTCCTAGTGAATTAATCATGATAGATGGTAGAGGGATTGAACTGATCTTAAGTATCATTATTGCATTATTTATACACATCCTAGAAAAGGAATATAATTTATGATTCTTTGAATTGAATAAAAAATGTAATGTTAACCATGGTAAAATTTTAATGTTAATTTCATATTAATGATTAGATAAATTGTTTCACACAAATTGAGGAAGTTTGGAGATCCACTATTTTTTCACATTTTTACAAAGTCAACATTGTTAAATATAAATAATAATCATAAATATAATTATAAATTTTTTTGGGAAAGGTGGAATCCATTAAAATCATATGTTTCTATATTTTTATATTTCTGAGTAATTTGTTTCATGATTTAGAAAGTGATTATATAATCATTATGATTCCCAGTCGAACAAATAGTTGTTGAATGATGCTCATAGTTATCTTTTTTCTTTTTAATATATGTAGCACTAAAATGTGTTGGTTACTTTGTGTGTATTAATAGAGGGATGGAATGAAATTATATATTGAATAATTAAACATGATGTTCTTATATTTTATTAAGTTAATAGTGAATGACAGTTTGCAAATGTAATACTTATACATTTTCAAGTGTTGAGTGGAAATGGGAGAATGTATAAATGAATATCATTTTACCATTTCCAATGGTTTCTATAGAAAATAATTCAATTTGTTTTATTATTGGTAAAAAAACTAAAAGTACACCTTTTATTTCCATTCAAGATGTTATGTATTTAGATCATCATTCTCGAATCTATCTAATAATGATAGTATGTTTACATGGAGTTCTTATCTATATTATATTGTTCCATAATCCAATTTTCACATATAATTTGTTTGAAGGATTTTAGACATTGTTAGGTACCAAATTTAACTTTAGTATATATTTTCATGTTCATTATGATTTTAATTATGAGATATCTATTTATACCATTAATGATATGATTACAACATAGTAAATGGATTACCAAGGAAGTTGTAGTAAAAATTGTTTTTTAGTTTTCTTATAAGATTACTTTTCATTATAGTAAATGGATAGAACCTTATTAGAAATTATTTTGAAAGCGGTGCCAAAAAACATCTTCTTGTGATGATTTTGGGGCAAGGAAGTTTATTGGACATGAATTAGTTGAGAATATTACTAGAAATATTTACCTAATTTTATAACATATAAGGAAAACACATATATTGATGAAAATTTAAGTAGATAACCTAATGAATTATAAATATTTCGAGGTATGTTTTCAGGTCATTACCAATGTATCACCATGGATAAGTTTTATAAGTATTTTTAAATATGGAATGATAATTCCATGGTTACATAAAATGTTTGAAATCATGGAGAATGTGGAAAAACTATATTTTTGAATTTAAATCAAAATATTCTAAAAATTTTACGAAGGACTGATATCCCCAATTATTTAATAATTGACTTAAATTGCAAGGATTGAGTTTCTAAAAGGAGGAAGAAGGTAAAAACCAAGGAAATGATATAATAAATAATTTTTATATTAATTATTATAAATTAGGCTGTTATAATAGTAATAAAATATTAAAATTTGTCATTAAATCAAAAAGAAAATAGTTTTATCTAAACACATTTTAGATATGATTTTGTTGAAAAGAATAATTTAGATTTTTTATAATTTTAATTTTACAATGTAGATATCTATTTTTAAATCCTAATAACAGCTTTTAAATATGATGATTTTTTTAATATTTTAAAATAACAATTATTTTATAGAGATCATGGAAAAATAAGGAATTAAAAAAAATATATTTTTTTCAATATTTTCAGAAGCTTATGAGAAAAATTATAATATGAATAAAAATAAATGGTCAAAAATTATTATTTTTTAATATTTAATCCATTTAATTTATTTTTAATGAAATTTATATTGGATTTAGTATAATTTTATTGCCTTAAAAATGAGTTTCGCTAAAAACAGTTTTAATGAATAATGTTGTTACATTTTTATTAATTAAAATAATCCAAAGTTTATAATATTTTAAATGAAATTTATACACTTATATCAATAAATATTATTTTAGCTTCATAAAAACTATTATTTTTCTTCATAGACAAAATATACAATCATCTTTTCTTGAAAAACAATTGTTCTTAAAAACAAACTTTTTCATTGCATTAATGTGTTTTTAGATAAATTATGATAAATCTATGATGTAAATTTGGTAAATTCAATTTAATTTTAAAAATCAATATAATTTTTATTCTATAATATTTTCACCTTATTTCTACCAGAATTCAGGCTAAAGACAATAAAAATTAATTTCCACAGTTAGTGTAAAAATTGATTAACCGCGAATTAATCTAAAAAGATAACAGTTAAAATGAAATAAATAAAATTATGTAAATATAATGGATGGATTAATTTTGAAATAATTCCCTATAGTATCTATATTGGTCCATTATTGGTGTAATTTTACTTAATTTTTTTTGGTTTAAGTCAATATTTTGAGAACATTCATGTGTTCCTCCCACGATAATTGTATAAGTCAAGAAAAAATACTCCTATATTAACAAATTAAATCCCAACATTATTCTGAAAATAACATCCCTTATTATATATATTTATATATCCCTATAATTATCCTATAATCCTTATTTTAGGGATAAATAAAACAAAGGGAGGCCTTTTTTGAAAACCAAATGAAGTTACCCCAAGAATATGTAGCGTTCTTCAACAAGCGTTTTTTTGGAATGTCTTCCTAGATTTAGTGTTTTGTATCAGCTGTGGGTCTTTAGTGTGTGTTTACAGTTATAAAGGCAACGACTTCCTAGATTTAAGGAATTATACCTCTGGTTTTAGTCACCAGCCCCTGGCCTACGGAAGTCGGGCTTAGGGTAGTGACGGCACGAGCCCCAGGGGACGACTCATGACAAATTTGTATCAAAGGAGTAATTTCTGCAACAGAAAATTGGACTATGATAATTTCTATGAAGTAATAGTGTTAAGGGTACTGAGTGTGGCTTTCAGTTCATGGAGTCTATTGTTGGTGCGGTGGCCGACATATCCATACTCCGAGACCCCGACTACTGATTTCCAACATAGTGCACAAAAGCACTGACTACGTGTGCGCTTGAAAAAAAATTATGTCAGCTCTATTAGGTCAGCTCCCCAAGTTTAATAATTGATTGTATCACATTTTTTTCTTTCAGGTTTCCTCCCCATGGACGACCCGTGAGAGTCCCATGTGTTTTATGCATAGATAGCTCATGGAGAGATGAGGCCTCAATGTTGGGCCCATTTCTTGTGGAGGAACTAGCGCTTCCACCCCATGTTGGGCCACCGATTCCCCAAGCCCCAGTAGCAGTCAATGCACGCCCCTTGAGCGCGTTGCATGAGTTCTTCTGCAAGAGGCCACACAGGTTCAGGGGAGAGATAGACCCACATACATCTGAGGATTGGCTGGAGGCCATGGTCGGAGTTTTCCGACTGGTAGGGACACTAGCCGACCTCATGGTGATTCTAACTACTGGCCTTATATATGAATCAGCGAGCAGATGGTAGAGCTTGATTCTCCAGGTTCCCAAAGAGATGACGCTTCTCCTGGTAGACTTCGAGATCATGTTTCGTGTGGAGTTTGTCCCACCCACCCTATGTGTAGTGCAGATACAAGAGTTACTTCATCTGCAGCAGGGTATCATGAGGGTTGCACAGTACTCAACGAGGTTCAACGACCTCTCATGGTAATACATAGATATGGTACGCGACCCATTTTTCAGGGCCCGAACCATCATGCTGGGGATCAGGAGAGAGATCAGGGATTTGGTGATCTCCCCCAGCATCCTGACGCATGAAGAGAAATTGGAGAGAGCCCTCTTAGAGGAGAGTTTATTTGTTGAGAAGTCTCCAGCAGCAAGACCCACCACAAGTCAACATACAACACAGTCTTCTGCATATGGTAGTAGACATATGTCACAGAGGTCCAAGAGGACTGGACCCATGGGTGGAAGACCGCATGACTCAGGATTGGTTGTGCGGGGTACCCAGGGCAGAGACATACATGCCACGAGCGGGCAGTGTTTCTCATGTGGCGGGTAGAGTCACATGGCTCGTATCTATCTGACCCGCCATTCAGATGATCAACAGACGGTCAAAGGACCACCCAGCCAGAGACAGAGATTTGATCGAGGCAGTCCACATGGAGCAGGCAGACGTGGTAGAGAAGCTATTTGTGCTGATGGTGGTGGATGACATTTTGAGGTGTCACCACCACCACCACTAGGATGTCCACACCGACCGCAGGGAGCGGGTGGACAGGCGAGAGCTCAGTCCAAGCAGTTGAGGCTTACGATCATGGCACTCTAGAGATGATTTTAGGTGCGGTATATGTCTACTATAACTTAGATGTAGTTCTTATAGACACAAGTGTCAGTAACTCTTCCAATGCCACTACCCTCGTTCGGAGCTCAGATATTCTGATAGAGCCGTTGGCTCCATTGTTACGGCTAGATACTCCCATTGGAGCATTTTCAATGATTACGCACGGGTGCCGGTAGTTTGAGCTTACTATTTGAGGTGAGAGGTTCAGCTAGAATCTCTTAGTAGTGGTGTCAAGGCATTACGAAGTCTTCTTGGGTATGGACTGTTTATCTACAATCCATGCTCACATCGACTATATTAGGCGAAAAGTGTGGTTTGACCGCACGGATGGGAGTTGGTTTACCTTCACCGGCAAGAAGGTAGTTTTTTCATCACATGAAGGACTTACTTAGAGGAGGGTGCAACTAATCACTCATTAGTTGGCCTGCCATACACTTGGAGCAGTTGATGTGGAGAGTCTGAGGTATCCTGTAATGGTCGACTAGTATGCGGATGTTTTCACTAAAGATGTTCCAGGACTACCTCCTTATAGATAGATGGACTTATACATTTTTATGTACCCCAGGATGACACTGATATCTACAACAACATATTGGATGGCTCTAGCGGAGTTTCGCGAGCTGCGGGTACAGCAAGAGGACATGAAAGAGAACATATTCATTTGGCCCATTGTTTCTCCCTTGGAAGTGTCGATTCTGTTCACTGAGAGGGAAGATAGAATCTTGAGGATTTGTGTCAACTATCGTCGCCTAAATCATTTGACGTTTAAGAATAGGTACCCACTCCCAAGGATTGACGTCCTCTTTGATTAGTTGAAGGGAGAATCGTGGTTCTCGAGGATATACCATACATCAAGCTATCACCAACTCATAGTTCAAGATGAGGATGTGCAGAAGATAGCTTTTAGATGTCGGTACGACCATTAAGAGTTATTGGTTATGCCTTTTGGCATAACCAACGCACCATTAGTGTTCATGAGACTCATGAACATTATTTTCCAGTCGTACCTCAATTTCATTTTTGTAATCTTCATTGAAAACATAATGATATACTCGAATACTGAGGAGGAGCATGCCTACCATTTGCGGGTAGTATTGGAAACACTCCAAGAGCACCAACATTATAGTAAGCTCTCGAAGTGCCAGTTTTGGATCCTAGAGGTTCAATTTTTGGGACACGTTATCTCGGAGGCTGGAGTTTCAGTGGATCTAGTGAAGGTTGAGGCAGTACTTTCTAGGGATCCAGCAAGAAGTGTGACATAGGTATGAAGTTTCCTGGGATTGGTTGGTTACTACTTGTGGTTCGTTACAGAATTATCTAGAGTTTGCAGCACCATTATCATCCTTGACAAAGAAGGGGAAACCATTCACGTGGTCGGAGAGATGCCAGCAGAGCTTTCCGGATCTAAGGCATAGGCTGACTAGGGCCCCCATCTTGAGGCTTCCAGAGGAAGTCATTGGGTACGTAGTTCACTGCGACACATCAGGTACTGGAATCAGATGTGTCATGATAAAGGAGTGAGTTGTGATCACAAATGGTTCTCGACATCTAAGACTAGACGAGCAGAACTATGCTACCCATGACCTGGAGTTAGTAGTAGTAGTCTTCGGCTTGAAGATGTGGTGACACTATCTAATGGTTGAGTGTTTTACTCTGTACTATGATCATAGGAGTCTCAGGTATATCTTCACTCAAAAGAACCTGAACCTGAGACAATGATGTTGTCTTGTGTTCCTCCAAGACTATGACATCGAGATATTCTATACTCTTGGAAATGAGAACTTTATAGCAGATTCATTCAACAGGAGATCTGGTATATAGCTGCAAGGTGAGGCGACAGAGTAGATGTTCACATTGCAGATATTATTTGTGGATAGAGATGGTGCTGCATTCCTTCAGTCTCTTACAGTCACACCCCCACTTCTTCAACGAGATAGTGAGGCACACATGGGGATGCTAAATGTGAGACATGATGTTCTTAGATATCCACAAGGCAGGCTCCAAATGGATTTTATGAAGTTTGGGAGCATTTTATCCTCTTCATAGAATGTACTATTGTACCTATGTCTTTTTAGAAGGAATTTTTGAGGGAGTTCTACACATCACCATTAAAGAAACATCTAGGGGTTGAGAGATGTACTAGGACCTTCGACGACAGTACTGGTGGCCATGTGTGAAGAAGTCCGCAGCGGAGTTTGTCTCTCGATGCCACACTTGTCTACAAGTGAAGGTGTAGCACTAGGGACCAGAAGGCTTGGTTCAGCCATTAGAGGACCCATATTGGAAGTGGGATGTGATATCCGTGGACATCATCAAAGGACTTCCACGTACATCCAGGTGTTTCGACTCTATTTGGGTAAACGTTGATCAACTCACCAAGTCATCCCAATTCCTTCTGATCAGAGAGAATGTTTCAATAGGGAGCATTGGATGCCTCTATGTTCAGGAGATTGTGCATCTACATGGAGTACCTTCATCTATTATCTCTGATCGTGATGCACGGTTTACTTCTTGGATATGGATGGGGTTGCAGGAGGCTTTCGGGATGCAGCTTTGTCAGAGCACCACCATCCATCTTTAGAAGGATGGTCAGACTGAGCGGACCATTCAGACCCTCTAGGACATGTTTTGTGCATGTGTCCTCAACATTGGTCACAGCTGGGAGGATCACTTACCTTTTTTGGGGTTTGCATAAAACAACAACTATCACTACATCATATGGTTGGAACCTTTTGAGGCATTATATGAACGACATAGCATATCGCCTTTGTATTGGATTGACCCAGGGGAGTTATCACTAGTGTGACCAGAGATGGTACAGGGTTCCACAAAGAAGGTTCATATCATACCAGAGATGATGAAGGCTGCACAAAGCATACAGAAGTCATATGCTGACAGGAGACGGAGACCTCTAGAATTCGAGGATGGTGACCACATCTTTCTACGTGTCTCACCACGAGGAGGACTACGATGATTAGGTAGATGCAGCAGGTTATCTCTAAGAATAATCAGACCTTTTCTGGTCATTAGCAGAGCTGGTGAGGCGACTTACCGCATAGCTCTTCCACCTCAGTTGCACTGGGCGCATGACGTCTTCCACATATCTTAGCTGAGAAGATATGTGCATGACCCTTCTCACATCATCGACCATGGAGAGATGGACGTAGATGATGGGGAGACATTCACGGAGGTACCAATGGAGATTGAGGATTGACAGGAGCATGTCCTATGTGGACGGTTAATTCCTCTGGTGCGAGTTCTCTTGCAGCACAAGAACATCCAGGAGAGCACATGGGAGAGGGAGGCTCAGATGTGTGCTAAGTACCCCCACTTGTTCCCATAGTTAGAGATATTTCTTATGGGGATGTATAGCCCTGAGGTGGGGAGAATGTATAGACCTTGAATTTCCATGTAATTTTTTTCATAAATACATGGTAATTTTATGGGTTCGCAAAAAATAACGGCGCGTGATTTCGAGGCATGGTGTTCCTGGAATAAAATTCAGAAGATTTATTCGGGAACGTTTAGTAAACGTACGAGTTTGTTTTTATTACTTTTGAACCGGTGCTTGGAATTGAAATTTCAGGACATAGTTGAACTCACAGCACCAGTATTTTCTTAAGAAGGTTATCAACTCGACAATAGTGGGTTGAGATTAAAAGATAGTTATTGGGTTTGAGTGAATTTATTAAATGAAATTAATGTATGTGGCATAATTTTTTTTTGGTTAAAACCGCATCATGGATATTTGTGGTAGTACAACATGGGACTAAACCGCATTTTAATGGCGGGAGAGGAAAACCTCTCAACTACCCCCATTAATGATGGAGAGTCTCTCCACACCACCCTTCATTGTTGGTGCCAAATCCCCTAATTTAATAGTGCCAAATCCTCCACATTAATTAAGAGGGAGGCAAGATAAATAAATCACAATTTAGATTTTATTTACATCAAATTAAATAATAGATTAACAAAATATATTATTATTTTTATTGGCATTGTTTGTTTTCGTGGCAGCTTTGAGAGGAGGATTATTCGGAGAAAGCTCCCAACAAAGAACGCCTTCAACTCCGAAGAATGACGACCTTCATTGACTTCATCCTCAGAACTTCTACCAACATGGGATGTCTTCAACTGACCTTCCATCCACAACTTCCTTAACAAACCGATGCATGAGCTCGGAATGGGAGGTTTGAGGCGGATGTGACGAACAACGATTACCTTCATCTTCTTCATCAGACTTCATCGAAGATCAACATAAAAAGTTAGGGTTTGTTTTATTTTATGTGTCTTGTTATTATTTTATTTCAAAATGAAGAACGAGGATATGATTTCTTTGTCGGGTGTGTTGTTTTTCATCTTTATCCTACCTTGATGAACCGAATGTTATCACCCTAATCACGAAGGGTACAGGCCAAACTTACATGGCTCGACTCCCTCCATCGATCAATTTTATAATGATCTACGGCATGTCGATGAAGCTATGAGGCCTCGAATGAGGCAAAGAAAAGTTCGTGCTACTCGTAGAATCTTTGATCCACATTTCCCCCACAGCAACCCACACCGCCACCGGCCGAACCGACCACAATCGCTGCCCCGAGCCATCCAATGCCCCGCCAGCCTGCTTAGCTTCCTCCCGATCGCGTCCCTCCCTACCTGGCCCCCTGTCGGCCCACATGGCGCACTTCCCAGCCACCTTCCAGCTGGTTGTGCCATACCTGGCTGCCTCCTGGCCTCCTGGTGGCCTGCCTGGCCGCCTGTCGGTTGGCCGTGCTCCGCCCGGCTTCTCGCTGGATGGCTTGCCGACCTTGAAATGCCCTGACCGGCCCGCTTGTTGGCCTGTCTGTGCTCTTCCAGCACTCCCTCCAGCCTACCCAGCCCCCTCCCATGCACCAGAATGAATAGGAACCTTGGCTGGGCCAGCCTCCCGAGCCAACCCACGACCCCCATCGCGGTGTCCTGAATGAACTGGCCTGACCATGCCCTTCAGGGTGATCCAAACCGAGCATCACCCTCATGGTGCTCCAGGTTGAATCGGACATGTGCCATGGCCGAACCGCCCACAAGGCTTGCTGGACATGGCCTAGCAGGCCAGGCCAAACCTAACTGGCTGACCCGCCCAATGGGTCGGGCCACACCCAACAAGTCTGACCGGGTCATCCAAGACGGGGTCGGACCAAGTGGGTCCGACCTGGGCAGACCGGTCCTGGGGCCACTACCGACCCTTTATATTTTTTGGCCATATCATTGGAACTGAACTTCCATTTGAAGAACTATTAGTGGTGCTAGTAATCTTGAAGCATGGATGACCTTTGAGATACTTCTTCATGGGACTTCGGGATAGTTGGAGTTTTGACCAGTAGCTCGTGGAGCAGATCCTTCTGGTGGCGTGCATGTAGATTGTGGAGACTTAGTTGCAGGCTTAGAACTGATCACTGTTGACCGTTTCTACTCTCAGTGATTCTTCTAGCCCAGTGGGAAGTGCCTTGGTGTCGCGGCAGGCCCAAAGTAAGGAGCTCCTTGGTGTAGCGGCAGACCCATGATACTCGACAAGAGAAGTACCTTAACAGGCTACAAGGGGGAGCGCCTTGGTGACGCAGAATACCCATGGTGGGAAGCGCCTTGATGATGCATCATTCCCACAATAATCGAAAGGAGTAGTACCTCAGCAGTCCAAGGATATTGGGAAGTGCCATGGTGTAGGGGAAGGCCCACTATACTCGACAAAGGAGGAGTTCTCCAGCAGTCATGGTTTCGATAATGTGAAAAAAAATCCTGGTTGAGTTGAGCTAGTAACATTTTTGTTTACCTCATGATTGAGATGGATTACTTGATAACTTACATATATTTATGGGCATATTCCTAAGTAGGATTATCTGTTGATTTCATACTTCGTGGTTTGTCCTGGTTGGATTTTTTGATACATTGAGGGTCTCATAGTCCCAACTATGTATCGTTATACTCACACCTGCACAGGCTATGCACGCACCTCGTTGTGTTGGTTGTAGACGACGGATGGCACTGACTGAGCCTGAATGTACCAGGACAGGACAGTACCTGAAAGTGGGCCATACGACGTGTCGGTACACTGAGCAGACCGATAGACGTAGAGTGTTGAGGAGGCTATATGAAACTACCATTCATGTTGGATCTGTGGTGGAAGATCCAGCATCTACTTTTCTACTTTTAGATGTTTTTACCTTTTCAGTTGTAGTAGTATTTTAAAGTTGGTATTGTATTTCCGGCTCCTTTACTTTTCATCACTCTCTTGTAATACAGTTTTAATTAGAGTTTTATATCCAGCTATGTGTTTGTTGTGTGTTTTTATAGTTATAAAGTCAATGCCTTCCCATATTTAATAAATTATTCCCTTGGTGCTAGTCGCCAGCCCCTGGCATATGGAAGGCAGGCTTGGGGTAGTCACGACACGGGCCCCAGGGGGACGGGTCATGACATTTTCAGGATGTCTCATGTAACCAGAATGACTTTTCTGGGGTTTTTTATAATTTTTAAGTTAAATTATTAATTACTATGTTATTATTAATATTATTGATTTTAGAACATTTATTATTTCATTCTAGGGTAAAACTGTATGTTTATTTTGGTAATGAATTTAAATAGATTTTATATTTTTCATTGGGATAATGTATTTCATTCTTTATGTCACATAAATTAAATTTATTTCATAAACCATGTATATAAAATGTTTTCAACAGGGTTTAAAGGATTTTAAAAACAAGGGTGATGTCATGATGAATATTGTGAATTTTTATCACACAAAAAACCATGTGTTTTATTAAATGTTTTTTTGGGAAAATTGATACTCAATATGTGGTTCCAATTAAAATGAATGGGTTTACTGCATAATATTTTTTTTCTAAATATCTAAAAATATTAACATAATGATCCTTGAAAATTTAAAATAAATAAATTCTAGTTTAAAGAAACATGATTAAATAATGCATATGGATGGATCCTAAAAGCTGGAATCATATGTCGTTGAAGATAAACATAGACATTAGGATGTTTTCATGTTTCGTAATTTAAAGGGTTATGAATATTGTATTGTTTATACAAGTTTATGGCTTATATAAAGTTACATGTCATTGATATCCCTTTTCATGTTTTATTTGGTAGATAACAAAGATGATGAACTATATTTTGAGATATATTTTTGGTAATATTGCCCAAAGGTTTAGTTTATGATTTTTTTAATGTAATATAAAGAATAATTAATTTAATTGTTTTTGATATATATCCAATGTTATTATTATCCTTTATGGTTTATATCATATTTAATTTTGATGTAATTTTGGGTTATCAAAATTTTGGGATGAAATATGAATGGTATGAGATAACAATTGTGGTTAAATCTTTTTATTAATGTTAAATATATTCAAGTTATCTTGTATTATGTTAATGAAATTTCTGATAATTATATAAGAATTATCTATATATAGTTTATGAAAAATGAAAAACCATAAGATATGAAACAACCAATAATATATAATTAGAATATAAGCATTTATACCCCAACCAATGGGTTACATAAAAAAAATTTCTACGATTGGCCAAAAATTGCTGGATATTTTGACATTTTATTTTTAAATTAAAATTTTGAGAGAGAAATTTTATGATCATTTTGGTAACATATGTTTTATCTAATTGATAATCATTGAATTGTAAAATGATAATTTTATAAGGATGTTAATATTATTTTTTAATACACTGTATATTTTTGGAACTATATATGATTATAGCAAGTACAATTCTATGGGATTTTATTTGTCAAAATAAATATTGAATTATATTTCGAAATAATATATTATGTTAGTTTTTATTTAAGGTGATTCCTGTTTTTTATGAAAAATAATTATCATGTTATATAGATTATCTGATTTAAATAATTAAATTTTTGGTATGATACATTAAGATTGATTAATGTAATTTGGAGATTGATATTAAACATTTTATTGGATGGACATGTGATAAAATACTTCCGATTTTTGGGTTTAAATATGAATGTAGATTAATTTTTTGAATTTAAAGGATAGTGAATTACTGTATAAAATAAGATTATAATTTTATACTAATGATTAATATTCTAGATTACGGTAGTGTTTCTTCATTTAATGGTTTATTAATTTTTGTTGAATTTTATTATATAGTAATAAACATTTTTTTTTGGTTAATTTAAATCAATAGATAATTATTATAATGTTTTTGGCATGGGAAAAATTTTATTTTCAACAATAATTATTTGGGAAAAAATTCGATATAATTTTTTAAATTGGTTAATGAATGAAATTGTACATGTTAATAAATTATTTTTCATTATGTTATAATTATCAGTACTATAATGAATCCAAAATTTTAGGAAAATTATTTTGAAAAAAAAGATATTCATTTAATTTTTTTATCGATAATTTAATCTACATTTCACCTATGTGGCCACATCTATAAAAAATGTGCATTCTTGAGTTAATTCATGATTTCACATTGAGGATAATTTTAGGTTTAAGGTTTTAGATAATTAGGCCATAACTAGTACATTACATGTAATATATTACTAAGTAGACACCTATACTCTGTCCAATTTTTTCACAACAATAAAACTCTGTTAATAAAACAAGAATTATTTTCTTGATAAAAATCTTATTGATTTCATATGTTCCCTAATCCTTACTTGTACCATATGAAGAACACTTCATCATCATGGGATGATCATAAAAAGCTCAGTAAGGGATAAAAAATAAGGAAAGAAAACATTTTCCATGAATACATCCAAATCAATGTAATAATACTTTTTTACACTTAAATCATAAGCTCTATAGCATACCTCATGAAATCATACGATTTATGAATAACCCATAAAAACAATAATTAATATATATAACTTGGGTAATCTATATAATACCTAAATTGTAGCTTTCATAGATAAATAGGGAGTAAACATCGTGGTTACATTTGGAATTCCCATACAAATATATTCCCTAAATTTCTAGTAGAAATATAAATGATTACCTCTATCAAGTAATTTAATTCATTATATAGATATCACGGGCTCATAATACCTTCGTTTTTCACAGAGAAACATGTATTTGGATTTTCAATTAACCTCTCATTAAATGGCCAAGTACCATAACCTAAACATTACCCAAAAAAGATTGAAATTATCATAATTTCACTCATCAAGAACAAGAAACCAATTCACAATATTGAAATATTCAATTCATTTCCAAAAAAATTAAATCCTTTAATTATGATTTTTTTAATCAATCTGTACCATACCACATTGATTCTTTTAAAAGAAATTCATGAATAAGAATTATAAAACATATATATCCGTACAAATAAATCCTTAAAACCATTTGGAATTCATGGACATTAATGATAAAAATTTATAAGAATAAATTATAAAAACATTTAAATGATTTTTTTGTTAAAGAGTATCTTACCATTTGAGAAAACACATAATTAAAAATAATTATAGAACAACATTAAAAAATCATATAATATCTTGATAACAAAAATATTCATGGTATAATATGTTGAAGGGTAGAATATAAATTATATAAATCTTAATTGGTGCATTAAGAAAACTATGTCTCAATGGAATTTAAAGTGAGTTGAAATCCCTAAAAAATATCAAAATATTATATTAAAAATAATGAAATGAAATAATTATGTGTCAAAAATATAAATACACCCAATATAAGTGGGTATTCAGTGTAAAAAATTCCTACGTCATTCACATATATTCAGGGAAAAATAAAAACCAATGACATGGACATTTAAGTTAATGAATGGAGATAGAGTTATGATTTCCATTAAAAAGATCATTTTTTAACAGATCAATTATCTGTATTCACTATAAATAGACATAAATCAATTATAAATTGATGATTTTATATTATGAGTTATATCATACATAATCAAGTCACTTCATAAACATGAAGAAGATGATCAACCCAATGAATGGAAATTGGGTTCAGAAGTTCCCTTACCTTGAGTCTAATGTATCCTATTCGTTCATTATATTCCTGAAAAATATTCATAGGATAATTTAGGAATTATTCAGAACATATTTTATGTTTATTGTTAATATTATATTACTTATCAGAATGTAATTAAATTTACATTATTATTTATGTTCATATCGACCTATTTGATGATATACGGTATTTGAGTCGAAAATGGATGTGTTTAATGTAAACATTTCATGTGGTCTTAAGTCCAACATCTCTGGAATATTATTCATGATTCCAACATCACATATATCTAAGAAATATTTTTTTTAGAATTTCCATATTATTTGTATATAAGAAATGAAATGCACCGTTCATGGAGACAGTAGTCTGTATGTACGCATGAACACTACATTCATTTATTTTTAATATAAAAATAATAATATAAATATGATATAAAAGAATATTATAATACCATTATTATATTTGTGTCATTTATTAATTATAATATTTATAATACCATTCTTTATTCGTTTCATTTATATCATGAATGACTCATATCACTTTGAAGTGGTGGTAGTACACACTTCCTTATATGAAATTATCATATTGACATATCAATGAAATCCTAACGGTGTCTTTAAAAAATATATAGAATCATAGATAAAATAAAAAAATTATATATATCATATATAAATATAGTTCTATAACAATGTAATCCATGAGAGTTGATTGGATAAAATTTAAAAATTATTGTTTCATGAGGTCGTAGTTTTCCATACTCAAAAAAGTATATTCGTATCAATTAGATGGAGGTGTGTAATTGTGTAGTTCAAATAAATATCAAAAAAACATAATATTAGATTGAGGATTCTTTTTTTGTAATGTAATAAAATAATAAGAAGAGTATAGGTTGTGGATAAGGAAAATAAAGGAAAGAAACATGAGAGAAGACATTACCTCTAAATCATGTAACTTCTTTTTATTTAATCCAAAATGCTTTCTTGAATTTCCTTATACCCATGATAAGGATTAAAGGAGGAAGGGACTGATTTTGGGAGAATATTTTACAGATGATAGTAGGACTAAGAGGCCAGATAGGTGTATGTTTGTGCGTTGAGGTGGTGGTCTATTATAAGATGGAGGAGGGGCGCTTTAAGATTCTCTTGAAATACTAATTTATTATAAGTTAAATTTAGCTAAAATTGTGTCAAAATTATTTTCGTTCTATTTTATAATGAATATAAGTCGATATGAAATCATCAAATAAAAATTAAATAGGTTTTTGATATTTTTATCAATATCTTTTTTGTTTAACCTTTTTTTACTCTTACTATTTTATCAAGAATTTAACAAATTTAAAATTAAAATTGTTACCAAACCATGAAAAATATCCAATTAAAGAGTCATTAATAATATTTTATGACTTATCATAACCATTTTTCAGAATCATATTTTTTTTGAATTTTATAAAATATAATAAAATATCTTACATTTTAAAATATTAATTATGTTATTTTTACACTATTTGTTTCACACCTTATCTAAAATACAGAAATAATATATTCCTAAAAATCCATTAATAAAATTATAACATGTAATATTAATCCAAAAAATTAATGGATGATATCAAATAATCCAATTAGTGTTTTTAAATATTTATAATTTCCTTTATTTGAATCTTTCATTAATAAAGAAATAATTGCATCACCATTGTGTCGTAAATTGATTTATTTATTTAGTGTCTTAAAAATTAATAAAATACCCTGATATAGGAAATATTTGTATCCTTCTAATGAAAATTTGAATTCATAGATAGCAGTTATGTAAACCAATATTAAATTTTTTTTAGTAAATTATACATGTTTATGAAACATTTCCCTTTAATTTAAATTATTTATAATAACATGTCATTATTACTCACATGTGGCTCCCAAATGAAAAATATCCGGCCAATGGATTCCAATGGTAGAAAATATCTCAAAAAATAAGATTAGGACATGTTTTAGAATAGTTTTATATTATTATAATATTATTTTTTGACCCTTATTTACCTAATTTACCTTTTTAATGTGGTAAATAAAAATAATAATAATTAAAGTTACTATTCATAATATCCAAAAAAATAAAAGGTACATATATAAACAATTTGGACCTTCGATTACAAATATGGAATCAATTTTTCAAAATTCAAAACACAGAAATTGTTGTAATTAATTTAAAATTATTACTAGTTGTCCAAACCAGAATGCTGGTTTTTAAGGAAAAAAACTACCAAAAGATTGATACATGTTTATGTAAAATTTAAATGTGAAATTACATAAAATCACCAATATATGATTAAATGACAAAAATATTTTCCACTTATAATTTAAAACTAATAGTAAAATTATTTTCCATTTTAAATTATCTCTATGTAAAAAGATCTTTTCAATTAAAATTTAGCATATTTTTACTATTAATCAATACATGGTGGTTATCAGAAAAATATAAAAAATTCATTGAAAGAAAATATTGATGTACATATTCTACAGAATAAGTTTCTTTTTTTGAAATAGAAAATATATAGAGGTAAAAAATTAAAATTACAAAGTGATCTCAATCAAAAGGTGGTAAAACTGTATTTTTAGAAAAATACGTATTTTATCCAAAAAATGATTTTATTTCTTATATAATATCTTGAATAAATTTAAGATTAATTTAATACATATCATTGAATATATATAAATAATATTTTTTTATTAAATAAGGTCCATAATTAGTGATATTATATGGTAAACACAATTATTCTCTTTCTAAATTGGATTTCATAAAAACAAATCATTTATATTAAATTTCCTTTTATTTACATTTCTATCAAATTTGGTAACCGCTGAATCATTATTAAAACATGTGTAAACAATATTTTCATAATTCAGTTGATATTATCCATTCTCTCCATTCCAACAGCTAGGTTATAATGGTAACATTGATATAATAATATTTAGTTGTCCTTTTAAGCTCGATGTTTCATATCTTGTCTGATATTGGACATAGTGATTCCTTAATAAAACCAGGGATGTTACATCATTCCCCCATTTTGAAAATTGTGTCCTCTAAATTAAAAAAATTGTCTTATAACATCATTAAAAATCCCAAAACAGAAATAGAGTCAATGAAACTACCGCATAGAATTAAAGAAAGGGAAGTAGAATGGTCATCTCAGATAATAGATACAAGGGATCCTTGTAAGAAAACATAT
Organism: Viscum album; assembly: GCA_963277665.1. NCBI lineage: Eukaryota > Viridiplantae > Streptophyta > Magnoliopsida > Santalales > Viscaceae > Viscum > Viscum album. The sequence continues at coordinate 207,153,528 of OY728121.1, forward strand.
ATTTAGAAGAAAAACAAACTATCTAGTTCTAATGGAGAGTGATAGAAAACATGGTTAGGATATGGTTTACAATCATTAACCCATAAACTTGTGATGGAGTAAATTTTATTTGACTTCATGGGAAGAAAAGTAAAGAGAAAATGTTTTTTACTATCCTTCTCATAAAGTTGAAGAAATATTTACTACATAATATACTAACAAAAAGAAATATATATACATATAATGTATATTTTATTTCTTTAAAATAAATCTACCATAAACATATATTTTATCTAAAAGATGAGTATTCAATTTGACTTAGCCACACCTGATGCACAAGAATAAACTTCTACAGAATCTCATAATCCGCAAAGATGAACTATATATTTTCCCTATCATTATACATTAACAAAAACAAGTTTTTTTAGTAAAAGTTCAGATTATCCCGAAAAAAGAATAATCCTTTTTAAAAATAACTGCTACTCCAAATCACTAAAATTCATAAAAAAATACCCAATTTTTAAAAAAGACCATTCAATAATAATTTATCAATAAAATTAATCCAAATAATCTTAGATATGATAGAATAACAAAATTCAAAAGGATTTGATCATATTGTATTCCATGATAAATAATAACAATTATCTCCAAATAACATCGACTGACCTTACATTCATATTCGTTAAAGTAATTACCATAATCATATGTGCTCTATGATAGGTTAATCATTTTCACAAACAAACTAAATCTTGGTTTGTCCCCAATAAAAAATATATCCATAAAAAATAAAATTCATCCATTACTCCTAAAATAAAATCCAAGAGTTTAATATCTTCCTTAGGAATATATTATTCCCAAAAGAGGGAATATCATCCAATATAACATTTTTCACTTAATCAAAAAATCATTTACATATATTAAGGATATCCATTTGACAAAATGGAAGTTCCCAAAATCAACATATTATTGATTCATATAATTATTTAAGTAATGATATTAAGTCATACTAACCTGGGTCCTCAAGTAGGCCAGTGGTAGGTGATAATGCATTATCACGCTTCAGCTATCGGTTCAATCCATAAGGCCTTGCCCAATGCTAAAAGTTTCAACTCTTCATACGGGTTGGCCTTTTTATAAAACTATATATTTTTAAAACAATCACAAAATGAGATGAATTCCACCAAAATAATCATATCTTATTTTATCCCCAATGGTTTTCTCATACCACAATTTTTTCATACCAAAATGTAATTACATTTAATTTTCCTAATATTCAAGGATCATATAATACCTACAATTTCATTATAACTATATCCCCAAAATAAAATATTATTCTTCCTAAATTAGCATTATTATATAAAAAACATGAGGGATACAAAAACTATAATTCATCCAATGTAATCCCATCATTAATACATTTCATCATATCATCATACATAGATCCCACATAACTTTTCAATGTATACAATGTAGACATTTTAGTCATCAAACATTCTTCATGATCTGTTATACATGTCTTTCAATATTATTCTTTTATAATTCGTTCTTATAAACAATAACATGCATAATTTCCCTTGATTCAATAATGTCAATACATGAGTTTTGAAATAATCCATAAATTTCTGAATTCATTTTTTGTTTCTTCATCTTCAATTGGAATGTCATTTGGTATTGGTAATTAATATTTTTATGGTCCTACAAATCCAATTTATGAATCATCATCATATGAAATATATTTTCATAATGACCATGAACCCCGCATTTAAAACATTTATTTGATCCCTCAGAATGAACTTAAATCCCTTTCATGGAGTCAACTGAACAATTCCTTTTTCCATTGAAGGATACTAATTTATGACCTTCATTAACACATCTATAACTTTTTTCTATCCCATTGTATCATTTTCCTAAATGTTTCTTTCCACATCCTTGACATATATACATTTTAATATACATACCTTTATTACTTTTACCGGAACATCAATAGTGATTTTTTTCTCTCAAATATGATTCCATGGAAAAAACCTAGTTCACGTGGTCAATCATGAATCCAGATAGCTTGTTATTAATATCCACATGAATTCTCATTGTAAATCCAATTCTGTTTGGTTTTTTATTAAAACAAACCGCGATAATAACCATCAAATCCATTTTTACATTGGTGCCCAATATATCCAACAATTTACTAAAACCAAAAATGAAAGTGTGAGTTTATCAATAAAATAAGTATATAATATCTTATAAGGAGGGTATACAGTTAGATATACTTATTCATGTTATAATAAACTCATTCCATTCAACTAAAATAACTGAGACTCTATTTTATATCCTAATAGTTGTTTTTATATAAAACATGTCACTTATGATTTAACAGCACCTTGATATCTAATGTTATATAAACCAATAATTAACACAAACATTAAGGACCCACCAGTAAACATTACACAATATTGATTTAATTCAAGAATTCACATTGAGGATCTTTTTATATTTAGTGATTTTAGTGAATTAGGCCATAAAAAGTACATTACATCTCTAATATTAAAATGTTTACACTTCTACTCTATCTTATTTTTTCACAACAATACAACACCATAAATAAAATAATAATTACTTTCTTTATAAAAATCATTATTAATTCTTACATTCATTTGTATTTCCTCATACCATTTGAAATACATTTCAAAAACATATTATTAGCATAAAAATATCAGTAAGGGATAAAAAAGTAAAGAAAGAAAACATTATTCCATGAAAATTTAAAAATAATTAAAATTATACATTTTACTCATAAAACATAATCTCTTTAACATAAATAATGAAATCAATAGGTTTACAAATTACTCATAGAAAACATAAATCATAAATGAAACTTGTGGAATACATAAAAAACATACTTTGTAGCTTTCAAAGATACATCATGAGTAACCCTAATGGTTAAGTTTGGAATATCAATCATAATATATTCCTTAAATCATGTAGAATTAAAATTATCATTTACCTCTTTCATGTTACCCCGTACATTGGAGAGATATCATGGGATCACGAGCCCTACATTTATGATAGGTCCACATGAATTTGGTTTATAACATAATTACACATAAAATTTTAAAGTATCATTACATAATCATAACGCATAAAAGATTTCTATTATCAACATTTCACTCATCAATAATAAGAAATCAATACATGATATTTACCTATTCAATCCAATTCCAATACTTTTTAAAACAGTAAATAAATATGTTTTTTAATCAAAGTATCTCATACCTCATAAAAAATTGAAAATTAAATTCATGAATTTGAATTTTAAAAAATATATATCCATATAAATAGCTCCTTATACAAGTTTGAATACATGGACATTAATGAGAAATAATTTTAAAAATAAATCATTAATACATTTAAAATAAAGTTTTAATTAATGATTCTCATACCAAATTGGAAAATATGTGAATAATGTTTTTTTAAAAAACAACACTAAAAAAACATATTATATCATTATAATAAAGATATCCCTGATATAAAATGTCAATGGGAAGTATTTACACTATATAAAAGTGAATTAGAGCATAAGAACAAACAATTCTCAATAGCATATAAATTTAAATTAAATTTTTTAAGAATTTCATATCAATATAATAATGATTAATAAATGACATAATCATTTGTGAAAAATATAAATACATCCATAATATGTGGTTATTCAATGTAAATAAGTTATGTTATTTCACACATATTCCTGGAACAATCAAAACCAATGAAATGGATTTTTAACTAAATGAATAGACATTGAGTTAATATTTCCCATACAGAGATCATTTTCCTAATAAATATATTATATTTATTCATTATAACTACACATAAAGAAATTATAAATACAATATAGTATGTTAAAATCTATTTCTCACATAATCATACCATGCAATAAATAAAAAGTAGAAGATCAACCCATAAAATGGAAATTGGGATTAGAACTTCCCTTACCATGATTCTGACTGGTGTCATTCTTTATTTATATTATAGAATAATAAAATTTGATTAATTTATACATTTTTCTGAACTATTTTATATCCTATTATAAGTTATATATGACTTATCATCTTGTTATAAAAGTTATATAATTATTTGGGATCATACAAGTTGGTTTGTGAATATTTGGTCCTTGAGTCAAAAATAAACTTGTCTGATAATAATTTTCCATGTGGTAAAAAGGTACCTCATATCCAAAATATTATCCATGATTTATATATCATATATTTTTAGTATATATTTATTTATAATTTCCATAATATTTGGAGATGACATATTAAATTCTGTATTAATGGAGATGGTAGTCCGTACATACTCCTAAACGCTACATTCATTCATTTTTCAGATTAAAAGAATAAAAAATGATATAAAAGTATATTATAATACCTGCATTATATTTATTTCATTTATTTTTCTTGTGTTTAATAAAACCAACGTTTATTCGTTCTATATATAGCATGAACGACTCATATCACTTTGAAGGGGCAGTAGTCACAATTCCTCAAATGAAATTATCATATTTACACATCATAGAAAAAATTATGGTATGTTGTAAACAAGAATTACATAACAACATAGAAAATATAAATATAAAATATATCCTGTATAAATATTGTTTCGACATAATTTCTACCATGATAGGTTGTAGGATAAAGGTGAACCATCATCATTTCGTGATGTAGTAGTTCACCGTACATAGAAACAATATATTCATATCCATTAGATGGGGGTGTGTGTATGTGTAGTTCAATTAATATTGAAAAAAAATATGAGTATATTGAGGATACATGTTTTTTTATGTAATCAATGAATAATAATTGTGTTGGGAGTGGAGATCGAATATAATGGAAATGAACTTTAGAGAATGTGTTAAATATAAATTTGGTAACTTCTATTTAATTGAGCTATAAGGATTTCTTGAATTAGCTTATTAGCAAGGAAGGGCTTCTAAAGGTAAAAAAGTGATATTGGGAGATTATTTGAGAAGAATTATTATGATACAAGATGCTTTAGAGGAGTATGTATGTGGGTATAGGTTGTTGCTTATTATAATAAAGAGGATGGTCACTTTAGAATTTTATTCCATTATTAATTTATTATAATTTAAATTTCTCTTATAAATGAGTCCAATTTTAATTATTTTGAATATAATATGAAAATAATTAGAAATAAAATATTCTAGTAAGAATTAAGAAGGTTTTGGATATTTTTTTTAGTCCTATTCATTTTTAATTTACCCTTTTTAACTCTAAGTGTTTCCCCAATCTCTTAACACCTTGAGAATCAAACTAGTTTCAAAAAATTTATAAATGCCCAATAAAAGAGTATTTAATAAAATTTTATTTTTATGATAACCATTTCCAAAAATCTGATATTTTTTTTGAATTTTTTAATATTTAAAGAAATATTTTATATTTTAAAAGTTGAATTATGTAAATTTTTACCCCATTCATGTCAGGTCTTCTTAAAAATCCTTATCATCATGATTACTAAAAATATTTAATTACTTCAAATATAAAATCACATTTTCAACCATAAAATTTTTGGGATCAGATAAAAATAAAAAATTACATTTATTTTAATATTTATAATATCATTTATTTGAATCATTAATTAATAAGGAAATCGCTTCATCGTCATTGGGTCATATATAATTTGATGTATTAAATTTGTAAAAATTATAAATAAAATTCCATGATTTAGGATATATTTTTATATATAATAAATATTTATTGTCATAGATATATTTTATCTAACATTACATTAACATTGTTTTAGTAAAAGATATGTGTTTATGTTGTATTTTTCATTATTTTATGTTAATTATTTTAACATGTGATTATCACCCTCAAGTGCCTCCCAAATACCAGTAGTTCAGCCTAATAATGATCATGGTCGGAGATATCTCATCCAATAGGATTATTAAACGTTTTATTGTAGTGTTAAATTATTATAATAATACTTTTTGACGCATATTTTTTGGATTTACCCTTTAATAATGGTTAATAAAAATAATAATTACTAAAGTTAATATTCATAATGTCAAAAAATAAAAGATACATAATTACACAATTTGGAACATCTGATTCTAAATATAAAATCTATTTTTCAATATTAAAAACATTTAAATTCTATTAATTAATTTAAAATTAATTCCCTTGTCAAATCCAGAAAGCGGGTTTTTAAGAAGTAAAAACTACCAAAATATTGACATGTTTTTATGTCCAATTTAAATGAAAAATTAAATACAATAAACAAAATTGGATTAAATGATAAAAAAATTATATTTATAACTTAGACCCATTGTATAATATGATTTAACCATATAAAAAATATTGATTGAAAAAGATGAATTCAATTAAAATTTAGCTTATTTTTACTATTAATCAAAACAAGCAAGGTATCAAGAAAATTATGTAAAATTCATCCAAATTATATATTTTGGTCCCAATTATAAATATGAAGTTTATTTTTTCAAATATAACATATTATTCTGTCAGAAATAAATTTTATTAGGTTTCTCCATCAAAAGGCGGTAAAACTGCATTAATAAAAAATATTTCTATTATCCCCAAAAAATAAATTTTTTCTTATAACATATCCAGAAAAGAGATAAGATTAGTTAAAATAATTAAATTAAATAAATACATATATATATTATATTTTTTATTAAATAAAATCAATAAAGAGTGATTTGATCTTATAAACACAATTATTCTCTTTTTAAATGGTTTTTCCTAAAAACATATCCTTTATGTTCAATTGTTTTTTATTTCCATTTCAAATATATTTAATAACCAATGAATCCTTATTTAATCATTTGTAAGATATATTTTCATAGTATAGTTTTTTTATTCATTCCCTCCATATTAATGGCTAGGTTATAATGGGATCATTTAAATAAATATATTCAATTTCTCATTTATGCTCGATATAATGTATCAACTATGCTATTGAACATAGTGTTTCTCTCCTAAATCATGGGTTGTTACATTACCCATAACATATTTATGGTTTTATGATTGTTAGAATTTTCATAACCATATTCTCTTTCAAAATCAATCTTTCCTTGGGTGTTTTATTTTCACTACCTTGTCCGTGTTTTTCATCATAGAACCATAAAATGAATTATTACAAATGAACATCTCAATACCCTTTCTATCATTTTAAATTGATATTTTGTTAATCATTTTTACATTGTGGGTTTTAAAAAAATTGTATTTTTTTTATTTTCATACACTCTTTACCAAAATTAATTTCAATCTTTTGAGGATGAAATTTCCAAAATGTATGTGGGCAATGATAAAACTTTGTAATAATAGAATATATCATTTCAATATTTATTATTAGTTTTAGACTATGTAATTATATATATTATAATTATGTTAATTAATTTACAAAATCAAAAAATATATGTTTTTATTAATCTCATTTCAGATATGATTTTATTTCAATGATTAATTTTTAAATTATATAATAATTTCAATCAAAATTAGATTCATTTTAAAACTCAATATTTTGAAATTATATTTGGATTAATTTTTAATATTTTTTATAAAATATTTGTATCAATAGAAATAGTTAAAAATGTTTGTTATTTATTGAATAGTATATTTTATTTTAGATTGTTAAAAAAAATTATTTGATTTATTATTAAAATTATTATTTTTTATTTAAAAAAATACATTTATAGTTTTTAAATAAAATATATAAATGATTTTTTTGTGAAACAATTTCATATTTAAAAATAGGTTTCTTTCAAAAAACTATTTTACATTGTATTTTTTTTTGTTCAATATTAAATTAAATTCATAAACATTTATGTTTTCAATTTTGTAATATTGATTCCATATTTGGAAGTAGTGGGTCCAAATTTTTTATATAATTCTCTTTTATTTTTTACCAATATTAATTGTAATAATTGTAATTTTTATAACCATATTTAAGATTTAATCAAATAATTTAGGAAAAAATAACATGATAAGAACTAGTAAATTTCCAACAAACATACCTAAATTCTATTGGATGGGTATATCATTACTGTAATAATCAATGGGGGGTTTTTAAGATATTTTGGGTCCAGTTGTATGATATTATTAAATTTATTTAATTTTTTTAATCAAATGTAAACCATGTCACAATAGAATTTTTAATAAATTTTATCATTTTAATATCATGTTATACAGAAGATATATCATAAAAAACAAGTATTCCAATATTTAATAAACTTATCATTATCATTAGTTTTTTTAAATTTTTGTGATGAAAAAACTAACACATTTTCTTACTCAATGTAGAAGCATTAATTATTCAATTAATGGAAAAATCTTATAATTGTTTTTAAGAATATTGAATTAAATAGGATTTGTGATAATTAAGGTATTCAATTGATATTTTATATTAAAATTACATTTCTGGGATTCAATAAATTAAATTTTTTTGAATTTTATCATTAATCATGATATTATTTTCTTCAATGTAATTAATGTGTCATAAAATATATAAAATATATATTTTATTATAAATGAAATCAATTAATGGTTATAAAATTAATTAAAGTCTTAAATTATTCAATGTTATTAGGATAAGGTAAAAATTGTTCTACATGATCCATTTATTGGTAGGTTGTCATTTTAAAGTTACTATATTCACCTGTATTGTGTATGAATACATGTCATTGTAGTAAGATTCCAATGTATTAAATAAAAATTCAATAAAAAATATATGGGTAAAAATATAGAAAAAACAAGGCTACATTATATTCATCCAACTATTTGCACCATAATTATAAATTTATTTAAATTCATCAGTTTGGATCCATTTTAAATTAAAATTTAATTTATATTAATTTAATATGTTTAGAAATTTCATGATCTCACATACCCTCTATTATAAAGAGGAAGAATTTATTCTTATTATTTCACACCTAAAACAACATAATTCTGTAAAATAACTTCCAAAAATAAATCCACAAATTCCATTCCCACATTATAGATTTATTTTTTAGGAAGAATAAAAATCAAAGTTGTTATAATGTGTTACGAAAAAGAGGTTTTAAAAGTAGATGTATCATTTTATCTGTATGTTTTAGATTACTATATACATACACATCCATAAAAACTTTTTAATCCATGATTATATAATAACTCTAGTCTAATAAATACATTTAAATGGTATTATGTTTGTGGTATGATTGATATCTATATCCTCTTCCATTTAATGGAAACAGAATTTATCATTTTTGTGTACAATAATTTAGCTCCTTGTGAACCGATATATATAATTTTCCATCAACATCTATCAATAATCGATAAAATTATTTAATAATTTTTATATATTATTTTAAAAAACATATATCAATATGAAAATATATTATAAAATTTACCATCATACCATTCACTTCACTAAAAATGATAACCTATATTTTCTGTATGTGTGATCTCCCACATCTACTAAATGATATGAATAATGTTTCCTCATGAAATCAGATAAATTATATATATAATTATATTTTAAGTAATAAAATTACATATATTATATTATTTTCCTTAAATAAAACTAAAATAATAATTACCTTCTTCCCATAATTATCATTGAAGAATGGAAATGGTGCTCATTTATACATATGACCTACTGTCTCCCTGCTTGTAACATAGTTCATTTTCCATAACCATACTGAATTTATTGATTTAAAAGTATAATTTATTTATAAAATTTTCATTATTTAATGTTTATAATTATAGAAATGGTGTATTAATGACCACTGTGACCATATTAAAAAAAATTCATTTTGGACATTACAATCGAATATCGTCAAAACATCCAATGGAAAATTTTGTGATAAATTAATTGAATATATAATTTAAATAAGTGATATAAAAGTAATAATAAAAATTAAAAATGATATTATGGAATTAAAAAAAATCGTATGATTATAATTCAAGATTATAAATGATGTATAGGTGTCGTTAGACATAAGGTAAGGGTCTTTTTTTGAAAATAATCTTTTATTGTTTCCCTTAAAACTCACATTTTTATTAATTTCAATATTTTATTATCATGCATTAAATAATATTTGTAATAATATTTTTTGACTGTTTAAATAAATTTATACACACATTTTATATTTTAAATTTTTTTGTAATGAATTTTTTTTATTTTTCGAACAGTGAACCTCGATACAGTTCTGAGAAAATTATAAGGGATGTATTTCATAACATTAATGGAATGTGTATATTTTACTGACATCATAATTCCTTAATTTATAGAAGTTTAATTTAATAATAATTCATTGTTTTTTTAAATAATTTGTTTCATTATTTTGTGCATGGTTTTTATAATTTTAAATTACTTTTCTTGGAAAATATTAATTTTGATATTTAAAAGTGTTTTGTACAACCGTATGAAACATATTTTCAAGGGATTTATTCATGGAATGATCTATGGATATTATTTAATGGTGGTTGATCACTATTATTTCTAAACATTCAACCCATTTTATGCTAAATATCATGTTATTAAACAATGATTATACAATTTAATGATAAAAATGAACTTTTGTTAAGAGAATACTTTTACTATATTGTTATGATATTCAATAGACTAATGCATATCTTATTTATAAACACTGCTAAACAATTTTTTCAGATTTTAATATTTTAAAATATTTTTCATTGGGTTTGTTGAAGAATAAATTAGCTAAATATGAATATTGCGGAGATTTATAATGATAATAAACTATGATTTAATTAGTGGATAAAATTGATACTGAAATTAAGTGGCCACTTTTAAATATTGGGTTTACTAAGTAATATTTTGTGCAAATTAACTAAAACTGTAAACTAAAAAAGATCATTAGTATTCAATGAATTTAAATTCGTATTTGAGACACTGTAATATGTAATTATGAATATCAAATCCTTACATCATATAGTAGGGTGATGAGTCTTCTTATAGTTACAAATCTACATCATCCAATCCCAACAGCTCGCATTTATTTCTATGAAATCCTTTTTTTGGACATAGACCTCGTCAATAATATTTATCCTGATTGGAAAAAATCTCTAATAGATGACCGTTTTATTTTAATTATATGGGGTTCCTATACATATATATCAAACCAATGCCCTTGGGAGGTAGGGGTACAACTTAGATGATGGAGGACTCACTCCATTTTGTGATATGGGGTTCCACTCGTTGAATAGTTGGGTCACTACTTAGTGCATTAGAGGGGTGTCCATTAGTATGTAGATATCTTTCACTATCCACCATAAAGAGGTTCCGCTCCACATGGGTTATGATTTTTTTGGACCCAGACATTCATATAATTGTGGGGTTTCCAACCTTGGCTTCTCCCTAATGATCTTACTTGATTATAGATACTCATTAATCATCCCCTAAATAAATGTTACTCTTGGAGAACCATGCATCATATCTCAAATTCAATCATTAACTCCACAATAACATTCCATTAAGAACCCTTTTCCAGAAATACTAGTCATGGAATAAAATATGAGATTTGATTAAGTATATATGGAATTTCAAAAACACTATAAAAATAAACCGACTATATGAGGCTTCATAAGACATGTGACCTCAAATATACACATGGTTTTGTTCTCTGATGTTCATGGATTTGTTGTTAATTTCATGTTACATAGTGTGCATCAATGGTACAAGACATGTGTCAACCACCTGGGGTCAACCTGTGCCCTTTGGCCTATAGTTAGGCATATTTCCTATTCCCATATAAATGGATGTTCCCATATTCCTGGATATTTCTATTCCCATATAGACCTTCTCTATATTCCAAACATCCATCACATGGTCACACCACACATATGGTGCAGGGACCCTAAAAACTTCTAATATTTAACTCCACCCATAAACATAATCACTATATTTATTGTCCTCTTTGATTTTTTTATAACCTTTATCATTGTATAGATGGTATTTTTAAATGGAACCTTTGAAATCGATATAGTATTTTTCAACATCATATCCACTAACATATCTACCGTGATTCACATAGGTGGTCTCATATCTTAGCACATCCTCACATGATCCATCATTGTGGTTGATATTATCCACCTGAGCAACACACAACCCCTCTCAAAGCTCAAAACCATTTTATTTTTCAATTGTTGAATTATATGGCCTCAAAAATAGGTCTTCATCTTTGAATACCCACACCAAATCCAAAACCATCAGAATAATAACTATCATATTTGATGTTCACAAAAATTCCCAAAATATAGTTGTTCTATTTCCCTTGACCCCACTTCTGAAATGATGAACCATTAACTTGTGTCCCAATGAAAACAACATGTATAAAATAAGGGATAAATGCACATGAATTGTCTATAACCTTTGTTGGAAGATAATTCTAATTCAATAATGTCAAAAAATGAATCAAAAGGGTGATATTAAGTGAAAAAATGATTTATCTGATCAATTAAATCAATATAATTATTCCATGGCTCATGTGAATATCAATAATTTGAATATCAAAAGTTGAAAAGTAAAAAAAAATTAAAATACATATAATAGATGAAAATAAAAAAAATCCCTACCTCAAGTTCGGATTGATTGTTGGTGGAGAATGCATTCATCCTTGATGATTAAAACCCACAACAATAAATGTCTCTTGATCCACCTCGATCTGATCATATTTCAATAAATGAATCTAATACCCCAGTGATTAACTTTTTTTCTCCACTAAAATCCATATAGGTTAATTCAGATAACCCTAAATATTTTCCATAATGGGTAATTTATATAGAGGTAATTTGTTCAAGTTATTTAATTAATATAAAAAATTACATTTTTTCCCACTAAATGCATATTCCCATGCTCTCCTAACTATAAATGTATAACATTCATCAACCATAGTACATTCATAGGGTAATATATTCTTTAACAAATAATTCATTATCTCAAATGTACCAAATGAGGTCCAAAAAACTAGAAAACCAGAAATTTTGAAATAATCCGCATTCATGAAATAATCTATATTAATTTTTTTTTATTTTTAAATTATGTGGTCTCAAGACACCTGAACGCCACACAAAATCCAAGGATATATATATATATATATTTATTTATTTATTTATTCATTTGATAAATCAAAAAAAAAAACTATTGTGTTTACAATCTCCGATAATGCATTGTTTTCCTAATAAAATATATACTATAAAAAAGATTCATGTACTCATTTTGCATTATACTTTTAAATCATAGGACCACTAAAACATGAAAAAATATTACTATATTACATAAAACAAATGAATTTTCTATCAATGGAAGATCCTATACATCTGATCTGTGATCGTCCTTAGGTACTCTGCAATGGTGGATCCAACCACATTGTCTACCACATGCCAGTCAATAATGCGTGTCTGATCATTCACATATTTCCCCATCTATGAAACATGTAAAATGACTTGAACATGATATTATTTTTGGGTAATGTATAGGATCGTAGAAACATTTATAACCCTTCATAATATTAGAGTGTGCATGATGAATAATGGGGATATATTCCCTCACAAATTGATCATCCATAATCCTCATCATGGTGAAAATATTATAAAATCATGATCTATATTCTAGAAATATAAGGGCCAATAACATCAATCTACATATTAATTATATCATCTCTATGCTATCCTCATATGATTTCTAATCAACTGAACTTTATTCGTCATCATATCCACTATCTAGGGCCCAATAAGAGAGGTATCACAAATATCAATCTGTGAAATTGTTGACCTACAGGGTCTCCCATAAAAACACTCAAAAGGGTTCTTATCGATATTATAGTGATAAATGTTTTATATCAAATCCATAATAATTGAAATAAATCCACCTAGCTACAATTAAGTCCATCATTTAGGCACTTAAAGTATTTTCCAATACATGGATGGTTTGTTCAGTATGGCCATTTTTTGAGGGGTGAAACATTGTACTCACCTTCATCTATGTTACTAATGCCTTAGGAATTCCTATCCACAACCATGAAATGAACCAAATATCATGGTTGAAGACCATCCATGATGGTACCCCCTGAATCTGGACAATCTCCCTCATGTTCAATTTCCCTAAGCTGACAAATAAACTCTAGTATCAGATGGAAAGGAAGTGAGATGACATTGAATGTTGGTCAACAATCATCAAGATGGAATCATTGAATCTCACTATATATGTAAGACAAATTATAAATTCCATTGATATACAATACCATTTCCACTATGATATTTCAAGAGTCTATATCAGACCTATCATAACCTGATTTCTAGCAATTAATACTAATATTTGAGACACTGATACGAAAAATCATTAATGTTCCACCTCATTATGTACAACAAATAATTCCACTAAATGTCGACAAACATATTCTATACCATGGAATGTATAACAAATGGGGGATGTTTGAACAACCCCCATCACCTACTCATGGAAGATGATATGACCCAATCTACCTCCTTGTATAATGATTTCATTATCCCCTGTTACAATTTTTTTTAGTTGCATCCTTTGAATATTATAGGATACATAGAATCAAACATTCAATTTATACCAACCGAGAAAAATGAAAATAATGAGGAACCAGATGAGTCACTACCATCTATTAATGAATAACATAACCCCTCTCTTACATCGGTTTCAGTTTCAATGAAGACAACTACTCATACTTCTCCTTCACCAGGCGGTAAGATGACTTATAACCAAGGAGGTGTTTCACCAAAATTACCTTCCCATGAGTATAGAATATATTGATGTCATTTTATTTATGTATATCAATACAAATCCACAATTTTAGGTTAAAATATATCGGAGTCAAGATATAGTTATGGATCTGGTGGTCTTAATACACAACAAATCACTTTCGAAAAATATAGTTCCAAGATATTATTAGAAAAAATAGTATAGCTTCCCACTCAAGGTTGTGTGTTGTGTAGTTTTCATCATTGGGTCATGAATAACAGAACTCATAGGTCATAACTAGGTGCCTCCTCATTTGAGAAAAGATAATACCACTTAATGATTAATTGAAAAAATTCTACATATTTTCAACCCTCCTTTAATTTCCAAAACACATACGAAATGGTCAACCTCAACCTCAACTTCTCAAAGGACATTAGACACTTGCAATTCTTGGTAAAATACTCCACTTTCTGCAAAAGGTATGTCAATGTGAATGACCTATTTTAAAATAATATAAAAAACTCCTCTAGTATCAAATAAATACATGTAAATTATTTACCCCAAAAACACTTTCGAATGGCTCTTTTGAAATCATTTCATTTATAATTTTTTCTCCCACAACAATATTGTGCTCAAATATTAAATTTCTCAAATAGTGAGCCAAGTGGATTTAGAAATTAAACTTCAAGAGATTTCCAAAAATCATGTTCTTCCTAAGTATGGGTTGTACCATATTTAGATTAATAATATTTTCCCCTACTAATGTAATGTAAATTAGTATGCCATCAATTAATACAACCACAATTCAGTCCGTGAATTTCTAGACGATTCAGCATACATGTTCTATAAATATTGTGGGAGAGTTTTTCATACAAATAGGCATCAATAAAAAATCATAATGTCTAAAGTGAAATCAAAATTTTATTATTGCAATATAATCCTCAAAATAACTAATTGTTTTATATAAATTTTGGATATCGATCATTGAGAAACTACATGTTCTTCCTAACTATTTGTATAGGTCATCCATCCTGGAAATGTGGAAAATTTTATATACCCTTGAATAATTGAACTGATGATAATCAATAACATCTCTAAATGGAACAATCATTAATTTTAAATAATAAAACTAGATATTCATTGGGGGACACAATGGGTATGATGAATCACTTCTCACTATGTTCCTCTAACTAGACCTTCAAATTTTGGAGCTCTGTAGGGGCCATCTAGAATGCCACTGAGGATATCATTGTGTTCCCTAGGTTAATGTCAAAAAATATGTACACCTCTTTCTATAGAGGTAATATTATAATATAATCAAATAATATTCCTATATAATACAACACTATTGAAGGTATCTTAATTATTGAATATCCTATTATTCCAAGAGAAAAACTGAAAACCTAATGGGTGATGGGTTGCATATTACTCCCCTCACAAAATAACTCAACATATATGAGATCTATATCATCTAAATATGAATATTTCATCATATTTACCCATATTAAATATCATTTATATGATGGTAGACAATATAGTTTTATACAATGGAAATGCAATCTCTACATAGAATGAAATCACATGGATTCATTGTGAGAACAAAAAGGACCCATGGGAAAGTCTATCATCCATGAATTAGGATGCACTATCAGAAGATGAGAGATATTGAATAATACCTCCTTGTAGTAACCTCTTAATATATATACTTGGGTAATATGAAAACTTGAAACTCTATCTCACAAACCAAGAGATAAAGAGAAAATGTAATAAATTACGCTTGTGCCAACTACTTATAAGGTAAGTGACAAAAAGTCACATATTGTAACTCGAATCATGTCATAGGAAAGATGTTCATATACCTCCAGACAATTTATATTTTCTAGGTATAAACCACGAACACCCCAAACATGGAATGGGACACCTGGTAGTATTGGATGTTATAACACATTTCATTTTTCTCTACTAGTTCCTCCTCCATACAGAGCACAAAATGGACCTATTTCAGTAATTAATCCCTTTGGGACTCCCTACAGAAACCTGGGAGACCCGTAATCTTGATGGTTCCTCTACTATGACGTATTATCCACCCACTATGTACCCTTATCAGAATTTAAGGTCACGAGATAATTTTACATGTGACCACTTCCATAGCATGAACATCATATTCCATCTAATGGAATATATGAGCCACTTTTTGGCCACTTCACTATAGACCCACAATCATAATTCCTACTGTGGGGTGTTCTCTAGTACTAAGACCCTAATAAATGGACCCTTTTATCTAATATAGATACATATCACCTTAATTTACACCTCCAACTCAAGATTATTTGGTTCCCACTATTTTAAATCTCTATGTAACTAGATCAAACAATAGAACTCTATTATATTTTATTATATCTAATGATATTACAAAGGCATGAATGAATTTTTGGATAAACTTATTTAAATTTTGATCCTCTAATAAATAGTTTTCATCTTCTCATGGGAGTAAACAATAATTTCATTGAACCATATAGTTGATTCGTGAACTAACATTTCACCATACTATAGCACAAGATGGTAAATAATTTTTATGTATCATAACCATGAAGTATTTTAACCTTCATGATATTGAGTAATGATAACATACCATGTGCGAGTCATTTCATCAAGGTTATATGTCAAAATAATCCAAAATGAACATTCTATTCCTTGGAAAATATTTTCTCCTAGTGAAGCCAACTGATCGGTTGGGGTATGGACATGTCTAGAGACACAGATCGCCAATTCATACCAATATTACTCTTCTTGGGGATATACTCACCATAAATCCTTAGCATTGTCTAATTTTAGAACTATTATAGGATGTTATTCATGCTCACATCATCACTATACTGTGGTTTTACTAAATATTTCTCTATAGTAATGGGTGATGATCCATTGCCATCAAGATGATATAGTTTTTGAGACAATCTGTAATTTGCAGACCTATTACCCAACAGATCATCATTATGATCTTGCATCAGTAACCATGTAAGATATACTTTTGGAAGAATCCAAAAAAATTGATTAATACAGAACTTAAATTTTGGGTAATATATATATATATGTGGGGATCCTAATAATTAAATTAATTCAATTGACTAAATCTTATATAATTAATGTAACAAGTATAGGTTAATGGATTTGTTGTTCAACAAACAAACACCAGTTTCTTGAACCATAATTCAATTATCATTCTATTATAACAATATTTCCATTATTCCAAAATTCGACCCATGTCATAGGTCCCATTATAACACCATCCTTATGGAAAACTCATATGACACAACTTTTTCATGACTTTACCACCCATGGACCATCTTACGAGAGGATATCCGTGTGTGGCAACCAAAATTCCATCTTCTGTAATATTTTAACTACTAAAAATGTCCAATATGGAATATCCAATATTGTAGATTTTTTAATATACCTTTACAAAGATTCACAATAATCTCTATAAAAATAATAAGAGGATTATAAATAAAATACTATGAAAACTATAGTATGACCATTAATGGAATAAAATGTGGAAAATACAGTAGAGTATGAGAAATTATGTTTTTGTGTTGGGAAAAAATACAAACCCACCAGTTTATTAAGTATCTTCGTATAAAAAACTGGAATAATGGAAATTTGAGTGTTCTAAGCTCCTAATCCCTATGACCGACCACTATATGTGACCTATTTCATGCTTGTATCACCAAGCTCAAGTGATGTAACTATTAATCATACTATCATCTAAACAAGATTTAACACCAATTTGAAGAGGCCATGCAATGTTGAGTGTATATATACCCAACATTACACTAAGAAAAGTAAAAATGAATGAATAGTATTATAATATAGAAGTCGATCCATCCCAAAAAACAGTGGAAACCCAAGGATATTTTATCATATGTAAACAAACATCGTATATAATGTGCGTATCTATCTCCAGAACCCGATGTAGGATGATAATTCTTTTAAAAGATTACAATTTTTATATTTAATACCAAACGTCTCACGTGTCTATTAAAGAAATCCATTTTTAGGACCCGTACCTCACATGCTCTACACAACATGAAAAGTAATATAAAAAATAAGACGCGTTCCATAGTGTGATATATGGGGGAATCAATACATAGATATCGTACGCGATAGTACATAAGTGGTTACCACATAGAAGATACATAATCCTCACCCTTGTGTTTTAGTGGTGTGAAACAAAACAAATAGGGGTAACATGCCCTAGTAAAAATTAGGGATACCACTTTCTATATAGAGGAAATGATTCCTTGTATGTCATAGTGGGACTACACTACCTATGTATGGAATATAGGGTACCAATTACCCAGTAGGATAATAGATTTTATAATTCCACATCTCTATGATGATCCTTCACGATCACAACTACATGTCCTGCATATCATCAAAAGTTTAATACTTGGAGAAACTTGAATCAAATCTCTTATAATACAATGAATTCCACTATCACATTCCACGTGGAATGATACTCCAAATCAGATACTCATGGGACAAAATATGTGTTTAAATGTATGATACACAAAAGGTGTAGTCATTTGGTAATTTACAAAAAAATATATGTAGGGTTACATAATGCATTACATCTCTTATTATCATGACTTTGATCTCCCCTAGAAAAGGATTGTAAATCCATGTAATGATTCATTTCATGTATTGATGGTATTTGGTGTTACTTAACCACCTATGTTATAATTTTTTTCGTCAGTACTTTTCTAATATACATTGTCTCATTCCATTTTACACAGTTGTAACCATGTTCCTAGGAATATCTAGATCCATAGACTCATTTATTAGACACTAATCCACTTGAACAAGGTGATATAACATGTGGGGTGCTGGGGTCGACAAGTCATCTGAAATTTATCATGGCCCAAAAACCTAGCCAATGTATACATAGGACTACATGGAATTTTTTCATTATAGTAAATTTACGGTGGACAATTCCTTTTTTTTAACATAGAAATGATCTACGCACATCACTCATGTCACTACCACAACATTTTATACCACTATTCAATTCAATAAACCCATATATAAGGATTTCCATGACAAATACAGTGTCAGTGGCTATATTCTATCAAGAAGAAACCTAAATGGATCATCCCATTATTCCACATAGATTCTATGATCATAGGATGAATAATAAATCCTTTTATTAATGTATATAATACCCTAAACCATTACACTATCATGATCTGTCTGTACAATCAAAATCTCATTCATTATTATCATAAGCATCAAAATGTTTGTTGTCCAATCAAGCTCAAACACACCCTAAAAGGTCAAACATATACCTGATGAATGGAAATAAATAACCTGATGAATCGTGGGATAAATTCAATAGATCATGAAAAATATATCCTTAGATGAGAAACATCATTCAATGATCACAAAAATGTAGATAATGATTGGTGAAATATTTTGTGATAAATATATATCTAAATAAAATTAATTAATTTAATTTATGTAGGGAATTGAAAATACTAATAAATAACACAAAAAATAATATAACTATCATTCCATTATTATGAATTTAGAAAGGGTGAAAATCCAGAGACAAAAGCCCTATCATGATTTAAGACCATTAATAATTTTAGAATGCATTATCCCTTGATGAAGCAGGCTTACTGTATTTGGTGAATCGTTATCCTCCTACATTTTGAATCTTATTTTTCTATAATAGTAATCTCGAAAAAAATAGTGCTCCTCTCCCAAATAATCTCATGGTTATACAGATAACCCATGTAGTTTTCCATAACATTCCATCTATAGAGAGGGAATAATATTTTGTCATTATATAGAATAAATAAAAAAATTTATATTTTATTGAAATCAGACACAATTGATTATCAACAATATATTTTTAGCATTGAATGACAATATGAATATCTAGGGTAAAAAACATGTAATGAAATCAACCATGGTCTTGGATTTCCCATATGAGGTCCCTATTCAATGAAAAAAATTTAAATTGATATGATGTGGGTGCATGCATAAAAATATATTACTATTTATAATATATTAATTTTGAGGTCTCAATACACCAAACACCATGAAGACAATTTTTTTAAGTCTAGATATATATATATATATATATATATAAATAATGAATCCATTAAATCTAGTGTTTTTATAGTGTTCATGGTTTTTATGACCTCCACCACTCAACTACCAAAACATACTCTTTAACTGTTGGTGCGTCTTTTCTAGTTCAGGATGAATCATTGATGTTTGATAGATATGATTCAATATATTGGTTGTTCAGATGATTTTTCGAGTGGAGATACATAAATATAGGGACCTATATTTTGGGTGGTACATCCATGTTTTTTTTCATTATTTCCACCACCAAATGAGAAATTGGTTAAATGAATAGTGTGAACTATGGATTTTTGTAATATAAATTCACTCCATGAGTTTTAGAGGCTGATACCTACCATGTATTAAGTAAACCAATGTTCTATGGTATCTAATTATTAGAAATATATGGTTACCATTTTTTGTTAAATTTTTAGGAAACCAACAGATCTAATGTTGATCCTAATGTTTACACACTTTTAAGGGTCCCATAGTTGAAGGAAGATTTTATCGATTAATTCATATAATGAGACCTCTATATCCTAGTCTGATTTCATGTTTCTCAATTGGGAGGTCTTTTATATATCCATGATGATATCATATTTCATTTATGTTTTTCAAAATTTGTAGGAGGGAAACAAGACCATGGAATATTTTCTATTGATGTTCTCTGACCTCTCAAGATAATCTCTTGATTTAGCTTGAGTTCATTTTTCAAAGATCAAACCATAAATCCTTAACTTCAAAAACAAATCAGGTAATTAATGGTATCTCTTTTCATTCCCATCAATGAAGGTGTGCCCGAGAGACCCATAGTTGTGGAGAGATTTATGGGTTAGAATACATCGATAACAGGTACTGGTGTTGTAAATAAAGGATCTATGTCCTTGGTAGCTAGAAACCATTGGATGGAATAAGGTTATCGAATTGTGAGAGGTTTGTAGAGGAAATCCTATGAAATGGTATTGATGACCTAGGGATCTGAAGACTATTCCACTCCACCTAGGGATAGATGAAGTCTCGCATTCAATTGATGGGGACATATCACTCAGGATATTATAAATTATCATGTATTTAAAAGGGATACAAAAAATTGGCCAACCTGATAGAATCAGTTGCAAGAGAAGGGAGGTTCCTATAGTGGCTGATATGGATGAGGATTGGGTATAGAATCAATGTTTGGTAGATGGTTTTTCCAATTTCAATAACAACAGCTAGGTGGTCCTCGATAGGATTAATTAGTTGGTGGATATGAACAATGAAATTTAAATGTTCGGAGGCCTACAACCTAGAGTATATTTGGATTATTAGATATTTGTTCTATCACATATCTACATTATCTATTTTTATTGATATACAAGGGGGGTAAGATACTCATTTCATTCCACTTCACTGGTTCTTGAATTAGTGATATTCCGAGGATCATTTTTCCAAATCTGTATTCATGGAGACTCCTATCAGTAATTATTTAATTATCAAAAGTTTCTTACAACATGTTTATCTTACTTGTAGAGGATAAATAATTTTATAGGGTCAATATATAATAGAGACGAGGAATTATGATGTCACTATAGTTATGTATGGACTATCCACATCTAAATCCTAGATTTAATAAATTAGGTGGAAGATGTAGTGTATCAATAGAAACATATTATTTTTTTAATTTTTCGGTGAGAATGAATCAAAGGAAGAGATAAATGGGGTCAAATTTCTATGGATACAAATGATTACTAACTACACGGATGATTATAACATTTGAGATGAAGATTCAACAATATATTGGTTTCTTTCATTGATAGTTTAGTATACAAACATCACTAATGAGGAATATTCTGGCTAACCACCACATAGAGTCATATAAATATGTTTTTTAATAAACGAATGAATGGACACAACAACTATTATATAATATCATATCACTCTTGTATCTCTTCAAAAGATGATGGTGCAGTTTGATGTATTGTAGTGGAAGAGATTTTTTTGACACTGTGTCTCTCCTGGTATGCCATATTATTATTTACCAAGAAGGATGAAGGGAGATTGATGTTGTTTGTGGATAACCATCACCTATACTAGATGACAATGAAGATTAAGTATCAACTACCAAGGATATAAATATACTTTAATCAGTTTAGTGGGGAATGTGGTTCATGATTATTTTCATCATATCAAGTTATCACAATCACTGAATAGTGGATGAGGATATAGAATATATATTATTTTTATGAAAAAATGGACACTATGAGTTATTGGTAATTCTATTTTTTATGCTGAATTACCCAGAAATATTCTTTTGACTCATGAAAATGTTAATTCTCAATTTCATAAACCAATTTTTAGTGGGATTCATTGATGACATTCTAGTGTACTAAACATCATAGGATGATATTGTTAGAGACATTAAGAGGGTCATATACATACTCCAAGAGAAATAAATTATGGGAATCTCCCAATATGCCATCACTAAATTCAGGTGTCCCACATTCAGGTATATTTCATCTTAGTAGAAGGTGTATTAGTGAAATCGATGAAGGTTGATGGTAATTTTGAGATCCACCTTATTGTATGATGGAGGTGTGGATATTCTATAGGTTGTAGGTTAATTTTAATATATATTCCCCTAATTTCACTGGGATATCATCAATTTTAAATTATTTAACCCATAAGGTAATCCTTTCTTATGGATGTAGAGATTTAAGGAGGGTTTTCTTGAGATGAAAAATTTGATTAAAAGAATTCCCATAACGATTTGTTATAGGAGGTTGTTTATTATGTTGTGTTCTATGATTCGTCATGGATGAGAGTTGGTTGTGTTCTGATGTAGGGTGAGGGACTGATTTCATATGGATCATAGATGTTGATACCACTAGAGAAGATCTTAGAGGAATACGATTAATAGTTTGTAGTGGTGGGATTATCCTAGTGATTTGGAAACATTACCATGTGTGTTAGTGGTCAATCATTTATTATAACTACAACATAATCAATTATATCTTCACTCGGATGGATCATTAAATAATATAGTGGTGATGTATATCAAAACTCTAGGATTATGACTTTGAGATACCATGTACTCCTAGGAAGGTGAAATTTTCCATAGATTCTCTACAAAAGAGATATAGTATTTCATTTTTTATTAAGTATTCAGATTATTAATACTCATTTTTCTTGATCCATGGGTATGAGGGTGGGGAAACATTAAGCGAGTCATTTATTGTTTCCCGATAACATCTAGAGCCAGTTAGGGCGTATGAACAAGGACATTTTTATTGTGAGACTGTACATACGTAAATATAAATTAGACATGTTATAAATGAATATTATGAAGGTTGATATATCATCACCCATTTTAGATTACATACTATGGTTACAATGATGTTCGGTTCAGAGGTTAGGATGTGTTTTCCACATCCCACCTACTAGTATATCCAGCTATGACAAATATGTACCATGTCCTTTGATGTCAGTTTTAATGGATGGTTAGGATGAAATACATAGCATAATATTTCTCTATATGAATCATTTGTCTATAAGTGATGAATGAGATCCATGATCTATTGGGTTCAGCTTAAATCATTGAGGTTCCAGAGTTGATGTAATATTGTAGATCTACTTACTTATTGATTGGGCTTCCATGAAAATCTAAATAAATGATTCTCTCTGGGTGATCATAGGCAAAATCACCATGTCAGAACATTTTCTAGCTATATGTGATCATTGTTTAGTAGATAGAATTAGGAAACTTAACATGTGTCTGATAGATTTGATCCATATACATATTGAGAGGATAAATTTAAACTATGATTATCACATAGCATCATGATTTTTGAGAGGATTATATGACTCAAGGGGGATGCAATTGTAATTAGAGCGTGAAGTTTCACTAAAATAATGATAGCCATACTGACTATAGAATTTAGGTTCTTGAGGAGATACTATAGGATTGGTTTTTGTACATTGGTACTAGTTGGGAGGATCACCTAATTTTTTTTTCATTCACATATAACAACTACAACCCTTACACCTTCTATATGGAACAATTAAATTTATTTAATGGGTAACCCTTATGATCACCTCTATATTTGAATGATAATGTGTTGTTAGAAACCATTCACCAACAGATGGGTTGAGATATTCTATAGGAAGGTTTCAGTCATCATATAGAATATTAGGACAAAGCGTAGACATTAAATTTATTATAGGAACCAATGAATGTGGAAATTAGAGATTGAGCAGTGCAACAATGTGTTCCTAAAGGTCCCACCATACATTGGATTTCCTACTTTCAGATGGGGTGATAATAAATCTACATGATTCACTAGCCCTTTCCATATACTATGTAGAATTATCACGGTGGAATTCCTCTTTCCCATACAGTTGTAGTTATTCTAGGTACAAGATGTCTTCCAAATGTCACAAGTATAGATATTTTTGTTCAAACCATTACATTTTATAGGCTGCGGAGGAATGGAAATTGTTGATGGATCTAGCATTATAGTGTTTCGAATGTAGATCAATGATTACAAGGTAAGATCATCCATGGGAGATAAATTCCCATGAATCATTTCTATTTTTTGTTTGAGAGTCCTTAATATAGAACATGGGAATGGGTGCCCTAGATGCGAGCTTAGTGCCCCCCGATGTTTATTATCATAATTTCAGATTATTGAATAAAAACACTAATCTAAGAAGAATGTAACATCACCATTTTTTGTGTGTAATAGATTGAAATATATCTAATAATATTTTTTTATCTAGGTTACGAGACTGCTTAAAATTCAGTATCCTAGTGTGACATTGTAATTATATTATATAAAAATTAATTATATTATACCATGGGTGCAATGTTTTTATGAATTAATGGAATATATCAGTAATTTGAAGTCACTTGGAATATTTTAGTCTTGCATTGAGTCCACAAAATCAGTTTAATCATAGGAATGACATAACCTTGGGGTGCATTGGTCCCTTGGGTTGAGCGTTGTCCAGTATTGATTACGAACCAAATTAATTAAATATATTATTTTATGACATAGAACACTAAATTGAAGATAGATAATATGTGAAAATCCTTGGATTACATATATAAACATGTATATTTGAGGGAATCTATTTTTAGAACATTCAAGGAGGGTTTATGATCAAACAAAAAATAATCATACAGTTTTTTCGATATGCTAATAAGAGCATTAGGATCTCTCCAATGATGATTATTTAATAATTTTATTCTTCAAAGATCTATCAAAACCTATTATAGGTATTGTTTTGGCTACGTCCCTAGTTTATTATCCCTTGATGAATGAAAATTAAATTAAAAAATAGTAATATTTGCAGGTCAATCATGTTGTGGGTGCATGTTTATTTACAAGAGATATTTTAATTATTATTAATTTTATGTTTTTTAATAATTAATCATTCTTATGGAAATGAAAAAAGTAAAAACCAAAAATGGTTGTGTGTTGTTCCACATTATAATTTCTTGGATTTCTACCCATTTTTTCACAATTCAAAATTTATATTTCCTTACTCTTCGATTAGACATGTAGTATATATTGAATCATTTCATGATAATTATGCAACACATTTGATCAATACTATGGGTGTAGACCATGATTGATGGTATGATATATGTGTGATGATGATGGTGTGGGATCATAGGTGGACCATCATCATTTCAATGGTTCCCTAGTTTTCATTTCAATGATAAATGTGTGGTTTGGAACTATGGAGATGAATCCCATTTTATTTTTCATGAGAAAATATATACTATAGTGGTGAGGAAGGCATGGTCTACCCAATATATATTCAATAGCATGATTCATAATAAGATCAAATTATAGATACATGAGTGTATACATGTTTAACATTCAATTATATATCTTAAATTTCAAAATACATGATATGTAGTCGAAATAACACATGTCTTGTACTCCCACATATGTGGACCTAGGGTTTAGGAACAAGGAATAAAAATCACAAATCACATGACAAGTTACACAAACCATGTGGCCCAACATAAGAATCTAGCATGTACCACAGAGGATAGAGAGGCGGAAACACTATGAGGAATACAATCATGGGAAACATATAATGGATTAACCATAAAATAGGACAAGAACATAAGAACCTGTGATGAGAAGGTACCTAGACACAACTAGAGGACCAAGGCACTGATATGTATATGGTAAAAACCAATGTGAATTTCTACATCCAAATTTATGCATGCATTATCCATGGAACATGGGTAGATATCAAGAAGAATAAAATTGGTGTGTACTGAAAAAGGATGAAATTAAAATTTTATAATGAAGTGTGAAGCCCTTTTATCTTTTTTATAGACCAAGATAAATTGATTTTGATTCGTTATTCCATCCTAATGAGCGTATAAAGTGGAATTATTTCCTAATAGAATGATTGTATTCTTCTTTATGGTTTAGGTCATTGATATTTTTCATGAAATCCCTCTATTGGAATCAATGTGTAATAACAACGATTCATTGGATAACCTATTTTTTGAAGTTGAATGGGCTATGGGGGCCTGGAGGTTTTTTGGAGGTTTCACCATTAACCTGGATCCTGTTTACTCTTGGTCATCAATTTTGGACAGATGGTATCATGGTGTGGCTGGTCTACGACTGGAACAAATGGCAAGATTGTTCATATCTAATCCTGGTTTTTGGAGTATATGGTAGGCCCGAAATAATGCAAGATTAGATGTAGGGACATCCTATTGCAGGGAAATGATCGCTTACTCGAGATCCCTACTTGTCGATCTGGTTCGTGGAGGTAAGAACTAGTGTTATGCTCCTTCTCTGAGGGATCTGCATGGGTTTGATCCCTCGCTGAATCAATTTTACACTGGGCTGAGGGGGAACTGGGTGTCGTGGAAGCTGCCTATCACAAGCCTCAAAATGAATTTCGATGAATCGTGTATTGCAATAATCATGTGTCGGGGAGGGGTGGTCTGGGATCAAAGTGGAAATTTCCTAACTACCTTTTCGACATACTATGTGTTGGGGAGCTCTATCCAGGAAGAGGCCAATGCATTGTTCAATGGACTGGAGTTATGTGGGCATAAGGTAATCTCACTTCATCGAGTGCAAACTGACTTCAAAATCATTCATGTTTCCTTGCTTGGCACGACGGCCACTCCATGGTCAATTTCTTATATCCTTGGGAGTTGAAAAGGCATACTCAGCAACAACAATGTCCAGGTTCTACACACGTGGGTTGAGGGAAATTAGGTGGTTGGTCATTTGGCATCCATGACTGTGGCAGATAAGGGTTTTAGCATTTTTTGTGTTTCAACTATTCTCGAACTTGGTACTTAGGGGTCTAACTTGATAAGAGGGGATCAGCTAGGGCTTTATTACATTAGGACTGCATAGGAATTTGTTTTCATGGCCTTCACTTTGGGCATTTCTTGTGCGTTTTAAAGGCATATTAAATATATAACCTCTACAGTTAGTTAGTTATACTCTTTCCATGGTATGGTTTTTGGTATATTCATGAACACCATGATTAGGGAATTGATACCATATAATGAGATTGTACAAGTAGGGTTTTTGCAATCCACTAGTATTCTTGGTTGGGTGCCATATATATAACATGAAATCATATGAGTTCTAGAGGATAATTGATAAATGATACATGTTTAGAAAACCTCTCAGATAGGTGTCATAATTGTTAATATATCATGTGTAATATTTTTTCATGGATAAGAATTTCCATTAATACTTGAAAATATTCTATAACTATAAGTGGTTGAGAACTCATGAGACATGGAATTTATTATGTTTATATCATGGTTTATTTTTTTATCTTTATGTCACATATATTGATTTATATAAGTTGTTATATTATTAATTCACATTAATGATGCACCGTGTTTAGTAATTTAATAGTGTCCTCTGGAGTATTGTTATACTTTCCCCTTCATGGTCTCTACTTGTAAATGCCATGTATTTTGCAGATGATAGGAAACTGGATAGTGTTTTAGGAGGACCATAAGTAGGAAATGAATGGTTTAGGAAAGGTAGAATAGGGTTTATAACATGGTTTATTTTTACAACAATCTAGTCATAATAATCCCGATTGATTATTTTCATGTTTTTGGGGGGCATGTATTTTTTCCACGATATTTATAGTCATTTTCAAACTCGAGTTGTTAGAAATGTATATTTATCAACAAATTGGTATCAGTTTTACATTGCTTGAGAAAATTAATTTTGAGTGGGATATAATTATAGTTATTGGTACGTTAAGATAATTCCTCCCACATGTGTGACATTCCTACATGACACATGTCACTATCCAATGTCCCATTTATGGTGGGAATGTGGAAATCATATTGGAATTATCACTATCTATGTGTTCCCCAGTGGGATAGGTCATACCAGAACGACATCAATGAGTTGGTTTTTCTAGTTGATGGGAGAAGTAGTTTTTTATAGGAATAATGATTGGGTTGTGATATTTGAAAATGGTGATAAAATGTTTCGAGTTTATCTTTCCAGATAAGGACTATAGGGTTTTTGTGCTATCAAATGTATCCTTTCACAAGGACTCTGATAAATAATAAATTTTGTTGGTAAATGTAGAAATATTTTTAGTGAGAATCATCTGTACATGAATTATATAATTATGTGTTATTGTTTCTATTTCCTGGTTTATTCGGATCCCAATATAAAGTCACTTCTTTTAGTGTATCATGCTTATTTAATTATTTCATTGATATATTTTCCATTTAATATTCTAATTCATGATAAAGTGGATGATCCAATGAGTGGTGATGGATTAGTATAGGGTTTTATACAATAGGATTTACCTCTAGACCATTTTCCATTATTTAAATCACCCATTGAGAAATAGTTTGAGCATATAGTATCTTAGAAAACATGGCCAATATAAGAGAACTCCATGATTTTCATATATTGAGAACTTATGGGTTTTTGGGAAATATTGAATCCCAGGAAGATAAGGACATTCCAAAAGTAGTTACCTATGTTTTACACATTATAAGGACCCCCACAAGTCAGATAATGGTTCATGAAGTGATTCTTCTTCAGGGATCCATTAGATAACGGTGGATTTGGGTGACTCAGTCAATTAAAAGAAAATTCTCCATTGTTCAGATTTAATCAGTCACATTATGGAGGAGTTTTATCTAATCTCCCTACAATCGGGGAGCATTCAATATCTTCTATATTATCACATGGTATGCCTGATAATAAGAATGTATTTGGAGAGTTTCATTGAACTATTGCAATACTCATGAGATATGATTTATGATTTGTCTTTAGGAGAAAAAACCATCATGCGGAGGCTGTGATGTGATATTACTTATTCAGGGATATCTCAATATATTCTATTCAATAAATGGGTTCTCCAATAATCCATAGTTGTGTTGATATTGATGGAAAAGATGATTCCATCATTTGAGGTGGGTATCAGGAATGTATGAGTTGAGACATTGGTTGTGGGTAGTCTATGAATGTCATAGGGATCTGATAGTGTGTTATTATTCATGATGGAATAAAAGAAAATAAGGTCAATATTGCAGGGGTCTTTGAATAGTTATATTCATACTATTGATAGGTGTCATTACTCTTGCAATGACTTGGGACATCCCATTGAGGACTAATCGACCCACAATACAACTAATATTGAGATAGTCAATGGATCACAATAAATATTGATAGAAGTATGAGAAATCAGGTATTTAGGCAGATTATATGAAAGTAAAATGGGTCTATTAGTATGAGTCGGTATGAAATTTGACATATTCGCACCACCACCACCAGGTGGCCTTCATAGGCTCATGGTGTATGTTTTAATTGATGAGGATGTAAATAGATAGTTAACACTTACTACCCAATGTATCAAGTGTTGATTGCAAGAAAAATATGTGTATTTACTATTTTACTGAGAGTATTGATAGACATGTGTTATAGAAACGCTTTCGGTACCACTTATCTGGTCGAGACATATATCTTCTAGTAAATCCCTTAGATCAACCCTTATGTTTGGATACTCCATATATGTGATCATGTGATCACACCCATTTTCTAATTGTTAGATCTAACACATGAAGGGGAGAGTTTCTTCATGGAAGTAATTGATGAATCTATTTATACTTATAAAATCATCATGGGTATGGAATGGATATCCATTAATAATACTGATATTGATTACTTTAGGTTGAGGATACATTCCATCAATGGTACAGTTCATAGTTTTCCTTCATGGGTGAGAATAAAAACCATGAATACTATTAAAATATCTTATGTGGGTGGATATATCTTATATCACACATCTTGTATAGTCATACACTACTATAAATTTATTATATATGATTACAGATTCCTATAGTGGAGGATTATTATGTATATGTCTTTCCTGAGGTTGTTCAAGACATGCCTCACAAATGAGAGACAAACAACATTATTAAATTTCTCCTAATGATGGCCGCGATAATTTTGCCATCACATAGGATAGATTATAAAGATATTCAAGATAGGATGTTGCGCATGTAGGACTTGTTAGGGAGGAGAATTTTTAAACACATTGATTATCAATTATAATCCTTAGTGTTTTTCTCTAAAAATGTGGATGAGAGGTTGAGGTTGTCTGTGGGTTATCATTTCATGAATAAGTTGAAGATGAAGTATAATTATCTACTATCAAGGATCAAATAACTCTTCAGATAGTTTAGTGGGTTGATATGGTTTTTGAAGAATAAACTCAAATCATGCTTTAACCAACATTGAGTATTTCACCCTAGGATGCTTAATGATGTGTTATCGTGGCATCCTCCATGGAGAATTATAGTGTTGTAGATCATCCTCGGGATTGTTGGATATTTTATTATATTGGTGATTCATTACTACATTATTTTTCTACAATTGAGTTATTTGACCAGGATGGGGTAGCCTTTTGTTTGGATGCGGAGCATCTATAATTAATTATATGTTATTTAATAGTGGAAGACTAGAAATCCAGTCATTATATATCTATATGAGGCTATAACGAATGAAATTTTTTATGATGTCTTATAGTCCTGTAACAGTTGTTTTCTTACAAAGATGATGTAAATGATTTTCTATGGTCTTCATTTGTTGAGACCACATGAGTAGAACTACAAGTAGCACTATAAAGTGTTTGTGGTGATATTCATTCTTCAAAATATTAGTTGTCACTAACTACTAATTGATCATTTTATCATCCATTCATACCAATATAGTCTAATTTATATCAAAAATTGACCTAAATAATTGGCACATATTATTTAATGATTCATAAAAAACAGTCCTTCAATACAAAACAAGGATAAAAAAGGGCTATTGTCTTTGGAAGAAATTGTTCATAACACATCAGATGGAAATTAAAACATGGAATCCTTATCTTATTCACTATAATGAGATCCTAAATCAATTTATTCTCCTAAATATTCAATGAATAACATACGGAATACATAAATTAAATTTCTATGATAAAAATAATGTGAGTCAGAGAAATGATAAGGGAACATGACATGTGTGCCAAAATTATAATGTGGTATCATAAAAGATAGGTCTAATGAGTCAATCATATTGAATAATATCATAATTAACATGAAATCATAATGAAATAGTGGCATATAAAATGTGAAAAATAATATAATGTGAAAAAAGAGATCCAAGGATAAGTCCTTAGTCAATATCAAAAGGATTAAAAATTCCCATAATTAATAAGGTTTACCCTAGAATCCTATACTCAACACAACATGAGACTAAAAATATTACCTAATACATTAAAGAGATATATGGGTTCACCCATTGTATAATATATATTAGGATCACTCGGTGATATCTGGATGAAACCATTATAACATGATCATGATGTATGTGTGTCTCAAAAAGTAAATCAATAATAATGTATAACAAAACAATTACCCATTTATAGAAAATATATTTTATAATATTTCCTCATATCATAATCAAAAAAATTCTAACGGAAATCACTAAAGAGATGAACATAATTCATGTTCTTACCTATTAATATAAGGGATAATAATCTCAATATATTTATGCGAGAAAAAAATAAATAGTATTTATAAAATAAAAAAAATAAATTTATTACAACATCGAAGTTTTTTTAATAATAATGATATTTATTATTGAGGGGAATTCCATTTTCACATTCAAATCACATATTAAAAATAAAAAATTATCAAATTTTTTATGAAAATCATTTTCATTAAATATTTTTGGAAACTTATTAGGTAATCATTAGAGAGTTGAGTGGTCATGATGGAAGATAATTCCATACATGTCATATAAGTTAAATGAATAATTCCTTTCACACAATTGTAAAATTTAGAAAAATTTATTCTTTAAATAAATTACCAGAATATAATTTTCATACTTTTTTTAAAATCCATTCATATGTACAAATTACACAGTGTCATCTTTTTAGTATTTTTATAATTATTCCTAATTTTTTAGAAATAATTTATATGGAATGTAAAATTATTTTTGACCAAGTGTAGAAATTAAATATTAAATTTCTCAATAATTTTAACTACCAAGGAGTATAAATTAGTATTATATCTTGAAAATTTCACAAATAACTTTGAGAGAATACAATTAAATTATTTTATAATACAATGATCACAAAATTTTATACGATGGACATTTAAGAATAAAATACAGTATAGAAATGGTAATGAAACATAAACCATTACCACATAGATTAATTTTAAGTGGTAAATACATTTAATTTTGTAGATTAATTTTTAAAAGTATATACACCCTTTAAATGATATTAGTTTCATAAAATTTCATGCCTCTCGATGAATGTTTTTTGGCTGAAAAAATATTTACATTCAGTCCAGACATGTCATGTTTGTACCTTATCACCTATAAAATATACATACATAAATTATTTTTTTTATAAATATAAATATCTTTATTTAATCACTTATATATAATAAATTTAATACATTTTTTTAATGATTTATATAATTACATTGTAATGTATGTCCACATCGGGACTTATGTGGATGCCCATTTTTTAATTTTCAATGAGATTTGGTATATTTAATATGGTCAATGGTGTCATTGTCACATAATATACAAATATATAATCACTAAATTTTATTAATATTATATATTAGTGAAAATTTAAAAAATATTAATTAATAATGGATATGAAATGATAATTTTTAATTTCATGGATATTGTTGGCCATATGTATGCTTTTGAAATGTTCCCGTTTTTCAATGATCATGATGTAAATGGGGAATGATCAATTATATATTTATATAATCATAATAATATCTTATATATCATATTATTTTTTATGTACACTAATATATACCATCTATGTGATGATTTAATAAAAAAATAATCGCATCACTCCATGTGGCAGGAGTCTTCCATTCCCACAAACAAATACATGATTTTATGAATGTATAGAATTGGATGTAGTTAGAGGATATATTAAATTACCATAATGGATAATTGTTAATTATTATAATATATTAACATTAAATAAAATATCATATATAACCATGACAGGTGATTGTGGAAATCAAATATGATTGACACTCGAGATGGTATTCACTAGTTCTTGGAAACAATGGATTCATTAACCATTTAATTGATGTGTATACAGATTTATGTTATTAAATTATCATAATTAAATATTATTATATTTTTGATCATAATTATAATATATCATAATTATTGGGTATGTTTTTAATTACTAGGAAGAATAAATAAAACAAGGATTCTCAGTTAGGAATGATTACTCTTCTATGGACCACCACATTTGGATTAAACCAAAGGCCACCATAGATTTGATTTATAATAAACAATTGGATTATATAATATTATAATCTAATTATGTTATTTTGGTAGTCAATGTGGAACTAAATGGGTTTTGGTATTTTGTATAAGAGAGATTGGTGAATTCCGTTTATATGGGAGGAGGAGTTGCATTCTTGTAGGTATCCAAAACTATTCAATAATGGGTAGTAACACTCAAGTAAAGGCCGTCCACAAATTCTAAGTAATATATTATAGAAATAAAAGGCCAAAAAAATTAAATTCATAACAAATAGGTTTTAACCATATTAATCCAATTAACTCATTATTTTAACACAATAGTAAACTGGTGTTATCATTTACAGTTCTTCCTATTTTTTTACAATTGATTACTACCAGAAATTAAGATTAAAATATTATATATAAGTTTTTATTCTTATTGAAAATAGGGAAAATAATTTTACCACATTAAATTCAAATATGATAGTTAATTAAATTAAATGAAATCCTGAATATATTTAAATATTTTTCCCAGAAAATGCATTTTTAAATTTTAAGATGGTTTTATAAAACCACTATGAAAATTAATCATAATTAAATTAAAAAAAATTAATATATATATACATATTCCATAAATTTCATAAATATCATTTTTCGTTAGGTTTTATTTTAATTTTTTCTAATTTTGAAACATTATGCACTTTTAAATAGTTTTCCAAAAATTGAATTTTCAATCCTAATAGGAAACGTCATGTATAATTTTGTATAATTATGATTAAATTTTAATTTTTTGGATTATATATAACTATATAATTCTTATGATTTTTTTAAGAAAAATTAAATAAACTTTGTGAATTATAAATAACATCATTAATCTAATGAATTGACATTTTTTTAAATGGTTTTTTTCAAAAATTATCTGAATAACAATAATTTTTAAAAATCCCAATATTTCACCAAAATAAAATTTTTATATGATGATTTAAATAGTTATCATAATTTTGATACAATATATATTTAAAAATTTAAATATATTTTTTTATTAATTTATTTTAAAAATCACTAAAAATATATTTTGAAGGAAATATAGTTTTGAAAGAATAAAATATCATTATTAAAATTTGTTTTCTTAGTAATAATTTATAGATAATTTAAAATAGGTAATTTTTATATATTTCATTAAGTTGTAACACTATTTAAGGAGATCCTTATATTAGCTATTTATATTCAGCCACTTTTATATAATAATATTTTAATGCTATATAATTTTATATTTAATCACAGTGTTTCTTGTTAAATATATTATCAAACATAGTGTTATTTTTGAAAATATCGGTTGTTACATTATAAACCCATAATGTAATTGTGTAATAAAAATTTGATGTTTTGATTCGTAATCTAGGTGTCAACTTTCAAAAATTCCATTTTGGAAAAACCCTATAAAAAATGATTAATTAAACAATCTAATGAAAATTGGGAAAGGGAAATATAATGGTCATGTTGAATTACAAATAACTAGGTCTCTATAATTGTACATTAGTGGTAATTGAAATATGGGAATATAAAACAATAAATAATTATGGAGTGTGACATAATTCATTGATACAAGTAAAGTGAATGATCAAGATAAATTTAACAACCATAAAAATAATTATGTACTGAGTTAAATTACAACTGATTGATCGGATATGATGTTATAAGGATAAAACTTTTGGATCAAGATCACGTTCCTAGAATTGAAGTATTATTTTACTATCAATATATAAAACACAATATAATATTCAAACTATATATATATTTATATATACATTCATAAACATATGTTAAGCCATATTATGTTATTACATAAATTTTAACATAATCTCTTACACTACGAAATGAATATCCAATAAACTATTTTATGCATATATAACAAAATATTATCATTAATGAATAATGTGAAAAATAAAAGTGTGACATTATATTATACCTATGTTAATTAAAAAATTATAGAATAATGTAACAATATACACCAAATCAATCCAAACATAATTCTCTAAAAATATTAATAACTAAAAATTGATATAAGATAGATCATTCTATAAATTAATAACCATATATCTGGAATAACATCAAATTACTCAACATGAATGAAAGAGGGAACCTAGTAGTAAATATCATAATATTCAAATAATATCTCAAAAAACATAATAAAATTATTTAATAAATATTTTTAATAATTAGGATGTTTATATATATATATATATTGGGCCAATAAAATATTTCCCAAAAATTAATTAATCACAATAAAATTTGATAAATTAGATCATAAATGGGACTTCTGAGATTTTGATCATAAGATCGACCTTAAACTCATAAATCCATGATATAATTAATAACATTTAAGTTTTTATAACATGTATATGTATATGTTTCCAAACATAATGAGATATTTAGATCATTCATGAATCTCAGAAAAAAAATATTATTGGTAAAAATAAAAGTACAACATTATTCAATAATCCCAATAAATAAATACATCTTCATTATTTGTTAAATTATTTGATATAACATTATTAATTCCTAGCTCTAGGGCATAACATGTATTTTTAATTATTTGAATCAAATAAATCATATTTTACCAAGAAATAAGACATTAGATTCAATTGAATTTTTGTTCTTATATTTCCTTCACTTTATCATAGAAATAATTTCCATATTTATTTGATATATTTTTCCATGTGATTCTTCCCAACTTCGTGAAATTTTGGAATATGAATATTTTTTATTCAATGTTCATTTAGATATTAATAGTCATAAAATTCCACCATATAATTATTAAACATGTTAGGAATGTCATCAAATTTCGCATTGTTAACCATATTTCAATATTGATGAATAATCATAATAATTATAATTTTATTTCTTATAGACAACCAATTTGGTTTCTCAAAACCACTTAAAGAATCTATAAAATTCATGGTTACGAAGATTTATCCTAGTGTTAGCAACTATCTAAAGCCACAATTCATAGAATGAGTTTTCATAATCAAAGGGTGAATCCACATAATAATGGAAAATTGAATATAGGATGTCTAAATCATGAATGTATTTGTATTTATAAAATATTATGCTTCCCATAGTTAAATCAAGAACATTATCTATTCATATTTTTCATGATAGTTAGTTAAGAGTTTGATGAATCTCTAATGAATATCCATAGAGGGTTTTAGACTATGTGGGAAGATATGTCTATTCTCCTACATTCGGTGATGATATTGTCCTGATCAATGATCCCATTCCATAGTTATTACAACCATGAATTATTATTCTATAACCACATCCACTTGTAGTATCTAGATACATATATAATTTATTGAAAAACAATATTAATATTCTTTACCAAAATTAAGTGATTTTTTAATACATAGACTAATCTTTATAATTAAATTATGGCTCTCACTATATTATACTATTCTTTATTCCCAAAAATAGTTGTACCTTCATATGATGCCAAATATATAGAATCATTAATTATGAACATATTATTGAATGGTTTTTAATACTAATATCCTCTGTTACCAAAAAAGGTATGAAAAAGTCTTATTGTCTTTGGACAATTATGTAAATAAAACGTGAAAATAAATTTAAAAAATGGAATCCTTATTTTAATATACATAATGGGATCCTAAATCAAAGTTAAATTCTAATACTAGATAGTATTACCATGGTAATTGTTTTATATTCATTTTTCAAGGCCCCTTCAAGAACATCGGACCAAAATGTGCATGCATTGGCATGAAGTTTCCTAATATTCCTACATTCTAAAGGAATGATACATTCATCAAATTTATCAGCAATATATTATATTTTATCCAAAAGGGATGAAGGGATGTCAATTTACCCATCTGTGGATTCCTCCAGAGATATCATCACTTAGTCCGAGTCCCCCACATTGATTAAAGGCATGCAATTGAAACTCATTTCTGGTTCCATTTATAAGTGGATGCTAGTTAACTGCACTTCTTCTGTTTGGTAATTTTATTTTTTCTTGATAGAAAAATCATTTAGTTTAGAGAGTAGTCAAGTAGGGTACTACAGATCTTATTTGTACACTATGAGAATTGGTAACTTATATTATTCCTTTTGGGTGGAATCTAGTGAGACAAATCATAATGTGTGAAACCCATGGAATCTGATTTTGATCATGTGGTAATGATTCCATAGGATTATTTGTTCTGAGTATTTTTCCCACTTTCATCCCATAATTATGCACGAGGAATATATTTAGGGTTATTTCACATGTTCTATGTCACGTTAGGATAGATAATAATGTCCTACATAGATGGATTAGGGGAATTATGTTAACTTATTGTGGAAAAAAGGCTTGATCATAACAACACGTGGGGGTGGATCAATGAGTCATGCCCATATGTGGGAATATTTCACACATGGAATGGATTAGAAAATCTTGTGGTTTTCCACATGAGTTTGATGGATCAGAATACCTCATAGAGGCAATACCGGTACTATGATGGATAGTGACACACTCATTAGGAAAATCCAAGATGGAATGATGAAAACCCCTCTTGGAGGAGGAAAAAGAATTTTTATATATATGGGAGCCCATTTAGGAAATACCTTGAAGGATGGATAATAATTCCTCATATATGTGGACATGTATGTTTGATAGATGAGTGAGACACGTGTGGAAAACCCTAGAAGGATGGATTAGAACACCTCATGGAGGATGACTCTTATGTTTCATATATGGGGGGTCACCCCTTGAGTGAAGCCATCGATGGTTATATTTGATTTAATCATAAATTCAAAACTAGATCTCGGATGGATTGGGAAACCCAAGAGGAGAACCCTAATTTGAACAATCAGAATGCATCATGGAGGAGGACCTAAATGTTTGATGGATGAGAGTTCCATTTAAAGAAAACTAGGGATGAATGGATTCAAATTCCGTGTGTTGGTAGGATTTTATGTTTAATGGATAGAACAAAACTTCAATAGAACCCTAGATAGAAGGATCCTAGTTCCACATTGATGAAGAACATCATTTTTGATGTATTATGGTTCCCCATGAGGAGGATATTGGATGGATGCATAAGAACACCTTATTATGGGGGACTCAGATGTTTAATGCATGAGGGTTCCCCTTGAGGAATCCTCGTGTTGAAATAATTAGAAGACCTCATGTAGGAATACATAGATGTTTTATGGATGATTTCCTCCTTAAGATGAAAATTGATTTATCGATCAAAACACCTATTAGAAACAGACCTAAATATTTTATAAATGATAGCCACAATTGAGATGAACCATAGTTTTGTGTCCCAAGGAGGGAGCACCTAAGATTACCATTTATTATGATTGAACCACCTGTATGAATCCTACATAATATATAAAGAGTATAGGGATCATAGTCCACACATTTCATTAATGTAGTTTATGGTCATGTGATAAGATTGATCCATGATGTATAACATCATGTGGTAAAGATGTTCATTTCATAAAAGAAGTTACTATTATGATTTGTATGGGTCTTATGTATTAAATATTCCTTAGGAACCTGGAAGATACATACTCTCCTTGTTTAATATCCTAAAATTACCTTGGATGGGGACCAGATATATTTATGGGTTATTTCTTTGTATTGATTGAACCTAAGAGTGGATTTCTTCTTATTCCATTTAGTGTTGAATCAAATCCCATATATTTTTGAATCAGCTAGAAATTACACATAGGAAGATTACTGTTTGAATATGGTTGGTTATTACACTATATATGTGTCACATTTGATTTTTTAGATCATGCATAATCTATGATCACTACTAACATCAAATATCAGGTAATTCAGACCATGTGTGGGAATCATGAGTAAGAAATATATTTGAATATCACATGATCCACTATTCCCTCGTGTGGAAGGATGATGTTTTCAAATGGGAAAGGGAGTGGGAGGGATCTTTCAGCAATCATGTAATTTTTTTATAATAAGGATTTTCTATTTTGATGATCTATCAGGATACTACTACGTAATGAGATGGGGAGAAAGAGTGCTACATCCCATATGATGAACATGGGGTCTTACTCCCGGAGGGTTGCTTGGACGATCAAATTCCTTCTGAGTGAAACTCACGAAATCCTATTGGAGTTCATCCCTTTTGACTAATAGATTTAGGATATTGTTCCTACTACATAGGGTGAGACTAATGATTATGTTTTGTTTTGGAAGAAATTGTTATGTATTTTAATGTATTAAGACTATGATGTTGACTAGGTAGTTTTATGCCATGCATCTCGGACATGAATGGACACCAACCTTACACATTTGGTTTATGTGACCAGAGATCATGAACCCTTGTTCGGGGAATAGATTTGGGATTTCTGTTGTAAAATATTGGAGTGGTGTCCATTCCTGAAATTCATGATAGAGTCCTTGTCCTCAGATGCAACTGGGGTAAGAGTACCAAATCATATAACAATGTCATGTTAAGGCATATGCGACATCAGGTTAGGGA
Source organism: Viscum album (assembly GCA_963277665.1). Classification (NCBI taxonomy): domain Eukaryota; kingdom Viridiplantae; phylum Streptophyta; class Magnoliopsida; order Santalales; family Viscaceae; genus Viscum; species Viscum album. The sequence goes on from OY728121.1 coordinate 207,194,692, forward strand.
CTTAAATGTCATTTCATGTAGGATTATAGTGACACATAGATGAGTTTCAAGATCTAGAGACTCTAGAATAATGGTAGAACATTGATCCTAAGGGATTAGTTGAGTGTATGATTGGAGTTTCTTGGAGATCAGAGATAATCTCAAATAGCTCATTTTTTAGGCACAAGAGCTACATTAAGAGGTTTATTCTTGATGGAAACTCCACTACATGTCAATTATTGTTTGATACCATAGTATTTATATCACCCATGATTATTTACATTCAGGTTTACATGCTTTATTTTGTAGAGGACGATCAGATTGACATGTAGAATAGTGACATTTCACCTTATGGAGATCCTCCCCAAGGAAGGGTGAAAATCCATTTATATCCAAAATATACAGTCAAGGGCGTGAATGATACCAGTCATGGATGTCCTTCTTTTAATATTTGATTCCTTTAAAATAAGAATTTTGTTTTGTAATATATCACCCTTGATGTCACATTTTGTATGAATGCCTTGGAGTTGCATACATCCTTCATTTATTGCGTGAAATACTACATTCTTAAGTGCAGCTACCTTATCCATTTTTTAATCCATGGTGGTAGAGGTAGAAAATCATTTCACCTTTAGCACATAATATCCTCTCACATAGAATGAGTGAATTTCCCGAACCATCCCAATCGATCATACAATGATTCATTGGGGTGAAACACTAATTTGGTTTAACAAAATTGATTGCTTGTGGCCTTATACGATATATTGATGGCACAAAATGGTCTTATAAAATCTATGATAAAATGGTATCACAAGGACATGTTTCGAGGGAATTAACGAAAAATTTGTTTCATTCCCGAGAGTGAATTAAATTGGGGTTTATGGGCACAAAAGAGGACTGTGGGTGTTCATTAGGCACTAGGGCGCACCAATAAATATGTGGAGGGGCCCTCTATATTGAACATATACTTTTCATGTGATATTCATCTCACTCTTCAATTCATATTTATCCTTTTTTTATGAATAATACAACCTTCAAACATATTTTTCACACAAAACTCTTCTTATAGTATAGCTTTTCCATGCTACAAACATATTTTGTTGCCCAATTCGCCAAACCTGATCCCAAACACAACTTGTTCATGAAGGAACCTTCTTCCTTCACACACCGCCCATTGAATTTTAAAACTCCAAAATAAATGGATCATCAATAGATCTTAGTTTAGTTAGATTCAGATTATGACACCCAAATTGAATAAATATGGAAAAATCATTAGAGCCGTCAGTTTTGGAAGACAGTTCTTGATAATTAGACGATCTCAGGAATAATTAAGGAGTCAGAAAATAACTATCCACTGAGAAACTACCTTCATCTAAGTAACATGAAGCTGAGGGATGAGGTGAATGACCCAAAACTAAAATCCAATATTTTCTTATCGTGGGTCACAAAAGAGGATGATATTAATTTCTATAAAATCTCTATTTAGGGAAACCCTACGTGGAAATATGATGCTATCAATGCCCATGTGCTGAATGGGTGAACAAAAATGGTCAAGTTGCAGGATACCAATGTTAAATTACTTCCCGATGATGATGGAAGTTTATTTCAATGAAAAATGTGGAACAATTGTGTTGTATGGAATATGGTCTAGGACCTATGATCTGGAAAAAATTTCACCATTGAATGGTCATGGGTGTTCTTGGTATTCTACAAATACATTGAGTATGGAATGAATTTGTGCCATGTAATATTGTACTATGTGATGTGGACATTATAGTTCAACATCAACCATAAACGAGAGCTAGTTCCATTGTTCCTCAGTTTCTGATCCCCAGATAGAAACACTATCCATCTTCATCCTATGGATGTTAGCATCATTTTTTGGGTTTTGCACAAATTTAGCGGCATCCCACAAGAAGGGATACAAAATGACAAGTTTCTTCCTTTTGATAACTCATAGGAGAATGTGTTATAGAATCCTCTCCCCATCAACCACCTTCTGGTAGAGTTTTTGAAGATGTTTACAAATGAAATTGTATTCCATAAGGACATCCCATTAATAGTGTATTTTGATATGTTTATGAAGAATAATCATGCTGTGAGGATGTTGGTATAATGAAATCATTTCCTGAGAGCACCATAGATGAGGTGGCCAGGATTGTACTCATTGATCTTATAAGAAGGATAGTTTTAGAAATGGGGGTACCCCATGGTGGAAGGCAGTGATCCACAAGGATGATATACCTTATTTATGGCTACATTCATGAGTAGATAGATATTACCAATCATGGACTTTTTTATAGTCCTTCCCTCAGTGATGTTGATGATAGCTATAATTCTGGTATCTAGAAAGAGATTCAACCTATATGTACCTATGTGGGTCCAACTTGATAGGGTATTTGGCCATATTTAATATGTATGCACATCAAAGAGGATTTTCAATACATACTAGATTTATCATGCCTAAATTGTGCCACACATTGGGGGTTATGAATTCCATAACACTATCACCCCCCCCCCCAATTCCATTCTATGACCTTATTTAATTTGTTTGACAGAGGTATAGCAAGTGCCTCTTGATGAGGTTGATCTCACAATTCCGATTGGAAACCATGTGAACTTCAACTTCCATACCTTCTCAACTCTATTTAGTCTAATGGTGGAAAAGCTTTAGGGCACATGTGAAAAGAATGAGTACCTACCGAGTTTCCAAGGTGGAATTCTGATTGAAATGATTGATGGTTATGTCTACAGTAAACCATACATGTCATCCTAATTTTCTATGCAGTTCATCCATTTCAAGTGGGTGAAAAAGAGAGCCTACAAAGGGGTTCATGAGAAGAAACATCCATATATAATTATTCATATTGGGTGGATAATGATACATGTAGGATCATGGAAGACCGTTTTACTACCTCCATCAAATGTTGTTGATGTACTATTGATAAACTATGCTAGTAGTTGGGTGGCATTATATTCAATGGAAATCTTCTAGAAAAAAATGAGATTTAGCTCGAGAGTGCTATGTCAGGGAAAAAAGGTGGTTTAGGGGATGATCACAAAGGATAAATATCAGTTAAAGGATTAGGTAATGCTAGAGATATAGATGGGATTTCATTGAACATTATTGAATGTCCACCCCTAGAAGAGAGGAGTCCCAAATGATATATCAGGTGAAATTAGAGTTCTACAAAGATGATACGAGTCATGTCATGGAGGATCCTGGAAAAAATAAGAGATAATTTCTACGGGATTTTACCAATTTCCCCCCGTATATATAGATTGAGACTATGAAACATTTAGAATATATGTCAATGGAGGACATGTGGAAAAAAATTTCATGATATGGGTTCACGATTCTCAAGGTCTTCCTCACAAAGATCACAATAAGGGAGAGCTTTTTGGACTACCACATGTATTTAAATGCCATGGAAGACATTTCAAGCCCACATGTAGAGTAAAATCTTCTCTTCACTCTGGTGTAGGTGGTGTTTCATGATGAACGACAGAAAAACGATTCATAATCTATTGATTTATCAAATATGGAGGATTGAATAGATAATTATGGATAGGGATCGAGCAATGAAGAATCATGGGGTTCAACCACACATCTAGGGACACACTTAGAAAGTGGTTATATCAAGGCTTATATGGAAGACTTAGTCAAATTCATGAGGAAATCACTAACATAACTACATTCATTGTTCAATCACATTCATTATCTAGAAGCTCTAACTAAATAATTTTTATATAGGATCATCTTGGAGATGGGAAAAGGGTCCCATAGTAGATTTGGGGAAGGGGTACCAATGGGTGAATGTGGGAAGTAGCTTGGACCCATACCCAATGATGAACAACCTAGATGGATATTTTATGTGTCCAAGATGATAACCTCAGTGTCTCTTGCCCTCATAGTGATCATTGAGGGGCCATAACCTGGATTTCTAGCACTGATGCTTACAAGTGAATCAACACACCCAGGGTATCTCATCATTGAATTCCCCATAATTAATGGTAATATACCATCACAATCAACATGATCCTTACCAAATTGATATGTATATTTCCATCCATTTGTTTTTTTGTCATCATAAAGGTACTCTTGTATATTTTAATCAACAATGAAAGGGGAGCCAACATCCACCAATGATGTTTCATCATGAGTCGACTGGTCTCATATGGTAGAGATCCTCACCAAAAATGAAAGACTCAATCTACTAATGATCATATCATGTTAGTATTTTTTTCTCTAATTAGTTAAAATAATCATTCAATCATTATGTTTAGAAATGTGATATTATTCCATTTATTTCCTTATTGGTTGTGCACTAAACTATAAGTTGTGTATGGGACATCTAGGGTCCCTTATATGATAGCAACATAGGTCATTGAGGATTCAGTCATTCAATATAATAAAACAATAGTACTGGGCAAACCGTTTTTTGTGGCTATGAGTGACACCACTAGTTGGTGTGAGATTTGAGATAGAGGAGGTGGTGCTTCTGATAAAGAATTAGCTTTGGATGGATAGCCTCGTGATCTATAGCCTAAATTGACAATGGGGATCAAATAATAGGACCCTATGAAATATATGATAAAGGCCTTTCATGAATGCAAGCTTTCATCCCCTAATGAGAAATAGGAATCAAGTTCTAAATATACTGATGAGAATAACATAGTTCTTCATACGGAAAGGATGAAAATATAGTGTTTAATCTCCTAGATAAGGGAACCATACCTGGTGAGTTGGATTGGGTCACTCTACCACTAGTTGAAAAACCAAAGCATAAGAGTTGTGGACACTCCAGGTTTCCACACCCTAGTCTATGTTATTATCACTAATAAGTAGAATGAATGAAGAAAAAAATTAGATCTTTCATGAAATCATTAGTGTTACAATAGTACTGAAATGATCCAAGAAATCAACCATGAAATCTAGTGTAGGGAGGAGAAAAAATGAGCCTGAACCCTTTATTATTTTCCATTCAGATGTTGTCATCCATATTTCTGATCTGATGGAGGAGGCTGAGAAGAATATGAGACATGTGATATCTATGTTAGTCATGATTTAGGTCAAGTGGGATTGAGAAAATATTTGGGCAGATGAGACTTTCCCTGAGGAATATTTGGAGGGACTAGTGATTAGGAGAGTGAAGCATGCCTTGGAGGACACACACCATATATTGGCGGACATTTATTGCTCATGTGCTGGAGTAGATTTGCGGATGAATTTTTTTATGTCATGAGAGAGGATCCATTATGTGGATGAACCTTTCAATGTACCAATTTTTTTTAATCATTTTTGTATGCATGGACATATTTATTTTTATACTCATAATTATTTCACATCAGTAAAATTTATAAAACAACCAAAAATCAATCCCTAAGGTCACATGACTCATCCTTGGTGTGGGAAACAAGGGATGGACAAGGATTTCACATTTATATGACATTCACACTTAATCCTTGAAAAATTGTGGTCTAATATTTCCGATGGAGCACCAAGAGTTCTCTGGCTAAGAGATGTTGTGGATAGAGAACCAGGCTCTCGTAACAGTTTACATACATTTCAAACTAGTTCAATTTCATGAATATGATAAATATAAGGCAGTAAAATTAAACAAGAATGATGTGGGTGGGGGTTTTCAATCACAATGGCTAGTATTTGTAACATAATGGTGGATTAATGATGAAACATGATAATTGTTGACCATGATTAAATAACACCATTTGTACCATTATCCAAGTATTGGATCAAAAAAATGAGTGTTGTCTATTGACCATGATCGAAACATGAATCCTATCTCAAAATGTCATCCAATATATTCCTAGGACTTTTCCTAGGATAGTAGTGGGACTGGCCTACACACGATTCCATTTGGGGGTACATTCACATGTGGAAGACAGTGAAGATGAAAATATGGGGCACACGAAGTGTGGAAACAATTTGATGGAATGAACAAATGGATTCCAACACACTAGTTATTATGCCACTATGGATTATGGAACATTGTTTTCGGGAATATAAATTCAGATGAAAGTAAAACCTATATTCTCAGGAAAGAACAATCTCATCATTTGAGACATAGTAGAAATAATGATGTTGTAGTGAACTGGAACAATAAGAAAGGTCCTCTATAGTAAGGGAAAAAGATTCGTTGTCTTTTTACATCATTGAATGGGTATTATAAATGAATATATTATTTTCATGCATTGGGGATGGGGTGTGTGGGGATAATAAGCTGATATACCCACTATTTCATCCTTCCATCCGGTCATGAAAGAATACTATGTCTACTGCACAAGGTAGAGTGGTTGTTTTCCATCGTGAAAAATGATATAGAGGACTGTTGTGAATGATAACATCCAAATTGGAAATATTTTTTGGAATGAATAATTTGACCAATGCGGTGTGTCTTAATGTAATTCATGTTCCAACAAAAAGGTTACCTAACATGATTTGAGGGTCTTATGAGGCCATCTAACGCCACACCAAACCCTCATGGGACAACATTCACACATTTTAACCCATGTACAATGGAATGTGGAACATGACGATGTAAGGGAATGAATCTTGTTAGGGGATACCCACTTGAATGAGAGTATAAGATATTATCATATGTGGACATGAGTCATTGTGTATTTACATGTGGTTTTCCTATAGCTAAACATCATGTATTCAGGATGCTAGTGTTGGTTAATCATGCACATGATATATAAGGAATCCTCGTTGGACACATGGTAGAATCATCTACCATTCAAAGGCACCGTAGAATTGTTTTGGGTAGGACATTATTTTACCATCATATTTTGAGGATGCGTTGAATTTTAATTTAGTGTCATACAAATCAAATTATAGGGTATGAAAATAGATTGATTTCCTAATGATTGATCAAAAATTTCATTTTTAATATTATTCAAAAAGGGAACTACACCCCTCCCCATAAGAGTCAAGGCTGTCTAATGTAATGATTCCCAAGGGCATAAACATGAACAAAATTATTACAAACCCAGGTTAGAGACCCCACATTCGAGAATACCCTTCAGGGTTCCTCTAGGCTACTATCTCTGGAAAGAGTGTCTGCGGAAAAGTTAGCATCTCTTTGGATATGATGGATAGGGAAATCATTTTGGATCAATGCTGAACATCTACGAATAATATACATTTAGGACCACTACACCATCACTTTACCATGTAATTCCCAAATCAATATCTCGTGTCCTATTCCACTTCCTCACACACCATGGAAAACCTGTTAAAATGATCAATTATTTTGTGTAACCCATGGACATCCATGCCCAGCAAATTTCCCAGTCCATGAATGATACTAAAGGAAATGATGACAGAGAAATTCCTAACATGCACCAAGCCACCCATGCACATCAGTCCATCCAAGAACAAACCATCATCGTTAATCTTGAATCACCTTTTTGAAGGATGACACCTTACCGAGTACTCATGCACCCAGGTACATGCCATTTGTATATTCATGAAATTACAGAGGTTTGAAGTTCGTTATCCTCATTTGAGAAGAAACCCTAATTCATTCACCAACCCTTTTGTTTTCACCACCAATAAGCATGTAGACCAATAAGTGTCATACTAATCATTATTATGTGCCTCCCAGATTATCCAAAAAAACTGAAAGTACTAAGCTATGAATTTTGAGCTCTGTCTCATTCTGAACTGAGCCCAGGAACCAGCTGATGACAAAATCATACATGGAGAATCATGCAACATTGAATCTTCCCCATAAATCCAAACTGGACCAAAGACGTACAACCCAATCTCTCTTAATAAAGAAGTGAAACACTGAATCATCCCACAGATTAGAACAACAAAGACATCTTGAAGCCAGTTGAATTACCTTCTTCTGAATATTTTCATATTTTTGCAGGGCATAGTTTCTTGCTCTCTAAACAAGAAAGGATATCATTATGGGAAATTATCTTATCAATAAACATGATCCCCACTCATTGAGGACGACATCTTGATGAATTATACGATGATAATCCTTTTGATTGAAGTTCATAGAACATCCCCTGTGAAACAGAGTCTCGAAACCTCATCCGAGGACTATACTTCTTAAAAAATATTCATCTGCTCTGAGATAAGAATTTCTTCTAGCAACATGGCGTGTTGTAAGGACTCTATGATAGAGAAATGAGAAACTAGGCAGGGAGGAAATAAGAGCTACCCCCAGCACAATTTCACTCCACAAGTGGATATCCACAACCCCCGCAACCCACCAAGATGTCTTCGTATTTATTTCTAGGAGGCCTCCCATAGTTTTCCCCAGTCTGGATATCTTCATGAGATTTGAATTCTCCTAGGCTGATCCATTATTTTTACATAGATTTTTTCCCACATTGAATTTCCCTCTAAAAAATCCCATGCTAACTGAGCCTGCAAGGATTGCATTGAGACCAAAATATCTCAATGACCTACTCAACATTCCTCCACGAGTCTTTCCACCCAAGACCAGGTGTCATAATGAGTTTTTCCAGAAAGGTTGGTGTCCCAAAGGAACATATTCATCAACATATCTAGAGAATCAATAATCCCCATAGGCATAGTGATAACCAACAATACGTGTGTCGGTATAAAGGATACCTCACTATTTATCAAATCCACCCTCTCACCAATGAACAAGAACTTGTATATCCAATTGAGAACCCACCCAATCCTTCAGTTCACCATGTCCTCAAATAAGACCTTTTTCACCCTACTTCTCGAAATTGGAGCCCCATGATAGATCATATTCAACTTCCTCCTTTGAATTCCCAATATATCATGATTGGTCTGGGCTCTCTTTCACGATCTTTTATTGTACATAAATACTTTTATATTGATTGCATTGACATTTTGGCCACTTAGGCTGCAATAGATTAATATAAGCTACATGAAATTACAAAATGACAACCTCCACCCATTAAAATATTTTTGAATGTAATTAGAAAACATAATATTGGAGAAAGATCCATCTGAAGATTGATTCTGGTATGGCCAAATCATTCAATTGCTCAAGAATCTAAAAATGTTTGGAGAATGAGCCTCCTTCGCAATTAGAAAATGAAATGGTGAAAGGGGGTCCCCTTGCCGCACCCCATGAAGACTCTTGAAAAAACCAAATCCCTTCCCCATCAGTGATATTGATAGCCAAGAAGAGAAGATTCACTAGAAGCATAAGTCAAAAATCCATTCTTGGAAACCCATTCTTCCCATCATTCGGATTAAAAAACATCATTGAAAATTTTCATATGACTTCTCTATATCATCCTAAATAACCACATTGGAACCAACCACCATCTTAATCATATCCACCATCAATTCATGGGCTAATCCCACTGCCCCTTTGATGCTTCTACCATTGATAAATTGTTGTTTTTCTTAAGAAATGATACTCATAATCACCTTCTTGGTGTGTCGAGCCAGAAAATATTATAGGATCATGTATGATACATTACAAAGAAAAATAGTTCTATAATGACTAATAGGGGAAGGATATTTCACTTTCAGAACCTGCACCACTCGAGAGGCACACAACCCCCTATTGATAGCGGCCCCAAAAAATAATCATGAACTGCCTCAATGACCTGAGATCTTAAAAACCCTCATGCAGCCACATAAAATGATCATGGAAAACCATCAGGATTGGGTGAACATTCTAGAATATTTGAGCTAATAGAATCCCAGATCTCATCCCCCAATGTATGATACCTTATCGAATCATTCTCCATTGATTCAATCCTCTGTGGTATATTTCCCACTTAAATATCTTGTTCCAGTGATAAGTTAAATTCCCCAGATGACTCCTGGCAATCACCACCCAACAGCTGCTCAAATGTATCCAAATCCATCCTTACACCATCATTCATGTCAGAAAAAATGGAACTTTACTCTAGCCACATGATAAATTTTTAGCTTTTTCACTTCATCAATTAATAGTAAAAAAACCGTTGTTTTTGTCTCCTTCCATAAGATTCCTAACCCTCGATGTGCGCCTTAAACTTTTCTCCACATTCAGTGGCCTTTGGAAAAGAAACTATTGCTTATCACCAAATAGTATGAATGAGGGCTCATCCCACCTATGATGGAGTAACTCTTCCAGTTGATTGATATCCTTCTAATGTGACTCCACTAAGTCCCCCGTATTTTTCTTACCAGCAAACACCCTACTAATATCGCCCATGTGCAGTTTCAGACGTCTAAACAATGTAACATTTGCTCTACCATCCACCTACTATCCACAAGAATCATTCATCATTTACCTGAAACCCTCCATGAAATTCCAATCTTTTTAATACCAAAAAGAAGTTACCATCCTGATTTCCGTACATAAGGTTGATTAGTAGCGGCGCATGGTCTGAAATATCACGTGATAGGTGAGTGACATTGGCCCTAGAAAATGAATCAAGGACATTCTAGTTTGACATGCATCTATCAAACCTACACCAGATGTGGATGTTCGACAAAAATTATTAGACCTTGTGAATAATCACCCAAAAAAACCAGGTCCAAGAGACCCTTACCAAAAATACAATTATTAAAATCCAGCACTTAGTTATTGTTTACCACTGGCCTCCTATGTTCTCAGAAATGTCAACAATGTAGTTAAAATCACCACTAAAAACTAGGGAAATCCTTCCGAATGGATGGAGCCAAAAAAACTACCAGAGGATCCTCCTAATAATAACATCATTTCTGACATAAATGAAAAAGAACAATATTTCAAAACCTTGGAACTCGAGATTGACTAAAAAATACTGATCTTTAGCCTGCACCAGCTCAACCAGAATAAAAATCTTCCAAAAAAATCCATATATGTTTATTAACCGGGTGCCCAAGAATTTTAGTGGAAAACACCATCATTTAAAAAAATGAGATAATTTTGTCTGGTTTATGTTTAGGCTCTAGTATACCCTCCAATGTAGCATCATATATCTTACACTCAGATGTCTAGTCGCCACATAATTCCTTCCCCCATGAGACCCCGAGATTTCCAAATAATCAAGGAATACATGAAAAGTTGGAGGGTTTGGACTTCTAGAAAATGCATCTTGCTCCTGGGAGAATGAATCCTTGAATCACTACTCAATATCCCTCGAACGAGTCACTGGTCTAGAAGACCCTTCGGCAAAACATACCTTCATGAGAATGAGCACCCTCATACTCAAGGGGATATATGATTCATCCAAAATTGAAAATCTATTCCTGACCACAACTATAGGGGGCTTTGGGGTGCCTCCTACTGGATTAGGAAGGATAAAATCAACCGAGGAGAATTGTGAGCCAATTTTAATTCAATATCCACTCTCTTGGGGAAGCCCTTCTTTGAACAATTCATAAGAGGATCTAAGGAACACCCTACCAATGATAGAACATAAATATTCATCAATCATGAAGTCAGAAAATAGGAAATACAAACCTCACCAACAGGGGGCTCCAACCCTCTTCGGATGTTGGGAAAACCGAAGAGGGATCCATTTATTTCCCTTTAGACTGATGAAAGTAGTTCAATAGATCCCCCTTCTAGAGTGAAAAACCTCTGCATTCGTATTAGCTGGATGAACTGATCCCAATTGTAGCATATGAGTATTTTCAAAACCTTCTTCCCAAAGGCAGCCCGATAGTTCCTTTTCAGAAAAAGAGTCCTTGTTTACACTATTTTTGGTCAGATTTTAGTAAAAGAAAAGAAATGATTTGATTGTCTATAAAAGAAAATAAAGGAAAAGAGATGATTGTGATTTCTCTCTTTGTGTTTGGATCAATAACATAGTAAAAGAAAAGAAATGATTATCATTTCTCTCCATCTTGTTTGGTGACAATTTTTAAAAGAAAATAAAAGAAACCGTTTTGGTACAAATTACACAAATTACCTTTATTAAAAAATAACACATACACACAGGATTAAAAAGAACATTTTCTCAAGATAAAAAACCCATAGATTAGATCCATATAGATACCACACCTACCACCATTTCTGTCCAACATCAACAATTTATGTCAAATGGCAAGGGTAACTTTTTTTTAAAAACTGTATTATTATTACCATTTTTATAACAAATCAAAAAATAATAAGTTTGTTTTCAATCTATTATTATCTTTCATGTTACCAAAATTAGTTGACCATTTATCAACGAACATATATTAATACAAATTTTTACATTTTTTTAAAAATTAAATAAAGTAAATCAGAATTATTTATAAATTATTTATATTTTTTATTAATACAAAATTATTAATTCAAGATAATAAAAAATATTAATTCAAAATAATTATTATTTCAAGATAATCATAGTTATTTTTAATCAAAATTATCTATAGTCAAAAGTATTTATAAATCAGTTATGAATATTTATATAAAATTAATTATGTTAATCAAAATTATTTATATACAAATTATCAAAATTATTTATACATGATTGTTATTATTATTTATAAATCATATTGAACTTATTACTTATATCTGATTGTAATTATTATTTAAAATTTATTTATATCTGATTATTGTTATTGTTATTATTTATAAATTATTTATTTTTTATTTTTTTTATAATTTTGAAAGGTAATTTCATAAATTATTTATATCTGATTGTTATTATTATTTATAAATTATTAATATCTGATTGTTATCATTCTTTATAAATTATGATGAAAATTATGAAGTGGAACGACGTCACAACTGGAAATAATATCAGCACATGCCTGTAGGTTGAAGGAGAATGATGGATGAAAATAAAAGATTTGAACTTCATTTTATATTAACAAAAAAGGAAAATATGGTAAATATAAAAAATAGATGAAGGAAGCGGAACATTTCCGTCGGAATCGTCCCAATTTTGGGATGATTCGAAATCGGCAGAAATCGGAGGCGGGGAAGAAATCGTTTTCTCCTTTTTTCCACCCTTCGTATTTCTCTCCAACTTACGGGGCTCACCAAACTGCGTATTTCAGTTTCAATCCACCTGTATCATTTTGTTTCCTCCCAATTCTGCGCTGCCAAATGAGGGCTTAGAGCAACGGGCCCGACAACATTTTAAAATTCAAAAATACTTATAAGACTGTTACTACATTCTATCCCCACCGAGGATGAAGATTCGAGGTCCGCCATCGTCGCATCCATACTAGCTCTGTCATGATCTCCCAAAATACCACTTGAACTAGGAATTGGGATGAGAAAAGGAGCGAACTGCTAGACCCACATAAGAACTACATCACCCCAGATTCGCACACAGTTTTTCCCCTTCCTAATGAACTCTACCACTTTACCATGAATGCCACAAATAATGAATAACATGGGGGATAATGGAACACCAACCACTGCAGCCACATAATCCATTCCAGATAAAGGATTTGAATAAATGAGGGGAGCAACACTGACAGATCCATCTCCATGTATAATTATAGTTTAGCTGAATCCATCATACTCATCATCAACTAATAAATGGACAAGATATTCTGCAAAGAATTTACCACCACTATCAGAATCAAGGGGTTATGAAAATGAAGGGGAAGACCCAAGAGCTTGATCCACACCGTGCCTATATGGGATTCTTTACCGCAATGTAAATCCCAAGTCCATAGTGGTAGGGAGAAGCGGTGAAGACCCAGCCGCCATACCCCTTTGACCAAGAACACATGAAGTCCTCCCTATCTAAGAGATGAAAAAAGAATGAAAATTTCAAAAACATCATTACAACATCTGATAGTTGAAGTCCCAATGATTTCATGCATGTACCATAATGTAGAAATTATTTTATGATTTTAAATTTTGAACCATGGTCTAGTAGTTTATGGTCAAGAGCTTCGACCATGTGTGGGTGTCTAAAACTAAGATATGTAGTGGGGATGAGTGAAACCCCTGATGTGAGTGATGTTATAAGAGGCCTTGTTACACACCATATGTTCTAGAAAAAACTCTCGCAGTTCGATGTCATGATGCTTGGATAGTGATCTCTTAGCTTATGGTCATAGATCATGGACCTATGTATTATGTAGTATGACTACATTAGTGTACACCCTCCCATGACTCTGAATCCCTAATGATTCAGGCTTACAGTGGGAAACAATTAGTGGTAATATGATTTACATGACTTGAAGAAGTTCTCCATAAGGGTAATATGGTATCGAGTTATGAATTTCCATGTGAAAATATCCTTCTAAATCAATGTGGACAGATTCACATAGGATTGACTCTAAGGGTGTTGGAATTACACCATGATATAGGGACATGGAATGTGTGTATGTTGAGACATTATAGATATATATATAGGGGGTGACTAGTGTATGGGGATTGATTTTTGAACATGTTCAAAACACATAGACCATTGACACACCCATCAATAACGGGGCGATGAAATGCATGATTAACTACTAATTGAGTTTGAAACACAAGTCAACTATTAATTACTAGAGGTTGATCATGTCATTCACCTAGGGAGGAATCTGAGCTTTGGCCAGAAAAAATCAACATTAGGGTGTCTATATTTATTTGAAAGATGAATGAAATCCAAATTGAGAAATAATCAAAATATGAAAATGGATTAAGGTAATATCCATATAGGATTCAACACTCTACGTTTCATTCAATAAAAAATTTGAACATGCCAATTGTGGTATCAGGAAGTATGAAACAAAAATGTGTATTCTAAAATTTTTTGATGTCATACTACGTGGACCCTGTCGAGTAGTTAAAGGCCTTAAATCTGAGACTATGATGTATTAATTTACGGACATTGATTTTGGACCATGGGGTGTATCCTAAAAGATTAGTTTAATAGAATGGTGTAGTGAAAAAATTACTAATATAAATGAGGTCCTACTGGGGCCAACACCACACCACCTATTCATTTGAAGATATTCACATTGTTTAATGTCATTATTAATGTTTTTACGGTGGTTGTTCATTTATGTTATAAAACATTTGACCAAAATTGGGAAAATAAGTTAAGGGATTTGATGAATATGTAGTTGGAATTAGGGTTGAAATGCTTGGTCAATGATTCATATCCCATGTATATGGGAATCAGGACACTTGCAGTTCTAGAAGGAATAAAACAATGTTCAAGGTCGTACGACCTAGAGCATAACAAATAGTTTAATGTCATGTTGTTTTTAATGTACATGAATGTTCCATACAAGGGTATATATATATGGATTGAAATATGTAAAACCTGAATTGAATGGTCCCAAGGATTGTCACATACCAAAAACCAATCATAAGAGGAGCTACATATTGTTTATGGTTATTACACATAGACCGTAATGGGGAAAAAGTGGCCAAATGGTTAATTGAATTTATACTGGTTCGGGAGGTGAGATATCAGGGCGTCTCAATGTAATCCATGAGTATTGGAATAAATCCTCAAATATTTTTTGAGAAAAACATTGTATGAGACAATTATGGTAGGGTGATCCTATATAATTTGGTAATTAATTTGTCCCATTTTTATCATGAGGCATCCCATGTTCTGACCATGAGGTAATGTTTTATAACCATAACATACTTATCATTTGAGGCATCCTAGATTAATATGGGGTAAATACATAGTTTATCATTATGTTTTGAGGTTGTTTTTCCATCCCTCATA
Organism: Viscum album; assembly: GCA_963277665.1. Taxonomy (NCBI): domain Eukaryota; kingdom Viridiplantae; phylum Streptophyta; class Magnoliopsida; order Santalales; family Viscaceae; genus Viscum; species Viscum album. The sequence goes on from OY728121.1 coordinate 207,210,265, forward strand.
TATCATACATGTCATCCTGAATTTTTCTACGGTATGATCATATCTGAGGCCAAGGATCCTAGAAATTTTCTGGTGTATGATCATCTCTGATATAGATGAATCCCAAAAATTTCCATGATAAGGATATAGTTTTACATCAACCACCGAGGATTTAGATATATACATATCATGGTAGGTTGGAAAAACCCACAATGGAGGCCAAAGACCACACCATATATTCCATGGTGAATTTTCATTCTATTTAATGTCATGATGATTTGTCTTGAACTCCATGTTAGAGGTTGGTTAGTATGGGCCAATGTGGGAAATCAAATTTATGGGGTATGTATAACGTGGAAGAGTACAATCACAACATTAATGGAACCAAAAAGGATTACCGTGACACAAAATTCTATATAGGAAACTATCATAGAGATTAATTCCATGTTGATTAGACATATTCTCATAGTTTATAGTAATATATTTCAAAAACTTGTTAATAGTTTATTTTTGTTTTTCGTGGACCCATATAAAATAGATTAAATTAACTTTTAATGGAATAATATATTCTCATGACAAGTACTTATTTATAAATAGGGAGGTGTGACATGATTTCTCTCTAAGGTGATCACATAGTATGTTCTATGGGGATTGAGATTTTGAATGATGTTTGGTTCTTCTTAATTGGGATCCATAATTGGTGGCTTCTTTCAAGATATCATTGGCATCTTGAGGGCTAGTATTATGTCACCCATATTGATGGAGTGTAGGTTAACCTTATTTTTGAACACTCCTTCTACCATGTTATGGTGCCTCTTTATATTGTGAAATACATCGAGCATTTTCTCTTAGATGGATTCCATCTCACCTAAATTGAAAACTTCCATTTTTTAGGGGTTCTTATGATCATAGATTTTTTTTTTGAGTGATTGAAATTTCACCTCAATGGGAAGTGCTACCACAGTTCTGTATACTATGTAATAGGGGATACCAATGTAGAATTCAATGTTGACATCCTATAATACTAAACAATGTTGGTATATTTTTACACTACATTTAAAATATTGGCCATATATAATTTGAAAAATTATAGAGAGGATATTTTTAGACCCATTATCTCCCCATTTTATTTCTACTGATAGGGAAAATTATGTGTTTAAAAGATATTGTAATTGAAGAACAATATATCCAACTTAGAGGCTCTGATGTTGGTTCCATTATTTTTGAGAATAGGAAGAGGGTGTTTAAATCAATGGATGATGCGGGAGATCAGGAATTCCATCATAGATTGGGCCTAGACATCCTTTAGAGGAATCAATACTACCATCTAGTAGATGAAATCATTCCTGGTTCTAATTAACCTTCACTAGTGAGATGTCACTTGTGGATATAATCCTACTACAATGAGTCCCCAAATTATAAAGGGACATGTATGTAATGTTTATTTTAAGATTATATGGTGGTCGATAAATAAAATTTTTGTTGATTTGACATGTGTTATACCTCTTGGTTTAATAGTTTCCATTGTGAACCAAGTTGGGATAGATGTAGACCAACCTTATATTCTAGTGGGAGAGATTCAATCCCGCATGATGGGAACCATAATACCTTGCTAGAACATAATTCATTACCTGGGTATTCTTATATCATTGGACGTAACAAAAGGGAATTTCATTATCCCTATATCTGTAGAGTGTCTTATCAGGTTTGTTCTGTAATAAAGGGCGAATTATTCTATAGACAGTTGTACTAGTTTATTCTTTGTATAATACAGTAGTAAAATTAAACATTGATGATACTAAACAAATGTATTTGTCCAATAAGTATTTTCCCTTGATGCGAGGAAACAATAGGATCTAGACATGGAATCACTAACATTTATTCAGTTTACTTGATGCATACCAGCATCATCTGAAATGATGATAACTATGATTCAATGATGTGAAACATGAATTTATCATTCATCTTATTCATGATCTTCAAGGGAGGTGGCAATAATAGCTAGGTATTTGGCTCAAAAATTCTACGATCGAGGGACACATTTCACTATCATCTGGGAAGGGAATAGGTCCATTATATAGGGATTGAACTCCATCGTGGGAATGATTTCTTTATTTATGATAATGTATTCACCATTAATATATATTTTTTGACTATCTTGGAGTCCCCCATTACATGAATGAAGGGTCCATCAATCTTGAGGGCCCTCTCCAGACCATTAATGAGATCTTGATACACAACCTCATTTTATCTTGTATTTTTTTAACAATAAGATCAAGTATGGAAGGATAACCTATATAGGGGTGATGAATATGTCACATGGTCCAAATCAATTATGCATGGATTCAGTGATCAATATAATAGTCGAGATATGGTAATCACTATAAGTGTGAATACAGAAAAAGGGCATGGATTGTTCCACATAAAGGATTTCCACATACATGTTGTCAATGTATAAGGGTTGAACTTCATGGGAAAGACTTGTGACTAGGAAATAATCCAATGCATTAAAATAGATACATTTATAAATCAAAATACAAGTTTTTATCTTCAAGATGGTCATTACATTTTGTTTCACCAAACATATCAGAATTCAAGGATTCTAGATATAAATTAATGGGTCTACCTGGGACACCATCTGTATCTTGTAATACTACGAATAATGTTATAACATTTATATAACAAACAGACATTGAAATACATCAATTCAAAATTAGGGAATCTTTGGTATCTATATTAAGGATCATCCAAATAATATAGTATTCTCTATTATCTCAAAACATATTTTTTCTTATATATAAGAGATCCGAGGAAAATTCCAAGGTGTTAAAATAGAGGATGAGATGCTTCTGAAAATTGAGTGGCATAAAAATTAAAGGATTCAATAGATAATGTATTATTTACCCAAAGACATACTAACAAATATCATTTCACTAGTATAAATTATCATTATTCATGATCCATGATATGGGATTCCACTTTCAATTCAGAGGAGGCATCTGGATGACGTCCTTGATCTTGTTGGGGTCAACCTAAAACCACTATATATGGAAAAACCATGAAAGTCAATTGAGGTAAACACAAACACACACATTAGGGTTTTATGTTCAAATACAGTGACTAAAGGAAGATGGAAAATTTGTTAAGGTATTATATATGGTCCTCAATCTAGATGAATTTGACTACAATGATTTCTACCTAGCATTACACCAATTTTTCAATGAACAATATGATGACGTGGAGCATGGATTTATAATATTTGGCTCTGGAATTCATCATGTTGGAGGGATTTACTAGATAGAAAAATGTCTTTTGTGGGGCCATAATGGAATTAGACTACTCACCCTTAGGACAAATACATATACGATTCATCATGGAGTGTCCTTCTCAGATAGAGTGATACTAGAAATCAGTTATATCATCTATCAATGGATCTATAAATATAAATTGAAAATATTCCTTTGGAAAATAGTGGTTGATGTCCCTCAAGTCAATATATACTTTGAAATTCCAATTCTTATTCCATGATGGAATGATGCTGGATAGATACTTTATGTACTAAAAATCCCATAGAAGGTTTCCATTGGGGATTTCATCTACTTTAACCTCAACAATGGTACTATGAGATTGGTGTATCTTCTAGGAAGACTTCTAGAACCTCTTATGACTCCACGAGAGGAAAATATGGTTTATGGAGACCTCAGGGTCTAGACTATAATTACATTAATAGCACCGTGTGAAGAAAACATGGTGTTTCTTTAAGAAGGTCACATACTATTTCTAAAAATCTATGGGAATTGATTCATTGATCAACATCATTTGTAGATCTTCCATAGTACCAATGTTCACCTGAACAAACTCATTAATAGTGGTGGATACACCCTCTTAAAAATCATAAGGATAATCTTTTTAATTCTCTTTAACGACTATGGTAATTGAATCATTAAGAAGAGGTTCATCCAATACAACTGAATCAGGGGTATACATATGCCTTCTTTGGAAAATAAAATATCTCCATCGATGGAATCCATCTGTGATGAGACCTTGTAGACAGAGGTTGTCGATCCATTGAAATCTATTCTACCAATATGTGGTTTAGGATTAATGTAAAATTAAATGTTGCATGATAGCTTCTAGTTTATCCTAGACCGATAAAATATTATAGAATGTCATGAGATTATTTCATTCTAGTGACCATCAAATCCACTTATTTGAGAAATGGTTTCTAGTATCACCTACGCGTATATTTTGAAATATTATGGGATAATTATCGGTAGATCAAAAAATTTATGAATTACTGGAAAATTTTTCTACGAGATCAAAAAACCTCCTATATTTGTTCTTCTGTGTAATGATCTATGAATTGGGAGAATGAAAGTGTCATAAAACTCTACCCCCATATTAGTTGAGGTGGATGTACACTAATCGTAGTTGTTCTGAGCCATTATTCACTCTCTCTTGATATTTATTGAATTCATGTATCGAGATTCATCATAATCTATTGGAGACACATAACCTTGACATACCCCTAATCACCCATTGAGGGAGTACTTTTGGAATTGGTGATATGGGGATGAGACATCCACATGTAGATGATGTCTGGGCGTACCATGTAGCACATTATAGGTGGTATCTTGTGAGAAAAAAAATCATTCAGTACATCAATTCAAGACAATAAAGTGAGTCATCAATTCAATAATCACACATAGTCTCTACCAATACCTATTGTAGCCTTCAATCTTCCAATCAAGAGGAGATAGATATACATATGTTAGCCCCAAATTGTGGATTGTCTGAATCATGATGAGGTGGATCCTGTAACCTATGTCTACAATGAATCAATGGATATCCACACTATTTAACTAGTCTATGATGTACATTGGGTTACTATTCCCCCACATTAGGGATCTCTCTTCCTCTATGAATAATGAGATGAATTCATGAAATTACACTAACAAAAACTCATTCCCAATGTATCTGTCTTTGATAGCTACCTCTACATAATATTGGAGGGGGATTCTCAAGGATTCTGAAAAGGGAACATCAATTTATTTTTAATATAGGGTATCCTCATTTATTGATATATTTTCACGTTTTATCTTGAGATGATTCATCATGTCCTAATGCAATGTAGAAGGTTAATTTCTTCTAATAAGGGATAATATTTGGTGTGGGACACAATAGATTCCTTCAGTTGTTCTAAATATTTTTATATGGTACTGAAAGTATCATAATATTTTCCTCATAAATCATACATAACCATTATTGGATTAATATCAATTGAAAGAGGAATAAAACTATCTAGATGTGGTTGGTCATGACATGATCATGGATAATCTTCTTAGTAGTGAACACAGGTGGATCTGGATGAATGACATATGGAGTGGGTGAAAAAACTATGCATTTTGAGAACTGTGTAGAACTTATATCCTACATTACACAATATGAGGTTAAGGCATGAGTATTTTGGCTGATTTGGAACCCATGAAATCCCCTTCAAAAGTGTTGTTCCTTGGTAGTCTGGTGGTGTTGATGATATTCCTAATTTTTGGGGAGCACAGAGCAGTATATCAAAATGATTGTATTCATAGAGGCATACTTCTGATTTTCATTGGAGGGTTTTTCAACTGATGGGATGACCATGGTTGAAATTCCAAACATCATTGTCATGATGTGACCAAGATTATGAGATGGTTTGGGTACTAATGGGGAGCATTGATTCCCTATTTTTGATGATGTCTTCACTTATGATATTTGTAGGACAAGAGAATAGGCTTAGAGGTGGAAAACAAAGACTATGAGGTGGATGACAGAGTCTCTAGATTTCTTAGGAGGGTATGGATGACATCGTTAGTGTGAGCCACTGCTATATGAGCTAACCAGTCATCATACTTTTGGGTTCTATGTTTTGATCCTTTTTTCATGTCACCATTACCCTCACTATCACGGTCAGTCTAGCTAATAATAAATGTTAACTACCCTGGATGGATTCTAGATTTGATTGAACCCTTATCAACATAGTACAAGAGGAAATCCTTAATAAATCCATTATGGTACATCCTTGGATAATGTTTTAAGGTAAATAGTATGGGTGAGTAGTGTATATAGCTTCCTGGGACATCATTCTTCCAACTCTATAATTTATTTTTTCATGGAATATAAAAATATACTAGGAACCATTTATGCTACATGGAATATGAATTTAGCTTATACTGGGAAGGGGAACATAAGACATGGCCCTGTTGAGTGGATAGAGCCTAACAAGGATGGATAATGATTCTCTTGTCTAGGTGGATGTACCTGGAAAGTCAAGGCCTACCAGTTCTATGTTGGGTGAGGATATTCCTGGCAGGTCATATACACATTTCAAGGCTCTTTGGGAAATCAGGCAAAAACATCTAGTGGAATAAGGTCATCTACATATACCATGGAAGCAAGATATACTTTAAAAATAATTCATGTTGTATTTTGAAGAGGAAACAGACGTGACCATATGGCCTACTACCATGATTTATTCTAACACTAGGCATTTTCATACAAACTACGAACCCTTCCTTGGAGGATTTATATTTTGTGTGTAGGGACTAGATCATTCATGAAATTTATCTTTCACATCATTATAAGCTTCTATTAATTCAGTGACATGTCCAGTGAATTAGTGAGTCCTTTCCACCTTTTGAGTCAATCTTTTACTTGCTAATTAAGACATTTTTAGTTTAATATGTCCAAAACAAATTTCTAGTGCGCAATGAGCTATAAAAATGATGAACTTTTAGTTAAGGACATAAAATCCTGTAATGGATCCAATGCATAGCTGGTTGTACAAGAGAAACATAGGTCCATCCAATGTTTAATCAAAAAACCAGATCTTGGTGGTTTTCTACTGCAATAGGGTTCCAAATGTAGTATTACACCACAAGAAAAATTGTCTCATGTGTTGCAGAGGGTCTCCCATCCTGTGTAAGTAGGAAAATATATTTTTCGCAAAATCTAGGGGTTCAGTCATGTCATCCACCTATAATGGCTATGAATTTATATTATTTTTGGTTTCAATCTATAATGTCCATAATGCCTATATATGATCAGCGATAGATGAAATCATAACATCCTAGGGAGGATCTCTATCTGTTAAATGGTTCTTTGACACCAATGAATTGACGGAATCATCATCTAATTTTAAGGGCTCACAGGTTTATGGATAAGCATAGTAGATATCTTGATGAGGATAATCATGCAAATATAGAGGGTTTTGTGAGTCATAACTCATGCATTTTATAATGGACCATTCCATTTATCTGTTTGGATGCATGATGTTTCTATAGTCTTTTTGGAACAACTTTCCTAAAAGGACATGGTACTACCCTAGTTGAGGAGAAATGTAATATCATTGGGCTATACCATAATATGAGAATTGAGAAACCATGAAATTAGTAAGGATCATATTATTCATTACATACTCATGGATGAAGAAAAAAACCATGGGCTCTATATCTATATTTCGTATAAACTAATGTGAATCAATGTGGTTAAAATTTATTCATACCCTTTTCAAATTTCTAACATGATGAAAATGTGTTATATGCATCCCAAGACTACAAGAATTCCATTTTTTACATGTGTCGAGACCTGTATATTGATCATTGTAGTATTGTACCTTCCCTTGATTTACGTTTTCCACTTCAAGACATATTCTGGTGTCCTTGTTCTAGTGATTCATGAGAACAGGCACGTTAACCATATCTATAACCAAATGTAAATCCCCAATATCAACAGGATGTTCAGGCTATTGATGGATAGCGATGAAGTGGAGGGCATGATATTGTCCCCAATCCCTGAACAGAAAATGATAATATGCCTCATCGAAAACCCTGATGAGATCTCTGAGGATCTTCTTAATACATTTTTAGAGGGTCAAATAGTAACCATATGACTAGGGGCACTTATCCACTAGGAGTGCTTTCAACTAAAATATTCATCACAGCTAATTAATATCCTTGAGGTAAATATTGATTATTTTATAGGTCATGTGATGCAAAAAAAGGATGTGAATCATCCCCCAAATATTTTGGTGGAAACAACCATCATGGAACTCGTTGAGGGACTCTAGGATGTTGATGATCAAAGATGAATATGACCCAAATACCACTAAATACTGATTAGAGGGTACAATTTACCATAACCCATCTTTCTTATATTCCTATTCATGGTTGGTTGAGATTTTCATCGTCACTTGGTGAGAGAAAGGTGGTAGAACCAATGTGGATCGGTACAGTGGTTGTCCATTATGTAAATAATCCACTATAGGAGGAATTGTATCACTACATGCTAGGTATTCACATGAGGGGTTGTACCAATTTCATCCTCGTGTCCTTATAGAAATGGTAATTTACAAATAACTCATGTTAGAGGGTGATAGTTTTTGATGGTGGCTCATCAAAATACTCACCATTAAAAGGAGACATCACAGACTAGAACATATCTCGTTTTTATTGGGAATTGGTAGAGAGGGATGCTGATAGTGATAGAGATGGTTGCACCATTATCCCTTAGATAGGGGATAGAATTTCATCGACATGGGTGTAACTAAGTATGTATTTTGGAATCTACTGGAATTCAACATTTTGAATGGTGAGTCTAACCTATCAGGTGCTTTCCCCAGAATCCAGTATTCAGGGTTGAGGTTCCATTACTAATTCATTTGTGACCTCTAAATATGATTGTTCGATGATTCCATTGAGGAATTGACAGTTCCAAAAAAATTCATATGCTAGTGATTATTCTATATTCATTCCTGTGATGTTTATCTAGGGTGGGTTACATAATAGTCATGGGTAGTCCTCTGAGATGGTTTGTTGGAGCACGAGGAGGATCCATATACTAGAAGAAGTGGATATGGGAGGACCTCTATTTTTTGAGTGAGAGTATGGAGAATCCCCATATAGAGGTTTATGAATGTTCATATAGGACCCCTTAATTGGTTGGTTAGGATGTGGAGAAGATATCCACATGATATCTCATCATCACGAGTTGGACTATAATGAATTTTAGTGGAAGTAGTGAATGAAATGGTCATCCTAGCTATCCTATGCGGCTAATGGTGTATGTATCCTAATGGTTATAATTCTTGTCACTATTCAAGAATATGGATGTATGCATAGGTAGTGGAATCTCCCAATCGATCCATATAAGTTTATTCCCCTAGTCTTTCATTCTCTTGAATCATCCACTGATATATCCATTTTGTGGTTCAGACGGTATCTGGTGAAGCATGTTTAAATGATGAATGCTCTTTTTTCAGAGGTACTAGTATTTTTCTTTCCGCTAATGGGGATGAGTGGGAGTCTTAAATTATTAATACTAGACGTTGTTTAGTGCTGGTGAGACCCTTGAATCCTCCAACACTTTGTCATATAGGTGTGAGTTAAAATATACCTATATGGATAGACACATGAAACAATTTTCCATTGGTATGGGGAGTGGTTTCTCATAGTACAATCACTGGGGGTAGTGATGTTGGCATTGTGATTACACCTCCCTATCATCATGGTATATACCCTTATTTTAATTACCACCTCCTACCCATATAAGAATATTACGCTTTCAAAAACCATCTTCTAGATGTTCATAGAGAGTGAGATTGTGGTTGACAACCATATATTTGAGTTCATGTTGAATGTCATGGAGGGTGAGAAATTTTATGGTATAATTGAATCATTAGATTTCTTGTACCGGTTCCTATGTGAATCTTGTGGAATATATTATATTTTATGATTCCTAAAAAGGATGTTCATTAATTCATTACTACAATTACTATGAAATCAGTGTCCAAGACCCCCGCAGCCTCAAGTCATTTAAATAATAAAATAGGGCCACAATAAATAAATTAATGACAGATGATTCTCAACTATTAACTACCCCATTATCTGGTGTGTTCCATGATGGACCCATAGTATTCATAGTTGTACCTAGAACCAGCTATCTAGATTTGGTGACATGAAAATTTGTTGATGTCTCAAATGGTACTTGTCTTGATGAAAAAGAGAATAGTTTCACATTATGTTATCCATTTATATTTATAATGTTTTTATTGGGGCCCATGGATATGTGTAGACACGATACGGTTGTGCATTATCATGTTTTATCCATACATTCTCATTTTACATGGGTAGGTATCCTTCATCATCTTCATCGGAAAAGACTTTTCCCTGAAAAAAATATGATGATATGATATCATTTCCCCCTTCCCTTTATTCCTCACTACAGATCATCTCCTAGTCTAGGTCTCCATCATAGATTAATGAAATTATAATTGAACTGATTATTAGTTTCATCTATTTATGGACATGGTTAATTGCAGAATTTTTTTTTCAGGATATGTATTTTTTTCATGGCAGTGATACAATTTATTTTCAGAAGAGTAGTCATAATGGGAATTAATGGGATTTTCTGCACAATGGATGCATTTATTGCATGAATTCTTCCTCAAGGATAGAATCTCAAGTAAATAATCTATTGGCATGTAAACCTAGGCATACCATGTCCATCACAAAGTAAAAACACCAGTTTCATATGTCGTACAAGGATTCTTACAGTATTCATCACATAGTTATGCATGGGGTATGTATTTGGCGTAATGTCCCAAGATATATACCTTGTAATGATGGATTATAATGTCGTACAATGACGGATTAGGTATGTATTTAATCATCCATTGGGGATGGGCTTGATCACAACTCCATGTTGGGATGGAACTTTCAGAAGTGTCCCAAAAAGGAAACATTTTCACATCACTAATGGAATAGGACACTATATGGTAATGAACCAATAATGGAGAAATACGAATGCCTAATGTAGGTGGACCCTAGATACAGTATGGTTGATATTTCCCCTATAGTAAAATCCTAGATGGATAGATTATAATGGCACATTAAGGGAGACCTAGATGTTTTATGGTTGAGGGTTCTACATAAAGAAAATTCTAGATAGACATATCAGAATCCCTCTTGGATGTGACCCAAATATTTAATGGATGTGGGTAAACCATGAAAAAAACCAGTATGGATGGATCTAAATTCCACATGGACACATACATGAAAGAGTGATGGATTAGAAAACCCTGTTAGTAAACCCCTATAAGGAAGGACCACAATTCCCCATGGGGGAGGACCCAAAAGTGTGATGGATGGGGGTTCCTCGTGAGGAAAACCCAATATGTAATGTTCAAAATGCCTCATGGTGGTGGAACTAGATGTTTGTTGGATGAGGGTACCCCTTTAGGTAAACACTATATAGATGAATAAAATTGTATCATAGAGGGAAAATAATATGTTTTATGGATTAAAATTCCCCTTGACGCTAACCATGTATGCATAGATCAGAACTCCTTGTGGGGGTGGACCCAATACCATAATGGATGATATAATTTCATTAAGAGAACTCTGGAAAGATGGATAAAAATCCTAAGGGATGAATACCTATATATTTTATTAATAATGTAGGCCCATGGGGAGAACCCTCTTTTTATGGATCTTAATGCCACATCATTTTGGAATCAAATGTTTTTTGGATGATTACACCACTTGAGGAGAATATAAGACATTTTTCCATAGGTGGGAGAACATAAGAATACAATAGTCTAGGATTGAACCATTGGGAGGAGCCATATATACCCTGTATAGAAGACATGTTTTACAACACATGTAGTTATATTCAAGGATTTATGGTCATGCAACATGACCGATCAATTTTTTCTAACATCCTGTATTTATAACTCTCATCTCATGAAAGGATCATCATTGAGGGATGGAAGTTGGATTACACATTGAATCTCTCATATCTACCATGAGAAAATGTAACCTCTTTTCTTTTGGAGCATGATTATACTAGTGATGTGTCCTAAAGGACATTTAAGAGAATTTAGATATTGTTTATATACTTCTAATTAGCTTCCTATGAATCCCAGTTAGCTGATAATAGAAGCCCACATAGTTTGGAATGGGTTGGGGGAAAACTCTCAACAAGATTAAAATTTGAATATGGTTAGGGCTTCCAGAGATTAAGAGGCCCATTAGATTTTTGGGATAATGTAGACATCCAAATCACTGCTAACATATAATCCGATGTGTGTCATGATTAGTGTGAGAAACAAGAGTATGCTGTTTATTAAAAGATCACTTGACTGAATTTACCCATTGCTGGATGGATGATGAGGCCTAAAGGGAAAGGGAGAGGGAGACCTCTTGTTCGCATACGCTCTATTATTTTGTAATCCATGATATTCAAATATTATGATCCATCTAACTATAACCCAAGAAAGTGTAGAGTATTAAGATTTATACCTCCCACAAAACATAAAGGGTGGATTACTCCAAGGGTGGTTCCCGGAGGATCTCATTCTGTGTTACTGGTACACTGTACATCTCATTGGAGGTAATCCCATGACACTAAAACATGGATCATCACGTACCTACCACATATATTGAGACAATAGTTTAATGTAATCAATTGAGGACATTTTAATGTTATATAATGTCATCCAACTAAGATTCATGACTAGTAAATCATATATCACACATCTCGAATATGGTAGGAGTGCCTTATAATCTAGGGGATTATGTGAGTATATATCGTGCACACTTGGATGGGAAATGGATTATTAACTACTAGGGTACAATTAATGGATGAGTTTCTATTAATATGGTGCATGTTATAGAATTTGTGATCTGAAGAAACTGAGGATAGAGTACAAATACATAGAAAAATGGACCATCAAGGCTTACAGGATATGAGTTAGGATATTGTGATGCCATTTCATGAAAATTTCTAGAATTCCAAAAAGTGTTTCACGACTTAGTGTCTCTAGAATAAGGGGGTTACAAGAAGATTATTGGAGTTTCTTCTTGAAATATTTCTGTTGCGAACAGATAATGGTTGTTCACATCTCCAATGTGGTGGGAATCACATATTACCTAATTGTTTTATGTGAACATAGTTCATGCTCCATTGGATGGGGATTGGTTTTGGAACTTCTATGGTTAAATGATGGGGGGAGTTCCCAGTCCTGTGGTCTATGTTAGTGCCCCCCTGATATGATAAAAAAGATTTTGGAGTATACATTCTTTATATATGGTGTTATGAAGGCTTGGTGGATATTTGTTAGGGGACATGGAATTCATTACACTAATGATTGGAAGGATACCAAAAAGAGGTTTCAGTCCCAATGTCATTAAAATAACATCAGGCCATGAATCATAAAGAAGTATCTATGTGTAAAATTCGGTTTGTCCATACATCATAGTTGTGAAAAAAAATACCATTTTAATGACCTTCAGCTGCATTATGAGGTGTAGTGTGAGTGTTACTCAACTGTAAGATTTGTCATCTTCAAGTGAACATGGGGTGTATCGTTCAATATACACTACCTTAGGGGTTCCATGATTCATGATGTCCATGAAGATTGAATTTATGCATATAAAAACAATGATTTGCCTCCATAATATCCTCCTTGATGAAATGTGTGAAGATACATTTATAGCTAAAATGTTAGGAAGTGGGAACACAAGATGATTGTTATGGAATACATTTTTGTCTCAGCTGTATACTTTTACATAGTAATTTTAAAACACAAAATATCAACAATGAGATCAAATTTGGAATTCATGTTTGGTTAATTCATGCATCATTCATTCCATGCAGTATATATTACATTCTTATGTGTCACAAAATAATCCATTCATTCAGCCTTTGGGAATGAAGTAGAATATCATGTCACCATTATTTTGTAAAATATTTTAATAGGGAATTAGGGTCTTGCATGTAGTAATTGAATCATATGTGAACCACCCTCATCGATATAATAATTTCCATTCAGGGTGAGACATAATTTTGTCAAAAATCGATTTTCTTTTGTCGGAGATGACATATCCTTTTCAATAAAAATTCCTAAAAGAAATGGTGAAAAAATTGAATGTGAAAAACATTATATGTGAATATGAGATGTGAATCAAATGTATAAAATGATAACATAAAATATATGTATCATGATTCAATTAAAAGGAAACACATCATAAGGATAAGGATATCATAATATCATAGAAATATATGAAATATGAATGAAATATATAACATAACATAAACATGATTTAAGAGAAAATTTATATACAATATAACATAGTCCAAAAATACCCATAATTCATTATTTTTACTCCACATTCCCACACATGATTCATTTTGAGAATAAAAAAATAACAAATTAATTAGACAGCTATCAAGGTGGACCCATCATATAATATATATTTGGATATCCCAGCGCTATCTTGGCACACCCATAATAAATGTTTAGGATTTATGAGTTAGAAAAATGGAAATCAATCATAATTCATAATATAATAATTATCCTTGCGAATAATATGTGTTGCACAATGTTATCTAATATCCTGTTCAAATGATATTTCATAATGGTGTAATTTGTTATAATAAAATAAGTCTTGTATTACTCAAAAGTTTTAATGTAGAATACGGTAGGTATATATTTCATTGATATATAAACATAGTATAGAAGGAATGTACAACAAAAAATATTCCCATCATTGAGGGAAATGTATTTTATAAATTATATAGATTAATTATTAAGATACAACTCATTTTCAATTTTTATTTTATTATAAAAAATTTAAAAAATTTAAAAAATAAATGAATAATTTTATTCATAATGAACCATGGAAACATATAATGGACTCTTTAAATAGTTTAGTGTTCATGATGGTGGGTAATTTTCTACACATTGTATACCATTATAGAAACATTCTATTTAAATTGTTATAAATGTTTTAAAAAGATCCTTATTTGTAAAACAAAAAGAAGAATCCAATCAAAATATTTTTTAAAATGTAAAAAATATGTAAAACATAGTTTAATAAAATAGTTGCTAATAATAATTAAATTCTATAATATATTTTAATAGAACATGGATATCAAACAATAATGGATTTTTTGTATAAGAGGAAAATGAAATAAATCATTTAAATTATCATTTCAAGTTCTAAGGAGATAGAAATTGTGTGATTAAATGGAAATTTCTTGACTAATCAAAGGAATATAAAATGAAATGGTTTCATTATAATATAATAAAAAAATATCGTATAATTCGTATTCAATCATAATAAATCATTATTGTAATGAAATTGAAACACATACCCTATTCTATTCAAGAAAATATAAATCATAACACAAATGAATAATGTAGAATATTTGTAACATAAGAAATAATGATGTACTCATATTCACGATTTAATAAATAAAGTGCCAATATATACATCATATAAAATATATTAAGTGTATAAAATAATATGTGTAACAAATAATAATTTATTCTGAGAAACCATTTCCTTGATACTATAATTTTTCATGTATTTATTTTGTTTCAAATATAAAATCATATTTTAATTTTTGTATTCATATTAATCTTTTAATGGATTATTATATAATACTTATTCTATTTAAATTAATTTTTAATATTTTATTTAATTAAAAATACGTTAAGTTCGCATTAGGGGTTTTGAGGATGCACAGTTCATAATTTTATATTTACATGAGTTAATTGAACATGGTGAAAAGTGATAATATTAAGTCATATCAATAATAATAATTATGAAATAATTAATATTTTTATAAATAAATTATACATTAATAAATAACAATGAATTATTGTTTTGATATATGTTATTTGTTACAATCATTTATATGGTTGGTCACACAAAAAAATGTATACCATTAAAATTATTCAAAAATCATGATAAAAAGAAGGTAAGTATTATTTTGTTGTCCTATATTAATAAATTTTATAAATACCATATTATTTCATATAATATCTATGTGACTCCATAATAATAATTTAATCACATCCTTTCAAGAGGAAGCAATCTTTTTTACAAACGATTAATGTTATCATTTATTCCAGTTTTAGTAATCTATGAATTTATATTTTAGATTAAATTTATATAATTATAATTATTTCATTATTATCATATATAAAAAATAAAAAAAAATCATTAATATCAACATGTGGTGATGATTGAAACTGAATCTCTTCTTTTTTCAAGGTGGTATTCAGATGTACACATGAACGATTGTTTTGTTTATCATTTGATTGAATTAAGGATGAAATTATTTTATTTAATTAACATAATATCATCCTATTATATGTGATATAACTATGTTTTATATCAAAAATAATAAGTTACATTTTGTGGGTGTAGAAGAAGAAATTAATCATGGATGCTCAGTTAAGAACAAAACCACTTTTCATGCAACCTCTTTGGGATTATACATACTTATTTATCATATTTTATTTCTAATCAATGATATTGTTATTGTAAGTTGGAGTGGAACTAAGAATTTATTTTTTAGTTATTTTTCTAAACAATGGGGTTTTTAATGTGTTGATAGGCGATGAGAGATTCTTTCCTTTTATATGGGTGGAGGAGAACCATTCATGTAAATGCAGAAAACTATTGAACTATGAAAAGTCACACACAAGATAAGTGCCTAATTAAGTAGAAAATAAGGGAATTTAGGTGATAGAATGCTACAAAAATCCCCTTAAATTCTATAGAAACATGATTCAAATTATATTATTCAATATTTCTATTAATTTTAGTCCCAAGTTAACATGGATTTACATTGATTGTGGTAAAAGTTTTTTACATTTCATACTATTCATTATGAATAGAAATTATGTTGAAATTATATTATATTATATAATTACGATGATTTAAAATATGGAATTAATTTTAAAAAAATAAATTCACAACACTGTATGAATTTAATTTAACATTTTATATGAACACATGTTGGAAAAATCAATTCTTCAAGAATTTCAATTTTTAAAGAATATGTTGATCATATAATAACAACTTGGAAAATATTATTAATAAATTAAAAAAATTAATATTTATTAACATATAATTTAGATATTTATTTTAAATCTTTATTCATTATGGTATATAATAATTATTTAAAATGGAGATATATTATGAACATTAGAAGAATGTTATGAAAAAATTATTTTTATGATAAAATAAAACCTATAGTGAAATCCGATTTAAATATAAATAATGTATAATTAATTTCATTAAATATAACTAAATAATATTTTAGTTACTTTGAAAAAAATTTAAAAAATAATAATTGTATATTTAAATTACATAAATTTTTAAATGGAAAGGCAGTTCTGAAAAAATAGTATAACATTCTATTCAATGAGAAATCAATACAAAAAAATTAAAAATAACACTCTAATTCAATTTTATATGATAATTTAAATGTGAAGATAATTTAATGAAATTAAATGTATAAATATCCATTAATTAATTATATTATTTCCGTAAAAAATTGATAAAATAATCTTATATGGAAATAAATATTTTCATAATAAAATTTCCTTGTTTATAGTTGAGTTTATATTTTGAATTTATCATTAAATTATTCTTGAAATTATATTTATATTTTAAAAAATGATTAAAAATAATTATATAATTAAATTTAATTGTTTTTTTGGATCAAAACCATTTTAATAATAATATTGTTAAATTATATCACAATATATTTGAAATCTATGTTTTGTGTTGGACATGCTATATAATATTTTATATAGATACATAGTAGGGTTCAAGAGGTGTAAATACACATAGAAATACCAAAATCATTAAACATGCTACATAACATCAACCAGTTGTATTTATAGGGTAGATATGTGAATGAGAAGTTACATGTAATCTACTTTGGTAAGTTGGACATCAAGGAAGGCGAAATCATTGAAGAGTACATAGTTGAGACCAATGATTTATTAGATAAGTTCCTTCTTAAGTGGTTTTATTCCCATGTATTCAATTTGATAAAATAATTGGGGTCTCAGGGGGGACATTTTGAGTTTTTTTTCAATTCTTGTCAAAAAAAACTCCAACGGGGTGAATGAAATGTGTCTATTTTTTCATGTGATGATTTGAAACATGTATTATACTATTTTCAGAGCTAATCATTGAAATTATATGAGACATTGAGTTCTGGGGAGGCTTGATATTGATATTATATAAATCATAATTATATTATATCACACAAACCAAATTTTATTTTGAAATAATTAAATAAATTATTAACATGTAAGTAGATGGAAATCTCAACAACACAATTGAATATAGAGCATTAGTTTAATCCTAGGCATGAATTAACCATGTAGTACATTGGAATATCATTATAATAATATTTTTTGTTGGGATAGTAAATAAATAAATAAATAGAATTATTTATTTTTCATGACTTATCCCTCCCCTTATAAAAACATTTTTATGGAAAAATATTAGGATTAACAACATTACCCATGTGATTTGATTTGATAAATTTGACGAATATTGTTGGAGGAATCTAAAATGAAAAAAATTCAAATAATGGAATAGTGATTAGTGTAACAATCAAAGTATAAGGATCATGCCATTTATAACAATGAATGATTTTAATTCATCAAATATCATTCCAAAATATTTTTTTGGTATTTTTTTTCCATAGAATAATCCCACATTTGAAAATTACAAGATAAAAACTAATCAAATCAACCAAATTACTGATTTAATGGTCAATTATGTGGTTAGTGCATGTTTATTTACTTATTATTTGGGGAATTATTATTATTTTTTATTTTTTGTCATCATTAATTGTTCTAATGAAAATGAGTCATAGCCTACCAAAATTACTGACAATGATTGATCATCTTTGGGGATTCAATGATATCTCTACCATTTATTCACATAATTCATTGTAAATGTTTCATTTTCAATCACTCGAACATAAATCTAATATTTTATCATTTCATGAACATTAATTTGTGAAAATGATCAATACAAATATTGGGGTTCCTGATTAAGGGAAAAATTAATGTGTGATGATGGTATAGTGAAATTAGAGGTGGATAAAGATCATTTTTGGGGTTCCCTATTCTTCAGTTTGATCTATGATGTTCATTGTTGAATGACCAAAATTGATTCCTGATCAATATGGATGATTAGTACATGGCCAGTGATGACATGTTAGGAACAATTGACCAAAACCCTAATCATTAGTATGAAACATGGTGATATTGGTGGATGATGTCTTGAGTGAAGACACATTTAATAGATATGAATTTCTAAGATGTGTCAAAATGCACATTAGGTGTTCTAAAACACTCATCAGGTAGTCCCCCATCTAAGGTGATAGATGTTTTAATACGAGATAAATTTCACATTCCATGTCAATTAGTGATGGTGGATTGGTGTTTACCATATAGGATACATTGTAATAGACCTTTCTAGGAACATAAAAATTGGTATCATTCAAAAGCATGATCATCTTATAAAACATGAACAAAGTTCATAGAAATGTCCAGGTACCAGACAAGGCTAGAGGACCTAGTCACCATCATGTACATGGTTATTTCCATTGTACAAAGGCATGTCTATAGGTACACAGGCATGGTCTATGGTACACAAGCTGACCCAAGATTATTGATACATTCCATGCACTAAAAGGCGAAATGTTGTACTTTTTCTAGGGTAGTGTGGGGCCCTCTTTCTCTTCACTATAGAATATGTTTATTTGGTTGTGATTTCCTTGTCCATCCCAATAAGAGTTGAAGGTTGAATTATGTAATGAGTAAAATATTGGGGTACCCTCTATGGGGTTATTCTTGGATTTCATTCTTCATATCCTACCTTGAGGCCAAGGGTGGGATCCTCTTTAATATCTTTGTTTTGGGGTCAGATTCATGGTATCAACATGAACACCATGCAAAAGGAATCGATCCCATAGCTAGTAAATTAGTCCAATAGGTTCTATGACATCAACCAACGGTACTCAATGGATCTGTTATATAGATTTTGATATAATTTTCATTATAGATAGTAAATTTTTGGGGAGGAATAATTATCACAACCTCTTAGATGAGTTCCAATAGTGATATCTTGTCTTAGATAGTGAATTATTCTATTTGATATCACCTTCAAACCTCATGAAAACTCATTTAATAGCTAGTGGATTACATCCCTTTAGATATTGACTATTTGATGGATATATTTAGGATTATTTATTCTATCATTTTGTCTCATGTCATTATTTACATAGCTTTGTATTGTTTATATCAAAACTCTTGATGCTTTTTGTTATGTGATTTCATGGTTTCTTACTGAGTATTATTATCTCACCAATATTTGGGCTCTACCCACTCATATCATGTAATAAATAACAATAATTCTTTTAAAGGTGTTATGATAGAACACTATGTTGAATGAAAATAGAGTCATCTATACATGATGAGTTATATATTATTGTTTCATTTGATAGCAGTCCCCTCATTATATTCATGTTGGAATAGTTCACATTTTATGGTGGAAATGTATTTGGACCTAATGATTTCTAGTACATTATTGTAATAATTTTTAGAGATATAAATGTATTCATGATTTTTTATTAGTTATAATTTCATTTTTTTCATTTCATGAGTTTTGAGATGTGTGTGTGTGTTGTGAGATTAGGATAATGCCTCCCATATTTGTGATATGCATACTCCTTGTTAGTCAACAGACCATGGAATGCTAGAGGTGGTCTTGGGGTTGTCACAAATTGATTATTTCCAAAAATTAAGGACCTAATCAGTCAATTAATCTCTACATCCATATCATTATCAATGCATTATATAATGAAAAATATTTTTTCCATCAAACTAATCAATTTTTCAAAAACTATTGGATTCAAAGGCCAACAAAATGAATTTTTTTAATAATCAGATAGGAGACTCCAATCCTTGTTTCTCAATCCTTATTTTATTTGTAAGCTTACCATTTTTCATGTTATTAATCAAATATTCAGAGAGTTGAGCTTGAATAGCCGCATGTTATTTCAACATAGATACAAAGCCATTTGGTTTCACATAAACACAATTTTTTTATTTACCATCACATTATTTTCTCTCACGACACACTTGGTCCCATCAACGGTGTAAAATCAAAAAAAATTATATTATGTGTTTGAAAAATCAATAACCAGGTGAAGAAATCATATTTTTATAAAAAATAATTTGGAAAATATCATAAATAATGACACAATCCTTTTATTCTAGGACACATAATGTTCATCTCATATTACACTATGTTATGATTGGTTACCCTATTTTCTATCAATCATTTGTTGTAATTTTTTATAATGTGATTGTGAATAAAAAATAGCATCCTAATTAGTGTCTTTCTAGGTGTGTTTTATTAGACCCTATCATGATGCATTGGTCCTCATTTATATAATACAGAATCCACACTTTTTAGTGTTGTTACTTCTTGGTCCCTAATTTTAATAGACACATATACCTAATATTACCTAGATATGGATTTATTTTCTATTAAAACCACACTACATTACCTACAAGGACCTATGATTTCCCCCAAACATATGATTATCCAATTGGTTATCATAATATCATTAAATACTAATCTCAAAAAAAGTATTTCATTACCTAATACTAAATATGCTGAAGAAAAAAGAAAAAAAACATAGATATTATTTATTTTTAATGAATATTAAATATGTTTCGCACATAATCACACTCGAGAAATGTAATGGTTTAATTTAAAAATAGATATGATTCTTAATTATATTATTCAAGAAAAATATTCATCATAAATAATAATATTATTTACCTATGTTACCCTTATATGCACATCATAGATTGTAAAATTCTTAATAACCTAGGGAAAAGTAAAAAAAATAATTAAGGGTGAGTTCAGATTCACAGAATAAGTAAATAACAGAGATGTTAATAAATTATCATATGAAATAAAAAAAATTAATAACCTTAAAATGATATGATTTTTTAAATAAAAAATCAGACCAAAAAATTTATTGAACACCTTCATGATTTATGTCTTTAAACTATAATATGATACATGATTGGTTAATCGTCAAAATCATTAATCTTTATCCATGAGTTCCAATAATAATCATTTATATATTTTATAATATTTTCACACAATGATATCTATATAAACCATGTAATATATAATTGTTAACTACAAAACCATCATATTTTAATCTACCAAGCAATCACCTCTTGTTACACATATGATAGTGGATCATTCATATATACTTATTCACATTATGCATCGATCACATTAACACATTTCCTATTTTTATCTCAAGAGATATTAGATTATAAAAAATGTATTTTGTGGGATAAATAATTTTGGACCCAAAAAACACATAATGAAAGGATTAGATTATAAATTCAAAAATCATAAAACAATCATCATTTCATATGTTTATAAACAATGGAAATGAATTACACATTATAAAGGTCTCGTCAAAACGTAATTAACCCATATGAAGGAAAATATTTCTATAGAATCACATAAAAATTATCATAATCATAATATATTTATATAAATAAAGTGGATGATATAATATGATCTTTTATGAAATTAATCAAAACAATCGATAATGGTTCTGAAATTTAATAAAAATACATTTTAAATAATATTGGAATGTTTCTTCTAAAAAATAAACTATTCATTTTATAATCAGCATTTAAAATATATAATTTTCTAAAAAATTAGTATTTTTTTAAATAATCATATAATGATAATGGTATAGTAATAGATTACATTAGTCCTTAATTCTGGAAAACATATTCCAAAAATATATGTTATAATAATTATTTCGTTCACAATACTAAAAAAATACCTCATTTGGAAAATGATTGTAAGACTGAGTTCTAAAAAATTTATTGATATTAAAATATTTTAGAAGGATAATATAATTAGTCACATAAGAATATATCAAATATTATAAAATACATTGAAAATAAATATTGATATTGAAGAAATATGTTCTTTTCCAAAGAGGTAATTGTGTATTTTTTATTGTAAACATTTCCTTGATCATTAACTGCCTCAAAATGAGGAACATGTTTCTATTAAATTAAAATTTCATGACTAAACAGAAAATATGAGAATAAATGATAATAAATTGGATAAATACTTATAATATCATTCAATAAATGTTTATCATAAAAATTAATTTAATGAAATGAGATTGTAACAGAAATCTCATCCGGAAATATGTCTTTCTTCATAAATAATATAATGTCCAATCTAATATATATAAATTTGGTATACAACTATATAATAGTAATACATATTATGTTAATATAATATATCATCAATTAATAAAAATTTCATAACCATTTATTAAATAATCATTATTAATATCATTATTTTAATGTTTTAACATTCCATTTATCAATTAAATATTAGTATGGTAGTTCTATAAAAAAATCAGAATTACAATAACAAACAATTCTGATACATGGATATCATATATTATTAGAAACAATTCATTAGATTTCATTATGATTTAAAACAAAATAGTATAGGATTACTATATTTGTAAACATTTGACAAAGAAATAGGTTCATAAAACACCAACATCATCCTTGAATAAGTAATTCACAGTTTACCCCATTCTTATACAAATCATGATTCAAAACATTATTATTAAACCAGGGTAAAATAAAGAAATGAAATTGAAATATTAGATGATTAGTAAGAGTAAAAAAGGGAGATATCGACAAACACATATACATTATTAGTGAATATGGGTATGACAACATGAGTTTTACATTACAAAACCATACGGGAATATATAAAATATCAAAATCCTATGTATAGAAATAAATCATGGATGTTCACAAGACATAAATAATTAAATAATAAACATTTATAAGCCATGATATAAAATAAATTTCATAAGAAATTAGTGTGTGGAATACAGATATGCATATAAAATTTTGAACATGTATGAATCGAAGTAGGTTGTAACACCCCAAGATTTTATAGTGTGTTCCATCTTCAAAATAATTTAATAACTTTCACTACACACAACACCGAGTTCAATCACACCACGACTTACCAAAGAAGCCGTTCAAAAGATGTTATGAATATTATTAACTAAATTTTTAACTTTCTATAATCCTTATAATTTTAGAATCCATATTATGAATTTTTTATACCAAATTTATGAACAAATTCATTTTTTCAGATAAAAGAAGTAATTTTAAAAAATGCACTTTGATCAAATTTTAATAGTGAACCATTTTAAATATAATATTGTAAAATTCAATATATTAAATTTGACTAAATAAATTTATTCTTTAGAATGGGGACATCAAAAATTTAAAATGTAAAACCCCAAGATTCCACGTTACGCTTCTCTTTGAATAATATAATAGCGTATGTTGTACGCAACTTCAATATTCTAACACGCCGCGACCAATAAAAGTAGCCGTTATGAATATTAATACCCACTTTTTGAAATTTAATACATTTATCTTTCAAAATGGACATCATTTTTGGATTTGTAATATGGAAATTATCCTAGGATGAAATTTTGGTACTTTTCAGATAACTCTTATATTTTGATGAATAGTGAAAATTACTAAATTTTTATTAAAAACAACTTTTTTAATCGAAATAATTAATAGTGATAAATTATGAATTTTTGTGTTTTAATGTATATATAGAATATATTTTTACCGTTTAATACAATTTTGGTCATTGGACATAATTTCCCAATTAAACTGGACATAAACAAGCGTCAATATTTTGGTGTTTATAATCTCTTAAAAACACCCTTTTTATTTTAATGACGGGAATTAATTTTAAATTAATTTCTGCCACTTCTGTGTTTTGAATTTTGAAAAATGGATTCTATATTTGGAATCAGGATGTCCAAATTGTGTAAATAGTTATCTTTAATTTTTAGACATTTTGATTAATTACTTCGGTAAATATTTTATTTATCATGGTTAAAGGGTAAATCAAGTAAATATGGGTAAAAAAATAATATTATAATAAAAATAAATTGTCCTAAAACGTGTCATAACCTTATTGGTTGATACATGTCCAACCATGGGCATATTTAGGTCTATTTGTTGACCCCATGGAGCCACTTGTTGGTGATAATGACACTTTATATTAATTAAGTTAAAATAAATACAAAAAATACATAATCATATATCTTTTAGAAAAACAATGTTTACATAGGGTTATATATGTTGAAATTTTGACTATAAATATTCATTTGAAATCTAAAAATATTTCATACATAATGGTATTTTACTTCTAATTTTATGACATTTAATAATTTAATTTATTTATGAGACAATGATGATGCAGTAATTACTGTATTAATGAAATATTAAGATAATTGATATTATAAATACCCAAATAAATGTAATTTGAGAATTTTTATAAATTCAAATAATTTTATAGGTTAAAATTTCAAATTAGTATTATTTTTATAATTTTTTTTATAATAATGCTGTTATGAATTTATCAAAAACAAAATACCCAATAGTGTCAAAATTGACATAAAAGAGTTTTTAAAACAAATATTATATTATTACTTAATATGAAATTCCTAAAAATCTAAGGTTCTTCCAAGAGACTTATATCATGATAGGTGTATCATTAATGGACCACTTGGGGGTTGTTTGGAGGTATATAGTAAGTTTATTAACTATATAATATAAAAATATAAAATGTCATGGTAAGTGTCAAACTAATTAACTAAGAGTGAAAACTAAATGATAATGTTAATTTAATGACCCAAAACTATCTAAATTCTATTGGTTGAGTGGTTTGAGACCCATCCCCACAATAAAATTTAAATAATACACTTTGGAACCATTAGAAAACGAATATGAATTTATTATAAAATAATATTTCTAGATTTTCCTAAGGTGCCCCTCCTCCCCCTTATAAAAGGACATCACTTCTAACCAATTATTCACACCTTCAAAGCCTTTTGGTTCGGCAAAACCCTATCCAAATACTCTCTCAACATCCTTAACATAAACCTAGAGGCCTTAATTTGATCATAAATCCATCATATGGATCCCTTTTGATCAAATCAAAAGGTAGACACCGAAGAAGAGGTAATGTTTTCACCACCCTTTTTCAAGTTCATTTCTTCTTCAACTTCATCTTTCTTTATTATTCCCATTCTAAAATAATAACTCCAGTATCTTCTATATACATATATGTTATTATAAATATGTTACAACCATATTCAGTATTCTATCAATCCGATGAATGACATGTCACCATACGTGCGTACGTATAGCTTACTGTCTCCACGTCATGGTGTAATTGTTATTCAAAACATTATTATTTGTATGGGTATAATAATGATGTGTAATCCATGTAAATAATAAATATAACATGATAATTTTCACGAACCCCTCCCACCACAGATGCCCCTCCTGTGCTGGCAATGGTGAAAAGGAGATAATGACTCCAGAGTCCCGCCTCCAGTCGGCCTCAGAGTGGCAACTAGGACCAAGGGTATGTGTTTTCACAAATATGGGAGGCATTACCATTTTATTATTTCAATATCGGAATGATAGATGAGTGAAACACCAAAAGAAAAAGAAAGATGTAAATGAAAAATAAATCCAAACCAAGCCCACATGCATGTTTTAAACAATTTTATAACAAGGTGCAAGTACAAGAAAGCTCGAAGTACAATACCAAAAGAAAACAAGAGTACAAAAAATACATCAACTCCAACTGTCCGAGTAGTAGGGTCCTGCACGGACCTGGTAGTCCTCCTAGAAACCTGAAAGTAAACGTAGGGTGAGCATACAAGTATACTCAGTAGGGAATCCTAAAGCTCTCGTGCACAGCTGGGGAGACATCCTAATGACCCATGAGAACAACAGAAGAAACCTAGCAATGAAATCTATCCACCCAACCTCACCAGCCACACTCACCAAAAACACAAACAAAACATGTAGTAATATGTAAGGACAAGAGTATTGGGTACCCCACACCATTTACCTCTATTTAGGTGCTCTTCCTAACGGTGAACGTCCTGATACTACCACACTCTTCCCGCCCGCACACACCTGGGCCTCAAGAACCACACATCCCGCCCGCACACACCTAGTCCTCACAACCATGTATCCGGACCGCACACACCTGGGACTCAAAACCACATGTCCCGCTGACACACACCTGGGCCTCACAACCACATATCCTGCCCGCACACACCTGGGCCTCACAACAACGTATCTCGCCCGCACACACCTGGGCCTCATCCCGAAGGTTCTTGGGAAATAGTAAAACCATCCCGAAGAGTCTTGGGCAAAAACCACCCCAATCAAAACCAACCCGAAGAGTCTTGGGTGTAAGGTCGCCTCAAGGCATCACATCCTATGTCAGATGGAGAAGGAAGGAGCTAGTAACTAAGGGTAAACACCCTCTCCCGTGAAATGGGAGTGTTCAGCACTAAGTGATCAACATGGGTGTGGTGTGACAAATCACAATGATACAGATACATATATATATATATATATACAAAACACACATCCCAAACTATGGCATCTAAACAGAGAAAATGAGCACATTCCTTGACACTGATACCACGAAGCATACATACAACAACAACCACAACCCCATTTAGGTTTTCACGTTTTAACAGAATTTTTATATTAGTTCCTTAATTACTGGGCAACTATCCACAACCAACCACATCGATCATTTGTAAAACATATCCCTGTCATCCACAAATCATGTTATGAAAAATACAAGCAACACAACCAAGTCCTTATTATTATCCAACCAACCCAATTGAATATTATTCATGTTCCATTACCATGCACCACCATTCATTAACTCCCCCACTTATATTAATTATTCACAATCGATAGTCTATTCATATTCCAAACCATTCCTATAGCCTCGCTGCCAACCGCCATAACCATAACCACACCACACATCATCATCCCTCGATACAACTTATTGCATCCCCACTGCTCACCTGATCCACCAAAACCCACAAAACAATGTTCATGCCACATCATCTCCCCATTTAACATCATTTACCATAGCCCTCCTTCCCATTCTATTCGTAATAACCGAGGATTCACCCCCCCCCCTTTCACACACCACGTAACCAAGACAAACCCACATGTTCATTATTCAATTTTGGTCAACTGGGGTGATCACACAAGGGTTCTAGATTTTAAATCAGCCAACATTACGTGATTAACCGGATTCCACATTCCACAATGTTTCCACCCATAAACTGGTCTTGAAAGATAGGGAAATATTTAATTGGGCAAGAAAAGGCCCCCAACGACCGTGATTTTCAGTAGGTAGAAGTTCATTAAATTCAAAACATATCAATAGGATAAACAAAGATAAACATAACAACTTTCCCCATCCCCATTCTTTAAGCCAGTTATTATCTTTATTTATTGGTTTAACCATTTCTCAGAGAAACAAGTGGATTCCCACCCCGTATGATGCACAAATTAGAGAGATAAAGGGAAAAATAACTACCTTCACAGGTTCTGATCACAAGGTTCCCCCGGATCAACTTTCGAAGATGTCCGTCGGTGATCGTCAATTCTATCAAATCCTAGAAAAACCTAATTGGGTGGAAGCTGGAATAGAAGGACCGAAGGAAAGACAACGGAGCCAAGTTCATAAGTTCCACCTCGTCGTTACGATTCCGTGGCCGCTGATGGATCGTAAATCGGAGCTCGGATGAAGATGTTAGGGAATAAAGAGTCTTCGAGTCTTTTGGAAGAGCTCTGCTCAGAGGAATAAGGAGGATAAGAGTGAGTTGAGGAGGAGAGGATCCCTCCTTTTATAGGCATGAAAAACAAAAGTGCACGGTGTGTACTTCATTGTATACGGCGTGTACTCGGCCATTTCCCATGGTCACAATGCGGATTCCAATGCGGACTTCAAAGCGGAACGCGGCTATTGACTGGTCAACACAGGGCTTGAAGGTAACACGTACATGGGGAGGAACTACACGGCGTGTAGTATTGGATAAACGGTGTGTACTCATTTATTTCACATGGAAAGGACACGACTTCAACATGGCACACAGTCGTTGACTGGTAAACACATGGTTTGAAGGTAACCCGTACGCGGGGAGGGACTACACGACATGTAGTATTTGACACACGGCGTGTACTCATTTATTTCACACGGCAAGGACACGACTTCAACACAGAACATAGTCGTTGACTGGTCAACACACAGTTTGAAGGTAACACGTACGGGGGGAGGGACTACACGGCGTGTAGTATCAGACACATGACGTGTAATCATTTATTTCACATGGCAATGACATTTCCTTCAACATGGGGTTTACTCAGAAAGGTGGTACCGGGTGTGTACTCACACTACACGACTTGTATTTACAAATTTTTGGAAAGTGTGGGAAAAGTCCATTTTTTCCTCCAGAACACTTTGTGACCTTCTTTTTGACAAAGGAATGGGCCGGAGAGGTCCGGAACATTACATTATCTACCTCTTAAAATATTCTCATCCCTGAGAATTCAAAACCAACCTAGGGGAACCCAACAAGATACCTCTTAGGGTTCTCATTATAATATGAACCCAACCAAAAACCCTAATCATAGGTGTTAGGAATTTGCCCTCCTATGTTGAGATATTATCCGCTTTAGGCAGCACTGACTCGCCTGCACGAGTTTAATCGCATGCGCATTAATGCATCTCGATTAAGGATTGGGCCTTCCCACTTCTATATATCAGTATTTTCCAACTTACACTGCCCCCAACATCGTACAACCCACACACTTCCCGAACTCATGGCTTGGGGAATTACTTCTCCTATGTCGAGATATTATTCGCTTTATGTGGCACTGACTCTCCCATACGAGTTTAATCGCATCCGAATTAATGTTTCTCTATTAAGGATTGGGTTTCCCCTATTCTCCACAAATCTGGACATGTTACACACTTCCAGAGAACAAGGAAAATAAAAATTCTCACAAATGACATGCCAATAATTCCATATATCAAAGGTACAGAGTATAACATCAACACAAAGGTCAGAAGAACAAGACAAAACACAAGTAAAAACAACTCCGGGTACTGAGCGTGCATCTGGTCCTCTCGCTCCCAAGTTCTCTCCTCAAGTCCACTATGCCTCCACATAACATGAAAAAATGATATGGTTTATCCATGGAGCACCTTCTCTTTACGATCCTCGATTCTGACTTGTCGTTCCTCTAAGGTGGCGTCGTCTCCCATATCTATCTCTCCCTAGTCGATAACATGAGAGTCTTAGTGTAAGTACTAACAAAGATGAGAGTCGTGGAAGACGCCATGAACCTTCTCCAACTGAGGTAGCAGGGCCAGCTGATATGCCACCTCGCCAACTCACATCATCACCTCAAAAAGTCCGATGAAACTAGGGGAGAGTTTACTCCACTTCCCAATCCTCTGCTGCCCCCATCGAGGGGAAACCTTCAAGAAGACATAGTCTCCCACCTCGAACTCCAAATTCCTCCTCCAACGATCAGAATAAGTCTTCTGTCGGTCTTGAGCCACTTTCATCCTCTCACGCACAAGCTGAAATTTCTTTGTGGTGCTCTGTACTAGCTCTGGCCCAAGAGCACCTGTCTCACCAACCTATGCCCAGCAAATGGGTGAACAAAATGGTCTTCCATACAGAGCCTCAAATGGTGCCATTCCAATAGTAGAGTGGAAGCTGTTGTTGTAGGAATACTCCACTAAAGGAAAGTTTTGTACACATGATCCTCCAAAATCCAGAATGCATGCTCGCAGCATATCCTCCAACATCTGGATAGTCCGCTCCATCTTCCCATCGGTCTGGCGGTGGAAAGTAGTTCTAAGGCGTAGTTGGGTGCCAAAATCATGATGTTACCCCCTCCAGACTCGTGAGGTAAATCGAGTATCCCGATATGAGAATATAGTCTTTGGAACTCCATGAAACCACACAACCTCATCTACGTACCTTTGTCTTAAGGTACTCCAATGGCCTGACTCCTTAATTGCTAAGAAGTGAGCCGATTTCGTCAATCGATCCTCCACTACCCAGATAGCATCATAACCACCCTGAGCTCAAGGCAGTCCTGTGAAGAAGTCCAATGAGAGTTCACCGCCCATTCACTCGGGGACATCTAAAGGATGCAACAAACCACTGGTAACCCGGTGTTCAGCCTTCACATGCTGACACACTAGGCATTTAGCCACAAACTACTCCACTGCCCGTTTCACCCTCGGCCACCAAAACTGTTCCCTCATGCCTCGGTACATTTTTGAAACTCCTGGATGTACCGCCAAGGCTGATCTATGGAACTCATGGAGAACTCCCTCATGCATTTTCTCCAGGACAAACATCCTTCCATGAAAAAGCATCTGATGTCGGCTGTCCTCTGACCATCCTTCTGGAAAGTTCCCCTAATCGATACGATCTCGCATCACTTCCGCCTTGGAGTCCCCCCATTGAGACTCTTCCACTTTCTACAATAAGGAGGACTACACCATCATCTGAAACAAATATCCTCTAACACCTTCTACCCTGGCATCCAAGTGTAAGGAATCCAACACTCCCATTGCTTTCCAAGCATCAGCGGATTCCTGAACCACTTCTTTATGTGACTTCTTGCTCAGGGCATCAGCTACAACATTGCCCTTACCTTTAGTGTAAGAGATATCGAAGTCATAGTCTTGGAGAAAAGCGACCCATCTCTGCTGCCGTATGTTCTGGTCACGCTTGGAGAAGATATAACACAAGCTATTGTGATCTGAGAAGACCACAATGTGCTCCCCAAAGAGGTAATGTCGCCACAAATTCAGTGCGAACACTACTGCTGCAAGCTCTAGGTCATGGGTGGCATAGTTGCCCTCGTGAGCGTGCAACTGCCTAGACCCATAATAGATCACTCCCTTATTCTGCATCAGCACGTACCCTAGAACAAGGCCAGAAGCATCACAAAAAACCTCATACAACAACCCTTCCTCTGGAAACCTGAGTATGAGAGCACTGCCCAACTTCTCCTTCAGGTAGTCGAAAGCATTTTGGCACTTCTCGCTTCATAGGAAGACTTGGTTCTTCATAGTCAAAGCTATCATTGGAGCAAAAACTCAAGAGATATCTAAAACGAACCTCCGATAGTAACCTGCCAACCCCAGGAAATTACGAACTTCCGCCACGCTCTTGGGTGCCACCCAGAAAACAACTGCCTCCACCTTCGATTGGTCCACTGACACTCCATACTGAGACACCATGTGACCAATGATGTTTAATTATTGAATCAAAAACTTACACTTAGACAATTTCCCATAATGCTGGTGGTGTCGAAGGACATCCAAGACTGACCTAAAATGATCAACTTGCTCTTACCTTGATTTTGAGTTGATCAGGATGTCATCGATAAACACAATGACGAACCGGTCCAGAAACTCTCGGAAGACAAAGTTCATAAGTCCAATGAACACAACTGGTGCATTCGTAACACCAAACAGAATCACTACAAACTCGAAGTTCCCATACCTTCACCTGAAAGCCTTCTTCGAGATGTCACTGTCCATTTCCCTCAATTGATGATATTCAGATCGTAGATCAATCTTAGAAAGCCAACCTGCTCCCCTCAGTTGGTCGAAGATATCATCGATCCTTGAAAGGCTGTAATGGTTATTGACTGTAACCTGGTTCAACCTTCGGTAGTCTATGCATAGCCTGAGACCCCCATCTTCCTTCTTCACGAAAAAAACTGGAGCACCTCAGGGGGACACACTGGGTCGAACAAAACCCCTCTCCATCAGATTGTCAATCTGAATCCGCAACTCCCGCAACTCCAAAGGTGTCATCCGATAAGGGTCCATCGAAATAGGACGGGCACCAGGCTGTACGTCTATCCCGAACACAGTGTCACATCGGGGGGGGGGGGGTAGAGTCACAACCTTCTCAGGAAAAACATCGAGGAACTCCCCAACAACCTCTGGGACATCCATCATTTCTGTATCAGCCGGAACCACTGATAACCCGCCTAACATGAAAAGGAGAGGTTTCAGATGCCAGCTTCCTACCTGATAGCTCCTCTCACCAACAAAAGATACACGCTGCCCATCCATGTCGGAGAACACAACCCTTCTTCCTAGGAAGTCGATAACAGCACTAACAGAAAACAACCAGTCAATTCCTAAGATGACATCGTATGACTGCATCTGTATAAAAAGAAGGACCCCACTAGATTGATGCGGTCCCACCATCATCCCACATCCCCGACAAACACAAGATACACTGGTCTGACCTCCAACTGGTGTACTCAGCACCGGTGGTATGGAAATTCCCTCTACGTCTAGACCTAAGGCATGGGATAGGCCAGGTGAAACAAATGAGTGAGAAGCTCCCGAATCAAACAAACCAGAAACGAGAGTTCTGAGCAATCAAATTGTACCTCGCACTACCTCTGGTCATGTCGGAACTGCCAACTCTACTATGTTCCACTATCCACACCCAGCTCCTCTGCCTCTCTGATGTCGACCACCTCCCTGACCTTGCCTTGGTCGAGGTCCCTGAGGAGCACCCTGAGGTCAGCCTCCCCCTACAAAGTCTTCCCTCGGAGGAGAAGGGTCCTGCTGCTGCTGGAAGGGCCTCGCCAGCAACTGGTGCTGCTGAGGTGGGCGCTGAACCTGCCCACCTCCACCGTACTATGATCGGGCCAAGCACCGACTCTGAATGTTCCCTAAACCTCCACATGAAAAACACTTCGGTCCTAGGCTAGTGAATAAGGGACGAGGACCTGGAGATCTGAACTGGAACTGTTGCGGCCTGCTCCCCACCGGCTTGAACCTAGAAGGTCCTGTCATAGGAGACCTGTTGCTGACTGCCTTCCCCTTCGACGAGCCCGTATGGATCTCCTCTCCTGGTGCACCTCCAATCATGTGCATCCTCTCTACAACTTCTTCCTTCTTCTGTACCACCATGTACGTCAGAAGGGTTATGGGGGTAACAACACAGTGGAGCGTAGGACGAAGTGCCTCCTCCAATCGTCTCGCCCTAGACTCCTCATTCAGAAAGATATCCAGAGCAAAGCGCATGAGATCCTTGAACTTGATCCCCAACTATCATACATACATACTCCCCTGTTGAAGGGATATTAACTCCTTCCGCTTCTCTTCCATGATCATGGAAGAAAGGAATTCCTCTCGAAATTCCTTCTCAAAGTCATCCCACAGAACCTCTGTCTCTGTCCTCTCTCCAAGTTAGAGCGTCCACCACTAACGTGCCACCCCGCTCAGCTGAGTGACTGCTAGGGGAACCCAGTACTCCCTCGGAGCACATATCAAAGTAAAAGGGATCCCTATCTCCTCAAGCCACCCCTCTGTCTCCTTATCTGAAGTACTACCCTCGTAATTCTTGAGGGTCTATCGCAGGAAAGAACGGAGAGTCTTCAGCCACCGGTCATCTTCTCCCGCTTGGTCAATCCTCAAAGGATAGACCGCCTGAATCAATTGGGCCTCGGCTGTCTGAGCCACCCGGGGATATCGTCCAGGGGCCATAGCTGTACGGTAAACAAAGATCGCATAAGGCCATGTAATAAGGAAATTTTCTTGGTTTTATTTTATCATTTTATTACAATTTCTTTCTCAGAACACCCAAATCAAGTAAAAAATAATCATGATGATGCATGTACCTTCCCTAGGGTCTCTACCCTCCAATTTAATGTAGTCTCATGTGGTCGTTCGGTAGGCTCAGTGTCCTTGCATTGGATCACAGGGGGCCCTAAAATCCCGTGTCCTAGCCGGTATTCCCTGGCCTATGTCACACACCTAGATTAACCAACACTATTTCCCTACCATCCCATGCAATCTTCACTGTGCCTAACTCCAGACTCCAGCCTATCTCTCAACCATCACCTCTGATACCATTCTGACATGACCCCCTTCCACAAAAGATGCCCCTCCTGAGCTGGAAATGGTGAAAGGGAGATAATGACCCCCGAGTCCCGCCTCCAGTAGGCCCCAGAATGGTGATTAGTACCAAGGGTATGAGTTTTCACAAATATGGGAGGCATTTTCT
The DNA here is from genome assembly GCA_963277665.1 of Viscum album. Taxonomy (NCBI): domain Eukaryota; kingdom Viridiplantae; phylum Streptophyta; class Magnoliopsida; order Santalales; family Viscaceae; genus Viscum; species Viscum album. The sequence goes on from OY728121.1 coordinate 207,245,194, forward strand.
TGTTATTATTTTAATATCAGGAAAAAGGATGAGTTAAACACCAAAAGAAAAAGGAACGAGTAAAGAAAAAATAAACCCAAACCGTGCCCACATGCATGTTTTAAACAATTTTATAACAAGGTGCAAGTACAAGAAATCTCGAAGTACAATACCAAAATAAAACAAGTGTACAACAACTGCAACAACTCCAACTGTCCGACTAGTAGGGTCCCACACGACCCTGGTAGTCCTCCTGGAAACCTGAAAGTAAACGTAGGGTGAGCATACAAGTATAATCAATAGGGAAACCTAAATCTCTCGTGCACAGGTGGGGAGACATCCTAATGTCCCGTGAGAACGACAGAAGAAACCTAGCAAGGAAATATATCCACCCAACCCCACCATCCACACTCACCAAAAACAAAAAAACAGGTAGTAATATATAAGGACAAGAGTATTGGGTACCCCACACCATTTCCCCCTAGTTAGATGCTCTTCCTAATGGAGAACGTCCTAACGCTACCACACACTTCCTGCCCGCACACACCTGGGCCTCAAGAACCACACATCCCGCCCGCACAAACCTTGGCCTCACAACCACGTATCCCACCCGCCCACACCTGGGCTTCAAAACCACGTATCCCGCCCGCACAAACCTCGGCCTCACAACCAAATATCACGCCCGCACACACCTGGACCATATATCGAAGGTTATTGGGAAATAGTAAAACCTTCCCGAAGAGTCTTTGGAAAAAAACACCCCCATAGAAACCTACCTTAAGAGTCTTGGGTGTAAGGTCGCCTCAAGCCATCACAGCCTATGGAATAAGGAGCATGAAGGAGCTAGTAACTTAGGGGAAAACTCCCTCTCCCATGAAATGGAAGTGTTTGGCACTAAGTGCTCAACATGGGTGTTGTGCGACAAATAACAATGATACAGATACATATATATATATATATCAAACACACTTCCCAAGATATGGCTTCTAAACAGAGAAATTGAGCATGTTCCTCGGCACTGCTACCACGAAGCATACATACAACAACAACACCAACCCCATTTAGGTTTTCACATTTCAGTATAATTAGTTTATTAGTTCCATAATTACTGGGCAATTATCCACAACGAACCACATCGATCATTCTTATAACATATCCCTGCAATCCAAAAATCAAGTTAGGAAAAATAAAAGGCAAACAACCAAGTCCTTCTTATTAGCCAACCAACCCCATTGATTGTTATTCCCGTTCCATTACCATGCCCCACCATTCATTAACTCCCCCACTATTATTTATTATCCACAACCCATCGTATGTTCACATTCCAACCCATTCCTGCAGCCCCGCTGCCAACCGGCTTGACCACAACCACACCGCACATCATCATCCCTTGATACAACTAATCGCAGCCCTGGTGCTCACCCGATCCACCACAACCCACAAAACATGGTTCGTGCCACATCATCTCCCTCTTTAACATCATTTACCGTATCTCTACTTCCCGTTATATTCATAACAACCCAGGATTCACCCCCCTTTCACAAACGACGTAACCAAGACAAACCCACATGTTCATTATTCCATTTTGTTCAACCGGGGTGATCACACAAGGTTTACAGATTTTAAATCAGCCAACATTACGTGATTAACCAGATTCTACATTCCAGAATGATTCCACCCACAAAATGGTCTAGAAAGATAGGGAATCATTAAATTGTGCAAGAAAAGTCCCCCAACAACCGTGATTTTTAGTAGGCAGAAGCACATTAAATTGATAACATATCAATAGGATAAACAATGATAAACACAACAACTTTCAACATCCCCGTTCTTTAAGCCATTTATTATTTTTATTTATTGGTTCAACTGTTTCTCATGGAAACAAGAGGATACCCACCCCGTATGATGCACAAATTAGAGTGAAAAAGGTAAAAATCCCGAGCTCCATGGGTTTAATAACAAGGTTCCCCCAGATCGACATTAGAAGACGTCCGTCGGCGTCCGTCACTTCTGTCAATTCCCGGAAAAACCTCCTCGGGTGGAATATACAAAGGAAGGATGGAAGGAAAGACAGCTGATCCAAGCTCAGAAGTTCCGCCTCATCGTTACGATCCTGTGGCCACTGACGGATCATAAATCAGAGCTCGGACGAAGAAGTTATGGACGAAAGAGAATTCGAGTCTCTTGGGAGTGCTCTGCTCAGAGGAATGGGGAGGAGAGGAGTGAGTTGAAAAGGAGGAGAGGACCCCTCCTTTTATAGGCATGAAAAAAAGTACACGACATTCACTTCTTAGTACACGACATGTATTCCTCCATTTCACACGGTCACCAAGCGGCTTCCAACACGGCATTCAACGCGGAATGCGACCATTGACTAGTCAACACACGGCTTGAAGGTAACTCGTACACGGGGAGGGAATACACGATGTGTAGTATTGGATACACAGCGTGTACTCATTTATTTCACACGGCAAGGACATGACTTCAACACGGCACACAAATGTTGACTGGTCAACACACAGTTTGAAGGTAACGCGTACGCGGGGAGGGACTACACAGAGTGTATTATTGGACACACGGCGTGTACTCATTTATTTCACATGGCAAGGACATAGCTTCAACATGGCATGGGGCCGTTGACTGGTCAACACAAGGTTTGAAGGTAATGCGCATGCGGGGAGGGACTAAATGGTATGTAGTATTGTACACATGACGTGTACTCATTTATTTCACATGGCAAGGACACAACCTTCAACACGGGGATTACCCGGCAAGGTGGTACACGGCGTGTACTCACACTACATGGAGTGTACTTACAAAATTTTGGAAAATGTGGGAAAAGTCCATTTTACCCTCCAGAACACTTCGTGACCTAATTTTTTAAAAACGAATGGGCTGGAGAGGTCTAGTCCATTACAATAATGATTCTTTATATATGATATACCATCCAATCATATATTATTTTAATATCAAAAAAATGATATTGTCGCTCGTGCGTACGTACGGACTACAGTCTCCACTAACGCGATGAGATTCATTCCCCATCGTTTCCATTCATGTATAATTCTTATTTGATGATTAAAAATAACGTTTAAGGACATGATATAATTCTGGATATGAATAAGGTACAAGCTATCCATAAAAATCATGACTTATATAACAAAACATATAAAAGAAAACAAGTAAGTTAACACTCGAAATAATGAGAATACTAAGATATTATTAACAAATCAATGTTAAAAGATCATATGTGGTATCATAATTATGTTTATGGTTATTTTATAATCTAATTTCAATGTTTTAACTATTATACAAGAGGTTAACATACCATCAACTAAGGAAAAGTACAAGGTAATGGGTTTTCTTCTCACTCCTTATTCCCATTAGATTCATACCATATTGCCACTATTATCTTTTGTGTGGTGTATATACTGACCATAATTGTATTCTTTGTGTAATACACTTTAATTTATGTGTATTTACATATTCATTGTATGATAACTCTTTCATGGGGTGTATGTTTCGTAAGATACCAAATTGGTAAGGGTTTATTTCACAATCTCTTCATTTTCCGAGATTTTTTATACGCAATTTTCTACTGGGACCTCTTTATCACCCACATCCATGTTTCTTAAAAATTTATTTCAAATCAATCTTAATATTTTAATGATTACAAGATAATGTCATCTATATCATTTTTGACTTTTTAAAAGAAGTTTATAATGGAATCTTTCTGTCATTTTCCAAACAAGGATCTTTTTAACCTTTTCGACAGAAAAAAGGTAAGAATGTTTTTTTAACTTATATGGTGGGTGCATCTATTTTCCACCATTTTAAAATCGTTGAAGCTTCCCTTACAAGATTATAAAAATATTTTAAAGGTAAATGTTTTATCATTGAATTATTTGACTTTTAAATGTTTTAAAAAAAGAGATATTTCTCTCAAATATTTTTGATTTCATCTATGTCAACATCATTTGATAGATATTAATCTTATTTGAAGTTGATTAATTATGATACAAAACTTCCATATTTTATTGAAGTTTTTGTTATATGTTTGACTATGGATGTGTTATTTTTATACCATTCATGGTTTATGGAGAATGTATTGACATTTCATATGCTAGTTTTAATGTGATTTTTTATGTTATGTTTAAACCTGGTCATATGAGGAATGCATTGGACTTAATAAGTGACGGGTGGAGACCTCTATATTTCCTCGATGCATCGGTAGGTCTCATGAGACAAACTAGTGTCTTGGGATGAGGCCTTGAAAAAATCTTATTTGTAGTCTTGGCACGAGGCCTTGGCTATGTGGTTATGATAGTCTGACATTATGCATTCCATCAATATGAATGTGGTTATTGATATTGCATGTGATTATTCCACTAGTATAATATCAATGTGAGTAAGTATATGGAATTATTTAATTTTATTTCTTACATATTATGCTGATGTTCAGTTTTTAAAAGGCTTTTGTCTTAGTTATACATTGCCTTAAATGTTTATTCTTATTTATGAATGTTTCCTCTATATTGTTATCCTTACTAAGCATATGAGCTCACCCCTTTCAATGTTTTATTTTTCCCAGGATGTGATGAAGTAATTTATGAATGACCTACAGGGATAGTATGATGGGATATAAAGACAAGACGTTTTTGTAGTAGTTTTCACATTATGATGTAATGTAAACTTTATGAATGTATCTCGTGTTTCCAACGCTACTAAACTAATCGGTATTTCGAAATTTGATCTTTCTTGTGATTAAGCCAATGTAATGTAATAATGCACCGACTCTGGGAAATTGGGTTTGGGGAATTATATTTGGTATTAGAGGAAGTTTAGTTCAAACCTTGGAAGGTTGATTTAGATAAACTCTGATTAGAGCACATAGATTGAAAATGGACATTGAGGATTAGTATAGAAGAACTTCCTAGAATTGTGGTATTGTAGAGATTTTGTGAGTTTTCTAAGAAATACATCCCTGTCTAGATACGAGCAGGTAGAGGACGCTCTGGAATAGATGTACCTAGGGGTAAAACCCGAAAACACTTCTTTGAGCTAGACTCGAATGGGAACTGGTGCATGACAATGGGCCTTGCTTCACTCTTGGTTACGACACTCCCGGGGGAAATTCTTAGGATAATTCTGATTTTCTTACAAACCATTATGATGGGTTTATGAGTATATACTTCCTCAAAGAAGAAATTTTTATGATTATGGATTATATCCATAAACTGTTTAATTTATTTTAATTGTTTTACATGTTTGGGATTAGGTATTTCTATTCACAAACTAATATATTGTATTCAATTGTTTAGAAATGGCTCCCAGTAGAAGGAATATGAATTCCAGCAATACGCATGATCCAAAGAGTAAGAGAGATAATATTTTTCATGGTGTTAGGACAGAATTTAAAAGGGAAATATCCTCCCACGTGTTATCACCATATGAGGAAATAGTATCATGTGTTGATAAGATAAGTAAATAATTCTTGGAGTTCTATGGCTTTGAAGGGATGCCAGAGAAGGAAAGGATGGTAGAGAGAAGGAAAAATAAATGAAATAAGGTAAAGAAGGATTTTCCCATATGTGATAACTGTGGAAAGAATCACCTTGGAAAATTCTTGAATGGAATGTGAGTATTTTATAAGTGTGGAGAAGAAGGAAACCAAGTACGTGACTGCAAGGGTAAGAAAAAGGTTTGAAATGTACAATGCTTCATCTGCAAGGAGTTTGGACACTACGCGAACCAATTTCTCATTAATCAGACTATGCCGTAAATGATGCTACTGGATAATAATCAGGTTATGATACTACCACAGATGAAGCGGAATGACTAGTGTTATTTTGTTGTTATTTTAGAATTATTCCATTTGAGTGTTGCATCAACGATGTACTGGTTATATGAATTATATAGATAAATAAGGATTGTACTGTAGTACGATTTCATTGATGATTTGAGATTTTATGGTACTAAGAAATGTGACTCTACAGCGAGTTAATATTTTTGGAAATTACATGGTTGAAGGAAAGATGAAACCTAATATGGTCCTAATATTGAGGTATAGATTTTGGAATAACATATGGTTGATTTGGGTAAATTTTATTGGATATTCCTGACTGCCTTGAAACAGATTAAATATTTATATATTCCATCATTGTTGGACATGAAAACATTTTTGGATGGATGAAGAATATCCAGTATTCTATAAGGAATAAGGGAGAATGAATGTAATCAATAATGTTTTATGGTAATTTTGGATGTTTTAGTGTTTTAAAAGAATACATGATGAAGGTATTCACATGATATTACGAGGTAAAAAGGATCTACATTATGTTAATCTTTCATAAAAATTTTGGACTGAGAGTTTACAGAAGTATTTTGGATAATTATAAAGGTTGTAAGGGATTTATTTTGAATGGTTATTTTTGGATTTTTATAAAAGGACAACCCGGAGGTTGGGAGCAATCTGTTGCGTCTGGAAATACCGCAAGACTTGAACCCACAACCGAATGGCGACAAGGGATTATCACCAACCACTAGCTCACGTGATGTCCTGGATTGAATAATGTAGTTTTTTTAATTGGTATGATATGTGAATTATAAATTCATTATTTTTTGAACCCTATACGATTAGGATAAATAGAATATATATATATATATATATTAAATCTTTTAGAGTAAAAGATGAGTTTGAAGTAGAAATTAGTTGAAGGATGAAACTCTACTTGTCAAGTATATATAAGTATATATATATATATCCTCTTATTTTACGGATAAATTAATTATTAAAATTTAGGGAAGGGATCATAAAACAAAAAATGTGTTATCCTAATACCTTATGTTTTGTTAAACCGATGGTATTTTAAATTATCATAAATTGGTAGCTTTGAGGCCCACAATTCTACAATTGTTTGTGATTGATGACCTCAATGACTCCCTAAAAATATTTATGTTTTTCCTCCAATTACGTGTCTCTAATTTCCACCAATGATCTCCTAATCGAGATCATAATTTGGGGGTGACCCTTTTATTTCTCATTTCCTCTTATTAAGACTAAATTTTATTAACCAAATTTCCGATGTGGGTTTTCCCACAAAGATATTTTCTATTTTCTAACATTATTTTCGAAGAACAATATAAAATTGTGAGGACGCAATTTAGTGAAGGAGGGATGAATGTAACACCCCAATATTTCATAGAGTGTTACTTATTCAAAATAATTCAATAACTTTCACTACAGGAAATACCGAGTTCAAGCGCACCATGACTTACAAAACAAGCCGTTCAAAAGAGGTTATGAATATTATTTACTAAAATTTGAACTTTATATAGTCCTTATAATTTTAGAATCCATATTATGAGTTTCATATACATAATGTAAGAACAAATTCATTTTTTACAGATAAAAGAAGTAATTTTCAAAAATGAACTTTTATCAACTTTTAATAATAAACCCTTTTAAATATATTATTTTAAACTTTTAAATATTCAATTTGATTAAATAATTTTATTCTTTAGAATGGGGACATCGAAAATTTACAATTTATAACCCCAAGATTCCACGATACGCTTCTCTTTGAATAATACAGTAGCGTGTGTTGTACGCAACTTTAAGATTCTAACACGCCGTGACCAATCAATGTAGCCGTTATGAATAGTAATACTCACTTTTTGAAATTTTATACATTTTATCATTCAAATTGGACTTCATTTTTGGATTCATAATATCTAAATTATCCTAGGACGAAATTTTGGTACTTTTCGGATAACTCTTATATTTTGATGAATAGTGAAAATTAATAAATATTTATTAAAAACCACTTTTTTAATTGGAATAATTAATAGTGATAAATTATTAATTGGAGTGGTATTCATGTATATTTGGAATATATTTTTACCATTTAATCTGATGTTGGTCATTGGACATAATTTCACAATTAAACCGGACATACAAGCGTTAATCTTTTGATAGTTATTATCTCTTAAAACATGCTTTTTTTAACGACGGGAATTAATTTTAAATTAATTTCTGCCACTTATGTGTTTTGAATTTGTAAAAATGGATTCCATATATGGAATCATGATGTCCAAATTGTGTAAATAGGTATCTTTTATTTATAGACATTTTGAATAATTACTTCGGTAAATTTTATATTTACCATGGTTAAAGGGTAAATCCGGTAAATAAGGGTAAAAATATAATAATATAAGAATAATAAATTACCCTAAAACGTGTCATAAACTTATTGGTTGATACATTTCCGGCCATGGGAATATTTGGGTCGATTGTCGGACCCCATGGAGCCACTTTTTGGTGATAATGACACTTTATATTAATTAAGTTAAAATAAATACAAAAAAGACATAAGCATATATATTTTAGAAAAACACTTTTTACATATGGTTATATATGTTGAAATTTAGCCTATAAATATTTATTAGAAAGATAGAAATATTTCATACATAACTGTAATTTAATTATAATTTTTAGACATTGAGTAATTTAGTTTATTTATGACATAATGATGATGCAGTAATTACCATATTAATGAATGATTAAGATAATTGATATTATAAATATCCAAATAAATGTAATTTGAGACTTTTTATAAATTACAATAATTTTCTAGGTTACTATGACATATTAGGATTATTTATATAATTTTTTTTCGAAGTAATAATGCTGTTATGAATTTATCAAAAACACAATACCCAATAGTGTCAAAATTGACATAAAAGAGTTTTTAAAACAAATATTATATTATTAATTGATATTCAATTCCTAAAAATATAAGGTTCGTAAAATAGACTTATATCATGATAGTTGTATCATTAATGGACCACGTGGGGGTCTCATGGAGGTATATAGTATGTTTATTAACAATATGTTATAAAAATACAAAGTGTCTTGGTAAGTGTCAAACTAATTAACTAAGAGTCAAAACTAAAAGATAAGGTTAATATAATGACCCAAACCTGACTAGCATCTATTGGTTGAGTGGTTTTGGACCCATACCCACCTTCACCATTAAATAATCCACTTTTGAGCCATTAGAATCCGAATATTAATTTATTATAAAATAATATTTCTATATTTTCCTATGGTGCCACTCCTCCCCCTTATAAAAGGACACCACTTCTAATAAATTATTCACACCTTAAAAGCCTTTTAGTTCGGCCAAAACCAGCCCAAATACTCTCCCAACTTCCCTAAATTCAACCTAGGTGACTTAGTTTGATCAGAAACAAAACCTATGGAGCCCTTTTGATCAAATCAAAAGGAAGACCCCAAAGAAGAGATAATGTTTTCACCGCTCTTTTTCAAGTTCGTTTTTTCTCCAACATCTTCTATCTTTTATATTACCATTCTAAAATAATAACTCCAGTATCTTCTATGCACTGATATTTTATTATAAATATGGTACAATCATATTCAGTATTCTATCCATCCTATGATTGACATGTCACCTTACGTGCATACGAACGGCTTAACGTCTCCACGTCGTGGTGTAATTTTTATTCAAAACATTATTATTTGGATGGGTATAATAATTATATGAAATTAATGTAAATAATAAATATGAAAAAATAATGATTCTTTATATATGATATAACATCCAATAATATATTATTTTAATATCAAAAGAATGATATTGTCGCTCGTGCGTACGTACGGACTACCGTCTCCATGAACGCGATGAGATTCATTCTCCATCGTATCCATTCAAGTATAATTCTCATTTGATGATTAAAAATATTGGTTAAAGACTTGATATAATTCTGAATTTGAATAAGGTAAAACCTATACATAACAAACACGACTTATGTAACAAAACATATAAAAAAAACGAGTAAGTTTACACTCAAAACAATGATAATACTAAGATATTATTAACAAATCAATGTTAAAAGATCATATATGATATCATATGTATGTATAAGGTTCTTGTATAATTTAATAACAATGTTTTAACTATTATAAAGGAGGTTAACATACCATCGACTAACAAAAATTACAAGTAAATGGGTTTTCATCTAACTCCTTATACCTGTGAGATTCATACCATATTGCCACTATTACATTTTGTGTGGTGTATGTACTGCCCATAATTTTATTGTTTGTGTAATACAGTATAATTTATGTGTATTTACATATTAATTGTATGATACCTCTTTCATGGGATGTATTTTTCGTATGTTACCAAATTGGTAATGGTTTATTACAAAATCTCTTCGTTATCCGAGGTTGTTTATATGTAATTATCTATTGGGACCTCTTTATCATCCACATCCATGTTTCTTAAAAATGTATTTCAAATCACTCTTAATAATTTAAATACTATAGGATAAAGTCATTTATACCCTTTTTGACTTTTTATAAGATTTTTATAAAGGAATATTTCTGTCGTTTTCCAAACAAGGTCCTTTATAACCTTTTTGACAGAAATAACGTAAGCATGTTTTTGCTAACTTATTCGGCGGGTGAGGATATTTTCCGCCGTTATAAAATTGTCGAAGATTCCCTTATAATCTTATATGAATATTTTCAAAGTAAATGTATTATTTTATAATTATGTGACTTTTAAATGATTAAAAAAAAGAGATATTTCTCTCAAATAGTTTTGATTTCATCTATGTCAACATCCTTTGATGGATTTTAAGCTTATTTGAAGTTGATTTATAATGATACAAAACATCCATATCTTATTGACGTTTTTGTTATATGTTTGACTATGGATGTGTTATTTTTATACCATTCATGGTTTATGGAAAAAGTATTTACATTTCGTATTATAGATTAATACTAATTTTTATGTTATGCTTAAACGTGTTCATATGAGGAATGCATTGGACTTAATAATTGACAGGTGGAGCCCGCTATAGCTCCTCCATGCGTCGGTAGGTCTCATGAGACAAACTAGTGTCTTGGAACAAGGGCTGGACCAAATCTTATTTGTATTCTTGGCACGAGGCCTTGGATACATGGTTATTATAGTCTGGAATTATGCATTCCATCATTATGAAAGTTGTTATTGATATTGCATATGATTATTCGACTAGTAGAATATACATGTGAATAAGTATATGGAATTATTTCATTTTATTTCTGCCATATTATGCTGAAGTTCATGTTTTAAAAGGATTTTGTCTTAGTTATAAATTACCTTAAATGCTTATGATTATTTATGAATGTTTCCGCTATATTGTTATCCTTACTCAGCATCTGAGCTCACCCCTTTCAATGTTTTATTTTTCCCAAGATGTGATGAAGTAGTTTATAAATTACCTGCAGGAAAAGTATGAGGGGATATGGAGACAAGATGTTGTAGTAGTAGTTTTCACTTTATGATGTAATGTAAACATTATGAATGTATCTAATGTATCCAAGGATACTAAACTAATCGGTCTTTCGAGATGTGATCTTTCTTGTGATCATTCCAATGTAATGTAATAATGCACCAACTCTGGGAAACTGGGGTCAGGGCGTTACACAGGTTCAGTCATTATGTTAATGACATAAAATCGTGAAATCAGACAAAAATAGGAATATCAAATTAGTTCCACAATTAATATTATGGGAATGAATTTTGGGCCCCTTCAAAATCATTTAGTCATGAAAAACATCCCACACATAATTTTTTGGAGATGAAATCTCAGTGAACAGTTAATATTATATTGTTTTAACCAATGTCAATGCATAATCATAAGAACATGAAAACCAGGTACATGCACGATATTTTGATCATGAAATCATGTTCATGAATATCATATTTACCTCATGAGTTATCCAACATTTCCCAAATGAAGTTTAGGGAGATATTGGTCATATTGATCACATAATAAAAACAATACACATGTGTTCAAAACGATCAAAAACATTCATCATATTATAACCTATTAAATTCAATGGGCATCATAATAATTTAAAGATAGAATATCCGATTGAAAAGAGTGGTTTTCATAATGATATTTTCAACGCAAACATAAAAAATCTAGAGAGGGAATAACGATATAATACAGGGATTAGAACCCAGAAATGAATTTGTTATATATATAGTTTTTTATGAAATTAAATACCATATTATGGTCATTAAAACATTCATGATGAAAAAATCCATTCCATTTTGGAATGATTTTTTCAAAATATAAGAACACAAAAGCATACCGTGGAAAATTATTTCAGTGAAAATAAAATTTTAAAATTTTACAAGAATAATCTATACAATTATTGGTCATAATGGCCTGAAATTTTCTTCATGTTATATAATTTAAAAATAATTTATTTCATACTTTTTAATTAATTAAAACCTACATTATTTGTAAAACTACTAGAAGATGATTTTTTATAAAAAAATTGAATTTCAAACATGTGTGAAAAATTATGTTAATAAATCATAAGATAATATTAAAAACTTACTCTAAAAATTATTTTTAGAAAAAATTGATATGGAAAAATGTTTTTTCAAACTATGACTGAAACAATGTTACTTTTCCTCAAAATCAAATTTCTAGTCTCATGAATGATTAAGTATATGAAGATGATTGAAATAAATTTTTTCCCTTAAAATAACATGATATCAAAAAAATTTATGTGTTTTTTAGATATATAACATATTATATGAACATGATAAACATAATCCAAAATTGTACTGATAAACAATGATATTGTAAAATAAAACCCATACCGCTTTAGTAAATACTATTTTATAATCTCCACGAAATAAATTACCATAGATTATTATTTAAATTTCAGTAAATTTCAATATAAAAATAATAATAAATATTATGGGGTAGTACATAACCCACATAAAATAAAGGAGAGGTGATTATGAAATTTTCCCCATAGAAATGAATGTTTGATGAAAATACCATACATCATATATGACCTCCTTTGTACGTATCAGAACACCATGTGTAATAATTATATATTTACTATAAATATATTCTAGAACCAAAAAAATTTATATTTTTTATATATTATTTATTTAGAACCATTTATCATTTGTTTTCTAATACATTTTTTACAATAATTGTTTTGGATGATATCATATTCGTGTAATATATATTTTTTGGTTCTGTAGCTTTCTTCCTTATTCATTGATCATGGTTAGATAATATAGAAAACATTAATAATGGTTTAAATTTATTATATAATATTTATATTCATTTTTATAGACATCTATAACGAATATATTGTAAAATTACACTCACTATTCATGGGGATATTGGGCCAAATTTATGCATGAACAACATTTTCATTTTTTATAGACCTAATAAATGAAACATAAATAATAAATGAAATTTATAGAATATTTATTATATAATATTGATTCATTAAGTCTATTTTTTTACCATCCAAGCAAAATTGAATCGATACAGTCACATTTAATGGTGGAGTTGGTAGTCCAAAATTATACATGAACACCAATATTTTTTTTGAAATGGTTTTAAAGGTAAAAAGATTAGTATGATATAAAAATTATATAATCATAATTTTTCCATAAATTACACTTATAAAATTTAACCAATCATAATAATAATCCATCAAATATAGTGATGGATAATTAAATGTATTGCTATATGGTGATTAAAAGTCATATATATACACAAGAGATACATTTAGTTACTATGTTATGGAAAAATATTGATTAAAGAATGTTTTATAACAATTATAACATTAAATTATATGTGGTGAACTGAATTTATTAATTAATGAATGATATGACATATTTTTTAGAGGAAAAATAATAAATAAAAATAATGTGATACATGGAAAAATTACCTCTTCTTTTGAAAAACTCATTTAGATATCCTCTTAAGGCTCATGGTTTAGCCATTTGGGAAGAAAATAACAACAAGATTATGGTTCTATGATTAGATATGATAACTATCCATATTTTTGATAATCTATAATGACCAATGTTGTGTGAATAAATTAAATGACAGGTTCCATTTTCTATTTGAGGTTATAGAAAGTACTATTAATTCATAGAATATTAAAATATATGGATGGCATTTTCAATTAAAATTATTCTAGATTGAGTATAAGTGGGAAGGGGGTAACTTTTTAAACCATATACTGTTAGATGTTTTTTATTTTAATATGTTTTTTTAATTTAATAACATATTATATTGATAATATATAATTATTTAAAATTTAGAAACTATTCATTTTATTTGATTTTAATGGAATAATTAAATATTCATAATTCTATTATAATAATTTAATAATCACTAATATCACAAATTAATAAAAAAATCATGTAACACGTTATCTAACTAATATTATATTATGTTTTCCATTTTAAACACATTGTATAAATATATTTTTTAAAAGAATATTTCATCATTATTGAATAAGCATTTGAGATCATTTTATAACTAATAAAATTATAAATAAATTCATATAACGAAAATAATTTCATTACTATCAAAATATACACATAGATTCAATTAGAAGATGTTTTTTCCTATGTGTACACATAAGAGGTATTTAAAACTAAGTGAGTGACATTTTATAACATTAATTCATTAAAATATTATATTGGTCATCTTTATAGAAATTTTCTAAATAAATGAAATAAATTTTATCCTTAATTGTTTTAGTTAAATAAATATTCTACCGATAATAATTATGGTGAACAATTGTAACTTTATCACTATGATTTATTCCAGAACATCTTGATTTACCTTATATTTCCTCGATAAATTTACACGTGGTTGCTATTCATAATGAAAAAAATAAAAAATAAATATTGAACTATATTTACGAAACTGATAAAAATAAAGAATAAATTAAATAAAATTAAATATATTTATGTGGAACAAATTAATTTTTTTAAATGGTATTTCAAATGAAATAGAAATATATTATTACCCAAACACAATTTTCAAGAATAAAATCAGATTAAAGACCTGCAAAAAATTTGATTAATGTTTAATATTTTTATAAATTATATAAATAACAAAAATTTAATAAAAATAATTCCCTAATATTTTTCGTTTTAAATTATTAATAACAAGAAAACATTTTAGTCTAAAAAAATTTTCATGAAAATTCTATTTTACATATTATATTGTGTTCATACAAAATTATGACATTAAAATGATTCTAATGAAATTAATTGGATTAGTAAAAATATAAGAGAAGTAAAATTATTTTTAAAAAATAAATAAATTGGAAGCTTTTATTTTTATGATATAAATATATATCATTCTTTAAAATTCATTATTTTTCACTATTCGTTGGAAAGATAAATCTTTTTAGAAAAATCTAAATACATTTTCCCAGATAAATTAAATATTTTTATTCCAAATATTATTATCAATATATATAATAAATTATATAAATTTTCAAGAATCATATAATAATATTTTATAAAAATAATAAATTAACATGGGATTTTAAGAAAAAGAATATTTTAAGAATAAAATAAATTAAATTAAAATTGACATGTTATATGGTTAGCAGTGATAAGTAAATATAAATTTATTTGAAAATGTTATATATTTCAAAAATTATTTAATATTATTCATATGATCATATATTTAATCAAGGTTATAAGAATAAAATAAAATAATAATGTTTGTATGTCATAAGAAAATTATTTCATACTCATTATATCATGTAATGAAAGTTATTGAATAAAATAAATTTATGTAAATGAATATTTCAAAAAATATCTAGGTTTTTCATTCTTCCCTATTTTGTTAATTTTATATTAATATTTTGAATACTTACCTAGTCAAAACTCTTTTGTTGAAACATATATCATAAAAAGGGTTAGTAAAACTTCCACTTGATAATATTTGAGGGTAAATATGATGGTCATATGGAATAACAAATAATCGGGTGATTAAATAGGAGAAAATTATTGAGAAGTGAAAATAATAATATGGAAGAGTAAACTAACATCAATGTACTAATTTAGAGTGATTGAGAACAAGGTCAAGATATTTTTAATAAACAATAATGCATGAATTAGTGAATGGTTAAATAAAATTTAATTCATCACAATTGAAGGATATAAGAAAACATTTTTCTCATAAGATCATTTTAGATGATTTGGGGAATTGAATTAATATATAGACAAAAACTATATGTAAATATAAATTCATTAAAAATATATCTTTATCCTTATATAAGTTCCAACCAAAATCTAATCTTTTTCTTCACACGATAATCGATATAGGATAAATTTTCATGTCTCAATCATTGAAATCAAATTCATATTGATTGAAAATATATATCTAGATATTCCTCCTCTCATTAAAAATAACCAAAATCAAAAAAGTTTAATACAATAAAATATGAATAATTAATAAACTATCATATGACGAAATACACAATTAATCTCCATATAATTCATTACCATAATAAACTCAGAATTAATGAATGTTTTAATATCTAATGTTATATGATACCAATTATCTTGTATCATTAAAAATTTATTCTTATTCTCCCAAAATAATCAGTCATGTAAAATCACATGTTAGACATTAGGGTTATATATAACCAAACATAATGAAATATAATAAAAATATAATCAATATCCATGATTAATCATTATACAATATTTAAATTTAGTGTAATTCAACAACAATCTTGAATTAGATTTACATTCTAACCTATAAGGTAATATGTGGACATTAATATATATGAAAATATTTACTTTTAGAAGATTCAATTTTCAAAAGACATGATTATTAATATTCCACATTCTAATAGATCATAATTAACATAACATAAAATGATATTCCAACTAAAAAGGATAATTTATTTCATAAACTATTATTTCAACTAAAATGAAAAACATCACATCCCATCAAAATCTCATGAAACAAAAAATAAAAAATAAGATTCTAATGAATTTAATATTTAAGTAAATACATAAAAATATAGATATTCTATGATATCAATAACAATTATGTTCACCTAAAATGAAAATATACATTCTTCAAAAAAATTGTAATGATCCTTATTCCAAAAAAATTATCAGACGAAAAAAATTTATTCAAAAAATCCCTAAATGAAACACGATTCATAAACAGTGAAATTATTAAATGTTTCATCAAATAATTACATAATTGTTTGGTAACCAAGTCAATCCAATTAATTTCAGTCATCTTCTTACCATAATGAAGCATTTTCACTGTAAAACTAAATCGTTATTAGTTTTTATTAGAACCATTTAAAACTATTATAAAATATTATTTAAAACTTTTTTAAAATAATTTATTGATGTTTCTATATTATTATATTTAAAAAAAATAATATTGTTATCTTTGAATCTCTATATATAAACACATCGATTCTCTCACATCAAATATTTACAAAGACTATATCATTCCTTATTGTTGATATTCTATAATGCAAAAAAAAATTTGTGAAAAAAATAATTTCAATTAGTTTTTTTCAATTTATGATTTTTCAATAAAAGTAACATCATTTATATCGTTTATTAATGTAATCACTGAGTTTATCTTAAATCTCATTCCACTCCATTTTTATCTAGAATAATACAAGTCACTAAATTTTAATAAAAATGGAAATACTATTGTAAATATTATTATTTAATATGACTGTTACCACCATGTGGTTAGAATATAGTGTATAAATATGATTATAAAAATTAAGAAATTATATGTTTTAGACATGTATGTATAGTTAATTCATTGAGAACTAATTAATTAGAAATGAAATTAATGGAAATTATATAAATTTAATCTTTTTATGAAAAACGATTTTCACAAAAAAATACACATTTTAACAAAATAAATTGAACAAATAAATTTTATAATTATATTAAAGAAATTTATATATTAAATATTAAATAAATTTCTTTTTCATTCATATTATGTTTTTACATGACAAGAGATACGAATTAAATTAAATATTATCCTTAGAAAAATATATTTTTATTAAAAAAAGAATTTCCCTACAAACACAATATGTTTAAATTATTTATTTAAATAATCAAGAGAAAAATTATTTTTCAGTTTATTTTGGATAACTGTCTATAAATATAAAATTTATACTGAATTGTAAAAACTATTGGATATTATTAGGATTTGACTTATCATTTAAATTTTTATTTAAAATTAAATATGTATTAATATTTATTTAAAAGTGAAATAATTTTAATTATATATATATTTATTATTGACATTTATTTCATGTAGTTAGTTTCATATTAAAATATGATGTGAATTTTTTTAAACATTTCAATCATTTCTTTTTAAATTCTTTAACGATTATCGGTTTATTTTAAAATTTATATTTTCCACATCTATGAATGTAATATTAAAAAATGATTTAAAAATTTTGTATAATAATAAGAATTTATATTTTAGAATAAGATGAAACTTATTTTTTACTATTATGAATATTAAGAGATGAAAATATAAAATTAAAATGATTATGGTGAAAATGAGTTTATCAGAGTTTGAAACTGGTAAGGGTTAAGATGACCTATAAACTTATAAAAATACAGTTTTCAAGTCATATTTCAATATTATCAACTCATTGGTTCAGTAATGTGAAATGTTTGTGTCTTTTGGGATTGATAAAATGTGGGTATTTATTTTTCAATTCGAAATTTACATTTGTGTGGCTCACCTCTCTTATAATTGTTCACCCCTCTCATCTTGTAATCACACATACAAAACCTTTTCATTTCACAATTCCCTAAAAATACCATAATTATTTTAATCATAATATCATGTATGCCTTAATTTTTTCGTAATTTCATTCTTGGATGTCTTTTGGTGAAAACTGAAACAAGTTTTTTGAAAAATATGTTATGTCCCAAATTGAGGGTTTAATTTTGTTCATCACAATGCATCCATAGATTATTATTAAAAAATTATATAAAAAAACCTATGTATATTAAATATAATTATTTTATTATTATTATATGTGAATAAAAAACATAAATCTTATCTTCCCTCAAATAGAGAGTGAAAACATCCCTCATTTTTATGATAGACTACCATCTCACGGGGCGACATGACATGTTTTCCATCAATTGTTTTTTTTCAATTTTCCTCCTTTGTGATTGTAGATATGGTATGATTGTACCAGATTTATGAGGTGAATATAATTACACGTCGATATTTTATATAATTTGAATAAATAATTGAAAGATATTAAATTTTTTAAATTGTCATAATTATTTCATGGGTATTAGGATCAAAATTTGACAATTTTAGTAATGTTTTTCTGTAGAAATATCATCGTTTATCAGAATTAATTGTGATTATGATTAAAATGACTAAATATTATTATATATATCTTAAAAAATACACTTATTTTATTCTATTATGGTTATTCATGATCATCATAAGTCACAATATCATTATTTCCATTCTTTTTTACTTAAAATTAATGATATATTTATTTATTAAAACACTACATTTTATTTCTCTTCATTCAAAAACCTCTTCTATTAAATATTTTTGTTTTTTAATTTCGTTATTATATTTTTTCTATGATAATTATTAAAATTAAATTTTACCCATATATGAATTTTGTAAAAGTAATAAAAAGTAAAATTCTTAAAAATTTCATAAACATTTTTTGATTGGTTTTCACCAAAAATGTTAAATGAATATCTTTTGACCTATAAAAAATATATTTTATATTACCTCATCATGGCCAATAAATGATTCAAACAAAAAAATTAACATCAAAATGTTAAGTTATATTAAATAGATTCTGAAAAAAAATTTCCATTTACAAAAATTATTTTTCAATGTGGAATGGATATTTTCCTTAAGAAAATATTTAGATGAGTTTTTAGGAATAAAATATTTTTTGTTGGTTTTTTTAAATGAACATGATTTCCTTAATATTATTTAGATTTATAGTTTAGAAAATATTATTATGAAAGAAATGTTGCGTTCCTAATGGAATGATCCACGTGATTTATTATTCAAAATCATTTTACATACAATATGACATCATTTATTGTAACATATTGTTTACTAGGGATATGAATTGATGATAATATATTTTTTATTTCTATATATTTTATATGAATATATTTAAGAGATTTTTTAGAAACATATTTTTTACATTGGTTATGTTATAATTATATTTATAAGAAACCCATTTCGTTTCCATTTGTTACTCTATGATTTATGTCTTACGAAACCCATTTAAAATAATTTGAAATGATACAATGACGATTTTATAATCATTTTTCTCACACATGTGTTTTTTATAATGGGGGTGGGATCTATTTATTCATTCATTTCATTGGGAAATATTCAATGTTACATGACTTCTATCGGTACACAATAGCTTATCCCAATAAAAAAATTGTATCCACAAGAGATTATACCATGATTAAAAGATGGTACATGAGAGGTTTTCCCAAGTATAACATGTTATCAATTTCCAAGTTTATAGCATTGAAATAAGATTGTATGTTCTTATATATATATAATTTATCTTATGACGATGTTTTGATAACATGAATATTTCACTTTGAATCAATTACGATTCATGTCATAAAAATTGAAAATATTTATTACATTGATCATGTTAAAGATATTTGATATGAAGGGTATGATTTGTAAATTTATTCATCAATTCACAAACTCATATTCCAATGTTATATTTATATGTCCCTTGTATACCATTATGATCATATAATCCTACCCTTTCATATATTTCTTTTACCCGTAATATGATGAATGGTATTATTTATGATAAGCTTTTGAAGAATGTTTTTTATGAATAAAATAGTTGTAGATGATGTAGATCAACAATATACCAATTATTTATGTCAACATGTTTTTGGAGGCTATAGACCTAAATAATTCTCACATGGATTGAATAGTTATATAATTAATATCCATCTATTAACACTTAATATTTTTGTCTCAGATGTTTGGTTCTATACAAATGGTATTATAAAAAAAGTTCGTTAACCATTTGAAACTAGGATAACAAATCATTATTGAGATCCCAAGGGATAATTATATGGATATTTTTAGGGATATATATAATGATAATTATATAGATAAGTCCATTTATAAGAAAATTTCATAGAATTTTGGTAAAGGATCTGTATAGTGGTTTAAATGAAATTACATACCTATATAACACTATATGTTGATATAGATCTATGATAGATCTACCTAGGGGTAATAACTTGAAAAAGGATGCATTGAGTTTGACTCTATCATCAACTATTTTAGGAAAATTTCCCTTGATAAAACTTGGGTTTCGCACCTTCATGTGATATGTTTTAGAAATACAATGATTTTATATGAACTATCACGAAGGATTTAAATAATGACCAGGAATGACCTATGTTATTGTGATAGTGTCATAGATTGAAAATAATGTTTCCTGATTTGTAGATACAATAAAGTATAGTTCATGATTATGTGGTTTTCCATTATGATTAATGTTTATAACATTATGATTTCATATTTATGTCAATGGATGGAAGCTAAATTAATCATGTTACTGTAGAATGATATTCTAAACAAAATTATTTTCCACATGAGAAACTAACTGTTTTGGGAGATTGAATCTATGAACATATTTTATATGATCTAAAATCATTCTAATGCTATTATTTGTTCAAAATATCAAAATTATCATTTAGGGAATGAAATTAAGTTGATTGTTTCATGAAGCAATGTAAAACCACATTTATTATGTCAACTAATCCAATTCTAACTATGAAATGGATTAGTACCAATGAAAAATTATTTTCCGTTATTTGTTTCTAGATAATAAAAATACCATTTGGCTACAAATAATTGGGAAATAGATATAAATAAATATTGAAATATTATTAAGAAAATGATTAAATATGAGGTAATTGAATCCATGAAATGGTGTTTGTTTTAGAGGATATTTTTCAGCATGTACCCCATTCATATTTTACAAAAAATGATGAATAGGGAATTTATTAAGCTCAAACCGAATGATGGAGATTCTATTGGTGCATCAAATGTCAAATTTAATATACACAGAATGCATAAATATGATATAATCATAATTACATAATGAAAAGTGAATTATTCTTCAGTTTTATATGAATATTATAGTGGATGGTGTTCCATTACTACAAAATAGACCTTTAAAATGTAAAAAATGTAATTTATTTGTGTTATAGAAGAATTGACAATTATAGTGAAATTGAAAGAAATTGTATTTTATCATAACCAAAAAATGTTTACTTAGACCTTTATCTTCTATTTTAATTAAAGATAATAAAGGTCCAATTTATCAGTGCTTCTATAAACTTTTTAATAGGGAATACTTCAACCTTTTATAACAACACAATATAGAACCTGGAACACTAATAGAAATACGAAAAAACAGGTACCATTAGATAATTTAAATGATTTAATTTTTAGCACATAAAATTTTTTTTTACAGAAAATAAAAATATTGGTTTATAAAATTACATATGTAGAAATGTTTACATAAATTTAAAAAAATCAAAGTTTCTTTGTCTTTGGATCTTGATTCTGACTCATGTTATTTCCAATGAAACCTCCTCTGTCAAAAAAAAATTCACCTATATAAGAAAAAATTTATTATTTTATTAATTATATAAATAAATAATTTAACAGAATGTATTAATTTTAATCAATTCATTGATTCATACAAGAAATATTATGTATAAAATTTAGTTGCTGGTTGATTCATTAACATCAAACCATTTTATGGTCATCATCAATCAATATATCATTGTAAATTAATAAATATGTAAAATAAAAAAATGATATGTAAATTATATATGTAATATTATTTAGAAATATGATATATTAATTTCGGCTCATTTTCCCAGTTTTTGTGATGTGAAGGAATTTTATACTAAAATTACAGTTATATAGTGAGATGACAGACTTGGAGTCATATCAGTCACATAGTGTGTCATATTGTGCTGTAGTTAATTTCTATATATCCCAAATTAATTATGAATTATTTTACTAATGTATAAAAACCATCAAAAAGAATTTTCTTAGTTACGAGTACATAATTTTTTTTCTCTAAAATTTTAATTTCAACAATAAACATACACTTTGAGTCATACCAGTCCCAACTTGTGTCAATTTTGTGCTATATATATTCCTGCACATCAAAAATGAATTATGAATGATTTTCTTAAATTAGAAAGATAATACATGATAATCTTCATGGGTTTCTCTTAGTGAAAATTTGTGAACATGAATGAATATTTTAAAATGATAATAGATACAATTCATCATATTGGGAATATCATATATCATATTTAGTTGTAGATTAGTCGAACAGAACACATGTGGATTAGAGATTAATTTACTAATAAACCATTTTCCAAAATTATAATGTAAATAGGATTCTGTCTGTTCATTTTTCAGTTACTGACACTTTTTGAACTAAAATACCATTTATAAATTCAAAACTGCCACATTACGTCATTGTAGGAACACTGTGCATCATATTGAAGTGTTTTTTATTACTATATGTAAAAAGAACACATGGATCAATTTGGTTTGGTATAAAAACAATTCAAACAAGTTTCATTGACTTTGATTATGTTAGATTTCATTTTCACGAAAAGAAATTTCATTTAGAAAAAATTATTCACCCATAATTACAATGAAAATGTGCATCTAATTAATATTCATGTAATACATGCATGTCTAAAATGACATATGGATCATTTTTATAATGTATTAAAAAAATATGAATTTATTTTCTCTATTTTGGATTTTTCATTTTCTTATTTCACTAAAATGACATGTTAAACACAAAGCACACATATCGAGTCATGAAAATTACATCATGCTTCAGGATGACATGAGATTTATACATTCATGTCATAAATGAAAAATAAATAATTTTAATAATTACTAATACTATTCAAGATTGTTTTCTATGTTTTCATTGAGTTGTTCTTTCTAAACTAAAATGTCAATTTTAAACCGATAATAGACATTTTTTGTCATAATGAGCATATCATGAATCATAATGACATGAAAATAATTATTATAAATCAAAAAATTACTTATGAATGTGTTTACTAATTTAGGAAAATAATCAGAAATTTTTTATTTCATTTGAGAATGTCCATTGTATTTTATCATAAAATTAATTTCAATTTTAAATAAAAACACTCACTTCGAGTCACACCAGTAACATTATGTGTCAAATTAAGTTGTGGATGATTTATAAACATCCCAAATTACTTATGGATGGCATAGGTTTACATATTTAACTCATGATATTCCTAATCATATTTCATCCCCTGAGGATATTGTTCGGAGTAGTGTACTCAAAAGGGGGTGAATTGAGAATCTATAAAAATTTCTTTTAAATGGTATTATATGAAGATCCATCAAATTTAAAATAATGTTGACTAGTTATCTAGTAGTGATTTTATAAAGACCCATACTTTACATACATTGTTAATACTTCAAAATTGAAGCATACTTATTACAACATATAACAAAACCACGAAAGGACTGTATAGGTATTGTGTCTTTAGAAACTGGGAAACATAAACAACTGGTTCATAAAGCGTCTAGATTGTCTCCCATTTATTTCATCATGTCTATAGTCCCTTTTTGGAATATCTTACTTAATAACCTTCTTCCTAACATGGGGAAAGAAAACATACAAAATGGTGAGCTCAAATCCTCAATAAGGGTAAACAATAGAAATATCAATCACATCGTATACATAAGCACATAACTTTTTGAAATCTTAACCTGCAAAAGAGATCATAATTTCATAACATGGGGTGAATCATGGAAGTGAAATGTAATCACAATAATCATAACATAAAACATGAAACTTTTTGGAATAGACACATAATCATAGAGAATCATTTCTTGTTATTCGAGACTCATTGCCAAGACTATCTTAGTGGGCAAAGTCCCTTTCTGAACCGAGTCACCCTCGTTTCAGTCATGTTTCACTGAACCGGTATAACCTACCATTCCAGCCATGTCTATATCATGAGATATAAAATCTTTACCCAATGCATTGGAGGGAGATATAGGTCCCACCCATCTCATAATGATACCATTCTTATGTGTGCCACAAAATCATAAATCATACATCATTGCATAACCCATGTAATAAAAATGGAATTCTTAAACATCGTGACATTATAAAAAAATTCATATAAGATAAATGAATTCATAAAAATAATTCCATCACAACATAATCAAATAAATTTAATGATAGGGATAGAATCATAACCCTATTTTATCTTAGATGGAAAATAATTTTGATAAAACACTTGAACTCCATTCTTGAGGAAAATATACTTTATACTTCAAAAACATTTTCCTTTCTTAACATTTCATACAATTTTAAACTAATATAATTTGATTAAAAATAAAATTGAAAACTTGTAAAGGAAGATTCTTGGAAATAATGATTTAAAAATCCATTCATGTCGTATAAGTTAAAAAAACATTCTTCGTACTTTTGTCGGAAAAGTCAAAAAGTACCTCATATGAAAAATGACAAAAGATTCCTTTCATATCTTATAATAAAAACTCACCGAAGGGTAAAATAGGATTTAAACAATTTTATGTGGATGTAAATAATATTACATATTGAGGAAACATGTATTTGGATGATAAAATACACCCCAGTAAATGCCAAAGTATAAACAATCTCGGATAAAAATGAGATTGTGAAATTTCCCTTACCTTAGGTCCGATTTGCCTTGTAAGTGTCTGAACCTCCTGTATAATGATTTAAATAATGTTATTTACTTATTCCAGAATCATACTTATTTTTATGATATCATATATGGTCATATTCTTAGCTTCTTAGTAGTAATATGTCATTGCTACTTGTTATTCGGGTGTTTATAACTTTTTGTTCTTATGCGTGTCTTGTTGAATAAATTATTATTCTTCTCTTTAGGGTATAGATACCTCATTTCCGGAATGGTATTAGTGTAATATATATCATATTCATTCATGAAATTCATTTATATAATTATTATGAAATGAATATCATGTAGAACGAGTCGCATCACATCGTGGAGATGGTATTCCATACGTACGCACGAGTGATGATATCGTTCCTATGATCGTGGATTTGTATTGGAGTGTAGGTATACTATTTCAGAATCAGTATTACTTTATAATAGTCATATATAGTCATTAGTTACACCATTATACCCATCCAAGTAAGGTGGTGGTGGAAAAATAAATTACACCACGGCGTGGAGACGGTATTCCGTACGTACGCATGCGCGTTGATTTCTTTTTCCGTAGGATGGGTAGATGGTGAAATAGGGTTGTTTCATACTTATAATAAAATTTCAGTATATTATTTATATTGATGTTATTACTTCATAATGAAACAACTAAAGAAGAAGATGTGGATGAATAAATAAAAATGAATGAATCGGTAACGGACATTACCTCTTCTTTGAAGTGCTTCTTTGAGACCTTCTTTTAGGGCACTAAAATAGGTCTTTGAAGAAGACAAGGACCTCTAGGATGTCTCTAGAGAAGTTTAGAGGAGTAATTGTCAGGGTTTGGCCGAGCTTGAAGGCTCAAAGTGGTGTGAGGAAGAGGGGGAGGAGGTGCCCTTTTATAAGGGAGGAGAGGGGAACCTTTCGGAAAACTAAAAATATTATTTTATTATAAATTCAAGTTCGGTTTTAAATAGATCCAAATTGATATATTTAGAAGCTAAGGTGGGTATGGGTCTAAATCCTCTCATTCAACATAATTTAGTCAAGTTTAGGTTTCTATTTTAACCTTATCATTTAGATTTAACATTATGTTAAATAAGTTTACTTTTACCGTGTCTTCTTGTGTTCTTATAATATAAAGTTAATAAACATACTATAAGCAGCCAAACGAACCCCAAGTTGTTTATTATTAATATATATAACCTTTTCTAATTCATTTGGCCGAACCTTAGATTTTGAGGAATAAAATAACAATTACTAATATAATATTTTTTTTAAAAAACTATTTTATGTCAATTTTGACACTATTTTGTAATTTATTATTGTAAAAATCATTACAGAATGATTAGTTCGAAAAAAGTTAATTAAATCAATAATAAAATCTCATATTAACCTATAAAATTAGTGGAAATCATTAAAAGTCTCAAATTACATTTATTTTGGTGTTTATAACATTAATTATGTCAATATTTCATTAATAAGATAATTATTGCATCATCTTTTTGTCATAAATAAATAAAATTATATAATGTCTAAAAATTACAAATAAAATACCATTATGTAGGAAATCTTTTTATATTTCTAATGAATATTTATAGTTGTATTTATCTTATTTATAACCCCATATTAAAAATTATTTACTTATTAAACTTTGATTTTAACTATTTTAACCCTTCTTTAAATAAATTAATAATAAATGTCCTAATCTAATCCAAGTTGGCCTAAATGGTAATATTTTATTCCTAAGCTTGTTTTTGGTCGAATTAAACTTATCCAATATAATTAGGACATGTGTTACGGTAATAATAATATCATTTTTACCCTTAATTACCCTATTTACGTTTAACCGTGGTAAAAAAAAGTAAAAAGTTACTATTCGCCAAAAATTATTTTCATCTCATTGAACCACATTTTATTCCTTGATATTAACTGTGTCTCTCATATTTTCGAAATTCCACTCACAGAAGTGGTAAAGTTAAGTTTTATGAAAAATTCATTTTTTTAACTACCACTTAGTGGTTTCACTATTCATCAAAAGTTTTCAGAAAAATACCAAAATTTCACCCTAGACTAATTTCGATATTCCGAATCCAAAAATGAAGTCCATTTTGAAAAATAAAATTTATAAAATTTCCAAAAGTGGTTATTACTATTCATAACTACTAGTTTTAATAATATTTTAATAGCATATCGTTGTTTAGTGAAACTCGGTATTGCGTACGACGTAAGCTATCGAGAAGGTCACAATTTCGTGGAAAGAAAGCCAAGCAAGTGTTATGTAGAAAAAAGATTCCTTTGATGATTTATATAACATAAAAGTCTCGGGTGTTACATTCTACCCCCCTTGAAATGAATTTTGCCCTCGAAATTCGGCACTTTGTAACAAACAGATGAGGATACCTCTCCCTCATCATATCCTCAAGTTCTTATGTAGCTTCTTCTAATTGGTGGTTCCTCCATAAAACATTCACCAATCGAGTGGTCTTGTTTTGTAGGACATTTTCACTACGATCCAGAATCTCTATCGGTTTTTCTTCATAAGAAAGATATTTCTCCAGCGGTACAACTTCTGAGCTAAGTACATGTGAAGGATCAGGTATGTACTTTATCAGGAGAGATACGTGGAACACATCGTGAACTTGAGAGAGATTCGGTGGAAGCACCAATCGGTAAGCTACCTTCCCAACACGATCCTGTATTTCAAAAGGACCGATATATCTAGGGCTCAACTTCCCCTTCTTTCCAAATCTCATAACCCTCTTCCAGGGAGATATTCGTAATAACACTTTATCACCCACTTCAAACTCTAGGTCTTTTCTTCGGTTGTTGGCATAACTTTTCTGTTGACTCTGAGATGCTCTTATGTATTGTTGAATAGATCTGACCTTTTCTGCCATTTCATCAACGAGATCAGGTCCTAATAGCTTTCTTTCCCCAACTTCATCCCAACAAGTTGGAGTCCTGCATTTCTTTCCATAGAGAGCTTCATAAGGGGCCATCTGAATACTAGAGTGAAAACTATTATTATAAGAAAATTCCACCAAAGGTAGGTGTTGATCCCAACCACCTTTGAAATCCATAGAGAAAGCTCTCAACATTTCTTCTAGGGTTTGAATTGTTCTCTCAGACTGACCATCTGTCTGAGGATGATAAGCAGTGCTGAAACTCAACTCTGTATCGAGTGTATGCTGAAGACTTCGCCAGAGCTTCGAGGTAAATCTCGGATCCCGATAAGATATAATAGAAAGTGGTAATCCATGCAATCTTACCACTTCCTTTACATTTATCCTAGCAAGATGATCCAGAGAGAAATCCTCTCAAATAGCAATGAAGTGTGCAGACTTTGTAAGACGATCAACTATGACCCAGAAAGCATTATTCCCTTTGGATGTTTTAGGAAGTCCTGTGACAAAGTCCATAGTGATGTTTTCCCATTTCCATTCGGGTATGGGTAATGGTTGTAACATCCCCTTAGACTTCTGTCTCTTAGCTTTAACTTGATGACAAACCAAGCATCGAGAGACATATTCAGCAACATCTCTTTTTCTTCCATCCCACCATAAGTACTCTTTCATGTCCCTATACATCTTCGTGCTTCCATGATGAATAGAGAATGAAGAACTATGAGCCTCATCCAACAGCTCCTTCTTTAATTCGGGGATGGGAGGAACACAAACCCGACTTCTGAACTTTATTATCCCATCACAATCAAGGTTGAATTCAGGAACATTTCTCACCTTCTTTTGTAACTCGACATCTTCTTTTTGTGCCTCTTTAATATTCACATGTATAGATGGTTGAACATTAATTTGAGAAAGATAAGATTTTTACCCTTCCATTATAATTCCAAGATCCATCCTTTGTAAATCCATAAATATTTGATCTTTTGTGATCCTCACCATGGATAAACTGGCATGGTCTTTTCGACTTAATGCATCTGCCACCTTGTTTGCCTTCCCAGGGTGGTAATGGATTGAGCAGTCATAATCCTTAATCATCTCCAACCATCTTCTTTGGCGCATATTCATCTCCTTTTGTGTGAAAATATAATTTAAACTTTTATGATCAGTATAAATATCACACCTGTCACCATAAAGGTAATGCCTCCAAATCTTTAATGCAAAGATTACCGCAGTTAACTCTAAATCATGTGTTGGGTAATTTTGCTCATGGATTTTCAACTGTCGTGAGTCATAAGCTATCACAAAATCATTTTGCATAAGAACACACCCAAATCCCTTCTTTGATGCATCACTATATATCACAAACCTTTCTCCACTACAAGGAATTGTGAGCACAGGTGCACAGGATAACCTTCTTTTCGACTCCTTGAAATTATCTTCACATTCCTCCGTCCAGACAAACATAACTCTTTCTGAGTCAACTTGGTGAGTGGATTAGATAATCGTGAAAAATCTTTCACAAAACGTCGATAATATCCAGCCAAACCAAGAAAACTTCGGATCTCAGTAACTGTTGCTGGTCTCGACCATCTTTCGATAACCTCTGTTTTTTCTGGATCCACAGATATCCCCTCTTTTGAGATTATGTGACCCAAAAATGCAACTATTTGAAGCCAAAATTCACACTTGGTAAATTTGGCATAAAGCTTCTCCTTTCTCAGGGTCTTCAATATAATTCTCAAGTGATCTTCATGTTATTACTTTGTCATTGAATATACACGAATATCGTCTATAAATACTACCACAAATTGATCATGATAGTATCTAAAGACTCTATTCATCAGATCCATGAAGATAGCAGGGGCATTAGTAAGACCAAATGGCATCACTATAAATTCATAGTGTCCATACCTTGTACGGAAAGCCATCTTTGTTATATCCTCCCTTTTGACCCTTAATTGATGATACCCTGATCGAAGATCAATCTTGGAAAAGTATTGAGCTCCTCGTAGTTTGTCAAATAAGTCATCAATGCATGGGAGAGGATATTTGTTTTTGATAGTGATCTTGTTAAGATCTCGATAATCAATGTAGAGTCTCATTGATCCATATTTCTTCTTAACAAATAGAACAGGTGCTCCTCAAGGTAACACACTAGGGCATATGAATCCCTTATCAATATTCTCTTGGAGTTGCTTCTTCAATTCCTGCAACTCAATTGGGGCCATTCTGTAAGGTGTCTTTGAAATAGGCAAAGCACCCGGTACGAGTTCTATTGAAAACTCAACTTCACGATTCGGTGGAAGACTCGGTAATTTTCCGGAAAGACATCATCAAACTCCCGTACAATGGGCATATTCTTAATTGTGAGTTTCTTACCAACCATTTGAGATAAATAACCATCATTTAGTGGAATCAATACCCATAAAATGGAAGAAATTTCCACTGGAAGGTTATGTTCATCCTTGCATTGATAGACAA
The DNA here is from genome assembly GCA_963277665.1 of Viscum album. Classification (NCBI taxonomy): domain Eukaryota; kingdom Viridiplantae; phylum Streptophyta; class Magnoliopsida; order Santalales; family Viscaceae; genus Viscum; species Viscum album. The sequence continues at coordinate 207,276,245 of OY728121.1, forward strand.
TCATAAATTGATCTAGAATATGAAATGGGACTTCCCTTCATTGGAAATTGATATGAGCTCCATATAAAGAAAGCCAATCCATGCCAAGAATCACATCAAATTCCCCTATAGGAAGGATCACAAGATTTTCAGGAAGCACATTCCCACAAACTTCGATCGGAGAAGAATTATAAACTTTTGATGAGACTATTGTGCCATTAGGTGTTTTCACAGCTAACTCAACATCTAATTGTTGAGGTAATATGGTGATACCCTTAGAAAATTCTTCAGAAAGAAAAGAGTGGGTGGATCCAGAATCAAATAAAACATTTGCTACTTTAGAGTGGATGGTAAGTGTACCTTTCACCACATCGTTATCGTACTCCACACCGCTGATAGAAATTGCATGTGACATTCCTTTGTCTTTAGCCTTAAGAGTTTGTTGACGTCGACCATCATCATCAACCCTTGGATTAGGGAATTTATTGGCATAATGTCCCATCTCCTTGCACTTGAAACATTGAAGTGTAGTATGTTCATTCTGTCTATCCCTTCCTTTGTTTGCATCATTAGACATCTTCTTCCCATCATTGCGGCATTCAAATGCCCGATGACCTTCCTTTCCACATTTGAAACATTTACTTGTCCCTTTAAGACAACTCCCTCCATGTTTCTTTTCACACCTTGAGCATAAGGTAAAGCTCACCTTCTTTTCAGTGTGATCTTTAGTATTTCCTTTGAATTCCATTTTCCTCTTATTATCAAACCCATATGACTGATGGGTTACTCCAATCTCCATCTCGACTTTGAGAGCACATCGAACGATTTCCTCGTAGCTATTGAAGTCCCTTATGGCTAATGCCCTTCGAAGACCTGGTTTTAAGCCACTAAAGAATCGATCGATCTTACTCTCAGATGGATAATAATACCAGAAGCGTACCTTTCAAGTCTTGTAAAATTTGCTTCATAGGTACCAACAGATTCATCATCCTTTTGCTTCAGTTCAAGAAACTCTTTCTCCATATTTGTTCAGAGAATATGAGGGAAGTACTTATTGAAACATAAGTTTTTGAACTCGTCCCATTCCATGGACTCAATTTCATCCATTTGACTCATATTCTTAATAAGATTCCACCATTGATCAGCATCTCCTTCCAAACGATACACTGCTAGGATGACATTATCATGTTCATAACATTGAAGAACTGAAAATATGATTTCAGTAGTACTAATCCATTTTTCAGAAACTAATGGATTAGTAGACCCACTGAATGAAGGTGGACGCTGTCTCATGAAAGATTCAACAGAATGTTTCTCCTTCCTTTGCTCGTTTGGAAGTCCTGCATGATTCATAGCTTGAGAAAGTTGTGTGAGCATGGCTACAAGATTTTGCATTCCAGCTCCCATAACGTTTGGTTGCTCAGGGGGACAATCATTGCATTTCCAGACGCATTCCGCATTAACACGGTTTCTTCGGGTTCCAGCCATTGACTAAAACCAAGAAGAATAGTGTGAGCAACACTAATTATAATAGGAAGACCACATAATCAAGAATAAAATTTCACACTTAAGGTCTTATCCTAGGTTATTCATGGCCATTTCTAAAATACTAATATTGTGTTCTATGCTTAGACTTATCTTTAGGGTTCTTACTAAGGCTTTCACATCCTAGTTTCCAAAGGTTGACTATAACGTTCCTATAATACCAACTGTAAAGACCCATAAATTACATACATTTTTAATACATCAAAATTGAATCATACTTATTACAACATATATCAAAAACCACGAAAGAACCATATAGGTATAGTGTCTTTAGAAACTGGGAAACATAAACAACTAGTTCATAAAGCGTCTAGACTCTCTCCCATTTATTTAATCATGTCTATAGTCCCTTTTTGGCATATCTTACTTAATAACCTTCTTCCTGGCCTGGGGAAAGAAAATATAAAAAAGGGTGATCTCAAATGATCAATAAGGGTAAAGAAAATAAATATCAATCATATCGTATACATAAGCACATAACTTTTGGAAATCTTAACCTGCAAAAGAGATCATAATTTCATAACATGGGGTGAATCATGGAAGTGAAATGTAATAACAATAATCATAACTTAAAACATGAAACTTTGTGTAATACACACATAATCATAGAGAATCATTTCTTGTTTGTTACGACTCATTTCCAAGACTATCTTAGTGGACAAAGTCCCTTTATGAACCGAGTCACCCTCGTTTCAGTCCTGTTTCACAGAACCGGTATAACCTACCATTCCTGCCATGTCTATCTCATGAGATATAAAATCTTTACCCAATGTATTAGAGGAACATATAGGTCCCACCCATCTCATAATGATACCATTATTTTTTGTTCCACAAAATCATAAATCACACATCATTGCATAACCCATGTAATAAAAATGGAATTCTTAAGCATCGTGACATTATAAAACAATTCATATAAGATAAATGAATTCAGAATAATAATTCCATCACAAAATAATCAAATCAATTTATTGATAGGGTAAAAATCAGAACCATATTTTATCTTAGATGGAAAGTAATTTTGATAAAACACTTGAACTCCATTCTTGAGGAAAATATCCTTTCTACTTCAAAAACATTTTCCTTTCTTAACATGTCATACAATTTTAAACTAAAATAATATGATTAAAAATAAAATTGAAAACTTTTAATGTAAGCTTCTTGGAAATAATGTTTTAAAAATCCATTCATGTCGTATAAGTTAAAAAAACATTCTTCGTACTTTTTTCAGAAAAGTCAAAAAGTAACTCGTATGAAAAACGACAAAAGATTGCTTTCATATCTTTTACTAAAAACTCACAGAAGGGTAAAATAGGATTTAAACAATTGTAGGTGGATGTAAATAATATTAAATATTGAGGAAACATGGATTTGGATGATAAAATACACCCCAGTAAATGCCAAAGTATAAACAATCTCGGATAAAAATGAAATTGTGATATTTGCCTTACCTTAGGTCAGATTTGCCTCGTAAGTGTCCAAACCTCCTGTATAATGATTTAAATAATGTTATTGACTTATTTCCAGAATCATACTTATTTTTATGATATCATATATGGTCATATTCTTAGCTTCTTAGTAGTAATATTTCATTTCTACTTGTTATTCGGGTGTTTATAACTTTTTGTTCTTATGTGTGTCTTGTCGAATAAATTATTATTCATCTCTTTAGGATATAGATACCTCATTTACAGAATGGTATTAGTGTAATATATATCATATTCATTAATTCAATTCATTTATATAATCATTATGAAATGAAGATCATGTAGAACATGTCGTATCACATCGTGGAGACGGTATTCCGTACGTACGCACGAGTGATGATATTGTTTCTATGATCGTGGAATTGTATTGGAGTGTATGTATACTATATAAGAATCAGTATTACTTAATAATAGTCATATATTGTCATTATTTACCCCATTATACCCATCCAAGTAAGGTGGTGGTGGAAAATAGATTACACCACGGCGTGGAGACGGTATTCCGTGCGTATGCACGCGCGATGATTTCTTTTTCCGTAGGATGGATAGATGGTGAAATAGGGGTGTTTCATAATTATAATAAAATATCAGTATATGAGTGATACTGATGTTATTACTTCATAATGAAACAACTAAATAAGAATATGTGGAAGAAGAAATAAATATGAAAGAATCGGTAACAGACATTACCTTTTCTTTGAACTGCTTCTTTGAGACCTTCTTTTAGGGCACTAAAATTGGTCTTTGAAGAAGACCAGGACCTATAGGATGTCTCTAGGGAAGTGGATAGGGGGAATTGGCAGGGTTTGTCCGATCTTGAAGGCTCAAAGTGGTGTGAGGAAGAGGGGGAGGAGGTGCCCTTTTATAAGGGAGGAGAGGGGCATCTTTGGGAAAACTAAAAATATTATTTTATTATAAAGTCAAGTTCGGATTTAAATAGCTCCAAATTGAGATATTTCGAAGCTAAGGTGGGGATGGGTCGAAATAATCTCATTAAAAAGAATTTAGACAAGTTTAGGTTCCTATTTTAACCTTATCATTTAGATTTAACATTAAGTTAAATAAGTTTACTTTTACCGTGTCTTCTTGTGTTCTTATACTATAAGGTTAATAAACTTACTATAAGTAGCCAAACGAACCCCATGTTGTTTATTATTAATATATATAACCTTATCTAAGTCATTTGGCCGAACCATAGATTTTTAGGAATAAAATAACAATTAATAATATAATATTTTTTTAAAAAACTATTTTATGTCAATTTTGACACTATTTAGTAATTGATTTTTGTGAAAATCATAACAGAATGATTATTTCGAAAAAAGTTAATTAAATCAATACTAACATGTCATATTAACCTAGAAAATTAGTGTAATTCTTAAAAAGTCTCAAATTACATTTATTTTGGTGTTTATAACATTATTTATGTCAATATTTGATTAATAAGATAATTACTGCATAATCTTTGTGTCATAAATAAATTAAATTATATAATGTCTAAAAATTAAAAATAAAATATTATTATGTAGGAAATATATTTATTTTACTAATGAATATTTATAGTCTAATTTATATTATGTATAACGCCATATGAAAAATTATTTACTTATTAAACTTTGATTCTAACTATTTTAACCCTTCTTTAAATAAATTAATAATAAATGTCCAAATCTAATCCAAGTGGGCCTAAATGGTCATATTTTATTCCTAAGAATGTTTTTGGTCGAATTACACTTATCCAATAGAATTAGGACATGTTTTAGGGTAATAATAATATCATTTTTTCCCTTAATTACCCTATTTACTTTTAACCGTGGTAAAAAAAGTAAAAAGTTACTATTCACCAAAAATTATTTTCATCTCATTGAACCATATTTTAGTCCTTGATATAAACCGTGTCTCTTTGATATTCGAAATTCCACTCACAGAAGCGGTAAAATTATGTTTTATGAAAAATTTAGTTTTTTAACTACCACTTAGTGGTTTCACTATTCATCCAATGTTTTCAGAAAAATACCAAAATTTCACCCTAGGCTAATTTAGATATTCCGAATCCAAAAATGAAGTCCATTTTGAAAAATAAAATTTATAAAATTTCAAAAAGTGGTTATTACTATTCATAACGGATAGTTTTAATAATATTTTAATAGCATATCGTTGTTTAGTGAAACTCGGTATTGCGTACGACGTAAGCTATCGAGGAAGGTCGCGATTTCGTGTAAAGCAAGACAAGCAAGTGTTGTGTAGAAAAAGATTCCTTTGGTGATTTATATAACATAAAAGTCTCGAGTGTTACAGATTTTATATGAACTTAATCATTCAATAATTTTTTCCAAAAATTATTTAGTTCATAGTTATATCAATTTTATAAGTAATACAACTTTTGACAATAACCTAATAAGTCAATAATATTATAAATTCTTTCTAATTAAAACTGTCAGTGTTCAATTTAGATTTATTAGATATGAAATAAATAGACTGAAACTAAATTTAAATGCATATAGTAAATGAAACAAGAGGTTTTGACTCTAGTAGTGACCTAATCCTATCCACTTGGTGATCACATTTCCCTAAAAAGATTAGATTAATAAACTATTTTATCAACACTCTAGATCATGGTTCAAAACAGAACATAGTCTTTCCAGGTAATTGGACCTCTACAATAGTTTTTCATGGGTACAATGTACCATGTAACACAAGGGCCTCTTCCGCAGTTATCTGTGGGGGTAAAAACGTTTTGAGTAATTTTTAGTGGAATGATATCTTGTATCCTTAAGTTTGATATAGGAGATATTGTGTGCTTATAAAAAAGATACACACAATGTTAAAATGTATATAAAAATGCACAGAATAGAGAAAATAAATATGAGAAATGATTTATAAGTCGATGTGTGTCTTAAGAATCATTTTTGGACTCTTTAAATGCAGCTGAGATGTGGTTTGGGTCCTCTACTAAAAGATGACAATAAAATATGGTGTGGAATTCTATATTACAGGTACATGTATGGTTCTTTAGTTATATTCTTCTCTTTCTTTGATATGCTAATGCAGTTGTTCAATTCTTTGTACATATTGATTGAGATAAGCACATGTGTTCTTCTTTTATTATTGAGTTCACAGTGGGTGCATGAGAGTCAAAAATGATATTTTTTATGTCTCACACATGGTCACACCACCTTTCTTTTTCTACATCCATATTCCAAATATTTATTATTCATGAATCCTGATAGAGAGAGTGATATTTTCATGTCCATATATTCATCATACATCTAACTATATTATAAAAGTCCTACAAAATATTATTAAATATGTTTGTATCATTAAATGACTCAAATATTACCATTATAAATAATTTTATTAAATGAGAATTTAAACAGACTATCTGGACTCCTCTGTCATTGAGTCAATTTATCTGTGTGTCATACTATCGGTGAGACATTAGTCGGTGACTTGTCTGTCAGTATGTATTTCTATTAGTGACTCAATGTATTGGTATTTAATTCTCTCTGTATTTCCATAATTTGGTTTCTCATTACATCAGTGACTCATTTTAACTATTGATTAGTCTTTACATTGGTATCAACATGGATCATTAGGTCACATGTTCTGATGGTATGTTGATTTCATTAGTAGTTCATCTGCTTCAGTGTGTCATATGCATCAGTTGGCTGTTTTCAATGGTATCTCATCTCTTCTATCGGTGTCAGGCTCTTATATTTTGAATATATTTATTTCAAGACTGTCTAATAATATAAATTTAAACATAATGCCGCAAATATTTGTGAGATCATAGATAGACTTAATTTCCCAAATTGATAATTAAATAATTGTGATAGAACTATTTTGACATGATTAATACGAAATGATATGATTAATTTGAGTTGACCTAATTTGTGAATTGAAATGATTTGTGAATTTTAAAACAACTAATAAGAAATAGGAGGACCAATAGTCCTCTATTGGTCAAAAATCTCCCCATTTTTGATGATCACGAATCATGGCATAAAGCTATAAAATTATTTTATATGAAATTAAAACCAACTACTTATCATTTTCAATTTTGAATGATTTTTTGTTGGACCATGGTTTGGATTAGTCTCAATGTAAAGCGTAATGGAATAAAATTTAAAATTGTCTAATAGGAATGTGAGATCAAAGGTAAATTAGAGTAGGATAATTCCACTTGGTTCTCCCCCATTTGGGATAATCGAAATACAATAGGTATCACATGATGAAAAATATTAATAATTTAATTGATAAATTAGTAAGGGAGGAGAAGTAAGAACACAAAAAAATTTCCTTAATCATGAAAATAAAATGGATGAAAATTATCCAAACAAGAAGTGAAAGAAGAAAGCAAGAAGACACATTAGAATATGATATGCAATACAATTGATGGTTAAATGGACTCATTCATTTTTCATAAGGATCAATAGAGGTGCCATGAGTTGATGGTTGTGAAGTATGAGGCATATGAGAAATTCTTAGAGGAGTTAAGATCATTCCTTTTTGAAAATTAGGTACATGACTACCTTAGTGTTTTTAAATCATAAGAAGTTGAACGTATTCTTCGATAATTGAGGGAATATGCGTCAAGGAATGAGCAACTGAAATTTGAGTTGTGGGCACTAATCTATGAGTTCCAAGTGTGGCATCAACATGGACGACAATTCCTTAACATTGTAGATGGATCCATGACATTAATATATTGATGAAAGCTTCAAAAATATCACCCCTATACATCATTTCATTCTCATATCCCTCCTATTTCTGAATTAATTTATCCAAATAATGATTATAGTATCATAATTTCATTACATTTTCATTGAATGCTTTTGTAACTTTGGTGAATGTCAAATTTTATACCAAATACTTAAAATAACATTCCAATTTGTTCTTAGAGTAAATCATGGAGAATAAATAATTAATCCTCTTTGAATTCTCTTCCTGAGAGGAAGATGCTTCCTTGGTATAGAATATGTCGATATCATGCACAATATCACTATTATTCTCAACCATCCCTATGCTACCAATACAGGAGGTATCATTAGAGCTTTACGATCCGCTTTTAAAATAGTTATGATTACCTCAATATCCAGAGTATGAACGGTCTGACGAGATGTGGATGGAATATCAGTAGGAGTTTATTTTTAAATAGCCTGGAAAATTTTCTTTACTTCTATTATATGTTTTACAAAATTAGAAAGAATAAGATAAGAAACAAGATCTTCAAGTCCATTCATGACACTCTGAATTGTATTCATGTAATCAATGGTAAAATAATTGATGCTATTAGGTAACTTCTTCATCTCATTCCAAAGAATGATGTTATTTTAGAAAATGTTTTCAGAAGTTATAACAAAATTTTGATGTATTTCTTTATTACCATCTGTGAGACTGAAAAATCATCATAATGAGAAACACTGGTTGAGGCAGAAGTGTAACAAGATGTCCTATTTTGACTTACACCATCTACCATAGATAGGATAACATTCATGTTATCACTCATCATGATGTTTTCTCTTATAGCTTCATCTACCACAAATCTCATCTCTTATTATATATAATATCATACTGATAATCACAAGTCTTCCTTGAATTTGTTCATGTTAACTGTTGGTAAATAATCCTTATAAAGTGTCTCGACAAATAGTTCTCTTAAATAACATATAAAGGATTCATCTTCATAATATTAATACACTAATATTTGTGCCACATACCCAGGATTCCTTGCCCAATCAACCATTCTATCATCATCTATAGGTGCGAGAGTATCAAAGCTAACTCTTCCAAGTTGATTATCTTATTTAGCATTATTTCCTATTTCCTGAGACTCCACATCAATATGATATTTCATTAACAGTTTTTCATCTTCTTCATGAGGTATTCATATTTCATAAACAAAATGTGGTACAAATATTTCCTCTGCTTCCACTTCAACAATGACTTTTTCATTTTCTCCAACTTCATCAACCACTTCACTGGTTTCTTCCAAAAAATCATGATCCACAGCTTCAATCATTTGAATATATTTACCTTTATCATTCTTCTGATGATCATTATCACTTACATTAATTTTATTATCATAATTTCTAGAGAAATTTTATTCCTTTTACTTTTTATCACCATATTCTTCACCTTCTTCCTATTCACTACCACTACCACTTTCACCATATTCACTATCTTTTTAATCATCTATGCTACTGGATCTATATACATATTCCAAATTACCTCATACTTATATCTCCTCATCTAAATTATCTTCAAGATTGGTCTAATCATATGGTAAGGTAAGTGTAGTACTAGGAGGTCCAAATGAATAATATTTAAAAGGATCAGTGGTGTTTGGATCACTCCTATCATAAATAAGTGATCCTTGATCTCTAAATAGAGTGACATTATCTTATTCTTCATCATCTGAAGAGTAAACAACTTCATCATATGGTCTCATACCTATATTATACATATTCATAGGTATATATGGATTATATAGTGGCTTGATATTCTTGTAGATCTTTTCTTCATCTCCAACCCATTCTCTCTTCTGTGGGTTCTAGATGACTTCCATCCACATACAAAATTACACTACTAAGACAGATCCCACTACACTCAGAAAAAACATCTTATTCTTCATTTACAAAACCTTTGTATTTCAAAAAAGGTAAGAACAACCTTGGATAGAATAGGTAATTATTTTTAAGGATGGTTTGATGATTTCATTCATATTCACAATAAGGTATCTACAAAATTTACCTTTACCTCTTTTCTGAAAAAATAATCCATGAAGTCATCTTCATATTTTAGTGAAAAGATATCCCCTTTCCTCGGATTGATTTGATGTTGGATAAACATTTACATGATTCTACATTATCCACATTACTCTTTATCAATGGATCTTTCGTGCTAATTCTGATTTGTAAGATCCATTAACAATGCCTCAAAGAAAAACATATCATCCTCTTGTTGAGAGGTGCCTTTATAATCATCAAATAAACAATTACTTGGAACATTAATACATTCCCCCCAATTTCTTGATTATAATGAGATTCTCATCCCTTTTACTATGGATTTTACCTAGGTAACATCACATCCTTACAAAAAAATCACAAAATTCATGTAATATTCCAGAACTTGTATCTGATTAAATGGTTGTTCATTATTTGACAATTTCTCAAGCCATACCTAATATTTTAGTACATTGAGTGGTAGATTCTTGCATTCTAATATCTATTTTATAATAACTTCTTATTCTGGAGTTGCAACATAGTTTTCTAAAGCAGGATTTACAGGAGATTAATATTTTCTCGATTCACCTTTCTATTTCTTAGAAGCATGAGATCTACAATCACCAAGAGATCACTTCACACACACCATTCCAATATGTTCATTTTGAAATATATTAGTTGAAAAGTTGGTGGTAGAGAGAGATAGAGAAACATCCAAGGGATTTTAGAGTTAAATGTGTAGAGTTGATTGACTCTATTTTATATCATTTTGAGATTTTGAAATTATGAAATCGTGAACCGGGATCAACAAAATTAATGAATCATTTTTTTGATTAAAACATAAAATTTATAAAAGTTGTGATTCATTGGTTTCATTAGGACATATTTATCATAACACTGTCGGTGTTGGAATGAAAAGGCTACTTTTTCGGCATGGTAACTATGTCGACACGAAATAGTGTCGGTGGTAGAATAAAAACATCACTTATAATGGTTAAACGAATATAAAAATAAGTTCATATTTATTTATCATTCCTTACTCATGTATAATGTAATTATATCATTCAGAGTTCAATGGCTTTGTGAATATGATTGAATATTGATATTCAACGCCAATAAATTCTAAAGTGATATCATCATTTTGATAATGTTCTCTCAAATGTTGTGGCTTACATCAATATGTTTTCCTCTATAATGATAAACAAGGTTCCTAAAAATTTTAATAGCGCTTGTATTGTCAAAACATATAGTTACATTTCTAAATTGATATTTATATTCTATTAGAGTGTGTTTCATCAACAAAATAATATCACAACAGCTAGCACAATCTATTTATTCATCTTAGATAGTAAATAATGCAATATAATTTGGTTTATCACTACACCATGAAATCAAATACATTCCCAAAATGTGAAATTCTTCAGAGGTTCTCATTCTATAAAACATTAATCCACCAAAATCATCATCTGAATAACTTATTATATCAAATGGTTGTCCATTATGGTAAAGAAAACCTAAATTGTATTTATGTTTGTGGTATTTGAAAATTATTTTAAAAGAATTTAAGTTAGATTCATTGTAAGTAGATTGAAAATAATCACACTTACACACACAAAATTTTATTTCAAGCCTACGAGGAGTCATGTATATTAAACATAAAATCATTCCTTTGTAAGTTGTTTAATCAACATATTTACCATCCTTATCAAGATATAACTTTCAAGTGGTACCAATTAGGGTGTCACTTCATTTAAATATATTAAATCCTAATTATTTTAATATATCTTTGTTTTATTTACATTGATTTAAAATGATACCTTCTCAATATTTAAAAATCTGAAATCCATGAAATAATTTGAGTTCTCCCATAAAACTCATTTCAAAATCACTTTAAATAATTTTTTAAAACCAAATAAAAAAATAATTTATTGATTATCCAAAAATAATATCATCTACATAAATTTGAACATCAAAAACATATTTTGAAATTTATTTTATAAAAAGCACAGTATCAATAATTTAATTTGACAAAACCTTGGGTATGGTGAAATGTACATAGTATATCATACCATGCTCTTGGATTATGTTTAAACAATATAAATATTTTGTTATTGTGAAGAAAAGATTTTGAAAATGTGGATTTTTAAATATGGTGGTTGTTCAGAAAATTCATCATCAACTATATACCCATTTAGGAATTCACTTTTAACATCCTTTTGATAATTTTTTAAATTATTATGGACAGCATAGGAATGCCAAATTCTGATGTCCTCAGATATAGTAAAAGGTGAATAATTTTCATCAAATTCAATTCCTTCTCCTTAATTATAATCTTGTGAAACCAGTCTGGCCTTATTTATAATGATATGAACAAAATTTTCTACTTTTTTCCTAAAACCCCACATAGTGCCTATGGTGATGGTGTATTTTGGTCAACTTCACATTTTCAAACACTATTTATTTCAAAATTATTATGTTCTTTGTGCATAGCCGTCACAAAAAATTCAACATTAATCTCATCATTGATTTTTATAGTTTCTTACTTTGACTAGAAACCTTGATTTCCATCCTTCTTTCAATGAGATGTTGGTGTTCGTGTCCATTTATCTATGTCTCCAACGAAAACATATAATGTATGGTTTTTGAGGGTTATAGTTGGTCTAGAAAATAAGGGTCTACTAATTACATGCTCGTCTAGTTTTTTGGGATCATCATGTCTAGAGTATATATAATTTATAGATGTTTTTGATTTAACAAATTTCAGGGCAAGAGGATTAGATGATTTTTAATTTATGTCTAGATTTGACATATCATCTTAAAGGATGTATAGGGAGGTCTTATGTTCTTATAGATCTCTTTCCACAAATTTTATATGCACAAATTCTTCAACAATGTTTGTTCTATTATTAAAGAAAAAAATGGATTTACTAGAGGTTGAGTAATCAAGGATGATTCCATCATCACTCTGGGATGAAAATTTTCCAAGATTTTTCTTTTTATTCCGGATTTAGAATTTAAAAAAACATAGAAGTGAATAACTTTGAGTTTTCAATTATTCCACAACTCATAAAGAGTCCTTTTATTAATATGTCTGATTAAGGCTATAATAATAATATAGAATGTTGTATTGAAAACATTATCCCAAAAGTAAACTGGTAGATCGAATTCATTAATCATTGTTCGGGATATCTTAGTTAGTGTTATATTTCTTATTTACACAACCCTATTTTGATGAGTTTTACTAGGGGAAGAGAAGTTATGACTATAGCCATTTTTTGTAAAAAAATGATTCAATGTCTTGATTATCAAACTCATGAATGTGACACTTCTTAAGGATTTCATTCTATGTCCACTTAGATTTTCCAATTTTTTTCATGATTGGGGATGTATATACATGATTCACTATTTTGGGATAAGAAATAAGTCATTTAATATCTACAAAAATAAACTAAAAGAACCTTCAAATAGTGCTTCCAATTAAGACATGAAAGTCAAGAGGGTCTAAACTAGTCTTTGTGAACCAACTTTAATGTTGATATGTTGAAACATAATTCATTGATTTCAATTATATCATGTGATTTTTAGCCTTTTGATAAGTATTATAGACTTATTCAGTTGAAAACTAATGATTTGGTAAATCCTTGACATTTCATTTTGTAGTAATATTTCTATGAGAATTTATATTACAGTGTCATAATCTCTGATTCAAAATCCAAGACTCCATGTGAAATACACATAAGCATGTGAAAATTTGAGAAACTAATGAATCTATGTCGACAACATATACATTTTCATTTATAAGAGCGGAAAATATTAGTTCATTTTTAGAGTTAGAAACATTAAAAGCATAATTTTTAAATGTTACATGAAATCCATTGTCCAATAATTGTAAAATACAATTCAAATTATATTTCAATCCATAATCAAAATGTATTTTACAAAATTAATATGATGTTAGAGTTACCAATATGGCATAATATGATTATTTTTTGATTACCATTATCACCAAATGTTACATAACCGCCACCAATATTGATTAGGTTCTTAATTATTTAATAGTATCATGTCACATGTTTTGAATATCCATTTTCAATGTACCACTGACTGTTATAGGATCTCTTCAACAAACTTTCCTATAGAATAATAAAAAAAATAGATTTTTCTACCCTGATATTTTTTGGTCCAGTGAAATAATTAATCAATTCATTAGGTACCCATAACTTCTTCATGGGTTTCTTATAATAATTATATACTATATTTGAAAAATAGACTCTATTTTATCTAGAAAACATAGGGGTAGTAGTTCATTTTATAGAACTGGATCTAGCGGAAGAATTTTTTGTATGTAAAAAATCATATTTTCCACATTTAGTTACAATTTATTTTAGATATGTTTCTCTATCCTGGCTGATATCCAATTCTAGAAGTGTACTTAGAATCTATATGTTTATCATGAATTTGAGGAAGAATATTTTTCCCCTTGTTAAACTTTTCTATATCATTTCTTATCATCTCATTATGAATTTTTAGTTTATTGTTTTCTTTGAGAAGGTGAGTATTATTTTCCTTTTTGGTTGTATGTTTAGACATAATATTCATAGTGAGAGAATTTGTTTTCGTTAACAATTGATATTTAACATTAAATTCATTTTATGTCTCCTCTATCATGTTACTATATTCAAATAGTTCATCACATTCCAAATTTTCAGATTGACATTAATATCTAGAATTGTAAGAATTTTAAACATGAGAATATAAGGTTACCATAGATGTTTTTTTCATAAAACACATATTTTTCATGTCATCTCTCTCATCATGAGATGATGTTGATTCACTGGAGTTATACTCAAAGGCACTCTAGGTGACCTTCATAGCTTTATTATACATCATATTATTTTTAATACTTCTTCTGGTATTTTAATTTTGGATAGTCATCTATGACATGTCGTCTCATCTTAAATTCATAGAAGGCAATGTCAACTGATATGTAATTTATTTTTGAGCTTATTTTCTATATTCCCATGTTTTCATATATTCCTTTATGATAGGGGTTTCTAAAGAAATTATTATTTATATATAATTAATTATTTCTAATGACAAGATGAGACATCTCTCAATCACTATATGGTGTTGAATTATCATTATTATAGCTTTAAACAGAGGCTAGAACCTTCTCTTTATCTATATTCTTAGAGGTATTAGTCTTATAGCCAATATATTTTCTCTTAAGATTATCCTCTTCCTTGTTGAATATTAACTCTTCTTAATACCTCATTAAAATGCCTATCGGCTCTATTACTGGATGTTTTCTAATAACACACGATTCTGTAATTGAGATAGTGGCCCCTCTCCATCTATATAGAAAAAATCTATGTATTCTAATGATTTTCTCCTTGACTTTAACTTATCGTCCCAAAGTGATCATAGTGTTCACAATTTTATTAAACCAAAGATACATTACATAAATAGGATTATAAGGATTCATTTAAAAATTATTATATTTAATATAATATCGGTTAAGTCTCATTTCCCAAACACTAGAGGTTCGTTCATGTGAAATTGTAAATGTATCCCAAATTTTTGGGGTGGTTTTACAAGATGATATTTTCTTAAATTCATCATCTCCTAAAAAAAATTATAAGGAAATCAGGGATTTGAAATTATTATTATATGTATCCATAACTATTCAATCCCAATTAGATCTAGTAGTAGAAGGAATCATATATACCTGAACAATTGAAGACCAAATTTCAAAAAACATACTTTCTATGTGAATCATCATTTTAATTTTCCATAGATAATAGTTGGTTTAATTTAACAATGATGGTCTATTTGTATTATCATATTCAACATAAATATAAATAATAAAAAAATTTAAAATGATTTTAAAGTGGAAAAAATTAATTATTAACATAAATCTTAAGATCATTTAAATACAACTAAAACCACAATTGTTAATTTTTTAAAAATCATTGAAAAATGAAAATTCCACATGCCACTAATACCAAATTTTGGTAAGATTAGTGTAATCAAGAGGTTGGTGAATTTATTATCAATAAAAATTTCAATTACATGTTATTTTTTAATGTTCCATAAAATTTAAAATTAAATTTACTAGATAGCTAGTAGTAAATTCATAAGATCTTAAATATTTGATTAATTTCTAAAAAGAGTGATTATTTCTCAATTATATAAATTTTATAATTATTACAACTTTTCAATCTAACCTAAAAAAAGTAAATACTGTTATAAAAACATTCTAAGACTATCAATCTCATTTCAATTTAGTTTTATGAAATATGTGATAAAATGAACTAAAACTAAACGTAAAAGAACGGTGGAAATGAAAAAATTGGATCAGTATCATGCAAATATCTAATAATCACCACATGTTTATCACCATAAACCAAGTAGAATAAATTAATAAACAGTTTGATCCACACCTAGGACCGGGTTTCCTAACAGCACACATGTTGTCCAGGTCACAATACATCTACCATAGTTCATAATGGGAACAAATTACCAGGTCACACAAGGTCCTCTTCCAAACATATCAATGGGAGTAAAAAATGTGTGAGAAGGTTTGAGTTGATGGATATATAGTATCCATTAGTTTGATATAAGATAAATATTGTTCTTAATAGATATATACACACAATACTCAAATGTATGTAAAAATTCATACAATAGGTCAAATAAATAATATAAAGGATATAGAAGGATCTATTTATCTTGTGTTGTAGCTATGTACACTTCAAATGTAGCTGAGATGAGGTTTGGGTCCCCTTTTAAGAGTTGTCACTATAAAAGAGTGTTGTATTATGGATTCTAGGCACAAGTATGGTTCAATAGGAATATTCTTCTCCATTATTGATCAGTTGATGTAGTTTTTTAATTCTAAGTACAACTTGATGGATATTTCCCCGTGGGTTCTTATTTTGTGCATGAGTTCAGAGTTAGTGCTTGAGAGTTGTGGATGTTGTTCTGTATGTCTCAATCACGGTCAAGAAACCTTAATTTTCGTAAATCCATTTTCAAAATTCATTTTATTATTGAGGGCTGATAGAAAGAATGATCTTCTCATCTTCTTAGGTTCATCATACCTCATACAATATACTTAATTACATACAAAAGATTATTAAATATCTAAGTATCACTAAATGACTCAAATATGACTGTTAGATATAATTTTTAGAAATATTAATTTAAACATTCTATTAGTGACTCCTCTGTTATTGAGTAAGTCTATAAGTGAGTCTTCATGTTAGGGATACAACATTCGGTGACAAGTCTGTCAGTATATCCATCTACTAGTGTCTCGACACAGCGGTATGTCATTTTTTCAGTCATGCCATACATCAATGAATCATTACATCAGTTACTCATTTTATCTTTTGAAGAGTCCTTGAGTCAGTAGCACTATGCATCAGTAGGTCACTTGTACTGAATGTAGGTCGATTGCATTGGCAGGTCGTTGGAATTAGTGAGTCATATGCATCAGCAGGTCATTTACATCGGTATCTCATCTCTTATATCGGATTCAGACTTCTATACTTATAGTATATTTTTTTGGACTATCATACAATATAAATGTAAATCAAATGGACCAAATCTTTGTGAGGTCTTAGATATACATTATTTCACATATTGAAGCATAAATATTTATTATTTAAATGTTTATAAATGATTAATATAAATTCATAAGATTAATATGAATTAAAATGATTTATGAATTAACATGATTTGTGACTATTAAAACTACAAATACTAGAGAGGAGGACCAACATTTCCCTAAGGGACAATAGATGAGAATTGACTACATGATGTAGGATCTCATTTTTTATTCTGTTATAAACATGCCATTTCAATTTTCTCTGTGTTTCCTGAAATCCATATAGTCCACTAAATTGTATAATGATAGGAATTTACAACAATGGTTTCAATATACTAAATTCATTTTTCATGTATCGATTCTTTCCACAGCTATGTAATTTTAATACTCAATCATTTTCATTGGGAAACAATATAAAATCACGTGTAAAATAATGAATTTTTAAAGATCATGCCCATTGAATGTAGAATTATTATAACATAATATGTTAGACATTGAATTTTATTTTTTTATTATAGTATATAATTAAATAGACCACGTAGTTATGAAAAGATAGTCTCAAACAATCCAATGTAATCTTTATATTTATAAAACATCAATATAGGTAACCTCTTTGTGTATTTTTTACCACTGGTACATAGTGTTATCTTAGAAAAAATACTTGACTTCCAAAAAACACTTTTCAATAAAGAAGATTATCTTAAGTTTAAATTATCATTTATTACTTGCAATATCCATAATAATTTGAACTAGTATTCATATCAAATGATCCAAAAATAGAGTATCATCATTTCAATGGTCACATTCAATTTTTTCTAGTGTTTAGTCGATCATTAGTAATAATGATAGATTCCATGAAATATAAAATTTCCTTCCAACTCTTCCAAAATATTTTTTCAGGAAAAAGATTAATGTAAACACTAAAAAATCATTTGAGAAGGGTCTTCTACATGATCTATTGAAAACATGATAAAATCCTTAAATTAATCTTTTTACTAATTTTTAAGACGATTTAGATGAATATATTTTCTATTCAAATCATTCCTACATGGTTCATAAGATGTACATTTTGTATAGTATATAAAAAAATACACATAAATATTCATTATCAATGGATTAAATTATAAATAATTATAAATACGTAAGATGAAATTTGGATATTTTAATGAATTTTGGTATGATTTGAAGGAATTGGGTAACAGAATATTGGAAAAAAATTAATATACAATATAAGGGGTTATCAAATGATTTCTTTCAATGTTGAAGGTTATAAAAAACTTGTATCATCATCAGCTTTATATTCTGAATAATAATTATTTCATTTTTTTAGTTTTAGACTCTTCCAACATCTCATAATCATATTTACCAATGTTTCATGAACAACTCTGAATAGTAGTCAGCAATGGGATCACTACCTCAGATAAATTTTCATGAAACATAAATGATATGGGGGATTAATCTCCATAAAAAAATTTCATTAGTATCTATTCAAAAGAGAAATCATGTTAGGATGACAGTTGTACTCCATTTTTTTCAAAAAATCGGCAATTCCTTTTATTTTTAGAATTACACCATTGTAGATTGTTAGTTACTCATAGAATATATAAGGTGATATTTTAGGGGAATACAAGCTATTTTATGTGATTCAACGTGTCTCGGGGTGGAAATTATATGATATATTCATTAATGTGGCGTCTAAGAATTGTTTACTTGTATGATATATCCTACTTTTAGTAATTTAAATCCTTAAAAATAGACAAGAAATACCACTATTAAAATGGTATATCATGTCATTTTTATATATCATAAACATATTAAAATTTAATATAAGCAATTTAAGAGTGCTCAGAAAAATATATATGATTCAAAAGAATAATAAACATTTATTCCATCATGTAGAATAAAAAATAATTTATTGATAAAACGTATTATTAAAGAATATTTATTGTTATATAGATGGAAAATAATCAATGTTTCATTGGAGAGGAACTTATACATGTATAAATAAAATGATGAATACCGAAAAACATTTTTTATTAAGTATACCAACATATATAGAATTTTATATCCATGATTCTATTTTTTGGTACATTTTATGAGACAACCTATGGAATTATTTCTTTTCATAATATTCATATATCAAATATAATTTATCCTAAAAACCTCTCTTAATTAATATTTTCACCTTAATAATTTATATATTATTCAATGGGGATACATATAGACTTTAATATTTATTTAGTGTTCTTGAATTTACATCTATCTAATCATACTCAAGAAGAGTAATATATAAAAATAATATTAAAACATCATCTGAACATTAAATAAATAAATACAACAATGTCAAAAAAATATCACATTATCATAGATAAATATAAAATGTGGAGTATATAAAGAATAATATTCTTGTAATCAATAGTAAATTAACTATTTTTAACATTGGGAAATTAAAAAGAATCTTATGAGGTGAATCATGACATACATGGATTGGAACCCCCTATACGAATAGTGACGATTTAATTTTTTTAAAAACCTAATTGAGACCCACCAATATCCTACCTTGATAAACCTTTTTTAGACTTTCAAACTATTGGGGACCCAAAAGATCAATTCAAATCTACATTTTAACTATCTTCCGTCCCTAATTAATATGCATGCGATCTTTATTATGATTGTCCTGGGTGGAATGATCACCTTTTCTAAGAAAATATCAATCAACAATGAAAATAACCCCAAAATAACTATTGAAACATTCTCCCAATTCCCATCAATATGATATATGAATTCAAAAAACAAATATTACTTCATAATAAATAATATATACAACTTCCAAAGATAGTGATAACATTTTATAAAACCATTTCATGGTACCAAGAAGGAAAAAAATTGACTAAACTACTAATTTTAAATGAAAAAAATTATTCTTTAAATATTTTTAAAAATAGAAATTGGAGAAATATTTATTAAAAAAAATGTTCATAACAAGCCTCAGTGTCATCATTTTCAACAATAGAACACAATATTATATAATGAAAGGTATTTTTGTAACAAAGGTAAAATAATATTCTCTACTTTTTGGAATGAATCATATCTATATTTCATATGACTCCATAGTCACATTTTTTAATTATATAATGTGATTATATGTATAAATATATTTAAAAATAAATATATATATGTATGTATGTATTTTCATATTTGATAAAATTAAAATAATCCAGGACCCCTAACAAAAAATTAATATTTTGATGTAATACCAATGAAGAATAAAAATAGAAAAAACAAAAAACCCCCCACATTAACTATATGAAATAATTAAATAAAATATTATTTGATTTACTAAATAAAACCCACTAGTAGAATTTATTTTAAAAAACCTTTCATTCATTATTTACATGGATGGATGTTTAAAACAGTTAAAATTAATACGCTATAATGAAGTAATCAGGGTGTCGGATTTTCATATGCAAATATGAATAAATAAAATCCCCTAATAAGTCAATACTAATTCAAATTCATAGAACCACCATGTATATATTTAATTTAATCTATTTTTATAATATTTTGAATATTATATATTAAGGTAAATTTATTCATATTTAACAATATTCATTTGATTAAAAAAATTTATTTATTTTCAATAACTGTATTTTTTTATATTTATTTAATTACTTCACTTTATTTGGGGGATTATTCAGTGATAAAAATGTATTGAAAAACTATCTAAATATTTATTAAAAAAATATTGTGCGGATAATGGGTACTTTTTAATAGCGCTGACAGAGGGTTCCTTTCTTAAGTGCAAAAAACTGATAAATGTTACCCTTTTCGGAAATTATAATAATGATCATATGATGCATATAGTTTCTCATCTCTAAAGATCACCAAAATAGGGTAGCATAGTTAAAGTCAAATTTTGTGGTAGTGTTCGATAAAAGATACTTTAGTAGCTATGAATAATTAATTAAATGTATAATATTGTTATAAATGGACATTAGAGATTCTAAAAATTCCCATGTTTTTGATAAAGAAATAACAATCGAGACACAGGACAACATGAATAATTTAAATGGTGGAAATAAACTTCAATTATCAACATTCCATAAATCTAGGAAAAAATAATCGAGTGTATTCGTTAATGGAATCAAAATATTTTTACAAGTGCGGGATGATTATCCATAGAGAAATACAATATATAAGTGATGTGAATAGGCTAATAAATTAAATTAAGGATGATATTGCTAAAAATATTGATCCCCCCATACTCAATTAGTTCATGATCATGTAGTGTGTGATTTATATTACCAATTCCCCAATTCATTTGAGAATCAGAATGATAAAACATAAAAACCACTTAATAGAATGTGAAAATTGTAAATCATAATAAATAGAAATGGATGGGCTGAATAATGATAATTTGGGAACACCTATCATCCCCTCAATTTATGGTAATTTGATGTATTATGTATTATTAATGTCCTAAACAATGAATTATTATTCATGTATTAGTAAATTTTCATTTGAATGTCTCCGTCTATAAGGATTTCAGAATAAAGAAATCAAATTTGATATTTTTTCCATAGAAGTATGCTTACAAGCATCAAATGAAAATATTTTTGACAATGATATTATATAATATGATACATAAATGTATAATTAACTTCTATAGGTGTATATGTTACCATGTCAGATTCTACTATGATTTATAGATACCATATTCAATTTTTGTAAATATGGTTGACCATATATACAAGTTCATTCAAACACAAATTTAGGTTTTATGATAATGGAATTTATCAAGATTAATGATATATTGATATAGATTTTTGATCATACATCTTAATTTTTTTGTATATATTTTAGTGAAGAATTTATTCGAGGAGGAATCCCTTTTAACTTTTTGAACACATTATTAATGTTATCGGTAGCCTGTCGAGTATTTCTCATCATTCATGTTGACATAGTTTTTGGTGATATTATATCACCCTATAAAGTCAACACACATCATTTCTATAAGTAATGCTTTATCTCAACATCTACATTCCATAACATACGTTATTGATACTGTAATGTTTCATAGAGAACCAAATTAAATTTTATAAGATATGGATCTGAATTTTACCAGTATACTTTTGTGAATTCCTTAGAAAGTTATTTATAAGAATTTGAGTTTAAGATCTACCTATCATCCTTAGAGATATGGTCATTCTAAGAGACCAATTAAAACCATAGAGGTTATTATAGGATCTTTTTCTATTGATTTAAATGTTTTTTGGGATCAACACCTTACAATAGTGGTGTTTACATACAATAATATATTTCACTAGGGCATTCATACGGACCCTTATTAAGCACATTATGGAAAGTAGTGTAGAACTCTAATGTATTGGAAAGATACTGTACAAAGTGAGATATTTTATCTTGAACCAGATTATGAAATAGAATATATGGTTTGTGATATTAATTACAATGTTATTGAAAGAAAATTAAGCTAGAAATATTATTCTCAAAATCATCAAAATTATCTAAAATATTATGTTATGAAACGGTGTTTCTATAAATTTCCTCATGGAATAAAGATGTTGAAACTAATCAAAAGTAATATTAGTCTCTTTGAAATTTTTTATCATATCAAATCCATTGAAAATGAAATATAACTTCCACTAAGCCTCACTTATGTCTATGATATGATTCATTTATGCTCTTGAGGAAGTACATACATGTTCCATCACATGTACTAAACATATATTTCATACCACTAGTGCTAGATCATTCTTTTGATAAACCACCCTTAGAGATTATAGATCAGAGAATGTTTTATAAAACATGAACTGTCATATGGCCGATGATGTTTTGGAGATACCACTGTCTTGATGATTTTATGTTGGAACCCTAGTATATAATTAGGTATATGTATCATTAGTTGACGGTGCCAAAGGGATGATTATAGAGGGAAAGTTCATTCTAATAGAGGTAGAATGAAACCCCACGAGGTTTTATGAAATATATTTTTCCAAATAAATCGTCACTTTTTGATATTTCATTAAATGAAACATTGATTTTACCTTGAGATACAAAAAAAATATGTTTGACCATTCATTTTACACAACATTATATTTTCCTTTCATCACATGGAACACAAAGTTTTATCAAATCATTAAACACGATTAAAATATAACGATTTAATATGATAGCTATCACCAACATATTGGAATGGAAGGTATGGATGTGATTAACTAAATTATTGAATTATATGGTTTAAACTTATATATATATATAATGAATTCCTTTTTCATCAATAAATTGTAAATTAAAATGAATATTATTTAAAAAAGGAAATCTTCTTCATAAAAATGATATTTATATACATAAACTTGTTTTACCATAATAAATTACAAAAATTAATATTTAGTGGTTACATTATTTAAATTCTTATAATATTTAAACTATAATATTTTTAAAACTCATATACTATTTTTTGTAGAATAGATATAAGTATAAATAATGTTAAATGCCTAGAAATATTATTATATCTAAAAAGAAGATTTGTCATCTTTAGTGGCCTTATATTAAAAATGATATATCAAATCAACAAAATTATATTTTAAACCCCCAATTTTTCATCATAATTTCCAATTTATAATTGATTTAAATATTGTTAATTTTTGGAAAAGTTGAATTTTTTAGTAAATAGTAAAAAAATATTAGAATTTATAAAGAATTGTATTTTTTTATTACAACATTTATTAACACTATTATTCAATTAATATTGTTTTAAAATAATTACTAGTTCAATTATATTTCCATTAATCTTTTCAATATTATATTTTGAAATTTTTTCAAAACAGTCTAACAATTTAGAAAATTTCTTTTTGGAAAATAGGTTTTTCATTGTGTATGGGGGATTATTTTTAAATTATATATCTACTTCAGTTAATAGAATTTTTAAATGATATTCCATTTTTGGAATAAGAAATATTCTTATTTTATATTTATGTAAACATAATTTTTGATCGCTTTGAATAATATAAATAGTAAAAAAATCGTGATTGAGTTTAAAATGTGTTTACCGGTGTGTTAAAATAAACATTTATGGGGTAAAATGACTTATAAACATTTCCAAAAACACATTTTAGGAAATATGTCGAAATTACCACCTCTAAGATTAAATAATTTCCCTTATTTTTGTATTTTAGAATGTGGAAATTGAGGTTACCCCTCATTATATTCAAAAAATACATGTACACAACTGCCCTAACATATAAAAGCCCTCCCCCTATTCATTTATATCAAAACAAAAATAACATTTTAGATCCAACAAATAATTAAAATATACATTCCATAATTCCATCATCTCATCCTAGAAGGATTATTTTGGATATAAATCCGACCATAAATATATATTTGAGAAAACCAAATGAAAGTTTCTAAAGTGTATATAACGTCCCTAACTAAGAATTTTATTTTATTTCTTCCTTCTAATCAATATAATTTTATTAAAATAGGATAATATAATAACATAAATACTTTCTATATATAGAAATATTATTATTCGATGTTTATTGTAATGGACCTAACCTCTCCAATCCATTACTTTTTTGAAAATGCGGTGTTAGAGGTTTTCTGGGATGTTATGTTGAATTGGGGGGTGTGTTGGGTGAATCTATTATGTAAGACTAAAGGGAAATATCGTTCACACGTGCGGCGCACAGTTTGTCTAATCTACGTGGCCAAACTGTGCGGGGTTGGTATTGGAGACAGTGGCTAATGCAGAGTTAGCACACGATTTGTCTAACCGTGCGGTCTAACCCCGCGAGGAGTGTTTGACGAGGTAGTAATGACTACACGATTAGCGCACGGTTTGTCTAACCATTTGGAAAAAATGTGCGGGCATTTAAATTAGATCCTAAAATTGTGGATCTCAACCGCTTCACCTTTAACTTGCTTGTTCCAGCTTTTAAGTAGCCATAACTTGGGATTACCCCTCTGTGATGGTAGGAGAACCTCTTGCAAGTGTTTTATAAGCGATCCATGGGCTTATCATGGCGAATCAAAGCCACTTTCTTGAGGTATGTGATCGTTCTCATTTGGTTTCTTAGATCTACTAATATCTACTCCCCCTCTTCTCTCGGTTTCTTAGATCTATGCCCGTTATGGGTAGATCAAAGTGTGTAGATGCCTATTATGGTGAGATTTGGTCTTGATCTTTCTAGGATAAGAGATCTAAGGAGGATTATTGGAGTACCAACCCGGCTTTCTTGTGTGTTCTTAGTTTTTTTGGGTTTTCTTCAAAAACCTTCGAGGTAGGGGACTCATTGCTACTCTTGCTTTTACGTGCTACTATATTGTTAGCATGTTTAATCCCACTGGATGAAAATGGAATTGACATAATAAATATTTTGAACGAGACTATGAAATTGTATCGACGTAGGATATTTCGTCTTGTTTTGCTAGATAGTGAGATATCTATGGTTGATTTGCTTAGCTGTTTTTCTTAATGGAATCCGTAATGAACGTAAACCAGGATTTTTTTATAATTGTTTGGATAAAGATAAAGGGGCATGAAAATGGAACTGGTTCTTATGGTAATTTTATGTTAATCAAATTGGCGTAGTAAGCATGTTTAATCAGTTGTGATTTCTTACTGGATAGGTTTCCTGATGTTGAAACCAACTGATTATAAATCTGTTAATTCATGATGGATTAAATAATTTGATTGTTTGATAATTCCTTGAAGGGTTCTGAGTTACCCTCTTGATTGGTGAAGGGCCATAGCCCAATTGATGTGATTGTTTTTTTACACATCTTGTGTTGAGATGTGACCTAGTAGGGGTTTTGTTATATGTGGGGCCATATAGGTCTTTTGGTTGTGGCAGTGAATGACGCCTAGAGTGACGAGATTCATAGGTTTATGAGTGTGGGTGTCGGGGAGGACAACATGGATTATAGAATGGGATATATGTGATTGTTTGATGATTGCTGTTTCTTTTGGTTGATTGTCTGCTTTACTCTTCCCCACTGCTCAAAGCAGCAGGTCTTGCTTACCATTCTTCCGAAAGATCCAAATACACATAGGTTATTCCATGTTCATTCCATGATTAGCTTCTCCAGGGAAGATGGGTCTACACACTTGTTATAGGCAACAAAGACTTGACAGGTAGTACATCTACTCACCATGTTGATCCCCTTATGTTAGAACCATATATTTATTTTCTAGAATACCTGGGAATATGTGAAAGTGTTTCTATAATTAATGCATGAATAAATGGTGTTCACCCATGCGGATGGAGTTGCTAGAACATAATGATGATGTTGTAATCTTTTGAAGGAACAGCTGACATAGGGTGTGATGCTAATGAAACATAATCTGGAATTGTTCATGGTTAATTAATTTATAATGAATTAATTAACGTAAATTGATCTGATAAAAAGGGATTGAAGTAATATAATAAAGTCCCTTAAATTTTTGTGTTCTTATAGGATACCAAGTCATAGATTTGGAAGCCTAGAGTCCCAGAGACTTTAGCTGCAGCTGTGTCTAAGACTATGTTATGCCCATAGTGTGGGTGTGAGTTATAGTATTTTTTTTACTTTTTGTGTTTCTATACACTACTCCACCATTTCAGTAAGGGTAACTAACACCCCAGGGATTCTGAGCCCTAGGGGAGGGGGTGTTTCCCCAACATTCCGGTGGGAGGATGAATGGATGACTACCCCCTTTGGCCCCACTATATTCTCTTATTAGATACTCGTGTCGTTAGTCAGAAAAGTTATTTTTCCCCATATATGAGTTTAGAGTGCTGTAATGGATTGTGGTTATCCACACACATATATTCTGGATATAGTATCCTATGGACTACTATAGGTGTAAGGTGTATAGCCTGTGATAGTTTTAGGATCCATACTTGGTGTATGGGTTGTAATGGATTGAGGAATAATACCTGATATATGATACACATTATGTGAGATATGGTGGCTCTCAGAAACTACCTATTTACTTTTGGTTGTGAGGATGGTGTGGTGCTTCGCCCTGGTGTCTGTTGGCATGCCTTTCTGGTGCACGAGGTGCAGATTTTTTTGCTTCACCCATGTGTCTACGAGAAAGCCTTTTTAGAGATAGATGCTTAGTACATGTGACGTTGGGGAAACGGAAAAATAGTGGGGAAGTAGTAGCGGGGTACCCTTGATATTATTTACTATATTCTATTTTCTTATATGCGTTACATGGTGAGAGTAGACATGGTGAAGTTGGGAACTTAGAATACCTGTTTAGGTGACGAGTTAGTTTCAATTTTTGTTCACTGTGGTTTAGCATGCTTTGTTTACATTTTCACGAGAGGCATCAGGGAGGATCCTATTGAGTATAATTTTATAGTCACCCTATGTATATATAAACTGTTTTTCAGTTCACTTGGAGTAGGTTGGAGATCAAGCTTGTTTCTACTAGCTTGGGGTTGCAGGAGCAGTTCAGGCTTTTTGTTTCAGAAATTTTACTTTTTTTTTGGGTACTTTCAGTTTTTCCCCTTTTATTTGTAGTAATTTATCATGACATTCCATTTGTGTACTTGGGTTTCTCTTATATTTCCAGTTCGGAGTTGGAGTTGATTGGTATCTATCTTATCTCTCTCTTCTGCATGTGTTCTTTTAGAGGGTAATGCCTCCCATTTGTGTGTCACTATACCCTCAGTGCTAGTCGGCTACCCAGGACCTACTGGAGGCGGGACTTAGGGGTCATTATCTCCCTTCTCACATTAATGGCCTAGGAGGGTTACTCTTTGTTGGGAGGGTGTCATGGAAGAGTGGTATCAGAGGTCTATTTGAGGAATATGATGCAGCTTTGAGTTACGCATAGGTGAGGTTGCATGGGTTGGTTGGGAAATGGTGTCATTCATATTTAAAAAGTGAGGTAAACACTAGATACCTGCTGATACATATTATTTTAGGGCCCCCTATGATTTGATTTATGGACCTTTATGTTTTCAATGGATACTAAACAAGGTGACACTAGTTTAATGGTAGAGACCCAGGAAAGGATCATGCACCATTATTCATTGTTCTGATGTTTAATGTGTAGACCGTGGGATAAGTTACAGTAAAATGAATAAAAGAAAAGAATTAATTAATTATTGTTGAGTCTTCCATATTCCAGGTTTAGGAGCTCTAATGGTTTTTTATTTTACTGGTATGGCTCCAGGTCGATGTCCTCATCAGGTTTGCGTATAAAACGTACAACATGGTGTTCGAGCAGATCGCTGTAGGGTAGAGGTTGATGAAGAAAACACTTGGAGGACGAAACTCCGAGAGTGTCATTGCCGTAGTCTGCAAAAGTATGAGGGCTCTTTTTCAGATGCAGTCATGGAAGACTGGTTAGAAGAGGTCAAGAAAGGCTTCAGTTCGATCTGTGCTCAGAAGGAGCCCTGGGTGTCCATAGCTGTGACGATGCTATGAGGAGCAATGAGGCAGTGGTGGTTCCTGTTCCTTGGGGACCGTGAGGAATCATAGATCTCATAGTAAGAGTTTCAAGACAAGTTTAGAGTCAAGTTCCTTTCTTCGAATGCGAAGTCATCCAATCGCCATGATCTTCTTACACATCGACATGGGAGCTCCGGGGTTTGAGTTTTTTTACTCTGTTTCAGGAACCTTTTACGATATGCATCGGACCTGTAACCAGATGAGGAGGTCAGGGCGAGGCATTTCGAGGAGGCTTTGCGTCCATAGATCCAGCGCCCGGTCCCCCAATTTATGCTGAAGACATATCTTTAGGTGATACCGAGGGAAGATGTTGTCGAGAGGACTTTGGCCAGGATAGGATCATCATTATAGGGGGATCATCATGATCCCTCATGAAGCCAAGATGTAGTATGGGGTTCCGGGTTTTCAGGGTAGAAGTGTTTCTGTACAGCCGGGGGTAGGTCCCAGCCCTTCACATCTAATTTCTCTAGAGGAAGCAACTATCAGGCCTATACCAAGAGATTAGATGCCTTTTTTCTTGTGGTGGTCAGGGCCATCAGCAATAGGAGTGCCCGACCATTCAAATTGTTCATTGTGCACCGGGTGATATGCTCCATGTTCCTCCGTTGAGGTGGTTCTAGCCGAGGCAGCAGCATCCAGTTTCACCAGGTTTATATCAGAATAGTGTGGATGTGGCTGGCATAGGATAGCCCTATGATTCTCCCCATCCTTAGAGAGCAGAGTGCAGCCATGGTGGTGGTCGTCATCAGGGTCAGAGAGGCCATGGTGGAGGTCATGGTCAGCTTCATGCCCTAGTGTTGCCAGCACCAGGCAAACCAGATGTCATTCGAGGTACCCTTTTCTTGTTTTTTACCATGGTGTATGCCTTGTTTGATTCAGGAGAGAGACACTCTTTCATATCACCTACACTTGTCCATACTTTGGATCATGTGGCATAGAGGCTTCCCGTTCCATTGGCATTGACTACGCCGGTTGGAGGTCGAGCCGACTTGTTTGATTTATGTAGAGACTGTGAGCTAGTGTTGGCGAAAAACCTCTCTTGGGGATATTTCCTATGTTTACGAATACAACCATATGATTTCATCCTCGGCATGTATTGGTTGTATTTGGTGCAAGCTATTATGGATTTATTCAAGAAGAATGTCATTTTCTTTGGTGCTGATGGAGAACAGGTGGTGTTTGTTGGTGAGAGAGATCCTCAGATGGGTCATAGGAGAATCCCATCCTTATCATCCATAATGACTGAGATAATGCTGAATTCATCATAGGTTCAAAAATTGGTGTTTTATAGGGTCACAGAGGAGTACCCTGATGTCATTCAATAAGAGGTTATTGCATTACCCCCTCGATGAGAGATCGAGTTTGGGATCGAGCTATAGCCCGGAGAGTCTCCTATTTCATTGTATCCATATAGGATGGCCCCTTCTGCATTGTGAGAGCTACATATACAGCTTGACGGTCTGTTATAGTGCGGTTTTGTTTTGGCAAGTGTGTCACTATGGGGTGCACCATTTTTGTTCATGAAGAAGTCCGACAACATTTTGTGGTTGTGTGTCGATTATCGTCGGTTGAACCATGTGAAAATAAACAATCTATATCCTCTTCCACGGATTAATGATTTATTTGATCAACTGAAGGGTTCAATTTGGTTCTCAAAGATCGACTTGCGGTCAGGATGTCATCAGATGCGTGTGAAGGATGAGGATATTCTGAAGAATGCATTCCATTGTCATCATGGGCATTATGAGTTTGTTGTAATGACGTTTGGCGTGACGAATACTCTAGATGTATTCATGGGATTGATGAATGCGGTGTTCTGTGAGTTCCTAGACAAGTTTGTGGTAGTTTTCATTGACGACATCATTGAGTACACCAAATCTGATGATGAGAATGCACATCATCTACAAACCATTTTGGGAGTTCTTCATCGACAAAATCTGTTCGTAAAGTTGTCAAAGTGTGAGTTTTGGGATCGAGAGTTCCATTTACAGGGGCATGTTGCATCCCAATAGGGAGTTTCTATGGATCCATCAAAGATAGAAGCAGTTGTGTCTTGGAAAGCCCCCAAGACAGTTTCAGAGGTGTGATGTTTCCTTGGTCTCACAGGCTACTACAGGAGGTTCATTGCCAATTTCTAATGAGTTGCAACTCCTCTAAAAGCATTGACCATAAAGGATCAGGCATTCATATGGGCTGATCATTTACATGAAGCTTTCGATTATCTAAAGGAAGAGTTAGTAAGTGCTCCAGTCATTTGTCTTCCAGCTGAAGCAGTTTAGTTTTATGTTTTCTACAATGATTCACATCTCGGGTTAGGTTGTGTTCCCATGTAGTAGAGGTCAGTTGTTTCTTATGGGTATTGGCAGTTACGTACCCATGAATGGAACTATGCCACCCATGATATTGTGTTGGCAGCCGTGGTGTCTGCCCTGATGTTATGGAGACATTACCTCATTAGTGAGCGCTTTGTGGTTTTAATTTATCATAAAAGTTTGAGGTATGTTTTCTCCAAGCATGACTTGATATTATGACAATGTCGGAAGATGTTGTTCTTGCAGGAATACGACTTCGAAATATCGTATACACCTGGAAATGGGAATGTTGTAGCTGATGCGCTGAGTCGAAAGTCATGTAGTGATGTTGTGTGTGAATCTGGTGATTCCTGGAGAGTAATGGAAGAAATTTCAGCATTACATCTTGATATGGGAGAATATGGGGGTAGATGTTCTCATTTTCAGATGATGGTATAATCATCCCTGGTGTAGAAGGTGGAAGAGTCCCAGTTGGGGGATCTTGAGGTGGAGGTCTTGAGTGACCGAGTTGTTTGTGGCGAAGCCCATGATGGTTGGTCTAAGGATGAACTACATTGAGTTTTGTATAATGGAAGGCTTTTTTCCCTTGATGATGCATGAGACAGTTCTCAGAGAGTCCCATAGTATGCCCTTAACAGTATATCATAGCATGACAAGGACGTATCGATCCTTGAAGAGTTAGAATCAGTGGTCTGGGCTGAAGCAAGTGGTTGCAGAGTTTGTGTCTCGATGTTTAGTCTTCCAGAAGGTGAAGGCCGAACATCGTGTTCTATGTGGTCTTCCTTAGAAATTAGAGACTCCTCAGTGGAAGTGGTATGACATATCAATGGACTTCATTACTAGTTTACCTCAAGCTTTGGGAGGACATGATATTATTTAGGTGGTACTGGATCATTTAACAAAATCGTCCTACTTTATAGCAATCAAGGAGTTAATCTCGGTGGAAGTTTTATCAAGGCTGTATCTTGAGGAGGTGGTGAGACTTCATGGATTCTATAGGATGACCATTTTTGATTGAGATCCTCATTTTACCACCATAATGTGGAGAGGTCTCCAGCATGATTTCTGTTCTCAACTATACCTTAGCACTTCTTTTCATCCTCAAACCGATGGTCAGACAGAGCGAACCATCCAAACTATTGAAGTCATTTTACACTCTTGTGTTCTTGATTTTGGAGGTTCATGGACGAGGAACTTACCCTTTGTGGAGTTCACATACAATAATAGTTTTCATTCAACCATTGGTATGATGTCGTTTTCGGCCTTATATTGCTGGCCTTGTCATTCTTTATTGTAATAGACTGGGGTTGGAGAGTTAGTAATTCTCAGACCGGATCTAGTACAGAATACAACAGAGATGGTTCATGTGAATCTTGAAAAGGCAAATACATCGCAAGATAGTCAAAAATCATATGCCTATAGAAGAAGGATAGAAGAAGGAGACACTTATAGTTTAATTTTGGGGATCATGTGTTTTATAAGGTGACTCCCCATCGTGGGCAGTGATGGTTTGGTCATGGATGTAAGCTTTCTATCCGATTCATCGGGTCTTTTGAGGTGTTAGCTCGTGTTGGAGTTGTGGAGTATCGAGTAGCACTTACCCCTCAGATGAGTCGAATACATGATGTTTTCTATGTATCATAGCTTCGTCGTTATCTTCATGATGACTCTCACATCATCGACTGTGGAGATATCGATGTTGATGAGGATGAAACCTTCGAGGAGCGACCTGTGGATATCCAAGACGACAAGGAGAAAGTGCTGCACGAGCATTCTATTCCTTTAGTTCATGTCTTACGATGACCCAGTGTCGTGGAGGAGCGTACCTGGGAACGTGAGTCACAGATACATGCTTAGTACCCAATATTTGTTTGATGTTTAACTATTTTCATGTTTTGATGTAACATATGTTGTTATAAAAATTTCATTTTTATGAGATGGCTTCATTTTTTGTTTTTCTGGATTTCTATCTCTTGAGAGATATCTCGATGAGGGGTTGTTCAGACCCAGTTTCGTTTTCACTTTTGGTGGGTTTTGGATTCTCAAGGACGAGAATGTTTTGAGAGGTATCTGATGTAATGGCCCAGACCTCTCCAGTCCATTACTTTTTGAAAATGCGGTGTTAGAGGTGTCATGGGATGTTAAGGATTCTTTGGGGTGTGTGGGGAAAATCCTTTAAGGAATACTAAAGGGAAACATCTTTCACATGGGCGGCACACGGTATGTCTAAACTGTGCGGCCAAACCGTGCGATGTTGGTCTTGGAGACAATGGCTAACGGATGGTTAGAACAAGGTTTGACTAACTGTGCGGTCTAACCGTGCGTGGAGTGTCTGATGAGGTAGTAGCGACCACATGGTTAGGGCACAATTTGTCTAACCATGCGAGGAAACCGTGCGGGAACTTAAATTAGATCCTAAAATTGTGGATCACAAATGTTTCACCTCTAACATTCCCGTTTATGCTCTGAAGCGTCCATAACTAGGGATTACACTTCCTTGAAGGTAGGATAACCTCTCCCAAGGGTTTTGGAAGTGATCCATGGGATTCTCTTGGCGAATCTAAGCCACTTTCTTGAGGTATGTTATCATTCTTGTTTGGTTTCTTATATCTATTTAGATCTACTCCTCCTCTTCTCTCGATTTCTTAAATCTATGCCCATTATTGGTAGATAGATGTTTGTGGATTCCAATTATGCTGAGATTTGGTCTTTATATTTATAGGAGAAGAGTTCTAAGGAGGATTATTGGAGCATCAACTCGGCTTTCTTGTGCGTTCTTTGTTTGTTGGGGTTTTCGTCAAAAACCTTAGATGTAGGGGATTCGTTCATTCTCATTCTTTTATGTGCTACTGAATTGTTATCATGCTTAATGCCACTGAATGACAATGGAATTGACATAATAAATATTTTGAACCAGATAAAGAAATTGTATCGACTGTATGATATTGCCTCTTTTTTTCCTAGATAGTGTGATATATATGATTTCTATACTTAGTTGTTGTTCTTGATGGAATTGGTAAAGAACATAAATTGGGATTAATTGATAATTATTTGGCTAAAGATAAAGAGGCATGAAAACAGAACATGTTCTTGTTGTAATTTGATGTTAATCAAATTGGTGTAGTAAGCATGTTTAATCATTTGTGATAGCTTACTGGATAGGATTCCCGATGTTGGAACCAAGGGATTATAAATCTATTAATTCATGATTGATTAAAGAATATGCTTGTTTGATAATTCCATGAAGGTTTCTGAGTTACCCTCTTGATTGTTGAAGGTCCATATCCCAATTGATGTGATTATTGTTTTTACTGCTTCTTGTGTTGAGATGTGACCCTTGATGGGAGTTGTGATATTTGGGGGCATAGAGGCATTTTGGTTGTGGTAGCGAATGATGCCTTGTGTGGTGAGATGCATTAGTTTATGCATGTGTGTGTTAGGGAGGACACCGGGGATGATGGAATGGGATGGATGTGATTGTTGGATTCTTGTTGTTTCTTTTGGTTGACTGTCTCCTTTACGTTTCCTCACTACTAAAGGAAGCTGGTCGTGCTTACCCTTCTTCTGAAATAGGAGAAGATGCGCGAGGTATGCCACATTCTTTCCATGTTTAGCATATCAAGGGAGGATGGGTCTACACTCTTATATAGGTGGAAAATACTCGATGGGTAGTACATCTACTCATCGTGTTGATCCCCTTATGTTAGAAGGATAGAATGCATTTCTAGAATGCCTGGGAATATGGGGAAAGTGTTTCTGTAATGAATGTTTGAATAAATGTTGTTAACCCATTGCGGTGGAGTTGATGGAACATAATGTTGAAGTTGTAATCTTTTGAAGGAACAGTTGACGTTGGGTGTGATGCTATTGAAACATAGTGTGGAATTGTTCAGGGTTAATTAATGTTTAATGAATTAATTAACGTAAAGTGAAACTGATAAAAAGAGAATAAATTAATCTAATAAACCTCTTTAAATGGTTGTGTGCTTATAGGATACCTAGTCTTAGAAGTTTATGAATCAATTCTGAGAGATGTTTATTGCAGTTGTGTTTATGACTATGTGAGGCCCATAGTGTGAATGTGATTTATAGTATATTTTTATAATTTTTGTGTTTCTATATTCTACATCACACTGTCAATAAATTTGAACTAACACCCTGGGGATTCTGAGCCCTGAGGGGGTGTTTTCCCCAACATTCCGGTGCTAGGATGAATGGCTGACTACCCCCTTTGACCCTGCTCTATTCTCTTGGTAGATACTTGTGACGTTAGGCACAATAGTTAGTTTTCCTCATATATGTGTGTAGAGGGATATAATTTCTAGTGGTTATTCATACACATATATTGTGGATATATAATCCTATGGACAACTATAAGTGTAATGTGTATAGGCTGTGATGGCTTGAGGATTCTTACTCGGTGTATGGGCTTTAATGGCTAGAGGTATAATACCCGACATATGATATACATTATGCGAGCTGTGGTGGATCCCTAAAAATACCTGGTTACTTTTTTGTGAGGATGGTGTGGTGTTTCACCCATGTGTCTGCAAGCAAGACTTTGTGTTAAACGAGGTGCATATTGTGGTGATTTGCCTAGGTGTCTCTGGGCAAGCCTTTTTTGAGAGAAATTATTAGGACGTGAGATGTTGGGGAAGAGAGGAAAACCAGTGGGGAAGTAGTAGCAATTGATCCTTGATATTAATTACAATATTCAATATTCTTGTATGTTCTACTTCATGAGAGTAGCCATGGTGAGGTTGGGAACATATAATACCTGTTTACATGATGAGTTAGTTTCACATGTTGTTCACAGTGCTTTAGGATTCTTTCTTTACATTTCCACGAGAGTATTTGGGGAGGATTCTACTGAGTGTACTGTTATAATCACTCTATGTATATATAAACAGTTTTCAGGTCACATGGCGCAGGTTGGAGATCATGCTGGTTTCTACTATCTTGGGGTTGTAGGAGCTGTTCGGGCTTGTGGTTGCAGCTGTTTTACTTTCTTTTGGGTACTTTCAATTTTTTCTCTTTTAGTTGTAGTACTTTTTCATGACATTCCATTTGTGTACTTGGGTTTCTTTTATATTTCCAGTTCCGAGCTGAAGTTGATTGGTGTATATCTTATCTCTCTCTTCTGCATGTGTTCTTTTAGAGGGTAATGCCTCCCATTTATGTGTCACTATACCCTCGGTGCTAGTCGCCATCCCGGGGCCTACTGGAGGCACGACTCGGGGGTAATTATCTCCCTTTTCATATTTCTAGCCCAGGAGGGACACTCTTTATGGGGAGGGAGTCATGACATTTATGAACTATGCCCATATCCTCTTTTCTCTATCGAGAATCAATTACATAGCTCATATTTATGATGGACTAGAGCCTTGCATACCAATGTGATACATTTTCCACAAATAGGCCTCCAGGTTGGGTATGATGATGAATATACTATATATATATATATATATATTATTTATAAAATTACTATATTTATGTAAATTTTTTATGATACATAAAATTTCAATTTCAATTCAGATGGATATAAGATGACATCACCCTGGTGTACGGTGGACTACTAACTCACGAATCGAAATGATTTGTTCATGATATAATATGTCAAAGGAATCTATATACACCATATAAGAGTTAATTGTTTCATAACAACAATGAAATTTCAGTGAAAATGTAAATTGAGATGAAATCCCTTATAAAGATGGTATCATTAAATTAAGGATAAATCCATCACATAATTATGTGTGAAAATTATAAATAACCAAATATATGTGGATATTAAGTGTAAAACAACCATATTTAATTCAAACATATTCATAGGACTACATATTCACGAAGTACAAGTTGAACCCAAAGAATTGAAATTGGGTTACGAAGTTCCCTTGTAAAAATTCGACAACCTAACAGCGTCACTTTTAATTTTATAAAATGATTTGATGAGATAAAAAAGGTATCTAATCACTTGGACATAAAATTTACATCAATAAGGATATATAATAACATATTCCAACATAATAATATGTATATTAAAAGACGTAACCTAAAGAAGTCTTTTAAAAAGTGGAGGCTGAAAGGTTACCTTACCGATTTGGTAACTTACAAAACATATTCCACAAGAAAGAAAGACCATAAAATCTATATGTAAATACCCATAAGTGAAAATATATTACCCAAAGAGTTAAATCATGGAAATTTAATACACCACTGAAAAAAATAGTTACAAATATAGCATGAATCTCACGGGAATAAAAAGGAAGATAAAAAATTGTTACTTCGTTGCAATCAATCGAGTCATATGATCAAAAGTTAATAAACAACAAATTAATCACATAATACCATGAATATAAATGTAATAATGATAATATATATCAAATTTAAGTACACAATAAACAACATGAAATAAATATGTTGTGAGCAATGTAAATCTAACTGTATTAAAAGTGAGATATGAAATCCCCTTACCTCGTGTCATGCTTGACTCGTAAGTTCTGTGATCATACTGAATAAAAAAATTAAGTTATTCTCTACTTCATTAAGAAAATTTATAATGATTATTATTCCTTTTAAATCACTTTTTTCTTTAAATAGCAACTAGTTAATTATTTGAGTTCATATTGGATATTTTATCGATGTTGGGAACTTGAGTAAAAAATGAACTTGTTATAATTACAATTTTTCAATGTGGTCAAAAGTCCATTATCTCCAAAATTATATAACGGTTTTATTTATCATATATCATATATATTTAGTGTATATGTATTTATAATATTCAATATCATTTGGAGTTTTGAAATGAAACACCCCATCCATTGAGACGGTAAGTCGTACGTACGCATGAAGGCTACTTTGATTTATATTTTATATTTAATTGAATGAAAACATAATGATAAATTGGTATATAATAATTATAATATAATATCATATGATATTTTATGTTACATAATTTCATTAACATCATCCTTTATACGTTCCACATATGTCATTAACGAATCATATCACCTTGAGGGTCTGTAGTCTGCACTACCTCAAATGAAATTATCGTGTTTAACCATAATGTAAACCATAAATGTATGATATAAATAAATAATACAGAGGAATACAGAAAAAATAAAGATAATATAAATCAAATATAAATACATTTCCATATTTATGTCTACTATGTTAGGTGGTAGGAGATAATTGAACAATCATCATTTCGTGAGGCTTTAGTATGCCATCCAGAGAAACAGAATGTTCTTCATCGATTAGATGGAGGTGTGTTTGAGTGTAGTTCGAATCCTTATTATAAAAAAATCCTAGTATATTGGGGATAATTTTGTTTTTATAAAATAAAGGAATTAAAATATTTAAGGGGTTGGAGAAGTAAAACAAAACAAAATAATTTTAGAGAAAGAGTTACCTTTAATTTGGGTAAGTTGCTTTGGTTTGAATGAAAATGACTTCATGAAGTTCCTTATGCCTAATGTAAGGCTTCTAAGTGGAATATGGGATCTTGAGAGATTATTTGGGAAGGGTATGGATGAGCCATGGGGTTTTAGATGTGTGAGGAATTGTTTTTAAGTGGATTCCTTTTATAAGGGGAATGCGGGTTTCTTTAGGAAAGTGTGAAAATATTATTTTATTATATAATGATATTCGTTTTCAAAGGTCCAAAACTAATTAAAGTCTATGATAATAGGACTCATGGTAGAAATAAAATCATCCAATAAGAATTGGACTGGTCTGGGATATTGTTTAAATATTTATTATCTTATTTATTTAAATCATTTATTAATGTGGAAAATACTACATCATTATTGTGTAATATATAATTTAATTTATTTGATGTCTAAAAATTATAATAAAAATTACATGATTTATTAAATCTTCTTATATTTATAAATAATATTTATAGTAAAAAATATGAATTATATGACCCCATGTAAAAATTATTTTACCAACAGATATTTGTTTATGTTATTTTTTCCATTAAATAATATTAATTAAAATAAAGTGTCATTATCATTAATAATTGGATCTACGGGGTTCGAAAATATTCCCAAGGATTCCCATGTTCATCCATTACACATCCAATAAGGTTAAGAAATGTTTTATGGTAATTTTTTGTTATTATCATATTCTTTTTACCTTGAATAACCCTATTTTCTTTTAACCGCTGTAAATAAAAGTCAAAAGTTACTATTCACCAAAAATTATTTTCATCTAATTGAACGAAATTTTACTTATTTATAACAAAAATAAATGTATTATTTTCTATATTCAATTCATTGAAGCGGTAAAGTTTATTTTAAATGAAAAAAATAGTATTTTAACTACTACTAAGTGGTTTGACTGTTCATCAAAAATTAAAGATTTTCAGAAAAATAACAAAACTTCATCCTATGCTATATTTGATATTCCGAAATCAAAAATTATGTCTATTTTACCAAATTCAAAACATATAAGTTTCATTAATTAATTTATAATTAATTCTCATGGTCAAAACAAATAGCGTGTTTTTATGAATCAATAACAATCAAAAGATTGACACTTCTTTATGTCCAATTTCAAATTGAAATTAATTCCAATGACCACCATTGGATTTAATGGAAAAAATATAATATAATTACACATTTAAAAAAATTAAAATGATAATCTATTCGTATAAATATATTATATTAAAATGCAGTTTTAAATTAAAATACAGTTTATACACTATTCATCAAAAAACTGAATTTTGTCAGAAAAATATCAAAATTTTACCCACAGTGAATTTTGATGTCCCGGTTCTAAATAAGAATTTTATTTTATAAAAAAGAACTTAAAAAAGAGACCATATTTATATTTAAAGAGGGTTCTCCATCAAAATGCGACAAATCAACCTTTTAATGCAAAATTATGCTTAAAATTAGATTAATTCACGTTATAAGCCTCTAACATTTATTAGATAAATGTAAAAACATTTAACAAAAAAGTATAATCATATTATTGTTAGTCATATTCATTTATTCCAATAAAACTTCTAGGAGTTATCTACAATTTCAAATAATAATATTATATTATTAGTGTGCAACATATGATTTCAATGAAACTAGTTGATGCATATCAAGTAAGCCATCAAACATAGCATTACCTTTAAAGTAAAATTAATATTTAATTAAAAAATATTAATAAATTTGAAAATATCTTACTCAATATTTACCTTGTATGTTACACTTAGGTTTTGTGGAATTCAGATAGGAATGATTCATACATTCCAGAAATCACATGCATAATGGACCATTGAGTTATCAATTGTGGAACCTTTATTATTGTTGTGGATTTACTATTTCACAATAATCCTAAGTATTTTTATTATCATAGTTTATATTATTCATTTCAATTTATTAATTAGTAATTACAATGTACGATGACATGTTATACAAACATGATTTTTCTATACATGGTAGTTTATTCAATTAAATGTATTAATCAAAGCCTTATTCTTCGGTAATTAATTTTTATGACATTTCGACTGTTTTAAATTAAGGAATTTATTTTTTATATAAATATATTTTAGTATGAATAAGTTTTGGATATGAAAATGAGTCATATTACCAGGATTATACTTCCCGGATAATTCAATATAACTATGGGTAGCCTCAACAGTTTGGAATTCCTATTGAAATACATTGTGTTTTTATATATAATTCAATAGTTTATTTCTTATTTAAGTAATTATAATATTTTTAATAAATATATTAGATTCATGGATAATGCATCATGAAATACCTTTAATGAGATTACTGGTTACGGGAGTTTAGACTACACTATAATGGAAGAAGCTCCCATTCCCACATTAAATGGATAAGAGGATACTGCTAAGAATTGTCATGTACCAAATCTAGTGGATCATGTAGTTGAATGGAAAAATCCCATAGTATTTCACATTGTTTGTAGTTAATACATAGAATATTCCATGATGATGGTTGATTAAGGATGATACTTCAAGAATCAACTTTGCCAATATTTCTGGGCAATTGGTATCCTATATGATAGTGGGGGTGGATTAAAGATATATTGGTGATCATTAAAATAGTGTACACCTGAATTAATTTACATGAAATGTATGGTGCCTTTATGCATTAGAGAAAATCTACAATGTGGAATAGTGTTATGGATCATGCAGAAATTCCAAAGGGTCTAATTTAGGGGAGATTGATTTATATCATCTTATTGTAGTTATTCATGGATGTATTAAATACAGATGGTTATTTAGAATTTATGTATAATTGTTTGGGATTTTTTTCATTTAATGATTTCTCAATGCATTTCTTATTGTTTCTTTAATTTAATCACATAATTGTATGGATTTTACTAATGAAGGCCAAAAAAATTAGAGGCAAACCTTAATATAGTTATAAGTATCTAGGTCAGGTGTATGGATATAAAAACATATATATATGTTTTACATATAGACCTTTTAATTGAGAAGATCAATAAAGAAGAAACATCTATTTGGAATATTTAATAATTTATTAGAATAATTAATATGTTATATAGTGATATTTTGGGAGTTTCTTCAGATAGTAAGAAGTGGAAGGTAGAGGTGACATAGTATGTTGGAAATAAATATGTGGAGTATAGATATGTATCATCTTTCCCCATTGGGCAAGGTAATTCTATAGGATATAATAACGATTGGTACATGGGGAATTATAGAAGATCATTATGAATGAAAAATAAGGAGTTACAATAGTATATAATTATAGATAATTTATAGAAATAATTTTATAATGTTATTTAGTCAATATCTTAGATTATGCATAATGGTGTAGGTCAGGATCCTGATCAAGAAATTCAGTCACTACAAACCTCAGTGACCAAGAAGAGTTAAAAGTCAAAGGGGAAGTATGATAGTTCCAAAAATGTAGGATAAATTTTATTGACCATGATACAAATGATAGAGACATGGGATCTTCATTAATGAGAGTCACAGTCATTTTTCATATTATTACATATTATTCATTGTTCAATATATTATAATCACAATTTCTTACATCTACTAACATTATTATTTGGATTTACTTATTAGTCATGTTATCATTCTAATATTTCACTCATGATACATAGTCAGGGAAACAAATTCTTCTCTATAGATGTAAAGAATGTTTTAGACATATTATTTATATGAATATTAGTGGGAATTTATTATTCATGATATTAATAGATTTTAAGTGATTTTTTTCATCGATTAGATGAAATGTAATCATGCTCAAATTTATTACACGGGGTGATGCGTATCCATAAAATTTATAAGGGAGATATTTTATTTTCTAATATATATAATGGTTTTATAGAGAATTAATAATGGTCGTGGAGAAAATTATATTTGGTACTAT
Source organism: Viscum album (assembly GCA_963277665.1). Classification (NCBI taxonomy): domain Eukaryota; kingdom Viridiplantae; phylum Streptophyta; class Magnoliopsida; order Santalales; family Viscaceae; genus Viscum; species Viscum album. The sequence continues at coordinate 207,318,749 of OY728121.1, forward strand.
CACAACACATGAAGAGGGAATGTTCGGTACTATATATATAATGGAATATCCCCCAACTTTTTTCCATGTACTCGACTTAGATCATAATTTCATCCATGATCAATTATTTGGGCATACTATTTGTCATGTAAGAGAATTTTATATTTATATTTTATGAGGGTAAAACCCTATATTGATTCTATTATATAATTGGATGTGTCAGAGAGGGTGATGTTGATGGTGAATCTTGAGGATATAGAGGTAAATGAAATTATTTGAATAAACATATATCTTAGGGGTAATTTTTAGATATATGTAAAGAATGATGATTTCATTATACTATGATGTGGGGAGTATATGATTCCAAAATATATGACTGTAAGGAATTGGTTTTCATTTACGAGGGTGAAAGAATCCATTGATTAGTTAAGGGTATCTTGATTGTTATCCAATAATGATTTTGGAAAAGGATTCCACCTGTATCAAGTCAAGTAAAGGATATTCCAAATACAATATTTAATATTCGATAAATCCTTTATGAGTAATGTTTCTTGACATTCTTATTGAAAAAACACATTATTTATATTCATATATCTCATGTATGAGATCCTTCACCCTTATAATCACTTATTTATTGTCGTGATCAATGATGATGTCCAAATTTAATCTCAGTCAATGAGGATTCAAGAATGTTATAGCTTGATGGGACCCATTAAATCAAATGGTCTTCAGAAAATTTATATTTCAATTTTGACTCAATAAAATGATACTATGTAATATAGTGTAGATTGTAACGATTTGGAGCTTGTACCCATGATACAAAGACAATATATTTTTAGGAAATTAATAACCAATTGATTGATATTTTATATGAAATGTACATCAATGAACTGATTTGTTTTTTCAAATAAGTTACTAAATCATTCTAGGATTAGTGATTTCTTGTTTTTTTCATGGATAAAGAGAATAGTGTTCCCTTTAATGTTTTTATTAGAATTTTGTATTAATGTATCCATAGTATTGGTACCATTCCTATAATTCAATAATGACTCCATTCATATTAAAAACTACTTAGATTGATCAATACACAATTTTTATGAAAGCCTTATTTTATCATAACAATTATACCTTTCATAATAAACATACACAACCCTGGGTGATTATTTGATGCATTAAAAAATAGCTAGAATAAAAAAATGATCTTTATGTTATAAAAAATAGTAGAGGTATAAAATTGAAAATATAATGTGTGGGGAGTGGAATTGTTATTAAAATAAAAAAATATATCATTCAATATTACATGTACAATCACATCATTAAAGACAAATTAATTATCCCTCATGTTAATCATTTGGGGAAATGAAACATTATAACCCCACAATATATTATAGCGGTGTCAGTAGCACTTCTTATGTATTTAACTATATAATGGTATTCAATCATCAAACTACACACACAATGAGATTCTTATGAATTTATATATTTTACAAAAAATATCCATTCAACATATTAAATTCCAATGATTATTTGTTGGTATTCAATGAGAGTGAAATGTTTTAAGACTAAATTATGATCCTCAAATATTTGAAACAACATTTTTCGAATTAACACATATTATTAATGAGTTCCCTAGTGTGAGTTATTTCATCCCCAAATAACTCACCTCATAAATTCAATGATACTTCATATGAGGTGTGAATTACCTTTATAAGTTTATTAGTATGTGGCCTGATTTTATTTGTAATTTTATATTCATAATATGATGATGTGAATTCTATTCATTGATTGATTTATTTTCATTGAGTAAAATATTTTCATGATGTAAATCTACCTTTTCCCATATTCTAAAATTTTACTAAGGGGATGTTATAATTTTTATTTTCCAATATAATATCACACAACCAATGTCTCATTGTTTATTTATGTGTCAAAAAATGATGTTACTTCAAAATAATTAATCTATTTTAATATTTTTTCCTTAAAATGAATCACAAACATACACTCTCATGAAATAAAAAAAATAATATATTTGAAAAAGTTTGAATTAAATAACAAAAATTATACAAATATTTCATTAAAAATTATGTGGGATATATAGCTATCAAATCACTATAGAATTGAATTTGGGTTTCCACTTACGAATGATATATCAACATAAAAAATGATACCCATCCTACCATTTTTTATATGACATGTCTACAAAATAATTTTTAGTATACATGTATTTAAATGGACAAGAATTAGATAATAAAATTTCATCAACTAATCTATTTTCAAGTGAAATGGTCCAATGTTTATTTTCCACTTTAACTTTTGATTTAATTAGTAATTTTCAATCAGATAAATATATTTTAAAATTGTATTAAATTTTCATTCTCAATGAAATATACATTTTTTAAATAATTAAACTGATAGTTATGATACAAATGTAAATTTACATTCTAATCATACCATGTATCGGGATCCTTATCATTGGCTTTTAATTCAATGAATTTCTCTACCCATAGAGATAAAACCACAAATAATCAAGTGATTTTTTTCATATGTTCAAACTAGGTAAAGGCTTCCGGGAAGAAATCAAAATGTAAAAAAATTAAATATAAATAGGGAGGATAATATCTATTGTAAATTTAATTAAAATAAAATTTATTTCAATTAAAATATCAAGGGTAAATTTCACTACCCTTTTTAAAAAACAATAATAGGATTAAGAAGAAATTAATTATAAAGGTTCATCAACCCCATTGTATTTTTTGCTTTTTATATTTTTAAAAATGAAAAATATTTGATTTTTGATATGTATCATGTAAACCACTAACTCTCAAATGATTCAAATTGTTGGTCAATCAAATGATTATCATTGATTTTCAAAAACACAACCAATTTTTCAATTATATTTTTATTTTTCAAGAGGGTGTGAAATTAATAAAATGAAACAAATCATGATCCAATCCTCATATACAATGAAAAATGTCCCTATAGTATTTTTTTCAGGACATGAATCCCTTCCACCACTGAACAATCATTACTCAATGATTTTAGATATTCACCAAAGAAATTTAGTGTATGGTAGGAGAATATTATATAGGATTGTATCTTAGCTCTACCCTTACAAGGATATATATGGATTAAGATGCAATTAATTATAAATTCTCATCAACCCCATGGTATTTTTTTTATATTTTTATAATTGTAAAATCATGGACTTTTGATATATATCACATAATCCAATCATCCTCAAATGATATAGATTGTTGGTCAATACAACGGTTATCAATGAACCTAAAAACACAAACCATTTTTTCAATTGAATTTTTATTTTTCAAGAGGGGTTTCAATAAATACAATGAATAATAATCATGAACTTATACTCATATACAATTAAAAATACCCTTATAGATAATTTTTTCAGGACATAAATCTATTACACCATGGAACAATCTTTACCCAATGATTTTAGATAGTCAAGGAAGAAATTTAGTTTATTTTATGAAATATTATAGAGGAATGTTACTTATTTCTTCCGTTACAGGGGAATTAAAGGAATATATGAGATAAAAAATGATTATTTTACATTTATGAGGTAGGATGATGTACAAAAAAATCCATCAATAATTTAAAATGGGAAGTTTTATAATCATAACTTCCAAAATATGGAATGATTGTGGTAGAATTTAAAATGCATGATATTAAATAAAAAAAATATGAATATGAAAATATTTGATAAATAAGTGGGTTAGAAAATACATTCTAAATAGGATAAATTTATGGGACAATCACTAATGTAAATGAACACATAGAAAGAAAACTTTTAATTGAATTTTTGGAAAGTCATGGAAGTCCAAATTCAAGAAAACTATTATTTAGAAAAAACAATATTATCTCAAAAAAATTATTTTCCAATTGAAAACCCAATATTTATCAACTAACTGTCTCCCCTATTTTTTAGTCAAATATATTGAATGTAAAATTTAAAGCATGACATGATTTATATTCTAATAATATTTTTCCAATTATTATGTATTAAAAAGACATTTTTAGTCAAAAAATTTACTATTAATACTTACATAAAAAATTCAAAATTAATGCATTGAGGAAAAATATAATGAATTGAAATACACACTACCCTTTTTGTGAATCTTTTCGGTTTTATCATAAATTTTTTGTTCTTGTAGGGTTGGGATGTGAATTATCATATTGTGTATTTTTATGCTTCCATGTGATGCATTTATGGAAATGAGATGTTTAGATACATAAATAAAATTCCAAATCTCTTTCCCGTTAAATTTAATATGGGTTTTTATGGTTGCATATTACTAAAGATAAAAAACCCTAAAATCCTAGAAGGCCACCCAAAATCACATTTTATTAACATCACTAGTTCATCCTTATCTCTCATCATATCTTATAATTTGATTTTGTAAGTATTATACATTTTATGGGTTAATAAATGACCTCAATTGTGATTTGATATTGTATGTGGGCCCTACCTTTATCTAAAAATTCTATTACCCATCATGTGGGATATACTGATCAACCACAATCGAGATGAACCCCCTTTACTTCATTAATATAGTAAAAAAAATGTAGTATCATCTACCATCCATATACTATATACCATATTAATACTTTTTAAATCAGCTACTCATGCAGTGTATATAATTATTTCATTCATCCATTAATCACCTCAACATTATATTTTTTCTCATATGGCAGAATCAACCCCATTATTTTATTCTTTATTCACAACATCATCAACTATGGGTATGTTTTCAACATCCATCTCATCATAATCTTTCACATAATAATTATTTATTTCATGGTGAATGTTGTAACTCAAATGATCACCACCAACACATAGTCAAAATTCCATAATTTTAAAGTCAAAAAAGACCATCTGTTAGATAAGAATAATATTTAAATAATTGGGAAAACCTTTTCCTCCTATATGTATAGTACTAGAAATTCTAATATTATTAAATTTTTTAGGCATCGACTATGATTTTTCCAATATCTTCTAGGGTATTTTATGGTGGAATATTCTATATTGAGTGAAACTCATATTGTATATTCCTTCTCCAAAATTTATCTCATAAAATGATTGTATGAAATGATGTTAAATTTGGAACCTATATCACAAAATACATTCCCATTTCATTTATACCCTATATTTAATGCAATTGTAAAGATTCCTATGACATTTTTAAATATTTTTATATTTTCGAATCAACAAGAGATCATTGTTGAGTTAGTGGTATAATACAAATATATTCTATAATTTAAATTTTTTTCACCATATATTTGATTAGTTTAGAATATGATGGAATTATGGTTTGATATTTTTTGAATTGAATATAAATATGAATTTTTTTTCTATTTTTGAAACATACCATTTGTGAGTTGATTATTCATATAAATTTCAATTCAGGAAAATAATGTCACATATTAATAAATAGTGGACCCTAAATTACTTATTTAGATACTACACTCCCTTTTTTTATTTATTTATATCATAATATTGATTGTTTCATGGTTTCATGGTGTTCATTTACCTCTTCCCAGAGTTTTGGACTTTTGATATCCACATAAGAAGAAATCTCGGTGGGTTGGCAGTATTCCTTATGGAATTTCTCTAATTTTAAGTATAACATGGACCACATGGAATTGATGGTTCTGTGTTATAGTATTATAATGAATATAATCATCCTTAAAATCCTATAGAGTTATTTATAGTCTTTTGAATATGTTATAAGTTACTTTACATCAACTCTAGATATAGTCAGGAATGTGGGAAACCTCTTCTCCTCTAAGTGGATTTGTCTCTATATTAATGGTCCATGATATTCTTCAAACCACATATCTCGGTACCAATACCCATATTCATTACATTTTTCTTAATGTATCCCCTTAAATTTTTTAGGAGTATAATTAGAACAATATACATATTTTATACACACACATTGGGGTTTTCCCCATGCATAACTGTGCCCATTTTTATCTTCAATGCACCAATTTGATCGTCACTCAATTATTAGTTTTTAACCATTTGGATGCTTCTTGATTAAATTCCATCATCATTCAATTATATATAATTTATTTTTACCAAATAAATTATGTGTCAAGTATCTTCAGGTGATTTATTCATCTAGGTTCATCCTATTACAACATCAACCAAATAATTATTTCACTATAAAAACCCATTATATAATGTTTTAATTAATATATACTAACCAAAATTGTTTTGTCAACATTTTATTTCATGTATTTAAAATATTCCCATTCATTATATAGTGATTATTTTTTTAAAATATTAAAAAATCTATTTCAACTTGATTATCCATCCATATTGAGAAAGGGAAGAAATGAGACAAGAAGATCCTTTCCATCTCATCCCACGTGTCAATGGAATATGAGGGTGAACCATTGATCTATTATTGTTCTCCATATCATAATTAAAATTAAAATATCAGATGTCTTGATGCTCATTTGAACAAATTTGAATGTAGTATTTGTTACAGCATTTCATAAAACATCCAATCAATGAGTTTAGATCATCATGATTTAAGATAATTATATGTTGTTAGACATCATTTAGATCATTTAGTATTCTATATCAAAATGATTGGATATTATGGAAGGGACTATGATTCTCTAATATAACCATGTGTTGGCTAAACTCTTATAACATGGGGTGTGTTTTTAGTCCTAGATCTCATCATTATACGATTGGAACCTGATTTGGTTATAAGTCTTCTAGGGATAGAACTATTTTTCGTTATTTAATTTTAAATCGAGATGTATATCTATCACAAGAATAAATTAACCAATTTTTCGAATATAAAAAAAAATTATTTAAAAATTTTGAATTAAAACTATATCATTATATCACATGTCATAAAAAGGGAATCTAATTTTTTTTAAATAATTAAAAACACTAATATAGATAATTCATCAGGTTTACATTCCCAAACCATAAAAATTGAAGTTTGGCATCCCAAAGAAAATCATTAAATCCTATAAGGATAAGAAAATATTATAATTTATATTTGAAAAAAATGACTAAATAACTTTATTTTTTGGAAATATTATGTTCATGGTTGAGCCCCTAAGACAATGAAAATATATTTGTTTGAATTTAAAAAGTTATTTATTGATGTCGTTTATGAAATAATATTATGAAAAGGGATAAATATTTGAATAATGTTAGAGAAACATGTGTAGTTCAGTTATATTATAGCTTCTATTCATATATAAGTGATGAATGACGTTCTCATTCATATTTAAATAAAAAAAATTCAAATAAGATCATTTTTCTTGGTAATATTGTAATAAATGACTGAGCTCTTAATTTATATGTTAAAAAACATGGATCGATTTCAGTCATATGTGACTAAAAACCATAATTTTACATAACAACTGAAAATTTTATTATTGTTGTTCAAAACAGTTTGTGATTAATTGATTCATTTGAAAAATACCCCTCCAATCACAAAACAATTGTTATAGAATTATAAATATAATATATTTAGAATAAAGAACTAGAGTGTGAAAACTGATACATGAATTGAAATTGAAATGTCATCCAAAGCCACACATCCACATATAATCAAATTATCTTGAAAAAGAGATTTCCTACATGCTAATCTGTAGGGGGAATGAAACTATGGTTACCAGATGAGAGGGTAATATATAGTTAGTAAAAAATCCTAGATTATTTCCCCCTCTAATTTTCATTTCTCATTACACATTCTTCACATTGTTCCACATTTAAATTTATAGGCTTTCAAAAAAATTCCCATATAATAATATTAAAATTGTATACAAAATTATTGACTCCTTAAACAAATATGTGGTTAAAAAATATATTTTGTAGATATAATATTCACAACAACTTTTTATCAATCCACTCAAAACATAAATGATTTCTAATGCCCTAATTTGATAAATCCCACAAAACCCCTATTGTTAATTATATCCACATCATGAATAACAAAAATGAATCTTTATACAAGGAATTATTTCAAATTATCACAACATCAATGGGTTTCATGATTTTTTTAACATTTCTACATCCATCAAATCATGGTATGAATTATTTTTGTGATTTTAATTATTTTGTTAGATTCTTCTCCTATCCTGAGTAGAAATAATGAGATTCTCATTTTTGTTCCATATTCAATCTTCCAGAATCTTATTGTGACATCATCATCTTAATTCATATAAATTTAAACATTTTCCAGAAACAATTACACAAAAATATAGTAACATTAATTTAAAAACAAATTAATCTTTGGGAACACATATAAATTAAATTATAATTCATATAAAATAATTTTTTAAAAAACTATGAATAAAATGTTGCTATCATCAAACCACCTATGGATTATATTAATTACACATCAAATGAATTGGATCTATGAAAATAAAATTATATATTAATCCTATATTTAATAGGTTTACTTTCCAAGGAATGAAATATATTTCACGTGAATTTACATAAACCCTGTGATGGTACATGTTGTTTTCTATAGGTAATTCCATCTAAATTTATTTGAAATTTATTTATTCTATTGTTCAGATGAGAATTTTAAATGGTTTGTTTAAGGATTTTCATATGTGGATTCTATAATTAAAGGGATCACCATAAAGTGTCGATGTTTTCGTGAAAAAATAGTATTTATATTCCTTGATGTTACTGATGTAATTGTTAATGAAAACCATAATTATTAAATTACATGATCTTATTAATTCATATGAAGTAATTTTGATACATCAAATATAGCGTTGGATGTATTTTTTATGTATATGGTTTATTTTTTCATTTATAAGTATGGTTGTTTGTGACATGATGAGTGAGAGTACCCAAATCAGGATTTGGATTTCACTTATATGATTGATATTCTAAAGATATTGAACTATTATCTCTTGTGTTATAAATTTTCCAAATACACAGTCTATAAGATCTTGTGGAATGTATTCTCTTAGTGGGAAATGAATTATACATAGGGACATCTTATGGAGTATCTAAAGACATTTTATTTTGAAATGTCATACTCTATGGGGAAATATAATGCTCTTTAAATTTCTATTATTGGGATTACATAGTATATTAGACTATTACCTTTATTGGTGGAATGTTTATTGATGATCATACTTTATGACTAATGAAAGGATTCGTAACAATATATATGTTAAATCACTTATTTTCATTTATTTATTATGTAATAATTTGGTAAAGGATATGTTGGAGTTTTATAACGATGTCTTATAAATACAGGAAATGTTTGTGGTAGGAGACCTAATTATAGGATGGTTTATTTATAGTGATGATATTAGCTATGTTAAAGTAGTGTTTTCTAAATACATGAATTAAGATATAGTTATGGAATCACATTCCTCTATATGGAAAATGCTCCCATCTATAATATATATGGATCAAGATATTAAAATTTTCATATGGGGAATAGGTGTGAAGAGAAACATCAATATATTATTTCATTAGGGTTATCATGAGGAAAATAATTCAGGTTTTCTTTCAATGTTAACATTAGTATTCCTAGTTCCATATATGGGTAAATCAAAAATCATATTATGTGTAACAATATTAACATTTACAATAATGAAAAATATTTTATAGGATGTTAATATCATGAAATCATTTTTTCAATCTATGTAACTAGTGGTTTATTCTATTTTATCATCAATCCTTACTAAAATATTATAATATTATCCTGTACCTATACATATCACTAGGTTTCTTAGTAATGATTTTTCATCTTTGTTTCTAAAGGCTAACTAAAACCTACTTTGATACATACTATATTTCTCCATAAATTTCACACACATATATTACATATTATGAGATTAATATTAAGTAACGAATATTTATATCAAAGAAAAAATTATATAGGTCTCATATATTTGGAAAAATTAACACATAAACAATTTTTTCATAAATTATCTAGATCATAACACAATATATTCATCATAAGTAGGACTATTCTTAGGAATATCACACTATATACCATTATAAATATCTGAAGGGAAAAGAATCATAATAATGGGTGTGCTTAAATAATAAATTAGGGTAAACATGGGATAAATTAAGGATAACATAGACATAAATTTGGAATGTGTAAATGAAAACCACAAAGATACATTTTAAAACCATACCCATCATATCACGTATTATAATATTGATTCATGGTAAATATTGTGGTCATTCAAAATAGATGAATGAAAAATAATTAAATGTACCAAAAACATGATATTATGAAATTGGTATTTGAATTTTTTTTGGAATAATCATAATCTTATAAAAATGTCACCATGTATGAATGTTATCAAGTTCATTGAGTAATCAAATACATGAAATTAGTCCCTCACCTGATATTATGTATATGGGGAAGATGTCCACATATAATATAATGTACATATAATCCAAGTATGCACACATACATATGGAATTAAATATCAATTCCACACATAATATTATATACTATATAGAGTGGTCTATGCAACATTTTTGGGTCATGATATCCAGGTTCAGTGTTAATATTTCATATTGGAAATCATGGTCCAATAATTAGTATTCCAACATGAAATTTTGGTTCTTTAATATAATATTACCCTACAAAGTTATACATAATTTAGAAATAAATTGGATATAGATATATACCACACTCGTATCATAAGATAAATTATATATATATATATATCTGCGTGTGTGTGTGTATCCCCATAGATCATAAACCATTATACATATTTCAACCCATTAAATTAAATGGGATTCATGATCCTTTTATACTTGAATAGCCAATGGATAAGGATGATATGTCAGATAAACATTTCTATAATAGTAATTAATCATCTAGATAGGAAAAAAAATTTCATTCATGGATCATATCCCATGTAATTCATATATTATATCAAGGGATTTTGTCATTGAGGAATATAAATACAATTAATAGATCATCAAATCATTCAGGAAGAAAAGATCATCTCTATTTTAAAATTGCTTCATGAAAATATATAATATTTACTAATTATGGGAAAGAAATTATTTTTAAATCACTCATGAAAAATTTATTGCAAGAACTAATCCACACAATAACTATGAAGGCAATAACCTCTATCCATGTCGTATATATTAGAAATGAAAAAACATTCATAATTTTTTTAAAATTCAAATAGTTACTAATATAGAAAAAACAGTACATTATTTTTTAAAAAAAATTTAAAAATTAATAACATTATTAAAATGATTTTATATAATTATATAAAAATAGAAAAATCCTTCTTTAATACATTATTATAGAAAACAAGAAAATGGAAGAAGTAGTTTTTTAACCAACGTGTGATATAAAGATGATTTTACGAAAAAGTATTTTTCAGTCACCAGAGTATATAAATTGTGTAAAATTAAGATGAATCTTGCATTCTAATGAAATAAATATTATATAATAAAAATCAAGAGTTTAATGATTAATAGAAAATAGAATTTATAATCTTCAAACTAATCATAATCAATCCTATTAAACATCGCGATTGTAACATAAATCACATACTCTCTCATAAAACTTTAATCGTACCCCCTAGAATAAATAACCTTACATGAATATGTTAATACTAATAAATTATAAAATAATATAATATAAAACATTATTGTGTACTGTATACACCAAAAAACAGGAACAGTCTCTTAATATGGAATTTGCAAGATAAAATTAATTGTGATATGAAAATCCCATACCTCATGTCCGACATCCATAATATACATTTTAACCTCACATATAATTAATATAGTCTTTTTATAAATCTATACCAGCATCATAATCTTAAATATCATAAAATAAACAAGTTTTTCAAAATCATTTAAAACCTTTCAATTATAAAATATTTATTAAAATCATTATTTCGGTTGGTATCTTCTTCTCTTTCCATGTATGTTTTGGTTTGGTTTTTTGGTCCTCATACATTGATCATGGTTACATAATATAAAAAAATTAAATAATTATATAAATATAATGTATATTCATTATGTACATGTCTATAATAATTTGTAATATTATATATAAAAAATGAATTACACCGTTCTTGGAGAGGGTTGGTCGTGCATATGAATAAACAATGTTTCCATGTTTTGAATGATGGAAGAAAACAATGATAAATATTAATTTACCATTATATAATAAATATTATAAAATATATAAAATTTAAATTCATTAAATCCTTAAATTTTACAATAAATGTAAATTAAAAATTAAACTCATATCATATTGACTTGTATAGGTTGTAGTCTACACATACGCACGAACGATGTTATCGTTTTATAATGATTTAAAAGGTAAGAATTTTTATATGATATTATTATTAAAGAATCACAATAAGTTCATTAATATATTATATAATCTCTAAAACCATCCTAATAACAATCCATAAAATTTGGATTTGGAATATGAATTGTATCCCTATATTTAGGCCTCAAGATATTATTATCCCTGAATGGTACTTAAACATCCCATTTGCTTGGAAGAGGGATAATAATTGTGGTTTCATAATTATAATAACATTGTACAATATTTATTATATTTTATTATGTATTTTTGGATGAATCAACAAAATTTATAGTAGGTATAATAAGATGGAAAAATCAAAATTATTTACTACTGAAATGTCCTCTTATCTAAAACTACTCCTTTAGATCTCCTCATAAGGGTTCTGGGGTCAGCATTTTGGAAGGAATATAACGTCTTTAATAATTTATGGAATTTTAGAAGAGAAATTGGAATTGTTTTATAGGGAAAAATGATGAAGGTGGTGTGAATAATATAGAGGATTTGTTCCCATATATAATTGGGAGGTGGGGTAATCATGGATGTCAATAACAACTAAAATCTATTAAAATAATTCTCAAGATAAATGGTTAAAAATTACTTATAAATGGTAGTAGATGAAATTTTTTACCTTATATTATCCGTCTTTTAATATTTTATTTTATTTTTATTTATGTAATTGAATTTAATATTATATTCATAAAATTTCGTTATTCCCATTTTGAATGTATTATTTAAATTTGAATAATAATATATAAGGACAATGTTACAATTAAATTATAACAATTAGATAAAAATAAATTACATCTAATGAATATAAAAAATCCATTTTACATATTAACTCACTTAAATTAAATTACTTTTAAATTATTTAAAAAATTTAGTATATTTTTGATTAATTGTTAAAATATTGCGTAGTTTTGCAGAAGAATTTATATTAATACAAAAAAATTGAAATAAAATTAAATCAGTAAATTTTTTTATTAATATTCAAATACACAGTTTTATTCATTCACAAAATTATTTTCCCTTTGTGGACACATAAGTGATTTTGAAAACCAAGAGAGTGACACTTTTTAATATTTAGTTATTGAAATATTATATTATACATTTCCATGGAAAAGTTTTCATTAAGAAAATAAAATTATATCCAAAATAGGTAAGGGGTAAAATCTTTAATCCAATATCTATATGTATGAAATATAAAAGACATATCAAATTGTTTTAATGTATATTATATTGATTTACAATTCAATGAGGTGAATAATTTTACCATAATAATTATTATTATTAATTTTAAATTATGGGTACCAATTTTCCAAATTCAATGATCTTATTTCAAAATATGTATTCCATTTTTTATAATTAAATATATAAAATAGTATGATATTAATAAGTTTTTAAAATATCAAAAAATATAATGAACAATGTTTTTATAAAAATACATTTTTTAATTATAAATACACATTAAAGATTAATAAAATATTATCTATAGATAAAATCATTTTATGGATAATATAACATATAAAATTGATGAAATTAAACTAAAATTTTTCACCTAAATGATTTATAAATATTAAATAACATTGTGTGAGAAAATAATTTTTCATGAAAATGTTTATTTACGTATGAAATCATTCCATCCTAAATTATAACAAAAAATTGTTTCCAATGAAAATAAATCGATAATTTACATATTTAAATTTTTTAAATTGATAATAAGATTACAAAATAAAATTATAATATATTTTAAAAAATAATAATATTATTTTATCTGAACGTGAAATAATAATCTTACATGAAGAAAATTATTTTTGAAGAATAAAGTTACATAACTAAAAATTTAGTTATTATTTTCTATGATTTTATAAATAAATATAAGTTACGTATAAAATATATATATATTTTATCATAAATTAAATAATAATATTTGTTATCCTAAATTTAACAACTATATTATAACATTCACATTAAATAATAATATTTTAAATCTGAATCATGGTTTATTTAAATTTAGTTTAGCATATAACACAAGCAATCAAATAAATGAAATTCAATTGAAAAATATTTTCTTATCGTATTGATACAAGGATCAGGTTTCAATAACCAACAAAATATTACTAATTATATAAATATATTATATATTCATTAATTATCTGATGTTATCAAACAAAAAATTAAAAATATAGAAAAAAAATTACAATGCTCTTGGAGATGGTAGTCATGATGTTTGTATGAAACCTATTTTCATCATACAACGAAAAGATGGAAAGTAAGATAAATTATATTTTATAAATAATAAATAATAAATATAACATATATATTATATATATTGATTAAATTAATAGTTAATACAATCCCTATAATGAAGATATATTTGAGGAATCTCATCGATTCCTGGAGGTGGTTGTTAACATGTATAGATGAGTGACATAATTGTTTTTTATAGAAGGAAATGTATGAAGGTATATCAGATATTATAATCATGTAAGTATAATTCCTTCCATAATATAATGTACATATTTAAATTCCATTATAATGATGAATCATGTGTTTTAGGGATGGAAAATGAACAATATCACTACCTAGAGGTAGTAGTGCACACATATGCACAAGAAAAAAAGAAATTTTCCATAAGATGAAAAATAAATAGAAAATGATTTTGAAATCATTATAATAACCACTCAATCCATTTTTCATACCCTATTAAACATTTTAATGTGGGAAAAATAGGATTATTGAAGAGGTAATAAGAAAAAAATTGATATTACTTGGTTAAGTTTTACACAACATTGTAGAAAACCTACTATTGGCTTACACATTATTACCTCAAAGGATTCAATTATAATAAAACTAGAACATATATAATTTTGGGAGGTATGACAGTAGATATTTTTTTAGCCATATCAAAATAGAATATTTTCATCATGTGTAGAAAAATGTGGAAATGTTGTGTCAATTTATTTGTGTGGCAAAGGACACACATGGAATGCTCAAAAAAATTAAAATAATTTAAATCCATATTCTATCTAAATGGATCATAAATGAGTAAAAATCCCAAATTATATGATTAAATATATAGATAGTTCTATCCAATATTATTTACATATTTTTATATAGAATATAATCCATTATCATTTTAGTTTAAACACATTAAAAATATTAAAACGGTCATATCAAGAAGGGAATTTTTAGTACAACTACAATTCTTAATTACCCAAAGCGAAACCTTCAAAATTTAAAAATTTTAAAACTATAATTAGAAATATTGATTCCATGTTATAATATTCTATTTCTATAATATGTAGAAGTTAATTTTAAAAAAAAAATTAAATGACACATTGACAAATATTTTACAAGACAAATAAATTTTTATAAATTTTTTATTCCAAAATGAAATAAAATGTTGATTGAAATGTCATCCACTAGATAATATTTCATAAAATATAATAATAATTATTTGGTAATAAATTCAATGAAAACATACTTTATAAATACAATGAAAATGAAGAAAATTTTTCTGTAAATTTTTTTTTAAATTCTCTTTAATAAATTATTATTTGTCAAAAAAACCTTTGATTAAAACCATTAATAATTTTCATTTGTTAATTTAAAGTATTATATTTTTTTATGATATTATTTTTCTAATAGTTGTATAAATAATTAATTATATCGATTCAGAAAATAAATCTAAAACTATTATTGAAAAAATAAATATTTATAATGAATAATATTAATAAATAAAAAATTGACTACATATTTTTTATAAATTAAAAAATCAATTATATAAAATACATATATATATATATACATATACATATTTTTTTATTTATATGCACACATATAATTTAACATCTATGTTATTATTATATTCAATATATAGACTCATTTATTCTTCAGGTTTTATGTAAAGAATTCTATTAATGAAATTAAAATTTTATAGGATTAATATGTTAAAAAATATCAGGATATTATAATCAGAAAAATAAAAATATTTTATCATTCCATAAATAATATTATTCTAGGATTTTGTAATCAAAAATGAACCATAACTCTTTTTTTATTTATTTTATTCTATATACATCAATTAAATAAGAAAATTGTTGTGTGATGTAACATACATAGTGAGTTTTTTTATCACATGAGACCCATTATTTGTTCATGATAGTATTAATTTGTGCGTATCTGATTCCATGAGATTATTTTATATTATTTATTTTACCTATTTATTTTTATTTTGTTCTATGTTATCGTTTTTTTCTATATTATGGGAACATTGATGCTTGCAATACGATAATAGGTTGGTCTATGTTGACTGGTTGACTACATAAAGGGAGAGAGTTGATTCAGGACTACAGAACGATTTATATTAGATGGAATTATGCATTGATTTGGGAGATATAATTGATTTTATATGTTAGTTTTGCATGAAAATATGTACATATAAATGGGTTAGATGTTTAGCACATTGATATGATGTCATGAGTCAATTTTTTATTATTACTGAGTTGATAGTACATTTCAGTCAGAGATGTATTCACTATTGATGTTATTAGTAATATATATACATCTTGAAATGTTGAGGGATACATTGTACAACATTTTTAAGGGTTTTAAAAGTCAATAATTATTTAATGTATGTATCATCATGAAAAGAGTTAAAATATGTGAATATGATTACTTGGATGTGAAGGGTGATACACATTAAATGTGGATTGTGGATTGACCTTAATTAATAGTGAGGTTTTTTTTCAAAAAAAGTGGAAAATATTGTATAGACATATAATATTGTTATATGAGCTCTATGTGACAACTGGGAATTGTTTTATTCATAGATCCTCTAGGTGTGAGTACTATTTCAAAATGCAGTCGAAGAGGGTACAATTACGTATCATGGCAGTTTGGTTCTTTAATGACGATCCAATAGTTTAATAATTAATATATCCCGAATTACAATATGTATCATGTAATACAATATATTATCCTGTGAATTTTTTTATATATGCCATGGTGGTGTCTAGATGGGCATATCGTGTCACCCTTCATGGGTTACTTACATAGAGTATATACATTATGATCAAGGATCCGATGATAGGTATGTTCCAAACTATTGGTATATTAATAGATGGATCATAGTGTTTAGAGATGGTATTTGGATGTACCATGGTTAAATCATTCATTTTATTTACTATTTACTATTTCCATTATTTATACATAGATATGACATTCCACATTGAGATTCCACAGTTTGTTATATATTTTACAACTTTGATGAAATTTTGATAGATTCATTTTATTGTTTTATCAACTGATTATCCAATGGGATGATTAATTTATATATTTTTTTGTTATAGTTTCTTATATATTATAACAAAGGGTATAATATCCCCAAAACAGTTTTCAGACCATCGATGATATATAACACCATATTTCTTAAGGCGGTCAACATATGAATTCATGTATCACTTTGTCAAAGTCCCTGTGATTATGAAAACAATCTTAAAATGAAGTATAAGCTTAAATTTGTATCATTTTATTTTATTATATCTATATTTTGGAACATGGTAAGAGGATTTAGGATGTGTGGAGTTCAGGTAGGGAAGTTTAAAACATTCCTATAAAGCTCATGCATAATGTACCATTGAGTTATAAATTAGGGAACCTTTATTGTTGTTATGGATGTACTATTTCACAATAATCCTATGTATTTTTCTTATTATGGTTTATGGGATTCATGTCTATTAATAAATAATTAATTAGAATTTATGAAGAAATGTTATTAATACATGTGTCATTCTATAAATTATAGTTCATTCAATTAAATGTCTTAAACTAAGAATTAGTCTACGGTAAAATATTTTGGTGACATTTTGAATGTTTTAAATTAAGGGTTTTGTTTGTTATATAAATATATATTACAAGGACTATTTTTATATATGAAAATGAAGCATGTGACCCTGGTAATACAATATGGATAATTCCTTATAATTATGGGTAGCTTGAATGGATTGGCTTTATTATTTAAATACATTGTGTTTTTATATATAATTCATTATTTTATTTCTTATGGATGAAGGTATAGTTTATTAATAATATTTTTGGAGTTATATATAATGTCACATAAAATACGATAAATTAGATTTATGGTTAATGGAGTTTGGACTACACCAAAAAGGGGGGAAGCTCATATTCCCCCATTACAGTGATAAGAGTATACTACTAAGAACGGTCATGTACCAACTCTAATGGATCAAGAAGTGGAATGTAAAAATCCAAAAGTCATTCACATTGTCCCTATTTAATGCATAGAAGTTTCCATGATGATGTTTGATTATGGATGAGACTTCAAGAATATGAATCGCCTATATATCTAGGCAACTGGTATCCAATATTATAGTGGAGGTGGATTGCCGATATCTTGTTGATCATAAATATAGTGGACATTTGAATTGATTAACAAGTAATGTAAGATACTGCTATGCATTAGGGAATATCTACTGTGTGGAATAGTGTAATTGATCCTGCTGGAATATCTAGGGGTCCTATTTAAGAGAGAATACTTTATATCATCTTATTTTTTCTCTTCACTGATGTATTAAATATGGATGTTTATTTGGAATTTATAGATAATCATTTGGGATTGATGTCATCGTCTGATTACTCGATGTATTTCAAATAGTTTCTTTTATTTTATATTTTCATGGTGTGGATTTTTTTATTGAAGTCCTAATAATTTGATATCATCCCTAATATTGTTAAAAGGATATTGGTCTAGAGTATGGATATGAATAAATATATAGATGTTTTGATATATGGCTCTTTAAATTGAGAAGTTCATGGAAGACGACACATCTATATGGATTCCTTAATAATTTCCTATAATAATTACTATGATCTCTAGTGATCTTTTGGGTACGTCTTATAATAGTTGGAAGTGGAAGGTAGAGGGGACACATTATGGTGGAAATAAATATGTGGAGTATAGAAGTGTATCATCTTTCCCCAATGGGGAAGGCAATTATTTAAGATATAATAACTGTTGGTACACAGGGCATTCTAGAAGATCATGATGAAAGAAAAACAAAGAGTGCCAATAATAAAGAATGATATAAAATATATTGATATAATTTTGTTCTTTTATTTAGTCAATATCTATGATTAGGTGTGATGGTGTAGGTCATGGTCCTGAGCAACAAATTCGGACACAACAAACCTCAATGACCAAGGATATTTACTCATCATTGGGGAATTATCTTAGTTCCAATTAATGTTGGATAAATTTTGTAGACCATATTCCCAATGATAGAGATATGGGACCTTAAATTATTAGGGTCACAGTCCTTTTTCACATTATTACTTATTATTAATTTTTAAATATTATAGGATCACAATTTCTTACATCTATAAACGTTATTATTGTTATTTACATCTTATTGTTGTTATTATTCTAATATTGTCACACTTGATTCATAGATTGGGAAATATTTATTATATCTGTAGCTATACTAAATGTTTTAGATATCGTTTCTATATGAATATTAATGGGAATTTATTATTCTTGACATTACTAGATTTGATTTGATCTTTTTCATCGATTAGATTTCAAGTCATCTTGCTCACATTTATTACATTGGGTGATGTGTATCCTTAAAATTTAATAAGGGAGATATTTGATTTTATGAATATATAATGGGTTTCTGGAGAGTTAAGAATGGGTATGGAGAAAAGTATATTTGGTACTATTACAACACATGTAGCGGGAATGTTTTGGACTATGGATCTAGAAGAAGACCCCCCCCCCCTATTTTTTTTCATTTAATGGCGTGGGATTATAATATCATACATGATGAATTATTTGGGCATCTTATTGGTCATATAAGAGAATTTGATATTTAACTCTTATGAGAGGATAAACCTATATTTATTCCATTATATGAGTGCATTTTTCATTGATGGTGAAGCTATAGGTGAATCTTGAGGATATAATGGTGAAGGAAATTATTAGACTAAACAAATCTCCCATGTGTTATTTTATGATATATTAAAATAATAATGATTTCATTATTCAATGGTGTGTGGAATATATGATTCCAAAATAGTATATTGTGAAGAATTGGTATTCATTAATGAGGGTCAAAGAATCATTTGATTATTTACGGGTATCTCAATAGTTCTCCATTAATGATTATTGATCAGGATACCACCCATATCCAGTCAAATAAAGGTTATTCCAAATAAAACTTTTAATATTATAAAATTATTTATGAGTAAAGTTTCATGAAATTATTGTTGAAAAACACACCAGTCATCTTCACATATCTCATTTATGAGATCCTTCACCCTCATATTTAATTATTTATCTTGGTGTACATTGAGGATGTCCTAATGAAATCTCAGACAATGATGATTCTTGAATGATACAACCTGAAGGGAGTCGCTAAATCCAATGGGCTAGGAAATTATTATAAATTTTTTTGACTCAATATAATTATACTATGAAATATAACATGGATTGTAACTATTTTCAGCTCGAACCCATGATATAATGACAATATATTTTTTGGAAATTAATAATCAATTGATTGATTTTTTATATGAAATGTACATAAGTGAACTGATTTGTTTTTTAAATATGTTACAGAATCATTCTTGGATTAGTGAATTTTTTTTTTATCATGGATACATAGAATATTATTCTCTATAAAGTATTTATTATAATTTTGTATGAATGTATCCTTAGATTTGGTACCTTTCTTATAATTCAATACTTACACAAGATATATTTAAAAGTACTTAGAATGATAAATAAATTTGGTTTACAAAACTGTTATTTTATCATAACAATTTTACATTTCATAATGGACATACACAACCCAAGGTTATTATTTGAGGCATTAAAAAATATCTAGATTCCAAAAATGATGTTCATGTAATAAAAAATAGTTGAGGTATATAATTAAATAGAGAGAGTGTAGAAAACAGAATTGGTTTTAAAATAAAAAAAATAACATTCCACATTACATGTATAATCACATCATTCAATACAAAGTAATTACCCCCTCATGTTAATAATTTGGGAAATGAAAACATTATTACCCAACAAGATATTATAGTGCTGTAAGTATCACATCCAATGTATTTAACCCTATTATGTTCTTCAATCATCAATCTAAAGAAAAATTATGTTTTTTTTAATTTAATGAATATTACAAAAAATATCCGGTCATCATATTAAATTCCAAAGTATATTTACGGGTTTTCAATGTGATTGGATGGTTTAATGAATAAATTATGATCCTCAAATATTTGAAACATCATTTTCATAATTAACTAATATTGTAAATGAGTTCTATAGTGTCTGTTATTTCTTACCCAAATAACTCACCTATTAAATTATTTTAACTGTGTGAATAAATTCATTGAAACATCATAAAAGGTGTGAATTCTCTTTATAAATTAATCATTATGTGGCCTGAATTTATGTGTAATTTTATATTCATAAGATCTTGATGTGAATTCTATTCCTTGAGCGATTTATTTTCATTGAATATAATATTTTCACGATATGAATTTTTCTTTTCTCATATTCTAATGTTGTACTATAGGGATATTAAAACTCTTATTTTTCAACAAAATATCACACAACTAATGTCTCATTGTGTATTTCTGTTTCACAACATAATGTCATTCAACATAATTAATCTATTTTAATATGTTTCCCAAAAAATTATACACAAACATATGCTATCAAAAAATTAAAAAATTAATATGTAAGAATGATTTTTAATTAAATAACAAAAACTAAAACAATAATAATTTTAAATATTATGGAAGAAATATAGCTATCAAATCTCCCTACACTTGAATTTGGGATTCCACTTAAGAATGATATCTCAACATAAAAAAAGATACCAACCCTACCATTATTTATAAGAAATATCAATAAATTAATTATCTATATATAAGTAATTAAATGGACAATAATCACAAAAGAAAATTCCATCAACACATTTATTTCAAGGAAAATGGTCAAAATTTTATTTCACTCTTTAATTATTGAATTTATCATGAATTTTAATTCATTGAAATATATTTTTAATTTTTTCTAAATTTTTATACACATTGTAAAATACAAATTATTATTTAATTCAACTGATAGTTTTGATACAAATATAAATATATTTTCTAATAATACCACATATCATTCACTTTATCATTAGATTTTTAGTCATTGAATTTCATTAACCATAGAGATAAACCGATAAAAAAACTAGTGAACTTTTTAATATGTTCAAATTACAGAAATGCTTCAGGGAAGAAAGAAAAAATGTAAAAAATAAATAAATATAAACATGGATGATAATAACTATTCTAAATTTAATTACAATTAAATGGATTTAAATAAAAATAACACTAGTAAAATCCACCTCCCATTTTTCAAAAACATAAACATGATTATGTAGAAATTAATTAAAAAGTCCCATCAACACCATTGTATTTTTTTCTATTTATATTTTTATAACTATAAAATCATGTACATTTGATTTGTATCACATAAACTAATCATTCTCATATGATGGAAATTGTTGGTCAATCGAATGGTAATTATTGACCCTCTAAAACACGACCCATTTTTCAATTGATTTTTTATTTTTCAAGAGTGTGTGCAAAGAATACAATGAATAATAATAGTGAACACATCCTCATATTCAATGAAAAATACCCCTATAGTTATTTTATCAGAAGATGAATCCATTCCCCCATGGAGTAATCTTTAATCACTGATTTTAGATAATCACGATTGAAAATTAGTTATTGGTAGGAAAATATTATATAGGATTGTTTCTTAGCTATTCCCTCACATGTCTATTTAATTATTATATGATATAAAAAATGATTATTTTACATTTATGACAATTCATGAGGTATAGAAAAATTCCATCAAAAAATTTAAATGTGAATTTATACAATCATATATTCTAAAATATTAAATTGTTGTTTTAGAATTTAAAATGCATGATATTCAATCATAAAATATGCAATAGAAATGATTAATAAATATTTGGATTAGAAATTACATTCTGATTATGATAAATTTAATGGGACAATCACTAATGTAAATGAACAGAAAATACAAAATCATTTAATTGAAATATTCAAAAGTCACAGAAGATAGAATTATATAATAGAATTATTTAGATAAATAAATAGGTTCCCAAAAATAATTATTTTTCAATTGAACGCCAATAATTTATTAAATAATTTTCTCCACTAATTTTATTAATCAAATATACTATAACAAAAATTAAATTCCTGACATCATGGATATACGAATAATAAATTTCAAATTATTATTAATTAAAAAGTCGTTTTTAGTCAAGTAATTCACTATTTATATTTAAATACAAAATAAGAAATTTATGCATTGAAGAAAAAATATACAATTAGAACACAAAAAAACCTTTTAGTGAATCTTTTGGGTTCTTTTACATTATTTTTGTTCTTATAGGTTTGGGATGTGAATTAATAAAATATATTATTTTTATTCTTCCATGCGATGCGTTTATATACAAGAGATGTTTAGATACAAAAATAAAGGTTAAATTCATATTCTTGTTCAATTTAATATGTTATTTTGATGGTTTCATTTTCCTAAAGATAAAGAAACCCTAAAATCCCAGCATGCCTCCCAGTATCACATTTGATTAACATCATAAGTTCAACCATATATCTCATAATCTATTATGATTTGATTTTGGAGGTATTATAGATTTTATGGGTCCATAAATTTCCTCAATTGTGTTTTGATCATGTATGCGGGCCCTAACCCTTATCTAAAAATTACATTATCCATGTTTTGGGATATACCGATCAACCATCATCATGATGACTCCACAGTACTTCATTAATATAGAAAATCAAAATAAAATATCAATTACCATCCATAACCATTATACCTTATTCATAATTTTTTAATAAGCTACTCACATTGTGTATTTAATTATTTAATTCATCCATTCATCACCTAAACATTATATTTTTTCTCATTTGAAAGTATCCACCCCATTATTTTATTATTTATTCACAATATCATCAACAATAGGTATGTTTTTAGCATCTATTTCATCATCATATTTCACATAATAATTCTTTATTTCATGTTGAAGGTTGTAACTCAACTGTTCACTACGAACACAAAGTCAAAATTCCTAAATTTTAAAGTCAATAAAAACCATCTCGTAGATAAGAATAGTCATTCAATAATGAGGAAAACCCTTTACATCTAAATGTCCAGTACTAAAAAATCTATGATGATGAAATTTTTTAGACTTTGACTATGATTTATTCAATATTTTATAGGGTATTTCATGGTGGAATATTCTCTATAGAGTAAAACTCATCTATTATACAAATTATCCAAAACGAATACGATAAATCAATTGTATTAAATGTTGTTCAATTTTTAAAATAGATCACACAACCCATTCCCATTTCTTTTAGACCACATATTTAAATGAATTGAAAATATACTTATGTCAATTTTCACCATTCATAATATTTTGAATGAACAAGAGAAAATTGTTATGTTAGTTTAATGGTGATAATATCTTATATAATTTATATTTTCTCACCATATTGTTGATTATATTATCATATTATGTTATATTGGTTTAATATTTTTTTAATTTCATATAAATATGAAATTTATTTTCACATTTTGGAAACATACCATTTTATGAGTTGATTATTCATATAAATTTCCATTCAGGAAAACAATATATCATATTAAATGATAGTGGCCTCTAAATTACTTAATTAAATACTAATCCACCTTTCTATTATTTTATTATATCTTTATATTTATTGGTTCATTTTTTATTGTGTTCATTTACCTCTTCTTAGAGTAATGGCCTTTTGTTCTCCGCAAAAGATGAAATCTCGGTGGCATGGCAGTATTCCTCATGTAATTTGTCTAATTTTCTAAAAAACATGTCCAACATAGAATTTCAGGATCTATGGTATAATATTATACTCCTTATAATCATCCTTCAAATCCTTTTGAGTTTTCTTTTAGTCTTTTAAAAAAATTATTAGTTACTCTATACAAGCTGTTGTTATAGTCATGAATGTGGGAAACTTCTCCTCCTCTAAGTGGACATGCCTCTATCGAAATTGACCATGTTCTTATTAGAAACACATATCTCTCTACCAATACCCATATCCTTTTTAATTTTATTAATTTAACCCCTGAAATTGATTTTTTGGAGTATAATTAGACCCATGTACTTATTTTATACACGTACATGGGATTTCTTTCCCAACCATAACTGTGACCATTTTTCTCTTCAATTCACTCATTTATTCTTCAATAATTTTCTATTATTTCACCATTTACAAGCCTCTTGATTAAATTACATCATCACTCATTTATATATTATTTATTTTCACCAATTGATTTTGTGTTAACTAACTTTAGGTTTTTTTCATCCGGGTTCATCCTACTACAACCTCTACCTAATAATTATATCACAATTAAATCCCATTATATAATATTTTAATTAATATCCACTTCAAAAAATTGGGATGTGGCCCATTTTCATCATGTATATTAAATATTCACATTTATTATATTGTGATTACAATTCAAAAAGAAAAAAAAAATAATTCAATCTGAATACCCATGGATATTGAGAAAGGGACGAATCTAGACAATAATTTTCATCCGATCTCATCCCATATTATAATGGAATATGAGGGTGAACTATGTATCTATTCTTGTTCTCAATATAAAAATTAAAATAGAAATATGCTATGTCTGAATGCTCATTTTAAAAAATTTGGATGTAGTATATGTTATAGAGTTGGTCCAAAAATCCAAAAAATGCATTAAATCATCATGTCTAAAGATAATTAAATGTTGCTAGAAATAATTAGGATATTTTAGTGTTTTATATCAAAATTATTGGATATTAATGGAGGTACTATGATTCTCAATTAGAACCATGTGCTGTCTAAACTCTTACAATTTGGGAGTATTTTTAGTTTAGATCAATCCATTATACCATTGGAACCAGATTTGGTTATACATAATCTAGGGTGGAAACTATTTTATTGTTCATAAATTTTCATTAATGATCTATATCTATCACAATAATTCATTAACCATTGTATTGACTATATAAATCATGTTTTTAAAAATTTGGAATTAATATTATATCTTAAAATCACACATCATAAAAAGAGAATCAATTTTTTTTAAATATAATAATGTTCATAATTCATTCATGGTCACATTCCCCAACAATAACACTGGAAATTTGACAGCACAAAAGTTAGCATTCAATCCTACATGGGTATGAAAATGTTATAAATTATATATGAATAAAAAATACACGATATATTTTTTTTTAGAAATTGGAATGTTCAAGGTTGAACCATGAGACAATGACAATAGATTTGTTTGAATTTTAAAATTTATTTCATGATGTATTTTAAGAATTAGAGTTATGAAAAAAGATTTATATTTGAATAATGATTGAGAAACATTGGTAGTTAAGATATATAATGCCTTGTTTTCTTATTTAAGTGAAGACTGATGTTCTCAATCATTTTTCTTTAAAAAAATCCAATAGGATAATTTTTCATGGTACTATTGTAATAAATGGATGAGATCTTCAACCATATGGTGAAAAAATTGGATCGATTTCAATCATATGTGTCACAAAACCTTAATATTACATGAAAAATCGTGATTTCATTATGCCCACTCAAAATAATATTTGATTAGTTGATTCTTTATAAAGTACTCCTCATATCACAATAGAATAGTTATAGAATTCCAAATGGATTTTATTTATAATAAAAAAGACTGTGAAAAACCAAAAATTAATTAATATTGAAATGTAATCCCAATAAACACATCCTTGTATAAGCCTATTATCCAAAAAAAATGATTTCCCCCATGCTAATCAGAGGGTGGAATGAAGTGATGGTAACACGATGAGAGATATAATATAGGTAGTAAAATATCCGAGGTTGTTTCCTCCTCTCATTTTATTTTTTCATTCAACTCACTACACATTGAGACACATATATACTTATATGCTCTTAATAAATTCCGATGTCATTAGATTAAAATTGTATACAAAATTATAGTCACCTTACATGAATATCGTGTTAAAAACATATATTGGGTATATATAATATTCCAAAAAACATTGTATCTATCCACTCAGGGAGTAAATATTTTTCAATGCATTAATATGATAAATCCCACGAACACATATTGTTAATTATGTTCAAATATTGAATAAAAAAATGTATCTTTATACAGGGAGTGACTTCAACTTATCACAACATCAATGGGTGTCATGATTTTTTGTAGTAATTCTACATCCATCAGATCATGATATGAATTATCTTTGTGATTTTAATTTTTTTTCAGATTCTTAACCAATCTTTAGTGGAAATTATTAGATTCTTTATTTTTTTAAATATTCATCCTTCTGTAATATTTTTTTCACTTCATCATCTTAACTCATATAAATCTACACAGTTTCCAGTTAAAATTACTCAAATATATAGTACCATTAATTTAAAATAATTAAAATCTAGGAACGAATATCAATAATATTATAATACTCATTAAATAATTTTTGAAAAAAAATATGAATGAAATATTTCTATCAGCTATAAACCTATATATTATATTAATTACACATCATGTGAATTGGATCTATGAAATTCAATTGATGTATCATGCCTATATCGAAGTGGTTTATGTTCCTTGGAATGATATATCAATGGTGTGAATTTTCAAAAACCCATTGAATGTATATCTAGTTTTATATTGGTAGTTCCCACTACATTTAATGGATATCTATTTATTCCAAAGTTTAGATGGTCATTTGAAATAGTTTGTTTATGGATTTTCGTATTTGGATTCTATAATTAAAGGGATCACCCTAATGGGTTAATGTTTCATTGAAAACATTAGAATTTATATTACTTCATGGACATGAAGTATTTGTTAATGAAATATATATTTATTATATTACATGATCATATAATTGGATATAATGTAATTTTGATACCTCAAATGTTGGTTTGGATGTATTTTTCATGTATATAGTTTAATAATTCGATTATAAGTATTGA
Source organism: Viscum album (assembly GCA_963277665.1). Lineage (NCBI taxonomy): Eukaryota > Viridiplantae > Streptophyta > Magnoliopsida > Santalales > Viscaceae > Viscum > Viscum album. The sequence goes on from OY728121.1 coordinate 207,347,221, forward strand.
CAGTTATGACCCGATGAGTGAGTGTGCCCAAATATCATATTATATGTCACATATATGGATGATACTATAAAGAGATTGAACAATTATCTCTTTTTTGATATATTTTTAAAATACACAGTCTACAAGATCTTTTGGTATTTCTTCTCTCAGGGAGAATTTAATATACAATAGAGATATCTCATAGACTATTTAAATACATTTGATTTCTAAATTTCTTATGCTCTGGGGAAATATAATGTTGTTTAAATTATATAATTATGAATACAAAATATATTATACTCTTACCAATATTGTTAGAATGGTTGATGATGATATAGTTTGATGATTAATTAATGGATTTATAAGATGATATCTACCTAAGTAAATACTCTCATTTAGATATTATGTCTTCATTTTGCAACAGATATGTAGGAGTTTGATAACAATTTCTTAGTAATACATGATTAGTTTGTGGGAGGTGACCTAATATAGGATGGTTTATGTAATATAATTATATGACCTAAGTTAATGTACTAGTTTCTACATACATGAATTAAGACATAGTTATGTAATCACATTCCTCTATGTGGGATGTGCGCCTATGAATTACTTATTGTGATGGGGATATTAGGAAATTGTTATGGGCATTGGTGTGAAGAGAAACATCAATAGATTATTCTACCACTGTCTAACCTATGAGAAGGTAAGTGGGGAATATTATACACACAATGAATTACATATTCCACTTCCCATGGACATGTGGCTGTTGGAGGAGGTGATAATTGAATTCGGGATATGTTCACCTAGGGCCCTAAAAATTTAAAATGTTTAATGGGTGATGGTTATTTGAATTAAAAATTATATCATTTTTTCCAATATGAGAAACTCAAAATTTTGACGAGTTGGGAAATAATTATATCAAATAGAATTTAGGACATTCTAGAGTAAATTATATAACTGATTCCGAATTAGACATGAAATTTATGTTTCACTTGTTTCGAAGTGTTGTATAAGGTTCCTAGGACTCAGTTAAAGTTGAGAATGAAGAATCATCAATTCATTATAATAATGTAAATGTGGATGGTTCAGATCATATGTGATATCATTTATAAATGGATTATATATTGTAGAATATAATGGGTTGATAATCTATACTTATTAGATTTCATGTTCAATTAAAATTTTCATGATTCATTTTAGACAATTTTGATTTAGGCTCTATAATTATCATTGTCGATCCCCACTATGTTGTCTTGATATGGAAAATTCAACTATCATTAGGCCGAGTGTGGGACCTGATTCCTATTAGATTTTTTTTTCTATCAGGATACTTTTAGACACAACAGAGAGTATACTATGACTATATGATGACTATAGGGGATTCCCTTTGGAGTTTTTTGTAGGCCACAATGTTTTCTAGAGGGTGTCACCTCATTTGGGGATCATTGTTTAAATAGGTATGTGATGTTTTAACCAAATTTTTTTGGACCATTTGGGATCATAAATTTTTTCATAGAAGTGAATTTCCTATTGGATTTACCACTATTATATAATGTAACTAATATTGTGTTCTCTATGTCTTATCATAATATGTACTGTCACAATCATGCTCACATGATCAATAATGTGTATGTTTAGTTGGAAGACGATTCATTTTTGGTAGATCTATTGGTGAGAATAGTGGTCTGTTATGAGAAATTGTTGTGGGGAATTATGGTTTCACTTTTCCATGTCTAATGAAATTATTGATGGAAACAATTCGGGATATTTCAGTTAAATTATATATTTCGGTATCAATGATCTATGTTGATCGAGTAGTAAAACTATATGAACAAATTGCATAATACAATTCAATGGATGAGTATATTTCATGCATCCATAAATCAAGGAATATTTTATTTGTATCAATTAATATTGGTTAATTTAATTTTATTATTAAGGACATGATGAGGATTACTTTGAGGCCTTGGAAGTCTAGAAATCATTGATTAGGATCTACATACAACACCCACAATAATTGGAGCACATGGTGTGGTATTTTTTAGGTGATATAGACTCACTAGTTTTTTAGTGGTGATGGAATATGGATGTCACCATTACATGTCCCTCTTGTTAGCCGATGGGAAGACACCCTCTCCCTTACAAACATGGTAGACGTGTATTAACTTTTTTTTTAAAAAAACAACAATCCATAGGAGAAACACCTGTTTTTAGTGATTCCAATATGGATTGGTGTATAATGGTGAGCCCTTAATCGCAACCAAAATCACCTATTTGATATATAATACTTATATCTTGACCCAGATTTAACATGGAAAATCGAATGTGATTTTTTTTTCTATGACATTGTTAACATACTTAACCTACATTCCATGCTCATAGTCTAGATTTATTAATTATAATACACATTGTATGATTCGTCAATTATAAATGTTATAATTTTCTTCAATTTAAGTTGACCATAAAAATGGTCAATACTTTCATTACATATGAATCCAATCATTATTTATAATTTAATTGTAGGTATTTTGATTGATAAATGTCCAAATATGGTATTATTATCCCTCCCATTGGACATATATAGATCTATCAAAAATAGTCTCTCACATAGGGTATTATGATAAATATCATAAATCATTTTCATTACCTATTCATGAATCTCACAATAAAATTACATTAGTGATAAAATGAGATTGGTTCTCGGGATACATGGAATGCAGGTTTGATATTTTTATAGTCAAATAATGATCTGGGAATGAATACGGAAAAAATTTCATTTATTTAAATTAAATCACTAAGGGTATGATATATTAATCGTATAGGAACGATGTTTACAATTGACGATAAGATTTAATTTTAAAAAAATTGGTTTCTGAAATCTTCCACTTGATATTATATTCATGGATTGAAAGTGTATCCCATGATAGTTATGCTTGATTGATGTGGATATTTTTGTGTGTCTATGTTTTGGTGAGAAAATACAGATAATATATTTTCATTTATATTTGATATTTTTTTTCTTATTCTAGATGATTTATATTTTTTGGTAAAATGACATTTTATATTAAGATATCGTGTTTCTCATGTTGAACTGGTTAACACTGTAGAGGGAGAAAATTAATATAGTACTAAATAATTATGGATAGGTAATTTAATGATTTTTTTGTTGGGATATGGATTTAACATTCATTGGTGATGGAATATTAATAGTCTTAGAGATCCATGATTTGTTAAATGGTGCAGAGTGAGCCAATGGTGTGAGTTAGGTTATGATAGTTGTTCATTTGGTGGTACAAGTGATTACAATATGTTTCTTATTCAATTAAAATGATCTAGAGATTGACATGTTAATTAAATGGGTGACTAACCATGATTAATTGTGATAGATTTTATTTTTTGAATGGTTCCTAGTGGATATAACAAATTGAGAAGAGAATAACCTATTGACTATGGATTTTAAGATGATAAGGGTAACTAAACATTAGTGGTGGAGCACTCATAAAACATAACAAGCTAAAATATTTTTCTTTAAGGTATGAATATTTGATAAAGGAAAATATATTACTGAGTAGATCTATAAATAAAATATTGGTATGAATTTTTTCATGTGAATCCCAGTTGTGACTACTCTTCCAACAGGGAGTTGAAGTAGGTATTTCTGGGGTTTATGAAATCCTTGTTAGAACATAATGAAAAAACCCATGACTATTTTTTGTATGCACATTTACATTTGTTATCATATATAAAAAAATATTTCCATTAAAATATATATTTATTAATTCATTGGTGGTGTCAGGATGAGTTTACAAACACACCCTACATGGGAATTTCTATTTTTGTATGAAATCTTGATCATGGATCCAGGGAATAAAATGGTCCCAACATATGGTAGCATAAGAAATAGATCATATGATTATGAGGATGTACTGGTGTTCAATCCATATAAATTTCAGAGTGATTTTATTTATATCATATTGATTTTTATTATACATTAGTCTAACCTGTAGCATTATGGGTCTTTGTTTATTTTTTAATTGTATTACTAGAATGAAATTGTTATAAATTTACAATATTGTTTCTATTACCTCTATGATATTTTGATTTTTTATATCATACTGATTCTTTGTGTATAGATAATATTAAAATTGGTATAGTCTCCCCACAACACTATTTATACACTCACCATTAGAATATATCCCCAAAAATATAGGAAGGAACATATGTGGTCATGTAGTGTAACATCATGTTAATATTTTAAGGTACTAAATAAGAACTGTTTTGATAACCATTGATTGGTTATTTTTTAATGGAGTTTCATGTGAAATTTATTTAATTTAGGATGAATCTTAGGTTGGGAATGGTTGGTGCATAGTTTTCTAAAATTTCACAGCCTACTATTCCAAACTATGAAAACCCATACTGGGTGGGTTTTCAAAAATGTGACATGTTTTCACAAAATATGAACCCAGATAATATAAAGTACACACCCCTTTTGGTTGTTTCATCATTTGAGAACACAGCATGACCAACCATGTGGTCTATCCTGACTAACCATGCATTTAGGATTTAGTTATAATAAATGTTAATTTAAAATTCCTCAAAACCTATTTTGGAGCCCCTCTCAACCCTAAATTCATATATCTGATTTTCCAAGGTTGAGAGAGACATCAATATCCCATGATGGTACTTCTTAACTTTTTTCAAGGTAGATATATGCATGGAGATCATTGTTTGATCGATTACATGTATGATTTATGTACCATTTCTTTCTGTCCCTCTCTAATGATCTCTTCCCCATTGGTGTTGATATATCTCTAGACTATTCAATGATCTAAATTATATTAATGTAGATATTGAATCTTGGATTTTGAATTATATCATCGTCACCAATGTTACTCATTGGAGTTTCTTATTATCATTATTGTGAAATGTGAAGTCTTTATTTTGATATATGGTTCCAAATATGATCTTACAAATCATTTAACCGAAAATTTATTGATTTAAATTAAATTGATGTTAATTGGGCTATGAAAAATATAATTTTCATAGAATTGGGAAATGAATTTTATTTTTCATGAAATTTGGGGGAAACTACTGAATTCTATTGAATGGAGGTGTGATTTTATAAATTCATTGACATTACGAAATTAAATTGTGATTTTTTTAAATTGTAGGAAAATGGTTTAATTAAATTATGGATTTAAAAAGGGAAATTTATTTCAAATATGTATTTTATAAAAAAGGTCTTAAATTTTTTTGATTATTACTATTGATGGATTTATATAAAAAATGCATGAATTGATTAAAAACCAATTTTTTATTTTAAAATGGATATTTTCATATTGAAAAATATAATGGGTTAAATGTATATCTATGATTTTTCAAATAAATTTAAATTTTTTATGTTGTGTGAGAACGTTAAATAACATATAGTTTGTGTGTTATTTAGGAAAACACAATATTGATGAATTATATCTATAGGAAAAAATAGTGTTTTGGATCACATCACCAAATAGATGGTGATGAGTTCTCTTTGAACAATGTCAGAGGTTTATGTGTACACATATTCATGTGATCACATATTCTAATGTGTTAGGATAACAACAATAAGAATTATCATTCCTCTTAGAAGATGAACTTGTCAATTATTTGTAATTATTAAGTGACATATTATTGATTTTATACAGTATTACACATACATGTTAATTTATATAAAAAATATTATATGAAATATTTATTAAGACATTTTTGGAAATATTTAAATTAATTGAAATGAAAAGTAGGATTTGTTTTAAATATTATTTTATATTTCCATAAATTCTTATTAAAAACTGAAAGATTTACTTTCTAAATTAATGTGTTTTATTATTATGTAATCCATGTTGATAATCCACTAGTATTTTATGTCACACCTTATGTTTTCCTTGTTATGTTTTTAGATTTCATTTCATCTAGGTTTTATCAAGGGGAAATCAACCATTCGAAGTGGTTATTGTTGTTGATCCACATGACATGGAGAGTTGTGTCCTATTGAAACATAGGATATTATATTTCATTTTCTCTTATATTGTGGTTATAATTTGGGATTATATACCTTTTTACTGATTGTACCATTCTCTCTATGGAGTTTTCATTTCGGTGTATTAACATGTAAAATTTTATTCCACTGCTTATGTTGAAAAAAATATAACATCATTATATTAGATAATGACAAGAGCTAGTAGCCATTATTTAAATATTGGGATTACCCATAATTAAATTTCATGTTCATCTCAACTGTCAAGGTATCAGGGAATATTGGTTGGTTTGTGATATACAAGTATCAATGGTTTCATTAAATTATATTGCATTGATGTGAGTATGAAGTTGTTAAATCATGTGAGGACATAAGAGGTGGTTACGAATGATTACCTAAAAAACTTGATATGTAATGAGCATTATGTAACTCAATGTGGGTTGGGAATTATTTTTTATGATTAATTATAGTATTTTACCAACTTTTGGTTTGGGCAGATTGAAATCCAAATATTTTATCTATCTGATTTCATTTATTTTCTTATTTTTCTTGTTTGATTATTGATCTATGTAGTATTATAACATCATTAATGATTCCCACTGTTTTTTGGTAGAAACATGCCCATGATAATATGTATTAATTTGATCTAGGGGTATGATTCTGATGAACCACATAGTGAATATAATCTCATGGGTAGGAATATGGTTGTTTTATGGCATGTCTATTATACAGTCCAAAACAAGAATTTACACTAATTCCAAATAAATCTAAAGATGTGTAACATCAAAGGGATGAATTCAAGATCATTTATCAGTAACTCCTTCCGGATAATCCATCCGTGTTATAAGTCTCATACAATAATCATGTGTTTGAGGATGGGTTGAGAAGTGTTTAAATTTTATTTCAGTTCTAGGATATTCACGATTCTATCAAGGTGAAATGTTCCACATGCATTCTAGAGTACTATATAAATGGATGGTGGGACATGATGTTGATAGTGATAAATCATGAGGTATTATAGTGGAAAGATAATAATTATCTATTAACTGACTATTTATATCTAGTGATGATGGTTTTTTTCCAAGGATATAGAAATTTTCAATCTTGTACAGGATGATAGGTCTGTGATCGAATATGAAAATCATTATGATGATACAATGCAATTTTCAAATTTTATTTTATTAAAATAGAAGATGAAAACTAAATGTATTGATATAGGACAGTGATCTGATATTTTTTATCCAGTTTTATTTTTAACTCCGTATTCATATTCTTATGTACAAGAAATATAATTGATGGTTGAGATGGACCATGATGGAATGTCAGGGTTTACAAGAGTTCCAATTTCTCCCTATGGTAGTTCTATGTGTTCCTTCATAGGAAAAGGAATTCTAATTATTATCATGGTGGTTCTTGATATAGATGTTCTTATAGGACTCCTAATATTCCTAGAATAAAGCCATTTATTTTCAACTACTTTAGAAATGTCATTCACTCTAAATGGAATTACATGGAGGCACCCAATGTATATTGTTTTTGAGGATGCTAGGGACACTTGCATATGTTCTTCCTTATATATTCTAATCTCCAAAGTGGGATGGGTTATGTTTTTCAAAAAAGTAATATAGAGAAATTAAGAGCATCAGTGGAAGATTCTCCACATCCATTCGGATTGAAGCATCACCACACAGTGGAAGAGCCTCTAGAGGGAGAGGTTATAGGTCCAACAACTGCGAGTGGAACCATAACATTAGGTTATTCTTTTGTAAATATTTTATTTTATACTGTTCCATCTCAGTAATTGATTTGAACTCATATTATGTATCATCTTAAACTTCATATATAGATTTTAACTTCATTGATGGGTATTACTACACCCCTGAAAATGAAGTGGGAATAAATTATCTTTCTTCTTTATTATTTCATATATTTTTATGAGATAGATCTTATATGAGATTTTCTGGTTCTCATAATCAAAATTCATGACATAATATGCTGGATGCATGGGATCATTTATAATAATGACCAAATTGATTTTTATCATTGAAGGACATACATTGCAGTAACCAATGTTGTGTGTCATCTCCTTCAAGGAGAAAGTGACAAGAGTTTGAGTAGAGACCAAAATTAATATCCAATGTTGAGATAATTAATATCTATGTCCTATTGATTATCTGGTGATAAAATATTAGACATATAATCTCCCTCCAGTCTTCATTGAGTTTCCTAATGTTTTTTCTTCTATCAAATATGATTTTCATCATGTAATAGAGGTAGAGTGTTCAATTGATTTTGTGTAAGGTACCATGCTGAAATATATTCTCTTTTACAGCATTGATCCATATGAAATGAAAGTGTTAAAGGCTTTTTTGTATGAATAATCAGATATTGTATTTATTTGAATTATTGTTTCACCTTGGGGGGCTCTGATTCTCTTTTCAATGAAAGATAATGTGTCACTTTTCCTTTCTGTTCAATACCATAAACTCAATAGTATCTATGTAACGAACATTTTTTTTGTCACATATTCATGATATATTTGACCATTTTATTGGTCAATATTTCTTCTCGATGGTAGATCTTTTATTTGGATACCATTAATTGAGGATAAAAAATTATAACATTCCAAAAACTACTTATAAGAGAAGGTATGTACATTATGGGTACAATGTATTTCGATTTGGAATACTAAATTGCCATAAAGCTTTCATGGATTTAATGAACATGATATTCCATGAGTATGTTGTTATTTTGTGGTGTTATTTTTAGATTATATCCATGTTTACTATCTATCCATGGAGGATCATGGGTGAAATCTTAGAGTATTTCTAGAACTATTTAGAAGTCACTGAATTTATGAAATGCTATAAAAATGGGATCTCTAGATTTAGGAACATCTATTATTAGAAAATCTGGTTTCAGAACATGTTATTTTAGTTGATTATGAAAAGGTGATGGTTGTATTGACATGGGATTGACCACATACTGATTTTGAGATTCATATTTTTGTTTGTTTATTTTATATGATTACTAGTTTTAAATGATTTCATTGAATTGGTGTCTCCAAGGTATGGTCTAAAAAAATAGAGAGTAGATATATTTTGTATGAGAAATTTTGGAGTTATTTTTTAATATAATAAGTATTTTTACTACTACACTAATGTTAACTATTTGAGAGGCTCTATAGTGATATGTGGTCTTCTTTAATATATCATGTTCATGTTTTCATTGTGTTATTAGTCATATTGGTCACATAGCATCTTATGGATCTCCACAGCTAGGCCATATAAAAATAATAGTCTGACCCATGACATTGAACTCACAACTATGATGTTTTCACTTAAGAGTTGGCATCATTACCATTTATTGAACAATTTAACATGATTTATAAACATAAGATAATGATTTATATATTGTCAAAAATTGACATGAGTCTCTAACTATTGTATTGGTTAAAGAACCCTGAGACATTATATTTTAAAATCACATATTCTATAGGTAATGGAAATGTCGTCCCTAATGCTTTGAGCAGGATACTTCTGACCCAATCCAATATCTAATCATCAGAAGAGTGAAACATAATGATTTTCTCAAATGTTTTGTATAGGATTATAGGAATATGGTTCCACGGTTACCTTGGATAACATCTAGATTACTGATTCTCTTCCATAGATTGTTCTTCAGGAACAATAGCTTGATGATAAATTATGCAGCATTAGAGACTCTCATTATTCTGGGGAGTCCATTATTGAGTGGTCATATTCCACGTAGGATACTCTATGTTTCTAGAATGGTTATATTTTACCATTTCCTATATATAAAGATCATATGGGGGATTTCCATAATTGACAATTGGTAGTACACCCATGAACCCCTGCATTTTTTTAAAATACATCAATGATTCTAGTTTACTAGTATAAGATGAGATATTTCTTATTTTTCTTCTTATTATTACACATTCATACTGGTTGAGTCCAAGAACATGAGACATTCAGGTATTATTTCTCCACATCAAGTCCTAATATGGATGTGGGATGATATCTCTATGAATTTTGTGGGTGGATTCTACGTACATAGAAAATGAATGATTTTATATGGATTTTTATCTACTTGTTGATGAAATTAGACCCCATCACACCCATTAATGATACAAAAGTTGATGATGAGATGTTAAATATCTATGTGAAATATATATTTATTTTTAATGGAGTATATTAGGAAATCGTCTCTAAAATAGACACCCCGATTTACATCTATGTTTAGGAGATTCGTTTTTGAGGCCCTTAAATATCGTGTCCATTTAAGAACAAAACACCACCCGTAGTAATATTTCCTGATAGAGATAGATATACAGTTTTAAGAGGTTATTCTTCTTGCATGCTTCCTTGACATTGGGGGATCCTGGAATTACCATTTCTCAGTGGTTGATATTTCCAATAATAATAATTTCAATTCCACGATCAAGATGTCTCCTATTGGGGCCTTGAGTGGTCAACCTTTAAAATATTTATTCTAGTGCTGGATATCATTGAGTGTTCTTTCTTTGAACAAAAAATAGGCCAGGATAAGACAAAAAAGGCCCAGTTTAACTATTAAATTAAATTTAATGGCATAGATCTAATGTGGGTCTTATGATGATCACCATTATAGACTCCTATAATTTTAATTTTTTGATCATGTGTTCTAGAATGTTTCACCTCATTTGGTTCATCGATGACTAGGGAGGAAAAGGAATATTAGTACATATTTGTGGGATATATTATAGTATTGGAGTGTGGGATGGAAATTATCATTTAGTACATAAATTAATAGTTATAATATACATATCTTGTTTATTTATTCTCAACTATAGAACTATCTTTATGATCCATTTTATGTTCTGAGCTAGAGGGATCTTTAGGTTGAGACTGATTTATCCATGACTAAACAACTACTCAAGATAGTTGATTCTAACACCAAGGTACTTTGTGGGTGGATGATACATTTTTTTAGTTCTATGTAATATAATTTAGGTTAAATGTGACATATTGGTGAGAGAGGCACTAATAAGAGAGAAATGGTCTCATAGTTTCAACATGGAATCTTATTAATAGGTTTTTTAAGAAAATAAATATTCTATATATTGGAATTTATAACATCCTATCACAATTTTCAAGAGGTCATACAGAACTATTTTGACAATTCCATGGATAGGTCTCATTTATGGGTTCGATGAGTGATTTTTTAAAATATTGAAAGGCTTTTGGTTGTACACGGTTAGCACAGTGTTTTCCAAAACCATGCTCCTTATTAGTGAATACCATCCAAACCCAGGTAGTGAGTGTATTCCTAGTTATCAAATTTTTTAAAGAAAACATGATCCCACCTATTATAAAACATGAAACACATTGGAGTGGAACATTATTAGGGTTAACCATTTGAAAAAATGTCAAACCCTTCCTATCTAATCCTGTGTGTGTGTGTGTGATTAAACAATTTAATAAAAAATGATTTAAAATTTATTAAACCTTATTTCTTACCAATGGTTCACCTTTAATTGGGAAACCTAGTGTTCCAAGGATTGGATATCTCATGAGGACAAATTTTAGCTCATCCAAGCCCTTTATAATGTGTACCGAATCTTGGAGATCATCATTTAATCATTTTATTTCTTAGTGTTATTTAAAAATTACTTTTATACTAATTTCTTACACTCTCCAACGTAGGGTTTGATAGAAATTTTTCATGTTGGAGGATGTAAACTCCACAATTTGGGATAATGGTTCCAGGTTTCTCTATCAAATCCTCGCTTCCAATTTTCATTTATTGAGTTTCCTATTGCATGTGTTATAAGATGTGATATTTTTTTGGTTAGTGGTTCTGTTAATGATTTCACAATTGATTTCACCATAAATTTATTGTTGTAAAATAAATTTATTTCCGCTGGATTATAAATTCCTCAATTTCCATCAATTGTGACTTGATTTTTTGTTTTCATGAAATTTTTTAGAATCCCATAATCACAATGAATTCAGGATTGATTGTGGGATTTTATGGAAATTTTGAAATTTAATTATGAAAATTAATTGATGAATTTAATTTATGAATTTGATGCAAAATTTTAATTTAAATTGTTGAATTCAATTTTGAAATTTAACATTTAAATTGAATTGTAATTTTTTTAGGATAAATGGATTAATTTTTTTTTCATAATATTCATAGTTTTTTTTATCCAAAAAATGTAATAATTTGATTAAAACCCCATTTTTTTGGAAATTAAAAATGTAATATTGAAATTTAAAAGTGGTTAATTGAAAATTGATGTGTTTTAACATAAATTTAACATATTATTTTGTTTTTAAGATCATGTAATCTTATTTAGTTCTTGTGTGATTTGATACAACACTCTATAGACTCTGTGAAACTGTAAAAAAACAAAGTACAACCTATCACATTCACGATGGGATGGGGATGTTTCCTCTTTGACTAGTTTCTGAGAGATTTGTTTCCAAATTACTCTATCATCACATATTCCTATGTGTGTGTATCCCAAATCCTACAATAATCATTTCTCTTGGAATTTGACCTTGATTCAGGTTTATAACTTATTGGAGATACTGCATTGACTGACAATATTTTACACATTCCTTGTAAATTTATATGAAATATTTTATATTAAAATTTTCATAATCAAATGTTTTAAATAATTATATCAAAATTAAATTTAGATATCATTTTTGAAATATTATTTTGTACTATCATTCCTAATTAATTTTAATTGATTTATTTATTTAGTTAATTGAGGGGGAATCTTATTTTAGAATCCATGTTGGGACACTACAATGATTTTAGCTCACAAGATTCTTATGCCTTTAGGATTTTGTATATTTTATTTATCCAGATTTGAGTGAGTGGAAATCACCAATAGATGTGGTTCTTATAGTTTACCATTAGAACATTGAGATATATATCTTGTTTGGAAATGGGTTTTTTTCATTGAGTTTATGGTTCTTTGTGGTTGTAATATGTCTTTATATACTCATTTTAAATCTTGCGTTATTCTTTTAATGAAGTGTTCTTTTGAGATTATTAACACATAAAATTTCCTTCCACTGTTTATGTGGAAAATAGTTCCCACCAATATCTTTTATTTTGTTATGTTTATGTATCCAACCCATGGGTTTGGGAACACCCTTCTTGAAATGTCATGAATGGCTTTGGTTTAAGGTTACCAGGGTATCCGAGATGGATTATGACATGTAGCACTTAAACCTAGATATGTTTATTCATATCGGGTGATATAAATTATTATCATAGGCCTATATTTTTTCATTTAACTGATAGATATAAATTAAAACATGGAATGATGATTTTGCTACATGGATTTTGGGTAAGGAACTTTCATCATTTCCTAGAAGACTAATGTGTAACGGCGAAATATGTTACTAGTGATGGTACAACTGTAATAATTGGGGATTTATTGTTTAATTATAATCATGACTATCTACAGTTATTATATTATAACAAAATTTGGTCCATTAATAATGATGTACTAAGAACATAGGATCACAATTCATATGTTCTTATTGATTTAAATGCATTGTAGTTCATTTCTGTCAATTTCATTATATGTGATTTATGATTATGCAACATAATTCTCTTAAAATATAATTAATTTATGTTGAAAATTCTAGTCATTATATATATATATATATATATAATAATGAGTAATTTTCGTGTATTTAAGGTGGGTTATAGGACCTGTAAAATACTGTGTGGTTAGATTATATCACTCTTGGTTGCCTTATAAGTTAACACTTCCAAAGAACCACTATGTTTGTCTATAATCGACATGACTAGATATCATAAGTTAAAAGTTATAGATATTAAACATTATTTCAATTAATTTCAGATAATTCCTCCTAGAAGATGACTTATGGGACTATTGAATGGATAATTTTATAATTCTCCATCTAGAGAGGATGATCATGTTCCATTTCTCATTTGGTTCGTGTTGTGAAACCAATACATAAAACAACCTTGCACTGTAATTCCATAATATGGTGAGTTAGTTTTTATGATATTGTTAAATTAAATCTATTACATCTAGTAATGGTATAATCTGTACATCCAGAATAGTAGATGCTCAAAGGATACTATGTGTTAGACCAACATCATCATGGGAATCCTTGATTCAGAGAATACCTATACAGATCGATGTCAAAAGATTGTCGATTCCTGATTCGTAGATCAACCATTGGGGGATGGCATATAACTAACCATATTTAAAGACTACATTTTCACACATGATATAACATTAAAGATCAATTATTTGATGATTTCATCAAAAATACATTTTTGTTAGACAAATTTTAGATGTTTATAGTACTTCATCAGAGATCAATGTTGTTGTTTTATTACTCCTCCGATTTCACATAGATTTTTCCCCTCAATGACTCCATGGAATGTAAGAACTCTCAAAATTCTATGAAATTAGAAGTCTTCCTTCATTAGGATCCTAGGACCCAATTCTAGAATTACAACCTGATGACAAATCAAGAGGTTTTATTTATGGGCCTGATTATAAATAGTGGTTTGGAGAAGGATAAATTTGTATGATTTTTTTTCTTAAAAACATAAAATAAGTGGGTTCTCTCGGGATAATATGATATTTTTATATTATATTTTGAATATAAAGAAACAATCTACTCAAAATAATTTATTCCTATCGGTGGAGAAAATAATGTTATTACATATTTATTTTGTGGAGGGTAATTCTTCATGATTATTCAAGTGGGGGAAGAGTGATCATTTTAGCATATCATACCGAAATAATGTGAAGGAATTTCATTTCTCATGAAATATATGTTAGATGTTTAATTAATATTTCAATTTGATTTATTAAGACCCTATAATGATGGGTTTGTGTAAAAGATGGAGCCCATGGTTGTAGATTCTGACTCCAAAGTCCTTAAGGACCCATGTGAATCACACATCGCATTGGTAGAATAATTGTTTTAAAATATAGGATTTTTTAAAATAGTACAATAATTTCTAGATGATAGTTGTCATGTAAAATTAACGATGAGAGTTTTTAATATCAATTTTGTGTCTAATTAAATTTTTCTTATATTATCATAGAATTTGTTTATATTTTCTCAAAATGTTTTTGGATATTAATTTTAAGCCATGTTATCTAACGAGTTTTTCTCTCCTGATAAACCCTTATGAAATAATGTGAATAATACCATTAGATTTATAAAATGATCGGTAGTATTTTTTGTATATGAATATCAATGTGATTTCATGGTTTCAAGGATAACTACATTTCTTGTGATCCTTTCCATAAAATAGCTAACCACTTTTCAGGATGACATTGATTTCTATAGTATATGAGTTTCCATTACATTAAATAATGCAAGTATGTTTGTTATGATTGGAAAATGGGATTTTGGATTAGGAATATTGGGTCAATCCATATGCCAGTTTGGGGATATAAGAGAATAGGTAATAGACATTGCTCATGTGATTGATTAATAGGTAAAACCATTTTCATTTCCTCCAATAGTGGACATATATTAGGATTTATTTCATAATTACATGATAGTGAATCCCCCAAATAGGGGAATGAATTTTAATATTAAACCAATAGAATTTGTGAAACTACAATCAATTCCCTCAGAAAATATAATATCTTCTAAATAGTGTATTTGATAGTTAAATCGATGATTTGGAAGTGATGGTCTTTATTAGTAAAACAACATTTCCCTAGGGGAAATGGTATTTTTCAAAATGTTTTATTATGTTAGTATAATGTTAATTATTGAATATATTATGAAGAAATAGGTGAAAAATATGAATAAAGTTATATTACCAAGGATTGATGTCATTTACAATAATTTTCATGGAGACTGACGATTCTCAAAGGTTGATCTATGATTAGGGAATCACTAGTTACTAGGAAGAGACGTTTCTAATTATATGGAAATTTATAATTGTAGATATTGATTTAAGGAGTATATTTTAAGGTAATTCATGTTGATAAATGCACCTGTGATTTTCAAGTATCTTTTGAATATGATCTTTCATCCAAATCACGAGACTTCAATTTTGTTTTTAATTGATGATATCCTTATATATTTTGGACAATGTGGATTCATGATCCTGAGGAAGAGATTGTATAAATAAAACTAATGATAATTTAATATATATTAAATTTTTATGGTTCATATTTGGATTCAAGAATTAATATTTTAGGGTTTTATTATCTGAATAGAGTAATTTTTGGATCATGGAGAATGTATATGTGGGGATATATTTTGATTTCCCAATAAATGTATTTGATTTATTGAGCCAGATTCATTTATCTATGTAATATAAATGGTTAAAAAAGGACACAAAAATTCTTAAATTCCAAATAATGGGCACATAATGATGTGGTATATTTTTAGGAGATAGATCATTGGGAAGAGGCCATCTTGGTGTTAAAGAAGAGATTGATAATAACTAAAATTCTAATCTTAACTCAACCTGTGATAGAATATGATGATTATTTGGGTACCTCAAATGTGGTTTTGGGGGATTTTAGCATAAAAAAAGATCATGTGGTGGATTATGGGTCTCGTCATCTATAACACCATGTGTGGAACTTCCTGTTTCATGACTCGGAGTTGGAAGTTGTAATTCATTCTCTGATTTGTTGTGTCCACCATCTCTTTGTTGATTGATTATTATTACACACAAGAAAAATGGGTTTCTAGAAAATATTCACTCATTTTAACATGATACTCAAAATAAATTGGTTGATTATATTCAAACGTTTTACTTTGAAAGATGTCGTTCTCTAGGGAAATTTAATATTAATCAAAATAAACTCAGTAGGATAAAAATAAACCAAATAGAGGCATTAATAGGAGGAATGAAATTTTATGATATTTTTTATGAATTTTAATGTATATATTTAATTATTTATAACTATTTAATTATCCAATTTATTTATCATGTATTTATTGTTTGATCGGGTAAGGGTCAGCCAAGAGTTGGTTGTTGAGTTCTCAGTTATATAGGAATGGTTAGAAGGAATTAACATATTTCCAATATTATCAATTGATAACGAAAATGTGATCTATTATATGGTGTGATAAATTGATAGAGGATCAAATATGGATGAGCTAATGAGTGACTATAATTCCTCTTAGTGGAATGTAAAATACGTTTAGATGATGACTTATTAGGATATTAAGAGATTATTTTATTAGTCATGAGTGAAGAGAGGCATGATGAGCTTCATCTCTAATTTTCTAAAATGTTATAGAAACAAGGTGACCCATTAATGACCAAGATTATTGTCACAACTTCATCATGTTCACATGTATATATAGAATTTTTTTATGATGGGCGTTGATATGGAGATCCCCATGACCATAAAAATTTGAGATGATGTTTTGGTGATATTTTGTAAGGTGATGAAATTATCATACTTCTTCCTAATCAATGAGAACAACTATATTGATCAGCATGATTATATATATGTTTGGGCCACTATATGAATGTGTGAATATTAATCCATGATTGTGTTAGATAGAGATATGTCTTCCAGGATTTACTTTTTGAAATAAAATTAAAAATAAATAATAATGTAGTTAACTCAATGAAAAACATGTCAATAGCATACTAATATGAAGTCATAGAGAATTGACTAGATGAAATAGAATATTAATTAGGAATTAATTTTATATTTCATGGAATATGGGAAATAAACAGGGCCTTAGTGGTGATTTTTTACTAAAAATCATTTTTATCAATTAATATTTTACTATATGAGGAACATTGTGGTCTACCATATCACTATATACAGTATTGGCATTAGGAATGTCATTCAACAATATTTTTTGATGACTATTATGTTGAAGAACAATGATATAATGTAAGATATTGGGATCCTTTTAGATACTACCTTGATTATAAAATGATCATATGTTAACCAACGGGGTTCATAGTGAGAGTTTATTTTAGGTGGATTGGTTTTCCAATGGGTATCACCATTGTTGGGTAATCATCTTTTGTGGACATAATTGAAGTGGGAAATGAGGATTAATGGATAATTTTATTTCATTTAAATTATTAGAGAAATGGATTTCTAATTGGAACTTCATCCATGGTATTTAGGTACTCATAATGTTTTCTATGTCCTCACCTTTGGATGTATGATCCTAATCTCTATCTTGTGATCAATGATGCGGTAATTGAGTTGGAACCAGTGGAATAATTTATTTTGAGCCTAGTGTGAGTTGTGGCCTAGAGTGAGAAAAAGTTATATTTTATTATGGAATACGTTTTTCATGTCTTATAGATGAATGGAAATAATATATAGGATATGTGGGAATGATAAAATAATTTTCATGCTCAATATCCCTAGTTTTTTTATTATAATGGCAAGAATCAATTCTGTCCTATGAGATGTTATCGACATTGGGATTTTTCCACTTCCAAATATCATGGTATGTATTGTTTATTATTTTCAACATCATATTCATTTTTTATATATTAATGGATTTTTTAAATCTTGGTTGAGACATCATATGTAAATAAATTATATTATAGAGAGATGTTGTAATCAACATGCAACAATAGAGATACTAGGTTACAACTAATATTCAAGTAAATAATTACCCTTTAGATTATATGTGTTGTATATGGGTTGAAATTATTCAATAACCATTTTATAGTTTGTGGGATGTCATTATTCAGTGAAATAGAGGTGTTTCAGCTTTACTGGGAACACACCGAGCTGATGCCCAATATTGCTCAACAGGTGGACCCACCATTTAGTCCATGGTAGCCTAAAATCTAGGAAATTATGAGATACCCTATTATTTTTTCCCTTTATCCATTATTTTTCATATCAATAAAAAGGACAACCCCTTATTTAACCTGTTATAATTCTTGGGATACATTTGGGGAAATTAGATCCTCCTATTCTCCAAACATAAGTGCTTGAAGGATAGATTGATCTATCATTTTATACATGGAATGATTAATCAGTTCTATCTTGAATATTCCTCTTCAAGTATTATTTTATATATATCTAGAATTTAATGTATAGATATTGGTATTAAATTATGATCTAATGAATAATTAAATTTTAATTTATAGATCCACCTCAAGTCTAGAGTCTTGGAATCATTCCCTATAATTAGATCATGATTTATCATTGGTAGTAGATCTCACCATATAAGTTGACATAGTTTATTTTCCTTATTAATTTTCTCATCATTAATATCAACAAATAATTTTTAATGAGTACTTCTGATTCTTTTAGGGTCACATGAAATTATTATTTGATCCAGTTTATGTGTGAGATTATTTTTATTATCGATTGATTATAAATATCATCTATTAGAATTGATGAACATGATTTTGGAATAATTTACAATATAGTAACATTTTATTTTTAGAAAAACTATTTGATTTTAGTACCTTAATAGATTGTGATAAATTATATTAAATGTTTCATTCTTGGTTTTCATGTGTATTTTATGAGAACTACTATTTATTTATGTACATATAGAAGGGTGTATTTTCATGATAACTTCTACATGATACATTGTACATTTACATTTCAAGGTTCTCCCATGTTATTGATATTTGAAAAAAGTGCGAAATTAATAATTGGTCTATGATAAAATTCTTCATAGTGGATAATGGATGACACTTTATAGCTTTTTAGGGGCATATGATTAGATACCAATAGATCCTAGACGAAATAGTGGTCTGAATTATCATATTCAAGTACATTCCAATAGTGAATACACACATGTAGTGTGACAGATCCATGATTTTAGACATACTGAACATTAATATGGTTGTTCAATTAGATATTTTTTCATCATTAATATGATGATAGGAGATAGGTAAAATTTTATAATGTTCTTATGGTATGATTAAGAGAGATTACATTGAGTCAACTGGGTATTAAATCTTTTATATTGTGATGGATCTTAATACACCAAAATTTCCTAGTGGATGTACCATCATAAAAAGAGGATAACATAGTGAATTTTTACTATTATATGATCCAAATTACTACTCCATAAATTTGTATCAGGGACATCCATTAAATATAAGAATGTATTTTACAATAATTGTTAAATGGATACCCCAAACTGATATCTTAGTGAAATAAGATGATTGTGACAAAATGGATCGATCTAATTCATGAAAATAACAATTTTGACTAGTCAACCATATTAGTATCGATTGACATATTTTCAAGGATTCTACATCATGGTTTCCAGCAGAAGAACTGATGTATAACTATTTTATGTTTTTTATCTACATTATTTTCCATTGGATTCTTTCTTATATACCGATGAAAATATATTTTAGAAATAATTTGAGGTATCCAATGTGATTTATTTGCAGAACATTTATATGTATCTCTATTCATGTGAAGAATAAAATATCATGGACATAGTAAAGTGATAGGGCCAAATGAAATGTTGTTAAGGATCCATTAAATGGTGACGTCTTGCAGTACATGGATGGAAATGGGAAATATATCATTTTTGATATATTTATTTATTTTTTGTTGATACATTTGTATGATCTTTCACATATACATACCTTGGTTATTTTTTTATTGTTTGATATGGGTGACATTATAATCGATTTATGATATTATGACATATATTACTATGTGTTTGGGATGCTTTATATATATATGTTAATGATTCTACGTATAGATATTTATGAATGGTCGAGTCTCTCCTAGACACAATTTGAAACCTCAATCATATCAATCGAATATAGTATGTATCTCCCGGACCCAAAAAGCCTGGGGCCGGTGCATTATTTTAATACATTGGAAGGATTTCAAGGAATCCAGTCCCGAAGGATAGATAAGTTTAGTATAATTGGAAAATATATTACATACATGAACATTACATTTAACAATCAAACATAAAACTCAACATAAAGAATCCATTGATAAAACCATTATTGCCCTATCTTAACCCAGAATGTCAAACATAATACACTTCTTTGAATCATGGGAAAACCAAACATAATTAAGGGGTGAGATCATATGCTCAGTAAGGGTAAATAATTTAGTGGAAGCTATAAGCTATTAATGAAGGATGTGTATTAAAAAAAATACAATTAATCATAAACCTGAACATAATATAGAGAAAATAAATCAAAAAGTACCATATTAACATTCACACAGATATTCTACTAGTCAAATAATCAAATGTAATAATTAATTTCATAATGATGGAAAGGTAAATCCCAGACATCATTACCAAATATTCATGGCCTCATTCCAAGACTACAAATAAATTTTTTTTCAAGGCCTTGTTCCAAGACATTTGTTCATCTCTAGAGACTGACCGATTCATCGAGAAGCAATAGTAATCTCCACCAATCACATACTAAGTCTACTGCATTACTCATATGTAATTGTTGAAACAAAACATAAACATTAGTATTAAATATTGCATACGAAATGTCAATACATTAGCCATAATCCATGAAAGGTATTAAAATATATCATCCATAGTAAAATATATCATAACTCATTCAATATGATATGGAACATTGTATTATAATAATTCAACCTCAATCTTGAATAATATCTAGTAGTGGATGATGATATAGTTGAAAATGATCACTTAAACACATAGAGTGGAATACCCCTTTTTCATGAAATCATTTAAATGTGGCACTATTTATAGAGGAAAAAATTTAAAATATATTTTTGAATAAAAGTTTCCCATACAATATTGAAACATCTTAAAGGAACTAGAATTTTGAAACATTCATGTCCCAATAAATAAATCCCTAAAACCATTTTGAAAACATTGACATTAATGAGAATGATTTATATGAATAAATATTTATAACATTTAAATTGATTTTTCTGTTATAGAGTACCATAAAAGAATAATTTTGAAAATGTATTTTACGAAACATATACATTGATGATAAATACTTACCAGAAAATACATACACATAAACAATCTTGGATAATAATGAAATTGGGGAATTAACCCATACCTTGAACATTCCTTTGGTCAAAGGTATCTTTAACATCCTGTATAATAAACAAAATATGTTATAATATTATACCAGAACCATATTCATATTTATTATATCAAACATGATCCATTTATGACTTTAAACTATCCATTTAATAATGATTTCCATGTTAAATTAACATTTCATGTCATAATCATTATCTTTATCATACATGTTTTAACTTGTTATTCTTGATCGTATCATTTAGATAATGATTTGAATAATTACAAAATATAAAGCATAATTTTTATATCATATATATTTCGAATATAAACATGTATAATAGATAGATATATGAAATAGAAAACACCGTTTATAGAGACGTTAGGCCGTACGTACGAATAAACATTGTTTCTGTTTTCATTTGGTATTGAACGAAAGAATGTGAATAAGATATATCAAAGTACATATATATATATATTTATTTATTTATCTAGTAGTATTATTATGTCATATATTAAATACATATTAAATATATATATTTTTATAATAATAATTGAATGGTGAATGTGGAAATGAATCTCATCGCGTCCTAGAGACGGTTAGTCGTACGTACACGTGAGAGATGATATAATTTCCCTAATAATTAAAAAGTGGGAAGTTGGATGTTGTAGTAATTTTATATTGAAATTATCATGTTATTTTCATTATTTTCCCACAAAATACTCATCATTATATCCATCCAAATAACATAGTGTTGAGTAACAAATTACACGACGGTGTAGAGACGGTAAGCTGTACGTACGCACGCATGGTAACATTATCATTCATAGGATGGACAGACTAATGAGTATGGTTTTACTATATTTATAATAACATCATAGTTTTTAGAATGAAAAATTATTATTATTTTCGTATGGAAATACAATGAAAAAAGAATGTGGATGAAGAAAAGAACATTGAAAGTGGTGATAAAATAATTACCAATTCATTGGGTGTTTCCTATATATATGAACAGAATGTCTCAATAGGATGGCTATCTGTTCAAGGGAAGGAATCTATGATGAAGTGTGACATGATGGGAGGATATTTTTTTGGGTTTTTCTGAGGCAAATTTCTTTGGAGGTGTGATTTTTATAGAAGGGAAAATTCACTTTTATAAGAGAGCTGAGAGCCACTTTAGGAAAATATTGAAATATCATTTTATTATAAATTCATATTCGGTTTCTAAGGGTTAAAAATTATTTTATTTCGATGATAAGGTGGTGATGGGTCGAACTAATTTCATCCAATAGGTTTTAGTCACGTTTAGGTCACCATATTTACCAAATTGTTTTCATTTAACTCGTAGTTAAATAGTTTAACTTTTACGATGTCTTCTTGTATTTTATTAATAAATTGTTATTAAACATACTATAAAAAACCAATAGAACTCCAAGTGGTTCATAAATGAAATATATATCATTATATAAGTCCTTTGTACAATCCTTATATTTTAAAAAATATTATATCATTTAATAATAGGGAATTTGTTTTAAAAACACATTTATGTCAATTTGTACAATATTTAGTATTTTGTTTTTGTGAATTTCATAAAATCCTGATTACTTCAATAAAAATTCATTAAATAAAACATAAAATTTCATATTAATCTTGAAAATTTTTAGATGACATCGAAATCCCCAATTAACATTTATTTTTATATTTATAATATCAGTTATTTTAGTAATTATTTGATAATGTAATTTCAGTATCATCATTACGTCATAAATAAATTTAATTATTTAATCTCTGAAAATTATAAATAAAATACCATTACATTGGAAATATTATTATACTTTTAATGAATATTAATAGTCAAATAAATATTATGTTTCGCCCTATAAAAAATGGTTTAGTTATTAAACCTTGAATTTACCACTTTTAACTCTTCATTAAATAAAATAATAATAAATGTCTTCATCTAACCCAAGTGGACCAAAAATATCATATTTTATCATTAAGGTTTATTTTTTTCTAAATAAACTTATCCAATTGAATTGGTTCATGTGTTTATGTATTTTTAATATCATCTTAACCTTTAATTACCCTATTTACGTTTATCCTTAGTAAATTTAAGTCTAAAATTACTATTCACCCAAAATTATTTTCATCTTATTGAACCAAATTTTACTTAATTATGTCAACCATGGATTATAGAATTTTGAAATTCAATTCAATGAAGAGGTAAAATTAGGTTTTATGTGAATTTTAAAATGTGCCTAGAAGGTGGGTAAAATATGTTAAAAAGTACAATAAAATATTATCAATATAATGTTATTATAAAATGACTCCAATGAATTACATTGAACATTTATAGGTATTATATATATATATATAATTAAAATAAATTTAAATAAAATATTTAATTTCTTAAATAAGAAGTCGTTTGTAAACAATAATACAGTGTATTTCACTATTCTTAAAAAATTAACTATTTTTAGAGAAATAAAAAAAATCACCCTTAGCTAATTATGATATACCAAATTCAAAAATGAAATCTATTTTACCAAATTTAAAAAATATCTACTTCATTAATTAATTTAATATTAATTTCTATTGTCAATACCAAAGAGCGATTTTTTTAAATTAAAAAAATATCAAAAGATATTCATTTGTTTATGTCGAATTTTAATCTAAATTACTTATAGTAAACTGAATTGTGTCAAATGATAAAAATATATTCTAATTATACTTAAAAACCAGTCAAAATCATAATTTATGACTATAAATTATTTCAATTATAATAGTTTTTTTCTATTATAATTTAGTATTTTCATTATTAATCAAAATATGAATGTTATCAGAAAAGTGCCAAAATTTTTTCCAAATTAAATTTTTATGCCCTTAATCTAATTAAGAAATTAATGGAATTAAATTGAATATATAAAAGTGTCAAATATTGGTTTTAAAAAGGGTTCTCCATTAAAAGTCATTAAAATTTTATTTTTTTTAAAAAAAATTCTTTTATCTTAAAAATTGCTTTTTTTCTTATATTATCATTAAGAAAAACTTTATATGGATTGTAATATTATAAGGATTATATAAAATTCAAAATTCATTTATTACTATTCATAACCACTTTTTGAACAGTTCGTTCAGTAAATAGTGGTGTTCTTGAACTCTGTGTTACGTGTAGAGATAGTTATGGAATTACATTGAAAAGATAATATACAATGAAATTATGGGGTTTTAAATTATCCCCTCCTTCAATAAATTTTGTTACTTGAAATTTGAAATGGTTCTTCGAAATAAAATGTAATAAATAGAAAAATACCTTTGTGGGAAGTCCATATCAGAAATTGGTTTAATAAAATTTAGTCTTAATAAGAGGGAAAGAGAAATAAAAAATCCACCACAGAATTATGATCATGAATAATAGACCATTTTTGGAAAATAAAGACACATAATTGGAGGAAAAATCTAAATATTTATAGGGAGTGATTGATATCATCAATCACAAACAAATGTAATATTGAGGTCCATAAATCCATCAATCTATGATGATTTAAAATATCACCAGTTCAACAAAAAATAAGGTATTTTGATAACAAATTTATGTTTCTAAGATCTCTTCCATAATGATTAAGAAATAATTTCTTCATAGAATAAATGAAATCAAAATATACTTTAAAATTAGTGTTTCATCAATCAATTAATTCTTACCACATACTGATCTTTCACTCAAAAATATAATAAAATTTATAATTATTCTACTTTTCATAATCGTATAGGGATCCAAAAATAATGAATTTATAATTCATTTTTCAGAATACATAAAGGAAACTACATTATACAAACTAGGTCACCACATAGGCTAGTGGTTGGGGATGCATCCTTGTCACCCTTCAATTGCGAAATCAGGTCTTGTGGCCTTGCTGAATGCGAAGGGTTGTGACCCACCATCTGGGATGTCATTTTTATAAAAATCCAAAAATAATATTAATATATTCATTATCCTAAACAATTGTATCCAATGTCAAACTTACTCCATTACAACCATTAGACTAATCCAAAATACTTCAGTCCAACCTCACAGTCCAAAATTTATAAGGAAGGTAAACACAATGAAGATATTTTTTTCCCACATAATAAAATGATAATAATTTTGTCATGTATTCTTAAAAAACACTATAACACCCTGAATTAACATAAAAACTTTTTGATTACTTTCATACTCCCTTATTACTTATAGAATACATGATATACTATTTATATACAAAAATGTATTAAATTCCAACAATAATTGAATAAACAAACAGTTAATCATTTTCAAAGTAGTCATGAATATCAAATATATTTTATCCAAATAAATCATAAAATATTCCAAAATCACTACATAAATATGTGAATAATATTAAGGTTTATATTTCCTTCAACCATGTATTTTATAAAATGTTTAATTTGATATTGAGTCACTGTTTATAGAACCAGGTAATCTGGAATCCTAAATGAAATAGTACTATAGTACAATCCTTATTGATTTATACATTCATATATCTAGTACAACATTGATACAAAAAATGACTGAAATAATTATTTAATAACATCATAAGGTCACTAGTCATTCCCCTTCATCTATGGTCATATCATAACATTGTTAATATCAAGTATCATCATTTGCGGCATACTCTGATGATATGGACATTGATTCGTGTAGAGTCTCAACTCTGTGAAGATTAATCATTATAAATTTGAAATATTATTCTTACCCTTAAAATCGTGTACTTGGTCTCCTTTTTTCTCCACACATATTAAAAACTCCCATTACCTTCAAGAATTTTGCAGGGTGATTCTTTTTGTAGTTATCACATACGGGAAAATCATTATTTCCCCTTTTCCCATTATTAATCTTCCTCTATACCATCTGTTTCTTCCTCTTCTTCCCTTCAAAGCTATAGGACACATAAAATACATTTCATTTCTTATACACACATTATACCATTTCTTCATATGATGAGAATATGTCAGAGAATATTTCACTCCTAATTGCTTTCTCAATACCATGAATGATATGATCATTCTTACTCATTGGATCATGCCTATTGGAGGAGTTCTCATTCAATATACGGGGCACCATTTCCAAACAATGTCATACACTATAATAGTTTATGAATAGTAATGCATAATTCAAAACCTATAAAATACCTAATGTAAATTGAAAAGATTATCCATATAATATATAATCATAAAAATAGTTTTATTTGAGGATGTATTTACTCATAAATCATTAAAAATTGATTATAAAAAATATGAAATATCCTAAGAATATCCCTTGAGGGTGTCATAACCAAGAGTGCAGCAAGCCCCGTGGTCGGGTACATGGATAGCCTGTGTCAAGCCTGAAACTCATTGTTAGAGTTTTCACTCCTAGGTACATATGTGTCAGAGCCGTCTCTACTTGATCGTATCTAGACATAGATGTATTTCTTGGAAAATACACAAAATCTCTACATTTACATTATTAAAGTACGTTCATCATTATTAATCTTGAAATTCTATATTAGGGTACTGTTTTCTAATCAAATTATTTATGAATATTGTTTCGAAGGATTGTAATAAACTTTATGTAATACTGACTATAATGCCTGGATCCAAGATGCATAGTGTCTTAATATACTTTTTATTTATACGAATGAAAGTACAAAATCAAAGCTACCCGACAGCCAATCAAGTTGCATAGTGCTACTGCATTATTTTTATACATTTTCAAGATTACATGAAATCAAGTCCTGATGGACGTATCTATTTGGTAGTCTTGGAAAATAGATTATATACATGAACGTTATGTTACATATTAAAACATATAACCAAACATAAATAATCCATTGAGATTTCCATTATTCCCCTAGCTTATCCTTTCATGTCAAACATAATCCACTTCTTTGAATCTTTAGAAAAATAAGACATAAGAAAGGGGTGAGCTCAGATACTCAGTAAGGGTAAATAAATTAGCGGAAGCTAAGAACTTTTAAGGCAATATGTGTAATAAAATCAATAGCCCTTTAACCATAAAAATGATCTAAATTTGGACAACATAAATAAAACATTACCATATAAATCATCACATGGGTATTCTAGTAGTCAAATAATCATATGTAACAATTAATATTTTTAAAGAGGTAATTCCTAACCCCAGACATCATGACCCCATAGTTAAGGCCTCTTGTAAAGACTACAAATAAAATTTATGTCAAGGCCTTGTCCCAAGACACTATTTTGTCTCATGTGACCTACTGATGCATAGAGGAGCTATTGCGGGCTTCACCCGTCACTTACTAATTCCAATGCATTCCTCATATAAAATTGTCAAAACATAACATAAACATTCATATTAAAACTATCATATTATTTTTCAATGCATTAGCTATAATCCACGAATGGTATAAAAATATCACATCCATAGTAAAAAATATCATAACTCTTTCAATAAAATATGTAATATAGTATTATAATAAATCAACCTCAATCAACAATAATATCTAGCAAAGTATGATGATATAGTTGAAATTGACTAGTAAAACTTCATGAGTGAAATTACCCTTTTTCATGAAATCATTCAAATGTATCATAACTTTTAAAGGATGAAATTTAAATTATATTTTTTATATAAGTTTACCATAAAACTTTGACTAAATTTAATGTAATTAAAATTTTAGTACATTCATGTAAATATGAATAAATCCTTAAACAAATTTTGAAAACAACGACATTAATGAGAATGATTTATTAGAATAAATCATTAAAACATTTAAAATGATGTTTTAGTTAAATTATACCTTCAAAAAATAATTTTTCAAAAGGTATTTTATCAATCATGGACATGTATAATTATTATTTCCCAGAAAATACATACACATAATAAATCTTAGATAATAATGAGATTGGGGAATTTACCATTGCATTCCACATTCCTTTGTTCAAGGGTATGTTTAACCTCTTATATAATGATCATTTCATATTAATAAATTATAATATAACCCTATTAATATTTATTATGTCTTAAATGATTCATTTATTACATTATACTACCCATTTAATAATGATTTCCATGATAAATTAAAATCTTAGTTAATAATTGTTTTCTTCATCGTACATGTTTTAACTTGTTATTCTTTATCGTATCAATTAGATCATGATTTAAATACTTACAGAATATAAAAAATTATTTATATATAATATATATTTATAATATAAATATGTAAAATAGATAGATGTATTAAATTGAAAACATCATTTATGGAGACAGTAGGTCATATGTACGCATAAACGCAATTTCAGTTTTCATATCCTATTGAACAGATGTAAGTGAATAAGATATATCTATGTTCATAAATATATATATATATACCTCCAGTAGAATTATTAATTCATGAATTAAATAATTATTAATAATAAATATTTTTATAATCATAGATGATTGGTGAATGTGGAAATGAATAACATTGCGCCATAGAGACGGTAAGACGTACTTACATACGAGCGACGATATCATTTTCATAGTGATTAAAATGTGTGGAATTGGATGGTATAGTAATTGTAAAAAGATATTTTCATTTTACTTACATTATTTATATTACTATTACTCATGAAAATATCTATCCAAATAAAATAGTGTTGAATAAAAAATTACACCACGGTGTGGAGACGGTATGTCGTACGCACGGACACATGGTGACATTATCATTTATAGGATGGATTGGAAAAATGGTATGAAAGTACCGTATTTATATTAACACCACAATATGTAGAAGGTACTAAAGTTACTATTTTTCTATGTAATTAACATAGATATCGAAAGTGGAATAATAAAACAACTTTTAAAGAGGTGATCAATAAATACCTCTTCTGTGGGTGTTTTCTTTTTATTCGAACAAAAGGGCTCATTAGGATGACTTTCATCACAAGGGAAGGCCTCTAGGTCTAATTTAGGGAATTTGGAGGTGATTTGGGCTTGGGTTTTCTGAGGAAACTGTATTTGGAGGTTTGATTTCGAGATGACGGTATGTACACTTTTGTAATAGAGGGGAGGGTCACTTTAAGAAAAGTTTGAAATATTATTTTATTATAAAATGAAATTCATTTTCTAAGGGATCCAAATTGATTTATTTCGAATAGAAGGTGTGAATGGGTCGACATACTCTCAGCGAATAGGTTTTAGTTTTTAGGTGACCACATTAACAATGTATATTTTATTTAACTCTTAGTTAAATAGTTTATATATTACCATGTACTCTTGTATTATTATATATATTGTTGATAAACATACTATAAAAATCCAATAGAACACCAAGTGGTTCATTAATGACATATTTATTATTATATAATTCATTTTGAAGAACCATAGATTTTTTGGAATATTATATCATTTAATAATATAGTATTTGTTTTTAAAACTGATTTATGTCAATTTTAACACTATTTATTATTTGGTTTTTTTGAGTCATTAATGCATTATTACATAGAAAAAAATTATTTAATTAACCCTAACATGTCATTTTAATCTATAAAATTAGTGGATGGAATCAAAAGCTTCTATTTAAATTTATTTTTATATTTATAATAACATTTTTTTAATCATTCATTGATAAAGTAATTACAGCTACATCATTGTGTCATAAATAAATTTAATTATTTTTTCCCTAAAAATTATAACTAAATTACTATTATGTAGGAAATATTTTTATCTTCCTAATGAATATTTAAGTTAAAACTTTTGTAATCTATATCCCAATATTAAAAATGATTTAGTTATCAAACATTGTATTTAACACTTTTAAATATTCTTTAAATGAAATATTAATAATGTCATAATATATTCCATGTGGACCAAAAGAATCATATATTATTTCTAACATTAATTATGGTCGAAATAAAATTAAACCATAGAATTAGGACATGTTTCTAGGAAATTAAAATATCATTTTACCTTTAATTACCCTATTTATTTTTAACCATGGTAAAAAATGACTAAAGTTACTTTAAACCAAAAATTATTTTTATCTTCCTGAACCAAAAATTACCTACTGATGTCAACCATGACTCTTGGATTTTAGAAATTAAATTCCTAGATGTGGTCAAATTACATTTTATGCAAATTTTCAAATGTTCCTAGAAGGTGGGTAAAAGATGTTAAATAGTTCAATAAAATTTTATACATCTAATTTTATTATAAAATGAATCCAATGAATTACATTGAACTTATATAGGTATTATCAATATATTTTGACTTAAAATAAATTTCAAATAACTAAATAATTATTTAAATAAAAGGTTGGTTTTAAACAATAACGTAGTGTTTTTCAATATTCGTCGCAAATTGAATGTTTTCAAATAAATAAAAAAATTCCACCCTAAGAAAATTTTGATATTCTGAATTCAAAAATAAATTCTATTTTACCAAATTAAAAATATATAAGTTGAATTATTTAATTTAAAATTAATTTTCATCATCAAAACCAAAATGCAGGTCTTTAAAATTCAAAACTATTATAAAATTGACATGTGTTTAAGTCAAATTTAAATTTGAAATTACTTATAATTAAAAAAAATTGTATTAAATGATAAAAATATATTTTAATTATACATCAAAATATTTAAAATATATAATGTAACCTAATAAATTATTTCGATTAAAAAGGATTTTTTTCAAATATAATATAATATTATTCAATATCCATTAATATATGTATGTTAATACAAACAAAAATTTATAGAAACTAAATTTCTAGGTCCATATTATAAAGAATATTTTAATTTCATAAAATTGAATATATAAAAGTTCCAAATAATTATTTTAAAGAGGGTTCTCCATTAAAATGTAGTAAAATTTCATTTTTTGAAAAATACTTATTTTATCTGAAAAAATGATTTTGTTCTTATATTATATCTATGAAACAAAAAATATGGATTATGAAATTATATGGAATATATAAAATTCAAAATTCAGATAATATTGTTCTAAAACACTTTTTAAATGGATAATTTGGTATGTCGTGGTGTACTCAAACTCGGTGATGTTTGTAACTCATGTTATTGAATTACCTTGAAAATATTATGTATGAAGAAATATATAGATGTTACAAAGTGTATGTGATGTTATTATTGAGGGAAAGTATCATATTGTCTTAGACTCAATGAATTGAATCAGCATTATAAAATGTGTATAAGATTCCCCTAATTGAAATTTAGATACTGGAATTCCAAATAAATAAAATATTTTCATTTAAACCCTTGAATTATTTGAAAAATTAAATAAATTTCCCTTGAATATTAAAATAATAAATAGATCAATAAATTAAATAAATTCTATAATTTATTTATCAAAAATATATTCATGGGGTGTAACATCCTCGGTAAATAAAGAATACGATATTTTCATCTTTATTAATATTTTTGAATTAAATATTAATTTTATTTTAAAGGGGATTATATGATCAATGGCATACCCAATACGTAAAAACTGATTTCTTTGAAATCTTACGTTCCACACAATGTTGGGTCATACTGAAAAATATTAATATTATATTATATTAAATTGTAGTTAATGCCTTGTTGTTGAATTGGTGGGAATGGACTGAATCGACTATAATATTAATATAAAAGTTTGATAAATGTTTTTAATTTTATCCAATAAATTTTGGAAGCTTAAAATAACAAGGATTCTAATTTTATGCATAAATACTCTAGTATTCATTAAAATATCGATTTACAACCTTTTGATGGAGAAATGTTTGAAATCTATTTATTATTATTATATATTTTATTTTAAAAAATTATATTCTTCTTTAAGATAGGGACATTAAAAATTAAATTGGATGAAATTTTGGTATTTTTTTGATAATGTTCATTTTTTTAATGAATAGTGAAAAATACTGTGTTTTAACTGAAAACTGCCTTTTTATCTATTTTATTTATACGGATGGATTATATTTTTAATTCATTTTAATGTGTCATTTTATTTCTTTTTTTACTATTAAATCCATAATTTTCCAGTGGATGTAATTTCACATTGAAATTGGACATAAACAAGTGTCACTCATTTGATAGTTGTTATTTTTTAAAAACACATTTTTAGTATTGATAACAGGAATTGATATTAAATTAATTTATATAACTTCTATGTTTTGAATTAGGAAAAATAGAATCTATTTTATTTACCTTGGTTAAAAATTAAGTCTGATAAATAAAGTTAAAAAATAATATGATAATAATATTAAATTACCATTACATGTGTCCTAATCCTATTGTATGATAAATGTCCAACCAGGGTCATTCTTGGGTCTATTTTGGGACCCCATAGAGCCACATTGGAGTGATAATGACAGATTATACTAATTAGTTTAATGTAATGAAAAAAATGGCATTATGATATATATTTTTATAAATCAATTATAACATGGGGTTATAAAAGTTATCTCTTTGACTATAAATATTCATTTGATAGATAAAAATATTTCCTACATCCTGATATTTTTTTTGTAAAAAACATTCTATGTCATATAAATATAATTATTTCTTACACAATAATGATTTCGTGGTTACCTCATTAATGAATGATTTAAATACATTATATTGTGATTTTTTGACCTTAGAAACCGATAATCATTTTATAATAAAATATTATTTTCAAACATTCCTAAAGAGCCCCTACTACCACTTATAAAAAGATCTCACCTCTAATCCATTATTCACACCAATCAAGACTCTTGGCTCATCCAACCTCTACCCAATTAATCTCCATACTTCTATATCTTACTCTAAGAATCCTTCCACTAGGTAGAAGTCAATTCAAGTAAACCTTTTGGTTGAAACCAAATGGAGATACACAATTTAAATGTAACATCTTCTCTTAGATTATTTTCTTTTATTTTACTTCTCCAACCCCCTAAAATCATTTTATTCTTTTGTTTTATAAAAATAAATTATCCTAAATATACTACTTTTTTGTTATGAGATGTATTAGATCTACACTTACACATACATCCATCTAATGGATACAAACATTTTGTTTCTGTGGACGATGAACTACTGACTCGAGAAATGATGATTGTTCAAATATATCCAACCAGCTATCAAGATGGCCATTATGATGGAAAAATATTTATTTGTGACATATATTATATTTATATTGTTTATATTCTTCTATATTTTTCATTTATAGAACACCATTACGGTTTCCATAGTGGGTAACTACAATAATTTCACATAAGAATGTGTAGACTACCACCCCCTCTAGGTCATATGACTCATTAATTCCATTCATGGAATGAATAAAGGATGGTGTTAATGATATAATATATGATATTATACTCGAATTATTATAAACCTATGTATTATTATGTTTTAAATCCATTAAAAAATGAAATTGAAATGAATGTTGTGTTTATGTGTACGTAATGCTTAATGTCTCCATGAATGGTGCATTTCATTTCATATCTCCATATGTTATCTACTATTATATAAATATATACTGAATATATATGATATATATGATATCTAAATAATGAATATCGTTATGGAGATAATGGTATTTTGACCTCATGAATTTTTTTTTAATTATATGATGTTCATTTTTTACTCAAGTATCAAATATCGACAAAACAACCAATATTAACATAAATGATTGCATAATTTCTATAACATGGTAATCAGTAATATAAAAGGAATAATAGACATGAAAAATGTTCTTATGTAATTTTATATTACATTTAGTTTATTATTCAAGATATTAAAGAATGAACAATCAAGTCAGACACGAGGTAAGGGACTTCATCTCAATCTCCTTTCGTGGAGGAATATTTTGTTTCATACATGAAATTATTTTATACAATTTATAAACACCATTGACATTTAATTTCATTCAAATGCAATATTTTTCTATGAAGTGTTTTAAAAAATGACAGAAAAAAATGTTTCTTTTTAATATAAGCGGTGACAATGATATTTCACATGCCACAAGTATTATTTGATCTTTAGCTTCATTAATAAGTTGTAATGTTTTTAGAAGGAAAACAAATACCATATAATCTTTTACATATTTGGGTATTGAAATTGTTATTTAATAAAGTATTTGTTATATAAATATATTTAAATGATATATTGTGATTGAAATGTCGAAATTTTATCTTTCCATTATGTTTTATTATGGATTGTGAATTTGTTATGGATCTAGCTCACTGTTTACGTATACGTGTTGTTTCTTAATAAAAAAAGGGCGGGTGACCCCAAGATAGCTCTCCAAATCATTGGGTAACATGATGAAGGTAAACATGAATGTTTATCCAAAGAGATTTAGGGAATATAATATGAGGTATATTCCAAATATAACTCCCCGTGTGACGGGGAATGCTACAACATATGTATTTTATGGATGCCACAAGATACCTTTATGATTTGTGATTACTATTAGTTATTCCTATATCTTATGATTTCATGAATTATGTTAAAAATCATATGTTCTGATGGAATAATATTTTATTTCTTTATTTTAGAACTTTTACCGAGCTTTTTATGCTCATTCCATGTTTGGAAATATTTTTCACAAGACATAAAGATGAATAGGGCCAAGGATGGGATCAAGGAAAAGTCATGTTGTCTAAAACATGGAACTATACATGAATCTTTTTGTCATGATTTTCTATTTTATGAAAAAAATAGAACATGAGTAGATGTATCTACTTGGTAATTTTTGAGATGTAATGTAATTTTTATGACCTAATTCTCTATAACTATAAACCTAAAAAGTTACTCAATTTGAATTATCCATTTATTTCATGATTATGTAATTTTTTTAAGATGTTTCATTATAGTTGGTAACAAAGGATAGTCTAGACAACATTAAGAGTTATAATATTTATAAATTAATGTCCATAAATTATTGTATGGTAGGAATGAAATGATATAACATTAACAGTTTACCATGTTTCTTCAAGTAGTATATTTTTGTGTTAAGAATGGTTTTTTGAAGATGAAACATGGAACCTATGATTGGGCGATAGAAGACGGAAGACAACCTTCCAAATATGCAACTTTTAATGGTCGGAATTGGAACTGAATAGTTTTTTGTCGTGATGGAATAGTTGAGTCAGGCAATAAATGGTGGTGGTATCCACACACGAGATCATCCCGATCAACCACTGAGGAACACATTAGTAGTGGAGCATTTCATGATGTAGCATCCCCCATCATTTATTGGATTATCTGACCATGTTCTAGCTGAAAGGTGGATTAAAGAACTAGAAACAAATTTTGATGTCATGGGGTGTTCAAAACATCAAAAGGATAGTCTCGCTATTTACCGTTTTGATGTTAAAGCCTTTTAGTGTCGGTTGATGGTAAAAAATATCATGTATAGTTAGGAGTTTGATGCACTTGATTGGGATTAATTCAAATGTATGTTTCTTGAGAAAGATTTTCCAAAGGATTTAAATCGTATGTTGAAAAATAATTCTTTGAATTGAGGTAGAAGGGTAACCCATTGGATGTTTATGAAGAAACATTCACTCGACAAGAAAGGTATGCTCCAAATTTCATAGAAGACCATGATAGTAAAATCAACTATTTATATTCATGATTAAAGCCAAAGTATCGAAGTAATTTAGCATCAAATGAGTTTCAAATTTATGAAAAAATTGTTCGATGTGTGGAGGAGGTGGTAATGGAGTTTACTAAGGATTATGTGTTCTTTGATAAACAACATAATTAGAGGTTGGGGTTGTAGATGAAAGGGATGAACTCATCAAAAAATTCTAATTATACGAAACATAAGTTTACTAGTTTTGAAAATTAGGGTAAAAAGAATGTTGGGGAATGAACTATTAATTTTGGAAAGTTCTACTGATGTGGAAATATGGGACATAATGTTATTAATTGTGTTGAAAAAGATCTAGGTAAATGTATGAAAGAATCTGATTTATAGTGAGTAAAATTTTTTATGTGAAATGATATGGGTCATTATTAAAATTATTGTCCAATGAAGAACTAAATTGAGGTAAAGAAGCCAGACTACATGCAGAAAGGGGTGGTGAAATCCGTTACCACTACTTCAACAGATGTTGGGGTATCTAATGAATTAGTATCAGGTACAATATTTTTTTTTGTTCTGAATATGCCAATGTGTTTTTTGATTTAGGGGCTTCGCAATCATTCATTTTTAATAAGTGTTCAAGTAAATTAGGAATTTCTTCTCAAGATATGAATCCTGAACTTATGGTAAAAAACCCAAGGGAAATGTGGAGGCATTAAGAAATTATAAGAACCTTCCTGTCCTTTTGTGCGGAAAAAATCTAATTACAAACCTTATTTTTTTTTCCTCTAGTAGAGTTTTATGTAATTTTGGGTATGGATATAATTTCTATTTAACATGCTAAGATTGATTATAGAGATAGAGAGGTTTCTCTTCAGAATTATTTTTTGTTTGTGTACAAGAATGAACCATTACTTTTGATAACATATAAAAAAGCTGAGAAACTAGTAAAAAAGGGAAATGAATGTTTCCTTGAAAATATTGATGAAAATAAAGAACAATTCAGATTAATGATGTTCCTGTGTCAAATGATTATCTTGATGTTTTTTCTGATATGTTTCCGAGTATTATACCTAATTGGGATGTTGAATTTACACATGACTTATTTCATGATGCGAAGATAATTTCAAAACACCCTTATCGAATGGATTATATTGAACATTTAGTGTTAAAGAAGAAATTGCATGAGTTATTAGACAAAGAATTCATTTGACCTAGCAAATCACAATGTGGTGCATCAATCTAGTTTGATAAAAAGAAATATGGTTCAATGAGACATTGAATTGATTATAGAGAAATGATTAACAACCCTGTTGAGAACAAATATCTTTTTCCTCATATTAATGATTTGTTTGATCTGCTCCAGGGAGGACAGTATTTTTCGATGATTGATATGAGGTCAGGGTACCATTAGTAGAATGTATTGGAATAAGACATTACAAAGACCATGTTTCATACTAGATATGGCCATTATAAATTTGTGGTAATGTATTTTCGGTTAAATAATGATCATTTTGTATTCATGGAACTTATGAATAGAATTTTCCATGAGTTCATGGATATTTTTGTGGTTGTGTTCATCAAATATATTTTGGTTTATTTTAAAATTAAATAGAATATGATTGTCATTTAAGGGTTGACTTGAAAACATTAAAAGAAAAAAAAACTATATGGAATATTCAGAAAGTGTGAGTTTTGGTTATAAAAAATTTCTATCCTTGGTTACATTGTTTCAAAAAATGGTATAACTATTGGTATTGATAAAAAGAAAGTTGTTTAAGAATTTCCAAGTCCCAAAAATATAACCGAGACTTGTATTTTTCTTGGAATAGTCGGATTTTACCAGAGGATTGTTGATTATTTTTCACACTAATCTATCCCACTAACTATGTTAACATGAAAAGGTGTTATGTTCATTTATACATTATAATATGATGATTGTTTTTTATAATTGAAAATAAGAATGGTTAATGCTTCAGTTATGTCACTGCCTTCCAGAAATGGTGAATTTGTTTTCTATAGTGATGCTTCATTGAAAACACATGGTTGTGTCAAAATGCTGAATGATCATGTAATTACTTATGATTATCGTCTGTTGGAACCTCATGAGTTAAATTACCCAACCCGTGATTTATAATTAGCTTCTATTGTTTTTTCATTTATATTGTGGATGCATTAGTTCTACGGAGAAAAATGTGAGACATATAACATCTAAAAATGATTGAAGTATATATTCAATCAGAAATAATTAAACATTAGACTGAAGAGATTTTTGGAATTAATCAAGGAATATGATTGTACGATCCATCACATTGATAATGGTAGAGTTGGATCAGAACGGTAAGTTTTCTTGATTTTAACATTGAAAAATAATGTGTTTTGTGGTTTGGAAAATGTTTATGTGTTCATTCTGATTCAGATTTGAAGAATTAGTTGTTATGTGATGCACATTGTTCTCTGTTTTCAGTTCTTCATGGTTGTACTATGATGTAATGAGGTCATCATGAGTATTACTTGTGGGATTGAATTAGAATATATATTGCTAATTTTACTGTGATGATTTTGACTTGTCAACAAGTTTAAGTAGAGCAACAGTTACCGATAGGGATGCATCTGTCTTTACCAGGGCCAGAGTGGAAATACAAAAATATATCCATGGAATTCGTTGTGGGATTACCAAAGACATCTTGAGGTAATAATTCAAAGTATGTTATTTTTTATGGATTCATGAAATCTGCTCATTTCCTCCCATGATTACATCATACTTTTGGAAAGGCCTCCAGAATTCATTGGTACTGAATTAAATAATAGTAAATCTTTTCATTATCAATTAGATGGGAAGTCAAAATGAACAATTCAGACATTGGAAGATATGTTACATGATTTTTCAATGAATTAATAGAGAAGATGGGACCATCATCATTCATTGGTTGAATTTTATTATAATAACGGTTTTCATTCCGGTATACGGATGGTTCTTTTGAGGCATTATTTGGAAAGCAGTGTCAAACTCCATCTTATTGGGATGAAGTATGTGAAAGGAAACTGATGGGACCAGAATTGGTAGAAGAGATGGTAGAGAATGATCAGTTGATTAAAAATCACATGAGAACAGCTCAGAGAAGGTAGAAATGTTATGTGGATAACCGAATGACGGATGATTATTTTGAGGTAGGTGGTAATGCCTTTCTCAAAGATTCTCCATGGAAAAGTGTGACGCATTTTGGTTAGAAGGGAATGTTGATTCCGAGGTTCATTGGACCATATAAAATCATGGATAAAGTTTGATCAGTATCCTACATAGTGGAATTACAGCCAAATTTATCCTAGGTACACAATGAATTTCATGTTTCAATGGTTAGAATGTATATGAAGATCCTTCTCATGTTCTTATGTTAGAGGTAGTTTAGTTGGAAGAGAATGTCTATTATGAGGAACAATCAGTCCAGATTCTTGACTGTAGAGAGTAAGTGTTGCAGAATAAAGTAATTTATCATGTAACAGTTTTCAGAAAAAACACTACGGTTGAAGAGGCAACATGACATTCTGAAAATGTTATGAGGGATAATTACCACCATTTATAGGATAAGTTAATAAAAATGTCGAGGATGAAATTTCCAAAATGGGGTTAAGATATAACATCCCATGTAAATAAATTATATGTCATTTTTATATTTTTTATTATTTGTGAATTCAATGTTAAATTTAATTTAATAAGGATTCTATGGTCGATGGCATACCCGATATTTAAGAATTAGTTTCTCTGAAATCTTACATTGCACACAACGTTGTTTCATACTAAAAACAATAATATAATATTCATTTAAATGGTAGTTAATTCATAGCCATTTTTGTTGTAGGAATTTATTGAACAATATACAATAAAAATATACAAGGTTTTTAATTTTTTTTACCTTTATCCAGTAAATTCTAACGAATTAAAATAAGAAAAATATGAATTTTAGTATAAATACTCGAATATTCATTTAAATGTCAATTTACCGCCTTTTGATGGCGAATCATTTTTAAATGAAGTTTTTTCACATTTATATTTTCTATTTGACAAAATAATATTCTTTTTTAAGATCAGAACAACAAAATTTACATTTGATGAATTTTTGGTATTTTTGTGATAATGTTCATTTTTTAATGAATACTGAAAATTAATGTATTTTAATTCAAAACTACCATTTAGTCTAATTTATTTATAAGGATAGATTATCTTTTTAATATTATTAAAAGTGTAATTATGTTATTATCTCTCATTTAATCCAACTATTGTCATT
This sequence comes from Viscum album, assembly GCA_963277665.1. Lineage (NCBI taxonomy): Eukaryota > Viridiplantae > Streptophyta > Magnoliopsida > Santalales > Viscaceae > Viscum > Viscum album. The sequence goes on from OY728121.1 coordinate 207,388,064, forward strand.
TGATGTAATTTGATATTAAAATTTGACATAAACCAGTGTCAATATTTTGATAGTTATTATTTCTTAAAAACATGATTTTTTTGACAGTGTGAATTAATTTTAAATTAATTTCTACAACTTATTTGTTTTTAATTTTCAAAAATAGAATCCATATTTAAAAACGGGAGGTCCAAATTTCGTAAATAGTTAAATTTTATTTTTATACATTATAAATATTACTTCTGTAAATATTTTATTTACCATGGTCAAATGTTTAATATGTAAATAAGGGTAAAAAATAATAAAATAATAATATTAAATTACCATAACAAGTGACCAAATCTCGTTGGTTGATACATGTCCGACCTTGGGAATCATTTGGGACCCCATAGATCCAGATGGGAGAGATTATGAAAATTTATATTAATTAATTTAAAGTAAATCAAAAATGACATAAACATATATATTCTCATAATTAAATTATTACATTGGATTAAATATGTTATCTCTTCAACTACACATTTTAATTTGAAAGATATGGGGATTTCCAACATATGATATTTTTTATAATTTTGACACATCAAATAATTAAAATTATTTATGACACAATAATGAAGCTGTGTTTACCTCAATAATGAATGGTTTAAATAAAAAAGAATATAAAAATAAAAACAATATCGAAAAACCAATAATATTCTTGTGAGATGATTTTATTTCGAACATGATTCTCAATATATTAGACCTTAATGAGTTTAATACCTTTAGAAACTGAAAATCAATATATTATAAAATAATATTTTCAAACATTCCTAAAGAGCCCCTCCCCCCTTTTAAAAATCCCTCACATCTAACCCATTACTAACACCTCTCAAACCCCTTGGCTCATCCAAAATCTACCCAATTAATCACCCTACATCCATATCTTAATCCTAGAATAATTACCCTATGTAGAAGGTAATTTATGTAATTCTTTTGGTCCAATCCCAAGGGAGATACCTGATTAAAACGTATCATCTTCTTTTAGGTAATTTTCTTTTATTTCACTTCTCCAACCCCATAAACTCTTTTTAGCCCTTTTATTTATAAAAAATAATTTATACAAAATATAATAGGTTTTTGTAATGATAATTATTAGAACTACACTTCCACACACCTCCATCTATTGGATTCGAACATACTGATTCTATGGACGGTGAACTACTTCATCACGAAACGATGATTGTTCAAATATCTACAACTTCCTCTGAGGGTGTCCATTATGATGTAACCAAATTTTTATGGGAAATATATTATATTTATATTGTTTATATGATTCTATATTTTTCATTTACTGAATAACTTTATGGTTTCCATAGTGGGTAAATATGATAATTTCATTTTACGGAGTGCGGACTACCTCCCTCTCGATGTGATATGTTACATTCATGCCATGGGTGGAACTAATAAAAGATCGAGTTGATGAAATAATTTATGATATTATAGTATAATTATAATATACCTATGAATTTTTATGTTTTCATTCCATTTAATTATGAAATAGAAATTAAAGTATCATTCATATGTACGTATGACTTACTATCTCCCTGAACGGTGCATTTCATTTCTTATCTCCAAATTTTATGTACTATTATAAATACATATATATATTGGATATATATGATATATATGATATATATCATGAAAATAAATCTGTATTTAATGGTCTTTTAAACAATTTAACAACATGTGATTATAAGAAGATCTTTTTGACTCAAATACCAAATATCGACAAAATGAACATTATTAACTTAAATGATTAAAAACATTGTATAACATGGTAATAAGTAATATAAAATGAATAATAAACTCAAAAAAGGTTATTAAGAATATATAAATTATCTTTATTATATTATTAAGTTTATTAAAGAATAAATGGGTCTAGTTGGACATGAGGTAAGAGACTTTGTCTCAATCTCCTTCCATTGAGATAGAAATTATTTTATACAAAAATTTATATTATTCGGTGTATAAACAACATTTCCATATCATTTAATTCAAATGTAATATTTTTCTAGAAATCATTTTACTAAACTAAAAAATGGAATGTTTATTTTTAACGTAAGCGGTGACAACGACCTTTCATCCACCATGATTATTATTTGATCTTTGGCTTCCTTAACAAGACGTAATGTTTTTAAAAGGAAAATAAATTACATATTCTCTTTTATATATTTTAGTATTGAATATATTTTTTATTATTTATTTGTTATGTCAATATATTTTGATGATATATTGGGATTGAAATGTAAAAATGGTATCTTTACATAGTGATTGTTTTATGTGTTGTAAATATGTTATGGTTATTCGGAATTGTTTACATATATGGGTGGTTCTGTGATAAACCTCGGATAGGTGAACTTGAGATATCTCTCCAATGCATTGGGTAACATGGAAGAGGTAAACGTGAATGTTTTCCAATGAGATTTAAGTAATATACTATAATGGGTATTCCTTATGTAACTCCCTACATGTCTGTGAAAGCTACAACGTAAGTATGTTATGGATGAATCAACTTACCTATATTATTTGTGATTACTATGTATTATTCATAAATCTTATGATTTCATGAAGTATGTTAAATAGATTATGTTTTGATGGACTAATGTTTTTTTTCGTTATATTATAACCCTTACTGAGCTTTTTATGCTCATGATATTTTTTGAAGTGTTTTTCACAAGAATTAAAGATGAATATGGTCAAGGATGGGATCGTGGAAATGTCATGATGTAAAATAAAATTGAAGTAGACATGAATTTTTTTTAAAGAGTTATTATTTTATGAAAAGAATTGAAACCGAGTAGAAGTTGTGACTTTGTAATTTTTGAGAAGTAATGTAATAGTTAGGGCCTACTATCTGAAAACTCAAAACCTAAAATGATCTTAAATGTGAATTTCCCATGTAATTAATTATTATGTAATGTTTTAAAGCTGGGTCCTAATAAGGGTTTTTATTTATAATATAAAAATCGTATTTTATAATAGAAAAAAGTTTCATAAGATGTCATAATTATGAACAATAACCATTATAGATTTTATAACACTTGAATCCAACCCGAATTAAATAGAGAACCTGATATCAAAAATTAATTACGATGAATAAATAATGGCTAATGATATAATATTTCAGTGATCTAGAATATACACTATATAATGGAAATAGGTAATTAATTTAAATCATACCTAAATTATGGATTTTTTAGAGGATGTACCCTTATGTTTTACCCTTCATTGTTAAACAGAGTGATACATATTGTATGCTAATTTTTTATTTTTTTCTAAAATAAATATTAATGAAATTGATATATAAAATTATTTATAATATATATCCATTAAATAAATTTTCTCATTTCAAAATATAACTTAATTAAAAATAATTTTTTATTTGTTAATATTTCTCTTCTTACTCATGTGTTGATTCGATGGTTTTGGACCATACACCGAGGTTAGGGTTTCAGCACTTATATAATGATATTCATATAATATATATATATGTATGTATTTTTTATAAATTAATTATTTATTTAGAACTATACTTGTACGGAGGTAATGAAATATTACATAAATCACATCATGGATGATACATTCCACACGTACGCACATAATCCGATTCCAGTTTGCAAATTATGGAAGGGTAATAAATTAATTTTTTTATTAAATTAATCATAAAATTTTTCATAAAATTAATATATTACCGTTAAATATTACATTCTAACAATAAATGTGATGTGTTGATGAAAAACAAGGCACTTTTCATCGGGTAGATAGTATTCCATATGCATGTATGAGTGATGTATTTATCATTTATATGATGGAAGGGATGCAGAAAATAATTGTTGAAAAATTTGGAAAATTACTTATAATAATTATAATAATTTAATTATATAAGGATGGTGTCAATATATTTGATATAGTTTGAATAAGAAGTAATATTGAAGAATTAGGAAAAATCTTCTATTTCCCCCTTGGATATCATCCTTTGAAATACAGCTTAATGTTTCTTAGGTGGGTCATTAGGGATGAAATGATTATACAGTTCCGGTTTATGGATTTTGAGAGGGTATTTTTGAAGTGATTGGTTTACCCAAGGGATATTTCTGTGTCTTACGAACTGGGATGTGTTGGTGCTATTTTTAAATATAGGGGACTAGCATATATTTGAATATTAGGAACTATGAAAATAAAATAAATTTTCTTATAATTAAATGTGGTTCCAATTTAGTACAACTCAGAAGATATGATAATATATGGTCTAATCAACTAAAAAAATTAAACTTATAAATTTTTATGATATATTGAATGCCATATTCTTTAGTTTAACACCTTCATCCCATTAATCATTTTAACTAATACTATGGTATTAACAATTTACCACGGAATGTATTTATTAAGAATAAAAATAGAAATTGAACTCATTTTAACATTTTAATATTATTATCCCAAATACAGAATCCATTTTTGGACAATAAAATAATATATATGGTAAAATTTACCTTTAATGTATATTCATAAAATATGATAAATGTTTTTATAAAAATTACTTGTTTTATATTAATACAATTTTGTATGATAATTGGTAATAATGTGGATTCTAATTAAAATATTTAGATTGTTTTTAAAAAAATATGACCTATATTAATGTATAAATAAACTATAAATTATCTGTTCTTTGTAAATATTTGATTAATGGAGATGAACCAAACATTTGTTTTTGATGAAACTGGTTTTTTAGTTAATTAAAATGTAAAAAACTAATTTCATAGTTAAAAATTATATTTATAAATTAATTATTTAGTTATTAATAATATATTTTTTAAATAAAAAATGTTTTATAAACATTCAAATCATTATTATTTCATTGTATGTTCATTAATGTTACAATATTAAAAAATCATTCATTTTTACTATTCTGACCCAACACAAAAATATTAAAAAATACCTAAATAATGAAAAATATATATTTAGATTTGATAAATCAATATTTTTTGTTCATTTCATAAAATCCAATATGTATAGTTAGTAAATATATCATTTAATTAAAAATATAAAATATAATGTATACAAACATTAAAGAAAAAAACCATATAATACGTGTAGTGCTAATATTATTTTTTTAAATAAGTTAATTAATAATTTATTAATAATATCTTAGTAAATATATTTATTTAATTTAAAAGTTATATATTTATTAAAATACATAGTATATAGTATTTAATCATTAAAAATTCTCCATTAAATATATAATGATTTAAAATAGTTCACGTTAAATATTTATTTTATATTCATTAAATCCAATCAGTCACAAAAAAATTGTAGAATTTATGAATCATAATATTTTAATATGTTCTTTTTAATAATTCTTTATTATAATAAATGTTGATTATTTTTTTATCTTTATTTCACATAATTGTTTTTTCAAAATTAGTATTATTTTCATGTAAATTACATACTGAAATCTTTGTGGTTTACATATTTGATAATCTCATGGATAGTAGTTTGATAAATAATTTAGATTTGACTGAATTCATTATTTGACCTTTTATTTCAATGTCAAATATTTTCGTATCCATGTATAATTGGTTTCATTGTAAATTAAATTATATAAAATGTAAAAAAATATAAATTTCTATAGGAATCATCAACATTGATTGTAACACCCTATGATTTCACAGTACACTTCTGTTTAAATAATACAGTAGCATGTATTGTACACAACTTCGACTTCTAACACACACCACAACCAATCAAACTAGCCGTTATGAATAGTAATACACACTTTTTGAAATTTAATAAATTTTATCTTTCAAAATGTTCTTCATTTTTGGATTTGTAATATCAAAATTAGCTTAGGGAGAAATTTTGGTATTTTTCTGAAAACATTCAATTTTTTGATGAATAGTAAAAAACACTACGCTATAGATTAAAACCGAATTTATATTTAAATATTTATTTATTTTATTTAAATTTAAATAAATTCAAAATAGATACATAATACCTATATAAGATCAATGTAATTAATTGTTGTTAGTTTAGAATAATTTTAGATATATAAAAATATTATTGAATTTTTCACCGTCTTTTACCCACCTCTTAGGAAAATTTCGAAATTCACAGAAAAGATAATTTTACCACTTATGTGACTTGAATTTTGAAACCCAATGAGACATGGTTAATATCAAAGAGTAAAATGTGGTTAAATGAGATTAAAATAATTTTTTGGTGACTATTAACTTTGTACTTTTATTTACCACGATTAAAAGTAAATAGGTTAATTATGGGTAAAAATGATATTAATATTACCGTAACACATGTCCTAATTCTACTGGACAAGAGTATCTCGACAAGAAACAACCTTAGGAATAAAATATTGTCATTTAGGTCCACTTGGATTAGATTAAGACATTTATTATTATTTAAATCAACAAAGAGTTCAAAGAGATAAAATCAATGATAAATAACTAAAACATTTTTAATATTGGGTTATACATAAGATAAATTCGATTATAAATTTTAATTAGTAATAAAAAAATATTTCCTAAATAATAGTATTTTATTTATAATTTTTAGACATTAAATAATTTAATTTATTTATAACACAATGGTGATGCGGTAAATACATAACAAATTTAATATTAAAACAATTGATATTATAAATATCAAAATAAATTTATCTTGAGACTTTTTATGAATTCCACTAATTTTATAGGTTAATATGACATATTAGGATTTTTTATATAAATTTTGTTCGAAGTAATAATGCTTTTATGAAATTATCAAAAAACAAAATACCCAATACCATCAAAATTGACATAAAAGCGTTTTTAAAACAAATATTAAATTATTAATTGAAATTATATTCCTAAAAATCTAAGGATCGGCCAAAGGACTTATATAATGGTAGGTGTATCATTAATGGACCACTTGGGGGTCTCTTAGAGGTATATATTATGTTTATTACATATATAATTTAAAAATACAAAGAGACATGGTAATTGTTAAACTATTTAACTAAGAGCTAAATATAAATAATAAGGTTAATATAGTCACCAAAACCTGTCTAAAATCTATTTTTTGAAAAGATTTCTACCCATCCCCACCTTAACCTTTAAATAATCAACTTTGGATCCATTATAAACTGAATATTAATTTATAATAAAATAATATTTATATCTTTTCCAAAGGTTCCCCTCACCCCTCTTATAAAAGGGTACTCTCTCTTCACTCTAATTTAAAACTTCAAAGCCTTTTTGATTGGCCAACCCCTAAAAAAATATTCTCTAAAAATCCCTATCTTAAACCTATTGGCCATAATTTGATCAGAAATCCAACCTAATGTGCCCTTTTGATCGAATCAAAAGGATGAACCCGAAGAATATGTAATGTTTTCACAACACACTTTCAAGTTCCATTCTTCTTCAACATCTTCATTATTTGTTATTTACATTATAAAATAATAACTATATTATCATTTATATACTATGATATTATTATAATTATGGTACAACCATATTAAGTATTATCTCTATCCTTTGTATGACATGTCACCATACGTGCTTACGTACGACCTACCGTCTCCCCGTCGTAGTGTAATTGTTTTCCAATACATTATTATTTGGATGTGTATAATAATGACATGTAATTACTGTAAATAAAATGTATAACATGATAATTATTTTTAATATATGATATACCATCCAATTATATATGATTTTAATATCAAAAAAATGATATTATCGGTCGTGCGTACGTACGGAATACTGTCTCCACGAACGCGATGTGATTCATTCCACATCATATCCATACAAGTATAATTCTCATATTATGAATAAACATAATTTTAAGGACATGATATCATTCTATATATGAATAATATAAAACCTATCCATAACAAACATGACTTATGTAACAAAACATATAAAATAAAACGAGTAAGTTAACACCCGAAACAATGATAATACTAAGATATTACTAACAAAGAAAAGTTAAAAGATGATATATGATATCATATTAATATATATGTTTCTTTTATAATTCCATAAAATTTATTTCACCATTATACTGGAGGCTAACCTACCCTCAACGAAGGAAAAAGTAGAAGGTAAGGGGTTTCTTACCTCACTTTTAATTCCATGAGATTTCCATTGTTCACCACTTATTTATTGCATGTGCTGTGTGTAATGCCCATGTTTGTATTCATTGTGTAATATAATTAAATTCATGTATATTTACAACATCATTTTATTATCCTTCTTTCATGGGTGTATGTTTCTTGTGTTACCAAATCATTAAGGGAATTTGAAATTTCAATTTCCACTCATTCGACTTTACGCATACTTCATTGATAATTTTACTCCAAGATTATGTGTGGAATCACTATTCATTTGATTATGCCATAATTTTCACTCCCCTTTATGTGGATATACTTTTGATACACATAATAAATCCATTGATAAATTCTCAATTCATTGGTATGAACTTGATGAGAGTAATTTTTACTCAATATTGATTTGTTGAGTTAAACATCCATTTCATTGGTGTTGTTTTTACAAAAATATGTCTGAATGTCCGTTGATTGTTCTACACTGAATATCAAATCATATTGAGTGTATTTTCATTTTTCACAAATAATTATATTGGTGATTTATCCTTAACCTAAGGAGACTTCCTTTATGATAGATTTAATCTCAATATACATTCTATTGAGACTCCTATGTTGTTATACACTAAATCACTTTTATATGGTTTTTATAATGTACTTTGACATAGTATATCATGAGTCCCTTTATTCTCATGATAGTAAAATATTTTTATTACCTCAATTATTTGTATTCATGTGTCTCTATTTTGGTTATGAAATATAAATAAAATATCATTTTAAAATGATTTAATGATTTATTATTCTAAATCATTCTCATTAATGTCCATGTTTTAAAAATGGTTTTAAGGATTTATTTATATGGACATTAAAGATTCCAAATCAAAAATCCTTTTAAATGTTACAAAGTGGTATGGGACACTTTGATTCATAAATCTATATTAAATGGATTCTTAAAAAATATTGTGACTTTTAAATGTTTTCATGAAAAGGGGATATTTCACTCAATAGTTTTATGATTATATTAATCTATGTCAATATCCTTCATTATTCTCTATCGAGGTCAATATGATATAATAAAATCTTCCATATTATATCGAATGAGTTATGTTTGACTGTGGATCTGCTATTTTTATACCATTCATAGTTTGTGTTTAAAGTATTGACATTTCTTATGCTAGTTTTAATAAGAATGTTTATGTTATGTTTCAAACTTTTAATATGAGGAATGCATTGAACATAGTAAGTGATGGGTGGAGCCTGCTATAGCTCCTCGATGCATTGGTAGGTCTCATGAGACAAACTAGTGTCTTGACATATGGCCTTGAAAAAATCTTATTTTTAGACTTGGCATGAGGCCTTGACAATGAGGTTATGATAGTATAGCATTATGCATTCCATCATTAAGAAAGTGGTTATTGTTATTGTATATGGTTATTAGAGTAGTAGAATATCCATGTGAATAAGTAAATTGCATTATTTCATTTTATCGTTTCCATATTATTCTTAAGTTCATGTTTAAAAGGATTTTGTTTTAGTTATACATTTCCTTAAATGTTTATTCTTATTTATGAAAGTTTTGGATATATTGTTATATTTACTAATAATCTGAGATCACCCCTTTCAATGTTTTGTTTTTCCCAGGATGTGAAGAAGTAACTTATGAATGACCTGTAGGGATAGAATGAGGGTATATGAAGACAAGATGTTGTTGAAGTTTTTTTTAACTTTTTCATGTAATGTAAGACTTATGAATATATCTAGTGTTTCCAAAACTACTAAACTAATCTGTCTTTCAAGACTTGATCTTTTGTGATCATGCCAATGATACATAATAATGCACCGAATCTGGGTAAATGGGGTCGGGGAGTTACAGTTGGTATCAGAGGACGTTTAGTATAATCCTTGTAAACTAGATTTAGATAAACTATGATTATACCACATAGACCTAAGATAGACTTTGTCGATTTGTATAGAAGAACATCCTAGAATATTGGTATTGTATATATTTTTTTGAGTTTTCCATGAAATACATCCCTTTATGGATACGACCATATAGAGGTGGCTCTGGCATAGATGTACCTAGGGTTAAAACATGAGAACACCGTTTTGAGCTAGACTCGAACGGGAACTGGTGCACAACAATGGGTCTTTCTACACTCTTGGTTATAACACTCCCGGGGGATATGCTTAGGATAATTTACATTTTTAATACAAACCAATTTGAAGTATTTTAATATAAGATGATAATAAATGACCTTTGTTAATCCTAAGGTGTTTCAAATTGAGAATATTGTGTCATGATATTCCCTAAATTATTTTATGTCTATTGTTACTCACACAATGCTTTCTGGTTTTAGTCAATGCCTGGAGTCCTAGAAAGTCATAGTAACATTCAGAATGATGTACACAGTGGGAAAGGTGGTGGAAATGAGAAAAAAATGGAATGTTTATAGGGGTAAAAGATATTGTGTTCAGGACAAATCTTTTTTCCAAAAATATGATCAACAACATATATATTAAAAAACTCCCTGACTCAACAATGAATAGAATGGTGATGAATTATAAGAGCTCCAACAGTGGAGACCATGTGGAAAAGAATCCTAAATTTCCATCATGCATGAAATGTGGAAAGAGACACCCATGATAGTGTCTCAATAGAACAATTAAATGGTTTACGTTCAGGAAAGAAGGACATAAAGTGAAGAATTGTTCAGGAAAAATGATGAGTACTATGGAAGTAAATAAGAATGGTCCAAAAAATCCATTTGCAGTCATTTACTGTAAATGTAGGGGACCTGGCCATTACCTAAGTGAATCCACTATTCTATAGGATATTATTTTGGTCAAAGAAGTATCTATGTAGAAATAAATGGTTGGATAAATGTTTAAATGTATTAGTTCTCCTTTTTGATGGCATTACATGGGAATAATTTTCTCTTGTATTTGTAACCACACAATTTTACAGGTGAGAATGATATTTGAGGAAGACTTATCTTTTCCAATGTGTATATAGTTATAAATAACCATTTGGTTTTATATAATCAATCAGTTTGAGGAAATTACAAGTTCTTATATTTTGGGATGATAATTAAAGGTATGAGATAACATTTCTGGTTAAAATTATATTATGGTTAATTTGAGTAATTTATCTCATTTTGGTAATGTTATAAAATATCATTTATGAAAAAGGACAACACACAGACTGTGTGACAACCCGTCGTGTTGGACAAAGCTGTGGGAATCGAACCCACAACCAAACTCTGATTGGGATTTATGGCCTACCACTAGACTACGTGAACTACCTGGTTAGTGTGACTAATTATTTTTAGATAAATGATTTTATTGATCAATAATAAGTTGATTTGGGTTCTTATGTCTTATCAAATTAATACCCTTAGTATAGGAAAATGATTTGGTGATTAAGTGATAAATTTTATTTTGGAAGATGTTCGATTTTTTTGGTAACACTATATGCCCAAGGAATACTAGAATAATATGGTATTTCATTTGAGGAGTAATAGTGGATTTTTATCTATGTTTTTAATGTGAATTAATAGTGATTTGGGTTATTTATGGAAATTAATATGCTATAATAGGGAATATGTGATTAGGTTAATTACATTTAAGTTTGTGACTTTAAGAGTAGTTGATGTCATTTGGAGATAAAATTTAACGTGGAAGACCACATAACGAAATTCATCTATGTTTTGGGTTTAAATATTAGTTTGGATTATATTGAAGGAATTTAAGGAAAATTGTTTATTGAATGATATTTATTTAACTTTGGGGTAATGTTGGTTTAATTTTTGAAATTATGATTAGTGTTTCTTTCTCTAAAGGAATATCCTTTTGGGGGATCATCAGATCTTGTAATAAAAATATTGGGTTTTGATTAATCTCTAATGACTAGGTAAATATATAGTTTATCCTTCATGGATCAGGTGATTATATAGATGTTTATTCTTGCTCTTCCAGTGTGACCATGACTTCTTGAATACACATCATTTAAAAAATGAGCTAGTGGTATAGATTTATTAAAGAATGAATATCTATTTAAAAAGTAATAATATATCTTTATTTTCTTAGTCAATCTCATAAATGAATTCCTCATCTTTATGTAATGTAACATAAAACAAAACAAAATGTGGTACGTTTACTTTTTCTACTGGAAGACTAATAGCCATTTGTCCCATCATAAGTTTGTGGTTTTGTTGTTGTTAACTTTCTCCTAATAGTGTTTTATATCCCTCTCCATCAGAACTTGAAACTTAGTTTATCATCCATATCCATGTTATCCTACATCGAATCCTAGTATGGGTTATCTTGGGTGACCTTTGTACTTCTCTTTCTTTCATTTAATGTGACAGTTTTATTGACTCTTTTTCTAATGTGGGACATTCCATTATATCCCCAAACACATTTTAAAAAAACATCGTGGACGAAATTATTTTAAGGAGGGGAGAATGTGACACCCAAATATTCCACAGTACGCTTCTCTTTGAATAATATTGTAGCATGTTTTGTACGCAATTTCGAGTTCTAACACACACCACAACAACGAAACTAGTCGTTATGAATAGTAATACCCACTTTCTGAAATTTTATAAATTTTATCTCTCAAAATGGACTTCATTTTTGGATACGGAATATCGAAATTATCTTAGGTTGAATTTTTGGTATTTTTCTGAAAACATTCAATTTTTTATGAATAATGAAAAAACATTGAGTTATAGTTTAAAATTGAATTAATATTTAGATAATTATTTAATTTATTTAAATTTAATTAAGGTCAAAATAGATACATAATACCAATATAAGTTCAATGTAATTCATTGGAGTTAGAGTATAATAATTTTAGCTATATAAATATTTTATTGAACTTTTCACCATCTTTTATCCACCTCTTAGGAGAGTTTGGAAATTCACATAAAACATAACATTACCGCTTCTGTGAGTGGAATTTCGAAAAACCGAGAGACAAGGTTCATATGAAGGAGTAAAAAGTGGTTCAATGAGATAAAAATAATTTTTTGCTGAATAGTAACTTTTTACCCTTGTTTACCACGTTTAAAAGTAAATAGGTTAATTAAGGGTAAAAATGATATTAATATTACCCTAACACATGTACTAATTCTATTGTAAAAGGTTATCTATACCAAAAACAACCTTATGAATAAAATATTATCATTTAGGTCCACATGGATTAGATTAGGACATTTATTTTTATTTAATTTAAAGAAGAGTTAAAAGAAATAAAATCAAAGTTTAATAACTATTTTTTTTAATATAGAGTTATACAAAATATAAATTAGTTTATAAATATTCATTATAAATCTAAAACTATTTCATAAATAATAGTATTTTATTTATAATTTTTAGACATTAAATAATTTAATTTATTTATGACACAATGGTGATGCAGTAATTACCTAATTAATGAAATATTAAAATACATGATATTATAAATACCTAAATAAATTTAATTTGAGACTTTTATTCATTCCACTAATTTTCTAGGTTAATATGAAATATTAGGATTGGTTATATGTATTTAGTTCGAAGTAATATTGCTGTTATGAAATTATCAAAAACAAAATACACAATAGTGTCAAAATTGACATAAAAGAGTTTTTAAAACAAATATTATATTATTAATTGATATTATATTCCTAAAAATCTAGGGTTCATCCAAAGGACTTATATAATGATTTGTTTATCATTAATGGATTACTTTAGGGTCTCTTGGAGGTATATAGTATGTTTATTAACTATATAATATAAAAATACAACGAGACATGGTAAATGTCAAACTATTTAATTAAGAGTTAAATATAAATAATAAGGTTAATATAGTGACCCAAGACTGTCTAAAATATAATGGTTGAAATTATTTATACCCATACCTGGCCTAATCTTTAAATAATTCACTTTGGATCCATTAGAAACCGAATATGAATTTATTATAAGATATTATATCTAGCTTTTCCAAAGTTGCCCCTCACCCCTCTTATAAAAGTGTACTCCCCCTTCTCTCTAATTTACACCTTAAATGGATTTTTTCTCATCCAAACCGTACCCAAATACTCTCTCAAATTCCCTAACTTCAATCTAGTGGCATTAGTTTGATCAGAAATCCAACCCAAGGAGCCCTTTTGATCAAATCAAAAGGATGAACCCGAAGAAGAGGAAATGTTTTCACAACCCTCTTTCAAGTTCATTTCTTCTTCAACATCTTATTTCTATGTAATTTCCATTCTAAAATAATAACTCTAGTATCTTATATATACTATGATATTATTATAAATATGGTACAACCATATTCAGTATTCTATACATCCATTGAATGACATGTCACCATACGTGCGTACGTACGACCTATTGTCTCCACGTCGTGGTGTAATTGTTATTCGATACATTATTATTTTGATGGGTATAATAATGTTGTATAATTCATGTAAATAGTAATTATAAAATGATAATTATTCTGTATATATGTTATACCATCCAATTATATATGATTGTAATATCAAATGAATGATATTATCGCTCTTGCGTACGTACGGACTATCGTCTCCACGAACGCGATGAGATTCATTCCACATCATATCCATACAAGACTAATTATTATTTTATGATTACAAATAATTTTTAAGGACTTGATATCATTATTTATATGAATTATATATAACCTATCCATAACAAACAGAACTTATGTAAAAAACATATTAAATAAAATGAGTAAGTTAACACCCGAAACGACGATATTACTAAGATATTATTAACAAGGAAATGTTAAAAGATCAAATATGATATCACATTAATGTATATTATTCTTGTATAATTATATAACAATTATTTAACCATTATTCATGAGGCTAACCTACCCTCATCCAAGGAAAATGTACAATGTAATGGGTTTCATATCTCGTTTTTAATTGTGTGACATTTCCATTGTTCACCACTTATTTATTGCATTTGGTGTGTGTACTGCCCATGTTTGTATTAATTGTGTAATATACATTAATTCATGTATATTTACATCATCATTGTATTATCCTTATTTCATGGGTGTATGTTTTGTAAGTTACCAAATCAATAAGGGAATTTGAAATTTCAATTTCCAGTCATTCGACTTTACGCATACTTCATTGATTATTTTACTCCAAGATTATGTGTGGAATCACTATTCATTTGATTATGTCATAAGTTTTACTCCCCTTTCAGTGAATATAATTTTGATACACATAATAACTCCATTGATAAATTCTCAAGTCATCGGTATGAACCTGATAAGAGTAATTTTTAATCAATCTCAATTTGTTGAGTTAAACATCCAA
The DNA here is from genome assembly GCA_963277665.1 of Viscum album. Taxonomy (NCBI): domain Eukaryota; kingdom Viridiplantae; phylum Streptophyta; class Magnoliopsida; order Santalales; family Viscaceae; genus Viscum; species Viscum album. Next base: position 207,403,514 of record OY728121.1, read on the forward strand.
TTCATTGGTGTTGTTTTTACAATAATATGTGTGAATGTCCTTTGACTATTTTACATTGAATTAAAAATCATATTGAGTGTATTTATATTTTTCACACATAATTATGTAGTTGATTTATTCTTAACCTAAGGATACAACCTTTATGAGAGATTTCATCCCAAGTTACAATCCATTGAGACTCCTTTTTTGTTATACATCAAATCACTTTTATATGGTGTATATAATGTACTTTGACATAGTATATCATGAATCCATTTATCCTCATGATATTACAACGTTTTTATTATCTCAATTATTTGTATTCACGTTTCTCGATTTTGGTTAGGAACTCTAACTAAAATATCATTTTAAAATGTTGTAATGATTTTTATTATAAATATTTCTCATTAATGTCCATGTTTTAAAAATTGTTTTAAGGATTTTTTTATATGGAAATTAATGTTTTCAAATCAAAATTCCTTTTAAAGGTTTTAATGTGGAATGGGACACTTTGATTCAAACATCTATTTTAAATTGCTTCTTAACAAAAAGTGTGACATTTAAATGTTTTCAAGAAAAAGGGGGATATTTATCACAATAGTTTGATAATTATATTAATCTATGTCAATATCCTTCATTATTCTCGATTGAGGTTAATCTGATATAATACAATCTTCCATTTTGTATCAAATGAGTTATGTTTGACAGCGGATGTGGTATTTTTATACCATTCATGGTTTGTGGTTGAAGTATTGACATTTTGTATGCAAGTTTTAATACGAATGTTTATGTTATGTTTCATTATTTTCATCTGAGGAATGCATTGGACATAGTAAGTGACGGGTGGAGCCTGTTATAGCTTCTCAATTCATCGGTAGGTCTCATGAGACAAATTAGTGTCTTTGCATAAGGCATTGACAAAATCTTATTTGTAGTCTTGGCATGGCTTTGACTATGTGGTTATGATAGTCCATCATTATGAATTCCATCATTATGAATGTGGTTATTGATATTTAATGTGGATATTTGACTAGTATAATATCCATGTGAATTAGTAAATGAAATTATTTCATTTTATCGTTGGCATATTACACTGAAGTTCAAGTTTAAATGGATTTTTTTTAGTTATACATTGACTTAAATGTTTATGCTTATTAATGAATGTTTCCACTATATTGTTCTCCTTACTGAGCATATTATCACACCACTTTCAATGTTTTATTTTTCTGAATATGTGAAGAAGTAATTTATTAATGTCCTGTGGGGATAGTATGAGAGGATATGAAGACAAGTTGTTGTTGTAGTTTTTTTTACATTATGATGTAATGCAAGACATATGAATATATCTATTGTTTCCAATACTACTAAACTAATAGGTATTTTGAAACATGATCTTTTGTGATCATGCCAATGATACATAATAATGCAACGAATCTGGGTTACTGGGCTCGGGGCGTTACATTGGATCACTTTTTTCATATCTTAGGTAACAATTTACTCATTCCTCTCGTAATCACTATATTAAAAAAATTATGAATATATATTATTTAGACCAAATTAATAATAAAAATATTACAGCAACTTTTTCTAGATTATGTGTTTGGTAATTTTTCACTTTGACCATTAATTTTAATGATGTAAAAGTTACAACCATGCCCTTTTTATTAGAAAAAAAATGCCTACATTGATGCATCTCTACATATCACAACCCCTTATTTACGTCATGTAATTATTAGTACAATGAATTGTCTCATAGTTTTTTTATTTTCATAATGATATCATAAATTAATCCATCATGGGAATTAGAAAATCAGTATTAATAAATTAATATATTTTATAATGATTACATGTTTCAAAAAAATCATTAAAAGTATCCAAATAATCAATGAAAAATATGTATATCTATTATAATAACTATTTTGTTCTATATTGTATCAACTATTTTTTTGGTTATTATATAGATATACACTATCATGATATTAAAATATCTATGAATGGTGAATTCTAGAAGAGTTTTTCTTAATTAATGAATTAAAAAACAATTTTTTTATTTTAATTGAATTTTTAAATTCTATAAATGATCACCATTTTCATTACTTATAATTAAATATAAGAAAACAATTTTTGATGAAGAAGAAAACTTTTTTGAGGTAATCACTATATTCATTATTCATATGATCCACAATGATATATAATGGAATTAATAATATTATATTCATGAATTTGAATACTTGTGTTTTTATTATGTACATATTATTTTCATATATATTTACTTCTTTTTATCCAATAGATAGTGATACAAAGATTTATTTTAAACATTTTATATCAATTATTCAATAAAATATTGTGGAATAATTCCTCAATGATAATAATAGGAATCAGTTTCATAATAATTATATTACTAAGATCATGATATTCAATGAATAGACGCATTAACCAATCCTTCCCCTTAATAAGGATAACATGCACACACCACTATGAATTAAAAGGATGTACAGAGAACTCATCTCAATTAATATGTATTTTCCCCTCATATTTCGTGTAATCAATATGGGTTTCCTGTAATTAGTCATTGATGTAAGTATAAAAATATAGATGAGTAATTTTAAAATATAAAAATCCCAATTAGGGTGTAATTTAGAAATATATTTAATGTATATATCAAAAAAAATTTGTACAATTCATATATCGTCAATTTCATGGTTCCTCATAATCATTTCTTCCAAATATTATTTTATATGTATTAAAACCATTATTGAAGGATTAGTTTCCATCTTTTATTTATAGTCATCATTTCCCCAATTTAAGGACATGACCAAATATTGTCTTTGAAAATTGATAGGTGTACACTAGAAAATTGTTCAATCACTAAGTAAATACGTATAATAAATTGAAAATATTTTATTTTATTCCAATAATGGAATAATAATAGTGTTTATTATAATAAATATCAAAAAACCAAAAAAATATATAACTTATATTCACATAGAATACAATCCTTAAACAATTATTTCATTACATGAAAATATAATTCTATGATCATCGAGATGGAAATTAATTGAAATAGTGAACAATTGTGACATCAATATATGTACCAAACATGATGAGAGTAAGACAATAATTTATAATTACTGGATATTAAAGGTACAATATACCACTTCATTTGAATGATGTACATTAGTGATAGTTATTTTATATTATTTTTCTTTCTACATTGGAATAGTAGGATATGGTTGTCAGTTTTCGATAATAACCACTGGATTTCTGTAACAATAAATGTAGTTATTATAATCATTTAATTCAAAATTTGAAAATTTTGTTAATTTTTTTTCTTCTATATTTATCATTATAGTTTTTTGTTTTTTTATCATTAGACTCATTTTCTAATAATAAAATACCTTTGAGTACATTTGAGAGAATTCATTTTATTATTCTTCTTTTAATTTTCATAACTATATATCTAAATCTACTCCCCACCGGGATATTTATCTATTAAACCTATGAAATTCCATTTTCCTATCTACCTCCCATTTATTTGAGTATAATGATATTGTATAATATATATATATTCCTTAATATAACATTGAAAAATCTATTATTTGTAATATAATATTCTTATAAATAATTAATTCAAAATACAATGTTATAAGGAAATAAATCACCGATTTATATTTTATTTAGTATGTAGGATAAAATATGAGTTGTATCATGCATTTATAATGATCTTATAATATTGTTAAATAATACATTTTGTAGGTTGTAGGCATAGTGAAAGTGTTCTGGTGGGTGTACCCAACTTTAATTTTTCCATTAATAATGATCAATCCACGATCTTACATGATAATAAAATGTCAGATCATCGAAATAGAATGAAAAAAGAAAAGAAAGGAATGGATTTCCAGAACCATAGGGAGGATCATCATATGTTGGTTATAATTGATTTAATTAATTGTAATTAATTATGTTGAAGGAATTATCTATCTTTTTATTTTCCTAGTCAAGATATGATGTGATCTGTCATTTCATCATAGAATCTAAGTGTAGTATTCCACTATATATGATCCACACATGAACCACGTATCTCTAGACATCGTCTAAGTGATCTCTACGTTCTAGAGAGGATGAGGCTTCACTTGTGTTGTCTATCTTCGATCATTTTGAAATCTCCTTGAAAAGCGCACTCCTTGATCTTATGGAGGAGGATCTCTCTTGTAACATGAGAGAGATCTTGAATGAAAATAATAATGTCATGGATTGAGATAATTCTCTAGATCTATAATGAACAACCACAGAAAAATGGCTGGGCTAATGAGAATTTTATAATTGAGATTATTAATTATATATAATAACGAAATGAATTAATTACCTGAAATCATTTATTCATTTCATTTTATTATTAGTAACACCATATGTCTAATAATAATTGTTGACTGTTATTGTTACATGACATGATCTGAGAGAATTACACATAATATCATTTTATTAATTCAATAATATTATTTATCACAAATCCCCAAAAAAATACAGCATGTATATTAATATACCTAGTGTGTAATTTTTTCTAGTTTCTTTATTTCCTCCACCACATTTATTAGACCTTGAATAATGGCTATAGATATCTTAATTAAATATTACAGCCTTACTCGCTAATAAATATATATTATTTATCCCCAAATATATTATATCAAATAATTGCTATTAAAATTTACTCAATTAGGCATCCCCCAATAACTATTAACCCACAATTGGGAGTAATCATTATTAAACATGAAAAACTAAAATTAAACTGAGATACATGGACACATATAGTGTGTGACCCTCTATGTCTATTTCTCAGTGAAATTTGGTGGAGCCTAACTAATTTCCATGGTTAGAATATGTAAACATGACAAGGCACACATTGGGAAAGATGTTAATGCTGTAATGACATTTCACCTCCTATGAATTCTTACCCTGTAATGTAATTCCTTTTTGTCCATATCTAGAATCAATCCGGTTTGATGCTAGTGTCATCTACCAATGTGATCGATTATTCTAACTTTGACTTCCCGGAATTGAACATTCTCATTCCATACCATGGGAAAGGATTTATTTAGGCTATATAAATTCAATCAAAGGGCCTGGGATATCTAATTCTGTTATTTAATAGAAGGGGAAAATCCTTTCACTCAATATATATTAATGCATCATTACTCTGACACATCCAGTATATCCTAAATTGCTATAAAATGTGTATCATCATTGTTTTATTCAATAAATAAAAGTGCGCGAGTTGTAACACCCATTATTAGAAGTCATAAAATATCAGGAACAATACACACGTCCGTAGATTAGAACATCTGATGACACTTTGAAATGTGGATTTTCTACTGGTGGGTCCCATTCTGAAAACTTCTTCCTTGATATTACCAAGTTCTCATACCATGAAATAGTGCCTCAATGTATTATGAGTCTCAACCTTAATTCCATGTATTATTTGTTTCCCTCAAATAACATCTTCTGGGCATTGAAAATATTTTAAAGGATAGTGTTATGGAACATCCAGTTTCTCATCATAGCAGGGATCTGCTATGACTGTTAGTGAAAAAACAATCCTTTATGAAATTATCACTTTCATTATCATGAAGAAGAACAATCAATATGTGATAAGTTATATATTTCTGAAAAAAGTACAATTTAGTTTGTTCTATGACACCATCTCCAACAGACTCCCACTTGGACTAGAGATTACACCTAATGACTTTTTACCTGCTAGCTCTCACAATATATTCATTAGTCTTCTAAGATAGACCATTATTCATGGGGTCTGATACATTATTTTCCATGGAAACTCTTCTCACTACAACTTCACCCCTTTAATAAAAATCCTTCAAGAGGTGATACATCCATAGTATGTGCTTTTTCTGTTGATGTGACCTTAGTTATTTTCAATATGTCCCACTACAGTATTATGAAAATACAATATGATAGGAAATTTATATCTAGGAACCACATAAATCTCATGGAAATAGTTACAAATCTAGATGGATTTGATGTCTGCATCAAAAGTCGTAATATATTCGGACTCCACTGTAGAATTGGAAAAAACTGGTGTCTTTGAACTCTTCCAGATCATAGATCCTTTACTGAGACAAAAAATATATTCCAGATTTTGTCTTCAGATTGTTCTGATCCTTCTGAAAACTAGTATCAGTGTACCCTCTAATGAAAAGCTAACCATCTAATCTATATACCTGGAAAATATCCTTTGTTCTTATTAGATACTTATGGATAGTCTTAATAGAAATCCAATGTTGTTCTCCAAGGTCTTATTGATATGTTCCTACCGTGCTTAGTGAATAAGAAATATGAAGCCTGTTACATGACATGGAATACATAACAGATCTTATAGCTGAAGTGGATGGAATCATAATCATTCTATCATTCTACTATTGTGTTTGAGGAAACATTTTCATAGAAAGATATATGCCATGTGACACTGAAACAAATCCCCTCTTGGATTTTCCATACTAAATATCCTTAGTATATGGTCTATATATATACCATGACTTAGTCAAAGATGACTCTTTGATCTATCATGAATGATCTTGATCCCTAGAATTTAGGGTGCTTCATCCATGTCTTTAATGGAGAAACACATGATGAACCACTTTTTAACTGACTGTGTGATAGTTATATTGTATCCAATAAGTAATATGTCATCAAAATATGCTTTTAGGATAATGACTGAATTCCCATTAAACAACTTATAAACACATGGATCACATTCATTCTTAAAAAACACAAATTCCTTTATGTCTTCATCAAATATAATGTTCCATGACCCAGATGTTTTCGTTAATTAGTAGATGGATTCATGCAACTTGCAAACCTCTTTTTTTTCACCTGGTTTCCCAAGACCCTCTTGTTATTCCATATAGACATCTTCCTGAAGCATCCCATTATGGAATTATATTTTGACATTCATCTACCAAATCACTTAGTCATGGTAAGATGCAATGGAATGTATGAATCTTATTGATTTAAGCATGGAAATTGATGAGAATGTTTTGTCACAAACCGAATCTAGTCACCGCCAAAACCGGCACCAAAACCAGCCTGTGACATGACCCGAAGGGCGTTCCCTATCCCCACGGGCTGGCACAAGTGCCCGAGTATCATTAATTTAGGTTTGGGAACGATTTACCCGAGTATGAAAGCATAAAACATAAAAAAAACCATAATATAAGCCAAACAAGACTTACGTAAAAACCAGAACTGAGTACATTGGTTTAAAGATTATACAAGTGGTCCAAATAAAAATAATTATAGAATCAAGACAGCCCCAAGGACTCCACACGACTAGGGGTCATCGCCCCCCAAGCTATCTCCATAACTCCGCACCAAGAATGGGAACTAACACCATGAACTGCCATCACCCTAGCCTTTCCTTTACCTGAATCAAACATAACCAAATATACTTACACCCAAGGGGTGTAAGTAGGGTGTGAGCCTATGCCCAGTAGGATACCACCCAATGATTCCAAAAAGTAAGAAATACAATGTGAAAAAGCAAGCAGTTTTCAAACGCAAGGAAAAGTAGTGATAAAATTTCAAGAAATGAAACCTCAAATTGAAAATTGTTTTCAATCCAAAATTTTCAGAATATTAACACATTAAAATAGAAATGTTAGATACTGTAATTTAATTCCAAACACACCCTAAGACATGGGTAAATACTACAAATCCAATGAGCAACAACATTGGGAACACCTGTAGGCACTAGGTTGTCTTGGGCCCTATGTACCTCATACCTCGGTGTAAAGTAACCATCGACAAATCATTTCTCGTGCACGAGACACTAGTAGGGAACACACCCATAAAATAGTTGTCCCTAATAATCATCCACATAGTTTAGTTAGAGTTGTCGTTATCCAAATGCTAAGTGAAACAGGGAGAAAACCCATCCGGTCCACTAGCCGTACTAGTACAAGTCCGCCCCACCTAGGTACCCGGGCTTCCCCTTTTGTGCTCAATCAATTCCAGCATGAATCATAAATAAATTTTTATATAAAACACCATTACTATTCAAACACAACAAATACAGTAGCTATCACATTTTATACCACTTAAAACATGCAACAAAACACTTATATTTTTCATAAAACAATTCCTCAAAATCTCGTAGTGTTTCGGACACAAAATTCCTTATATGCCTCACTTGCATACCATGTTCACATATTTAAGCTTAAAACACATAAAGGGAATCCTAATACATTTCAGTGAAAACACAAAATCATTTTTAGGGCAACCCCATATGGTTCAAGAAACGACATCACTGCAAAGTCTCCATTTTTACACAACACAACTCTTAGAATTTCATGTGGTTCACAAACACCATTAAAACCAGTTTTTTTATTAACAAACACAAGGTACAATCATTAAAAACAGTATTTTTATCCCTATTACAGTTCAATAAAATAAACTAGTTACTTTTAGGGTAGCCCCAATTAAACTAATAAAACATTTCTATGAAAAACCCCCAATTTCACATGAAATTGGCCTTTAGGATTCATTTTAAATAGAAACACCACTAAAACTATATTTTTCAGAAATAATAAAATTTAATAAGCATGAAATTACCATAAAAAATGTATCCAATTCACAAAGATTTCAAACACAATGGAATCACCTACCAAAACCAAGGAAACACTTGAATCCTTTGTGCGAAAACTCAAACGCACCACCGCCGCACCTCAAAAAAGGTAAACCAGACCTAAAACCAGAATTTCAGACCATAAAATGCAAGATAAAACCTTAATTATTAAACCCTACTTCCTGGACATAAGGAACCTCAATGATAATGGAAGAAACCCTATGTAAATTGGATGTAACCCTAAACAAATTGAAAGAAGAAAGGAGGAGAACAACTTACTTAAAATATTTTGTAGCAATTTCCCCCCAAAATACCAGTATATGATTTCAAAAATACTCAAACCATAAAGGGATGTTCTAAAAAGAATAGGTATATCTTTTAAGAATTTGAATGGGGGAAAAAGAGTAAGAATCGAAGGAGTTATGAAGGAAACAAATTACCTTTATAAATCTGCCCGAAATTTGAGTTCATCAGAAGTTTCGACATAAACCGCGATGCAAATGAGCTGAAAAGAGGGTGGGAGGATATTGGACGCGCGTCTGGCTTCAAGGGGCGTGTTTGGGGTTTAAAATCACCGAAAAATACTTAAAAATGAATAAGTTATCAATTAATAAAATTTTATTTTTAAAACTGGAATTGGGCTTTCGTGCAGGCCCAATCCCTTAAATAAAAACCCATATACACCTTGGTTATGGAATTCCAAAGGCTCGAAATTTTAATTTTGGTGTTAATATATCAGGGGAGGACATTTAGGAGTTGGAATGAGGGAAAAATATTAAAAAATGAATAAATTATATAAGAATCAAAATTTATTTTTAAATCTGGAATTGGGCTCACGGTTTAGCTCAATTCATGAAAACTCACCTATTCTCCATAGAAACATTGGAAACCCCCCAAAACAAATCATTAATGGAAATTAAAATAAAAATACAATTAAAATAATCTATGTATGTGAAAATTCTCCCCACCATGAAAACATTCCGCCCCGGAAAGTCACAGTAAGGCCAAAGCAACAACCAAACTCAACTGAGAAACCAAGAGGTACTCTCTTGCCAGGTTTCTCCCCCAAAGGCCATAACACCTCCAGTGATCAATGAAGGAAGGAATACTATCACAAACATGACTTACAGCACATTCCAGAAATAATCAAGCACATTCAGGCTTTATCCCAAATGAAAACTCCTCAAACACAATCTGAACAATACTCAATCAATTTACCCAAATTAACAACAACATCGAACAAGGTTACACATTCCCTACTATAACTAAACCATTTGACACTCTCCAATATCAATGTTTACCTGAGTAATATGTTGGTAGTTAGATATATCCAAATTATAATACCTACTTCCCATAAAAAAACCAAGGAAGAATATGAGTTACTCGCATGAAGAGACACAAATGGGCTCCCCACCGTAAGATACAACTTAATTAATTTTTTTTGAGACAGAATCAAGACACTAATAGGGGGAGGCCCAAACAGACTCCCTAGTACAAGGGGTATACATAAATTAAAAATTTACAAAATAATATACATGATACCCACAGTGGGTCTTCCCACCACAGGAACCAACCATCTTAACTGACCAGCATGAGACGACACAGAAAGACCCATTTTTTTAAGATTTGGGATGGGTGCAGGGTTAGTCCGCACGGTTTGGGAAAACGTGCACTAACTATGCTGATAATTCTTTCCACGTGGATTCCTAGAACACTGTCACTACTAATCATGCACAAAATGTGTGCTCAAATATTCTAGCCAAATTTCCAACCATTCTCCATTGACTCAATGGAAACCAACATGGGAGGGAAAGACATTAGGCGATGACATGGGTACAAGGCCCTCTACCTATTTCCACCGAATGAGAACAACAGAAGGAAGATGATGAAACCATAGGTTTAAACACTTCCTATCTTTCACACTGAGGATATGAAATTGTACAAGGGTATAAAAAACACTGGTGTTTCCCCTAACTACGCGCCAGCTTCTCTCCGGGACCTATGGCTGGAGCTCAAAATATTGAAGCATCTTCGCCCACACAGTTCGGCTGTTGAAACCCCTATGTGGAACTTCTTCTTTTGGTGCCACAAACAAATACACCTCATACCCTGATGGGTTCATCAATACATAACACACTTCATAACCCACTTTACCCAGAAACAGTCATTTCACTGAAACAAGGGATCAAAAGATGCACACACATCACACCATGTTTATTTGGGTGAGAAACAACAGAAGGGAAAGACACGTATAAACACCATCCTCTAAGATAGAGGATTTGATATTTTTTCCAAGGGAGACATAATCCCAACATAACATAGAACCTTAGAAGATTGTGTGACCTTCTCCTTTATGGTCAAAACAGCACACAACATCACAATGTGTCACCGAACATGACCCTGGTGATTGATAGAAACAATACATGGAATGAGACCATATTCAAAGTCCCTAAACAACAGATAAGTCCAAAAAGTGGACACAATATCCTATCATGACCAAAATCTCAAAATTGGTGGTTTAATAATAACTCTTTCTTCAAAGAAACTATAAAGAACCCAGAGGCCCTCTTAGACACCATCAAGACACTCATCCATACTAACAACGAAAGAACACTCCCACCTTTTATGAATCGGGAAACTTAAGAAATTAAGGTCCCTTTCAACCTTCGACAAGCACTATCCCACTACAAGAGGATCCAAAAATCAGCGAAATGAATGGGTGTTGACTCAATAAAAAAAAGTTCGATAAAATATTCTTTATATTGATCAACAGGAGGATTTTCCAATTGCAAAAAAAAAACGGGTTGCACTTCAGTTGTGCATTAACCCTTAATGGGGGCGTACCTTATCCAATGAGAGAACCCAAGGACCCACCCAAGCTGGTCTATAGGTCAAAACATGCCATAAACCAGATCCAAACACATGAAGGGAACCACCGTAAAGGCATACCAAAAAAAAATTCAAAAGAGACCACTAACCGTCCCTGCAACACAGCTTACCGACCAAACACAAACCCAAAACACAGTTCAAATAGAAGGGGTTCTTGAACTCAAAACATCCCACAACATCAAAATTTTCCAAAACCCATAATAAAAACCGTACCAAACTATTCATCAAGACATCATATTTTTCTTTAAAACCAATTCTTTGAAAACAAACGGTTTAACAGTAAGCGTATCCACCAATGGTACCCCATGGTCCTCACACATGCTTGTTTTTGTGCCACACCGGGCACCCTCCTCATATCCATCCCAGCACTCATCCAGTCGTGCCTTCAACCATCCATCATCCCATATAACCCCATTCATGTGGTCACTCATGGAAATACCAAAGGGTAAAACAAAACTTCCTTCCACTTTTCAAAAACAAAATGGTCAACCAACCCAACCTTTTTCTCAAAACTGCTAACACTGAGATCGAAATCCCAATTCACATCTCACAAAAAAATTTATAAGGATACAACCATTTCGAAAAGAACTCACATTCATGTTATTCACGCCAATTTCAAAACATATCATCCCATTAAAACACAATCTATTTGTTTAGAAAACTTTATTGGAAACACTTTTCAAAACCAAATTCAATATAGTTCCTACATTCAAAGAGGTGTAACCACACCATTTTACATTTCAAAAAAATTCTGAAAATTCAATTCCGCCATTTCATAAACCAAACCATTCACTCTTTATATGAAAATCATTTCATAAAAAACGTTACTCTTCTTAAAACCAAGTCACCTTAAAACCAAAGTGCTAATATTTCAAAACTAAAGCACAAAACAATGCCAGAGGAAACTAGTTTCGGTGGTTGACTTGGACATATGGTTGGCAGCCATATTCCAATCACTTCGCTGTCACAGAGAGTATTCTAGGGAAATATCAATGGCTCCACATGGCTTTCCAGGCTTTGCGAGCTCACTAAGATTATTCTCCCAACTCTCTTTTCATTTCCCATAGTCATCATTAAACCAAGAAAACCAAAGGACTCAGATAAATCCATACTTCCCATGGTGACTTGAATCCCTTCATGAGGTGTGCTGGCCAGGCACACTACCCATGACTGAAATTTCAAGTCCAAAAAACCCTAGCTCCATACTATGCTAACTCTTCCCCAAATAACATGACCCAAGGAGCGAACCTGCTCTGATACCATTTTGTCACGAACTGAATCTGGTCACCGCCAAAACCGGCACCAAAACCAGCTCGTGACATGACCCGAAGGGCTTTCCCTATCCCCTCGGGATGGCACAAGTTCCCGGGTATCATTAATTTAGGTTTGGGAATGATTTACCCGAGTATGAAAGCATAAAACATTAAAAAAACCATAATATAAATCTGAATTTTTTGAGCCAAACAAGACTTACGTAAAAACCATAACTGAGTACATTGGTTTAAAGATTATACAAGTGGTCCAAATAAAAATAATTATAGCATCAAGACAGCCCCACGGACTCCACACGACTAGGGGTCATCGCCCCCAAGCTATCTCCACAACTCCGCACCAAGAATGGGAACTAACACCATGAACTGCCACCACCCTAGCCTTTCCTTTACCTGAAACAAACATAACCAAATATACTTACACCCAAGGGGTGTTTGTAGGGTGTGAGCCTAAGAACATTAGGATACCACCCAATGATTCCAAAACGTAAGAAATACAATGTGAAAAAGAAAGCAGTTTTCAAACGCAAGGAAAAGTAGTGTTAAAATTTCAAGAAATGAATCCTCAAATTGAAAATAGTTTTCAATCCAAAAATTTCAGAATATAAACAAATTAAAATAGAAATGTTAGATACTGTAATTTACTTCCAAACACACCCTAATAAATGGGTAAATACTACAAATCCAATGAGCAACAACATTGGGAACACCCCTAGGAACTCGGTTGTCTTGGGCCCTATGTACCTCGTACATCGGTGTAAAGTAACCATAGAAAAATCTTTTTTCTCGTGCACGAGCCACTAGTAGGGAACACACCCATAACCTAGTGGTCCCCAATAATCATCCACATAGATTAGTTAGAGTTGTCGTTGTCCAAATGATAAGTGAAACAGGGACAAACCCCATCCGGTCCACTAGCCGTACTAGTACATGTCCTCCCCACCTAGGTACCCGAGCTTCCCCTTTTGTGATCAATCAATTCCAGCATGAATAATAAATAAATTTTCATATAAAACCCCATTACTAGTCAAACACAACTAATTATGTAGCTATCACATTTTATACCACTTAAAACACGCAACAAAACACTAAGATTTTTCATAAAACAATTCCTCAAAATCTCGTAGTGTTTCGGACACAAAACTCCTTATAGACCTCACTTGCATACCATGTGCACATTTTTAAGCTTAAAAAACATAAAGGGAATCCTACTACATTTCAGTTAAAACACAAAATCATTTTTAGGGCAAACCCATATGGTTCAAGAAACGACATCATTGCAAAGTCTCCATTTTTACACAACACAACTCTTAGAATTTCATGTGGTTCACAAACACCATTAAAACCAGATTTTTCAGTAAAAAAAACAAGGTACAATCATTAAAACAGTATTTTTATCCCTATTGTATTTCAATAAAATCAACTAGTTACTTTTAGGGTAGCCCCAATTAAACTAATAAAACATTTCTATGAAAAACCCCCAATTTCACATGAAATTGGCCTTTAGGATTCATTTTAAATACCAACACCACTAAAACTATATTTTTTAGAAATAATAAAATTTAATAAGCATGAAAATACCATAAAAACAGTATCCAATTCAAAAAGATTTCATACACAATGGAATCACCTACCAAAACCAAGGAATCCCTTGAATCATTTGTCTGAAAACTCAAACGCACCACCGCCACACCTCAAGGAAGGTAAACCAGACCTAAAACCAGAATTTCAGACCATAAAACACAAGATAAAACCTTAATTATTAAACCCTACTTCCTGTACATAAGGAACCTCAATGATAATGGAAGAAACTCTAAGTAAATTGGATGCAACCCTAAACAAATTGAAAGAAGAAAGGAGGAGAACAACTTACTTAAAATATCTTGTAGAAATTGCCCCCCAAAATACCAGTATCTGATTCCAAAAATACTCAAACCTTAAATGGAGTTTCTAAAAAGAATAGTTATATCATTTAGGAATTTGAATGGGGGAATAAGAGTTAGAATCGAAGGAGTTATGAAGGAAACAAATTACCTTTATAAATCTGCCCGAAATTTGAGTTCTTCAGAAGATTCGACATAAACCGCGATTCAAATGAGCTGAAAAGAGGGTGTGAGGATATTGGACGCGAGGCTGGGTTCAAGGGGCGTGTTTGGGGTTTGGAATCACAGAAAAATCCTTAAAAATGAATATGTTATTAATTAATCAAATTATATTTTTAAAACTGGAATTGAGCTTTCGGGCAGGCCCAATCCCTTAAATAAAAACCCATATACACCTTGGTTATGGATTTCCAAAGGCTCAAAATTTTAATTTTGGTGTTAATATATCAGGGGAGGACATTTAGGAGTTGGAATGAGTGAAAAATATTAAAAAATGAATAGTTTATAATGGAAAAAAAATTAATTTTTAAATCTGGAATTGGGCTCACGGTTTAGCCCAATTCAAGAAAACTCTCCTATTCTACATAAAAACTTTGGAAACCCCCCAAAACAAAGCAGTAATGGAAATTAAAATAAAAATACAATTAAAATAAGCTATTTATGTGACATGTTTCATCATAGAAATTCCATGATGCTGTCAAAATCATTTACAAAGTAGACTTTCATTTTATTTGTTAAAATTACCTTCCATGTCCGACATTCTCGGAATACCCATTTACATCCAATTAGATTTTTATCAATTGGATAATCGACTAGAACCTATTAATGATTCTAATACATGGAATCCATCTCAGAATTCATTTCTTCTAGACATCATACAACTTCTGAGCTTTCTACATATTCCTTGTAGTATAGAGGTTAATCATTGTCCAACAATAATTATTCACCTTCCTCGGTGACAAGGAAACCATATATCTATTTTTTCTTTACCTCTATTGAGCTTTTACGCAGTACTTGTTTTTCAAGAAACTATTTCATGGGGAAATGTGGAATTTTATCCTCTAATAACTATTGTGTATCATGATCTTTAACTTAATCAAACTCATTCTTGATCCCACTATCCTTTTTAAGGATTTCCTCCCTCTCATGAAAAATCGATTGTTTGGTGATAATTATATTCATTGCTAAAGGGTTATATAGGTAATATCCTTTATTTTCCATGGGATATCATATAAATATACACCTTTTTCCATGGGGTGCTATTTTGTTACCTAATAAGCAATTAACAAACACCACTCATCCCCATACACGTGCGTGATACAAAATCGGTTTCGTTCCATTCCATAACTCGAAGGGAATTCAATTTTCCATATTTTTTGGTACTCGTTTTATTGTGTATGTTGCAGTTTGTAATGCATATCCCCAAAATGATAATGGGATATCTTCTTGACTCATCATTGACCTCACCATGTCCAACATGGTGAGGTTCTTCCTTTCACTAACACCATTCCTCTATGGTGTATAATGAGGAGTGATCAAAGAAAGAATCACAAACCCCCGTAGAAGATCAATTTACTCGTGGTTCAAGTATTCTCCACCTCAATATGAATAGAGAATCTATATCTTTTTACCAAGATGATTCTATAAAACATTGTTTCATTCCGTAAATATATTGACGGAATATCACTTATTTCTCATTAAGTATACAAAGCCATATCTACTAAAATAATTTGGAAAAGTAATGAAGTAAGTATATCATGTTCTAGAATCTACTAGAAATGGTTGACAAACATATATGTGAAAAAATCATAGAAGCTCTATGTCCCTTTCACCATGTCCACTGAAAGTTGTCTTGGTCATTTTACCTTGTAAACAAGTGTGACATCTACCAAGTTGTTTTAGATCTTTATAGTCTAAATTACCATTATGGTAGAGCTTTGTCATGCGCTCCACATTTACATGACTGAGACAGTGATGCCACAAATGGGTGATGTATGAGTCATTTGAGTTTGTTTCGTAAACGATTTCCAACTCTTGTTTTTCATAATTTAATATATACAAACCATTATTTAAATGGACCATACCATAACATAGGTTGATCTTATTAATTAAAAACCCCTCATTTCAAAATTTGAAAACAAATCATACCATATCTAAACATTATAAAACATTTTGATCATACTAACACTAGGAACATAATAATAGTTATGTAAAACCAAAATCATCCCAGTTGACAATGAGAGATTGTAATTGCCAATGGACAATGTAGTAGGCCTCATGCCAATAGAGGCCCTATGATCCAACTTATTTTGTCAGTATTTCTAAATTTAATTGGTTCTGGTATTTGAAAAATATATGATCCCCATAAGAGGTTTTTAATACAAAATGTGTTAATAGGGAATGATAACACTCGAAAATGAACACACCATTAGTGTCCCCATGCTTCTGGGAGTAGTTACTCTTCGGTTTTCCTTAAATTCCATAAGAAAAACATAATTCCTACCATTCCATTCCCTACCTATGGATCTTCCCCTTTTGGAGGGACGATGCTCAAAATCAATATATTGTTTATGAATCCTTTCCCCATTTTCACTGGACTTCCAATTCTTCTTCACTTTAATGAGTAGGGGTTTTTCATGCCCTATGTCTTTATCTACATAGAGAATTATGGTCAGATGTTCTGATAGACTCTTCTCATTGTTTCTCATGTGGTAGTTGACAGTAAAGCTAGAGAAGGTCTTGGCTAGTGATGATAGGATGAGATTTGTACACACATTATCTTGGAACCTAATCCCTAATATTTCCATGAGTTCAATGTTTCCAATAGGCTAGCCTACATGAGGAAAATCTGGCACAAACTATTCAAGAATATTTGTAAACAAATTGTAGGAGATATCATATCACTCATGTATCTTCTTCTCTAGAGATATATCATTAAGGTGAGACATCATACTATACACGTCCATGTTTTCATGTTGCTTCAAGATCTCATTAGACATGTATGATATCCTGAAACATTGGAAATATGTGGGATCATCCATATTTATCAGATCGAGAGATAGTTACTCATCAGTGGACTCTTTTCTAGGTTCAACTGGAATAGGAACTTCCACCACGTACAATTTCCTCTTGTGGAGAAGGATGACACATAAATACCTCTACCATTCCAAGAAATTGTTGTTGGTGATAAGTTTTTACTTCACGATTATAGTTTAAAATGATATTTATGAAGTCATTTCTCTTCAAAATTCATCAAATTATGATGATAAATGGTTTAGAATTTTATCATGATAAAATAGAGAAAAATAAATAATTTAATACTTATTATTCTCCAACTATTTCATGGAAATATAAAATCCCCCACCATTGACTTGGGAATATATTTTTTTCGAGAATATTCTGGCAGAATGGATCCATATTTCCCTTATAATTAACCCAACTAGGGATGTCCATGTATAATGAAGGGTTCTAGGTAGGCATTCTAAAAGCTGACTCTATTAACTCGTAGCTCCATGATCTTCTAATTGGACTACCAAATCAAGAAATACTTTTATTTTTGGATTACCTCATCCTTTTCCACTTGGTCTTACAATGTACTATAGTGGCAGTAAACCGTTGATGTGAAGTAAGTCACATCAACCAAAAACTGTGAATTAGAATTCCCAGATAATTGAAATCACCCCGACTAGGTTTTTTTAAGAAAATTGGACTATGGATCGATTCTAACCGTTATTATTGATGGATATATTGACTAAATAGTTTTCTTTGAGGGAATTTATACTTATATGTACATTTTCATTTTTTTATCTTTGATTACAAGACTTTTAATATTAATTTGGATATACATATGTGACAAACCATGTCTAAGATTATATTTAGGAAAATTCCGTTCTTATTTTAGTTATATAATGCATGCTTGTTTAATTCATTAATTGTGTAATCATGATAATTCACCCACAAAAAATAAATCATGAAACTGAAAAAAACACAAATACTATGTTCATGAGAATTTTATAATTGGTTATTTTATCTTGAAGTTGATAATATATCCCATAACATAGGGGAGAAACAATTCGAACCATGTTGGGTTCTTGTTTATATGTTTCTACCTATCCACCATTGTATCTTCATAGATTGGTTTCACCCTGGATCCTAACATGAGACGAATCCACTTGCTTGGGAGATTATTCTATTACTTATTATTTTATCTCAAAATATGGTGAGGGGTAAATGGGATTTTACATAAAAGTATCTTTGGGCATGCATGCCTTACATATTAATGAAGTGAAATCTTTCAGGCCAACAAATTTAATTTAAATAAATAAATTAAAAGAAATAATATACATATAAAGGTCATGTTCTAGCTCATGATCATCCATTCATACAACACTATTTACACATAAATAAAATTATCATTTGATTCTTTAGTCATTATTGATTATGATAAATCACACTAGAATAAATTAATTATCTTAAATTAATAAATCCTTTTATTATAAACCATTTTCTGAACATCCATGAGATTATCATACATTATAATTTTAAAAAATTAAATTAATTTGAAATAATCATTGTATGGAACTTTTACCTTGGAGGAATCCCAGTTAATTCCAATTCATAACTACCCAATTAGTAGAAGTAAACATTACACATATGTTAATTTAAACACATATATATAAAACAAAAATCATGTGTTCTACCTCAGCTTTACACCCTCACTGGGGTAAATGTATCAACAGTTTTTGTAAAATAATAATAAATTTAAATAAATCAGCATAATTTGGATCAGTATATGGCATGCACTTTTGTTCATTGTCAATCTAAAGTACACGCCAAGGTATATGGAAATTAGATGTACTTCGTAAATCATCGGAGCACATGGCGTGTTTAGTGGGATAGACACTATGAAGTATCCATGTTTCATGGTTTCTTGTTGTGCAAGCCATGTTTGTGGTACACAGTCTATCCCTAACTCGAAGGGACTACATGTTGTATTCAATGGGACACACATCGTGTAATCCAGAAACCATATTCCACCTATTCCAATTCAACACACTGAGTCTTAATGACTTTGATACGATCCATTTACACCGTCCAATTGGGTGGACTGTCCCAATGCATGGAACCTCTACTACACAACGTGTACTACTGAATACACCCCATTTTTTCTGGATTTGTACAGAGAGGATTCTTTGGAACCTCATAATGAGATCCTCTATTTTATTTTAATCATAACTAAAAGAAAAAAAAATCATTTTTGTAAGGTGAATGAGAAAGGAAAGAGGAGGAATAGATCTCACGATTTATATTTATATAATGATTAACATGATTTCAAACCACTAAAATACCAAATGCGTAAATAACCAAAAAATAACTAAATATTTATAATCAATTATGTGACACTTCTGATACCACTTGTTGGTTTTGGGCGCTGTGAATGCGTGTTGGTGGGTGTACCCAAATATAATTTATCCAAAAATAATGATCGATCAGAGATCTATCATGATTATAAAACCCCAGATCATTGGAATAGAAAAAAGAAATAATGAATGGAAGGGAGTCCCAAATCTATATAGAGTTTCATAAAATGAAGGTTATAATTAATTTAATTTAGTAGAAAGAATTAGATTGCTTTAATTCTCTCTTTGTTGCTGTTTCCGGTCACGATCAGATGTTATCCTTTTTTGCGTCATAGAATCCAAGTGTAGGACTCCACTCTCAATGATCTACACATGCTCCATGTATATCTAGATGTCTCCAAAGTGATCTATAGATGCTAGAGTGCATGTTTTGTTGCTTGTGAAATATGTATTAGATTACATTGAGAGCCACTTCGAAGCGCTCTCCTTAATATGGTGGAGGAGGATCTCTCTCATAACATGAGAGAGTTCATGAAAGAATATAATTATCTCATTGCTTGAGAGAATTATCTAGATCCATTGTAAAAAACCACTAAAAAATGGATGGGATAATGAGAATTATATAATTGAGTTTTTAAATTAGATACATTAATAAAATGAATTAATTACCCAAATTCATTTATTCATTTCAGTAAATTCTTAGTAAGACCTCATGTCAAATAATAACAGTTTAATGTTATTATTAATTGACACGAGCCTATATAATTACACCTAATATTATTTAATTAATTAAATATTATTAGTTCTCACAAATCCACCAAAAAAACAACATGTTGTGTATATTAATATACACGGAGTGTTGATTTGGTTTTCCATTTTCATTATTTCTTCCACCACATTTATTAGTCCTTGAATAATGGCTATTTATTTTCTTAAATATTTATTACTCCACTACTCAATAATAAATAAATATTACTTTTCCCACAATATATTATCTTAAAAAAATAGTTTTGAAGTAAATGCGATCAAGAATCCTCTAATAATTATTAATCCACAATCAAGATTAATATTTATTCAACTAGTTTAATTAATATTTAACTGAGATGCTTGGGAACACTTATTGTGTGGCCCTCTAGGCCTCTTTCGCAGTGGAATTAGTAGGATCCTACCTAATGTCCTAGGTTAGAGTCCAGAAACATGCTATAGAACCCATAGAGAAAGAAGTTAACACTGCAATGACGTGCCAAATCCTATGAATCCTTACCATGTAATGTATTCCCTTTCTCTCGATATCGCAAATCTAGCGGTTTGTATTCTAGTGTCATCCACCCATGTGCTCAGTTATTCTTTCTTTCACAACCTGGAATTGAACATTCTTATTACATACCTTGGACTTGGATTTATTTAGTCTATATCAATTCCATAAAAGTCCATAATATGTCTAATTCCATTATGGAACATTAGGGGAAAATCCTTTCTCGCATTATCTATTAATGCGGCATTAGTCTTGACACAACCAACATATCCAAACACTGTACGAATAGTGTGTGGTCGTAGTTTCTGAAATTAAATCTATGTGTGCTATTTGTAATACCCATTAATAGTAATATTAATGTCTAAGGACCAATATATACTCCCAAATATCTGAACATCCAATGACACTATAAAATTTAGATTTCTTATAGGATGGGCTCGTTCTTATAATATCTTCCAGTATAATACCCAAGGTGCACACCATGATACGGTCCCCAAATATTTTATGAGTCCTAAAACTTAATATAATGTATTATTTTTCCCTCAAATAACATTATCCATCCATATAACATATATTCATTAATAGTGTTATGGCTCTTTCGGGTTCTCATCATAGCAGGGACCTATTATGACGTTTTTGTGAAACAGGTATTCATAAGACATTATAACATTCATTTTCACGTAGAATAACAATCAAGATGTCAGAAGTTTTTTATTATGTAATAATGTACAATGTTGATGATTCAAGGAAATATACTCCAACATATTTATCCTTATTTTAATTGAGATCATGTAATCATTGGTTTTAATAGGTAAAATTTGTTTAAGAAATATATAGTTTATTAAAATATCTTCATAAAATATATTCATTCCAAAAATTAAATTTATCATTTTTTCAGTTATTGATATATAGTTTTTCCCATTTATATGTTTCTCCATTCCTGAAATAAATTACAAAAACATCATTTTCATATTTCGAAACTAAAAATATGAGTAATGTTTTATATTATACTGATTCATTAATAATGAATTTCAATATCATATTTTCTACAAAAACATTATTGTAATTATACCATGAAAATTTTAATAGGTATTTATTCTTTCATTGTTTTATTTTGTAGTTTAACATGGTTAATTTTAAAATTCATTACATGAGACAGTTCGGTAATAAAATCCATCAGAAAATTTACAAGAGTTCCAATTTATTTGGAAGTCCATATGTATAATCAATGAATTATATATGATATTCAATGTTCAATAATGTTATCCTATTTACATCGATTGACTAATATGAAAATTCTTACTATAATAAGAGATCCATGAAATATAATAAAATTTATTTAATTATCAAAAAAATATTATAAATAAATCCTAATATATGATATCCTATTTTGAATTTCATTCAAATTATAAATATTTAAATGTAATGGAGATAAGCTTCAGTTATATCATGTAATTCATTACAATATAGCCTTTAATTGTTCTAAAATGCAAATCATTAACAAACTGAGAGGTCCCAACAATAACATATATATATTTCATCATTTTATATAATGATATATCATACATCATAGTTGACACACAATCCTAGAACCCAAATTTTTATAATCTTAGGAGAATACCATCATGACCCTCATGATACGTTATAAAATCTACATTTATCTTCTAATAATATCTTTACATTATTTACATTTAGACATATCCTAAAAAAATTCCAATGATTACCAGATAAAAAGGAAAATATAATGAAATTGTGATCACATCTGTTTAGTTTAGTGTATGACTTATAGAATATTCAATTGGGAATCATTATTTATTATAATGAATATTATAAGGTATTAAGTATTAATAAAACATTTTGGTAGGAAGAACTTTTAATTATATACGTTAATGGAAAATGGAAACCATCCATATTTGATTAAAATGCTCTTAAACATGGACATATATCCATAAATATTTATGTTTCATGATATAAGACTTTGAAATATACATAATTATAAGATATGATAATCATATTTCAAGGCTATCATCAAAGGAAATAATAACATAATAGAACTAATAATCATCCCATGTCCCATAGTATAGTCGACAATGATTACATCCCTTGACTTATAAGAAAAATCATTCATAATTGGAAATTTTTATAACATTTAATTGGATGGATATTTAATTCTAGGAACACCCCAATAATAATTTTATATATAAAAATAAGTGTTCCTAATTTCTATGAAATAAAAAAATGGAAAAATTCATATCATGTTTTTTTGTTTTGAATAAAAATATTTAAATAAAAAACATATACAAATTATTTTGAATCATTCAATGATTATGGTTTTACATAACAGAAAAACTAGTCCCTGTTGATGAATTGGATACGTTACACAAAATAAAAATGTATAATGTTAAATTGTGTTTAAATAATGAAATAAATTTTATAGGAAGATTGAATATTTATAAAAATGTCTCTATAGAAATACGAGTTATAGATTCATATTATTTTTTAAAAAATTAATGAATAAATTCATTCAAAATATTAGAGAATGTAAATTAATATATTTCACATAAATCATGGAATAATATTACATGAAATGTGAGGTTTGAAATGAAAAGTGAAGAAAGTAGTATCAAAATGTGATTGAGAGAGAAATATAGATGACGTTAGATGAAAAAAATTTCTTTCCCAACTATTTAAAGAGGACCAATTCCAGTATAAGGTAACATTATGATTTTAATAAAATATTAGGAAGGATATTAAATAAATCCATGTTATAATATAATTAAGATGTACGTAGAAGATAATTATTTCAAACCTAATTAGATATGTAGTAAGATTAAATTGTACAAAACATGATTGAGAAATGTTATTTTGATTATTATCCATTTTCAATAATTATTACATATATATAGTTTATTATATAGGTGAATAATAATATTATATTCATTTATAAATCTACAAATTTATTTAGTGAATGCTAAATTTCTGAATCAAAAGGATGATTTTTATAATGTTCTTTTATTATATCTTCATCTATATGAAACAATTTCAGTATGATGAACCAGTATTTGATAGTTACTATTAAATGAGAGAAAAAGGAAAGTAAATTTGATTATAATTTAATATTTAATGAATATTTATGTTTCTAAAAGGATCTATGATATTAATGATGAATGTTTTATTCCAATATTTTTATTGGTGGTTGAACCAATCCAAAAAAATATATTTTATAATGATATTGTAATTAAAAAATATTGATATATAAATTTATCATTATTTATATAGAAAATTGATATATTAATAATATGAAATTAGAGTAATAAATAATATTATATATGTCATGATAATATAATTTCAAAATAATGATATGATCTTCTTATCATGATTGTTGGGTTTGATGAGTCATGTAATGAATTACATAATAGTAATTCATTGGAATCCTAAATACAATTAGAATGTCACAAAAATGAGTGATTACATTATAGGAGGAACATATGATTTATTTTGGATTAGGAAAAGAATAATTTCATCGTTGGAATGATATGAGGGGGTTGTGATTTATATGGGAGTATGAGAGGTATATTTTAGATTAACTATTAGATAATTAGCATGGAGGGTAATTTTTTGTTATAAATTGTCCTATATGTGGAGTGAATAATATATGGAAATAGTTACCAAAATTATTATTTTATTTGTTATTTTAATATTATTATATGTAATTTTAACCATATATCGGGTTTTTATATTTATATAATTTATCCAATAAATTTATTATACACCCCATTATTTTAATTTAGATCGAAATTGAAATTGAATATTTAACAAATTTAGATATCTGAATTAAAAATATGATATAAATTTCTATTCAAATTCATCTACTAAATATATGTTGTAAATTTCAATGTATAAAATTAGTTATAAAAATTCATTATTTATTTAATAAACAATAATTATTTTACAAAATAATATAACATGTGATTTATAAAATATTTTTTACTTTTTAAAATAAATTTACACATTATGAAAATTTAAATATACATATTATTTATATTTATACCCAATGTGTATATATCCAATGATCATATATTCATAAGTCAAAAAATATCTATATAACTTTTTTTTATTCTTATATATAACATTATTTTATTTTATAAAAACCATTATTTTAACTCCATTATTTAATTCACATAATTTTATTCATAGGTATTGTTATTTTTATTATTTTTATAGTTATTAATTCATGAATTATTTTTGTTGGAGAATGCCAAGCATTATATGTAATTAATACTAATATTTTATTATTATAAAGTTCAATTTATTCATATGGTTTTATTAATTTAATTCTTTTTATCCTTAGAGAAATAATAATAATCATTTCATTTTTTTATGATATCATTCACCATAAATTTCAATCATTTTTTTGTTTAATCAATAATTAATGTGACAATTGTTATTAAATAAATAATAATTATTTAAAAAAATTGATAATAATATATGTTTCATTTAATAGTTAGAGAATAAAAAAAATTGAATAAAAATAAATAAATAGCCACATTGTGCGTTGTATATGGGATTCATAGCATAGATGTTAGTACCTACAATTTTAATGATGGAAAAATGTGAGAGATTCATAGGGAAATTGTTGTACATATTGATTAGGCAATGTGATATCATAGTCATAACTGTTAAGTTCTTAATAAGTATTGGTGAATTAAATTCTGCTGTTAATGATAAATTCACTATATTTAGTTAATTTTTCTTCATGGATATTATATGTCATTTGTTGTGGAGTTTATAATCTCTAGTGATATTGATTTTTAGAGGATGAAAAAAAGATTCAACTCATTGGAAAATATATAATGTAATTAGAATATATATATATATATATATAATGGAGGATTTTATTGTAGATTCCTTTTAGGATCTTACCTAGTTATTTGGGTGATAGATAAAATTGTTCTTATTTCATATATTTTAAAATTCAATTTTAATTATAAATATTGTTTATTATATTGTAAAATTATTAACATGAAGCCTTCTAGTACACAACCTTTTTCTAGTAGGTCATTTTAAAATATCTATATCATATACCAATAAATATTTTTATAGAATATCAAGAACCCAATAGTCACTATAGGTGTATATTAATTTCCATTGTACATTTTTTATATTTCCCAATGTTAACTTTTCTATGTATACATTTTGAATTTTCTCAAAGGATGAGTAATTTGATTGCCTCCACCATTATTCATTCCCATATCATGGAGAACATGGATTATAATACATCACATCCAATACTATATATATATATATATATTATGTCATATTGTTACAGTAATGTTATAGTCCTCTATTTTATATACTAACTTCCATTGTATAATATTGGTTGTACATAATTCGTTATTCTATGAATTAGAATTCGATCTATAGTGTGGTGTGTGGAATGGATTAAATAGGTAAAGAATACACAATTAAGGATCAAGATATAAGGATTTCTGAAATAGAATATATTATGTTTATTAGAATATGAATCATCATTGATAACATGGGGGAATGATTTAACCGTAAGAAAGAGAGGACATTTAATTTGATAGAATAATATAGTTCAATAATATTCATACATGTATGGGAGTCCGGTTGTGGGAAACATCATATGGGAGATAAGATTCAACATGGTATCTTTTTTACATCCAATGTGTCAATGTATGTATATAATTTTTTATTCCATTTTCATAATATCATATTGAATGATTTGTTTTCTATATGAATTTGTGTGTTTTGGGGGAATTGTGGTCATGTTTACAAAGGGTCATTCTCCAAAGAGTATCTTTGACACTATGATGGGTCCATTGGGATGCCTTAAATATAGAAGGATCACCATGCCTAATATTATGATTATTATTATGTAATGATACTTCCCCTATATAACTTTATATACAGTCTAAAAATTTAGTGTTGGATAATGGTACACCATGATCAATACACATCAAGTAGATATTTGGATTCAATAATAAGAATTTATGATGTGGTAATTTCTCACAATGGTTAGTGTAGACCCATCCACAATGAGGAGTGTCATGGGAGAGTGTCATGCACCAATGTTAATGTTGCAGAATCAACACTTCATAAAATGGAATTGTTTCATTTTAATGTAACATAAGAAGTGATGAAATAGTTTATTTTGGAATGTTGTTCACACCACATGAGGGGAGGCATCAACATGAATTTATCAATATTGTTTCAATAAAAAAGTTAACTGGGAAACATAACACAACTTCATTTTCCCCACTATATATATATATTTTTTCCTCATTTCACTTAGAAATACATATCTCATTAATTGAGATCTATTTTGAAATATTTCATGGTGATAATCCATGGGTTCTAATTAATTTTTTCAGTGTAAACATATGATTCCTCGTATGTTCCTCCAGTTTTCTTCATCAATTATATTGGTCATTCTCGGTTCAATTGTATCCATGATCTATCTTTTTGTGGTGAGAAAATTCTTTCATTTGGATGTATTATATTTTTAATATATGGTTGATTAGTTCATATGAGGATAACCATATATCATATATTGTTATATTTTAATATGTTTATGATTTCATATCAGTTATTAGGTAGTTATTTCATCTTAAAAGATAATATATTTATTAAAACTGGTGTACTTGTAATTTATCTATACTTTAAAAAAATGGATAATATGACTCGTTAATGGTTGAATTATAATCTTTATGATATCGTAATAGTTTTTTTATAAATAGTATTTTTCATGTATTCTATTTGAAAAAATAAATTTCAAACAATGTTTATTATATTGATCTGTAATTATTTTTTCAATCCAAAATATTTGTTAATGAATGTTCCAAATGTTAAATGATTTATAAATGTGTTTTAGAAGATAAATGTGCATATTTTATATAATATATTAATTGAATCTATATTTTCATGGTTTTCCCATTTTATATGAGTTATATTTGCTATTATTTTGTTGCACAAGGGGACCATAGGAATATATTTCAGTGATGTATGAGACTTAAAAAATTCTATATTTTAGAATTTATTGTTTCCTAGGAATGTTTTCTCAATATTATTGATTAACTATTTGTGATACCAATAGTGCATGCCACGATTGAGTTGTATTTACTATTAAATAGAAATTCTAGTCTGTGATATGAGTGGACCATGACTACAGATTTCATTGTATATATATCAAATGGTTTGTGGCCACGTGATATGTCATTATGATTTTATTTATATTTCAATAAATTATTAATATTTTCTCCCTTCAATATTCCAATAATTATCTATATTTAAAAATACACTTATGATATCTATATTTTAATAAATACTTAATGGGTCAGATTTAAATTTGGATGCTTTAATTATGAAATTGAAATGGAAAACATTTAAAATAGTAGTATTAAAATATATGATTTTTCTCATGTATAAATATTTTCTAATATGAATTATATTATAAATATTCATTATGATATTTAATATGTATATTTCCTCATTCTATTAAAATGCCTCTATGTTTTTGAAGACTGAATTATGTCTAATTCATGTAAATTAAATATAACAATTTATTTTTTTTCCTTATTAATTCTACATCATTTAGTTATATGATTGATTTCTAATATGGTTTGTCTGTATTTGGATCATGTTGACAACTTTTATGGATCCATGAGTGGTTATTTTGTTATGGTTTGTATAGGACTCCATAGAAATTATAATACATTGTATTCATTTTTTATATATAAAGATATTTTTATACCATTTATTTCTTTATAAAGTGGTTTTCCAAATTTTAATTTTTATTTCTTTTTGTTATGAACTATTCTTATTAGTTATTGAAATCCAAAATCATTATTTATTTTAACATATTTAAATGTTATTAGTACAAGATGATGCATTTTTTTGGATCCAATTTATTTTTCAATGCATTTTATGGTGAAATTATTCACAATGGTAGTTATTGATACAAATTGAACATGTCTCTATATTATGGTGATTGAGAACATTAACTGGGATTTATTCTTTAATATATTAGAAGATTATTTTTGTTGTACAATTTGACTTGTTTCAAAATGGTATTAGAGCAATATTTTTATTCAGAGAGTAAAGGTAATATATAAATTACACAATCAGAACTCATGAGGTTTTTACCTAGACTTCCTATATATATAATCATTATTTCAAAAAATTATTTTTCTTTTGGTTGTCTAGAATTAGGTCTTAATTTGATATTTTTCCTTGGGAATCATAGGATTTCGTTGAGATTATTATCTATTATTATGATTTAATGGTAAAAACATATAATTATTGTTGTATGTTTCAATATTCAAGGTGGAATAGAGAAGAACATAATTTGGGTATAGTCTTGGTGAATTGACTAACATGACCTCCAGTAACCATTTGTCAGGTACAAGAAACATTTCCATTTTAACACAAATATACTGTTCACGAACCACCAAATAGTGGAGAAAATCATGTGAAATTAGAGAATGCATAAATTTCTTATTTCTTCAAACCTTTATTAGTTCATGTTTTTATTATTATTGACGTTACTTATTTTTAGTTATTTAGTCAACATTCAAATTTCATCCATTTTTATTTGGGGGATTATTTATGGTCTAATCATCATTAATATTCCATTTTACATATATCATTCCACTAATAATATTATTATGGAATTATTGAGTTGTTTATATGGAGAATACACCATATAATAACCCTCTATTGTATAGAAATTTCATTGAGCCGATCATTATAACCATTAAATATCTATTGTATGTGGTTACGTGAGATAATTCCTGGTAACTACTTTATGTTCATGATTTCACTAAGAACATTAGTCTTATTATTTATTCATATCATTAACCCCATGAACCTTGATAATGGGTGGAAAATATTTATCCCATAATTAACATAATTGGATCCATGAAACCAAAGTTGTTTGTTCTTTGACATACATTTGGTATTGGCCTCGAAGTAATTGGTGGGACTGTCATATGAATAATGCTTCCATAAATATATAACATGGGATTTTTTAGAAGATATATTAAATTAGTATTTTTACAATGATACTATGGGTTGTGATGTCTATATATTTTAGGAAATTTGGGCTGGGGAACCATTCAGTATTGGAATATCCCCAAAATTTTATTTTTTCCCCACTAGTAGAACAAACTCCTTGAGAATGATTCCATTACATCCTAAAATCATGTGATAGACATGTAGATTATAATTATAATGATAATTATTTTTATCTATATGTTGAGTTGTTTTGAGGAAGCTAATAAATTCTTGATCAATAATATATATGTAATGGTTGACCAATTTTTGTGGTACCTATACTATAGTAGTAAGATCAAGTATTTAATTTTCCACTAATAATAGTGCTCATAAATTATTATAATGATGTATAGCCAAAAGTGTTTAGAGTCCTTATGAATATTCTAATATGGTTCCTCCAGGATGTTTTCATGTGATTATTTTATTGGGTGTGATGTTCGGTACACTATAGATTCATTCTAATAAGTATAAAATGCACTAAATTACTATCCATGATTATGACACCGATCGTGGATTTGAAAAATACATCATCAATGGGTTTGAATGTTTTTATTCTTATATGTGGGGTGATATGATATTATTAAACCCACCAAAATCAGAATGATCTAGTCCTCAAATAATACATCAATATAATCTTACAAGGTATCCTCACAATGGACTCGAATATTGGTATTTATTAATGTATGATCATTTGAATAAGAAATAATATCATAATAACAACTTCGATAAGTATGGAATAAATTTCATTATTTATCCAAATGTATATTTTTGACACTAGTTCACACCAAAATTATTTTTATTCTAAATGATTCATTAGGATTGGGACATTATTTGTTGTCATACATGATCAATCCTTCCAATAATTTTTCAAATATTATATTTAACTTATTTAAATTTAGTGAGTGTCAAATATGTTTTTTTAATGTGGAAGCTTGTTTGGATAGTCTAGTCTATTTTGTTAATATATATTATTATATTAATAGAATATATTTTATGGTTATTTGTAAAGAAATCATTTATGGTTATCTTTTGACAGATTTATTACATTATATTTATGGAAATACTCACTTCCTCTATCTATATTTGGATAATATATTTCGTATGGAGGTCCAATTATTCTTGTTATATTGATAATCTAATGATAGATGTATAATTTTTAATATTATTGAATGGACATTAAATATATTTTTCCTGATGAGTGGAGAAATTATTTCTATGGATATTATTTGAGATTTTTAATTTTTAATACCTAGTAAAAGATGTAATTATCTATTTATATTATCTAGACGAAATGTATCATTTATATTCCATCCTATTTACATTATTATTTAGAGTAAAATAATTTAATGGCACAGTTGTAAGATCTCGTGAAATATGGTTTTATTCATTGGAACATGTCCCCTTGAGAATCAATACTCTCTTTTTAATGTGTATTGATGATTGTGTCAATAATTAATTGATTACTATAAGATTAATCAGCTATGAATCAAGAATATATAACACTCTCTAGGTATTTTTAGTCTCTTTTAAAACTCAGAGGAGAGAGAAATGTGACTATGATTTTCCTTATGTCATGATACAATCAACAGAGTGTAAAATAAGTATATATGTGTAAAAAATATTTTAGATTAAAATGTGACCATTATGAGTACATTATTTTTCAATAATACATTATCAATTCTAGTACAATTTTGATGGATTTTACTAAGTAGTTCATTTTTTAGTATCTCAACCACATTTAATTGGAGTTTATTATGATATCGTAGTTTACTACTAGATTAGGGGGACATTGAGGAAAATCGATGTGATATTTTGGGAATGATAAAAGAGGAAGATCTACATCCAGTAATTTCTAAATGGTTTTTATAGGTAAAAATTAACATTTTTTGTGATTTTTATGTTATTTATGTTTTTTATTTGAATCCATAGAAGATCCTAGAATTATTATCACATGAATTTCTATGTAATGTATTCAACATGATAATGTTTTTTTGGACTAGAAATATAATAATGTTTTTCTTGCATTAGGATTCTCCAAATTAGAATCTCCTTTTATAAGAATGAACAGATTTGGAGTCTGAATATAATTGGATGATAAATTATACACATATATCAAAGAGTTTAGTGTATGATATACAATAGCTATTCAACTGATTTTTACAAAGAAAATATAGTGTTATGAAGTGTTTTTTTGGATTCTGGGATGGTGTTGGAGTGTCTTTTGGTGGAAGATGATCATGTTGAAAATATGTATATCAGTACTAAAAAAACTATAATTAACTATCCTAGGACACAACCTATACTTGAACTAGAGGAGTCTTTCTATAATCATGAGCGTCACTCTCAATCACCATATAATGTTAAATACTTCTATGTAATCAAGGAAAAAACATTCGGAATGATTTTACACTAGTTAAATGTTATAATTTTGACAAGGAAACAGAAAAGAAATTACCACAAAAATAGAATAATATTAGAATCCATTTTGTGTAAACATTTTAATATATAAATATATTGATTTATACATGGGATTAGAAAAAATTGATATAGAACAGAAAACAAATTAGTGGATAATGGATGATTAAAAACTCAAATAAACATATTAAACTAGATTTAAAATATTTATAACGAGCCACAATTTTACCCTTGATAACCCTCATAACCACTAACAATTTACATTAAACACATGGATTCTAAACCCCATACCAAGTCACCCATAAAAGTTTCTGATGTACAGATCATAAATACTTTTTAAACAAGGATCTTGGAACATTAATAGGAACAAGTTATTTATCCTAGTACGGGTCAACTCTCAAATTCTTTGATTCAATTTTGATTTACATTTCCAAAATTATTATTTAAAAATAAATTGGAATACATAAATATTAATTAAATATTAAATAAATTAAACTAAAATAATCCTAGTTAGTTATATATTCATTTATTATACCCATTAAATGATAATATATCTTGAATAGCCTAATTCTTTAGAAGTAACGTAATTTAATTGAAAAATATATTCAAATACACTTTTAATACAATATAAAATAATATTGGAATGTGGACATAAAATCATGCATTAAAACCCAAGCATTATCTTGATGATTTTAATTTGAAATAATCTCAGAATAAAAGGAGCATTATAGTTCTTAAAAACAATAAAATCATTTCATTAAATATTAAATACTCACAAGAAATGCTAGGGAAGCATAATTTTACATATTAATAGTTAACCTTTCAAAATCATTTATGAACAATGTTTTAAATAAATTTGATGATCCCCAATATGATTTTTTATAGAAACTTTTCAAATCAGCATAAATTTTTTTAAATAATTTGAGGAGGACGTATGCATATGTAATAACAAAAATTTCAATTGACCAATATAGAATAAAAACAAAAAATTAATAAATAATATCTATTATATCATAATATAGAGAAATGATGAAAACAAAGAAAATTATGGAATCTCTTAATTAATCTTAAATAGGATCACATAATCATGGGAAAATATAAAGGAATATTATCAAAAATAAATAAAATGTTTATGAGAAACCTAGGGTATCACTAAAGAACCATTCCATTACCCATATAATATGTTATAACTATCTTGTGATGTAACTTATTTGGGGAAAATTCTACCTTGATCCACCAACTATACTATTAAAATAATTGGCCAAACTATGTGTCTTTCCGTTATTAGAAAAATATCAAATCTAGTGATTCCACTCATATAGTTAATCTAAAAATTATATTAATTAAAGTGACATAAATTAATTTTATGATGAAAAAAGTGAATATATTATTGTCCAAGACTTTTTCAAATATTATTATATATTTTAATCATAATTTACCATTAAATACAACCCATGGTTCGTAAATTTTACCATAATTGAAAGAATATATTAATAAAAATCCATAATGATATCCTAACTCCAACTGAGTTCTATAATCTAAATAGGGTGGACTGGAAATACATGAACAGAGGGATGTTTTAAAGTCCTTATAAGAGAATTAACATAGGAATAATTCATATCACATTCATTAGAAGGAATAACATGATGATATTAAAATTAATCAAATTGAATAAACATATAGAAGCATGACATATAAAACCTCAAATACTGTGAATATGTAATAAAAATCTGTGTTAAAACATACAAAATGAAATAATCGTGAGTCAAGGATATCCGCTAAGACCATTGTAAATTGAGGAGAATGAGTCAAGTCTGAGAACTAAGACCATTGCACATGATTGGCATGAGCCAAGGCTGACCACCAAGATATTTTACTTAGAAATATCATGATGAAAAACATTAAGCAATTAATTGTAGCATTATCGAGGCTCACCAATCATAAAAATTTGAGGAATATGCATTCCACTTTATTAATAAATCATAAGGGTTACCCAGAGAAATAATTGGGCATCATATTCATGTTAAAATCAATAAAATTGGAATATCATACAGATTTCTAGGGAATAATGGATTTTAATAATACATCAACATTCATATGGGAAAAAATTCATATATCTTGATAAGAGATGTAAATATGAAGTGAAATCATGTAATAGTAGTGTCTAAGAAACATTAAAAATAAAATATTTTTTTATAGTTTAAGGAAAATATTAAAGAGAATTCAAAGAGGAAAGTAATGTCCTTTTATATAATCTAGAAATAAAACATGAATTATTTTCCAAATAATGTAATTTATTTTAAAATAATATTGGGGTCCCGATATTGATTATGTATTGTATTATAGAAGGGGTGAGAAATCTGGATGTTCCCTAAAATTGGACATGCTTATTGGGATAATTTGAGAAAGGACCCTTATAAAACATGTTTTCCCCATCAAAAAAATAATAATTAGGATAGGAAAATTAATTTTCAAAATACATAGAGAAAATATGAACCGTATGCTAGAATAAATTAAAATTAAATTGAGATAAATTTATAGAAATCATAATTTGATGTAAAATAGAGGTTTGGAAAGAGTCCCTTACCTTATGTATAAAACTATCACGCACTATCACTGAATTTCCTTGATAATATTATTATATTAATTAATTTAATGATTAATAAAATTTTCTAAATTTATTTGATTTAGAATAATTTTACTTATTTCATTAATGGCATTTTTTCTAATATAGTATTTTATCATTTGGGAGTGATTTTTTACTTGGATTTCATGATTGGTTTAATTTTATACTAGTATAAAACATCATGTTAAATGAAAAATGTTATATATAATTAAAATTATATGTTATCAATGAACTCATTGAGTATTAAATGGTCTTATATATCATTTCATTCAATTAGAATGATTAATTAGATTAAACATTAATGATAACTGTTTAGATTAATTGGAATTTTATGTGCATCAAGAATTTATTTTGATTTATCAATTATTATTTTTTGTATATAATTTTTCCAAAATACTAAATAAGTTTTAATGAATATATAATAATACTTTTTCACCATATAAATTGGTTTTTTGACCAACAGTGAAAGAGGTGATGGATATTGAAAACTCATTATTCTTGAGTGTGATGAATCGATACATAACAGATAATGTATTCATTTTCATTACAAAATGATAGGGTAAGTTAAATGATGATGGGTTGATCATTTAATAGAAATAAATTATTGTATATAAATGATAGTATATTTTTCATGTCACCTTATTTTGGAGAGCTTGAGATATTATATTAAAATTATATAAAACTAAATGAAATTAAATGAGAACTGAATGGGATTTTACCTCTTGAATTTCTCCCATTTGACAACCTCGATAGGGAAATAGTCTTGGTATATCATTAACCACAATTTATCATAGACATGGGGTAGATTCCTTGGAGTGGATTGGCTAGAATTTTGACAATATTCATGGATTTTGTAATGTGAGGATAAGGGGTGGTGGGAGGTGGTGTTTATAGTGGATAGATATGTGTTTTTTATTATTTTACTCTTTATATTAGTATTAAGGATATTGAATCATAATAGTGTTGATTAATTTGACACATTGAGTAAATATTTCATGTATATTTGACAAAAAAGTTCTTATAACATTCATACATAAACCCTGGTTCATAAATTTGGGTATTTAGATAATACTGCAAATTATCGTATTTTACAATTCGCCAAAAATAAAACTATTCTTGACTTATCCAAATAATTAACCCTAACCATTTCTCAATGTGTGGAATTATAAAATTGAATCCATATTGATAAAAAAAATTAATATGTGAAATTTAATAGTTAATTAAACTCATCATTTATTGAAAAAATACAAAGTTTTAAATTATAAATAATTTTATAACACATTTAAAAAATAATTATGGTCTCAAAAAATTATATTTTAAAAATTAAACTAAAAAATATTAATTTATGAAAATTTTTAATTAACTTATATAATTTTTTAAATAATTATAATAATTATAAATTTGTAAATATTCATTTTTGTTACAATATAATCTATTAATTAATTCATTATTTTAAAAACATTTTTTTACTTATACAACGATATAATTATATCATATTTCCATTTATTAGAGGACTGAATATTATTTATACTTTTATTTTTTAGTTTACAATTTAATAGTAATTTTACTATTCATAATGTTGAAATTACTATCCCAAATTTCATGTTACTATTCAATTCCTATAGGTTCTATAATTTATGGAAAATCCTATTATTTTATTCATACATAGTTTATAATGTCGGATTTTTGATATTTAATTGGATTTTTATTACTTATACTATGTGAAATAAGTTTAAGAAATGAGTAGTCATGTTGCAAAGAACATTATCTCTATCAACCATGAACATCACTACCTACTCTTTGAAACATACATCATTTTTGAGTTGTATCACCTCTAAATTTTGTATCTTTGGGGGACACAATATGTGCTTCTTAAATATGGATACATGGAATACATTTTCTACTCATGACATAGTAGTTGATAGTGCTAGTTAATATACCACAATGGGAGACATGATCATGAATCATTATGTGGTTGTTGTATCTGGAAAAAGGTTTATTTTGATCTAAAATCTCATGATATTTTTTAATGGGGATATTTTTTTTGGAATACCATGTATCCCAACGTAAACTCTAAGTGCTATAATTGATAGTCTACATCGTACTTCTATCTTATTTTACCTTCCTTGATGTGTTATTTAATTTTTTTTCACCATTTCCACAATTTAATAAAAAATTACGTATCTTAGCCACTAATATTCACTGTTCTCATCCCAAAAAGTTATTTTTATGCATATTTTCCCATAATGTTCATTATATGGATCTATTCAGAGGCTTATTTGGAAACCATTGTCATATGATTACTCCACCAGAGGCAGATGTTGGTCCCATTACCCTTCGATATCCATAGAACACACTATAAATATTTATTCCATTTTATGAATAGTTTTATCATATTTCCGAACTTATTGAAGATAAATTTTTTTTGCATAAGTTCAGCTCAATGCTTTGATCATATTTTAGAGTTTTTTATAGTGTGGAGGTAATCATGGATCCAAATCAAATAAAATATATTGTGGTACCCAATGAATTCACATCACTTCTTAGATGTATATTCAAAAAATTTGATTAAGAGAGATGTCCTCTTGAATTTTGTAAAATTTAGATATCTTTTTGAGATAATAATCAATGATCCAAATATCTTTACTTCCATTTTATGTATTTAGATTTCATGTGAAAAATTTAGTTGTTATTTTTTCCCACTTACATATTGGTATGGGTAATGGTTCAATCCTCACCTAATACATTTTCTGTTCATCCATCTCACGTTGAAATAATTGGAAAATTAATGTAAATTCATTTGTTAAAATTCTACATATTTTTTCACTAATAGTTCTCTCATGGATTTCATTACATCATTGTTCTCCCTATGTGAATATATAATGATGAGATACGTGTGTCATTTAGAATATATTTCATTATCTCTGTATTAAGTGATACACATAGAAATGACCCAAGTCTCATGAATCATTCTTCATCCACATTGAACATTTAGTATTTACCATTTTTGATAGCTTCCACTATTTTCTGAATTTCCACATAATTTCATTTAGAATTCTTTTTTTTTCTCAACAAGGGAAGATTGAGAAATCATTTATGAAAGAATTTAAGACTTTATTTAATTAATGATTTCATATTCTGTCCAATATAGGCCCATGAGTATGGGATCCATATCAATTATATATATTGATATGTTTTGAGGTTCATTTATACCAATAAAATATTCGACATTATTTGTTTTACCATGATGGTAATTGATTGAGTAGTCGTGATCCTTGATGAGCTAAAACCATATTCACAGAATCATATTATGCTCTTTCTATGTGAATATATAAATGTTGATTTTTTTATCATTATATATTTTTTCACTTCTCTCTATATTGACAATGCCTCTGTGTTTTCAGTGGAAATATCCTAGTGGGGAACTCCATATCATGAATGGTATAGATATTCCTTTTAATTTTAGACTACCTTTAAGAGTAGTGTATCAATTTATCATTTTTCATCAGTACATTTCCTAAAGATTTTGTTGAAACATCAGTGTATACAACAATGAGTTCCCAACCTATTGGAATAGTAAGTATTGGTGTAGTTATAATATTATTTTTCAAATCTATATATTTTTCTTTATATTCACTTGTCTAGAAAAACATTACTCCCTTCATAGTTAGTACAGTTACTATGTTACAAAGTTATGAGATGTTCCTCAAAAATCATTGGTAATTTCTATCTTGATCAAGGAATCTATATCTCCCCATTATAGATGTTTTCTTGGACCACTATTCAAATGAAATTTTCATTGAAGGCCATACAGATATTCCTTATCAAGTGATAACATGATTTATGAATGAAACATCCTTCATCCAGTAGTAATATTTTCTATGGATTTCATATAGTATAACCAATCCCAATATATTTAAAATATTATTAAAATTATCTTCATGATCCTCTTTTCTGTTGGATTATATCAGAATATCAAATATAAAGACAGCCAACTTTTTTCATGGTAATCTCTAAAAATTCTATTCATTAAATACATGAATATTTTGAGAGCACTATTGAGTGAAAAGGGAATCCCTTGGAACTCGTTGTGTTCGTAACATATTTAAGGTGTATTCCTGGAAATATCATAATTACCCTCCATTAATTGGTTGTATCCCGCCCAATGATCCTCCTTATAATAAGAAATGGCCTGATGTAGTTGATTGAACATGCCTTCTATCCATGATTGGGGATTCTGTTTCGTTATCATGATTTTATTGAGCCCGTGATAGTCAATTCATAGGAACATTGATCCATCATTATTCATCACCTAGAGAATAGTTGATCCCCTGAGCTATTAATTCATATTTATTATGCCATTTTCTAGATTCTCCAATAACTGTATATTTAGTTCCTTTAACCCAATGTTGAATATTATATATAGTATCCTTGATATATGAATATATCCATGAATAACCTCTAAGGATAACTCAACATCTCTATATGGAGGAAGACAATGATACTATTTAGGGATCACATTATTGTAGTCCCTCACAATGCGAATATCACTGTTTGTGATCCTATCCATTGTCTCCATCAGTTGGGATAGAAATTCAGGCTCATAAAGAAGTAATATCCACTACCGAGATAATGATTCTGATGTAGATTCATCATTCTTATTACACATGTACACAATTGGAGGATAATTTTCTATTTGATTAGTTTTCTACCTTTCCTGACAGTTGATGTGGGATTTGAATTATAATTTCCAATTCAGGCCCAATATAGCATAGAACTCCACCAAAGTAAGTAAGATGATATTTTTTGGGATGTTCTAAACAATAATATTAACTATGGAAGAGTTATATAAGATGAATTAAATAATTTCCAGGTTTTCTCATCTCAAAGATGACTCAACCACTATGATTTGAGTTGGTGTTTGAATTGTTTAACTGAACATACATGATATGAATGAATGAAAGGAACTAGAATCAAATGGAATATTCCCTATTCATTAATGAATAACCATTTTAACTATCACCACAATATTTTCAGGATCCACCATAGTATTAGTGATAGAATATGAACACACATGCTACCATAGTGGTTTTTGTTGTTGATTTCCTCAGAAATGTTTTTTATTAGGGAGATGGTTCTCACAATTCTCGTGTTCCTTGTAGTTTTAACACTACACTTCTGGCGGGATATTGATCTGAACCTTTATTTTCTTATCAATGATATATAGATTGTTCACATACATTCTCTATTTATTATACATATTTCCATTCTTCTACCTATGAATAATATACAGATTCTAATGATATAGTTCTCAGGATGTTTCTACCCACATCCTCGAAATGTGGGAATGTTGGGTATTCTTTCCATCATGTGAATTATATGTTGATACTCCCTTATTAAACATTTTTTTCCATTTTTTGTCCTTGAGCCCATGACACCACTAAAAGTCTCTGATCACCATTTATAAATAATGTACCAAAAATAATCCATGTTGATATCAATTTCTCAAATGACCAATTCTTTTAGTAGAGTCGTATTTAGTCTTCTTTAAAAGAGATCTTCTAAGAATTTTGGGATCGTAAGAATGTTATAGGGTTATCATTATTTCCATGTGAATTGGGATTCATATTCCCTAATAGAGACGCCTTTCTTTTTCATCAGTCTAGGGAACTCCATTTCCATTTTAATACGAAGGATCTGTGGAAAATATTTAATATTTTTTATATCTTCCCGTTACATGGAATAAATTTCCTCCTTGGAATTTCAGTTCTTGATCATTTTCCACCATTGATTTTCCTCTTCATCAAAATTATAAACTACATGCTCATCTTTATCTTCTTCTGGTAACTAGAGGATAGAAAATATTTTCTTAATAGATTCATCACATCGTACTTTGTGGAAGGGATTTGAAGTGACACTAAACATTGGAGGTATTTCTGCAAAAATGATTTGAGGGAAAAATTATCTATCATAGTAAAATCATCATCTTTCATGAAATTCATGTTTTTATTCATAACATGATCTAATTTTGAAAGAACGTTCATGAATTTTTGATCCCTCATTCTCGTCATATTTTCCATAACCATAGGGGAAAAATCACATTTCCTATCACATTGATTTTTTGAAATAGTTATCCAATTTCAATCCATTTACAATGACAGTGAAATTACAATGAAGGAGATTGAATTTTTATCTAATTAGTATAATAAAATGAGACATTGAACATACATTGATATAAATTTATATGAAAATAATATCCTATATTTCTATTCACCGAAATTCAGTATAGGTTATACCTAGTTATAGAATTTTCCCAAGGGTTTGTACAAAAGTTCTATAGTGCTAATCTCAAAAAATAACTTTTCCATCCTCAGATACCAAATATGTGTGACCCAACCTTTAACACATATTATTTCAAGATTTGAAGAATAAATAACCACTGAATACAAACCAATGATGATAATAAATTGTTTTTTTGAAGAATTAGGAATATAAAACATAAAACAAAAAAACAATAAATTAAAACTCATTTTATTTATAATCTATAATGATATCCTAACACCAATTAAGCTATAAAATTTTCATAGGGTATCCTATGGAATATATGAACAAAGGGATTATTTAAAATCCAAGTATGTGAATGAACATATTAATAAATCGTAACACATTGGTTTGGAGGAATAACATGTTGACATAAAAAGGCATGTAACATGAATATACATATGGATGAATTAGATATAAAATATGGGATCATGTTTTCATGGAATCAAATAAATGATGAAACAATAGACAACCTAACTTAAGAATGAGTCAAGGATAACCACAAAGACCATTTCACCTAATTATTATGAGTATAGGCTAACAACAAAGACTAATGAACATGACATATCATGGGGATAATCAATACCTAATTCCATAGGGATCTATTTAGGCACTCCAATCATAACATGTTCAAAAATATGGGTTCATCCTGATAAATCAAGAATAAGGTTTCCCCATGGAAATAATTAGGTATCATAATAACGTCAAAAGGCATAAAAATTCCCTATGGTGTCCATAGAAGATTGGATTTAATTCCCACATGAATATTCTTAATGGAAAACAATAATAGATCATGATATGTGATATCAAACTGAATTTAAAACATATAATAAAAGTTTTTTATAAAAATTGGAAATCAAACATTTTAGTGTGGTCTGGAGGAAATATTTAATATAATATAAAGGGGGAGACAGAATAATATTTTATATAAAACCATAAATAAAAAATGAATTATTTTCAATAATGATGTATTACTTTTATAATAGTTATATGTTCTTAAAACAGATTATGATGTGGTCTTGAAAATGGGTGATAAATTAGGATGTTCCCTTTAATCGAGCATGATTATCAGGATGATTTGAGATTGGAACCTTATAAAACATGTATTTCCCCATCAATGAAAGATTAATTGATCCAGTAAATTGTTTTCTGGTACATTAATATATAACATAGGAAACTTAAATATGAATAATTAATAATTACATTGGGGTAAATATAGATGATGAATAATCCTGTAGACAAAAATAAGGATTAGATAGAGTCCCTTAAAATATGTCTGAACGATTATATCACATGCACTTTATTTCTTGAATATTTAGATAAAATTAATTATTTAATTAATTTAAAACCTATTCTAAATGTAA
Source organism: Viscum album (assembly GCA_963277665.1). Taxonomy (NCBI): domain Eukaryota; kingdom Viridiplantae; phylum Streptophyta; class Magnoliopsida; order Santalales; family Viscaceae; genus Viscum; species Viscum album. The sequence continues at coordinate 207,446,587 of OY728121.1, forward strand.
TTGAATTATTATTATCTTATTTAGTACATTTATTTCCATTTGTATAAGATTCAATAATATTATATAGTATAATTTGTTTCCTTTCTTTTCATGATTGTTTTACTTGTCTTCATGTATAAAATATCATGTCCAATGCAAATAGTTGTCCAAAATTGAAACTATATGTAATTAATAAACATATAGATTGTTAAATGGACAAATATATAATTTATTTTTTATATGTGGGTTTGATTAATTGATAAAACATTAATAATAAAAATATAGATTATTTTTGATTTTTTTTTATCAATTCAATTTATTTTCGTTTTTCTTAATATCATGATTATACAGTGGTCTGAAAACATAATATCGGAGTTTTTAAATATATCATAATATATTTTATCAATTAAAATGTTTTTTTGACCATAATCGAAGGTGGTAATGGACATTGAAAACTCGTCGCCCTTGATTGGGATAAATCTACACATCAGGGACGATGTTTTCATTTTGAGTACAAAATGAGAGGGGCGGAGAAATGATGATGGTTCGTTCAAATATCATAATAAAATTAAATTATATAAAATATACTAGAGTTATCTTGACACTTGGATAATGGTAGGTGGTGTGGTAATTATAAATTAATTGAAACAAATAAATTAAAATATAATATAAAATGAATTTCCATATTGAATTTATCCTCCTTCAGAACCTCCATATGTAAATGTGTTTGGTATTTTTTTGATAAAATAAAATATTGGACATGGGTTGTAGTTACCTCTGGATTCTGTAATGTTACCCCTAAATTTTACTTTTATTTTTATAAAGTGCAAGGGTGAAGGGTGTGAGATTTGGGTGAACGTTCAATATGTTTTTGCAAAAAAAGGTGGATGTGCACGTGCTACAAATTGTGTGTCTAATCATTTTGGAAATCTCAGATGAAAATGTGTTTAGTAGATGTTTTGAAGTAGTATCATTAGAAAAGTGTCTTTATTATTAATCATTCCATGTAATGATGTCATGCGATGATTTTTATAAGGCAGTAGGTAACACATGATGAGCACAAGGTTTTTCAAACTGTATGATCTAACCGTTCAGAAAGTTATAGTTAGATCCAAAAAATATGATCTCGCCTATTTTTCATATAACTCTCCGTTTTTATTCCTTTTTATTTATAACATGGCATTTTTCTCAATTGGATGTAGGAGAACATATTCCATTTGATTTGGAATCTTTCTGGAGGCCTCCCATGGTGTTTTCAAGCCTGATTCTATTAGTAATTTCCATTATTAAACGATCTTATCATGTTTTCTTAGATCTAATTAGATATACTTCTCCTCTCATATCAGTTTCAAAAATATACACTCTTTATGGTTATATCTATTATTATAAATTAAAAATATGTTTACACTTGGTCATGTTGCTGGTAGGAGAAGAGATCTATGGTGGTTTTGTGGACAATCAATCCTGTTTTCTGGAGCATTCATCGTCCGTTTTTGGTTTTCGTAAATACTATTTAGGTAGGTGTTTTAACTCTCAAATACTATTTGTATGAATGAATGTAATTGATTTAAATTGATTAGTTTTTGTGGATTTGAATGAGAATGAGTAGCTTAATGATAGTTAGAAACCCTCTTTTGTGATAGTTATGGAAAAGCTGGAAAAATGGTGCTTTGGATTATGGATTTGGATTCATGATTTTAAAATGAAGTTTTTAAAATGATAATTTTCTTGAATGTTTATAAATAGATTTTATTAAAAATGGGACTCATTAAGAGTACTGATTTTACTGAGATGAAATTTTTGTTTTAAATTGGTATTTTATCGGGTTTAAATGAGATCAATATTATGGAGATTGTTTGAAATGGTTAATTAAAATGGATTTTAGCCTAAGAGTGGTGTGTGTAGATCAAATTTATGAGTCTTGGTTGGAAAATGACCTAGTGATTGGTGCCAAAAGTGTAATGGAACATGGGGTATAATTATCTTGTGATGGAATGGTAGATCAATGAGAGACATCTCATGATTATGGAACTGTCATAATGATGCACACATTATTGGATATGAGAATAAATGTAAATGAAGGTTTATTCTATAATGTTAGTGATAAATGGATATAAAACATTTTTTTCTTGTTTTTTTTGGATCAACAAATTTTTGGGAAATTTTTGAAATAGCACTTGGGAACTTTTGGTTTTAAATGATTTTGAAGCTTTATTATATTTAGTTATAAAACATTTTGGGAAATATTTTTATATAAATTGTTTTATATAAATTTATCTAACCATTATATACTAGTGGAGTGAGTGGAGAAGTCACTAGATAAATCCTACAATGTTTTATACCCACCTATTACTTGGAACATTTGAGATTTTTGAGATGCTTTGTTTCAGGACAAGGTAAATGGTAAAGTATCACATGTGTTTATCACCACCTCATGATACATGGGATACATAGTGATATTAGAGCATATAGAATGTTGATAATGGAGTCTTCTAGTTGTAATAGTGTTCTTGTAGTTGTCTTCCACTCTTTTCATTGATATATTCTTTTTCTTATATTATTGTACACATTGTTTTTGTTCTGTTGTAATGTTAATGGTAGGTTTTCCATGTTTTTATCATGAATAATATAATGGTTTTTTGGTTAGTGGATTATTTCATAATGGGTAAATCATCTCCACTTTCATTTATAACTATTCAGCATTAATTTACAGTTGTAAGCATCGTGGTGATGTCATTAATTCCTAGTAAAGACTCATTGTATTGTAAATCCAATAGGAATTAGTGGGTCATTATAAATGTCATCAATTTGTTTGATCCAAATGATCCTTCTAGATAATTGGAATCATATTGTTCCTTCCCTTTTATAATATGTAGTCATCACATTTCTTGGCCAATGAGTTTTATTTTGTTATTGGATATTCCATGGGCTATGATCATAGAAAGGACGAGGATTGTCAAACCATGAAATTAAGATCAAAAAAATATATAGATATCCTTTTTTATTGGAACATCACATTAACATTGAGATTGATATGTAATCATTCATTAGACAATTATAGGATTCTAGAAATCTCATTGTCATATGTTTATGAAATGAGTTGATCATGACATTCTTTATAGAGAAATGACTTCCCACTATCATTTACAGAAGTGATTTATGATTTTGTGATTTTTTTTAATTTTTTCAAATCATGAAAAAATAAATTTCAGATGAAAAATTTTGACCACATCCACATTAAGATATTTTAAAAATTGTTTTATTTTCAAAATAATGAAAAGAATTTTTAGAAAAGTTTGAACAGTCTAATGTTTTTTTGGAAAAACATTGTTGTGAAAGATTATGTGATAGAATTTGAATTTCTAATCCATGAGTCATTGGAGAGTAATATTGACTGAGTATTTTTTTTGTATATAAAAAGGAACTTTTGAGGCATCATAGAAACCAACTGAAAGATGATGCAGGGAATGTGGTTTGACTAGAGCCACTGGTGAACCAAGAGTTATTTCAATGTATCATTTAAGTATTTCATTCATTGGATATGGGGAACTAGAGGGATGATACGTGGAATGTGGATAATTCAATCCAGTCCATGAATTAAAATCCACAAAATCAGTGATGGTGATTCTAAACCCAAAAAGGAGGTGGTGTAGATGACCATGATGAATCATATCTCTGATTTCATCGGCACACCATCATAGTTGACGACCATGATATTGAATTATATACTCAAGGATCATACACATAAGTGGTGGGATATACTAGTGCAAGATATAGTGGATGGAGGCCTTACATGGGAGAATTTTGAGGAATTGTTTAATAAATAATTATATCCTCACATGTTTCCTGTAAATAAATTTTCCCTATTTTAGAAGCAGGTTTATGGGTTTCTGGTACCCAACATACATCCACAAACACAGAGATAGTGGACATTAAGGAATAAATATTTGTATCAAGGATAAGGAATGATATTATCTTGATTGTTATGTTGCTCTATATTTTAGATTATACAGAGATTGTGAACATATCGACAACGGATGAATGTGATATCTCTGGATCTATGCGAAGAAGAACTATGATGATTGTAACAACCCGATATTTTATGAGAATTATTCTTTTTAATTTTTTTGATGAATTTTGTTGTATGCTACACCAAGATTATCATCGCTATACACAACACCGTATTAGCTTGTAGTATACATAACACTATTCTTGTATCATGTTACACAAAATTTCATGTTTGTTTGATAGTAGTTATTCTATGCAACATTGAGTGCGTGTATATATATATATATATATATATATTCAATTTATAAATGAAATATGGATGGATTTTGATATACACAACAAAAAATGAATCTTTCACTACACGCTAACCTGACATGGCTTTCTTTACACGCAATCGTGACCTTCCATGATAGCGTGTGTTGTACGCAATACTGAGTTTCACAAAACAAGGATATGTTATTAAAATATTATATAAACTAGTTGTTATGAATAGTAATACCCACTTTTTGAAATTATATAAATTTATTCTTTCAAAATGGACTTCATTTTTGGATACGGAATATCGAAATTAGCCTAGGGTGAATTTTTGAGATTTTTCTAAAAACTTGCAATTTTTAATGAATAGTTAAAACACTGGTTTACTATTTAAAAAATGACTTTTTATTTAAATAATTATTTATTTTATTTAAATTTATTTTTGATAAAAATTGATACATAATACATATATAAGTTCAATTTTATTCATTACAGTCATTTTATAATAATTTTAGATATATAAAAATTTTATTGAACTTTTCACCGTCTTTAACCAACCTCCTAGGTGAATTTGAAAATTTACATAAAACATAATTTTACCACTTCTGTGAGTGGAATTTTGATAATCCGAGAGACATAGTTAATATCATGGAGTAATATTTGGTTCAATAAGATAAAAATAATTTTCGGTGAATAGTAAATTTTTACTTTTATTTACCGCAATTAAATGTAAATAAGGTAATTAGGGGTAAAAATGATATTATTATTACCAAAACACATGTCCTAATTCTATTGAATAATTTTCATTCTACCTAAAACAACCATAGGATTAAAATATGACCCTTTAGTTCCAATTGGATTAGATTTGGACATTTATTATTATTTTATTTAAAGAAGAGTTAAAAGAGTTAAAATCAATGTTTAATAACTAAATTTTTTTTAATATAGGGTTATACATAAGATAAATAAGACTATAAATATTAATTAGAAAGATAAAATTATTTCCCACATAATGGTATTTTATTTTTAATTTGTAGACATTAAATAATTTAATTTATTTATGACACAATGATGATGCAGTAATTACATTATTAATGAAATATGAACATAATTGACAGTATAAATACCCAAATAAATGTAATTTGAGACTTTTGATGAATTCAACTAATTTTATAGGTTAATATGACATGTTATTATTGATTTAATTAACTATTTTAGAGCTAATAATTTTGTTATGATTTTAAAAAAAATCAATTACCAAATAGTTTCACAATTTACATAAAATAGTTTTTAAAACAAATATTATATTATTAATTGTTTTTATATTCCTAAAAATATAAGGTTGGGTCAAATGACTTATATATGGTTTTATATTTTAATAATGAACCACTTGGGGTTCTTTTGGCTAGTTATAGTATGTTTATTAACTATATAGTGTAAGAAAACAAGTAGACACGGTAAATGTTAAATTATTTAACTTAGAGTTAAATCTAAATGATATGGTTAAAATAGTAACCTAAACATGTCTAAAAACTATTTGTTGAAAGGATTTAGACCCATCCCCACATTATATTCGAAATATGTCACTTTGGAGCCATTATAAACCGAATATGACTTTATTATAAAATAATATTTTATGTATTTTTCCTAAAGTGCCCCTCTCCTCCCTTATAAAAGGGCACCTCCTCACTCTTCACTTTACACAATTCTGAGCTTTCATGCTCGGCCAACCCATGCCCATTTCCCTTATAATCTTACCGAGAAACATTATCGAGGTTATGGTCTCCTAAAAATACAAACTCTAGTGCCTTAAGAGGAGTTTAAGAAGAGGCGTGTCAAAGAAGAGGTGATATCCTTTACCGATTCTTTCCAATTTATTTCTTCTTCTACTTCTTCTTATTTATTTGTTTTATTATAAATTAATAACATATGTATCACTCATATAATGATATGTTATTATAAATATTAAACAACCCTATTTCATCTTCTATCCATCCTACGAAAATCAAAATCACCGTGCGTGCGTACTTACGGAATACCGTTTCCAGGCCGTGGTGTCATCTGTTTTCCACCACCACCTTACATGGATGAGTATAATGGTTTAAATCAATAACTATATATGATTATTGTAAAGTGATATTGAATTTTAAATATTATACATAGACTTCAATACAATTCCATTAACATGGTGTAGCGTTCAACACCATATATGATATCATAACAAATAAATATTCATGAAATATATTACATAATAATGATACTGTATTTATTTACATATATTTTTCATTTACTTAATTCCATTTAATTCAATAAGGAAACATAAATAGCGTTCAAGGGTACGTACGGCCTACCGTCTCCATGAACGGTGTATTTCATTCAATTTAACGATCTATCATATATTTTTATATGCTGAAAATATATTAATAATAAATCATGTTTTACATTCTGGAATTACATAAATCAAGATATAAGTAATAATATCAAGAACAACATGTCGAAACACGTATAATAAATGAAACGATTTTACCCAAAACAATGCTTTAACACGGATTTTTCAAAAGAACGGGTAATATAATGTCATAAGTGATTCATATTTAATATCATAACAAATAATATGATTCTGTAATAAGTCAATGAAATTATTTAAATCATTATACAGGAGGTTCGGATATATACGAAGCATACCGGACATATGGTAAGGGATAATTTTGCAATCTCATTTTTATCCGATATTTCTTATACATAATTATTTATTGGGGTTATATTTTTCATCCATTCCCATAAAATGTTTTTCATAAAGTGTTTAATATTCTTCCATGTATGTTTAAAGTCATGTTTTCCCTTATTTGACTTTTACTTTGTGTTATGGATGGAATCTTTCTTTTTTAACAAACGTGGTACTTTTTGACTTTTCCGTTAAAAGTACGATCAGAATTTTTTTTAAACTTATACGGCATGAATGGATTTATACGGTATCATAACGCATTATTTTCATGAAGCTTACTCTACAATATTTCATAACTACTTTCAAAAAAAAATTTCCTTTTAAAATTTCATGTCATTTTGTGAAAAGAAAATGATTTTGAAGAAGAAAGGATATTTTCCTCAAGATTTCATTTCATGTGTTTTATCCAAACCATTTTCTATATAAGATGGAATTATTTCATATGTGTATGTTTCAAGTAAAATGCCTATATTATTTTCATGGTATCACATTTCTTATGATGAAATGATATCCATTTTTTATGGATTATGTTAAGATGGGATGATGTTTATGAAACCCATTTCATACTTTGGGTAATGATGAATGATTTATGTTCATGTTATGGAAAAAGTAAGAATGATTTGAATATGAGATGGGTGAGACCTATATCTCCCTAAAAATCATTGGGTAAAGATTTATATCTCATGAGATAGAAATGGATGGAAGGGTAAGTTAATCTGGTTCAGTGATACAGGACTGGAATGAGGAGTGAACTCGATTTAGAAAGGGACTTTGTCCACTATGAAGGTCTTGGCAGAAATTCCTAGGCTACTATGAAAATCATATCATATGCTTAATGGTTTTTCACAATTACATGTTTTATTCCAATTTTATTTTATCATTATTGATGTTTCTTTATGATCTATGTCATACGTACTGCAATGATTTATTTCATAACTCAAGATTTTGATGTGTAATCCTGATGTTCATGTTTTGAAGTTCAAATGTATATTGTTTGTTGTATTTTCTCCATGCTTACCCTTACTCAGAATTTGAGCTCACCCTTTATATGTTTTCTTTTCCCCAGGATATAAAGAAAGGTTTTAGGTAAGAAAACTAAAGGGTACGATCTTTATGGGAGATTATGAAGATCTTCCACCATGATTAGAATATTATGTTCTGAGTTTCCAAAGACACTAAAATATTACAGTTATTGTGTGTTGGTTTTTGTTATGTATTATGTATTCCGCAAAAGTAATATAATTTCCATGTACATCAAGCATTGGGTCTCTACAGTTGGTATTATAGGGATGGATTAGTCCACCTTTGGAAACTAGGATGTGAAAACTTTAGTGAGATCCTTAGAGATATTTCTATGGTTTGTATAGTGATGTCCCTAAGGTTACGTATATGTATAGTCTATGGTCCTAGAATTATGGTAACGATCTTAGAATTTATCCTAAGATGTTAGATATTGATGGTACTCCCCCTTGATTATGATTTTTACCTCTCACACTATTCTTTTTGGGTTTTAGAAAATTGCTGGAAACAGGAAGATTCACGATAATGGAGGATATGATGGAAAATGGAATGATATTCTTAATGAGAAACAAAATGAAATTGGATATGGAAGTCTGAATATCGTTATTATTCCTAATCAGAAATCTCATAATATGATTAATAATCTCAACTTTGGTAAGTTTCCCGACTCATCTAATAAGGGAATGATGGATTTTCATGATTATCATTGAGGAAAAAAGTTCAATTTCCCTCATGTAAATCATGTGGGAAGAGGCATCAAGGAGAATGTTTCAATGGAAGTGGAAGATGATTTGGGTGTGGAAAAGGACAAAAATACAATAATTGTAAAGGAAAAGGTTCAATTAGACCATAGACAAGGATAATGGTGTTTCTAATACATCAAAATTTGTTAAATGTTTTAAATGTGGAATGTACATGAATTATAAAAACCAATTCCCTAATGTAAAGTCTCATGAAGAGAATCAGATTGATTGTATGGGTAGTATTTATATTAATGATGATAAAAAGACTACAAATTATATATGAGATGAAATAATTGTTGAAGCTCAGTCAATGGTTTAAGAAGGTAGTGGAATGATTTTTTGTTTATCAAGAGTAATGTTGTATAGGTAATTTAATGGTACTATGGAATAAAGGGACATAAAAGGATTGTTACACTATTGTTTTTCATTGAGTATTTGAAATTATAAGTTGAATGGAACTGGTAACCATGAATGGTTATTTAGATATTTTTGGAAAGTAGATGATATGTGCATAATGAAGGGATATGGAAAAAATAATATGTTTTATATTATTAATGAGCTCATGACTAATATAAGGACAAAGTGATATCATGGTTTTAGTGTAATGAATTTTTGGGATTTTGGTATGTGGAAAGAGATAACTTTTGACAACATTCATGTTTTCAGTGTGGTTCTATGGTAATTCATGTTGCATGATAATACATGATTAAGGTATTCATATGTTTGGAATGCGATCAACAAGATATATATTGTGATTTATGAGGGATAAATGATGGTATTCACATGCTTGTTATATGACCTCTCTCGTAATCTTTTTCAATTGAATATGTGATTGGACACAAGTATTTTGGATAAGACTAATGATTGGAATGGATTATGTTGGACATAAGATAGTATTGTTTAAGGATAGATATTTTTCGATATTATTGATTGAAGGTTATAATAATGTAGTTTTAGAAAAAGTACAACCTGTAGGATGGGTGAAAACCCGTCGCGTCGGTCAAGGATATGGGAATCGAACCCACAACCAAAGTGTAACACAGCTTTATCGCCTACCTTTGGCCAATATGAATTCCTTTGTTAGAAGAAACTAGTTTTATTTTATTAAGCAGTATGTTAGATGAATTATAAGTCCATTTTTTGAACCATATACGATTAAACTCACCATAGATGGACTTATGTATATTTGATAACTTTTTCTCACCTTTTTTTTGAGACAGATGGAATGACCCGTCATTCTATCACATTATCAGCTAACACCTCAAAAATGGAAAATTCAACATCATTTCTTTAAGAGATGAAGTGGAAATTGTTCAAGGCACGAACAACGGTGAGTAGTACCGAAATAAAGTAAATATTTCTTCTAATTGAAAATATTTATCATTTGGGAAATGATCTTGAAAGCCAAAAATGTTTTCCTAGTGTCCTTATATCCGATGAAAAAGATGGTACCTTAAATCATCACAAATTTATGGCTTTGTGACTGTTGTCTTTATCATAGCCATGTATTCTACAACTCTCCATCAGAACATGATGGTAAGATTTCTCTTCCATATACATATTTTCACCTATGTTATCCTATGTGGAAACCTAGTGATTAGTTAATTTGTGTAACCGTTACATTTCATACGTTAGTTGTTAAAGATAATTTTTGGTATTCTATTTTACGACGTGGGTTTCTATAAAAGAAACTTTCTAGCAGTAAACCATTTATAACCCCGACGAATTTCGAGGGCGAAATTCATTTTAAGGGGGGTAGAATTTAACAACTCGATATTTTTTGAGAAGTATTATTTTTTAATTTCATTGATGTCTTTTGTTGTACGCTACACCAAGATAGTATTTCACTATACAAAACACCTTTTTAGGTTGTAGTATGTGCAACACTATTCTTGGATCGTAATACACACAATTAAAATTTTGTTTGATAGTAGTTATTTTACAGAACATTGAGTGTATATATATATGTATATTTAATGTATAAATGAAATATGGATTAATTTTGTTATACGCAACAAAAAAGGAATATTTCACTACATTCAACCCTGACTTGGCTTGCTTTACACGCAATCGCGACCTTCCACGATAGTGTGTGTTGTACTCAATACCGAGTTTCACAAAACAACGATATGTTATTAAAATATTCTATAAACTAGCTTTTATGAATAGTAATACCCCCTTTTTTAAATTTTATAAATTTAATCATTCAAAATGGATCTCATTTTTGGATTCAGAATATCGAAATTATCCTAGGCTGAAATTTTGGTATTTTTCTGAAAACATTCAATTTTTGATGAAAAGTGAAAACACTAGGTTTCTATTTAAAAGCCGAATTTCTATTTAAATAATTATTTATTTTATGTAAATTTATTTTAGGTCAAAATTGATACATAATACCTATATAAGTTCAATGTTATTCATTAGAGTCATTTTATAATAATTTTAGATATATAAAAATTTTATTGAACTTTTCACCGTCTTTTACCCACCTCATAGGAGGATATGAAAATTTACATAAAATTTAATTTTACAACTTCTGTGAGTGAAATTTTTAAAATATGAGAGACATGATTAATATCAAGGAGTAAAATGTGGTTCAATAAGTTAAAAATATTTTTTTGGTGAATAGTAACTTTTTTACTTTTATTTACCATAGTTAAAAGTAAATAAGGTAATTAAAGATAAAAATGATATTATTATTACCCTAACACATGTCCTAATTATATTGGATAAGTTTAATTCGACCAAAAACTACCTTAGGATTATAATATGACCCTATAGGTCCACTTGGATTAGATTAGGACATTTATTATTATTTTATTTAAAGAAGAGTTAAAAGAGTTAAAATCAATGTTTAATAACTAAAAAAATTTAATATAGGATTGTACATAAGATAAATTGGACTATAAATATTAATTATAATGATAAATATATTTCCTACATAATGGTATTTTATTTATAATTTTTTGACATTAAATTATTTAATTTATTTTTGACACAATGATGATAAAGTAGTTACCTTATTAATGAAATATTATAATAATTGATATTATAAACAACCAAATAAATTTAATTTGAGACTTTGAATGAATTTAACTAATTTTATTGGTTAATATACAATGATATTATTGATTTAATTAAATTTCTTAGAACTAATCATGCTATTATTGTTTTTACAAAAATCAATTACCAAATAGTGTCAAAATTGACATAAAATAGTTCTGAAAACAAATATTATATTATTTATTTTTATTCTATTTCTAACAATCTAAGATTCGGTCAAATGACTTAGATAAGGATATATATTTAAATAATGAACCAATGGGGGTTCTTTTGGATTGTTATTATATGTCTATTAACCATATATTGTAAGAAAACAAGAAGAAACGGTAAAAGTTAGATTATTTAACTTAGAGTTAAATCTAAATGATTAGGTTAGAATAATAACCTAAACATGTCTAAAACCTACTGGTTGACAGTATTTTCCACCCATCCCCACTTTATCTTTTAAATAAGTCACTTTGGAGCCATTATAAACTGAATATGACTTTATTATAAAATATCAGTTTTAGTTTTTTCCTATAGTTCCCCTCTCCTGCCTTATAAAAGGGCACCTCCTCCCTCTTCTCTTTACACTATTTTGAGATTTCATGATCAGCCACCCCCTGAACATTTCCCCTCTCAACATCACTAGAAAAATTATATAGGTTATTGTATCCTCAAAATACCAACTCTAGTGCCTTAAGAGGAGGTTAAGAAGAGGCTCATCAAAGAAGATGTAATATCCTTTAACGATTATTTCCAATTTATTTCATCTTCTACTTCTTATTATTTATATGTTTCATCAAAAATTAATAACATCAGTGTTACTCATATACTGATATGTTATTATAAATATGAAAAACCATATTTCATATTCTATCAATCCTACGGAAAATGAAATCACCGTGCGTTCGTACGTACAGAATATTGTCTCTACACCGTGGTGTAATCTGCTTTCCACCACCACCTTACAAGGATGGGTATAATGGTGTAAATAAATAAATATATATGATTATTTTAAAGTGATATTGATTCTGAAATATTATACATACACTTCAATACAATTCCAAGATCATGGAAATGATATCATCGCTCGTGCATACGTACAGACTACCGTCTCCCCAAACGTGATGCGATTCTTTTTCCATGATTAACCATTCAAGTATGATTATAAAGTATATAAATTAAATATTCATGAAATATATTTCATAATAATTATACTGGATTTATTTACATATATGTTTCATATACTTAATACATTTAAATCAATAAGGAAACGAAAACAACGTTCATGCGTACGTACGGCCTACCGTCTCCATGAATGGTTTATTTCATTCAATTTATCGATCAATTATATATATTTATATGCTGAAAATATATTAATAATAATTCATGTTTTACATTTTGGAATTATGTAAGTCAAGATATAAGTAATAATATCAAGAATAACATGTCAAAAAACGTATGCTAAATGAAATGATTTTAGCCAAAACACTACTTTAACATGGAATTTACAAAATAACGGGTAATATAAAGTCATAAGTGTGTTTAGACATGTATTGTTTTAAACAATACATAATAATGTTATTTAATGGGGGAGGTTATTGAGAATACTACGTTGTGTCTTTACATTAATTTTTATGCTCACAAATACCCATAGTTATTTTCTAATGATTTTATTTAGTATTTTTCAAGAATTTATTAATTTATTTTACTCTTGAAATAATGAAAATTTATTACTTGTGCGGAATCTGCTTTAGCGCATCCTGGAATCATTGTTCCTACCTTATGTAGATAAATGTAGTGCAGAATCTGCTTTAGCGCGTCCTGGAATCACTGTTCATACCCTACGTGGATAAACGTAGTGTAAGGAAGAAAAATGTGTATACTTTTTGAAATATGAGAAAAAAATGGTTAAACAACCATACGTTTTCAGAAAAGTATAGAAGAAAAACCTTATGTTTGGAAGGAACCTTACATTTTGGTTTTTAGAAATGAATAGAAGATGAACCTTACGTATTGGTGTTCAGCAAAGTATGGAAGAAGAACCATATGTTAGAATGGAACCTTACATTTTTGGTTATCAAAAAAGTATGGAAAAAGAACCGTACATAAGTACTAAACGTTACATTTTTTTCTCAAAAGTATGGTTCATCAACCTTACTTCTGTAAATAACCATACGTTCTTACAAAAGTATGGATCAAGTAAAAGTATGGATCTTTTTCCATACATTTGAGAGTTGAAGAAAAATTATGGATTATCAACCCTACATTTATGATTAAACCTTACGTTGTCAACCTTACGTTTGAAGACCATGTTACCAAGCTTACGTTTGGAGGACATGTCATCAACCTTACGTTTGATGTCTGAAATTTTGATAGTCATTATATTTATACAGCGAACAACAAGCTAATTATTGGGCGGATTTCAAGCCAGATTTAAAGTCATTTTTATAATACGACTTTGAATAATTCAAAGCTGTTTTATCAATGGATTTAAGATCTAATTAAGATGAGATTTTTATGCTGAGTCTTTAGGGAAGTTACGACATCTCTATAAATTCAAATTTTTGAATATCGTGAATCAGAAGGAAAATTTTATGGATCTAAATGTGCATGAGATATACACATCTTTATTATATATGTTCTCTCTGAAACACCAGGTATGTATGTGTGTATGGTGATCGATCTATTATTAAAAAGGTGGAAAACAGAGACTGCAAAAATTCCCGATTGATCTGCTGATTCAAAAAGTAGCGTCAAAGATATGTTTGTTTAAGAAGAAGGAACTCGAAAGAAGATTAACTTGTTCTGCATCAAATACCTACTGTGGATCTACTACTGTTAAAGTTGTGAACTATATCTCTATATATACTGCAACCAGATCAACTCAGAACTTCTTCAACTTGAAAATCAATATTTCTATATATGACCATCCATATGATATCAATTGCATTATGTTGTAATTTTGAAGATCAACTGGAGAACTTCTTTATGAAATTATATTTATTATAAAGTAACCAGCTTCTCGTTTTAAGCTGTGTAGGTTCGTGTTTGAACCAGAATGCTTTATTTTTTCTTGGATTGTAATGGTGTCAACTACCTGTACTCAGTTGTGAACAGGTCTGTGGAAAAGAGGACCAGATAGTGAAAATCACCAAGCTCGTGGAGTTGAATGTTGGAGGAGTGGACTAGGGGCCTTCTGTTCCCCGAACAACTATACATCTTTGTGTACATGATTTAAATTATTTCCACTACATGATCAAATATGATAAATCATAGAGGACAAAACATGTTAAATCAAAGGGTTACCGAAAAATTGCAAAAGAAACAATTCACCCCCTATTGTGTATAATCTGTTGATTCAGATCCAACAATTAGTATAACAGGTGGAGCTTCTGATAGAGCCCTAGAAATATAGAAGAATTTAAATATTATACAACAGAGCATCATGACTGATACAAGAGAAGGGATGTCGTTGGTCAGAGAACCATATTTTAATGGAGACAACTATGGCTGCTGGAAATCGCACATGATAATATATCTGAAAAATCTCAGATATAAAGTCTATTGAAATATTTTAAATCCTTATGAAATTCCTGAAAATCCTGAGACATGATGTGCTTCTATAGAGGCAGAGTATGATATGAATTCGAAGGCTATGAAAGCAATCATCTACGTTCTAGGACCAGATGAATTTAACAGAGTATCTCAGTTCCCAAAAGCATATGAGAAGTGGGAAACAATAGTTGTTGCATATGAAGGAACAAAAAATGTGAGGCTAATGAGATATGCTACTAAAAACTGAAATTTGATACTTCCAGAATGTTTGAAGGTGAAATCATTACCCAAATGAATGGGAGATTGACAGAAATTGTCATTAATATAACTGCTCTAGAAGAACCTATCAAGCTAGATGATCAAGCATTAAAAGTACCGAGGGTACTTCCTGCTCGATGGAATTGTATCTCTGCTGCAATCAGACAATCAACTCCTGTCAAAGATCTAACCATGAGAGAGCTGATTGGTACACTGATGATGTATGAAGATGAAATGAAATATGAGGCTAATAAACATAAAGTTCTAATCAAAATAGAAGATACTAACTTGAAGGTGACTTCACAACAAAAAAAATAAAAAGATGAAGAACAGAGAGGTCAAAGCTAAATCAGAAAGCTCTGACTAATCAAAATCAGATGAAGAACTGGATCAACTAGCGAGGAAATTTTGAAAGTTCTACAGCAAGAAAAGAGGCTTCAAAAAATCCTTTAAGAGAGATAATAAGGAAGTAATATGTTATGAATGTAAGAATATGGTGCATATCAGATCCGATTTCCCACAATTGAAGGATGCAAAGAAGAAGAAATTATTCAAAAGAAATGACTATGAGCTGAAAGTCATGAAAGCTATGAAAGCCATTATGAGTGTATCTGAAGACTCTAGTAGCCCTCCTGAATCACTCTCAGAGAATGAAGAAGTAAATATAAAAGAAAACATGTGTTTTATGGATGAAACTGATGAGGTGCACTCATACTACTCCTCTGAATCAAATCCTGAATCAAGCTACACAAATAAAAAACTTGTAGGCTACTGCAATATGCTTGAAGAAAGATATGAATCACTATTTAAGAAACATAAGTCACTAAAAACATACATAAATCTGTTTCAGATGATAGAGATACAATATTGAAACAAAATAAGGAATTAACTGATAAATACAATTCGATTAACAGTAACTATATTAATTTTGAATCAAGAATAAAAACACTGCAGGATGAAGTAGAATCTTACAAACAGGATGCATTGGATTTTACAAAAGGAGAAAATTCATTAAATGAAATTCTTGGAAAAACTGTTATTAAAAAGGAGAGATTTGGAATTAGCAGTAAATAAGAAAAACCTAAGCTATATAAAAATTATTTTGTTCCTATCTCTAAAAAGGTTAATTGTAATTTTTGTGGGACAAATGGACATATAGCTAAAAACTGTTTCTTAAGAAAAACTCAAATTCGTGGTATTAATAAAGCCTATTTTTTAAAATACTAATTTGATTCAGCTGATTTTTGAAGAACAAACCAAATCTGGATACCCAGATCATTGCTAACTAACACACCAGGACCCAACAGAATATGGGTACCAAAGCAATTTTTTTGAATGTGTTTGTAGGTAGCAGGCCACCAGAGAAGAAAACATATATGGTACATGGACAGTGGCTGCTCAAGGAATATGAGTGGAAACTCATTAAATTTTTCTTCACACACTCAAAAAGAAGGAGGAATTGTCACATTTTGTGACAATGCCAAAGGAAAAAACCATTGGCATTGGAACTATTGGAGATCCAAAAACAGTCTCAATCAACAAAGTACTTTATGTATAAGGATTAAAATGCAACCTGATAAGTATCTCTCAACACTTTGATGATGGATATACTGTTGATTTTACTAACAATTTCTGTACTATTTCTAAAGATAACCAGTTTAAATTTAAAGCACCAAGAACTGATAATGTATATACATTGGATTTTAATTCCTTGTGTAAATAGCGAGTAAACTGCTTGACTGCTAATGTAAGTGAATCATGGATCTGGAATGGGAGTCTTGGTCATTGAATTGTATATGTTTTACATAAATTATCTAAGAAACAATTAGTTTGTGATTTACCTAGTCTCGAATTTGAAAGTGACAGATTTTGTGATGCATGTCAACATGGCAAGAAACACAAATCATCCTTCAAATCTGTTAAAAAAGTTTCTACATCTAAACCTCTAGAACTTATTATTATGGATTTATTTTGACCCTCAAGAGTTGCAAGCTTAGTTGGTAAATTATATGTATATGTTTCAGTTTATTATTATTCAACATTTACATGGATATTCTTTTTGAAATTAAAATATGAAGCTTTCACTTTAATTGAATGTTTCTGCAAATCTGTTCAAAATTTAAAAGTTTTCAATACAATCTCATTGATAAGTGATCATAGTGGAGACTTTGAGAATCTGGAATTTAATTACTTTTGCTAAAATGTGGGTATTAAACATACCTTTTCGGCACCCAGAACACCTCAACAGAAAGGGATTTTAGAAATGAGAAATAGAACAATTCATGAAATGGATAGAACTATGTTAAATGAATATATCCTACCTTTATATTTCTGGGCATAAGCTGTGAATACAGCTAGTTATATAATGAATAGAGTTTTAATTAGACCTATTTTGAAAAGGAAACCCTATGAACTATGGAATTACAGAATACCTAAAGTAAATTACATTAAAGTTTTTGGATGCAAGGTTTACATCTTAAACACCAAGGATAATCTTGGTAAGTTCGATCCAAAATCTGATAAAGGTATTTTCTTAGGATATTCTGCTATCTCCAAAGCTTATAGAGTTTATAATAAGAATTCAAGGATTGTTGATGAATCAGTTCATGTGAAATTTGATGAATCTGATCCCTTTGAGAAAGGGACAGATCAAATGGTTGAACTTGACTCTAATGATAACATGAAACTTGAGAACTTAAAAAATGATTTAAAAAATGATATAAAAGAAATTCAGTCCAGTTCAGAGGAACATGATACTGAAGAACCTTTAAATACATTACCTAGACAGTCTAGGACCCTAAAGAATCACCCTTTAGAAACTGCAATAGGTGACCTAGAAAATGTTTTCAAACTAGAAGAAACTTTTGGAACCTAGTGGAATTCTCTGCCTTCCTATCTCAACAAGAACCCAATACTATAGAAGAAGCTTTATATGATGAAAGCTGGGTAATAGAAATGCAAGATGAACTAAAACAGTTTAAAAGAAATGGAGTTTGGGAATTAGTGGAAAGACCTAAGAAATAACCTGTAATAGGAACCAAATGGGTGTTTAGAAATAAAAAGGATGACCAAAGCACAGTAACTAGAAATAAAGAATGATTAGTAGATAAAGGATATAATCAAGAAGAAGGAATAGATTATGATGAGACATTTTCACCTGTATCTAGGTTAGAATCCATTAGAATCCTTATAGGCTATGTATCTTATATGATTTTTAAATTATTTCAGATAGATGTTAAATATTTCTTTTTAAATGGTTATTTAATGGAGGATGTTTATGTTGAGAAACATCCTAGTTTGGAAAATTATCAAAAACCAGATTCTTTTTTTAAACATACTAAAGCTCTTTATGGCCTTAAACAAGCACCTAGAGCTTGGTATGAATGATTAAGTTCTTTTCTTTTGAAAAATGATTTTTCTGTTAGAATGACAGACCAAACACTCTTTATGGAAACTGTGAAAAGTAATGTATTATTGGTTCAAATTTATGTTTATGATGTAATCTTTGGATAAACTAATAAAACTCTTTGTCGTGAATTTTCAAAATTAATGCAAGAAGATTTTGAAATGAGTATAATGGGAGAATTAAATTTCTTTTTGGGTCTTCAAATATTTCTAAAAAGACTATGGAAATGTTGTAAATCAATGAAAAAACATTACTGATTTACTTATGAAATTTGGACTTGAAAACAACAAGTCATTTACAACTCCTATGTGTACTTATATAAAACCTGATTTGGATGAAACTGAGAAATCAGTTGACAAAAGTTATATAGAGGTATGATTGGAAGTTTGTTATATCTTACTGCTAGCAGGCCAGATATAATTTATTCAATATGTATTTGTGCTAGATTTCAATCAAATCATAAAGAATATCATCTAACTGCTATTAAAATAATTTTTAGATATTTAAAATGAACTATTTTTCAATCTCTTATTTATCCTAAAACTTATGACTTCTTTTTTATTTCATATTCAGTTACTGACATTGGAAGTTGTAGGTTACATAGAAAAAGTACATCTAGTACATGTCACTTTTTAGGAAAGTCTTTATTATGATGGTCTAGTAAGAAACAACATTCAGTTGCCCAATCAACAGTTGAGGCAGATTATGTTTCTGCTGGCAGTTTCTATGTACAAGTGTTTTGGATGAAAAACACTCTTATGTACTTTGGATTGAATTTTAATAATACACCTATATTATGTGATAATACAAGTGTAATTAATATTTCAAAAAAATACTATTAGTCATTCTAGAACTATGCACATTGATATAAGGCATCACTTTTTAAGATATCATGTTATTAAAAAATATATATTTTTTGAATTTATAAATACTTAAATTCAATAACAGATATTTTTACTAAACCACTTCCCACTGCAATGTTTGATTTTATAAAAGGGGGAGATAGGTTTATTTAATTTTATATAATTTTTTTTAATTACTTTTATTTATTTTTTTTGTAAATTTTATTTTGTTTTTTGAATAATGATTATGTTTTCTTTCTTTCACCTTATGGAAATTTTATTTGTTTTAAATATATGTAATTATTAGTGATTACACAGGAATCAAGGCTATTAGATCCTTTTTGACTTCTAAACCATTTCACTTCTATCGAAACCCTTTCAAAATCTGAAAATTACACTTACTCTCCTAAACCCTAATCATCGAACCTCTGAAACCCTAACCATAAAACTTTTAGAGGCTCTCGCAGAAATGGTAAGGAATAAAAGATCCAGTGAAGCCGAGCCAAGTAATGCCAAGAGACAACGCTCCAAGGGAAGAAAAATTTATAGGGCAAGGTAATCGATCTTGACTGGTTATTTCAGACAAATCTGATGTTGAAGCAAACACTGTCATTTCAGAATCTTGAACAGATGTTTAACAGTGAAAATACCGGATTTCTGTATGAAGTAGAACATAGATACTTCTTAAAATCTGTACAGTTTAGTCTGGGAGATACTGAGGATAGTATGATGGCTAAGATAGAAGATGAGGATATCTCAATCTCATCAGTAGAGATTGGTCAGATTCTCAAATGCCCTCATGAAGGAGTTTTTCATTTCGAATTGAAAAATATTGGACATTTTGTGCATAAATCTGAAGACATCGTGTCTTTTCTTTTTGGTACTAAGATAATAAATAAAATGTTTGTCAAGGATTTGGAACATAATCAGAAGATTTTGGTCAAATTTATTCAGACTGGAATAGCTCCAAGAATGAAAAAAATGGAAAAGATTTTGTACCCTGATATGTATATTATGTTTCTTCTGTTAAGTGATATTAAGTTAAACTTTCCATGATACATGATAAGGTATATCAGTTACTGCTATCAAAGCGAGGCCCGAATGAATTTCTAACTTTTCGGTCTGTTTATTTCTAAACTGCTTCTTAAGAAAGATATGGTGAGATTAGTGGGTGCTTGAGTTACCTGTCGTCAGAGTAATACGTTTAATGGTGGAACTTTAAGGAAGGTTGGATATTTCTGGAGCACCATCAAAGGAAAACTTTTTCCAGTAGGAGTTGAGGAAGATTCAGAGAGTGCTCAGGCTTAACCTACTAAGTCCAAGGAAGGACAAGATGAATCAAGAGTTATCAATGTAGAAAGAAGGATTCACTTCGAAGTGGAAGATTTTGAGGAAGAAAGAAGTCAGGAATTACTTCAATCAAAAAGAAAGAGACCTTTCAATGAGGAAATTACTACCCCTGCATTGGAAACAACCATATAAGCTTTATTTTATTTTTCTTTTGTAAGGGAAGCTATTGTTTATAACGCCATGGAAGATGTTACTAAAAGAAAATCACTATTATAGGGATCAGGAGTTCTAGAAGATGCTCAAAGGGAGTCTCAGAAACAAATTCTAGCTGATGTTGAAGTTGCACTTCAACAGGAACAAGAGACGGGGGTAGTGCAGGGTGATGAAGTGGCCAGACCTCAGGAAACTAATGAAAATATTGTTCTTGAAATTCCAATGGAAGAAAAAGATACAGATGTATGTTATGAGCATTCTTCTGAAGCTCCAATAGAGGTACTTCAAGATGATTTTTCTGTGGAAGTGTTTGAAAACTCTAAGGAAAAATCTATGGACCAACCATCTCAGGAGTGAGAAAAAGAAAAATCTGATGCTGAATCCTTATCTTTGGTACTTCTTCATCACTCAGAGCATGTGAATATGAATCAAGCACATGGTGCATCTGATTCAAGGAAAATATAAATTGAAGAACATTACAGAAAAGTTTCTCATTTGGAATCTGAGAATGTTTCTCTATGAAATGACTTAGAATTAGAACATTTGAAATTTCAAAAGCTGAAGGAGTATACAGTTTCAAGGAAAGAAGTTGAAATGTTTAAAGAGGATATTCTGACATCTGTTACCAAATTTAAATCTTAATTGTTCATGAAGTCAGATTTATCAGATCTAATTTCGTTTATGGAGAACCAATTTGCATCATTTCCAAATAGTGCTCTTAGCGGATCATGTACTTCACCTTATTTAATCAGAAGGTTTCAAGGTATCACAAATGTGATGAGAAACATGAATGAAAGGTTACAAGATCTTCAATGTAATGGTGCTCCTTTATCAGTGTTGCTAGTCAATCAGATGTTCTTAGTGGATCAACTGACATGTAGTGAGCCATCGGTCAGAATCCTGCTAAATCAGTTATCAGAGAAGCTATCCGTGTTTATCGAAAAAGTGGAAAAGATGCATGAGTTTTTCAGAGTCAATTTAATCGAGGATATTCATATGACTCAAGATAACAGAGAGCTCATTATCAAACATGGATATGGGATGATGAAGAGACTTCTGGAACAGTTTACAGATATCATGTCTGCAGTCCAGAGGAGATAGACCTGTTGCCTATCCTACCCAAATCTTGACTCCTGTGTATTTCATTGTCATGTATATACTACAATTTTTGAATGAAAATTTCCTTCATTGTTTATTTGTTTCATTCTCTATTTGTTTTACTGACATTATTTATGGATATTCCAGTACTACAGATTTAATTATTGATAAACAGTTAATAATAAAATTTACTAATTGTTCAGTGCAATATTAAAAGTGTTAAAATCTATGATTTTTCATTCTTTTTTATATCAAAAAAGGTAGAGAATTTGGTTAAACACAACATCAAAACATCAAAATTCTATTTATGGGGAGAATTCAATTTATATAGGGGGATAATTAAATGTGAAATTTGGATTTATAATTAGCTTTTTGGTGGAGAAGTTAAAAATGGATATATTTAAGGAACAAATGTTTTTTATATATTCAAAACTATATGTAATTAATTTTGTAAAGTTGATTTCATTAATTATTTGATGGGGTTCTGTGATCATCAAAACGAGGTAGATTTTTGAGCAACGTATTGTTTTCAACAATACCTAATAACGCTATTTAAAGGGGGAGGTTATTGAGAATAATACGTTGTCTATTTACGATAATTTTGATGCTCAACAATACCCATAGTGATTTTCTAATGATTTTATTTAGTATTTTTCAGGAATTTATTAATTTATTTTACTCTTGAAATAACATCAATTTTTTACTTGCGCAGAATCTACATTAGTACGTCTTGGAATAACTGTTCATACCTTACATGGATAAATGTAGTGCGAAATCTACTTTAGCACATCCTGGAATCACTATTCATACCCTATGTGGATAAACGTAGCGTAAGGATGAAAAGTGTGTATAATTTTTGAAATAAGAGAAATTATGGTTAAAAAGACACACGTTTTCAGCAAATTATGGAAGAAGAACCTTACGTTAGGAAGGAACCATATGTTTTGGTTTTCAACAAAGTATTGAAGAAGAACCTTACGTTTTGGTTTTTAGCAAAGTATTGAAGAAGAACCTTACGTTAGGAAGGAACCTTATGTTTTTGGTTATCAGCAACGTATAGAAAAAGAACCGTGCGTAAGTACTAAACATTACATTTGTTTCTCAAAAGTATGGTTCGTTAACCTTACTTTTGTAAACAACTATACGTTCATGGAAAAGTATGGATCAAGTAAAAGTATGGATATGTTTCCATATGTTTTAGAGTCGAAGAAAAAGTATGGATGATCAAGCCTACATTTATGATTCAACCTTAAATTGTCAACCTTACGTTTGAAGACTATGTTATCAACCCTACGTTTGGAGGCCACATCATCAACCTTATGTTTGGCGTCAGAAATTTTGACAGATGTTATTTTTATATAGCGAACAACATGCTGATTATTGGTCGGATTTCAAGCTAGAGTTAAATTTGTTTTTAAAATACGACTTTGACTGATTCAAAGCCGGTTTATCAATGGATTTATGATCGAATTAAAAGGATCTTTTTATTCCGAGTCTTAAGGGAAGTTACAACTTCTCTATAAATTCAAATTTTTGAATATCGCGAATTAGAAGACGAATTTTATGGTTCTAAATGTGTAGGATATATACTCAGATTTATTATATATGTTCTCTCTGAAACACCATGTATTTATGTGTGTATGTTGATCGATCTATTATTAAAAAGGTGGAAAATAGATACTGCAAAAATTCACGATTGGTCTGGTGATTCAAAAAGGAGCGTCAAAGCTCTGTTTGTTTAAGAAGAAGGAACTCGATAGAAGATTCAATTTTTCTGCATCGAAAATCTACTATGGATCTACTACTGATGAAGTTGTGAACTATATCTCTATATCTACAGCAACCAGATCGACTGAAAACTGCCTCAACTTTAAAGTCAATATTTCTAGAGACGATGATCCATCTGGTGTCAATGGCATTCTATTGAAATTGTGAAGATCAACTGGAGAAATTCTTTCTGAAATTCTTCTTATTATTGTGTAACCAGCTTCTCATTCTAAGCTGTGTAGGTTCGTGTTTAAACTAGAAGTATTTTTTCCCTTGGATTGTAAAGGTGTCAATTTCCTGTACTCAGTTCTGAACCGGTCAGTGGAAAAGAGGACCAGATAGTGAAAATCAGCAAACTCGTGGATTTGAGCGTAGGTGGAGTGGACTAGGGGCCTTCTATTCCCCGAACCAATATAAATCAATTTGTCCCTTCTTTTATTTATTTCCGCTTCATAATCAAATCTGATAAAGCATAGAGGATAGAACTCGTTCAATCAAAGGGTTACCGAAAAATTTCAAAATACACAATTCTCCCCCTCTTGTGTATAATCTGTAGATTCAGATCCAAAAAAGTGTACCATACATGATATCATAATAATTAATAAGATTCTTTAATATGTCAATGAAATTATTTAAATAATTATACAGGAGGTTCGGATAAATACGAAGCATATCAGACATAAGGTAAGGGATAATTTTTCAATCTCATTTTTATCTGAGATTTCTTATACGTAAGTATTTACTGGGGTTATATTTTTCATCCATGTCTATAAAATGTTTTTTAGAAAGTGTTTAATATTCTTCCATGTATGTTTAAAGTCATGATTACCCTTATCTAAATTTTACTTTGTGTTATGGATGAAATCATTCTTTTGTTTACCATACGTGGTACTTTTTGACTTTTCCGTTAAAAGTATGAGGAGAATGTTTTTTTAACTTATACGGCATGACCGGATTTATACAATTTTATAATGCATTTTTTTTCATGAAGCTTACTCTTAAATATTTTATAACTATTTTCAACAAAATAATTTTCTAATAAAATTTCAAGGAATTTTTTGAAAAGAAAATGATTTTGAAGAAGAAAGGATATTTTCCTCAAGAATTCATTTCAAGTGTTTTATCAAAACCATTTTCTATATAAGATGTAATTATTTCATATGTGTATGTTTCAAGTATAATGACTCTATGATTTATATGGTTTCACTTTTCTTATGATGAAATGATATCCATTTTTTTATGGATTATGTTATGATGGGATGATGTTTATGAAACTCATTTCATACTTTGGGTAATGATGAATGATTTATGTTCATTCTGTGGCAGAAGTAATAATGATTTCAATATGACATGGGGGGGACCTATATCTCCCCCCAATGCATTGGGTAATGATTTATATATCATGAGATAGAAATTGCTGGAAGGGTAAGTTAATCTGGTTCAGTGATAGAGAACTAGAACGAGGAGTGAACTCGATTCAGAAAGGGATTTCGTCCACTAAGATGGTCATAACACCAATTCCTTGGCTACTATGGAAATATTATCATATGCTTAATGGTTTGCCACAATTACATGTTTTATACCCATTCTATTTTATCATTATTGATGTTTCTTTATGATCTATTCCTTATGTACTGCCATGATTTATTTCATAACTCATGATTTTGATGTGTAAACATGATGTTCATGTTTATAAAGTTAAATTTATATGGTTTGTTTTATTTTCTGCATGCTTACCCTTACTGAGAATTTGAGCACACCCATTATATGTCTTCTTTTCCCTGGGATATAAAAAAGGTTTTAGGTAAGAAAACAAAATGGGAAGATCTTTATTTGAGATGTTGAAGATCTTTCACCATGATTAGAAGATTATGTTCTGAGTTATCAAAGACACTAAACTATTACGGTCCTTATGTGTTTGTTTTTGTTATGTATTAAGTATTCCGCAAAAGTAATGAAATATCCATGTACGTCAAGCATTGGGTATCTACAATGATACCAAAAAGAAATGGTTGTAACTCTAATACTAGGAGCAATAAGATGAGGGACACCTATTTAAAGGGTTGGAGCGAGACATAGAATCCGACAGCTAGATCTGTATACATTTATTCATAACGAAGGGGTAAGGAGGGATGTAACCAATGTGTTTCCATTGACCAAACGAAGCGAGAGTGTAAAAAACCACCTCTAGAATGACATAATTGAAATATGAAGGGACATTTAAAGAGGTCTTACTGTAGTTTTATGTGGTTTGGTCCTTGAAAAACTTCTCAGGAATCATAAGGATCATTTGATTTAATTGTACAAGGCAACCAGAAGCAGACTCGTTAGCAAAGCATAGCTATGAATGTTGATTCTTAAAAAACCATGACACCTCAATAATTGAATCCATGTGAAGGAAACATGGTGAATAGTGTAGTGAAGAAGAAACTGTATGTAGATTATCATATTATTATCAATGATTAGGTAGGACCATCTTCACTGAGAAGTAAAAAATCTATTGAATTCTTCCCTTATGCACATGTTATTTGATAATGGTGAATCTTGTTCCATCATTTCTTATCATGATATTGATTTTATATGTTTAAAACTTGCGGTAATGCCTTCTGTGAATAAACATAAAACCCATCTCGATGAAATAGATTGTCAGAAATTTTTTTGTAATGCATGTTCTAAAACTGTTGATGGAGAAGAGAAAAAATTAGTTTTCTTGGTGTTAGAGATGAATATATTTGATGTAATTATCAGTTTGGAATGGTTGAAGACATTCAATGATCAAATTTATTGTTATTTATGAATGGTTAGATACACAATTAAGGATGGTGTCGAGCATCTCTTTAGATGCCATAGAGTTTTAAAGACCGGTGAAACATTTTTGTTCGAACAAGCAGTGGGAACAATCTCTTACCAATTAGTTATCTTGACATTATCATCAATAGGGTAGATCGAGGATTTCATTTATTCAGTAGTTCTAGATCAATTATCTGATGTGTTTCCCAATAAAATCTCAGGGATACATCCTATAAGGAATGTGGATTTTACATTTGGTCTCTTTCAAGGGACTATTCCGATTTCCCTTGAATCATATAGAATTTCACCAATAGAATTAATTGAATTAAATGATATGATAGAAGAAATGGAAGTAAATAGTTCCATTCGTCCAATAATATCATTTTTGGCAGCATTGATCTTATTTGTGAAGAAATAATATTGAACTCTAAGGTTGTGGGTGGATTATCATAAACCTAACTATGTTACGATCAAGAATCCGAATCCACATCCATAAATTGATGATCTTTTTTATCTATTGAGAAGAGCCAAGTGGTTCTCTAAAATTGAAACTCAATCAAGATATAACCAATTATGAGTTTGGAAGGAAGATATTATGAAGAAATATTTTATAAGAATATATGGACACTATGAATATGTAGTTATCCCATTTGGACATATTAATGAACCAATAGTCTTTATTTCATGATGAATTATATAATTTAGAGATATATGGACTCTTTTCTTATCATGTTTGTGAATGAAATATCTTTGTATTCAAGGAAAAAGGGTGATAATGAGAAACACATGACAATAGAGATAGAAATCTGGATAGATCGTTATTTGTATGAAAAAATTATCAAAGAGTTGTTATTGTATACAAGTTGTACATTTTCTTGGCAATGTAATTTCTTAAAAATATGTTTTTGTGGATACATAGGTGATAAATTTTTTATCTCATGAAACTGTAGAAGAATATCTTTTATATATGATTTTTTGTTCGTCTACCTATTTATTACCTATGTTTTTTCTTGAATTCCCATGACTAGATTCACCAATGGTACTTCTGCAAAAAAATGAGTGATCTATTCCAATGGATTGAGGTATTATAGAAGAATTTCCAAGAGATTTATGTTGATATTACATCCTCAACTATAATGATTTTTCTAGAATCAGGATAATGGTACATGATGTACGGTGATGCTTCGAGATTTATGTTGGGATGTGTTCTCATGTAAGGAGACCATGTGGTTTCTTTTTGTTCAATTCAATCGGATGTTCATGAGAATAAATAAATAACATATGATATATATTTATTGAGGATTTCTTTGACTTGAATATGCGGCTTCATTATATCTTTAGTGAGAAATTTACATTGTTTACGAATCATAATATCTTGAAACACATTTTCTCACAAAGGTATTTGAATCTGAGGAGAAGGGTATGGATAGAGTATCTCCCAATTTTTTACTTCAACATAATGTGTACACCGGAGAAACTAAATTCAAGAGAAGATTCATTATGAATAAATTCATATTATTGGGTGGAGAATATAGTTTCAAATAACTGTTAGTTGATGTCTGTCGAAGATGACATTCATGTGGAATTTGTATACCGAGGTGATGTTGTTTTTTTTAGTTTCTGTGGTTAAAACATTAATAAATATGGTAATAGAAGAACAATCATACAATGTAAAATGTATGGTTATGAGTTCAAAAATGTAATGGTGGGGATACCATTGAGGGATGTAAAGTGGTTGGTAGTTTGGTTTTCCGGTTCAAAGATCAGATAGTTATACATATGGCTTGTTTGAAACTACATCACCACACATACGACCATTAAATATTGGTTGTACATAATTTTATACTAGTGATGTATAACGGGTTGAAGGTATCATTTTGGTGGATCTACATGAATGGTTGGTTGATGAGTTTATCGTGAAGTTCATAACATGTAAACAAGTTGTGGAATATAACCAATGACCAGTTGGTATATTGTAGTATTTACCAATCCAAATGTGAAAATGGATGTAGTTAGAGATGGATTTTGTTACTAGTATCCTAAGAATGGTTTAGAGATATGATGTCATTTGGGTCATAGTGAATCATCTAAATAATTTGTCCCATTTCATTATTATTCATGAAACACAAATGGTAGTGGACCGGTCCAAAATATATAAACAAGATGTGGTAAAAAAGCATTTCATGATAGTTTCAATTGATATAGAAAGAGATCTGAGGTTCAAATCACATTTTCGGAATTCATTGAAGAAAAACCTTAGAGACCAGATGATAGTGAGTATTGTATATCATC
The DNA here is from genome assembly GCA_963277665.1 of Viscum album. Lineage (NCBI taxonomy): Eukaryota > Viridiplantae > Streptophyta > Magnoliopsida > Santalales > Viscaceae > Viscum > Viscum album. The sequence goes on from OY728121.1 coordinate 207,475,876, forward strand.
TTTTAATGTATGTGATATATGAATGGATGATACAGAAGTAGGAATACATGTTTTGGGCTTGTGTAATGGATTTTGGTTGCTCATGGTAAGAGAACATACCATTAGTGGAGTTCTAATATAGTAATAGATCTCAGGACTCGATACATATGGCCCCTCTTAAAGCATTTTATGACCGTCATTTTGATTCTCAACTGTGTTGGGTGGAAACAGCCTAGACATAAATCATTGGGCGATCCTTGTCTAGGAGACAATTGAGAAGATTCATATTATTAGAAAGAGAATAGAGGTGGCTAAGGGTCATCATAATTCTATGTTTATCTTTTCCAAAGAATTTTTTCCTTTTTCAGTGTGTGATCGTGTGTTCTAGAGGATCTTTAAAGGCATTTATATCATTATTTTGGGAAGTAGGGGAAGTGGTCACCATGATATGTTGGACCTTTTGAAATAAAAGAATAGGTTGGAGAGTTGGAATATTTGTTGGAATTGTCCCCACAGTTCAGTTTGGTTCAAAAAGTGTGTCAGGTATCTTAGTTGAAAATTTATAAGCATGATCCTGACCATTATATCTGATGGGATCATGATGACCTAGACTCGGATGCTTCCTTGGTACATATACCCATGAGGATTTTTTAGATGAACGATAAGGAATATCATGTAAAATTCATCAGTCTAGTGACAATTTTATGGGTACATGGTATGATTCAGTAGCATACATGATAATGTGAGAAGGAAATGAAAGAGAAATAGGAAAAAATCTTTTAGGGTATTGATGGTTCTCTACATTCTGAAGACAAAATTACCTATGGTGTGGAGAATGTGGTACACCCAGTTTCTATTATTTAATTCATTAAAAGTGTTTTTTATATTTATATTGTGTAATATTGAAGAATGGGGGAGTTGTGTGATCTTTAAATGCGTTTTTCTGGACAAAAAGGATGCCCACAGGCTACACATGATGTGTCTAAACTCTGTAGAAATACTACTCGGAACCATGCATAGTAGTAGTTTTGTGGATTCTCTATTGAAATGATATTCAAATAGTTATGGAGGCCTTTTGAGGTTTCCATGAGAGGGTTTCCACAAGGCCTTACCTAACAAATGGTTATTGCACGATTTTTCTCATCATCCTAACAAATCATGCATTGGCTTAATGTTACATCTTAAAAAACAAAATCTCACTCATTCTCCCCCTAACTCCATCATTTTTCTCCATCAAGGCCATAGAGCAGGATAATTCTCCATTCATGGTAGTAGATCCTCTCATGGGTGATTTCAAATCATCAGGAAGTCGTCCCTTTGTTTTTCCAACCCCGATTCTTATTGTAAGTGACACATTTCATAGTTATTATCACATTTTCTAAGAAGATATATTTAGTTCTACAACTATTCTCCTCTCAATTTACCAAATATACACTCATTATTTTATGATCCTATATAATTTGGATGTGATATTTGATTATTTTAGGTCTTTGTTTGGTAGGAAAATTTATGTAATGTAGTTTCCTAGAGAATCGACATTGGTTTCATGAGTGTTCATTGTCTGTTTTTAGTTTTCATCAAAACCTAGGATGTCAGTGGCTTCAGTCTGAAATTATCTTAGTATAAGTGAATTTTTTGGTTTCATATTATTTGACTTATGTGGATTTTATTTTGAATTGGATGCATTATGATTCATAGAAACCCTCTTTGGTGATAATTGTGGGAAATATGGAAAAATGATTCTTTTGAATAAAGTGTTTGATTCTTTATATTATAATTTATATTTTAAAATGTTATTTTCCAAGAATTATAGTAAATGTATTTTATTAAAAATGGTTTTCAATAGGGGGAATAAATTTATTGGGATGAATTGTGTATTTGGAATTTTATTTTTTAAAAGGTTTCTAATAAAATACAAGTTTATTTGAAATGGAATGAAATTATTTTAGTGTAATAGTGATGTGTGTGGATTGCCTTTAGGAGGATGGTTGGAAAATGGCCTTGTTCTTGGTTCCTAAAGTGTAATGTCACAGTGGGTATAATTATCATATGATGACATGATAGATCAATGAGAGACCTCTCATGATCACAAAACTGTAATAAATAAGTATTCATAGTTGGATTTGTTAATAAGTGGAATGGAATGTTTATTATAAAATGTATGTGAGGAATGGTTTAAAATACTTGTTTGGTTATTTTTTTGGAAGTATGTCTTGTTGAAAAATTGTGAAATAACACCTCTATACTAATGGTTTTAAATGTTTTTGATTCTTGTTTATATTTAGTTATAAACTATTTTAGGAAAAAAAATGTTAAATACTATTTTATATAAATATTTCTATCCTATATATCCTAGTGGTTTTTATTGGTATGTCATTGGGTAAATCCTAATGTGTTTTATACACACCCCTACTTTGGTAGTTTGATTATTTCGTAGATTCTATCTTCCTAGACATGGGAAAAGCTAAATTATCACATGTATATAGCACCAACCCATAATAAATGGGCTATTTAGTGATTTTGGACCCTGAATCATGTCGGAAATAGAGACTTGTTTTTTCATAGAGTTATTGCATTTATCATACTTTGTTTAATTTGATAGTTTCATTTTCTCCCACTGTATTACATATTGTTTCTATCTTTTTATAATTTTTAGGGTTGAGTTGCCTCATTTTTTCATGAATAATATAATGTTGTTTTGTTTATTGGGGTATTTATTAATGGTTAAATCATCCACCACTTTCAATTGAAGCCTTTTGGCATTTATTTCTATACATTGGAATCTTGGGGATGTCTGTTATGGCATAGAAATGATTCATTTTATTCTCAAGCCATTGGGAATAAGAAGGTCATTACATGGGGTGGAAGGATTGGGAGGGGATTGGAAATATTTTGAACAAGCATAAATTCTAGTTAGGTGTGAAGTGAATGGGTGGTATTTATATTAGTGCGGAGGTTTTTTTCATTATTTTACCCATTATATTGTTATTTTAGCTCAGACATTGAATATTGTGGATTTTTATTACCATGTAATGTAACGCGTTCATTTTAGTTATAACTAAAGTATATTTGGTCATCCATACATAAACCATTAGTAAATAATTCAAATATTTTTCTTATACTATAAATTACTAAATTTCATTGTAGAAAAAAACTCCACTATTTTAGAAAAATAGCAAAAATTCACCCCAACCATTTTTCAAAAAGTTGAATTGAAAAATGGACATCAATTTTTTAAAATAATTTTCTTTATAGAGGAAATTTAATTTTTAATTCAAATATTAATTTTTTCCAAAATTAAATAAATTAAATTTATAACTTATTTTATAAAAAATTAAAAAATTAATTAAGGTATCATAAAATTATCTTTCAATCATATGAAAACAAAGTAATAATTTATGAATATATTTTTAACGAAAATTGGTTTTTAAATGATTATTCTCATTATAAAATTATAAATAATAATTTATCTTTTAAATGAATTCCAACGCATAATCAAGTGTTTTCAAATCAATTTTTAATTATAATATGATATAGTATATAGTATTTTCATTTATTTAAGATATATTTTTTTTATAAAATTATTGACGAGTTTACTATTATATTGGCATGTGTACTATTCAGAAGGGTTGTTTTACTATTCGAAAGGTCATGATAATATTATGATGGTTTAGGTTTCTTAATTTCTATAAATCCTCTTCTTTATTACATTCAACATTTTAAGGGTTTTTATTTTTTATTTATTTGAATTTATTTGATTTATATAGTATTACATAATTATAAGAAGAGAAATTACATTGATATAATTATGGTTAATTATAGAATACCAGATACAGAACTATTTATATTATAAATATTTTAATAAATTCAGCATTCCACCTCCAACACCATCATACATAAAAAATCATTTTATTATCACTTGATCTCCACATAAATAAAGAAAACCAAATTAGTAAAAGAAAAAAATAGAGCAAAAAAAGTGTCTCACAACTTCAATAAAATCATTTTTCCATAATGATCCAAAAGAACCTTTGCAAAATAATTTTGGGATTCCAAACCCAATCACACTATTTCAAATCATATCTCATACAGTATTTGAAACCATATTATTAATGTTATTCTATTATGTTACTTGAATTTAGTGTCTTTGTCTTAATCCAAATAGAAAAATATTCAAAAAAAAATATTTTAATAACAATTTATATGTGATATGAAACCCTATATAAAAAAACAAACATTTGAACAATTATATAATATTTTTGGAGAATATATGGTATGAAAAAAATTTAAAACATCAATCCTATGAAAAAAACTACTTATAAACATTGTTTCCTTTATAAATCCAACTATGTATTTTTGATATAAATATTCCTGGAATAACATTCCATGCCATGGGTAAAAACCACTAAATAGTTTAATTATAATATTATATGTTTGTAAAAATAATTTTGGAAATTTTATCATAAAAATAATATCAACGTAAAAAATATATATTCCTCAAAAAATTTATAATGGAATTTTATGGTAATAATATAACTCATCCAAATTAATATTTTGTTTTACATATGATCCGCTGGATATATTTAGTATTTATACAATATTTTTTTCATTATATGGTTTCAAATCAATTTTACCCAGGAATGAGATGAAATTATCTTTCATTATTTATTTATGTAATCATTATATTTCCTTTTAAAATATTCACATTATTGATATCATATGACATGATATTTCCCCTAAATATCAATATTATTAGTTATTTATATACATTTCACATAAAATACTTATTACAGTTTCATATTCTATTTTATATTTAATCTTATATGATTGACTGGGGTTGTTAGATATTTAATGGTAAGATGCATTATTCATAAATTTGATCAATTATTTGATATATAAGAATTAATTTGTAAATGAATTGATGTGTGTAGCATAATTATATATATCCCCTTAATGAATCATTAGTCTCATGAGATAAATCAGTTGATTAGCCTTATTTAAATGGTATTTTTGGTGTATTCCAACCAATATTAAGAACATTTCATGTGAATTATATCAACAGTAGAGGCATCATCATTCCTGAGATCATGAATTAATATATTTAATCAGATCCATCAATGATAATTCTATTATTTTTATTATCTATGATAATTCAACATTCATACTTTGTGTGGATTCATTTTATTTTCATTTTCTTTATTAAATGTTATGTGTATTAAGATATTTACATTTTTATGTTTATTAAACCTAATATATTCATGATAGATATTTTATTTAAAGTCATGTTTGTTATGTTTTTTACTTATCCATGTGTATTATTATTTTTTATTCAAGATAAATTCCACTATATATATAATTAAATAAGAATTTGGGATCTCCAATAATTTGTACATTTCCATATGAATCTAGAAAATATACTAATAATGTTATGTAATTGTCTTTATGAGGGAATAATTATATTCTCAAAACAATTATGTTGTCATTTTTTAGATGTAATTTCTTAACCATGTATGAATCTAGGTCACAATGACTATAAAACTATTTGGTCCTTTCATTTTCGATAGTCTTGTATCTAGTGGTAATTTGATAAAGTAACCAAGAGCTCTCTGATTCTAGGTTCAATGTTGTTACAGTTCCATTCAAGGGAAGTTTTCTAGAATCCTTGGGAACTAGATCAATGAAGAAACATATTATATTACATAAACATATGATAAAATTAGAGGATATGTATCATAAACATCCTTATGTTTTTATGGTATAGATTTGGTCATTCTACAGGTAATAAATACATATAAAAACATGACATGTGGGAATGGTTGTAGAATTTATGTACAAAGATGTAATCACATTAAAAATTTATTTCATTTATGACTCTAGAATTTTATTGTATAGAACAATGATCCTTGTTAAACACCTGTTTTTAGACTCCTAGATGAATTTCCTAGATAATTAAATTTATTTAAAAACCATTATAAATTTTTTTAATAGATGATAATAATGAAAGAACTATGATTAACCAAAGGATTCTGATATTGAAATATAAGTTCCTGATTTACTAATAATGTAAATGATTATAATGTTTTCCTACAAGGATTTTGTTCCTCACCCTACGAATTTGGGTATTAGTCAATGGATGGAACACAAATAAATTTTGTTACGATTGAATATGAATGAAAATTTGCTGAATATGAGAAACCAAATGGTATGATTATTGGAGTGAAATATATCACGATTATTCTTATTCAGTAAATCAGTGAAGGATGGTGTAGCACCTTGCGATTTTGAGCAACTGTTTTTCAAATAAATTTAATATTTTTTATATTTTGCGTCATATAAATTTTTGAGTTTGTCATCTATTACATTAAACATCAAATTTTTCATGACTTATATGCAACAAATCATATATCTTCTTTTATATGAAACACATTTATATAACAAAACATGACATGCTATTAAAATATAATTATTTTATATGATAATTATCACATATCTTTTGGAAAAGAGGATATTAATGGATTAAATAAATTATTAAAACAAATTATTTACACATAAAAATATATTTTGAATTTTTTATTGACATTTTTGTTTGAAATTAAGAGAAAAAACCTTTTTAAAACAAAAGAAAACAAATTCTAAAAAATCTAGTTATGTTCTCTCACATTTTTTACCTCAATAAAATTAAAAAATAACATTTTGAAACTAATTATAAAAAAAATTATATAAAATATATTAAATCAAATATCAAATAATGATTTTTTTTATACAACATATATGGATAAATACAACGTTTTCATTAAAAACATTATTTCTAAAAAGATGTTTATTTTATTTTTGTGTACTAAATTTAAAAATAATTTTGTCCTTTTTTTAATATATTTGAAAAAAATTAATTTTATATAATATCATAACGTTATTTTTTCTATGATTTTTTGTGAATTTTTTAAAAATATATATATATGGTTTTAATGAAAAAATTAAAAACACAAGTTTTTATTTTGAAATGAAATTCATATTATAAAAATTGAAAATGATTAAATCTAAATACAGATGGTTTAAAAACTATAATTATATCAATTATATAATTAAAAATATGATTTAGGTCTTTGGAATATATTTAATGTTGAAATTTTGGTATTAAAACATTTGAAACTATTCAATCATTTGTCTTTAGAAACTGACTTTTTTATTGCTTCTTCGGTACATATATAATATTAAAATTATAAAAATATGAATTGAATTTAGAAAATTGGATTCTATATTAGTAACCATTAGATTTTTTATTTTCTGATATAATTAACTTCATTTTTAACCATATGAATAGTAAAAATCATAAAAATTAATTGCAGGAGATAAGGAAAAATTGGGGTTTCCTAGGGATAAAATTAAACGATATGTGATAAAATAGACAGTAAAATTGTTAAAAACAATTAATTTTAAATATATAAAACATACCCACATTAACATTTGATAATAGACCATTTTAGATCCAAGTGGAGTGTGAAAAGCTAGTGCATGCCACTTCATTTTCAAAACAAACAATTATTCCACTAACCTCGCATATAAAAGGTCAACACATCTTGAATATGACGGAAAATTTTAAAACGCATTTGTACATCCCATTCTTGATAAAATAAAATCCTTAATTCCAGTGTAAGATAATCTAATACAGAGTTTCATTTGATATGCATCTTGGGAAGGATTTTTGTGTAAGCCAATAGGAGCCATCTCAAGAAGTGGTATAATTTTTAACCCAACGATCTAATTTCTTTTTCACAATAATGACATAAATTAATATTAATCCATGATGATATAATAAAATTATTATATAAAATATAATTAAAATATTCATTTTATTGGAATTACCTACAACCTTCTCATCCTCCCCAAAATGGGAATAAATAGTTGATCATGATTATGGTGGATTACCACCTCACGAACAGATGTAATTCATTTTCCATTATTTCTTCTTATAGATAGGTATTATGAAGTATTAATTGTTTATATATACGATATTTAATATATAATAATATTTATGTATCTATAATATCATATATACCTTCTTAAATTCCATTCCATAAAGAATACTATAAGATCGTTCATATGTATAGTAGACTACCACCTTGTGAAGCATTGTGTGTTATTTTTTCACTAATGTTGTACATGGATCATTATTAGTGTAAATTTAATGAATAAATGTTATTTATTTTTCATAAAATGTTTCAATAATAGTTATTTATAAATTTTGTCTCTTTTATTTCAACCATCGAGAAATAGAATACAACATACATGTATACCTACTGTATACAATCTCTATGAATAGTTAATATAATTTTCCAACCATAACTACTGAAGAGTAATATAAATACAAATATTAGGAATATATATTAAGTTTATATATTATTATTAATTATTTAGTAGATTCTAGGATGATAAAAGTAAGAGGATTGAAAATACCAAATCAAAATCTACATGAGAACAGTATAGTTATTACATACAACATTATATTGTTCTAAAATTGTTAATAAATAGTTAGTAAATGGTAATAATTAAATAATATATTTTATGATATAAATATTTATATTTATTTAATATAGTTTTAATAAAATTATATATATAATTAAATGGTTTTGAATGTATATTATGTAAGCCGATACTCATGTTAAGGGACTTTTATCTCACTTTTAAATTTTCTTTTACACTTCTCAGATTCACCAAATATTACTTTTATGTAAGGCATATATTAAGTTGAATTTATTATATTGTTATTAAATAAAAAATTATATGGAGTTAAATATCCATTTTAGGACTTTTCATTCATATGTTTGATGATTCAAAAGATACCAATGTAATAACTGAATTATTTATCAATTTCCCTTCTTTGAGACCTATGTTGTGTATTGCACCTATCGCGAGCAATTTAAATTGAATATAATTTATTTTGTAATTTGAACGATATTTTATAATTCCTTTAATGTAATTCTTTCAAGGGTTTTACAATTCAAAGCTTCAAACATTCTAATGGATTTAATATATAATCTCATTGATTTTTGAGATTGTTTATGTTTATTCGTTCGTTTATAAAATAATATGATATATCTCTCAAAAAAATAATTAATTTTTTAAAAATATATTTATTATATTTTTAGAAAAAAATCCCATCATTTTTCTCTATTTATGTATTCATCAATCTAAAATAATTTTTTGGAAGAAACCGACATTATATATCTATTCAGTCAAAATCAATTTTTCTCTAATATCTATATTTTCCCCAAAAATTAAAAATGTCTTAAAATTACATAAATAATTGACTAAATCAATTTAAAATGTATATAATTTTTTATCATGTATTAAAAATAATATTAATATAATTTTCAAAACAAATCCCTAATGGATTTAACTAAAAATATGAAAGGAATATTTATTTTATCATCTAGAGAATTTTAGGACTTTATGAACACTCAATGTTTTAAATAATACTATATATGTTTAAATGATTATTTTAAATTAAAATAACTTTAAAAACATTTATTTTTTATATAATGTTTCATTGTAAGAGAAATTCCTTTTTTATTGAGATATTTTCTAAATAAAATTTTAAAATTATTTTTCAAAATGATTTTTCATCAATATTGAAATATTCTGATGTTTTTAAAAAATTACTGGGGATATGATCCAATGAATCCATATTTATTCCTTCTCTATAAGGATTATTATTTTTAGAAAAATATTTTTATATATCATTTTCATTTCCATGGGTTGTAAAATATAAAACGTTTTGGGGAACTTGACCAATTTTCAAGGGTTATAATATAAGGAATATTTTATGATATTATTGCATAAAGATGTTTAGATGACGTGTTGCATGTAACCATTATTTTCATCCAACTAATAGTGTATGGATGGATAAATCAAGAAAAAATATCATAAGTATGAACATGTTCACATGTTCATAGTTCTATACACGAACCTGATGTATATCATAAAATGTTGTGTGTGAATAATGTCACATTTTCATTGAGTTGTGTGGGATCTAGATGAAATTTTAAAACTATTATGTGTTGAATTGATTACCTAATCATAGTGTTATGGATGGACCAATATTTCAAGTTCATAATGTTATGTGTGGACCTATTATTTTTCTATAAGTTAACATGAGGGCCCGATTTAATCTCCTTTACATAATGAGTGATCTTGTTAATATATGTACATGGTTAAAATGTTATGAAAATATGTAAATGGAATAAATCATTATCTTGTGAATATTTTATTTTCTCATTGTTCATGTTTTTTATTCCAACATTATTCTTGTATTTTGTAACATATATCTATATTTAATGACATAATATTTTTATATTATATATGTAGGCTAAGGTTTTATTTAGTTATGATCATCATTGAATACCCTTATACTCACAATGTGTTTATATTTTAACTGTAAAAACCCAATTTTTCACACAAGAATGGATACATAAAATTTGTATCTAATTCATTATGTTAGAGATAATAAATATTTATAATGAGTTAAACATGTTCTCAAGGGTATCACGAAATTTTTTTAACTTGGAATCCCTCTTTTTTGGGAGAACTATTACTTGCACTCGATTTTTATTACACCGTGTTATGAGGTCACATAGTAGATAAAACTATGTTGGTAGATAATTTTTTTAATATAGAATTACGTCATGGTTGGAGCATGGATTCTCTATCCATGTGGAATGATCATTGATTGTTCCCCATTTTCTCTAAGTACCCCTTCCTAGTTTGCGCATGGTTTGGAAAACTATTTAGAAAAACTGTCAAAAATTTATTTTTTTTGAAATTTTACATGTTTACCCTTAATGATCTAATTAACCAAACCCTTCATCTCTAATCATATTTCCATAGGGTTGAACATAGATTACATTCATATTGGAGATTTTTTATGGCCTACCCTAGGCATCAACAAATCTCATTCACTTGGGAACCCTTTGAGCTTCATTTCATCATGTTGGATGCACAAAGTTACGTAATGGAGTTTGTTTTATCCATTCTTTATCTATCATTATCTAGACCTAGTTATCATGGATTAACTCTTTTGACCTATTTCAAACATATACACAATTCCAAATAAAATTAGAGGCTAATACTAGACTTTGAGATCCACCTAAGCCTTAGGTGGGTGGTGTATAAGTCATCCCTCATTTTCTTTAATTTACAATTATCATGTTAAGGATCCCAATTTCATCTGTTGTCGATTAATGAATTTATATGTAATTATTTCAATTATTAGAAACATATGGTTACTATCATTCTAAATATCTTGTTTTTTGTGGTAATTACAATAACTGCACCAATCCCATGTAGTGATTTTGTAGAGACCTAGAAATTCGGTTGAATTTATTTTTTATAAATACATGGGAATTTTAGGAGCCCGTGAAAATTTACGACGCTTGATTTCGAGGCGCGGTGTGGCTAGAATCAATTTCGGAAGTTTTTTTTGGGAACGTTCAATAAATGTACGAGCATGATTTTATAACAATTGAACCGGTCCTCGAAACTGAAATCCAAGGGCACTGTTGAACTCGCAATGCCAGTATTCTCTTTTGAAGACTTTCACTTCGACAACAGTGGGTCGAGATTGAATGATATTTTTTGGGTTTTATAAAAAAAAATTAACATAATTAGTTGATCCAACACTTTTTTATGTTGACTCGCCATTTGGTGTGAGGTGGTTAAAATATTCTAATGGAGGTTGAGGTGGGGCCACCAAACCTTAAACTCCCATGAGAGGTTATGGGGGTGGGGCCCACCCTAACATAACCTCCCATGAGAGGTTATGATATAGGGACCACACGAGACTAAAACCCCCCAATTAATGAGATGGTGGAAAATCTCCCAACTCCCCTAATTACTGAGGGGGGAGTCCCTTGACCTCCTCTACCATTTATTGGTGCCACCTTCCCCTTTTAATTAATTTCTCCAACTCATTGTCTAAATAAGGGGAGCGTATGTATTTTAATTCTCCATTTTGAATTACATGCCAACATTAGAATAATATACAATCTATTATTTTGTGGGCATATTTCATTTTTTAGGAAGTAGAGGATTAAAGGATTTTTTGGAGAAAGCTCCCAATGAATAGCCATTATTCCACTAAAGAACGCGAAGAACGCTGGCGAAAATTTATTTTTTGAACTTCTACCCCAGACACCTATCGACCTACCCTCCGCAATGTCATCAACGAACCGAGGAAGATCGGAATTGGGGACTTGTGGAAGACATGACGAATGACGGATTCATCGCCTTTCTTCTGCGACTCATCCAATGATAAAAGAACAAGAGATATGGTGTTTATTACTTGATGATGTAACACCCTTCTTCTTATCTTAATCATTGTATAAAAATTGATTGTTTCGACGTGTTGTTGATCATCTGCTATTCTTGACGAGTCAATTGTTATCTCCCTAAATGTAGAGGGTGAGTGACAAACTAACATGGCCCGACATCCTCCGTCGATATATCTCTTTTATTGTGGAATTCTACGGCATGATGATGAGGTGATGATGATAAAGGCGACAATGACGAAGGTTAAGCTACCTATGGCCTTCATGAATCACACCGCCCTCGCGGCACACCGATGCTTCCAGAAGAACACCGCCAGCCTGAGCGGCACCACACCTGCCTATCCACGGCCACTCGACGCCTAGCCTGGCGTGCGACATCCCGACCAATGGCCTCCTGTTGCTAAGCCCGGTGTGCGGCCCACCTACCCGCGGCCCCCGCGTCCTGCCCGACACTCTGATGGCGCCCCCGTGGCCTGCTCGGCTGCAACTGTGCCCTGCCTGGAACCCCCATGCCCTGACTGAGGCCCCCGCACCCTTCCCGGCGCCCAGCGGGCACCCCTGCAACCTACCATGTGCCCCGCCGGTGCACCGTGTCCTGCCATGGCCCTACGATGCCATACCTGGTGCTTGAGTGGCCCGCACACCGACTTGCCGGCCTTCCCACGCATCCCTCTCTCTTCCCCCGACCATCCCGCACCTCGCACGACGCTGGATGAACCGGCCCTGGCCTTCGGGCCGAGTGGCCTACATGGCGACCTCCGAGCCAAACTTCCCCCACAATCAGCTGGGTCGGGCCCAGTAGACCGGGCCAAACATTGCGGGGTAACCCGACTAACGTGCCGGGTCAGACCCAGCGAGTCTTACCGATTAGACCCAGACTGGGTCGGACCAGAACCGGGCCCACTACTCACCATGTACTTTCTTTTCACCATATCATGGGCATCAGACGTCTCTTTGAAAAATCATCAGTGGTGTTGGTATTATGGGAACACGACGTTCCCTTTGATATTACCCCACTATATTTTGCAGAATTTTTGATTTACGGTCATGTTGGATCATATTTGAATCCATCTAGGCCCCCACGATTAAAAAGAAAATAACTCACATGCTTTTCATCCAATCGACGCGCCATATATTGCGTTGATACCCCTATGACTTGGAGGACCATTGTGATACTTCTCTGTGGCACATCGTGATAGTTGGAGTATCGAACAGTAGCTCGAGGATAGGATCTTCCAGAGGCGAAATGACATAGTACAAAGACCCTGTATCTAATTGAGACATGATGATTTCTTGACCGATTTGACTCGGAGTGACTCGACTAGCCCAGTGTGGAGTGCCTCTATATGATGTGGCAAACCCATGATGGGGAGTGTCTCTGTGTGAGCGTGACAGACCAATGGTACTCAATGGGAGGAGTACCTCAGCAGGATATGATGGGGAGCAACTTTGTGTGAGTGCGGCAGAACCGTGGTGGAGAGCTCCTCTTTGTGAGCCCAGCAGACCCACCATACTCGACAGGAGGAGTACCTCAGTATTCGAAGGTTAGTGGGAAGCACCTCTGTGTGATGCGGCAGGCCCAATGTACTCGATAGAGGAGGAGTACTCCATCTGCCATGGTTTCGATAATAAAAATCGATGTTTGAGTTGAGTCAATGACTTTTGTGTTTTCCTCATGATTCAGATGGGTTACAAGATAACATAGGTATATGTATGGGCATATACCTATGTAATGGTTTTCCGTGGAATTCATTATTTTTGGTTTATCCATGTTGGATTTTCTGAGACCTAAAGGGTCTCAAGGTCCCTCCTGAGTAACGTTATACTCACCCCTGCAAAGGCTATGCTCGCACCTCGTTGTGTTGGTTACAGACATCGGACAATGCTGACTGAGGCAGAGAGTAGCAGGACTAGACGGTACCCAGAGGTGGACCACTCGGTGTGACAGTACACAGAGGAGACGGATGTACGGGAGTGCTGAGGAGGCCATCTATACCTAACCTTTAGGTAGGAACACCAGAGTGTGGCCTAGTAGGTTCTTTACCTTTCTTCAGTTCTACTTGATTTCATTTGTACTTGTACTTTCCTATGGGGCTTGTAATTCTGGACCCTTTTACTTTACAACACTTCTTTTTTATACTATTTTACATAGTGTTTTTCTTCCAATTGTGTCCAGAGATGTGTTTGTTTACAGTTATAAAGGCAATGCCTTCCCAATTTAGGGATTTATGCCTTTGGTGCTAGTCCCCGGCCACTGGCCTATGGAAGGCGGTATTGGGGTAGTCACGATACGGGCCCCAGGGGACGGTTCATGACAAATTGTTATCAGAGGAGTCTGTTCTACCACATAACATAGAACTATAATCTTTATATTCAATGAATCAATAGTGTTAAGCGTACTAAATGTGGTTTTTAGTTCAAGGAGTGCAGTGTTGGTGTTGTAGGACGATTTATCCATACACCAGGACCCTATCTTCTGATTTCCGACTCAGTGCACGAAAACACTGATTGCGGGCGTGTTTTCAAATGTTTTCATTAAATCAGCTCAACCAGTTCAGCTAACAAGGGATAATCTATTAACCATTTCGCTTCTATTTCTTTCAGGATGCCTCCCCGCGGACGACCAGTTAGTGCCCCAAGAGTCTTACGTACTGATAGCCCACCGAGCAATGAGGGATCGGTGAATGGTCCTTTACCAGTGGAGGCACCAGTGGTACTACTTCCCATTGGGCCACCGATGCCACCAGCCCCACCAGAAGACGATGGACGCCACATGATCATGTTTCATGAGTTCCAGTGCCAGAGGCCACCCAGTTTCAAGAGAGAGATTGACCCACATGTGGTTGAGGATTCGCTGGAGGCAGTGGTGAGAATCTCCAGGGTAGTAGATACCCCATCAGACTTCAGGGTGATCTGTGCCACGAGTCTCTTTCTAGCTTATGCAGGCATATTGTGGAGCCGGATGCTCCAGGTTCATAGTAAGGTGACCCTAATCTCGGCAGACTTCGAGAGCCTATTCTGGGAATATTTTTTGCTAGCCACCCTTTGAACGGTACTGATACAAGATCTACTACAACTACAGCAGGGCATCATGATAGTAGTACAATACTCAACGAGGTTCACCGACCGCTCGCGCTATGGCACAAATATGGTATGAGATGCATTCTTCAGGGCTGAGACATTTGATCAGGGTCTCCGGCGATAGATCAGAGCTCAGATGCTCTCACATAGCATCCCGACGCAGATAAGGGTGCTATAGAGAGCCCTCTTGGTGGAGAGTTTCCTTGCTGAGTAATATACAGCAGTGTGAGCCACCATTAGTTGACACACAAAGGATTCATCTATAGCTGGAATTATACAGTTTTCATAGAGTTCCAAGAGGACCAGACCTACAGGTGGTCAACCGCATGACACAGGATCAGTTGTGTAGGGGACACAGAGCAGAGACGGACATTCCAGTAGCAGACAATGTTACTCATGTGGTGGGCATGGTTACATGGCTTGGGATTGTCCGACTCGCCATTCAAATGATCTCCAGGTAGTTTAGGGACCTCCTCAGAAGAGGCAGAGGTTCGAACGAGGTGGTCCGTAGGGAGGAGGCAGATTTGGTAGAGGAGCTGGGCGTGCAGCTTGTGGTGGACAACATTACGTGGTGTTACCACCAATACCACCACCACCAGGAGGCCCACCCTGACTGTAGGGAGTGGGTGGATAAGGGAGAGATCAGCTTTAGGCAGTTGAGGCATACAGTCATGGTTCTACAGAGATGATTTGAGGTATGATCTGTGTCCACTCCACCTTAGCTCTAGTTCTTATATACACAGGTTCCAGTAACTCTTTCATTCCTTATACCCTCATTCGGAGCTCGGATATTCTGACGGAGTTGTTGGCTCTATCCTTACGGCTAGAGAATCTTACGGGGCCAGATTCTACAATTATTCACAGGTGCCGAAACTGTGAGCTTACTCTATGAGGTGAGAGCATCGAAATGGATCTCCATGTAGTGGCGTCGAGGCCTTGTGACGTCATCTTGGGTATGAACTGGATATATACATTCCATGCTCAGATTGACTGTATTAAGAGAAAAGTGTGGTGTGTCTACATAGATGGGACTAGGTTTACCTTCACCGGTGAGAAGGGAAACTTTTCAGCACACGACGAACATACAAGGATGAGGGTTCATACAATCACTAAGTAGTTGGCATTACTTATCCTCAGAGCATTTTATGTGGAGAGTCCGACATATCCTATAGTGTTGGACCTATACGCGGATGCTTTCTCTGACGATGTTCATGTACTACATCCTCGGAGAGTGGTGGACTTCTACATAGACCTGTACACCGGGATGACACCTATATCTACAAAAACATATCGGATTGCTCCCACCGAGCTTCTTGAGCTTTACGTATAGCTGAAAGACTTGAAGGGAAAGGGATTCATCTGGCACATTGTTTCTCTTTGCCCAACCCCAATTATGTTCGCCAAGAAGGAATACAAGATCTTGATGAATTTTTTAGACTACCGTCGCTTGAACCAGGTTACCACGAAGTACAAGTACCCACTTTTGAGGATTGATGACCTCTTTGATTAGCCGAAGGGAGCACGGTGGTTCTCAATGATAGACCTCAGATCAGGCTATCACCAGCTTAGAGTTAGAGATGAGGATTTGCAGAAGTTGGCCTTCAGGTGTCGGTACATCCACTATGAGTTCATGGTTATGCCATTCGGCGTAACCAATGCTCTAGTAGTGTTCATGTGACTCATGAACAAGATCTTCCAACCATACCTCGATCCCTTTGTCGTAGTCTTCATCGACAACATTCTGATCTACTAGACTACTAAGGAGGAGCATGCATACCATTTGCAGGAACTACTGGACACACATCGAGAGAACCAGCTTTATGGTAAGCTATCAAAGTGACAGTTTTGGATTCAAGAGGTGCAATTCATTGGAAACGTCATCTCGGAGGCTGGATATGTGGTGGATCTAGTGAAGGTCGAGGCGGTACTTGCTTGGGAACAACGTAGGAGTGTCATAGAGGTACAAAGTTTCCTGGGATTGGCTGCATACTACCAGAGGATAGTTCTAGACTTCATAAGAGTTGTAGAACCACTATAAGCCTTGATGAATAAGGGTAAACCCTTCGTGTGGTCAGAGAGATGCCTTTAAATCATTAAGGAGATGAGGTAGAGGCTTACTAGTGCCCCCATCTTGAGGCTTCCAGAGGAAGGCGTAGGGTACGCAGATTACCAGGACGCATAAGGGACCATACTCGGGTCTGTCCTAATGCAAGAGTGACCATTGATCACATATGGTTCTCAGTAGCTGAGACATCATGAGTAGAACTACGCTACCCATGAACTAGAGTTATATGTATTGGTATTCACCTTGAAGATGTGGAAGAACTATCTTTATGGGTGAGTGTTTTACCTTGTACTCTGATCAAAAGATTATCAGGTATATCTTCTCTCAGAACGACCTGAACCTAGGATAGTGACGTTTGATTGAGTTCCACTAGGACTATGAATTCGAGATAGTCTATACTCCTGGGAAGGGGAACATTTTCAACGATGCACTCAGCAGGAGGACTGGCATAGAACTGCTAGGAGAGGAAATAGAGCAACTGGCTCCTTTATAGATATCCTTTGTAGATTGAGATGAAGCATCATTTCTACATTATTTTATGGTCACTCCCCCACATCTTCAACGAGTCAGGGAGGAAAAACAAGGGGACACTGGCTACGAGACATGACGTGCTAAGATATCCACATGACTGACACCTGATCGATTTTATGATGGTAGGGAGCATGTCATCCATTTCAGAGGAAGTACCTTGGTACCAGTGGCACTTTAGGAGGATGTGTTGAGAGAGATTCACAAATACCATATTCCAGTATATCCTGGAGTGGCGAAGATGTACGTGGACCTTCGACAACAGCACTGGTGGCCAGGTATGATGAAGGCAGTAAAAAATTCTGTCTCACGGTGCCCCACTTGTCAGCATGTGAAGGTAGACCACCAGGTACCAGTAGGCTTGGTTCAACCCACAGAGGTCCCAGAGTGGAAGTGGGATAGGATATCCATGGAATTCGTGATGGATCTTCCACGTACATACATGGTTCACGACTTGATTTCGGTGATCATCCACTAACTCACCAAGTCATACCACTTCCTACCGATTATAGAGCAGTGTTTAGTAGAGAGCGTGGGACCCCTCTATGTTCAGGAGATTGTGGGACAACATGGAGTACCTTCTTTGATTGTCTCCAATCATGACGGATGATTTACTTCTTGGATATGGAAGGGGATGCTGGAAGCTTTCGCGACACAACTTCACTTCAGCACTGCCTTCCATCCTTAGACTGATGGTCAGACCGAGCAGTCCATTGAAGCCCTCAAGGACATGCTTCGTGCATGTGTCCTTGAATTTGGTCGTAGATGAGAGGATCACATACCTTTGGAAGAGTTTTCCTACAACAATAGTTATCACTCCACCATAGGTGTGGCACCCTTGAAGGTGTTATACAGGCGACCTTCCTGATCACCCTTGTGTTGGACAGACCTTGGGGAGTCTGAACTGGTGGTACCAGAGATGGTACGAGCTACCACAGAGAAGTTGCAGATCATCCAGGAGCGGATGAGGACTACACAGAGCAGGAAGAAGTCGTATGATGACAAGAGATGGTGACATCTAGAGTTCGATGATTGAGTCCATGTCTTTCTACGGGTCTCACCTCGACAAGGTCTATGGAGATTTGGAAGGGGTGAAATGTTATCTCTGAGATTCGTCAGACCTTTCATGGTCCTCAGTAGAGTAGGGTAGGTGGCCTACCTATTATCTCTTCCTCCTCATTTTAATCGGGTGCATGATGTCTTCCACGTATCTCAGCATGGGAGATACTTTCTTGACCCTTCCCACATCATTGACCATGGAGAGCTGGTTTTCGACGATGGGGAAGTTTTTATTGAGGGTCCATTGGAGATTGAGGATCTAAAGGATTTAGTCCTACGTGGACAGTCAATTTCTCTAGTGCGCATTTGTTGGCATCACAGAAACCTCCAAGAGAGCACATGGGTGCGGGAGGCTCAGATGCGTGCTCAAAACCCCCATTTGTTTCCATAGTTCGAGTGATAGTTTACAGGGACAAAAATCCCTGAGGTGAGTAAAATGTAAAGACCTGGAAATTATGGGGAATCTTTTTTCGTAAATACATGGGAATTTTATTAGTCCAAAAAAATTTACGGCGCTTGATTCTGAGGGCCGGTGTGCCTGGAATCAATTTTTGATGTTTTGTTCAGATACGTTCAGTAAATGTACGAGTGGGATTTTATAACTTTTGAACTAGTGATTGGAACTGAAATCCAAGGGCACCATTAAACTCACAACACCCGTATTCACTAAAGAATAATTTCACTTCGACAACAGTGGGTTGAGTTTGAAGGATAGTTTTTGTGTTTTATAATAAAAACTAATAAAATAAATTGACCCAACACATTATTTAATTTGAGCTGTTGTTTGGTGTTAGGTGGTAAAAATATACTCATATAGGTTGGAGGTGGGACCACCAGACCTTAACCTCCCATGAGAGGTTATAGTGGTGGGGCCCACCCAAACATAACCTCCCGCAAGAGGGTATGACGTGGGGACCACACAACACTACAAACCCCCAATTAATGGGAGGGTGGAAAATCACTCAACTACCATCATTAGTGAGGGGGGAGTCCCTTAAACTTCTCTATCATTAATTGGTGCCACCTTCCCCTTTTAATTAATTTTTACAAGTCGTGGTTTAATTAAGGGGAGCCTATGTAATTTAATTCTCCATTTTGATTTCCGTGCCAACAATAGAATAATAGACATTTTATTATTTCGTGGGCATATTTCACTTTGAAGGAATTGGATGAATAAAGGATTATTGGATAAAGATCCTAATGAAGAATCATTCTTCCAATGACGAATGCGAAGAACGCAGGTGATGATTTCTTATTCGACCTTCTACCCCAGACACCTATCGACCTACCCTCCGCAACGACATCAATGAACCAATGCAGCTCCGAATTGGGGACGTGTGGTGGACATGACGGATGATTGTATTCATCATCATCCATCCACGACTCTGACAACAAGCAATGAACAAGAGGTATGCGGTTTATTTCATGATGATTTTATACCCTTCTTCTTATCTTATTCATTGGATAAAAATGGATTTTTGTGACCTATTGTTGATCATCTGCTATTCTTGATGAGGCAATTTATATCTCTCTAAACGCGGAGGGTGCAGGCCAACCTAACAAGGCCAGACATCCTCCCTTGGTCTCTCTCTTTTCTTATGGTGGTCTATGGCATGGCGATGAGGTGACGAAGACGAAGGCATGAACAAGACAGGATGCATTACCTGTGGCCTCTGCGAACCACACTGATCTCACGACGCACCGATGATTCCTGTCGAACACTGCCAGCCCGAGCTGCACCCGGCCTGCCTACCTGCGGCCTCCCAGCACCCATCCCTGAGGGCGTCCCGATTACCCGTGGCCCTGCGGTGCCCTACCCGTAGCGTGGCCCGCCTACCAGCGGCCCCTCGGTGCTCTTCCTGGCACGCGACCCGCCATCCTGCGGCCCCCGAGGCCTGCCCGGAAACCCTGTGGCCTGCCCAGCTGCTGCCGCGCCCTGCCTGGCACCCCTACGCCCTCACAGGAGCCCTACCTTCACCCCCGTGGCCTGTGCGGCCCCGTCCGCCCAACCCCGGCGCACCCGTGGCCTACCCGAAATCCAGCTTGCCTACTCTCACCTCGCGCACTCTGCCTGTGGTATATCCGCACCCCGCGCGATGCTGGACGAACTGGACCCGGTCTTTGGGTCGAGTCGCCGACAAAGCGAAATCCGGGTCGAACCAGCCCCACAGTCCACTGGGCCGAGCCCAGCAGACCAGGCCAAACATAGCTGGTTGTCCTACCCATCGGGCCGGGTCAGACCCATCGAGTCTAACTGGGACGACCCAGACTGGTTCGGACCGGACCCGATCCCACTACTAACCCAGTAATTTATTTTGATCATATTGTAGCCACCAGATGTCCATTTTAAGAACTGTCAGTGGCAGTGGAGTTCATGGAACGTGACGGTCCCTTTGATATTACCCCACTAGATTTTGGTGTATTTTTGTGTTATGGTTAGGTTGGATAATACACGAATCCAACCGGGCCCCAGGACTAAAAGGCTAATAACTCACAGGTCGAGCGTCTGATAGACGCTTCTTCTGTTGCGTTGAGAACAATGTGAAATGGAAGACCTTTGTGATACTTTTCAATGGATATTTTTTATAGTTTGAGTGTCGACCAGTAGCTCATGGAGTGGATCCTTCTAGAGGTGAGCAGATACAGTACGGAGACCTAGTAGCTAGCTAAGACATGAAGACTGCTTGATCGATTCGACTAAGAGTGACTCAACTAGCCAAGTGGGGAGTGCCTCTTTGTTATGTGGCATACCCATAGTGGGTACCATCTCCATGTGAGCACAGAAGACCCACGGTTCTCGACAGCATGATTACCTCTGCAGGCTATGAGGTGGAGCGCCTATGTGTGTATGTGGCGGACCCATGGTAGGGAGATACACTGTGTGAGCACAACAAACCCATGGTACACAACAGGAAGAGAACCTCAGTAGTCCAGGGCTAGTGGGATGCACCTCTATGTGACTCATTATTCCCACTATACTCAAAAGAGGAGGAGTACGCCATCGGCCATGGTTTCCATAATAAAAAACCTGGTTTGAGCTGAGTAAATTACTATTGTGTTTTCCTCATGATTGAGATAGGTTTATAGATATCTTTTCTATGTGTATGGTCATATACCTAAGTAATGGTTATCCGTTGAATTCATACTTTTTGTTTTATCCTTGTTGGATTTTGTGAGACCATGAGGGTCTCGAGAATCCCTAAGGAGTATCGTTATACTCACCCCTACAAGGGCTATGTCCTCCCCTCATTGTTTTGGTTGTAGATGATAGAGATTTCTAACTAAGGCAGAGAGTAGCAGGACTGGACTATACCCGAAGGTGGACTACTCTGTGTGATGGTACATGGAGGAGATGGATGGACGAGAGTGTTTAGGAGTCCATCTATACATACCCTTCAGGTAGGAACCCCAGAGGAAGAACCAGTAGCTCCTTTACTTTCCTTTAGTTGTACATGTTTTCAGTTGTACCTGTACATTCCGGTTGATCTTGTATTTCATGCCACTTTTACATTCCATCACTTCTTTTGTATAAAATTTTACATAGTGTTTTGATTCTTGTTGTGTACTTTGATGTGTTTTTATAGTTATAACGGCAATTCCTTCCCAGTTTAGTAATTTTCGCCTTTGTTTCTTGTCGCCAGCCACTGACCTATGGAACGCAGACTTGGGGTAGTCACGATACGGGGCCTAGGGGACAGGTCGTGGCTGATTTTTTCAATAATTTTTTTCAGTGTTTTGAAACATTCGAGTTTCCATTCGGGTGGGCCATGGCGTAACCTTTCTAAGGGTAATGTTATCGATATTTAGTGTCGTAAATTCATTTTATAATCATCATGAATTATGTAACCATGTATGATCACCGCTTGATCAACCTAATGTAAGTGATTCGATTTTATAATTAAATATTAATGGTAAATATGAATGTATACTAAGTATATGACTAGGATATTCTAAATGAAATTTAATGATAGGTTTCTTGTCTAAAAAAGTCCTTAACTTGTTAATAGATGTTAGTTGAGTGGACCTTCACATTTGGAAATTATATAATTATATTAAATGAATGGTTTAATTCAAGTTGGCCTTGTCACACTAATGAAATGCATGTCTTGAATCAAATGAAATAATTGATTAATTAAGACATTATTAAATTGTTTCATTTCCAATTAGTCTTCTTGAACTAATGAAAGGTAATGTCTTGAAACATATGAATTATATATGAATTCATTATCAAAATAGGAGTGTCATGACTTGTGATCGCCTTGGATTCCCTAGGTGATTCCATGTGAAATCGAGAACCCCATTCCTATTCATGGATGCTTTTTAATTATGTTAAAACGCCCCTCAAACCTGATCCTAGAATAACTATGGATTCTTGGTATTTTGGAATATGATATCTTTAATATTATTATAAGATTCCTTGTATACACTGTTTGTATCCATCATTGACATGTAGGTGTTGTGGTTTAATACCCTAAGGGACAAGTCACTATGTATCCTGGTTTTACCATAGATGGACTCATTGGACTTGGTAGGCATATTAATGTTGAATAATATTGACTATAAAATATATATTACACTCGTACCCTTAGCCATGATATAGTCATTGCTGAGTTGGGGAACCTTTAGGTGTACGTTTCCTTGGTTATTACCTTGGAACATCACTATTAAACAACAATATCATTTTCCTTTTTAAATCTATGAACCATCACAACATCTCAAATGTGACTTATTTATAAACTAGTAATAATAAAATAATGAAATGATTACATGTTCATACACGGTCTATTTGATGAAGTAGGAAATTGTGTATTTAATATCATTATACTGCTTTTAAATTATATATGAATACATGCACGATTTTAAATTTCCACTACAAGGGTTGGTTGTTATAGACACCACTGGTTCTGTCCATCAATGATTTATCTCACATAGCCTCCTGGAATTGTTTGGTAACTATGGCTGATTAAATGTATGTAGGTGTTGATAAAATGAAGTGTATTTCACTGTAAATTTTATTAATTGATGTGCTATGATGGACTTTGTAGGAAATGATCATGTTCTACCTCTAAAATCTTGGGATAGTTTTTGTATTTCAACTATGAAACATTTCGTTTTTCATGTACGCTTGATACATGGTATCCCTGTTTTTTTGCATACTAGATACATGAATCATCGTTTTCATTTGTTACTTTTGACACTTATAGTAACTCCTCTATTTAAATCTTTTTATATTTATCTAATGTTCTATAATCTATTAATGATGGCATAGTCACCATGCGGACAAACCCATATCCCACGTAGATAGTCGAAATATTCAGGTATTTTGGGAGATTTTCATGATTCAATGTGTCCCACTAGCTCTCAGAGCTTAATTATTGGAATCATGGTCTAGTACGTTACAAAGTGGTATCATTGAGGTTTACATTATTACTTTTCTGTTTGTATACAATAGATTGGAGATTATGAATGATGTGGGACGTTTTGATAAGTTTTTTTAGTGTTCGTGAACCCATGTTTGGGGTAAAATCCATGTTACCCAACATATAATTGTTGTTTTATTTTTCCATATATATTTGACATTATTTTACTACTATGTTATGCACTTGTTTTGTTATGGATATTATTATTACTTGTATTACAGATTTCCTCCATCATTTCCGAATTATATGAGAAAATGGTACTATGTTACATGAATCATTATAAGAACCTAGAATTCACTGGTCAATAATATTTTCATGATATATCGATATATTTAACAAATTTCATTACATGATATGAATGTGATTGTTGAGTGATATTGTGATAGTTATCTTATACATGTATTACTCTTGGTTTTGATTGAGTGATTTCATGACTTAATTCATGAGTTTTAAGGGCCCTCATGGGTTGGGATTATTATTTTAATAGGTCGATCCATTACAATATTAAAAAGTGTGTGTCGTTTTTAGTGACAATGTGTGTGGTCCTTGATTCACTAAAAAACCAACTCATTTTAAAAGAACCATGATGAATGTTATAAGAAAATTTAATCTTAAAAGTGGAATGGTTGCACATCCTTCTCATGACATTTCATGCTTATGAAAGGTAAAGTTGTGAACAGTGTCATTATATTCTAAATGAAATAAAATGGTTTCATGTAAATGTTGAGGCATGGTATTACTGACCATTCAACTATTCCCACCCATGAATCTAATATCTGAGAACATATCAATATATGGTCTTCAATGAATTTAGTTGGGGTAGTATGTCTTGGGTAATTAGTTATCATATTTTCATATTACATTACTGTTTCTATATTTTTTTCTTAAATCTTGTTATGAGGCATGTGATTGGCTTCAAAGATGCACAACTAGCCCATGTAGGTTAGTTGGGGCCTGTTTCAATTGATACGACCCATTATGGGTGTTTATGACCTGGAGAAATAAGGTAACAACTATAGGATTGAATATATGAGGAGTCCATGTTGGCTTGAGGACACACTCCGAGGTCCTCTTATCTGTTAAATAAATTCTATGATGAGTTTACAAATTATGAAAATATGTCAATAAATTCTTAATTTTTAAATGAATTTTTTATACGGAATGCAAATTAATCTATGAAGCATTAGTTAAATTATGAAAAAAGTTCTTATGTTTAATATTGGTTCTTGAGTATCTATTAGAATCTATTATATAATTAATGATCAATTTTTAATAAGTGTAATGAACTTAAAAATGGAACCTTTATGTGTGCCCTTGGATAAAATAAATTTTTTATTTTTCAACAAATGAAAATCATAGTGTTTTTTATAGGCCTTACCCTTCTCATGAATTTCATAAATAATTTTATATTGAGAATTGTGATATTTTTTTGGTGTGTCCTAGTGATTGGATAAACCCTTGTGCTTTTTAAGGTTCTTGTCGTGATAGGAGTTACCCATAAAAGCTAAAATGTATTACTAAATGATGTCATTTTATATTATTTGGTGTCATTTTCCTTATTAGGACTCTTACCTTTCAACTTAAACCCTTGTTTAGAAGGGTGGTCATGGTTTGCTTTACCCGTGTTATGGGCATGAGCATCAGATAATGCTCATATTCAACATGTTAGACATGTCGATGGAATAGTAGGGATTTTTTCAGGTCTCATGACTCTTTCTTCTTCCTCAGTAATAGGATAATTAGTTTATCATGTCTCGGGTCAATGATCATAAGGTGAAATAAAAATGTACCATAACACTATTGTATTAATCACCTAATACAAGGAAATATAGGGTGGATAACCTACAGATAGAATCAAGGTGATGCCTAGTTTTTTTAATATCTAGGTAGTATGTGTTCACTTACGTTGTAACCATTGAGTTGAAAATGAAATTATAATCTTGTTGGGATTGATAAAAATGCATTATGCCTTTTGCAGTTGAGTATGTTATCAAGTCATATCCCTAGTAGAGTTTCTTGGGATGTAAATAAATAGTTTTATCCCAGTATTTTGTGATGAATTTTAAGAGACAAAGATGTTTTGACATGACGGTCAGTTTGGTTTTGACATTCCCAAAATATTCTTTATTGATGTTTTCATTACTGAAATGATTATAACACATGCGATTAATGAAATTTTGATCTAGCACAATTATGAGTAGTAGGTAATTCACTTATTTTAATTAAAATGACACTCATTAGGTGAGAGTTTTACTTTGGTTTTGGTAAATATGTTCCCTTACATGTAAATGTATCACATATTATAAGGAACACTGAGAAATTGATGGGTTATCATCAATGTTTTTGAGGATTGAACGTTACAATCTGGTTAGTAATTTCATAGATGAACGAGTTTGAAAAAGTTGGTTTTGTATGAAACCATTGAAATATACCACGAGTCTTGGATAGACGTCAATATTTTTGATTGAGCGATTAGGAGATTCCTTCGGTTGCGATGTCTAGTGATTTGGATGTAAGGTTTTGTAGGTAGGCGAACCTGAGATTCTTATAGGGGGTGTTGACCAATGGTGGTTCTCTTGATCTTCTAGAAATTCTTGAAATCTTCATATTATAATAATAAATAATATACAAGAATGTCACATATCTTGATTTCATCCTTCATTCACTACGATGACATTAGTCTTACACCACACTAATGTTTAAATTCTGTTAGGATGTTTAGTATCATCAGTAAGGGTTGAGTGTTTGTGGTGTGGTTTTATCTGTGCCTTTATTAGTCCTAATAGATATGTGGGTTTCTGAGTTGGAAAAAGTTGTATCGACTCTTGGGAACCAATCACATTCCTATAATATGTACTCTATGTGGATTCCACTGTGGGAATATTTATTGACCTTATATGGACGTTTTTTCTTGTTCTAATGTATCATTTTTAACATGTGGTTTGTAATAAAAATATATATTTCCTTAAAATCATTTTTAATTATGTTGAGGTTACCATGTTTTGTTTTTAAGCACAAAGGTGATGTTTAAAATTGGTGATGATTATAGAGGGATGGATCTGGGTAACCCCTTTGTTCGTACTGAAGAATGATAGTATTAATTGTTTGATGATGGTTGAATAAGGAATGCCATCTAATTTCATTTATAGGATTCTATGTACATTATTGGGAAAAATGTTGAATGCCTTGGAAGATGGAAATGTTGTTTAGCCTATGATCCACTAGCGTTCTAACCCAGACAACTACGAGGATGGTCATCCGGAGGTGGTTTGACTATTATTCTTATTTTTTGATGTATATATTAGGTGAAGGACTATTTTTGGCATATATTTATGTATAGGAGAGTGCATTTCGTGTTAGGTGGGGCTTTTATTGAATGTCAACTTCACTTGGATATAGGTGTTGGTTAGTAATTAACCATTTAATTGTTTTGAATATCACACGAGATTATAGTTAGAATTATTAGAGGTGTTTTTTTGTGAAATTTATATAATGTTGATATTTTTTGTTCATAATTATACCCTATTGATATACAATTCGTTGTGGGGAGCACCATTGACTTTATTTTTAATGAGATGAAGACATTATCATCTCTCTTGCTATATGGGATTGTGTAAACCACCCTTTAGTGAATCAATTGAATGAAGAGTGTTCTATCGGTTTCTAATGAATCAATCTTGGTGTTATTTAATTATGCATGATCATTCATTTGTAGTTTGGAATCCCAACTCGATCATTTGAATGAGACTTCACCACCCTTGTCGGTCATGGGATGTTCTTGTTCTTTCTGATATGTCCCAACGAAAAGAAGCATGTGAATAATACTATGTCTAGATAAAAATATTATGTTGATGACAATTAATGAATATTAGAGTTCGGCGTTGGGGATATTTTATTCGATAAGGTATCAACCAGGATAGGTTAGATACAGTTACTTACGAATGGGATTTTTCCTCCATGTTACATAGGTTTGTTACAGATTCCATATAGAGTAGGGAAAGGATCATATCGCTAGCCGGTACATCAGAGGTACCATTTAATGCATTAAATCTTACATATTTTATAGCTTCCCAAATAACATGTTGACCAATCTCATTCCCTTTATCCCTATGTAGTTGTGTTAGACATTGATTCCACCATTGAGGAGTATCATTTACCCATCCTTGGTAGGAGAATGAAGGCTATCTGAGGCCAATATATCCCTCTTGTATGGGTGATATAGCAGAATGGCCCCATGAAGGATGGGGCATGGGAGAATGATGTCTATTTACATTCCTAGTGGATAGATTTGTTCTCAGACAATGTTTCACCACCCTTTCAAGGTGACCCTAGGGTTGAGTTCTTTTAAGGGGGATGAGTGTTTTAACCCAGTTATTCACATAGGAATGAATCCTTTAAATTATGGTCTAATTATTTTTTTTCAGTGTAATATGGATTCTTAATTAATTAGTAATGAAATCAACGGAGTATGAGGATTGTATGGATCCCAGACCACCTCTTTTTTGGATAACAATTCATGGGGCAGTGTTTATAGTAAACTTTGTAAAGAGGTCACTTAGTTATTGAAAATTGTGGTAGTAGCATGCGTTTTTTCATACATAGCCTTAACAAAGGATGGATAATGGATTCACTTAACATGTGACATGACCTTTCATGTTCACTTTTTTTCTATGTTACCATGCATTGTTTGATCATTATAAGGAAAACCATGCATACAAATCCTTCATAGGTTAATTTTTGGGTAGTTTTTAATTTTTCCCATAATGATCTATTTATCTTAACCCATATTCGGTAATAATATATCTAATTATAGGAATATCCATTTCTCCCATTTGTGATATTTATAAAGGTATAACCTATTGATTAATCTCTGTCCTTCATATGCGATCCATTTGAACCTCAATTCATCACGTTGGATGTGGATATGTAGTACTCAAGTCCATATGTGTTGTTCTTCATATCTCATTTTCTCAACCATGTAATCATGGTGTGAGTGTTTTTTACCTAGTAAATAGGAATACTATATTTCAAGATGAATTAGAGGATAGTAATAGATTAAGAGAGTCATACAATACTAAGGTGTATGTCTACAACTCATCCACCATGTTTGCTGATTTTGGAATTTGTCGTGTGGGGATTTCCGATTTCATCTGGTTCAGTTTACTTAATTAAAATGTCATTATTTTATTTATTAGATCCATATTGATATGATATTTCAAAATATGTAATTTTTCTATGTATTATATACTATACCTCCAACCATTTCATTCTAAATGTTTTTACATATTTTTATTTCTTTTGTTTTGAGATGATTAACCTGCAGTTTTGGTGTTCCTTTCCTTGACCTTTATAAGGATACAATTGTCTATATTTAATGGATTGATTTAGTTTTTTAATTACACAATTAAATATTCCATGTATTATCACAAATTGACCTTCATAGGGTATGTGCTTCTATTTTATAATTAAATGTGGTAGGGAAATTGGAAGGTATACTAAGTATATGACTTGGACTTTTTTATTAAATTTAATAATATGTTTCATGTATGGATACCCCCTTTCCATGTATGTTAATTTTATAGGAGTTAATGATGACTTATTAATATTCTATAAATGGACTGAATGAATTGGTTTCATGCTACTTGGCCATATCACAATAATTAAAGGAAAAGGCCTGAACCAAATAGATATATTAATTATTTATGACTTGATTAAGTGGTTTCATTTTAAATTATACTTTTTTCACTAATGAAAGGTTATGTATTGATCCTTATGAATTATATATGAAATCATTATCAAAATATGAGTGTCTTAAGTCATTATATCTTTGTATTCCATATGGAATGCCTTGAGTACACGACAACCCCATTACAATTCAACTGTGTGGCTTGATTTGGATGATACCCAGATATAACTCAATCCTTCTCTAACATTGGATACCTGATATGAAACTGTAGGATATCATAAATATTATTACATGATACATTTAATACACTAATTGGATCCATCATTTTTATGTATTTTCCCTTATTAAAACCCACCAGGCCAAATCATTTCTTTCACCATTTTACCTAGGATGAATTCGTTGGACTCAGTTTGCATCTCATTATAGTATACCTTGGACTATTATTTTTGGATTACACTCTTACCCTTCTCCAAGATACATTCATTACTGTTTTGGTGACTATTGTGGTCCAATTTTCCTGGGTTACTACATTTTAATGTCATTATTAAATATCATTACTAGTATCTTGGATACATATTGGAACCCTCACTCTTGATAACATATGACTAATCTATAAACTAGTAATAATAAAATAATAAACAACATAAATTTCAACACAGCAGAAGAGGTCTAGAGCAGGTACATGTGTATTTAGTGACATTAAACATCATTACATTGAAACGTCCCAACCTTGCTCACCTCTATGATGGTGGTCAGACCGGTGGGTAACATGACCTCAAGACTTCTCCCCAAACACCATAGGCTGGCGACTAGCAGCAAGGGCCTTTTTGTGTACGTGGGTGAGACTATTACCTCATAAGTAATAGGTATTATCATAGTAGATGTAAACATAAATTAATAATAAAAATTAGAGACAAATAAATTAATAAACTATAGTAGAATCCATATGGATAATCCAAATGAATAAAAATAAAGTGCAGAATCATAGAAAACTATTCATGCCATGATGCATTTCTAATAAAAAAATATGGAAAACAAAAACCCAAGAACACTGTCAACTAAAAAGAAAAGATAAAAAGTGCGACAACTACATCACGAGCATAGGTCAGTCCACTACCCAAGTCTCCATCCTATGCAGCAAGAAACAATTAGGAATTGGAAGCAGTATGCATCCCATTGTAAATACCTACAAACATATAATCTACTCGGGTGTAAACGATGCCCAAGTAGAGTGGGAGATAAAATATTAGTAGGATAGCACCTGTGATGTCTAATCCTTTCGATTTAGTGCAATAATAAAATGTAGTGTGACACTATATAACAATTGAAGATAATTTACTATGTGCAATGAAATAATTAACTCAACAGGGGTTCCCAACGACACCCATCACTTATCACATGCATCGGGATATACCAGATGTCTGAAAGGCTTACCTGTAGGCAGAATACACATATGCATATATATGAAGTCTATAAGAGTAAGGTAAAACAAAAAGGAGGCTTCCCCCAATGTTTGTGCTTTAACATGGGGTGTAAGTCATGTGTCAACTAGTTGTACTTCAACATACCTTAAAATATCTAAAATATCAAGGAAAAAACAAAAAAATTAATATAAATAATTAGTGCATAATTTTTAAGCTTCTTGTTGAGAGTAAGAGTCGGAGCTTCTCCAAAAGTTATCTCTACAGAATATCCTTCGATTATCCAATGCCACCAAGCCCATCCAAGATAATAATTATAATGACCAATTATTGCTCGAGGCATGTATTTAACCTGAGTTTGTCCTGATAATGCAAAATGGTGTCCAGTATCATCTGAGGCTGGCATAGCCACAATGAAAACAAAACTATCTCGATGGTTCCCTTTGAAACCGGTGTCACTCATATGTATTAGAAATCCCAGGGAAGTCTCAGTATGGAAACGCCAACAACACCCCCACCCCCTGTGTGTATTGGTAAATGCCCGGAACTAAGTTTCTATGCGTGACCCATAATATGGGACCCACCTACTTTCCTCTTCCTTGAATTTAATTAAGGTTTTCACACCAGCAAGATATGATATTATAATCATTTGAAATCACATCTTGAAAAGTAAACTGATGCACTAGTGCATCACAAGGTACCAATTAAATATTGAAGCATAGAAATCATAACATGGAAAAATACCGTATCAACATGGGCAGATAAATTCATTTTTTAATAAATAAATTATTCATCTCAAATAACAACCACAGATCCAGTAACTCAATGTTCATGATTAATTTATATTAAGTACTATTTTAAACATAATGAAAATATGCTGGGAAACACATGATGTTAATTCAATTTAAATATCAGGCATGTAAATTTAAATAAATAAATAATTCATCACAAAATACTACCAATGATCCAATAACTCTATGTTCATAATTAATCTAAACATATTATTAATTTTAACATAAAAAAAATAGGCTGCACTACACAAGTAGTTAGTTAAATTAAATACTCAGGCTTGTATATTTAAAATAATAAATAATTCATCACAAAAAACTACAAAAGATCCAATAATTCCAAGTTCATTATTTTTCTAAAATAATTACTTAAATTAAACAGAACAAAAATAGGCTGCACAACAAATGCAGTTATATAAATTAAAAGTTTGGGCTAATGAAAAAACATACCGACCACATCGGCACACCCATCGAAATGTCTGGCCACATTATAACAATTTAAAATAATTAATTTTAATGAATTAGGCCTTTAAAAATTAAGCAGAATAATTAAATTAAAAGGATTTGATGAATTTTCACAACGTCTGTAAGCAACGGCGAACGACACAATTGTGTGTTTTTATAAATCATAGAGAAACACAGAGAAAGGGAATAAACGCCCTAACATATGATCATAGATGATCCTATGATCCTCGGTAGGATTTTCTTTGACCTACAGTGGAAGAAAATATATGATTTTTGGAAAACCCCAAAATATGGTAAAATCCTTATGTGGCCAACTTTGCAAATGAATTGGAATGAGATCACACGATTCTTGGTGCATGGGATAAGCCTTACAGATAGATTCACAACACACCTAATGGAAATAATGATGGATGACAAATGGAGACCCAAAGATATTCTGATGGGGGGAGAAATGGGTGTGCAACACATAGGGAGAGGGGGTGCACCACACATAGGAGGGGCGAGAGAGGAAGAGAGGAGAAAAGAAATAATAATGGAAGGAATGGATTGAAAAAAAAAACAAAAATGAGATAATGAAATATAATAAATATAATATGGTGAAAGAATGAAATAAAAAATTAAAATAGTTTTACCTTAATTTAATTTTTTTGTAAATTTCTCTCCAACTGTATCTATTTTATTATTTAATTTTATCCCTTTTAAATTATTTCTACCCGAACACTATGATTTGGTGCAATGAAATATTTTACATAAACCCTATGCAATCAATTTATTAATTTTAATAGCTATTTGGGACCCGCAACTGGGTGCGTAGGTGGGTTCCTTGGGTCAAATTAATGATTTGGACTAAAAAAATAATGATCCACACATTGATTTATGTTGATACATTACATGAATTTATGTTGGTAATTAATAATATTTTATCTTACCAATAGTAAATATTCACCCATATATATACAAGTGTTATATATATATATACACACACATCTGTATATTCATATATATACAACTGTGCATGCATATATATAATCCCATATATATATATATATATCATTTACATATATCTCCATGTTTTTGTATTCATATAATAATACTTACAATAATTAAAATAATCATTATTTAATTCAACCCATCAGTGAAACTTTTAATATGTTATAACAATAACCATAAAAAAAGATTACAGTTATTAAATTAATATTGATTGTGGATTTTTGTTTAGTTGAAAAATTAATAATATAACATTTATTAAATTTCCAAGTTATTATTTACACCGCATCATAATTTTGTAATTGTTAGAGTCTAATTCCATTTGTTTTCATCAACACAAATAATAATTCTAATAGTAATTTTATTGTTTGTATTTCTAAAGACCAAAAAAATTATTTATCCTAATTAAATTATCTTCCGGTACGATATGACCAAATCTCCTCCACTCACAAAGGTTATACCCTACAAATGGTTAATCCCATGTCCCAGAATTATTGGCGATGTTATATTTCTCATTCGACACACAATTTGTGAGAAAATAATTATTTATTATATTAATAACAGAATGAATAATTAATTAAAAATAAATATGGAATTATCTTCTGAAAGGGTGCCAAACTCCCTATGGGAATCAAGGTTAGAGCCTTCCTCGGGTAAGCGCTATGTTCTGGAATAAACAATGCTCTCATATTTTTATTACGATGCACTATTTGAGAGTTATTTAATTAAAAAAACAAACGCTCGTATTAATTAAATAAATTCAATATTTTTATTTTATCAGTTCAGAGGGTCTATGGGTATCCAATCCAACATTGACTCATTGTATAACTCTAAAAATATTAAAAAAAAATTCAATTATTTTAAAAAAGACTTTGAAACATCATTACATTTATTTCCTTTATTATTTAAATCTAATTAATTTAATAAAAATTTATTTAAAATACACATCACAGGGTCAACTATCAGAAAATAAAATGTTCCAACTCTCAGTTTTAAAACTATACAGTCCAGTTATCTGAAAAAATCATGATATTTTTCATCCGGTTTAAAATAGGGGTCATTTCAACCTTCCCAACGTTGAAGATCTTGTCCACCAGAATCCTTCAAAAACAACCTAACTGTCATCTAATCTACAGGGCCATGTAGTCTAAATTAAAAGGTCGGGTTTCATATCTAAACACCAAATGCATGTTCAAGCCTTGGTTAAGAAAGAGGCTTGTAATCTATTAAGATCTGATCCAACACACATTTTCCAACTGAAACACCAAGACAATACCTATCCAAACACGTTCAGCTAAAGAGATGACCATATCGTCATCTCATTAACTTTTTCCCAAATTTAATTCCCACCTTGCTTCTAAATATTGATAGAGTCATATTCCAATTCACAACACCTTCCAACATTGGAATTTCATATAATACACGCCCTTTAGAATTCTAGCGACACTTCTCACTTGATTTTCAAAATTGATAAAATGCTCGATTCCCCATCGCCCATAAAACCAATGTTGAGCCAGCATTTTATGAAATTCCCAAGCCGACCTAAGATGCACTTGTATCTACTAATGACATGTTAGAAAAAGTTCTTTCCCTGACCACTTCATTGAACAAGAGAGAGAACTAGTCATGCCAGTCTGACCGACCATTTAAGAAGATGCTTGGCTTAGATGACCAGCGTTTAATGAACTGAACTATGTTGCTTTCTTTCAGAGTATCCCACATTCACCACGAACTTGTCCACCAAAATCCATACCTAACATCTTTGGATGATCCTTGATTATGGGATCACCGATCCCAAAAAAAAGCCTGGGGTAAATTGGGATTGGAAAAACTAGAGTGAAAGGAATTAACGTGAGGTAATCCATACTCCATGCTTGTGAGTGAGACATTGGTACAAGGGACATATGTCTATATCAAAACAATGACCGAGCACAGAGCAGTATTGGCCTAGCAGTCATGTTAGATGAAACGACTAGTGAACCAGTGTTCGTCCATGGAATTCTTACACAGAAATCCATTGGTCACTCAGAAATATAAAAACCCTCATTAAAAATTATTCATCGTAATGAAACACTACGAAAACACCCCAAAAAATCCCAATAACTTATAAATAATTAGCATGGAATAATACCGATGCTCTCTTAGTTGATCAAGGATGAAGTAAAGATTGGGGACATGATCATCGCATAAGTATGAGTACACTATGACAATTAAATGATTACTAAATGGAAATATTGAAAAAAGGAAATGAAAACACAACCAAATTGACTTGTGTGTTAAAACACCTGAGTATTTGGAAGTCATCCTCAGCATTGGGAAAAACATGATTCCTTTAACAGGGAAGTCATATTACTACGAAGATGATGTGATTCATATTTAACATTGCAGGACTCAATGATTACAATGAACTCAACTAGTTGATCACAACATTAAGAACTCAATGACACTGTGTACATGAACTCATACTACCCCAACGTGATACAAAAGCAATATGACTTTTAACTTGGATGATGATGTATTGAGTCATTCATCACATTGGAGAAGAGAGGTTCGAACGAAGTAAGAAGCAACCGACCATTTATAAATCCTGGTTAATGTAATGGAAATGTGCATTACCAGTTGATTAAGCCCAAAACAAAAGTCAAGGAAACAATGACCATCCGTCCAACGAAAGGTTGTCATTTTATTCAAGGTGGTATGATAAGGTACAATGACATGAAAATGGTTCTATACCAAAGCATATCATTAAGGAACTCAAACTACCCTTATACTCGTGCCTTAATTAGAGGAAATCTATATTGATTCCATATCCAAGTAAATTATTTTTAATCACATTAAATATTTAATCATCACAATATTTAATCAAAATATTAAGTACACGTTTTGAAAAGAAAACACAATGCACTTGATCTTAACCAATTCCACTATGTCAAAACATTACAGTTTTAAAAACTCCTTTTTAAAACATTATACATTAATTGACATCCCATCCATTATTAAAAAATCTATCAAATAAATTACTTTTAAGCATATAAGGTGACCTAGAAGGGTCCTACTAAGATTACATGGGTACATTAGAAGGCAAAAAAAACTTAGTTGTTTTATTATTTAGAGTCACCACACCTATACCGAGATATCTCATGAGGAACATGCCCCAACTAACCTACTAGGTCCTAGTCTCTCCTTGCAGTTTTTAAAAAATAAATTTTAAATTATAACACCTTCCAACACATATCAACCTTTATATATGGGTTGTTATCAACCTATGAAGGGACTATACAAATTGTAATTTTTGGAATTTGACTCCCATTAGAATGCAACCAATAAATTTTAGAAACGCAACCGATTATATAAAAAACAAGAAAGTAGGTCACTACAAGAAGCTAATAAGGAGAGACATGATGTAATTATAGAAGCAAAAAATGTTAATCAAAGAGATATTATAATATGAATAGAATCCT
This sequence comes from Viscum album, assembly GCA_963277665.1. Classification (NCBI taxonomy): domain Eukaryota; kingdom Viridiplantae; phylum Streptophyta; class Magnoliopsida; order Santalales; family Viscaceae; genus Viscum; species Viscum album. The sequence continues at coordinate 207,513,139 of OY728121.1, forward strand.
GATACAAGGGAAACATGGTATTAAATAGGCATCATGGAAGTAGGCTTGCTTGCTAAATATATCACCAAAACATGGTTTGTAAAAAGCGTGATAAATAATTACAAGACATGGCATATATTCAGGATAATCAAATTTAATCAACAGGAAGCTGAAAATACAACTACCCGGCATGGAACTATGCATGGAATGTGAATCCTTATGTGATTATTATGATGAGTGAAATGATTCATCCTTTTTTAAAAAAACCAATGGTAAAATATCCTAAGTATCATAAATTTATAAGAACCGGAAATTAATCCGATCACTCGAGGTGAAAACATATCATTTGAAACATCAAAATGAATGAACAACAATCCCCACCCTATCCACATGGTCATTTTCCATACGTGGGTGGATTAGTCCCAAGAACGTTTGTAATTCCCCGACCCCAGTTACCTAGAGAAGGTGCATTATTACATAACATTGGAATGATCACAAGGGATAAAATCTAGAAGACCAACTAGTTTAGTTGACTTGGAAGTACTAGATACATTCATATGTTTTACATTACATTATAAAATGACAAACTACAAGAAGATAATATCTATAGGAAACACTCATATTGCTTAGTCTATTCATGCAGGTCAGTCATAATATACTTCTTCGTATCCTGGGAAAAATAAAACATAGAAAGGGTGAGCTCAGTTGCTTAGTAAGGATAACAATATAGAAAAAACGTTCATTAATAAGAATAAACATCTGATTCAATGTAAGTGTAAAACATTAGTCTTTTAAACTTGAAATTCAGAATAATAATATGGAAATGATAAAATAAAATAATGTTATTTAATTATTCTAATTAATAATCTACGAGTCGAATAATCACATTTAATATCTATAGCCACTTTCATAATGATGGAATTCATAATGCCAGACATCATAACCACATATTCAAGGATTTTCTTCAAGACTACAAATAACATTGTGTCATGGCCATGTTCCAAGACACTAGTTTGTCTCATGAGACCTACCAATGCATTAAATAGGTATAGCGAGCTCCACCTGTCACTTAATAAGTCTAACACATTACTCATATGAAATGGTTTTAACATAACATAAACATTCATATTAAAACTAGAATATGAAATGTCAATACTTTATCCATAAACCATGAATGGTATAAAAATGACACACCCACAGTCAGTAATATCAAAAAACCTTCAATAAAAAGTGAATTTTTTGTATCATGATAAATAAACTTCAAATAAGCTCACTATCCATCAAAGCATGTTGACATAGATGAAATCAAATCTTTTTTATAGGGAAATGACTCTTTTTATTTTGAAATAATTTAAAAGTCATATAATTATAAAAGAAAATATTTATTTTTAATATATTATTTTAATCTTGTAAGGGAAACTTCAACGATGGTATAAAGGTTGAAAATAGCCGCACCCACTATATAAGTTACAAAAATCAATATTAACTTAATTTTGTAAAAAAGGTCATAAGGTACTATGTTTGGAAAATGACATAAAGATTCCATTAAAACTTATTTATAAAAAGTAAACAATGGTATAAATATCTTTAACGCATAATAAAGTAAATAGTAAAAATGATTTGGATTACATTTTTATGAATCATGGATGTGGATGATAAAGAGGTCCCAGTAGATACTTACATTAAAACAACCTCCATAAATAATGAGATTGTGAAATTAACCCTTACCATGTAATTTTCCTTGGTCAGGGGTAGGTTAACCTCTTTATATCGGTGGATAAATTTTTTATTAAATTATAAAAGAACCATATACATTAATATGACATCATATATGATCTTCTAATATTTCATTGTTAATGATATTTTAGTAGAATCATCATTTCGGGTGTTAACTGATTTGTTTTATATTATATGCTTCAATATGTAAGCTATGTTCATTATGGATATGAGGTATTTGATTCATATATATAATGATAATATGTTCATAAAAATTATTTTTAATCATAAAATGAAAATTATTCTTGAATGATTACGATGGGGAAAGAATCTCTTTCCTTTCTTGGAGATGGTAATCTGGACGAACGCACGAGCGAAAATACCCTTATTTGGATATTAAAATGTTTTATAATTTAATTTTGAATCAAATATATAGATTAATTATCAGGTTTTTTTTATTATTTAAATCAATTATACTCATTATTATACCCATTCAAAGGATGTAGTGTTTGAATAACAAAATCCCACACGATATGGAGACTATAATCCATACATACGCATGTATGGTGACTTTGTCATTTATAGGATGGATAGAAAAATAAATATGATTGTAAAATTTTTATAAAGACATCACATTATATAGAATATACATGAGTTTTTATTTTAGAATGGGGAAAAAAATGAAAGTGGAAGTGGATGAAAAAAATAACTTGAAAGTGGTGATTAAAATATTTACCTCTTCTTCGGGTTCTTTCGTTGGATTGGATCAAAAGAGATTTTTAGGATGGCTTTATGACTAATGGAATGCCTCTAAAATGAAGGGAGGACATTTGATAGGATATTTGGTCCAGGGTTGGCTGAGAAAAATGGCTTTGAAAGAGTGAATTTGATGAAATGGAAGTTCCCTTTTATAAGAGAGTTGAGGGACACTTTAGGAAAAGCATGAAATATTATTTTATAATAAAATAATTTTCTATTTCTAATGGCTTGAAAATAAATTATTTTAAGGATAAGGTGGGGATGGATCTAGAAACATTTAACTAATAGGTTTTAGACAGGTTTACTTCATTATATTAACCTTATAATTTAGAATTAACTCTTAGTTAAATAGTTTGACATTTACCATGTCTCCTTGTATTTTTATATTATATGGTTCATAAACATACAATAAACACCCAAAAGAAACTAAATTGGTTCATTAATGAAATATAAAATATCATTTAATCCCTTTTTCAGAACCATATATATTTATGAATAGAATATCAATTAATAATGTAATAGTTTATTTGAAAACTCTTTTATGTTATTTTTGACACTCTTTGGTATTTTGTTTTTATTAAATTAATAACAGCATTATTACTTCGAAAAAAATCCATTTAATCAACCCTATCATGTAATATTAACCTTGAAAATTATTTTAATTCATTAAAAGTATCAAATTATATTTATTTTGATATTTATAATATCCATTATTTTAAAATTTAATTAATAAGGTAATTACTACATCATCATTATCTAGTAAATAAATTAAATTATATAATGTCTAAAAACTATAAATAAAATACTTTATGTATGCAGTCTTTTTATATTTCTAATAAATATTTATATTTGAATTTATTTTTTGGGATCCCTATATTAAAATTGGATTAGTTATTAAACATTGAATTTAACTCATTTAACTCTTCGTTAAATATAATGATAATAAATGTCCTAATCTAATTCATGTAGACCTAAAGGATCATATTTTTTTCATAAGGTTTTTTTGGTCGAATTACCCATATCCAATAGAATTAGTACATGTGTTAGGGTAACTATGATATCATTTTTACCCATAATTACCCAATTTACTTTTAACCGTGGTAATAAAAGTAATAAGTTACTATTCAAAATAAAATTCTTCTTATTGAACCACATATTAAATAATGATATTAAGTGTGCCACTTTTATTTTATAAATTCAACTCATTGAAGTGGTAAAAGATAGTTTTATACAAATTTGCAAATGCTCCTAAGAGGTGGGTAAAGACGGTAAATAGTTCGATAAAATTTTATCGGTCTAAACATATTATAAATTGACTCCAATGAATTATGATGAACATATATATATGTATTATTTATATATTTTTACCTAAAATAAATTAATATAAAATAAATAATTATTTATATAATATGTCGATTTTAACCAATAACACAGTGTTTTTGCTCTATTAATCAAAAATTAAATGTTTTCAAAAAAATACCAAAAATAAAACCTTTACTAATTTTGATATTCCGAATCCAAAAAATGAATTCCATTTTGAATGATAAAATTTATAAAATTAAAAATTTGGGTATTAATATTCATAATGGTTAGTTTAATTTGTCGCGATGTGTTAGAATCTTGAATTTTCATACAATGCAAGCTATTGCATTATTCAAAGGGAAACATACTGTGGAATCTTGGTGTGTTACGTTCTTCCCTCCTTCAAACAATTTCTTCCTCTAAATTTCAATAATACTACCAAACAAAAATATTTGGGTGGTTCTTCATCATATGTTCCTATGCTTCCCATGTTCCCTCTTCTGTCTTATGGTTTCTCCGTAGAACATTTTCCAAAAGAGTCGTCCTGTTTCTCATCACTTGATCTCTTGTATCAAGAAATTTGACATGCTCTTCACAAAAAGACAGAAAAAGTTCCAGATCAAATTTATCATAGGGGAGTACAAGCATTGGTTCAGGAATGTATTTTCTCAAAAGTGATATGTGGAACACATCAAGAACTTTGGAGTGACATAGAGGAATTGCCAAATGAAAAGCTAAAATTCTAATTAATTATAGAATTTCGAAAGGTTCAATGTACTTAGGACTCGATTTAACCTTTTTACTGAAATGTATAACACCTTTATATAGAGATACCTTAATGGAAACATGTACTTCAACTTGAAATGACAAATCCTTCCATCAGTCATCATCATAGATCTTTTCCCTACATTGGGCTGTTATGATGTGGGATTGGATAACCTTCACCTTTTCCATTTTTTCCTCAACATGTTCTGGGCCTACGATTTTTCTTTCACCAACATCAACCCGAAAAGTTGGTGTGTGACATCATTTTCTATATAACGCTTCATAGGGTTCCATCTGAATACTTCAATAGAAGCTATTGTTATAGGAAAATTTTACAAGAGGTAAATTTTGATCCCACATACCATGAATGTCAAGTTATCAATATCTCATCATGTCTTCTATAGTTTGAGTTGTTCTTTTTGACTGTCCCTCTGTTTGAGGGTGGTAGGTAGTGCTCAAATGAAGTTCAGTATCCAAGTATTTCTCAAGAATTTTCCATAATTGTTATGTAAAATGGGGATCATGATCAGAAAAAATCGATAGGGGTAATCCATGAGGTTCTACAACATCAATGATATATATTCCTTCCATACATTCAAGTGGTAAATCTTCACTTCTCGTAAGAACATTTTCTATCTTGGTAAGATAATAAAAAATGGCCGATATTTCATCAATCCTCCATCAAGTCTTTGGTATCCCCATGAAAATGTCCTTCGTAATATTATCCCATTTCCACTTAGGTATGGGAAGAGGTTGCATGACTCCTCCAGGCTGTTACCTTCCTGCATTCACTTGTGGACAACCCGTACATCTTGACAAAAAATAAGCTATCTACTTGTTCACGTTGTCCCACTATAAATGTTCATTCAAATCTCTATACATCTTGGTGCTATAATGGTGTATAGTGAAATTGGAGCTATACGCATTATCCTACAATTCTATTTTTAGTTCTGGTATATCGGGAAAACAATGTCTCTTCCCAAATTTCAAAATCCCATATTCATATATGAAGTCACTCAATCTCCCATAATTCATAGATTTAATCTTCTTTTGAAAGTCCTCATCATAATTGTGAGAACTCTTTATCCTTTCTAGTAAAGATGGTTTGGAAACCATTTGAAAAATTATTGATGTGTCACCATCCATGATTATTCCCATATCTATTTTTACTAGATCCAGGAATGTAGGATCCTTTTCAACTATCATCTTGTTCAAAAATCCATGATCCTTTCTGCTCAATGCATCTACCACCTCATTTTCCTTCCCCGAGTGGTAGTGTATTGTGGAATCATAATCCTTGAGTAGCTCAATCCATTACCTTTTCCTCATGTTGAGCAATTTCTATGAGAAAATATACTTCAAATTCATTTGATAGTTATATATCTCACATTTGTTTCCTTAGAGATAATCTCTCAATATATTAAAAGAAAATATTATATCTTCTTACTCAAGATAATGAGTAGGATAGTTCTGATCATAAATTTTTATTTTTCGTGATGCATAAGCAATAACTCTATCATTATGTATAAGGACACAACCAAGTCATTTCATTGATGCATAACTATAAATAACAAACCCATCATCCCCCGACGGTAGATTGAATATAAGAACATTGAAAATTATTATCTTCAATTATTCAAATGATTCTTCACACTGTTTCTCCCAAACAAATTTAACCCCTTTACGTGTGAGCTTGGTTAATGGTTTATCCAATTGGGAAAACTTCGAAACAAAACACCGATAATAACCTTCTAAACCAAAAAAACAGTGTACCTCTATTATACTCGTCGGTGTTCGCCACTCTTAGATTGAATAGGTCTTTGAAGGATCAACATATATTCCATCCTTAGAGACATTATGTCCATTAAAAGTAATCTCTTTATGACAGAATTCATACTTTCTAAACATCACATATAAATCATTTCTTCTGAGGTTTTTTAGAATTCTGAACAGTTGATTTTCTTAATCATTATAGATTTTGGAGTATACTATGATATCATCAATAAATACCACAAAAAATCATCAAGATATTCCTTTAAAACTCATTTCATTAGATCCATGAAAACCGAGGGTGAATTAGTCATCCCAAAAGGCACTACAATAAACTCGTAATGCCCATACCTGGTTTAAATGCTATTTTTAGAATTTCTTCCTTCTTCACACGCAACTAATGATATCCATATCGGAGGAAAATTGTTGAAAATATTGAGCTCCATGAAGATGGTCTAATAAAACATCAATGTGAGGTAGAAGATACATGTTATTTATTGTTATAACATTGATCTCCTTCTAGTCAATTCACAACCTCATAGATCTATCTTTATTTCTTAAAAAAAGGACAGGGGATCCCCATGGAGAAACACTAGGGAAAATAAATACCTTATTACTCAATTACTCTAGTTGTTTTCTTAATTACACTAATTCCACAATGGTCTTTCTAAAAGGGGTCTTCGATATGGGCCTTGAACTAGGAATTAAATCAATGGAAAACTAAATTTATTGTTCTGGAGGATGTCCGGGTAAATCCTATGGAAACACATCAACATACTATTGCACATAATTTATGTCCTCTATTCAAACATTTTTTTCTTCTCCCATAATTAATTCAATCTCATCCTCCTAAATAATTTAATTTTGATGGGCTAATTGGGGTGGATCTAGATAAGAATCTGGTGGTGACATTTCTGCTCTAAAGATAAGGTATGCCTTATCATCATCGAAAATTGTAAACTCCTTAAAATAAATTTTCACATAATAGTCTAAAATATAATATATATTAAGGATTATATCAAATTCAATCATGGGTATGATGATGAGATCAGAAGATAGAGAACATTTATATTCCCCAATGGGAACTTATTCACAAAACATTGTTGTGATGATACTTTACTTAGGTGTTTTGATTGACAACTCCCTTGTTATGTCAAATTGGAAATATCTAATTTTCATAGAAAACATGGATGATATGAAACAATGTGATAATACAGAATCAAATAAAGAATTTTCAAAAGATGAGGAAACCATTAAGATACCTGCCACCTCGTCTTTCAGAGCTTCAACCTCAGTAGTATTGATCACATAAGCATGGCCTTGCACCCTTGATAATTTTTTAGGAATGTTCCCTTGGATATTAGGATAGTCATTTACATAAATCCCCTTTTCTATACAATTATAGCATTAAAAATTTAATGCCTATTTTTTCCATTGTAATCACGAGCTTAGTGGCCTTTTTCAAAACACTTGTAATAGACTCTCATTACATTTAGGAATGTACTGGGGTATTTTTTCCCACATTTGCTACCAGATGGATATTGAACTTTTACCTTATTCCCCTAATTTCCATTTCCATTATGTTGAGAAGATCTCTTCCTCTCCAGATTTTCTTTAATGTCGTAAAACATAGAGAATTATTTTTCCTTCTTGGATGGAAATTAGACAATATCTTCATATCATGAGAAGGATTGTAAGACTAATGCTTGATGAATTAACAGTTTTATCCCATCAAGGAATAGATAAATCATACTCTTTGGGTTATGTATATAATCTGTTGCATGCCATTCTATCCTTGTAATGTTAGCCTCATATATTGGGTCATTCTCATCCTATTTTTTCAAAAGACTCAGAAATTGTCTATCCATATCTGCTCGATTGTCACAATAAAAGTATTTTTCTATGAAAAGCACTATATACTACTTCTATTCCATATTTGATACTTTGTAATATTCATTTGTGTTTTGAATCAATGACCACCATTGATCTTCATCTCCCATAATGCGATAAACATCCATGATAACTTTTTCCCTTTGCGCTACACCCCAAAGCATGAAATATTATCTCAAAGGATTTTATCCATTACTCAGCTACTAATGGATTTGTACACCCATGGAATGTTGGTGGTTTTTGCCTCATGAAGTAGTATAACATTGATCATATACATTTTGGATCAGTATTCTCCATACGGGTAAAGTTATTTTTTATATCCAGAGTGATTTGTCCTAGTATGGTGATAAGCTGATCAACTCCAGTTGCTTCAACCGATCAACTATAATTAACTTGATTAGGTGGGAAATCCCTACATGGATTATGTGCATTGATAAAGTTTCCATTCCTTCAACTAGGCACCATTTCTAAACAATGGAATACACTACATTAGTTTATGAATCCAAACACATAATTATATTCTTATAAAACACTTAACATAAATTAAAAAGTTTATGGGTAGAATCAATAATCAAAAAATGTTTTCATTGAGGATTTATATCATCATAAACCCTGAATAATTATTTGTAATGAATATGAGAATTAATAAAAGAATATCTCCAGGGAGTTTCTTAACCAAGAGTGGAGCAAGGCCCATTGTCTTGCACCAGATCCCGATTGATTACAGCTCATTGAGGTGTTTTCGTGTTTTCCCTCTTGGTACATCATTGCCAAAGCCACCTCCACCTGCTCGTATCCAGACCGGGATGTATTTCATATAAAACTCAAAAAATATCTATAGTACCCAAATTCTAGGATGTTTATTTATACTAATCATCAATGTCTATCATAGGGTAGTGTTCTCTAATAAGAGTTTTTCTAAATCTATTTTTCAAGGTTTGTACTAAAATTCCTCTAATACCAACTATAATGTCCAACCCAATTTACCTAGAGTCGATGCATTATTACATAAAATTTTCATTATCACAAGTGATAAAATCTCAAAAGACCGATCAGTTTAGTAGCCTTGGATATACTAGATGCATTCATATGTTTTAAATTATATTATAAAATTAAAAACTACAACAACATTGTCAATATTTTCCATACTCTTATCCATTATACTATCCCTACATCTTAGTCATAATATCGTTCTTCACATCCAGAGATAAATAAAACATAAAAAGGGGGAAGCTCAGATCATCATTAAGGAAAATAATATGACAGAAACTTTCATAAAAAATAATAAACATTTAAGGCAATTTTACGACTAAAACAAAATCCATTTAAACGTGAACATCAACATAATATAGAAAATATAAAATCAAAGAATGCCATTTACTTATTGACATGGTTATTCTACTAGTCGAATAATCACATGTAATATCAATAGGCACTTTCATAATGATGGAATGCATAATACCAGACTTGATAACCGCATAGACAAGTCCTTGTGCCAAGACTACAAGTATGATTTTTTCAAGGCCTTGTTCCAAGATATTAGTTTGTCTCATGAGACCTACTGATGCGTCTAGGAGTAGTAGCATTCTCTACCCATCACTTACGTACTTCAATGCATTCCTTATTTGTAATTTTTTAAACCTAAAATAATCATACATATTAAAACTAGCATATTAAATGTCAATAATATATCCAAAAAACATTAATGGTATAAAAAATCATCCATAGTCAAAAATATCCCAAAACCATCAATACAATATGGATGTTTTGAATTGTAATTAAACACCTTCAAATAATCTCACAATCCATCAAAAGAGGATTACATAAATGAAATCAAATCTTTTTTTGGAGAAATATCTCTTTATATTTTGAAATCATTTAAAATTCATATTACTAACAAAGAAAAAATTTATTTTGAATTTTTTTTATAATATTTTAATGGAAATTTCAATGATGTTATGAGGGCATAAAATAGCCACACCCACCGTATAAGTTAAAAAACATTCTTACAATAATTTAGTCGAAATAGTCATAAGTTACCTTGTAATGAAAATGACAGAAAGATTTCATTCAAAAAAAAATTATAAAAATTCAAACAAGGATATAAATGGATTTAACCCATAGTCTAATAAATTGGAAAAAAAATTGGAATACATTTTTAAGAAACATGAATGTGTATGATAAAGAGGTCGTAGTATATACTAACGTAAAAACAACCTCGAATAATAAAGAGATTGTGGAATTAACCGATAACTTATACATTTCCTCAGTTGAGGGTAGGTTAACCACATATATAATGGTGAATTAATTGTTATAAAATTATACAAGAACCATATTCATAAATATTATATCATATATGATCTTCTAATATTACTTTGTTAATGACATTTTAGTAGTATCATCGTCTTAATTGTTAACTGATTCATTTTCCTTTATATGCATGGTTACGTATAACATGTTTGTTATGTATAATATGTATTTGATTCATATAAAGAATGATATAATGTTCATAATTTTTTTTAATCATAAAATTTACATTATTCGTGAATGATTGCGATGGGGAATGAATCTCATCGGGTTCGTGGAGACTGTAATTCGGACGTACGAACGAGCGACAATATAATTATTTTTGTATTAAAATCACATATAATTGGATGGTATATAATATATACAGAAAAATTATCATGTTATATTTATTATCTATATCATTTATACTAATTATTATACCCATCCAAATGATTAAGTGTTTGAATAACAAAGTACACCACGATGTGGTGACAGTATTCTGTACGTACGCACGAATGGTGAATTTATCATTTATAGGATGGATAGAATAATGAATATGGTTGTAAAATTTTGAAAATAAAATCACATTATATATAAGATACTGGATTTATTATTTTATAATGGAAATATCAAATAAAGCTGATGGGGTAGAAGAAAAGAATTTGGAATAGGTGATTAAATATTTACCAATTCTTTGGGTTCTTTCATTTTGATTTGATCAGAAGGGATTATTAAGTTGAATTTATTACTAAATTAAGGCCTCTAGGATCAAAGGAAGATAGTTTAGAGGATATTAAGGTAGGTTTTGGCCACACCAAATGCCTATGAAGGTGTGAATTTGAGAGAAGGGGGAGTGACCTTTTATAAGATTGGTGTGGGTGACATCAAGAAAAGTTTGAAATATTATTTTATAATATATTCATTTTCTATCTCTAATGGATCCAAAATGAATTATTTAAGGTATAAGGTGTTTATGGTTTGAAAACCACTCAACTAATATGTTTTATAATGCTTTATCTAATCATGTTAAACTTATCTTTTCTATTTTACACTTTGTTAAATAGTTTGACATTTACAATGTCTCTTTGTATTTTAATATTATATGGTAAATAAATTTACTATAAACATCCAAGTGAACATCAAGTGTTTCATTAATGACATATATAATATTATTTAATCCCATTTTCCAATGTAATATTAGTTTAAAAACTCTTTTATGTAAATTTTGACACCATTTGGTATTTAATTTTTTATAAATTCAATATAGAATTATTAATTAGAAAAAATTACATTTTACCAATCCTTACATGTTTTATTAAGGTATAAATTTAGGGGAATTCATTTAAAGTCTCAAATAAAATTTATCTGGTATTTATAATATCATTTATTTTAATATTTCATTAATAAATTTACTTCTGCATCATCATTTTGTCATAAATAATTTAAATTATATAAAGTCTAAAAATTATAAATAAATTAAAATTATGTAGGAAATATTTTTATCTTTCTAATTAATATATATAGTCAAAATTATATTGTGTGTAACCCTATATTAAAAATGGTTTAGTTATTAAACATTGTATTTTACTCTATTAAATCTTCTTTAAATAAAATAATAATACATGTCCAAATCTAATCCAAGTGGACCTAAAGGATCATATTTTATTCCTAATGTAGTTTTTGATCAAATTACCTTTATCCAATATAATTAGGACTAGTGTTAGGGTAATTATGATATCATTATTACACATAATTACCTTATATACATTTAACCATGTTAAATTAATGTTAAAAGTTACTATTCACAAAAAATTAGTTCAATCGAATTGAACTACATTTTAATTACTGATATTAACTGTGTCTATCAGATTTTTGAAATTAAACTCACAGAAGTGGAAAAATTAGGTTTTATACAAATTTGAAAATGCTCATTGGAGGTGGATAAATACTATAAATAGTTCAATAAAATTATATATGTCTAAAATTACTATAAAATGAATTCAATGAATTATGTATAACATATATAGGCATTATGTATCTATTTGGAATAAAAGTAAATAAAAATAAAATAACTATTTTTTTAAATAAAAAGTCCAATTTTAACAGATAAGGTTGTGTTTTTAACTATTAATCAAAAATTGAATGTTTTTAAAAAATATACCAAAAATTCACCCTAAGTTAATTTTGATATTAAAAATCCAAAAATGAAGTCAATTTTTAATTATAATGTTGTTAAAGTTTCATAAAGTTTTTATTACTATTCATAACTCTTAGTGTGATTGGTCGTGGTGTGTTAGAATCTCAATGTTGCGTACAATTCAAGCTATTGCATTATTCCAAGGGAAACATATTGTGGAAGGTTGGGGTATTTCAATGGCTATTAACCAAGAACCAATAGATTTATAGTCTCCTATCTACCAACACTAAAATGTAATACAAAGGAAAATACCACCTCTGATAACACTTTTTAACATCCCGACCTAGCTGCTCTCTAAGATGGTTGCCAGACCGGTGGGTAACATGACCTCAAGCGCATCTCCCCGAATTCTAGAGGATAATGACTAGTAGAGTGGGCATTTTTTTTGTGTGACAGGGAGACTATTCACTCATAAGATATAGGTATTATCATAGAAATTGTAAACATCAATTAATAATAAATAGTGGAGGCAGATAAATGAATGAATTACAGTAGAAGCAATATGGATAATCCAACCGATTAAGAATAAAATTTTTTTTCTCACAAAAAAAATGGAATTCCATGATCTGTTTTTAATCTAAAAACAGAGAAAACAGAAACCCAAGCATACTGTGAAATAATGAGATAAGACACATAGTGCAAAAACTGCATAACATGCAAGGTTACGTCTTCTTCCCTAGTCTCCATTCTATGATGCCAGAAACAATCAAGCATCAGAAGTTGCATGCTTCCCTTTGTCAAAACCTCAAAATATATAATCTACTCGGATTTGAATGATTCTTGGGCAGCGTGTGAGATAAAATAAAAATAGGTTGGCACCCGCGATGTATAATCCATTCCTTTTCATTACATAATAAAATTCATTGTGCCAATATATAAAAATTACAGATAATTTATTATGTGAAATTAAATAATTAACTCGGCTCGGGTTCCCAACGACAGTCATCCACAATCACCTGCTTAGTCCTATTTCAGATTTCTAAAAAGAGTACCTTTAAGGTGAATACACATATGCTTATATATGAAGCCTGGAAGAGTATTTTAAAACAATAAATATGCATACCCCCAAGTGTGATCTATGACATGGGGTCTAAGTCATGTGTCATCCAGGAGAGCATCAACACTCCAGAAAGTATCTCAACTCTCATGGGACTAAAAACGACATTAATATAAACATTCAGTGCATTATTATAAAGGATCAAGTTGAGATTTTTCGTCCATGATCATCTCGAATGTATCGCTACTGAACATCATTCAATTATCTTATTCCACTGAGCCCGTCCAAGAAAATCTTATGAAATACCAGGTATCGATCGAGGAATGGCTTTACCATTAGTCTGTCATGATCTCACAGAAAGGGGTCGAGTATCATCTGAGATTGGCTTAGCCACATTTCCAATAGATCCGTCTTGAGGGGCCATTTTGGAATCAGTGTCACTCATAAGTAATATAATTCATAGGGATGTCTCGGTTAGTCAATGCAAATGACACCACCCCCATCGTGTAGTGATAACTGTCAGAAACATAGGCTCTAAGAATTTCCCTTAATACAAGACCCGCCTTCTTTCCTCCGCCACGAATTTAATTAAAGATTTCACATCAGCAGATATGACATGATAAGCATCTGAAATTTTAGCATTAAAACTAAAAATATACACATGTGCATCACAAGGTACCTATTAAATATTGCTTCATAGCAATCTTATCAAGGAAAAATACCGAATCATCATTAGAAAATAAATTATTTTTTTAATAAATAAATAATTATTTATAAACAACTACCAAAGATCCAATAACTCAATGTTCATAATTAATCTAAATTAATTATTAATTTTAAACATAACAAAAATTGACTAGGGAACACATGTAGTTATGTAAATTAAATTCTTGGGCATGCATTTTTAACGAAATAAATAATTCATCACAAACTACTATGCAAGATCCAACAACTCAATGTTCATAACAAATGTAAATTAATTATTAATTTAACTATAACAAAAAAAGGTTATGCAATACATTTAGTTAATTAAATTAAATTCCGGAGAATGTATATTTAAATTAATAAATAATCATCATAAAAGAATACAAAATATCCAACAATTTTGTGTTCTTAATTATTCTAAAATAGTTATTTAAATTAAACATAACAAAAATTTGATGCACAACACATGTAGTTAAATAAATTAAAAGTACAAGCTAATGGAAAAATATACCTACCATTTCGGCACACCCAAAGGGTTGTCTGACCACATTGCCTCAATTTAGAAAAAAATTATTTATATGAATTAGGTCATCAACAATTAAGAAGAACAATTAAATTGAAAAGATTAGGTGAATTTTCACAATTTCGGTAGGCACCGACGAATGACACAATTGTACGTTTTTATAAATCACAACAAAATAGAGGAAAATATAGTATATTACCTAACATATGGTTGTAGATGATCCTAGGATCTACGATATGCATAGATTTTACCTTAAACGGAATAAAAAAGATTATTTTTTAATAACTCCAAAATAGTGTCAAATCCTATAATGTCGAACTGCTCAATGGATTTGAAATGAGATCTCAGGATTCTTGGGGTGTGGGATATGCCTTACTGAGTGGTTCACAATGCACCCGACGACATAGATAACCAACGATGAATGTAGATGATATGATTTTCCGAAGGGAGGTCGAGCTGGTGTGCACGAAATAGAGAGAGGGGGTGCGCTACGCACAGGAGTGGGAGGAGAGGAAGAGAAGAGAAAATAAATTAAAAGGAAAGGAAAAAAAGAAAAAAAGAAAAATAAAAAGTAAATAATGATAAATAATAAAAATAAAAAGGATGAAGAATGAAATAAATAAATAAATGTTGTTTACCGCAATTTTAATATTTTTATTTTTCTCTTCAACCTTAACAATTTTATTATTTATTTTTATCCCCCGTTAAATTCTATTAATTTTCATTAATCCTTTATAATTATTTTTAACTCGAACTATATGCTATGGAACGATGTAATATTTTTCATAATGAATGAGAAATCATTTAATTAATTTTACAAGAAATCCAGGACACACAACCTGGTGTGCAGTCTCGCGCCCAAGGATGCTTTAATTATTTGGACTAAAAATTTGACAATCCGCACTTAAATTTAAGTTGATTTGTTACATAAATTTATTGGCGAATTAATAATATTTCATCTAACCAATAATAAATATTCCCCAATATATATATACACCTGTTATGTATATATATATACAGATCTGTATATATATATTCAACCCAAAATTATATATATATAATCATATATATATATATATATATATATTTACATCATATACATATATCTCCATGTTTTTGCCCTAATATAATAATATTAACAATAATTAAAATAATCCTTATTTAATTCAACCCATCAATGACACCATTAATATTATAAAACAATAAGCATAAAAATGTTTATTAAATTAATATTGATTGCAGATTTGTATTTAGTTGGAACAATTAATAAAATAACATTTATTACATTGCCCAATAATTATTACATCATGAAAATTTTATTAATTGTGAAATTACATTTCCATTTGTTGACATCAAAGAAAATAATAATATTATTAAAAAATATTTTAATTATTTCAAATGACCAAAAAAATTATTTAACCAAATTAAATTTTATTGGATTGAGATATGACCAAATGTCCGTTCCTTGAAATGGTTATAACCTACCCAGGGTAAACCCCATGTTTTTTAACTATTGGTGATATTAGATTTCTCATTCAATGCACCATTTTTGAGAAAATAATTATTATTTTATAAAAAACGGAACAATTAATTAATTAAAAAATAGATGGATTTATCATACGTGAGGTTACCAAACACCCTATGCGAATATATGTTGTACCCTTACTAGGGTAATCCAGACATTCTGGACATAACAGTGGTCCTAGATATCTCAAACGATGCATTGTTTCATAGTTATTAAATTACAAAAAAACACGCGCAAATAAATAAAATAAATTGAATATTTTTATTGTATCATCATTGAGGGTCTATGGGTCTCTAATCTCCGCGCTGACTTTGTGTCTAACTCTAAAAATATTACAAAAAATATTCCAATGTTTTAATGAAAACATTCACCCTTTATTTTATTTATTTCAATTGTTATTTAAATATAATTAATATAATAAAAATTTGTTTAAAAGACACATCACATTGTCAACTATCATAAAATAAAAATTATGACGCTGGATTTTAAAACTGACCAACCTTGTTAATGGAAAAAATAATGATGTTTTTCATCAGGTTCAAATAACCGGATATTACATACATTATATATGAATTGTTTCAAACTATTACATTTCCATTTCATGGGCCAAATTGTATAAAATGGCATCGTGTTTACCCACTATGATTTATCTCATTCCCTCCCCGAGCACCGTTTGGTACCCAAGGAAGATTACATGTATGCAGGTGTTGATAATGGAAGCATAATACAGTAGATACCTGATTAATTAATGTTCTATTATGTAGGATGTTGCAGATGACGTGGCTTCATATTAGTATGTTTAGGATAGTTTATATATCATTTTTTTCTACATCTGGGTTTTCATGTATTCTTACTACATGGTATCTATTTTTCCAACATACATGATACATGACATATTATCAACAATATTTGTATGTTATTATAATTGATTTATTTTTTGTTTTTTTTGTATCTATATTATGAAGTTCCTTCTCTTAGTTATATTGTTTCTGTTATTTACCTTTTTTTTATATTAATTCAATGTGCTGTACTCAAGTAATGAGGGATTAGTCTCCCAAAAAACATACCATAGGCCCTCGCTACATGTCAATAGCCTCTAGAGATTCAGTATATGCGCTTTATTGCATGTTGAACATATGGATCAGAGAACCTATTAAGTGGCATTCGGGGCCCAAACATCACATTTCCAAAGTTTATCCTTACTAAGCCTCTGAGCTCTTCATTTGTAATGTTTTTTCCTATGTCATGAATAACTGTTTTATATAGGGTATTTTTTGAAGAGTAAATAAGGTGATGTTCATTAATGGAGGTGTTGAATATATTTCACTAAATAATATTATTGTGATCCTAGTCCCCAGAATAATTAAATCATTACTATCCATGGGTGTTTATTTTTTAAATTTAATGAATATTAATCTATTAGGAGCTGATTCCTATATATGAGAAAATTTGGCCACCATAATTGTTATCAGAGTAATAGATTACCTATCCACTATAAAAACATATAAAAACTCCATATTAAGATCCATATAGATATTTTTAATAATGAGTTAGGGTATTATAAAATTTATTGGATATATGTTAATGGACATAGTGGGTTATTTTTTAATACAATATATCATTTTCTAGAAACTTGTAGTTTACGTTCCTCTTGCATAGAGGTATATAGGGGAAATAACACCTAATGGGAACACTGGGAAGTGCTACATCATCTTATTATTGTATGACAATGATGATAAATGAATAATAACTCTGAAAATCATATTGGATATGATTTGGAATTCACAATAAATATCCAAATCATCATGAATGGTTTAAAGAGATGGTCATTATGAAAGAAATTATTTAATACTAAGGTGTTGTAGATTATAGGGATGATTTTAGGATTTAGAGACACTATAAGGGGTTTTTAATGATAATGGTGTTCTTGACGATGATTACTGTTTATTATAATATGTTTTTTTAATATTAGTCAATGTTAATAACTTGATGTAATCATGATAATGCTATGTGTGATGGAAAATAAAATTATTAATATTTGAAGAAAAATAATACGGGATATGAAATGAAAAATATTGCTTCTATTTTCACACAAAGTTATTAATATTTTTATCAAGAATAACATCTAAATGATATAAGGAGGGAACAAAATTTTATTGAGTCATTCAAGAAGTAATTTCCCCCTTATATCAGTGGTTTTGTTGATCCACAATATTTAGAGAAAATGAGTCATGTAAGAAAAAAAATATTTCTCATTATCCAGGGCTTAGATCATGATAAATGCGTTGTGGATATCTATCATATTTAACAAAAATTGTATTAATGGTGGTATATTAAAATTAATAAAATATAATGAGATAAAATAGACATTATGTAGTGTGATGAGTTTAAGTGAAAATATTTCAAAATATACTTGCCTTTAATTTTTATTATGAAATTGGATGTGGAATTCCTTGATCTAAAAAAGGGTTAGGAATAAATTATTATCAATGAGTTGAATTCAATAGGACCTTTGAAGTAAACTTCATGGAATATCATATAACCTAAAATTTTGTTTTATTGATTCTTCAGTTGCATAACACCAAGTCTCCTAAAGATGTTATATATAAGGTACTTCAATATCTATGAATAAATAATTAGTTTTTCTATAATAGTTTTCATTGATATTATATTTAACCATAAATATCATGGTTTTGATATGAAAATAAATATTTAATTCAAGGAAACTCAAAAAACATGGAGAAAAGTATAAAAGCTTTTCTTTTAGGCTCAATGTGTGGAAATAAACATGACGATAATTATCATAGTGTTAATAGTAATTTTTTTAATTGTGTAAGGAAGGTCATCATGTAGCTAAATGAAAATAATAATGGGATTAAGTTATATAATTATTCAAATAGACTGAATGAACTAAAAAAATATCCACCCACACACTTGTGATTCATGTGCATAGAGTTTGTGAATTGAGAATATAAATTCCCCAAAAAAGTTCTAACGTCCCGACCCCAAAATCCCAGAGTCGGTGCATTATTACATATCATTGGCATGATCACAAAATATCATGTCTCGAATAACTTATTGTTTTAGTATCCTTGAAAGTTAAAGATACATTCCTAAGGTTTACATTACATTATATAATGGAAAACTACATAAACATTGTTTCCATAGAAAACACTGATATCCCATTGACTATCACTGAAGGTTAGTCATAATATAATTTTTTACATCCTGGTAAAAATAAAACATATGAATGGGTGAGAACAAATGCATAGTAAGGATAACAATATAGCAGAAGCATTTATAAAGAAGAAAAAACATTTAAGGAAATGTATAAAACAAAAACAAAATATTTTTCATCATAAACTTCATCATAATGTGGAATATATAAATCAAAATAATTCAATTTACTTACTCACATGGATAGTCTACTAGTCGAATAATCACATGAAATATCAATATCCACTTTCATAATGATGGAATGCATAGTGCAATATTTTTATAAGCACATAGTCATGGTTGTGTGCCAAGAATACAAATAATATTTTTTCAAGGCCTTGTGCCAATACACTAGTTTGTTTCTTGAGACCTTCCGATGAATCAAGGAGATATAATGGGCTCCACCCATCACTTACTAAGTCTAATACATTCCAAATATGAAAAGGCTTAAACAACACATAAACATTCATATAAAAACTGGCATATGAAATGTCAATACATTATCCATAAACCATGAATGGTATGAAATATGACATTTGAAGTCAAAAATATCATGAAACCTTAAATTAAATATGGAATTTTTGTGTCATATTAAATCAACATCCAAAAAACATAAAATCCATCAAAGGATGTTGATATAGATGAAATCAAAAACTTTTTAGAGAAATATTTCATTCTATTTTGAAATCATTTAAATGTCACGTAATTATAAAATAAAACATTTATATATGATGATATTATCATAAGTTTGTAAGGGAATCTTCGAAGATGTTAAAATGGAAGGAAATAGCCGCACCCGCTGTAGAAGTTAAAAAAACATTCTTATATTAAATTTGTCGAAAATGTCAAAAAAGTATCTTGTTTGGAAAACGACAGAAAGATTCCTTTATAAAAGTCTTATAAAAGCCAAACAAGGATATAAATGACAATAAACCATAGTCTATAAAATAGTAATAATGTTTTGAAATAAATTTTATGCAACATGGATGTTGTTGATAAAGAGGTCTATGTAGATAATTAAATATAAACAACCTCAGATAATGAAGAGATTGAAAAATTAACCGTTGCCTTGTATTTTTCCTTGGTCGAGGGTAGGTAAAAATTCTGTATAATGGGGAAATAATGGTTATTAAATTATTAAAGAATCATATACATTAATATGATATCATATATGATATTTCAATATTGCATTGTTAAAAATATCATAGTATTATTTCCGTTTTGGATGTTAACGGATTCATTTTCCTTTATATTCATTATTATGTGAGTAATATTTTTTATGGATGGGATGTATATTATTCATATCCAGAATGATATCAACTCTTTTAACAATATTTTTAAACATCAAATGAAAATTTTTCTTGAAAGAATATGATGGGGAATGAATCTCATCGCGTTTGAGGAGACGGTAATCCGTACGTACGCACGAGTGAAAATATCATTATTGTGATATTAAAATAATATTTAATTGGATAATATATCATATATACAGAATAATAATAATATTATATTTATTATTTACATCAATTACACTTCATAATTATACCCATCCAAATAATAATGCATTTAATAACAATTACCCCACGACGCGGAGACAGTAAGTTGTACGTACGCATGTATGGTGAAATGTCATTCAAATGACAGATAGAATAATGAATATGGTTGTACCATATTTATAATAACATCATAGTATATTGAATATACAAGATTTATTATTTTAAAATTGAAACAAAAAAGAAAGAGGATGTGGAAGAAGAATGGAACTTGAAAGAGGTGATTAAATATTTACCTCTTCATCAGGTTATTCGTTTTGACTTGATCAAAAGGGCTCAATAGGTTGTCTTTATTACTAAATGAAGGATTATAGGATAAAGGGAGGGAATTATTGAGAGTATTTGGGCAGGGGTTGGCTCAGCCAAACGGCTTAGCTGTGAATTAGAGAGAAGGGGGAGTGCCCTTTTATAAGAGGGGTGAGGGGCACCTTTGAAAAAACTAGAAATATTATTTTATATTAAAATAATTTTAGGTTTCTAATGGCTCAAAAATAGATTACTTAATGGTTAAGGTGGGGTGGGTAGAAAACCACTCATCCAATAGGTTTTAGGAAGGTTTGGGTCACTATATTAAACATACTTTTATATTTAATTCTTAGTTAAATAGTTTTACATTTACCTTGTCTCTTTGTATTTTTATATTATATGGTTAATAGACATACTATATACTTCCACCAAAACCCAAAGTGGTTCACCAATGATACACCAATATTTATATTTGTCTTTTTTCTGATCCTTATATTTACATTAATATAATATCAATTAATAATATAATATTTGTTTTAAAAACTCTTTTATGTCAATTTTGACACTATTTGGTATATTGTTTTTCCTAATTTCATAACAGCATTATTACTTCGAATAAAATTCATATAAACAACCATAATATGTCATATTAACCTAGAAATTAGTGTAATTCATAAAAGGTTATCAAATTTCATTTATTTGGATATTTCTAATATCAATTATTTTAATATTTCATTAATTAGTGAATTAATGCATCATCATTATGTCATAAATAAATGAATTTATATAATTTCTAGAAAATAAAAATAAAATTCCATTATGTAAGAAATTTTTTAGCTTTATAATGAATACTTAGAGTCAAATTTATCTTATGTGTAACCCTATATTAAAAATGGTTTAGTTATTAAACATTGAATTTAACACTTTTAACTCTTTTTTGAATTAAATAATAATAAATGTCCAAATCAAATCCAAGTGGACTTAAATTATCATATTTTATACCTAATTTTGTTTTTGGACGAATTTAAATTATCCAATAAATTTAGGTCATGTGTTAGGGTAATAATAATATAATTTTGACCTTTATTTACCATATTTACTTTTAACTGTGGAAAATAAAAGTAAAAAATTCCAATTGACCAAAAATTATTTTTATCTCATTGAATAAAATTTTACATACTGATATAAACCATGTCTCTCGGATTTTCAAAATTCATCTCACAAAAGCAGTAAAATAATGTTTTATGTAAATTTACAAATGCCCCTCAAAGGTGGGTAAAAGACGGTAAAAAGATCAAAAAAAGTTATATATCTAATATTATTATGAACTGACTCAAATTAATTATATTGAAATTATATAGGTATTATGTATATATTTTTACCTAAAATAAATATAAATAAAATCAATAATTTTTTAAATAAAAAAGATGTTTTAATCTATAACTCAGTGTTTTTCAATATTCATTAAAAATTGAATGTTTTCTGAAAAATACCAAAAATTCACCAAAAGCCAATTTTGATATTCCTAATCAAAAAATGAAGTCTATTCTGAATGATAAAATTTATAAAATTTCAAAAGGTGGGTTTTACTATTCATAACGGTTAGTTTGATTGGTAGTGGTGTGTTTGAACATGAAGATTCATACAACACACGCTATTGTATTATTCAAATAGAAGCGTACCATGGAAGCATGTGGTGTTATATTCTGCTCTCCTTCAAATAATTATTTCCTCAAAATTTCTATAGGATTACTACGTAAAAAGACTCGGGTGGTTCTTCATTATAAGTTCCACGGGTTCCCACGTTTCCTCTTCCATATTATTTTTCTCCATAGAACATTTACCAGACGAGTCATCTGATATCTCAAAACATGTACTATTGTAGAAATAACCTTGATAGGATCACCATAATAAGACAGATTGGGTTCCAGTTCTAATTCTTTATACTTGAGTACATGCGTTGGGTTAGAAATTTATTTTCTCAATAGTGATACATGGAATACATCGTGAACATTGGAGAGACTTGGAGATATTCCCAAATGTTAAGCTACAACTTGAATTCCCTCTAGAATTTCAAAAGTTTTGATGTTCTTGGGACTTAATTCTCCCTTCTTACCGAAACGTATTACAACCTTCCATGGAGATATTTTCAAGAAAACATGATCTCCTACTTGAAATTCCAAATCCTTCCTTTGGTTATTAGCATTTCTCTTCGGTCTAATTTGAGCTTCCATGATGTGGTTTTGGATTACCTTCACCTTTTCCATTGTTTCCTCCAAAAGTTCTAAGCTTACGAGTTTTCATTCACAAACATCATCCCAACATGTTGGTGTGTGACATCTCCTTCCATATAACGCTTCATTTGGTGACATCTGAATACTTTAATGGAAGCTATTATTATAGGAGAATTCAACCAGAGGTAAATATTGATCCCACAAACCTTGAAAGTCATGTGAGCATGATATCATCATGTCTTATATGGTTTGAATAGTCCATTCTCATTGTCCATCAGTTTGGGGGTGATAGGTAGTGCTCAAATGATGTTCAATATCCAGGGATTTCTAATGAAATTTCCAGAATGATGATGTAAAACGGGGATCTCGATACGAAATAATCGATAGGGGTACTCCAAGAAGTCATACTACTTGATTAATATATAGTCTTGTGAAACGTTCAAGTGGTAAATCATCCCTTATAGCAAGAAAATGTTCTAACTTGGTAGGACGATCACCAATTACACATATTGCATTGTTATTTCAAGGAGTCTTTGGTAGTACCATGAAAAATTCCATTGTAATATTATCCCACTTCCACTCAGGTATTTGAAAAGGATTCACGACTCTTCCAAGAAATTTCCTTATTGATTTCACATTTTGACAAACCATACATCGGTACAGAAAATCAGAAATCTCCCTCTACATGTTGTCCCATAAAAAATGTTCCTTCAAATATCTATACTTTTTTGTGATCCTGGGGTGTATAGATAAATTTGAACTATTAGCATCATCCAAAAATTCCCTTTTTAGATCAGGTATATCGGGAACTCAAATTCTATTCCAAAATTTCAAAATTCCATCTTCATATATGAAGTCACTCAATCTCTCGTTATTCACAGCTTTAATATTTTTTTTGAAACTCTTCATCATCAGCCTGAGATATATTTATCCTTTTTGTAAATATAGTTTGAAACCATTTGAAAAAAATTTTATGTTTCACCTTCCATGGATATTACCATATCCATCATTACTATATCCATGTATACATGATTCTTTTCAACTCTTATCTTGTTAAAAACTCCATGATCTTTTCTGCTCAAAGAATCATCAACCTTATTTTCCGTCCCCAGGTGGTAGTGTGTCATGAAATCATAATCCTTGATTAGTTCCAGACATCTCCTTTACCTCATGTTGAGTTCTTTATGTGAGAAATATACTTCAAACTCTTGTGATCAGTATAAATCTCGCAGTTTTCACATTAGAGGTAGTGTCTCCAAATATTCAAAGCAATTATTATAGCAACTAACTTATGATCATGAGTAGGATAGTAATTATCCTGAATTTTCAGTTTTCGTGACGCATAGGAAATGACCCTATCATTCGGCATAAGTACACAACTGCGTCCTTTATTGATGAGTCACTATAAAGAAAAACCACATAATTCCACGATGGTAGAGTCAAGATATGATTACTGAATAAAATTCTCTTCAATTATTCAAAACATTCTTCACACTCTTTTTTCCATCCAAATTTAACCACTTATCATGTGGGATATTTTATTGGGTTAGCCAACCTGGAAAAATTCAGGATGAAATGTCGATAATAACCTGCTAATGAAATAAAACTATGTACCTAAGTTATACACGTCTGTTCTGTCCATTGATGGATTTCCTTGGTCTTAGAATGATCAACATAGATTCCATCCTTGGAAAAAATATGTCCACGAAATGAAATCTCTTAAATCCAGAATTCAAAAATTCTAAACAAGTAATATAATTCATGTCTACTATAAGTATTTAGGATAATGCTCAAGTTATCTTCATGATCATTGTAGCTTTTGGATTATACCAAGATATCATCATTAAATACCACTAAAAATTCATCATGACATTCCATGAAATCAATCTTCATTAGATCCATGAAGATAGAGGGTTTATTATACAATCCAGAAAGCATTATTGTAGACTCTTAATGAAAATACCTGGTTTGAAATACAGTTTTCAGAATGTCATGTTTCTTTACACACAACTGATAATATCCAGATCGAAGCTCAATCTTTGAAAAGTATTGAGCTCAATAAAGTTTTTCAAATACATCATCAATGCGAGATAGGGGATTCTTGTTAATTTTTTAATAGAATTGATCTCCCTGTAGTCAATGCACAACCTCATAGATCTATCTTTGTTCTTAAAAAAAAGGACCAGGGCTACCCAAGGAGAATCACAAGGGGGAATAAATCCCTTATTACTCGATTCCTCTATTTGATTCTTTAGTTCCATTAATTCCATAGTGTCCATTCTATAAGGGGTATTTGATATGGGCCTTGATCCATGAATTATATCAATGGGAAACTCAATTACTCATTCTGGAGGAAGTGTAGGTAAATCATATTGAAACACATCAACATATTTTTTCGAAATAGGTACATCCACTATTTATACATTCTTTTCCTCACCCATAGTTATTTCATTCTCTTATTCCCCAATAATTTAATTTTTTTGAGCTATTGGGGGGGTATCTAGATAATAATTAAGTGGTGATTATTCTGCACTAAAGATAAGTTGTTCTTTATCATCATCATCAAAAATGGTAACCACATTCTTCTTATAAATTTTTTTTACATCATGATCCAAAGAAAATCTATACCGAGGATTATATCGAACCTAATCATGGGTATGACGATGAGATCAGTAGATAAAGAACATTTATATGCCCTAATGGAAACTGATTAACAAATATTTTTTACAGTGATACCTCCCTTAGGAATTTTGACTGACATCTCCCTTGTTAAATAAAATTGGAAATATCAAATGTTCATAGAAAACTGGAATGAAATGGAACAATTCAATGATCCATAATCAA
Source organism: Viscum album (assembly GCA_963277665.1). Classification (NCBI taxonomy): domain Eukaryota; kingdom Viridiplantae; phylum Streptophyta; class Magnoliopsida; order Santalales; family Viscaceae; genus Viscum; species Viscum album. The sequence goes on from OY728121.1 coordinate 207,539,646, forward strand.
ATAAAGAATTTTCTAAACATGACGAAACAATTAAATTACCTTCCACTACATCATTCGGAGCATCAAAATTAGCAATTGTGATAGCATAATCCTGGAAATGATCCATTGTCCTTTTCTGAGGTTAGTTCCCCTAACTCTTAGGAAATTCATTTGCATAATTCCCCCTATCTCTACAATTGTGGCACTCAACATTGACAACATATTTCTTCCCCTTGTAATCACGAGTTTGGTGGTCATTTTTACCACACTTGAAACAGACTCTCATTCCCTTCAGGCAAGTACGAGGGTGTTTCTTCCCACACATAACACATGATGGATATTCAACTTTTCCATTCAACCTATTATTTCTATTTCCAGAGTTTTCACCAAATCTCTTCTTCTCATTCTTTATTTTAAAGTCGTAAGACTTAGAGACTTCTTTTTCTGTCATGATAGCACGTGAGACGATATCTTCATATAATGAGAAGTATTGTGAGACTAATGGTTGATGGGGAAATGATTTTAACCCATCAAAGAAATGATAAATATTACATCATGGGTTTTGTGTATAATCTGCAGCATGACTCACTAACTGTGTAATGTTAGATTCATACTTTGCGACATTCTCATCCTCCTTTTTCCTATGACTCAGAAATTGCCTTTCTATATCTGCTTGATGGTCACGGGGAATGTATTTTTCTATGAAAATATCATTAAACTCCCTACATTCCATATTTGATACATTATCATCTTCCTTTGTGTTCTAAATCAATGAACATCATTGATCGACATATCCAGTAAGGAGGTAAACTGCCATGAAAACTTTTTCCCTTTTACTACTCCTCAAGTAATGGATTATTTTCTATTAGGATATTATCCATTGCTCATAAACTAATGGATTTTTACCCCCAATGAATGATGGTGGTTGTTTCCTCATGAAGAGATATAACATTGATCTTCCATGCTATTTCTTGGGATACTCCATATGGGTATGGTTATTATTCATAACCCGAGTGAGTTGTTCCTGTATAGTGATTAGCAGATTAACATTAGTTGCATCACTAGCTCCACAATAATTATCTTAAATAGGAGGGAAATCTCTACATGGATCGCATGCATTGATAAGGTTTCCATTTATTCCACTAGGCATCATTTCTAAACAACGACATAAAAAATATTAGTTTACGAATAAAAATACATCATTAAGAACATGTAAAACACTTAAGATAAATTGAATAGTTTGTGGATATAATCCATAATCATAAAAAAGATATTTTCTTGGAGAAAGTATATAATCATATCCCCTTCATATTGGTTTGTAATGAAAATTATAATTATCCTAAGAATATCCTTTAGGAGGGATGTATCCAAGAGTGCAGCCTATCCCATTGTCGTGCACTAGTTTTCGTTCGATTCTAGATCAAATGGGTGTATTCGGGTTTTTCCCCTAAGTATATCTATGCCAGAGTAACCCATACCTACTAATGACTAAAAAGGGATGTATGGCATGGAAAACACAAAAAATCTCTACAATATCAAAATTCTCAGATGTTCATCTATACTAATACTCAATAATTATCTTAGGGATATGAGCTCTATTCAGATTTTATCTGAATCTACTTTCGATTGTTTGTACTAAACATCCTATGAAACCAACTGTAACACCCCAACCACAGAAGCCCATAGGTGGCACATGTAGTACCCCCGGTTTCTGGTATGTAACCCATTATTGATGATTTTCATTGTTTTAAAGTTACGTGTAATGATTGGGAGAGTCGGGATTACCTTAAATGATGTTTGGAGTCAAAGTGGATGTCGCATGGACGGTGCACGATTTTTCTAAACAGTGCGGAAAAACCTTGCGTAGTTGGTCTTGGGGGCATGATCATTCACAAGGGCAACATATGGTTTTTCTAATCATGTGGTCAAAACGTGCTTGGAGGTTCTACCGAGGTAGTGGCTAACACATGGATAGTGCACGATTTGTTTAACTGTTCGAACAAACTGTGTGGCCACTAAAATGAGATCCTATAAAAGTGGATCTCACTTGTTATTGCCTATAAGTTCCTCATTTATGATCCTATGTAGAAATAACACATGATTTTGCTTCTCCTAATGTCAAAGAGGGTTCTCCCATCATTCGAGAGGTGATCTGAAGGCTTCTCATGGAGAATTGAAGCCGGATTCAGGAGGTATATGATCTATCTTTTTCATTATCGATCGATTTCATAGTTCTACATAGATCTCATTCTCCTCTTCTCCCAGTTTCATAGAACTATGCCCATTATGGGTATATATAAGTGTGTGGATGCCAAATATGATGTTTTTTTGTCTTAGTATTGCTAGTAAAAGAGATCTATGGTGGGTTTTTGAAGAAGAAACCCAATTTTCTTGTGAGTTCATCATTCATCGGGGTTTTTGTCAAAATCCTAAATGTATGAGGCTTCAATCTAGACTCCTCTTTTAAGAAATGATTTTCGTAGTTTCAAATTGGTTTATTTGAAGGGTTTTGATTGTGAAAATCCTTGAATAAATCCTTTTTAGTGATGATTTATGGTTTTTATGTAATTGTGAAATGTTGGTGAATTGTTGTGCAAAGTGATTTAGCTTCTCGAATTTAAAATTTTTATTTTAATTTATGGATTTGATGATATTGTAAATGGTTTGATGAAAAATGGGTTTTAAATAAAAAGGTATTTTATTGAAATGTTTTGATATTGAAGTTTCATTGATGGAATTGGTTTTCAATAAAAAGGGAGTATTATAGAGATGGTTTGGATTTGAAATGGTTTGGCATTGAAATGAGTTTGATGAAAAAAAAATTCAATAAAAAGGTGTTTTTATTGAATGGGTGTTTTGGCATGATTTATGGGCATTTTGTGTGTGTGTTAATGTTTCATGTATGAGGCTTGATTGAAATATGACCTTGTGCTGGGTTCCAAATGTATAATGTCACAATGGTAACTATATGTACGAGGCTTGGTTGAAATATGACCTCGTTATAGGTGCCAATGGTGTAATGGCACAGGAAAAAAAATAACTTCTGACGACTTGGTAGATCAACAAGAAACCACTCATTAGAATGGAACTGTCAAAACATAGCATGCATTGAATTGTATGCCAAAAAGGGGATTTTATGAAATTCTTAGTTATGCCAAAAAGGGGATTTTGTGAAATGGTTGGGTATGCCAAAATGGTACGATTGTAAAATTGTTCTAAAGCTTGTTTAGTTATTTTTCTTGAAAAATAAGTTGCTGGAATTTATTTTCTTTTTTATTAAAGGCTTTTGGTTATAAGGGGTTTTGGGAAACACGATTATATTGATTTATAAACAGGTTTTGAGAAAATGTTTTATATAAACGGTTACTAAATAAATGTTTCTAACTCTTCTATCCTACTCGCATGATTAGGGAAGCCATTGGGGAAACCTACTGAGTTTTATATTCTCCCCTGCATTGGCACTTTGGTGCTTTTGCAGATGCTATTTTCTAAGGTAGGGTAAAAGATAACACATCCCTTGTTTTTTGTACTACCTCATGATGACTGGGGTTGTTCGGTGATTGTGGATCTTGGAGTTTGTGGATCTTGGAGTTTTGTGGTCTTTTTAGGGTCTTGAGTTGATCTTCTATTTTGTACATTGATATTTGGTTTGGTCTTATGCTACATTGTACTTGTTGTGGTTTTACATAAATAAAGTTGTTTAGTTGTCATTATTTTGTTAATGCATGATATAGTGAATGTTTGGTTATGCTTGGTTGGTTTGTGGGTTACATCTTAAAGGGTACATTGTCCATCAACATGTAATTGAAACCCTTCTCCATTTATTGCCAGCCTTTGGCATCTTGGGGATATCGCTTAAGGCCTATTAATGTCTCGTTGTACTCTCAAGCCAATGAGAATAGGAGGGTCATTACAAATGGTATCATTTTGTTCAGTCCTCTCCTAACAAGTGGTCATCGATGTTCTTGGTCTTGGAGTTGAAATTCATTCATGTCTATTCTTTGGGTCAAAATCATAGACTAGAGTAGGATTTTCAGAACATGGAATGTATAGAATAAATGTACATAGATAACCCATTTATGTTAAACATCATGTTACCAGGATGTTGAGTACATAAGTGTTTTGGATACACTTCTATAATGTTGGGAAATCTCATTGTCATGGGTTTAGACAATGAGATGAGCATGACATGCATTGTACAGGAATGAATTCCCACTTGGATTCCATATCACATTATGAAGAATGATTCATGATTTTAGGCAAGGTGTTAATTTTTGAAAAATTCCGAAGTATTTTAAAATGAATGCTTTTGAAAATACGATATTTATTGTATTTTGAAAATGGTTTGATTTTATAAAATCATGCAGAATGTTTTCAAAATTGTCGAACATGGGAAAAATGATGTTTTGGAAACAATGTTGTGATAGATGATGTTATTGATTTTGAAATGCTAATCCATCAGTTTCTAGATAGTGAGATTGACATAGGTTGTTGTTGGTTTATAAAATGGAACCTTGTAGGCATCGTCAGAACCAAATAGAAGAAGATGCGGTGAATGTGGTTTCACCTGAACCATGTGTGAACCAAGATCTAGTTCAGAGAATCATCCAAGAATTTCATGTTGTGGATTCGGCGAACCGGAGGAATGAACCAAGGAATGGGTATCATATCATCTAGTTCATGAAGTAGAATCCACCAAACATTCATGGTGATGTTGAACTTGAAAAGGCGGAGGTGTGGCTAAGTAGGAAGAATCAAATCTTCGATTTCATTGACACACTAGTGGAACTAAAAGTATACATGGTGACGTATATGCTCTAGGATCTTTATCATTAGTGGTGGGATTTAGTGCTTCATGCTAAATTGGATGAAGGCCTTACATGGGAGTATTTTTAAGTATTGTTCAACAAACAATTCTATCCTCACAGATTCAAGATCCATAAAATGAGGAACTTCATCAGCCTGAAAAAAATTGTCTATCTGTCACAATGTATTTGGCTAAATTCATGAATTTAGTTCGTTTTTCACTAGAGGATGCCACAAGTGCGTCATTGAAGGCACACATCTTCAAATCGGGGCTAAGGCTGGAGATTTGATCAAATATTGTATTGTTATGTATTACGGATTATACAGAGATGGTTAATAGAGCAACTGTTGCTGAACGTGATAGCTAAGGATATATGGGAGGAGGAATGAAGAAACCTACATAAATTATTGGGAACTCAACCATTGGGAACAAGAGGAAAAGGGATACCTATTTACACAGGGCGAGTGCAAATTTGAACCAGATGATGGGATCAATGAACCATCCCCCATGACCATAGAGCAAATAAGGTTTCATTAAATGTGGTTTGAATGAAAACATTACGCGAGAGTGTACAGTGAAACCAATAGAAAGTCACAATTGAAAGAATATTGGGCATATACAGCGCTATTGTAAGAATGATTCGAGGTCGGGTGCGCGTGACACTTATCAGGTGTTGCAAGCAATGTATTCTTCAACAAGACGAGGAAAACAGAGTCAATCGCATCAGCATCATAGAGCTAGACATGGTGATTCTTGAAATACCATGAATCCTCACCTAGGGAAATCTCATCAAGGAAACAAGGAGAAAAATGCAACAACAATGCAACTCTATAGAGCTGAGTAGATGATGTTAAATGATTAGGTTGGACCATATATGTTGATAGGTATGATTCCTTTGCATTCTACCCTTGTGAAAGTGTTGTTTGATACTGGTGCATCGCATTCCATCATTGCTTCCTGTGCTGCTGACTTTCTATGATTAAAACTAGAAATGAAGCCTTTTGTTTTGAAATTGAAAACTATTCTTAGTGAAAGAAAACATCAAGCCTTTGTGTGTAGAACATGTTCTATAACTATTGATGGAGATGAGATAAAGTGGGACTTAATGATGTTGGACATGGATATATATGATATAATCATGGGTATGGATTGGTTGACAATGTTTAAGGATCACATAGACTGTTATAGGAGAATGGATAGTTTCACGACTGAGGACGACATCGACTATAAATTCAGATGAGAGATGATGGTAATGAAAGGTGAAAAGAGCTTGTTGGAATGAATTTTGGGCATGATCTCTTACCAAATGGCAGCATTGACATTGAAATCAATGGAAGATATTGAGGAATATATTTTTCTAGCAATTGTGGATCAATTTCAAGATGTCTTTCCAATCAACCTCTGAGGGTTACCACCTCTAAGGGAAGTGGATTTTATGTTTGATATCCTTCTGTGGAACAGTCCTATTTCCCTTCGATCTTATAGGATGGAACCAATAGAGTCAAGGGAATTGAAAGTGCAGTTAGAGAAGTTGGTGCTCTATGGTTCTCCAAGAATGACTTACAATCAAGATATCACCAATTGATGGTTTTGAAGGAGTACATTCCAAAGACAGTTTTAAAAAGTAAATATGGCCACTAAAAATATGTAGTCATGCCTTTCAGTTTAACGAATGCACCATCGGTCTTCATGGATTTGATGAAATAGATATTTCAATGATATTTTCATTCTTTTTTTGTGGTGTTTGGTGATTATATCTTGGTGTATTCAATGACAAGGCTTGAGCATGAGATGCACCTAGAAATATTATTACTAATCTTGAGAGATCATCGTTTGTTTTCCAAATTATCAATTTGTGATTTCTAGATATGAGAAGTACGTTTACTTGGCCATGTAATTTCTGAGAAAGGAATTTGTGTTGATCCTGAAAATATAGAAGAAATTATCTCTTGGAAACCACCAAAGAATTTTTTCAAGATACATTGTTTTCTTAGTATATATGGATACTACCGACACTTTGTGCATGATTTCTCACAAACAGCTTCTCTAATGACTGCTCTGACAAAGAATAATGATCAATTACAATGGACAAAAGAATGTCAGAAGCCTTTCCAGGAACTGAATGTTTGGCTTACATCAGCACCTATCATGATTTTACCAGAATCTGGATAGGGGTATGTGGTGTATTGTAATGCTTCAGGATCAGGGTTGGGTTGAGTTCTCATTCAAGGAGACCATGTGGTTGCTTATGGATCATGGAAGTTGAGGGTTCATGAGAATAATTACCCAACACTTTATTTGGAGTTAGCTAGGGTCGTCCATGAATCAAAAACATAGAGACATTATCTATTTGGTGAGAAATTCACTGTGTTTACGGATAAAAAAAGATTAAAACACATTTTCTCACAGCGAGATTTGAATCTGAGGCAAAGGAGATGGATGGAGTATCTCCAGATATTTGATATTGACTTGATGTGCACACCAGGAAAAGGGAATTTAGTGGAGGATGCATTAAGAAGAATGTAATATGCTCAGTTAGGGAATGTAGCTTTAGATGAATGGAAGTTGATGACTGTCTTAGCCGACATGCATGTTGAATGTGAAGACCGAGGTGTTGTTGCAGTTTTCTTTTCAACTACACTTGTTATTGATCTCGTAAAAATGATCAAAGAAGCACAAACATCTGATGCAGAATGTCTAGTTGTATGTTCAATAATCAATAGTGGGGGGACCATTGATGCTTGGAAACATGATGGGTGATCAGGTTTGTGTTTCAGATATAGTATTGTTTTACCTATGGATTTTGAGGAAAAAATCCTTCATACTTACAACCATTAAATATAATCTATACAACCAGGTAAACAAAAGATTTATAAGGCGTTGAAGGCACAGTTTTGGTGGAGTGACATTAATAAGAAGGTGGTAGATTTCGTCTCCAAATGCTTAACTTGTCATCATGTTAAACTAGATTATCAGAGACTATCTAGTACGTTACAATCTATACCTATCCCATTGTGGAAATGGGATCAGATAAAAATTTATTTTGTTACAGGTCTTCCATGAACGGTCAGAAAACACGATGTCATTTGGGTGATAGTGGATCTTCTATCCTTGTCTGCCCATTTCAACCTTATTCGTGAAACTCATACGGTGGAAGATATTTCAAAAATCTATATCCGAGAAGTGGTAATGAAACATGTTGTACTAGTTTCTATAGTCTTAGATAGAGATCTAAGGTTCGCATATCTTTTCTGGAAATCATTACAGCAAGCCCTTGGAAGTTAATTGACATTGAGCATGGCGTATCATCCTTAGACGAATGGGAATTCTGAGTGGATGTTACAAACATTGTAAGCTATGTTGGAGACTTGTGTAATGGATTTCGGTGGCTCATGGGAGGAGCATATACACAGAGTGTTGTTCTTATACAATAACAGTTATTAGGACTCGATACGGATGGCTCCGTTTGAAGCATTGTATGGGACTCCTTGTCATTATCCACTATGTAGGGTGGAAACTGGTGAAACATCACTATTCGGACCAAGCCTTGTCCAAGAAACAATAGAGAAGATCTATTTGATTAGTAAGAGGATGGTGATGGCTCAGAGTCATCATAAATTTTATGCAGATCACCTTTGAAGATCATTTCCATTCATTGTGGGTGATCATGTCTTCTTGAATATCTCCACAAGGCTTGGACATCATCGTTTCGAGAAGCAGGGAATGTTATCTCCAAGACACATTGGCCCTTATGAGATACTGTAACGGGTTGGAGAGGTGGAATATCGGTTGGAATTACCACCACAGTTTAGTTCGGTGCATAATTTTTTCCATGTATCTCAGTTGAAAAGGTATTAGCCTGATCCTGTCCTTTTGATCAGATGGGATCACGTTGACCTAGAGTCATATTCTTCGTGATACATATCCTGGTTCGTATTGTGGATAGGGAAGTGAAAGTCTTGCATGAAAAAAGAATCGGACTACTCTGGGTTTTATGGAAACATGGTCAAATTCAGGAAGAGACATGGGAATGTGAAAAGGAAATGAAAGAGCTGTGGAAAAAACACTTTCAGTTGGGTGAAGGTTTTCTAATTTCTGAGGACGGAAAACCAATGGAGGGGAGAATGTAGTACACTCGGTTTATGGTATATAACCCTTTCTATATTATGTTCATCCTTTTAATGTCAAGGGTAATGAATGGGAGAGTCGGGAGAACCATAAATGATGTTTGGAGGCAAAGGGTAAGTCGCACGGGCGACACATGGTTTGTCAAACCCCTACGACAAAATAGTGCGTAGTTGGTATTGGGGGACGTAGCTTCCGCACGAGCGACACACGATTTGTCTAACCATGTGTCCAAACCGTGCGTGGATTGTCTGCTGAGGTAGTGTCTAACGCACTGTTAGAACAAGTATTGTCAAACTGAGTGTAGAGACCCGAAGCTTAACGTACATGGACATTACATTACTTTTTCATAATACATAATACATAACAAAAAACAGACACACAAGGTCCGTAATAGTTTAGTGTCTTTGGAAACTCAGAATAAAATCTTCTAATCATGGTGAAAGATCTTCAACATCTACCAAAAAAGATCTTCCCCATTTTTTCTTACCTAAAACCATTCTTTATATCCTGGGGAAAGGAAAACAAAAAAGGGGTGAGCTCAAATTCCTAGTAAGGGTAAATATAGAGAACATAAAACAATCCATAAACATTTGAATTCAAAAACTTGAACATAAAATCTAAACATCAACATCTTGAGAAAAGACATGAATCGTGGAAGTACGTAAGGCATGTATCATAAGGGAACATAAATCATGACAAAATAGCATGGGAATAAAAAAATGTAATTGTGGAAACCATTAAGCACATGATATTATTTACATATTAGCCAAGGCATTGCTGCCAAGACCATCTTAGTGGACAAAGTCCCTTTCTGAATCGAGTTCACTCCTCGTTCCAGTGTTGTATTACTGAACCAGATTAACTTTTCGTTCCATCCATGTCTATATCATGAGATATAAATCATTACTCGATTCATTGGAGGGAGATATAGGTCCCACCCATCTCATAATGAAATCATTATTACATGTGCGACAAAATAAACATACATCATTCATAATAACCCAATAAATAAAATGGGTTTCATAATCATTATCCCATCACATAATCCATATAAAAGAAATGGATATACGTTCATAATATGAAACGTGAAACCATGTAAATCATAGAGACATGATACTTGAAACATACACATGTGAAATAATGTCATCTTAGATGAAAATGGTTTTGATAAAACACTTGAAATGAATTCATGAGGAAAATATCCTTTTTTCTTCAAAATCATTTTATTTTCACAAAATGTCGAGAAATTTTACAAGAAAATGTTTTTGTTGAAAATAGTCATGAAATATTTTGGAGGAATCTTCATGAAAATAAGTCTTTATAAAACTATAAAAAATCCATTCATTCTGTATAAGTTAAAAATAACATTCTCCTCGTACTTTTGTCGGAAAACTCAAAAAGTACCTCGTAACGTAAACAAAAGAAAGATTCCTTAAATACCATGTAGTAAAAGTAAAAAATGGGTAAAAATGACTTTAAACATACATGAAAACACTTTTATAAAACATGGACATAGATGATAGAAATAACCCTAGTAAATACTTAGGAATAAACAATCTCGGAAAAAAACGAGATTGGAAAAGTTATCCCTTACCTTAGGTCTGATATGCTTCGTATGGTTCTGAACCTCCTGTATAATGATTTAAATAAATTTATTGACTTATTACATAATCATATTCATTGTTATGATATCATATTTGTTTCACTTATGACTTTATATTACCCGTTCTTTTGTAAATTCCATGTTAAAGTAGCGTTTTGTGTAAAATCATTTCATTTATCGTATGTGTTTCGACTTGCCGTTTCTTGATATTATTACTTATATCCTGATTTACATAATTCTAGAATGTAAAACATGATTTATATATAATATATATTCATCATATACATATATATTATAGATCGATAAAAGGAATGAAATTCACCGTTCATGGAGACGGTAGGTCATACGTACGCATGAACGTTGTTTTTGTTTCCTTATCGAATTGAAGGAAACTAAATATATGACATACGTATATATATACATAATTCCAGTAGAATTATTCTTTCATATATTTCATTATTATTCATTATATTAACTTTATTATCATTCATGTATGGTTAATCATGGAGAATGAATCTCATCGTGTCGTGGAGACGGTAGTCCGTACGTACGCACGAGCGATGATATCATTCCCATAATCAAAGAATTGGAGTGGATGGTATAATATATCATAATCATTATGATGTTATAATAACCACAATTCTTTACACCATTATGCACATCCATGTAAGGTGTTGGTGGAAAAAACAGATTACACCACGTCGTGGAGATTGTATTCCGTACGTACGCACGCGCGGTGATTTTTATTTTCGTAGGATGGATAGAAGGTGAAATAGTGTTGTTTCATATTTATAATAACATATTAGTATATTAGGGATACTTATGTTATTAATTCATAATTAAACATATAAATAAGAAGAATTTGAAGAAGAAAGAAAATTGAAAGAATCGCTAACGGATATTACCTCTTCTTTGACAGGCCACTTTGAATCCTCCTCTTAGGGTACTAAAATTGGACCTTGAAGAATACCAGGACCTCTAGGATGTTTCTAGAGAAGTTGATAAGGGAAATGGGCAGGGTTTTCCCGAGCATAAAGGCTCAAATTGGTGTTAGGAAGAGAGGGAGGAGGTGCCCTTTTTTAAGGGAGGAGAGGGGCATCTTTGGAAATCGTAAAAATAATAATTTATAATAAATATAACCCCACTTAAAAAAACTTCAAAAATGATTCATATTATAATATTAGATGATATAGGGTTCTAATATCATAATCCAATAAAATTTAGACATGTTATGAATTTTTTTTCAACATTATCAACTTGATTTATCCTTATTTAATCAATTTAATTTTATTTATGGTAATAACATTCTAAAATTTAAATTACTTATTTGTTGTGAATTGTCCATAATTGGATACTTTATAACATTTTATACCATATAAATTTAAATTTATAATTTTTAAATATTTTTTTGATTTTTAAACAGTTTTATAATATGTTATTTTTTTAAAATAACAATAGTGTAAATTTTGACACTATTCATTTATTTGAATTTAAATAAAATATATACAGAAGATATGTTAGAACTAATAGCTTTAATAGATTCATAAACGGTAATATGTGTCTTTTAATTTAGTGGAGCACATTAAATAGTTCATAAAATATTTATTTTATTATTTTTATAACTATTTATTTGGTTTACCTCTTAATAAAATAATTACTACATCATTTTTGTATAATTATTTAATATACTTATATGTTGCATAAAAATTCAAAATAAAATCCTATGATGAAGATAAATCTATTACCTTTCACAATTATACTTTTACTCAAATTTATCATCTTAAAGTCACAATATTTAAATTGTTATATTTATTAAATTATGAAGGGGACAACATTGACATCATTTAAAATAAAATAATATAATTGTAATAATCGATTTTATCAGGATCCAAATGGTCAGATATTCTTCCATTGGATTATTATTGTTTAAATTTACATTACCAATAAGTTTTTGTCAGGGTTTTGTGCCTTTTATGGTCACTATTAGTTTAATAAAACCTATATTCGTGATTTTTCACAAGATAAACAATTTCTCCATCACTATTGTGTCACAATTAATGATACATTTTTAATCCCTAAAAATTATAAATAAATTCATATGAGGTATATAATTTCATTTTATTTCTGGAGACTATTCATGTTCTAAGTTTCATGAAGTTTATTACTAAATTAAAATTAATATACTTATAAGATTTAAGAGAGTGTCATGTTGTCACTTTCTTTGGTTTTAATAATAATTAAGTTATTTTCATGGATCAAAGTCCAGTAAATGATTCTAATCCGACCCTTAGGTGATATGGGTAGACTTTTAGTCATCCAATAGGATTTTGTCAGGTGTTATGGTAATTTTATAATCTTATATTTACCCTTAATTACCTGATTTATCTTTAACTATGGTTAATAAAATTTACCATAGTTACTATTCATAATGCCCAAAAATAAAAAGTAGTCTATAAATATAATTTGGACCCACTGATTCCAAATATGGAATCCATTTTTCCAAATTCATTACACAGAATTTGCAGAAATTAAATTAAAATCAATCCCATTGTCGAAAGAAAACGGGTTTTTGTTGTTAAACATTACAAATGATTGAATTGATTTAACTTAAGAATTCAGGGTAAAATCAATGTTAATGACATACATTATATTAAATGGTAAAATTATATTCTATTTATACTTTAAGACCATTCATTATTATAATTTAACCACATAAATTATTATGATGAAAAAATTTGTTTTTAGTTAAAATATAGCGTGTTTTTACTATTCATTAAAATATGAAAGTTATCAGAATGACAAGAAAATTTTATCAAAGGTAAAATTTTATATCCTTCTTCCAAAGATTAATTTTATTTTGTAAAATTTAACTTATAAACATGTAAAAAACTAGATTTAATGCGGGTGCGCCATCAAAAGGCGGCAAAACTGCATTTTTTGTAAAATACTTATTTTACCTGAAAATTTTATTTTGTTCACAAGAAATGTTTTAGAAAATTTATAAGATGAATAATAATGTTAAAAAAATCAAAATTTCGTTAATTATATTCCTAATGGCTAGTTCGTGATAATATTATAACCATATATCGTTGTTTAGTGAAACCCGATATTGCGTACAACACACGCTATCGAGGAAGGTCGCGATTGCGTGTAGTGAAAGACAAGTTAGGGTTGTGTGTAGTGAAAGAGTCCTTTGTTGTTTCGTATAACAAAATCCAACCATATGACATTTATACATTGAATATATATATATATATACACTCAATGTTTCGTAGAATAACTTCTATCAAATGAACTTGAAATTGTGTGTAACACAATCCAAGAATTGTGTTGCGTATACAACAAGCTAATACGGTGTTGCGTATAATGCAAGATAATATCGGGGTATCATAAAACACAATACATCAAGTAAGTTAAAAATAATACTTCTCATAAAATCTCGGGGTGTCACATTCTACCCCCCTTAAAATGAATTTCACCATCGAAATTCGTCAGGGTTATAAATGGTTGACTATTTGAAAGTTTCTTTAATAGAAACCCACATACTAAAACATAATTTCAAAAAGTGATGTATGAAACATAACTTTTACCCAAATTAACTCATCACTGGGTTTTCTGGTTAAAGAACATAGGTGATAATATGGATATAGAAGAGAATTATAAACATCAATTTCTGATAGAGAGTGGTAGGGGACATGGCTATGAAAAATCCAACAATCACAAAGCCCTAGATTTGTGATGATATAAGGTACCATCTAATTCATCTGATATAAGGGCAATATGAAAACATTTTTGGCTTTTAGGATCATTTCTCAAATGTTGAATAATTTTCGAATAAAAAGAAATACATACATGATTTTGGTACAATCTCACCGTTGTTGGTGCCTTGAACAATTTCCACTTCATATCTTAAAGAAATAAAGTTGAATTTTTCATTCATGAAGTGTTAGCAGATGATGTGATAGAATGATGAGTCATTCCATCTGTTTCAAACAAAAGGTTAGAAAAAGTTATCAAATATAAATAAGTCCATCTATGGTGAGGTTAATCATATACTATTCCAAAAATGAACTTATACATAATATATCATACCGCTTAATAAAATAAAACTAGTTTCTACTAACAGGGACTTCCTGTAGGCCAGTGGTAGGCGATAAAGGCCAATGTCACTTCGGTTGTGGGTTCGATTCCCACAGCCTTGTCCGATGCGATGGGTTGTCGCCCATCCTGCAGATTATCCTTTTTCTAAAACTACATTACTATAACATCCCATCAATAATATCGAAAAAAGATCTACCCATAAACAATACTAACTTATGTCCAACATAATCCATTCCAATATTTAGGTTTTTCTAAAATACTCGATCAATGCTCATAGTATAAAGAAAACGATTACTTGAAATGTAATCAACCAAGCATGTGAATACCATCATTTATCCCCCATATATCTTGTTGGTCACATTGCAATCATGTGAATACCTTAATCATGTATTCTCTTGAAAAAATGAATACCCATTAAACCTTAGTGAAAACCTGAATGCTGTCAAAAGTTAACTCTTTCCACATACCAAAATCCAAAAATTCTATATACTCAAACTATGATATAACCTCCTCCTTATATCAGTCACGAGCTTATGAATACTATCAAACATTTAATTTTCTCCTTATCCCTTCATTATGAGCATATCATCTACTTTCCAAAAATATCTAAATAACCTTTCATGTTTACTGGTACCATTCATCATACACATTCAAAACATAAGGAAAGACAACAATGTAACAATCCTTAGATGTCTCTTTATTCCATAGTACCATGAGATTACTTATACAACATTAAACTTGATAAACATGTAATCATTCTGCTACCTTCTTAAACCATTGACCGAGCTTCAACAATTCTTTCATCTCACATATCATTTCTAATATCTTCATCATCATCAACATGAATACTACCCAAACATCCATACTGATTCTCTTCATGATACTTTCCCTTAGGGCATTGGTTTGCATAATTCCCATACATTCCTCATTTAAAACATTTTACCATTGTTGATGTCGTAGCAATACCATTATCCTCATCCATGGTGTTAACTAAACCGTTTCATTTGCACTTACTGGCTTTGTGTATTTCTTTTCCACACCCAAAGCATCATCAAGTTCCTTTGAAACATTCTCCTTGATTCCTCTTCCCACATGATTTACATAGGGGAAATTGAAATTTCTTTCCTCTATGATCATCATGAAACTACATCTTTCTCTTATTATCCGAGTCAGGAAACTTACCAAATTTGAGTTTATTGATCATATTATGAGATTGCTGATTCAGAATAATAATGATGTCTAGACTTCCAAATCCCGTTTCAGTTGGTTTCTCATGAAAAATATCATTCCTTTGTCCATCATATCCTCCATTATCGTGAATCTTCCTGCTTCTAGCCATTTTCTAAAAACCAAAAAGAATAGTGTGAGAGGAAAAAAATCAAGCTAGGGAAAACATCATAGTAAAGGGGGAGTACCCTCAATATCTATCATCATAGGTTAAATTCTATGATCGTTACCATAGTTCTAGGACTATATCCAATACGTATACTTATCCTTAGGGAAATCCCTAGACATAACTTAGAAATACCTCTAGGGATCTCACTAACGTTTTCGCATCCTAGTTTCCAAAGGTTGACTAAACCTTTCCTCTGATACCAACTGTAGAGACCCGAAGCTTGATGTACATGGACATTACATTACTTTTTCAGAATACTTAATACATAAAAAAACAGACACGCAATGTTCGTAATAGTTTAGTGTCTTTGGATTCTCGGAATAAAATCATCTAATCGTGGTGAAAGATATTCAACATCTCCCAATAATGATCATCCCCTTTTTTTATTACCTAAAACCTTTCTTTATATCCTGGGGAAAATAAAACAAAAAAGGGGTGAGCTCAAATGCCCAGTAAGGGTAAACATAGAGAACATAAAACAATCCATAAACATTTGAATGCAAAAACATGAACATTAAATCTAAACATCAAAATCTTGAGGAAAGACATGAATCATGGAAGTACATAAGGCATATAACATAAGGGAACATAAATCATGATAACATAGCATGGGAATAAAAATGTAATTTTGGAAACCATTAATCACATGATATGATTTACATATTAGCCAAGGCATTGCTTCCAAGACCATCTTAGTGGACAAAGTCCCTTTCTGAATCGAGTTCACTCCTTGTTCCAGTCTTGTATTACTGAACCGATTTAACATGACGTTCTATCCATGTCTATCTCATGATATATAAATCTTTACCCAATAAATTGGAGGGAGATATAGGTCCCACACATCTCATAATGAAATCATTCTTACTTGTGCCAGAAAATAGACATACATCATTCATAACAACCCAATAAATAAAATGGGTTTCATAAACATCATCCCATCACATAATCCATATAAAAGAAATCGATATAATTTCATAATAAGAAAAGTGAAACCATGTAAATCATAGAGACATGATACTTGTAACATACACATGTGAAATAATGTCATCTTATATGAAAATGGTTTTGATAAAACACTTGAAATGAATTCATGAGGAAAATATCCTTTTTTCATCAAAATCATTTTCTTTTTAGAAAATGTCATGCAATTTTAGAAGAAAAGGTTTTTGTTTAAAATAGTCATGAAATATTTAGGAGGAATCTTCATGAAAATAAGGCTTTATAAAACTATAAAATATCTGTTCATGCCGTATATGTTAAAAATAAAATTCTCCCCATACTTTTTTCGGAAAAGTCCAAATAGTAACTCGTAACGTAAAAAAAGAAAGATTCCTTACATACCATGTAGTAAAAGTAAAAAATGGGTAAAAATGACTTTAAACATATATGAAAACACTTTTATAAAACATGGAAATAGATGATAGAAATAACCACAGTAAATACTTACGAATAAACAATCTCGGATAAAAACGAGATTGGAAAAGTTATCTCTTACCTTAGGTCGGATATGCTTCTTATGGTTCCGAACCTCCTGTATGATGATTTAAATAATGTCATTGACTTATTAAATAATCATATTAATTGTTATTATATCATATTTGTTTCACTTATGACTTTATATTACCTGTTCTTTTGTAAATTCCATGTTAAAGTAGCGTTTTGTGTAAAATCATTTTATTTATCGTATGTGTTTCGACTTGTAGTTTCTTGATATTATTACTTATATCCTGATTTACATAATTCCATAATGTGAAACATGATTTATATATAATATATATTCATCATATACATATATTTTATAGATCGATAAAAGGAATGAAATACACCGTTAATGAAGACGGTAGGCCATACGTACGCATGAACGCTGTTTTCGTATCCTTATTGAATTTAATGAAAGTAAATAGATGACATACATATATATATACATAAATCTAGAAGAATTATTATTTCATATATTTCATTATTATTAATTAGTTAAACTTTATGATCATTCATGTATGGTTAATCATGGAGAATGAATCTCGTCACGTCGTGGAGACGGTAGTCCGTACGTACGCACGAGTGACGATATCATTCCCATAATCATAGAATTGGAGTGGATGGTATAATATATCAGAATCAGTATGATGTTATAATAACCATATATAGTTATTCTTTACACCATTATACCCATCCATGTAAGGTGTTGGTGGAAAAAACAGATTACACCACGGTGTGGAGATGGTATTCCGTATGTACGCACGCGCGGGGATTTTGTATTCCATAGGATGGATAGAAGGTGAAATAGAATTGTTTCATATTTATAATAACATATAATTACATAGGATGGATAGAAGGTGACAACTTTGGCATCATTTAAAATAAAATAATATAAGGGTCATAATAACTTTTATAAGGCTCCAAATGGTCAAATATTATACCATTGGATGATTGTGGTTTAAAGTTAAATGACCAATAAGTTTTGGTCAGGGTTTTGTGCCTTTTATGGTCACTATTAGTAAAATAAAAACTATATTCTTTATTTTTCACTAGATAATCAATTTTTGCATCACTATTGTGTCACAATTAATGTTAATTATTTAATCCCTAAAAATTATAAATAAATTCATATTTTGTAGATAATTTAATTATATTTATGAATACTATTAATTTTCGAAGTTTCATGAATATTGTCACTAAATTAAAATTAACATACTTATAAGATTTAAGAGAGTGACATGTTGTCACTTTCATTGGTTTTAATAATAATTATGTTATTTTCATGAAACAAAGTCCATTAAATGATTCTAATCCGACCCTTAGGTGATATGGGTCTCCTTTTAGTCATCAAATAGGATTTTGGTAGGTGTTAGGGTAATTTTATAATCTTATATTTACCCTTAATTACCCGATTTACCTTTAACTATGGTAAATAAAATTTACCGTAGTTACTATTCATAATGCCCAAAAATAAAAAGTAGTCTATTAATATAATTTGGACCCACTGATTCCAAATATGGAATACATTTTTGCAAATTCAGTACACATAAGTTGCAGAAATTAAACTAAAATTAATCCTGTTGTCGAAAGAAAAAGGGTTTTTGTTTAAAACATTACAAAACATTGAATTGATTTACCCTACGAATTCAAGGTAAAATCACTGTTAATGACATAAATTATATTAAATGGTAAAAATATATACTATTTGTACTTTAAGACCGTTCAATTTTATAATTTATCCTCATAAATTATTATGATGAAAAAAGTTGTTTTTAGTTAAAATATAGCGTGTTTTTACTATTCATTAAAATATGAAAGTTATCAGAGTTACATGACAATTTTATCCAAGGTAAAATTTTATATCCTTATTTGAAAGAATAATTTTATTTTGTAAAATTGAACTTATAAACATGTAAAAAACTAGATTTAACATGGGCGCGCTATCAAAAGGCGGCAAAACTGTATTTTTTTAAAAATATTTATTTTACTCGAAAATTTTATTTTTTTCACATAAAATGTTTTAGAAAATTTATAAGATGAATAATAATGTTATAAAATTCAAAATTTGGTTAATTATATTCATAACGGCTAGTTTGTGATAATATTATAACCATATATTTTTGTTTAGTGAAACCCGGTTTTGCGTACAACACACGCTATCGAGGAAGGTTGTGATTGCGTGTAATGAAAGCCAAGTTAGGGTTGCATCTAGTGCAAGAAACTTTTGTTGTTTTGTATAACAAAATCCAACCATATTTCATTTATACATTGAATATATATATATATATACACTCAATATTTCGTAGAATAACTTCTATTAAATGAACTTGAAATTTTGTGTAACACAATCCAAGAATTGTGTTGCGTATACTGCAAGCTAATACGGTGTTGCATATAACACAAGATAATCTTGGGGTATCATAAAACACAATACATCAAATATGTTAAAAAGGATATTTCTCATAAAATCTCGGGGTGTTACACTGAGCGAGCACACCATGCGGCCACTTAAATGAGTTATAATAAAAGTGGATCTCAGTCATTTTTTCCTCTATGTTCCTTGATTAAGCTCATAAGCGGAAATAACTCAGGATTTTTCTTTTACTAAGGTTAAATAAGGTTCTCTAATTGTTCCGGAGGCGATCCGAAGGCTTCTCTTGGAAAATTGAAGCATAATTCATGAGGTGTGTGATCGTTTTTCATCATTATCGATCACTTTCATAGATCTACTTATATTTAATTCTACTCTTCTCTAGATTTCATAGATCTACACCCTTTATGGGTAGATATAAGTTTGTGGATTCCATGTTTTATGAGTTTTGGTCTTGTTCTTTCTAGGAGAAGAGATCTAATGTGGGTTTTTGATGAAGCAACCATGTTTTGTTTTGCGTTATTCTTTCTTTGTGGTTTTCATCAAAACCCTAAAGGTAGGAGGCTTCACTCTCGACTACTATTGTTAGAATTGATTGGCTTAGTTTCAAATTGGTTTATTTGAATGGATTTTATTGCTAAAATCATGTAATAAATCTTCTTTATTGACGATTTATGGTTTTGATGTAATTGTGAAATCTTGGTGAATTTTGTGCAATGTGATTTGGCTTCTCGAATTTAAAATGTTGATTTTAATTTATGGATTTTCTAAAATTTTAAATGGTTTTATGAAAAATGGGTTTTCAATAAAAATGGTGTTTTATTGAAATTGTTTGATATTGAATTGTATTTGATGGAATTGGTTTTAAAAAAATGGAGTTTTATTAAAATGGTTTAGAATTGAATTGGTTTGGCATTGAAATGGATTTAATTGAAATAGTTTTCAATAAAAAGGTGTTTTTATTGAAAGGGTGTACTGGCATGATTGATGCGAATTTGTGGTGTGTGTTCATGTTTCATGTGTAAGGATTGGTTAAAATATGACCTTCTTCTCCGTTCGAAACGTTTAATGGCACAATGGTAACTATATGTACGAGGCTTGGTTGAAATATAACCTTGTGCTCGGTGGAAAAGGTGTAATGGCTCATGAGAAACAATTACCTTGTGACGACGCAGTAGATAGATGAGGAACCACTCATGATTATGGAACAGCCATAACGTAGCATGCATGGTAAGGTATGCCAAGAAGCGGATTTTGTAAAATGGTTGGGTATGAGAAAAGGGGGATTTTGTGAAGTGTTTGGGTATGCCAAAATGAGATGTATGTAAAATGGTTCTAAAGCTTGTTTAGTTACTTTTCAAAAAAATAACTCGCTAGAAAATTGGTTTCATTTTCATTGATGGATTTTGGTTATAAGTGGTTTTGGGAAACTTGTTTATATTTAGTAATAAACTACATTTGGGAAAATGTTTTATATAAACTCTTTTTATATAAATGTTGATAAATATTCTATTCTAGTGGCGTGAGTAGGGAAGTTATTGGATGAAACCTACTGAGTTTTATAATCACCCCAGCTTTGGCAATTTGGTGCTTTTGCAAATGCTGTTTTCCAGGACAAGGGAAAAGGTAACGCATCCCTTGTTTTTAGTACTACCTCATGATGATTTGGGATTTTCGGTGATTGTGGTACTTGGAGCTTGTGGAGCCTGATGTTTTGGTGTCTTTTGAGGGTATTGAGTTTTTTCTTCGTTGTGTACTTTTATGTTTGGTTTGGACTTTCGATGTTGTGTACATGATGTGGTATGACATAAATGAAGTTGTTTAGTTGTCAATATTTTGTTCATTCATCATATAGTGAATGTTTGGTTATGATTTTTTTGTTTGTGGGATACTTCTAAAAGGGTGAATCATTCCCCAACTTGTAATTGTAACCCTTCGGCATTTATTGCCAGCCATTGGCGTCTTGGGGATGTCGCTTGAGGTATAGAAATGACTCGTTGTACTCTAAAGCTAATGAGAATTGGTGGGTGATTACATTTTTTTATTACTTATCATTGGCATGATCACAAAAGGTCATTTCTCAAAAGGAAGATTAGTTTAGTAGCCTTGTAAGTACTAGATACATTACTAGAAAAAAGGCCTATACCCACGGTTCAAAACCGTGGTTATAGCCCCAAAACCGTGGGTATAACCTATACCCACAGTTTTGTGAACTGTGGGCTGGGAAGGCGTAGGTATAGGGGTTTCAACCTATACCCACAGTTTTGCTGAATCGTGGGTATATGCTTCTCAAAGTGTGAACCACGCTGTGCCTATGTGGCATTCAACAGTTTCCACGGTTTGAAAACCGTGGGGTATTAAAATTCAAAAAACTGCTTCCTCAAGGGTTTGAACCCGCACCGCACGAACAACCTCCCAACAACGCATTTCAACGAACAAACCAAGTAATATATTTAAATTGGTATACTGACATATATCTATTTATATATATTAATATTATACACACGCACTGTTTGAAAATGGAATCACGCATGCTTCGAAAATCGTGGTGCGCTGTTTGAAAATAAAGAACGCTGGGAGTCAAACCGGGGACCTGCCTAAGGAAAACGCCGCACCTAACCAACCAGGCTGCGGAAATTATTTTTCAATATATAAATATTGATATACATATATTAATAATAGTTATATATTAGGAAAATAGATAACACCGCGATTTGATCATATGACCTGCGGATATAACAGATAAGGGCTTAACCGACTCAGCTAGAATATATATGTTATTTAATATTTCTATTCCCACAATTATATTAATCATGATTGTATTCCCGCCAAATTTTTTCCATTGTCCTGCGTATTTTTTTTCCCGCTTTATGGCGGGAAATCTATACCCACGGTTCATTGAAACCGTGGGTATAGGTCACCAAAAAAATTACCCCACTATACCCACGGTTTGGCCAAACCGTGGGTACACGTCTTAAAAAAAACACATATACCCATGGTTTTTCAAAACCGTGGGTATAGGACCCCATGTTATCCCTATACCCACGGTTTTAGAAAACCGTGGGTATAGGCCCGTTTTCCAGTAGTGATACATTCATAATGTTTACATTACATCATAAAATGGAAAACTACAACAACTTTGTTTCTATAGACAACACTGAGATCCCATGAACAATCCATGTAGTTCCATCATTATATAATTCCTCACGTCCTTGGAAAAATAAAATATAAAAAGGGGTGAGCTCATATTCTCAGTAAGGATAACAATATAGAGGATTTTTTTTTAAATATGCATAAACCTTGAAGGAAATGTATAAAAATAAAACAGAAGCCTTTTCAACATAAACATAATCATAATATGGAAAATATAAATCAAAATAATTCCATTTACTTAATCACATGGTTATTTTACTAGTCGAATAATCACATGCAATTTCAATAGCCACTTTGATAATGATGGAATGCATAATGCCAGACTCTCATAACCACACAGTCAAGCCCTTGTGCCATGACTACACATAAGATTTTTTCAAGGCCATGTGCCAAGAAACTAGTTTGTCTCATGATTCATACTGATGCATCATGGAGCTATAGCAGGCTCCACACATCACTTACTATGTCCAATGCATTCCTAATATGAAAAGGATTAAACATAACATAAACATTTATATTGAAACTGGCCAATGTAATGTCAATAAATTATCTATAAACCATTAATGGTATAAAATAACACATCCATAGTCAATCATATCACGAAACGCTCAATACAATATGGAGGTTTCATATCATAATAAATCATCTTCAAAAAAACATAAAATCTATCAAAGGTTGTTGACATAGATGAAATAAAATCGTTTTTAGAGAAATATCTCATTCTATTTTGAAATAAATTAAATGTCATGTAATTATAATTGAAAAAAATTATATTTGAAGATATTCTTACAAGTTTTAAGGGAAGCTTCGATGATGTTATAACAGTGGAAAATACCTACACACACCGTATATGTGAAAAAAATATTCTTACCATAAATTTGTCGAAAAGGTCAAAAAGTACCTTTTTTGGAAAAAGACGGAAAGATTACTTTATTAACATCTTATAAAAGTCATAAAAGGGTATAAATTAATTTAACCCATATTTTATAAAATAGTTATAATGTTTTGAAATAAATTTTTATGAAATATGGATGTGGATGATAAAGAGGTACAAGTAAAGAATTACATATAAACAACCTCGAATAGTGAATATATTGTGAAATTAACCCTTAACTATTACCTTTCCTTGTTCGGGGGTAGGTTAATATCTTCTATAATGGTTAAATAATAGTTATTAAAATATTCATGAATCATATACATTAATATTGTATCATATATGATATTTTAATATTCCTTTGTTAATAATATCATAGTATTTTCGTCATTTCGGGTGTTAATGGATTCATTTTCCATTATATTCTTTGTTATGTGGGTCATATATGTTATGGATGGGATGTATATTATTCATATAATTAATTATATCAAGTCATTAATTATTATTTTAAAACATAAAATGAAAATTAGTGTTGAATGGATACGATTGTAAATTAATCTCATCGTGTTCGAGGAGACGGTAATACGTACATACGCACGAGTGACAATATCAATGTTTTGATATTAAAATAATATATAATTGCATGGTATATCATATATATAGAATCATTATCATGTTATATTTATTATTTAATTCAATTCGACATCATTATTAAACCCATCCAAATAATAATGTTATGAATCACAATTACACCAAGACGTGGAGACGATAAGCCATACGTACGCATGTATGGTGACATGTCATTAAAAGGATGGATAGAATGATGAATGTGGTTGTACCATATTTATAATAACATCACAGTATATATAAGATGATGGAGGTATTATTTAATATTGTAAAAAAACGATGAAGTGGAAGAAGAAAGGAACTTGAAAGAGATGATAAATATTTACCTCTTCTTCGGGTTCTTCATTTTGATTTGTTCAAAATGGCTCCTAATGCTGGATTTATGACCAATAGAAGGCGTCTAGGATAAAGGGAGGATATTTGAGAGGGTATTTGGCCAGGTTTTGTTTGAGCTAAATGGATTTGATGGTGTGAATTAGAGAGAATGGTGATTGCCCTTTTATAATAGGGGTGAGTGGCACCATAGGAAAAGCTAATTTGTTTTTAGATAATAAAATAATTTTCGTTTTATAAAGGCTAAAACATGGATTATTTAAAGGATAAGGTGTTGGTGGGTAGAAAAACACTCAACAAATATGTTTTATATAGGTTTGGGTCACTATATTAACCTTATCTTATATATTTAACTCTTAGTTAAATAGTTTTACATTTACCATGTCTCATTGTTTTATTAAATAATATTGTTAATAAACATTATTTATACATCCAACAGAACCCAAAGTGGTTCATTAATGAAATACCTATAATTATATATGTCTTTTCGGCGAACCTTAGATTTTTAGGAATAGAATATCAATTAATAATATAATATTGTTTTCAAGAACTCTTTTATGTAAATTTTGACACTATTTGGTATTTTGTTTTATCTAAATTCATAACAGCATTATTACATCTAAAAAAATTCATCCAACCAACCGTAATATGTCATATTATCCTAGAAAATTATTTTAATTCATAAAAAGTCTCAAATTACTTTTATTTGGATGTTTTTAAGATCTATTGTTTTAATATTTCATTAATTAGGTAATTATTACATCATCATTGTGTCATAAATAATTTAAATTATATAATTTTTAAAAAATATAAATAAAATAAAATTATGTAGGAAATATATTTTATTTATATGTAATATTTATAGTTTAATTTATCTTATGTGTAACCATATATTAAAAACATCTTAGTTAGTAACCATTGAATTTAACACTTTAAACTCTTTTTTGAATTAAATAATAATAAATGTCCTAATCTATTCGAAGTGGACCTAAAGGATCATATTTTATTCCTATGGATTTTTTTGTTCAAATTTAACTTATCCAATAGAATTAGGACCTGTGTAATGGTAATTATAATATCATTTTTACACATAATTACCATATTTTCTTATAACCGTGGCAAATAAAAGTAAAAAGTTACTATTCACCAAAAATTGTTTTCATCACATTGAATCATATTTTACATACTGATATCAACTGTTTCTCTCAGATTTTTGAAATTCAACTCACAAAAGTGGTAAAATTATGTTTTATTTATATTTGCATATGCTCCTAGAAGGTGGGTAAAAGATGGTAAAAAGTTCAATAAAATTTTTATATACAGAAAATTATTAGAAACTGACTCTGATGAATTAAATTGAACATATATACATATTATGTATATATTATTACCTAAAATAAATTTAAATAAAATAAATAATTATTTAAATAAAAATTCTTTTTTAAACTATAACTTAGTGTTTTTTCACTATTCATCAAAAAATTGGATGTTTTAAGAAAAATACAAAAAAATTTCCCTAAGCTAATTTCAATATTCCAAATCCAGAAATGAACTCCATTTGGAAATATAAAATTTATAAAATTTCAAAAAGTGGGTTTTACTATTTATAATGGATAGTTTTATTGGTTTTGGTGTGTTATAACATGATGTTGCGTACAACATACACTATTGTATTATTCAAAGAGAGGTGTACTGTGGAAGCATGAGGTGTTACACAAGAGATTATGTAGAGGATAAGAAATATCAACCACTGATGAAAAATGATTGAGGTAATGCCTATAAAATTAATTGGGATTGATTAAATAAAAATATTAGTGAACACTTATCCATCACTCCGTACTTTTGAATTTCATTTTTTATTTTGAATGAATAATGACAAAAAATTCTTAATCATAATTTTTTTGTTTAATTCCATGTAATTTGGAGAACTGATTATATCCTATTATAACGAATATATAATAATGGAATAAATTTTCATATTTTATTGGAACTATTATGAACCCAAACATCCATTTAAAATTATTTTTATAAGATATGATCTAATTTAACAAATAAAGGGTGAATTATCTTTTGGAAGCTTAAATGTAACATTGAATGATTAATTAAAGATTTATAAATACCATAATGGATTTATGAGTTTTAGTTTGATCAAAATATTATCATAAATGATGCCCCTATAATATAATTATGGGATGTGATTTTATCAAAATTATGGATATTTTAATAGATATTATTGGAAATAAAACCCTTATTTAGAATAGTTTTTACTGAAAAAGTTATTTTAGGGGGAATGGAGATTTTTTTACACAAGATAGAACTTATTTTTATCTTTTATTGTTATTTTTATCGTTGATGATGATGTATGTTTAATTATTATTATATCACCTTATTATGTTAGAATAGTTTTTTTCTATCATAAAAAATTTATCGTTGGATCATCTTTACAAAATGCATAAATTAAAGAAGTGGTAAGGTTAAATGGAGAACCATATTCAACAGTATCTAATCATGAACTCATATTTTCCCTGAATATTTTTGAATTATTCATCAATATTTTGATACAGAGTTGGGTTTCATCATTGCTTATCATAGACTAATAGATGGTCACTTTTAGAGTAAAATTCATAAAAAAAAATTATATGATAATGTAATATGGATATTAAAGATAATGGGGTCGACACCTTAATAAATTTACGATTTCATACAAAAATATTTTTCACTCAAGAATATAAATGGATCCTTATGAATAAATTTATGGAATGGGATGTATAAAACCAATGTGGT
The DNA here is from genome assembly GCA_963277665.1 of Viscum album. NCBI lineage: Eukaryota > Viridiplantae > Streptophyta > Magnoliopsida > Santalales > Viscaceae > Viscum > Viscum album. The sequence continues at coordinate 207,567,281 of OY728121.1, forward strand.
AGAAACATGTTGATGAAAGAATGCAATTGGGACCTTAGATTTCTCATGATATTATAGTAATGTATGATCCATTAAATAACACATAAGTGATGAAAAAAGTACAAATAAATGTAATGAGGATAATAATTGATGTAATCAATAATTTGATGTGAGTGAGAAGGTGTTTCAATGGATTTCTTCCTCGAAGAAATATGGGAATACTAAGACATATTTATATCAATCACTTGGAAATTCATTATCGAATAGAGACTGTATATTATTAGTTGGCACTGGAAATGAATCACTATAATGTTTACAATGTGATAAAGGTATCTACCATTGGTAATTATAAACTTGAACCATGACATGTTTTTAACTCAATGGTTGTACCACTAGATCCTGATCTTTCTTCTGATGAATAACCGATGGAGTTTCGGGATTGTACAATGAACGATATATATAAATCGAACCCAAGGATGCTCACTGGTATGTGGTGAAACAAAAAATATGCGGATTTCTTGTGGGAAAATGAGGATTTAATTTTGAATAATTATCCTTAATTTTCTTCTCCAAATTGATTAATATAATGGAAAAATTCATTTTCTGTGGGGGTTGAATATAAGACCCTTAGATTTAGTGAAATATATTTTGAAAGTAATTTTAATATTTCTGATGAATTTCATTAATGAAACACATGGTTTATGTTGAGTTACAGAGAACATAATTTTTAGATTGCATTAAATGTAAAACCATTTCCATATTTTGTTTCATGGAAGACAAATTTTTAATGGAATACAAAAAATTATTAAAATTTTAAAATTTTATATGATTGTTATCACAAAGCTATTGGAATGTAGGGTATGCATTAGATTATCTAAATTATGAAAATATATTGATTACACAAGTATATATAATAAACTATTTATTGACCAATTAATTTGGAATTATAAAAGTCAAACCTTTTAAAAAATAGATATCATTTTCTAGAAAACAATACTTAGCACAAAAATTTATTTTACCTCTATAAATTTTAAAAACTAACTTTTGAGGAATTAATTGAAAGAAACATATATATTAAATGTTCAATAAATTTATTTACATTAATCTGATGTGTTTTCTAAATATAATATATGTATATATCCAATATTACTCTTAATTTTTTTTCTTTTAATAAAAAATATGTTTTCTAACCTTTCTCAAAACAATTTGAAAAATTAATTTGTCAAAATATTAAAAAATAATAAAGAAAAAATTTTAATTAATCGTTTTAAAATTTATTTGGAGTGAATTTCGTAAAAAAAATAAAGGATATATTTTATGATGTTAGTGAAAAATACTGATTTTTATTAAGAATTTTCATTTATATTAAGGAATTTAAAAAGGTTAATATTATTTTCAATAGGTACAAAAATAATATTAGATATATTTTATATCTGTTCATCTAATTTAGATCATTGGTATAAATTTCATACTAAATGTTTATGTGAATAGTGTTTTAACTTTTTGATAAATTTCTCTTTAGAAAACAATGTTCTCATTTCACATGCATGATTAATTTTAATTTAAAATCATACACATAAATGAATGGAATATTATAAAATTCATTCCATAAATTAAATATTAATAATTTATATTTCATAATATATACAACATAATTATTCGTAATTATGAATAATAAATGATGTGAGATTAATTAAAGTGGTTATGGTGAAAATGGCTTTTTATGGGGGATCAAATACTATGATATCGGGTAAAATGACCTAGAACGTTTACAAAAAGTTAATATAAATCAAATTCCCAACTAAAACACTTATAATGGTAAGTAATGGGAAACTGTTTATCCTTGTTAAATTTGATAAATCTTTTCACACTTTTTTCTTCTCAAACATTACAAGTGTACCTCACCCCGAACTTATAAAATGTCACCCCACAACCCACCAATTCAAATGTAAAAATAAATTTACTTCATAGAAACAAAGAAATTACATCCTTAATTCCATCTTATATTTCTTGAATCATTGTTTTGATTAGAAATCCATCTTAGGAAGGTCATTGTTGCAAACTAAAAGATGTTTTTAGATGTAGAAGAAACATCTCTAACTAAGGGTTTTATTTTAAATTTTCTTCCACCTCATAAATTAGAATCAACTCATTATGATATAATAACATTAATTCCTTTACTATATTGAGTTTTCATATTTTATCGTAATTTCATATAAACATCTGCTCATCCATTAAATTAGACAAAAATTAGTCGATCTTATATACATAGGGCTACCACCATGAGAACCGATATAATTTGTATTCGATCACTTATTATCAAAGATAAAAAAATTAATTATTTAATTTCTATACATTATATTAATTCTATAATTATAATTATGGAATCATAAAATCATAAATAACTTCCCAATTTTGATTTTATAGAGAATATGAAAATTTTGATCATGTGTATGGTGGACTACCCCACAAAAAAATGACGTAATTCATTTTTTCAGTAGTTCGTTTTAAATAAATAAACTCCGATAAATATAATGACAAAATTATATTTATATTATATTAAATTATTTAATATTTTTAATATATTATTTTCCATTTTCATTTCAACTATCAAGAAAACTGAATCAATGTTCAAGCGTATGTACATCCTATCGTCTCTATAAAATGTTTATTCAATTTTATCTCACTAGCATTTATGGATTACTATAAAAAAATAAATAATTATAATTTAATATATTTATTTAATGGGTCACAATATTATTTTTTGTCACCATGAACAATGTTTGAGGACTATGAAATCCAAAATTAAAAAATAATAAAAAATCAGAGTCGTTTTTACTAGAAAAAAGTCGTTAACATGGAATTATTAATAAATGATTAATAAAAAGTAATCAATAAATAATATATGATATTATATATATTATTATGGTTCTATAATATAATATATCAAATTTATAATTATTTTATAGATTTTTATAATATGTATGATAGATGTAAATACATAATGAAAGGGATTTTTGTCCCACTTATACTTTCTATGAAATACATAGAAAATTAATCACATATTCTTGTTATTTGTTTAATATATTCACCATGACTTTATTTTCTGATTATTGTCAAAAATATTATTAGAATTTTCATATCAGTTCTATTTTCTTTCTTTTATGTGGTTGAAATTTCAAAAGCTACCACAATGGTAATGTAATTTTGATTCAATTTTCTATCATTGATACATGTATTGTGTTATGAACCTATATTAATTAAACATGTTTATATTTAAACTATTTTATTTGATAGATTATTAATTTTCTTATTCCAATTTAATTTTAGGTTTCATTTATTTTTTTTCATTATTGTGGCTAAAAAAACAAGGTTAGAAAAGTTTAAATGGTTTTATGATAAAATATTATTTTTATCTAAATGGATGATATTTTTTCTTCTCTAGAGGAAATATTTTAACAATCCTCTAATTAAAATCATGATTTTTTTTCTCCTATGGATATGTCTGAAGAATAACATTTTCACTTCATATTGATCTCTATATGTACTGTAGAGTTCAATATAACATTTATAAACATAACAACATTATTTATACCTACAGTCAAAAACATCCAAATCCATGTTTTATAAAAGTTTTTTAAAATAAATTTTAACATTTGATAAATGATTTATTAAATACTTTTATATATTTTTATATTTTTTAAATTTATTGGTAATTGGAATCTTCATATTGTATTCAAAATAAGTACTATTTGGATTTTACCAAGAATGTGAAATAAATCATTATTTTACTGTTTACATCATTTTCCACCATCGTGAACAATCTTTGTAAAAATTCATACATCATATATTTCCATGGTTATAATAAAATAAATTTACGTATAAAATATTATATGTTTAAAAAAATTTAATGTGGAAGGTATATTTTTCTCAAGAAATGTTCCATGTAATTCTACAAAATAAATTTCCATCTTATATAACATCATTTGATGTTTCATAACCTTTAAAATGGATATGACGTATGATACAACCACTATTATTTCATTGTATTGTTTATTTATTGTGATGAAAACATTTTTATGAATACCTTTTCATTCTATGAGTTATTCTATAATGAAATTTACATTGATCTAGTCCCCTTTTTACAGGTTATGATATGATGAAAATGTTATGCATGAACCTCTATACATGTTCAATGTGTTATATGTGAACCTCATTGCACATTGACTAAGTTATTTTTAAACCTAATTACATGTTCATAGTGTTATATGAGAACCTAGATTTCATGGCCATGAGTTTATGAGTGGACCCAGTTTCAAATCCATAAGATTAGGTGAGGGTTTAATTTCATGAACAATTTTAAATGACTGAACCTATTACGATTTATACATGTTCACAATGTTATAAGTGTGCTTGGGTTATATTGATACACATCTTATTATAATGTTATATCCTCATTTCTTGTGTACTTTGATTACATTATCATCCATATCATATGTATTGTAAATATTTATTCGATGATAATGCTTTTTTATTATTGATAAGAATGATATAGTTTTAATTTGTCATTATCATTTTCTCATACCCATTTTATCACTTTAAATATAATAATTTCCATTATGTACCATCATTGAGCATCAAATCTCTCCATTTCCTATGTTTAATTTCCCATGTTTTGATGAATTATTTTATGAAGGGTTATTTTTAACATTACAAAAGGGGATATAATTAAAGTATTTGTTGAGGATATTTCACAGAATTAATATTTTTTTATACCAAGTCTCTAATAGAAGTAATAAATTATGATTCTTGGGTGTGTATTTTAAATAGGATATTCTAACTAAGAGCATTAGTGGTGGATACCATGGATGAATGAAGTCTTGATATCCTTCATATCAGTTATGTAAAATGAGATACCATGGTAGTTGTATCTAAGGATTGTAATAATGTTTTGTGTGTGTAAAAGGACCGAAATCAATGAATTAACGGTTATAAATGAAGAATATTATTTAAGGAAATAAATTTCATCACAGGTATAAATTTATTTTTCCTTGAAATAAATATGGGGATATTGTACATTATTGGAGTCAAATACCTCTTGTACATGTTAACCACTACACCAAGGGAGGACCCATACTGAAATATAATAATTTAGGTCTTTGTATACTTAGAATTGATAATTATATTTTGAATTTATTTTTACCAACGATTTTTTGTTTATATGTATCACGAAACATCAATGTATTTTGATAAAAAGTAATGGAATATATGTAATCTTTAACAGTAGTATTTATTCTACAACCGTGGGTCTATATGTTTAAGGATGATCGTCTGGTAAATGTCTTAAAAACCCCTTTTAAGATATTTTTTTGGGAATATAACAAGATTAAGTAATGTTTTGTAATATATTTATTGAATTACAACCAATTGGTTTTATATATGTTTTAGCGATATTTTTAAGAATAATATACATATATTTTCTGGGAATAAAATAAATGGTATTATTAACCATTATGGATTATATTATCATTTAAATTAATGTAATTATGTGTTAGTAGACATTGGAAAGATTATAATTATTATATTAATAATGTTTTAGAAAAAGGAAAACATGTGTGTCGGGTGATAACTCGTTTCATCTGAAGAATGATTGGGGGAATGTACTCACTTCTGAAATATGATATAGGTTTATAACCATTCACTAACCTATGTGATGTGATAAATAATATATTATTATTTTTATATAAAAAATTTTACAGATAAATAATATATTGAACCAGTGGTTATTCTATTGAGTTCTAGATGTTAATGTATTATATTTCATATTTTATGCAATGTATATTGGTTTTTTAAGATATTTAGAGTCATATGTAATGACTTTTCTATCTTATATGGATTTTATTACATGTTAATATTTAATTTATGTCATCATTCATAAAACATTTCATTATTTTATATTCATTTCTTGGAGTAAGAGATGAATTGGAAATTGAGTGTTGAATATCCAAAGGATGATATTTTTTTTATGAAATAAAAATATATATTGTAATCATATTTCCATATGTTCATTCTCAATATGATAATGGAATTATTCATCACTCATGATAAGCATATTAAAATAAAACTATCCTATTATAATCATATATATAAGGAATAAAATGTAATTTTAAATCACAATTGATTTTTGGTTTTGGTTTATTAAGTATAATGTGATCATTCATATTCTTTTGATAAAGTTTCTATATTACACTCTTTAAATTTTTTATCCATTATTCCTTGAACATATCATAAATTCCCTTATATATTATCCTATTTAGAAAAATACTTACATGTTATTATGGATGACTATAATATTTCTATTTTATATATTGAACAAAAAAATAGTTGTCAACCCTTTTTATGAAATGGGTTTTCAAAAAATGAAATTTCAATTTTCATCCACTTTATTTTCATGTGAAGGTTCAAATATGAAGATGTATTTTATTCATGTTTTTGAGAATGTAACACCCTATGATTTCATAAAATGTACATAATATTAGATAGTACATATGAAACACTACACTAATATTTTATGTTAATGTAATAACATATTATTTTTTCATATATTTATTTTTAAATAAATTTAATCACATATTTTATTTGTTATGCATGCAACCTAAGGTTTATAAGAATCCCATTACTCTAACAAAATATTATTATTTTAAATATTACCATTATACCATATAACTTATGATGTAGGGTTTGAATACAAATAAATCATATATGAAAATATATTTTTTTCACTTTTTCATTTGTTATGTATAGATTATGAGTACAAATAAAAATCATTTGAATGAAAATATAATATTTTCTAAAAAACTAATTTTCTCAACGAAACCATTTTATTGCATGTCACACACTTTTGATGAAAACAATATTTAGAGATTATATGAAAATAATTTTAAAAATTGACAAACTTTTTTTATCATAATTTATATATTTTCATAGGGATATTTTTGGAGATTGTTCTAAAAATATTAAATTTTTATTAATTGTGAAAAAATAATTTTTTTTGATAAAACCTATTTTTAAAAAACTAATTAATTTTAAACAATTTACTTGTCCTATTTTTTTATGAAATTTTTATAAAAGAAATATTATTTCTTATATAGTATATTTAATACATATTTTTTCCTTTGTATAACTATTTTTTATTTTTGTTTATATATTTTTAAAAAATTGATATTTTGTTCATTGGAAACCAAGATTTTGACCGGTCAGTTGGGTTACATTTAATTTTGATTAAGATAATTATGTGATTTTAAATTGGAAAAATGTATTCAACATTTTTTATCATCATAATTTATATTATCTAATATGATAAACATAATATATTCCATAATTAGTAGTGTTAGAGGTATACATTAATTGTCGAAATGAGGGTGAATTATAGAATAAAAGGAGGTTAAAATAAGAATAGAAGGGAAAGAATAATCTAAAACATTTTTGAAAAACTAATTTTTATATATATTAAAACCTTATCTCCAATAATTATCAATAATCAAAACATTATGGTTCCTTATGGCGTGTAGAAAATATCAGTATATTTTAATATCAAAAAAAATTCAATGGGTGCCCTCTCACCAACATATACAAGGGCACTCCCTATATATAACAATTCAGAACTATCCAACAATTTACATCCATCATGACCAAAAAAATCTCTCCCTCACATCCTTATCTTCTTTATATATCTTATATTCTTCTCAAAATAGAAATGTTAGGGTCTTTGATGGGATATCTAAATGATGTTTCTATAATAGAGTGTAATTATCTTAACGATGATATTTTATTATTGTATTGTTGTTTTATACAACATAAATTAAGTCAATTTTTTTAAAATATTCCAAAAAAATTATCTCAACTATAATGTGATATTATTTCTTATTGAATAATTTTGCTCCATCTCATCATCTGTGAATTATGAAACTAAATCATCGATTGTGTGTATACGGACTAACACCACGCATACCAATGTAAATTCCTTTCAATAAAAACATCTAAGGATTTAATATAATTATATATTTATTGTACATAGATAATATTAGTGTTATAATTAAACTTCTGTAATTATAATATTAAAAAGTCCTTCTAAATTTTCTTTCCCTATAGAGTACAATTACATCATTTGTGAGTATGGAGGACTTCCTACCTGTAATGGGAGGTTAATTATTTTTCACATAAAATATAAATAGGTTGTAAAAAGGATATATTTAATTAATATATGTGATATATATGACATGATATTGAATATATAAAATTAATATTCAATATTAATTATTATATTTTCACTCATTATGTGAATGATATCATCTCTTATGTGTATGTATATCCTACTTTCACAACAAATGGATTTTACTCATTTTCCATTTCCATACATAAAGAATGAATATTAAAATCTATATGAAGAGTAAATTTTATATTTATTACAATTAAATCATTATACATATTATGGATCTATATCGTATTCTTTTTAATTTGAACTTCCATGAGGAAAGACTCATGAGGGAAAACAAAAATCAACACACAAATTAATGAATATAATGAGATATAATTAAAAATATATATTTAAAATGTAAAAAGAGAACCATATATATTATTATAAATATGAATATGGTTCTTTTGTATATTAAAAAAATTAATAGTCATTATACATGTGTTAAAATAATGATTATGTAAATGGAAACACGAGCTATGGGACATCATCTAAATTTCTCTACGTTAATGCATTTGGAAATGTTTTGAACCTAATGTCATTTATATGGAGTATATAATGATTCATTTATGTGTAATAACATGATTATTTTATATTTATTATATTTTATGCATTAGTATTAATAATTTCATACAATGGGGTTTGACATAAAAGTAACCAAGTGGTAAATAATGTCATAACTCAATTTCATTTCCTTAGGTAATATTAATTCTTCATTATATATGAATATATAATGTTATGGGTGTAATAATGTTTTTCTATGTAATGTTTTTTTACCCAATTTGTTTGTATTTATATTTTATACATCTAATCATATTATTTTTTAATTATCAATTTAATGATGGGAACATCGTACATGTTTATTTAACAACCTCCTTATAATTGGGATTCGTTACACATAAAATTTAATAAACGGATATTATTTGATCATTGGATAAAGAAACCATTATATTTTTTCACCTATAGTTATTCATAATTTTTAAATGTAATATTAATTATTACTCAAACATTTTTACTTATAATTATTGATGGAATATTTTTTAGTATAATCTGACAATATTTCTTTCTTCGATGGATATTACATTTTCTTCCAAAACAATTTTCTCTAAATTAGTTGTCAAATTTATTTAAAAAACTCTCCATATGACTTATTAAAGATATTTCACCCCTTTTTTACTTTCTAAAAATCATTATGATATAAATCCAAATTTATTTTTCTAAATAATTCCCAAATGGATTTTACCAAAAATGTTTAGGGAATATTTTTAATAGGATAATATTGAATGGAATTTCAGACCATCATGACCACTACAAAATTATTTTAATAGGTAAGCATTGAATGTAATTTCTATCTATGGTGAACTACTGCCTCACAAAATTACGACTGTTCAATTTCAACTACCACCTATCATGGTGGTCGTGATGATGGAATCTGAATTTCTATATAATGTATATTATATTTATATTGTCTTTATTCATGCTTAATTTTAATTTATAACACACCTTTTTATTTCCATTTTTTTAATACGATAAATTATTTTGAGGAAATGTGGACTAGAGCCCCTTCAATTCAATTTGACTTGTTCATGTTATACATCGAACGTATAAAGGATGTTTTTAATGTTGTGTTCATATACACATACGACATAACGTCTCCATGAATGGCGAAATTCATTTCTTATCTTAAAATATTATTGATTATTATGAATAGATATATTGGATATAAAACATATTTAAATAATGAATACTATTTTGGAGATGATGTACATACGAAATCATGGAAATTTTACATCCAAACAAGTATATTTTTGAATCATGTACCCAATATCAATAAAATGTTCCACATGAAATATAATAGATATATAGTTTTTATAAAATGGTAATAGGTGATATAAAAGAAATAGTAATCTTGATTAAGGTTCTAAAAGAACTAGAAATTATCCAATGTTTATTATTTAGAGGAATAATGAACGTGGGAGATAAGTTAGACTCATGGTAAGGGAAATTATAACCCGATTTCCATTCATTAGGTTAATTATCCATTTTAATGGGTTTTTAAAAGTATTTCTGTGAATGCCCATAGATTGTTTTACACTGATTATCAATATATATATTGTATGTATTTAAATTTTTTTCACACATAATTATTTCTATGATTTATCCTTAATATATTTATTCGATCTTTGTAAGGGGCTTCTCCAACATCACTATTTATTATGGCACATCATGATGTTATTCCACTCTATTATCCAATATAATTTATATAAGATCCTATTTACAGGTCATATAAAGAATTAATATATTCTCATGATATTTATAATTTTTTTAATGTTATTTCATAATGATTTTTATTCAATTGTTTCTCTTATGGTAAGAGACATTATATCTAGAACATCATTCTAAATATTATAATGATTTATTCTTCTAAAACTGTTTATTTAATTTCCATGTTTACAAAATCAATTTAATGAATTTATGTAAATGGAAATAAAAGTTGTGAATTATTAATTTATTTCAATTGTTGCATAGTGGAATGGGAAAAATTGATTTTAATGTCTATTTATTAAATGTTTTAAACGTTTTTGTAAATTGATTGAATATTTCGATTTCATGAATTGATTTCTGGTAATTTCAAACTAAATTTTCTCAGTAAAATGTAAAAAATTGTATTATTTTATTTTTTATTCTTATATAATGGTATTCTGAAAATTTATTAGTGTTTATGTGACAAACCAATGATGTTTGGATACATTATAACCTCAAATGCATTGGGTTTGGAAGTTGTTCATATGGTTATTCAATGTAGTGTTATTTTTGGAAGTAAGTTGTATGATTATTCCATTTATATATATTTATGTTTCACGTAACCATTATCTTTTATGTCTTCCCCCTATGTGTCTTATCGTAAAATTTTAATTACCAATGGTTCAACAATGAGCTTATATTCGTTGAAATGTATTCACTAATTCATAAAGGTGAATGGATTTACCTTATGATAGAGTATTCATGGTTTGCATTTTATCGCCAATAAAACATTTTTCCTTTTTTATGTATCCCTTAATTTTATTTTTAACAAAAAACTCTATTTTATATGGTTTTTCATAGGATTTAAATAATAATATAGTCAAGTATGGGATCATGGAAAAGTTATGATACTTAAGCTTGAAACGAACTCATGTTTGTTTCAAATGTTTTTGTTTTGTAAAACAAATTGATATTGAGTAAAAGTTTCTAACATATAATATTGTAGATTTTAAGAATAATTTGTGGAATAATTCTGTAAATCTCTAATCCTTATAATATCCTCAATGTTATTTAAAGTCAAATTAATGACATACCTGAAGATTATGTAATTTTTAAGACCATGGCCTTAAAGATGGTTTCAGAGGTCAGTTTATATATCATAAGATTTTAGGATGTTATATTGGTGTAGGATAAAGATACATTATAACCAATATGGTTATTATCATATGGAAAATATAAGGTATATTAGATAAAAACCTAGATCAACTCATATATAATTATTTAGATGGATTGTAGTATTATAAAAACAATATACCCTATAGTGTATTCATCTCTATCTAATTATCTACATGTTTATGTGATGTTTATTTCTCCTGGTCAAAGAACATTTTTCGGGATGGAAGGAAAGAAATCTTTCACTCTATTTGAAGCCCTCCATGATGATTTGAAAATCAATATTTTCAAAAAAATTTATTGTGATAACTTTGACATTTTCTTGGGTATTCTAGTAAAGTATAAGAAATTGGTTGAGTTATCCAACACCAACTCATTTCTAAAACGATTTTATTGGTCATGGTATATTTTTTAATATGATACCAAGATCTCAACTTTTCCTTCTCCATAAAAATGTGAAATTATAAAAGTGGAGTGAATGTTTACTTTTTAAATGTCGGACCACATTCCAAAAGAGATATGGAACATCAAGAAATCCTACTATGTGGATTCAGTGTAATATTTTTGTTCCTATCCATGAAAAATGAATCAATTTTGGATTGATATTTATAAATGATGAGGATATTTGATCTATAGGAATTATGTATTAAGAAATAAATTTTCAATGTATTTTTAATGGATTATGAATAACGTTGAATGATTTTGATTTTTTACTTATAAAGGATTCAATAATTCTCGTAAATTATTCGATGATGAAATATTTAAGAGTTTTAATGCTCTTTTGATGGTGGAGTTACATTGGAAGTCTTTTACTAGGTTTAACCAATATGTTAATCATGTGAATTTTTTATTTGATGAAGAATTAAATTTTATTATGTGGGAATAAATATATATGAAACAATTCGGAATTAAAAGATCATAGATTTTAGGGTGATTAAGGGATAAAATTATTTGGCTTTGGGAAATAATTTTGGGATTAAGTAATATTTTGGATGAGGTTTACTATTTTGTGAACTATGTATGACTAAGGTAAATAGAATAATATAGGAATTTATTTGTGGAATAAAGGTTGAAATATATTGGGAGTAATCTATGTTATAATTATGGAATTATAGTGAGTAGAATTATTTATGGAAATGTGTAACCTATCCTATAGAATATCTGATTTTGGAAATTAGTTTTTCGTTCGATCCAATAAGTATGGTTTATGATGTTTGAATATAAATGATAAAATTTATATTGGAAGAATATTTTATCAAATCCTTCTCAATTTTGGGTTTCATTCATAGTTTGGATTATTTTATAGAATTTTCAAGAAATTTATTTGTGGAATGGTCTTTGTTGAACAATTTACATTACTTATTAAATTTGGATATTAGGTGAAAATTTTCATCCTAAAATAGATTTTTATTTTGGGTGAATTTTCTTAATATATCCTAATATTCTTGGTTTTGGTAAATGTTTCAATACTCGATTAATATAAAATTAATCATCTAGGGAATAAGTGATTCTTCAAGGGATGATTATAGTGCTTCGGGTGTGACCAAGTCATCTTGAAAACTGAAAATTTGGAAAAATATATATACTTTTTGATGCAAATTATTAATGGATGAGACTCTACTTGATAATATAGTATATTTCCTTATGTTCCAAGTCATGCTCATAAATAAATTCCTCAAATTTTTAAAATGAACTAAATAAAACTACTCTTTTACTTTTCTATTTTTGAAATCAATAACTTTTTAACACATGAAAAGTTATGGATAACATTTTCCTGATCATTTTTTCTATCACTCTCCATTATAACGAGAGGAATATTTTTTCCTTCCATATCCCTGTTTTCCTACATTGAATCCTAATTTGTGTAATCTCGGGAGACCTTTATACTTAACTTTCATTCTTTTAAAATAGTAGTTGTAATAATCCTTTTCTGATGTGGGAATATAAAAAATGTATTTTAATGATTAATAGCATAGTTACCAAACCAAAATTCAAATTGTGGGGATGCAACTTCATGGGGGTGGGGTAGAATTTAATATCCTGAATTTTTAAAAGTTGAAAATATGTTTTATATCATACATAATATGCCACATCAAACATAAGCATTATTATGTTAACTTATAAACTAAATATTAAAATGGAGGTAATTAATAGTATTAATTTATTTATTAATTTTATTTACACATTCTTTTTATTAATTAAGTAATTAACCATTGTTTATAAATGAAAATAAAACACTTTTTAATAAAAAGGAATTTTTTTTCTTCTGAAAAAACGATTTAAATGAAAATAAGTGAGATTATAAAATAATAAAATATCAATTTATGGACTTAATTAATTATAAATATATTTTATACATTAAATTTAATGTTTAAAATTCATTTTATATGATTTATTTACTTGATATAACAAAAAATAAATTTTATGTATAAATGGAGTGTTTTTTTCAAAAAAATGTAGTTTTGCCGCCTTTTGATGGTGAACCCATTTTAAATCTAGATTTTACACATTTATAAATTATTTTTTATGATATAATATTATTTGTTGAAATAGAGGTATCAAAATTTACTTTGGTTGTATTTTTGGTATTTTTTGATAATATTAATTTTTTAATGAATAGTAAAAAATACTACATTTTAGTTTAAATTTCTTTTCCACAGATTTATTTATATATAAATGTTATCATTTTTATTGGCTTTAATATATAATTATATTTAATTTTTTTTCTTTTAATCTTATTTTGATTATTAGAAATAATTTAAATTAAAATTAGATATTAACACACATTAATATTTTGAGGGGTTTTACTTAAAAACATGTTTTGTTTCTTAGACAATATAAATTAATTTTAAATTAATATTTTGAACATATTTGTAAGGAATTTTGAAAATTGGATTCCATATTTGAAATAAGTGGGGCCAATTATTCTGATTGGTTACCTAAATTTTTATTTCTTACTTTGAAGAGTATCAAGAAAAATTTATAATTAAGACAAATAAAGGTAAATCAGGTAAATTAGGATAACAAACAATATGATATGGATAAAAAAATCACCATATCAACTACATAAATATTATTAGATAAATGAAATGTCACGACCCCCTTTCCACAATGTGTACCCCTCCTGGGCCGACAATGTGAGAAGAGAGATAATGACCCCAAGTCCCGCCTCCAGTAGGCCCCGGGTTGGCGACTTCACCGAGGGTATAATAAACACACAAATGGGAGGCATTATCCTCTAAGAGAACACATGCAGAAAAGAGTGATAGAATAGACTCCAATAAAATCCAACTCAGAACTGAAATATAAAAGAAATCCAAGTACATATATGAAATTTCATGAAAAAGTACTACAACTGAAAGGGGAAAATACAAGTACCCAAAAGAAAGTAAAACGGCAGCGACCACAAGCCCGAGCAACTACTCCTCCAACCACAAGATAGTAGTAACCAGCATGATCTCCAACTTGCTCCATGTGAACTGAAAACAGTTTATATATACATAGGGTGAGTATAACAGTATACTCAGTAGGATCCTCCCCAAGCCTTTCGTGAAAAAGTAAAGAAATCATGCTAAAGGCCAGTGAACAACAAGTGAAACTGACTCATCACCTAAACAGGTATACTAATTTCCCAACCTCACCATGGATACTCTCACCAAGTAACGCATACAAGAATATAACATATAGTAATGATTATCAAGGGTACCCCGCTACTACTTCCCCACTAGTTTTCTGCTTTTCCCCAACGACATACATCCTATGCATCTCTCTCCAAAGGATTTCCCATAGACACTTGGGCGAAGCACCACACCATCCTCACAACCAAAAGCAACCGGGTAAGTTCCGGGAGCCACCACAGCGTGCATAACGTGTATCATACATCGGGTATTATACCTCAATCCATTATAGCCCATACACCGAATAGGGATCCTCAATCCATCACATCCTATACATGTTACACCTATAGTAGCCCATAGGATACTATATCCAGAATATATGTGTGTGAAATAACCACAAGCCATTACAGCCCTTCTACACACATATATGGGTAAAACTAACCAGTGTTCCTACCAACACAAATATCTACCACGAGAAGAGAGCGCAGTCAAAGGGGGTAGTCGGCCATTCAACCTCCCTTCAGAATGTTGGGGAAAACACCCCCAGGGCTCAGAATCCCCGGGGTGTCAGTTTCCCTTAATGATAGGGTGGAGTAGCATATAGAAACACAAACAGTACAGAATATATATATATAACTCACATCCACACTATGGGCATTACCTAGTCTTAGATACAACTGCAACTAACGTCTCTCAGACTCCAAGCTGCTACTTCTAAGACTAGGTATCCTATAAGCACACAAACATTTGAAGAGATTTAATAGATTACTCAGTTCTCATTTTAACATTTCCACTGTACATTAATTAATTCTTTAAACATTAAATAAGCATGAACAATTCCACATTAAACTGAATTGACATCACATTCAAAATCAATTGGTCCTTTTAAGATTAACATCACCTTTAAATTCTAGTATCTCCATCCCCGTGGATTTTCACCATTTAATCAAACATTCTTTACAGAATTACTTTTCCATATTCCCAGGCATTCTAGAAAAGAATCGTATGCTTCTAAACACAAAGGAGGCTCAACATGGTGAGTAGATATACTACCCATCGAGTATTTTCCCGCCTATAGAAAGAGCATAGACCTGTTCCCCCTCGAGAGGCTAAACACGGAAAGCACGTGGCATACCCTGCGCGTCGTCACCTCCATCGGAAGAAGGGTAGCAAAAGCAGCTGCCCTGAGCAGTGGGGAAAAGCAAAGCAGATTAACATTCCAAGAAAAACACAAGCATCCAGCAACCACATCCATCCCATTCTATCACCCCCGATGTCCTCCCCGACACCCACATGCATAAACTGATGCATCTCGCCACTCTAGGCGTTATCTGATACCCCAACCACAAGGCCTCCATGCCTCCACATATCACAACAGCCATCCAGGCTCACACCACAACACAAGAAGCATGAAAACAACAGTCACAACCATGGGCTCTTGACCCTTTAACAAACAAGAGGGTAACTCTGAACCATTTTAGAAATTCCCACATAATCTGTTCATTAATCCATATTGAATTAGCAGATTTGTTATTTGTAGGTTCCAATTACGGGATACACAATTAGTAAGCAATCAAAATTAAATAACCATGCTTAATTCCCTAATTTGATTATCCTCAAATTAGAACAACAACAACAACTTTAATAAACAGATTAATTTATATGCCTCTTTCCCTTTATCCAATTAATTAACAATTAATTTCGGCTTTACGTTCATTATCAATTTATATCATGAACGAACAACAAATCAAAGAAAACATAGATATCACTCTATCTAGAAAAACATGAGGCAAACTGTTATCACGGTATAAAGCAACAACATGTGACCAACCAAATCTTTTAATCCCGTTCAAGTATTTAATTAGGAAAATTTCATTGTGATCCAAAGGGCTAAATCATGCTAATTCTACGATTGCACATATACAAATAGAGAAGCCATGAATCCCCTACCTCGAAGAGTTATTGACGTCCTTTATCCACACAACAGGTCACAATCCTCCTCTGACGATAACTGCATCCACCGGAGGATACCATGGTACGACAGTACCAACCAACCCCAAGAAAACCCCATTAGAATCTTGGAAATTACATGGTTTATTATGGAAGGGATACACAAGAGAAGATGATCCCCAATAGAATGATGATAAAACATACCTTATTGGGAAGATTGACCGACACAGTTCGATTGCATCAAAAACAGAGTAGAACCAATCCTAGGGGTAAAGATTGATTGTGCAACTCCTACGGGAATGATTGAAAGGCTCTAGTGTCACTTAGCTGAGAACAAAGGGAAAGAACAAGGGAGAATGCCATCTCGCCCCTTTTTTAAGATTTAATGGGGCGACGGTTTAAGATCCAGTTAATTCTCTATTAAAAACGGATCACATTAACCCACACGGTTTGACCAAGTAAATACATACCGACCTTAGGAATAATTTATATAGGATTTATGGCATTTGAATCAGCCTTAAGAGTCCTTAAAACAGGGATTTAAATGTATTTTACGTCAAAGGAAACATCAAAGGGGCGAACCTGTAGGAAGCTGGAAACACTATTCAAGTCCACTGTTAGAAGTCCACTGAAAGAAGGTTACCATTCTGGAAACAATGTTCAAGTCTACCATTAGAAGGTCACTGTTAGAAGGTTATCGTTCTGGAAAAACTGTTTAAATATACCGTTAGATGTCCACCGATAAAAGGTCATCATTCTAGAAACAATGTTCAAGTCTACCGTTAGAAGGTCACCGTTAGAATGTTACCGTTATGGAATCACTGTTCAAGTCTACCGTTATAAGTCCACCGATAGAACCTCACCGATAGAAACACTGTTCATGTCCACTATTAGAAGGTCACCATTATAAGGATACCATTCTGGAAACACTGTTAAAGTCTACCATTATAAGTCCATCGATAGAACCTCACCAATAGAAACACTGTTCACCAACCAATATTGTTCATAAAACATGAAACACTGTTCACAGAACTGGAAATTTGGCAAAGTGTTGGGGATAAGTCACCTTGACCTCGCAGAACACCTCCAACACCACATTTTTACAAATTAATGGACCAGAGAGGTCCAGACCATTACATTAGATACCTCTCAAAACATTCTCATCCTTGATAATTAAAAACCGACCCAGAAGAACAGAGGGGTCCGAACAACCACCCCATAAGATACCTCTGAGGGGAAAACCACCCTGAGTTGTTCTAAAGCTAGGAAAAAACCACGACATCCAAGAGAAAGGGAACAAAAAATCCATATCCATACCATTCAAACATAACATCACATAAAGGTACATAAATAAAACATGAAAGGTCTAACCACAAAGGAAACATCATTACATGAAAGGAGAAAAACATTAAACAACTGTGGGTACTGAGCACATATCTGTGACTCACGGTCCCATGCACTATCCTCCATGCCACCGTGTCACCAAAAGACACCAAATAAGGTGATAGAATTCCCACACAACACCTTCTCCTTGCGGTCTAGGATCTCCACAGGTTGCTCCTCGAAGGTTGCATCATCATCAATATCGATCTCTCCCCAATCGATAACATGAGATTCATCAGGAAGATAACGATGGAGCTGTGATACATGTAAAACATCATGTATCCGACTCATCTGAGGGGGAAGTTCTACTCGATACGCCATAGCTCCAACACGAACTAACACCTCGAAAGGCCCAACAAACCGGGGAGAAATCTTACTTCTATGATCAAACATTCGCTTCCCATGACGGAGAGTCACCTTCAGAAACACATGATCCCCAACATTAAACTCTAAGGTTCTCCTTCTTTGATCAACATATGATTTCTGACGATCCTGTGCTATCTTCATCCTCTCACAAATCACCTGAAACATCTCTGTTGTATTCTGCACTAGTTCTGGTCCAAGAATTGCTGACTCTCCGACCCCAGTCCAGCACAACAGAGAACGACATGGCCGGCCATACATGGATTCAAACGGCGCCATACCGATGGTAGAGTGTAAAATATTATTGTAAGAGTACTCTACCAAGGGTAATTGCTTCATCCATGAACCTCCAAAATCAAGAACACAAGAGCGCAACATGTCTTCAAGAGTCTAGATGGTTAGCTCTGTCAGACCATCCGTTTGAGGATGAAAAGCAGTGCTAAAGAACAGTTGAGATACAAAATAATGCTAGGGACCTCTCCACACCCTGGAGGTAAAACAAGGATCTTGATCAGCAATGATCATCCTAGGTACCCCATGAAGTCTCACCACCTCATCTAGAAACTTCCTCGACAAAACTTCCACTAAGCTCGATTCCTTGATCGCTATGAAGTGGACCTACTTTGTTAAACGATCCACTACCACCCATATAGCATCATGTCCTCCCGAAGATCGAGGTAACCCTTTAACAAAGTCCATTGAGATGTCCTCCCACTTCCACTGAGGAATCTCTAATTACTGGGGAAGACCACCAGGAACACGGTGTTCGTCCTTCACCTTCTGGAAGAATAAACATTGAGACACACACTCCGTAACCGTACGTTTCAGCCCAGGCCACCAAAACTGATTCCTCAAGGATCGGTACATCTTCATCACACCAGGATGTACTGCAAAGGGTGAACTATGGAACTCTCAGAGAACTGTCTTGCACATTTCCAAGGGAATAAAAAGTCTGCCATGATACAACACTCGGTGTTGTTCATCCTCCGACCAACCATCAGGGTCCTCACCACAAACAAATCTGTCTCTCAAGACGTCCACCTCTAGATCTCCCAACTAAGACTCTTCCACCTTCTGCATTAGGGATTACTGCACCGTCATCTGGAAAAGACAACCTCTACCCCCATCTTCTCCCATATCAAGATTCAAAGCTGATAGCTCTTCCACCACTCTCCAGGAATCACCAGATTCACGCACAACATCATTACGTTAATTTCAGCTTAGTGCATCAGCTACAAATTTCCATTTTCCAGGTGTATACAATATTTCAAAGTCGTATTCTTGCAAGAACTCCATACACCGATGCTACCGCAAGATCAAGTCATGTTGGGAGAAAACATTCCTCAAACTCTTATGATCGGTGAAAACCACAAAGTGCTCACCAATGCGGTAATGGCTCCACAACATCAGAGAAAACACCACGGCTGCCAACTCAACATCATGGGTGGGATAGTTGAATTCATGGGGACGCAACTGATGAGACCCATAAGAAAAAACTGACCTCTGCTGCATTAGAACACAACCAAGCCCCAGATGTGAAGCATCATAGAAAACATAAAACTGGACTCCCTCCATTGGAAGACAAAGGAATGGAGCACCTACCAACTTCTCCATTAGATACTTGAAAGCTACCTGACACTGATCAGTCCATATGAACGCTTGATCCTTCCTGGTCAAAGCTGTCAGAGGAGTCACAACTCAGGAGAAATTGGCTACAAACCTCCTATAATAGCCTACGAGACCAAGGAAACTTTGCACCTCTGACACGGTCTTGGGAGCTTCCCAAGACACCACTGCTTCTGTCTTCGACGGATCCACAGCTACTCCCTGTTGGGACACAACATGACCCAAGAAATGAACTTCTCGAGCCCAAAACTCACACTTAGAAAACATCCCAAACAACCGATGTTGGAGAAGAACTCCCAAAATGGCTCTCAGATGCTCTCCATGTTCTTCTTCAGATGTGGAGTACACAAGGATTTTGTCAATGAAAACCACAACAAACTTGTCTAGGAATTCACGGAACATAGCATTCATCAACCCCATGAAAACAGCAAGAGCATTCGTTACGCCGAATGGCATTACAAAAAACTCATAATCCCCATGACGACAACAGAAAGCAATCTTCGAGATATCCTCATCCTTTACATGCATCTGATGATATCCTGACCACAAGTCGATCTTCGAGAACCAACTTGCACCCATTAGTTGATAGACTATGTCATCAATCCGCGGAAGAGGATAACGGTTCTTTATTTTCAATTTGTTTAATCAATGATAATCGACACACAACCGCAAACTATCGTCAGCCTTTTTCACAAACAAAACTGGCGCTCCCCACGGTGACACAGTTGGCTGAACAAAACCGCACTACAACATACCCTCAAGCTGAATACGTAGCTATCGTAACTCAGAATGGGCCATCCTATATGGAGACATAGAGATAGGAGACACTCCTGGCTGTAGATCGATCCCAAACTCGATCTCTCATCGAGGGGGTAAGGATACAACCTCTTCTAGAAAGACGTCAGGGTACTCCTCTACGACCTTAGGAAACGCCAACTGTTGAACCTATGAGGAACTCAACATCATCCCAACCATCATGGATGATAAGGATGGAACTCGTCTATGACTCATCCGTGGATCTCTCTCACCAACAAACACCACATTCTCTCCATCTGCATCAAAGAAAACAACCTTCTTCCTATAGCAATCCACAATATACTACACTGAATACAACCAATCCTTGCAGAGTATGACATCATATGGTTGTATTCGTAAACATATGAAATCTACCGAAGAGCTGTGTTTCCCCAACACTAGCTCACATTCTCTACATACTTCAAATAATTTGGCTCGACCTCCAACTGGAGTAGTCCACACCAAGGGCACTGGAAGCCTCTCTACCTCATGTCCCAATGCATGGACAAGGGTAGGTGATATAAAGGAGTGTGTTTCTCCTGAATCAAACAAGGCATACACCAAGGTAGAAAACAAGCAAAGGGTACCTCGAACGACATCTAGCTTGCCTGGGGCTGGCAACGCTAGAGCATGAAGCTGACCACGACCTCCTCCATGACCTCTCTGACCCTGTTGACGACCACCACAACGGATGCACTCTGCTCTATGAGGACGGGGAGCATCATGGGTTTGTCCTCTGCCTGCTCCATCTACCCTCGGGTGATCTAAAGCTGGTGCAACCTGCTGCTGCTGCCTCGGCTGGAACAGCCTCAACGGAGGAACCTGGAGCGGAGCGACCGGTGCATGATGACTTCTCTGAAAAGTTGGGCACTCCCGCTGCTGATGACCACGACCACCACAAGAAAAACAGGTGCATGATACCTTGGCATAGTCCTGAGAGTTTCTACCTCCAGAGAAACGAGATGATAAGGGCTGGGACCTACCCCCAGGTGAACGAAAACTCTTCTTCCCAAAAAATCGGGATCCCCAGACCACAGCTTTGCTTCGTGAGGGATCATGACGATTCCCCTCTCGTGACGATCTGGTCCTAGAGAAAGTCCTCTCAACAACCTCTTCCCTCGCTATCACCTCAAGATATGTCTTTAGGATAAATGGGGTGACCTGATGCTCGATCTCTAGACACAAAGACTCCCTGAAATGCCATGCCCTGGCCTCCACATATGGTAACAGGTCTGAAGCATATCGTAGAAGGTTCTTGAAACGGATACCAAACTCTCGAACACTGTAGCTCCCCTGTCAAAGGGTAAGAAGCTCCTGGCGATTGGACGCCTTCGTAGTCGAAGAAAGAAACTCGACTCTAAACTTGTCTCGAAACTCCTCCCATGAGATCACTGACTCCTCAAGATCCCCGACGAAGAAGAACCACCACTACCTCACTACTCCACGCAGCATCGTCACAACCAAGGACACACAGTGTTCCTTCCAAGCACGAATCGAACTGAAGCCTATCTCGACCTCCTCGAACTAGTCTTTTGTGACTGCCTCAGAAATGGTGCCCTCATACTTCTGTAGACTCTGGCGCTGAAACTCTCAGAGTGTCTTCCTCCACTGTCATCATCGTCAACCTCTACCAGGCGGTGATCTGCTGGAACAGCCTGCTGGGCATCTTTTGCGCAAACCTGACGAGGACGTCGACCTGGAGCCATACCTGTAAAATGACAACTTTTAGAGCTCCTAATCCTGGAATATGGAAGACTCAACATTAATTAATTAATTGTTTTTTTATTAATTTTAGGTTACCTATCCCAAGGTCTACCCATTCAAACACATGTGCAATGAATAATGATGCATGATCCTTTCCTAGGTCTATACCCTGCAACCAGTATCACTTTGTTTAGTAGCCATCATAAACATAAAGGTTCGTGCAACAGATCATAGGGGGCCCTAAATTCCTATGTCTCTGTCAGTCTCCAGTGTTTACCCCACTTGCTAAACATGAATGACACCGTTTCCCTACCATCACATGCATCCTCACCTGTGCCTAACTCCAAACTCTATTCTATCCCTCAACCAGACCTCTGATACCACTCTTTCATGACCCCCTTCCCACAAAGTGTACCCCTCCTGGGCCGGCAATGTGAGAAGAGAGTTAATGACCCCCCGATTCCCGCCTAAAGTAGGCCCTAGGTTGGCGACTAGCATAGAGGGTATAATAAACACACAAATGGGAGGCATTACCCTCTAAGAGAACACATGTAGAAGAGAGAGATAGAATAGACTCCAATCAACTCCAACTCAAAACTGAAATATAAAAGAAATACAAGTACATATATGAAATGTCATGAAAAAGTACTACAACTGAAAGGGGAAACTAAAATTACCCAAAAGAAAGTAAAACGGCAGCGACCACACGCCCGAACAGCTCCTCCTCCAACCACAAGCTCGTAGTAACAAGCTTGATCTCCAACCTTCTCCATGTGACGTGAAAAAAAATTTATATATACATAGGGTGAGTATAACAGTATACTCAGTAGGATCCTCCCCAAGCCTCTCGTGCAAAATTTAATAAAGCATGCTAAAGCCCAGTGAACAACAAGTGAAACTGTCTCGTCACCTAAACAGGTATATTAAGTTCCCAACCTCACCATGGCTACTCTCACCAAGTAACACATACAAGAATATAGCATATAGTAAAGATTATCAAGGGTACCCCACTACTACTTCCCCACTGGTTTTCCGCTTTGCCCCAACGACATACGTCCTCTTTATATCTCTCCAAAGGCTTGCCCACAGACACATGGGCTAAGCTCCACAATCTACACCTTGTGCACCACAATGGCTTGCCTGCAAACACCTGGGCGAAGCACCACACCATCCTCACAACCAAAAGCAATCGGGTATGTTATGGGAGCCACCACAGCCTGTATAAGGTGTATCATGCATCAGGTATTATACCTCAAGCCATTATAGCCAATACACATAATAGGGATCCTCAAGCCATCACAGCCTATACACGTTACACCTATAGTAGACCATAGGATACTTTATCCAGAATATATGTGTGTGAAATAACCACAAGCCATTACAGCCCTCTACACACATATATGTGTAAAACTAACCAGTGTGCCTACCAGTACAAAGATCTACCACGAGAAGATAATAGAGTCAAAGGGGGTAGTCATCCATTCAACCTCCCATGAGAATGTTGGGGAAAACACCCGCCATGGCTCCGAATCCCAGGGGTGTCAGCTGCCCTTACCGACAGGGTGGAGTAGCATATAGAAACACAAAAAGTACAGAATATACATATATATATATATAACTCACATCCACACTATGGGAATTAAATAGTCTTAGATACAAATTCAGCTAACATCTCTCAGACTCCAGGCTACTACTTCTAAGACTAGGTATCCTATAAGTACACAAACATTTGAAGCGATTTATTAGATTACTCTGTTCTCATTTTATCAGTTCCAATGTACATTTATTAATTCTTTAAACATTAATTAAGCACGAACAATTCCATATTAAACTGAATTGGCATCACATTCAAAATCAACTGCTCGTTTTAATATTCACATCATCTTTAAATTCTAGTATCTCCATCCCCGTGGATTTTCGCCATTTAATCAAAAATTCATTACATAATTACTTTTCCATATTCCCAGGCATTCTAGAAAAGCATCCTATGCTTCTAAACATAAAAGAGGATCAACATGGAGAGTAGATATACTACCCATTTTGTCTTTTCCGCCTATATAAAGAGCATAGACCCATTCTCCCTCGTGAGGCTAAACACGGAAAGCACGTGGCATACCCCGCGTGTCTTCGCCTCCTTCGAATGAAGGGTAGCAAGACCAGCTGCCTTGAGCAGCGGGGAAAAGCAAATCATATTAACATTCAATGAAAACCACATGCATACAACAACCACATCCATCCCATTCCATCACCCCTGGTGTCCTCCCCGACACCCACATGCATAAAATGATGCATCTCGCCACTCTAGGCGTCATCTGCTGCCCCAACCACAAGGCCTCCATGCCTCCACATATAACAACAGCAATCCAGGCTCACATCACAACACAAGCAGCATGAAAACAATAGTCACAACCATGGGCTCTTGACACTTTAACAAACATGAGGGAAACTCAGAACCCTTTTAGAAATTCCCACATAATCTGTTCTTTAATCCATATTGAATTAGCAGATTTGTTATTTGTAGGTTCCAATTACAGTATACCCAATCAGTAAGCTATTACAATTAAATAACCATGCTTACTTCCCTAATTTGATTATCCTCAAATTAGAACAACTACAACAACAGTAATAACCATATTAATTTACATGCCTCTTGCTCTTTATCCAATTAATTAACAATTAATTCTAGCATTACGTTCATTATCAATTTATATCATGAACGAACAAAAAATCAATGAAAACATATATATGACTCTATATAGAAAAACATGAGGGAAACTGTTATCATGGTATAAAGCAACAACATGCGATCAACCAATTCTTGTAATCCCGTTAAAGTATTTAATTTGGTCAATTTCATTATGATCCAAAGGTCTAAATCATGATAATTCTATGATTTCACATATACAATTAGAGAATCCATGAATCCCCTACCTCGAAGAGTTAATGACGTCCTTTATCCACACACCGGGTCACAATCCTCCTCTGACGACAACTGCATCCACCAGAGGATTCCATGGTACGACAGTACCAACCAACCCCAAGAAAAACCCATTAGAATCTTGGAAATTACATGATATAATATGGAAGGGAGAAACAAGGGAAGATGATCCCCAAAGGAACGATGATAAAACATACCTTATTGTGAAGATTGACCGACACAGTTTGATTGCATCCAAAACAGAGTAGAACCAATCCTAGGGGTAAAGATTGATTGTGCAACTCATACGGGAAAGATTGAAAGGTTCTAGCATCTCTTAGCTGAGAACAAAGGGAAAGAACAAGGGAGAATGACATCTCATCCCTTTTTAAGATTTAATGGGGTGACGGTTTAAGATCGGGTTAATTCTCCATTAAAAACGGATCGCAATAACCCACACGGTTTGACCAAGTAAATACATCCCGGCCTTATGAATAATTAATATGGGATTTATGGAATTTGAATCGACCTTAAGGGTCCTTAAAACAAGGATTTACATGTATTTAACGTCAAAGGAAGCGTCAAAGGGGAGAAACATTAGGATGTTGGAAACACTGTTCATGTCCACCGTTAGAGGTCCACCGATAGAAGGTTATCGTTCTGGAAACAGTATTCAAGTCTACCGTTAGAAGGTCACCATTAGAAGGTTACCTTTCTGGAAACACTGTTCAAGTCTACCGTTAGAAGTCCACCGATAGAAGGTTACCATTTTGGAAACACTGTTCAAGTCTACCATTAGAAGGTCATCGTTAGAAGGTTACTGTTCTGGAAACACTGTTCAAGTATACCCCTATAAGTCCACCGATAGAACCTCACCGATAGAAACACTGTTCAAGTCCACCGTTAAAAGGACATTGTTAGAAGGTTACCGTTCTAGAAACAATATTCATGTATATCGTTATAAGTCCACCGATAGAACCTCACCGAGAGAAACCCTGATCACCTACCGATACTATTCATAAAACTGGAAACACTGTTCACAGAACTGGAAATTTGGCAAAGTGTTTGGGATAAGTCACCTTGACCTCCCGAAACACATCCAACACCACATTTTCACAATTTTATGGACCGGAGAGGTCCGGGCCATTACATTAATGTTTACCAATATCACTTAATTGTAGGAATTTATTCCTTTAATGGTCTTCTTTCCCGAAAAGTGAGGTAATTATTATTAAAACCAAATAATGTGATGACATGTCACTCTGTTATCTATTTTAAGTATAATAATTTTAATGTAACGATAATATTGCTGAAAAATGAAAAATAAATATTATCTAGAAATAAAATAAATTTATCTAAATAATGTGAATTTATTTATAAGGTTTAGTGATTAAAAAATTATCTTAAATATTGACAAAATAATGATACAATAATTATTTCATTAAGAGTAATAACAAATAAGTTATATTATAAATTTTTATATAAATATTATATGAAATGATTTATCACATACATAATTTTTATGGATTAAAATTACATGTTATAATACTAATAGATTATTGTTTTCTTTGTTATATATCTGTTTGGTTTTTATATTAAATCTATGAAATAAATAGTATAAAAATTGACACTATTGATATTTAAAAAAGAATAATTATATAAATAATTTAAAAATAATAATAATGTTTAAAAATTTAAAAAAAGAAATTGTATGGTCTACAAGTTAACTAAGATTCCAATTATGAGAAACTCACCCCACAAATGTGAAATTTATTTCCTCTTGATAATAAAAATGGTTTACATCAATTGAAATTTAAATAGTTTAAATATGGTTAAATTGAAAATATACGGTTCAAAATAAACTAAATACATGTATAAAAATTATATAATGATATTATTTATTAATATTATAATATTAATTAAGAAAAATATTATTTTTGGGCCATTTTGAAACGAAATGTATTTTATATTAATTTAATTCTTTTAAATTTTTATGGGTGCCCCTCCCCACTCCTACAATACATCACTCATTCCTCTCTATTACCCAGACATCCAAATCCTTTTGGTTAAGCCATTTTTTGACCAAAACACTACCTATAATTCATAACCTCATCTTAAAATCCTCCTTTAGTGAAGAAATACTCAAAAAATGTGTTTTTGTATAAACCAATATAAGTTACCCGATTACGAGGTAACACCTTGTCTCGTGCTTTTTTAGTTTCTTTTAAATTATCCACAACTTATACTATTATTATTTTTTTCTTACATAAAATCACTAGTATCATAAATATAATAAGTTTTTTATGATATGGTTTTAAACTTCACATACACAAAAGTCCATTGTATGTGTAACGAACTTATTGTTTAATTGTATGATGTAATTTTGCATCATGAAATGATGATTGTTAAATTTCACCCACCACCCATCATGGTGGCCATTATTATGGACATAAAATTTCTCTATGATCTATATTATATTTATATTTCTAATATTTTTGTGAAATTTGTATTTATAATATACGTTTATTCTTTATATGTTTTGTATATAAGATAATTTTGTTTGAATAAGTGTGTACTACTGCCCCCTTAAAAAGATATGGCTTGTTCCCTCTATACATTGAATGTATGAAAGAATATTTTATTAATCCTATGAGAAATATTAGACATTAAAATAATAATGGTATTATAATATACATTTATATCATTTTATTATAATTTTTCAAATATTAAAATGAAATGAATGTAGTGTTCATTCGTATCAACGACCAACCATCTCAATGAATGATAGATTTCATTTATTATATCCATATATTATGGATTTTTATAAATAAATATATACTGAATAGATATTATATTTAAATAATGAATACTATTTTGGAGATGGAGTAATTTAAACTAAATGTTCAATTTATATCAAAACAATTTATTTTTGGACTCAAGCACAAAAAATCGACTAAACATCTGATATGAACTGTAATAGTTATGTATTTTTATAACATGGTAATAAGTAATGTAATAGAAATAATAAACTTGAAAAATCTTATTAAGAATATAGAAACTAACCTCTGTTTATTATTCTAGAAAATAACAATCATATGAGATAAGTCAAACTCATTTTAGGGAAATCATAACACAATTATAAAATGGTTCTTGTGAAATTTGTGGTTGTTACCATGATAAAACAATGGAAGGTGGTTATATTATAAAACAATGATGGTGGTTCCATGATAAACTAAGGACGAGTGGACATTATTTAAGCTCCAATTCATTGGGTGTATAAGTCTGTCTTATGGAAATTTGATTTTTTTGCTATGTGTGGAAGTCGACCATATGGTTATTACATTGTTGTATGATTTTGCCAGAAGTAACCATTATATTCCATGGGTGATTTATTCAATTGTATGGTAATATTTTTTTTACAAAAGGGTAAACAGTGAGCTTATATTTTGTGAAGAGTATTTACTACTTCAAAAGGGTGAATAGTATTAAATTATGATATTGTAATCTTGGTTTACATGTTTTCACAAAGCTAAAAATTTTCCTTCATTGTGTATCCCATACTGATCATTTTCACCACCTCCCAAGTTTTGAAATTTTTCTTCCCAGGATTTATATGAGAATAGAGTTAAGGACGGTATCTCGGGAAATTTATGATGTTTATGTGTGAAAAAAACCATTTATTTTTTAGATGATTTTTTTTGAAAACTATTAATAGTGAGTAGAAATGTCTAGTTTGTAAAAATCATGTTGATATATATATGATATGGTCAAATTCATTAATTCTCTCATCCAAAAATAATACATGATGTGAGTTAACTTCAAATTAATGAAATCAGTCAAGATTAATTAATTTTTATGGTATAGGCCTTATAATAACTATTCTATCCAATGGGATTGATCTAATGTACAAAATGCCAGTGTAAAAAACATAATAAAAGAAATGGTCTACTGGATTTGGGGACTTTAATATAATTCCATAAATGAAGGATGAATCCTCAAAATACCATCTTAACTCTTCAAGAATGATTTTATTATTCAATCAGACATATAAAACATTAAATAATTTGACTCCTACAATAGTATTTTCCACCCATTATAGTTGACAAAAAATAAGGAATAACCACACCCTCTTTAGTTTAAAGAACTCATTCCACCTAAAACATTTCCACCAAACTAAAATATCAAGAAGGGGATTAAAATATATTTACATCCAAAAAATGATCAAAACTATTATCTGAAATCCATAAAATCATATCTAAATTAAGAAATATCCATAAACTACCACATGATTAGATCACCAAATTAATAATATCACACAAATAATTAGGGATAAAACAAAAAAAAATCATGAATCGATAATAAATATTATAACCCCTAGGTTAATTAATAAAATATAATATCACATGGTTCCAAAATAATAGAACGCCATCCAATTTTGATCCCACTAGATAACACAACATATAGGAACCCAAAGGCCAATCATAATGAAAAAAGAGTCCATATTTTCCATCAGTGTAACAAAGGTTTACCTGTTTATCAATTGGAAAAAAACATAAACTGTGACTTAAAAATGAATTATAAACACTAAAAATTCTCATTAATTGAATCATGAATATCCTCAAATAAACTACCACCCCTAATATATACCATTATGGAATCCATAAAATTGAATGTGTAAGTATTACCTATAGAAAAATTTCTCAGAATTCACTAAGAATACATTCTAACATATTCATTAGAAAAAGAATTCCTTACATTTAAAATAGTAACACAAAATTACTAAATGTAAACATCTCATGATGTCCACCCTATAAGTCTCAAACATATCCATACTTGTTCAAACAATCATTCCAAATTGATCATTCTAAATCAAATCTCACAATTACATCTCTGAGAAACCATTTCCTCACCAATCAAATGATCTAACAAAGTATAATAGGACCAAATCACTAATTTTTTTTCAAAATTATAAATAATGTAAAATATAATATATCATATTTCTATGATAAACCACACTTATGAGAATATGATACCTATCACTCTACTCCAAATCTCTTTATTGAAAAAATTTAAGGATAAAAACCCCAGAATTAGAATCACTCTACCGTCACTCAAGAAAAATCAAGGAGGGTTATTCTAAAAAAATATATGATCTAAATATGATCATCCCTACTAAATTAAACTATTCATTGAATACAATAATATAGTTCCAAAAAAATATCCTTTAAAAATACATAACCATTTTTAACGAGTCATTAAAATGGGAACCAATTACAAGGAAGAAATAAAAATTTCGCAAAATACGTCAAAATATAATCCAAAAAAGAAAACCTTTATTAATTTAAATAAATACATATTCTAATGAACAATCAAATTATACTCCATTATATAACTGAATATAGTTAAAAATCAAAACACATTCCAAGATCTATTTTTTTAATCACATCCCAATTTAAAAATAAAATCCCACCTTTAGTATATCCCATTTGGTTACAATAATATAAAAAACTAATCATTTACAAATCAATTTCCCATTATTGAAGAAATTAATTACCCTAAAGATACCTTATATAAAAACCATTACCATTTTGAAAAACATCTATCTTGAACAAAACCTAATTTAATTTGTACTTTTACAAATTAAAACCAACTACTATTGAGATTCAACCCAATAATGATTAATTTATTTTTATTATAATAATTAATAAAATGTAATAATATAAAATTCCTCCTAGATTTTCTATGAAAATTAAAAAATAAATAATCAATTCAACTACTGAAAAAAATTAATTTAACCAAATTACATTTTTTAAAATTAAATAAGGAATTTAGTCAAGCCAAAAACATATTTTCCATGAAATTTTATTTTTCCATACACAAATCTAGCTCTACTAGAATAATAGATTCAATGTTATATATCGACATTTATCCATAAAAACTAATCTAATATAACTAACTAATAAAATGAACATCTTTATTCTAGTCCCATTTCATATATAATGAAATCCAATAATCAATATGTGTAAATAAAAATAAATAATGGGATGTGGATCCATCATATTCGTAGATACATGGATGATAACCACATGAAAACTAAAAAAAGACACCTGAAATATTACCCTAATCCCGATCCAGGAAGAATATAATACTTCCATTCAATGAATGATAATCTCACGCCTAGATTATTGTTTTCATACTCAATTGAAAAACACCATGTATAACACCAAGGAGACTCATACTATTCCAATTATGACCAAAATGTCACATTAAAAAATTTCGAATAAGTGTCCAATGTTTTCATCAAGTGTTAAATAAGAATACATGATTTAATTGGTACTACCTAGTGGAAAATAAGGCTTCAAATGTAATTGTTGTATTGAATCTCTTCCCACACATACCTAAAATATATATTTCAAAAACAGAAACTACTAATTTGACATGAGATCATTTGTAGAACCTTTTCCCTAAAAAAATTCTAGATATGGAACCATTTATAATGAAATATATTAGCATACCTCCTCAATCAGCACCCATCATGGATCTCCACAGGACCAAAGGTAATTATCAATCCCCATTAGTAGTAAACATGTGTTTTGGGAATCACATAACACACTATGGTAATGATTTCTCAATTATCAAATGATATAAATAATATAAAAAAATAAACATAATAGTATCATATGATAAATTTTGGATCCATTTCCAACTATACAATGTAGTCCAATAATAGATTTGTTATAGGGAGTAGATTCAAAGAAAAAATAAATAAATACATCTCAGTAGAGTGGATAATAGAAAAAAATAAAAAACGTGAATATTTTTAAAAAAACCACATGTGACACAAAATAACCAACCCAATTAGAATCCACGACAATGCTACCAGTGGTTTCTCAAGACAAACAAAACACTGAAATTAAATGAATAATAGAAAAAAACCTCAATCATTAGAAAATGGATCATGTAATGTATATTGTGATGAGATATAGGGCACACAGGGTCACCACTTATTGATTATATGTAGCCTATTTGATATTAAATTCCATAAATTTTTTTGAAATACGCTGGATGACGAAATGTTTTCATAAAAATTACATGAAATATACCAATAGAATTTCACTGTATGTTATACTATAAATTTCATATTTCTTATAAATGATATGAATCTCTTGAAAAAAATATTTCCCTAATATATTCCTCCTTTATGTAATTTTTTTTTTAAAAAATCAATTCTAAAAAAACATATTAAAAAAGATGAAGGGAAGATGAAATATTTATTTAAAACATACATACTAGTTTAAATCCAATATTATAAATTAGTTCAGATTAGTAATAAATTATATGTTTTTGAAATAAAAAACTCTTTTCTTTTGTTAATAATTAATTATAAAAATACATTGGAAAATAAAATTTCAATTTTTTATGAAGAAACAATCATACACATATATGAAAAATATTATAATGTAAATTTAAATAGCTCCATTATCCTTTATACATAACATTATTCATATCCATTTTTTATGACATTTCATTTAAAAAAGGAATATTACTCTGAATATTTATATATATTCTTTCACGAAAATTTAAATTTCACAAGATAAGGAATAAAAAAAATTGAATTATTTAATGAAATCATAAATTATATAGGTGATACTAACAAAATAATATAATTAATCCCTTTTAAAATAATGAATATGATCATAAAATGATAGGAATTTCATTTGAAAACCTGTATAAAATATATTTACTAAAATTGATGAACCCATTAAATCACTAAATTAACCACCCACACCCATGATATTTCCAAAGAACTATTAGGGAATAGAACATCAATATATAACAACAACACCCTGAGCCACTAACTCTTAATTTAGCATAATTAGTCTCACCCCACACCAAACCCATCTCAGCTAAAAAAATTCTCTAGGTTTTCTACTCCTATATTTCATATACATAATCCTATTATACCTGACACACTAATAAATGTTAAGAGATAATAAGAGAATAAATGATAAATTTTTAATTAAATACAAATAAATTAGAAATTCCTCACCCCCTCTAAAGCCACAAAATAATGAAAGAAATTATTTCATAACCTAGCCTTTACAAAGATGAAGAGAAAGACATTTAAAATAAAAATATAGTACAATTTGTATATGGATATTCTCAATTCATTTATAAAATCTCTCAATTATAAGGATCCAAAAGAGATTTCCAAATTATAATAACGATTATAATACAACTCAACACATTTCCACTACTATTTACAAAAAATTTTGAAGGAAAAAATAATAAATAAAATCCATTAAATCTATACGATACCTCCAAAATAATTACTATCATCTTTAATAAATTTCATATATATTAATAGACAACCCAATATAAATTTACTGCGATGAAACAACCCGTATTAATTAAATTCTCTATTTGATCATTTAAAATGATTTTTTTAGAAAATGTATCATCTGAAAACAAACTTATAAATCCATATCTGCTATTGACAACCCTATTAAAAAATTTAAATTCCCTTATAAATTTTAATGGGAAATTTAAAAAATACTTGTCCTAGAATCCAATTAAATTCCTAGGTTTAATATTATTTTTATTCTATATCCATCCATCTTGGGAATGATGGTATAAAATATACATTAAGGTGAAAATTATTTTAGAATACCTTGAGACACTAGGTATTATTTTATGAAATAATATCAAAAAAACTATTAACTCAATCCCAGAAGAAAATAAATGACATTTTTGGATTTTAAGGGATAATATTAAACTAATCAAAGAAAATCTTTCTCAAACCCTACAAAAATAAAGACTCGTTATTAGATCCAAGAAATATAATAAAAAAACCAACATTGCCTCCATTGTTATGGGGTAATAAAAAAATTTAAACTAAATAATGTGTGTAGATGAAGGTAGTTGGATGGAATTCCCCATGTAAATCACCATGAAATGATTATTTGTGATATAAAAAATGAATAATGTAGGTGTAGGTAACTCAAACATTAATGATGAATCTGTTTAAACATTAATGTGTGGAAATTTAGGCATATGAAGTTAAAAATCCTAGAGGGAATTTCCAAAAATAAAAAAAACGCTCCTAGGAATGAGACATTATTTGGCCCCTCAATTTCTCAATACTTTCCCTAACTATGTAAGATCCACATCCTTGGATTACCCACCCAGAACAGTTTACATTGAACATAAATTCCTATATTTCCATATACATAGTGAGTCACCCCCACACACCAAACAACATGTATGGTTTTCCTGGAGTTATATCTTAGTACGACTATTTAACCAAGAAATCTAGAATGAAAAACTACAAAAACAATATCAAAATACCACCAACAATTTACATTTTATAATAAACATGTGGTATATCCATGTTAACCATAAAAACCTTAAATACTTCCAAACTCAAAATTCTCAGATTCAACAACACAAAAAATTTCTAATATAATGAAATAATTTAAAATAATTCTAACGGTATCATAGGTTTTATTTCACCTATATTCAATGATATACTCCACCCTTGACTTTTTTATGTTGGTGCTAATGCATGATTGATTGGAAATTAATAAAAATTAAAAAATGGGGAAAACAAGTATAAATCAAGGAAACCAAAAATTTTGAAGCCGAAGACAATTCTCAACGATTAATATTTTATGAAAACGATATCTAGATTATAAATATGGGAAGATGGTGACTGATCATGACTTATAAAAAATATTAGCTATTATGTCTGGGGCTACATTTTTAGCACATCAAATATGTAGGATAATTATTTTGTCAATATACAGATGTTTTTGTATCCGGAGAATGTAAGAAATACTTTATTGGGGACTTGAATATATTTTTGATAAATTAATATCAAATTTGAATCCAACTCAACCAAAGAGAGAGATGAACCTTTATCATTACAAATCAAGATGCCACTATGAGGTGTATTTTATTCTATGATAATTCAATTTTAGTCAACTAATATTACACAATAACATAAAACCACTAAATCATACTATAAATTAGTTATTCTTGCACATCATATAATACTGTTTACAAGGATCATACAAATGTCAGCTTCAATCACGTGGTTTGCGGTATCAATGTAGACGAGGGGCCTAAATTTATGTTGGTGTTTGGAAATGGGTTATTAAAAATTAATATTATCCTCCAGTAAATGGAACAATTAATTTTAATCAAAATATCCTACACCATTGTTAACCCATTTTCATTTATACGTTAGATATTACAAGGATTTTCATTAAATCACAATTCATACGCAATATACATGATAGTCTACAACCTGGATGTTTTCTCCACCATACACCATCCATTTAAATATTCATAAACCAATTTACATCTATAATTAACATTCAGAAAATGATTCCAATAAAATAAGGGAATATAATTTATATGGTTTCCTCCCTATTGATTCCATAGAAAGGTTTCCATTTTTTTCTGAATAGGTTACAATTCTATTCTAATTTAGTTCTAGATGATAAAATACATTATAATTATAACAAGACATTATTATAGAGAATATATTTTCCAATATGGATAATATATTTGATGATCCATCCAAATATGAAACTTATTAAATTAATGAACGTCAATGCCCAAGAATTTTTTTTTCACATGGATCATCTCTATTTAAAAGTTATAATGTTTTAATGTATAATTCAATAATGAAAAGCCCCAATATTTCATTATTAAATAAGAATATCCTAAATTCATTATCCAATAGAATTTTTTCAAAGAGATATTGATATTTAGAATATGTGAAATCGCTAGTAGATATAGTAAATACATTGGATTATTTGAAATGGATATAAGGTGTATGTAAATTTGAGATGATTGTATCATTCACTACAATTTTTTTATTCCATCATAATGTTTCCACACTAAGTCAACTAATGATAGTATTGAAAAATATTATTTTGGTATCATTTAATTATATTCCAAAATGAGGAGTATATTGTTATAATAATTTAAATTCCATCAAAATAATCCACACAATTATTTTCTTATGTGACTAGATCACAAAGAATTTCTCACAATAAAAATAATGCAACCTTGGCCTGCATAGATTTCATGGAATCTTACATGATTTTTTACTAATCAATTTTTCATAAGTGGGGATATCCCAATTATTCATTCTCACATGGTGATGTTTCACATTTATTATGGAGTACCACCGAATATTGTTAGTGGCATTTTTAATATGGGGATAGAACTATTTTTCTACTCTAATGATAGGGTTTACCTATATGGGTATAGTGGTTATCATCAACATGAATTTTGTGATATAAGAAGACAATGAAAAATAATATATCTACTAATTTATAATAAAATTATTCCATTTAAAAATTTTATCCAAATACCTCATGGTAATAATTCTTAATGAAGGGATGGATATGAGATAATATAATGGAATAGTGACTCATAATTTCCCTAAAATATGTATAACATCATAAATATGGATATTGGGGACAGGGTATCATAAAAACACATACATTTTTGGTTTGATAACCCATTTCCACACCATTTCTCATATTCACCATAAAATTTAAATCTCTTAATGTGACCTGTCTTTTATCCAAAACATTACATCAAATCATTATTAAAAACATGTGAGATATATTAAAGGTTCCATATCATAATAAATATGGTTGTATCACTCTGGAGGAAAATACTTGTGAAATATTTTTGTGTGAGAGATTTTGGATCTAGGATAAACAATGTTTGAGGGATTGGGACACCATGATGGATTACTATATTAAATTTAATGTAACAAAATTTCCTTCTAATTAGAGAAATTAAAAACAAAATATAGTAATTATTTTCAATTAAATATCATATAACCCATATAAATATCAATTATATAGAATATTAATTGTGATAAATTTCCACAGGATAATATAATATGCCTTCTGAAAATAATCCTTTTCCATGTTGTCACATCCTATCAATTTTTTTGACATGGATCATTTCCTAAAAAAGAAAAATAGATCATTGAGTATTAGTGTTTTTAAAAAAATCATTTTCTTTTAAATATTACTATAGTAATATATTGGTGACTGTTTAATTTCTAATATTAAAAATATCGTAAAATGAAAATATTCATAAACTCACTATTCCAAACAAATCAGATATCCTGGGTTGTTTCACATTTGGAATATTGATAAGGGTGGTTGAATTTGTATCAGTTTTTAATTTTTCCACAGAAAAAG
Source organism: Viscum album (assembly GCA_963277665.1). Classification (NCBI taxonomy): domain Eukaryota; kingdom Viridiplantae; phylum Streptophyta; class Magnoliopsida; order Santalales; family Viscaceae; genus Viscum; species Viscum album. The sequence continues at coordinate 207,605,522 of OY728121.1, forward strand.
TATTCTGAAATAATTATAAAGGTATACAATTCAATGATAATTTAGGATTATACATATAATGAATTGAGGGACCATCCATTATCTAGGAAGAATATGGGTTTATGATTGGGATGACTGAAAATCTATAAATGATTGGTCTGGATTAAATATAGGCAATCAATTGGTCATTAATGGAAGATATCAGTTTACAAAAAACATTCTCAACACTCTCCAATCTAGGATTAGATGCTTTAATGATGAACCTATCTATAAAAGAAAATAATTATAATGATGATAAACTATTATATCATAGGCGTCTATGATAGTTCCAATGTGTACATCCACTAAAAATAAATGTATAATACATTTTGAAATTTTATTTTGGGATCATTTTACTATGAATCTTAGGAAAAATTAGATTAAATTTTGTTTCTTGATAGGGAATAAAACCTTCATCACTCTATCAATCAATCCAGACCATCTAAAATAATATAATATTATTTTTAACTAAATATTCTCATTGAGTTTATTATCATAATATGTGGTATACTCTAGAAAATATTTGTGATTCTAGATAATTCGTTGATTGATATTCTAGGGTTAGACATTTTTGGGACTATGGGATCATAGTTTTATGTAATTGTGAAAATAATATAATAGAATAATTTTGTTGAGGTCATTTGGCCTCAATGTATGATCATTATACCCAATCAGATAGAGTGTGATATGAGAGTGGCCAAAAGGCTGTCTTTATGAGTGGCCAAAAAGGTGTCTTTACTTTTAGATTTATATTGTTAAATAGTGTAATTGTGAGGGGAGGTGACACTTCAATATATGATTCAATTTTTTCATAAATATGTTATTTGACAATTATATCCATTTAACATTATACACATTTTCCAATAATTTTCCTCATTCACTCAAATGATAATTTTTTTATACAAGGATCTCTCTCACCCAATGTTCAATGGGGATATTTATTTTAATATTTTTACTTTAATTAATTTAAAGACATGATTTACCATGGTTTCATTCTATTATTTTCCATTAATATATTATTCCCCCCTTTTCTGTAATTTCTTTTCTTCTTTTGAATAATGTATTATTGTTTATATGTAGATATGGTTTCAATATTGAATCAATTTATTATTTGGACATTATAAGATTCATTTCTTTCATATATTATATTATTTTATGAATAAAATTTGTTTACATTTATATCATTCAAGGCATCTTTATATAAAAAATAAATATTTTAGAAAATATTGAGAAATTTCTATTTCTATTTCTTGTTAAATATACAAGGATTAAAATGGGATGATTTGGAATGATTAATACTATTTTTTCATGACATTTATTTGTCTTCCTGTTGAAATGGTCAATTATCATTTTTTATTTTAAAACTATTTTTAGGAACACTAATTTATTAATAATGAAATTGGGAGATATTTTAAGATACAAAATAACATTAATAGTTAGTTTAAATTTTGAAAGGATTCTTAAATGTGGTTTCTAGATTTTATGGGCCAAAATTTTCATTATAGGGTTTTCTGTTATGTTTTTACATAATGCAATTATATATATGTGACTTGGTTTGATTATTCATTTGTTTATCATAAGAACCTTATGACCATATTTGGGTTATTTTATGGGAACTAAACAAACATATATTATTCTCTTACTACAACTATATGAATGATTGTGATATGTTAGGGTTTACCTCCCATTGAGATCAGGATGGTAAGAAGGGGATGAGTTTTTGTTATTGTCACATATGTTTTTTATTTCTCCATAAATATTTTATCAGCATACCATTTTCCTTTTTTTATGTTTATCGGTTTCTAGTTCCCATGAGAGGTATTTTTTTGATGTGAATTGTTTTTATTCATACCCAATAATTTATTATATTTACTATATTTGTTATTATTATTTTCCATGATTTTATTTATTTAAAAATAATATATTTTTTTCTAAAAAATAATGGGATCTCAAATTCTTTTACCATGAAATATTTAAATTAAAAAATTGTTTTATTTAAAAAAGGTTCTACTACAACATATATTCATATTCATACAATGTTTTTTAAATGATTAATATATTTTACTGATTTGTGGTGGTATTTTACCTGAAATTTTCTTCAAATTTTATATATTCTTCAATGAATATTGAGATAGAAATATCTAAAATTAAAATAATAAAATTGAATATTTATCTTATGGTAGTGATTATTAATGCCTTAATAGTGTTTCATAGTATAGTATTTATGGGACTTATTGGTCGCAATTTGGTGGCAGAAATGAAAAAAAATTGGGAACCTTTAGCTGTGATTTTGTGTTTTGATGTCCCATCCTCTTTGACATTAACTAGAAATTTAAAACATTTTTATGTATATTTAATTTTATTATACATTTATATTAGTTTTTTTTAATTTTTTTATGTTTAGTTTTATATAGACTATTTGGAATGGATTATAATATTGTGATAGTTAATTTATGTACATTTATTTACAGTGTACAAGTATTTCATTATGGTTTTTGGGGTGGAATTCAGGTTGTGATTTATGTATTTTTATGGTGAAATAATTCCAATTTTTATGTCAAACCCATAGTGATTATCACAATATCAATGTGATCTAGAATACAATTCAGGCCTTTTATAGAAATCACCCATGTGATGGGTTTGGTAAACCTATATGGTTCATTAAATTATATTTTCATAGTTGATGTAACAATAAAAAAAATAATTAGAGTCTTTGTAATAGTTTCACTTTTTCTTGATATAGGAATGTATATAGATTCTTTTATAAGGGTAGTGTGTTTAAAAAAAGTGTTACACTATGAGTTTGTAATGGGATGTGACCAGAGAGGCCCAGAGATGTTTTCTTCAATGATTGAAATTATTCATTGTATTTTTTACATGCATGTTGATTTCTAAATGAATTCTTAATTGGGTAATTATAACATCCCAGTTTATGATATAGAAAAAAAAATAGAAAATCAACATTGGGATTCTTTTATAAATTTCAAATGACTATGAGTTTCCCTTTTTGATATTTTTTGAAGAATAATGATAGTTTGGTTGTTTATATAGTCATTCAAATTTACGTCAGTTATATTTGTTTTTTTGAATTTTTATGGGATGTTTAATCATATAAGATATGATATAAATGAGTAATGTGTTATACCTACGGTTTTATAACATTGATATTTGTATATTTATATATGTAATTCGTGGGTAATGAATAGTTCTAGATGATTTCAATGAGTGAAAAAGAAGGTCATGAGATATATGAAATACTTCATTTATATCATATAGAATGTATTTTGGTATATATGAAAACATGTTTTGTTAATAAATATTATAACGTATGATTCAACGTGCTTCTATGACAATTGAGGTTATTTTATGTTATAATATTCCTCTACATTAATATAACTATGGAGTAATTATATATTCTCACATCATGAAATGATAGTGTTATATTGGAAAAGGATGAATCAAAATGTTATAACATATATCAATGTATTGTGTTATCAAGAAAATGTATCTCAAATGTGATTCATTGACCCCAATTATATGGTAGTCACAATGACATGGTGTTCAACTCAATATTCATGTCACTATGTTTTTTAGGACACTATGATTAAGTGACGTACACATATACCTTGTTATCCCATTGGCTAATAATAAAAAAAATATTATTTGAAATTAATATTATAATTATTTGTGACGTAAATAGAGTATATTATAAAAAACATGGATCAATTAATAGAAATGTTACACCACAAGGCATTAAAATAAAATAATTTTCTTCGATAGTGTATAGAACACACATCCCTAAGCCTAAACAAACCATGGAATATTATTATTTAAATATGGCTACTAAAAACAATCATGTTAATTGGAGGGTATGAATACTATTATCTACTTTAGAACATTATTTAAATTTCTTAATCATTAAATTTTAGTTATAAATATTCATTAAATAATCACTCAAAGTTTTTGGAAAATTATTTATTTGTAAAAAAATACATTTTAAAAAAAGATTTTACATGTTTTTATTATAATTTTTGAGAACTGGTTTTTGGATATTTTTGAAATTTTGTTTTAAAAAGTATAATATAATTTTGTTTTTCCACAAATAAAAATTTTTATATTGTGAAATTCTGGGATTTTTCTTAAATGAATAATTTTTCATTAATTAATAAAAATTACATATTTCACAAACTCTATCAATTAATTTCATTAAAACAACAAAATTAAATGTATATTAAGGCTAGTACTTAATATTAATGTGACAAATAAACCATTTATTTTTAAACATTATTGTTAATTTTAATCAAATCTGTAATTTTCATTATTTCTCAATACGATTATTATGCTAAAAAATTGAAATTTTAAAAAAATATTTTAATATTTTTATGGTTAATATTTTTAATAAACTAAAATAACCAATAAAAAAGACATATATAAATAATATTTATTTATTATATATCTACTTTTATGAAATTAAATTATATTAAACATTGTTAAAAATTATAGCATTTTTTAGATCCCATATTTTTATTGGTATTTGCATCTTGATTTTCTGTTAATCTTCTTTTAGATGGTCATTTTTCTTCGATAAAATAAGGTGGTTGAGTTTCTATTGAGGACCTATAGATTTTTTTTTGGAATGTGATCTAATGTTCACATATGTATGTTTTATAAATAATTTTCATCTTATTATAAATGGTTTAAAAGATTATTTTGGTTGTCTATGTGTTGGGAATGATTCCAAGGTTGTTCAAGGTTTTTTTGTAGAATCAGGGTTGTGAATTTTCAACTATAAAATATCATGTTATGAATGGGTTACACCACATGAACATGTTTATTGGCTCATGCCAGGAATTGGTTCATACTTTTTATCATTTACACTAAATGAAACTTGTTCACATGGGGAAATAGTTGATCATGGTTATTTTAACTAGAGGTGTATCATTTTTGTATTTACCGATGAAATCCATAATTACACTTTTTGAAATGTTATCAAGTCATTAATATCACATAATTAGTAGTTCTAACCCATGATGCTTGCATATATTTGATTCATTCATGGTGTATCATTCACTCTCATTGAATATGGTTACTCAATGTGATATTGGAGTGATTCATTCCTCTCTAGATGAATCCACCTAGCTTTCAACCACCAATGAGGTTGTTTTGTGGTTTATTATATCCTAATTTATTTATTCCATTATCATAATGTGGTATCTAGTGTATCCTTGAATTGAATATAGGTCTTGATGTGTATGATGTTTTGTTTTACATTGTTATATTTATCCGCCAGGTTCTTAAACAAAATTACATATTGAGACCACTACGTTGACCACTGGATTGAGCTTGGTGTTCTATGTATTATCAATAATTCTAATTTAATTATCCAAATTCTGTGAAATATATGAGATCGTGCAAGAAAAATGTGTACACAACCTAATCTCTTAGATAACCTCTATTAAATGTTGATCCCTTTTTCTTGTAGACTTTTTATTTGATAATAATATGTTATAGGCATAGAGACTGAGACCTATAGCCACCTGGTAGGTGTGTCATCCGTGGACCTTGTTGAGATGTGGTTCATTGATATTAGAGCCATGTGATATTTTGGGAAATATTATTTGTTGTTTGATTAATATTATTATATGAAATAACATGTATTGTTTTTTATTTCATAATCTGGAATAACCATATCTATATTTGTGTTACTGATATGTTGATTACAATTACGTTAAATTATAAATGTAAAAGGATTGTTATATTTATGAGGTTAAGATGAAAATAGTATTTATTAAACATAAATAGAGAGAATTAATGTTGTTGATTAATTGATCATTATCTTTTGTTGTGATATATGTTTTATGATGAATTTTGGTCATCTAAATTTTTTCCTAGATTTTGAGATTATGTTACATCGATTGTGATCGATTCAGGAGGGTTGGACTCATATTGTTATGTTTAGTTTCCTAGATAATATTCTTGATTTTTTTATGCCTAAAGGAATGGTACATGATTTCTTACATCATAAAGTCTAGGAATATTTGAACATGATTCACTATGGAATAATATATTATTATGGGGTGTCTGGGGAATAGATTCATAGTCTATAGATGAATGAGTGTCATATTTTTTATAGCATGTGGGCAGAGGCCATATGTTAATGTATAGTTTGTGTGATTCATCATCATTAGGAGAATATACCTCTAATCGTGAGATCAGTCCTAGATTCAAGAGACTTCATATACAGTGATAGAAAACCTTAATGGTGCCCATATAGGTTTGGCAGTCCCCTAATGTCAACTCGAACCATCGGGGGCTAGCAGGTATACTTTATTCATATCTGTTATTTATTAAATTAATAATATATTTATCAGTATATTTGTAGAAAAAATATTCTTATAATAGAGTGTTTATACATGGTGTGGTCAAAATATTTATTTTCACACACACCCTTTCTGGGAAACTGATTGTTACCCAAAAAGTTTTTCTTGATGCCAAATTGACAAAAGAAATTGACTATGTTACTAATTTATGACTTTTTTTTGGGTTGGAGATGATTTTGGAATTGGCATGGGGTTTAAGAGTACTGTCATTGGATATTTTATATTATTCTATTTGAGTATTTTCAATATGGCTCTCAAAATTTAATTTATTTATCTTCCACAATGCAATAAATCATGCTATTTTTATTTGGATTTATTTATTTTTCCTTTCTCATATTTTTTTATAGTTAAATTATTCATATAGATTCAATTATTTCTATTACACTTCTAATATTTTCCAAATTTTATTGCAACTATTCCTATATGGTTATAATCACCCCACTATATTCTTTATATCCTCAGAACTAGTCTTCATCTTATAGAATATGGGCGAAAACACTTGAGTCTACATATAGAACTAACAATGTCACTTGATGGAGCATTAGGTTAATGAGGATACAATTTTTTAATAGTGGTATCTGATATATCATTTATATAAATCTACTATTTGGTAATGCTATAAGGGATAAATTTATATTTAAATAAAATTTAATGAAATTTTGTATGGTAAAATCTAAACCATTTTGGGGGGAAATTCAATATTACTAGATATGGTATTCTTTTTAATGATGTTCACATGTTAAGCTTGATGTTATTTCACCTTGGGTCATTTACATGTTTTGTGATGTTATTAATTCATGATATTTTTTCTCATTTTTTAATATAGTGTGTGATATGTATACAAGCATCATTATAGGATCATATGGATATAAGTTTCCTTGGATTGTACATTATAGGGATATATTTATTTAATGGGATATAAATTCATGTATATACTATGAAATTAGAACCCTTGAAATAATTGATAAAAGAGATTAATAAAACCATTATTTTATTGTAATTCACTTATTGAGATATGTTAATAGAGACCACGAGTCAGTGTTTCTATGATTTTTTTTATTATTTAGGTTTATATTTTTGTTACTCAATGTTATAAGGTGTTAATTTTTCATTTTGATAACATGCATCCAGAGAACCTATAAATTTAATGTCCATATATAATAAATTAGAATGTCATTAATGTAACTAAACCATAGATTCCTATAGCTTGTGAGAATCAGATGGAAAATTTGATCAATGGAAACATCCTAAGGTTCATGTGATCCCAAAAAAGGGAGATTATTTTCATCATTCAATTTATTTAAATGATAATTATAATGTTCATGAAATAAAATCCACATACATTCATTGTGGAGGAAGGACCCAAAGAAGATTATTTCTATATTGATATGGTCTATATGATCTTCATGTAGCTTGTGAAACCCATAGATTGGATGGTTATTATTCCGTCATATATGGTTCGTGGAAATTCTAATCGTTGGTGGGAAATTTGGTAGAAATTAGAGAAGTCAAGGATTTTATCCAAGAAATTCATTGAGGAAATGTTTTTCTTCCACTTTTATCATTGGACATTGATGGATGATGAGTCTATGGAGTTTCTGAACGCAAAATGGGTTGTCTTGTTAATGATGGACTATTATTGAATTATTCTACTACATGAATCACATCTCTCATTCCTATGCAGTAGATTTTATCTCAAGTTTGATCCATTTCCATGATTGTAATTACAATGAGATGAGGTCTTGGCTACATTCATTTATATTGAGAAATAATTTTGATATGTTGAATCGTGTTCCCATCAAGGAATGGTATTTTGGAGAACTAATGAGGGGTGGATAGAATGATTCAATAATGCGATCAAGGAACACTTCACCAAGTGGATAAAGATATGCTAAAATAGTTATCACCAGGGTTGTTTTGGGAAAGTTACTCAGTGGATTGGAATTCTACCTTAAGATTGAGTTTCAATGGAGTGATTCTAAATTGAATGGATGGAAGACATAATCTAAAATTGTCCTCACCTAGTAGTAAAATTCCATATCTTAGCTAGGTTGGTCATCATTAAATTTTTTATAGAAATGTTTTTCAAAATAAATTGTAGTGGTCAAGAAAATTATTCCATGTTAAGATAAGGATTAGGTAACCCTAGTAATACTGGTGGCATGAGATTCATTGGTCATTCTGGTTTAGTAAATGTCACATGTCCCCCATTAATATTATGGATGTTCCAGAAATTGAAACCAACAGAGGGGAGTTATATTAGAGCTTAAGGAATATGAGAAAGTGAGTTGGATAATATAAATACTACTCTCACTAGTTTAGTTAGCGTACCTCATATAGTTAGAGGTTCATTTTTTATTAACTAAAATATATTCCATTATCTAGAAATGGGCATCGCATTTATTATGATCATAATTGTTTATATTGTTTGGGCATTTCTATAAAGATATAAAATGGGTCACGACATGTGACACATCATTCGTAGTACAATCAGAGGGTTTGAGGCACTAGAATATGTGTTGTATTGAATTTGTTAGTAATTTTTCCTGGGGAACCCTTTTTTATGGAAAATATAAGTTTGGATTTGAATAATAGTAGTGATTGTATTGATCAATACCAGGATCACATCAAATTTTGTAACATTATATTACAATTTTATAATGTACACCACTATCCTCCTCTTGTGTTTCCCATCCATTATGATTTAGAGGATACAAATTACGGTGAAATCATAGATTTTTTTGACTTCCAAATATAACAAATCTTTTCTAAATGATATAGAAGGCTGTCATGATATTTAACTAGGTTACTAGATGTGTAAATATTTTTGGGTACTTTTTGTGAAAGGGGATTCATGTTGTGAATATTTATACGTCATGAAGAGTGGTTCCACATCCTGAATTGTTTAAATTACATATTTTTAATCTAAGGCGATGGATTTTTCAGTGATCTTATAAACCATGGATTTCAGAAAATTTAACTATATTATATGTTGTGAAATGTCCCACGTCTGGTTTAAAACAAGTGCACAATAATTTTTTTTGGTTCTTTTCATTGGGCTTTTTTACCCTATCCTAGGACACTCCCTATTCTTTTTTGAGAGACATTTATCCTTCTAGATCAAGCTATTTGATGTTGTAACATCTTTTTAGTTGAAAGGAATATATCCATGTATATAATATTTCATATTCCCCATTCCCATTGATCGTGATATCACGGTTGGGTGGTGTGTTTAGATCTGTTGGGTTAAGATGTTGTTTCTTCTTGGTTTCATCTAGACCAGATGTGGGATCTCTCCCTGGAGTCCTTTTCCATTGTCGGACTCAGTTTGGAAGTCGTTCATTCATGATAAAGTTAGGTTTCCTCCATTCTTTCGGCCCATTGAGATCATATTTGGATCAATCATTTGTTGTGTATTGGTATTTGCGTCCATCATTGTCATCATTGGATTTTCATTGTTGGGGACCCCATTGTAGGTGAGTGTGGCCAGAGCCTTGATATGGGTGTTTCCATCTCTAGGAAATGAAAATAACCATAATTTCTCTTGATTTATTAATTTATTCACCAAAATTTCTTGATTGATTTTGTTTTTTGAAAAAGGGCTCTTTATGAGAAATCATGTTTCCTTTGTTTTGATAAATGAAAAAGAAACTTTGCATTTGAATCATAGAAATTGGTTTTTGAAAATAATCACATGGATAAAATTGTGTACATTAGTGGATGGTTTATCATTGGGATATAGCCCATGTTTTTCAATTATTAGATAGTTTTCCCATGGGGAATTCCTCTAATTGCTAGGCTCATTATTCTATTGGGAGATTATTGACATTTTTGTGGGGTTTACATAAGGGGTATTACTCTGTCTCCTAGGACCATGTTCTAGTAATTGGTTTGTGTACATGATTTATTGGTTCATGATTAGTCTAGTAGTATGACCTATAGTGTTAATTGGTTCTGATTTTGATGTCGGTTCATCTGTAACATACTACATGGCTTTCTGGTTTTTCCTTTCTATGCTTGTGGTAGCAAATTATATTAGATATAAGAGAAAGGTAAATGTTTACCCATATTTCTATAAAACTTCTTTATTTTTTATCATTCCTTGTAATATTTAAAATAATAATACATGAATGATTATACTGGGATATTATATGGAACACCTGGGTGGGATCCTATTGTGCATGTTAACTCACAACGTGCACACCTCCACGGCGGGGCATTTATTTTTTCATGTATTATTGTGAAGGGAAGGTAAATGAGCCACAATGAGGTGGTGTGGTTCGTGGTGGATTATTTGGGTACCTAGTGATGAGATTGTGGGAGGTTATCCAAACCATCACTTGGAGTAGCTATTTGTTTTTTCCATATCTAGTTGGAGATGAACTTCTGAGTTTTTTACTACATTCCATTTTTTGACTAAGGTATCTTCCAATCTATTATGGAATATATCTTTATTAGTCATCCTCTATTTCAAAACTGATTTGAACATATATTCCTTGATTTTGATTCGGTATGGAGAAATTGTACCCTCTATTGTGTTGTTTGATGCTCGGGTGCTTCCTGCCAGCATGTGGGGACATGGAACGCCCTTTGTGTACATACAATAACATGTCTAGTGCCCTGTATGAGTGTAACACTCATATCATTACAATTTGGTATAAAATGAGGTCTTTCCTTTAGAGTATTTTCATTGAAAATATATTAGAATTGTGATAGGATTTTTGGGACATGAGTGGTATGTTTTGATATATGCTTCGCTCGATCTAGTTCCAATGAGACTCAAACTGCCCTAGGATGTTGGGATGTGTGAATCTAGTGTTGGGATTGGTTTTAAATATTAATTTATACTTATGGGTTTTCAATTAATATTTATATTTGTTCTTTTAACTGATCGTTCACATGTTATGGTGTACAATAGAATACATTCGAGACGTCTTCCATGAGTTCCTCAGGAGGGTGAAGTTGATGAACCATAGGGGAATACAACTAGAGATCATAATACTATTTAGACCATCATACTTGAAAACTCTGTTGTCGATCAATATATACCATGAGTTCATAACATTGTTGTTGAGGTATATCCAAGAGTTGGAGGAGAGAGAGATCAATCGCAGGAGTTCTTGTGCAAGAATCCACTATCATTTAGTAGAAGAAATGAACTTCAAGAGTTTGATGATTGAATGGAAATGATCGATTAGATCTATGAATTTCATGTAACAAATAAGAATATCCTAGTAAAGTGTCCAGCATTTGGGATTGAGGGTTTTGATAATCAACAGTGGGATAGTATGATCCGAGAAGACAGACACGTGGAATATTATTTGATGGGTTTCGAAACAATGTTCTTTAATCACTATTTCTATGATTCCATAATGATGGAAATGTTTCTATAATTCATTTAATTTCAACTTGGACAATGATTGTTGTCAGAATAAACCTACTATTTTTCTGATCATGTATGTTTATCTTTGGATGTGGTAAAGAATGACTAGGTAAAGGAACATAAGTACTTATAGGGTTTATGAACGGATATCAGATCACATGAGATTATGTTAAAACAATGTAGATATGGGTAGACTATGGATATAGCTATAATTGAAAATATGAATATGTATGGATAGGAAATCATTAGAACCTATTCCCTTCTATCTTGTGACATCATCTGTAATGACCCAAGAATTCATGTTTCGTGTAATGATATGTTTCCCTTTAACTGGACCATCTTTCTATAAAAAGAAAATGAAAATAAATGAAAAACCATAGCAACAAGCATGAATGAAATACTCCTTTATTAAGAAACACCTTGACGATTACAACTCCCCACGATCAAAACATCACTAACCAAAGATCCCAACCAAGAACCCAATTACAATAATGAAAAGACTTCATAAAACCACTAGAAGCACGAGAATGCGGTAGGGATTTCGAGCATCCATCATAAGGAACATAAGTATGGCTGACGCCACCACGACCGGGCTCAGCACCAAGGGGATCACATGAACCATCTTCCTTTATCTTCTTCGGTCACTTGGAGTATGGGACACCCGAGACCAAACCCTTTTTATAAGCATCCCGATATGACCGTTAAACACCAACAGATAAAAATGTTGTCGTTGCCTCTCTCTTAACTTGTTATATTTTAAAGTTTTAATTTGCAAAACAATGGTATTTGACACTATGTTTTCCACTACTTGTTATATATAAATATATACACATTTAACTTGAGAAAGTAATTATTTGTTTAATTTAATTTCATTTATAAAAATGGTTGACTATACTGATTTTGGTGAGGTTTTACTTCTTTTACAAATATATATGTGCAAACTCTCGGTTTTCAGATGTACATGTATATATATTTATGTTGTGACAAACTGTATGTTAAATTAATTAAACCTATTTTCTAAATTACATTTAAGTAATAATAATACAAATGTTTATAACATGCGTTTATAATTAATATTTTGAAATTATGTCGATGTTTCGATTTCATTGATTTTCAAATTTTGTGGTGCAATGTTGATATTTACATTAATGCACATTTAATGGTGTAGTTTATTTAATGTTTTATGTTGAATGATTAATGGTGAAAACAATGTTAATGTAAAATAAGATGGGTAGAGAATAATTAACACATAAACATATTAAACGAATCTTGACCTTTGTTAAAATAATAAAAGATACAAATAATTGATGGATAAAATAATAATAAAGTTTATAATAGGTATAATAATAAATTAAAAATAATTAAAAAACAAATAAAAAAAACAAATCGCGGGTAGGGGGGAGAAGCCCGTGTTCCCTCCTTCTTTTGTGCCACATCGCACCTCAGCCACTGGATCGTTCCCCTTCGATCACAGTCGTCCACTGTTTTTTTAAATCCATGTCAACCTAAATAGTCGATCGGGCCGTTTTTAATCCTGTTCGTCCATCTTTTTTTGCGTCTTCCTCCTACCTCGTGCCGCTGGTTTCTCCTCCTTCCGCACGTCGCCAGACTAGAGATCATAGGGGCTCTGTTTTTCTCCCATAGGCCGGCGAGTGGACCCGAGCCTCTCCCTTATTTCCACAGCCGACACCGACCCCTCGCCTCGCCTGAAGTCTTCCTCTTCTTCAACTTCGTTTTTTTTAAACTCCCGGCTGCACCGAAAGCCGAAGGACCGGCTCCCTTGATCTCTTTGGCTCCTGGACATTGGTTGATGCCTCTCCTCTTCCTCCTCCTCGTCGAGCTAAGGTAAGGGTTGTGTTTTTTTTCAGTTTGTGTAAACACTAGGTTTTTTATATAGTTATATACACGTATATACTTGTTATATATATTTATATCTTCTAGGTTTATACCTTCGGTTCCCCCTGAACTCTCCATCTTCCGGATCCCGTAGCTGCATCGTACTCCACCTCCTCTCCGAGCTGAGGTAAGGGAGAAGATTTGCTGTGTTTTCTGTTTCAGTTTCAGTTTTATATATATATATATACATATATATGTGTTTTGTATATGTGAACACATCCTATGATTTTTCACCCGATATCACTTGCTTCGTCGTCTTCCTTCTCCACCTCTTCGGACTGGTAAAGGAAAGTCCTTGCATTCTTTTTAGTTTACTTTAGTTTTAATATTTTACATCAAATACGGTTCACATATATATATCAATATATATTTATATATAAGTATATAAGGTTGAAAAAGAAATTTTATTTCACCATTTCACATCTTCTGTTTTGAGAGGCAAATGAAGGTGAGGTCTCGTTTCTAATCTTCTTCTTTGGTGGATGTCCCTGGTCATATATACCTCATAGACAAGTGTATATACACATATATACAAAGATTTTAAGAACCGGCTACTCTGTTCTTTTCTTCCAGAAATCAACCGTGTTATAGAAATTTTTCTTTTCTATCTTTTTGGTGTTTATTCTAATTCGGTTTTAATGACACACACCTTGTGTGTAGATATAAAAATGTATACCTACATATATAAAACGAAACATGCATTTGAACACCTTCCTTCCACCTGCATGTAACCCCTGTTATATATATTTGATTCTACCCTATGAAAGTGGAGTATGCAGGAAATTTAATAAATATGTGGGATTATGTAGACATATGAAGCATATAGATATGCATGTACATGTGATTATATAAGGTTACATGTACATCTAGGGGCGAATTGGAGGACGAGTTTATTAAATTCTCTTAAAAGTTTATCGCATTACCGAGGATCTATTACAAATTATATGGACCCCTTTCTAAATTTTTATTTCAAGAAAAGTATCTGAATACTATTTATAAGCATGTTTATATGTATGTTGAAGTTTATGGATTGGTTGTATTTCAAAATCATTCTTGAAACTGATTATTTTCTTTTATCGCTGCTTTGGATAATCAATATTTTTCTTAAAATTAATAGTATAGACTCCTTGAACTTTTATAAATGCATACAAGTATTCATAGGTATGTACTCATGTTTATTTAAAGTGCTAATGGAAGAGTTTACACAATTATATATATATATGGACTTGATTATGCACATTGTAACCTCAACTTCCTGTATTAAATGCTTATGACATCCGTTTATCATCATTTGTGAAAGTATGAACAACCCTGCTTTAATTGGGTATTAAGATGTTATATAATGTTAAGTGTTATGTTTATTTTCTTGAAAACCCAAGTTTTTTTTCAAATGTTAAGATAACTGGTTATGTGCTCGATGTTTTACCATGCATGTCATCATGTTTTTCATGATAGAACTGTTTTCATGTTATGAAAACATATGTGAAAAAATGGGATTCAATTATGAATGTATGAACTCCTATGAATGATTGACCATGTCAAGATATGTGAGGGATGTATAGGACTTACATGTGACGGGTGCGCCCGGAATTATATAGCGCAACAAGAATGATGTGACTGGTGCGCCGAGAATTATATAGCGCTCCAATGCATTGGGTAAAGCAGGAGTCTCATGAGACGAACATGTGAGACGGTCTTGGTAGTTATCTTTGACTTGTGCTAAGGAAACAGGGTGGGAAGTGAGTCTTGACCTATTATGTATGTTATACGGTCATGATGAAAAGTCTTGACAAAGTCCAGGATTATACATTCCCTCTACATGTAATGATAAAGGTTATCCAGGGGTTTGTTCAACTAACAGGACAACCCCTAGTTGAAAGCTCCCAAGATCATGAAAATGTACTTTATGTAACAAGAATTGTTTTTCATATGGTAAACTGTCAGAAGATCTACATTTTACTCATGAACCATGATATGCATGTTTTCCCTTATTAGCCATATAATTCTTTTAGATTTAAAGTAACCTTGTTTTAACATTATACATTGTTTATTCTTTTTATATTGCGCACTCTGATCAGGTTTACACTAGAGCTCATTTCAAGTACGTGCTTCTTTGTGCAAGTGGTTTTCAAAGAAAGATGGATTTCATGTTTTCAAGAAATGATAATGTTTTGTCTTAGCAAAGTATTTTTATTATTTTCAAAAGTACTTATTTAAGAATGTATTTTCATAAAAATGTGTTAAAACCCCTTACTGGGCATTTTTTCTCACCCTACGTTTTTGTTAAAAAATTTCAGGCAAGGTTGATACCAATGAAGTTAATCGAAAGCAGCTGGTTTCCCAGAATCCTGAGTCTCGCGATCTTCTGTTGTAATGAGACTTGATATCTCATTTGTAATGATGTAATTTTAGTATATCATGTCTCATTAAGCACCCCAGTTTTGGGGGTCGCTACAGTTGGTATCAGAGGATGGGTTCAGGAAACTCTGGAAAACCAGGTGATATAAAAATATTGCTAAGACTAACTAAGTAAAAATGTTATAACTTTCAGATGGCTGATGTACCTACCGACCTTTTGTCACTCCCCACCGAGGCTCTAGAGAACATTATATCTCTAGCTAGCCATGAAATCTTCCTGAATTATGACCAAATTCGCATGACGTGTAAGCACTTGTACGATGTGTCAAACTCATCTAGGGTGTTTAGTCTCCACCGGAGAATGCGGATGGACTATCTCCTAATGATGATGACCTAGTTTCCCTCGTATGCACGTCGGGGAAGGTATCACGAGGGATTCTTCCGAGTGTTTACAACTGGCGAGGAATTTGGCACAATGCTAGATAACCCTTTCCAAGAAGCTGCTGCTGCGGGAGATCTTCGAGCAGCTTATCTATGCCAGGTCATGCACTATGACTTCTAGGGCCTGTTAATGGACTTCGGAGGATTGGAAAATGAGACCACCCGTGTGTCTCTTAGGCAAGAAGTGTACACCGATGTTTCCCAACTCCACACCCCTCACGCTAAACTCAGGAGGCTTTATAAATGTCCCCATGAGTTTAGTCCTGTATGTTCATCTTGTGTGTGGTTTGTTGAGTTAGAGAGTTTCGCCTCTCTTTGTGGTGTCTGTCTGGAAAACTCAGACTTCAATGTGTAAACATTCTTAATTAAAACATTTATGATCCCATTCTTATTAGTTATGTCAAGTGACCACTCTTGTATACCTTTTCGTCTAGATGGCAGGTCAGATGAACCTCTCGTCTCTACCTGACGAGTTGGTAGAGGATATCTTTATCAGAACTTGTATGGTGGACCTTCCCTCTTTTCTCCACCTACGAGGGTCCTGTCAACATCTTCTGGACATAGAGAATAGTCTGGAAATTCTCCGCCCATGTCTGGAGAATGAACATGTGATTCACCTCCTTGCCACCACCCAGCTCCCCTACTATAGGCGAAGGGGGATATACCATGAAGGTCTTTTTCAGTGTTTCTCTATGGCACGAAACTTCTCTGCCAGAGCTTGCATTCTCATAGCAGCTCAGGATGGCCACCTCAATGCCACCTACATGTTCCAGATCCTGAACGTCAGTCTTCTCAATAGCGTCGTTCCCCTCGACTAAATCGAGCGTGATGAAGTTAGAAGGTTTACTAGGGGATTCGTCCATTCGGACGTCTCAGAGCTCTTTATAGCATGGGCCTCCCTGTGGAAGCCTGTGTGTAGTTCCCATGAGCAGGAGTACAAGTCTAATTGCTCAATGTGTATCTGGGCCAGGGAAACAATGGAGCAGCGTACCAGTTTAGGGGTTCTGTTAACCGATCCAGACCTTCAGTTTTGGTAATGTTGTGCGACCGAGGTATTTTTCTTGTCTTTTTATGAATAGAATTGAGAGGACACAATTCTTTGAAGGGGGAGATGCTGTAACGACCCGAGAATTCATGTTTCGTGTAATGATATGTTTCCCTTTAACCGGACAATCTTTCTATAAAAAGAAAATGAAAATAAATGAAAAACCGTAGCAACAAGCATGAATGAAATACTCTTTTATTAAGAAACACCTTGACGATTACAACTCCCCACGATCAAAACATCACTAACCAAATATCCCAACCAAGAACCCAATTACAATAATGGGAAGACTGCTTAAAACCACTAGAATCCCGAGAATGTGGTAAGGATTTCGATCATCCATCATAAGGAACATAAGTATGGCTGACGCCACCGCGACCGTGCTCAGCATCAAGGGGATCACATGAACCATCTTCCTATATCTTCTTCGGTCACATGGAGTAAGGGACACCTGAGACCAAACCCTTTTTATAAGCATCCCGATATGACCGTTAAACACCAACGGATAAAAATGTAGCCGTTGGCTCTCTCCTAGCATGTTATATTTTAATGTTTTTATTTGAAAAACAATGGTATTTGACACTATGTTTTCCACTACTTTATATATATATATACATTTAACATGAGAAAGTAATTATTTGTTTAATTTATTTTCTTTTATAAAAATGGTTGACTATACTGAATTTGGTGAGGTTTTACTTCTTTTACAAATATATATGTGCAAACTCTCGGTTTGCAGATGTACATGTATATATATTTATGTTGTGACAAATTGTATGTTAAATGAATTATACCTATTTTCTAAATTATATTTAAGTAATAATAATACAAATGATTATAACTTGTGTTTATAATTAATATTTTGAAATTCTGTCGATGTTTCAGTTTCTTTGATTTTCAAATTTTTTGGTGCAATGTTGAAATTTACATTAATGCACATTTAATGGTGTAGTTTATTTAATGTTTTGTGTTGAATGTTTAATGGTGAAAACAATGTTAATGTAAAATAAGTTGGGTAGAGAATAATTAACGCATAAACATATTAAACGAATCTTGACCTTTGTTAAAATAACAAAAGCTACAAAAAATAGATGGATAATATAATAATAATGTTTATAATAGGTATAATAATAAATTAAAAAGAATTACAAAAAAACAAATAAAAAAAATCGTGGGTAGGCGGGAGAAGCCCGTGTTCCCTCCTTCTTTTCACCGCATCGCACCTCAGCCACCAGATCGTTCCCTTTCGATCACAACCGTCCACTGTTTTTTAAATCCACGTCAACCTCAGCCGTCGATCGAGCAGTTTTTAATCCCAGCCGTCCATCTTTTTTCGCGTCTTCCTCCTACCTCGTGCCACTGGTTTCTCCTCCTTCCGCACGTCGCCAGACCAGAGATCGTAGGGGCTCCATTTTTCTCCCCTAGGCCGGCGAGTGGACCCGAGCCTCTCCCTTCTTTCCACAGCCGACACCAACCCCTCGCCTCGCCCAAAGTCTTCCTATTCTTCTTCTTCATTTTTTTTAAACTCCCTGCTGCACCGAAAGCCGAAGGACCGGCTCCCTTGATCTCTTTGGCTCCTGGAATTTGGTTGCTGCCTCTCCTCTTCCTCCTCCTCGTCGAGCTAAGGTATGGGTTGTGTTTTTTTTCAGTTTGTGTAAAAACCGGGTTTTGTATATAGTTATATACACGTATATACTTGTTATATATATTTATATCTTCTAGGTTTATACCTTCGGTTCCCCCTAAACTCTCCATCTTCTGGATCCCATAGCTGCACCGTACACCACCTCCTCTCCGAGCTAAGGTAAGGGAGAAGTTTTGTTGTGTTTTCTGTTTCAGTTTCGGTTTTATATATATATATATACATATATATGTGTTATGTATATGTGAATACATCCTATGGTTTTTCACCCTATATCACCTGCTTCGTCGTCTTCCTTCTCCACCTCTTCGAACTGGTAAAGGAAAGTCCTTGCATTCTTTTTAGTTTCCTTTAGTTTTGATATTTTACATCAAATACGCTTCACATATATATATCAATATATATATATATAAGTATTTAAGGTTGAAAAAGAAATTGTATTTCACCATTTCACATCTTCTGTTTTGAGAGGCAAATGAAGGTGAGGTCTCGTTTCTAATATTCTTCTTTGGTGGATGTCCCTGATCATATATACCTCATACACAAGTGTATATACACATATATACAGAGATTTTAAGAACTGGCTACTCTGTTCTTTTCTTCCAGAAATCAACCAGGTTATAGAATGTTTTCTTTTCTTTCTTTTTGGTGTTTATTCTAATTCGGATTTAATGACTCACACCTTGTGTGTAGATATAAAAATGTATACCTACATATATAAAATGAAACATGCATTTGAACACCTTCCTTCCACCTGCATGTAACCCCTATTTATTATTTTTGATTCTACCCTATGCAAGTGGAGTATGCAGGAAATTTAATAAATATATGGGATTATACAGACATATGAAGCATATAGATATGCATGTACATGTGATTATATAATGTTACATGTACATCTAGGTGCGAATTGGAGGACGAGTTTATTAAATTCTCTTAAAAGTCTATCGCATTACCGAGGATCTATTACAAATTATATGGACCCCTTTCTAAATTGTTATTTCAAGAAAAGTATCTGAAAACTATTTATAAGAATGTTTATATGTATGTTGAAGTTTCTGGATTGGTTGGATTTCAAAATCATTCTTGAATCTGAGAATTTTCATTTATCGCTGCTTTGGATAATCAGGATTTTTCTTAAACTGAATAGTATAGACTCCTTGAACTTTTATAAATGCATACATGTATTCATAGGTATGTACTCATGTTTATTTAAAGTGCTAATGGAAGAGTTTACACAATTATATATATATATGGACTTGATTACGCACATTGTAACCTCAACTGCCTGTATTAAATGCTTATGACATCCGTTTATCATCATATGTGTAAGATATGAACAACCCTGCTTTAATTGGGTATTATGATGTTATGTAATGTTAAGTGTTATGTTTATTTTCTTGAAAACCCTATTTTTTTCAAATGTTAAGATAACTGGTTATGTGCTCGATGTTTTAGCATGCATGTCATCATGTTTTTCATGATATAACAATTTTCATGTTATGAACACATATGTGAAAAAATGGGATTCAATTATGAATGTATGAAATCCTATGAATGTATGACCATGTCAAGATATGTGAGGGATGTATAGGACTTACATGTGACGGGTGCGCCCAGAATTATATAGCGCAACAAGAATGATGTGACGGGTTCTCCCGGAATCATATAGCTCTCCAATGCATTGGGTAAAGCAGGAGTCTAATGAGACGAACATGTGCGACGGTTTTGGCAGTTAGCCTTGACTTGTGCTAAGGAAACAGGGTGGGTAGTGAGCCTTGACCTATTAAGTATGTTATACGGTCATGATGAAAAGTCTTGACAAAGTCCAGGATTATAAATTCACTCTGCATGTAATGATAAAGGTTAACCAGAGGTTTGTTCAACTAACAGGACAACCCCTAGTTGAAAGGTCCCAAGATCATGAAAATGTACTTTATGTAACAATAATTGTTTTTCATATGGTAAACTGTCAGATGATCTGCATTTTACTCATGAACCATGATATGCATGTTTTCCCTGCTTAGCCATAAAATTATTTTAGATTTAAAGGAACCTTGTTTTGACATTATTCATTTTTTATTCTTTTTATATTGCGCACTCTGATCAAGTTTACACTAGATCTCATTTCAAGTACGTGCTTCTTTGTGCAAGTGGTTTTCAAAGAAAGATGGATTTCATGTTTTTAAGAAATGATAATGTTTTGTTGTAGCAATGTATTTTTATTCTTTTCAAAAGGACTTATTTAAGAATGTATTTTCTTAAAAATGTTTTAAAACCCCATACTGGGCATTTTTTCTCACCCTATGTTTTTGTTAAAATTTTTCAGGCAAGGTTGATACCTATGAAGTTAATCGAAAGCAGTTGGTTTCCCAGAATCCTGAACCTCGCGATCTTCTGTTGTAATGAGACATGATATCTCATTTGTAATGATGTAATGTTATGTATATCATGTCTCATTAAGCACCCCGGTTTTGGGGGTCGCTACATCTTCAGCAGTGAGCATGGGAAGTAAAGGAAGTGGAAAAATAATCAAAAATGTGTTAGAGGTGTGTCTTAGCAGTAATATCCTTTGCATTGTCTATTATAGCTAGAAATGTGCCTCTAAATTTCTATTTGTGATGAAGAGGATGACACACAAGATGTTCCTGACATGTGCATGTAAAGGCCCACAACAACCACAAACGCATTGGTCTCATACAATGTTTCCGTCATGATATGACTATTCCTCATTAGGGTCATGGTTCGTTAGCTCCAAAGGCTACTGTGGTGCATTTAGAAGCTTTAATTTCTATAGGGCTCTAGACACATTCCTCATAAGGATAGAATTTTCATGCCGCATATGAGTGTCTAACATATATTGATGAAATTCTGGCAATAGTGAGTGGTAATATGCTTATTTCAACTTCAGTATAAATTGCATTATTCGATACCTACGTCTCCAACTCTTTTATATCTGCACATTTTTTTGATATTCATAAACAACCAAATGACCTTATTTCCATTACAATGGTCTTAGAGACACTGCTCAGTTTGAGGAAAGGGCAAGAGTTTGTGGGACCATGATCATTAAATATAGTTTATATTGAGTTTTATGTGATTTTCTCATTCTTACTCTGGATATTATTGACCTCATAATCAGTATGGATTGTCTTGTTAGTGATCGAGATGAGGATGATTGTTATCATATGTGGGTTTCATTAAATGTTACCAATGGGAGATAACGTGTGTTTAATTGTGAGTGGGATCCAAGGTCTAGTGGTGAATTTCCTTTCTACCCCGATCTAATGAGTTTTTTGTTTACTGTTGTGTTTCATCCAGATGATTCATCTTCTATTGCTGATCACCCTACTGTTTTTTGATACTTTCCTGAATTTTTCCATAAATCTTTCTTAGGTCATCCTCAAGATATATAGGTAGAGTTTATGATGGATATTATTCCAGGTACATAGATGATATTGATACCTTCATATCATGTAGAACAATAATAACTAAAGGAGCTAATGAATTAGTTTACAGACCTATTGGAATAAGGTTTAATTCACACTAGTGATTCAACATGGGAAACCCTGGTTCAATTTTCTACGAAATGATATGGTTCACATTGGTTGTGTGTGGAAAAGTAAAGTTGAAATTTGAAATGGTACAAAAACATATCATTTTCCTTATGTGGATTTTTTTTGAGTTGCTAATGTGGGAAAAGAGTTTTTTTAAGATTGATCCCTGAATTGGTTATCATCAACTCAGAGTTCGGCAGTCTAATATACAAAAGATTGCCTCTAGGTGAATGTATGTTCATTATGAATATATTGTGATGCATTTTGGTCTGACTAATGCTCCTATAAATTTTATGGATTCTATGAATCATTTATTCCTTCAAAAATATGGACACTTTTGTTATAGTGTTTGTGGATAATGTTATTGTTTATTTGATATTTGATCGTGACAATGAGCACCATATGAGTTTGGATCCAAAATTTTTGAGATGCCATCATTAATATGTAAGTCATTAAAAATGTAGTTTTTTGGAATTAATAGGTAATTTGATTGGGGTATTGAAATTATGTGAATGGATTATCAGTTGATCTCGATAAGGTAAACTATATTTTTTTCTTGGAAGAAACCATGTCATATCATTGAGATATATAGCATCATTTGTTTTTTGGGATACTACAGAATGTTTTTTATGGAATTCTCTAATCTAGTTCCACATTTGAATTCTAAAACTATGAGCATTGTGAAGTTCCCATGGTATGTGATGTCTCAGAATTCTTTCGATGAAATGAAACAACTTCTGACATCAACTCCTATTTTGATATTACATGTTCCTGATAAGGGGAATTTACTTCTCTGCGATGCCTTAAGGGATTTTTTGGGTTGTGTGATTATGAAGGATGAACATTTGGTATATTACGACCCTCTTCAACTTCTACCACATGAATATAATTACCCCAATCCTTATTTAAAGATTCTCAATGTCACAAAAATGCGTAAATGTAGGTGTCACTAACTATTTTAGGGAAATAATCATAGTATTTTCTGATCATAATAGTATGGGGTGTATCACTTCTAAAAAATACTTGGATCATAGAAAGTGGCGATGGTTAGAATACCTTGAGATGTATTATGTTGATATCAACAACAACCTTGGAAATGTAAATGTTGTTGCAGACTCTCTTAGTAGGAAGGAACCTTCAAACATTACATTAGAATCGAAGGAGTAGTGGATGACTATGGGTTTTTTCAATAAGTTACACCTTGATGATCAGAAGGATGATAAATTCATGATTCTTAACATTGTTCAGTTGTCATCATCATTTATAAATTATATTTTCTAGAGTAATTAGTCAAATAATTAGTTTCAGAACACTCAAGAAAGCCTTCATTTTTTGTGACTATTTTGGGTTTGTCTCTATCATCAGATGGTATGCTTGACATAAGCAAAACGATTGTCAACCTAGAATCTTTGAGGAGTTTAGTCTTGTTATATTATCCCATATCATCATGGTTTGTACATAGAGGAACTAAAAATATGTAATATGACATGATGAAGTGATTCTGGTGGTTGGGTATGAAGAATAAAATCTTGAAGATTCGATATTGTCATTACACCTTATAATAGATAATGAAGGAGCACTTGAAACCTTATAATATACAAATTCCATTTCTAAAGATGATTTGGTAATTGGATGAGGTGTCTATGGATGCTGTTTTTGGATTACCACATATATCTTAAGGTATAAATTTTATCTCAGTGGTTATTGATCGGTTGGAAAAGACTTCTAATTTCGTTCTGATTAATGACACCACTAAAGATGAATACTGGATTAATATTTTTGTGCAAGATATTGTGAGTTACATGGGAGTCATTCTATCATTGTTTCATATTGGGATCCATGATTTAACATGTGGTTCTGGAGGAGTCTATAATAGATATTGGGAAATAAGGTCATGTTAAGCACAACAAAACATCCATAGACATACGGTCATACAGAGCATGTGTTTTAGATTCCTGTGGATATTCTATGTGCTTGTGTCTTGGATTTCAGATGATCATGGGATAACTATCTGTGTTTGGTCATGTTTTTTGACAAATACTGTTATGGTTCTTTCTAATGATTGGAACCAATTTAGGAAATGAATGTTCAGCCATGTAGATGGCCACATTAATTTTTTGAGATGGGATATGTGTCTTCAGTTTGATCAAAATTGGTTCATTAGACATCTGCCAAGATTTAGGATGCACATTTATGTCTGATAAAATCCCAGAGTTGAACGAAATCTTATGTGGATCTGCAGTGTCGAACAACAGAGTTTTCCATAGGTGATTGGTTTTCCTAGAATTCTTTTCCTCGGTTGGGTCACTGTCGACATTGAAGGAATAAAAAGGTGGATCTGAGATATGATGGACCATTTGAGGTTTCTATGAAGCTCATAAAATTTACATATCCGTTAGTATTGATAGTTCAGTTGATAAGTATTCATGATGATTTCTACATGTATCAGCTCAGGAAATATAATCCCAATAATGCTAACATTCTATGATGTGATGAAATTGAATTAGGGATATATATTTTGATTTTGGAGAAACTATTTGATATTATTGACTCTCAGGTGAATGTCTTGTATAGGATGTCAATTTTGTTGGCTAGAGTTCCATGGAAACAAGGATCTAGTTTTCATGTGACCTAGGAAATTATTTCATTTATGAGAGAGCAATGGCCTCATATTTTTATAGGGATTACATATTCCCATGGCCATCCATTAAATGGATAGCCATTATGGTGGGGAGCTTGAAACAAACTGTTTCCATTTTATCATGTACACCCATAACTTTGTTGTGGCTTTTCCCTACATAGATATTGGGGGGATAACAATAATGGTGAAATCATTGAATTATT
The DNA here is from genome assembly GCA_963277665.1 of Viscum album. Taxonomy (NCBI): domain Eukaryota; kingdom Viridiplantae; phylum Streptophyta; class Magnoliopsida; order Santalales; family Viscaceae; genus Viscum; species Viscum album. The sequence continues at coordinate 207,631,086 of OY728121.1, forward strand.
TGACATTAAACTATTACAATCCAATTCTATAGGATGTTGAATGATTTTACATTGTGTAATTGGGATACACGCAGTGTAATTTTTACTGGGTATAGTCAATGAAAGGGGATTCATAGAATGAAATTTTAGGCATTCTGACGAGTGGTTTATAATAATGAATTTACTACAAAACATATTTTTATCTTAGCTGATATATTTCTGGGTGTACTTGTACCCTAAAGAATATCATGGTATTTAACAATATCACATGCCACGAAATGTCATAGATCAAGTTTTAGAACACAAGTACATCAGGTTTTTTTCAGTTGTTGTCTGTAGGAATCTGTTCCCTCGATCTATAACTCTTCCAATGAATTTTAGATCGACTTTAGTACTTCTAGATTGATCCATTTGATAATGTATATTAATTTTGGTTGTGGGGTGTCTATCAAGGTATGTATTCACTATTATTCTTCATTGTCTTTTATCATGATATCATCATTAGGTGTCATGTTTGGATCTGTTAGATTATGTTGGTTATTCTCCTTTGTTTTATTATGACCTGTTTTGTGATCTCACTCCAGAGGCCTTTTCCTTTACCATTCGTAGTGTGGTTGGGGTTCATTCTTGAGGTTTGCTGGTTTTTTCCTTTCCTTTTAACCCTTGTATTCGAATTTAGATAAATCATGTGTTGGGGATTAGAATATAGGGACTTCTTTGTCATCGATGGGTTTTAATTGTTGGTGGATCCCAATATGGGAATGTGTGACCCGATATTTGAGGAGGTTGGTACCATCTATAGCATTTGAAAATTATCAGGATTTCCCTTTCTTTATAAATTGATTCATCAAATTTGCATTTTTTTTGTTCATCTTGAAAAATGGTTTTTGAATAGAAATGTTTTTTCCCTGATTTTTTATAAATGAGAATGAAATCTGTACATTTTATATCCATGAAAATGATTTATAAAAATTAGCACATGGATTTCATTTGGTACTTAGTAAATGTTTTATAATGAGTCCATTTTACATGTTTTGGGATTATTATGGGGGTTTTTTTAAGGGAATTCCATCTGATTCATAGGCACATTTTTCTAGGGGATGGATAATAAAATTTTTGGGGGTTTACTCATGGGTTAATGCCATACTTCCTAGGACCATAATATAGGACTTGGATTGTGAACCTGATCTATTGTGGTACGAGTTTCAGAGTTGACTAACCTATCGTGTTCATTGGTACCAATGAATGTTATGCTGCTTCTATTTTGTACTACTTTTCTTTCTTAGTTATGATTTATATTCTTGTTGTACATTATTTTTTTAGAACAGTTCACATGTTAAATTATTACCATGTTTTCTATAAAATTATTTTATTTCTTATCATTCCATGTTTTTTATGGAATTAACATACATGACTTATTTTACAGATACATGATACACAATACCTGGGTGGGATCCTACTGATCCAATTAACTCACAACCTACATACCTTCTCATTGGTACATAGACCTTTGTATGTCTTCTAGTGCAAGGAATGGAAAGGATCCATAGTTTGGAGGCAAGGTTCATGTCAACTGGTTTGAGTTGCTAGTGGATTCATGGTGGGAGTTCATCCACACCATCCATTGTATTAGTGGTCAGTTTTATCAATTTGAAGTAAGAATTATCTTTTAGAGTTTTATTACTACTTTCTAGTTGTGGTTTAATCTTTCATTCTTAGTATTTTCGAAAATATCTTCGTTAGAGGTCCATTGTTTTTCCTTACACTATACTTTTATTCCTTTTGTTTATCATGTTGGGATGAATATTTCCCTATGTTGAGTTGTTCGATTATCAGATTCTTTTCTCCAGCCCATGGGTATCAAAAATTTCCTTTAGGTTTGTAACAGAATGGGTTGGGTATCATGTTTTGGGTATCCCTAGTTGGTTCATTACAAAAATTACCTAAGAGAACATTCATTAATAAATTTATTATAAGGAAACTACTTTAATTAGGGTGATTTGGATCTTGAAACTAATCATGCATGAAAAATTTATTGATGATTTCATTGTCTCTTTCATAATATAGAATATCATTCTATATATAATATAGGAATCATGGAAGATACTTTTCCTCCTGTGATAGAATATTTTCATGATTTATTACGTGAAATGATCTATGGCTTACCACCTGAGCAGTTGATCGATATCATGATCATGTAGTTGTTAGGATAAGATCCTTTTTATATCCCACTATATATGACTCCACTGGTAGATATTACAGTGTTATATTTTTAGTTTGAAGATCTATAAAATAGGTTTTTCAGAAGACACAATAAACCACATTGGGGTTCTCTTATGCTCCACACCATGATGGATAATGGGAAATTGTTATCATCTATGGACTATTTGAGATTGAAATAAATGATTTTAAGGAACCACTATCCAATTCCATGAAATGATTATCTATTTGAAAAACGGAGATGTTACATGATCATATCCATGAATGACATGATGTTTGGGTACCACTAATTTTGGTTGGTGTCATGACCCGTTACCGGGGGTACGTGTCGTGACTACCCTAATCCTACCTTCCAAGGAGTAGGGGTTGGTGACTAGCACCAGAAAGGAATATCCCTAAAAAATAAAGCCATTGACTTTAAACCTACAAACAAAAATACCATGTACACAACAAGAAAAAACCACGTAGTATATCAGTGGAATGTACAATTTTGAACTGAAGAAGAATTGCCGGGAATAAAAACCAAACATAATGAAAATAATGAAAAACATATCTCTAGTAGTCGTCCTCCAAGGATTCTACATGAAGGGTGGTTACAGATCGTCAATGTGGCTCTCCAAGGAAATTTTTACCCTCCGTGCACTGCCCAGTCATATGTTCCAAATCTTGGTCAAAGATGTATATCATCTGTAAGAGACACAACAAGTTGTGTGAGAAACCTGTCCAGGGGTGAGTATAATAATAATCATTAGGGACATTGAGAGATCTAATGATCCCCCATAATTCCACTAAGATAAAACCACATAGCATTAAATCAATTAAAAATCATAAGTAAAAGACAACTCACACCCAATATATAACATAAGGTAAATTAATAAAGATGAACAGTCATAAATCTTGATCATCTTATTCTATCAGGTGGATTTTTCATCTATTCCACTCAAGGTGGCTTAGTGCTGACCCACACAAGATCATTAGGTGATGACCCATAGTTGATCTCCAGGTGATGATCTAAAGAAGTTCGCTAGACGATGACCCATAGAGGCTCACTAGGTGCCAACCTACAGAGAGGATAGTTGGGTGTGAAACCTCTCAGAGTATCTCAGGGTGTTGACCCACAGAGTATCACAATGTGCTGACCCACTATGAGAAACTCTAGCTTCTATCCCATAGAGGATATCTAAGTGATAACCCATTTAGAGGATCTCTGGGTGTGGACCTAGAGAGGATCTCTTGGTGCTGACCCACTCATAGGATCTCTATGGGGTGACCCACTCATATGAACTCTAGGGGCTGGCCCACATGGGATTGTTATTCTTTATTCACGTTATATCCAGCCAATGGATTCCCACACTAGTAACGCTTGATTTTAGGAGGATATTATCCAAATGACATTGGTCTTATCTCATATAACATGAAGTCCCACATAAAAGTAACCCAAAGGATCATATTTTCGTAAAGGATCCAACGTGATAGACGGTGCATCAATCGGATGTCAGGACTATATGTTATAGACATTTTTCAATCGAGGGGATAATTGGATTTTAGTCTGATCCAACCTCTACATACTCCTATTTTATCCAAATCACACGTGAAGTATCTCAAAAAATGACCTCTTCATAAATGTTCCAATTCTACATACGTTTCATCAAACGAACGTCCAGTTTAGAAGATAAGGATATTTAAGCATAACTTGGTCAAACTGGTTTTGGGTTCAGTTCGACCCAGTTGGGACAGACCAAACCTAATCGGTTCTAGATCGACCCACATTTACTATAACCCAACCTGGTCTGGTTCGCTGGTTTGGTGTGGCCACCCTCTTGGCATGGTCCCATCTCCCAAGTGAATTGGCTTTTTTTCCATTTGACCATCAAACAACGGTGCCAGGTTGGTGCCACAGATGTATATCGGCCCATGTGGACCAGTCAGTAGTGGGAACCACGGGCATGGTCCGCCCACCCTCATGGCTTGGAGTTGTGATGCTTCTTCCGTGGCTGGCTTCCGCATTGCGCCAGCTACATTCAACGTGGCCGACGATGATCGGTTGGCCCTATCCATCACAACACCTTTGAGAGCTACTTTCGGTCGTCAGCATTGCCACAATGGTGGTTCCATGTCAGAGGGACTTCCTCATTCCACCCTTGAATCAATGGTGGTCCGATTCTCTTCCGGTCTATGCCTACGGCCCTCCTGGGATTCCACCTTTAATTTTTGACCTATGAAATTATGTTGCAGTCATGTTGAACATTCTCTGACAAAGAACGCGTGAAGAAAAATCTCTGCGAAGGGTCCTGTAATTGTTGGGATCAGCCCTCACCCTCCTTGTCAGTGTTATTACATGGGGGTGAAACAATTATCATCATAGTATTTTACCAAAACATAGAATGAATCCCCACGACTAGCTCCCACAAAAACAATGACTCGCAGATCGACGTGTTAGTTGGATGATCCATGTTCATATTTTTAATAAATAATGTAAAGTGGTAATCATTTATACACCTAAACAATTCAAAAGCCCTACCTTGAGCATGTTGCCTTCACTTGAGGATGAATAAAAAGGTCTCTGTGTGTTGTCGTTCTTCTCCCATCAAACTCCAGATCAAGTCCTTAACACGTGTCTTCGAAAAATCGTTATTATTGAATGAATATATATCATGCACTTCTTATGTAGTCCATCCTTTGGTCCCCAAAGAAAATTACAAAGACATTATTAAATAAAAGAAAATTACCTCCCATGTTGGTTCATTGTTATGATTCATTAATAAATTGTAATTAATGAACATAATAAAACACAAGCATTTCGGTAACATAAAGAGAGGTTCAAGTCATTAAATGAATGAAATTTATTTCCCAACATTACACTATGGTCCCACCATTCTGAAATCAATAGTTGTGAAAAGAATAATATAACATCATTAGTTATTTTATTTTATTTTTTCGATAGTCTGAAAAATTATCAATTCCATTCGACATTTTCTTAAAAAAAATTAGAATCCCTTAATCTATTCCCAACATTGCGAGTCCAATTGTTTCCTTAGATTTTTAATATGATCTTATGTTCAAAATATTGAAATTTATTCCCGCACGTTTAATGCACGTAAATTATAAAAAGTTTAAAAAAATTGTTTCAATCTCTATGGGCCTATGAATCATGTTCCATTAATTTTTTGCAGACTCGTAATAATTCCCTATAATAAAAAAAATTATAAGGAATTTCCGGGACTTTATATTCTCCCAAACACAGGGCTTTACATCCCTAAAAGATATAATAATATTTATGTATACAAATGGGGATACTGAGAAAGAATATGAGTCTACCATTCCCATGCTCTCTCCCGGAGGTTCCCATGTGGCCACTGAAGTCGTAGTAGAGGGATCTATCAACTAGGAAGAACCCACTCTTATCAAACATATATCTCCAACAGGAACTCCGAAAGAGTCTCCCCATCAACCATGTACAGCTCACCCTAGTCGAGGACGTGTGATGGATCAAGCACGTACATCCTCATCAACAAAAATAGAAAACATTACAAACCCAGTGCATCTGAGGGAGAAGAGCTTGGTGGTATGCCACCTCTCCAACTCAACTCATGATCTGGTAGGATTCGATGAACCTCCGAGATAGCTGGCCTACCTGGACAAATATACGCAATCCTCACCGATGTGAGACCCGAAGGAAGACATGAAGTCCCTCATCAAACTCCAATAGACTCTACATCCGTTTAGCATAAGACATATTCCTGCATAGTGAAGACTTTATTTTCTCCTAGATGACCTGAACCTTATCAGTGGTAGCCTGTACCAGCTATGGAACCATATGTGTTGAGTCCCCTTGGGATGTCCAACAATGAGTTGATCTCCATGGTCTTCCATACAAAGCCTCAAATGGTAGAATGCCAATGGTGGAGTGATGGTTTTTGTTGAATGAGAACTCAAACAGTGGATTGTGGTCCTCCCAACAATGGCCACCATCTAGGACACAAGCACAACACATGTCGTCAAGCATCATTATAGACTGTTCTGTCTGACTATCTGTCTGAGGATGAAAGATGGTGGTCATGCGTAGTTGAGTCCCGAATGCCTCATGAAATCCCATAAAAACCAAGAAGTAAAATGATTGGCATACTCTGAAATTATTTTTAATGGAACCCCATTAAGCCGTACAATCTACAATACGTAGAGGCGTCCCAATCCCTAGACTTATCCCTCCTATCGGATTGGTAGGAGGTGGTTAGACTTGATGTGCTAGTCGAAAATCACCCAGATGGAATTTTGGCCCCTAGATGTACATGGTATCCCTATAATGAAGTCCATGGAGATTCCATTACACATCCATTATCTCACCTTATGTGATAGTGATATGTTTGCTAGGACCTGATGATCGACCACCACTTTCTAACAAGTGAAGCATCTTGAAACGAATTTCTCCACTACTTTCTTCATACCTAAAAACATGTACTAACGTCATAGGTCCTAGTACATATTCTCCACAAAAGGATGTAAATCCAATGGGGATGTGTGGAAATCCCTCAAAACCTCCTCACATACCATAACTGGTACCATGGTTTGTCCTTTAAAACAAATGATGTGATCCCCACCATCAGATATTATTTTATGAGTCTATCCTAAGGATATTTTAGCACATCGTGTCTTGTAGTCAATGACCTCAAACTGATCCTCCCTGAATCACTAGAGGATTGGGATAGTGACTGTCATAGAATGGAGGTAAGCTTCTCAATCACTATCCACAAAGGATAACTACAACATAGCTAGCTGCTATGTTTCCACACTCAATAACTATAAACCAGACCTATGGATGTGTTCATCTACCACTAAGTTCCACTTCCTAGGAGTGTAGACAATCACAATGTTATAATCAATGTAGAACTTCATCCATCACCTATGTATTATGTCCAGGTCCTTCAGTGAGAAGATATACCTAAGAATTTTCTGATCAGAGTAGAGAGTAAATCATTCTCCTATAATGTAATTCCACAAAATCATCAATGAAAATTCCACTACTGCTAACTTCGGGTCATGGGTTTCATAGTTCTACTCAATTTTCATCAGCTATCGAGAGCCTTTGGTGATCACTTCTTGATCCTACATTAGGAAACAACCTAGTCTATTCCCTGATGTGTTGTTGTAGACTACATACCCAACACCCACTTCTATTATCCTCGAGATGGGGTCACTCGTTAATCTCTTCCTTTTCTCTTAGAAACCTTACTAGCATATCCCTTTTATACATAGGGTTTCCCCTTTTTTTCAAAGCTGGAAAGGGTTCTACAACTCTGGAAAACATTTGTACATATCTCTGGTAGTACCCAGCTAATCCCAAGAAACTTCGCACCTTGGTCACACTCATGGGTCGCTCCCATGCATGCACTGCCTCTATCTTTACTAGATCCACTGCATCACTAATGTCCGAGATAACGTTTCCCAGAATGTGGAACTCATGTATCTCAAATAGGCACTTTATGATATTTTAATAAATTTTTTACTCTCAGAGTGTATCTAGAATTACATGCAGATTTGTAGCTTACTCATCCTCTAATACAGAGTATATCAACTGTCCTTAATTAAAAACACCATGAAGAGATTTATGTAAGGGAGGAAGATATTGTTTAGGATCCCCATGAACACTATCAGAGTATAGGTCATGCCGAAAGCCATCACCTAGAAAATTTAGAGGCCATAATGACATCTATAGGCTGTCTTTAGTACGTCCTCATACCATACCCTAAGATATTGATATCATGATATGAGTTCTATCTTCTATATCCATCATTCTCCCTTCATCTTGTCAAAGAGATCATCAATCTTCACCAGAGGATACTTATTCTTCACAGTCACCCGATTCATGTGCCGATAGTCCATGAAAAGCCTCAAACATCCATCTTCCTTCTAGGAGAAAACAAATCAGGGATTTCCATGGATAAATATTTGCATTATGATCCCCACCCCCTATAATTCCTCATGTTGAACCCCAACTCATGATGCTTTACAAAATCCATCTGATATGATGGTGTTGATATCCGCGATGTCCTGGGGTACATGTCGATATAGAATTCCACCTCCCTACGAGGTGGTAGTTCCAGAACATCCATAAAAAAGACATTATCATACTTTTCAACCACTACAATATAGCTTGGACATCTCTCATAAAAAATATGAGCATATGGCTAGCAAACTGATGAGTGAGCGACTGCACCGTCCTAAGATAATTCCCATCCGAAGTTGCAACATTTCCATTCTAACCGATAAAGGGAAACATGGTCCCATCCTCAGAGAGACACAACATTTTTCATGTAAAACATTCAATCTAAGAATAGACAATGTATTTCCAGTCCATACCCAAGATGACATCGTATGTCCTTGATGTTTCTACTAGGAGATATAGGTTGATGCTCTCAACTCCTAAAGTGATATGACACTTCATGAACCATGGTGTAATAACCGAATAATATCCCTTAAAAGTGTATAATTTTGATGAATGTGACAACGTCGCCATTGAAACCATTGATCTCCAAAAGAGAGCCCAGTAAATGAAAGAGTGACTAACACTTGTATCTATAAAAATTGTATATAGTGTGGTGTAGAAACAAATCGTTACTCAAATCATCTCTTGTATGATATGGTCATATGCCTTAGGATTCTAAAGGTGAGATCGTCAGTCACTACATACTCACTGTGATCAGGGTGGACCACATGAGGTTGGTGGCGGTAAAACCTCAAATCGCCGCCCATGACCTATAGAATGACCATCTCCTCTACCATGTCTGCTACCCTGCGAGCCTCCTCGCTCAAACCTCTACATTGTCTCAGCAGTCCCTCAACCATCGTCTAATCATCCACGTGGGGATTCAGACAGTCGGGAGCCATGTACCTCTATCTTCCATAAGAATAATAGACTCTAGTCCCATGATGACCTCCTCTGCCTCACGAGCTCAACACAATTGTCCCTGCATCCTACGGTCGTCCTCGAGAAGCTCTCTCCCACCTGGACATCTACATCATCTACCTACTGCCTGTTGCAGATGACTCGACTACCTATAGTTTGGGGTGGCTCTCACCATAGATGACTACTCAGCTAGGAATCTCTCCACTAATAGCGCTCTCTTAAGCACTCAATCATGAATCAGGATATTGAGTGATATCATCGACGCTATGATCTTCCATCAGAGACCCTACCCAATGGTATGGTTCCTATATAAAGGGTCACATACAATGTCGGTGGAGTAGAAAGAGAGGAAATTGAATCTCTCTAGGTATTAGACCACGGTTAGGCTACCCTTTGTAAGTGATGTTGCTCCTGAAAACACACAGAGCATAATGTCATTGGAACGAACTCATCCCTAAAGAGGCCCTTGACATCCGACCATGTAAGGGTTGCCTCATCATGAAACTAGAGCATCATGATCCACCATCTACCTATTTTACCTTGGAAGGTACTAGGTTCTAGGATAAATATCTAGTATGCTAGTGTCCCAACAAGGCGAAAAACATATTCCACAGCCTCCATCTAGTCCTCAACTGCATGCACATCAGTCTCACCTCATAACCTTAGAGGACTGTGTCTATGGAACATGTAAAAAAAATGCTCAGTCGGCATTCATGGTCCACTGGTGGGGTTGGTGGCAACTACTTCCCTATGAGTGGTGGTGTTGCTGGTACATCGCCCGAAGGTACTATCACTGAAGGAGGGCCATGCGCCATAGCCTCATCGCTTAGAGGGCCATCATCATGATCTCCCACAATAATATTGTTTGGCTAACTATGTGGTGGAATCCTATATATAATCATATATTCTCTGGTAAATAAGTTATTCTCAGTGAGTGAACACGAAAGAGATAAAATGAAAAAAAATTACAAACACATGCAATCAGTGTTTTCATGTACCAAGTTGGAAATTATAATTTAGAGTCCTAATGTGTTGGTTATTTGGTTTCCACACCAATATTGGACTCCCTTGACTAAAATCCAAATTCAAGACACATAACACTTTTTCCCTATTGAAATGAATAGAGTCATAGTTCTTTGGTAGAACTATGCTCTTTGATGTCACTTTGTCAAGACCCATCCCCCAAGGCCCATGCTGTGACTACCCTACTCCAGCATTCCCAAGGACTAGGGATTGCGACTAGAACCAAAATGTAATATCTGTAAATGGGAATGAATTTCCTTTAAACCTTCCCTAACACAAACCATGTACAAAACAAGAACAAACCACATATTGTAATAGATGAATGTAAAAGTGTGAACTGAAGTAGAATGAGCCAGAATACGAACCCAACTAAATGAAAATACAACAATAAAGGAATTACATCTCCATAGGTAGTCCACCAGGGATATAAACAGATGGGTAGGTATATCTTTCCACTGCATCTATCCACGTAAACCGATCAACACCATGAACCACCCAGTCCTGTCTCACAAATCCTGGTCAATGATGTATGACATCTGCACAAGACATAACAAGGTGTAGGCAAATCCCACACATGGGTGAGTATAAAAGTATCTCTTAGGGACCCTGAGACCCACAATTTTCTCCCAGAATTACACTAAGGAATAAAAACAATGTATGAACTCAATCAAAAATCATATGTAAATGACAACTAACATAAGGGATACAACATAAGGTACATCAATAATTGAGATTAGTTATAAAGCTATATCATCTTGTTCTGTCAAGTGGCTTTTGATGCTAGCATGCACATGGTATCTAGGTATTTAACCATAAAGGATCGCTAGTTGTGACCCAGAGGGGATCGCTAGGTGCTGACCCATAGAGGATCCAAAGGTGTTGACCCACACAGAGGATCACTATGTTCTGACCCACTCAGAGGATAACTAGGTGCTAACCCACAGATGATCACTTGGTTCTGACCCACTGAATAGGTTCTCTAGGTGCCGACCCACAGTGGATCTCTGTTAATTCTTCACATAACAGCCAGCCACTGGATTTTCGCACTCAATATGATTGATTTCTGGAGGATCTACTCCACAATCGATCAGTTGTAATTTTACCCTCCATGAAGTCCCACATAGATGTAAACCAAAGGAACATCTTGTCAAAAGGTTCCATTGCGAAAGATGACCCATCAATTAGACGAAAGGTATTTACATTATAGGCATTTTATAGTCGAGGGCCCAGGTGGATTTTAGACCAATCCAAACTGGCCATAATACAACTTTCTCTAATATCCAAGTGGACTACACCAAAAGGATTGAATCTCCCTAAGGTTTCCAATTCTGCAAACAGTTCATCAAACATATTTCTAATTTAGTAGATATGGACCTTTAAGCATAACTATGTCAAGCTGGGTCCATGTCTCATCCGGCCCGGTCAGACTCACCCGACCTATGTCCAAATTGGGGCTTACTTGACCAGGCCTGCTCAACCTGGCACGGGCCAGCAGAAACCGATTTGGTCCACCAGTTGGGCATGGTCCCATCTTTAAACCGAACAAACCTATGTTTGTTCAACCTTAAAACACCGGCTCAAGGTTGTAGTTTCTCATCCTGAGTGATCCATGTGGGACATTCAACGGCGGGACCCCCAGGTGCCGGTCCACACACAAATTTTTCTCAGAGCAATGGCGATTCCTCTATTTCTTGTTGTAGTGGCATGCTGCCCACCATCAATGCGGCCACCAACAGTCGTCCACCCTTGTCCACCGCAGAGCCTCCGGGCACCACTTTCCTTTCAAGGGTGGCAGCATCAAGCCAGTACCACCAGACATTGGCGCCACCTCGTTGGTGGTATCAAGCTGGTGAAATATCCGTGTTCCCCTAGTGAAGATTCAATTCTCCGAATCTCTTCTTGTTTGATCTTACGACCCTCCTAGGATGCCACATTTACTGTGTGTCTTTTGTCTTCATGTTTCCATCATGTTGAACATTCTCCCACTAAGAATGCATCATGAACAAGCTCAGTGGATAGTCCATGCCTTATTTCGGTTTCACATGAACTCCATGTTCGTGTTATAACATGTGGGTGAAACAATAATCATCATATGATTTAATAAAACCCTAAAATGAATCCCCATGAACAAATCCTACAAAATCAATTGAGTCGCAGATCAACCCATTTGTTTTTTGATCGACAGTCATCGTATTAATCAATAACAGAAAAAACCAATAATTTAAATGAGTAAAAATTTTAAAAACCCTACCATGAACACATTGGGTTTTCTTGCCGAAGAAGAAGAAGGTCAATGTGCATTTTCGTTCGTCATTCATTGACCTCGGAATCGATTCATAATCAAGAGTTTTCAAAACTTCATTCTTATTTGGAGGAATAAATTCTTAGCACTTCTTCACTATTACATCCATAGGTCCCAAAAACTGATTTCAATGATTTGATTAAATAAAATAAAATGACCTCCCACATTGGTTCATTATTATGATCCATTAATGAATAATAATTAAGAAACCTAGTAAACCCCATGCATTGGGGTTACACAATGAGAGGTTCAAGTCAATAAAATACTGATATTTGTTGCATGGACATACACTTTTTTCCCACCATTATAGTCTCAACTGTTGTGAAATGAATAAAATAAAATCATTAGTTATTTAATTAGTTTTGTCCAAAAGTCAAGAAACATAACTTTTTTTTCTTACTATTTCCATACTATGTTAAGATTACCTTAAGAGAATCACGGTGTTGCGAGTCCAATGGTGTCCTCATATTTTTATTTCGAGCACTAGTTCAAAAGTTAACAATTTGTTCCCACGCGTTTATTAACTGTACCTAAAACAAATTTCAAAAAATATGTTCTGGACTCTCCACGCCTCAGAATCACATTCCATCAATTCTCAAGGACTCGAAATAATCCCTTATAATTAAAAAATTTATAATGAATTTCTAGGACATTAGAGTTGAGACCATACAATATAACTTCAAATACATTTAAGAGTAGCTATGGATTGTATGTATTATTAGTGAGTTCATTTGTTCTAACGAATGGAATAGTGGTAGACATGGAATTGATGAATAGGATAATTAAACATTAATTAGAATAGTTTTTTTTGTGTTTTTTGTTTCTCATTTAGTTAACTAATATTCATCACAGGATCATAAAAACATTTTTTCATCTTCCTGACACCACTATTGGAGATTCTCCTTTTGGCCAAGATAACAAAATCCAACTTCTTAATTGATAGAGTTTACTTCATGGTGAAATTTATAAGAGAGACTTGAGTGTTATGGTACTAGGTGATGGATGCAGCATTTTTATCGTGTACATGACCCAATAATTACAACTAGATTTATAGATAAATGTTTCTATCTATTATTATATACACATTATCAAGTAATTCATATATTTAGAAGCAATTCTGTTAGATCTAACGAAGAGAGGGGTGATGTTTCTTTTCATTATAAGCATGTGAGATTAATTTCAAAGATTTGAATAGTAGGATAAACTTACCACCCACTATAATGTGATTGGAAATTAAAAAGGGTAAACATAGGTAGGTTTTTGAATTTTTTTTTCTGTGTAATGATGGGTATTTTTTTAACCTATATTTGGAATTTTATTTATAGTGTTGGAACACCAGATGGTGTCGTTTATGGACTTATGTTATTATACATAAAAATTTAGTTGGTGTCCTGATGAGTCTGGGGAGCACCTGATTTGGAAAAGTTCATTTTAATGGATCTGCACAGGAATCACAAGGTTGTGTTCAAACCCATTCAGTTAACCCTATTTAAGAAATTATTTAATTAAATTAAATAATATGGTATGAGAGATTGTTATTAATTAAAAGATAGTTTTTATAAATATAATAATTATGTTATTAGTATTATTATTGTAGTTGTTTACACTACCACAAAACTGGAATCCGCAACACCCCCATTTATCAGTGCATAAAAATGCATTCATAAAGGGGGTGCTTTTTATCAGCCCGCAAAAAATGATGATAAAGGGAACTTTTAACACTGCTAAAAAACCACTATTAAAAGAGACCCTATATCTACACTTTTTTAGTGCTGATAAAGGAACCACCTTTATCATCTCTTTTATTAGTAGTACTGACAAAGGGGGGCCTTCTCAGTACTTTTTCCTAGTGATGACAATGTGTATATTTATAAAAAACAATATAAAATATTATATTAATATATATTTATTTTTATTATTTTGTTTATTTAAATGAATAAATGTTAAAATAATTTATTGTGGATTTTTTCTTTTCAAAGAAACGTTTTCCATTAATATGCATTAATTGAGAGTTATTATATTAATAAATGATGGTTGATGGAATTAACAATGATTATTATTTTTTATTATCATTATGCATATTACTGTTGTTATATTTATTATTATTATTAACTCATTTTGGTTGTTTAATAACTAATAATAATAATAATAATATATTTTGTCTATTTTGGTGGAATGAAATAAATATAGAAAGGGGTCGTTATAATAATTGATTTCATTATTAAATGATTTTGAATAAATTAAATTAAATTAAATTAAAGTAATATTATTTAGATTTATTAATGAATGAAAAAAATAAAAGAGGAGGATGTCTCCCCCTTCCTCCCCGCACAACAGCACGCGACACACCTTGTAGCACATAGGGCTCCTCCACCCGCTCATCTCCTCTAGAAAACCTGATGCATCGTCCCTGGGCAGAGATTCCCCCATGTGGCACAATCTACTCATTATGGTGTGACCCGACATCTCACAACCCCCCACAGATGACCCATGGGAATATCTCCTGGGCCTCATGGTGTGATCCCTTCTCCATCTGCAACATTATGCCCAATGTTTTCATCCTGGTTTAGATCTGATTCTACATGGTAAGACCTTCCTTAATGGTGCCCTTAATTTCATTGGGGATTAGCTGAATTTTCGGTACCCGTTTTTGTGTTGGCTGAAACCCTAAGGTTTAGTTTTATCCAGTTGTTGTGTTCATCCAATTTTAGGGTTTGTGTATGTTGTTTAGGGACTCATTGGTCTATGTTCTAGCATCAATTTCCTATAGAGAGGCGGATGACCTCGATTTAATTGAAATATGTCAGTTCGGGAAAGAATCTAAAACCTATTGTTTGGTTTTGAACTGGATAAATTTATGTATGTTATTTTTTTAGCCCCTAGTTCCAAGTTAGAGGTGTGTTGACCCTTGCTACACTATTTGTGGTCCCCTATTTCTTGTTTAGTACATTGTCGTCTATATTGCAGGGCACGCGTACTTGTAAATATATATATATGAATATATGTATATATATGTATATATATATATAAGTCATGTGTGTATGACCACATGCCATGTGAAATTAGTTTCCACTAAGTAAAAGGAAATGATGCTGAATATTAATATTGTTCCACCTAGAGGATGGGCCCCAAATCGTATTATCTTTATCTAAGAATGCCCATTTTCTTCATAAAATAAGTTGAGGATGTGGGTCACCATGGTTATGGAACTAAATTTTCTTCTTAAAATGCTAATTAAAGATAAAATATTGGATAGTGGTAATTTCAAGTCATTCTTACATAAGTTTGTTCTTTTATTACGTTTTATTTCTAGTTATGTAATATGTTATGTTGATGCTTGACACATTGATGTTATTGAGCGATGTAGTCCACGTGAAGGGATTTAGGAATTTACATGGTGTTTGTTAAAATCTTTTTTTCATGGATATTAATTTTCTACCACGTTAATATGTTTTGTTTATTCTTAGAGGATTAAATGCTTAAACATGAAGAACTAATGGGTTTTCCTTGTAAATGAGACCTAAATGGAGATGGACGTATAACCCCTTAGGTTTTCCTTTTAACCCACGTCACAGAATGTTAATTATGCAAATGATGATATATAAATTGGATAATATGATGATTGAATGGAGAAGGATGTGTAATGGGGTAATTAAATGTTGAATTAATTATCTATTCATGAGTTGAAAAAATTGTGTCTTTAACTGAATATTAAGAATATTGAATATTCTTACATGTTTGAAATATAGATTGATAAATGGTAATAGTTAATGGATGGATTATTTTCTACATGTTAAATGGTAATTGGTTAATTTACTAATGAAATGGTTAAAGAGATATAGTTTAATTTAATAATTCTTGAATTACTTAATTTTCATGCATTAAATTAATATTGTAAATTGATTTTTTGTTACGACCATTTTCCAAGAGAACCATTTCATGAAAAAAAATTCCATTCCTTAAGTTGTTTTGGTAGTAGGTTTTTAAGAAATTGATATGTTGTGTGAGATGGTTGCTAAATATTTGGTCCGTGTTAGACATTTTTTATTTTGAGAAGTTTATGGCATGCATGTAAATTGATAATGTCCAGGACGAATCACTATTTGAGTAGTCATGTATAGACTTTTTAATGAATTTGGAAAATTGAAGTATGATTTAATTATGTAGTTTGTTGGTTGAGAATTTTTAATTGATAATTAATACCAAAATATTGGGATGTTGAATGGTTAATTAATTGTTGAATTATTTGATTGGTTATTTCGGTTGTCAACTAATTGTTAAATTAACTAACTGATTGGATTAATTAATTTATGAATTATTTAATGGATGGTTTCAAGGTGTAACACATGGATTTTTACAGCAATTATTGATATATATGTAAGATTTATGAGTGGATTTTGAGATTGGGACCAATGCTCCAAATACTCACGAGGTGCTTGAAATGGAATTCTACACCCAACTTGCATGAAAATATTATTTTATGGGACCAAGACTGATTCTCAAAATACGCATGGGTTGTGAGACAAGAACTAACACTCAAAATACTAATAAGGGTGCAATACATTATGTTCTACAACCATTTATGAAAATTGGACTTCTGGTCTAATTGATCATGCATGAAATGAATTAATGGTTAATAAAAATTGTTGTGACACAATCATTTTTGAATTGAATATGAGAAAGGATTCATACTTATTAATGAATTGTGTGAATCACTATCAGTGGAAAAACCTAAGAGAGAATAACTATTTTTATTGGACATGATCTAATAAAGTAAATGAATGGTTAATTTGAATATCATAGGAAACATTATCTAAGAGAAATCACATGCTTTTATTAAGTCTATACATTGTTAAATAAGATGGTCATTAGATATATCTTTCGTGGGAGACTTATACAAGGGATGCCAGACATAGGATGAATCTAGAGACTTTTATAATTTAATGAGGTTTGAATAACTGATAAATGAAAATTATTATGAAATGAATCCAGAGTATTCGTGAAAAATTTATAATGTAGTATCAGACAGTATCTGAGTGCTGATGCAGGTAATTGGGTATATATTTACACTATAAAAATTACTTTATTTATAAATGCTTTCACATGGTTAAAATTATCTATTAAATGAATAAATTTGGGGTAGAAACCAGTGGTCCCTATACATTGAGATTTATATCCACACCCTACTCATTTTTCCATTGCACTGGGGTACCTCAGTAGATTGTATTTGGTAGTATGATTTTCTTTTTTGCATTTACATAGGATATAGAAGTAGTGGACTAAGCATAATATCGGGATCCATGAGGAGACCAACCTTGTGGATTGGTGTCATTATTTATTTATTTCTATATTTTAATGTAATGAATATTGTTTTGCTCAATTTTTTTATTTTTTATCATTAGCATGTCATGCATGCATTTGTCGTATAAACAGTATTGACCAATTGATTCATACCAGATTTATAAAATCCACCCTTTGTGGTTTATCATTTTCTAGACTACATCCATTATTTATATCCAATGCCTATTATTGAACTCTGATATGAGGGTATAATCTCTCCATTAACTATCCCTAGGCCATAACTGCTTGTCGACAGCCTCTAAAAAATAGGCAGACACTCTTGAGGTCATGTGTAGACCGGTCTGGACACCTATTTATGGGTGAACCAGGTCGGGACATTACAATGTGTTATGATAGGTTTTCTTTTCCTTTTCCATACTATTTTGGGCAAGGTAGATAGGAGTCTAGGAATGTGTCGGTGCTTGGGTTTTTAGCTGTGCTTGGGATTGATCACCACACATACGGGAAATGACCAAGTGGCTAGGGTTTGGATTTTTGTTCCTAATGTTTTCTGTTACAGTTGATATTATTTCACCTTTAGTGATTGCTTTAATTTCCATTGCATATTGATTTTGAGAATTTTTTATAAAAAAATAATTCTACGCCTAATAGAGAAGGGTTGTTTCAAACATACATCATCTTAGGCGCATAGAGATTCACATACGATGCATGTAACATTCCATATTTTTGCATTATTTGGATAACATTTAAATTGGGTTCTGTTCATTGGGTGCAATGCAATGTTTTGATCTTCTTTAGCATGACTATGTATATTCCATTCTTCGGTTATAGAATTTACATGTTTGAGTGATTATATTCAATACTGGCTCATTTATTGGCAATTTTTTTATGTTTCATGCTTCTATGTTTATTGTGATAAATGGGATCCAAATTCTAGTGATAAGGGGTATGAGAGAATTATCGATGGATAGATGGCCAAACATGCATTTAGACCTTATACAACCATAGTATGGTAGAAAATGGTTATAAATGTAAATATTTTGAGTTTTAATTGAAATGAATTGTTGTTGGGTTTACTTTTTGAAGAACTCGGATTGATTAAATGGAACCCTTAGAGGTTGCATTTTTGGTAAATGGAATTTAGATACTAAATTTCATGTTTATATTTTGATATAACTATATGTGAAATCTTTTAAAATGATGTTATTGATAACATTCATATTTTCCATAGAGTGTCTATTGTGAACAAATTTAATTTTTGTGGAAAAATACTTTTGTGGTTGTTGAATATATTCAAATATTTAATGGTTGAAATGAATTAAAACTAATTAGTGAATAGAAAAATTGGATTTTGATATTGGCGATATCAGTTTTGCATTACCATGATAGAGGGTCAATGTTTATGTTTTTTAAAAGGAAAACCCATTGTAGGTTTTAAAAATTGAATGTTTTATTCTATTAATGAACATTCATCCCACTGCATAGGAGGATTTCATGTTACTCAAGTGTTATGGAACACCGATAGGTTTTTGTTACATCTTTTGTGATCAATGTTTGACATAGTAGTCATGGTTCAAGGAACATTACATGAATGAATTATGTGTTCTGAAATAGTTCCCCGATGAGTGGATAATCTTATATTTTAATGTCATGGAAAATTCTATGGTGAGTAGCGTTACAATGTTTTTGGTAAACATGACAGAAGGTGACACGATGATTTTTGAACATAGTCATCTGGTAGTAGTTTGAATGAACTTTTAGTGATATTTGTTTTCTCATAGTGTTCTCTTCCATATCTGATGAGCATGTCCCCAACAATGACCTAATCATGTTGACACTATGATAGCATTGGTCTTACACTACACAACAGATTAAATGTTGTTTGGATGGATGAGTGGTTGTTAACTGGGTAGTATGCGAGATGCGCAGTTTCTTTTGGATAGTACTTTATTCATGTTGGGGCACATTTGTTTTCAACAGATCCATATGATGTTTTGAATTGAAAATTCCACAAGTTGTCTGGTTAGGACATTTTTATACATTCATATTGTTTTGGATTTGATTTATTTTGATATCATCAGACAACGGGTGAATATTGGTTTTGGGTCCGTAATGTCTTTTGAGGTAAGCAGGCATGGCATGTTCAGTTGGTTGAACATGATTCAACTATCTTTGTTTACAATGAAACTATAGTGGACTCAGATATAAGCTCTGTTTTTATTTTTAATCTATAAAGTGAGATTTGGATCTGATCTTAAAGGCATAGCTCTTACTCTTGTGAAGGGTTAATGATGTGTTTGGCATTTGGAATGAAAGACGTTAGTTCATTCGAGACTACATGAAATTGGTATATTAGTTGATGTTTTGGTAGTTTCGATGAATTGCCGAGGAAGATAATTTTTTAGGGTGGATAAATTGTAATGTTCCATGTTTTTTTAATAGGGTTAAAATAAAACAGTTATAGAATTATTTTCATTTTATTAACGGTTTTCTTTTTTATCCGAGCTTCGGAATTTTATTCCAAGTGTTGGAACACCTAAAGGTGTTGTTTTTGGACTTGTGTAATTATCTGATAATTTTTGTAGGTACACCAATGATTCTCCAGAGAACCAGATCTAAAAAATTCAATTTTAATGGAACTACATGGGCAGTGCACGGTTACTGTCCAACCTATGTAGTTTACCCTATTTAATAAATAATTTAACTTATTATAATAATAATATATGATAGATTGTGATTAATTAAAAGAAAATTTTCAAAATAATAATAATTATGTTTTTATTATTAGTGGGGTTTTATAATTAAATGAATGATAAAAAATAAAAAAAATGACAGTTGAAGAAATTAATGCGGCTGTTGGGATTATCAAACAACCTTTTTAATTAAATGAAGTGTTCAGGAATTAATAACGGTGCATTTATTATTAAATGGAGGTTCTGGGTTGTAGTTTTTTATCATTAATATCATATTAATGATATTGTAATAAATTGAGGGGTTTTTGTTTCAAGTATTATAATGTTGGAATAGTAATAACAATTATGTTATTATTATAATTATTGTATTTATTTAATTAAATAAATGTTAAAAAAATTTAATGTGGTCTTTGAGCATTTCAAAGAAATGTTTTTTTAAGAAGAGTTAATTGTGAGTTATGGTCTAAAAATGTATATATATTGATATAATAATAGATATTTATGATTATTATTATTATTCATGTTATTATGGTTATATTTATTATTTTTATTAATTTATTATGGTTTTTTAATAATTAATAAAAATTAATATATATTTCTGGGGTTTAGATGGAAAAGAATAAATGTGTGAAGGTTTGGTAATAATAATGGATTTTATTATCATCATAAATTATTTTGAACAAATTAAATGAAATGTAATTATGGGTGTTTTATATATTTTTATTATTTTGTGAAAAGAAATGAATAGAGGAGGACTTATCCCTTCCTCCATGCACAACAACACGAGACCCACCTTGCAGTTCTCATTGCACCTCCACCTACATTCCTCCTCTGGAACACCTGCGGCCCCCTCTATGGCCAAGGCTTCTTCCATGCAGCATGATCTCCTCCTTACGGTGTGACCTAGAAGCGCACGACTTACTCCCAGAGGACCGGCGGCAGCAGCGTGCAACCCCCGTGGCGTGACCCCTTCTTTTTCTGTATCATTTTTTAAACCAAATATCTTCTTGGTTTAGGTCCTATTATACATGGTAAGTCCTTCCGCAAAGGTCTCAGGAATAAATTTTGTGTTTTGCTAATTTTTTGGTTCCTGTTTTAGTTTTGGCCGAATCCCTACGGATCGGTTTTATTTAGTATTTGTGTTCTTCTAATTTTAGGTTATGTGAATGTTGTTTAGGTACCTGTTGGTCTATTTTCTGGAATCTTCTTCCAAGGGTGAGGTGGATGATCTTGATTCTCTTGAAAAATATTGGTTCAGGTATGCTTTTAAAACGCAATATTTGTTTTTACACTAATTAAATTAAGGTATGTTATTTTTTTATTATTCCCTGGTAACAAGTTAGAGGTGTGTTCACCCTTGATACATTGTTTATAGTCTCATGTTTCAGATTTCGTAGATTGTGGTTTATGTTTCAGGGTGCATGTGCATGTAAATATATATAGGTATATATATATCTTTGTGTGTGTGTCATGTGTGTATGACTGAATGCTGAGTGAAATTGGTTTCTTCCAAGTAAGTCAATGTGATGTTGAATATTAATTTGGTTTCACCATGTGGTAGAGTCACAAATATTTATCTCTTTATCATTGAATTTATATTTTCGTCTTAAAATAAATTGAGTATGTGAGTCACTATGGTTATGGAAATATAAAGTATTCATAAATTTCTCATTGAAGACAAAATTATGGTTAGTGGTAATGTCAGATCATTCTTTAATATGTTTGTGTTTTTTTGTACATTTTATTTCTAGTGATGAAATATTTAATGTGGATTCACGAATCCTTTGATTTTTTGACTAATGTTGTCCACGTGAGATTATTTAGGACTTGATATGGTGTATGATAAATGATTGTCTTGCGGGATATTTATTTGCTACCATGTTAATATGTTGAGTATATACCCGGAGCATTAAATGGTTAAACGAGAATCTCCCAAGGGTCTTCCTTGTAAAAGAGACATGAATGGTGATGGACTTGGACACCCTTAGGTGTGCTTTTTAACCCAAGTCACGAAATATTAATTATGAAAAAATTATAAATTAGTTGGGGAATAAGATGATTGATTGGGATACAATGAAAATATGGTAATTAACTGATGAAACATTTATCAATTCCTAAGTTGGGAAAATTGTGGCATTTACTGATTAATGATAATATTGAATATTTTGACATGTTCGGAATATATATTAGAAACTGGAAATAATTAATTGATGGATATTTAAATAAATTTTAAATTTTAATTGGATAATTAAAAGATGAAATGATTAAAGAGATATTATTTATATAATTAATTATTGAATTAAATAATTTTCACACATTAAATTATGATTTTGAATTGATTGTTTGTTATTACTGTTGGCCTAGGGAATATTTTGATGCGTGTTTGTTTTCTATGACTTATGTTGTTTTGGACGGAGTTGTTTAAAAATATTATTGGCTATATCCGATGGTTTCGAAATATCTGGTCCTTATTCAACATATTTGAGTGGAGATGTTTATGACATGCATTTATATTGTGAATTTCCTTGAAGAATGTCTGTTTGAGTGGACGGGTTCAAAGTTGTTATAGAATTTGGATAATTAAATGTTGGGTTAATTATTTAGTTGGATTGTTAAGAATAATTAATCGTTAATTAATTATTAACTGTTATGATTTTGATTCGTTAATTAATTGTGATTTATTTGATAGGTGATTAATGTATTTAATTTGAAAATAAATTAATTAACAGATTTGATTAATTAATTTATGAATCAATTAATGGATAGTTTTGGGGTGATAGAAACGAATTCCTACCATAATGATTAATATATATGTATGATTGATGAATGGGTTGTGAGATAGGTAATGATTCTCCAAATGCACAGATGGTGCAAGATATGGTGTTTTACACCCAGCTTGAATAAAAATATTCTTTTATGGGACCGTGACTGACGCTCCAAATACCAATAGGTTCTGAGTCAGGGACTGGCACTCCATATACTGAAGAGGGTGATAGACATGATGTTTTAAACCCATTAATTTACATTGGAATGTGTTTCTAATTGGTCATACCTGAAATGAATTAATGTATAATGAATACTGTTGGGGCATAATGATTTTTGAATTGAATATGAGAATGGTATATGACATATTTAATAATTTGGAGAATCACTTTTAGTGGACATACCCAGGAGAGAATCACTATTTTTAGTGGATTTCCTAGGACATAGTATATGAATGATTAAATTGAATTCCTTATAAAGAGATATCTAAGACAAGGAAAAGGCTTGGATTTAGTCATTAATTTTATTAATTATATAGTCTTTAGATACATTTGTCATGAGTGACTTATACGAGGGATGTCATGCTTTGGTAAATTCTTGAGACATTTATAATTTATTGAGGTGTTAATAATTGATAAATGAAAATGATTATGTAATGTTTGTTGAGTGTTCATGAAAAATGTATAATGTAGGATTATGCAACAGTTGAGGGCTAAAGTAGGTATTTTGGTATATAGTAACATTGTACTACTTACATTATTTATGCATACTTTCACACAGTTTAAACTATTTATAAAATTTATAGATATGGGGTAGACGACAGTGGTCCTGGCCTACTGAGATTTATATCTCATAACCTACCCCGACCACCAATTCACTAGGGTACCCAAGTGCATTATATTTGGTTGCAGGATTGTGCTATTTAAATTTACAAAGGATATAGGAGTAGAGGAATGAGCGAAATCTCATGATTCTAAAGGAGACAACTCTCGGGGCTCTAATTAGTTTCTTATTTATGTCAGTATTAGAATGTAATGAATGTAGTATTGTTCAATATTTTCCATTTTTTGACATTGTAATGTCATTCATGCATCTGATATTATGGTATTGTCTCCCCACTGACTATCCAAAGACCCTTGCTATTAGTCGGCAGCCTCTGGCATACGGGGAGATGAACTTGATATAATGTGGCTAATAGTCAGGACACCGGTTCAGGGATGGGCCGGGTATAGACGTTACAATAACACTGAACTTACAAAATCTCAATAAAATGTATAATATATACTATTACGTATCAATATTTGAACTCATATAATTTCAGATAAAGGAGGATAGTGTGGTTTCTTATCGATCCAGATTTTTGAGACCATATGAAATGAATTATCTTACTCAATATCTGGAGTCCGATATTGGGGTATATGCCCTATGATTTTGGAGAAACTATCATTGGGGGAAATGGTTTGTATAGTATTTGAACCATTGTAACCCCATGTATATATTTTCATAGAGGGAACTAAACCTTATAGGAGGTGGTTGGTTATGTAACCCCAATATTTTTGACATTGTGATTGATTGCACACTGGGAAATTGAAATGTATTCACTAATTCTGTGGGTAGAATAATGGAGATGAATGCATTGTAGGATTCTTTTGATGAGTAGAATAATATGGACCTCTATCAAGACATGAATCTAGATGTTTAGGAGTCCCAGGTTTGTGTAACTCTTACGTCAACATCTTTTATTCCCATGATTCTTTTCCAGATCAAGGTAGAGTAGTTAATTTATAAGAAGGTATTAGCTCTATTGGATAGCTTATATGGTGGGGATAAAAAACCAAAATGGTCTCTTGGTATAAATTATGTTCTTATTATCCATGGATATGTATGGGATCTTATGGGAATGTATGACAAGATGACGAGAGAGTTTTTTGGATTGTAGATTTTCCTACACCATGGTCTGGAAAAGATGTATCATTATCTCAATAGAATTTTCTAGTGGAAAGAAATAAAGAAGGATATAATGGGTTATACAGTGTGATTTTTCACCTATTAGTATGTAAAGGCCCATAATTTAAGGCTTTCAGTGTTGTTGCAATGTCTTCCCATTCTAGAGTGTAAGTGGAAGGATGTCATTGTTGATTTTAAGATAGGATTACCCTAGACACCAAACTTGTATTTCCCAATAAGGGTTATTATTGATCGACTGAATAAGGTATACAACATCTATCTTATTAGGGTGACCTTCACCGTTGATTATTTGGGTAGTCATTATATGAATAATGTTATTCAGTTTCATCATCTTCTTTGGGGCATTGTTTTCTTATTGAGATCATCATTTCACATCCCATTTTTTAAGTATCTATTGGAGGCCTTAAGAAAAACATTTCATTTGAGTATAGCCTACCGTCATCAGGATAACACCCAATCTGAATGAAGTATTCATATTCATGAGGATATGTTATGAGCCCTTGTTTTGGATTTTCAGGGTTCATTATAGGATTTTTTCACTCATAGAGTTTTCCTTTAATAACAGATTCCATTTATCAATCCCAATCTCATATTTCAAGGAATTTTATTAAATTCCATTCCGTTACCCTATTTTTTGGTTAGAGTTATGTGAGTCAAAACATGATGGATCGTTTCTAATGTAAGAGATGTCATAGAGGGATCATTGGATTAGGACGTGCTTGAGGACCATGTAATGTATCTAGATATCTTTTTCTGATCAATGGAGATTACCTGATGTTTTTTAGGGTTCTCATCATGTTATAATTCACTTGTTTCCTAGGATAGTTAATATATATATTAGTAAATAGGGAATGTAGGATCCTTGAATTGTATTGTCATTTGAGATAGATTTAATGGTTTGTCTAGTAACATAAAAAATTTCCCTTACACAATTCTTCAATTCAATGCATGATGTGTTTTGTGAATCGTTGTTTTGGAGATATTATATATAACATTTTCATGTGGTAGATTTTAATGATAGAATTATTTTTCTAGAGGATTCCTTAGTGGATAATCCAATACAATTTATATATTTTAGTCACATTCATAACATGGTAATGACTATAGCACTGATAAAAATATTCTTGTAGAATTGTAGTGTTAAAACGTATAAATAAGAGAAGGAATCTAATATGTGAGAAAAATAACCTAACATGTTCCCTAAGACCCCACATTGATGTTTACTGCATCTCAGGGATGATATTTTTTTTATGTGGTTTTAAGAACCCTTCATTTTCTATGTTAATCCCTTATGTCTATTGTTTGAACAAACTTTTTTTTCTGATCTAATTTAAATAAGTGTTGTTGAGTTTCTTTTGAGGATAAATATATTTTTCACTGGAAAAATACATATTATTTAGGGGTGAATGTTTATTTAAATTAATTGAGTCTTTTTGTATATTCTTCTAAGGCATAAAAAGTCTCTCCATGGGTATTTGGGTTGTGATATTTCTACGATACAATTTTATAATTTGAATAAGGTACATGAACTGAACATGTTTTTAAGCACATTCCACGAAGTTGTGCAGTGTGTGAAGGATGTAAATTCAATGAATAATTTCATATTTTGAAATGATCAAGTGGGATTATTTTAAATTTATGGGGCTCAATTTTTTTTGGAATATCATATAATAACATAAAAAAATCTTTTCAAAAGTGTTTCACCTCATGAATATCTGGAGATCATCATTTTTACCTTAATATACACATATGAATTATTTTCAGTCATGGTAATGTATTATTTCTTTTTATTACAAGTTTGGCTCCATGAAACTTTATAGTGATAACTTCCTCTCATTATTTCATCGTCTATAATTTTTCAATACTGAGTTCCATTATTTAGTTTTCTCAATAATTATATTTTTCTCTATTATCACACTATGATCTATTGTAAACTATTCATTCCAGACATGATCTTTATGTTTCTTATTGTGGGTTTTTCGTTATGATCACAATCAAATTCATTCTTCAATGATGTTAAATTTTTAGAGAGTTTCAGTGGCCTTAAAATTTTTGTGGGGTAAACAAATTTTATCTCTTTTATTTGAATTTAATAATCAATTTTATATGCAATATTTGAAGTCATAACATCACACCAATTAATGCATAATATAATGGTTATACCCCATTAAATAAATTTTTCAATACATTAAAAACATCCATTGGATCATATTGGGTCTAGAAAAGTGGATATTGAGAGCCACGACAACTTGATAGTTGTTCTATCCAGGAACCTCACAGAGAGTTCGACATTTCAAATTAGAGCCACATGATATTTTGAAAAATTTAATATATTATTGAATTAATAATATGAAATGGAATAGAATTTAATTTATTTTATTTCAAACTGTAGAATAACATTGACTGTATTTGGTTACCTATTATGTTAATGATCTAGGGGTTAAATGATAAATTAAACAAGATTGGTATATTTAATAGGACAATTGGATTCCAAGACATAAAAAACAAATACTTGAAAACAAATGATAATTTTATGAATTAATCATTGTGACATATGGTTATATATCAGATATGAGGATTTTGGACTTGAAAATTGTATTGTTAGAAAATGGGATTATGTGACATCAACGATGGTAAATTCATGAGGGTTTGAATCAATTTTTTTTAGATTTTTTCTATATATGAATCATGATTTATATTTTTGACTGATGGAAATGTACATGATTTAATATATCTTGAGGACCAGGTGCACAAGTACTTGTTTAATTTTGGAATATTTTATTGTAAGTGGGTATTTAGTTACCAAATATAATGGTTTTGGATTCATAATTGAGTCATTATTGATATCTTATAGGAATAAGGCATTTGTTAATGTGATTTGTTTGTGAGTCATCATTGACTGGACAATATGCAATAGGTTCGGTTATCCGACATAATAAACTGGGATTGATAATTGCCTAGTGATAACCTATTGGGTGATAATGCATGTTTTGATGACCATAAATGTAATCTCGATGATTCGGGGATCAAATATTTTACATTATGGAGAGTATTAACTTATTAGACTGTTTCATTGTTTATGATTATATTGTATTCTTTATATTTATTTCACTGGATTGTTTAGTCATTTTGGTATCAAGCTACTATGTTGTCCTCACATCCTGTATGGGATAATGTTAGATGCCTAAAAAGTTCTTATGGAGTGACATTTGGATAATAAAAAAGGTCATATTTTTTTATATGTATTAAACCTGATGGGTGGGATCATGGATATGGGACAGAAATTTTATTTGGGACCACAGTCAATGGAGTATTTATTTGAGTTTTATTGTATTAATTCTATATGACTGTTATCATTTCATTTAGTTAAAATTGTGTTTTTGTTAAATCATATTATTTTTATTAGTAATTACTAAGTTGATATTTTTATCTCTGACTGTATATTAAATTTTTTTATTATTTTTGACATTATTTACACTTCACTACTATCATTTTTCCACTATCTATAATACTCTTTGTCGGATGGTATAGTCAATCCATTGTATTCCTTAAACCGTATTTTCTAGTCAGTATCCTCACCTTTATTTGCAGAAGTTCCAGGCGTCACTTATCATACCGTCTCATTATTTTTGGGTAGATCCAGGTTGTGGACCCTACAAAGTTCTTATATGGTCAATTTAATCTTGAAAATACATTTCACAAAAAAAGTATTTGATATGTTTTACATAATTATTTTATAAATTAAAATATTCAAAATAGTTGAATTTATTTTAATGAAATTTAATTAAAATTAGGAATCATAATAATTCATATTGGGTAATAAGGTCAAATTAATTTTCACCCATAGTGAATATTGAAAATACGGAAAATTATTTTCAATTTTTAAGGTTAAAACATTCTTTTTGGGGGATGTACTGAAAGATAATGTTGTATTCTCGGGATAAGTATTTCTAAATCTAGTTGTATATCCATTTATCACCCTAAAAAATCACAACATCATGTACATGTACATATGGATGATTTTCGATTCATAATGTCTTTATCATTTTTGATTCTTTTAGGAAATATTATAGTTATTTTCCCTCCCCCACTTTTAAAAATATACATCATATCTAGTAATCTACACACAAAAAGTGAAATTTTATTCAACCAATACAATAGAAAATTTATGCTATACCTCCCTCTATATAACCTAGGGGAATTCAATTTAATCATAAAACTATAATTTAGACCCATTCATTTTAATGATTATGAGGTTCTTTGAAAAACATGTATAGTTCTTAATTATTCATTATTGTTTCTTCTATTAGTCAATCCCATTAAAATTTTATTCAAACATGATGATATTAAAAACATGAATCTCTAATATATTGTTTTTTTAACGAAATACCAAATAACAATATGCTCTTCCATCAAATGGGGAAAATTTGTCTTTTTTATTTACGTCAGACTATATCTGGGTGAATCGATGTCATTCATTTTCCAACACCTTCTATTATGTATGTTTGTAATGATATACACAATTTATAAATATTATATGAGTGAAATATTTATCATTATCAAAATGATAATACATTGGTTAGTTAATTAACTTTATGTTCATTATAAAATTATAATGTTGTTCGTTCTTATTTGTGTACTACAGCCTCCACAATGTGATGATATTCATTCATTATCAACATATAACTCATTAAATATATAAATATATCTACATATTTAAATATATATTATTTTATTTATTATGTGATGATAATTAAATAAGGATAATATAACAATAAATATATTATTTTACTAATCATTGAACAATAGATATATTCCTCTTGCATATGGATGGCCTATTGTCTTCATGATTGTAACATAGATAATTTTTTACAAAACTATCATCAATATTGGTTTTAAATGTATAAATTTTGTATTAAAATGGTATCTATTTCGTGGTTATTATTCTATAGAGGTCAGAATAATAGCCACCTTTACTATAATGAACCAACCCAAATCATTTTTGACATATGAACTTAATATCATTAAAATCTATAACCAGAACAAAATTAATTTAGTAAATAATTATAAATAATTAATAATTAAAATGAACAGAATAATAATCATGGAAATGGTTATTAATAAAATAAATAAAAATAAATGATTTATTATTCAATAAGACGGTGTATATACATGATGAGTCCAACTCGAGGTAAGGGGGTTCTTATATGGATTTCTAGTCATTGGGTGCTACAGATAAATCATTGACTATTTTATGATATTATTATGTGTATAATTTCATTTTATTTTATTCTGTGGTATTTCCAATAGTGTTTTTTGCAGATTTATTTTTCACCCATAATAACTATATCGATTATTTTTAACTGCACTGATATGATATTTGTTATTTATTTAATTATCATTTCTCTTTAAAGATGAATATTTTAATGTTATACACATAATTTATTTTATATGGGGTATAATATTACCATTTTCGATATTATATCATCATTATTTCATTTATCATGCTGTTTTTTTATTATATTTCATTTTACAAAATCCAAGGGTATTTTATTTGAATGTTCTCAAAATGTTAATACATTAATATTATAAGATCCATTACTTTATATAATGATCAAGTTCAAGTTTACTTTGGAAGACATAAAATACAATTATATTCATGGAATATATATATATATTGTTCTCCTCTATTCATGAATATGGATTACATGTTTTGTTTCCATTTAGTCATTTATTTAATAAATAAATATCATTAATTTTTTGAATGTAATATTGAAAATATATTTTATTATAGATGTTGAATATTTCTCTTACAAGATTTTATTTTCAATAAATCCTTCCTAATATAATTTAAATGTCAAAATTGATTTATTAAATATATTTTAACCATTACTAGACATTGTTTAAAAAATACTGTAAAATGAATCTTTTTATTAATATCTGAAGTTGGAAATTTTTGGATTTTTTTTACAAAAGTGTGATTGGGATGTTTTATTTCTACTTATAAGACATGATTTAAAATACCCACTATAATGAACACTCATTTAATTAAATCATAGATTAGAATTTTACATGGTTATTTTAAAAGATTTTGTTTCTAATAATATTTTTTATTTTTTGTACTTCAATGAATTTATTATGAAGATAAAATAAGATTTTTCTCCAAAAATATATTATTTTATCATATAAAAACAATTTCATTAATGAAGAAACCCAATGTATTTATCTATGTCTTCTGTCATAAAAATAATTATATCTAGTATATATACTTACATTATTATTAATTCAATAGATGCTGTTATAAATTTATTATATTAATTTATCAAATTCCATTGTTATGAAATATTCTTTCATGGTGTCATGAGGAAAGATTATACCACCAATTTCATTCCATGAATAATTCTTATGATTATTTAATAGGATTTATTTTCTTTTTATAGAGCATATATGCATGTACATGTTTTGATGGATGCCCCAAGATTTCACCCTATTTCATTGGTTAATGTTTTTGGTCTCATGATACATTATGTATCGGATTAGGGGGCGATTCTAAAAAATTATACAAATTTTTTCACCATGTGATATTAGCTAGTTACTAAGCATTGTCTCATTTTAGAAATTTGTTACATGTTTCTTCCACATTTCCATTATTTCTATGATATTTTGATACTTGGATATTTATTTTCCTATTCAATATGATTAATCTAAATCCTTAATCTTTCTAATATAATGGTCAAACATTAACTCACATGGTACGATTCCATATCTTATTTATTACCTTACATTTTTTTTATCTCATCCCTTTATTTGGCTTTTTTGGTGGTTTTTAACTTGTTGTTTTAGGGGTTCAAGTAGATTTAAGAGATCACATGAGAGAGAAAACTAATGAGGTTATTTTTAGTATATTAATATTTTAGCCAAGTATTATTCTAAAGAAAATATTCATTATGATCATTATGTTGTAATTAATATAAATTTATTTTAAAAATAAGGTATTAATATTTATAAAATGATTGAGTTTCTATATTGTGTATCCGATAAATAGCTTATTCTAATTCGGGATAATGATTATATAAAATTTGTAAAAACTTTAAGGATATGAATAGGTGTTGGATAATATCAAAATATTTTTGTGCGGAGGAGATTCTATGTGTTTCATTGTAATACACATTCTTCTAGATACTACATGTAGATGTGGTTCTATCATATATTCATGTACGGGTAATATCATTTAATAATGTTCATTGAGTATAAGTCAAACATCATTTTGGTTTACGATATGTGTCCCTTTTTGTGAAAAAAGTTTAAAACTATCTGGGGAAATGAATTGGTTAATTCACATTTAATTATGAACCGTTTTCATGAAAAAAAATTCATGATGATCATGGATGTATTATGTTATTTTTGTGGTTTCATAGATTTTAATTAAGGTTCTATGATTTATATATATATCCTATAAAGTAGTTTTTATGTTATTGGTTCTTTTTAATGGTCGGAACAAGGAGGAATGATATTATTTGTGATTTTGAATGAAGAACTGGGATTTAAAAAAACCAAATGGGTTTATGATAGAATTAAAAAATTTCATCACTAGTAAAAAATTTTAATTATGGTACATGAATAAAAACCTATAATATAACTATAAAATCCTTCCTTCTACAAGTAATATAGCTCTATACATTTTTTTAACATTTCATTTGAGAATTTTTTCCTTATCTTTAAACAAAATATGGAAAAACTGGGGAGGATCTTCATGAAGATCTATAGTATGGGAAAATTAAATAATTTTAATGCATGAATGTTTATCAGAATTAATGTAACATGTGTATAAATATGATAACTATTTCATGGATTCTTGGTATATTAAGAACCATTAAATCTGTTCTGGGTTATTTAGATGGAAAATGTGATAAAAACCCATCTGTAGAACATTTACATTAGATATAAATATGTCTCAAATAATTTTTTTTTGTGATTTAATTAAATAATCCATGGTTATGGGTATTCGGTGTATCTCATAAAAATGTCATAAACAATGTGTGTCTATATTAAACTTCGTATAATTACAGAAAATGATATTTTAATATAAGAAGTGTGGAGGAATTTTTATTCTAAATCAATTAAAAATTATCCTATCAACTATAGGGGTAATTCTAGAGATTTTATTGTTCCAACCATCCTTTTGGACATCCTATTAATTCCATCATTCCCTAGTAAGGGGTTTTGTCATTTTTCTCCCTTCTTTTCATTTTTTCTCCAATTGTTTTGTTTAAATCTTTTGACCCTACACATTTTTGGTTATGATGTTGATCAGTTTTGATCTAGGATTCACTTTTAAATTATCTAGACAATATTCATCGGACATTTCCATTAGATTCATTTTTTGAATGTTTGTTAAATTTTTTAGGTCTAAATTGTAACGATATATTAAAATAATTGACATGTTTATGTATTATCTTGATTGAGCCAACGTAGTTTCCACAAAAATAAATTCTGTAATTGATGTGATCATTTCTTATAATCCTTTGTTTTAATTGGATTTTATTAAGGGTCATATTTGCATATTAGTTTAGGGGAACATGAATATAATTGATTTGGATAATGGTTTGTTGTTTTTTTTTTGCAAGACATGATAACAAACATGATTTATTGAAATAGAATCCCTATAATGTAGATAATTTCATATTGTTATGATTATTAATATATTTTTATTTAATTGAAATTTGTATGTTAATTATAAATAAAAAGTTTACTAAAAAAATATGGATATTTAGGATGTGATATTGTGCTTTCCATGTTGTATGATATGACATGTGATAAATGATGAAATACTTATATATAGTGATTGGATCTGTAATATTCACAATTATATTCTATAATGCCGATATTGTTTAGGCTTGGTTCAATCCCATGCTATAATTCTTATATAGAGTAGGATACTCCTAGTTCCATTCTATAATTATTATAGGTATATAACCAGGATTTTGTAATCCTGATAGGGATTTGACATTGAATTTTGTGACTATTCCATGGTAATATGGTGGTTTTTTTCAAGGTCATAGGACGTGATACAAGATAATCTAGACTAGCACTGATGTTGGTTATTTTTTAATGGCTATGTGGTTTTGGTTCTAATGGTTGCAAGACATGCCTAGAGATATTCTGGAATGTATCCAATGTAGGCAGTTTTGGTATTTTATTAATTGTTTAACGGATTAATAGAACAGTTTATCAATTTATTTAATAGACTTATTTTTAGTCTTGTTTGTTTAGATATGGTGGTACCTATCTACTTAGATATAATCACACCCTATTCGGGCATCTATTTGGTACTTGAAAAGATTATGTGGATGTTAGTGTGGAAATTAGAAAAGGACCATGAAATTGATTGTAGGATTAATCGATGGGTCGGATTTTGGGGGTGGGTCCAATATGGAGTTTGGAGATGAGTGATTTTGAGTATTTATTTAGGGATTATAGTTTTTTTGTTGTAATTTTCCTATCATTGAATTTTTCTACATTATAGAATGTCTTTAAATTAAACCTTTTTTAAATATAGGATTATTTATTGTCCACTTATTGTTGGTTTTGGATATGAATATTATTTGATTTATTTTTTATATGGTTTATTTATTATGGTATAACATTTTATACCATGGTGTATTTCCACAAAAGATAAATATTACCCCCTCACTACTTGATGAATGTCTCTCACATGTATGGAGGCCCACTTTTTGGTATCATAACAATCCCTTTTTGGCTCTGTGAAAGAGTTTCGGGTCGAGCAATGCAACAAATAGATATCAAAAGGGCATATTTTCATTTATACTTATTTTTATTTAGTAATGGTAAAAATTAATACAAGGATATTTAAGGATTGGGTTGTGATCATGAACATTGGAGTATCAAACACTTAAATGGGGGGGGGGGGAATTTGAGTTCCCATGGAAGATATTTTTGACTTAGTTTTGTTATTATTACAGATGATGATATTTCACCATTCGTGAATCATTTGATGTGTGATGATATTGTTTTATGACATTACTATTTCATTATATTTAGTCTTGTTGTACAATATTTCATAAGATAAGAATGAATGCATCCCAACAAGACCATTGGTATATATAAACATACAATGTTCATGATAACTACATATATATTTTTTCATGGGATATATATTTTTCTATGCAACTGAAATATGTGATTTTTGTTCACTGTTTAAATGATATGATTTGGTGTTTCAAGGGAAAATTTTTTAAGACATTTTTAGGGATACCATGAGTTAGTTGTTCAGTATTGTAATCAACTTTGGAAGATTACCTTGTTGGTAGCCAGTTATCTAAGTTCTTCATTTTTATTATAGAGAAAATGAATCCTTCTAATATTTAATTTTATCATGATGAGACTACAAAGGGGCATGATACTAATACAGGAGATCTACATAATCGTATAGATCATGAGGATTATATGGATTTTCACCTTCATGGAATATTTCTGAGGGTTATGGGATCAATGTAAAGGGATACTGTTCCTACCATTCCATTGATGTCTGAGAAAAAAATTGATTTTTAGATTCAACATATGCCAATTTTTACAATGGAAAGAGGAACCCAGTCATCCTAGTTATGGATTACGTCAGTCTAGATTAGAATTAATCATCTTAAGACACTGAATTTGATGTGTGTGTATTGGTCTGAATATATCCTCTGTGGACCTACCATGCATTTGTGGAATATTATTGATGAAGCTATGAAGTAGGATGAGCTATATTTGAATTACATTAAAAATAAAACCGGAGCCAATTATATCCTGGAATGTATATGTTAGGTCCACAAGGCTGAATACCCTGAGAGGGGGGTGAATCAGGGTATGAATAATTTAAAATTAATGCATGTTCTGATCTTGTTTCACTGTTAAGCAAAACACTCTTCTCTCTCTCTTTCCTGTTGCACAAAGTAAAAAGAAAGTAAATAATGCACAGGACACACCAATTTTACATGGTTCACCTCAAAGGGCTACGTCCAAGGAGCATATGTCGACAAGTTGCCGGTCCTACCAATTCCACTAAATTTCACTAGCTGTGGATACAATGTTCGGGCTAGATCACTTATATGCCCAGGCTCACCGCCTTTACAAAGTTTAGGGTTAGCTCAATGCTTTCCCAAGGGTCACTCCATGTTTCTATCTCTCTGGATCACTGCCGGTGGAGAGGATCACCTACTTCCTCCTCTTAAGCTCACTGCTCCAGAAGGGAATCCACTCACAGTTTTTAGACCTATAGGTCTCTTCATTTGCATGAAGTAATGCATCCTTAACTATATATAGATGCTCTGTTAAAGTCCAATTGTCATCCACTGATGAACATCCCTTTACCCCTGAACCACTGGGAAATTCACTTTGGAAACACCTTCGCAAGTCACCCTACTTTGCAAGGCTTCCAATTTCGCGAAGCTCAAAAAAGCCTTCGCGAAGCTCCTACCTTTTCGCGAAGCTGTCTCGCGAAGCTCTCTCGCGAAGAACTCCCACGAAGCTCAACTCGTTGCAAAGCAACTTCTCTTTCGAAGCTCACTGAGCCAACACAGAGCACACAACTTTCGCGGAGCTACAATAGCCGCCGTGAAGCTCCCCTTTCGTGAAGCACACTGGCTCCGCGAACTACCTTCACAAAACGAGAGCAAATGATCTTCTCTGAAAAATCTCTCTAATTATCTTGAAGGGGTCGGCCTCTATTTATAGGCGATTCCATCGACCCTCATCCCTTCCGCATGAAGTCAACACCACATCATCTCAAATCGCAAAGCTCCAAAGTTTCAGCCGGAACTATGTCCAAATCGTGAAGCAGCACGGCAATTTTCCGTTCGCGGAGCTTGACGTAGTCGCGATGAATCGCCATCAACAAACCTTCACCCCTTCGCCGCGAAGCTCCCTCACAATGCCCTTCACCGCCGCGATGCACTTCAGTCTATGCCATTCGTGAAACATGACGTAATCGTGATGACTCCCCACCTCCATTCTTCTGGTCTTCATGATTTCAATCCATACATCCCATCTTCACGAAACTCATTCCTTTTCCATATTAAATTATGATCTTCATGGAAATCCTATTTTCGTAATGCTCACCAAATTCCAAATTTTGGACCCCAAAAATTTGGCAAACACTGGGAAACGACGCCACCTTGTACTGCTCTTTCGTACCGCCTTCAGGTCGTCCTTTCCTTTGTCATTGTTCATTGTCAACATGGAATGTCAACAACTTCTTGGGAACTCTACAATTCTCCATAGAAACCTGCTTTGTCAACAAACACAATCAACCAAAAAATACTGCAATGTTACCTTGGGGGATTTTTTCCCAACAGTATATAAATGAACGATATCATGAGTTCGTGATTCTAATAAAACATGGGATGTTAGTCCAAGATAAAGATATATGTTTTTTGGTCGTTCAATAATTTACATCATCTTTAGAAACTGATAAGATCATTAGTGTGTGATGTTTTCAGGACGGACTTCACTATGAGATCTGGTGATAGGTAAATTTTTTTAGCATGTGTAGCTTTGAGGATGTTATGAACCATCATGTCATCATAAAATCTAATTTACGTGAGTTTATAATATTTATCTAGGAAGTATTTATTGGGTTATTAGGGATCTATTCTTCAAGTTAAATGAATCATTTATCTGATAGTTTCCTATACTGAATAAGTGGGAAGATAATTAATTTTATTAGACAAGAATCTAATAACCGTGTTCCATTCCAGTTCTAAAAGTGTAGAATGTTTTTCCCAATGAACCAATTGTTCCCTTTACCAACAGTCGCGTGCCATATGTTTGTAATACTTGGTAATATTTAGAGGATTTTTGTGAACAGTTCATAGTGGGCATGTAAAAGGGGATTAAAGTAGTAACTAGATTCAGGAAGGGGCTCAACTACCCCTCGAAACATAATTAGTTCGATTTCCACTGGCTGTTCAAGAAGATATAGGGAATGTAGCTACCTAGTATAAGATAATATGTAACCGAGAATTTAAATACTATAGGGTAGTCATACAAAAGACTAGAGAATAGGGATATGTCAACTTCACTCATGATGAATACATCATCCATTATAGATGTAGAACCTTATACTATCAATAGTATGGTTATTATATCATCTACCTTGTTCTATATATTTTTTGATACATGAGAATAAATTTTTTATTCTTCTTCAATTGGTTTATTCTTGGATGTAGAGAGATTATAGGGTATTTTTTCCATCGACACACCATTTTGAGAACTGTTAGAGAATATCAAACTTCACAAGGCATGTTATCTTAATATTGATTCTTACCATTTCATTATGTAATAATTCATGGTGGAAATAACTGCATTTCACAAGATTCATTGTATAGATTGATCAGTTATATACCAGGATTGTATATACTGTTATTGGAGGATAGATTCCTTTTTTATCTCTATATTGTGGTTGTTAGTTTCACTAAATTTAGTTTGATCTAAATGTTATACATACAAGACCATGTAAATTTCTATTGGATATTCTCATGACTCAGACACACACACATTATCTAGATGATATATGAATAAAACATGATTATTTTTCTCCCATTTTAAACTATTTACATGGTATTATCCCTTATGTTTTTTATAGTATACCACTCAAATTATAGATAGAGTTCTTATCTATGTAGAGCATGTAAAATATCTCATTTATGTCCAGCCTTATATAATATATCAATGAAAGCCTCAAGTTTTTAATGGTTAGTTGGAATATCTAAAATCTAAAGGCCACATATGGCCTAGTTTTACTCATTGTGGTTCTCTTGTTCTGCTCACTAAGAATGTAGATCGGTCATTGCGCTTATGTGTAGATTATTGGAGGTTCTACTAGAAGTTGATCAAAACCTACTATAGATTCTAGGAAATGATAATCGTGTCGATGAATTAAGTGGCTAGATGATATTCTACATGAAATATATGATATCAGGTTACCACAAGTTTAGGGTGAGATAATAGGACATACCATAAAATGATTTTAATCTTTTTGTGTCTTATATAAATACACAGTTATTCAATTTGGTTTTAATAATACACCAACATTATTAATTATCTCAATTAAATGTATATTTCATCCTTTTCTCGACAATTTTTTGGGTTCTTAATATATTTTATTATACTGCTGAATAAAATTTGTTCATGAAAAACATCATAACACCATCCTATATACATTTATATAACATCGGGTTTACATAAAACTAACCAAATCAGTTTCTAGATTAATAAACATCAATTTTTATTCCATTTAATCACATTGATATGAGTGTCTGTGGACCTAGAGAAGATCTTATATATTGTATCATGGAAACAACCTAATAAAAACTTCGAGATTCTGAATTTTTTGGGTTAAAAAAGATTGTATCAACATTATACCCATGATTTATCCCATTTGGCAGCACCAATGTATATGTCAAATCAGAATGGGATGATGTTTTTTAATTATAATGCATGAGATTAAACTATTCTATATTTTAAAGGAAGGATGATATTTTTATAAGATAAGAAATACATGGATGATGATTTCTAATAACTTCCACCTATTGATAAGGGAGTTACATAATTCTCAATGGGATGTGAAACCTATTTTAAAAGAGATTTATCATGATATCATTAAGCATTACTAGTGGTCTGTAATGATGAGGTTGGTGGAAATATTCGGGGCCAAATTCTTCACCTGTGAACAGGTGAAAGCTAAGAATCATGGGCCATCTTGGATTTTTCACCCAGTTCCCATTCCTGTGTGTAAATGGGAGAGTGTCATAATAGATTTTTTTCATAATTACTTAGTAAAAATTTAAAAAAATTATTCTTTATGGGTATTTTTTGGATCAAATCTCTGGGGTCAACATCTTCTTACATATCATGGAATGCTTCATATGGAATGATCTGGGCATCCTTTTCATTCACAAGGTGGTTCGGTTGTTTGATATTCTCAGGAGTATTATTTCAAAAAGAGATCATAGTTCCACATTATTTTTCTATATGGGTCATCATAAGGCTTTGGGATCACTAGTTATTTTGAGAATAACCTATTTTTAACTTACTAATGATCAATCAGAGTAGACTATTCAGTTTCTAGATGACATATTATGAGTATGTTTTTTGGATTTTAGTGGTTCATGGGAGGATCATATGGAACCCATGGAGTATTCATAAAACAAATTTTCAAGGAAACGATAAAAATTGAATCTTTTGAAGATTTGTATGGAAGGCCATACCATTTTCCTCTTTATTGGTAAGAGGCACGCGAGTTAGCAATTTTTGGGAAACTTTTTTTGGAGGATACATCTAAGGATGTTCATATTATTAGATAGAGGATGGTGATTACTAATAGTAGGTAGAAATAAAAATTTTACATTTAATGTTGTCATTAATAATTTGAGTTTGGTCATCAATGTTTTCATCAAGTGTCTCATGGGTTAGGGAAATGCAATATTTAGAAATAGAGAATGCTAGTGACCAGGTTTGTTGATCCTTCTAAGGTTGTCACATTTTTCATTCAAATTTCATACTGTCTAGACCTTCTTCATTTATACATTTCCCACATGTTGTGTTTCACCTATCACAGCTTTGGAGGAATCATCTTAACCCTTCCTATGTGATTAATTTAACAAATACCGAGCAATGTTCTCATACATTTTATGAGTAACATTTGATACGAGTTGTGGATCATAGTGTGAAATATCATTAGGATAGGTCTATATCATTGGTATGAGTGATGTGGTAACATGGATGATTTCAAGATGATACATAGTATATGGAGTCTAATATGAAAACATAGTATAAATACTTGCTCGCTGAGACCATACAACGAAACTTGCAGCATCGTATGGACAATCTTTTATATTTTCTGGAGGTTTTAAGATCCATTAATTTTCTAGGTTCATGTATCTATTATTTTTATGAAAAAATTTCTATTTTTTATTTTTTCCACAACCTTATACAAAACATGTAAATAAAGAGAGGGTCCCTATGGGGAGCCCTTTTGGGAGATATGACATAATGTCCACGAATATATGTTTATCCAAATTAATGGAGTCAAATTATAAATGGTATAAGTGTTTCACAATTTCTTGGTAGTTTCACAATGTTTCTAGGGCGTTCGGAATGTTTCATAGCAAAACGCATGGGAACAAATATTCATAAAAATCACACATTAATTTGATTGACTTCATGTAATTTAGATTTTTTTAAATCATACGAGGAGATGGTTTTCCAGAGTAACCCATAATAAATAAATGCACGACATGTAATTACATTACATGATGTGTAATTATAATAAAAACTATTTTGACATATGTTGTGGAGCTAATTTTTAATTTTAACTATCTGGAACATTCATATATCGACCATACAACAACTTGAAGTTGATTTTGGAGTGACATCCTTCCATTCATATGTGAGATAATTCATTTGATCTATGTTAAGTGGTTTAGGTGTAGTTTCTCACTTATCTTCTTATGTTCTCCAACCATTACATTGAATTCCGGTGTACTTGTATTTTTATCATTTTGATCTTGATCAATTTCATCTAGGATTACCTTGGAAATCATCTACATCTTCTTTATTAGGATTATTTTCACTGGAAGAATTGTTGGATCAACAGATAAAGGTATGTTGTCTAAATCATACCCAAATTTTTTAATAAATTCAATGTTTATGAAATATTAAAACTATTCAAATGTATTATTTTCCCAAATCAATTATGAACTGATTGTAAACAATCATGGGAGTCTATTATTTTTTATTTGCTTCTAACCTAAATTATGGCTACCTTTTGGGTGATTAGACGAGGAGTATAATTTATTTGGATAATGGTTTGATGAATGATTTTCAATACATGATACTCTAAATGATTTCTTGATATATATATATATATATATTTCCCTATGATGTTTCTTATTTCTTATGATTATGACTGTTAATCTATTACAATTTATTGTAATGTTTTATATGAATGATTAATGGTAATTCCCATAATTATCCACCGAGATTTATGATGTGATATAGTGATATCTATGATATATGACAATGCTTTTGTTCAATTTATATATTTTTATATATTGGTATTTTCCCTGTCAGAAGAACCGTTATATGTTTCAAATGTTGTTATTGAAAGGGATTTTTTGAGTTTTTTATGTAATAATTATAGATCAAGAGCACATCTGAGTCCAGTGCTATAATTCATATAGGCATTTGGCTCATATGATTTAATTAGTATAGGGATTCTTCTTTGAATTTTATGATTCTATGATGGTTATATAGTGGTTTATGGCACAGTCATAATATGTTTTGTGATATATTATTTTGTGGAACATGATTATGTTAGTTTTTCATTGTTATATGGTTTTATTTTTCATTGTTGTAAGACATACTCAAATAAACACTATATTGGAGATGTAATAGGTTGTTGTAGTATTTTATTAATAGTGGACTTTATAAATCCACCATTTAATCGCATAATTACTTACACAGATTATTATATAAATTTGGATATAAATATTTGTGTTTAATTTCTTAGTTATAATCACACCCTATTTAAACCACCATTTGGTACCCCAAATTAGATTACATGGATGCTGGTTTCAACAAGAGAAAATGACCATGAAATTTATTTTTTTCATTATGTAAGAATGGGGGAATGGTGGTTGGATTGACATGGGATTCAGGATTGGGAAATACTGAGCATTTGTATAAGGATTCTAGTAATTTACTTATATTGTTTCTATAATTATTAATTTTTTAATTTTACAACACCATAACATTATTACATATGTACTTATTGTATTATTTATTCTAAACTTGATGGTGGTTTTTGCTATTTCTATACTTTTTTTCTTTTCATTATATGGTTTATTTATTCTTTTATGAAACTCAATATAGAGGGTATTGTCTCCCAAATATACATTTTACACCCCCACTACTAGTCTTTAGATTCTAGCGTATAGGTAGTCATGCTTCAAGAATAATAATCGACCATTTTTGTC
Organism: Viscum album; assembly: GCA_963277665.1. Taxonomy (NCBI): domain Eukaryota; kingdom Viridiplantae; phylum Streptophyta; class Magnoliopsida; order Santalales; family Viscaceae; genus Viscum; species Viscum album. Next base: position 207,674,277 of record OY728121.1, read on the forward strand.
CATGTGGGAGAGATTCAGATTGAGGGACATTACAATAACCATCTCTTAGAATCAAAAAATAACATATTGTTAGATTACACTATGTTTTTTGGTGGATGAGACCACAGAAGAATAATCTATCAATTTATATAATATATTAAACATGGTATGATACAACCTTTATAGTTTCACAATGTTATATGAAAATGTTTTATTTATGGAAAATTTCTTCGTAGAGTAACAAATTACCGATTAAATTTGATGATTTTAAAGGAGAGGAATAGATTTCACCCAATAAATACCTTTATAGTTCATATAATTAAATAAGTTGAACAATACAATTATATAAGGAAAGTGTGTCTTCTAATGGTTATATCCTTAACAATAGATGGACCTCCTTTATTCCAAACATTAGGGAGAAAATAGTTTTTGATTAGGATTTTACAATTATGGTGTAGAAGTATTTTGATGGTGTTTGTTTGTAAAAATCCTGGAATGTATATAAATTGTGTCCAACATTGGAAGATAATATATTTTAAATTGATTTTAAGGTGAATTGGGATATTAATAAAAATAATTATCATATATGATTATGGTATATACATTTCAGCATTTTACTTTATGGGAGATTGATTTTATTTAATGATAAGTGTATAATTTTCCTTGGATGAATATGTGATCATATCAATTAAATTATTTTATTTCTACCATATTAATAAATATTTTGAATACATTTGAGAATTCTTATTAATAGAATGGTATATGTTGAACATTGGGTGTTATTGTTGAGGCTTTAAAGATTAATGTTGTATATAATCATATGAATGTTCGTTTATACTGATAAATATTTTACTATGTGATTACCATTTTGGTGTTGGTAAAATTATAAGGAAAAATATAATAGAAATACACATATTTCTTAATTGTTTGGAAAATTATATGATTTTATTATTTCTTCTTTCATTATGAAACCATTCTTGAAAACTGATCCTTAAAACCAAAATGTCATTATATGGTGGGAATTGATTATAGAATGAAATAATACTTATCATGTAAGTATATATCCATATGTTCTAAGTGAAGACAAAAAAATAATTCCTTAAACGTAAGAAAATGATGTTTAAAAATTAATTGTTATATTATTTCAATTATATATAATTAATCGATTTTTTTTTACACAACTCCCCATATTTGTGTTTTTTGGTTTTTGACTTTATCATGGCCATTCACTATTATATGAATAATGTTCTATATCAGTTTACATCATTATTTTGGAATAAAATTTTTCTTCTATGTTTATGTATTAAATTCCCAACATTTTTCTCCTATTTCGATAGAACGATATGTATTATTCAAGAAAACCATAAATTTTTTAACTCTATCTCTTCAAGGGTATGTTTTATAAACCCTTTTTATATTGTAATATTTCAACAATGGTATCATAATATTTAAGTCCCTTGATAACCAAAATAAACCTCATGTTATGAGGACATAACTTATTTATGGGGGTTAATTGAATAAAATTATTATTTGAAAAAGAATTTTATGATTGATATCGTACATAACATACAACACAAATCCTAAATAAACCAGGAAATATTATTATTTTAATACAACCATTATAACCTAGATAATATATTTGAAGGAATAATGTGAATTTACTAAATTATGAAAAATATATAAAGGTATTAATTGATATAAATTAATTGATAATTTCATATTATATAATCACTATAATTTTTATTAAATCCATTTTATTCTTCCAAAAAAAAGTTTTCTTAAAAATTGTTTTATTGGTGTTTGTGTGAAAATAATATAATTAATTTTTTTAATATTTATAAATTTAATATTAATATATTCATATCATTTTTGAAATTATTATTTAAAAATTTTAATTTGGTTAAATAGTTATATTTTTATAAAAACATTTATTTTTCATAGAATAGTGAAAATTATAGAATATTTATATACTGTCACATAGTTTCATTAAAAATTTTATTTTGAAATTAATGATATATTTTCGACTTTTTTATAAATTTATATATGATCCTTTTGATTTATAGTAGTCAAATTTGTTTCATTTTAATCATAACATTCAATTTGTTTGTATATCATTATTTTTATGTGTAAAAGGGATGTTTTTTTAAAACTTTTTTAGGTGCATAAAATTTATCCATTTTAGTTTAATAAAATTACCTATAATAATGAAATATTTAAATGATATTTATAATATATATATATATGAATAAAATTTTATATAATGATGATTTATAGTCATGTAGTAAATGGACTATAATCATATTCTTGAAAAATACATTTGATGAAAACGAATTTTTCTAGTTTTACAGGTTCATTTTTAAGTAATATTCAATCACTTCCAAGATTTGAATTTGATAAAAGTGAATCTATTTTTTGAATCATTATAAATAATATCAGTTAATAATGTTGAATTATTTTTATTTCTTAAATAATTTTAACAACATTTAAAATTATCTTCCTAGTCAAGGTTAAAATAGATTTATCGAGGGTTAAAAAATGATATGGATTATTTTTTTCAATTAATGATTCTTATATGCTAATCAATGGAAATATTTCATCCTCTTAATATCTTAGTTTATATTTTATACCCAATTTTATTCTTTATCCCTGAAAATAAATTTATCCTTTGGTATTGTTTTTGGAAATATCCATGTGGGATACCCTCCATCACTTATAAAGGGTTACCTCCCCTGCAACCCACTCCACACATAATGATCATTTTAATTGATCTGTGATGTAACAAAATCCATTTCATTTTCCATCACCAATAATTAGATTCATCCTTTATATTATAAAACAAACTATGGTATTATTTTGATGTAATCCTTAAGAGGTTGTCAAAGTAGAGGTATAACACTAAATGAATGATGTTTTCTTCTTTTTCCACCTCCTTAAAATATTATTCTTTAAAGATAATATACGAAATTAGTATGTCTACTAATCTAAGAAATTTTTGAGTTAATTTCTTAACATATATGATGAACCACCTATTTCATGTATCTAACCCACTGTTTATATATCTGATTCATGTAATGTGATTTTGTGACGTTTGAGAGACATAAGAATACTTCTTCTTGGTTTTTTGATTTTCTAAATGTATCTAGTTTGATCATGGTGAGTATAAACCATGAAACACTAATAAAAACCCAAAAAAATTGAGAAAAATGAATATGGGTAAGTGAATAGGCTTTTCAAAACTATGAAGCCTCCTTTGAGTAAACATGAAAAGTGGAACCGAGGAAGAAACATGTTTGGTAGATGATTTTTTAAATAGTTGGATATAACTATTTATGTGGTGTTTAGAGGTAGAATCTAGCTCATGGATTTTGAATGGTTTTTTTAACCATGCAACAAAACAAAAAAGTTATTAAATTAAGAACCTAATAGGTTTATATGGATATGTTTTAGCTCTAAAATTCTTATTATTCACTAGTTTGGACATTAAATCATTTTTTATTCCACCAAAATTTTATGCAGACTCCACCCTTTAATCCGAGAGTGATCCATTGGAAAATCATGGTGCATTGAAGTCCAAATTTAATTGTTGGTCTCTATTCATGATGGGTTTCTTAGATCCATTTCTCTTCCAAATATTGGATTCATAGATCTAGTCTCCCAAGGATATATATATGATACTTTTCACTAATAATGCTGAGATAAGGTTGTTTTAATGATATTTTTTGATTTTTAAGGATGTATTTAAGAGATTCAAACCGTTTTTTCTTGATGTGCTAGGGATGTTATTCATTTTCACCATAATTTTCATTCTTGCAGGATTTAGTCTCATATCCTCTTATTTGAACAAGATCAATTGATTTAAATATTTTTTATTGAAATTTACATTGAAAATGTTGTGGCATTATTGATGGAGGCCCTCTACGGTGATAGTTTATGGAATGGTTTGAATTCATTACTTTGGTGCACAATGGAAGTAGTAACGTGGTTTTAAAATGGTAGTTTGGTTTTTATGAAATGAAATGTGTGTCTATTAAAATGATACTTTATTATAAATTGTTTGGAGGAGAATTTGATGGTATATTTTGGTATTAAATGGTTAAATGTGAGTTTAATGGGGTAGATATAGGTCATGATGTACCACCATCATAGTGACATTATAGGAATGTGAAGATCCACCAGTAATTGTAACACTAATATTGTGGGGTTGAGTGTGTGTGTGCATGGATATGAAAAATGTAATGTTCTATGAAATATGATATTTGAATTAGTAGAATGACTTGTCTGACTTATTTTCTTGGAAAAGGATTTAGTTGGTAAAACTATTTTCATATGGGAACCATTTGATCTATAAATTGGTTGGTTTGATATAATGTTTTTTATATTTTTTTAGATAAACTATTATATATATATATGTTCAAACATTTTCTATCCATGTATCGTTAGTAGAGAAGTCATTTGGGGATATCCATATAAGTTATATTATTCACCCCTGATTTGGATCGTTGGTGATTTTGAAGATATTGTATATCAGGACATAGGTAAGGGAAAAATATCACTAATTATATATTGTTGTTTCATGAAACATGAGATGTAATGTGTAATGGGAGCATAAAGCATGTTCAATGAAATGCAGTTATGTATTCGTGTCTTGATTTTTAATTCTTTTGTCTTCCTCTTTGAAGTTGTTATGAATATTGGTTTCCGATTAGTACTGTAATGTAACTTGGCCTGGGTTGTTATACATTGAGTTGTATTTTATTATTATCATTATTTATATAGCGGTCATGGTTATGGACTCTTTGGATTTTGTTATATTATTTTCAATGGGAATATCATCCACCATTTGTATTGAATCCCATGAAATTTATTTATATCTTTTGGAATATTGGGGATTTTTCCTAAGGCCAATTAAAAATTCTTCGACAACTCAAGATAATGCCTATGTGATAGATATTTCAAAATATCTATCTCACATTCCTTCAAATGGGATACGAAATCATCATTTTTGTATACAAGGGACTACTATCTCATGAACCATTGTAATTTCTTCCATCACCTCCTCTTATGGATTACAGTAAAGTTGGATTTATTAATATATAAGGTTTATCTGATATATTAGTAATTATTAAAATATATTAATTTATTTAATTTCATTCTTTTTTATTCACTAAAATTCATAATTTAATTCTTCCATACAGGTGGACTTCCACCAACACGAAGCAATGATATTATTTCTTCATTACCACATCACATTGATGATATATATAACTAAATTTAAATAAAAAATATTTTATTTATGATATTATTATCATTTTGAAGGGATAAAATAATACTTTTATAAAATATATAATGATTATAGATAAATTGAAATATAAATCAGGATATGTATTACCTACCATCCTAACGCTTGTATGATAGTTCATTTTTTCATGAATGTCAATATTGATTGGTTTTAAATGAATAATAAATGTATAAATATGATATTTATATTTTCTTTTTTTATTTATGAGACAATTAAGTAGTTATTACTTATAACACAATCCACCTACCAATATCATTTTGGACTTATTAACCAAATATCATAAAATGATTAATGTGAAGGTACAATTGTGAAAGAGTTTCATTATACGAAAAAGAAAATGTAGATGAACCACTATCCAATAGACATGACCCCATGACTATTCCACAAACCCCTTCCCACACTTTGTAACCTTGCTGAGTGTGGGGGGAATTAATGCTAAGGTAATCTATTATTTAAATAATTAGTTGGGATATATAAATTAAAAGTAATAATAGATCCTATAAAATTATTACAAATGACAGTAATAATCATAATTTAATAATTTAGGAAGATAATATACAAGCATGATGAGTTGAACATGAGATAATTGGCTTCTTAACATAATTTTCATTCATTAGGTGACACATCTATTTTTTTTCTATGTTATGAAATGATAATTTTGAAAATTAATTATTTTTTATTATATTGTACATTACCTATTTTTTGTGGATAGAAATGTTTTACACATTACCACTTCATCGAATAAATTTTACATCAAATATATGATCCTAGAGAGGGACTTCATCTCATCTTCCATCACTGATGAATTGTTCATTCTCATCCACTGGATTTATTTTATGTTTGAGGGTCTATTGTATAATTAACATATTTTATCATAAATCCATTATATATAATGTTACATTTTCTTAATATTTAATTTACATCGCCCAATAAATTTTATTTGAATGTATCTAATGTGGTATTGTGTTTATGTCACTGTCTCCTTTCAATTTTTTATTGTTTATATTCCAGGATCCTTTTTACTAAATAATATAAATTATTTTCACCAACCACATTTCAATTAATCTAACATTGTAATGAATGTGGTTTATATTTTTTGTTTCTATTTCATCATTTAATTAGGAAAAAAATATCATGAATTTATTTTTTATGTAATACCTATATTTTATCATCATTTTAATCTATAAAATTTCTTATAGAAAAATCAATTTTTTAAAAATAGTTATATTAGATTATATATCAATACTAAATTTTTATTTATCAATTAAATTTTTATATTATTCAATATATAATTTAAATGTATTATATGTCTCTCCTGATATTAGTAACTTTCTATTAGTGGAAATTATACCCTTTAAGAATATGTATTAAATTGACTCAAAAACACCACCTTTGTGGATAGTTAATGAAACTTATTAGTTTAAAAATAATATTTTATATATTTTTTTTTGAATTTGGATAAAACTTTTCTATATGATAAAAAATAATGAACTAAAACCATGAAATCAAATCAAAAATAGGATAGTGAAAAAAATTCATTGAGCCAAAATATAATAATTAATATTTAAAAAACATTGTTATAATGAACGTAATAGATTATTAAAATCATAATTAAATGTAATATACAAAAATATTTATTTATAAATAATAATTCTTTGGTTATATTTACAGTGTAAATGTGAAAAAAAGAATTTAGAGTTATGGTCATAAGTTTAATTAACTAGATTAATCTCGTTAGTGGTATCAAAAACATTATCCCCATTTTCTATATTCTATTAAAATAATAGAATTTTTTTTTTCAAATAACTTTTATTCATCTTAGGATATTCATATTGTTACATATGGGGGATGATTTCATAGCCTCCTCGATTATTTTTTTAATAAAATTTTTTTTTATAAACAATCATGTAATTTTTAATTAGGTGATTTTTCATATCTTTATAAATAGGATCCATTATTCCACCAAATAATGATAAAAATAATTTCCCCCCTTTTTCATATTGGGAGCCTAATGATTTCACATTATAATATTTCTTCTAATATTATTATGAGCCCCTATCTATTTTCATTTATTTATTACATTTTTAATCGTAATTTAAATTTATCTTAAATTATGAATTCATGATTATGATAATGTTGTGATTACATAGGTGGGAAAAACTTATATATCCCACTAACTCATCTTATAAAATATTATGTCTCATGTGATCATTATGAATTGAAATGATTTGGTTTAATTTGTAGATTTTTTTACGTGTGAACATGATGTTATTATGAATGTCTATTTATCTCTCATCAGTATCACTAATATCCCCCCTTAATTTAATTTTTTGGCCACAATATCATTGATGTATATCCTTAGAAGATGACATATAGTAATATAGTTATGATGTCATTTAAGAAAACTATGTTTATCAATATATTTTAAAAAGTTATTATGTTTTATGAACCAAATTCACTAAATACACTAAACCCATCGATTTTGTTCATTTTAGTATTTTAATTTTTATCAAAAAAACATACAATAATAATGTTTTTTAGGTACATTATTTTATCATTGGTATTAAATGGATGATTATAAAATTTAGGAAATAACCGTGGAAATGGTGACCTTGGTTAAAGTTAAGGATGATGTTGGTAAATTGTTTTTATTTAAATATATATATATATATTTTTTTTCATAAATACTTTATTTATATAATATTTGGATTATCATTATATCAAAAATAAAATAATTAAAATTGGTAGAATCCCATACAAAACACTTTTTAATCTAATATAAGAATATATATTGAAAAAAATCCGTACACAATAGGACATGGATGTCAAAACATCACGGTGGTATATAACCACCAATTCTAGGTTATGAATAACACAATGATCCATGTAGAGTACAAAACATCTCCCAAGAAGGGGAAATTATCCCTTATGTCATCCATATGGTAATGGATACAAATATTTTGGGGGTTTTCAATTTAATTTTTGATGTAGAATGTGTTAGTTATATAGAAAATATATTTTAATTGAATCATTTTTCTTATAAATAGAATGTTATAATTTTCATACACTATTAATAAAGTGAATTTGATAAATGGAGGATATTGATCTAAAATACAAATCATAATTTTCAATTCATATAATTAGTTTGGTTATATATCATGAGATTTATTACTTAACATGAATTACATATATCATAATTTAAATTTAATTTAAATAGAATACGATAAAGGATATTTATTTTTTTATAAAATATAAATCATATTTCTCTTGGATTTAAAGTTACAAGTCTTGTTTGGTTACCAATTATTAAAAAATATAAATTCACTAATGTTTTTAAACCACCTCACCAAAATCACAAGTTACACGAGGCTTTGTATTTTATGAAGAAGTGTTGTAGTGTTATGAAAATATAGTGATATAATTTTTGGAATTGTCTTATGTGAATTGATATAAGAAACTATGGTTATTGTTTCACACTATGGGACCCACTAATAAAAGATATAGACAAATGAAATTCAAACATACCACTTGTCTAATGTGTGTTATGAATAACCATATATATATCACCAATGTAATGGGGATATTACATATGTATTGAAAATTAGGGAATGAATTTGATCAATCTAAAAGGGATACAATGAATCCAATTGATATTAACGAATAAAGGATGGATTCAAACAATACACCTCCCATGGATTAATGTAACGCCCATATTTTTGTGATCTGATTTTTTTCAAATAAATTAACATACATTGATGTGTTTTATTTCACTAAATCAATAATTCTATTCTCAAGAATAAAAATGGAGTGCACTATATAAATCAAACTTTTTTAGAGTTCCCCAAAACACCAACTTTTGTATCTGTACATGTATCAAGAAGAGTAATAAAATATAAAAACATGATACATTTTAATATATTTAGTATAATAAAAATTATTAATATATTACATGTCATGTAATTAAAACCACACCTAGTTGTAATGTTTTAAATGAATGAGTGAATTTATTCGATAACATACACTAGAAGAAAGATTGGATATTAAAAGACCGTGATATATTATTAAAACACTATTATTTAATATAATAAGATATAACATATAAATTACATCTTTAGTTATTAATATTATTAACTAACATATGAAAATGTATTTTTATCATAATATAAAAATAATTGATTGGATAAAAATTAATTACAAATGAAACAAAGAACCAAATGATTATAAAAAGGAATATTATTATTATTTTCATTCTTATAAAGGTGTTTTGTCTTGATAAATTTATATAGAAAAATTAATAGAGTGATTTAAATGAAATATATCTGTTACATATTTAATAAAAAAAATTGTATTCATTCATTTTGTTTTATAGGATTACAAAAAGAAAAAAACCATTACCACACATAAAAACCAATGTTCTTATACTATAACATTGACCACACTTTTTAGAACCCTTTTTAAATCCACACCAAGAACCATTTGTAAATTTAATATGTAGAAATAAACATCATATTTTGAAAAAGAACACAAAAATTATTTTAGTGTCATTTTTTGGTATTTTTCTGCGATGATTCATTTATTAATGAATAATAAAACATATTTAATTTTAGTTCAAAACTAACTTTTAATTTAATTTATATATAGGGATAAACTATGTTTTAGATTGGTTTTAAAGTTATATTTTGTCAAATAATTATCCTTTAATACCATATAGGTTATTTAAATTAGTTTAAATTTTAAATTGACTATAATAACATAGCAAACATTCAATAATTTTTAATTTAAAACTCATATTTTCGTCCCACCCATGGGTTGAATTTTAAATTAATTTCCAACACTTTTGATATTGGAATTCATAAAAATGTATTCCATATTTACAATAAGTATAATATATATTTTATATAAATAGTAACGATATTTTTCTAACAAAATATTATGTGAATGTGATAAATATTTATTAAATGATTAGGTTATATAAATCATAATAAGGGAATAAACCTTAATCTTAAAGCCCAAAATGATCTATACTATTGTCCAATAGCTATTTTTTGGCCACATTTAGACCCTATACTATCTTTTATAGAATTTGGAACGTTAATGGTGAACATTGAAACATAAAAAATGAGTATAAAATTCTATAGTCTGTGCAATACAAGATTTCGATTCATTTGGGGAGCCATGCTAAGAGCTTCCCCTTCCGGATGACCTTGATCCATGCTGTCTGGATGTCCCCCCCACCATCAGGGGGGTGTTTCATTATCGTTACTACATGGGAGGGATGATCCTTCATCATGCCATAGTCGTTCGCCAGCTTTTCCTAAGACCTCCATTTCCCTGAATGTGTCGGCTCTCCTCCTGGAGGCGCCCCAACTATCTTTGATCCCGTCAGAGCTAAACAGTGATACATATCTGTGAAATTTCACATTTTTGGCTCACATTCATCCCTATAGATCCTCAGTGGAAGATTTTTCTCAGGTTGTTTCTAAATATTGGGAGCTTTGTGAGTGTGCTGTCATCGGGCTTCTTGATCAGAGACATTTAATCATTCGTTTTAGATCAGAAGGGGATATGATAGTCTCATGGTGAATGAATATAAGAAGGTGCGGCAGTTACTCCTTTTATTTTTTTCCGATGGAGTTTTTATTTTCATATGCAACGCGATCCTTCATTGATTGCGACATGGGTAAGTCTCCCTGGCCTCCCTCTTTCCTTTCAAAATTCATTGATTCTCTATGAAATTGGTAATATGATTGGAAGATATCTTTGTTATGATCAATTAACTAGCTCTATGTATCATCCATTTTGCACATGAATATGTATTGAGGTGGATGTCACGAGGCCTCCTATATGTCGCCTTTGGATTACTGATTAGAAGGGGATCTACTGGATGCAAGAAGTTGTCTTTGAATCATGGATGGAATTATTTTTGAAATGTAAACTGTTTGGGCCTATGGAGGTTGTTTTCCATAATGGAGGGATGAGTGGTAGATCGCAATTGATGGAAGGGATATTTGGAGAGGGCTTTGTTGTTCGTGGTGCAGTGAGGCCTACTCTGGAGATGGTGAAAGATGGTTTTGTGGATGAAGATACGAGTGAACATGTAGAATATGATGAGTGTATAAATACTTGAGGTTCATGAGGGAAAAGAGGACACTTGGGATCTTCTTTCACTATAGTTGTCTGGGTCTCTAATGTACCAAGCCTTACATGTAGTGTGAAGGCAATGCATGCATATTTGAATCCATTAGTGATGCAAGTATTCGACAGGCTGAAGATTGATCTTGAAGTGGAGTCCTGATTTTTTGTGGAGGGTAGTGCATGTCACTTCCATATGGTTCCTTCATATGAGGAGCAGTAGGCCACTACTGCTGGTGATCATAGGGTTATGAACAATATTCCTAATGGGAATGGTGGAATTTTGAGCTGCAATTATTCTGGAAACCTTGAACATGAGGAGATAAAAATGGTGATAGAGGGAGATACTTCACTGGATGTTGTCACCAGTAATGTGGTTTTTTTTGAGGAGGCATTAGCGAATGGTGATTTTGTGGTTCCTTCATTCTTTTATGAGTAGATATTGGGCATATAGTTGGAAGACTCTATTAATGTATATTCACTAGTGGAGGAGCACACCGTTCCCTCCTTATTGTAGGGGTGAATTTTGATACTACTATGTTAGTGACTTATGGACAGGTAGTGGCTGAGGATATGGGGCATACTGTCATTGAGTTCAAAGTGCATGATATGGCTTGCAACTCCTTGCGGTCAGATCCTATGATTGATCTTATTCTGGACTCAGTTGTTTCTGTTTCAGGGGCTGTGGATTCCTATAATCCAGAAGGGTAGGATGAGGATGATGGAGGAGTGTTGATCAAGTTGTCTACTGGAAATAGTTTCTTAGAACTAGAGAATGAGTTGGAATTTCATGATGAGGAGAATGATATAATGTAAGAAGGTGTCCTCTTCCAGATTGTTGTTACTCTGATGGATGCTACAACTGGGGAAGATGTGCAGAACTTGGTGGATCAGCTTAAATGCCTAACTATAGTTGATGTCAATAGTCAGGCCCATCGAGATTGTGGATTGGATGTGGGTTATCAATAGGTGAAAATCATGGGAAAGTCGGGTGACATCTTATATAGTGACAAGGAATAGGATAGTGGTGTGGTATGGCCTTCCTACAGTGATTTTTTTAGGGTGGAAGGATGAAGGTGCATGCGGATGAAGGTGCTAAGACTGGACCACCATGACGAAGATCGAAAAAATATTATTCATATCTTCCAAGGCTAGTGTTTACAAGATCTCCTATTTGGAATGAATATTGGGCTATGCAGTCCCCGATGGAATTTCTATCCTTGTAGAAACTGAATCTTAGAATAAAATATTCCATGGATCATAAGAACTATGAAATCTCAGAGTGGGAAACTAATATTACAGAAGACATAATATCTAAAGGGGGTGTTAATGAATATGATTTCTATTATATGTATTTTTTTCTAACTTCTTTTATCTATTTAATGACTATTCTTTTATTAATAAATGGTCAGATTCTTGCCTCTGACTGAGCCTTTCTATTATTACAAGATTCTCTAACACCTCCACTATAATAGGACACCACTTATTCAACTTCCTCACACCTCTAAAACCACTAATAATTATCCATGATCTTAAAAAATTTCCTCAAAAAATCATTCCCCTAATCCTTGAATCCATATTTTTGGAATAACTCCTTACATATATTTCCTTTGGTATAAACCAAAAGGAGTTACACGATTTTTTGGAAACATGTTCCAATGATATATTTTCATTCATTTTATTTTATGTTCCCTAAAGTGTTCTTATATAATGATTATATAAAAAATCTTTATCAGAAATATACAATGATGTTTTTATGTTATAATTTCGACCTACACTAACACACAACTCAATCTAATGCGTAACAAAAGTATTGTTTCTCTGTACTACAAACTACTACCTCACGAATTGATGAATGTACAATTTTTCCTTTACCACCACTCATAGTGGGTATTATAAAGGAATATATATTTATATATGACATATATGTTATTAATAATTCCTTTTTTTTATTTAATATTCATTTAGAACGTGATTTATGCTTTCTATATTGTTAAAAAACTATAATTTCATTAGAGGATGTGTGGAAAAATTCCCACTCAAAGTGATGTGACACATTCATAACATACATGGAAGGTGAAAAAGGATGGTATTAATTATCCAATGTAACATATATACTACAGAAATTATAGTGGAGTTATAATAAAATTATATCATTTAATTTTGTTAATACAACAATTAAGTGAATGTAAAGTTCATGTGTATGTAGCACATACCGTCTTGATGAATTGTGCAATTCATTTATTATCTACAAGAATTACAAATTATTTTAAATACATCTGTACTAAATATATAAAATAATTATTTAATGTTTTAAATTTTGGATATTATTAAATCACGATCAATAAATTATTATAATAAAATAAAAAACCAAAACATACCTAAGAAAACTAAGTAATTATCACACAAAATTGTGCAAATAATTAATGATTGTTAACAAACAATTAAAATAATGTTATAATAATATTATATATAACATTATAAAAACGAATATGGTTATGTCATAATTTATTAAATTTTTTTGAAACACTATGGAGGAGGATAAGTAACACACAACAATAGGAATATTAATGTATAGTAATTTCATCTCACCTTTTAAAACATCAAATACATGCCTTATTAACCACTCTATTTTATTGAGTGGTATATAGACTCCCCATTGAAATTTTATATCATGAATTATCATGTTTTAATTATATTATAAGTTTAATTAAAATTCATTTTCATACATGGGGAGTATTATTCTTTATTACTAAGTGTTAAGAGTCTATTGATACAATGTCATCATTTATTGAGATTATTTATGACTATTCTTCACCTCATGACATCTCATGTTCCATATCTCAAGAACACCCATGGATTTTATTATCCTTATTTTTCCATAATATATTCATTTATTACTACCATGTTTCTAATTTATGGTACTTAGTATAACTAATAAATTTTTTTACTAAAAATATTAATTTATTTCTCATCTCAGTTAGAAAATTGTGTTCTTTCAAACCCATAATTAATATAAATGATTTCAAGTTTTTCGTTATAATAAATTGTTAATGAATATTTAAAAGCATGTTTTACCATCTATTGTATTAGAAGGAAACTTTTCGTCATTTTCATATATGTGGACTATTCATAACATTTGATGAAAATATGGAATGTACGGAATGTACAGACAAAACATCATTGTGACCATCATTTACTTGATGCTTCTATTATACGTTGGCATTTTTAATTTAATAGATAAATTTTTTCTGAATATTCTGTAAATGTATTATTTTTAATGTGGATAACAATGGAAAAAATCATATTTTTTCTTTATGGGTTTTCAATTATTTCTTTAATTGATTTAAAAAAATTACGAGAAAATGGTTTCAAATAATGTTTTATGTTAATGTTATTTTTTAAACATTATCATGATTTAAATTAAATTTTCAACGAAAAAGGGTTCCAATATAATGTAAATATTTTATTTATAATTTTTATAATTTTATTTTAATAAAAAAAATTTAAAAGGATTTTTGTTTTTTAAAGTTAATTTTTCATAGTAGAAAAGTTATTTTCCACAAGAATAATTTTAAAAGTAAATATACAAATTATTTCCCATATATGATTACATTAGTAGATGTGACTCATTCCCTTGTGGGGAAATTATTAAATTCCTCTGTTATTAATATTTCCATGAAAAGTTATAGTTTTGATGGAATGTGGTTTATGCAACCACTTTGTCTCTAACAAGTTAAATGATTTTCAATCCTGGTTCTTTTAAATGGTAGGGATTATCCAACAAAAATATTTTCTATAGGTAATGATGATATTAAATGTTAATGATGCCACTCTTATTTCGTGGGTTACGATATGATTTTTTTTTATAATCTCATAGAACTCATATGTATGATTTTGTTATGTCTTGGGTTGGATTTGTATTTCCCTCCACTAAATTGGGTAACAATTGATGAAAAATGATTAAATATGTTATTCATGATCCTGATTTCATGTTCACAATATTATGCATAACCCTAATTACAAGTTCACAATGTTATTGAAGGACCTAGATGTTTGTACATAATTTTATATGTGGACATGATTATTTGATTACAATATTTTTATTGAGCCTTATTATATGTTTAAAGTGTTATGTGTGGACCTGTTTTCATGTCCATATGTTTTTTCATCAACCTGATTAACTATTCATAAAGTAATGTGGGAACCTAAAGACATTTTCCAAATCTTATTTATAGATCTTGTTTCCTGTCCATAAGGAAATTCATGAACCTTATTACAAGTTCATAAAGTTATGCATGGAGCTGGTTTCATATCCCTAAGTTGATGTGGGGGCCGAACTTCATGCCCTAAACAAAATTAGTGAACCTATTTCTATATATTCTTGTTCACAATGATATAATCTAATGATCAAGCCACAAATTCCATGTCTTCTTCCTATGATATTTTTACATTACTAAGGTACTTAATTTTCATATCATCCATGTATTATGAACTTCCAATAGTTATTATGATCACTAATATTAATGGTATAATCTTTAAAATGTTATGATCTCATTTTATACAATTTTTTCATGTTATTTTTACATATTTCATTTATTTACCCTTGGTAACATCTGAGATCACCCAATTCATATATTTCATTTCCCAATGATATAAGGAATGGTTTTAGATACACGTATTGAGGGTGGATATATTTATGGGATATGTAGAAGATATTTCACTAGGATAGAACATTTTTATTCCATGTTTTGAAATACACTAAACTATTACAATCCTCAGGCATGTCTTTTTATAATGTACGTGATATTCATAAAAAATAATGTAATATCCATGTATGTTATATAACATCACTGGTCCTTATTGAATATGATTTTCATTATATATATTATTATTTATGAAATATATTGTAATTTAACATTTAAAGGGTAGATATATCAGCTAGCATACCCACCAAACAATAATGGGTTT
The DNA here is from genome assembly GCA_963277665.1 of Viscum album. Lineage (NCBI taxonomy): Eukaryota > Viridiplantae > Streptophyta > Magnoliopsida > Santalales > Viscaceae > Viscum > Viscum album. The sequence continues at coordinate 207,690,658 of OY728121.1, forward strand.
CTCTGAAATCGTACATTGAACACATGATTATATTATACAAAAAATAATATTTTATTCATATTAATATTTTATTTTATAGTTTTTACATATTTATTATAGTGGAAAGAAGGAGATATATTATCTAAATAATTAAAATATTGGTTGCAAATGTTTATATATTGATTATTTGGTTCGAAAATAAAAACAAATTTAATATAAATGATGTGTTTTTTAAGAAAATTTATTTAATTATAAATAATTTCATTTATAAAATAATAAAAGCACTCTTTTTTATTATATTTTTCACAACCTGTTCTCAGGGCCCGTTTTGTGACTACCCCAAGACCGCCTTCCATAGGCCTGGGGATGGCGACTAGCACCAAAGGTGTAAATCCCTAAGCAGGGAAGACATTTCCTTTATGAAAGTAAATAAACACAACAGAGTACGCAATATGAATTAAACACTAAGTGAATACTGTATACAGAAAGTAGTGCTGAAAGTAAAGAGGGCCAAAAATACAAGCCCAACAGTAAAGTACAGGAACAACGGAAAGCAGGTACAACTGAAAAAGGGACAACTGCTAAAAGGGAATCTCCGGGAGCGTCTGTCGAGTATCATAACTGATGGGTTGGTACAGATGTCCACCTTATCACTCCACGTCTATCATTCTAATCCATGTACCATCTTGTCGTGTTGTCCACCTCTGAGTACCGTCCGGTCTTGGCTCGCCCTCGTCCTCTGTCAACGTTGTCCGTCGTCTGCATCCAACACAACAAAGTGCGGGAATAGCCCGTGTAGGGGTGAGTATAATGTTACTCATATGGGACCCAATGACCCCCAAAGGTCTCCCAGAATCCACAAAGGATAAACCACAGATGAATGATATAACCATGAAGTATCAACCAACCTTACATAGGTATATACCTATACACATACCTATGTTATCAATCTCAGTTCGGCTCCAACTCCCGAGACCAAGAATTACACAGTACTCAAAGGAAGTAAAGTAAAACACATCTATGATATTGATTAAAAGTCAAGACTCAGATCACATAGATATACATCTTTTGTATAACGATAGAGATGATCAGATGTAGTCACTGATTCATCTAAGCTGTCAGACCCACATAGAATACTAGACCAGCTAAGCTGTCAGACCCACACATGATACAAGACCAGCTAATCTGTCGGACCCACTCATGATACAAGTACATATGTCATCGTTGTCCAACCCATGAAGGATACAAGTATAGAAGTCATTGCTGTCGATACCACGGAGGATTCTAGTACAGTAGACATCGTCGTCGAACCCATGGAGGATCCTAGTACGGTAGACGTCGTCGTCGAACCCACGGAGGATCCTAGTACGGAATTCACCGCCATCGAACCCACGGAGGATCCATGTACTGAAGTCATCTTCGTTGATCCCACAGAGGATTCCAGTACTATAGACGTCATTATTGAACCCACGGAGGATCCCAGTATGGTAGTCATCACAGTCGTAGCCAGCTCTAGGGTTCCCGAACACAGCACGCTCAAATCCGGGAGGATCCACTCCTCGAGCCAAGGGGACGATTCATCAACTATCATAGAGTCCTAATTTGTTGTATCCTGAGGTTTCGTCTCATTATAAGGAACCCGACATGATATACAACAAGTCAATCGGATTCCAGGTCTGAGAGTTATTATGTTTTCCGTTCTAGGGACCCAGTTGGATTTTGGGTACAATCCAACCCGGACATACTCCAATATCATCCTAATTCCATGTGGAGTATTCCAAAAGGATCCTCTCTTCAAATGTAATCCAATGTAGTTGATAACACTTCTATGGAACATCTGGTCCTTATGTTATAAGTCTTTCCCCTCTGAGGGCCTATTTGGTTTCGAGTTCGAATCAACCCGGTCATACCAATACTTTTCCAAAACATTGTGTGTAATATACCAAAACGACTGCCTCGATCCAAGGAATCATACACAACGTACGATGTGTCGATCAGAGGTCCATAGATCATGTTATTGGAGAAAGACTAAAATGGGTCTGGAGAGGGTGGTTTGGGTCTGGTCTGATCTGGCCCAACCCACCCAGGGTCGACCCGACTCGGGTCCGAGTCCGGCCCAGCCGGGTGAGGCCGGGCCCGACGGTTGCGTCACGGCCCGACCCGGTCCGCGGCTGGCCGCGACTCGGCCAGTTGGCTGAGCGGTGCGGGGGGCGCCCCCCGAATTTCTTAAACGACGGTGTCGAGCGGTGCTGCCCTTCCTACCCAGCCGGCCGAAGCCTGCCGGTCTTCTCCGGTGCAAGTGACCCTCACAGCATGCTGTTGTCCTCCCCCGTGGCACCTTCGGGTGCCACGACTTCTTCAACCCGACCGACAGGCGGCTGGCCAGTTCGCCCGCTGAAGCGGCCCGTGGAGCGCGGGCCGCAGTTCCTATGAAATGCGGCACCAAGAGGCATCATGGTTCTTCCAGACCAGCCAGCTTTAGCCAGCTAGTTCTTCTTCAGCCGAGCAGCCCGCGGTTGCTGGCCGCGGTCTCCCATCTGCGCGACACCCGGTGTCACGGTCCTCTTTGTGTTGGCGCATGGCCGTCGTTGCCGGCACCGCCTCCAATCGTCGCCACCTCTGATCGCCGACAACTACGATCACCACCACCTCTTCCAACACCATATCCTTCCCCGAATAAACACATGAAACAATGGAGGTTCGTCGAGCTGTGTTCGTTCGGCCCGTGTGTTAGATGGTTACAAATGGCCATAGACGGTCACTTGAATTCAACAAGAAAGAAGGTATAATTTATTCAATTTAAATTATACACACCCCTACCTCATAATTGACGTCATATGAAAAGAGCCGTGGAAGACAAGCGTCGCTGTAGTCAGCCATCGTGGAAGCCGGCGTCACGGAGAACGATGTTGTCCCGTCAACGTTGGAGGAAGAGACGTTGTCATGATGTAGGAAGAGAATCAGAAGATGACGTAGATTCCTTGATGTCGGGGTGCATCCAAGGAGGAAGCTTCATTGGAAGAAGTCCTATGCGTTCTTCGTCGGGGATGTTCATCATTGAAGAACATTGTTCTTCATCGAGAAAAGGAAGTTCCACACATATTTTTTCTCCCAAATTTTTCCCACAAATATATTGCCAAAAAACTATAATAAAATTACATATAATAAATTAACATTTTCATGCAATTCAAAACAATTCAAAATAAATTTTTGACACACAATTTAATTAATTAAGGGATATTAACAAATTCAATTAATGGGGTTGGCACAATCAATGGAGGTAGGTAGAGAGTTCACATAAAAAGAGGGATGTTGTCAAATTAATTAATGGGTGTTAATGGGGAGTTTATGGGAGTTTAGGGGAGGTGTGACAGTTTTGGGTTCGTGAGGGCCCCACCACACCAAATCCCATAATGGGGGGTTATGTTGGGTGTCGGACACACCTCATACATCCCTTTGGCAGATATAATCACCACCTTTATAAAATTTATATAACACATAATTTTATATTATTAAGAATCCTCAAAATTTAACTTCCAACCCGCATAAAACGCAACCTCGGTAATGGTCCCCTTAAAAGAACACCGACATTGCGAGTTCATCAGTGTAGTTGGATTTCAATTCTGAGCACCGGTTCAAAAGATAGAAAATCCCACACATACGTTCATTGAACGTACCGGAAAAAACATTGGAATATTATTTCGGGCACAAGGGTTCTCAGAATTAGGTGCCGTCAGAAACTGCGTACTCCTAAAATTCCAAAGAATATAAGAAACAAATTTACATGAAATTTACAGGCCTTTAAATTACCCCCACCTCAGGGAATTATGTCCCAGTAAAGCTACAACAACCACTAGGGAAACAAATGAGGGTACTGAGCATGCATCTGAGCCTCTTGTTCCAATGTCCTCTCCTAGAGGTTCTTGTGCTACTAGCGAATACACACCAGAGGAATTGAGCGTACACGTAGGACCCACTCCTGTCGATCCTGATTCTCTACTGGTACCTACATGAATGTAAACCCATCATCGATGTCCATCTCCCCGTGGTCGATGATGTGGTATAGGTCGTGCACGTATCTCCTCAGCTATGATACATGGATGATGTTGTGCACCCAATGCTACTGAGGTGGAAGGGCCAGACGTTAATCCAACTCTAATAACCTGTTGAGGACTTTGAATCATCTAATAAATCATGGGGACAACTTTCTGCCCAGGCCAAATCTCCGTAGACCTCAACGAGATGAGACCCATAGAAAAATGTGGTCGCCATCCTCTATCTCCAGTGGTCTTCATGTCCTATCAGCATAGGACTTATGTCTGCTCTGTGTAGTCTTCATCCACTCTTGGATGATCTGCACCTTCTCCGTTGTAGAATTCACCATCTATGGTCCTACAAGTGCTAACTCCCCTAGTTCATTCTAGCACATATGTGATCTACAAGGCCAGCTGTATAGTGCATCGTAAGGTTCCATCCTGATGGTGGAGTGGTATTCATTGTTGTACCCGAACTCCACTAAAGGTAAGTGATCCTCCCAACAGCGACCAAAGTCGAGGACACATACACAGAGCATATCCTCAAGAGTCTGAATGGTCCTCTCAGTATAGCCATCCATCTAAGGATGGAAGGTGGTTCTCTATCATAGCATCGTCCCAAATTCCTCCAGAAACACCTTCCAAAACCCGGAAGAAAAGCGTACCTCCCGATAAGAGACGATCGTCGAAGGTACACCATGAAGCCATACGATCTCTTATACGTAGAGTCATCCCAAGATCTCTAATGAACCATGCACTTTGATCAGTAGGAAGTGGGACAACTAGGTGAATCAGTCGAAGATCACTCAGATAGAGTTGTGTCCTCCGGATGTACGTGAAATCCCTGTCATGAAATCCATGGATATCCAGTCTAACATCCACTCAGGGACAACCATTATAATTTTATGGTAAAAATTAAATTATGATTAAATATATAATGTGTTTTATGACAACATAATGACCCCATAGTGATGTTATAGAATACTATAACCATTAATATCAGACATTATATGTTTAACCAATAAAATAATGTGATTTTAGATTTGTTTGATTTATTTTAAAAAGCTTTAGTGGACCCTCCAATACATATAAAACATTGTGTATTTTTAAATTATTTTCCTTGAGTGTGACTCAACTCCCCATACGAAACCTGATTTTATTAAGAATTACAGTCATTAGCTTCATAAAATATTGTTTCCCCCTGTTGGAAAAAACCATGTTTAAAACCATGGTTTGGTTTTTGGTTTCGATTAGTTTAATGTGTGGTGTCCCAAACCAAAATAATACAAAATTACCTCTCCTTTCCTATATAAACCCATCCAAAATCACAATTCCTCTTAAATAAAAGCCTTTGGAGTCATCCAACCACTTACCACTTCTCTATAGAATCCTTCCACTGTGCCCCAAGCTCCTAAGAAGCCTCTCTGTAGCCTCTCCCATGCTTTTGGGATCAGACTACGAAGTAAGAGATTTCTACCTTTCTCTTTTTGGTTCAATTTTATCTATGTTGTTATTCACATTTGTTTTGAATTTAAAATGTTGAGGTATGATTTTATGGAATCCCCATACATTCCTATTTATGTTTGGATGATGGGAGACCCCTTTATCTCTCATTAATTCCTCCCATGTACACTCGTTACTATGCCGAAATTCCGTGTGGGATTTATCTCTCCTCTTTTACATCCAATTAATTATTTAGCATTATTTATGTAAATTCAGTTACATTTGAGGGGACATGTTTCTATATGACAATATTACTGTAAATTTCATGTAAATATGTTGAGACACCCATTTCACTCTCATCAACCTTTTTCATTAATCCATATGTCACGCCATTATGCTGTAAAATTGCACCGCGTTTTCCATGAAATGATCCTGGTGTAGTGAATACCATACCCATATCTCTATCAAGAATATTCACCATTATGAACACATACATATTTAATGGTACATTATGAATTTATTCAACATTATTTAATAGTGTAATAATTTATGATATTGATTGATTCCTTGTTATATGATCCATGTGGCACACTTATGCATGAAATGAAATCTTTATGAAGGGTGCCCCCTGATAGCGCTCCAATGCATTGGGTAAAGTATTTTATCATTATACGTCAAGGGCAATGAGTGTTTAGTCATTATAATTAAATATAAATAACGTTTTACTTGTGCCTCATTTGCAATGAGGGATTACTCATGCCCCATGTGCAATGATTCTTGGATCATGTGAAATTCCATGTTTAGTGTTGTTGCCACAATTCCCTCATTTGAGTATCATGATTTATCATGATTTCATTTTCATGTTTCTATTGTGATCCATTCATATTCCAATTGTATAAAATGTATTGTATTCCTCATGTAATTCCATTTTTACTCCCTTACTGGGCTATATAGCGCACCATTTTCTTTTTTCATGTCCTCAGGTTATCCCGTACAATGATAAGTACGAGGGAATGTAGTGGTCTTGTAAATGATGTTTTAAATAAATATGGTGTATTTCATGTTTTAACTGTGTATGAAATGATCGTAAGCCGCAAAGAAAATTGAAATCACGATCATCTATGTTTTATAAAGTGATGTTTATGTAATAACACATGTTTTAGTGTGTAATAAAGAACACGACTGTCAAAAAAACAATTTTAGTGTGGGGTTTTTCAAGTGATACCTTTGAGTGTAAATAGTAATTAGAAATATAATAAGATTACCAACATCATTGTAACTTATTTATAATTCTAATATAATATATAATTAAATATTATTATGATACTAAGATGATGAAATAAAAGATTTTGAAATTAAATAATCTAATAAATGATATTATAAATATTAAAATAAATATTATTTAACATAATATATTCCATAAAATAATTTTCAAGGATACCAGGTCATTTTTTAGGTCTATTAAATTGGGTTTTTATATTATCACTCTTTTTTTAATTATATTTAATTTCAATTAAATGAATAGTGTAAAAATTAATATAATGAATATTATATAAAAATAAGAAACTATTAAATTATTTAAAATTTCAAAAATCATTTAAAATCAAAAATTGAATATGATAAGTAAAAAAATCTCCTTAATTGTCAAATTTTTGGATTTTTATCCAATTTATGTATAATTTATAGCCACTTAAAATTTAAAATGTTATTACAGTAATGGAAATGTAAAGATAATAATTAATGGTAAAATAAAATGATAAGGATTAATATAAAAACAATACATGACTAAAATTAATTGGTTGAGATGATTTCATAAAATCATAATCTTATATAATAATTATATAATGTTTGAGTATTTTAGATTAATTACACAATTTATATTAATTTTATATTTTAAGAGTTTCCAAGGGTGCCCCTCCCATCTCTTATAAAAATGTACCCACTCTTCTTTAATTATCACACATATATAACCATTTGGATTATCCAATATCTACCCGAAAACCATCCATGAATCCATACAAACATTATTATGGCCTCATTATTGGTATATAACCATTATTATAGGTTTTTATGTTTTATTCATAGGTGATCAACCGAAGAAGATGTATCCTTTTTTTAGTGTATTTGTCTTATTTATCCTTCCACTTCAATGTATTTTTTTATAATAAAATGAAATGATAACTCCATTATAATAAATATATTATGATGTTATAATGATAATATTTTCATCTAAACACATATCCAATTATATTAAATTGGAAATGAACATTTCTTTCATGTGTAAGAAAAACTACCACCTCGTGAAATGATATAGTTCATTTTTCATTACCGTCTATCCAGAATGGATATAATAATGTAATAATTGTTTATATATTATAATAATTAAACATTTATCATTTTTAAATAATAAAATTTCAATTATTTTCATACCTTCCAAGCACATAAAAAGGATAATGTCATTCATGTGTATTTGTGAACTATCACCTCCTGGAAGTGATGTGAATCATTTTTATTCACCACATAAAATCTATGATACATATATAGGTATATTTAATTTATTATTATGATGATTATGGAATGATAAATTATTAATGACCTTATTTCAATAATGATTAATGAAAAATGGAAAAAAAAAATGTGTACAAAGGACCTATCGTCTCCATGATTATAACTTTGTTCATTTGTCATACCATAAATAAATGGTTTAATTAAAAATTATAATTGCAGTATAAAAGTGATTATTATGTAATGAAGGTCATTTTGTTAATTATTCCCTTAATAGAAACATGTACTATTGACACCATAACTAGTTAATTTTAAACTCATGTACTAAATAATGAAAAAATATCTGATATGAACATAAATAATTATATAAATTTTATAACATGCTAATATGTGACATGGAAGAAATAATAAACATGAAAATGTTTCTCAAGTACCTAAAAATTAACATAAGCTTATTATTCAAGAGGATAAATATTGTACGCGATTATTCAGACTCATAGTAAGGGACTTTGTCTCAATCTCCTTTGATTAAGGTATATTTTGATAATATACACATACATATTGTATTCAGTGAATAATATACCCATTTTACTTTTAAATTCATTAAATTCTATTTAAATGCAATCATTTTATACAGTGAGTTTTACTACAAGAATATCGAAATGTTTTTAATGTATATTGTGACAACGACCTTTCTACCGCCTTGACCATTATTTGGAAATTGGATTCCTCTATAATATGTAATGTCAATTAATTAAAAATTAACACCGTTATCTCTTTTCTATTATTTTGGTATTGAAAATGGTTTTAATAATGGTATTATTATATCAATATCTGGTGATTGAAAAGTGGAAATGTTATTTATCCATCATGCATGTGTTATGTGTTATTATTATTTATAGTACATGGTAATTAGTTATGTAAATGTGTAGTTCCATGTAATCCGAGGGTGGGTGAGACTCTGATTCCTCTCTAATTCATTAGTAATGAGCAGAAATTTACTGGTTGTGTTTCTCTTAAGATATTCAGGGTGTATACTTTCATGGGATTTCAAAATAAAACCATGAAGGCTACTCCATATGTAGCAGTGAAAGATACAATGTAAATATGTTATGGATTCCACAAGATACAATTAAGATTTATGATTACAATTTTTTTTTTCATGAATCATATAATTTAATGAGGTATATTAATGACTTTTTTTGGATGGGTGAAATGTATGATATTGTGAAAATGTTTTCATGAGTTTAAAAAATTCTTAGATTAAAGGTTTCAATTCTTATATTATATCCCTTATTGAGAGTTTTGTTCACCTCACATGTTTTCAATAAAATTTCCATAGGGTATAAGTATTGTTATGATAAAGGTAGATGTTATGAAGTTTTTTCCAAGAAAAGAAATAATTTTTTTATTTTGAACGAGAATCCTTTATGGGGAAGTGGATTTTGACTAAAAATTCCCATAATTATTGTATAGATCTACTTTGTCAAATGTGTTACTAATTATCTACTAATATAAAATGAAATGATCCTTTAAATTCAATTGTATTTAAAAATAACTAGAATATGTTATGTTAAAGGGCATTTCCCAACATAGTATGCCAAGGTCACTATAATGGGAATAAAAAAGGTTTATTCAAAATTTAGAAACTATGAATTGAAAACATTAGTGAGATCCATAGGTGTATTTATAATAATATTTCTGGGGAATTCTATAACGATACATATAATGATTTTGAATGGTATATGAAAATATCCTAAAATTTTGATTAAAGATATAGAGTGTGGTTTTCTAAAAATATATTCCTTTCCGGATACTCTATGTGCTTGTAGCTCTGGTATATATGTCCCTAGGAGAAAAAACTACAACAAAATGTTCTAGGTCATACTCATGGTAATATAGTAAAAATAATTCCCTTACTCCACAAATGGTTTGACACTGCTGGTGTGTACGCATTAGAAATTCACAAACTCATCATGATCCATTATAAAGGACTTGAATAGAAGATGATAATGAATATCATTGTATAAACCTATAGTGTTCTTTGTAAATTAATGATTTATAATTTAGACTTATTATATGAAATTTTTAATTTTTATATTATTTTATTCTAGGATATGTGTTTCTTGCACCGTCTATTCTAGCATTATTTTATTGAGTGAACTATATGGAACACATGTATCATTGGGTGTTTTAGATGTGGAATGTATGTTAATTATAAAAAAAATTTCATTTAGAAATATCATAAAGAGAATAAAGATAGTGTTATGTGTATTAGTTATAGTGCATAAGATACAATACTGAAAATGAAATGTGAATGGTATGTGATGTTCTATAACTATGGTATACAATAAATAGAAAATGAATGATTAGTTTTAGGATTAGTAACCATACAGAATGATTCATAAAATCTTGGAAATTGGTATTAAGTAATAAGTTGTTGATTCTTGTAAATGATTTAAGAATAAATTTAATGGAATATAGTACTTATGTTTTTGAATTCAATGACTATGTTATATGAATCCTAGAATATATATTAATTTTCACTATAAGATTTCATTATATATTAAATAGGATATTTATAATGATGATTATGTATTAGAAAAGTTATATTTTTATTAAGGGTCAATATCCCTTAATGTGAACAAGATGTTAAGGATTATGCATTTCTCTTGTATAAATAGATGATTTATTTGGATAATGTATATATGATTGAATTGGTTACCCTATAACTAAAAATGTTCCACAAAAAAAATTAATCTATGTTATAATGGATTAATTTTAGAACATCATGGATTTTAGGAATATATCAATTAAAAATTTGAATAATGAAAACTGCATGATTTCAAAAAATATTTATGGTAATTTAGGCCATTACCATGTTTCAAGAGAATATGTGATGGGGATACACAAATGTTTGGAATGATAAAACCCAGAGATAATTTGTGACATATGGGGATCAATGATAAACAAATATAGTGTCCTTATTTATATTGTTTTTTATTTTAATAATTCATAAGGGTTATACGATTATTCTTTTATTAGATGTTCAAGTTAGACATCAAGACAATGTTGTGAAATTAATGTGTTATCTCACATTGTATGGATTTTTTCATATTGGATATCATGCTCTGAAAATTTTATATTTACAGTAACTGAAATTTGATTTGATTTCATATCATGGATCTCACTATTTTTAGTGCCTCAGGAATGAAATATTCACCTTTTTTGGCAAATAATTACTGTGAATATTGATCAAGACACAGAAAAATGGTGAGATTTTTCATATTAAAGGTAATGAAATCATGTAAGTATAAAATCTCAAGAATATACATCCACATCAGGGAGAGGATTTTGATATTAATAAGGTTATCCTAGGGCTATATTTGTCAATAAATATTATTATCCCATAGATAATATTATATTTATGGCTTCTGGATTGTTATATTTCTATAAAACAATGATCTTTATAAATCATAATCAGAACATTATAGATTGATTTCTCATCTATATCCATTTTTTCACTTCCAAACTAAGCTCTGAAAAGTGGAAATGACATTATATGTTATGTTGGGTAACTATTATGTATCCAAAATTTCTTTTTAAAATAAGATTTTATTATTCGTTTCTACATTGTGGGATTCTATGAAAGGAAAATTAAAATACAAAACCATTGATATTACACACAAGTTTTGAGCGTTAAAATCATTTTAGGGGGTATATAATGTAACAAATCTAGTTTTTGTAAACAATTTGTTTTTTGAAATAAATTAATTTTCATTGGGGAATTTTATTTCACTATGTCAAACATTCCTTTCAAATGACACCAATATAACATGTGGTAGACAACAACAAATTGCCTTACATTACACACAACACCGAATTGGTGTCTGTTACACACAACACCAAGGTTAAAAGGGAAGATAATAAGACAACAGATTATAATATATTTTATATTTTAAATTAATAAAATATATTTTATGTTATGTAATGAACACCACAACTAGTTATATCGTGTTACACCAAGGGAGACATTCTTCAATAAAGTACAGTACACACAAGACTAGATATTACAAGACAACGACTTATTAGTAAAATAGTATTATTGAATATAATCATATATAAACATGAAATTAAATTAATAGTAATGAATAATATTAACAAACATTTTAATTTTTATCATTTCTATATATATAAAATTAATTACTATGTTACCAATTAATTTAAATTTTCATTAAGAAACAAAAAAATATAAAAATGAATATGATTATTTTTTTTTCTAAATTCAAAAGGATATTTGTCTTGATAAAATAAATTAATCACAATTTGTGAGTAATTTTAAACAAATATACATGTTCAGTATTCTATATTTTTTTATATTTATCTATTTTTTTATATGTATAAGATAAGAACAAACCCAATATCACACATAAAAACCAATTTTTTAATAATGAAAATTTACCTCTTTATAATTGATATTCCATTTTAAATAAAAAAATTTGTCAACTATATAAATTTAATAATTCAATATTATATTATATTTTGGAATCTAAACATAAAAATTATCATATGTTTGATATTTGGTATTTTTTGAGAGGATTAATTTTTTAATGAATAATGAAAAATACTAAATAATATTTAAAATCTATGTTTTAATATAATTTATTTATATGGATAAAATTATGGTATATATTTGATTAAATTATGATTTAGATAATATTTTTATAAATTAATAATATATAGTTTTTTTACTCAATTTTTATTAAAAATTGATAATAAAAAAATATCATGGTTTTAAACATTTTTACTTTAAAACCCACCATTATAACCCCTCCCACATGATGAATTTTAAATTAATTTATACAACTTATATGATTTTAATTTTAATTATTAGATTCAGTATTTGGAATAATAATAACATGAAATTTTTAATAATTCCAATTTTTTTACCAAAAATAGTTGTGAATGTGATTAAATTGAATTACAATGATTAAGGACAAATTAAGTATAATAAGAAAATAAAACATAATCCTAAGGCCCAGAATGACCAATAAACATATCCAATATATATTTTCTATAAATATTTATACCATATTCTAAATATTATATTGTTGGGTCCATTCATGGATCCAAATGAAACATGAAAAACGTATGGGATTTATTTTTCAAAATATTACAAGAGTGACACTCCTCCACTATAAAAGGCATCTCATATCCAATTTACTCACACCACTCAAACCACATCGTGTCCAAAAATGTATAATGTTGTTATTAAATCTTTACAATGAATAACATTTTAATAAACCAAAAGGAGTTATCCTATTTTAAGGTAACATTTTTTAATGATATCTTTTATTTCGTTTACTTTCACACTCTATATAGTCTTATTATTCCATGAATACATAACAAAATAAAATATACAATATACTTGGATTATGATAGGTTATTATTTATACCTACATGTACTCCAACCTCCATCTAATGGTTATCAAACATACTGTTTCTTTGTACGGTGAATTACTACCTCACGATAACGATGGTTGTTCATTTTTCCTTTACCACCTATAATGGGCACCATTACGATGGTAAATATGTTTATAGATTATATATATGATATTTATAATATATGAATTATTCGATAATTTTTTATAACATACCTTTCTATTTTCCATCTTTTATAAACATGATAATTTTATTTGAGGAAGTATGGACAACCGCCCCTCATAGGGATGTGACTCGTTCATGACAATCAAGGAATGTCATAATGATGGTATTAATAATACAATGAATATATATAACATATATATGATACTATAATTATATTATAATTTTATAATTTTCATTTTTTTTATTTTAATATAGCAGTAAAATGAATGTAGCATTCATGCCTATTTACAGACTACCGTCTCCATAAATAGTGTATTTCATTTCTTATCCAAAAACATTATAGATTAATATAAATTCATTTTTATTGAATAATAAGATATTTATGTCATGGAATAAATTTTGGATATAATTAAATCATGTTATATGTAAAAGGGGAAGAAAATAACAATTCAAAACATACTTAAAAATACTAAGAAATTAACACTTGAAATAGTTAAAATAATGACATATTTTCAATAAACGGGTAATAAGACCTTATAAGAAAATGATATATAATATTCTAAATTTTATTTGAAGTTTTTATAAGTTAGTAAAATATTTTAAACCACTCTAATGGAAACTACTGACCACCAAGAAAATGTATGGTTATGGTAATGTAATTTTTGCTCACATTTTTTTACCATGAGATACATGCCATAATCACCACTGGCTATTATTGTGTGGTATATAAACATCCATTTGAAATGTTACACCATGAATATAATTTTTTTCATGATATTATAAGATTGATAAAATTAAATTTTCTTACATTTGGATTAAGAATTTATGTTACTAAGTGGTTAGAGTCTATTGAAATAATCATACCATTTATCTATATTACTTATGATTAATATTAAATTGACGAAATATCATGATCCATTTCTCAAGAACACCCATGACCTATATTATCCTCTTGTTTTATATTTTGTATTTCGGTATTAGTACAATTTTTCTCTCTTTTTAACATAGGTTGACTAAAAAAATATTTTAATCTAAATCTATGTTTATTTCTCTTTTTTGATAGTAATCTGGGTTCTTTCAAAACCATGATTTCTGAAAATGTTTTAAAAAATGTTTTACTTTCATACAATGATGTTAAATTATATTATTAAATATTTTATACATGTTGTGGTATTATAGCTAATATTTTTATTATATTCATATAAAGTAATTTTGGAAATATTCAAGTTAAAAAAGAAATGTTTGGAATTTAGGAAGTTACCACTATTACAAGCATCATTTATTTTATTATTCTATTGTATATAGAAAAATTAATTTAATGGATATTTTTATTTTTAATAATATGGAAATTTAATTTCCTTATGTGGTTTTCAATAAATAATGTATTCCAAAATGCCTTATGGTTTTTGAAATATTCGTTTAAAATACTTTAATCCAATTTTAAATGATAAATTTTTACATGTATTATCCAGGATTAAGAAAATTATAATTGTTTTCAAGTATTATTTTTATGTTTTCAAAAAATATTCCTTTAAAATGATTTAATTTATTTATTTTAATGTTCTAATGTTTTTTTTTGAAGGAAATGGTTATAAATATTTTTACATTTTCAAGAATGAATTTATCAAAGATGATATGATATTTTCCTAAAGAAATTCTTTAACAAATCATTCCAAATTATTTCCCAGATTAAATGAAATCCATTATAGTTACAAATTCCATTCTATGGATATGTTTCAATTATAACATTTATATTATTAATATGAATGGTCAATGTTTTTATTGCAGGAATATTATGAAACATGATTATAATTCACAGATTATATATTTTTTAAGCCCACTTCTTTTTATGGGGGGTGATTATGAGGCTAACTATTTTCCCTAGGCCATGATATGACTAAATGTTCATGATTCCTATCTAATTTTATGGGTTACTATATGAATATTGTTTATAATATTTTTGAACTAAAATGTATGATTTTGATATTTGTTCTGGTGGATCTATACCTCCCTCCAATGTATTGGGTGACAATTGGCCACTCAAGAGAAGGTATATTATTTGGGTACCTGATTTTATGATCACAATATTATATATAAACCATATTACATGTTCAAAATGTTATGCATTTACCTAGTTTCTTGTCCATATGTTTATACATAAACCTTATTACATGTTCACATTGTTATGAGTAAACCTTATTATGTGTTCACAATGTTATTCATAGTCCCAGTTTCTTTTATATATGTTTATGTTTATACATGATTAAATTTTCCCAATTTTATACATGAACCTGATTACATTTTCCAAATTTCAAGCATGGACCTGGTTGCATGTCCATATATTGATGTGGGGCGTAGTGTTTTTACTTAACATAATGTGTTAACATGTTTCTACTTTTAGAAGTTCACATCATTATAAAACAATTTTCATACCATTAGTTAAATGTTTATTTACATTGATATTATGGTATAACATATTATCTTAGTTATCTTGTGATCCATGTCTTATGAACTGATAATCCTTATTCTGATCTCTAATATGCAGGGTAGTATCACCAAATGTTATGAGTTTCTTTCATAGAATTTTTTAATGTTATTCATAAAAATTTCTATTATTTACCCTTATTGAGCATCCTAGTTCAACACTTTATAATTTTTCATCTCCCTAGGTTTTGATGAATGATTTTAGTTATAAGTAAAAAAAGTAGGAGTTGTTTACTGAATATGTTAAAGATCATTTATGGCGATAAGATATTTTGATTCCACGATTACAAATAATCTAATCTTTTATGGCCTCATGACAATTTTTTTAATTTAATGAATATTCATATATAATTATATAACATCCATGTATTTTAAGCATGTGACTATATAAATTTAGCCTATGTTTTGTGGAACGTGGTCACTATTAAATGTAGTGAAAAACCCCAACTTCATTATGATTAATTAACATTAAATTGAACATAAGATAAGGTTGATTGGATAGTCATTGACCATCCCCATCAGTAATGAGGATAAATAATTTGATGTGGTGAATGTTACACTTTGTATTAACACATAAACTTTGAATTCATTAGTTTATTTTTTCCAAAAAAAAATCCTTTATATCATGTAAAATTTATATAAATATTGAATCGCATCCTTGATACTGAGAAGTATAATCATATATATATTTCAGAATAATTATTTGTACCATTCATTGGAAACAAGTATTATATAATTAACCAATCATAATTTGTGTAAATATTGTTCAAGAAAAACATTTAATTTATCATTCAGTGTAATTAAATATTATGAAATCCAAGGACTGTATATTGTAATGACAAAAAATAAAAAAATAAAGGAAATTGATATCACATTTAATAACCATTAATATACCATTCTAATATACAAAATAATTTAGTATTTGGAATATGAATTTTAATCATTTTTGAATTTATGGTTATCGATAAACAGAGGAATGTAATTTTGTATAATATAGTTTAGATAATGAGAACCATTAACCCCTAAGATATACACCTTATATATGAATATATTATCATATTCCTTGAATATATAATTTTCCTTTTATTAGTTAATGAAATAGTGTTGTAATGGAACTTATACTTGCTAAGACACCTATACAAAATATCTTTTATATAAGGACCTTGATATAATTTGATGCGTTAAATAAGAAAAAGGCTAAAAATATTAGAAATGTGTTTGTAAAACATATAAAAATGGCATTAAGCGAAATAATACTATTTCTCATTAATATTATATATATATATAAATATGAGAATTTATAAATTAGAAAAATATCAATAAGACAACTATAATGAAAAATTATCCACTACCATTGATTATTGACCTTTTTATCAACATTAAAGAGATAAAAATTTATCAATGTTATATATTCACAATGCATATCTGATAATTATTCTGAATATCTATGATATTAAAAATATGGACACATGTAAAGAAAATGGAAATTATGAATTTTTATTGATTTTATTTATATTTGTAAATTCTTTTGTATAGTCAATATTAATATTAATATGGTATTTAGATATTGTTTTGAAAAATTTATGGTGGAAATTTTTTAAGGATATTGGAATTCACTTCATTATAAAATTATATTATGTGGAACAACTTGGGAATGTGCTGAATGATGACTGGAAAGAGAATTTATGGACTATGGTCAGAATTCAAGAATTGTATATGTCTGATGCAAATATATTAGAACATGTTTCCACAAGTGAATGATTTTTTTTGTGACCATTGAAGACAATGGTGATTGAGGAATAATCATGTTTCATAAGTGTTTTATAGACCCAAAGTCAACTTAGATTATATGGGTACTATTTAATGTTTGAGATAAATTAATTTATTTTATCTTACCCACTTACCATGTTATCATAAAATGGTGTAATCTACATCTAGATCATTGAATTTTAAAATTGATTTTTGAATATACAGATGAGTTTATTCATGGAAGTTATACACATGTTACCATAATGTTGAGAAGTATTCATTATATTAAGCGATTATTCAATGAATTAATTAGTATTCATATACATAAAATATTATATAAAGATAGTATATTCATCATGAAAAATGATGATCCATTAACATAATTATCTAATTAATGATCTATAATTTTTTATTCCATTTTTCCATTGATTATTTTTATACATGGGTCTTCCAATGAAATATAAAGGAATGAATGATATCCGAGTTATCTTGGATAATATTTATTAGAATATTCAATTAATCATAATATAGCATGATTTCCCACTCTATAACCATGGTATTATATATTTAAATAATGTTTTTAGGTATCATTGGTAATATTTTTGAACTTATTTAATCAAGACACATGTTTCATCTCATTGTATTAGAGAATGTTTCCACATGCCAATAATATTATACTAATAATTATTACTTGTTATCATCCAACGACTTATAGAATATCATTTAGTATATTACAAATTTGTATTTTTATTCTTGGTGCCTATTTGGTGAATTTAATTGAATGTTGGAAATGAAATATTCCTTTTTTTGAGATATCATATATGTATAGTGTACATTAATTTTTAATATGTCTCATTCTAAATCTCTATATGGAACGATATTTATATATCCAAATTTTTGAGATGTTGTTTGGGATAATAAGCCTTTAGTTTGTTAACATTTTCATGAGATGAATTATATGTTTCATGAAATTATGAAATTATTAAAATTTTCACAAATTTTATGTTGAAATTTTCATATCAATTATTAAAGAATCATGCTATTTGAATATGAATAATGTTCTCTATTGAATATATTCATAGTCGAAATTATAGAATTTTTGATAAAAGGTACTGCATAAAAATATATTAATTATCCATTTTGGAATCCCATATCATGTTAGAAGTGATGAATATTTATTAAAACAACATTTAGACATATACCATGTATATAATGTTTCCTGATATGAATCATGGTGGTGCTCATACATGATCCCTCAAATTTATTTAATCTATTGATAGTACACCTATTTCATGACCTCTACTATAATACATAACTAGTAATAAACAATTACTATAAAGAATTTTTTTTCCACATAGTGTGACTACTCATTTGGTCAATGTACTTGTATGAGACAATAAAAATATGTAGGTATCATTGGAATATAAGGATTCACTGATACAAATAAACTCATGTATATTTTTATAGAGGATAAATGGACCTTCTAATAATAAAAAACAATATTTTATTTTTTTAACATAAAAAATTATGTATGATGGGTAAATAAATAACATAAATTTAAAATTCATACAGTTGGAAAATTAAAACATATAAAAAATATAATTACCATTATAAAATCCATCATTTCTCGGTCTCCTATAAATTTCACACCAACAAAAAATAATATAATAAAAAATTGAAAAAATATTTTAATTATGTAAATGTTTTATAGTATTTAATTAAAACAATATAATTAATAAAGAAGTAAATATTCATAATTTAATGTAATTATATACAAAATATCCATATTAAAAAATAGTATTGATATAATATGAAAAGAAAATTAATTTTAATAGAACCATTTTTATTAAAATTGAATCATAACTTCTTGATAAATTGGTTGACCTAAAAATTTTATTTTTAATAAATAATATAAGGAAATATAAATTTAGTAGTTCAATAAAATAAATATTTAAATTTGGATTCTAAATTAAATTATTACTATAAATTTATTAAAAATTGACATTTTATTAATTTTTCAAATCCTCATAATTTTTATAATTATATATAAATATAACTAATATTTAGGATAAAGTAATATTTTAACAAATAAACTTTTTTTTATGATAAATGCTTTTAAAATAAATAGAAATATTTTTTTATTTATCTAAAACATTGAATTTTTAAGTGAAAATTAAAAAAATATTATTTTTCAAATACAACTTTATTTATGATAAAATATTGTTTTAAAATTCAATTAACATATTATATAATTATTTTTCAACCATAGTAATAATTTTTTTATGAAATAAATTTAAATTCTATAAAATAACTTTCAAATCATTTAATGTTTTTCAAAATTTAAATACATATAAATTATTCTTTTAAATAATTTTTTCGTTTTTTCTTCATATATTTTCATGAAACAAATAAATACATTGAAGAAATTTTATTAATTTCATGAAAATAGGTTTTAAATATTATTTCCTTGGTACACTAAAATAACACCCCAATAATATTTCTTCATCTAAATGTAAAATTTTATATATTATTTTAACAATTAATACACATCCCCTCC
Organism: Viscum album; assembly: GCA_963277665.1. Lineage (NCBI taxonomy): Eukaryota > Viridiplantae > Streptophyta > Magnoliopsida > Santalales > Viscaceae > Viscum > Viscum album. Next base: position 207,711,016 of record OY728121.1, read on the forward strand.
AATAATAAATACATTATCATAACCAGTTAGAAAATAAATTTTGAATAAAATCTAAAATAAAACCCTCAACCAAATTTCCTTATATATATATATATCCTCTTAAATTCATTTTAGATATTTTGTATCCATTTAATTGCAAAACCTTACATTTTTATCTTTATACAAAAAGGGTATGCATTCAAGTAGTGTCAAATATGCAATACCTAAATTTTATTTTCCTCCTCTAAATTGTGTTATTATATTTTCATTTTATGATAACAATAATATTATTCAATGTAATGTATTCAAATTTAATAAAACATATTATGATAAAATAATAAAATTGACAAACACACATTCCACATATTCTTCTAACAATATCCCACGAGTTGTGAGTTTAATCCATAAAAAAAATAGTCATGTCAATATGTATCACCACCACTACCATAATAAAATATATTTAATATATCTATATATAATTTTTATTTTGTTACAATATTGATACTATAAATAATTTATATTGTATATTTTCTATCACTCCTTTTATCATAGAAAGATCTTATTAACGGTTGACGAACATCCTATAAGACCATTAAAAATTCATTACGTTTGACGAGATTAATAGATTGATAGAATAACATACTTATAACGTATTCATATTTGAATTTATATATAATCATAAATTTTAAGGCAATTTATACAATATATAATTAATATAAATCCAAAAACATTATATTAAATAAAAAATTAATAACAAAAAAACATGTCTTTAATGAATTTTAATTAAATTAATTGTTAATAGTTGAATTTAAAATAACATATTTGATCGATAATTTTAGAATTTGTATTTATTTAATTTCTAACTATTCTATTAATAATCATACTATTATTATATATGTTGTATAAATGTGAGAAAATAATAGTGGACAAAATGAAAAGAAATCTAAAACCTTGCCCTTTTCTTATGAGGTAATCTAATTTTTCCCCAATTGTATTTATTCTATGTTTTTAATTCAATTAAAATATTAATAATTTTTTAATTTTACAATGGGTATGTGTATTTTTAATTACTTATGATGAATTTTAGCCTCCTATAATAATAAATGAGAAGAGAAATATTATCCAATCATTCAGTTTTATTTCAATTTTATTTCAGCATTTATACATTTCATATAGACATTTATACCACCATTTAATGTAATAATTAATTTTTCCCCTTTATGTTTTTAATATTTGGAATATTTTCATTGAAATTTCTCATTAAAATTTTTTAAAAGCGTCAACCCAACACCCTTGGATCAAGTAATCTTAAATATTTATATTTATATACAAATAAATGTGATTTAATTTTTCATATCCAACATCAAATAATAAATGTAAATATTGGATAAATTAAATATCCAAATTCCATTTGGTTTTAATGTCTAATAATATTAGGAAAAAATAACATCGGCAATTCATAGTCAATAGGTTCATATAGATCTAAGTCATCTCCACTAATGTATTTCAAAAAATAAAACATTATAGATAAAAAAATTTATATTTAATTGTTACCATTTGAAATAGAAAGAAAATAATGGTAAGATCAGAATCACAATAAGGTTAAAACTATGATTTAGCAATTCAATATCATCCTCGAGAGTAAGATTAGAGTACCGGTATATAGACATAATAATAGTGTATTAACATAACATAAGGGAACTCGTACCCATTAATAACTAGATGATTAATCATGAAACATGAAATGAAGACATATAAATTTAAAGAGTAATTTAGATATGTTTACATGAGCCGTGTGAATTCAATCTATATAATGGAATCATTAATCATACCATTAGGTTTTCACCCATATAAAGTTGAATATCCTTTTCATTAAACATATATTAATTATCTTACCTTGATAAATAATTATATTCCCATAAACACCCAAACAATGAAATAATGGAACAAGATGTTAGCATGTTAAATCATATCTATATTACACATATAGTTACTCTAAAAAATTTAATAACCATCTGGTTGACCTGTTGTCCCATTTTATTGGTGGTGTATCACAGTCCCAACCATCATGGTTTTTAAAATAACCACATGTCATGATTCTGTAATGAAGAAAACCATCCTTAGTTTATAAAGGAACCACTCTTAATCATAAAAATTAATATAAATAATTTTTTTTATTAAACATATATATTGAAATTCAAAAAAAAAGTCATAGAAACATTCATTATTACATTCACTACTCTATTAACTTGTTGATAATGATTCATTTCCAGGAAAATATACTTTTTCAAATCATAATTCATCTAGGGAAAGAATTTGAATTCAATAATTTGGAAATATCACTAGTGGATCATATTTTACATCAATGGATGTTGGTGTTGAAGAATATCGATACCATTCGATGATCATAAAATCATTTTCAAGAAAATACCCCATTAATAATGTGATTGAATTTTTAAAATTTCCAAAAATATTATGACAATAATTTCATTATAACCATGGAAAATAATAAAGTATCCTTGAATATAAATAATGGTTATGATAATGGAAAAACAAATTCATGTTTTAAATGATAAAAATAAACTCTCTCAATAAATATTTTTTTTAAAATATCCTATTGTGACCCATTTGGAAAATATAATGAAAATTCATTTTAAATATATTTTAAAATATATAAAAATAACATGTAAAATATCATCTGGAAATTATTAATCATTATAAGAGTGATTTTTATAGCTCATTTATGAAAACATTATATATAATATAATTATTCATTCTCTAAAAGAAGATTCACGATTTGTGTAACATATTGATATTATTCTTCATGATTCATTAATCAATAAGGGTGGAAATGGAAACTGAACACACCTTAGAAGTTCATAACATGAGGATAATAAATGGTATTAATTTTTAAATAATAATCCCACTTGATATCCCCCAATGGATCCTTGAACACAAACAATCTAGAATGGAAAATATAAATATTTGAAAAATATCAGTTTATATCATAAACATATGTCCTAATGAAATAGAATTGTAGAAAAGTTACCCTTACAAAGATCATATCAATAAATTGAGAATTATTAAATGCATATATTATGTGTAAAAAATCATAATCAACTAAAATAAAGTGGAAATAAATATTTAAACAATTGATATATCAATTCACAGAAAATCATGGAATAACAATTTCAACGAATAAGAGTTTTAACCCAACTAAATTAAATTGATTTATGAAACCCTTTAAAACATTGTATCTTTTAATTGAAATTACATTGTATAAAATAATTAATAACATGCCTTAAAATATATTTTTTTTTATTTAGGGTTAATGATATATCATTTTACAGGGGCTATATACACACCATATATTAAATAAATATGCTTCAATGAAATTAAATTGGGATGAAATCCCATAACATGAGTCTACAATTTCCATGTATTACAGTTAACTCATGTATAGAAAATTTATTTTGATAATCAAATTTTTTTTGAAAAATATTATAGGTTTATTATTTTATAATTAAATAATTGTGTTTTAATTTAATACAGAATATTGTTTTATTACTTAATTAGTCTAGTATAATTTGTGTTTTTTGGGGATGTTTGATTCATAATTTTGAAATGACTTCGTTATATTGACCATTGTCAAAGAATCCATTTTTCAATAAAATATTTAGTAGTATTAATGATATAATTATTATTTTTATAAAATAATTATAATTTAAAAAAAATACTTAATTATTTTTATGAAAAATTTACCATGTTACATTCATGGAGATTGAAGTATGTATTTACACCTAAATAATTTCTTAATTTTTCAAAAATCATTAAGAAATGAAGGTATTTTTTTCATTCTTAAATATTTATAAAAAATTTATAATTACCAATTAATTCCTAAAAATTACTTATATATATTATCAATGTTATTTGGGCATTAAAACAGAATCCCATCTCTTTGTGGAGTTGTAATTCCCTAAATTCGGAGAAAAAATGTTATTATAATTAGGTGAATGGATAAGTATGATATTAAATTATTTATTATCACAATATAAAAAAATATGTCACTAATAAAAAATATAATAATTAATTCCATCATTATTACAATTCATTATAGACATGTATATAGAAAAAATTTCATTGGTCAGTGAGGTGGTGGTTTATTGAATACATGACTGATTGTTTCATTTACAATATAATGGAGTTTAGAGATATATATAAATTATAAAATTGAAATTAGAAAATATTATTATTTTTAGATACTAATTTTTTTTATTTTCATGGTTTAATATGATTTGACATTTGTGCAAGTGAATGTAATAAAAATACAATGGGTTAAGAACTACACATATTCTCCAGATAACCAAAATTTATTTTCACCTTATTCCATATAAGGGTGGAATTATTTGCAAATTAAGACCAATATAATATGCATAGGGATGTAAGGATGTAATTTTGTAAATTATAGGATGATACAAATTGTTCATGATGTTTTATGAAATGAGAATTTGAGGTCCCCTTTTATATTAGAGTGGTGGGGAACTATTGGAATTTTTAAACCATTAATTAAGAATAATTTAATTCTAATTCAAAAATACATAAATTTGATTATTATAGAATAAAGTTTGATTTTGAGTCAAAATATTATAATAAAATTATAATTTTACATGTTTTTACCATGTTTTTTTCATTAGGTTTTTTTATATCCCCCATCAATCAATTGCACACTTACTGGATCTATAAGGTGTTTTAATAATTAATAAACATGATAGTCACAATTAACAGAAAAAGGCCCAAAAATAGAGAATGTATGATATTCGAAACCATAAAAAAATAATATTGAAAAATTTATGGTTTTTCAAAATCATATATAAATTCATTAAATATTATTACCATAAAATATCAATAATGTCAATTTTAGAAGTATTCATTTTCTTTGACTATAAAAACAATGATATAAATAGAAATTCCAATAAATTATTTTAATAAATCCCTAAAATTTAATTAGTATCTAAAAAATTCTCAGGTGAAATTAATTATGTTATAATATACTATTCATATTTTTAATCTCATTTTTTTAATTTTCCAATAATTGAATAATTCCTACATCGTTGTAGGGTATGAAATTTATGTATTTATTTATTTATGAATAAATTAATAATCAATAATTATGATGAAGATATTTTAAATAGATTTTAAAATACTATTGATTACTAATCATTTCTTTTAGTTATCCCAAAGTTATGTATATGATGATTAATATAAATTTTTTTCCATATTATTAAAATTTCATTACATATAATATTATAAAATAATACTAACATAAAAATATTAAATAAATGAAATATATTATTAAATTTAATTACAATGGATTATATATAATAAAAAACAATTTCCCAGGTGTTGTTGTTATTTATTGGTCAATAATCTTTTATGTTTAACATTAGTTAATAGATTAGCTGATTATGTGGTAAAAACTGTCATTATTACTATTCACTATGACTAAAAATAGAAGGGAATTATATATAAAAATTCCTTCAAAATTTCATAGATGATTCCATTTTTCCAAAAAAAAATTATAATTTGTCAAAAAAATATAAAACCAAAACTATAAAAGGATACGAAAATGGGGTTTCATAAAAATGACATATTAAAATACTAGTTTTTATCTAGAATTATTTTGTAAAATTAATTTCAAAAAATAATTGGATTTTTTAAAATAAAAAATCACTAACAAATTTACATTACTAATCCAAAATATAATTTGAGTATTTGAATATTTGAAAAGAAAATAAAATTTTCAAAACAAAATCAGTAATTTCAGAAATCATTAAACAATGAAACATTTATAAGAATATCTAAATTTACCAACATGATAATATTTAAATTATAAAATTAAATGTATATTTTTTTATCAAATTTAATATATATGTGTTCTTTAAATTATTTTTCATATTCACTTGCAAAAATAAATAAAAATAATTTAAAAATATATATTTTTGATGAATAAAATGGGTATACTGAAAATTGAGTGCATATAGACTAAAAATAATACAATAAATAAGTAATAATGATTAATGTTATATATATTTAATTTATTTATTTATCATATTCATAAATGACAATTTAACTACTATGTAATAATGGAATTATATAAATAATAAAATTTTAGGGCCACTATAAGAATGATGTTTCAACTATTAATCATTATCAAAAATAGTAATCATTATTTAGATATTAGGATATTACATTATGAACCTTTAATAAATTTCATCCTTGATATTTTTTCTCGATCATGAAAATCAAATGTTTAAATTTTATAAATTAAATTTTATAACATAATCATCGTAATGGATAAAAACTTTTTTCTTTATGTAAATTCATAGGGAGATATAATGTTCATCTAAAAAACCCAAATATAGGTTTTCAAATACGATAATATTAGATTAAAGGTAAAATGTAGACATGGAAGGGAAAAATAATGCAAAAGTACAAATAGTTATTGATAATGAACATAGTCAGGATAAATTTAACGACTACAAAATCATAAATCTGAAACCTGAGAAGGGACCATCAATTATTCAAAAATAAACTTTATATGATAAATTTGTTTATTCCAATTCAATTTCATTATATTTTAGTTATTCCAAAAAAAAAACTAGACAATTAACACATGAATATAAATTTTATTTCTGTGTATATTTTCATCATTTAACTAATATACACCAAAATATCATCTTTTTTTCTAAATGTTGATTATTCAACATGAAATTTTTAGGCCTGAAGTAGCATAATTAACTTATAAAAGATCACATAATCACAATAAAATTATAATATTTTATTCCTCATATTTATAGTCATTTACTATGAAAAAAATGGATATCAGATGGTAAAAAATGTTCTGAATGTGAATAATAATTCCTTCGATTAAATAATAAATTAATATCTAATGTAAAATTTTAATACCCAATGATAAAAAAAGTGATTCCATACTCAACAATCCATAAAATTATTTCGAATATTCTTTAACAGTCCTAAAACCCAAAAAATAGAGGTATTTTAACATTTATTCCTATAATATTAATTTAACATATAGCTCAAATTTACAACAGTCAATCATAAATTCATATACCAAAACAATATTCCCAAAGAATATAATATATAAGATATGATAAAGATTTTGATAAATAAAATGGAAAATTATATCATAATAAAGGTCATATATGATACCATAATATAATCAACATTTCCCTCAAAAATTATTCATCTTATCAAAACTATGTTTCATATAAACCTCAAACCAATAAAATGTCTCCTAAAATATCATTACTCCCCAAAAAATTACATCCCTTAAAACCTTATATGGGTTGTCTAATACCTTGAGAATATGATCAAACGCAAAATTATATACCCTTAATGGTATCCTCAACTCTTAAAATAACAACTCAAAAAAATAATAATTCATAATTTTTTCTAAACCCTTCATCTATACTAATTGTAAAATATTTTAACCCGGACTCCCAAATACATCTATAAAAATAAAAACTTTTTATTTTTCTATTTGTTATTGAAAATGGGATCAATTTTTTTCATCCATCCACAAAACATAAAAAGGTAATAATGGATGAAATATATTTCCATCGATCTATTAGGATAACCTTTTTAAAAAATTATGGAAAAATTCCTAATAAGCGATATATGTAATCATCATGTTCATAAAAATATACTTCATCTTACTTAAATTTAACCACATTTGGAACCATTCTTGATAAAAATATTTTTTTCATCATTATTTATAAAATGGGGAAAAGGAAACATAATAATGGAAATATCAAACATATAGTATATTTAAACATAAGCATTAACAATTGAATTTCATTCGTTATATTATGAACAAAAAAAGAGTGTAATGATATATTAAGAGTACATATGCATAAAATAAGGAAACTCATACGTATCTCTATGTGTACCATCAATCATGAAATATGTAATAATGAATTGAAATGGAAGAGTAATTAGAATAAACAATCACGATCCATGTGATATCGATCATGATAAAAAAATCATTAAAACCCCATATATTTTTCACCCAAAAGATGTAGTAAATACATTCACCTAAACAAAAACTCATTATCTTACCCTATAAAATCTTATTATTTTTCAAAAAACCCATTAAAATAATAGATTAAAAAATTATATTACATGAAACAAATTATCAATATCATTGTTACAATAACTCATAAAAATTCAATAAACATGTGGTCGACTTCCATACACAGTGCAATGGGTGGAAATCATAATCGCACCAATCACTGGATATAATGTAACTACTCATCCATGTTTCAAAATTGAACTGAAACACCTTAGTCTATAACTAAACCACATATCAACCAAAATAATTCCCATGAATCATACAATAAATAATCACTGTAGATTATCATTTCATAAATAAAAACATATATTCATCCATTATTCAATTCATTACATTATTAGACAATGGAAAAGAATTATTTTACATGGAAATATATTTAAAAATATTTATCCATCCAGAGAATGAATGAGGACATTATCCTTGAAAAAAATTTAACTTTTAGCGTATGTAACACTAATGGTTTTTAGCATCGGTGAATTTAAAAACCAGTAAATGGACATAAAACATCTTGAGGAAAAATTCAGTTTTGAAATTGAAATTTTCATCTAAATATTTCAAAAAATATTTTGAAAAACATTTCCATCGAAAATAACATTGGAAACATATAAAAGATTATTCAATGAAAATAATCTCATGAAACTGCTTGAATTTTTTGTTGTTTTAAACATTAAAATTAAATATTTTTTCTCAAACATCTTTTAAAGGGATACTAAAGTGACTGATTTGGAAAATGTTAATAAATCTACTGTATTAATAATTTTAAATAAAGTAAGAACATCATGTAAATTATATGTAGAAATCAATTATATTTATTAATGAGAATTTTTTAAAATAAATTACAAGACATTGATTAGGATGATAATGGTTCCATATATATAAGAAGATATAAGGTCGATATCTAATTAAAATGACTTTCATTAGGATTCATAAATAAATAATATAGGAAAGGGAAAATAATCATGTAAAATACAATCAAAAACATTGAAAAATAAATTATATAAGTTTTATGAAAAAATGGGTATATGTTGTCCCAAATGGAACCTTGTATATATACAATTCTTAAAAATAGTAATATTGTAACATAAATCATTTATCACAATGGTAATCATTCAACCATAATCCCCAATAATGAAAAAAATCAAATGAAACACTAATATCATAAATATATGGATATTCAAAAAATATCATTTCAACGTGTTATTATATATACCTCAAAAAATAATATTAGTTCATATCCTAAAAACTTGTCCCAATGAAATATAATTAGAGGAAAAAATCCTTACAAATATCAGATCATTAAATTTAGAATTAATGAATTGATATATTATGTGTAACGGATAAAAATACCAAAAAAATTGTCAGTACATAACAAAAAAAATATTTATCAATTGATAGATAATAATGGTATAACAATACTAATAAAAAATATTTTTAACAAAATGAAGGGAAATTGAGTAATGAAAACTTTTACCAGTAGTTATCATTCTTGTAAAATAAATTTGGATAAAATAATGGAAATTCCATTATAAATATAATGTTTTTGAAGGATACATAAAAAAATCATTTAAAATGGGTGGTATATAAAACATAAAAAACATATTATATACTATAATAAAAATAAATTGAGATGAAATCCCTTACCTCAAGTCTAGACATTGCATGTGTATATATTATATCATGTATAATAAAAATTAACCAATTATTTATTATTATTAATTAAAATTTTCACGGAAAATAAAATTTTTATTAATGAATTTATTTAATTTATTATCATGGTATACTAAAATAACTAATCAATTAGGTTTTTTCTTGGTGTTTTTAGGATTTTTGGTTCACAATTTTAAAAAGTGAGGCATCCCTCCTTTTTAATACATAACTTTTATTACATTCTACATAAAGAGGATCATTAAAGTCTAGTGTCTTGGAAATCAGGAACTATAAAACGTGAATAAAACATAAGATGTTCTTCTAATCCCCTTATAAGGATTCATTATAAGATCATCCTATGTTCAATTAATGCCTTTCATATCCTGGAGACATACCTCAAAGGAAAGGTTGAGCAGAAGGCCCAATTAGGGTAAACAAGGGAATTAGTGTACTTGTGAAATCAATAAGAACATGTATAACAACATTAAGATATGAGAAATGGAAGTATAGGAATATCCTAATGAAAATATCTTGAAACATAAATTTAATATGTGGATACAAAATTTCATTTAGACATTCATGAACATATCACCAAGGTCCATCCCCAAGGTATCATAAACATTACCAAGGTTATTCACCAAGGTATTATGAAACTTGTCATCTCTAGAGATTAAATCGTTTCCCAATGTATTGGAGATCTATTAGGGCACACCCATAATATGTCATTACTTACATGTTATCCATAAATATCATAATTAAACAATTCATAAATAACCCATAGAGAATAAAAGGAATGGGTTTCATTTCAAAATCGTGACGTTTTAAAAGCTCTTAAAAATAAGATCATTATATCATCTTTAACCCATGTAAAAGGTGTGAGGGTTATATGTATTTCAATTATAGAATAAAATATATCATCTCTATATATTTATGAACACCCATTAAAATGAAATAGGTCTGGGTATTAACATAAATAAACAATGGTATTTCTTTAGAGAAAGGGAAAGAAATTTTGAGACGAAATTTCTTCAGCATAACGTCTAAAAAAATGGTTTTAGAAAACATTGAAAAGAGAGGGGACAAGGGTCACACACTCATAAATAATTCATAATATAGTATGGATACTTAATAAGATCATGGTATTGATATTTTAATGACATACCACATGAAAAGGAAACAAGAAATAAAAGAGGAGATTTGATTTCTTTTACGAGAAATTCTGCAGCCTAACAACGTCACATAAAAATTTAGTAAAAAAATTGATGAGAGAAGAAACGGTATCTCATAATTTGGAAATGAAATGGGCAGTAATAATAACATTAAATAATATACCCTCAACATAAAGAGATGGAAAATATAATACACAACATAAAGAAAGTCAGGACTTAAAAGAAGAGGGTGAAAGAGTCCCTTATGTTGAATAATAACATTGAAAGATTGAATGTTGGGACATCGGGAGGCTTCAGGGAACCTTGGGGGGACTCCTTTGGAGGTAAGGATACTAGAACATTATTTAGGAGGATTTTTAAATCAAAATAATGAGGGAAAGGCTTGGTATTTATAGGAGAAGTGAGAGGACAAGTCATTAATGTCCAAGGGACACCTCATCGGTGGTATCGGCAAAACCATGGGCTTGCCCATGATATTGGACAATTGGGACACCTAATAACTTATCATACTATTAATAAGTTGACCAGAATGATTACATAATTATTACATAGTTAATTATGTCATTAATCACCCGAAACTAAAAATTATATTTTCACTATTCACCGAAAATTCAATTTTTTTTAAAAAATCCCCATAAATCACCTTATCCTATAATTGATGCTCTGAATTCAAAAATGAGCTCCATTTTATAAAAATAATTCTATAAATATTTTTAATTTAATTTTTAATTAAAAAACAAAATTCTCCTTAAAAATCTAATACTGGACTAATAATTTTTGATACTGTTATTTACCTATTTTATTGAATCACATTACATAATCAAGGTTCTTAAATTATATTAATAATTTATTTAAGTGAGATTACTAATCCATTTTGTCACATTACTAATCCAAAGCGTAAAATCACTTTTCCTAATTTACTATTCTCAAAAAATTATGTTGATCTTATTAGATTCTAAATTTCTTACTGAACACATATCCAGAAGACCATTTTTAACAAATAATTACGCACCACTAATTATTTAAGGTTTACATAAATATTATTAAATATCCCCTTTTTTTAAAATGCATCTACATAAATCCTATATTTATTAGAATATGTGAATAAAACACAAACTTCACCATAAGAAGAAATCAAAATTTTATTTATCTCAAAGGATTGCACATAGTAGCTATGGTCTCGTTACATAGCCCCATATAAACCCAACATCAGACATAAATGTAAGGTGTGCTAAAGTTAGAGAATCTAAGGGTAGCTCGACCAACATTTCCCAAGTAGTGATTTTTATAAGATTGAACTTCTCCCGAAGGATATTATACTCCTGCTTCACACGATGATGTTCGGCTTGGGTTTGGTCTAGATCAAAGCCTAGTGGTGCTACCTCCTTCCCCAGTTTCGTCTGATGGGATTTGATCGGCCTGAGTTATTGGATGAGGCCATTGAATCTTCTTTTTGTATTAATTAACCAAGATCACTTTTATATAAGGACAAAAATCACAACATTTAGTTTCCAACATTCATATTGACCAATGGTCATATAACAGTAGAAACACAATGGTCTCATTTTAATTATAATCACATCATTAATTAATGAATACTCTATTTTTGTCTATAAACTAATCTTACAAACATAATTTGGAAATAAGAATTCATTCAAAATTTCAGGTCGTTACATTCTTCCCCCTTAAGAAATTTTGTCCTAGAAATTTTAACATACATCCGTAGAAAAGAAAAGATGTTGGTACTTCTGTGTCATAGACTCTTCTGGTTACTACGTGGCTTCATAATTTTTTTTGTTTCTCCCCAACACCTTAACAAGGTATGTAGTCATATTACATTTAACCCTATGTCTACGATCCAAGATCACCACCGACTGCTCCTCATAAGAGAGGTCATGTTCCAGTTGTACAACTTATGAGATAAGTACATTTGATGGGTAAGGTATTTTCTTCCTCAAGTGGGATACATGGAAGACATCGTGAACTTGTGCTAGATTTGGAGGAAGTGAAGGTTGATATGCCACTTCTCCCATGCGATAAAGGATTTCATAGGGGCTAATGTACCTAGGTATCAGATTCCCTTTCTTCTCAAACATCATGACTCTATTCCAAGTTAAAATTCAATGAATGAACTTTTCACTGACCAAAAACTCAAAGTCCCTTTGACGGTTGTTGGCATAACTATTTTTCTGACTCCAAAAGCCCTTAATGTGTTGTTGGATGGCATGGACCCTTTCAATCATCTCTTGCACATGATCAGGCCTAAGAAGCTTTCTCTCACCAGCTTCATCCCAACAAGTAGGATTTCTACAGCACTTCCCATATTGAGCCTCATAGGGTGCCATTTGAATGCTCGAGTGGAAGCTGTTGTTGTAATAGTACTCAACTACAGAGAGATGTTGATCCCATCAACCTTTAAATTATAATGAGCACGTTCTCAGCATCTCCTCAAGTGTTTGAATAGTCTTTTCAAATTGGCCATCAGTTTGAGGGTGATAGGCCATACTAAAATTCAATTTAGTTCTCAGAGCTTGTTGAAGACTTCTCCAGAATTTTGATGTGAACATTGTATCACGATCGGATACGATGGATAGTGGAAATCCATGCAGCCTTACTACTTACTTCACATAAATCCTAGCATGTTGATTAAGAGATAAATGTTCCTAAATATAGATAAAAGGGGCAGTCTTGGTGAGATGTTCCACAATAACCCATATCGCATTGTTTCCTTTGGAAGTTCTCAAAAGACCAGTGACGAAGTCTATAGTGATATTGTCCCACTTCCATGCATGTAGGGGTAGTGGTTGCAGTACCCCTTTAATAATTTTTCGTGTTTCCTTCACTTGCTAACATACAAGGCACCATGAAGTGTAGTCAACAATATCTCATTTCATATTATCCCACCAATAATGATCAAGAAAGTCCCTATACATTTTTGTGCTTCCAGTATGTATAGAGAATGAAGAGCTATGAGATTCATCCATCATCACCTTCTTTATGTCCGAAATAGATGGAACACATAGTCTTGTACGAAATCTCAGTACACCTTCTCGATCAACATTGATAACAAGAAACTTCCAATCTTTTACAACCTCACACTTCTTTTGTAATAAAGGATCTTCTTTCTAAGCCTTCTTGATCCTCTCTAGTAAGGACAGTTGAGAAATCATTTGGTTTTGGGTTGATGATGCCCCTTCCCTTATAATTCACATGTCTAGCTTTTCTAGGTCATTAATCAAAGGACCTTTTTGAATAATCATCATGGAAAATACAACTGGGACTTTCTGGATTAATGCATCAGTACCTTTGTTTTCTCTTCCAGGGTGATAATGAATTGAAAAATCATAGTATTTAAGAAGTTCAATACGTCTCATTCGTCTCATGTTCAATTCCTTTTGTGTGAACATATACTTTATACTTTGATGGTATGTGTATATTTCACATTTCCCCCAATAAATATAGTGCCTCCATATCTTCAGAGCAAAAATGACCAAAGCCATCTCCAGATCATGCGTAGGATAATTATGCTCCTGAATATTCAACTGTTGAGATGCATAAGCAATGACCATTTTATTTTTCATGAGGACGCACCCAATCCCTTTTAGAGACGAATAACTAAAAATAATGAATCCTTCACCACTTGAGGGAAGAGTTTACATGGGTGCAGTAACCAATCTCTTCTTCAGCTCTTGGAAACATTCCTCACACTCCATTGTCAAGATAAACATGATCCCTTTTCGAGTTAACATGGTTAATGGATTTGAATTTCGTGAAAAGTTTTTCAAAAACCTCCTATAATATCATGTTAATCAATGAAAGCTATAAATCTCAGTTATTGTTGTAGGTCGAGACCACTCCTCTACAAATGATTTCTTTGTAGGGTCAAACGTTATTTCTTCATTGGTTACAATATTCCATAAGAAATCTACTTTTTGTAATAATAAATCACATTTACTAACCTTTAAAAAAATCCTATCATTCCGTAGAGTTTGAAAAATAACCATTAGATGATCTTCATGGTCCATGCAACTTTTGTAATATAACAGAATATCATCAATTAAAACTACCACAAAATTATCAAGGTAGTCCATAAAGACTCTATTCATCAAATCCATAAAATAGAAGGTGCATTAGTCAGTCGAAAGGGCATAACAAAAAACTCATATTTCATATATCTTGATCGGATGGCAGTTTTTGGAATATCTTCTTGCTTCACCCTAAATTGATGACAAATAGTTCAAAGGTAAATCATAGAGAAGAATTTAGCCACATGATGTTGGTCAAATAAGTCATCAATTCATGGAAGAGGGTATTTGTTTTTTCACTGTGAGCCCTTTCAGTTTTCTATAATCAATGCATAGCTGCATCGATCCATCCTTCGTCTTCACAAAGTGAACTGGTGCTGCCCAAGGAGACACACTTGGTCGAATAAACCCTTTATCCAAAAGATCTTTGAGTTGTTTCTTTAATTCCTCAAGCTCCACATTTTACATCCTACATGGGGTATTTCATATCGGATGAGATCCATGTACAAGATTGATGGAGAACTCTACCACTCTTTCTGGGGGAGGTCCAGGAAACTCCTCTGGAAATAAATCAATGTATTCCTCGAAGATTGGGACATTTTCTATCATCATACTCTCATCCCCTTCTTCTTATTCACCGATCAACTACATAAATAAGGATATAGGGGGTTCTTTTAGACATAGATGAGGTTGAGATATCTCTCCTTAGAAGATAACTGTCAGTTTTCCATTCAATACTACTGAAATTTCTATGCTTCTGAAATTGATCTTAGCATCATACTTTGAGTTCCAGTCCCTCCCTAGAATATTTTTGAATTCTAGCATGGGAATGACTACTAGATTTGATATAAGATTGTTCTCAATAAAGTAAATACTAGAGTTTTTAAACACTAATTATGCTTTGATTTTCCTAACAAGAATCTTGACTAACTACTCTACATTTAGAAATTCTGGGGGTTGATTCTGAATTACTTGAAAACATGGAAGAAATAAAAGAATGCGTAGAACCAGAATAAAATAAGTAATTGCTTGATTCGGGAGAACAAAAAGAGTACCTACTACCACATCATTCGGAGCATTAACTTCCGCTATCATGATAGAAAAATCACTGCCTTGAACTATTGGCCTTTGCTGAGGCTGATGGTGGTTCCATGCCACTGCCCTCATATTTAGACAATGATTGGAAAAGATCCCACATTGTCCACACTTGATGCACTAGACATTAGGTAGGGCCTAAACCATCTTCATCTTGTCGTTTGTGTTTGGAAGTTGGGGTTTAACCTCGCCATCACAATTACTCGCAATGTGGCCATCTCTGCCACACTTATAGCACTTCCCACTCTCGAGAAGGCAATCCCCCGAATGTTTCTTCCCAAATTTATTACACGTGGGATGTTGCACTTGCTTTCCTCCTCTTCCATGATCAAAAGTCCTCCCAAAGATGGGTTACATCGATCTCTTCTTGTCATTGGATTTATGAGACCACTACATCTCACCAAACTCTATCTCGACTTTCATCGCACTCTGGACGATCTCCTCATAGCTATCATAATCTTAGTTGGCTAGATTCTTCCACAGATGAGGTCTCAGTCCACCAATGAATCTATCAACCTTACCAATGGGATCTATGACAAAGCTAGAGTTATATCATGAAATCCTTGTGAAGATCATCTCATAGCTTCCCACAGATTCATTCTCTTTCTACTTCAGCTCGACAAAATCCTTATCCATTCTTGTTCTCATAGAACGGGGGAAATACTTACTGAAAAATATCCTTCTGAACTCTTCCCACTCTATAGCTTCAACTTCCACTCTTTGCCTCATTTTTTTGATCAGTTCTCACCTCCTATCAGTTTCTCCCTTGAACGATAGATAGACATGGTGAAATTCTCTTGCTCTGAATAATGTAGCACATAAAATATCTTCTCTATAGGGCTGATCCATTGCACAAAAATCAATGGGAATTTCAATCCACTGAAGGTTGGTGGTCATTGGCTCATAAAGTACTCAAAACAATTTTGTTCCACTTGTGGTGAGATCGACCTCTCATCTTGATTCTAGTTATTACTCATAACTTGAGTCACTTGGTTCATCATTCGAATGAATGATTCCATTCTGGCTTCCATCGGAGGCCTGTCAGCACGTGGTCCATTATGGTAACCATTAGCATGCTTCCTCCTATTGCCCTCCATTTTCTTAAATAATAAAATCTTAGTGAGAAACTTGTTTCATTTATGTATCCTTTAACTATAAAGGACTCTATGTCTCAAAATATCATGCTTAAACAATTATATTTCTCTATAATTCTTTCATAATGATTCATAAAAAGTTTGGATTAACCAAACATATCCATCGAAAGTATCGTAACCAAGAGTGGAGCATGGCACATTGACGTGCACCAGTTCCAATTCAAGTCTAGCTCAAAGCGGTGTTTTCGGGTTTTACCCCTATATACATATGTACCAGATCTTCCTCTACCTGATCATATCCATATAGGGATATATTTGATTGAAAAACCACTTCCCAAATACTCACCAAAATACAAGGAAGTTTTAACTATATTTAAACTTTTCCATAGTGTTTTTCCAAATGTTTTCATAGAATAATTTCCATAAATGTGTAAACCTCACTTTGATACCAACTGTGGAATCCCAACTTCTTAATACATAACTTTTCATTACATTTTACATAAATAGAATCATTAATGTCCAGTGTCTTGGAAATAGGGAACAATTAAACTTGAATACAAAATAAAACATTCTTATAATCCAATTTTAAGGCTTCATAATAATATTATCCTAAGTACAATTACTTACTTTGAAATACTAGATACATACATCATTATAAAGGGCGAGCAGAAGGCCCAGTATGGGTAAACAAGGGAATCAGTGTACTTGTGAAATCAATATGAACATGAATAACAACATAATGATATTAGAAATGGATGTATAGCCATATCATAATGAAAATAACATGAAACATGACTTTAATATGAGTCTACAACATTTCATTTAGACATTCATGAACATATCAGTAAGGTCCATCCCCAAGGTGTCATAAAAATTACCAAGTTTAATCACCAAGGTATCGTAAAACATGTCCTCTCTAGAGATTAAATCATTATCCAATGTATTACAGATCTATCAGATCCACATATATCATAATAAAAAATATCATAAATAACCCATAGGGAATAAAAGGAATGGGTTTCATTAGAAAATCATGACATTTTAAAATCTCTTAAAAGTAGATAATTATATCATTTTTAACCAATGTAAATGGTGTGAGGGTTATATGTATGTCAATTCCATAATAAAATATATCATATTTTTATATTTATGAGTTCAAATAGATATGAAATAGGTCTGGGTATTCACATAAATAAACAAGGGGATTTCATTAGAAAAAGAGTTAGAAATTTTGAGACGAAATTTCTGCAGCATAACGGCTATATATCATGGTTTTAGAAAACATTGAAAAGAGAGGGGAAAATGGTCACCCAATAATTAATAATTAACAATACAGAATGGATACTGAATATGATCATGGCATGGATATTTGAATGACATAACACACGAAAAGAAAACATTAAAGAAAATAGAAAATGTGAATTCTTTTACGAGAAATTCGGCAGCCTTAAGACATCACATAAAAATTCAGAAAACAAATTAATGAGAGAATAAAGGGTCACTCATCATTTTGACATGAAATGGGAAGTAATAATAACATATAATAACATAACCTCAACATAAAGATATTGAAAATATAAGACACAACATGAAGTAACTCATTACATAAAAGAAGCGGGTGAAAGAATCCCTTACCATGAAGAGTAACTTCGGGAGTTTGAAGGAAAAGACCTCAGGAGGCTTTAGGGAACCTTGAGAGGACTCCATGGGAGGTAAAGAGATTATAAATTCATTGAAAAGGATTTATAAATGAAAAGAATGAAGGAAATTCTTGTTATTTATAGGAGAAGTGAGTGGACAAGTCATTAATGAACAGGGGACACCTCATCGGTGGTATCAGTAAAACCATGGGCTTTCCCATGGTATTTTCCCATGTTATTAGCCACTCGGGACACCTCATACCTTATATTAATATTCTAAAGTCGACCAGAATGATAACATAATTACTATATCCTTACTTATTTCATTAAATACACGAAACTAAAAACGATGTTTTCACGGTTCACAGAAAATTCATTTTTTTAGAAAAATCCCCAAAAATCACCTTAACCAAATATCAATGATCTGAATTCAAAAATGAATTCGATTTTATAAAATTAATTTTATAAATTTTTTTAATTTATGTTTTAATTAGAAAAATAAATTCACAAGGTAAAACTAATACTTGACTAATAATTTCTGAAAAAGTTATTTACCTATTCTATTGAATCACATTACGTAATCAAGGTGCCTAAATTATATTATTACTTTATTTAAGTGAGATTAATAATCCATTTGGTCACATTACTAATCCTAACAGTAAAATCACTTTTCATAATTTACTAATCTCAAAAAATTATGTAAATCTTATTAGAATCTAAATTTCTTACTGAACACATTTCCAGAAGAACATTATTTGAAAATCAATACACATCATTAATTATTTATGGTTTACATAAATATTTTAAAATATCCCCTTTTTCCAAAATTCATCAATATGCATATATTTATTCAAATATCTAAAAAAACAAAAACTTCACCATAGAAAGAAATCACAATTTTATTTATTAAAAAGGACTACACATAGTAGCTACAGTCTCTTTACATATCCCCCGTATAACCCCAGTATAGGACCTAAGTGTACGTTGTGCTATGTTGAGAGAATCTGAGGGTGGATCGGCCAACATTGTCGAAGTAGTGATTTCTATAAGCTTGAACATCTCCCGAAGGTGATTCTGCTCCGGCTTCACACGATGAAGTTCAGCTTGGGTTTGGACCAAAGCAAAGTCCAATGGTGCTACCTCCTTCCCATGTTTTGTTAGATGTGTTACGATCGGCCTGAGACTACTGGATGAGGCCATCTAATCTTTTTTCTGTAATAATTAACCAAGATCACATGTATTTATAGACAATAATCACAACTTTTAGTTTCCAACAGTCATATTAACATACATTTATATACCATTAAAAACCCAACAGTCTCATTTTAATTATACTCTCATAATTGATTAACGAATATATTTTTGTTTAGTATAAACTAAACTAACACACAAAATTAGGAAATAAAAATTCATTCAAAATTTCGGGTCGTTACAAAAAGGCATTGGTATATCGAATGCTGTCAAAATATTCAATATAAAACCATATATAGAATATTATTAATTAAATAATTATCATTTTCAAACATAAATTTCACTTTCTAAACCTTTTCATCAAATATGATTTTGGAAAATGAACTATGATGCAATCATGGAGATAACAGGTTACACATATGCATGAGTAACATTTCAATTTCTCATCGATCATTATGGAAAGAAGGAGTGTTTTATATTATCTTGAAAATTTATAATTATAACATAAAAATGTTATTTATTTAAATAATCATATATATATATAAATATTGTGATGTGCAGAAGAAAAAAATCGCATCGCTTCACAGATGTGGTAATCCCCGCATACAAATGAACAACACTATCATTCTTTAGGGAATGTAATGGTAAGAAAGGAAATGAAATATCACCCTACTAAAAATATAAATATTTCATTATTATCATATTTAAAAACTACTTCTATCAATATAACAAACCAGGATAAATGGTGAAGGAAAATGAACTACATCATTTGAGGTAATGGTAGTCTTCTATACACATGAACAATAGATTTAGTTCCCATTAGATGGTTTTTGGAGATGGATATATGATATTAAATTAATATTTTAACATATATTTATATGGTATATACTATTTTTTATACTGTCATTTTTGGAGATTATTTCAAGGGGGTGGTAGAAGAAAGAAAATGATGATGGTTGGATATGAACTATACTTCTTCTTGGGGTAATAACTTTTATATTGAAACTTACACGCTCTATGGATAGTGTTTACCCAATCGAAAAGACATATAGAATGTTGGGAGGGATATTATGAAGGTATTTTGGAAGATACTAACTATTACAAATTGTACATGAGGTGTGAGGAAGTAAAAGTATTTGGAATCATTTTAAAATAGAGGGGAGGGGTACTATTGGAATTTAATAAAATATTAATTTAATGTAGAATAATATTGATTAAAAATGGACCCAAAATTATATTATTAATATACAAGGTGACTATGATTATAAATAGTATCATATATCAAAATTATGACACATTTTAAATATATTTTCCCCTTCCCCTTTGGGTTTAACCCCACAATAACCCTATTCAAACATACCATGAAAATAATGGTTTTTATACATTGAAGGTCAATATAGTTAAAAAATGGAAATAATAAGAATAAAAGGGAAAACATTTGTTATATTTAGAAAAAAAAAATTTCTCAATATATTAATTTTACACATTTTACAGAATTTAAAAAATATTATTATCATCAAATATCATTAATTTTAATTTTATAATTATTCATTTTCATTGAAATATATAGAATCAAGAAAAAATGTAATTCGAATAAAATAAATTAATACAATAAAATATGTTCTTTTAAATATATAATTCATGGGTGACATAAATTGTTTCAAATTATACTACTTTTTTTATTTTAATATCATTTATTTTATTTCAATTAACTGAATAATTACTGTGTACGTTTTCTGTAAGAATTTAAATAATTTGATTCATTCCCAAAATAATAAAAATAAATTTCCTATATTAATAATAATCATTTCATTTTAAAATTAATTTTACTAATCCAGAAAATCATCTATGTATCATCCCCAAATAGGAGGCCAGAAAACTGGTTCCTTGAGTCAGGTCCCCACATGACCTTAGGTGAACCTCCCCATATTCCAGAGTTTGTTGACTTGTAGAGAGGGACTAATGGATAATATAGGGGGACTATCACTTGATTTTAATTGTCATCCCTATTATATAATATGTAATAAATTAATTAATAATCAATTAATAATTAACATTCATTACAAATATTTCATAAAATAGGGTATAGGCCCACAACCAAAATTAAAAATGTTTTGTATTATCATTATTATATCAGATATCATGTAAAAACCCAAAACGGATAATCGATGAATCCCCAAAATGTGCTCTCACAACAAATTTGTTCCTCTCTGTTGGGACCACACATTTGTGCAAGATTTAATTTTTGTCAATGGATGTTTTATAGGCTATCGGTGATTATCAAGGTATAGAAAGAGATCCAAAGTTAATGGAGAATAGAAATTTAGAGGATTGGGGAACTAGTCCAATGTTCTAATTGCATGCACCAAAGGTGATACATTATCTACAACAAAAAAGATGATGAATTTATGATGAAAATGATTTTTGGGGCTTCTAGTCCAAAAATAAATTGAAGAATAATGTATGTGAATTTGGAAGAGGCTTGGACATCTAAGGATACCATGAATGATTAAAATACTAATTGTCCAGTCAAATGAAAATTAGAATTATTTTTTATATGATTACATAAAAAAATTGTTCCAAACCTTCAGCTAATCAGAATGCCTAAACTAGAGGTAGATGTTGGACAAATTCGACAATGCCCAAGAGCAATAAAGCAAGTCTAGCCTATAAGCAGTTAGGACAAGCCGTTTATGGGCCCATGAAATGATTGCTAAGAAGCCCATGAAAAGTATGGATGTAGGGTGTTCCCATAGAGGACAAGGTACGATGAAGTAGCATGGAGGGATATGGAGTAAAATGGGTTTTTGACGGAGCACAATAAAAGATAAACCGAACTCCAGATGATTTTCTATTTCGATGTGTGAAAGGTAACTAAGGTTATTGATCATCTTTAAAGACTCGATAATGATCTCATCAATATATAAAATCATTGATTGCAGTTTAATCAATATCATCCATCATCCTATGCTTTGTGCATTTGAATGAGATTCGTTTGATGCACACTATAGTTGCTTCATCTTCTTCCTCCCTCTACAACTTGTCAGCACCACTTTTATCTACCAAAGCTGACGAAGAACAAAAATCCGATCAATATGGATGAACATGCTGGAATTGTAAAGGTCATAGGAGAATAGTGAGACTATACATGAAACAATTTTCTTGCATTCATGTGATATCTTCATTAAGAAGGCTCATCCAAAGGGAAATGTATTTGTCGAGGCCATGTGGATTTTAGAGTAGTTTTAAAACAAGATGCATGAATTATTTATGACATGCACATGATTCATTCACCGTATATGAGGTTGTTAATTGAAATTCAAACCCGACACATGTCATGTCATATATCATTCACAGGTTTTAATTGTAATGATATGAGGTTCTCAATTATTCAGTGAATAAACTCTAAACAACATAACATTCAAGGCTTGACTGTGGAAAAGGTATACTACTCACCAATAAAATTTGTCAAACTCATCTGAGAAGATATAGCTTCCTCTGACACATTTTATTGGTCCTTTTCCAAAATATTTAACACTCTTGTTTGATGCTTTATTTGATGGAGAATGTAAGTTACAACTAGCCTTCAACATGTTTTATGCACCCTTTCATTGACCTAGTGAAGTGGAAGGCGCACACCATCTATGTGAAGTAACCCTCAAACACGAAACAGGTTTAATTAAAACCCTCTTCGTGCTTCGTGGAGGTTATCCCAAAGGATGAAAATCGGTGAAATCTCACTAGTGTACTCTATGAAGAATTGATCCACGAACCATCCAAGGTTATATGATGAATATCCACACATATCCTCTACATGAATAAGTATACATGTGAACATCCTTGTTTCCACGAAGACAAGGTAAACAACAACCTCCTTTGCATGTTGAACAATTCTTTTTGCAGGATTAGTTTCCTTGGTGAATAAAGGGAAGCACAATTGTAGGGGGAGTTTGTACATGCATAAACTCAAGATAGATATTTTAAGAAACGCATGGTCATTCAATATTTCACGCATAGAATAATAATATAACATAAAAAATGAAGTTTGTGTGTGTGTGTGTGTGTTTTCATGAACATGTGATTAAAAGAGTATGTGAGAAAAGTATTATACCCATTACAGTTTTTCACAAGAAAATAAGAAGTGTATTGATTATTTTTACCATCATCTGTATGAAAAGGGGGAGATATAAGGAAGACAATGAAATATATTTTTATACATGAACTCATAATTTAATCATATCCATAGAAGATTGTGTGTAACTAAGTACTATGTCATGAATACGTAATAGGGGGAAAATAATTTAAGAAATAATTAAATGTACCGAGAAGAAGATAATAGGAGATAAATACGAATAGATGTTCAACGAAATGAAACATGCTTGATCGCATGCATACATGAAAAGTTGAAAGGAGAATTGATTTTGAGGATGCCCAAAGAGTTGATCAACACTGATTGAACAATAACATATGTGATTGTGATTTTGTCCGAAAATAAGATGAATATTTAGTGCATTAAATTATTTTCATAAAGAATAAGATTGAATATAAAATAGAAAAAATTTAGGACTTTTATGTAAGTAGTGTCTCGTGCTAAATAAAGACACAGACTTCTATGCCAATCTGTTGAAGATAGCCTCATGTCTAAAAAATGAGGGAGACCTCTACCACGAAAGTGAACTTGGTGGAGTCTACAGAAGTGATCTAACAGAAGTATTGAGTTATCAATAAACCATTGTAAAGTTAGGGATCCTTGTATAAAGTGATTGTGCCCAAACCTTTGTAATCTATAGCTACTGAAGATTAGTGGAATTAGGTATGACCGACAACACATCAGTGTATCCTCCTTGAATATATCTTTTATTGGTGAACCAAGTAAATGTTTTGTTATGTCATTCTTCATGTGAATGTTATAATTACATCACATATCCATCATATAGGTTTAAACAAGTTCCTACCAATGTGTTGACATAACATAATAATGAAGTGGAAATTTTGACACGCTAATTCACCCTCCCCCCTCAGGGTGGTCAAGAGTCCTTCAAATGGTATTAGACGAAATGTTACAGGTATGATGGATACTCTATAGTAATTCTATTCAGTGGAGGATTCGATATTATTTTCAAAATTTCATAAATGATGTGCAATTTTGATGAAGATTTGGTTACCTCTTAGCAGAAGTCTATATCTAGTGGTACCTTGACCCAATGAAAAGAATAAAGAGAATAACAAGTTTAAGATGTCCCCCTTATCTAAATAATAGTTAGTATATGGTTCTCCTTTCCATTCTGATAAGAAAAATATTTTTTTATTATAATTAATGAAGAAGGTGGTCAATTTTATAATAGGGTAATTGAAGAAACATATATTTCCTTCTCAATTGATCAGGAGAAATTATAATCATATCATCATGATAATCGATAATAATATGTTGCTACTTTTAGTGGGATATTTCCACGCTTGCATGGAGATGTCACATGACTTGAATGAGAAACTAATAATGTGGACAAGGTTAGTGAAGGAAGTTTTCATGAATATTTAATGCTCACCAGATATATTGAAAAAACAAAGAAAAAATATGAAATGACTTGCCTGAAACACCATGAAGATATTGAATAAAACTTATATGTCATGATTTCACTTGAGTATGAGATATATTCTCTTCAATATGACATGATTAATGTAAATGAGATCAAGGGGTTATATTTGGAAGAAATATACAAGAAGATCAGGAAACATGAATCTTTGTAACCAAAAAAATGTTCAGATGCATGAAGATGAGGATGAATGATTTATGAAGACATGTGAAGAGAAGATGATCATGATTGAATATTATAAGATCATTCTCAATATGGAATCTCTTAAATTACAAGACCTTTTGGCCAATCTTGAGAAGACACATATTGATCCTCGACAAAAGAAGGAATCATTCTATACTAGAATTCAATGATCAGTGGAAGACTCCATCTTCAAAAAACACTCAACATGTGATAATAATATCATTAATTAACTCAATGATATATCACAAGAAACTATGAATGAAAAGGTATTATCCATACCATCTTTTACTAATGTTTCTATATTATTTTACATAAAAAGAGGTGGATGGAAAAAACATTATAAACATTAATTTATGAGGAAAGGTGATGAGATCCCTACCACCATGGATATGCTGGATAAGAAAAATAATGTGAAAAGTGTTTCCCTAGATAGGTCACAACAAATCAAAATATTTCCTAACAACCTTATCTAGGACACATCAAGAAGTTATGATTTTTGGGCCAATGTGAGTGTGTATACATGTTATGGAATTGTGCATTATATTTTGTGTAAAAATCTAAAAATGTAAATTCATAAAAGAAAATAATCTTAGGGGGGAGAAAGGCATTGAATAAGAAGAAACAACCACATATATAGAAACATCTAGACACTGTATAATGTTTTGGAATGCTAGAAAACATCTTTAACTTATGAAATGTAATTGGTCTCAATGTTTTTATATTATCATCTCAAATATCATAGAAGATAGTCAATAATGAAGAAGTTTCCTTCTATATTATCCGGATGAATTTTGTAAAAACAAATACATCCATAATGATTCCATTTAGGAAATGTGAGAATTACTTGGATTGGAAATCCATGAAGTTGAAGGGTGGTGCATCCAAAATAACTACCGAGATTGATGAAACTCATAAGAATTCATTTGTAAGATGCAAATATGTTTCAACAATCCCTAATTACATATTGGTTATCTAGCATGAATATTTTTAATGAATGTGGAAAATAAAAGAATTAATTAATTCCATCCAAGAACAAATGAAATTGAATGTCAAATGTGAAATTGTGAATAATTGTTCAAATGGAGCATCTTGTTCCAGAAAACCATATCATCCTGGTTTTTTCTAATGAAGAAGTAAGGAGGGTCCAACTTATTATCATAATTCTATTTTATATTGTATTTGTGTTTCTAATTTATATAATTGAAGGTGACTAAATGTCGTATGGGGATAAACTTAAAAATAGGGATGATATGTGTTTTATTATATGCTAAGTCAAATAAAAAATATTCATATGTTATTATTTCATGTTGTATCAAATCAAATTACACTATAAATTATTGTAAGATCTTGTCCTTGGAAAAGGTATCTTATTTCTCAATCTTTCGTCTATGGATACTCTAAATAAAACTTACCTTACAATGGGGGAGTAATTGGATCAATCAGTGAAATAAGAGAAATAGATGTTCCCCAAAGTAACATATCCTACCTATTTCACATGAATATTTTTGATTCATTTGATGAATTGAGTGCAGAAGTTTCAGGTTTTTTATTCTTTAACAGAATTCATATCATCATCCTGAAATGAATGTGGATTTACCTTGAATACAAGTACATGAGTTCTCATCTCATCAGGTATCATATAATAGGGTAATTGGTAGCTTTGATCTCTATATAATTTCCCCTTTTTTCTACATCGAGCAGTGATCATGTAAACATTCAGTGAAATGATGACAAGCACATTTAATAAGTGTGGATTGATTCATTTTTCCTATGAACATTGATTTTATTTTCAATAACAAGGAGTTATGTGAAATGATTTTTTGAGAAGAAAAAATGGGATATAATGAAAATTGAATTTGGGAGAAGATTCACATTGACACTGACACATTCATTTGAATGAGGGCATTGGGTATTGCAATCATTTACAAAGGGGTTGATTTTTGGGACCACACATCTGTATAAGCTGTATTTTAAGTTAATGAAAGTTAATTATGTAGTCAATGATGATCAAGATAAAGAAGAAGATCCAATGTTAATGGATTATTGAAATTTAATCAATTGGTGAACTCTTACTGATTTTTAAATGCATGTATGAAAGGTTATACATTGTATTGAAAATAATGATGATGAATTGATGAGTAAGAAGCTATTTGGAATTCGAAATCTAAAAGTAAAATGATGAATAGAGAGATATGATGTGGAAGTGTCTTGGTTAATTAAAATGTCTAGGCATAATTAAACTACTATGTGGACACAAACATTATACATAGAAGTATTTTTAATTACCTTATGTAATAAAAATTGATCTCTTCAAATAACCATATAGCTACCATCAATGTAACGACCCAAAATTTTGAATAAATCTTGCTTCCTAATTTTGTGTGTTATTTTATTTTATATACTCGACAAAACTGTTTCATTTGATAACATGAGTATAATTAAATCGAGACCATTGGGTTTTAACTATAATATGACCATTAGTCAATATGACCGCTGGAAACTAAATGTTTCGATTACTGTCTCTAAATACAAGTGATCTTGGTTAATTAATATAGAAAGAAGATTTGATGGCCTCATCCAGTAGTCTTTGGTCAATCGAAGCCCATATAACAGAACTTGGGAAGGAGGTAGCACCACTGGGCTTTTCTATGGACCAAACCCAAGCCGAACTTCATCGTGTGAAGCTAGAATGGAATCGACTTCGTGAGAAGTTCAAACTGATAGAAATTACTACTCATAGGATGTTGGCCGAGCCACCCTCAGATTATATCACCTTAGCACACCTTACACTTATGGTGATGTTTGCGAATTTTCAAATGTCCGGAAAAATATAATATGAATATTTTTTATGAATTTTAGAAAATGGATATTTTAAAAATGTTTATGTAAACCGTAAATAATTAATAATGTGTGTTGATTTTCAAAAAATGGTCTTCTGCAAAAGTGTTCAGTAAGGAATTTGGAGTCTAATAAGATCAACTTAATTTTCGATGAATAGTAAATCATGAATAGTGATTTTACTCTTAGGATTAGTAATGTGACCAAATGGATTAGTAATCTCACCTAAAGAAAGTTTTAATATAATATAGGCACCTTGATTAAGTAATGTGATTCAATAAAATGGTTAAATAACAGTTTCATAAATTATTAGTCGAGTATTAGTTTTTTCTAGTGAATAGTGTTTTTTAATTAAAAATTAAATTAAAATTATTTATAAAATTATTTTTATAAAATGGACTTTATTTTTAAACTTAGAGCATCGATATTATGTTATGGTAATTTTTGGGGATTTTTCAGAAAAAATGAAATTTTGGTGAATAGTGTATTTTTATAAAAATTAAATTAAATATATTTAGAAAAATATTTTTATTAAATGGAGTTCATATTTTTAATCAGAGCATAAATATTTGGTTAAGGTGAAATTTTGGGATTTTTCAGAGAAAGATGAATTTTCTGTGAATAGTAAAAATGAGGTTTTAGAGTTTCGGTATGGTTAATGACATCATAACTGTGTCATGATGATTTCATGAGATATTTTAAGGGTTGGTCAACCAATGGTGATGAATTATTGTATTGGGGTCCCCTTGTTTCCTAACTCCATGGGAAATACCATGGGAGAGCCCATGGTTTTGAGAAAACCACTTGTGAGGTGTCCCTTGAAATTATTAAAGTATAACCTCACCTTCCCTATAAACACCCACCCTTCCCGCCTTTATTTTTCACTCCCAACTCTCTCATAACGATGATCTGGTCTCATTACCTCCTAAGGAGTCCTCCGAAGGTGCTCTAATCCCTCAAGGTCGCAACCTTTGAGTTTTAAGAGTTACGTTTAAGGTAAGGGATGCTACCTCTCTCTTTCTTTTCAAGTAATCTCTTTTATGTCATTTCGTTTATGCTCCAAGCTCTTATGTTGGAAAATGTTCTTTTATATTCCTTTTACTGACCTTTTCATGTTAATATTATGATATAACCCCTATTTCACTCATCAATGCGTTTTAAAAATGTTTAAGTGGCGTCGTTAGGCTGCCGAATTTATAAGGGATTCTTTCACCATTCTCATTTTTCAATGTTCAACTTTCATGTCAAGTCTTTCAAGTTGCTTTTTATTATTTTGGGGTATTATATCTATATATATCATACTGATATTTTATGTTCATTTTATGAGATACCCTATTTGATCTCGTCAAATCATTTTTGTTGATGTTTAAGTGGCGCTGTTAGGCTGCCGAATTTTTAAGGGATTCTTTCACCATTCTCATTTTTCAAAGTTCTACTTTCATGTCAAATCTTTCAAGTTCATTTTTATTATTTTGGGGTATGATCTCTATATATATCATACATATATTTTATTTTCATAATATGAGAGAACCTATTTGATCTCTTCAATTCATTTTCGTTGAATTTTAAGTGGCGTCGTTAGACTGCCGAATTTTTAAGGGATTCTTTCACCTTTCTCATTTATCAATGTTATACTTTCATGTAAAGTCTTTAAAGTTCCTTTTTATTATGTTGGTGTATGATATCTATATCTATAATATTGATTTTCTATGTTCATATGATGAGAGACTCTATTTGATCTCTTCAATTCATTTTGTTGAAGTTTATGTGACGTCGTTAGGTTGCCAAATTTTTATAAGAGAAATATTATTTTTTTGTCTTCCCTCCATTTTTTTACTTAATATTTTAAGTATTTCAAACCTCATTACCATGTTCTTATATCCATTATATTATTTCCCTATAGTTTTCATTGGATCATTTATAAGTGGGTGACATATGTCCCCTCTCTTTACAATGTTTTTTAAAACCCCGAAGCATAGCTGTTATGCTGCAACATTTCCATATAAAATGCCTCTCTCTTTTTCTAAAATAATTTTATGTTATTAAGTGAATTCTCAAAGATCTCCATTATAAGGGGGTATTCAAATATATATCAAAATTTCCTATTTTAAATTCTGGGATTTACATAAATGAAACCCACTTTCCTTTCCCGTGGGTTTAAAGTGACATAAAGATCTTGTCTTTAAAGCAGTCTTTAAAACGTTATGATTGTGAAATGAAACCCATTTCTTTTATGCTATATAGAGTTTTTATGAAATTATTTATGATGATATATGTGGCTCACATGATGATAAAGAAAAATTAAGGGTGCGCTCTCATAGTGCTCCAATGCATTGGGTAATGACTTAATCTCTAGAGATGACCATTTTTAACGACACCTTGATGAATAACATTGGAAATTTTTAATGACACCTTGGGGATGGACCTTGGTGAAACAGAAATGATTTTCAATATTAAATGTTGTAGCCACATATTCAAGTTATGAAATACGTTATTTTTATTATGATATTCCTGATTATTTATTTCTCATGCCTTAACATTCTTTTTCATGAAATTGTTGAGGTATCTCAAGTTAACAAGTTAAATGTTTCCCTTATTTCCCTTACTGGGCCTTCTACTCACCCTTTATTTTGATGTATGTACCAAGGTTATGAGATGAAGTAATGAACCTAGTATGAACATAAGGAGAATCATTTCATGTGTTTAAGAAGGATGTTTTATGTTTTCATGTTTTAAGTTCCTAGTTTCCAAGACACTAAACCTTAAAGATCCTCATTTTTGTAAAATGTAATGAAACGTTACGTTATAAAAAGGCGGGATTCTATAGTTGGTATCGAAGGATTGTTTAGTTATTTGTAGAAATTAGAATATTAAATCTCTTTGAAGAACCTGAGAGAAAATTTTAAATATAGGAAATCATCCTGGTATTTTGGTGAGTATTGAGTATGGGATTTCCAAGAAAATACATCCTTGTCTGGATACGAGCCGGTAGAGGTGTCTTTGGGACAGATGTACATAGGGGTAGAACCCGAAAACACCGATTTGAGTGAGACTCGAATGGGAACTGATACACGACAATGGGCCTTGCTTCACTCTTGGTTACGACACTCCCGGGGGATATGCTTTGGTAAATTCATAAGCTTAGTAGGAACCATTATTAAAGGGACAAAGATAAAATAAAATAAAGAACCACATAATAATATATGGTCATGGATAACCTAGATTGGAACCTAGGGGATCACATGTTAGGATATACTTTTCTCCTACAAGTTTTTCCGTCTATTGTTAATGTTTCCTTTTAATGATTATTGGCTAAGTATTTAAGCCCCTAATTATACTTTATTTTCTTAGTTAATGGAGGGAAATGGAAGAACATGTCCCAACAACCAATGTCATAGGAAATGTAATTATTGGCCTATTAATGTGACAGAGATGACGAGAGATCAAGTTGAAAATATTGTGATTATGCCAAACCGGCTAACAAGAATCACAATTAATAATTGGTACCTAGTTGAATGCCCAAAGTCATCATGGAAGAAGAAGACAGAGTCACAAGGATGTTCATATGATAAAGTTGATAAGGGAAAGAAGACCCAATTTCTTTATTGCAAAAAGTGTGGGAAGAGGCACCAAGGATAATGTCACAATTTAACCGGGAGATGTTTTAGGTGGGGGAAGATAGGGCATAAAGTATACAATTGCTTTAAAATAATGGATAATGTGATGAATGGAGATAAGGTTTGATCTAATGTACCTTATACATTTTGATGTCGTAAATGTGGAGAAGTTAGACATTATCCATGGAAATGATCACTTGGAATGTGTGACAAGCATGATGAGCATCAATAATCTTCGAGGACAGGGGAACAATGCAAGTCCTATGATGAGATGGATCATGATGACTGATGTACATGTAACTTCTTCGCGATAATTTTCTATATCATGATGTATTTTAGTTCGTGCTCTAAGAGAAAATATTTTATGTTTTCTAAGATCATCGAGTCACTAACTAATATGACTTTATATCATTAAGGAAAAAATCTATTGTTATATACCACATGTTGATGTAGCGAAGTTGTTCTTTTTAAAAAATGGTGATTAGGGGATTAAAATATGATTAATGTTTTGGAAGACGTTCACTATTTTGGGAACCCAATTTGATCAAGGTAAATCGATTACTATGGTATTTTCATTGAGGATTAAATGTTAACGTATATTTTGAAGAATTTATGAATTTAAGGAAAACTTATAGTAATTTAGGTTACATATGGAAATTATTAACCTATCTTGGTGAAAATGTGATTAGGTTAGTTACTTTTGTTATAAGATGATATGAGTGCATGATGTTGTTTGGTGATGAACGATAAATTCTATCTTGGAAGTCTATGTCATGAGATCGTTCTTATAATTGGGTTTCAATCTTAGTTTGGTTTATCATGTGGAATTTTGAGGATTGTTATTTATGGAATGGTCTACGATGAACATTGGGTAGTACCATGGAACTGTGAAGATTTAAAAGTAGTTTCCCTTCCTATTAGATTCATTCTTTTTGAAGAGTTGTTTTATCTTACCCTTTGTGTTTTTGGGATAATGATTAAATATAGAAGAAATTGATAGTTAATCTTTTGTGTATTACGTGACTCTCAAGAAGATGATTCTTGTGTTTTGATGAGACCAAGTGTTTTTGAATTCTCATCATTTGGAGAAAAGATTAGTTTTGGTAGAAACTTATTAAAGGATGAATCCCTACTTGAATGTAGGTATATTTCATTATGTTTTTTTCTATGTAGTAAATGAATTCTTCAAAATTATGAAAAGGAACGTAAAACAAAAACGTTTTTGTTTTACATTTCCTACTAGGTAGTCAAAGACCGTTTACAAACATCATAAGTTTGTGATTTTCTTGTTGTTAAATTTCTCCTAATCATGTTTTCTATCACTCTCCCTCAGAACATAACCCTTTGTTTTCTCCTCCATGTCCATTTTTTCCTACATGGAGTCTCAGTGTGGGTTAACTCGGGTGACCTTTGTACTTCACTTTCATTCTTTTAATGTAATAGTTTTACTGACTCCTTTTCCGATTTGGGCCTTTCTATGAAATTTGAAAACCCAATTTTAAAAAGTGCGAGGATGCAATTTCTTAAGGGGGAAGAATGTAATGACATGAATTTTTGAATAAATCTCGCTTCCTAATTTTGTGTGTTATTTTATTTTTTATACTCAACAAAACTGTTTCATTTGATAACATGAGTATAATTAAAATGAGACCATTAGGTTTTGACTGTTATATGACCATTGGTCAATATGACCGCCGGAAACTAAACGTTTCGATTATTGTCTCTAAATACAAGCAATCTTGGTTAATTAATATAGAAAGAAGATTTGATGGCCTCATCCTGTAGTCTCAGGGTAATAGAAACCCATCTAACAGAACTTGGGAAGAAGGTAGCCCCACTGGGCTTTTCTCTGGACCAAACCCAAGCCGAACTTCATCGTGTGAAGCTAGAACAGAATCACCTTCCTGAGAAGTTCAAACTGATAGAAATTACTACTCGTTTGATGTTGGTCGAGCGGCCCTCAGATTCTATCACCTTAGCACACCTTACACTTAGGTCCTATGCTGGTGTTATAAGGGGATATATAAGGAGACTGTAACTGCCATTTGTAATCTGTTGATTTAAATAAAATTGTGTGCTCTTCTTATGGTGAAGTTTGTGAATTTTCAAATGTCCGGATAAATATAATATGAATATTTTTGATGAATTTTAGAAAAATGATATTTTAAAAATGTTTATGTAAACCATAAATAATTAAATATGTGTAATGATTTTCAAAAAATGGTCTTCTACAAAAGAGTTCAGTAAGGAATTTGGAGTCTAATAAGATCAACATAGTTTTTTATGAATAGTAAATTATGAATAATGAATTTATGTTTAGGATTAGTAATGTGACCAAATGTATTAGTAATCTCACTTAAAGAAAGTTTTAATATAATCTTGGCACCTTGATGAAGTAATGTGATTCAATAAAATGGGTAAATAACACTTTCATAAATTATTAGCCAACTATTAGTTTTTTCTGGTGAATAGTGTTCTTTAATTAAAAATTTAATTAAAAATATTTAGTAAATTCTTTTTATAAAATGGACTTTATTTTGGATCTCAGAGCATCAATATTATGTTATGGTAATTTTTGGGGATTTTTCTGAAAAAAATGAATTTTCGGTGAATAGTGAATTTATTTAAAATTATAATTAAAATTAATTAGAAAATTATTTTTATAAAATAGCGTTAAGATTTGTAATCAGAGCATCGCTATTTTGATAATGTGAAATTTTGGGATTTCTCTGAGAGTTGAATTTTTAGTGAATAGTAAAATGCAGTTTTAGGGTTTTGGTATGTTTAATGACATCATCACTGTGTCATGATGATTTCATGAGATATTTTAAGGTTTGGCTAACAAAAGGAGATGAATTATTGTATTGGGTACCCCATGTGGCCTATCTCCATGGGAAATACCATGGGAAAGCCCATGGATTTGAGAAAACCACTTGTGAGGTGTCCCATGAAATTATTAAAGTATCACCTCACCTTCCCTATAAATACTCACCCTTCCCTCCTTTCGTTTTCCCTCCCAAATCTCCCCCAAAGAGTCTCTGGTCTCATTACCTCCCCAGGAGTCTTCCCAAGGTTCCCCCAAGCCCTAAAGGATCCATCCTTTTAGTTTTAAGAGTTAGGTTTAAGTTAAGGGATCATACCTCTCTCTTTCTCTTCAAGTAATCTCTTTTATGACATTTCTTTTATGATCCATGATATTATGTTGGAGGATGTTATTTTATATTCCTCTTACTGACCTTTTTATTTTAATATTATTAAATTCCCCCTCTTGATCTCATCAATTCGTCTTAAAAATGTTTAAGTGGCGTCGTTTGGCTGCCGAATTTTTAAGGGATTTTTTCACCTTTCTCATTTTTCAACGTTCTACTTTCATGTCAAGTCTTTCGAGTTCGTTTTTATTATGTTGGGGTATGATATATGTATATCTATCATACTGATATTTTATGTTCATATTAAAATAGACCCTATTTGATCTCATCAATTCATTTTTTTTTTGAAGTTTAAGTGGCACCGTTAGGCTGCCGAATACTTAAGGGATTCTTTCACCTTTCTCATTTTTCAGTGTTCTACATTCATGTCATGTCTTTCAAGTAGTTTTTTATTATTTTGGGGTATTATATCTATATATATCATACTTATATTTTATTTTCATATGGTTAAAGACCCTATTTAATCTCGTCAATACATTTTTGTTGAAATTTAAGTGGCACCATTAGGCTGCCGAATTTTTAAGGGATTCTTTCAGCTTTCTCATTTTTCAAAGTTCTACATTCATGTCAAGCCTTTAAATTTATTTTTTATTATGTTGGGGTATGATCTCTATATATATAATACTTATATTATATGTTCATATGATGAGAGACCCTATTTGATCTCTTCAATTCATTTTTTTGAAGTTTAATTGACGCTGGTAGGCTGCCGAATTTTCATAAGAGAAATCTTATTTTTTTTCTTCCCTCCATGTTTTTCATTTCATATGGTATTTCTTTAAAAACTCCTTACCATGTTCTTATATAAATTATATTATGTCCCTATACTATTCTTTGGATCATTTATGGGTGTGTGACCTATGTCCCCTCTCTTTTCAATGTTTTCTAAAACCCTGAAGCATAGCCGTTATGCTGCAGAATTTCCGTCTCAAATGCCTCTCTCTTTTTCTAAAATTATTTTATGTTATTAATTGAATACTCAAAGATCTTTATTCTATGGGTGTATTCACATATATATCAAAATTTTCTATTTTAAATTTTGGTATTTACATACATGAAACCCGCTTTCCTTTCTCGTGGGTTTAAAGTGACACAAAGATCTTGTCTTTAAAGCAGTTTTTAAAATGTTATTATTATGAAATGAATCCCATTTCTTTTATTCTATAAGGGTTGTTTATGAAATTAATGATGATGATATATGTGAATAACATGATATTAAAGAATAATTAAGGGTGCGACCTGATATCACACCAATGCATTGGGTAATGACTTAATCTCTAGAGATGACCATTTTTAACGACGCCTTGGTGAATAACCATGGTAATTTTTAATGACACTTTGGGGATGGACCTTGGTGAAATGGGAATGATTTTCACTATTAAATATTTTATCCACATCTTCAAGATATTAAATACGTTATTTTTATTATGATATGCCTCATGATTTTTTTGTCATGCCTTAATGTTCGTTTTCATGACATTGATGATGTATCTCAAGTTCACATGTTAAATGCTTCCCTTGTTTTCCTTACTGGGCCTTCTACTCAACCTTTCTTTTGATGTATGTCCTTATGTTATGAGATGCAGTAATGAACCTAGGATGAACATAATAAAAAAAATTAAAGTGTATAAGAAGGATGTTTTATGCTTTCATGTTTTAAGTTCCTTGTTTCCAAGACACTAAAACATAAAGATCCTCATTTTTGAAAAATGTAATGAAAAGTTATTTTATAAAAAGATAGGATGTTATACTCAACCTATGTCACATGTGGGAAAGAGTTGACCATGACCTAGAGGAATCCATCCAGGACATCCTATAAGTGGCAAGTCCAGGCTGTGTATAGGCCAGTGCAGAGATTGGGTTGAAGCCTGGGCAAAGAGTAGGATCAGAGTGTGCCCGCATAGAACATGGTACATGGTAGTAACATGGAGGGATAGGGAGTAATATGGGATAAAGGAAGAGTATATTGATTTATAAACTGAACTCCATTACAATTTAAATTTCTATTTGGGGAAATAAGTTGTAGATATTGTTCATCATTTAAAAACATGGTAATGATCTCGACTATCAATCTCATCTGTGAATGCAGTTTAATATCTACCATCCATCAGCTCATGCCTCACACTTTTGAATGAGATATGTCTGATGAACAACGTAGATTTTTCATCTTATTCCTCGCATTACTTCCCGCCAACACTGTTTCTATGTACAAGAGCTGATGTTGAACCATGATCTGGCCACTATGGGAGATCATTTGGACAACGTGATGGTCATATGAGCATACTGAGACCATGTATGCAATCTTCATCTAGTGGGGAAGAAATATCTCAGTCAAGAATGAAAAAATGAAGGAAAATAGACTTTCTGGGGAAACATAGATCTGGGAGTTTTTTTAAATGATATGCATGCGATTATTATTGCTAGCACATGACTCACTGACAGTAGATTATTCACTCAATTGAAAAAGAAACTCTTTCTACGACTTTGTGAATCTCGTACATGGGATTGATTTTATTAAAATATGAGGATCTCATTTATTGAATGAAGATATTTTTAAGAGAGCAGCATGTGTTATTTGAGCACAGAAATTATATATTCCCAAACTATAAAAAGATCTTCACCAAGTTGAGATGAGCAATCTTCCTCTTTCACATTCGAGTGATCATGTTCTATAATAATGCACTATCTGGTTCGATGTTCTATATGAATGATATACCCAATTCCTACAGGCCATAAATAGGTGTTATGCACTATTTATGTGTATAAGTGAAGAGGATGACCCGCACCCTATGTGTGAATGTTCCGGCAAACACATGACTCGTTTAAGGAAAACCATTATCATGTGTCATTGAGATATTCTCATTGGAATGATATCTGTGATAGCTCACCAATGATATTCTTTACGATGAATAGATCCATGAACCATCCCTAAATCTTGTGAAGAAGATCCAAAAATACCATATGCGAGAAGAATAAATCATGTACGCCTTTTTTGTTACATGAAGAGAAGGTAAACAATATCATCATTTTCATGTTTATAAATTCTATTTGCATGAGTTGATCCTTTGGTGAAGAATGTGAATAATTAAGGCATGGGAATGTTTTACATGCATACAATCATGTGTGTTATTTGAATAAACATAAGGACTCTCTTGATTTTATTACAATAAGAAGAGGAGTATAAAAGAAATGCGGAATTTTCTATGTGTGCACACATGTGAAGAAAGGAGTACGTGTCTAAATACATATACCCATTAGATTATGTGAACATGAAATTAAGATGTGCAATGATTGTGTTTGACTTCCCATGGATGAAATTTGGTGGAGAGAGTGTGAGAAGAATACAAGGAATGTTATGTATATACAAGCACTCATCAATTAAAAATATCCAAGGAAGAATGTGTGTACACTTTCCGCCATTCATGCATATGTAAAAGGGTGAATCTCATTCATGAAAAGATTAGATACACCATGAATAAGAGAAGATGACATACATATGAAGATAAAACCAACAAAATTCTACATGATTGATTACTAACATACATGAAATGTGGGAAATATAATTTATTCTGACGATTCCAAGTGAGCTGATCATCACTGCGTGAACAATCACATATGTTCTTGTGATATATTCTAAAAAGAAGAAGAATATTTAGTCATTTAGTTATTTCACTAAACAAAAATATTGAATATAAAAGTGAATCAATTATATAAATTGATGAATGTAGAGTCTCATGAAGAATAAAGAAAAATAAATCCATGCCAGTCTATTGAAGGGTCCTTCAAGTATATAAACTGAGCGTTACCTCTCCAAAAGAAGTGGTCTGGGGGGGGGGGTCTAGCATGTGATCGAAGAGAAGTAGTGAGCTATCCCTGATCCTTTGTAATGTTATTGTACATGGGACAATGTTACTATGCCCATACCATTATAATCCATAACTAATAATGAACAGTGCAATTAGGTATGATTGGAAACCTATCATAATATTCTCCTTGGATGTATCCCATAGTGGTGAACAAGTTAATTTTGTTGTGTTTTAATTCTTCATGGGATTGTATTAATTACTTCACTAATCCATCATATAGATTTAAACATGTTTTACCAATGTGGGAACAAGACATAGAAAATAATATAAAAGGCGACTCACTGATTCACCCCCTTCCCATCTCATGGTGGTCTAGGGCCATTCACCATCCTCCATGCATAACACTTTCATATACCATCCTTCTAGAATCTTGTTATTTCTCTTATCCTAAACCGCAACCAAGAAATCTATTCAGGTACCCAATAATGGCCCATGTAGTATTTGAGTATGACACATTAGGCTTCCACCTTTGGTGTCTAAACAATATCCTATTCATAATGATTGTTTATGCAATCAATAGTATATAAAAAGTAAAAAATTAGTATTGAGATACCATTAGTGAATAGTTATTTAATTAAAAAATTATAAATTATAATATCCTTTGTATAAGGATTATATTTATATCACAAGGCCAA
The DNA here is from genome assembly GCA_963277665.1 of Viscum album. Taxonomy (NCBI): domain Eukaryota; kingdom Viridiplantae; phylum Streptophyta; class Magnoliopsida; order Santalales; family Viscaceae; genus Viscum; species Viscum album. The sequence goes on from OY728121.1 coordinate 207,750,950, forward strand.
TGTTGGTCAACCGCTATTGATATGGTTACAAATCAACTTCTCTATCTCACTAGGGAAAACAAAATGAGGAAAAATTCATTAAACATTACCCATAGTGTCATTCTTGGTGGTCTAAGCCAATTTAATCATATATAGATTGGATCCTCCATCTAGGTAATCATCAAATGAATCCATTCAGGTACTAAAGCATAATTCTAACTGTCTATCCCATTCATTCTAGTGGCGGGGTTTCGTTCTTTAGTACAACCTGACCCATTGGATTAGAACAACAATAAATGCCCCAAAACTACCAATTTATGTGAACATGAATCCATTATCCATTAACAAAAATTACCATATCACGTTTAATATGAAATCATTTCACATGAAATTAACAAACCACTTAATAATCCACACATTAATTCATCTTCATTCTATAACTCATTAAAATATTCTCATTAAATCCCACAATTCATTTTCAACAATAACATTAATTTATTTAAACTATTTAAAATATTCCAAACAATCCCTTACATAATTATCGAAAACTATATACAACCACTGTTTTTCCCATTCACAATTTATATTATCATTTCAATAAATATACCATAGGAACTAATTTATTATAGGATTTACATAGTCATAATCAATTTAATTTTATAGTTTAAAATTTTGATGTTCAAGATGATGACACACCCCATGGGAGGAAATTAAATCAGTTTCAAAATCCTCAATACATCCTATGGGGACAATGAGGGTTTCAATTCATAAATTGGAAAACCAGTATACATATTATTATCAAGGGATTCAAATAAATAACAACAGATAACCAATTACGTATCCACACATGCACAAATAAACATTGAGATTATGCAATATATCTTTATAATTACCTACATCAATTATGTAGATAAAATAATGCTTATCCTAAACCTTGAACCTAGATTTTAACACCATTTGAATCCAATAACTACAATTAATTAGAAATGGCTAGTTCTAGGGTTTCATAAGAAGAATAAAAAAACAGAAGCCCTAATGCAGAAAATGGAAGGGAGATGATAGTTAGACATACTCAGATATTATATCTGAACCCAATGACACTCCAAACCACACATAAAAGAAGGAGATTGGACTTTAGGGATCACAGGCCAAATTGTCCCATCATTAGGGTTGCTGGAGAAGAATGGGGGGAAGTAATCGATTGAGAAACCTTAAAATACATAGGGATGAAATTTTTAAAATTCAACTTTTAATGAAGAACATATTTTGGTTTCATGGTTTTACATAGATTACAACAAGAGTATGCCGACGTTTTTTCAAAAGGATTTCAAGATACAAGGTTTACAAGTGATCCCACATAGTTGCAAAAACCATTCACCAACTATGCATAGTTGACCAATCGAATGTCTCTTAGTTTAAAATATACTTTTAAAAAAATTTACCAAACTGTGTCCCCCTAATACAATCTATCATGGTTTGGGTTCATAGTTCCTACAAACCATGAACTAACCAGGAAACACGAAAAAAAATCTAGGTTCCATTTCATCCACGTCTCAGGCCCCCAGAACATTCTTAAGCCCCCAAAACCCCCATTAATCCCCTGGTTAAAAACATTTATTGATTTTAACCCATAATTGAAATAATTCTAGACCTCCATGAAATATGGGATTTTAAAACCCCCACCCACCTTATAATGGATCATCCTTGAGACTCAATTTCTACATCATTGAGATTTTGAGTTGATTATTTTGTGCCACTAGGATGGAATATTAATATCTCTCTCCCATATGTTTCGTCCAAAATGTTACCAAGATTCTAGAAAAAATAGAAAAATCACAGTATTTACCCAAAATATGTTCTAACTATGAACCATAATTCAAACCTGATGCCACCAATGTGCAAAAAAACCTCACGATCAAGATCGTCATCATCAATCTCATGATATGGATTAGGGTGACACAGTCGAAGCAGTGACACATTAACAAAAATCATGCATGAAACTATACCACTCTAGAAGATCCAATCGACATAACATTGGTTTGATCCTCACCACAATTTGAATTGACTCCATATTCCTCGACACCAACTTAACGTATTTCCAAATCTGACGGTGACCCAACCTTGGATACTCCTAATGAACCACAAGATCACCAACTAGAAACACAAGAGGTATATGAGACCAATCGTCAAAAGAATTCTACCAACTCTAATACATTTCTATAAGTTTTTATGTTTTCAGATCCTATTCTGACATCTCCTTCCCGAGTCTCCGCCCCAAAAACTCTGATTCCCTTGCCTCTACCCAACATAAATGATATCTATATGGTCTACCATAGATTACATCAAATTGTTCCATATGAAATTTATTATAATAAATGTTTTTTTTAAAAACTCAACATGTTTTAAATTCTTCTCCCATGATCCACCAAAATCACATACACAAGCCTTCAACATTCCCTCTAGTACCGGAATGGTACGGTCTGATTTCCCATCTACATGTGGGTTGAATGTCGTACATAAAAAAATGGGTACCAATAAAATTAAATAATACATTCATTAGGTTTAATGTAAAATGTGGATCATGATCTAGAACTATAGTACACAAAACACAATGAAACTATTTTATCTACCAAACATACAACTCAGCCAACTCATCCGTGGTGAATGTCTCTTGATTTAAAATTAAATTTTCAACCATGGTAAACTGATTTACAACTACCCAAATCACATCATTCTTCTAAGGAATACTTGGGATACAAACCACGAAATTTAAAATTATGTCATCGCATTTCCAATATGTAATGGGAAATTGATTCAACAAACAACCAATCCAAGGATGCTCTTCCTTCACCTGCATTCATGTAAGGCGTCAAACCACAAAACCTATGACCAATTTCTTCAATAATGGACACCGATACTATCTATGAAGGTCATGATATATTTTTTTCAATGATGCATGCACCGGCCACTTTGATACCTAAAAATAATGAATTAAATATTCCTTTCTATACAATGGAAAAACAACATATCCATTAAAAATATTTTCATCATCACAAACAGTCCAGCCTGAAGGTGGAACCCCACGTTATGGCCACCCCCTATGAAAAACAAATTGGATCCTTATTATTCTTCTCCCTGATCTTTATCAAAATCATGGAATCAACTGCTGAGGATGTAAGGGTCATCAACCCGTTCCCATATTCCACCTCAAGATTCATCTCACTAAAATATATTAGCATACTCCACTCGGAACTATATTCCAAAGCCACCTAATTTTTATTCATTATCCTCGATGCATCTAAAATTTTATTCCCCTTATAATTTGTATAAAAAAATCAATGTAAAATTACTATTTTTCCTTATACCATATTCACTTCCAATTAATTAAAAAATTGTCTCCGAAGATGTTCTTATGGATTTTGTGATCTGTATACACCATGAATCATTCTAACAATAAGTTATTCTGTACACACTTTAATTTATTAACCACCATATCTACCATATGATCTTGAGTAGGGTATGTTCATTCATATGACCTTACAATTCGTGACCTTTTTGTGATGACATGATCTAAATAAATTAAAACATCCCCAATACGAAAACTAGATTCATCACATAAAAAGGAATATTACATTCATGGATATTGTATGATTATAATTGGTGGGTGAGTTAGAAATTTATATAATTATTGATAATATATCTCACATTCATCATATCATTAAAACATGAAACACTTCTTGGTCTAACCTAAAAGGGGGACTGCTAAATGGGAATTGTATTTGAAAAATCCACCAGTAATGGAATTCCAAAACCATAAAACATAATAAACGAGAATCCTTCTTAGGATACCCCCATGATTCAACTGTGTTAAATTTAATTGAGTCTACTGAAACACCTTTATTATAGATTATGTGACCTACTAAATGAACCATATAAATATAGTATTTACACATAGATAGATTGATGAATAGACTATTCTAAATTTGTTTACTCTGGAAGATGTCAATATTTTCTTTCATGATCTATGTGGGTCTCGGGGTTTACCATTATTTCATCGACAATGTCAACTACAAAATGATCCACATTTGTTTGAAATATTGGGTTCATAATGTCCATAAACTCTATTGGAGGATTTTATAATATAGAAAGAGTGAAAAAATTTATATAACCCATACCTGCTCTTAAAGGAAATGTTTGGTACCTTATAATTTCTTACCCTTAACAATGTTAACAATGACATAGATCAATATATGAAAACACAAAATCATCTGTCAATTGGTAAAAAATATAATCGATTCGGGGAAGAGGGTATTGGTTGATAACCATCATCATATTCATCACCCAATAGTCGACACACAACTATAATGATCTATTAACCTTCTTAGAAAATAGCAATGGAGATCGCCATGGTGACATACTCATATGAATAATCACCTTATACTCATAATCCTAGAACTATTTTTTATGTTTTTAGAGTTCTTCCAGGGACATTATATATGGAATAACATAATCTTGTGATATCTATATTAAAATTCTATCAATAATTAAACATCCGTCTAGGGTGAAAAATCTACAAATAAATATGGAGCCACAACCTGAAAGTTATCCACCACAGAAACAAATACATGTTCTTATACTTAACCATTGTCAAGAATAAGGCAAGCCACATGAGCTATGAGCTCACCCAATTTCTGACAAACCGAACCAGTATGACTTCTTCAGATGTTCTATTCTCCATGATGGAAATATGTGTCTACCGCAAGAGATTTGAACATTACGTTAATACAGTAATATTCAAAATAGTTTCTTTGCAAAAATAGACAATACATTCAAAAAATCGAATCAAAAAATGACATATTGAGCATAAACTAGTCCAATACGAAACGGTACCCACCAACTTCAAGAGAACACTCTTTAATATTCTAGATGTTATCTTCTCATACCCATAATGGTATATTAGTTGACATAACCCACCCATATATTCCACCACTAGAGCCAAAATCTACACAAACTGGGCTTAAATGAAACCAAGTGGGGCACATGTGTGGAATAATGAACTAGAAAGCATAGATGCTAAATGAATCCTATGTAGAACTGTCAATGGGATGGTCTCACTATCTCCAAGGGGTACAATGTATTTTATGATATTTCATATCCCTCCACCCTAGGTAGTGGTGTAACTTCATATTTCTAGAATAGCCTATGTAAAAGTATTCCATTATTATGGAGCCCCACATCTACTCTTTTAATGTGTATTTCCTTTAAAACGCATAATGCCCACCTAATATGGGGTAACAAACCCCATTCATTCAAACTATACTTGCCTTATACCTCCATATTTTCCAAACTATTGAGTATTAAAATATAACCTCTACACATGCCACATCCTTCTTCACAATAATCATTAAATATGTCCTTGGGGACACTAACCATGCATGTGTCCCGAACTACCACACTAATAACAGAAGACTCAGTCACTTCCTTGATAAGTGGTTCCTTTTTAGTACTACACTACCCACCAATAACATGGTGGGGACACACAAAAAGGTGATTCTTACGATCTGATGTCACACTATCAGATCATCTAAAAAAACCAAATTTCCACCACCTAAAGACTATTTTAGATTTACCTATGAGATATGGGCTTGACCCATCACCTCTTAAAACCTTGTTAAGTGGAATATATTTACCTGGGACATTATCTCATGTCTAAGACCATTGTAAAAACGGCTCCCCATAGTTTCTTGATACCCTACCAATGCTAGAACAAAATGTTTCATGTTTGTGAAGGGACCTTCATATTCCATGAAAAATATAATCACATGGGTGAACCTCATAATATATGTAGGAATACCCAAGAAAAAGTACTCTAGATAGTAATTCACTAGAAATATTTATAGTAAAACCATACATTGAACACCCTATTCCCACATAGTCTGAACCATGATGTCCCCTAGTACTCTTCTAGAACTCACAACATGTTGGATTCCATCTTTACTCTCTTATCAAGAGGTGTCTCTAAGAGATAATGTATCATCCTAGAGGACCCTATCCATAATTAAGTTACCTCAGGTCCACCCTCTCTAGTAATGGTTGGAGGGTGTTGTAGCTGAAACTATATAAACAACTAAAACATGACCGATCTAAACCACCCATTGTCAAATTCTATTATCAACATAAAACATGTGAGATCTCATGAAATGAATCCATATATATGTTATCCTATATCACTAAGGTATCTTTCTCTACTTATGGGGGTCCTTCTTGGTAATATCCTCTAGTCTACCAAATAGAACTCATCTTTATGGTGGTATTTTTCAAACATTTCATAAATGAGTCTTAGAACACATGACATAAGGAGTACACTATTTACAAAATGGGGCTCTCCACTAGCCATAAACAACCCATTCCACACAAACTATTTCATTGTATAAAATCACATGTCTATCACTAACAAAATCATCTATATTTTTATTCTTTGATAACAGGAAAACTAACTAAGGAATCCAGAAGATCACTTTTTATAAATCTTCAAATTTAAGCATTTCCACTTTCACAATATTAATTTTTCAGTTTCTGGCACAAATTTCATTTTATATCTTGTTGCCACCATGATTATAACTAATTCGTTTCTATTAAATTTACACATTTATTTAACCATTCGTTCACATTTATCTCATTAATCCATGTTCATCTTCTTTATTAGACATCATTTATTAAAATTTTCTATGAAATGAACTGGTTTATACACTTTATACTGCACACACCCATCCCATTCTTGCTGATCAAGATGCATTCCAATTATATCCCTAGGTTAAAATAAAAATTCATGAATGAAAAAACATGTCTCATTACTATAATGAAAATAATATCACAAAACAATCCCATCACACAACAAATGAATTCTCCAATTTTGAAATATTATCCAATCTTACCATCACAATTAAAGAACAAAAATTCAAAACATGGGTACATAGGGTATCCCACATACATCTGTTAGCTGGTCCCATTCATGATCTCATTTCCAAGGACTGACACATCATAATATAATATCTACCATTCACAAAAATCATGTCACAGAAAATAACTATTATGGTTATATATTGTATGGCCCTAAAATCAATGGCTACTAAATTGTTACCTCAATTCGAGTCGCTGCATGAAATCAGGTCCACCTCCCCTTATGATAGAAGTTGAGAACTAGTAGAGTGGGTATATTGGATAATAAGGGTAGACTATACCATCAATTAGATAGCAATCCACTGAAGATAATGTGAAATAAAAGAATAAATAATCAACCAACAATGAGGAATCATTACAAACATTCCCAAAACTAGGTACAATCCCAAAACCAAATGAAAACATACTCTATCATGTATATAATGTATCAAGTGTAAATTAAACCCCAAAAGAAGAAAAAATGATGAGACCCCAAAATGGGTTCTGGCACCATGAATTTTCCAATCCTCTATGCACAACCCATTCGCAAATCATCCCTCTAGCACTAATCCTTTTCCCTTGTCCAGAATCGTAACTATAAAATCTGATCAAGTAACTAATGGATGCATAATAATGGTTTGTGTATAACCCAGCATGCCACCACCTAATTTTTCAACAAAATATATAGTATAAAAAGATAGTTTATGCATGAAATAATATATAACAAGTAAACAAAGAGTAAAAACGTGATATTATGAAAATATTATTTATTTAAACCATTTTCATTGATTATGTCCATGGTTTAAGGGTTCCCCTTATCTCACAATATACCATGTCGTTTTCCCACTATGTATAATGTAATAATTCCAGTTCCATATCACACTTGGGGAATCATTAATTCATCCGGCCTTTGATGATTAGTGTGGTGTGAAATGTCTCTCTAGTTTAGTAATACATTCACATTCTTAATAGACATTTACCGTATACGGACCATTGTGTTTCATAATTATATCCCTTGGCCGGTGGTGATGGTTATCATTATATGTTTCTAGGTCTTCATGAAATACAGTTTTTGGGGTTTATTTTTTGTTGGTTGTTGTGTTTTCTGTGTGCGTTCTTGAGGTATTTTGTGATATTTCCTCGTTGTTGATGCATTTTAATCAAATCAATTCTATAATGGGTAAAATTATTATAGGTCTTCCTTTTCTATTTTTGAATCCTCCCAATTTGTTGGAAGTTACTTTGGGTGTGTGAAATTTTATTTTTGAAGTACATGGTTCCATGTGTGGCCTATATTGGTTAAATAAATTGGTCTAGTTTTTTAATAAATTTATTTATAAATGAAATGGAATGATTAATGGGTTTTATCATGTAAGTGGAAATGGGTTTTTTGTAAAATATTAGTGTCCACTAGTATTTTGTAAATGGAAATGTGTTTTCATAGAATTGTGAATTGGTTTTGTGATTTTTTAAAATGAAATGTTTTTATGAAGTAGATTTATGGATTGGTTTTGGATATATATAATAAAGAATGACTTGGGTACATAGGTGGATATTTTTGTAATAGATATCAACCACTTTCAGGGGTTGTTTCCCATGTGGATTTCTTTTAAACCCTAAGCATGTAGTTCTAGGGACATGTCACATGTATTGGAGGATCACATTATGGGGAGTTCGTCTTCTCTCTAGAATCGATGAATATGTCAAGAGGCTTGATTCGAACTATTTTTTTTATATGAGTTTCCAAGATATCAAAAACTATTGTAATCATTTGAATGATGATACCCATAATGATGGCCAATATAGCATAGTTTTTCATTTACTTTTTTTTGTTCTACATCCATAGATTTGATATAATATTTTATAAATGATTTTTATAGATGTGATATTCCTATTTTGTTATATGTATACGAAATTTCTAGAAACTAGTTTACCAGATTTATTTGGAATCTAGAAAAAGTGGAATTTAAATATATTTTCATGGAATATTATTTATGAAAATCCATAACGTATATATTGATACGGTATCTATGTCAGTTTATTAAAACATGGTATCAAAGTGGTTTTTTACACAAGATTCATTGTATTGAGGTGTTTCTTATACTATAGATGAAATTTTTGGGACTTGAGAGGTAGGAAACAATGTGTTACTGACAAACTATTATAATGGAGAGAGTCATGATTAAATGGGATTTTGAGATATGTGTCTTATATTTGTATATCACGATATTAATATAAGTTTTTTGTACGATTTTTCTTTAATGAACTATTATTTTTATGTGTTTGATAATTTCGTCTACATTATTTTTCTATGTTAATCCTCTAGGATTTGTTCAAAATGATCCTCTCTAGGATGAATATGATGATCCTCATGAAAATAATTCAATAGATTATAATTTTATTGACACAATCATGTGGTTAGTTCAGGATATCGACCAAATTGTCTTGTATGTTCATATCATAGTCGTGGATGTAAATGCATGATCTATAGATGGCATGGATATATCAAAAGAGTTCGTGTATTGAAAAAAAATCTTATATGGTTATGAATGGACATGAAGATCCATATGACTACCACAACAAGAATTATCAAATATTTAACTTCTCGGATACATATTGGAGTATCAAGGTGAAATGTGAATCATTTAGAAATAATTGTCCAAGTAAACATTGGTGGGATTCAATGGTATAGGTGGATTGGCATGTCATCTTAAAATGGATGGTTTCTTGAACACTAATATTTAAGATGTTTTATCATGTTTCATTGATGATTGATATTTCCATAGAGTTCCTCTATTATTTCATGTATAATGATCAATTTTTCATACAACTATTAGTTTGATTATCTTGTTCAATTTTCAAAAGAAGTGGAAATTAATTACATTCTGAAATCAGAAAATTACGTACAGGGTTAATGACTGAATAAAAAATCTGTGGGGTTTACACTAAACCATCCATACTATGAGGGGAAATTGGACAATTTTATTATAGGGAAATTGAATATGGAATTCAATTTTGGTTAATATTCCTCTCTTCTTCCATGTAGAAATTGTTTCTATGGTGCATCAGAAAAAAGGAAAAACTTGACGGATCATCACATCTGTGGTTAATGTGGTTATTGATAGCACACTTAATTGATTCCTCCAATTGTAGATAGTATTGTTTCACTAACATTTTATTATTGTGTAATTTTAGACACACTCTATGTTATTTTCATTCAGATATTATGATATGAATCTATTGTAGAAATTATAGGCATCTGTTGTATTTTTTCTGGCTATATCTACACCTTGATATAGTCATAGATCATTAGCTGGAAATAAAAATTTGGTGTAGTAATATCATTTAAATACTATAGGTATCCATCAAAATGACATAGGAGTGTAGAAAAAACAATAATTATATGAGATCATGATGAGGTGTATGCAGGTCCAAGGAAAGTTAGAGTTAACTTCTTTATTTATTCTTCAATAGGGACTCCATTATTTGATTCTGGGGATTCCCAGTCATTTATATATAGTCATTTTGTATATATTATTAAATTATAATGGAGCTCATGTATATTGATACTGAGTTAATAAAACTTATTTGGAAGTGTAATGTTGATGGTTTTTTTGTTTCCTACCATTCATTTAATGATTGTTGATGCGGGGCTAGTTTGGGATTTTATTTTTCATGATCTATATTTGATTTCCATTATCATCCCAATGGATTTGAATTTTTATCATCAGGATGAGGTTTAGGATAGTGTTTACAATTTACAGCATTTCATGTATGTGGAATATTTTGATACCCTCTTATCATATGGCACCGGTGCAGGTGAAATAGCTCATGATTTTGTTCTATGGTCTCCTGGTGAAGGGTTAGGTTCACCCTAGTATATATTCACAGGATAACCAAGTACTTATTTTAAAGAGGAAGTATAGTTTACCCTTATTATATTTAGACAATCAAAAGTTTAATCATGTAATAGTTTTTGAAAATTTATCATTTTCCTTGTTTGGATTATTTGTTTGATCAGTTAAAGGGAAAAATTGGTTTCGAATTTTTTTATCATCGGGTGAGTTATCATCATCTTAGAGTTCATGAGTCAGATATAGAAAATATGTATTTCACATTATGTTACTTACATTATACATTACATGTGATGTTTTTTGGTCTGACAATCACTGCCAGAGCATTTAATTATTTAATTAATCAAATATTCTATCATTATCTCATAAAATTTTTGGTAGTGTATATGGATGATATTTTGGTTTATTTACTATCAGATCATGAGTACAAGAAACATTTGTATTTTCTTTTAAAAATCCTATGTAGTCATCATTTTTATGGAATGCTTTCAAAATTCAGTTTCTAGATCCAAGAAGTGATGTTATTGGGGAATATGATTTTTGATCATGGCTTATTTGTTGATCACGAGAAGGTATGAGATGTTTTTTTTCATGGGAGGAACCAAATAACACCTTTTAAATGCATCCCTACATTGTTTTTTCTAGATATTATTTATGGTTATTTAAGTATTTACAAAATTGGTATTCCTTATTGACTACTATAAATAGGTAATCAATGACTTTATTATGGGGTGAAAATTTCATTCTTCTTTGATGAATTGAAAATACTTCTCTCGACAGATCCTATTATGATCATACATGAGATGGTAAGTGTTTTGTAATTTTCTATAATACTTCTAGAATTGGTTTGGATTTTTTTTATTTTGAATGATGATCATGTGTTATCATTTGTTTTTTAGCTTCGACAACTTGAGAAGAATTTTCCCACTTAGTATATTGATAGGACTATATTAATGCAAGTGCATAAGTGTTTTCACAATTTTCATTCTGGGAAAAGGTCCCCATTCATTTGTAACCCCAATATTTTGAGTAATATATCTCTCTCTCTTAGAAAAATATGAATTTTTGACTCTGGAAGTGGTTGGAATAATAGTATATGTTTGACTTTGACATCACCAACACAAATGAGAATTTTTTTCACATTCACTCAACAGTAATGATCATATGAAGATATTTTGGATTATAAGTATAAATTGAACCATATGGGTATTTTTTATTAATTTCATCTCGATGTTCAGGATGATGATTCCGTTATGGTTTTAACCAGTGCTCAGTTATTGTCATATCATCTTTTGATTTTTCAACAGATCCAGTGGTGGGATGATGAGTTTAGAGGAACTATAGAAACATAATATGGTAGGGAGAACGTTTTAGGTTTTTATCTTTCTTCATATGGTTTTATCTATTTTGTGAATTTATTTTTCATCTGTACATCAATGATTGGATGTTTTATTTTATTTTTAGAGTTCATCATGGGACGTTCATCTAGGTACTATGATGTCATATTATTACATGAGGTAACAGTTTTGGGGGCTTGGTATAAAGTGTGAAATTGTAGATTTTGTGTCCCATTATGACACATAGTTCAAGATAAATTAATATAATATGAAACATTCTAGTTTATTACACCCTCTTGATTTTCTGGTTTATTAATGGAATGTGGTATCTATAGATTTTTTTGATGGATTAACATAGACATCTTAAGGGAGTAATTCTATATGGGTGATTAATTATTGGTTTAAAATGTTATCTCATTTCATTCTAATATTGGATACCACTAATTTTGATGACATGGTTAAACTGTACGTGCATGATATCATGATGTTACATGGGGTTCCTTCTACCATTATTTTAATTTGAGATACATGGATTAAATTGGGGTAGTAGAAGATTCTCCAAGTGGTCATGGGGATATAGATTATGTGGAGTAAAACTTACCGTACATAGAAATAAAGATATATGGAGCACAATATTCAGATTTAAGAGGATATTATTTGCGACTACATCTTTTATTTAAGAGTACATTGGGATATCCATCAGGTACAAGTTGGGTTTCCTTATAAAAAAATTTATAGTCATCGATCAAAATGAAACTTTTTGAGGATTGAAATAATGTCCCATGATGTTAATATATTTTATGGAAATATTTGGGTGAATATTCTTTTTTTAGACTTTGATTGGTTTAGAAGATATTAATGGGGATTTAGGATATACATTGGTGTCATGTTACAACTCAGAGTTGAATGAAATATCACGTAGATCTATGACATCACCCATTCGATTTCATGAATGTGATTTTTTTTTTATTGATGAATTATCATCATTTGGATCACCGTCAACATTTAAAAATTTAATGTTGGATCTGAGATCAGTTATAACGGTTTATGATAGGAAGTGGGTTTGAAAGGTATTTATCGATTGGTATTACGGATTTTATTGAAAGGAATTAATATTTTTTCATCATATCTCAAATCAAAAAATCCCATCATAATCCCTCCCATGTTATAATATGGGAAGTGATTGTGTTAGAGGAACGTTACACAATTGTGGAGAATTTGTTTGAATTTTTGAAACACAATTAAAATTTTAGTTTGGGAAATTGATTACATTTGTAAGTGTGATATGGATGAACAGATCAGATTCACATGAGACGTGAGAGTGTGAGTGGTTGATGTGGGAGTAGTGTCCTCTATGAATTACCAGACATCATCCTTCTACATGAAATCTCAGTGAATTAAGGTCTTATAGTTGTAATTTTGTAACATCCTTTATCCATTATTCAGGGTTTTAACATATATTTAATTGCTTTATTCTTTATTTGGGTGCATCTTGTGACTCCTGAGGATGGAGATAATTTTCCTGAGAAATGACCTAATTCTAATGGATTTATAATTATTTTATCAAATGGAGTCTATGTATAATTGATAGAAGGAAAAATCGTGTTTTCCTAATGTATGTAGAATGCTTGAAGTGGTTTGGAATTTTCATGTAAGAATAATTGGTTTTTGCTGTTTTCAAGTAATTTACATAAAATTTAACAGGATTACATGATAGATAACGCTATATAGGATCGTGTAATGAGATAACTACAATGATTGAATAATTACACAATATATAAGCTTAAAAACTAATATTTTAATAAAATTATGATGGGTATCTATGTTTATATGGACCTCATGGATTACACAATGTGTAAAGGTAATAGACCTTGTGAAATCATCATGAGAATGTATTTTTGGGTTACCTTCGAATTATTTGTTATTCATTCAATGTAAAACCTCATTTCTCCCATCCTATATCTCTTCTATGACAATTTATGGACCTCTACTACATTATAATTTATTTGTTCATAATTTGATCACGAGGGTTGTGTGTGGTGTCTCTAAAGTTGAGTAATCCATTATGTCTCTTCATTTCCTTTAATTGTGGTAGTGTAGTTTCATTACATTAGTTCATTTGTTGACCTGTATTGATGATTTTTTTTATTAATTTCAATATCTATTGTGTTATCTTGTTTCATGGGCCATTTATTTTATAGTTCTTTGACATGTGTATATTTCTGAGGTATTGTGGGATGAGTCAACTTCTCTAACAATTTTTTTAAAATTTAATTAACTCTATGATGTGTATACTTATTATAGGGCAATTACATTGGTTATTGTGTTCTTACATATTTTGGATCCACTTAATGGTGTGTGTGGCATGTGTTTTCAGGATGGTCCGTCCATCTCTATACTTTGTTGGTGAACATAACTTCTATTGTTTGTGATAAAAATTTATAAATGAATTGTAATTATTGAATGATTTTCTATTCACAAATGGGGTTTTGATAAAATACGTGTTTCCTGTTGTTTATTAATGGAAATGGAATTCTCAATTAAATGTGAATTTTTTTTGAGAAATTGATTACAATTAATAAATTTTATGAAATATTTTGATGAATTGATTTAGAAAATATATCACTTGGGAAGCATTGGTTTTATATGTAGAAGAAGAAGTAATATGTTTCATCCACTATCGGGGTGTTTTCTCATGGATATTTACTTTGCTTCCTAGGACTTTTGTTCTATGTCCTTGTTACACATATTTTGTGTCTCACATTATTATATATTTCATTAATTTCATGATCAATGAATATTTCATGTTATATGATATTTTCTATTATTTATGTTAGGTATGAGTTTCTAAGATATCTTAACCTATTGAAATACATGGTATGATGTTACATTTTCTATTGGAATATTTTGGAATTTTTGAATTCTAATGTATTTTTGTACTACCACTGATTTAACATGATACAGGGTACATTATGTGGATTGATGTCTTATATTTTTTTTTCATATAAGTATATAAAATTCTATGAAACTAATTTTCGTTATTTTTATTGAAATGTGGAAAGAAGGGAAATTAATTTTTTTATATGCATTTGATATCAAAAACTCATAAACATTATATGATGATAATTTTTTATAGTTGAGAACAGATGAATTATTGTATGAAAAATTTTATGGAAAAAATGGATGGGACCCAACTTATCATGTTAGGGAACACCTTGCACACACATTCGATAGTAAAGAAAACTTGTCATATATTTTTATACAAGTATTGGAAAGGAAATGTATTAGGGTAGTGAGGTTTTTAGTCCCATGGGATTTTAGTACATAGTGGAGAGATAGTGGTTGTTTAACCATATGATCACATGGTACTGATGGAGAAGGTGTTTCAGGTTTTTCCCTTTTTAATTAGACTTATATCTTGGAGATTGTTGTGCAACCTTTCAATTGTATTACTTATTTCTTCCTTATCAGTTACAGAATATATATATATATATATATATATATATATTCTGTTGTTTCTCTCATATATAGTTTTATATATGAAATGTTTTTTATTCATGATGGGATAAAATAGTTACCTTTAGTTGTGATTTGATACTTCGGTGCTATCCCTGAGCACATGGATACCTGGAATTTCTTTTCACTATGTGGTTAATCCATTTGAGATCTAGTATTGAGAATTATCTAGGTAGATTTCTTACATCAATAATTCTATAAATATGTTCATATCCATCATTTGAAAAAAATGGATCATTTCTGATATACATCATCGATAAGCTGGCATGATCCACCTGACATAATGTATCATCCACATTCTTTGATTTCCCATTATATTAATTTATTGTGTAGTCATAATTCTTAATCACCTCCAAACATAGTTGTTGTATTATATAAAACTATTTCACTTTGGGTATTTACATTAAACTATTATGATTAGTAAATATATCAAATCTTCCTCCACAAATATTATTCCTCTATATCATAAATTAATAAATTACCAAACAAACTCTAGGTATAGATTTGGGCAATTTTTAATGTTTACCTTCAATTATCGTGAGGAAAAATAGAACACTATATAATTTTAAATGATAAAACTTATATTTATTATCTTTTATGCATACAAATATATTTCAAACCAATCACCACTATTGGGTAATATATTCATAGAATAATTGATAATGCATATCATTGGTACCTTGACATATACCTAACGTTAATCTAAAAAATGGAACGTGTCTATTCTTAATGATAGCACAATGACTAGATTTGATATATATGTGGAATTTAATGCAAATCATTGAAAATATCTACACATACCATGAATCCAACCGAACTCTTTCATAGTGTTATTTTTTATCCAATGTTCAATAATAGTTATTATGGATGGATTCAAAGATATACCATCTCTTGATACTATATTACCCAAAATGATATATTTTTTATCCAATATTCAGACATGATAATTTTTTATACAACCATTATTTCAATTGGGTCATCAGAAGAATCTTCTAGTGAATAAGATTATCATCTATAAACATCATCCACAAATTGAACAATTAAATATAAAAAAATTCTATTCATTAAATCCATGAAGATAAATAGGTATTTATTATGATAAAATGGTATCAATATATATTCATAATGTTTATACATGTATGGAATACCATTATGGGAACATCCTCCTCATTGAAAATTAATTTAAGACATGAAAAATAAAGGTCAATATTTTGAAAACTACAGAGTTCTATCCATTTGATAACAAATATAATCAATATGGTGTAGGGGAAACTTGTTATTTGTTTTTATATTTTTCATTTCATGATAAACAATATAGAGACACATTGATCAATCATTCTTCAAAATAAATAATATTATTGCACCCTAATTTTATTCACATAACCAAATAAATTAAATTCTAATATTGTCCTAGTATTTCATCAAAAATTCCCAAAAAAAATCTTATACATTATATAGGGAGTATTTCAAATTAGAATATTTCCATGTATAATATATATTGATAACTCACCATTAGGATACTATAGAGGATTATGAAAATATTTTGTAAAAACAAAAAAAATCATCCACACAATAGGCATATTATTGATGTTGAGTTTCTACCAAACCATAAAAGATAATAAATACTTTTAAAAAGGAATCAAGGATGAAAAATGGATCGAATATCCATTGGAATGTTTTATTTATCATCAAACTAATAGCTGATTATAGGTTAGTTTGAAATATCAAACATGAATCCCATTACATAGTAATTGATATAGAATTTATTTTGAGAAACAAAATCCCTAACTATGATAATATAAAGTCCCACCTGAGTTATAATAATAAGATTTATAGGAAATATATTTCCATAAACATCAACCAGTGAAGAATAATATAATTGAGATTAGATCATTATGAAATTATGTGATTTCATTTATAACTGATCACTCAATCATTAAGGATATGGATTAACATTACTAGTAACATTTCATGGTATAATATATTGTACATAACTACTCTTAACTTTGATTCCTTAATATTTGGGAGAACTAGCTCAAGAACAATATTTTTATATTAATTACATTACTAAATTGATAATTGATATCAGGACTATCATGAATGGTTAATATGGTTTATCAAAAATAAAAACCATATATAGTATGGTAAAACTATATTATATTCTTTTCATGTTACCACACCATAGGTTTAAGCAAGTTCTACTATGATAATAATAATTTAATATCGTCATGATTTTTCATAAGTAAAATGGGAATTAACCCATCCATATATGTTGGTTCCTTCAAACAAGGTCCATTGGAAGGGCACATTCAACATTCACAAATATTATTGATTATATATTCATGAAAAAATTGGTTCATTTCCTCTTGTTGAATATATTCCAAAAACTATTTCCTCCTATCATTTCCAAAAAATCTTGTATTTCTCGAGAAAGAATTTTTTTAACATAACATTGGAAATTTCCAATACCTAAGAATATCCTAATGGTTCTCAATTAATATTTTTCATTCTTTATTTCAATAGATATTTAATCATTTCTCTCATATCATATATAGTGATCCATACATGTCCAAAATAAATATAGTATATTAAATTTTTAAATTTAATTTTTTTACATAATGATCTATTTTTTAATCATATTAGCCTAGTTAATTTAGAAACCTATATGTACAAATAATATTTTCAATATATTTAGAACCCATATAAAACATATCATATATAATAACATTCACCACAACCTATGTAAAATGAAAGATAATAGATTTTGAGAATAGATTCTCAGTATGGGTGAACAAGGGAGATATCAACATAACATGAGTATGCGGGTTTTGGAACATGAACATGACTTTTTAAAACAATATCATGCTTAAAATATATCATAATCGTAATTCATGACAAAAATCAAAGAAGTTAATAATATATGAATCATAAGGGAATCAATGAACATAATACATGACGGCTCATCATAGGAATAATACATTGATAATTGGCATAAAAACATTGAAAACTATTACATTAGTAACGAAGGAACATTTTTTCACCATGGATTGTTTTAAATCAAAAAATAATCATTATAGTCATGGTGCACTCTCTAGAATATCATAGTGGACAATGTTCTATAATGAGATGGGTTCATTCAACATTCTAATCCCATTTTTCTAATGGTCTATCCTTTATTAGCAAATAAATTTGGGGGAAGTATAATTCCCCACCAATGAGTATCTTAATGAAATTAATAAAAAAAAATTCTTAAATAACATAATAATTTTATCACATCATAACTTATGAAAAGAAAAATCCTTCATAAATTTTTTTTAGGACATAAAATATTTGATAATATGATGTTTTCACAACCATTTCATTAATTAATGAAACAAAAATTAGGAAACAAGAAAATGTCCTATAAAAAACACTCATCACAAAAGTAAACCATCTTATGAAAGAATATGGATGGTATCATTTGCTCATATCACCAATAAGTATTAAAAATTATCAAAGGATGTCACCATAGCTGCAAAATGTTTTTAAAATACGACATGGATCATTTCACAAGGAAAATGTAAATTCCTTTTTAAAATCACCTATTTAAAAAAATAAACATTAAATAAAATATTTTTTTCCAAAATAATTATTTAAATAGATAATTTATTTTATTAATAATTATGTTCATATGATTTAATAATATTATCTTTATACCAAGTATGTGATAATAAATATTCTATTCACATTGTCTATAGAAATTATAGAGTACTTTATTTATAAATATAAAAAAATATTACATCTGAATGATTTTGTAAAAATTAAAACATTGGTTAAAATAAATTTAAACAATAATCTATTACTACTAAAAAATTATTAAAATCATTATAATAAATCATCAATATTGGAGGAAAATGATTATCAACCTATGAATGAAATGGAGTACAATTTTCCTTAAAAACATTTATTCAATTTACCATTTACCTAATGTGATTAAAATTAATAGAGAACAAGTTTTAATTATAAATAAATATAGAAGAAGAAAATATATGTTTTTCCTGAGTGGTAAATATTACTATTTTATCCTGCAATACATAATAATAAAAAGTCCCAAAAAATGTGGAGAATTTGTCATCACACATACCAATTTGGTTATATTTTAATGGTAATCTTCATGGATGAAATAACCTTATATGGATATGTATATCAAATAATATTCTATAAAATAATAAATAAATATCTTCATGGGTTTTATATACACTATAGAAATGATACATGTGGTAGATATGAAATGCCTCCCACATAAATAAAAGTGTTTTTGAAAATATTGTACCCAGCTACAAGAAATTAATGCAATCCCTACAGATCAATACTGATTGTTTACTTAATCAATGTGTATTGATGGTCTATAATTGGCCTAAATACATGGTTTATTTTAATCATTGGTATAGGTAGGCTATCCCAATAATATTTAGGAAAACCTCGGGATTGGTTCCCGCATATTTTTCTCCACCTCTTCCACTTCAGTCGAGATCCAATTATCCAAACAACCATGTAGATATTCTCCTACATTTTTTACCAAAATTATACAATTTTTTTTATTTTGAACTTATTCAATATCATATAAGTTAGTTCTGAATCCTTCAATTATTTTATTGACTATTGTTTTCATTTTTTTCTATGTATAAAATCCTTAAAAATATTTATTTAGGTCATACGTTATTCATATTCATTGAAATAATGTTCATTTTGTCGGATGTTCTATTTTTAGAATTTTGGTTAAATGGTAGTATGTTGGATTATCATTTATTATTAAATTTTTGTAGAATTGGTATCTAGTTGATTTTTATATTATTTTATCTAATAATTAATTTTTTAGTTTCCTCATTGGTTGTAATTATGGATTAATGATTGTAACTAATCCTCCATTATGGTATTTTTTATCTATACTTGTGATTCTTATAGAGCACATATCAATAACATAAATCACCATTTTTTAAAATTTATACTCTAATAGAGATAAAATATATTATAATAAATTTCTATAAGTATTTTTTAATTTTCATATCATCATTTTGAAAATTATCCTTTTGAAATATTTAGTATTTTGAATCATATTTGAGTCAACATAAGTGGTTAGTTTTGATTTTTATTACTCTATTGTTTGGGGATTTAATTATTGAAATTTACTTTTTTATATAATTAACCGTGGTTAATCTATATAATTGATTTTTTTGACCAAACATAATAATTATATGATGATATACAAGATTATACTATTGAAACTAAACATGGAAAATTTCTTTATCTATGAAACTTATTTCTTCATGAATTCACTATTGTAATTATAGTACATTTCACACACATTTCAATGAATTCAATATCATGATTTTTACATAATTTAATAATGAATTATTCATTAATATATATACATATATATGTATTTCAAATGATTAATTATTATTTTAAAATATTATGATCAAATATTTATATAATTCTTTTTGTAAATTTAATTATGTAATTATATAAGATAAAACTGATATATTATTTTATCATCTTAATTTTATGTAACAAGGTTTCCACTGATAATGTATTACATAATAATTTAGTTATACATGAAAATTTTATTAGTATAAAACATTGATTAACTTATTTTGATAAACTCTTGAGTATAACTATATTCATTGTTAATAATTGTTCCTCAGTTCATTTATCATGGACAGAGTAGTTAACATGTTTTTTACACAACAAGATCAATGTATTTATAACTATATAAAAAAAATTAAATAATTTAATAGGATTCATGAGTGGTGATTTAATTCATTGGTTTCATAAAGTGGGATGAAATTGATTAATTATTTATTCTTGATTGATATTCCAAAATTTTTTTACTTCAGAAATTGAATTAAATCATCTTGCAAAACGAATTTTTATTTCTTAATAATATAAGTATTTTTCAACTTATGTAAAATCCTTTAATGACTGTATTTTATCATCAATTATGTTTTAAAATTAGAAGACCTCTCTGGATAATAAATACTCATTTTTTACAAGTATTACTTAATTGTTATTTATTCTAATAAATGTACTTTTTTTGAATTTATATGTGTATTATATGATTTTTTATATGATATTCCATGTTATATATTTATATAGATAATAGTATTATATAATGGAATCTTTAATCAGTGATGGTATTAAATTTGTCTTCCTTGTAGGTGTATTTAATTTCATCTAATCTATTTTTTTCATTTGTCTTTGAATTCGAAAATCATAATTGGTATTTATTTAAAGGAATCACTAATATCATATGTTTTTAATCATATTATTTTTTTTGTTTAGATACTAGATTTCTTTGATGAATTTCTTATTAATTATAATTTTCATGAAATTTTTTAATTGATTACATTATTTATTATCAAATAATTGTTTTCCATATAATATAACGGATAGAAGCTAAATATATCATTCCAATCGGATTTCAACCATGTTTGAAAGGAATTGTAATTTTATAGATCATTCATTTAAAAATACATTAGATGAAGGTCTTATACAATTTTATATTTATTATTATTTTATAAGACCAACTATATGACAGGAAGAGGATAGCTACTATAAAAACCTATATTTAACAAGAACTATTATGATTATTATCACAATAGAGAGATGATATTATCTTTTAATATTCATGAAAGGAAGGAAAGATGTTATATTGATATTTAGATATTTAATAGTTTTCCATTTCGGAATAATCATGATATATATTGTATGTTAGTGGACGAACACAATGATATCAACTCAAACCGGGAATAGAGTAAATATGATGATTTTGAGAGAATGAAAAAATTAATGGATGATGAAAAAACTCGTATATGCAAGAATCACACTAAAATGTAAAGGATGAAATTTTTAATGCAGTTATATCATGTAAAAGACATGAATGGAATTTACAATACAATCATTTTTTTATTTAATTATATTTAGAAATTATTTGGCTCTAGATGGTGTAGACATTCCCTCAAATAATTATAAGTAATAAACATTAATTAAGAGGATAATACTTTCTACTATTTATTTTATTCTAGTATGAAAGAATTCAGAATATACATGGAGCAAGAAGCATACCTTAATGATTTTAAAGAATGTGGAAAATATCTATGGATGTCAGATTTATATAGAACAACATATCTGTTGCTACAAACATTCATGTGTTACATTCTAATGATTCCCAGGTATAAAAATCTATTCATGTGTGATGAAATATCAACCAATATGCGAAAATATGATGATGAAATAATTAAAGGTAATGATACATTATTTAATATTACAAATTTTTTAGAATGGTGTGATTTTTTTAAAAAAATTACTGATTATTCAAACGTAGTTCATACTATCAGGTTGGGTTTATCCTATAAATTTTTATTCCATTTTGTCTGATTCTTACTACTCATAGAACAATGATGGTTTATATTCATGTTCATATAATTCCATCATGGATGTGTGGGAAAAATCAATTCCTATTTATGTGTATACAAATAAATGGAAGTTTTGATCATGGTAATTATATAGACACCTACTTGTATCCTTTAACAATATATTTGGAGAAACATTGGGTTATTGGTGTGTGCACATTCGATGTATCATCAAAAAATATATTTCATATTTGTGATACCATTATATTTAATATAAATTATTTCCCCAATTATGAGACAATAAATTATTATAGAATAAAGGTAAAAATATAATGTTCTATTTTTATAAAGAATACATGAACAAAAACGCTTAAATATCATAATAGATTATGTTTCATGTGGAATCAATGATTATTTCCAATTGATCTATAATATTGGATGAATCTTTAGAGGAATTATAATATTTATAACATTGAGTAACCACCATATTTTATTTCACGAACTGATGTTCTTATTGACATGTAATATTTTAGTTTTTTATTAGGGAATTTAAGATGAAATCTCAAAAATAGGAAGAATGTTATCACTAAATCTAGTAATATTTATAAAAATATATTTATATTTTTCAATATTCCATGTTGGTCTTCAAATTTTTTATGAAATTTGTTAGAAATAAAGTTAATTGGAAAATTTTAATTTTAATTTTTCAACATTAAATTCTTCTAAACATCAAGTGGAAGGCCATATCTTAATTCACATCGAATTGTTATTTATTGAATTGTTGTATTTGACCATAACTGCATATTCTGTGTGTCGGTGTAAACAACTGAGATGTTCCTTGTAATTTTTCAATGATGAAACTATTAGAGGAATATATATATATATATATATTAGAGAATATAATTGTTTCTTATTTATATAACAGAAACATATCTAACTGAGTCAATAGAAGGGAGTTGTAACTAAAATCACTAAAAACATATTATTATATTATAATATTTTTTAAAATGATTCCAATATATTTCGATACTTTACTATCAAATAATATATGTCTAATTGTGACACACTTGTGTTATATTTAGATAATTTTTGGCTAAAAGGTAATCTAAGTCTTTAGTGAAAAAAGTACAGTAGGAGGTTCCATTAATTATGTGTGATTTTGAAAAAAAAAATTCATCCATCATTTTTCTCTTTCATTATACATTTAACATTTCATCATCCTACATAAATAGAAATTGTGGGACCCATTTTTTTATGATGTATCCTATTGAATGAAATATTTGAACACTGAAATACTTTTTGTAAAACAAGAATCATACTAAAGTTTTTATTGTGATACGTTATCATTCTCTTGAATGTTTTTATATTTATTTAATGTATTTTCTTGATGTGAGCACAAGACATAGCCGAAAAAATGGGAAATGAAGGTCAGTTATATGGGGGAATAGGGACCTCATTTTTAACTCTTCCACCAAATTGTATTAATTCATTGATCATACAATATGGCAACATTTACCCATGAATATAGGGACATGACACATCATATATCTTGTATAATTGTGTTTTTTTATGACAATATATTACAATTAATTTGAATATATATATATATATATGTGTGTGTGTGTGTTATCACATAATATGTCATTTCACGTATAACTTATATATTTATTATCATTTTATGTAGGGAACATATTAAAATTTTGATTATAGTTCATTGATATTTTCTTTTTAGATAAAGAGAGAATTTTCATAGGAATGAATTTTCCACTTGGTATAAATATAAGTTGTGACTATTACATTAACTAACATAATATATATATATATATATATATATTATTTTAATTTTATTAATCAAATATATTTCCGGTATTTAATTTACCTATGGATTTCATCTCTCCAAAATTAACAGCATTTTCTTTTGGTCCCAATTCTTTGGCTGTGAATGAAAATACTTAAAAACCAAATGGTATAAATTTGATACAATTTTTTACGTTATTAAAATGAGAACACATCAAGATTGTGTTATGATAAATGAAAAAAGAGGCGATTATTCTTGTTAATTATATAGTATGACTCAATATGATAATATTTATTATTATAGTCATATTGAGAAAATCTTGTTATTTGATTTATATTCTCATAGTTGAGTCAATATGATGAAATGTAAATGGTTTTATTCAATGATGAAACAAGTAATATTTTACTATTAGTATGGTTTAAAAGTTATTAACATAACATGATTCAATGACACTAATGAAAAAAATATTTTCGCATCAAGGGAAAACATGTTTTTTATTTCAAATAAAATTTGGGACTTTATTACAGTTTCATTAATAAACTAATCCAAACACATTGTTCTCTTAATGATGTGGCTGAAATTGAATCCATTGAGTCCATTATTGGTGTTGACAAAAATATTTTATTTGATGAGAAATTTTTTATCATTGTTATAATTTTTGCTGAACATGAATTAGAATATGATAACATTTAGAAGCACCCTCAAATATTCATAGTTCAGTCAGTTTACCTTGACATCGGTTTCATAGGATTGTACTAAAATAATTAATTTATTTAATTTATGTTTAGATGATATTTTTTTTATTATTATCTATTTTTTTCATTTATTTTATTTATTCCAATTTATGAAACATAAATTAAAATAATGTTTTAAAAAATATATTACATCATATGAAATTAAAGTTTCTAAAACATGTAATGTAATTTTTTATAATTTTATCACTTACATTTTGTAAGTATAATATTTAAAAACAAATTATAAAAATTTTATATTTCATTCTTATGTATATTATGAAGGATTTTATAAAATATTGATGTTAGAAATTCTTTTATAATGATCTATGGAGGCATGACCTCTGGTTTCCACATCTGGTTGCCTCATCTGGTTCTATTTGTTTTTATAATAATTGTATTATTTTTCTCCTATATTACATTTAATGTGGTGTTGTTATTCATTATGGAAATAAATTTGGGAACATACATATTATCCATACATGATCTCTCATCATCCAACTAGTATGGGTCTAAGAGGGGGTTCTCCATGAACTAGATGAAGAGCCCTTTGTACCACATTCACACTGTTATCTGACTTCAAACAACCCATATTCCTTGCCTTTCCATTCTCTACATGAGCCTCCATGGAATATCACAACCATCCCTCCATCATCATGTCATTTTGTATCTTCTTATATTGCTATTTCAATATATCTCGCCCGGAAAATTTCACTTTTACAACATCTATATCATATTATATATCACTGACACTTCTATCCTTACCCTAACATGTCTGTTCCACCTCTATTCCCTTATATAAATCTATGATATGATTATTATGTTCCATAAGATACCACTCTAGTGCATGAAAATGTCTCAATGCATGAATTTGAAAAGGCACATCCATCAAAGGCTACTGATCTAGAAAAACCCATAGTTCCATTAGAGATTAAAGAGTGTCTTTCATCACATTTTCTATATTATAAGTGTTTCAAATTATATCAAATTATTTTTTCCTATTTTAGTTAGAATCAATTATTTTTTCCATTGATCTTATTTATTGGTACTTATAATATGAAATTTGGGTGTGCCCGATTTCTTGTAGACTAGAATATCTAAAAAAATAATGGTTTTCAAAAATGAATAAATTAAATGATGGGTTAAAATTCCAAGATCATGAGACTTCTCATTGGAACATCACTAATGTACAAAAATATAATTCTTGTGAATCCATCCTCATTGAAGGTTATCAGTAATAAAATCAAGGAGAAATCGTGGGTGGAGATATGGGTATGAAATATTTTTAAATTAAATTTTATATTTTCCTTTTATAAATATGAATTATCTTGTTTATTTCATCATTAGTTTTATTTTTCTAATGGAAAAGCTGTTAAGGTATCTTTGTTTATGGATCTTACATAGTTCTACTGATCATATATTCATTAGTTATGTGTTTTTTAGAATAGTAGATTACAAGCAAATTTAGATGGTGTACCAATATTCCTTAACTTCAAAAGTACATAATACCAAGATATTATCACATATTGAAAGATTAAATAGTTTAAGGTATTTAAATTCTTTAATGGCTTCATTGAAATATTATTTAATATTACTTATATTTATTTATTAGGATGCATATAGAAAAATAGAACAATGATTAAATATAGTATTTTCAGACATTGAGGTGAACTATAACTCCAAATCATGGTAGGATCGAGGTATTTTAGTATTAATAGAAATAATAAAAATATTAATATTGTCCAACATAATAATTTAATAAATGGTAAAATAGGAAATTACCCAAATTCCCTACTAGAATAATAGGCTAGTGGCCTTCTATCTATTTTACAATTTCGAAATTTTGGAATTTTTATATTTGGACATTCATTCATAATTCCATTAGGAAATTGTGGAATTTTTACATTTTTTAATTAGTCCAATACATCATATCACCAATTTACCATTTTTTCATTATACCATATGATCATTTTCCCAATTATCCATTACGTAGTTTTTCAATTTTTCCATTCGAAATTTTATCCATTTTTTAATTTGGTCATTTGGCTGACTGATGGGATAAATGAACAAAGGGGTAATGTCTGTGAATGCAATTTACATTGTGTGAAATTGGATAAATGAAAAAATGGGCACATGTCATAATATATTAATTGTAAATAGTCCAATTGGACAAATGGAGGTTTTTCAATTATCCCATTTGTTTAGATGGCCAAATGGGTAAAGGGTAAATTAGTAAAATGGACTAATGAACTCATGGACTAAATTCCAAATGTCCAAATTTCAAATCGCCCATAGGGGAAAAGGGTAAACGGCCAATGATCCAAATTTCTATGTGGGTAATTAGCTATGTATGAAACTGGACAGATGAAAAAATGGATTAATATCCTAATGGAATAATTCCCAATGTCAAAAATGTCAAAATTCCCAAATGGCTAAATCGAGAAATGACCTAGTGGACAAAGAGACAAAGAGTCAATTGAACAAACTTGTAGTCAGTCAAATGGTGAAATAGCCCAATGGCCAAAAGGCTAAAAGGTCAAACATGCAAAGGGATAAAAAAATGGACAAATAGATAAATGGACAATTTTCCATGTATTCAATTAGGAAATTGGATAAGTGTGAAATTTTATAAATAGAATAACGTCCAAATGTCCAAATGACCAAACAGACAAAAGGTATCACAGCCAATTGTCCAAATGTAAAAAATAGAGAAATGGCTAAATTACCAAAAATCTAAAAGGCCAGATACCTTAATGATGAAATAGAAAGTGGAACAATTAGAAAACTATCCAAAGGGTAAAAGTGTCAAAGGGACAAAGGGTTTAATGAAAAACCACCAGAAGGACAACTTTTTAACTAGCCTAATTCCCTAATGGCCAAATGGAATATATCTATAATTTATTAATGTAATAATGGGAAAATGAAATAATTAATAAATATCAAAATTAATAAATAACCAAAAACAAAAATGGACAAACAGAAAAATGGAAAATTTGTTAATTGTCCAAAAATCCAAATGTGCAATTGGCCCATTCACCATTTGGACTTTTGGCCTTTGGTCCATTGGCCATATGGCCAGTTGACAAAATGGATAAATAATCAAATTTCCCATACGCCAAAATTCCAAATAGCCCAATCGAAAAGTGAAAAATGGCTAAATGGAAAAATGGCCAATTGGACAAATGGAAAAAATAGAAAATTGGTGAATTGGTCAATTGGAAAACATGTTAAATCGAGAATGGGGAAAAGGGATGAAGGGAAAAATGTCCTAATGGACAAATGGAATGATCGTCAAAAGTACAAATCGACAATGGTCAAAATGTCCAAATTTCCCCTCTGACAAATTTCCAAATAGAGAAAGGGAGAAAATAAAAAACTGGAAATGTATAATAGTACACTTGGCATGCTGAACAATTATCCAATTATATTAATTACAAAATGAAAAAAAATCGAAACAAACACACCAAATAATGAAACAAATGACCAAATGTTAAAAATTAACAATTGCACAAAATGATAAAATAACATATAAAAAATAGAATTGGACCAAAATAAACAGTCATGATAAATCCATATAAAACCCATGTGGTGCATATTAATTAGTATGCATTGTTTATTCAATTACACTAGAATGAAGTTTCTGATTAAATGTATATTTACATTCTTATTTATTTTATGGATTTCTTAAATAAAATACAATTTTGATTAAATCAAGGATTATCACATTTTTATTACAATATAATGATTTATTATACAATTCAATTTCATATACAGTAAGTGGCATTGGGAATCAAAGGTTGTGTACCTTGAAAAAAATTATTTTTCATGTGTATAAATAAAAATGATGAATGAGATGAAAATGCATAAATGAAAGAAAAAGTTGTATGTTTTTATTGATATTTCATCTTTTCATAAGTAATAAATAATAAAACATATTTTTCATATTTTCAACAGTTTTCTATGGAGTACCTCAATGAGAAAGAAGATTAATGGTTTTGGACACATTATCATTTGAGACAAATATTTAGTGAGATGAACTAGGGTAGAGACCAATGTCATCCCCGATGAAAAAAACCCAGTAGGTATTTTCCATTACCGAGTTCCTCTCATGACTCTAACACCACCGACCATCAAAATCAACATTTTGAAGTAGCCTAAGACAAAAAAATTGAAATATATCAGATTGAAAGAAGAAGACTGGTCAGAAAACAATATGAAAATTCGATGTATTTTATTTTCCAATCCCTTCCATCAGAGTCCTCTTCTATGTTTTATTCACGTACAGAATAAATTATATTTTATATGATACCCCAAGTGATGTAAATGAGGTTCATATGTGTGGTTAATATTATAATAATACTAATACATGTGGTGGTTGTGATTTTTATTATGATGATACTAGTTCTATAAATGATGTTATTGGTGATGGTGGTGATGAGGATGTTTCTTATTGTGATGATAATGGGGATTTTTGTGATGTCAGTGCTATTAATCACATCTATTTTGAGTTAAGAATACAATTATATGTGGGTTTTATTTTAAAAAAATTTGGGAAGTGTTAATTACATTAGGGTCGCTGAAAAAAAAATATAATCCCATGGCGTCATCCATAACAATGAGGATACCATATCTTGGAATAGATCCCACGCTATTGATTATTTTAAACAAGTAATCAGGGAGGGCTTTACTAGATAAATTATTCGCTGAAAAATCCCCTTCTCTCTATGTGTTCCCATGCTTTGGTCCATGCTCTAGCATTCTCCATCCATTCCTAATTAGATGAGCCAATTCCCATGGACATTGTCACTTCCCTTTAATCATCCCTACCATAACATTAGAATGGTATTCCTCCTCTGATGGCAGCATGTCATATAACATTCATAGATGATGCCCAATTATCAAAGCTCTAAACTCCGCTCCAATAGAGTTACATGTTCCATAAAATGCACTAATGCCATAAAAATAACTGAGCCCCTACCATACCTGACCATGCCTCCCCCTCTTATATCATCGTCTAAACACAATCCATTCACATTCAGTTTTATCCCACTAAATAGAGGATTCCAGCAAACCCGTACTCTTTTGTTCAGACTTTAATTCTCGTTCTGTGGTAATAAACACATTCGGTATGAATTTTCATAGGTATGAAGATGCATACCCTCTTACATGAAGGCCCACTTCATCAACCACCGAGGATCGAGATCGCACCGGCACATAAGACTGGGAATATCCTCTTCTTTCTCTCGCTTTATTTCTCACTTCCTAAAGAACCCAACAAACCGCATGAAAAATAATGCCTCACGCCCTTGCCTCCTCACTACTAGGTTTAGCTCCCTGGAACCAGGTGGATTGTAATCCTTAAATGTTATCACATCTTCTAGCTACTCCAATAATATGAGCAATATAATTCTATATAGAAGAAGATGTTTCACAATCGAAGAAGAGATGCCAACCATATTCCTATCTAGGGCCACTACAACACCAACATTTAGAAGCAAATGTTATCCCCTTATTCATTATGTTATCCCTTATTGGTAATTCTTTTTTTCGCATCCTCTATTTGAGAAAAATTGATTTTGACAGAACCCACTTACACCATAAAAGGGACGTCCACTCATCACAAATCTACTCGCACATGTAGAATGTTCCAAACCACATTCCCACAACATCAACCTGATTTATAGATTGATAGAATGTCTTAATCATATACATCAGATAATTATATATGTTCGAAGGCATTTCATTTCTTATTGTACAGTGCTTTCTACATGAGAATAGGGTAATTTAGCACCTACTTAGAGGAGATATATATAGTTGTACAAGAATAAAAAAACAAATTATTTCCTCTTCAATTATCTCTACAATAACTGAGGTCGCCACGTCCCACAACGCAGTGTATTTTATCCAAAAAAATTATAACAGCTCTATCATGAGTTTAACCAACTAGAACAATTTCTTCACATCCTCAGACCGATCATTACATCACTACTCATAGCTAAGTTTAAAAAATTGTGACCTATGGGATTTACCTTTCATGATATCCCAGGCCATGTTAAATTGCAAAAATTTAACAATCTCTGATTATTTACAAAGATTAACTCCCCCTTATTCCATTGTTCTGGCAAATATCTTCGAGCTCACCCAATGGTATCTTCCATTATCATTATCATCCAAAATTAATTTCATCAAAATCTATTCAATATGATTCATTTTTCATTTGGGAACTATGATGACCGAAATAACATGCATCAGTATTGTATTTAACACACTATTTATTAGTGTGATGTGACCACCAAATGGAGGGAACTTGTTTATCCCTTTTCAAATCTGACCTATAATTTTCTCTATCATCCCTTCAAACAAAATCTTCTTGAATCTGCCAATGGATATTGGAGCTCCAAGATAACTCTGAGGAAGCTTCTGTTCTTGTATAAATAGTTTATTTTGAATCTCTCTAGCTCTCCTTGCTGGGCCCTTTTTAGATATATAAACTTTACTTTTCTCTAAGCTCATAAACTGACCACTTTTCATTCAATAATCTTCCATCATTCCCCTCGAAACAATGATGGATTTCTTCCTACCATTTTAGAAAAATAGCATGTCATAAGTAAGCATCAATTGAGAAATGATACTATCACCCCCTCTATTTTTGTATGGAGAATTGATTCCCTCCTCCAAAAATCACTCCATATTCCTCTGGAGAGCATCCTGTGCCATGATAAAAATAGAGGGGGACAGATGATCCCCGTGCCTCAAACATCTGACTATTTTTGAAGAATCCAAAATTCTTCCCCATGAAAGAGATGTAAAACCATGGGGACACATAACATCTAAAAAATCACATCCCACATTCTGAGGCCAATGTACCTCATAATTTTCACAAGGAAACCACATTCAAGTCTGTCATATGCCTTGTTCATATCAACTTTTATAATGATGTTTGATCCCAATTTCTTTTTATTAATATCTTCCAACATTTCTTGAGCTATTCCCACATCACCTTGGATACCACTTCCTTGAATTATCCCATGTTGCTGCTCTGATACTAATCTCAGAATCATAATATTGAGCCTCCTATTCACAATGGATGATAAATGTTTATACACCCCATTTCATAAACAAATAGTTCAAAATTGGTTAACAACATCAGGACGCTTAACTATTGGCCAAAGGACCACTCTAGAAGAAAAAACTACATGGGTAAGACTCCTCCCATTAATAAAATCCCACACGACTTAATAACATAAGATCTAATAACCTCACAATTATCTCTAATGAAAGATCTGTGAAAACAATCCGGACCAGGCGCACTTTCGGCCTTTAATCTAAATAAATTCTCCTTAATTTGATTTACAGATGGAATCCTCTCCATTCAAAAATTTGACCTCTATTAGATCATCCTTGGAATGAACATCTAGAACCCTCATTCATCCTCTGTATTCTGTCTGCATTCCGAACAAGAATATTCAGCCACCAGGTTCTGGAAAAAATTATGTGCTAAATTGTCGGCCACATCAACATCATTAGTATAGGATCCATCCAAAATTATGATATTCACATTCTTTGACACTTGATTATACTAACTACAAGCCGGAAAATACACCGTGTTTCTATCTCCCTCCTTCAGTAATGTGGCCCATGACTTCTCTCTGTAGACCCTTTCCATCTCTAGCAACTTATATGCAAGAAGACATTGTTGGTGATTGAGATAAATGAAAACCTTACCCTACCACAATTGTTTCAGAAGACCTTCATGCATTTCAAAATCTACTTGAATCATATCCTTGGCTATGACACTGTTTAACATGGATCTATTCCATTCCATCAAGTCACTTCACAGCCTCTTAAGTCTCTTCACCAAACTCTCCCACAGGTTCCCATCAGCCTATTGTGACAAGGATTCTCAGACCATTAGAATAAAACACTCAGAATTTAACGAAATCCATGAGTATAAAAAGTTTTGTGCCATTGAGAGAACACTGAATATTATGTACTAAAGGAGATTGATCTGAAAAAGTTCTTGGTAAATGACAAATTGTCATATGATGGAAAGAATACACGCATTGGACGTTACCCAAGCATCGATCAATTCAGCTCCATAATCTCTTGCATCCTTTCTTGTTATTTCACCCTGTGAATATCCCTACTTTATAAACCAAATCAAACAAACTAATGCCATTAATGAAAGAATTAAACTCCTACATTGCCTGACAAGCATACTAGACATCCCCCTTTCTTCTCCCAAACCAAAAAAATTGTATTAAAGTCACCAACCATGAACAAGTACAGGTTCCCAGCATTAAAAATTCCAAATTTGTTCCACATATCTCCCCGGGCTATCACGTCACAAGTATTATACACAAGATACACAAAAAACATGGATCCTCCCAATTTAAATTTAATGGAAATATGTTGTGCAGAACCATGAACCCATTCCACCTCTACAATTCGTTTATAGAGAATCCATATATTCTTATTTCATGGTTGACTTTGAATTAATTCCACATACCCCATGTGCTTTGAAAATAAGTTAATATGCTTCTCTGGTTGTTTGGCCTCCAAAACATCAAGCAAATCAATCTTTAAACGGCATGCCTCTGTTCGCATGTACACACTTTCTTCCATTGCACCATATCCCCTCATATTCCAGACAAAAAATGAACACATTAAAAACAGATTTTAATGGGCTTGCTACCCAAAGCATGACACACTTCCACCTCAGAATTAGACTGAACCATTCCTTCATCCCGAGAACGAGAGAGGGATCTATAATGAGAAATAGGACTATGCATTTTCCAAGACATTCACTTAGTAATGTCCTCATATCCCCTAGCTTCTCCTTACCCATTTCCACAATGTCTGAAACCTCTAGAACTACCATGGAGTTAGGTTAGGACACCCAGGCCTGAGCCATCCCATTTGACCACTTAGAAAATGATCCAGAATAACACCCTCTAGGGGAAGTATAGAGTTTGAAACCTCCTCCATCCAAGGAAACTCCCTACCATCCTTTGTAGAACCTAGAACCTCCATCACTGTAGACG
This sequence comes from Viscum album, assembly GCA_963277665.1. Lineage (NCBI taxonomy): Eukaryota > Viridiplantae > Streptophyta > Magnoliopsida > Santalales > Viscaceae > Viscum > Viscum album. The sequence continues at coordinate 207,785,539 of OY728121.1, forward strand.
ACTTAGGATTTCCCAATAATGGTGCCTCCACACCTCCTAGAGGCTTCAATATTGGAATCGACGAAAGGACTGAAGACACAATACCAGAAACCAGCTTCCTCGCCTTCTCCCCTTGGATCAAGGATGTAGAGAACCAAATATTGATGTACATGGAAATTACATTACTTTCTCGGAATACATAATACATAATAATAACCAACACTCAAGGACCATAATAGTTTAGTGTCTTTGGACACATAGAACATAATCTTCTAATCGTGGTGAATGATATTCAACATCTCCCATAAAGATCTTCCCCATTTGTTTTCATACCTAGAACCTTTCTTTAAATCTTGGGGAAAAGAAAACATATAAAGGGTGAGCTCAAATGCTCAGTAAGGGTAAGAATAGTTAAAATAAAACAAATCATATACATTTGAACTTAAAAACATGAACATAATGTTTAAACATCAAAACCTTGAGCAATGACATAAAACATGGCAGTACATAAGCCATAGATCATAAAGAAACATTAATCATGATAAAATAGAATGGGAATAAAACATCTAATTGTGAAAACCATTAATCACATGTTATGATTTCCATAGTAGCCAAGGCATTACTTCTAAGACCATCTTAGTGGACAAAGTCCCTTTCTGAATCAAGTTCACTCCTCGTTCCAGTCCGGTAACATTGAACCAGATTAACTTACTGTTCCATCCTTGTCTATCTCATGAGATATAAATCATTACCCAATTCATTGAAGTGATATATAGGTCCCCCCATATCATAATGAAATCATTCTTACATGTGCCACAACATAAACATAAATCATTCATCATACCCCAATGAATAAAATTGGGTTTCATAGACCTCATCCCATCATAACATAATCCATATAAAACTAATGGATATCATTTCATAATACAAAAAGTGAACCCATGTAAATCATAGTGGTATTATACTTGAAACATACACATATGAAATAATGTCATCTTAGATAGAAAATGGTTTTGATAAATCACTTCAAAATAATTTTTGAGGAAAATATCCTTTTTCTTAAAAATAATTTTCCTTTCACAAAATGTCATGAAATTTTAAAAGAAAAGGATTTTTTTGAAAATAGTCATGAAATCTTATAGAGTAAGCTTCCTGAAAATGATGCGTTATAAAACCATAAAAATATGTTCATACCGATTAAGTTAAAAAAACATTCTTCACGTACTTTTCCCGGAAAAGTTAAAAAAGTACCCCGTATGGTAAACAAATGAAAGATTCCGTACATACCATGTTGTAAAAGTAAAAAATGTGTAAAAATTACTTTAAAAGTACATGAAATTTTTTTTATAAAATAGTAATATGGATGATAAATATAACCCTAGTAAATTCTTATGGATAAACAAACTCGGATAAAAATTAGATTGCGTGATTTTCCCTTACAAATATCATTTTGTAAATAAAATAGATCACCTATGTGTATTCACAAAAATGTCACATAAATAATGTATAAATACATGATAAGATATAAAAATTAATTTCTCACATAATCAAATAATGACATAAGCAAGAAAGAGATTATCAACCCAAAGAATGGAAATTGGGTTAAGAAGTTCCCTTACCTTGTGTCCGACTTGACTCGATCGTTCTTTAATCTCCTTTAATTTGGGTAACTTGATTTTGTTTGAAGAAAAAAGACTTATTGGAGTGACTTATGCCAAAGGTAAGGAATCTAGGGGGAGTAGAGGGATGTATGGAGCTTAATTGGGTAGATATTGGACGAGCCAAATGGCTTGAGAGGTGTGAGGAATTGGATAGAAGTGTTCTCCTTTTATAAGGTAGAGGAGGGGCTCTTTTGGAACGTGTGAAAATATTATTTTATTATAAAATTATCGTCGGTTTCAAAAGGTACAAAAATCATTAAAGATGAAGAAAATATGACTCATGGTCGAAGTAAAATCATCCAATCAGAATTGGACAGGTTTTGGATAATATTTTAATCATTATAATATTTTTTATTTAAATAATTTATTAATGAGGTAAATACTGCATAATTATTGAGTCATAAATAATTTAATTTATATGATGTCTAAAAATTAAATGAAAAAGACCATGATCTAGGAAATCTTTTTAGCTTTCCAATTAATATTTATAGTCGAAAATATGACTTATATAACACCATATAAAAATTAATTACTAAATGGTATTTGTAATGTCAATTTTGTCTTCTCATGAAATTAATTAATCTAAATTGTCATTTTCACTCCCAAGAGGCTCAATGGAGTCCCAAAATCGACCCAAAAATGCTCATTGTCATTAAAGACTCTATTAATAAGGTTTGGACATGTTTTAAGGTAATTTTAAATTATTTAAATATTCTTTTTACCTTGAATTTCATTATTTAACATTAATCACGGTAAAAAAAGTCAAAAGTTACTATTCACCAAAACTTATTTTCATCTTATTGAACCGAAATTTAATTCTTTATAACAACCATGTATGTTATATTTTTGAAATTCAATTCACAAAAGTGGTAAAATTTCATTTAAATGAAATAGTCAGTTTTTTTTAACTACCACTAAGTGGAATCACTATTCATCAAAATTGATGTTTTTCAGAAAAATACCGAAAATTCAGCCTAAGATATATTTGATATTCCAAATTAAAAAATGATTTCTATTTATCAAAATTAAAAATATAGATGTGGCATTAATAAATTTTAAAATAAATTCCCGTTATCAAAATACATATCGTGTTTTTAAGAAACAATAACTATCAAAATATCGACACATGTTTATGTCCAATGTCAAATTGAAATTAATAAAAATGACCAAAATTGGATTAAATGGAAAAAATATATTATAAGTACACTTTAAAACCAATTAAAGAGATAATATAACCATATAAATTATTGTGATGAAAAAAGTTGTTTTTAATAAAAATATAGTGTGTTTTTTCTATTCATTAAAATATTAAAGTTATGAGAATAATATAAAAATTTTTATCCAAAGTAAATTTTTATATTATAATTCCAAAGAATAATTTTATTTTGTCAAATTTAACTTATAGACATGTCAAAAACACGATTTAAAGTGGGTGCACCGTCAAAAGGCGAGAAAATTTCAATTTTTGAAAACACATATTTTACACCAATTTTTTTTGTTCTCATACCATATTCTAGAAAATATGTAGGATGAATAATAATATTATAAAATTGAAAATTTAGTTAATACTATTCATAAATCTAGTCCATAATAATATTATAACAGTTTTTCGTTTTTAGTGAAACTCGATATTGCGTACTAAACATGGTATCGAGGATAGCCTTGATTGCGTGTAATGAAAGATAAGTCATTGTTACATGTATTGAAATCTCCGTTTGGTGTTTCTTATAATATAATCAAAACTTATTTCATTTAAACATTAAAATAAATTTATACTTAATGTTGTGTAGAATTATTTCCACAACACAATTTCAAATTGTGTGTAACACGAGCCAATAATAGTGTTGCGTTTACTGCAAGCTAATACGTAGTTGCGTATAGTAAAAGATAATCTTGTTGTAGTCTATAATATAAGAAATCAAAGAAATAAAAAATAATATATCTCATTAAATCATGGGGTGTTACATTCTACCCCCCTTAAAATGAATTTTCCCCTTGAAATTCTTCAGGGTTATAAATTGTTTATTATTTGAAAGTTTCATTCACAGAAACCCACATGGTAAAAAGGAATACTAAAACTTCATTTTAACAAGGGAAGTTAGAATCATTATAGTCACCCAATGTAACTCAGCACTGGGTTTCCACATAGGAAAACATAGGTGAAAATATGGACATCAAATAGAAATATAATAATTAACATCTGATGAAGAGTGGTAGATGACATGGCTATGAAAAATCCAACAATCACAAAGCCAAAAATTTGTGATGATCTATGGTAATATCTGATTCATCAGATATAAGAGCACTAGGTCAACATTTTTTGTTTTCAATATCATTTCCCTAAAGTTTAAAATTTTGAAATATAAGAAATACTTACTTCATTTTGGTAAAATCCCACAATTGTTTGTTCATTGAACAATTTCCACTTCATCTCTTAATGAAATGAAGTTGAATTTTTATTTTGTGAATTGTTAGAAGATCATGAAACAGAATGATAGGTCATTCCATCTGTCTCAAACATAAGGAAAAATTTATATACATAAGTCCATATATGGTGAGATTAATCGTATCTAGTTACTAAAATGGACGTATACTTCATATATCATACCACATAATAAATTGAAACTAATTTATACTAAACAGGGACTTCTTGTAGGCTAGTGGTAGGCAATGAAGGCATGTCACACTTCGGTTCTGGGTTTGATTCCCACAGCCTTGTCTGATGCAACGGGTTGTCTCCCATCCTACAGGTCGTCCCTTTTTCTAAAACTACATTATAATAACATTCCTGCAATAATATCGAAAAAATTTATAGCCTTAATCAATAATATGTTATGCCTACAATAATTCATTCCAATCTTTAGGCTTATCCAAAATACTTCTTTCCAAGCTCATATTATAAAGAAAAAATTTACTAGAATTTTCTTCTACCGAGATTGTGAATACCATAAATTATCCTCCATATATCTTATGATATATCGTGTTGGTCATATTCCAATCATGTGAATACCTTAATCATGTATTCTCTTGAACCATAGTGAAAACATGAATGTTGTCACAAGGTAACTCATTTCACATAAAAAAATCCCAAAAATTCTATTTACTCCAACCATGATATCACTTTTTACTTATATGAGATCATTAATACTATCAATAATTTCATTATCTCCTTATCCCTGCTTTCCAAAAATATCTGAAAAATCTTTCATGGTTACTGGTACCATTCAACATATACTTTCAAAAACATAAGGAAAATCAACAGTGTAATAATCCTTAGAAGACTCTTTATTCCATAGTACCCTGAGAATACTTATACCACATTACTCTTGATAAACATGTAATCATTCCACTACCTTCTTAATTCATTGACCGAACATGAACAATTATTTCATCTCATATATCATTAGTAGTAGCTTCATCATCATCAACATAAATACTACCCATTCGTCCATGCTGATTCTCTTCATTAGACTATCCCTTAGGGAATTGATTTTCATAACGCCCATACATTCCACATTTAAAACATTTAACCGTTGTTGATGTCTTAGAAATAACATTATCTTTGTTCATGGTTTTAACTGAACCTTTTCCTTTACACTTACTGTATTTCTGTCCTTCTTTTCCACACCCAAACCATCATCTAGTTCCTTTGCAAAATTCTCCCTGATGCCTCTTACCACAAGATTTACATGATGGAAATTGAATTTTCTTTCCTCTATGATCATCATGAAACTCCTTCTTTCTCGTGTTAGTTGAGTCAGGAAACTTATCAAATTTGAGATTATTCATCATATAATGAGATTGCTGATAAGGCATAATAATGATATGTGGACCTCCAGATCCAATTTCATTTGGTTTCTCATGAATAATATCATTCCATTGTCAATCATATCCTCCATTATCACGATTCTTCATGTTTCCAGCCATTTTCTGAAACCCAAAAAGAATAGTGTGAGAGGAAAAAATCATAATCAAGGGGGAGTAATTACAATATCTAACATATAAGGTTTAATTCTAATATAGTTACCGTAATTCTAGGACTATAACCTAAACTTATACTTAACCTTAGGGATATCTCTAGACATACCTAAGAAATTTATTTAGGTATCTCACTAATGTTCCCACATCCCAGTTTCCAAAGGTTGACTAAACCTTCCTATGATACCAACTGTAGACACCCAAATCTTGACATACATGGACATTACATTACTTTTTCGGAATACTTAATATATAATAAGAACCAACACTCAAGGACCGTAATAGTTTAGTGTCTCTGAAAACTCAGAGCATAATCTTCTACTCGTGGTGAAAGATCTTCAACATCTCCCATAAAGATCTTCCCCTTTTGTTTTCATACCTAAAATCGTTCTTTAAATCCTGGGGAAAAGAAAACATATAAAGGGGGAGCTCAAATTATAAGTAATGGTATGCATTTTCACGACCCGTCCTCGGGGCCCGTGCTGTGACTACCCCAAGCCCGCCTTCCATAGGCCAGGGGCTGGCGACTAGCACCAAGGCGTAAATACCAACAAAATGGGAAGGCATTGCCTTTGAAAAGTAAACAAGCACCACAGAGAAAGCAAGTGGAAAAGTAAACACTATGTAAAACTGTACAATCTGTGCTGGAAGTAAAAAGGGGCCGGAAATACAAGCCCAACTGTAATGTACAACTGAAAGGAAAAACAGCAACTGAAAAGGGAAAACTGCAGCGACGAGCCATCCTCCGGAAGTCCCACCTGAAGGGTGGGAACAGATAGCCTCCACTACTCCTCGGGTCCACCTAACCGCTCCGAGTATGTCTCGTCCAGTGGTCCACCTCCAGGTACTGTCCTGCTCCGCACGCCTCCTCCACGATCAGCGCTGTCGTTCGTCTGCAACCAACACCACGAAGTGCGGGCATAGCCCGTGCAGGGGTGAGTATAAGCTACTCAGTAGGGACCCCGAGACCCCCGAAGGTCTCCCGAAATCCACAAAGGATAATCCAAAAAGGAAAGATACAATCACGAAGTAACATCTGACACGGCTTAGGTATATACCCATAGATATACCTAAGTCTTCAATTCCCGTTCGGCTCCAACGTCCGAGCCCAAGCACAACCCAGTCCACACAGGAAAGCAAAACGTATACGCACGCAGGATAGAGCAACACAATCCACAAAGGAGGGTAAACAGTAAATCCACACGGGATAGCTCAACAAAATCCACAAAGGAGAGTAACACAAGATTCAGCTCACACAGGTATACTTCTTCGGATGACGATAAAGATGATCATTGAACCATCTAAGTCGTCGGACCCACGAAGGATCGATAGGTACTAACCTTGTAGTGACCCACACAGGATCGGGCCCACGCAGGACCTGTAGAAGTTTGCTCACACAGAACCGCTGAGAGATGACCCACATAGGATCGGGCCCACACAGGACCGGGCCCACGCAGGACCTATAGGCACTGGCTCACACAGAACCGCTGAGCGCTGACCCATGCAGGATCGGACCCACACAGGATCGGGCCCACACAGGACCGGGCCCACACAGGACCTGTAGCAATGATCCACGTAGGATCGCTGAGTGCAGTAGTCATCGCAGTCCGCTGAGGATCTCAGCACAGTCGTCGCCGCAGTCCACTGAGGATCTCTGCACGGTCGTCGTCGGAATCCACGGAGGATCTTTGCACAGTCGTCGCCGCAGTCCACTGAGGATCTCTGCACGGTCGTTGCCGCAGTCCACTGAGGATCTCTGCATGGTCGTCGTCGGAGTCCACAGAGGATCTCTGCACAGTCGTCGCCGCAGTCCACTGAGGATCTCTGCACGGTCGTCGCTGTCGAAGTAGCAGTCGCAGCCAGCACTACGGTTCCCGCACACAGCAAGCTCGTTCGGGAAGGTCCGCTCCATGAGCCGAGAGACTGATACATCAACTGACACAAAGTCCGAAGTTGATGTATCCAAAAGTTCCGTATCGTCAACAGGAAGTCAACGTCGCAGACGGCGCGTCAATCGGACGCCCGGTCTGAGAGATATTGGCATTTTCGTCCCAGGGGCCTGGTTGGTTTTTAAGGCAAAACCAACCCGACCGCACTCCACCTGCATCCAAACCTCGGGCGGAGTATTCCAAAAGATCCGTCTCACTTAGAGGAATTCAACAAAGCTGACGGCACGTCAATCGGACGTCCGTAGCTCAAGATAAGAGCGTTTCCGCTCCGAGGGCCCGGTTGGTCTCGTGTACGAACCAACCCGGCCGAACTCAAAGTATTCCGAAAACTTCAGTGAGATATACCGAAACGACCGTCTCGATCCAAGGATCGTGTTGCCACTGACGGCGAGTCGTTTGGAGGCACGAAGCTCAAGATACGGGCGTTTGAACGAAAACGTCCGAAGATGGGGGGTACGGGCCCGGGCCGACCCGGCCCGACCCCCCCCCCCCCCCCCCCCCCCGGGTCGGCCCGAACCGGGCCGACCCGACCCAGGTCCGACTCGGCTGGCCCGGCCAGGGCCGGTCCGGCTCGGCTTGGCCGAGCCGCGCGGGTGGAAGCCGCGGGCGCTGACCCGCGGCTTGAGGAAGGACCGCGGCCCGCGTGCGGGCCGCGCTGGCGAGCCGCGGACGCGCTGAGCCGCGTCCGCCCGGATGAATCGGACCCGCGCGCCGCGGGTCCGTTTGGCCGCCGCCGCTGCGGCTTCAGCCGCGGCGGATTTCGTCCGGCGGCGCGCCGGGCCGCCACGCCGGTGACCCGCGCCGCCGGCAACTTCCGCGGGCTGCCGGCATCGCTCTGGTGGCCCGTTTTTTTTTCGTCTGCGCCGTTGCTCCTCCCGGGATCCGTTCTTTACTGCGGGATCATCAAACGTCCGTTGCGGCATGTTCCGTCGTCGACCGTCAAATCCGCACAAAAAAATGAAGAACGGCGGAGGGTCGTCGGGCCTTGTTCGTTCGGCCCGCACCCTCCGCGTTAGAGATAAACAACCGGGAGAAAAACGATCAACACATGATCCAAAAATTTTAATTAAAATAAAATTGTTCATTGAAAAACGCCTTTTTAATTTTCAAGAACGTTCACGAGAAAATTAAAAAGGGGTACTTTTCCAAAATGAATCCCAACCTTGAAGATCGTCGTGCGCGGGAGTTCTTCGCGGAAGAGACCGTCGCGGAAGAGATCGATCGTCGCGTCGTCGCGGGGAGGCGTCGCGTCGTCGCGGATTCCGGCGTTGAGTCGGCGAGCTCAACGAATCACGAACAACAGATTTAAATTATTAATATTTAAATCTGTGTTTCGTTTAAAACCAAAGAAAAGAACTTGAGAGGAAATCCGAAAGCACTCACCTCGAATGGTCGGTGATCGGAGATCGGAGATCGGAGATCGGAAGAACGTCTCGGGCGAAGGCGTCGTCGATTTCCGGGTTCGGCGTTCTTCACGTTCTTCACGTTCTTCGCGTTCATCGCGAGGGAGATGAAGTTGCGAGGGTTCTCCCAAATCTTATCAAGCGCAAATAACCAGAGGTTAAGCGTTGGTCTTATTTTATTATTACGCCAACGAATTTGAAAAACTGGTTAAGAAACGATCCATCAATTCGTTGAATTAATTCAACGAAAGAAACGACCGATTTAATTCACGAAATAAACCGCCCAATTAAATGGTCTGTTAAAAATCTAGAAAACGCGTCGGTTGACTTTCATTAAGACGGGTTTTCACGGGTGCGTTTCTTAGCGGAAAGAAACAGCGGGGCTCGTGTGAGCCCCACCTCACAAATATCCTACCAAGGGGTTAGGATATTTCTGGATAGCATCCTATCCAGTTCAACTCAGTTCAAGCCTCCTTTAAGTGGCTTCATGTGGCTTCCAAGTGGCTTAAGTGAAATAAAATAAAGTTGTCGCAAAATTATTTTATTTCTTAACTTTAAGCCCGAAAATTAAAAACCACACCTGAGCAAACACAACTCCGGAAGAGGCGTTTCTAAGAGAATACCGGTGCTGCGATTTCATCGGTGCCCTCAAAATTCGATTCCGGGCACCGGTTCAAAAGTTAGAAAAACCCGCTCGTCCGTTCACTGAACGTACCCGAGCCAAACTTCAGAAAATGATTTCGGGCACACCGGGCCTCAGAATCAGGCGCCGTCAGAAACTGCGTTCTTGTAAAATTCCAAAGAAAATTAAGAAAAAAAAATTCCCTTGAAATTTACGGGTCTTTAAATTACTCCCACCTCAGGACTTTACGTCCCCGTAAAGATACATCAAAAACTAGGGAAACAAATGTGGGTACTGAGCACGCATCTGAGCCTCCCGCTCCCAAGTGCTATCCTGGAGGTTCCCGTGCTGCCATCTGATGCACACAAGAGGAATCGATCGCCCATGTAGGACCCTCTCCTGTCGATCCTCTATCTCCACTGGGACCTCCGCAAAAGTCTCCCCATCATCCACGTCTAGCTCCCCATAGTCAATGATGTGCGTCGGTCCGTGTACGTATCTCCTCAGCTGGGATACATGGATGATGTCGTGCACCCGGTGCAACTGAGGTGGCAAAGCCAGGCGATAAGCCACCTCGCCAATCCTGCTGAGGACCTGGAAGGGTCCGATGAAGCGTGGAGACAACTGGCCGCCTCGGCCAAATCTCCTCAAACCACGTCGAGGTGAGACCCGCAAGAAGACGTGGTCGCCATCCTCGAACTCTAGTGGTCTCCGCCTCCTGTCAGCATATGACTTCTGCCGGCTCTGTGCTGTCCTCATCCGCTCCTGGATGACCTGGACCTTTTCTGTCATGGCCCGGACCCTCTCTGGTCCCACAAGTGCTGACTCTCCAGGGTCTGTCCAGCACAAAGGAGATCTGCAAGGCCTGCCGCACAACGCCTCGTAGGGTGCCATCCCGATGGTGGAGTGGTAGCTGTTGTTGTACGCGAACTCTACCAAGGGTAGGTGGTCCTCCTAGCTGCGACCAAAGTTGAGGACACATGCACAGAGCATGTCCTCGAGATTCTGAATGGTCCTCTCCGTCTGACCATCCATCTGAGGGTGAAAGGCGGTGCTCAGACGTAATCGCGTCCCGAACGCCTCCTGCAACCCCTTCCAAATCCATGAAGTAAAACGAGCGTCCCGATCGGAGACGATAGTCGATGGCACACCGTGAAGTCCTACAATCTCTTGAACGTAGAGACGCCCCAAGCTCTCCACTGTGCCCTGCTCTCGGATGGGTAGGAAGTGTGCCGACTTGGTGAGTCGGTCAACAATCACCCAAATGGAGTCGTGACCTCTGGAAGAGCGTGGAAGTCCAGTCACAAAGTCCATAGATATCCCGTCCCACTTCCACTCCGGGACCTCCAAGGGCTGTACCAAGCCTGCTGGTACCTGATGCTCTGCCTTCACCTGCTGGCAGGTGAGGCACCGTGAAACGAACTCTGCCACAGCCTTCTTCATGCCCGGCCACCAGTGCTGTCGCCTGAGATCCTGGTACATCTTCGCCACTCCAGGATGTACCGCCAAGGGAGAAGTGTGAAACTCTCTCAGCACCTCCTCTCGTAAGGTGACCGGTACCAAGGTACGTCCTCTGAAAAGGACATTGTGCTCTGCTCCAAAGGAGAAACCATCAGGTGCCTGTCCCGAGGATATCTGTGCACGCCGCGTCTCAAAGTCAACATCCCCATGCTGTGCCTCTCTGACCCGCTGAAGAAGTGGAGGAGAGACTATGAGAGACTGAAGGAAGGCTGCTCCGTCTCTATCCACGAAGGATATCTGCAAAGCGGCTAGCTGCTCTGTCACCTCCTCAAGTAGCTGGATGCCCGTCCTCCTGCTGAGGGCATCGGCCACCACGTTCCCCTTCCCAGGAGTATAGACTATCTCAAAGTCATAGTCCTGGAGGAACTCGAGCCATCGCCGCTATCTCAGGTTCAGGTCCTTCTGAGAGAAGATCTACCTGAGACTCTGGTGGTCAGAAAAGACTGTGAAGCGCTCGCCCATCAGATAGTGTCGCCATGTCTTCAGGGCGAAGACCACTCTGCCAACTCCAAGTCATGGGTAGCGTAGTTCTGCTCATGAGGCCTCAACTGACGTGATCCGTAGGCAATCACGGCCCGCTCCTACATCAGGACACACCCGAGTCCGGTCCCTGATGCATCGCAGTAGACTACGTATCAAACTCCCTCCTCAGGCAACCTCAAGATAGGTACACTGGTCAACCTCTGCCTCAGCTCCTGGAAGCTCTGCTGACATCCGTCTGACCACACGAAGGGTTTCCCCTTCTTCGTCAATGCTGAGAGTGGGGCCGCAACTCTGGAGAAGTCCGGCACAAATCACCGATAGTATCCAGCTAGGCCCAAGAAACTCCGCACCTCTGTCACGCTCTTGGGTGGCTCCCAATCAAGCACTGCCTCTATCTTCGTGGGATCCACTGCAACTCCCACCTCAGAAATGACGTTCCCCAAGAAGTGGACCTCACGCAACCAGAACTGACACTTCGAGATCTTTCCATAAAGCTGGTGCTCTCGGAGTGTGTCTATTACAACACGCAGGTGGTAGGCGTGCTCCTCCTCCGTCGTCGAGTGCACCAAAATGTCGTCGATGAAGACCACGACAAATCGATCGAGGTATGGCTGGAAGATCCTGTTCATGAGGCTCATGAACACTGCTGTAGCGTTGGTCACGCCGAAATGCATAACCAAGAACTTGAAGTGGCCATACCGACACCTGAAGGCCGTCTTCTGCACATCCTCATCTCGAACTCTAAGCTGATGATAGCCTGACCTGAGGTCTATCTTCGAGAACCACCGTGCTCCCTTGAGCTGGTCGAAGAGATTATCAATCCTGGGTAGCGGATACTTGTTCTTCACTGTCACCTGATTCAGGCGATGATAATCGACACACAGTCGCAAGCTCCCGTCCGCCTTCTTGGCGAACAAAATCGGGGAAGCCCAGGGCGAAACACTGGGTCGGATGAACCCCTTGCCCTGCAAGTCCTCCAACTGTACTCGCAGCTCTTGAAGCTCAGCGGGGGCCATCCGATATGCTGGAGTGGATATCGGGGCTGTCCCGGGGTACATGTCAATATAAAAGTCTACCTCTCTGCGAGGAGGTAGTCCTGGAACGTCGTCGGGAAAGACGTCCGCGTACTGATCCACCACTGCAGGAAAACTGGGACTCCGCACGTCAACTGCTCCCAGGATGAGGCTAGCCAACTGATGAGTGATGGGCTGACCTCTCCTCTGCGTGAGTCCATCCTGTGCTGCTAAGGCTCCCTTCTCGCCGGTGAAGGTGAACCTGCTCCCGTCGGTGCGCACACATCGCACCTTGCACCTAATGCAGTCAATCTGAGCATTGACCGTAGATAACCAATCCATGACCAAGATGACGTCGTAAGGCCTCGACGACGCTACAAGAAGATCCCAGCCGAAGCTCTCTCCTCCTAGAGTAAGCTCACACTGCCGGCACCAGTGCGTAATCGTCGAGTCTGCTCCCGTAAGAGTCTCTAGCCGTAAGGATCGAGGCAACGGCTCTGTCGGAATCTCCGAACTCCGAACAAGGGCAGTGGCTATGAAAGAGTGACTCGCTCCTGTGTCTATCATAACTGCAGCAAGGGTGGAATAGACACAGATCGTACCTCGAATCATCTATGGCGCGCCGTGGTCGTAGGCCTCCGCTGCCTGGAGCTGAGCCTGTCTCTGCCCGCCAGCTCCCTGTGGTCGGGGCGGGCCTCCTGGTGGTGGTGGTGGCAGAGCCTCAAAGCGTCGCCTACCACCTGCTGCTCGGCCAGCTCCTCTGCCTTGTCCGCCTCCTCCCCGCGGACCTCCACGGTCGACCCTCTGCCTCTGCCTGGGTGGCCCCTCCACCGTCTGCTGCCCCTCGGTACGACGGGTCGGGCAGTCACGAGCCATGTGGCCCTGCCCGCCGCACTCGTAGCACTGTCTGCCTCTCGGAAGGCTGGCTCCGGGCCGGGTTCCCTGCACTGCTGAGCCAGCGTCCCGAGGTCGCCTGCCGGAAGGTCTGGTCCGCCTGGAACCCTGAGTCATCCGCTGGCTACCAGCTGCCGAAGACTCCGCTATCTGCCGCCCTGCGGTGGGTCTCTTTGTGGACTCAGCCAGGAAGCTCTCGATCAGGAGGGCTCGCTCCAGTACTCCTGCCTGGGTCGGGATGCTGAGGGAGATCAGCGATTCCCTGATCTCGTGTCTCAAACCCTGCTCGATGGTCCGGGCCCGGAAGAAGGGGTCCCGTACCATGTCTGTCGAGTACCGAGAAAGGTCGGTGAACCTCGCCGCGTACTGAGCGACCGTCAAGCTGCCCTGCCGCAGCTGAAGAAGCTCCGGGATGCGCACCGCTCGGAGGGTGGCCGGGACGAACTCTGAGCGGAAGAGGCTCTCGAAGTCCGTCCAGATGAGGGAGGCCTCATCGTGTACCTGGAGCATCAGGCTCCACCAGCGTCCGGCTGCTGCGTGCAGTAAGCTCGCCGCGAGTACCACCATGAGGTCTGCTGGCGTCCTCACTAGCATAAAAACTCGGACGACCGCCTCCAGCCAGTCCTCGGCTGCCTGGGGGTCCGACTCCCCACGGAACCTGGGTGGTCGCTGGCGCTGGAACTCGTGCAGAGCTCCGAGGCATCGTGCATCGTCAGCTGCCAGTGCTGGAAGCATCGGGGGCTCGGCGGGTAAAGGTACCGCCGGTGCCTCTGCTGTCAACGAGCCCTGTACCGAGGCCTCGTCGCTCGGTGGGCTGTCGTCGCGCCCTACTCTGGGAACCCTAGCTGGCTGCTGTCGTCGTGCAATCCTGAAAGGAAACAAGTATGCCACAGTCAGAACAGTATACCTGGTGAGCTGACACAAGTAATCACAATGAAAACTTGAAACACACATGCAAACAATGTTTTCGTACATTAAGTCGGGAATCAGAAGTCAGGGTCCTGGTGTATGGATACGTCGGCCGCCGCACCAACACTGGACTCCCTGGACTGATAACCACACTCAATACACTAAACTCTTTTGCTTCACATAGAAGAAAGATCAGAGTCTGCGGTAGAACTGACCACCTTTGATAACAATTTGTCACGACCCGTCCTCGGGGCCCGTGCCGTGACTACCCCAAGCCCGCCTTCAATAGGCCAGGGGCTGGCGACTAGCACCAAGGCGTAAATCCCAACAAAAAGGGAAGGCATTGCCTTTGAAAAGTAAACAAGCACCACAGAGCAAGCAAGCGGAAAAGTAAACACTAAGTAAAACTGTACAAGCTGTGCTGGAAGTAAAAAGGGGCCGGAAATACAAGCCCAACTGTAAAGTACAACTGAAAGGACAAATAGCAACTGAAAAGGGAAAACTGCAGCGACGAGCTGTCCTCCGGAAGTCCCACCTGAAGGGTGGGTACAGAGAGCCTCCACTGCTCCTCGGGTCCACCTAACCGCTCCGAGTACGTCCCGCCCAGTGGTCCACCTCCAGGTACTGTCCTGCTCCGCACGCCTCCTCCACGATAAGCGTTGTTGGTCGTCTGCAACCAACACCACGAAGTGCGGGCATAGCCCGTGCAGGGGTGAGTATAAGCTACTCAGCAGGGACCCCGAGACCCCCGATGGTCTCCCGAAATCCACAAAGGATAATCCACAAAGTAAAGATACAATCACGAAGTAAATCTGACACGGCTTAGGTATATGCCCATACATATACCTAAGTCTTCAATTCCCGTTCGGCTCCAACGTCCGAGCCCAAGCACAACCCAGTCCACACAGAAAAAGCAAAACGTATACCCACGCAGAATAGAGCAACACAATCCACAAAGGAGAGTAAACAGTATATCCACACGGGATAGCTCAACACAATCCACAAAGGAGAGTAACACAAGATTCACCTCACACTGGTATACTTCTTCGGATGACGATAAAGATGATCATTGAACCATCTAAGTCGTCGGACCCACGAAGGATCGATAGGTACTAACCTTGCAGTGACCCACACAGGATCGGGCCCACGCAGGACCTGTAGAAGTTGGCTCACACAGAACCGCTGAGAGATGACCCACACAGGATCGGGCCCACACAGGACCGGGCCCACGCAGGACCTGTAGGCGCTGGCTCACACAGAACCGCTGAGCGCTGACCCACGCAGGATCGGACCCACACAGGATCAGGCCCACACAGGACCGGGCCCACACAGGACCTGTAGCACTGATCCATGTAGGATCGCTGAGTGCAGTAGTCGTCGCAGTCCGCTGAGGATCTCTGCACAGTCGTCGCCGTAGTCCACTGTGGATCTCTGCACGGTCGTCGTCGGAGTCCACGGAGGATCTCTACATAGTCGTCGCCGCAGTCCACTGAGGATCTCTGCACGGTCGTCACCGGAGTCCACTGAGGATCTCTGCACGGTCGTCGTCGGAGTCCACGGAGGATCTCTGCACAGTCGTCGCCGCAGTCCACTGAGGATCTCTGCACGGTCGTCGCTGTCGAAGTAGCTGTCGCAGCCAGCACTAGGGTTCCCGCACACAGCAAGCTCGTTCGGGAAGGTCCGCTCCACGAGCCGAGAGGCTGATACATCAACTGACACAAAGTCCGACGTTGATGTATCAAAAAGTTCCGTATCGTCAACAGGAACTCAACGTCGCAGACGGCGCGTCAATCGGACGCCCGGTCTGAGAGATATTGGCATTTTCGTCCCAGGGGCCCGATTGGTTTTTAAGGCAAAACCAACCCGACCGCACTCCACCTACGTCCAAATCTCGGGCAGAGTATGCCAAAAGATCTGTCTCACATAGAGGAATTCAACAAAGCTGACGGCACGTCAATCGGACGTCTGTAGCTCAAGATATGAGCGTTTCCGCTCCGAGGGCCCGGTTGGTCTCGTGTACGAACCAACCCGGCCGAACTCAAAGTATTCCGAAACCTTGAGTGCGATATACCAAAACGACCGACTCGATCCAAGGATCGCGTTGCCACTAACAGCGAGTCGTTTGGAGGCACGAAGCTCAAGATACGGGCGTTTGAACGAAAACGTCCGAAGATGGGGTGTACGGGCCCGGGCCGACCCGGCCCGACCCCCCCCGGGTCGGCCCGACCCGGGTCCGACCCGGCTGGCCCGGCCCGGTCCGGCCAGGGCCGGTCCGGCTCGGCCGGCTCGGCTTAACCGAGCCGCGCGGGTGGAAGCCGCGGGCGCTGACCCGCGGCTTGAGGAAGGACCGCGGCCCGCGTGGGGGCCGCGCTGGCGAGCCGCGGACGCGCTGAGCCGCGTCCGCCCGGATGAACCGGACCCGCGTGCCGCGGGTCCGTTTGGCCGCCGCCGCCGCGGCTTCAGCCACGGTGGATTTCGTCCGGCGGCGCGCCGGGGCGCCGCCGCCTCCGGCCGCCGGCGCTGCCGCGCCGGTGACCCGTGCCGCCGGCAGCTTCCGCGGGCCGTCGGCGTCGCTCCGGTGGCCCGTTTTCTTTCCCGTCTGCGCCGTTGCTCCTCCGGGGATCCGTTCTTTACTGCGGGATCATCAAACGTCCGTTGCGGCACGTTCCGTCGTCGACCGTAAAATCCGCACAAAAAAATGAAGAACGACGGAGGGTCGTCGGGCCGTGTTCGTTCGGCCCGCACCCTCCGCGTTAGAGATAAACAACCGGGAGAAAAACGATCAACACATGATCCAACAATTTTAATTAAAATAAAATTGTTCATTGAAAACCGTCTTTTTAATTTTCAAGAACGTTCACGAGAAAATTAAAAAGGGGTGATTTTCCAAAATGAATCCCTACCTTGATGATCGTCGTGCGCGGGCGTTCTTCGCGGAAGAGACCGTCGCGGAAGAGATCGATCGTCGCGTTGTCGCGGGGAGGCGTCACGTCGTCGCGGATTCCGGCGTTTAGTCGGCGAGCTCAACGAATCAAGAACAACAGATTGAAATTATTAATATTTAAATCTGTGTTTCGTTTAAAACCAAAGAAAAGAACTTGAGAGGAAATCTGAAAGCACTCACCTCGAATGGTCGGTGATCGGAGATCGGAGATCGGAGATCAGAAGAACGTCTCGGGCGAAGGCGTCGTCGATTTCCGGGTTCGGCGTTCTTCACGTCCTTCGCGTTCTTCGCGTTCTTCGCGAGGGAGAAGAAGTTGTGAGGGTTCTCCCAAATCTTCTCAAGCGCAAATAACAAGAGGTTAAGCGTTGGTCTTATTTTATTATTACGCCAACGAATTTGAAAAACTGGTTAAGAAACGATCCATCAATTCGTTGAATTAATTCAACGAAAGAAACTACCCATTTAATTCACGAAATAAACCGCCCAATTAAATGGTCTGTTAATAATTTAGAAAACGCGTCGGTTGACTTTCATTAAGACGGGTTTTCACGGGTGCGTTTCTTAGCGGAAAGAAACGGCGGGGCTCGTGCGGGCCCCACCTCACAAATATCCTACCAAGGGGGTAGGATATTTCTGGATAGCATCCTATCCAGTTCAACTCAGTTCAAGCCTCCTTTAAGTGGCTTCAAATGGCTTCCAAGTGGCTTAAGTGAAATAAAATAAAGTTGTCGCAAAATTATTTTATTTCTTAACTTTATGCCCGAAAATTAAAAACCACACCCGAGAAAACGCAACTCCGGAAGAGGCGTTTCTAAGCGAATACCGGCGCTGCGATTTCATCGGTGCCCTCAGAATTCGATTCCGGGCACCGGTTCAAAAGTTAGAAAAACCCGCTCGTCCGTTCACTGAACGTACCCGAGCCAAACTTCAGAAAATGATTCCAGGCACACCGGGCCTCGGAATCAGGCGCCGTCAGAAACTGCGTTCTTGTAAAATTCCAAAGAAAATTAAGAAAAAAAAATTTCCTTGAAATTTACGGGTCTTTACATGCATGGATAAAATAAAACAAAACATATACATTTGAACTTAAATACATGATCATAATGTTTAAACATCAAAATCGTGAGCAATGACTTAAAACATTGCAGTACATAAGTCATAGATCATAGAGAAATATTAATAATGATAAAATAGCATGGGAATAAAACAAGTAATTTTGGAAACCATTAATAATATGTTATTATTTCCATAGTATCCAATTCATTGCTTCCAAGACCATCTTATTGTACAAAGTCCCTTTCTGAATCGAGTTCACTCCTCGTTACAGTCCTATAACATTGAACTGGATTAACTTGTCGTTCCATCCATGTCTATCTCATGTGATATAAATAATTACCCAATGCATTGGAGGGAGATATAGGTCCCACACACCTCATAATGAAATCATTCTTACTTGTTCCATAACATAATCATAAATCATTCATCATAACCCAAATAATAAACATGGGTTTCATAAACATAATCCCATCATAACATAATACATATAAAAAAATGGATATCATTTCATCAAAAGAAAAGTGAAACCATTTAAATCATAGAGGTGTTATAATTGAAACATAAACATATGAAAAAATGTCATCATAGATGGAAAATGGTTTTGATAAAACACTTGAAAAGAATTTTTGAGGAAAATATCCTTTTATCTTAAAAATCCTTTTTTTACACAAAATGTCATGAAATTTTAAATGAAAATGATTTTGTTGAAAATAGTAATGAAATATTATAGAGTAAGATTCATGAATATAAGGAGTTATAAAACTCTAAAAATCTCTTAATGTCGTATAAGTTAGAAAAACATTCTTCTCGTACTTTTGCCATAAAAGTAAAAAAAGTACCTCATATGGTAAACAAAAGAAAGATTTTTTACATACCATTTTGTAAAAGTAAAAAATTGGTAGAAATGAATTTAAACATACATGAAAACATTTTTAGAAAATAGGGACATGTATGATTAATATAACCCCAGTAAATACTTATGGATAAACAATATCGGATAAAAATGAGATTGCGAGATTTTCCCTTACAAAGATCTTTTTTGTAAATAAAATAGATCACTTATGTGTGTTCACTATAAGGTCACATAAATAATAAATAAATACATGATAAGATATAAAAATTCATTTCTCACATAATCAAATAATAACATAAGAATGAAAGAGAATATCAACCCAAAGAACAGAAATTGGGTTAAGAAGTTCCCTTACCATGTGTCCGACATGACTCACTCGTTCTTTAATCTCCTTTAATTTGGGTAACTTCCATTGGTTTGAACCAAAAGTAATTCTTGGAGTGCCATATGCCTAAGGAAAAGCTTCTAGGGGAAGGATAGGGATGTAGGGAGATTAATAAGGTAGAGGATGGACGAGCCAAATGCCTTGAGAGGTGTGAGGAATTGGATAAGAAGTGGACTCCTTTTATAAGGGGGAGGAGGGGCTATTTTGGAAAGTGTGAAAATATTATTTAATTATAAACATATATTCGGTTTCAAAAGGTCGAAAAATAATTAAATATAATTATAAGAGCACTCATGGTAGAAATATAGTCATCCAATCAGAATTGGACAGAGTTTGGATAATATTTTAATCATTATAATCTTATTTATTTAAATCATTTATTAATGAGGTAAATACTACATCATCATTGTGTCAGAACTAATTTAATTTATTTGATGTCTAAAAATTAAAAAAATACCATGATGTTAGAAATCTTTTTAGTTTTCCAATTAATATTTATAGTCGAAAATAGGACTTATATAACACCATAAAAAATTAATTACTAAAATATAGTTTTTAATGTCAATTTTGTCTTCTCATGAAATTAATTAATATAAATTTTAATTTTCACTCCCACATGGCTCAATGGGGTCCTAAAATCGACCCAAATATGCCCATGGTCGTTAAAGACTCTACCAATAAGGTTTGGACAATTTTTAAGGTAATTTTGAATTATTAAAATATTCTTTTTATCTTGAATTACCTTATTTACCTTTAACTGCGGTAAATAAAATTCATGTTTACTATTCACCAAAAATTATTTTCATCTTATTGAACAACATATTACTTGTTGATAACAACCATGTATGTCGGATTTTAGAAATTAAATTCACAGAAGTGTTAAAATATCATTTAAATGAATGAGTCAGTTTTTTTTAACTAACACTAAGTGGTTTCACTATTCATCAAAAATTGATGTTTTTCAGAAAAATACCAAAAATTCATCCTAAGCTATATTTGATATTCCGAATTCAAAAATGATGTCTATTTTTTCAAATTCAAAACATTGAAGTGGTATTAATTAATTTTAAAAATAATTCCCGTTATCAAAATAAATAGCGTGTTTTTAAGAAACGATAACTATCAAAAGATCGACACATTTTTATGTCCAATTTAAAAGTGAAATTAATTCCAATGACCAACATTAGATTAAATGGTATAAATATTTTCTAATTAAACATTAAAACCAATTATGAAGATAATTTATCCTTATAAATTATTGCAATAAAAATGTTGTTTTTAATTAAAATATAGCGTGTTTTTACTATTCATTAAAATATGAATGTTTTCAGAATAATATGAAAAATATATCGAAAGTAAATTTTTATATCCAGATTCCAAAGAAGAATTTTCTATTTTCAAATTGAACTTATAGACATGTCAAAAACAAGATTTAAAGTGGGTGCGCCATCAAAAGGCGGATAAAATGCAATTTTTTTAAAAATATATATTTTACACGAAAAATTTATTATGTTCCCATACCGTATTCTAGAAAATGTGTAAGATGAATATTAATGTTAAAAAATTGAATATATAGTTAATAATATTCATAACGGCTAGTCCATAATAATATTATAACAATATATCATTGTTTAGTAAAACCCGGTATTGCGTACTACACACGCTATCATGGAAGGGCTTGATTGCGTGTAATGCATGACAATTCAAGGTTGCGTGTAGTGAAAGATCTGTTTTGTGTTTCTTATAACATAATCAAATCATATTTCATTTAAACATTAAACAAAATCTATACATAATGTTGTCTAGAATAATTTCTACCACACAATTTGAAATTGTGTGTAACAGGAACCAAGAATAGTGTTGTGTATAGTAAAAGCTAATATTGGTGTAGTGTATAATACAAGACATAGATGAAATTAAAAATAATATATCTCATAAAATCTTGGGGTGTTACAAATGAAGTTGGGCGCATCGTTACAGGAGCCGGAACAACTAGACTTCCATATGAAAAAGCTATGACCAACACCCCCATAGCCAACGCCAGGGTCCCATTATGCAACAAAGGAATGGAGCGGACCCACAAATTATTCTGAAATGAAAACTACCCTTTATCTGATAGTTCCCTTTGATAACACAATTGAGAAACCGGCGCTTGAGGCCGAACAAGAAAATCTGAATTTTGATGACCGAACCTGATCCCACCCTTGGAAACCTGAGACTCCTATGCCCTAGATGACACAGTATCCTCTGATGATATTTTGGAGCTATGAAGGCCCACTTGTGACATCCTGGGCCACCATAGTCTAACTCTTCCCCTGAGTAACACCCAAGTACCTGCCCACCACCCTTCCCTCCAAATTCAGGCCTGGAAAAAATAACACCTTCCCCAACTATATAGATCTTATAAATCTCCATTAGATGTCCATGGAATGGACTTTGTTTCAACATAAGCTATAGAACATGGGCACCACTTGATTGAACATTATTTGCCTCCAGATAAGTTCTTCACCACCCCTTAAAGGAACATGGGTATTGAACTTCCCCAACTGATCCATTTCCACAAATAACCTCAGAGAGGTTGTCGACTGCATACACTTAGTATCCTTATACATTCACAACAAACTACCCAATTCATTGCCCACCACTTGTAAAAAAGCATGGTTCTAAAATGGCATAGGTTACACCAAAAGATTAATCCAAAATACCACCATACTGGATTCTGTTCCTCTGTGAGTAGCCCATGACCAATGAAATAAAGAAAAAGACATGTGGGTTTTTTTTAATTACTTTATTTTTTTAGATGTATGGATTCATATTTATGTTTTATTTCAATAAATGTTTTTAAAATTCAAAAAACCAGTTAATTGAATACTAAATAAATAATATTATAATATTAATTAACATGAATTATATATTTTGTTTTGTTTACACATTTATTATTTGTTGGAAGAGAAATTGAAACCAGTTTGGGAGAGGTACCTCCACCCATGATTTAATAAATTTGGGTTATATCATATCATCTAGGATCATTTATATCCAAATATTATTTAAGGAAAAAGTGACTTGTATAGATGAAGAGACTTGTCGATTTAAGGACAAAGATAATTGTTGATTTTTTCAATGACATGAAATAATTAGTTGTATGGATGCATATGTATGCTTTAGTAATGTATATATTTTTAAAATTAATAAAACCAGTTCATTGAATTATATATATGTAATATTTTAATTTTAATTAAAATTATTTATGCATTTTGTTTTTTTACACATTTAGTATGAGTTGGAAGAGTTGTTGCTGCCAGTTTGGTATAGGTATATCACCCAAGATTTAATAAATATGGGGTTTATAATATCTTATAGGAACATTTATGCCCAAGTATCTCCTAAAATTGGTATATATATATGCCCATAGTTTAACTATAACTAGGGGTGTGGTGAAAATATTGTATGTTATTCACATGGTTAATATAAAAACCATGAGTATAGATCCATACCCATGAATACATAATCCATAGTTCATAAAACCATGAGTACAGAATATATACATGGTTTTATTCGCTATAAACATGGTTTATAGCTATGGGTATATGATATGTTGCTATTTTTTCCTAGAAATAGAATTTTATCGTATGATTAAAAAGTTATTATGTCATAAAAATTTATTTATTATAAATATATTACAATAACATAATAATATATATAATAGAATTTATGATTTACATATAACCACTTACCAGATATTTATAAACAATTATATTTTAAAATAATTTTTCTAGTAAAAATTGCTTATTTATATATGTTTTGGTCCCGTAGTTGTAGCCCTTGTTCGTTGATAATCATTCAATAATCTCCATAATATTCATCATGAAATAAATTTCTTATATATTCATTGTGTACAGATTTGATATTATTTGTAAAACATATAGATAGAAAAATGAATTACATAGATCTTGGGGATGGTAGTTCATACATAAGTATGAACTATGTTTTCAATTTTAAATAGTTATTAAAAAATATGCATAATAAATAGATTCAGTGAAGTTATATTCTCCACACACACATGAGAGACATAGTGATTTTCAAAGACCATTATGGTAATAAGGTATATGTGATATTATAATTAAATAATTGTAATTATTTTTGAAATATAATATATTTAAAAATTAAATCCATAGTTATTTCCATTTGTGAGAGGCGCTGAAAGAAAAATAACTACATTAGTTCATGATGTGGTAATACTCCTTGCCCACGACCAATAGATTCACATCACATTTGACTGAAGAGGGGATAAATATTTTTATTTAAATTAACAAAATACTAGAGTAGGATATGGAATATACTAGTTTTATTATTTGATGATAGTCAAAAAATACTTCTATGAAGTCTTGGAAGATATTAAAAAACACTTCGCTTTGAATCATACATCCTCTACAGTTAACCTCTTTAGGATTTCCCCAAAATAATTCCTATTGGGATTTTATAACAATTCCATTGCATATATAATGTGTTAAAGGGATAATGGTATTGAATTGATCATGGATATTGAAAATAGAAAATCAAATTTATTTGTTGATTAGATTGTATAGGAGGTTCCCATTTATTTGTGGGTGAGGGAACCCAATTCGAAATTCCCTAAAAGAATACAAAATTATAAATTTATTCCCAATAAAAATGATCACATATGGAAAGATATTAAATTATTTTGTTATAAAATTCTAAATATATCCATCTAATAGTATTTATATATTATTAATTTGAAAATAGACCATTACCGTTTTCTTTAACCCACCTAGTAAAACTCGTTTAACCATAACGAAGATAACTAATTTTTACTATTTATAAAATTTATTATGACAAAAAATTATATTTACCCTTTTGCATAATATTTATTTTGAAAATTATAATTATGTAATCTATATTAAGAAATTAAATTCATAGAATTTTGATAATTTAATATAAAATTAAACGCGTAGATATGATGAAAAAACTGATTTTCCAATGACTGAGTTTTCATTAATATTAAAATATTTTATTTCAAACATCAATTTGAAATCAACTCCAATGAAATAAATTTTATTTTTAATAATATAATAAATAAAACTTGTTTCAAAACATTTCAACAAAATATGTATCATTTTACAGGAAAATGTATATTGAAATAAAAATTGTTATATTTCAATATATTAAAATTAAATTAATTATTTCATAAAATTCAAAAAAACCAATCTACAATAATTTATATTTTTTAAATTTTAGTTTTTTCAAATAAATTTTACAACCTTTTCAAGAAATAATTTAAAAATATTTGATCAAATCAGAAAAAAAATCTTTTTAGAGAAAAATATTTTTTAAATATTTATCTTTATTTATTTTAATTCCATGTAAGGGAAAAAATAATGAATGATAATTAATTTTATTATATTTTACATATACATTTAATTAGTGATTATTTTTATTTTGTACTAAAAACATATTTTCCAGAGAAAAGTAATTTTTCAATAAAATATTCAATTTATAGTAATTAATTAATTTATTTTAATTTATAATTATTTGATAAAAATTAATATGTTTTATACAAAAATAAAAAATATATGTTACTACCACAACACCATTTTCCGAGATTTGAATGTTACTTTGTTACACTGATTTCGAAAAAAATTGGATGAATCTTACAAAAATGATCATTTTATTAGTTTTGGAGTACTAGAAAAATATATACTAAAAATTTTACATTAAGAAAATAAAAAAACATAATAAATGGAATCATTAAATAAACTAAACCCTTAAAAACTCATTTAAATATATCTTCATCGTATATCTTGGAAAGGAAACAAAATTTGGGTGAGCTGAAATGGTCAGTAATGGTAATGCACATCAGAATATCTAATTTATAAGTAATTATTAATCATTATATAATAGTAATTTACTAAACCCGGATTTCATATAAATAACTTGCCTATAAGAATAGATAATAAAAATAAATTCAGAATGTTAAATAGAAGAACACATATTGCATTTAATCAATAAAATGATAATAAAATTCATCCGGATATAATATCATTATGAAAATCTCATGGATAAGAATGATAAAATTAATTATGGAGGAAATCCATGATAATGGGATTACATAACCTTAGAAATCATCGTACCTCTATTCTCCATGCCATTCACACGAAAGTTTAAATATTATAGGTAAAAACAAAAAATGTTTTTCAATAAATTTTTTTCTCATGAGTCATACCACTACATCAAGGGGAAATATTTTACCAATCCCCATCTATTAAAATATGTCCAAATAATTATTCATATATAAAATAATCAATTTAATAAAATCATTATACCTTATCATCAAATTTCGACATTGATTATATTTTAATTCTTTAAAATATTTTCTATAATTAATCATTGAATGTAATCCCCATCTGTAAAATTGATATAAATTTTATGAAATAATCATATCCATCAAAAAATAATATTTAAATTAAATTGAAAATTATTTAACTATGAATTTTTTTCAAAATAATGTGACTGTATGAAGATGATGTTAAACATCTCAAAAGAATATGAGATTGTACAATAAATTTTAACACATTGTAATTTCATGTCGAATCATCTTGGATGTAATAATTCATAGTAAAAAGTAGATTATCATTAATTATGAATTAATCATGAATTTTCTTGTCAAGGATTTAGTATATAACCATAATAAATGTTAATTTTTTTATAATTATAAATGTATCAATGGAATGTAAATTCATATGAAATCCCATACCTCATGATTCCTTTTGGTTCAACATGAATTATACACCTATAGAGTGGTTTTAAACATGTTATTAACTTATTAAAAAAATATATTTATATTTACAATATCAAAGATAATAATTTTATAAAATCTTATAACCCGTTTTTTAATCATCATTTATTATTTAAATTGTTTCAAGTGTTAACATCCTTTTTTTCACATGTGTATTTCTTCATTAATGATATGGTTCATATGAATGTTATATAGTTAAATAATTTACCGAATAAAAATCACAGAATAATTATAATATTTATACATCAAGTATAGTTCTAATTTCAAGAATAAGTGATGGGTTGGAGAAATAAAAGTATGTTTTGATAGTGGAGATGGTATGTTGTACATACGCATGAGTAACATTCCCATGTATCAAATTGTAATCATATAAAGGATGTATGTAATATTTTACCATTAAATAATTATTATAATATAATATATAATGTATTCATCCTTCAAATGTAATAATATATATCATCTATTATTTTGGTGATGAAAAGTGATTAACATCACTTCATGAAGATGGTAGCCACGTGTACACATCCCATGATATCATATATTTAGTGAAAATGTAAAATCATATATTATATTTGGAGAATTTTTAATAATTCATTTGTATAAAAATCATCTCATTTAAATAACATATAATAATTAACATTATCCTTACCACCATCCTTGTGAATCATTATTGAATAAAAAATTACATTGCTTTGCATGATGGTACTCTACCATACACACGAATAACATTATCATATCTTCTAAAAAAATTTATGAAAAAATGATATATTTTATATAATTAATATAGGTGTATAAATATTATATAAATATAAAATATTAATATATATAAATTTGACCCATTATTAGTAATAGCATTGAAACATGGTAATGGAAGAAAAAATTGCATCTGTTAATGATGTTGTAGTTGATCATACACATAAATAATTATTTGATAACTAATTTTATGGATGCAGATATGGTTTTAGGTCATTATATTAATTTAAATAAAATTAAATTATATTTAATGTTATCATGTTTTTATATCATGATGGATTAATATGAATTTAAGGAGGTAGATAAATAAATAAAATAAAGATGCTTGTTGACAAAAATTACCGCTTCTTCAGGTATTTTCATTGGGGATTCACTAAGTCCTTTCATTGATGGATTTAATCCAATATAAGGACTCTAATATATGGTTGTTTTGTTTGGAATGGAATTTCTCAGGTCATTGATGATCCAAATGGGCATGAGTGTGTTAAAAATAGAGGAGAATTATTGACCATATACTGTTGAGGAGTATCATTTTTTATATATCAATTTTTTTCACTATTTAGATTTCAATATTACATAAATATGAACAAAAATGATAACTAAATGCGTGTATGTATGATATTTTCTATAAAAAACTCAATCACAAAATCAAATACACGTTTTAAACAATTTGTTACATAAAATATAAGTTTACATACTATCATCATTTTGGGTTTTCACTTCAGTAAAATGTTTTCTAACTGAGGTAATTATTCCATTCAATACCTAATACAATTATCTATATTAGTAAATTTGGAATCACATTTAATAAATATTACATATAATTTATTCCATATAAATCCAATGACTTCTAGAAGTTATTTTAAACAGAAGTTCATGTAATGTGGAAAACATTGTTTTACCGTTAACATTTATAGGGTCGTTGGTTCAATTTGGATGTAAATATTATATCCGTTAATGAAAAATTGGTCCATTAATTGACCCCAGCTGATATATTTAAAAATTAAAAAAACATTATAGTGTATGGTTATTTTAAGATTTTATATTATTTTTCAAAACACAATTTATTTTAACATAATATTAATGTCAATTTGGACTTTATTCAATAAATTTGAATTCAATAATATCAAGACTGTGATGAAATGTTAACATACTATGTTCAAACCTATGTAAAATGATATATTAATTTAAAAAATAACTTTTTATTTTTATTTAATTCACTTAACATCAAATTTAATTGGATTAGTATCATTTATTTTATCTATGTGTTAACTGAATAATTATAGTGTTGGGTATTGTTTATCATTTTATGTATTTATTTCAACTCAAAAAATTAAATATAAATTTATATGATAAAAAATAGTTTATTTTCGTAAATAATATATATAAATGAACCTATTTTTTTCTCATCCCAAGGCTTTATTGATATTAAAATCAGGAAAGGTTCTTATTTGATTTTTTTGACTTTTTATATTATATATGTCAAACATGTGGGATTGAGTCCCAAAAAATAACAAAAATATATACTCTGGTCCTAATAGTTTAAATATTTCCACAAAATTTATGTTGGAAATTTTGTTAGGTAATTGTAACTCATCTCTCTAATGTTTATCCCCCCACACCATAAACCCTTTTTTACCTTAACTGTGATAATTAATTTTTACTAGTTTCACTATTCATTTTTCATAAATATGTTGCTGTAATTAAAATAAATTAAAAATTGATATTCTTCCAAACATGGAATCCATTTTTCTACATAATTTCATTTAAATGGAATAATTTATTTTAAACATTATACCACAGAAGTGATGAGAAAGCATATTTTCAAACAAAAAATTTATGTACGGATTTTAATATTTTTATATAAAAATTCAATTTTGATATGAATAAAATGAATTAAATTTATTTAATAGATATATTATTTATGTAATATTAGTATATAAATAATTAAAAATATAATTTAATATTCTATGTTAATTAAATTAAAATTTAATTTTCAATTAAAATTCAACATTTATTAATATTCATAAATAATGAACCCGGAAAAAAATCACAAAAATTAGACCTAAGATAATATTCATATTATTTTTAAAAACATTTTGTCTGATTTTCATATAAATTCACTAAATTTTTCAAAATTTAGTTTTAAATTGTCTTTTAATGAATGATTAAAACATATCTGGTTTGAACCCGGTGTTGTATTCATCAAAAGCTATGCATGAAATAAATTTTATTTAAAAAGAAATATATTGATAATACATGGCATGTTACATAATACCCACCATTATTATATTTAATCCATGAAAAAAAACATAATATCCGAAATCCATGGGTCGAAATTTTAAATTACAATTGGTGAAAACCCTGTATTATATTATGTTTAATGAAACATCATCTTATTTAGATAAATTGAGATGTATAAAAGAAAATATGGGATAATGTCATGATTTAGTTTCTAATTAGGATATCACGGATGGAAAATGGTAACATGGATATGGAATAAAATCCTAAATAATTATATAGACAGATTGAGTTCATTTATCAAAAGGAATTGAATCATCAATGGAATTTTAAGGGACTCAAAACCATAATTAGTTGTGGATTAAAAATACTATCAGATTCAATAGGTATGAAGGTAATATGTAAATTGTTTTATTATTATCTACATCGAGTTGAGGAATTTTTTTATAATGAAATAAAAAAATTATACTAACTTGATATGATTAATTTTATAATCACAATTTCATCATTTCTTATTATTTGATCGATTTTTATTTCAACCGATACTCCACAAAATGAATATTAATAAAAAAAATTGGTTTCCCTAAAGAATTAATATAAAATTTTATTTCCAAAACATTATAATTAAGGTTAAAAAATTCCCAAAATGAACTTATAATAAATTTAAACATTATGCTTTACCTCTTAATCATGACATGAAAAACATGTGAACACCCTCTTTATTTTTTTCTCATGAAAAAAATGTAAAAACTCTAATTACCATAAAAATTTATTTAAATAATTAATCATTCTCAAAAACTAACTAAACCACATATTACTATATATATTCATTAAATCCAAAAATCAATTTATCTCCATAAATTCCAGCATAATCATATTTTAATCAAATTATTTAAAAATTCTATTGTAGTGACTGTATCCAAATTACATTATCCATATCAATCCTCTCATAATCCGAACATTACTATCTCATAATTAGAAACATATTAAGGGACTTATTTCCTGTAATCATGTGTTTTCCAGTAATTTATACTTTCTGTCGAATTGGATTTGTTTTAACCATTAATCATGTTCCTTAAAATATTTTACGAAATTATTCTATTGTATAATCCTTATACATTTCATAATTCATAACAATAGAAAATAAATTTTGTAAAAAATAATTGATCCAAATATATCATCACATAAATCATTATACATCGGTTGTTTCAATATATTATTCTTGGTCTAGATCAATTATGTTCTTATGATGTATTTTCCGTTAAATCATGTGGAATATTTTTTTCATAACTCCACACCACTGTAAAACTGAATCATTGACCAGTTGATTCTTTTTCCATGACATTAAAATACATACAAAGGTGGAATATATATCCACACATATATAATGATATCAGTCCCTTTAATAATGTACTACTTTGTTTCATTACACAATTGTCACATTTGGGAAAATCCTTCACCCCCTTAATCCATTTGTACATTTTACTCTTTTTCTTCCTCTTATAATCCTTCTTACATATGAATAATCAACACATTGGGAATCTTTTAGACATAACTATAGAAAAACAATTCATCATATGAAGAAACATTTTTATAGAATAGCACCCTCTGAAGAATTGTCATTATCCATTCAAAGGAGTAGTGAGTCATTTACTCTATATTACGTTTGTAATTCATATCATACATTTATAACATTATTATGGTTGATTAATACATCCTCAAAAATTTAGTCATACTTTTTATTTTATTTAAGGAACATATTATCCATCGATTTTTGTTTCTCATGAGGGAAAAACTCATCGAAGAATGTATATTTAATTAAATTCCATTCCATGAGTTCTATTTCGTCTTCCTCCCTAGTTATCTGTATCAATGAACAGTAGTTATCAACATCAACTTGAAACAATACACTCCATGTGTAACCATTTCATTTTCTCTATTTACAAACACCATAAGGATCTTCACAATGGACTTTTTTAATTTATCATTTACCACTGGAATAGATGTCCCACAAAATTATGGAGGACTCTATGGATAATTAATTCCAAATATGATAATATAACTACTTAATAGGTTTCTCTATCCATGAATTTTTTTTTTCATAAAAAGATTATGAATACCAAATATATCCATAATTTTTTCTAATTCCAATACCCACTATATTAACTTCTTAATTAGAGAGATCCTAATATAGGCCACGAGTTTAGATTACATTTTTCATTTTAAGTGGTATTTATAAATGATGGTATGGACTATATTATATCATATCATTATGAAAAATAATGTATAATCCAAAAAGATGTGAAATAACAAAAATAAATTCCAAAATGTTAAAATATCTAATATCATAATCAAAAAATATTTTAATTGGGGATATGTTTACATTCAAATCCTTCATAATGGATTTTTGAGAAATTTGTAATTATCAAAATTGTATCTCCTAGAGTGCCAAACTAGGTGTGTAGTAGGGCCTATTGGTTTCATGAGGTGATGATTTAGTCTCTCAAAATAATCTCTTTTCAATATTTATTACCCCTAGGTAGATATGTTCCAAAACATTGTCAACATGTAATGTTCATACAAGGTTGTAATTAAGGGAATAACCAAAAAATATATATCCTACCAAAACTGAAGGATATCCATCTATACATATCCTAAATTTTTTTATAGTCTTATATTTCCTAATATATGTTTTCCCAATTATAGTACCTAAGGTTTATATGTTTCATCCTTTGATACATTCATTAATGGCCATGTCCCCAGTAGTCAAGAGTTTGATTCGTAGTTCATCACATTGGAATAAGTACAATAGGTTTAATACTGAATTACTTATCATTTTAGTAGTTTTGATGAACCATATGACTAAAATATACCAATTACACATTGGGATAAGAAAGTAAAACAGAATTTTTAACAACAATAATTAATCTATATCTTTTAAAACTCATTCAATGTTGTCTTCATCATATCCTAGGGAAAGGATACAAAATATGGTTGACCTCAAATGAAACATAAAGGTAATGTTCAGTGTAAATTTTAACTAATAAATAATTAATCATTCATATTGGGTGTTAAATAAAATATTTCACATTCCATTTACTAATTTTTAATAGTTTTAACGATAAGGTAAAATCAATATTGAAAGGTAAATAATTGACAACATTTTAAATTTAATCAATAATTTGAGAATGAAATGCCTCTAATGAAAAAATCATTTTGAAAATGTCATGGATAGTAATAACAAAATTTCTAATGAAGTATATTTTTATTTAGTGGACTCCATGATCTCAGGAATCAGGATACCTCTACTATTAATGCCTTTCACAAGACAGTTTAAATACTATAGGTAGAAACACATTTAAGTCAGGTAACATAATTTTTTTCATGATACATACAAATACATCAAGTGTTAATATTTTATTGTGAAAAATAGTTAATTTTATATCCAAATCATTCCTCATAAATTAATAAATTGATTAAATGAAATTAATATTCCTTAACTTCAAATATCTTTATTCAGTAATGGATTTGGATTTATTAATATTTTTTCAAGTTAATCATTCCCTGAAAAAACAATGTCTAAAAATAGTATATTATTTAAAAAATAATAATATATATTATACAATAAAATGTATATTTTATAGAAATTTAATTACCAATGAAAAATATTGAATGAAAATGATTTCTTTAATTGATAATTCACAACCACAAAATAAACATAGATTGTAAAATGACATTAGACTCATGGAAATTTTCATGAAAAATACACATGGAGGAAATAATTGAAATTGAAAGTTAAAATAACATTTGTGATTAATTAATATTGATATTATATGTGAATTTTTCATCCTATTGACATCAAACAAGTGAATTTTATCATAATAATAACAATTTATTAATGGAATTTAAGTAGATATGAAATCCCTTACCTCATGATTCACTTTGGACGAATGTTATTAAACCACATATATAATGGTCTAAGAAACAAATTTTAATTTAAAATATAACTATATTAATAATTATTATATCATATATTATCCAATATGTCATCCTATCACCATTTCAATAACAATAATTCATTATTTTGATTGTTTATGGTGTTGAATTTCACTTTTTATCCAATATGTTTTATCAAAAAATATTTATTTATTGATGGAATTTTATAGTTGAATCATTTCCATAAAAATAATAATTAAATAATTTTAATAATTATACATCAATATTACGTTAAATACGAATCATGAATGATGTTTTTGATAAATGAAGTATGTTACGATCATTGAGATGGTGGGTTTTACAAACCCATGAGAAACTTTAGAATTTTTTTATTATTATAATGGAATGTTGGTCAGTAATATGTTTCCTAGAATAATGATAATTATATTAGACATATAATACTATTCCATTAAATATACATATATATATACATATGTACGTATATTTATCAACCATGAGGTTTGGTGGTAAAAATTGAGTCACATCTCTTCATGAACGAAGTAGTCCACACATACATGAATAATGAAATCAACATTTTAGCATAAAAATTAAATGATATATTACGTTATAAGAATGATAAATATTTAACGAATATAAAATTATTTACTTTATAATAAATATAAAAATATAATTTATCCCTATCAACTTCAATGGGAGCATTAGCAAATGAAGATTCACATCACTTTGTGAGGTGGTATTCTACCATACACATGAGTAATGTTACCATATCTCATATAGAATGGAATTTAAATAATATAAATACAATATAGTGACTCTATTTGTAGAAATATTTTAAAAACATGTTATATATACTTTATTTCCATTATCATACCTAATAGTTAATACATTATGGGTATTTTCCTATTTGAATAGGTTTTTATGTGTTTATAATATTGTAGGGTGCGTACCAAATAATTATTAAGGTGGACGGGAATTTTTATAAAATCCAAAATGTATTAACTATTGGGGGTGAATATTTCCTCAGTCATGTAAAATGCTGATATCTAAATGGTAGGGGAAATTACATGGTCGATCTTTACATGAATCACATAATGAACCCATGTTTAAAACATCTTTTTCCTTTAACTTCTTTGTTTATCTACTTTTACTATTTTTTTTACATTGGTAACTTTTTTTACAACATAGATAATTTTTATTGTATGACTAATTTTAAATTTTACATATTAGCTAATTTCGAAGAATTAATTTTATATGTGATATATAATTTATAATATATAAATTCATTTTTTATTATCATTTTATATGAATCACAGTTTATGTGAAAAACATTATTTTAACCTTCATAATGCTACCTTAGTTTTTATAATTTATGGGTCAATATATTTTTTCTAATATAATTTTTTTTTTCATGTAGAATAGTTGATATTATCATAAATTTAAACAGAAGTTTTAAAAAATTGGTAATTTTACTAATTAAAAATATTTAATAAAATTACAATTATATTATACTAATATTAATATCAATTTTAACATTTTTTTATTATTTTGAATTTAAAAATATTAATGCAATGATGGAATTAGAATATATTATATTTATCCCACATAAAAATGATATGTAATTATAAACGTTGATGGAAAATATAATTAATTATATTTACTAATCATTTATAAATTTTAATATCATTTATTTTATTTTAATGATTACTATATAATTACGTTGATGGTATTTTTAAAAACATTAATGTAACTATTTCATTTATAAAAATTAAATATATATTCATAAGAAAAAAAATACTTTATATTACAAACTATTATCCATAATCAATCCTATGTTGTTTTTCGCATCTAAATTCTATATAGATATTAAAAGAACTATGTTTATTTTTCATATATTCACAGAAATTATTATATAAGTCACTCTCATAGAAAAGTATCCAAAAGAACTCATAAAAATACCCAGAGGTGCAATGTGTGAAAATATGATATTATAATCAATTTTGGAAAAATTGTAAGGAAATTTTAACAGTTATATTCATATTTTATCCACAGATAAACCCATTACTACATTTCCCATGGTGATTACCTTTTACTGTATTCACAATTAGGTTGGGTCAAAAAAATATACCTTAATATAATTTAAATTTTATTATAATTAAAAATATTGAATCCATTCTTCAAATTTAAAACATATAAGTGTTAAATATTAATTTTACATTAATCGAGCTGATGTGAAGACAAAGAGGATTTTTAATGAGAAAATGTTCAACATTTTACAATGATTTCATAGAAAAAAATTACATTGAAATGACTCCAATGAACTAAATTGGATTTATTGATATTTAATTGAACTAATTACATTTTAAAACCATTTCAAAATAAAATTCAACGTTAATAATTTTTTTAATGAGAAGTATGTTTTGAATAGAAGTTCAGTATTTTTCATAAATCAAAAAAATGAAAAATGTTTGAAAAATAAAAAAATCCCCCTTATATATATTATATATTTTGTTCTAATAATTAGAATTTAATTTTTTTTTAAAAAATTCTTCATTTTTATAGAATTAATTTTAATTTT
This sequence comes from Viscum album, assembly GCA_963277665.1. Lineage (NCBI taxonomy): Eukaryota > Viridiplantae > Streptophyta > Magnoliopsida > Santalales > Viscaceae > Viscum > Viscum album. The sequence continues at coordinate 207,821,529 of OY728121.1, forward strand.
AATTCATAATGAATGGATAAACTGTGTTTGGTATAAACCTGGTGTTGTGTGCTACACAAGTAGAAGATATAATTGAAATTATTTTAAAATAAATATATTGTAAATCCTTGGTGTTTTAAAATATAATCATTATAATTTATTTATTCATATAACATCATTACAATTTAATATTAGGTTATAACTGTATCATTAAATAAATTTATCCTAATGGTATATATAGATTCCTTTAAACATAGTGTGGAATGTAACAAAAGACATCAATGAAATTTAATTTTTTGGAAAAAAATTTCATATATCACAAGGTATTATAAGTAATGTCATTACATTTGATTTTTTTATTATAAGAAGCTTGATTATATATCAATTTACTTTTAAATAAGAAATAATATTTTTATGTTCCACCAATATTATAATAAGTGTTCTTAATACACATTACAATCTCATGTTTTAATGGGATTAATTAATAATGATTTCACATAATAATGATGTAATGAAATTAAAAAACAAATAAATTTTAAAAACAAGTATGGATGGTCTAGTATTCTATAATATTTTATTTGTTAGATAGTCTATTATGTATGTTTTTTGGTGTATTAAAAATTAAATTTTTGGTTATGAAATATATTATGTTATACAAAAGGGTGTCTTAGAATTATCATTCTTTATTTTAGGATTCACATAGGCACACCAATAATGAAGTGAAATTAAATTATAATATTCCTCTAAACATATGAAATCAATTTATCCTAAAATAATGTTCATATGGGTGTAATATATGTTGATTTGAAATTTTATGCTTTGTAGAACTATGAATATGGTATTGAGATACCAAACATGGTCATTAGTCTAAAATAGGTTTATTTACCTTGGATCAACCAAAAAATAAATTCCACATTTAGTGTTATGAATGATTTGTTTTATAAAATTGGAATACTATAATAATATTTTTATTCCCTAATACTATAGAATGATTACATTCCAAGTCTTAAATATTTCATTCAATGATTAATTACTAATGAATTACTAGAGGCATAGAAAATTATGTGGAGGATGGGTGTTGTTTTAATTTTATCATCTAACATATTTTATCAAATATATGATATTATCATCTTATATTGTGGGTTTGAAAAGTAAAAAAATATTTGAGAATGAAAATTCCAAGGTATGTGCATACCTATATAAAATATAAGATGTTATTTTCTTTCATTTTTTGTGCTTACACTACAAATTAGAAGAAGGGATCTCAATAAAATGAAAGCATTCATAATAATAAGCTAGTGGATATAGATATAGAGATATATATGATTGAAATAGATAATATGAAATATTTTTATATCCTATCTAGAAATTATGTTTTACATTATTAAATTAATTTCATTAATATAATTATTTCATAAATCATTTTTTTATCGATACTAAAATGTATCATGAAGTAATAATCTGTGGTTGTATTGATAAGTAATGTTTCTTACTAGAATGTTTTCCTAAAATTTGTTTTCATATCTATCTAGAATGTATTTTTTTAGATTCTTAAAAATATGTTATTATGGTTATAGACTTGGGGTTACTAATGATTTAATAAATATTAATCTTAATTATATTCTTTTGTTTGTTTTTTTAAGTTATAGTGATTTTCTTGGATTAGGTTTCACAAGTTATATTTTTTATAAAATACTATATAGGATGGAATTATGCAAATTAATATTTATTACAGGTATTAAATTTCTGTTATTTTTCATAGATACTTATTAAATATGATTAATTTTTATATATATCAATGGAGACGATATATGTATAATATTTAATATAATAAGCCTTATTATTTTTTATAACAATTCATGGTTATATTATTCCTCTATTAGTAAAATATCATTAAAATAAAAATAATATTAGTCGACCAAATTTTCTATCAATATAATGGATGTTTAATAAGAAAAAACACCACATATTGTAATTGATGAATTTGTGTGATTAATTTATATTTATTCATGTTGAAAATTATATTTTTTTCAAAATCCATAAATCATACATTCCATAATACTTGACTTGATGAATGGATGACATCATAGTGTCTCAATTGATTATAAAATGATATCATCATTTTTAGATAGGATCATTTGATGTTTCTCTAGAAATATAAGAATCATTTTTCAACACTTCTAATTCTCTACTTAGTGATTATCTATTTCAAGGTGAAGTAATATGATTCTTCATATGTGTGGATGATGCCAACCATCCTTTATGTGATTAATTAAACATATAGATACAAAATAGAGGAAAAATTCCTTTAACTACCTATAGGTATATTTATTAAGAGTAATAATTAAAAAATATATATTAGTGACGATATGGTTATTATATAAATTAATGTTTTCCATTTAATTTAACAAATGTTTTAATGTTTTAATCATGTTTTTTTTGGTTTTCTGGTCTCTAATTGCATCTTCTGTGACAAAGCAATATTTTTTTATCTATATAAACCCATAATAAAATATTTTAATGTCCCATATATCCACCTAATAAGCACATTAATACATGAAACATCCTTTTAGTTTTTCATATTTAATATATAATTTTAAATTAGATAAATGTTATTATTAAATATACCTATTAAATTACATTATAATGATATCTAAATTATTCAACTATTATACTATTTTCATATACAAATCCAAAATTTCATCCAAAACAAAACTTATTGGTGTGTTGTGGCATAAATAGAAGATATATACAATAAGGTAAATAATTTTCATCAAATATTATTTATTATCAAGAGTCCTAATCCAAAATTCATAATTCATATACCATATTCTAATTAGTGAATTAAAAATATTTTATTCCTTCCCTCTCAATTGATGGTAATGTTTCCTGAGATTGGAATTTGAATATCAAATAACTCCCTTGATCTGATTAAAAATAACAATTATTTTATAAAAAAACATTTTTAAGAAATCACAAGGAAATTCGTTAAAATGTTTATAAAAAATTCAGGGGATTTTTATTATATCCATTTCAAGGAAAAGATATTCTATTCATTGTGATATTCTATGATAAATAAAAAAATTATCATGATATAATCATGAAGAGATCATTTTTATTAGCTATATTTGATTATTTTTATATGAATTTAGTGTCAATATACAATTAAATTTTTTTTAATTTAGTAGAGGAAATCAAAATTTTTTTGGTAATAAGAGGAAATTACATGGGGTGTCCCTAAGAGACCAATATTCTACCATAGGAAGATGTCTCTCTAGACCCCCCATGACCTTATAATTAAAATGTGAAAATAGAATAACATTTCACTCTATAACATAATAAATTTATTTTCAATGAGATCCCAATCTAGAATGTTTACTTCCAAGATGATCAACATCATAAACCGTCCCATGATGAGACATTCGGTTGAGTCTATATGTTTTATCATATTCAAAAAATAAATAAAAATCTCGAAAATATTATATCATATGTGATTATAATGTCAATTATTGAATTTAATTACAATATATTAATGGATGAGAATCACTTATATCAGATACTTCTAGGAAAATTTAATTATAAAGAAACACAATACATCGTACATTTTTCAATCCCACCCATATTTGATTAGTGTATTTATTCAATAAAATATAAATAAATTATTTTGGGTCATATATGAGACTTATTAGTATAATGTGATTATCCATTCATCAATATAGATTGTATAAATCAATAGAAATGGTATAATTTTATTATAATTTTTCCATCATTAATTGAGAGAATCCAATAAAATGATCTCGCTTTACTACTCTATGGTGGATCAGACAAAAGGAATAATGGAGAACCAAATTCCTACAATAATTAAAATTATTTAGGGTATGTAGAAGATATTCATATGTTTCCCATAAAATTACTATTGGAATATGATAATAGGTATATTCCATGAGGAATCAAAACTAATACATTTAGAAGCATATTAAAACCTCCTGCTACATCCTCTCTGGGATTCATTATGATTCACGTGATTAAATGAAGAATAATTGAGTCATTATCCTATTTTAATTGAAACAAATGATCAATTCAATAATACATAATATATAGTTATTATACATAATTTCATTTATATCATAATAAGCCTATGATGGTTGAAAAATATTACATTTTAGATCACATGTCATGTTTGAGGCGGATCATGAATGGTTAAGCCTAGATATAGTTATTATAAATTTAATTGAGATAAATATATTTTTAAATAAATTATAATAAAATTATTATATAAAATGAATATACTTATAATAAAATAACTAGATTTATGAAATAAACTTTTTCAGTAAATTTAGAATCATCAAAATATTTTTTGCCATGGAACACTAAGTATTATCGAGACACACCAATAAAATATAATTACTTCTAGAATACATTTTTTATTCTAAAATTACACTTTTATACGATATATTTAAACTCTAACAAATTCTTCCAATAAAAACAATTAATATAAAAGACATCCCAAATAAAGACGAAAACAAATGCACCTAGCGATTTCATCAATATGTCATGCCTCCACCATCACAAGACAACTTAGCTAGTTTTCCCATGTAGGGTTTCATGGGCATTGTTCTGATGGTAAAACCATATCATCCTGCTCAACCAAATCCATATGGCCAAGATCAAGTGAATTCTTCTTTCTCTAGAACCTCATTGGAATAGGATTCTTGATGTTTGTCTTTAAGTTTTCACATTCCAAAATCTCATTGTCACCATAGACTAATCATTTTATTGAAACCCATTAGGATTCTTGAAATGCCATGTTTAAAATTAAAATAAAAAATTATCAGGACCTTCATTTTAATATTCGTTCAATGCATCAACCTCATTGGATATTCTATCTGCCAGAGAACATCACTGGGAGCAAACTAAGACGAAGGAACCACAAGAAGTCGATGGTTTCTCAACCTCACATCCCAAATCCCCATGTAGACCAACACTCAGATCTGCCATAGAATGAGTGGAAGACTCCTAATGATACAGAAATGTAATGCACATCCAAAATCCTTGAAAAAACTCATATCCATGACCCCTAAGTGATCATATTGAAAATTAAAAATCACAATGAGAAGCCAAAGACTGTGAGGCCTCCAAGAACATTGTACCACATCACAAAAACATCTCAATTCATCCTTGGAAGCCCTCTCACCCAAGGAACCTTGAATGAGGTAATGGAACTGGAATCATAAGCAATGTAAGAGTGGAAAAGTCCTCCATAGTGAGCCATGATGACACCAATACCATCATCCCCACAGAAAAAAATCATGGTCAAACCAGCACTTCAAATAGTATGTAATGTGCCTACAATCAACATTGAAGAATGAAATTCAGACCTCAAATCCAGCAACTGAAATTCTAGAAACAATACTAAACAACAAAACAATGGAATAAAAATTTATTCGAACATCATCAGACATCTACAACACCACAACTGCAAAATTAATAAAAAAATACACAGAAAAGAGAAACTATTTCCACAACATCCACTGGAATTTAAAACCAACATTTATCTTTTATTCTAAAATCAATTAACTGAAATCCAACTCATCGTCTCCCAATGATCCTCCACCAACAATACACCTCGGTAAGGATGTGCCATCGCAATCTCCCAACCATATTCAATCCTGCGACTATAGTTGAAATTGAAGGTATGATTAGGATTACTAATGTTATGGAACTAAATGGTTTAAAACTGTATGTAAAATGATTTCTTTTTTTCAATTATTTATAAATGCAAACTAAATAATTTGAAAAAAGGTAATCCATCATTTTATAAAACAATTTTTATGAATAGAAAAAAAAATTATTTACAAAAATAAAATAAATAACATATGAAATATTATTTTAATTATATTTATATATTACATATTCAAAAATATTAAAATTTATCATATGTGTTTTCATAGAATGAGAACAGAATAAATCCAATATCATTGTTAAAAATATTATTTTCCTAAAAATCATTTCTATCGCATTTTTCACACTGGTTTCAAAAATAATTTATTGAAATTCTGGTAAATATATATCAAATATTAATATTTTTTATGACATTCATTATATAATAATTTTATTTGAGGGAATTTTTGAGAATTTTGATAAAAGATAATTTTTTCTGTAAATATTTAAAAATGATGGTTTTTTAAAAACACCTTCTTTAATATTCAGTAAATTAAAATGGAAAATTTTATTTTCATATGGATTTAAATTTAAATTATTTTAATAATATATATATATATATATATATAACGTTTAGTTCATTGTAAAAAATTTAATTTTTAATTTTTTCAATAAAAAACTTTTCATGGTTTGAACATTATTAATTTGGAGAATACCTTTCTCATCATGTCATTAGGATTAATTTCAAATAAATATTTTCCAATTGTTTGGATTTTATTATGTAAAATTGATTAAATATTTATATAATTTATTATCTAATAAGTTAAAGAATTTTTATACTGATAACTAATGAAAATACTAAATATTAATTGTTGTATTTGCGGTGAAAACATGATTACAAGGGATATACCATAATTGATAAGGGAAAATTATTTAATTTTTTTTTTAAAAATATATTATTATCATATATAAAACTTTTAACTTCTCATATCTCTAAATGACTATTTTTTATTACTGTTTCCTGTGAAAATAAATAGTTTAGCTTCATGTTTCAAAAAATTATAGGTTTTGCATTATCCCCACTTATAAAAGGCCACCACCACTCTTATACTCTTCACACTTCCAAAACCATATGGTTTGGATAATTCTAACCCAAATATATTCCACACATACTTCCACAAATCATTGTTTCCTTTTCGAGATCAAATTTCCAATTTTGGGTGTCTAAAAGTTAAACCTAAATAATTTTTCCATGTAAGCGGTGTGGTTTTAAACATTGTACTTTGGTTTTACATATTCCTTTTAACTCCTAAAAATATTTCTAATTTATTATGATATAATAAAAAGATATATCCCATTTATTAAAATTTTATTATATTAATGGTGTATCATATATTTTTATCCACATCCATCAAATGGGATATGATGTAATCATTCAGGTGTATTATAGATTGCCACCTCACGAACAAATGTTTTTCATTTTCCACCACCACCTCTCACTGATGGATTTAATGAATTATTTAATTATTATATATTATATTTATGTTATTATTATATATATGTAACTATAATAACACATATACCTTTTTACCAACCATCCCATTGGAAAACAATAATGTCTCTCATGTGTATGGAGGAGTACTGCCTCACAAACTATTGTGATCTATTATTTCATTTCCATATTTTTGGGATGGTAAGAAGGATATATTAAAAAAATATATATTATTTTTGAATCCTAACAATTATTTTTGAATAAATATATTCCATATAATTAACTATTCTCAATTACATTGTGGATATGATTATAAGATTGTGTGTACGACATACGACTCCCTCTTGAAGTGATTTGATTAATTTTTCTTAAATAATATTCATGGAAGATTATATTTGAAAATTATTTGATAATATGTTATATATATTAAAAAAGTTATTCCTTATGGTTAATATTTTATTTTTATTTCATTCATTTCTCTCATTGATAAAATGTAAACAGTTTTCATGTGTATATATTACATACCATCTCAATTAACGATATATTGAATTATATATCCCTAAAATTTATTAATATAGTGACAGATATGTAATGAATATATATGATATTTATATCATAATTAAAATAATATAAATTATTTGACCTTGATATTATTTGTTGTAAAAGAAATAATATTTCACATCATACAAGAAAAAAATGGGATTATTTACCCCAAAAGTGATTTTAACATGGAATTAAAACATAATGGTATTAAATGATCATAAATAAATAATTTATGGTATGATATATATAATTAATGTTTTTAATATATTATTAATAAGTAGATATTTATTATACAGGAATTTTGAACAGGTAAAAATCAAGTAAAACTTGTGGTTTCATATTTCTGTCTCCCTTTTCCCATTGGTATGACTCATGCCATATTCACCAACTATTTATTTTATATGAATATTTTTGAGATTTAAAAATCAATTTTTGTATTTATATTTCATGAGGATTACATGTCACGATGTACCAATGGAGTAGTGCATTAATGTCTCAATTTTCCTTTTTGGAGACATATTATATATTTTCACATGTCTTGTTTTATGTGGTGTCTATGCATCCCCATTAACATGTAATATAATTAATGTATCTTTTTACATTAAATTTTATGTTTCATTCAATTTTATTCATTAATGGGGATTTTGATAAAAATTTTCTATTGTTGTAATGGTTTTATGATACATGTCGCCACCTATCAGAAGTTTTTGTCTTTATACTAAGGATGAAAAAAATATTATTATATATTATTCAAGGAAATAATGAATTTTATTTTCCAATGGTTATGTCATGGTAATACAGTATTCCCTACATTTGTTTATACTTTATGTATTCCAATGATAAAAATAATATTTTTATAAATAATCGTTATTATTTCTCCCTCCAATCACAAACCATTTTTTTCTCTATATTTATGTTTTATAAAATTTTATTGAAATACAATTAAATTTTATTAATTATATTTAATGTCAATATTATAATTTTATGTATTTAAAAAAATATTAATAGGGATCTTCATGTCATTATTAAAAATAAGGCCCATTTGGTTTTTTTTAATCTTCAAAATGAATTTTTTCATCATTTTTGTTAGGAATGAAATTTTCCATAATTCATACCCATTATTTTCATCATATATTAAATTATATGTTTACATGGTTATTTTCAACAAATAATATATGGAAAATTATTTATTTTAACATGGATCGGTAATTTTACTCAAAAAAGTTAACTGATTTTCAATGCATCCTTTATTTGTTTACATGAATATATTTAAATAAAAGGATTATAAATAAAAAATTAGTTATAAATTTATTTACCCAATGAGGGAATGATATTCTCATTAATTAATATTATAAATTATTTTGAAATCATCATTTACTAGATTCTATGGTTATATTCAATGAATATGATTCTGAGTTTTTTTAATGTTTTTTCTAATGTTGGAATGTTATTTTCTAAAAAAAGTTCTTAAATTGTTTTTAATTATTAATTTATAATTTTTATAGTACATTTTCATATAAAATGATTTAGATAATATTTTATAACTTCATATTTTATAATGATATTATTTCAATGAATGTTTATTTTCCTCAACAAATTTCCCATGTGATTTTCCATTTAATTGCATTTTCAATCTTAGATTAAAAAATTTTTTACAAAATAATTACCATGGATATGATCCAATTATACTATCTTAATTTCATTCTCGATATGCTCTATGTTGATTATTATAATATTTTTGTGAAACCCATTTCATTTTTATGGGTTATAATATGATGAGATGTCTATTAAGCCCATTTCATTTCAGGTGTTATTATATGATGAATGTCATATGATCTTGTGGAACACATATGCGTGATTTTTATTATGTTATGGCTGGTACCTATAACTTCCATAAAGTATTTTTTTAATATCAATATCTAATGAGATAATTTGAATTATAAAAGGGGTGAAACTAGTTTAATCAGAGGCTTTTTCTAATATTGTAACAAATAAATTTTATAAATGAATAGTGTGTTGGATATCATGCATTGTAATGATCACCACATCTAAATGTACTCCAAAATATCACTATATTAACTTGATCCTCATTAAAAAACATAGAATTTATTGGTCTGACTAATATTAACAATATTATAAAAGTAATTGATGATCATATTTATTGAAAATTAATTTATTCTTATGAAATAAACAATTTTCATTAATTATAGTCATTTTTTCTTCAAATACATGTTTTCATAAAAAAGTGATTTTTATTCCATTCTATGAGGAAATAAATTTAATTATTTTTTAATCAAAAATAAAATTTATCTAATAATATAAGATTCAGTTTCTACTGACCATGTCAAAAAAATTTAGGGTATTTTTTGGGAATTTTCCCAAAATGGATTATTTGTTTAAAAAGTGAGAAATCTATTTTTATGAAATACCTTATATATTATGACATAATAATTATATGATCATGATTTGTGATTTATGAACCCATATTTTTGATAAAAATATAATTAATGAATGGAATAATACAAGACGTGTTATAATTAGAAAAACATTATTATAAATTTTAAAAAGAACAATTTTAAGCTTAAAAATTGCTTTCATCATTTATACCCATAAAATATTTAAAATTTACTTTTACCTATATTATAAATTGAATCATTTAAATTGTAGTCAATATTAAAAATAATAATTTCCATATTAGTTTATGAGGTCATTTTCATTTGTATGCATATAAAAAATTATCATCCTAGAAAAAAAAATATAATATAGGTAAAATAATGTAGAGTGTTATTGCTAAACGTTAAAATCTTAAAAAAATTAATTGGTATTTTTTTGTTTACATAATTCAGAAATCCTTTAATATGTTTATTATCTACCAAATTGGTTGGAAATAATTCCACATAAATGTTATTGGATATAAATATAAAAAAATGATTATTCAAACACATAAAACTACAACTCCTCTTTTTCAAATTCAACTTCTACACACCCTATTTCTCTTAAAAAACATGATAATATTAAAATCGCTAACAATCCCTCTCAGCACCACTCTCCATATTTCCATGTGTATATGGTCTCACCAATGGTCCAATTTCATATTCCACAAGGTGTTCTTCAAGGACGTGATTTTCAAAGGTAACATTCTCCAACAACATCTCCTAATTTATTTTCTTATTCCATATTTTATTCACTTAATATATCCAAAAATAATAATAACAAAAATATAATAATTCTATTTTCTAATTTAATATCTTCTATAAACTTCTTTTTTACCATCGCTTATTCAAATAAATAGAAAACATCTTCCAATTTATGGTAGTTTATTGTCTCCAGCGATAATGATTTTTTATTTCCAATTTCCTCCCAAAAGGGTGGTCATAAATATATTACATTGTTTAAATAAAATTTTAATAAGGTTTTAATAACATATTTCATGTTTATTAACTATTATAAAAACTTAATGTTAAATAAAATTGATTTTTTTATGGTCGAAAAAAACATCATAAATAAACTGAACAATAATCTTTAATTTTTAATCAATTGAATCATCATTAAGTTTCAAAAGTAAAATGATATTTAAGAACACATAAACATATACATATGAATATATACTATTTCATTTAATATGTAGATATTTATTTACATTTTCAATGAATATCCATAATTATACATAAGTGAACTGATCAGCAAATATGAAACAGACACAACCAAAATAATGGAAATAATAAAATATTACTAAATAGATATTTGTAATATGTTATAAAAGAGTCATATAAGTTAATATAAATATGAGTATTACTGTTTAAAAAATTAACAATTTTATTGAAACCATTAAACATGTGGATTAATTTTGAAAAAATAAAGGGAAACATAAGGTAAGGAATTTCATAACTCAATTTTCCTTCAATTGGTTATAATTATACAACATTTATTATGCCATGATAAGATTATGTGTAAAGTGAAATTTAAATATAATCTCTATAGTTTAAATATTTTAATATTTATTTACAGTTTATAGATATAATTGATTCATATGAATAATTCCCACTTCAAATATATGATCTTTTCAAGGGTTTCTTATCTAACTTATAGTCATGAAAGACATATATTGTAATCACCACATATTTGTTTTATGTGGTTTGTATATTATTCATTTTATATATTATATCATATATATATTTATTCAATTATATGTGAAGTTTCATTTTAATATATTTCATTCATACAGATTATGATTCAAAAGATTCCGAAGTGGTAATAATTAATTAATAGTCACATAATTATTACAGATTTTTTAGGTTTATGACTCCACTGGGAAAAATATATATTACATGTAAATGTGTTCAATTTTTTTTTCTATTCCCCAAAAATGGTTTAATGTCCTTTTTATCCCTTTTTTATTATTTTCAAATTTAAAATAAATGTTATTTTTTGTTGTTTTCCGATCAGGGTACTTTATTGATTTGCTTAAAAATATTGGACATAATTATTTTTACTCATATATGAAAAGAATATAATTTTAATCTAGATTAATTCCTTTTTATCATAATTATTACTATACAATATTTGAATTAACATTTGATCGAAATTTATTTCTTTATTACTGGCATGGTTTTTAGATTGTAACTATTTTCTCCAATTAAAAAAAGGTATTTTTATGCTACCTAAATTCAAATATTCAATTAAAATTATTTATATATTTATTAAAATCCTCTATTGAATATGGGTTTAAATTATACTCTATTGAAAAAATTTATCATATTTATTTGGATGGATTATGATTTGTATGATAATGTAAGTATTAATATCTGGTATTAAAATTTCCTCCAATAAAAAATGATATTGGTTTTTTAAAGGAATGTCGATAATGTTATTTTGATTATTCATATAAGGAATGAATTGGGATTATTGCATGATTTTATTAGTGGTCTGTATGATTTTTTATGTCTTAGAAGTTAAAAAATTAGCTTCCTAAGATTTCATCCTTAAGTCGAGGGTATTAGATTTCGGGATGATGTCTGTAGTATTAGATGTCCACATGAAGTCGATAGTATTATATGTATTTGAATTAATACATTATGGTATGATTCTGAATTTTTTATTATTCATTACAGCTTTCTTTATATTACTAATTATTTTTTATGTGATAATTCTAATTTTAAAATATCAATTTGTATGTTTTTAGATCATTTGATTATTTATATGAAATTATTTTATCATATTTTATTCCATCTATATTATGATCATTTTATCAGTTAAATGGAATGTGTTTATTTATTTATATTTCCATAATTTATTTAACTTATTTTTGATAGCTTTTCCAGCATACATACACTTATTGATCATTTGAGATAACCCATATCTTATGTTTTATATTTTCCTAAGATTTATTGAAGTTTATTTTGATTGATAGGCCCAGTTATGATCGGAGAATAATGGTGTTCAAAAAAGTTTTTATATGTTATATTTTATATTTTAAATTGTAATATAAGGTTCAAATATGTATCTAATTTTCAAATACAACCAAATAATCAGTCCTTCAGGATGAGATTACTTTTTTTTATTCTAATGGAATCGTTTAACATCTGACTCTAGGATACTTGATTCTGGGTATTGACTAATGGAATCAACGGAAGATTATTAAAAAAATTGTAACTATATTTAGGTAAAGGTATATTTTATAATGAAACAATTTGGAAAAAATTTTAAACACCCATAATGAATCCAAACATATGAATTAAAGATTAGTTAATCATAAATATTCAATTTACAATAGATAGTTATGAGAATATACATTATGATTCAAAATGTTATGATTGAATATAGTTAATTTGATGATTTAGAAATGAATCCTATAAGATGGAGTGCGACCGATATCAATGCACATAATCCATGAAGGGAGTTCCCACTAGGGAATGATAATTATTCTAGAGTAGGAGATGTGTATGGTGCAATATCTAAACAACAAATAACTATATTGGAATATCTAATTCTTGTATTGAAAATTAAACTTACTCATATGGTGTGGTATTATCCACAACTCTATGTATCGGTGTTATTCTATTTCATGCGGTAACAACCTCCATTATTAAATGGGACTAAAAACCATTTTTAGATGAGCAATTGATATGATCCGTAGAGAAGATATTTTCCTCCTTCAAAAGTAATGAAAGATAGATGGCTATCATTGTAGTTTATCATCTCTCATGGGACACAGATAAATGGTAGTCATTGGTTAAAACATGAAAATTATAAAATAAATATAAATCATGGAAAATACATATTTCTAATAAATTATCATGGGAAAAAAATTTCCTCAAGAAAAAATAGTTGATTCAAAGAAGTGGTTCTTGGGTCTGAGACAATAGGATTAAAAAATTATTCTATGTGTCAAGATAAAATTGAAATATTGGAAATTAATGCAAGACACTAAGTACATAATTCCAGGAGAATGATTGGACATTTTGATGATGTTATTAAGACAGATCATGAAAGGTAACAATTGTGCAAAACATTCTCATCACATGAGGATATGGTATCATGTTTTATTAAGATAGTGAAATAATTATTCAATTATTATGACATAGAATGGAAGAATGAGAATAAGAGACTGAAAAAGAAAGACATATGTAAATAGAAGAAGTTAAAGAATGACTTTCTAACATGTGATATGTGTGATAGAAAATTCCTTGGTACATTCTAAAATGGAAAAAGTGTTATTTTAATTTTTGGGATAAATTCCACAATTATCAAGATTGTAGGTGGATAGAATGAATTTACAGATGTGGAATTCTTCAACAATAAGGATACATGGACTTTGAAAATGATTTACCCAAGTGTATAATATACCATAGAAGATGATTTTTTTTATGTTAATCATAATTTACAGATAAAATCAATGTTGAATTATTACTATGATTGGTATTTGGAATAATAAAATATATTATAAAAGAATTTTCAAATTTTTATATGAATCGTGAAATATAATAGAATTGTACTATAGTACCATTTCATAAAAGATTGTATAGAATATTTTTAATGTAACTAATGACCGTGAAATTTGAATTGGTGATTTGGGGTGGATAACACATAAAATATTATCTATTTGGAGATAAAAATAATAATAAAGAGATAATTATTGGATTCCAATGGACACCATAAATTTTTTTAGTTATTTTGTAACGCCCCGACCCCAGCTATCCAGAGTCGGTGCATTATTACATAACATTGGCATGATCACAAGAAAGATCAAATCTCGAAAGACCGATTGGTTTAGTAGCCTTGGAAACACTAGATATATTCATACGTTTTACATTACATCATAAAATGAAAAACAACATAATGTCTCCATAGTCCACACTAATATCCCCTCATAATATCCCTGCAGGTCATTCATAACTTACTTCTTCACATCCTGGGAAAAGTAAAACATAGAAAAGGGGTGAGCTCAAATGCCCAGTAAGGATAACAATATAGCGGAACATTCAAAATAAGCATAAACATTTAAGGCAATGCATTACTAAAACAAAAGCCTTTTAAACTTGAACTTCAACATAGTATGGCAAAAGTAAAATGAAAAAATGCCATTTACTTATTCACATGGATATTCTACTAATCGAATAATCACATGAAAAACCAATAACCACTTTCATAATTATGGAATGCATAATGTCAAACGTTAATTTCATTGTCTAGGCCTCATCCTAAGACCTAGGGGTTACTTCTAACCGGAACCCAACCCGGAGTGCCTCTAATAACCGGACACCAACCCGGAGTGCCTCTAATAACCGGACACCAACCCGAAGTACCTCTAATAACCGGAGACCAAACCGGAGGGCTTACTTTTACCAGTCCCTAACCTGGAGGGCTTACATTAACCAGTCCCCAACCTGGAGGGATTACTTTTACCGGTCCCCAACCCGGAACATACTTGTTTAGCACATTCATCTGAAAAAAAGTTTGAAATATAACATAAACATTCGGATTAAAACTAGCATACGAAATGTCAATAGTTTCACCATAAACTATGAATGGTATAAAATAGAACATCCACAGTCAAACATATCACAAAACCTTCAATACAATATAGAAGTTTTGTATTATAATAAATCAACATCAAATAATCTTAAAATCCATCGAAGGATGTTGACATAGATGAAATCAAAATTCTTTTAAAAGAAGTATCTCCTTTTATTTTGAAATCATTTAAGATGCATATAAAATAAAACATTTTCTTTGAAAATATTCTTATAAGCTTGTAAGGAAAGCTTCGACGATTTTATAACGGCGGAAAATAACCGCACCCGCCGTATAAGTTAAAAAAAACATTCTTACCTCAATTCTGTCGAAAAGGTTAAAAAGGACCTTGTTTTGAAAACGACAGAAAGATTCCTTTATAAACCTCTTATAAAAAGTCAAACAAGGGTATAAATGACTTTAACCCATATTCTTGTAAATAGTAAAAATGTTTTGAAATACATTTTAAAAAAAACATGGACGTGGATGATAAAGAGTTCCCAGTATATTATTACGTATAAACAACCTCGGATAATGAAGAGATTGTGAAATAAACCCTTACCTTGAACTTTACCTTAGTCGATGGTATGTTAACCTCCTGTATAATAATTAAAACATTGTTATTAAATTATACAATAATCATATACATCAATATGATATCATATATGATCTTTTAATATTGATTTGATAATAATATCTTAGTATTATCGTTGTTTCGGGTGTGAACTTTCTTGTTTTCTTTTGTATGTTTTGTTACGTAAGACATGTTTGTAAAGGATAGGTTGTATATTATTCATATCCAGAATGATATATATTCCATAAAAATTATTTTTAAATCATAAAATGATAATTATACTTGAATGGATACGATGGAGAATGAATCTCATCGCGTTCGTGGAGACGGTAGTCCGTACGTACGCACGAACGCTACTTCCATTTAATTTTTATTTTAAAAGAATCGAATCCAAATGATACAAAGGTATATTACTATTCCAGTATAATATAATATTTTATATATGTTACTTAAGTTCATTAACACCATCCTTTATACGTTCCATGTGTGGTATGAACGAGTCATATCATTTTAAGGGGGCGGTAGTCCGCACTTCTTCAAATGAAATTATAGTATGTATATACAACATGAAACGAATAATGGTATGAAATAAAAATGGAATTTCAGAAGCTTATATATAAAATATATATCCTTAATATCATATTTAATTACAGTGACATCATAATGGCCACCATGAGAGGCGGTAAGATGTATTTGAACAATCATCGTTTCGTGAGGCGTTAGTTTGCCATCCACAGAAACATTATGTTCATCATCCATTAGATGGAGTTGTGTGTATGTGTAGTTTGAATCCTTATTATTACAACATCCTAGTATATTGAGGATACTGGTGTTGTTACAAAAGAAAGGAAATAAAAAGAGTTTGGGGGTTGGAGAAGCAAAATAAATGAAAATAATTTAAGAGAAATCGTTACCTTTAATTTAGGTAACTCACTTTGGTTGGAACCAAAGGACTTCTTGATATGATTTCTGCCTAAGGGGAAGATTCAAGGAGGAGGAGTGGGATGTGGGGAGCTTAGTTGGGCAGAGTTTGGACGAGCCAAGTGGCTTGAGAGGTGTGAGGAATGAGTAGAAGTGGTCTCCTTTTATAAGGGAGAGGAGGGGCTCTTTAGGAAAGTGTGAAAGTATTACTTTATAATATAATTATATTCGGTTTATAATGGTCCAAAAATCATTGAGGTCGAAGATAAGATGACTCATATTCTAAATAACATCAACCAATAAGAATTGGACAGGTTTTAGATAATATTTTAATCATTATAATCTTATTTATTTAAATGATTTATTAATGAGGTAAACATTGCATCATTATTGTGTCATTAATAATTTAAATTATTTGATGTCTAAAAATTATAAATAAAATATCATTATGTAGGAAATCTTTTTATCTTTATAATGAATATTTATAATCGAAAATCCAACATGTATAACCCTATGTAAAAATTGTTCTTCTAAAAGATGTATGCTTATGCCATTTTTATTTTTATTTTAACTTTATTAATATAAAGTGTCCCTACCACATACAAGTGGCTCCAAGGGGTCCCCAAATTGACCCAAGGATGCCCATGGTCGGGTATGTGTCCACCAATAAGGTTAGGACACGTTTTAGGGTAATTTATTATTATTATAATATTATTTTTTAACCCTTATTTACCGGATTTACCCTTTAACCATGGTAAATAAAATATTTACCGCAGTAATTATTCAAAATGTCTAAAAATAAAAGTTACCTATTTACACAATTTGAACATCCTGATTCCAAATATGGAATCCATTTTTCTAAATTCAAAATACAGAAGTGGCAGAAATTAATTTAAAATTAATTCCCGCTGTCAAAACAAAAAGCGTGTTTTTAAGAGATAATAACTATCAAAAGATTGACAGTTGTTTATGTTCGGTTTAATTGTAAAATTATGTCCAATGACCAACATTATATTAAATGGTAAAAATATATTCTAAATATACTTTAAAACCACTCAAATTAATAATTTATCACTATTAATTATTTTGATTAAAAAAGTTGTTTTTAATTAAAATTTAGTAATTTTCACTATTCATCAAAATATGAAAGTTATCCGAAAAGTACCAAAATTTCACCTTAGGCTAAATTAGATATTCCGAATACAAAAATGAAGTCTATTTTGAAATATAAAATATATATGATTTCAAAAAGTAGGTATTACTATTCACAACGGCTATTTTAATTAGTTGTGGTGTGTGTTAGAACTCGAGGTTGCGTTCAACACACGCTATCACATTATTCGAAGGGAAACGTACCGTGGAAACTTGGGATGTTTCATTTTAAATTTTTTATGTCACCATTTAGTCAAAAAGTTTGAAATATTGTATTTGAAAAGGGTTCACTATTAACAGTTGATAAAAGTGCAATACTGAAAACGAATTTGTTCTTGCATTATATCTATGAAACTCATAATATGGATTCTAAAATTATAAGGATTATATAAACATTAAAATTTATCTAATACTATTCATAACCTCTTTTGAACGGCTTGTTTGGTAAGTCATGGTGTGCTTGAACTTGGTGTTTCATGTAGTGAAAGTTATTGAATTATTTTGAAGAAGTAACACACTATGAAATCTTCGGGTGTTACATTCTCCCCACCTTCAATAAATTCCGTCCTCGCAATTTGAAATTGTTCTTCGAAAATAAAAGGTTGAAAATAGATAATATATTTGTGGGAAAACCCACATCGGAAATTGGTTTACTAAAATTTAATCTTAATATGAGGAAAAGAGAAATGAAAGGGTCACCACCAAATTATGATCTCGATTAGG
This sequence comes from Viscum album, assembly GCA_963277665.1. Taxonomy (NCBI): domain Eukaryota; kingdom Viridiplantae; phylum Streptophyta; class Magnoliopsida; order Santalales; family Viscaceae; genus Viscum; species Viscum album. The sequence continues at coordinate 207,840,587 of OY728121.1, forward strand.
AGAACATTGGTGGCAATTTGAGACATATAATTGGAGGAAAAACGTAAATATTTATAGGTAGTGATTGAAGTCATCAATCACAAACAAGTATAAAATTGATGTCCTTAAACTCATCAATCTATGATGATTTGAAGTACCATCGGTTCAACAAAATATAGGATATGGGATAACACATTTTTGACGTTTCAAAATATCTTAGTTGAAATCCCACATCGAAGAATGAATTAATGAGGCCTCTATTTAAAATAAAGAGTGGAAAGTACGAAGATAACACATACTAGGGTTCCATGTAGGAAAATATGGATATGGAGGAGAAATCTAACAATCAATTATCTGATGGAGAGTGGTAGAGAACATGGCTATGAAAAGGCCAACAATCCCAAAGCCATAAATTAGTGATGATTTAAGGTACCATCTAGGACAACATTTTTGTTCTAAGTTCCTTTTCTTAATGATGAGTAATTTATTTATGAGATTGGCTAAGATCATAAGGAGATATACTTACTTTATAATTAGAGTTTTATCCATTAATAAATTTCTACCACAAACTCATCTTTCACTCTAAAAGATAATAGAACATTAAAAAAAATTCTATTTATACTATTCATACAGGGTTCCAAAATAAATGAATTTATAATTCATCTACCAGATCTTAAAAAAACTACATTATTTAATCCAAGACATCTCATGGGCCAGTGGTAGGTGATACACCCTTTTCGCCCTTCGGTTTCGAGTTCAAGTCTCGCAGCCTTTGCCGGACGCGACGGGTTGCCGCCCGACCTCCGGGTTGTTTTTTTATGGCAATCCAAAATAATCCAAACTAGAACTATCCAAAATACTTTTGTCCAAACTCACAGTCCAACATTTATAAGGAAGGTAAACATAATGTAAATCCTTTTTACCCCGTAATAGCATATGAATACCTTCATCATGTATTCCTTTAATACACTGAAACATCCTGAATTACCGTATTCCTTATCGATTACATTCATGCTCCCTTATTCCATATAGAATGCTGGATATACTTCATTAATCCAAAAATGTTTTAAACCCCAACAATGATGGAATATACAAATCATTAATCAGTTCCAATGTAGTCAAGAATATCCAATATACTTTATCCAGAAAAATCATGTATTATTCCAAAATCACTACCCCGGTATCAGAACTATATTATGGTTTATCATTCAACCAAATATTTTCCAAAAATTTATCCTGCTATTGATTCACTTTTCTATGTTCCACACCATCTCAAATCCTTAATGAAATAGTACTGCAGTACAATCCTTATATACTCCATAATTATTATAACAAGTACATTGTTGACACAACACTCAATTGACATAATCAACATAAGAACTCTAATCATTCCTATTCATCTGTGGTAGTATCATAACTTGATTATTATCCAATAGCATCATTTGCGTCATAGTCTGATGACTGGGACATAGGTTCGTGTAGTGTCCAAACTCCTTGAAAATGAAGCATTGTACATTTGAAACCATTTTCTTACCCTTGCAGTCATGTACTTTGTGCCCTTTTCCTCCACACTTATAACAAAATCCCATTCCTTTCAGGCAAGTTCCAGGGTGTTTCTTTCCACAGTTACCACATATGGGAAAATTCTTCTTTTCCCTCTTCCCTTTATCCATCTTTCTCTCTTCTATCCTTTTATTCTCTTTCTTCCCTTCAAAGCCATAGGACTCAGTAAACTCTTTACTTATCTTATCAACACATGATATTATTTCTTCATATGATGATAATACATGGGAGACTATTTCTCTTATAAATTCTAGCTTAAGACCATGAAAGATATGATCCTTCCTTCTCTTTGGATCATGTGCATTTCTGGAGTTCTCATTCCTTCTACTGGGCGCCATTTCTAAACAATGGAATACACTAGATCAGTTTATGAATCAAAATACATAATCCCATACTTATAAAACACTTAACATAAATTGAACTATTTATGGATATAATCCATAATCATAAAAATGTCTCATTTGAAGATGTATATACTCATAAACCCTTCATAATGGTTTGTAAAGAAAATGAGAATTATCCTAAGCATATCCCCCGGGAGAGTCGTAACCAAGAGTGCAGCAAGGCCCGTTGCCGTGCACCAGTTCCCGTTCGATTCTAGCTCAAAGCGGTGTTTTCGGGTTTTACCCCTAGGTACATCTGTGCCAGAGCCGCCTCTACCTGCTCGTATCCAGACAGGGATGTATTTCTCGGAAAACTCACAAAATCTCTACAATACCATAATTCTAGGAAGTTCTTCTATACTAATCCTCAAAGTTCATCTTAGGACTACGTGCTCTAATCAGAGTTTATCTAAATCTAGCTTCCAAGGTTTGTACTAAACTTCCTCTGATACCAACTGTAACGCCCCGACCCCAGCTATCCAGAGTCGGTGCATTATTACATAACATTGGCATGATCACAAGAAAGATCAAATCTCGAAAGACCGATTGGTTTAGTAGCCTTGGAAACACTAGATATATTCATACGTTTTACATTACATCATAAAATGAAAAACAACATAATGTCTCCATAGTCCACACTAATATCCCCTCATAATATCCCTGCAGGTCATTCATAACTTACTTCTTCACATCCTGGGAAAAGTAAAACATAGAAAAGGGGTGAGCTCAAATGCCCAGTAAGGATAACAATATAGCGGAACATTCAATATAAGCATAAACATTTAAGGCAATCCATTACTAAAACAAAAGCCTTTTAAACTTGAACTTCAACATAGTATGGCAAAAGTAAAATGAAATAATGCCATTTACTTATTCACATGGATATTCTACTAATCGAATAATCACATGCAAAACCAATAACCACTTTCATAATTATGGAATGCATAATGTCAAACGTTAATTTCATTGTCTAGGCCTCATCCCAAGACCTAGGGGTTACTTCTAACCGGAACCCAACCCGGAGTGCCTCTAATAACCGGACACCAACCCGTAGTGCCTCTAATAACCGGACACCATCCCAGAGTACCTCTAATAACCGGAGACCAAACCGGAGGGCTTACTTTTACCAGTCCCTAACCTGGAGGGCTTACTTTAACCAGTCCCCGACCTGGAGGGCTTACTTTTACCGGTCCCCAACCCGGAACATACTTGTTTAGCACATTCATCTGAAGAAAAGTTTGAAATATAACATAAACATTCGGATTAAAACTAGCATACGAAATGTCAATAGTTTCACCATAAACTATGAATGGTATAAAATAGCACATCCACAGTCAAACATATCACAAAACCTTCAATACAATATAGAAGTTTTGTATTATAATAAATCAACTTCAAATAATCTTAAAATCCATCGAAGGATGTTGACATAGATGAAATCAAAATTCTTTTAAAAGAAGTATCTCCTTTTATTTTGAAATCATTTAAGATCCATATAAAATAAAACATTTTCTTTGAAAATATTCTTATAAGCTTGTAAGGAAAGCTTCGACGATTTTATAACGGCGGAAAATAACCGCACCCGCCGTATAAGTTAAAAAAACATTCTTACCTCAATTCTGTCGAAAAGGTTAAAAAGGACCTTGTTTTGAAAACGACGGAAAGATTCCTTTATAAACCTCTTATAAAAAGTCAGACAAGGGTATAAATGACTTTAACCCATATTCTTGTAAATAGTAAAAATGTTTTGAAATACATTTTAAAAAAAAACATGGACGTGGATGATAAAGAGATCCCAGTAGATTATTACGTATAAACAACCTCGGATAATGAAGAGATTGTGAAATAAACCCTTACCTTGAACTTTCCCTTAGTCGATGGTATGTTAACCTCCTGTATAATAATTAAAAAATTGTTATTAAATTATACAATAATCATATACATCAATATGATATCATATATGATCTTTTAATATTGATTTGATAATAATATCTTAGTATTATCATTGTTTCGGGTGTGAACTTTCTTCTTTTCTTTTGTATGTTTTGTTACGTAAGACATGTTTGTAAAGGATACGTTGTATATTATTCATATCCAGAATGATATAAAGTCCTTAAAAATTATTTTTAAATCATAAAATGATAATTATACTTGAATGGATACGATGGAGAATGAATCTTATCGCGTTCGTGGAGACGGTAGTCCGTACGTACGCACGAACGCTACTTCCATTTAATTTTTATTTTAAAAGAATCGAATCCTAATGATACATAGGTATATTACTATTCCAGTATAATATAATATTTTATATATGTTACTTAAGTTCATTAACACCATCCTTTATACGTTCCATGTGTGGTATGAACGAGTCATATCATTTTAAGGGGGCGGTAGTCCGCACTTCCTCAAATGAAATTATAGTATGTATATACAACATGAAACGAATAATGGTATGAAATAAAATGGAATTTCATAAGCTTATATATAAAATATATATCCTTAATATCATATTTAATTACAGTGACATCATAATGGCCACCATGAGAGGCGGTAAGATGTATTTGAACAATCATCGTTTCGTGAGGCGTTAGTTTGCCATCCACAGAAACATTATGTTCATCATCCATTAGATGGAGTTGTGTGTATGTGTAGTTTGAATCCTTCTTATAAAAACATCATAGTATATTGAGGATACTGTTGTTGTTACAAAAGAAAGGAAATAAAAAGAGTTTGAGGGTTGGAGAAGCAAAATAAATGAAAATAATTTAAGAGAAATCGTTACCTTTAATTTAGGTAACTCACTTTGGTTGGAACCAAAGGACTTCTTGAAATGATTTCTGCCTAAGGGGAAGCTTCAAGGAGGAGGAGAGGGATGTGGGGAGCTTAGTTGGGCAGAGTTTGGACGAGCCAAGTGGCTTGAGAGGTGTGAGGAATGAGTATAAGTGGTCTCCTTTTATAAGGGAGAGGAGGGGCTCTTTAGGAAAGTGTGAAAGTATTACTTTATAATATAATTATATTCGGTTTATAATGGTCCAAAAATCATTGAGGTAGAAGATAAGATGACTCATATTCTAAATAACATCAACCAATAAGAATTGGACAGGTTTTAGATAATATTTTAATCATTATAATCTTATTTATTTAAATGATTTATTAATGAGGTAAACATTGCATCATTATTGTGTCATTAATAATTTAAATTATTTGATGTCTAAAAATTATAAATAAAATATAATTATGTAGGAAATCTTTTTATATTTCTAATGAATATTTATAATCGAAAATCCAACATGTATAACCCTATGTAAGAATTGTTCTTCTAAAAGATGTAAGCTTATGCCATTTTTATTTTTATTTTAACTTTATTAATATAAAGTGTCCCTACCACATACAAGTGGCTCCAAGGGGTCCCCAAATTGACCCAAGGATGCCCATGGTCGGGTATGTGTCCACCAATAAGGTTAGGACACGTTTTAGGGTAATTTATTATTATTATAATATTATTTTTTAACCCTTATTTACCGGATTTACCCTTTAACCATGGTAAATAAAATATTTACCGCAGTAATTATTCAAAATGTCTAAAAATAAAAGTTACCTATTTACACAATTTGAACATCCTGATTCCAAATATGGAATCCATTTTTCTAAATTCAAAACACAGAAGTGGCAGAAATTAATTTAAAATTAATTCCCGTTTTCAAAACAAAAAGCGTGTTTTTAAGAGATAATAACTATCAAAAGATTGACACTTGTTTATGTTCGGTTTAATTGTAAAATTATGTTCAATGACCAAAATTATATTAAATGGAAAAAATATATTCTAAATATACTTTAAAACCACTCAAATTAATAATTTATCACTATTAATTATTTTGATTAAAAAAGTTGTTTTTAATTAAAATTTAGTAATTTTCACTATTCATCAAAATATGAAAGTTATCCGAAAAGTACCAAAATTTCACCTTAGGCTAAATTAGATATTCCGAATCCAAAAATGAAGTCTATTTTGAAATATAAAATATATATGATTTCAAAAAGTAGGTATTACTATTCACAACGGCTATTTTAATTAGTTGTGGTGTGTGTTAGAACTCGAGGTTGCGTTCAACACACGCTATCACATTATTCGAAGGGAAACGTACCGTGGAAACTTGGGATGTTTCATTTTAAATTTTTGACATCACCATTTAGTCAAAAAGTTTGAAATATTGTATTTGAAAAGGGTTCACTAATAACAGTTGATAAAAGTGCAATACTGAAAACGAATTTGTTCTTGCATTATATCTAAGAAACTCATAATATGGATTCTAAAATTATAAGGATTATATAAACATTAAAATTTATCTAATACTATTCATAACCTCTTTTGAACGGCTTCTTTGGTAAGTCATGGTGTGCTTGAACTTGGTGTTGCATGTAGTGAAAGTTATTGAATTATTTTGAAGAAGTAACACACTATGAAATCTTGGGGTGTTACATATTTGATGTTTTATGTCATCATAATTGGAATTTACTATATATATGGAATTAATAAAATATATTTTAAAACCTAATATTATATGATTCCAATATGGTTTTTTGTGGATCAATTTAATCATATATTTGGTATGTTACATTAAGAGTTACATTATGTTTTTTAGGGAGTTAAATGATTTCTTGATTACAAAATTTAGTGGACATATATTTCATTTTTTTTTAAATTTGGATAGGTATATTTCTGAAGAGTCTTAACATTGACTAGTAATGTAAAGAATTACTTTGAAAATTGGATATTGTTGATTGATAACATGTGCCAAACATTTTTTTTATGTTTTCATAGTTCATATGTTCAACATCCCATTACAATTTTATAATGTAAACCCTTAACCTCATAGTGGATTCCCCTAAATTGTGATTATGGGGATAACTATAATGGTGAACTCAGAGATAAAATGGACATTCAAAATTGACCATACTTATCTGCATGATAATTTATGATTTAGCATAGTGTAATTGTGTTGGATAATGTGTAATTTCAGTTGGGTTCATGCTAATAAGTATTACACGTTGTGAGTGTTTCTGTCATGTCATGATTTCTTTAAATAAATAAATTTTAATCACAGGAGATGGGTTTTTAGTGTAATTGTACAGCATGTATTTCACAACACGTAACAATATTACATGTCAGGAAATAACCCTCATCTAATTTTTAAAATGGTAGTGGTAATATTTTTTGTTATGGATCCTTCTCCAAAACTCATTTATATCAATCCATAACATGAACAATGATCTTTAGGGAGACTCATCTACCTCTAGACTAATTCATTTGGAGATTAATCTATATTTTGGTTGTAGTGAATCCCACTAGGTAAGTTATCATTCCACTTATTGGTTTCCTTTGATTGGAGTAGTTCCCTAGGGGCTCATTATTGGATATATTAGTAGTGGTTGGTGATTGTTCTGGGTTTCTCCTATATCTATTTTGAAATCTATCACTGGATCCCTTTTCCATTATTAGTCATGGGGCGTCATGCATTTATTATTGAGGTATACTCTTTTATTCCTTTAAACTGGGCCCTTTTATTCTAAATTAGATATATCCTATTATTTATGGATCAAATTCGTGTCCATCATTTATCTCATATGTTTTTTTGATTATTTTCGATTAAATTTTGGGCATGTGTGGCCCATGTTTTTAGGTAAGTGTTTTCATATCTAGACTATGTTGATAAACATGAATTTTTTATTTATAAAATCTTATTTAGATTGAAATTGGAATTATTGTTTTGTGTGTTTTGAAAAGGGATTTTTAAGAAATAATTTCTTTCTTGGGTTATTGAAAAATGAAATGAAAAATGAGAATTTTTTAAGCCTTAAAATGGTATTCAAAACATTGAAATGAATTATGAGAAATAGAACATGTCTTACATTGGTTACTGAGGTGGATGTTTAGCTTGAGTCTATTTTCCATTTTTTGTGATTATCAATTAGTTTTGTCTGGGTAATATCCTCTATTTCATTGGAAAATTATAATAGGGGACCAATATTTACATTAGTTTCAGGATTAGTGATGTGGTATTCCTCAACATCATAGGCCCATTTTACTAGGAACTGGTATTTTCACATGATTATTATGTTATGAGTTGTCTTCCACAAGGATAGATATAATTCCTTAGAGTTATGATATTTGTGATTCTATTTTTTATTTCATGGATTTATGAGTTATCCTTGAAATGATTCTTTATTGTTATTGAAAATGATATTGAAAATGTGATTTCAAACTGATATACCTAGTTCTATTTTCAAACTATAAATAAGTGAAATATTTACGATGTTTTCATTAAGTTTATTTATTATTTATCATGTAGTGTTTTAATTAAAATTATAATACAAGGATATTCAATTAGAGATTATCTATGGAACATCGGGGTGGTAACTACATATCCTATTATCTTACACATTACTCACCTCTTAATCAGTTCTTATAACTTTTTGTGTCTTCCAATGAAGGGAATAGATAGGGTCCATTGTGAGAAATCATGGTTTGTGATAGCTAGTTGGTTAGATGGTGGTGTGATGGTGGGAATTTATCTGGTCATCATTTAGATTTTCTTTTTGTTGAGGGACCATTTCATTTAGACTTTTCCTTTGGTGTTTTTATCTACATTAGTTTTTGTAATATTCTTTTGTTTTCATACTATTATGGAATATATATATTGTCTGTCATATGCTCTTCCTTTTAGTTTAGTATATATATTCCATGTGTTTGATCAGGTTGGAAGAAATCATTCCCTTTATCATATGGTCTGATTCACATGTTCTTTTCACCATCTCATGAGGATCAAGACTTCACTTTGGGTACATAATAGAATGGGTTGGTTTCCATCATTGAGGTGACCCTATTTCAATTCATTATTTTTTGGTTTGAGATTATGTTTTTCAACAAGAGTATGTGACATGGGAAATCTATTAGAATACAAATATGATTTTTGGGAATTAATAGGTATGTTGTAATTAGAGCCTGGCTCGTAATTTTTTGGGGTGAGAATCCATTTTCCATTGGATGTTCATGTGTCTACCTCTAGTGTTGAGTTTTTCTTAAATATCCGATTTTCTCATGGGTATTCTAGTTTGAACTGGTCATTTTTATGTTGTCTAATCATTCTTATGTTTCAGTGTGTAGTTTTATGCCTTCAAAATTTGTTCTAGCAATACCTCGGGATGGTATAGATTATGATGCCCAAGGGAACCCACCTATAGATCATGATATCATTGAGACTATTTTACAGGTTATATGTGATGTTAATCAGGATGTTCCACGAGTTCATAACATAGTGGTTATGCTGCAACTAGTAGTAAGAGGGTAGAAGCATATATCGAGGGAGTTACTGCCTGAGAAACCACAATCCATTAAAGGAATGGAATATGATAAAGAGGTGGATTAATGGTTGGATAGGACCAATAAAATATTATACTTTTTTTAAATTCTTGAGAAGATCAATATATGTGTTAATTTAGACATGAGGGTTTGGAAAAGACATGGTGGGATTCAATTTTCCAGGATGGATGACATGTGAACTTTGATTGGATGGTTTTCAAAACCATATTCATTCATTAGTTTTTTACAAATTCATTGATGTTGGATAAGCCATTGGAGTGACTGTCTTTATAATAGTTACAGTTTTCAATGTCAACATACACCAACTGATTTACTGATGTTGTTTATTTTCCTCTGGATGTGGAAAATAATGACCCACTGAAGTCAGAAAAGTACATCCACGGTGTGTGACCAGATATCAGATCGTAGGGGTTTATGATGAGAAATTCATCTTATGTGGACATTGAAGATAGTTTCATGATGGAAAAAATGAATATGGTAGGCTTGGATGGATTTTTCACCTCTTACCTCCAATCAGGTGGAAGAATTAGTTGCATGCATAGTATGAAGTGGAAATGGTTATATAATCCTAAGAGTATTGGAGGTGGGTCTAAATACTGAGCATCCTCTACACTATATTTTATAGTAGGAATTATGCCTCTTATTTTTTATTAATTTGGTAAGGTAGGACACAAAATTTGTTCTTGTCTTATGAATGAAAAGTGGTTTAATTGTTGTAGATGTGTATGTAACATATGTTCTTTCTATTAGGATATAAATATGCCCTATTATGGTCAGGTTTCATCCACTCCAAATACTAAATAGGCACAATCAAAATCATTCATGACTATATGGCTCCATCCATAATCCTCAGGAGTGAAGCATTTTCACATAGTATATTTATGTTTAATAGAAGTTCTTACATGTAAGACAAGAGTGAGACTACATTTCCTTATTTCAACATCAATATTAATTTATTTGTCTGATACTAGTGCCTCCAAATCCATTATATATACACGAACAATTGATGTTATTAATCATCCATTGGATGTTATGTCCTTTGTAATGGAGTTTGCAAAACTTATCATCTGGAGGAAAGTGAATGTGTTTCAGTGACCTTGTTCGTTAACAATATCTGATACAATATTGGTCTGGGACATTCTCATTATTTATTTTAATCTATTTTACTTCATTATCAGTATGGATCTTCATTTCACTCATCGAGAAAAGGTTGATTGTAATGAACAGTGATTATTGTTTTATGCTACTGATGGGAGATCTCATGTATTTAGGGAGGTTGATACCTGAGATCTGGTCATGAATGGCCTTTCAGCCCAGATCTCCAAAGATTGTTGTTTTATTTTGTGTTTGCGCGTAATGAGATCACATTATTTGTGGATCTCAATATTTTTGTTTGAGACTTACCATTCATTTTCCCAGATGACCAATCTGATCTTCCCTTAGAGATAGTGGTAGACTTTACAATTGATCTAGTTACAAGTACGTAGCCGATGATTATACCATATAATTTTCTTGCACTAGAAGAGATTAAAAAGTAATATTCAGTTGTAAAAACTACTTGAAAATGTTTTTGTTTTCCCTTTCATATATCTTAGGGCATCCCATGTCTTCTTTTCCAATAAATAATATGGTTCACATTGGTTTTGTGTGGACTATCCTTGGTTGATTCTGTTAATTGTTATGAAAAAATATAATATTATTTTTGTGGATGACATGTTTTATCTTCTAAAGGGGGTGAATTTGTATTCAATGAATGACCATTAGTCGGGTTATCATCATCATAGAGATCAAGAGTCTTATATACCGAAGAAAACATTCAGGAGATGGTACAGACACTATTAATATCATGTGATGACTTTTTTTCTGACTAAAACTCTTATTGAAATTATGGACATGACGAATAGAATATGCCATAAATATCATTAAACTTTTCTGGTAGAGTTCATTGATTATATTATGGTTTTATTCAAAATCCGAGTGTGAACAAGAGCACCATTTGAATATGGTTATATAAATATTGAGGAGTCGTTGTTTGTATTGAATGATTTAAAAATTTAGTTTATAGATTCAAGAAGTGATGTTTGTGGGTAATGGGATTTCAATGCATGGATTTATAGATGTCTAAGATAAGGTAATGGTTTTTTATCATGTTTGTTATCATGAAATGAAATTGAGATAAAAAGCTTCATTGGTGTTGCTAGATACTGGCAACAATTTTTCAATGACCTCTCTAATCAAGAGTTGCCATTGACTGATCATACTAGTAAGGAAATGAAATTTACCAAGGATGAGAAGTTTCAGACATCATTCGATAAACTAAAAATGTTTCTTACACCATTTCTGATTATGTACATACTTGATACTAAAATGGTATATGTAGAGTTTTCTAATACATTTGGTGCTTTTTTTGGGATGTGTTCATATGCATCATGACCATTTGGTAGCTTAGAACAGTCATCAAATTAGACCACATGTAAAGAATTAACTAATCCATAATGTAGATATTTTTATAATGATTAATGATCTTATATGTTGGTGCAATGTATTTTTGTGTAACGTTTCATAGTCCTTTATGATAATAAGATTCTATGTTATATAATTTTTTATATGAACATGAATCTAAGGTAGAGACAATTGGTGGAATACCATCAGTGGATTGTCATTAATATCACATAAACCCCAAGGATTAGAAATTTTGTTGGATATGCTCTTAGTATGAATAAAAGATAATATGATGTTCTAGAATTGAAGAAATAGTGGAACCTTATGGGGGCATTCCCATAGTTTTACCAAGATGCTTAGGAGGATGTTTCAGGCATGGTTTTGAATAGTGTTCATTTATCATCATATCCACCCGAGTCATTTTTTAAGATTCAAAAACTAGATGATGAATTTCAGATGGATTTTAAAATCCATTTTCATGGGGGGGGACCATATTGTGTTGGACTCTTTATTCAGATGGTATGCATCACTTTAGCTATATGATTCTCATCCCAGCATCTATGAGGAGTTTAGTATTCTTCTAATCCCAAAACCCATCCTAGTATATTCATATAGGCACTATGATGAAGTATTATGACATGAGGTGGCGATTGTGGTGGACGTTTATAACCTGGGACATTGTGTAGTTTTTGTGCCATGGTTACATCTTCCAATGGATAAAGTTAGAGCACTAGAAACCTTATGGAGTGCTTATTCCTATTCTGATTCCGATTTTGAAATGGGAAAGGTTATATGTGGATTTTTTTTTGTTTTCCATAGAATCCCATAGAGAAAAATGATATATGGGTGTTTTTTGTTTAGTTAATGAAGCCTGCATTGTAAATTACAGTCAAAGACACCACTATAGTTGATGATCTAGGTAATCAGAACATGAAAGAGATTGTCAGGTATCATGGGAGAAATTTTAAATTTTTTTTCATAGGGATCGCGGGTTTTCCCCATGGTTCTGTATGATTATTCATGGGGGAATGGGATCTTAGATCAAGTTTAATACAATTTACCGTCATCAGAAAGACATCTAGACAAATCATGTGTTTCATATTCTAGAGGATATGCTCTGCACCTGTGAAATGGATTTTGTAGGATTATGGTATAACCAATTGGGACTTGTTGAGTTTATTTACGACAATAGTTATCATTCATTAATAATTGTAGATCCCTTCATAGTTTTCTATGATCTCCTGTGTGGATTATACAGTTATTGGGATGAGGTGGGAGAAACATCTCTGGTTGGCTCTTTTTTGGTTCAGGAGATGCCTACTAATATTCAATATTTACATCAATGTCTGATAATATCATAATGTTGATAGAAATCATATGCAGATCAGTTATATCGATCATTGGAGTTTTCCATAGGTGACTGGGTTTTATTGATAGTTTCTCCTCTGTTGGGTCACCATCACCTTGGAAAATAAGTAAATTTGGCTCGAAGATATGTTTGAGTGTTTGAGTTCACTAAGTGGATCATAATGGTTTCTTATTATTTAGAATTTTTTTGTTCATTTGATAGGTATTCATGTTGTTTTACAAATACCAAAAATCATGAATTATCACCTTGATCCCACTCATGTAAAAAGATGGGATGAATTTGAGCTACAATCAGTTGTTTCTATTCTAGAGAAATCGGTTGACAGTTTTTACTCTCAGGTGGGTGACTTCCATGGGAAGTCCATTATGTTGTTCATGGTTAAATTGAAACAATGATCAATTTCCCATGAGTCTTGGGAATGTGAGTAGATGATGAGGGAGAAGTGGCCTCATCTATTTATAGAGATTACATCTTCAACATTTATTCTTGCGAATGGAAAGTCATTATAGTTGGGCATTTTTAACATCCTGGTACTATTTTATTAAGTTCACCATTAAAGTCATAGTGATTTTACCTTCCGTTGAGATTGGGAGGATACCTATAATAGTGAAGTCATATATTTTTTTATTTCAAATGTATGCATCCTTCTTTGATGGATGTGGGAATATTTCACACTGTGTGATAGTGTTATAGGTTATGTAATATCTTCTGGGTATATACCAGGAAAGGGTATTCACACAATGAAAAATTCCCCATCTTGAATCGTCTTCAAATCACTACCTAATATAATAATTTATTTTCAATCCATGGTTATGGGGTTTTTGGCATATATGTACACCAAAAATTTCACAACATGTAACTATATTATATTTTATGAAGAGACCATGTTTGGTTTTTAAAAAGGACGAGTGACTATTATTTAATGGATGCTTCTACAAGCATCTTGTCTCTTGGACTAAAACTCATCCCAAGAAATTTTTGGGGACTCGACTATATCTATAATTATTTATTAGGCATAGAATGCATGTTTTGATTTTGGTGAGTCTCCTGGGGTAAGTGATCATTCCACTTATTCATTGCTTTTGATCACGGTAGTGCCCTATGGTTTCATTATTGAATTTTTTGGTCTAGGTTAGTGATTTTTCTTGGATTAATTTTGATTAGTTGTGTAACATAATTCATTAACTCATGGAAATACAAGATTTAACATTGAAATAATGACATTTTTTTCTAAACTAACGCTAATAGTATGTGAAATATATTTTTTTCAACGGTTTTACAAAAACCGTACCTCAAAAACATTTTGGAGATGTTTTTGGCATCGTATTTTAGTATAAAAAATGACAAAAATCATAGATGCAATGATTCAAGGAATCAATTTTTCTAAATAATGGCACCAAAAATTAAAAAAAACTGCATTTGTTTTTACAAAAACATACTCCATTATTCCAAAACTCGGGCTCTTTGGCATCTGTACTTATAAAAACTGATGGAAAATATTAAAAAATATATTTATGACATCAATTTCTTGGAAAACTGATGCCATCAATATTTTTCAGACTCTTCGGCGTCATCTCTTGTATGAACTAACACTAAAAGTGTTTTAAAATTAATAAGGATCATGAAACCCTCATTTTTTGGATCAGTTAATGTTAATCAACGACCACTCCTCTAGACTCGTGATTACATCGAATGAATTTCTTTGATCTCGAACAACCTTTCATGACAATTTCATTTTATTTTTATAATCTATTTTCTGATTTCATGATTATCCCTCCATTTTTCATCATCTACGAGTTATTTTTTCTTTTGAATCTTATTTATAGTGACATTTCACCATGCTTTGATTTTTGTTTGTTGTTCAGCATTATTTTTCAATTTTATAATATTTTTTTGTATAAATATTAAAATGTTTAATATTCTAAATAATTTATTGGTTCTATGTTCTCAATTGGTTATATTTTCCTTTTGAACTTATAATTATAATGTTTTTTTAATTTTGGATATATCTTAGTTATCATTTTTTTATGTTTTTAATTTTCTTCAATTTTTATTTTATAGGTTATTATAAATATGTGGAACATGGTTAATATTTATCCCTAAAAGAGACCATCCCTTATAAATTAACGTTATTTTTGATTAATTTAGTTTAGTGTATGATTGTTCAATTTAGTTCAAATCTAGTTGACTCTATTTAGGAAACTTTAGATTGGATTGGTTCAATTCGATTCATATTTATATTTTCAGATTCTATCCACTCATTATGATAGTTTCAAAACCTATCCAACGGTGTCTCATAAACCATGATATTTTGATTCAATTCTTAATTATAGTGAAATAAAATTCTAAAAATTATTTAATAACACAACCTGGAAATTATTACCTGTTATGTATAAAATGAATAAAAAAATTAGAGTCATTCCTAGAGTTAAAAACACTAAATATTTTCCTTTTCCCATTCTCTAAACATGCAATAATTCATTGGAATATTGTAGTTTCTACTTCTTCTTTTTAATATATAATCAACACAAATTATTTTCGGTCTAGAATGACTCATATGAATGTTCATGTGACTCATTCATAGCATGATATTTCCATGCTATGTAAATTGACTTATAATATAATTCTTCTTCTAAACTCTCAAAAAAACAATTCACACTTCCCATGAATTTTATATTGGTTGAAACTCAAGAATGTAAAATCAAATGAATTATCCTTTTATATATATGCAATATTTCATGTGTAGAAATGAAAATAATATTTGTTTCATTGTACTTATTTCATGTACAGTTTTCAAATATTGTCTCTTAACTATTATTTTGGGTATTTTAGCATGGCTAAAATTATAAATTGTGTACTCACTCAATTGTATGAATTCAAACTATTGTACTTCCTTCAATAAAAATGATTCTCACTTACCACAATACAAATACTCTGTTGTGGTTTGATGCATGAAAACACATAACAGTTTCTCAACATCACATGCACTTCTGGAAGAAAACCCTCACTACCCATTCTTCTATCATGCAAATGAAATCACATAAAATATCTTTTGTTCAATTCTCTCTCACATAAAATATTCACATAATATGTATGAATTCATATTGTCTATATAATTGATTTATGTGTATTTGTCACATGATTTAACACGTTTTTCATTCCATGAGATTATGAATATAATCTCGAATGAAAATTAATTTATGTATGCATGAAATTATCAAGTTATTCCTTTGTACAGACACTTTCACGCATTATTTCATCACACAAGACACAATGTCCCTATGTGTTCTCCGTTTGAGTGATAGAATCTAACAGTACCTATTGGACTCAGAGTATCATAACATAATTAAAACAATCTCTCTAAACAAGCACAAAGTCACCATTATTTTCAAAATAATATATATATTGTTAAAACCATTTCACAAATATTGTGTTCTCTATTCTTAATTCTCATCGCAATATACAATGAACAATTTCACTAATTGGTGGTTTCTAAAAAAATCATCACATATACCATTGATTATTCGTATGAATCTCGAATTTCGTAAATACTTAACATTTCTCAGTTCATCTTGAAGCTAAAAAAGTTTGATAGAAAAATTAATTTAAGGTTAAAGCTTTTACACCATCATGCCAACAATCATGTACTGAACACTACCTTTCATGATCTAGAGAATATCATGAAGACTCTTCATTACAAAGAATTCAAATATCTCAACCTCACATTACCACAAAAATGAACATGATCTCATATATACCAATTTATTTATGTATTTAATTCCATATATCATAATTTTGGGAGTATTATGATTGATTTAACTTATAATATGATCATTTACTCTATGTATTATTTCATATTACTAATAATATGTTGTTTTTCACTCAATAAAATAATGAAATTTTCAATACTTTTGACACATTCAACCCCGAAATAATGTAAACAAATGTAAAATGAACTAATAAATTTTAAAATATTAATTTAATAATGAATTTATAATATCAATATGACACATTAATAAAAAAATAAAATAAAAAGTTTATTGACTGTAAATGTTTTTCATATCTAATATTTTCTCTCAGATTATCAATAGTTTTTATTTAATTTTTTAATGTTTAAAATTCTTCTGTATATATATATATATATGTTTATATGTTTTAATATATTCAGAAATTATATTGTAATATCAGGTATAGAATTGATCGTAATAGGATATAGTTACAATGAACCACTAGTTAATATATAAAAGGAGTTGATAAATTCTTGGAATTTTCAAGAGGATATATTCAAACTAATAATTTGTGTTTTTTCAAAGTGTTATGAGTTTGACTATGAGAATGATAAAATCCATAAAAATCAAGTATAATCTCATTTGATATGGTTTTAGACTTAATTATACATGATGGATTTCGAATGGTGAAAGAACAGAAAATTCAACTTCAAATTTTGTTGATAATATTCATAATGAGGAAAAGTATCATATTAAATAATTGTTTCATGATTTAGGAGTTGAGACCATTAATAAACAAAAAATGTTGAAATATTGTATGAACAATATGTGAAAAAATTATTCCTAGCTTGTAGTAAATATACAGTGTTATCAGCAGTCTTTAGATCAGTTAACATTAAAAAAATTGGAGTGATAAATGATTCTCCATGTTACATGAGATTTTAAAAGATATACTTCTAGAAGGAAACATGCTTCCAAATTACAATTATGAGGAAAATAAAATGTTTTTCCCAAGGGGATTGGCATATAAATAGATATATGATTGACCCAATGATTGTGTACAATATAGGAAATATTATGTATAGTTTTCATGTTTTCCTACATGTGGGACATCACACTATAAGATAGATTAATAAATCAATACAGATTCAGCCATTGGTACAATAATTTAATATCACAAAAAATCAATGTTGTAATTTATAATGATATCATCCAATATATTTTGCATACAATTTTGATAATTCAATTGCGTTTCATTTGTAGGTTCCAAAATAAAAAATCATTCTAAATAAAATTGATTCCTTCAAATAATTCCTCGTTTGAAGCATCTATTTCAAATTAAATGGATGTAAAAAGGATATTATGGAATTCAGATGATCACATCTCTGATGTTATCTTACGTCACGCTACTGATTCACCACAGTGGATGAGTTCTGATTAAAACTAATCATGATTTTGGAAGTGAAAATAGGAATATTACAAAGTCATTTTGTACTAATGGAATGAATCCATATCAGAGCCTTAGAATCCAACATAGTTAATGGCCTTATTTTCTTCTAGTTTACAACTTGTACCCACATCTATATATGAAGAAGAATTATGTAACGTTAAGCATGATGGTCTCTGGACCTAAACAACTAGGAATTTATATTGATGTGTGTCTTTTATCATTGATTGATGATGTGAAACTACTATGGGTTGAATATGTAAAAGTTTTCTATGCATTCAAGAAAGTGTATTTACTTTTGTGTTCTATATTAATGTTCACTATAAACACCTTTCTTGTATATAAATACCCATCTAGATCTAGTGTCAATGGATATAATGCGTGTCCAATTTGTGAAGAAAATACTTCATATTATCAATTTTATAATGGAATAATGATCATGCACATGGGACATTGAATATTTTTTCGATATGATCATCATTATCATAGATTGAAAAAATAATTCTATGGTTTACAAGAATGCAACCTTCCTCATTGGCCATTTTCATCTAAGGAATATTAACATCGGGTGAAAAATAATGATTCAGTATATGGAAAAATGATGTTCTGGTCATCAATGAAATATCTAGAAGAAGAAGTATTTTTTTAACAACCTTATTGGATATTTAAAGAGATAAAACATAAAATTGATGCTATGCATGTTGAAAAAATAATATGGGAAAAAATTGTTGGAACATTTTTAGAAATAAAAAAGAAAGGAAAATGATGGATTGCATTAAATATTGGTCATTATATTAACGAAAATACATTTGGAGTTATATCCCACTGAGACTTGGAAAGAGAACAGATTTACCTTTGGATTGTCACACATTAAGCAACATTGAAAAGATAATTTTTTGTTCAGTGTCTTCATAGGGTTAAATTACCATGTGGCTTTTCATCAAATGTAAATTATTTGGTTTCATTGATGTAATGTAAATAAATAGGTATGAAATATCATGATTTTCATTTTTTGATCCAACAACTTTTACCAGTAG
Organism: Viscum album; assembly: GCA_963277665.1. Taxonomy (NCBI): domain Eukaryota; kingdom Viridiplantae; phylum Streptophyta; class Magnoliopsida; order Santalales; family Viscaceae; genus Viscum; species Viscum album. The sequence goes on from OY728121.1 coordinate 207,859,916, forward strand.
TAGTGTGTGGTATATTGCTGACAACTGTCAGAAAGACTATAATCAGGTTATGTAATTTTTCAAATCAATTTGTAGAAAAGTAATTGATCACAATTTGTTAGATTTTTTTCATAGTAAATAAAATATTACTCTTTAAAATAGAAATGTATTTCCCTATCATGACCCATCCCCGGGGGCCCGTGATCTGACTACCGCATGTCCGCCATCTATAGTCCAGGGGTTGGAAACTAGCACCAGAATGGCGTATCCCTAAAACCAGAAGGAATTTTGTTTTATCTTGTACATACAGAAAATCCATTAACATAACAAGATGCAACCAAATATTAAATCTATAGATGTAATGGTGTGTACTGAAAGTAAAGGGTTAGGAATAAAAGCCCAACTAAAAGGTACAAATACAACTGAAAAATAGAAAACAGCTCTTGGAATCATCCAATGAGGATCCAACATAAAGAATAGGTTCAACACATCTCCATTGCACTCTACATCTACCAATCTCCATTTTGAACATCCTGGTCCGGGCTCCCTCTTGTCTCAGCACGGTTTCCCATCTACTGCATAAGACTCAACATGGTGCGGGCGAAGCCCGTGTATGGGTGTTTATAACAATACCCAGTAGGGTCCCGGAGACCACCGAAGTTCTCAAAAATTTTATAAATTAACACCACAAATAATGAACTCAATCACAAAGGAGAAAGCGATAGATACAGCTCAAACTGGGTATATGTAAACTACAGAAGTAAAAATCAGTTTTCGAGAAGCTAGATCATCTTATTCTATCAAGGGGAATAACTTCTGACCATACAGAGTCTTACCCACACATGATTAGTTGGTACCAAACCCCATAAGACCCACACAGGATCTGACATGACCAGTGTCGATATGTACTAACCCCTACAAGACCAACACGGGATCTGACTAATATAGGATCGGTGTGATCTGACCCACACAAGATAGCTGAGCGCTAACCCACATATGATATGACCGATACATGATCGGTATATTGTTGATCTATAAGGGGACACTCTAATACTAGTCCTCACCAGGTCACGTAATGCTGATCCACATAGGATTTCTATGTTCAGTTCCAAAAAATGATCGCTCGGTTCTTTTCCACAAAGGATCTCTAGGTGATGACCCCCACATGATCGCTCAGTTCTACCCTCTGAATGATCTATCTCCAATCACTACCTCACTTACAGCCACTAGATTCTAGCCCTTAGTACACATGATTCTAGGATATTTGATCCCCAAGCTATCAGTCATATTTCAACTGGAACTAAGTCCCATTAACAATTAACTCAATGATCTGTCATATCATAAGGGACCCAATGAAAAATACGGCTCATCAACTGAACCCCAAGTCTGAATGTTATTGGAATTTTAGTGTTGAGGGCCCAAATGGATTTGGAGTCAATCCAACCCAGAAGTTCTCCAAATTTCTCCAAAACACTTATGGAGAATCTCAAAGGATCATCTCACTATAAGGATCCCATCTCCACAGACGGTTCATTAAACAGACGTCTGGTCCGAAGGTTAAGGCTCTTTAAGCGTTTCTGGGATCAAAAGGGGTTTGGGTCTGGTCTGACTGGGTCTGACCGAACTCCCCATCATACCGGCTAGATGCGGCCTACTGGGCGGTTCGACCTACTGGATGGCACAACCCACACAGGGTTCTTGAGGTCCGCCTCCCAAACATCACAATGAGTTGTTAATTTTACTTATGGAAGTTGTCGGTGGCACCGCCATGTCACCCATAGGACCTTCATGAGGCAGGATCCAGGCCAGCTCAACACATCATTGATGTCGTGGCGCGTGACGACACACTACCACCACCTATGTTGCTTTCATCCCATCCGACCACTACGGTGCTGAGCAGTGCCTCTCTTGTCTGTCGGTGTTGTGCCAACGCTTCTTCCTCTGGGATTTGGCATGGGTCTGAAACTCTGTTTTCACATCCACTTTCATCTACAGGCTCCATGGGATTCCACAATCACTACGAGGCTCCCAGATTATAGATTCTGACGAGTTGATGTAGTGTCCCCGGAAGAACACAAACAGGACGAAGTGATAGAGGGTGTGGGCCTTGTTATTTTGGCATGTTCCCTCTCTGTTAGCATTATAACATCTGAGAGATTGTTTAATTCTTATTTAATAAATAAAACCCATTCAAATTCCCATGTACATCAACCCAAAAATTTCAAGGAGGAAACGATTGAAGTGAATTTCTTGAATTAAACAACAACCCCTAACTCATGAACTGGGAGAGGTATTGCAGTCATTGGTGGAAGGATAATCCTCGTCAGAGTGAGTTCGTCGGTGTTCATAGATCTTGGATCATCGGAGCTCAAGATTCCATCCTCCTTTTGGGGAAGATGTGACATCACTTTTCCATAGGTTCCATGAATTGTAAAGACGTGTCAAATCTCCACCGTGAGAATCACTTAAATAAGAGTGGAAAAGGGTGAGTAACGCTGCGTGGAATTAATGAAGTTCTTGTAATGAAGGAACCTCTTAATTCCCCAATTGTGCAGTTACAAATAAATGGGAGTCAATTCATTAATTTACATTAAAAGTCACCAGTCCCCACCATTTCCGCTCATCCGCATGTGAAAAAGAAATTAACTTACTTGTTTTGTTATTTTATTATTTTCTTGTAAGATCTAAATTTTAAAATTTTCTTCCGACCTATTGTGGTTGTAGTTATGCTTATTTTAAGGGAATCTTGGATCTACGTATTCAATAGTGCCCTCTGATTTTTAATTAAAGCACTGGTTCAAAAGATAAGAAATGCCACCCATGTGTTTAATAAATGTACCTTAAAAAAGTTTATAAATTCATTTTGGGCACACCGGGCCTAGGAATCAATCGTCGTCAATTCTGGAAGTCTTAAATTTATTTCAAATAATTTTTAAAAAAATTTATGACAATTTTGAAGTTATTTACATTCCCTACTATGTTTTTTGATATAATGGTTCATCTAATGAATCAGTTGATGTGTGATATAAGATTATGTGGTCCTGTTTATTTATGATGGATGTAAAGTTTTGAACGATATATGTAAATTTTTAAGGGAAATTATAAAAATTTATATCAACCAGAGGCCTCTATTTTTGAAAAATATGTATCAGAAGAGCCAATGGAGTTCTGTACTGATTATTTGTATGAGGTGATGCATATTGGACTCCCTATATATCGAAATATGATAGTAGAGAGTGAAGTTAGAGGGGTTAAGGATAGAAAGGTAAAGTTAATTACATGTGGTGAAGTGATGAGGGAACATTTATATATTTTGAACAACATAGGTGAGGTTCAGTCATATATATCCCCACATATTGATAAATGATGGTTATGATATCATAAATGAAACAAAAATTAGTTGATGATTGATTATATGATGATATTTTTTACACGGTTTAAAGAGAACGTCAACACCGATATATATACATCATAAAAATGAACGTTTTTAGCTGGGGGGACCATCTATTAATGTGATCACATGTTCTAGTTTTGATATTAGTGGTTAAAAATTTTACACAAAAATATCTGAATGACATGTGTAACATTCAAAAAAGTGGGGTGAGGGTTTTCTCTGATGTAATGCATTTTTTGAGTGCCAAAAATTAAAACCCAATTTCGGAATCAATGCCATATTTTTGGAGTTCAAAGAGACATAAGAGAAATTGATTATATTAAATTTCAAGTGACTATTTTAAATTTTAATTGGGATTATAGTAAGATTGGTTTGAAACAATATGAATATGAGTTTAAACTGGTTTATTTGAAAATATTTAATTACAATGAGGAAGAATTTATCTTAGAGACCCATGAAAAACATGTATTTTATTTCATTAATCCATAAAATCATATGTGGTCCATCGTTTTGGAAGAAAATAGAATCCATTTGGGGGATGACAATGATGTGGATGATGTTATTGATTTATGTGATCTGTATTCATCTATAACAAAATTTCATGATAATTACAATGTGTATAAGACATACATAGTGCACGAAATACATAATGATAATGATGATCGTATGTTGGAAAACATTAAATTAGTCTTCTAATTTTTTAGCAAATATTTATATTTTTTATCTTTTTGAAACCTTAAATTGCATTCCTCTTTTTAACATACATATTTTATCATTATTATTTCAAAATATTCAGCTTTCTAATGATATGTAGGTACTGAATAATTTCATTAAACATTCTAGTAGAAATGTAATATATAGATTGATTTGAGAAATTATTGATCTATATCTATTTTTCATATTATTAAATATTCAGTTGTATACTTATTTAATGAATGATAACTATTAATTTACAATAGAAAAATGTTTTAGGACTACTAATGCATCGTCAGCAGAGGATACTTCATCTATTACATATAAATGAATCGTGTTCTCATGTTGGTAAATGTGTTATTTCACGTTTATCCAAAATATCACTTCTCCTTGACGATAACATATTATACATCCATTATGATGATAAAAATAATGAAAATGGAACATATGCAGTTCATTTTAACAGTTATATAATGATGCATAGCCATTGGTGGACTAGTATTTTATATCATGATTGGATGTCAGCTGATAGGATAGCAATACAACAGCTTTGGGAGGCTGTGATAGTAAAATATATTAAACGATTTATTTTATCTCATATTTTTTAAAATTAAATATTTCATATTTCATATTTAATCTATTCAATTACAGATTACAATAAATATTGAGGAAACAAACGAAATTAACAAAATAAATAACTCTTTATTGGTGATTTTATGGGGTGATTGTAAAAAAAACAAATAAAAGTTATTTTTGCCATGATATGGTTTCAAAACCCAGGCCTATTATATTAGTTTATCGATGAAGGTACATGGAATCAATTTCATGAAAATGTTTGTGAAAAAAACTTCAACTGTGATAATTATTTTATATTGTAGAATGTTTTATATACTTTTATAATAACTTAACAGTTTATTTTTATATAACAGGCCTCCAAGAGAACTCATCAAGAGATTCAGTTGATAAATGTATACCCTCAAAATTAATCATGTGGAGGGTATCTAAATTTGGAGAAGAAAATAATTGAATAAAAAGATGAAGCATCAAGAGCTTTATCTAGTTTTGCTTCATAAGATGTTCAACATGGTTCAACATCTCCTTCAACTGGAAATGAAAAATGGAAACATGCATGAAGAATGAAAAATGAATAGAATGTTATAGAGGAATATAGTCAATTAGTTGATAATTTTGAAATTAAATATTATTTATTTGTCATCAATTTTAGTGTTTTATAAATTTTAAACACAAATATAACATTATCAATGTAATTGTAGGATGAACATTAGAAGAAAGAGACAAATGGATCATTTATCCCTGACAGTAAGATGTATATCCTAGACACTTCATTGGGAAAAGAAAAAATGCCCCAAACATGTTATAGGATATCATACAGGTGTTAGTATTCTGAGTTTGTTTGGTCATTGTATGAAATCATGAGTCCATGAAATAGAATCATTAAAAGTCGAGAAGAAAAATATGAAACATTTTATGGGTGATCAAATTCAAGCAGCAGCACTGAATGCTTTTTTAGAACACATTACATGAAAATCAGAGTCTACACAGCCTTCCTGGGTATATTATTTTTTTCACATCAATTTTTTTTTTTTTTAAATAATAAAATCTAATATATATTTTTTAATTTTAATCTATCCAAGCCTGCTCACCCGAAATACCCTACCCCATCTACCTACCCAACCCCGTATGTGCATCCTTCCACGGTATATTTTTATTTTTCTTCAATTTTTCTATATTATAAATTAAAAATACTAATATTTATTTTTCATTTTTCAGACTTCTGAACCTGGAAACCTGGACTGCCCTGCCCCATCTGCTTACCCTATCCCATATGTTAATCCTTCTCAGGTATATTATTAATTTTTCCTCAATTTTTCAATTTTATAAATTATAAAAACTAATATAACTTTTACATTTTTGAATATTCCCAGCCTGCTCACATGGGAAACCCTGCCCCATCTGCCTTACTTCGATCATCCACCACCTCAATCGAACCAATCGATATATTATTTATTTTTCATCAATTTTTAAATTATATAACATAAAAACCCAAATATATTTTTGTTTTTCAATTTTCATCATTCCCAGCCATATCACCTGGACTACCCTACCCCATCCGGTATCTTTGATCTTCTAACATCTCTCTTGGATCAAAACTTATATTGTTATCTATTTGATGGATATACTCGTATACATATATTTTTTATGACTCATGAATTTTTGGGTGATTTTTAACATCACAAGACTATGCATATGGGTCATGTTTTAGTATCAGTAAATGATATTATAAATCATAATGTTCTACTACCATTTCCTACTGAGGAGATCTCCATATTTGGGGATTATCTAGGTCAATTTTTACTTTGGAAAACAAGTTTTCTTCATTATATTTCATATGAGGTGTGTGTTTTTTTAAATATAAATTAAAATTGATTCGAAATTACATATAATGGTTTCTGAGATTTAACTTATTTAAGATTATCTGAAAGTAAGAGAAACTGCACAAATGTAACAAAATTTTCAGGAATAATTGAATATAGATACTTTAGATATTTTTTATGAGATACAACGATTATCTCAGGCTTCAAATTCAATGAATTATTTCTATGAGTTTCATATGACAACTGATATGTGATGAATTGAATTTCCATTCAGATAACTCAAATAATGTATCATCCATCAAATTTATTTTGAATAGATCGACATGAATGTGGTGCAGTTGTTTTCCATGTATGTAAATTGACAGTTGACATTTTATTTCATTAAAAAATATTATTTTGAATTGACTAAATATATTTTATTTTAAAATTAGTTATCTACACATGCTTCTTCAAAAAAATTAAGTTATATGAAATTGTGGTTTTGTTGTTCCAGAATCCATTTCCATGGAAGTGAAACATGTGATGAATCCTAATAGAGTTTCGTATATATGTGAGTCCTTATCACATAAGAAGATTGAATATTGGTTTTATCATTTCATGATAATTAATAAAATATGCATAATTATGAACTAATGATCCTTATAATGTCATTTATTGTGAGATGTTTGTCTAGTTGAAGTCATTGTAAGTTTAGAATATTATGTCCAAGTGAATACACCTTTATTAGTTTATTTATTTATTAGGGAATGTTCGTAAATGATTTTACACCTTATTAGATAGGTAATTTTTTTTTGAGCTCATTTTGTTTATTTATAATTATTTAGACGTGTATTAATAGTTAATATATATGAAAATGCATTTCATGGAAAAAATTTTACAAGTAATACATGTTGATGAAGACAACGAATAAAATAGAATATGATGAATTATAGGTAATTAGTTTTTATATTAGATTTTTTTTGGGTTTTTGAAATATATTGGTTTTTATTTTAGTTTAATGTTCTATAAATGTAGTGTAATAATCAAAAAGAACATGTTGAATGTGGTTGTTATATTCTACAATTCATGTTCGAGATAATCACAACTTCGAAAAATATTAAATTTGATAAGGTCAGTTATATTAATTTTTTATATTTTCTACCATATGAATCTATTTGAATCTCATGTCATTCAATGTTATTATAGGAATTCAACGATTAATTGTTTTATTATCAATCTGATCTAACCCATATTCAATCTATTTTAGAAAACTATTTGTTTTGTTTGATTAGGATTTATCGTATGTATATTCTAATATTTATGAATAATATTTTATATGGGTTCAAAAACTAACAATTTTGATATAATTGGTGTTTTAACTTACTAATAATCAAATGAATGCTTCAATCGTAACCAAAATGGAGGTTATTGTAAATTTTAGGTATGTGTATTTAAATTCTACTTTATAATACAAAATTGTAGATAGTTTTGTTGATTAATTTGACAAAATGTTTTAGTTTACATTTTTAATTATATTAGAAATATTGTTTTATTTTTGTATATTGGGTTTTTATTATAGGGTATTTGATTATTTTGGATGTGTAATAATTTCAATGTAATAAAAATTTACCATTGGTCATAGGTTTTTTAAAAACCGACGCCAAATATTGTTATTAAATTTTTTTTTGTTATCGACGTCCTTTTTCTCAAAACTTATGTTGAAACCCTTAACCAAGATCAATTTCAGTGCTGGTTTTCCAAAAAACCTACATTGAAAATGATATTTTCTACATCCCCTTTATTAATATCGATTAAAACCGATGTTAAATCTTGTTTTTTCTCTAGTGTAGATTCCATTTCATATTTCGTTCATGATGTGGTATGTTTTCGTTCTTGAGGTATTTGGGTTTTTTTAGAGACCCATTTTTTTAAATTTGATCAATCCTAATATGTATTTATTGGATTCTAGGACCATCGTTGTCATTGTTGGGTTTTTCCGATTGGGGATTCCATTGTGGGTGTGTCCAGCCATAGCTTTGTGTTATGTGGTTCTGTATCTACCCTATGTTGATGATCATGATTTTTTATCATAAGAAATTATTTTTATATTGAAAATGGAATAATTGTGTTATTTGTAATGAAAAATTATTTTCCATGAAAAATGGGTTTTCACTAGTTTTTTGAGATGTGGAATTAAAAAGGGTAATTTTTTAAGCATTGAAATGGTTTTCAATGTATTTAAATGAGTATTGAAAAAGATAACATGGGTTGTCATCGGTACATTGGTGGAAGGTTTATCTAAAGTCCATCAGTAGTTTTTTGTGATAATAATTGATTTTTTAGGGAATTCCTCTATTTACTAGTAATATTGTTTTAGGTGACCGTTATGGAAATTTGATAGGGGATTAATCATGATGACTTCCTCTGCTTCCAATGCAAACTATTCTAGAAACTGATTTGTGCAAATGATTATTATGGTATTAGTATTTTGTGTCCTAGACCATTAGTATTCCTTAGTTTTGTGATACCCCTTCTTCTATTTTATATTTCATGGAATTTTTAGTTAGCCTTGTTATGTATGTTTATGCTTGTGTAAAATGATATGGAAAATCCTTTTTGAATTTGATATACAAAAAACTATTTTAGAATTATGAAAAATGGTATTATTAACCATGATTTCTATAATTTTTTTTACTACATATCACTAAATTTTTTTATTTAAAATTAGAATACATGGATATTTATATATATACTGGATATGGTTCACATGGGTGGGATCCTATTGAATGGTATCTCACACCTTCCGCACCTATTCCATGGGGTGTATTCCCTTGTTTGTCTTTGAGTGTTGAGAAGGCAAGGCGCCATTACGTGGTGGTGTGGATCATTTCAAATTGATGTGTATCTTTTTGTGAGATGGATGGAGATACACATTCCATTATTTGGAGTAGCTATTTTGGTAAGGTCCTATTTAGTTGGACTTTTCCAATGGAGTTTTTAGATAATTTTGTAATTTTTTATTTCCATTATTTTCCTATAGTTATGGAATATATACCTTGTTCTCTTTCTATTCTTCTTTTTTAGTACATATATTCGTTGTGTTTGATTAGGTTGGGTGAGATCATTCCATCTATAATATGGTTTGATGCTTTGATGCTTGTTGTTAGCCCGTGGGGATCTGGAATGCCCTATAAGTATGTATCATAGTGGGTTAAGAGCTGGGTCTGTGGAAAACTCAGATCATTTCAATACAAAATAAATAACTTATAGATTTCTTGATTCATTAATAAAGGTTTGGGAAGAAAAGTTCATCTTTAATGTCCCTATCAAGGAGTAAGAAATTAATTGGGGATAGTTTGATACAGAGAGAAATGATGATATTTTGCATATAAAGTCAAATAAAAACATGTATTTTTATTGTATTGGAATTCCCATACTCAAAGAGAATGTATTCTTGATGATACATATTATCGTACTACTTTTATTACTATTAATTCAAGAGAATTTTAACCTATCTCAGAAATGTATTTTTCTAATGGTTACCATTTGAATGGATTTATTTTCAACCCCTCTCCCTCCGAACATGATATTTATATTTCTTTTAAATTTCTATGTTTTCCCTTAAAAATAAATGATCTTCAATAAAAAATTCTAGTTTTGTTATGTCTTTCACATATTAATTTAATTATTATTATGATTATGTCTTATAAAACATTTTTATGATGTGAGATTTCCAAAAGGGCATCTTCAAATGTAAAATTCATGATAACCTATCAAAATTTTATATTTTTAGGAAACCAATTTATTGATGTATGAGAGGATCCAGTACCCCTATATTTTAAAATAAAATTATGCTCATATTTTATATTATATTGAACAATGCACTTAAACATACTCCAAAATATTATTATTTCAAACTGACTATTGAAAATGTGCTATTCAAGTGGTCTATGTAAATAATATTAAATATATAATTAAATAAATAATAATTTAATATACTATTTAAATATATCTATTATTATGAAATGTACACAAAATATTTTTCATAATGTCATTTTATTTTAAAAATATGTGATTACATAAAAAAGTTATTTTTATTCCTTTCTAGGAGTAAATAAATACAATTATTTTTTAAAACTTGTTAAAAATTAATTTGAAAAAATAAACATTGATTTTGGAATCATATTTTCAAAATTATATTATCGTAATTTTTAGGTAATTTTATAAAAATATCACTTATTTTATTAAAAAATAAACATATATAATTTACAAAACACAATTACTGTTATGAAATAATTTGTATATGAGAATTTTTTTAAAAATATCAACCCATCTTGTTAATGAAATTTATGTTAATGAATAAAATATTTCATAAGGTGTTATATTTATAATGGAATGTGTTGTGATTTTGGAAACCATGATTTTAACCATAAATAACTGTTTTTATGAGTTATATGCAAAACACATTTAGAATTGATTTTTATCCCTGTTATAAATTTTATAATGTAAAATGTATTCCATCTTTTGAATCGTGAGTTCCAATTTAGATTATAAGGTCACTGTCATTTTTGTGAATAAAAAATTAATTATGGAAAAAAATACATACTGTCATATAGGTAAAATAATGTAGTGGGTTAAAGAAAAAATATTAAATGCCTAAAATTCCAAAAAAATAAAAAATTAAATTGGTGGTTGATTTTTTTATCAACCATAAACATATTTTACAAAACTAATTATATTTAAAATTCATTACTATTAATTCCAACTAAATTTTGTTTCCTTTAAATATAAAATATTAATTATTTAATCACTTGAATCCACCCCTCGTCAAGTATAAATATCACACCTCACCACCCACTTTCTCCTCACATGTCTTTATGATCATCAAGTATCTACAAAATCATCTCCACCCCAATTTCCCCATGTCCACGTGGTTTTTGTCTCCCCTAGGGACCAATTCCTTGTTCTTTAATGGGTCCTTCATGTAGGGGATATTCATTAGGTATCTTTCTCAAACAACATCTATAAAATTATTTTATTATTATACATTTTTATTAACTCACTAATCATTCAAATAATAAATAACCTAAAATTATTAATATCCTAGAATTTTATATTTCAACTGTAATATCCTCTACCCATCCCTTTTCTAATCACCAATTATTCAATGAAACCAAACCAGGGCCTACATTGTAGCATTTAACCTTCACCATGGATAATGATTTTTTATTTTACATTACCATTATCAAGTCTATTTATAATATTATTTTTATAGTTAAATAATTTCGTAATAATTATATAATAACCTATTTAATGTTATATAACTAATATATAGACATAATATTAAACAAAATCAAACCAGTTCCTGATGGTAATAAAACCCACCACAATAAACTAAACATTTATGAATACGTTTTTATCAATTCAGTCATCCCAATGTCCAAAATAGAAAGGATATATGATACCATTTAAACATATATATTTTTAATAATACCATTTAAATACACTTATGTACTAATTTACATTTTACTAATACATCCATATGTATAAACAAGTGAATTGACACTGAAAAAATTAAATGATTCAACCCAAAACAATGAAAATTATTAAATATTACAAAAGAATATGTGTTATGATGTCATTGAACGATCATATAATTTAATATAAAAATGAATATAGTTATATAAAAAATTAAAAAAGTTATTTTGACCAATATTTAAAATTATGTTGTTTGAAAAATGAAATGGAAGCGTAAGGAAAGATATTTCTTAACATGACAATCATTTATTCGGTTAAACATGTACATCATTTAGTAGGTGATGATAAATTATGTCTTAATGAAATTATTATATAATGTGGAATTTACTATTCTATTATGATGAATTACAGTTCATTCACCTAATATATTCATTTAAAAAACTCCAAAATCAATGATATGATCGTTGAAATGGTTACTCATCTCATTTCTACTTCTGTGAGACATATGCCAAATTCAAAACGTATTTATTTTTGGTATTTTATAAAATATATTTTTGATATATTATATCATTACTATTTTTATGTCCATGGAATATAAATTTTAGTCAGAATATATATCTTCCATGGGGTTTCTTATTCTAATGATACTGAGGTGGAGATGGTTAATTCACAATCTCATCATTATTTAGGAATTTTTTATATTTATGTCATCCTTGGGGAATATTTATCATCCATTTTTATGTGTTCAAAAAAAATATTCAAAGTTGAATTTACATTCCCTAATTATTTTTTAATTTCTTTTTATCCCACTAAAAATTTTAAAATGGCTATTTTTTTATTGTTTTTTAAACATAATACAATGTGAAATTTAAAAAAAAAATTGAAAAAAATATATTCATAAAAATATTTGGAATGAAATTTTTTTCCATTTTGTCAAATAATATATCTGAATCCTAAATTATATATTTCTAATGTTATTTTCATATAAACTTATTACATTATTATGTGAGACGGTATTATATTTTATACATTATAATCGAAGTAAAAATGATATTTTTCTTCATGAAATATTACAATAATATCTTTAATGTAATTTAATTAATGTCAGTATCCTTTTTAATATAATGATCAAATCATGCTATACTAATATCGATCATCATATTTCATTGCATGTTTTATGATCATTTTTACTGGTGAAGTATTCATGTTCTGTATGACTAGTTTTTATAATAAAGAATGATATTGTTTCTCATAAGGAATATTGATTTAGTTCTATTATTTATCCGGACAAAGAATCATTTAGACATAGTGTGTGATGGTATTAGATGTTAGCATGACATTGATGATATTATATGTCTATAATAATTTAGTTATATTAGTTGTCATAATGATGTCAATGTTGTTGGATATTGTCATGAAGTTGACGGTACTAAATGTATTCATGAATTTGATGGAATTAAATTTTATGGAATAGAGCCTCAATGTTATGCCTTATATGTCCGGTGTTATGAATTTCATAATTATGATATTATTTTCTAATTCCAATGTTATTATTCAATTAGTAAAATATAAATAGGTATGTTTTCTATCACACATGATTATTTATATGAAATTATTAGATCATATTTTATTCCGACCATATTATTCTCTCATGTTATTAATTAAATAGAATGGGTTTCGATATTTTTTTCAATAATAAATTTTTATTTTGGTTTAACAATGATTCCATTATGTACATACTCTTTCTAATCATTTGATCTCAAACCTTTATTATATTATATTTTCCCATTGTATTCAAATTTGATTATAATGATTGATACAAATTGATAATATCAGATAATATTAGTGTTCTCAAAGGATTATCAGTGTTTTATTTTAAATTTTCAATTGTAATTTAAGGATAAAAGTTTAAAGTGTTTTTTATAATTGTTAAACTTTTTTGACCTTTCGAATATGATTCCATTTATATTATTCAAATGTAAAAACATAACCATTATCTCTGGGATATTGTGGTTGGGTTCTATACAAATACAATAGACTTGGTAGTGAAAATAATGTATTATTATTGATTGGGGAGTGAACTAATTACACAATTATATCTTTGGAATTGTGTCCTATTAACTATTGAAATGATTTTCTATTCTTATATATATTAAAAATTTAAATGTCTAATGAAAGTGTTGTGCACTCAAGGCTCCAGTTCATCATCTTATATATGAATTATTTATTATGAACTAACTATATTAATTCCATGAAACATGATGTGGTCATTTATATATAGGATATAGTTTTTATACTTTATACTCTTGTAATAATACCCTTATGATCACATTGTGTTTATTTATTTCATATTATCATACTTACAAAGGATCAGAGATCACCATTTATTAGGTTTATTTTCATCGAGGTATAAAGATAGGTAATACATAATATATATCAAAAAATAGTTTTAGTAATGGCGTATTATCAAGGAGGATGACTGTCACGAAAGGTAAGAGCACACTGCAGGAAATCCTCCTAGTTCATAAAATTTCAACAATTGTGATCAGTTCTCAAGCTTCTCCGGTGATGGAGGGAAGGCAGTGTGTCTATCCTCTTGATAATCCTCCTCCTCCTCTAGGTAGGGTGTTGGTTAAGGGTCCCAGTACATTGGTTGGAACATCATTCAAGGATGTTCTATGTCATCTGACACCATTCTATGGAGTGCCTCCATTTGCTAATGTGGATGTGGATTCATTCTCCTATTTTTTTTGCTACTTACCTATGATTTCAGAAATGGCCTATGATATTGAGTATTATTCAGAGCTACTCAAATGGATTATAGTTGAAAGATTAGGTGTCAAAAAACCTATAATCACTGCATTTCTAGATCATGTTCATTCGTGGGATCTTGGTTCTCCGACGAAGGTGTCGGTGTTCAGTCGCAAGTCGTTTTGTGCATTCATAGCCTTGAAGGAATACTTATTAAAGGACCTATACTCAAGACCTATATCATTCAAGTGTAATAGGTTTTGCTTATTTAGATAGTCTATAGAGGCCATCTATGTCAGCATTATTCTAAGGGCGCATTTAGTGTCTCCCTGCTAGGCCTCACATTACCTTTCCAAAATATTTCGTTCTTACAAGGGTTTGGTTGGTTGCGAAGATGATTCCATTGTGCACAATATCACAGTATTCATATCGACGTGAATGTTGAGTCATGAATCTAGGTTGAAATGGACCTTTCATTCCCTATTCATCATCATATCTTTCATTATGTTGAATGATTAATTCATTGATTAGAGGTTCTTGATTATCCTACATCGCCCTACTTTTTATCGCACTACAAACTTTTGGTACACTAACTACAATTTGTTTCAAGATTTGATCCATCTGAGCATATTAAACTCTACAACGAGCATCAATGAGTGATTTTCCCTATCAACCATAATGGATAATGTTTCTCTGTTTGTTTTCAAAGATTAGGAGGACTGCCCTTGAAGAATTCAAAAGGCATCCCACCCCAGGCTGTCTAATGGCTACCATATTTTTGGACAATGAGGTTATCAATTCAGTGGAGTTTGTTCTATCTTGTACATCCATCATTCCTTATGTTCCAAGTCTTCTTTCTCCTATAGGGTCTTCGGTTCCTCTTCAAGATGTGTCTCCTCAATCAGATTCTTCTTTGAGAAATAGTTTATCATTGTGATCCATGTTGGGAATTCCCAGTCTCTTGAATAAGTAAATTTATCTTTTTTTTTTGAAGAATACTATTTAGTGCTCCTAAGGACTGGAAGATATTGTTATTCTCCTCTTGGTTGTTTGTTCCTAACAAGATTGTAGAGAAGAAAATATTAGGATGTAAAATTTTCAACGTTCCAATGATCGATGTCTCCTACTTGTATAGTTAGTATATTTCTAGAAATTGAAGCTCATAGTGCATAATTTACATCCCTTCAATGCATGGTGATCCCCTCCCCTCCTTGAGCAGGAAGTCTTGTGGAAGCGTCTCCATTGCGAGAGGGAGTATGCACCAGATCTCAGTCTAATCTGAAATTCATTTTAGGGGTGTCTGCATTTAATTAAGACCATTTTTTCTGGTGCCAATGATGGATGCCACACATGCCTACGATTTTAATTTTTCTTTGGAACTCTAATTTTCATGGAGCCATGGTAATATCATATTTCATATATAATAAATTCCATAACATCTTAGTGTCTTTATAGGTAATCATATAACCAAAATAAATCTGTAATAATTTTTTTGAATTCACTCATAGAGTGAGGGTGAAATATTCTTTTCTTTCCAACCAAAAGAATCATCTTATATAGAATTTCATTAAGTAGAACATCACAATTGATATTATTGAATTTTCAATCTTTCTTATTACCTTGAGGATCACATTAGGGTTTTACTTATTCTTTTTTTATTTCATTTATGATAAATGTGATAACCACAATTTTATATCATTTTGCAGACATATCTGTTCATTCTATTAGGGGTACGACCATTGTTTTTTTGGGTTATGTCAATGTTGTATTGGTCCAAATGTATAAAAAAGGGTAATAACCATTTCCTCATATGGATATCCAAATCATTACTGTATTAATAACTATAAATTGTATCATGGACTTGGGATATGAAAGATAATTTTTCACCTGGTGAAATAATAAGTGGGGGGGGGGGGGGAATTGACATGGTGTCATCTTGATCATTTCCAAGTTAACAATGGAGTCATCTCTTCCTATTTGGATGTGAAGGTATCTCATTTTACTCGTAATCTATCTGAACAAAAACCTTTTCATTTTATAGTGGATAATATGGGTGACCAAGGGGAGAAATTTAGTTTTTCACATCTAAAAAAGGAAGAACCTATCATCAAACATACTATCCAATAATAATTGGATCAAGTAATATAGGTACATTTTTTGATGTGGATTCATAATTAAAAAAGAAATCTAATGGGAGATCTCCTAATCTAGGCAACAAAAAAGCTCCCTGGGGTCACGAATTGGATTTAATCAATCTACAAATTGAGAGGCCTGAATTGGGGCTTGAAAATACATGGGATGAGGTTTCATTTTCTTATTATACAAGTTGATGGAGCCTTTTTGAGGACACGATGCTTCGTGAGGATCATAAGGGAAGGGAAAGACCATGAATCAAATGGTATTGTGAAGGAGAATGAAATTAGGGGTTTTTAATGATTTTTTTTAGAAGATGAGGTGCTTTAGTAGTATGAATATTCTTATTGAATATGGATCGTACTCTAATGACCCTTATAGTATAGGTAGGATGGATAATGACTTCATCAGGAAAATACTTGTTGAGCCCAAACTGAATCATCATAATGGTTATTTGAGGGAAAGTGTAGTGAACTTCTAGGGAATTCTCATATGGCAACTAGTACTGACAATGAATGCCATTAGGATATTCCTGAAGAGGCAGAAATTCAGGAACCATTGTAGTTTCTTAATACAGAGAATGCCCCAGGACATGATTTATTCTCAGAGTCCTTTTATAGGACCTATTCTGTTATGATTATGTTAGAGCTGGTGTAGGCATTCCAAAATTTCCTAAAAGGGGGAAATCTCCCTTGAGTTTCCTATACGAACAAAATGGTGTTACATCCAATGATCAATAACCCACACTCACTTCATCTCTATTGAACTATATGTATGTGTAACTTTCTTTGACATTTTCCGGCATTCATAATCAATAGATTATTGGATATACAGCTCCATAGCTGGATCTCAAATGAGTAATATGTATTTATCAATGGGACATCTTTTTGAGTTTTTTTGGACTGGCTCAAGATGTAATTACTGACATCAACATGAAATCATTTGTTTCTAATATTTCCATCAAATTAGAAATGAAAATGGAATTTTATAGGTTAGACTGGAAATTTATTATTAGGGTTATCTCCATGATGGGATTATCCTAATGGGTGACAAATCGTTTTTTCAATTATTTACTTCCAATTAGTTATCAACTTCATTCATTGGAAAAAATATATTTCTTATAAGATGGTTCAGAGGTTAAGACAAGGTGATCCCATCACCCCTACCCTATTTCTCATGGATCAGGATACACATAGTAGGTATATCAAAAAAACATTATTGTGGAAGACAAAATTTCCTTCAAATCCAAGTGTCAATCCCATGGAATCTCTCATGTTATGTTTTCATAAGATACAATTGTGTTCGTAAATGGTATTAACGGATGTATCAAGGGCATCAATAATATTCTTGATAATTATTGAAAATAGAACAGGAAAGTGGTTAATGTGGATATAAGAAAAGTATATATTTTAAGAATATTCTCCAAAATAAGGATAATTATTTTTTAATTCAAATTGGAGATTAACAACAGATCATTTCACATGGAGTTCTTGGGTGTCCCGGTTTCATATCAAAATCTGTGTATCAAACATTTTGACAGGGTGCTCAAAAATTTATGGGCAAAATTCTTAACATGTAAAACATATTTTTATCATTTTGAGGAATAATTATCCTTATAAATATTGTAATGTACTCTATACCAATGAATATTCAATCAACAATCAAATTCTTGAAGGGTGATAATTCATAGATGGAAAAGCTGATGGATTCCTTCATATGGGACATAGTGATGGATGGAAAACATCACTGAGAGTCCTTATAAATTATGGATATACACTTTTCAGAGGGTGTAATTAATGTTAAAAGTATTTTGGGTACTATGGAGGGGCTTCATGAAAAGAATTCATGGGAGGTGGTGAAAGGAAAGACCTTATGGGGGATTATGTAGAACATATTTGGGGGGGACTGGGGAACCAGAGTGGGAGACCATCTCAAATCTAAAACATGGTTCAAACTCATTTTTTTTCTTTACAGAAACACTCTCATTGGATTGTGTAATGAGAAGAAATAAAAATGTGGTATATCAATTTGGTGGTAAAGGGTCTTCGGTTTAATATATTTCTAGTTGTAGATATCACCTTCAAACAGGCGACGACATACCCCAACATCATTCATGTTATTCTAGATAGGGTAGGGAAAACCATATTTGATGTTATTTTCTTAGACACAGAACTTGATAGATATGTTTTCATGGGAATAACCTCATGTTATTTCTTAGACATGGAATAATTCGAGATGCGAATGTATTATCATACTTGGGTGGAATGGTGTGATGTACTATAGATCAATGAAATCTTGCCAAATTTTAATATCATTGTCTAGATAGTGAAGAATAATGCATTTATAGTGGAAGTCAACAACATGATTCTAGGAGTGAATTTTATTTCCAAATGTAGATATTGAATGGATTCACAAATGGGAGAGATGGAGAACCAGTATTTTGACAACGACTGGGTAATTATGATGTGTTAGTTTTTTGGCAGTTTTATGGGATGGTCTCCACAAAGGGTTTCAAATTATTATTTCATTAGCTGATAATTTCATGATTTAATGAGTAACAGTCTAGAAATAATGGTGGGGGATCTCATAATTTTTGTTTGATGTATGTTTATTTCGAGATAATGAAATGGGTTTTTTCATCAACGTTATACAGTTATTGGAAATAGTATATTGATCAAAACATCAATAATACTCAGTGATCTAGCAAGTCTTTGTAGGAAATGAGAGGAAAATCCATCCATCAGTCACCGTATCTTAACTATTTTAGTTCCCAGTTCTAGCATCACCAGGACTTGAATAGGGGTGTGGTGGTTCCCCCATAATGCAGGGTTTAAACTGAATTCTGATGGTTTTTGTAATTCGGGGAAGATGAGGGGTGGGTGATCCAGGATCCATGAGGATCTGCGGTCCTGGATTACTGTTCGAACTTTGTAGATGTTAATTCTCTTCAAGAAGAGGCACAAACCATTCTCTATATCTGGCTTCTGTGTACTCAGAATATTTTTCATCTATTATATGTTGAAAGTAACTCGATGACCATTTTAATGCACTATGTTGTCGGGTATCCACACCATGGTCCATTTAGTATACAATTTGGAGATGCATGGAGTTAATGAAGAATAACATGATTTATTCCCACACATGTTATGTATTTAATACTTTAACTAATTTCATGTCATGATATTTGACCCTAGATGTTCACCTCTTATGCTTTTCACCTTTTAGTTCACATCCCTCGAAGGTAGTGATCCCGGTTCGAGCGGATGTACATGGAATTTTCTATTTTAGTCGAACATGACCCTCTGTCTTCCATTTAATCTTCACATTCCCTATTCTGTCATTTATTTTTTTTTGTATTTTGAAAAAATAAAATAAATTTTTTTTTTCAGACTAGTAATTATGAACATAAATGGTGATGATATAGAACAATAATGAACTACATGTTTTTGATTTCACATTTATAATGTCATTATACATTTATGATCCCATGGAATGAGTTTTCCTAACTTAATGAATATTCAAATAAAATGATTTAATATATATATTTATATATTAATATCGTATGTAATTGTTTTTGGTATCAGATTATAGATTTAGTTAAACATTGGAAACTATGATGTGAAAATCATAGTGATATCCCTTGGGTTATATCTAGGGATAATTCTTCTGAAAGGTCTTTGTATCAAAATAGTACTATAGTATACGTTATCTATAGATTGAGTGGATTTCTAAAAACTTCTCCCCAGACTGATACTAATGTGGATTTTAGTGTTCGAATAATGTAACTATGGGTTATAACTCAATAAAAAGGATAGTTTTGAATAAACAAATTTTTACATCATACATGAAAATAACTATTACTATTCTCTAATATTTAATTTCTTGTCCATATGATTTTGAAATTTACAAATAAAATGAAAAGATCATGAATATTTTAAATAATGAAAATTAATAACATTGGTTTTCCTATGAATATACATTTTGTAAAGAATGTATCATTATATAGACATATTTTATGTGAATTTTAAAATTTATTTCCTTTTCAACTATCAATATGTTTTATCTAACTATAATTTTTGATTTTGGTCAGTGGATAGAACCAAAAGTATATGGGAAAAAATTTAATGGGGTATGAAATGTTTTGAAAAAAAATCCAAATGGGATAATAAAAGGGGAAAAGAATATTGTGATTGTGCCTAATCATTTATCACAGTATATGATTAATAGTAATGCACAATAAAAATAATTATGACTCAACAAGGAAGATAATTATTTAGTATCATGATATCTCAATTAGAAGAGACAATAGTGGAAGGAAATATCATTTCAAATGTCTAGAATGTGGGAGGAAGCCCCCATGTGAATGTCTAAGTTGGATGAGAATCTATTTTAAGTGTTGAATATAATGAGAAAAAAGAATGTAATTTTTTAGTGGAATGGAAAAATAATTATATGGAATGGATGAGAATAGTTGTTTACCTAGGGATAATTGATTGATTAATGTTTTAAATATGTAAATTATAGTAATTATGAAAATTATTGTCCTAGTTGGAAATATTGTAAAGAGAAATATAAATGTTGTATAAGGAATGTTTATACTGCTAAAGATAATTAGACTATAAATAAAATATGAAAGGTATAAGATGTTTTAATAGTATTTGTATGTTAAATGTAAGAATTATGATCAAATTTTGTTTTGAAATCTGAATACAATAATCATATTTGATATTATTGGTAATATTTATTAGGGAATAATATTATGATTCTTGGTTAATAGTTTGATAATAAAATGGGATGATTGATTGATTTTTTGTATATAAATTTAATAAGACTAAAATATATACAGAATTTTCATTAAAATATTTTCATTATGGATTTTTTTAAAATTTTGAATTTTATTGACAACCTAGATTATTCATTTTTTAGAAAGGTGATGTCTTTTTGGAAAACATTTGATTAGGGGAATATTACTGTTAATATATTCCTTTTGATGATTTCTCCAAAATTATTATTTTGGAGAAATAAATGATTCCTATGGAAAACTTTTATTTGATATTATGGATGAATTCGTAACTAATTAATGAATTTTTTGTAAATTTTTTTATATAATCATTTATGGAGTTTACAATAGAATTCATTTGTGAAATATATTTAATAATATACTTTTTTCATCATGAAATAATGATGTTTGTATGTTTTTATTATGTATTAATGTTAATTTTTTTATCATAAATATCTAGTGAGATGGGGGTCATGAACCTTTGATCCACCACATTTATTAATATATCTTCCTTTTCAGGTTATATGAGGGTAGTAGTTAAACTTGACTTGGCATCATTAAACCATTATGTGACGAGGGAATGTGAGTCACCATTCATTGAGAAGGGAATCTGTCCATCAGTTGGAGAGTGTGCTCTAACTGGGGAACAAGTTATGGCTTCCATAGGACATAGTCACCATTAATCTACTTGATGAGTAGCTTGGATTCCCCCATATTATGTTAGAGGGTAACACTAGTCTCGAGGACTTTATTTAGTCCTGTGATGAAATCCGGAAACAATGCCTCATTTATGTTTCACCCTTATGACTACAAGAGAGAATTAGGAAAATAGTTTATGTAGTTGTAATGAAAATGATACATATGCCTACTCTATTATGTTTGGGATCATAATGACTTCTTCTAATATGGAACCATGAGGAATAATCAATGTGAATCTGCCGACATGGAAGAACTTGATCCACTAAGAATATGGACTTGATTGTAATTCTAGAATCTAGGAACTACTATGTTGGGGATGGATGGGTGGCCATAAAATCTACAAGTGTCTGAAAATTGATGGCCTAATGTAGGATAAACATGATGACGAGCTACTGAAGGTTCCATACCCAATATTTTATATAGCCTATCAACATGGGGTGACTCAGAATATACTTTTGTGGATCCACATGGGACACCATTTATATCCCATGATATGTAGATAATGCCACAACATCTTCTCTACGAAGGGCATGAAAAATTGAAATACTTTCAATGTACCATGATAAGAAGATAGGGGTCAAAGTCCCATTAAATTAGGATGGATTAAGATAATGTAACACCCCATGTTTTCATAGTACGTTAGTTATTCAAAGTAATTCAATAACTTACATTACACACAACATCGAGTTCAAGCGCACCACGACATACCAAAATAGCCATTCACAATCAGTTAGGAATAGTATTAACAGAATTTTGAACTTTATATAACCCCTATAATTTTATAATCCAAATAATGAGTTTCATAGACATAATCTAAGAACAAATTCATTTTTTTCAGATAAAAGATGTATTTTTAAAAAAAATCAAATTTTACAACCATTTAATGGAGAACCATTTTTAAATCCAATATTTGAACTTTTATATATTCAATTTGACAAAATAAAATTATTCTCTAGGATCGAGACATAAGAATTTTGTTTCAATAAATAGTATTTGTTTTTCTGATTACTTTCATATTTGGTAGAATAGTGAAAAAAATAATATATTTTAACTGAAAACAACTTTTTTAATCAAAATAGTTTATAGTGTTCCAATATACATATCAAGGGTTTGGATGTATAATTAGATTATATTTTTACCATTTAATCCAATGTTGGTCATTGGAAGTAATTTCACATTGAAATTGGACATAAACAAATGTCAATCTTTTGGTAGTTATTATTTAAAAAAAATACGCTTTTTGGTTTTGACAACTAGAAATAATTTTAAACTAATAGATTCAATTTCTATGTTTTGAATTTTGAAAAATATCCTTCATTTTTTATTTCAGAATATCAAAATTATCTTAGGGTGAATTTTTGGTATGTTTCGAAAAATTTTAATTTTTGATGAATATTGAAAAACCCTGAGTTATTGTTTAAAATCAATTTTTCATTTAAATAATTATTTGTTTTAGTTAAATTTATTTTAGCTCAAAATAGTTACATAATACATATATAAGTACAATTCAATTACTTGCAGTCAGTTTATAATAATTTTTTATATATAAATATTTTATTGAACTTTTCGCCGTATTTTATCCACCTCCTAAGAGAATTTTCAAATTCACATAAAACATAATTTTACCTCTTTTGTGATTGGAATTTCTAAAATCTCAGACACACGATTAATATCAAAGAGTTTAATGTGGTTCAATAAGATAAAATTAATTTTTATAAATAGTACCATTTTACTTTTATTTACCACGATTAAAAGTAAAATGTGTAATTAAGGGTAAAAATGATAATATTATTACCCTTACACATGTCCTAATTCTATTGGCTAAGTATAATTCGACCAAAAAAACCATAGTAATAAAATAAGAACCTCTTTGGTCCACATGGATTAGATTTTGACATTTATTATTATTTAATTCAAAGAGTAGTTAAAAGTGTTAAATGAAAGTTTAATAACTAAAACAATTATATAGGGTTATACATAAGATAAATTAGTCTATAAATATTCATTTGAAATATAATATTATTTCATAAATAATTATATTTTAATTATATTTTTTAGACATTAAATAATTTAATTTATTTATAACGCAATGATGATGTAGTAATTTCCCAATTAATGAACTATAAAACTAATTGATATTATAAATATACAAATAAATGTAATTTGAGTCCTTTTATGAATTCCCCTAATTTTATAGGTTAATATGAAATATTAGGGTTGGTTAGATGAATTTTTTTCTATGTAATATTGCTGTTATAAATGTGCCAAAAACGAAATATGCAATACTGTCAAAATTGACATAAAAGAGCTTTTAAAACAAATATTATTTTATTAATTGATATTATATTCCTAAAAATATATGGTTCACCAAACGTACTTATATAATGATAGGTTCATCATTATTTAACCACTTTTGGTTCGCTTAAAAGTATATAGTATGTTTATATACTATATAATATAAATATACAAAGAAACATGGTAAATGAGAAACTATTTAACTAAGAGTTAAATCTAAAAGTTAAGGGTAATATAGTGACCCAAACCTTTCTAAAACCTATTGGTTGAGTTTTTTTCGACCCATAGACACCGTATACTTTAAATAATCCATTTTTGAGACATTAGACACCGAAAATGATTTTATTATAAGATAATATTTCCAGCTTTTCCTATGGGGCCCTCACCAGTCTTATAAAAGGGCACTCTCCTGTCTATCTAATTCACACCTTCAAAGCCATTTAGCTAGGCCAACACCTTACCAAATTCCCTTTTAGTTGTCCTCTCTTAAACCTAGAGTCCCTCCTTTTGTATGAAATCCAACTTATGGAGCCCTTTTGATCAAATCAAAATAAAGAACCTGAAGAAGAGGTAACAATTTCACCACCCGCTTTCAGGTTCATTTCTTCTTCCACTTATTCATTCAACGTTATTTACATTATAAAACAATAACTACAGTATCATATATATAATGTGATGTTATTATAAATATGGTACATCCATATTCATTATTATTTCCATCCATCAAATGATATGTCACCATACGTGCATACGTACGGATTACCGTCTCCACGTCTTGGTGTAATTGTTATTCAATATATTTTTATTTGGATGGGTATAATAATGATGTGTAATTCTTGTAAATAATAAATATAACATGATAAGGATTATATATATATAATATACCATCCGATTATATATTATTTTAATATCAAAAGAATGATATTGTCGGTCGTGCGTACGTATGGATTTCCGTCTACACGAACGCGATGAGATTCATTTCACATCATATCCATTAAAGAGTAACGTTAATTTGATGATGAAAAATAATGTTTAGAGACAAGATATCATTTTGGATATTAATAATATATATCCCAGCCAAAAAAATATGACTCACATGACAAATAATAACAAGGAAAATGAATCCGTTAACACCCGAAACAATGATAATACTAAGATATTATTAACAACGAATTGTTAAAGGATCATATATGATATCATATTAATGTATATGATTATTTTATAATTTAATAATAATTATTTTTACATTATAAAAGAGGTTAACCTACCCACGACCAAGGAAAAAGTACAAAGTAAGGGGTTTCTTATCTCTGTTTAAATTCTGTGAGATTTCAATTGTTCACCACTTATTTATTGCATGTGGTGCGTTTACTGACCATTATTGTATTGATTGTGTAATATAATTTAATTTATGCATATTTAAATCATAATTGTATGAAAATTATTTCATTTATGCATGTCTTGTATGTTTCAAAATCGATAAGGGAATTTGAAATTTTAATTTCCACTCATTCGGCTTTACACATACGCTATTGATTATTTTACTCCATAATTATGTGTGGAATCACTATTCATTTTTATGTCCTAATTTCAACTCCTATTTATGTTGATATACTTTTGATACACATAATCACTCCATTTATATTTCTCAAGTCATTGATATGAACTTGATAAGAGTAATTTTAACTCAATCACAATTTTTTGAGTTAAATATCCATTTCATTGGTGTTGTTTTTAGAAGAATATGTGTGAATGGCCTATGATTGATTTACACTGAATATATAATCATATTGAGTGTATTTATATTTTTCACATATAATTATGTCATTGATTTATCCTTAACCTAAGGATACATCCTTTCTAAGAGATTTCATCTCAAATTACGTTACATTGAGACTTATTTTTTGATATACACCAAATCACTTTTATATGGTGCATATAATGTACTTTGACATATAATATCATGAATCCATTTATTCTCATGATATTATAATCTTTTGATTACCTCTATTATTTGTATTCAAGTGTCTATCTTTTGGTTAGGAACTCTAAATAAAATATCATTTTAAATGTTTTAATGATATATTAATGGTGATGTTTTAAAAATGGTTTTAAGGATTTATTTATATGGACATTAATGTTTTAAAATTTAAAATTTCATTTAACAGTTTCAAAATGGTATAGGACACTTTTATTTGAAAACTTGTTTTTAGATGGCTTCTTGACAAATAGTGTGACTTTTAAATTCTTTCATGAAAAAGTGGTATATTTCTCTCAAATAGTTTTGATGATTTTTCCATCTACGTATATATACTTCATTATTCTAGATTGAGGTTAATATGTTACAACAAAATTATCCATAATGTATTGAATGAGTTATGTTTGACTGTGGATGTGCTATTTTTATACCATTCCTAGTTTGTAGATAAAATATTGATATTTCATTTGCTACTTTTAATACAAATGTTTAGATTATGCTTCAACATTTTCATATGATGAATGCATTGGACTTAGTACGTGACTGGTGGAGCCCTCTATAGCTCCTCGATGCATCGGGAAGTCTCATGAGATAAACTAGTGTCTTGAAAAAATGCCTTGACAAAATCTTATTTGTAGTCTTAGCCCAAGGCCTTGACTATGTGGTTATGATAGTCCGACATTATGCATTCCATCATTATGAAAGTGTCTATTTATATTTAATGTGATTATTTTACTAGAAGAATATCCATGTGAATAAGTAAATGGAATTATTTGATTTTATCTTTTCCATATTATGATGAAGATCATGTTCAAAAGGAATTTGTTTTAGTCTTATACAGTGGCTTAAATGTTTATTATTTTTTATGAAATATTCCGCTATAATGTTATCCTTACTAAGAATATTAGCTCACCCCATTCTTTGTTTTATTTTTTCCCAGGATGCAATGAAGTATATTATGACTGACCTGCAGGGATAGTATATGGTATCTCGGTGTTGTCTATGGAAACAATGTAGTTATAGTTTTCCATTTTATGATTTAATGTAAGAATGTATGTAGTACATCCATGGCTACGAAACTAAACTGTCTTTTGAGACATGATCTATTATGATCATGCCAATGATATGTAATAATTCACCGACTCTATGCTTATGGGGTTGGGGCGTTACAGTTGGTATCAGAGGATGTTTAATAAAAACCTTGGAAACTAGATTTATATAATCTTTTATTAGAGCACATATCCCTAAGATAGAGTTTGAGGATTAGTATAGAGGAACTTCCTATGATTATGGTATTGTAGTGATTTTGTGTGTTTCCCAAGCAATACATCCATGTCTGGATATTAGTAGGTAGAGGCGGCTCTTACATATATGTACCTAGGGGTAAAACCTGAAAACAACGCTTTGTGCTAGACTTGAATGGGAGCTGGTGCACAGCAATAGTCTTTGCTGCACACTTGGTTACGACACTCCCAGGGGATATTCTTAGGACAATTTACATTTTCTTTAAAAACTGATTTGATTTATTTTTATATTAGATGAGAATAAATGACCTTGGTTAATCATAAGGTTATTAAAATTGGAAATATTGTGTCATGACATTCTCTAAATGATTTTATGACTTCTGTTACTCACAAAATGATTTCTGGTTTTAGTTAATGGATGGATTCCAAGGATGTCATAGTAACATTGAAAATGATGTAAAAGGGGGGAAATGTGGTGGAAAGGATAAACGAAATGGGATGTTGATAGTCATAAAAGATATCGTGTTCATGCCAAATCAGTTTTCCAAAAATATGATCAACAACATATATATTAACCAACTCCAGGACGCAACAAAGAAGATAAAAGTGATGAATGATAATAGATCCAGCAGTGCGGACCAAGGAGAAATGAAACATGAATTTCCATTATTCAGGAAATGTGGAAGGAGACACCCAGGAAAGTGTCTTAATGAAATAAATAAATGCATTACGTGTGTGCAATAAGGACAAAAAGTAAAGAATTGTCGAGGGAAAATGAAGAGTACTATGGAAGAAAATTAAAATGGTCCAAAGAATCCATTTACAGTCATTCGCTATAAATGTAGGGGACCTGGAAAATACTCGAGTGAATTCCCTTCTTCTATAGGATATTTTCTTGGTCAAAGAAGAAGCTTTGTGAAAACAAATGGTTGGAAAAATGTTTAAAATTATTAGTTCGCCTTATTTATGGGATTACTTTGGAATAATTTTCTTTTGTATTTGTAACCCTGTAATTTGTCATGTGAAACTGATATTTGAGGAAGACTTAACTTTTCTCTTGTGGATATAGTTATAAATAATTGTTTGGCTTTATATGAACATTGGGTTTGAGGCAATTACAAGTTATTATATTTTGGGATGAAAATGAGAGGTATGATATAACATTTGTGGTTAAAATATGTTATGGTTATTTTGAGGAATTTATCTCATTTTGGAATTTCTATAATATATAGTTTCTGAAAAATGACATCACGCAGACCGTGTGACAACCGGTCGCATCAAAAAAAGTTGTGGGAGTCGAACCCACAACCAGAGTGTGATGGAGGTTTATCGCCTACCACTAGACTACGTGATGTCCCTAGTTAGTGTGACTAATTATTATTAGTTAAAGGATTTTATTTATCAATAATATGTTGATTTGGGATCTTATGTCTTTTCAAATGAATACAATTAGTATAGGAAAATGGCTTAGTGATTAAGTTATAAATGTTATTTTAAATGAAATTCACTTTGTTGGAAACACCATATGACCAAGAAAAATAGAATACTGATGTATTTATTTTGAGGAGTAATGGTGGATTTTTATCTATGTTTTTATTGTGTATTTATAGTGATTTGGGTTATTTATGGAAATGATTAACCTATAATAGTGAATATGTGATCAGGTTAATTACTTTTAAGTATGTGACTTTAAGAGTAGTTGACGTCATTTGGAGATAAAATTTAACATAGAAGGATACAAAACCAAATTCTATTATGATTTGGGTTTCAATATTAGTTTGGATTATATTGAAGGATTTTAAGGACAATTGTTTATTGAATGGTATTTATTTAACATTGGGGTATTGTTGGTTTAATTTTTTAAATTAACATTAGAGGTTCTTTCTCAGTAGTAATATCCTTTTGGGGGATCATCAGATCATTTACTAACTTATTTGGTTTTGATTATTCAAAAAATACTAGGAAAATATATATTTTATCTTTTGTGGATCATGTTATTCTCTAGAAGTTTCTTCTAGCTCTTTCGGTGTGACCAAGTTTTCTTGAATAATCATCCTTTAAAAAAATGAGTTAGTGGTAGAAATTTTTTAATGAATGAACCTATACATAAAAAGTAAGTATATCTCTCTAACTTCTTAGTCAATATCATAAATAAATTCCTCATCTTTATGAAATGTTACTTAAAAAGAATGTTGTCGATTTACTTTTCCTTCTAGGAAACTAATGACCCTTTTTCCCGCAAAAGTCTATGGTTTTCTTAATGTTAAATTTCCCTAGATCATGTTTTCTATACCACTCCATAAAAACTCTACACTTAGTTTATCTTCCATATCCATGTTTTCCTACAACGAATCCTCGTATGGGTTATCTTTGGTAACTTTATACATCTCTTTCTTTCTTTTAAACTGATAGTTTTATTGACTCTTTTTCAAATGTGGGAATTTCCATTATATTGCCTATCCCAATTTTAAAAATTGTGAGGACCCAATTTATTGATGTAGGGAATAATGTAACACCCCATGATATCATAGTACATTAGTTCTTCAAAGTAATTCAATAACATACATTACATGAAATATCAAGTTCAAGCGCACCATGACTTACCAAACTAGCCATTCAAAAGCGGTTATGAATAGTATTAACATAATTTTGTACTTTATTTGTCCCTTATAATTTTTGAATCCATATTATGAGTTTCTTAGATTTAATTTAAGGAAAAATTCATTTTTTTCAGATAAAAGATTTATTTTTCAAAAAATGCAATTTTATAGCCTTTTAATGGCGAACCATTTTTAAATCCAATATTTGAAACTTTTATATATTAAATTTGACAAAATACACTTCTTCTTTAGGATCAATACATATGAATTTAGTTTCACTAATTTTTTGGTTCTTTTATGATAACATTCATATTTGGGTGAATACTGAAAAGTAATATATATTAACGGAAAAAAACATTTTTAATCAAAATAATTTATAGTGTTCAAATATACATATTAATGGGTTGGTTGTATAATTAGATTATATTTTTACCATTTAATCCAATGATGGTCATTGGTTGTAATTTCACTTTGAAATTGGACATAATCAAATGTCATTCTTTTGGTAGTTATTATTTTATAAAAATACACTTTTTTGTTTTGACAATGAGAATTATTTTTAATCTAATAAATTAAATTTA
Source organism: Viscum album (assembly GCA_963277665.1). Taxonomy (NCBI): domain Eukaryota; kingdom Viridiplantae; phylum Streptophyta; class Magnoliopsida; order Santalales; family Viscaceae; genus Viscum; species Viscum album. Next base: position 207,890,896 of record OY728121.1, read on the forward strand.
TATGTTTTTAATTTGGAAAAATAGACTTCATTTTTTAATTTAGAATATCAAAATTATCTTAGGGGAAATTTTTGATATGTTTTTGAAAACATTTAATTCTCTATGAAAAGTGGCAAACATTGAGTTATAGTTTAAAACAAATTTTTATTTAAATAATATTTCATTTTATAAAAATTTATTTTAGTTCAAAATAGATACATAATGCCTATATTTGTACAATTTAATTAATTCAAGTCAGTATATAATTATTTTAGATATATAAAAATTTTATTGAACTATTCACCATATTTTACCTACCTCTTAGGAGAATTTTCAAATTTACATAAAACCTAATTTTACAGCTTATGTGAGTGGAATTTCGGAAATCCGAGAGATGTGGATAATATCAGGGAGTAAAATGTGGTTCAATAAGATAAAAATAATTTCATATGAATAGTTACTTTTTACTTTTATTTACCACGGTTAAAAGTAAATAGGGTTATTAAGGGTTAAAATGATATTATAATTACCATAATACATGTCCTAATTCGATTAGATAAGTATAATTCAAACAAAAACAACCTTAGGAATAAAATATGAACTCCTTTGGTCCACTTGGATTAGATTATGACATTTATGATTATTTAATTCAAAGAAGAGTTAAAGGAGTTCAAATCAATGTTTAATAACTAAAACATTTTAATACAGTGTTATACATAAGATAAATTCAAATATAAATAATCATTAGAAAAATAAAAATATTTCCTACATAATTATATTTTATTTATATTTTTTGGACCTTAAAAAATTTAATTTATTTATGACACAATGATGATGCAGTAATTACATAATTAATGAACTACTAGAATTATTGATATAATAAATATTGAAATAACTGTAATTTGAGAATTTTTATAAATTCAACTAATTTTATAAGTTAATATGACATATTGGGATTGTTTATAAGAATTTGATTCAATGTAATAATGTTGTTATGAATTTAGCAAAAACAAAATACCCAATAGTGCCAAAATTGACATTAAAGATATTTTAAAAAAAATATTATATTTTTAATTGATATTATATTCATTAAAAAATAATTTTCTACAAAAAAACATATATATTGATATTGTCATCATTAATGAGCCACTTGGGGTTCTTCTGGATGTATATAGTATGTTTATTAACTATATAATATAAAAATATAAAGAGACATGGTAAATGTCAAACTATTTAACTAAGAGTTAAGTCCAAATGATAAAGTTAATATAGTGACACAAACCTATCTAAAACCCATTGGTTTAGTGTTTTTTGTGCCATCCCCACCTTATCCTTTAAATAATCTATTTTTGCACCTTTAGAAACTGAATTTGATTTTATTATAAAATAATATTTCTAGCTTTTCCAAATGTGCCCCAAAACCCTCTTATAAAAGGGAACTCTCCCTTATCTATAATTCACACCATAAAATCCCTTTTTCTCAGTCAAAACCTTACCAAATTACCTCTCAACTGTCCTCCCTTCATCCTAGAGGCCCTCTATTGGTTAGAAAGCCATCTTATGGAGCCCTTTTGGTCAAATCAAAAGGAAGAACCCGGAGAAGAGGTAATAGTTTCACCACCCTCTTTCAGGTTTATTTAATCTTCCACTTATTCTTTCATTGTTTTTTCCATTATAAAATAATAAATCTCGAATCTTATATATATTATGATGTTATAATAAATATTGTACAACCATAATCATTATTCTATCCATCCTTCGAATGACATGTCAGCATACGTGCGTACGTATGAATTACCATCTCCATGTCATGGTGTAATTGTTATTGAATAAATTATTATTTGGATCAGTATAATAATGATGTGTAATTAATGTAAATAATAAATATAAAATGATAATTAAATTTTATATATGATATAACATCCAATTATATATTATTTTAATATTAAAAGAATGATATTGTCACTCGTGTGTACGTACGGATAACTGTCTCCATGAACGCGATGAGATTCATTCCCCATCAAATCCATTCAAAAATAAATTTCATTTTAGGATTAAAAATAATGTTTAGAGACATGATATCATTCTGGATATGAATAATATACATCACATCCATAACAAATAAAACTCACATAACAAAGAATATAATGGAAAATGAATTTATTAACACCCGAAATAAAGATAATACTAATATATTATTAACAAAGAAATGTTAAAAGATCATATATGATTTCATATTATTGTATATGATTATTTTATAATTTAATAAAAAATATTTCTCCATTATACAGGTTGCTAACCTACCCTCTACCAAAGAAAAAGTAAAAAGTAAGGGGTTTTTTATCTCACTTTTAATTCTGTGAGATTTCCATGGTTCACCAATTATTTATTGCATATGGTGTATATACTACCCACGATTAAATTAATTGTGTAATATAATTTAATTTATGGATATTTACATCATCATTTAATGATCCATCATTCATGGTTTTATGTTTCGTAAGTTACCAAATTGATAAGGGAATTTGAAATTTCAATTTCCACTCATTCAGATTTACGCATAATTCATTGATTATTTTACTCCAATATTATTTGTGGAATCACCATTCATTTTCTTATGTCATAATTTCCACTCACCTTTATATGGATATACTTTTGATAAACATAATCACTATATTGATAAATTCTCATGTCATCGATATGGACTTGATAAGAGTAATTTTTACTCAATCTCCATTTGTTGAGTTCAATATCCATTTCATTGGGGTGGTTTTTACAAGAATATATGTGAATGTACTCTGAATTATTTAAATTGAATACATAATCATATTTAGTGTATTTATATTTGTCACACATATTTATGTCGTTGAATTATCCTTATCCTAAGGATGCGGTCTTTATAAGAGATTTCATCTCAATTTACATTCCATTGAGACTTATTTGTTGTTATACACCAAATCCCTTTTATATAGTTTATATAATGTACTTTTACATAGTATATCATGAATTAATTTATTCTCATGATATTACAACGTTTTTATTACCTCAAATATTTGTATTCAATTGCCTCTCTTTCGGTTAGGAACTCTAACACAAATATCAATTTAAATGTTATTATGATTTATTAATGGCGATGTTTTAAAAATGGATTTAATTATTTATTAATATGGAAATTAATGTTTTAAAATTTAAAATTCCATTTAAAAGTTTCAATGTGGAATGGTACACTTTGATTCAGAAATATGTTTTTAAATGGCTTCTTGACAAATAGTCTGACTTTTAAATGTTTTCGTGAAAAAGAGGGACATTTCTCTAAAATATTATTGATGATTATTTTCATCTATGTCAATATCCTTCATTATTATCGATTGTGTTTAATCTGTTACAATACAATCTTCCATATTGTATTGAATAAGTTATGTTTGACTGTGGATGTGCTATTTTTATAACATTCATGGTTTTTGGTTAAAATATTGACATTTCATATGCTAGTTTTAATACGAATGTACAGATTATGCTTCAACCTTTTCATATGAGGAATGCATTGGACTTAGTAAGTGACGGGTGAAGCCTCTATATAACCTTGATGCAATGGATGGTCTCATTATACAAACAGTTTATTGGCATAAGTCCTTGAAAAAATCTTATTTATAGTCTTTTCAGAAGGCCCTGACTACATGGTTATGATAGTCTTGCATTATGCATTCAATCATTATGAAAGTGGCTATTGATATTTCATTTGATTATTCAACTAGTAGAATATCCATGTGAATAAGTAAATGGAATTATTTAATTTTTTCATTGCAATATTATGCTAAAGTTCATGTTTAAAAAGATTTTGTTTTAGTCTTATACATTGGCTTAAATGTTTAATCTCATTTATTAATGTTTCCGCTATAATGTTATACTTACTGTGTACCTGAGATCTCCCCTTTCTATGTTTTATTTTTCCCAGGATGCAATGAAGTATATTATGACTGACCTGCAGGGATAGTCTATGAGATCTTAGTGGTTTCTATGGAAATAATGTTGTTTTAGTTTTCCATTTTATGATGTAATATAAACCATATGAATGTCTCTAGAACATCCAAGGTAACTAAACTAATTGGTCTTTCTATGCTTGATCTTTTATGATCATGCCAATGATACATAATAATGCACCGACTATGGGATTCTGGGGTTGGGGAATTACAAACAATCTGAGTGTACACCTGGAAAATGACCTAGAGAAGTGTCGTTGGATTTTTAATGGTTAGTAGAGCTTCGCAAGAGGATCAATCATGGCCGGTTGGATGTGATATGTGTGAGGATATTGCACAGTTAGTGGCCTATAAATTTGGAATAGAACACCTAAATAGGTGGATTCAAGAGATGTGTCTACCAAATAGAATAACGTAAATTAGAATGGTACTTCCTTATGAGGGATCACATTATTTTACCATTGGTTGGGATTGAACCTCATAGGATTCATATGTACCTGAAAGGGATCAAATCCCATGTAGTTTTGAGCATAATGGTTATCATCATGTAGGATGTCTGATCCTACTTGAAATAGATGGAATAAGTTGGTTGTGGGGACTGATGGTCTTGGACCTCAAGGATTCATCATATGTACCATTCCTAGAAGACATGTATCAAAATCTATGTAGTTCAGGATGGATGTAGAGAATCAGGGTGAAGACATAGAAAGATATCATGATATGTTCTAGGGGGTATGAAAATGGTTAGTGGCATAATGAATTGTTTGGGATTACACATGGTATGTGGCCAAATGAGGATGTTATGGTCAATGTTACTCTAAGACCTCATGAGCCATAACCAGTGTGAGAAATAAGAGGTGGCAGTAGAACTGACATTCGTGTTGTGAAACGTGCCCTACAAGAGATGGCGTGGGGTTTCTACATGGATATAAGCCTCAGGATACGAGGACTGGGACATACACTAGCAGAGATTCCTAGGGAATATCGTGTACCATGAGAAGAGTATATCATTAGATGCTAGTATGAAGAGGAAGATCTCACTCCAGTGGATACAAGTGGTCTTGGACAATTCACGAGATGGAACACCCCACGTGCACTTCATGTGGGGAGACTATAGTTTAATGTCATGTGAAGAGGATGATGGTGCTTTTATGTTTAACGTCTTGCATTGTGGATGGATAGGATTCACTCTTTACCCCCTAGACATACATGACTGATACCTACAACCACATGGGGAAGGGAAGGAATCAGCGAGGCCTGACATGATGGGTCTCGAGGAATGGTCAATAGTGGTGTCCATGTTTGTGTGTCTAACATAAAAACCATGATCCATTATCATACCATTCCCGAAATGAATGTTTTTGGAAAACAATGATTAGGGACACTGCACGGTAAATTAAAAATTCATTATGCACAAGCCTCGTGCCCTGAATTGAAAAGGGGGTCATTAAATATGAGGCCTCAAGGAAAGGAACATCACAAAGCTCTAGTGCATAATGAATATAATGGAGCTTCAGGAATGGAGGTGATTCAAAATTCATGGAAAAAATGTGGCTCTCTAAAGGGAGGGGCATCCTGATTATTAGAGATCTAGCCTATGAAGGGGTACCACAAGTATTTGGGGATCCTTTGTGAATGATTAATGGCCCACAAAATCGTGAGTTCCCAAAAGGGTCACCTAACTTCAGGATGGGCGTAGAACATCGTATTGGGAATATCCACCTTGAGTGGAGGTAAATAGAGATAAATTAAATGCTAATTATCAACACTCAAATATATTGGGTGATTCATTTTCTTAGTAGTTATTGTAGTATAGGGATCTTCATGAAATGGATTCTCAGAAGAAGAATGGTTAGGGTAGTGATGTTTTGAGGAGGGGGAAAGCCACATATTTAAAATCATGAGGAATCACGATTCTATGATTTTTGATATGAAGGATATCAAGCACTATTAACAGTAGATGATCTATAAAACCAATGGAGAATTCAATGAAGGGGTCTGGTGGCGATTGTCGAGGTCAATAGACACACATAGGCATTAGCTAACGAGATTTTCACTATTCTTGTTAGTGAGGGGCGTGGAAAGGGATATTGAATAATCAAACCCCTATGGTGTTTTTTTACTCTAAAGGAAATAATTTTTCATTTAATGGGTTTTACTTCTTCAATACATCAATGAAAAAAATTTCACAAGCAACTGATCCACCCCCCCCCCCGACTGTTATTAGAGAAGAGCGGGTAAAAGGATTGTTGGTTTCTGGGTGAAAATCCCCAATAATAAATTGATCTCATAGAGGATTTGTGATGTTGGTTCATTGAGTGAGGGGGAGATATAACCTTTAAGGTTATGAAATTTGTGGTCTCTACAAATTCATGGTGGGTTTCCACATATAAATTTGGCTCAAAGGTCCCCCTATCCTTATTTGGTATCTTTGAACAATATTTTGTGAGCTATTGATTCACGATGCTCCATCTACCCCACAAACACTCTCTAAAAACAAGGTTCCTCAAATCTGTTCTAGGTGAATATTTCCTAGCAAATGAGTGCATCCCAATCCTTTTTTACTCCAGGACACGAGTTGAGAGAATCACTACTCCATGATCTAGTGGTCTGTGAATACTCTATATGAAATACCTATTGCGAACTATCATTGTGAATATTTAACGAAACAACTATGTATTGAAGAAAATGGACAATCAAGAAGCTACCTAGAAGGACCTCGTGTTTTCTTCATGAAGAGAATAAATGATGCACAAAATCATGGTCGAGGACTATTTTCAGATTCATTATGACCATAAATAATTGTTTTTGTTTTTTCAGAAGTGAAGAAGGATTCAGTTTTGTGATGAATAATGTCATTGTATAGATTCATTCATAGAGATGATGTTTTCATCCCATGAGATTGTCGGGATGAATCAGATTACTGGTTCATGGGAACGCTGAATCAATACCAGTGGTTTAGAGATGATTATAACCACATAATGAGGTATTATAATCTTATAATAGCTTATTTCCTACATATGCATGTCAACACAATTCAATGGAATGTATGGTAGTGATAGGCGTCTCCACCACAACCCCATACTACCCCCAAGGATAGTTCTGGGAACCGGTATAATGGATGTAATGATTAGTGGGACATAAAAAATGCTACAAAAATCATGGAATAATGGTCCTTTTCTTACAAGGTATGTTTATCCTATATATAATTTGTAGAACACTTGAGGTGAGTACGCTTGTTTGATGCTCCTTGGGATTCCCAATACCATCTCTATTAACTAAAAGTCATCATTCACCAACTACTGTGTAGATGTTCATCGTCAAAGAACATATTTCATCTTAATCACAAGGAGGTCAGTGTTAACCTATATTACTTCCCCTACATTTTTAGTATTCCCATTCTAGAGGCAATGTATGATGAAATTGTTCCCATAGAGAATGCATTGGAGGATCTGTAGTAGATGCCTTGATTGGAAAAGGAATTTTTAGGCATAGTTTTGGGCAAAGAAAAGCAGACAGTGATGGATGTCCACATCAAATGTTATTCAGATATTATATAAATTTCCCCCCTGGAGAGTCTATCTGAGGGAGAGGATCATACCAGGAAACTACCCATAAGGCTCTGTACCTACCTAATAGGACCTCACCACATAAGTAATGTTTCATATTGGGGAGTCCTATGGGATAGGCAATGTAAAAAAATTTGACACAAAATTAACTCTGAGCATCAAATGGGGGTCAGGATAGTTGGGTTATATAAGTTCTCATATGTAGATTGATGTTTCTAGTCCGAGATTTACTCATGGGTTTGCGACCGAGATAATTTTTTAGGGAGGTCAGATTGGTGATAGGGAAATGTACCATCCTCATGATTTTAGTGGTAGAAAAGAAATATAAGTAACATTAGAAAATCAATGAGGGGAAGAATACCATATAAATATGTAGAGTTATAGAAATTCTATATGGCTTGGTAACAGTGCATATTAGGGTGTATGAATACGTAAATATGATCTCTCCTCCTAGGTAAGACTTTCAGCCAACCATTCTAAATGCGGTGGGAACGTTCCCATTTAAACTGACCCTGATAGTGGTGGTAGTCAAAATGATTATAGAAGATGAAATAAAGATCCTCCCATTCCCCATCCCAATTAGAGTATTCACTAAAGATGGTAGGGGAACTAATGAGAACTATTAATATCTTCTAGCCCTTTGAGGTAGATTATTGGATGTGTTGGTGGATCATGAACTAATCTTTGAACTGTATACCCCGCTTTGATTCATGAAGAAGTTCTGATGTCTATAGAGACTAATCTAGGGATTATACATGTGTGTTTGTCATGAGGATCATCCATGAGTTATTAGGAAGTTGTGGAACATGTTCATGTAGGAGCCTGGGAAAATTAGGAGTGAACTGCCTCCATCTACCACCACATACAACTATATTAGGTTAATGCAACGAATTGGGAGGTGGCCTACCAATAAGAAATGTTGAGTCAAAGGACCTTCCGAGAAGATGTGGGAGTGGCTCCCCAACCTCACAATTGAGACTCGACATTGAAAATAGTAAGCATTTGTGGTAGGGATGATACAAATTGTGGTACACATGTTACAGCAGTTGGACCAATAGTCCCAAGTACAGCTTCAGCTAGAGGTAGTAGATGAACAACAATAGCATACCTAGTAACTCCAGTTGGGGAGACATGGGAGGTAGCATAGCCATTGAAAGGGTTCCACACAATACCTACCAATGATCCCATAAAGAAGTTGTGTTACATGGATATACCTGATGGTTCCATCAATCATAAGTCATGGGAAGTGTGGGATGTCAACAAGCAATTTCTCAGTCCAACCAAAATATGGTATTACCTCTACTACCTAAGAAAGGAACTTCAGGGAATTTTTCATGTTAGGGCCAACATTATGGTATATTGGGAAGAGGGGTATCAATATGTGGTAGAGATAGATGGATTAGTGAATTCATGGGGAACTCTGCATCCAATGACTAATTAAATGGAGGTACTGTTTGACAAGACATCTCCACCAAAATTGGCTATTGTACTTCTAGTGGATAAATTTTCTCTACCCAATTAATCATGAGGATCCTAGGGAGAACATGATAATATGTGGAGACCTCTAGATGTAGGTGAGGTTGGGAACACATACCAATCCACTTTGGGAGGATTCACTGAAACAATTTTTGTAATATATAAACCATTCCCTTCTATTATCTCTTTCCAGTTTATCTAGGATTCATGACAACCAATTTTTCTAAACAAAAGAGACATGTAGGAAGGATCCCCTCTAGTAGGGAAAAATAAATGATGAAAGGAATAGAGTATAATGTTCATGAGGTTAAATTTTCTAATATATATTTGAAAAATACAGTGTATTCTCCAAAATATATGTATCTTCTATCCTTATTTAGGGTTCCATGTCCTGGAATTACAACAATAACAAACCGAAGACACGAGAAATCATCTCTTGACCTCCACAAGATTCTTTCCTCATATATTCATACTTTTAATTATTTAACCATTATAACATATGTAATATCTATATATATTTTACTTGAAGCATCAACCACCCTACTTTTGAGGATGTTCGGGGATCCTAGGGCTCCATTCAAGATATAATTTCCAATATTTGTGGAACTGGGCACCCATGTTGTTTGGAACATAGAAATTGTATTTGGGAGTAGAGACACTGGTGGGATAGAACCTAAAACTTATAGAAACAATATAATCAAACTGTGATTAAGGGATGAATATCAACATCATGATATGGATTCCACAAGGTCAGAGAGGTTTCCAATGTAGGATTCCTCTATTGAACTCCAATATTTATTTCCATAGTAAGTCAATAGTAACTCAAAGGATCTAGATGATTATCATTCTGAAATGGAGGACAATAGAGAAATGCATCGCGGGTCATGGATTTCAATTGATAATTTCATTGATAATATCCTAGAATCAGAGTTAGTAATTTGGATTTCATCACTTTTCTCTCATTTATATGAACTATGTTCTAGAGGGGTGGATTCACGAGTTCTGCATTTTCTTGTCTGGGATTAACATACTGAAAGTATATCGGAGCCGATCATTTATTTGATGTTTCATGAAACCAAAAGATGTAATTCAATAATAATAAAACTAAAAGAGTCTTAAGAGGAGGTAAAGTGCATAAAAGTACTGATGAAAGATTATTCTTCCTTCAGTAACACCCAATTGGAACTCAGATCATTATTGAGGGACCAATTGGTATTTGCCAAAAAGTAGTTGTGGCAAGCATCACGTGAAGTGTTGAATCTATAAGCTATATGAGATCAAGTGAAGATCAGGGATGATGGACATCACACTAAATCCAATGAGGTTGAAAGGGAGATTAGATGACAATAGAAGATCTTGGATACCACACACTTTACTGTGGAGAAGCTAGAAACCTCCATTGAAGGGTTCAATCCATAGGGGTTGTGTATTTCTGAACTCTACATACATTTTTTTTTATTTATTGTTTATTTTATGTTGCATAAATTTTTCTTACTTTTTTTAAATGAAATCACCTCCATCATATATTTTGAAAAATTATGATCAATCCATAAGTTCTCTTGGGTCATGACTAGTGTGAGAAACAACGGTAGAACAAGTAATTATTCAATAAATGTGAGAGTACCAAATAATCATCCAGTAATTAGGGTTTCAAATTACTGAATGGCCACTGGGAGAATTTTTGATGATAGGGGTAATGGGTGGGGGATAAAGATCTTAGAATAGCCATATTTCATTCTTGATGTTCTCTAGTGAAAGAGTGGGACAATACGAAGTTCACTTGAATGAATCCGAATAAAGGGGGATGAAAAAGTGTGAATCACATGCCAATGATTTGGAACACAATGAGGGTGGAAATATGATGAGGAATAATTTCCAAACATATTTGATACACTTCATCTAAATTTCATTAACCTAGGACGAAAAAAAATGATATCCAACAGTTGGCTGCATTCGAAAACAAATGGCCAAACAAGAAGTGTTTTCCAAATCAATCCAATAAATTTGCCTTAAATGGTAGGTGAATAAAAATATAATGATACCATTCCTTTTGGGGGTCCATTAATATGTGAAGGAAGATGTGGATCCAAGTAATGGGAATAAAAAGGGTTATGTGTAGTGATGAAAAGTTCAAAAGGATTCTAACACTCTTGAAATAATGCCACCATGACTCAGAGTTGATCAATGATGGTGAAATGGTCTGAAAAGATATCAAACATGAATCCATAAATGAAACCTCTCTAATGAGGGCATATATTACATGCATATTTATTCATGAAAATATGTACAATAAACATGTTTTTTATCTTCATACGTTGAGGAAAATGAACACATAATTAAATTTCATATGGTGAGGATGATGCATGGCATAGTTTAATGTCCTATGACTAGGATGTGACACATTGTTCAATGTAATACTTCATTCAACATGTAAAATAGTGTAAAGAAAAATGACATTGTATATGAAATGTATTCCTATAATTTTTTCCTAGAATGGAGGATATGTACCCATCATGAAAGATCCAAAGGGGGATTATACACCATAAAAATATAAAGGATAGATGGATAGGAGGCATATGTGATGCAAGGAGGGACAAATCACAACATTAATGAAGTACAAGGGGACCAACCACCACACCAAATATCCCGGTGAGGCTCATAGTTTATGGTCATAGAGTTTGGACCATAACTGAGGAAAAAGGTACAAATATGACAATGAATCTATGGATGGGCCTGAATGCAACATATCTGAGCATCAATAAATATCCCATAACGATGGGAATCAAGTCACACATATTTCTTGAGCACAACAATTAGAGAGAGAATCAATTGTGGAGAAATAATCTCTCGAGAGGTAGATGAACAATCCCATAATTAGCATGGGACATTCTGAATGTTAAAATGGTAGGGTCGTAGATTAATGTCGTGCATTGAGGATTTTGTATTTTAGTTTAATTTACAAGAGTATGGAACATAGGGATTCTAGTTTATGGTCATAGATATTGGACTACAGATTTTTTGACCAATCTAGAAGACAAGGTTTATGGGTATCACTACATATCCCATAATGAAGGGAATCATGTTTTAAAAGTTCAAGAATCTTGTTAATTTTAATGTCATGTGGTAAGGATAAAGATGGTTCAAAATAAATTGGTTAATTGTGGTTGTGTATGAACCTATGAAGAATGATTCACATATCACAAAAATTTCCATATTGATGGGAATCAATCGACACATTTTCATAAAAGGAAAATTTTTCTTTGTCAGTATGACCCATAGATTGAGAGAAAAGTAATTATATATTTCTTAATTGTTGTATTTTTCTTAATTATAACTTTTTAGAATCCAATCTAAGAAAAAAATTATGTGTGTGTCTATAAGAATCAATCCATTTACACCCTTGAAATGTGGCATAGTTGATGAAAAGTTCCAAGGGTGATTTTCTCTTATGGGTAAACCCCACAATGATGTGTCATTTTCTTTTGTGTGGTCAAGATGACGATTCCACCATTTATTATCTTATTATTTGACAATTCTATGCAGTTTTACGACATTATATATTGTTAAAATGGATTAAAATTATATGGTATGTTTTAGAACTGATTATCATCATATTTTGTGGACGAAAGAGATCTTAGATTATGGTCGTAGAACACGGACCATAAAAGGAATATAATAATGGGAGTATGTTACCAAAATTCTAATAGAACATATGTAAATGTGGACCATAGAGGTCTAAGCCATTCATAATATTCCAATAGAGAATAATATTCATAATCTCGTAGTCTAGGGTCATCGATTTTTAACCAAAGAAGTGTGGATCATGAGTAATATGTGTATGGTGGTGGTATAAAAACCCCAATGTAAATGAGACACACGAGTAATTCTTATGGAAGCTTGTGTACATTTTAACATAATGTAGTTTCTACATGAACACTCAATTTAATGTCATGATCATAGGACATGAAATCCAAGTATAAGGACTTATAGTTTGGACCCCAATATGTAATTACTTTTCAAAGAAGGTATAAACCCTTCCACATCCCCTAAGCCAATGTAATCCTTGCTCAGTGTGAGATAAAAGTGGTAGAGAGGATTATTATGTGACATGGAGACATTCAAGAGGGGAACATGTAAGATAGGTTAAGGATGTCCCACTAATGTCAATTGGACTGCTCAATGTGCAATGGTGCATGGAGGGGTAAATCTAATGGGGTTTTATTTTTGTAAACAACATATAGATTTGGGAAGGGATTTCAATCACATTATCCAATATTTGGGATGTAATTGGGTTAGTATAATGATGTTGGATAACTAATGAACATCTTAGAAACACATCATCCATACCATGTAACCTGGAATGGGTACATACAAATGTGGTTCAACTGTGGATTGTGTTCGAAACCTGAGACCTATCTTAAAATGCCACTCAAAATATTCAGAGACATTATCCCTATGAAATATGGGATTCATGATACCAAGAACCACACCACCATGTGGTCAAATCAGATAGGGAAGATAATTGATACATAGATAAAGGGGTACATGAATCATGGAGAATGAATGAGGGAATGTCCATATAGAACATATTTCTCTAACTCTAACACCATATCACATATGACAACGTTGATGACTCAGACCATATAGAGGGATCCAAGTCTCTTCTTAATGTATGGATCCTTGAGAGGGTTCTCATACATGACATGGTAATCTACAAATTCCAAATGAAGAGGATGAGGATAAATAATGGTGGGCTTAATTAATAAGGTGTTTGACTTAAATAAAAAAAGTCCAAGAATTCCTTCATATCCCATGGGGATGGAAAACATGTGGCACATAGTTCAAAAATTCAGTGTATTTTAATTTCATGCAGTATGGATATAGATGTACTATAGTTAACTATCATGTGACTATAAAACTATGATCATAGTTTATGGTCATAAAGATCAGTCTATAAAATGAGTCACTCTTAATAGATTAATATAGCATGTAAGGGTAATGAACACAAAATTAATTACTTACAAGGATTCCCATCACCATGAAACATATTCCCACGAGAAGGGTTGTTATTGGGCCTGATGAATTTCTTTTGGAGTTCCTATGTATCCTGTAAGGATGAGAATCAAGAAATATGTATTTCATAAACTCCATGGAGTTTAACATCATATGGAACAGATAGGAATGGAGGAATATTATTAAGGGATGTGCATGGAGAATCTATTATTCACTGATGGGAATACATACCAAGGAGGAATCGACACCACACCACACACTCACAATAGGAACCTAGAACAATTATTTGATAGAATATTGTGTCATGTCCATAGAAAAATTGTCTAGGAATCCCTAAATATCCCATATGGATTGGAATCAAGATATATGTAGTTCTGGAAGTGGTGCTGTGAGTGACTAGTGCCAAAGGTGACACCCTCTCTAATGAGAAAATTGGGATGTTGAGAAGAATATCATCATAATACTAGGATGGAGAACCCATATTAAAATCATTCATGATGATGAAATTTATTGTTGTGGGGGAAAATGGAACCTTCCATTTATGATGATGAAGGAAAAAACATAAATTATATGAATTTTAATGTCTTGTAGGTAAGATGATAAAGTCACAAGGGCTTGCATGAGACCAGTGATGAGAGCCTGATACTATTCCTCATTGATGATGCATCCTTCAAAAAAAAAATATTGAATAGGGAATATAGTCTATATAGGTGTAATGAAAATGATACCTATGCCTACTCTATTTTCTTGGGATCATAAATACTTCATTAAACTGGGATTCATGAGGCACATTTATTGGGAATCTGCCAACATGAAATAACATGATCATGTAAGAGGATGAACTTGTCTGGAATGTTAGGATCTAAGAACAAAAATACTGGGGATGGATGGGTAGCCATAAAATCTACAAGTGTCAGACCATTGATGGCCTAAAATAGGATGAACCTGTAGTCAAGATACTGACATATCCCTACACAATATGCAAGATATCCTACTAATATGGGTTGGTTCAGAATATAAATTAGTGGATCTACTTGGGACAACATCAATATCCTATGATATGAATATAATGCCACAACAACCGCTCTTCGAAATCCAGTGCTAGGAAGTTCTAATCGATGAATAATACCTTGTCTTTTCATAAATGATCATGAAACTATGATATTAAAAATTGTTCTATATCCCTTAATTATTAAATTGTAGTCTAGAACTATTCATCCAACTGATAGATGAATCCTTTCTACATGAGTATAGAATAGGGATTGAAATTTACCACCATATTCCCAAGGAATCTCCATATATAGGCTATGTGGCCTTAAAAACCTAGAGATCTCGATAGATGATCAGATGAGGATTCTCGGTGATGATCCAGATCTTCTCCAGGTCGTTCTTGATTACTCTATATCTGACAACGAAGTAGAGAAACTTCCCAGTGGAGACCCCAAAGACATAGTCAAAGGGAATCATCTTAAGATGGCGCAACTGGAGAAATCCAAACACTTTAACAATTTCGTTAATATTGTCCTAACACTTTTAGGATTTTACCACAAGAAAATCCACGTATCATTCCACTATCATCCCCATGATCATCTTTAATATATGGTGAATTCCATGATGATAAGTGACCACAAATTTATTCAAACAAAATGGAATTACGTGATAGTTTAAGGTACCACAAATTGACGTCGTGGTTGATTACGCTTCATATTTTGGGGCCATCTAGATAAGACTATTCACTGGTTTTCCATCCATGATGGAGAGGGATTTGAATCTCGTTTTAGTATTGATCAATAAAACTATCAAAGGGAGTGGAAAATCATTCTTTGGAATGTGATTGTGGAGATCATGGATGCCAATGTGGTAATTGATCTATGAATACTTCGTCTTCATAACAAGGATGATGTTGTCGAACAACCTGGGGTACTGTAAATCTTTGAAAATGTTTTCATAGATGTGATTATCAACCTCGGCCTCTACCATTTCACCATAAGAGGGATGTATCATCCTTGTAGGTGTTTTGATCCTGTGATGAATTACTAGGAGACCAAGGAAATGTATTGACACCTAGGGTTCCAGGTATATAATCTAATCATAACTCTATGAGAATACATCACGATGTGATGTCATGAAATCCACATTTGGAAGTTATTTCTCGATGGACATAGTTGCCCTGATCAGGGAAAGCCTTTGGTCTACCTCCATACAGAGATTCACCTATACCAAATCATCAAATTCAGTGGATATGGCCACTTTAAACATGGGATGAGCATATTCTAGGTCATCCCCATCGTCTGAGATAAAGTAATTGAGAGGTAAATCTTATGATCCAACTCACTCTAATGGAATGCTGGTGATGGCTTGGGCAGTGGTGGAATATTCATTATGAGACACATTTACTATTGATACAATAGAGACAAAATCTATTGACCCAATTCCGTCAGGGCTTGACTAAGTGGACCGGGCTTGATGTTATCCAAGATGTAGTGGTGGTTTGGTTCTTCCTGACTTATCATGGCTCGACGACACAAGCATCTATGGCGTATTGTTTTAGCCTTGGGGCTTTAATCCTGCTACCTAACATTGTTGAGGGTTTCTTGTATTACCCGATCATGTCCTATAAAGGGATACGCGGTAATACTTCTATGTTCATTATATATATGAACATGTCATCCCCTCAACTCAGAAATTAAAAACTAATGTACCATGTATGGGGTAGTGGACTCCAACCAGTTAATTATAAGAATGAAAGAATTGTCTATTTACATCCATGGGTTATCCACAATAGTAGTGTGTTCAGCCTCATTACATTGAACCATATTTTCCCAGGATATTTTAAAATTCGGCGTAAAAATATTTGGCATCACAAGTGAAAAATTTAGATGTATCAACATGGAGAACACACACTCGACCATTAAATGTTTATTTTAGGAATTTGTGATACAATTGGGGAGCTACAACATGTTGATGGAACCAGGGTCAACCCATCAATTCATTGTTGGTGGCTTCCTATGAGACAACAGTGAATTCAGTTATGAAAATAAGGCAACAAAATTTTCTCTTTAGTTCAATCATACCAAACAACATGTACTTCATCCTATCATAACAATGAATCATAATGTTAGAGGTACTCATACGTTCTTTAGATGTCTTTAGATTGGGGAACATCTGGGTTGGGATGTGACTGATCAAATAACCGAGGTCGATGATAAATAGTAGTATTACATTCCATTAAGATCACTAGTGATGTATAGTGGGCATATGTGACCCTGAATATAGAATCCTTTATCGTATCCTATGAAATAGAAGATGCATCATATTTTTTCTCACTCAACTTCCTCATCATGGAGGGCCATTATCGACGTTACCTATCATTCAAACTAGATGGGGATTCACAAATCCTATTAGATGGCTTCAAAAATATCTTCCCATAAGCACAGGGATTCATGAATGGATAGAATTGAAGGAAGGTTGTAATGATGCTTAATCACATCATACTTCTATGGAAGTTTCAGATATCTTCTACCAATAATATTATCTATTGTAGAAGGTATGATATGTCATGATGGTCGAATTGGTGGGTTCTATATAGTGCTGGAAATATCATTGTTCTCACCAGCTAAAACAGAAAAGACTATTATCGGATGACTGTTATATGAATTAGGTATAATCATATATGGAATTAGTTGATCATGATGTGGTCATGGTGGCTCTATCATATTGAGTAACCCAAATGGTGGTGGTTTTGAATCTGATGATGTAGTATAAGAGGAATGCACATGCTATGCCATGTGATAATCCTGTTGTATTGTCTTAGTATCATGCATGGATTAATTGGGGGAATTATCTATAGAATTCCAATGGTTTAAATTTCCATGTCCTTGTTGATGATGGAGTTGATCATGAATATTACCAGGTCCTTCCTAACGATACACATCGTCTGAAACCATGTTTGGATCCACTAATTCTACAGTATTAACTAAGGAATACTACTTATCATCACATGAAGAATCCTCCTATACAGGGTTAATTTTGGTGTAAATCCTATCTATTGGGGCATGAAATAATCATGAGGGAGAGTGATCAATGGATCCAGTGGGGGGATCTGCTTTCCCTTATGTTGTTAGCTCCAACTCTTCTAAAAAGCGACTGATTGATACCTGGATACAGAAGTTGTCGTTGGAGGGGGAGAGACAACATCATGAGGCATGGTCTGATTCAAATATTCATGAATAAAACCATGTGTAGGATCTAATACTTTGCTGGATAACCATTCATCATACTTTTGAGACATGTATCTAGAGAAATATGGCCATTCACATTTTCTAGAACTATCCGGATAATATGAAACCCATGCAACCTATTTCTACGAAGGACGCAATCTGATTATGTTGTTGTCAATATGGTTCTTAATCCATTCCATAAACACATATCTTTAATTGATGGAGTTTCCAAGGATCCTATGGTAAGGGTAGTAGTCAGGGTCATCATTGATGCCATCCCTCTTGTGCTTCCTACATTATTTAAATTTCAGGATACCTTGATCCAAGGAAAATCAAAAATAACAGGGGACCCAAGAAACATCATATGATTCGGTATATTTTCAGTAATATTAAAAATTAACTCTAATACTCGAATCCAAAAGACGTTCTAGAGAAAGATTGTAGTTGAATCCTAGTTGTCACTCCTAGGTAGCATTTCTTGATTTGGTGGTGTCTACCTATTCAGAGGTGGGTGATGATGGACCTAATGATCGGCCTGAGGCTATTTTCATTAGAAAGGAAATAGATGAAACTCTAATGGTATCAATTATAATGGGTTGAGGTCATCTACATGTAAATGATAGTAGTCTTGGCCTTTTTGGGATCTTCTTTCAAAAGCAATGGATGACATGGAGAATGCCTATTTAGCATGCTGTAGGGCCTCCTCCAAGAACTGAGTCTAGTTAGAAAAATCATAAGATCCACCAGGAATTTTTTGAGTGATGAAGGATGGACCCAATTAAATCTTTATATTTTACACACACATATTCAACATCTCTTCCTGATTCAATAAAATATTTTCTGAAAATATAAGACCCTTCCACCAAGTGACAAATTCTACAACTAACTCATAGGTCTGTTGTTTCACCTTATGAGGTTTAAATATGTGTATTATTATTGGTGGAGATGTATTGATAAATAAACAAACTATGGTGATCCTTCCAGCCAACTATGGACCAGATGGGTATCTCGTTTTACTAGGAATACATATTCCCTTCTTATGTTTTTATGAAACATGGGATCATGGATGATTCCTACTATGCTATAGTCACTGGTGTAGGTCCCGACCATGAAAAAAAGTGGGCCAAATGCAGTAGTGGGTCTCTCATTCTTTTTAAAGGGGAAAAGGTAGTTCCCAAAATCTAGTGGTGCTGACATATCATCCACCCATGTCAGATAAGGCATTCGATCAGGTGGGATCTCCACCAACAGTGTCTTAAGGGCCTCATAATGGGAAGTCTGAGAATCCCTCAAATTTCTCTGGTGGGGATTCCTAACCAACAATGATTTTGTAAGATCTTCCATATCATTTGTACTATTTTTGGATCAGTAATAAATTGGAACATCAGGTGGATTAATTGATGGATTAATCTGAGATCCTACCGGGGGAACAACAAGAGCTAGGACCCAGGATGATTCTCCAATGGTTTAGTAGGATTCGATGACGCATTATATGAATGTTTTCCATAATACCAAACATCTAAATTGGTTGGATGTGTAGGTTAATCTGGATCAATGAGATGCAAATCAATGGGAAGAACCATTGGTTGCGCCTACTACCACAATATTATGATTGATGGGATTATACTATGGATAACCATAGTCTTGAAAATCATTATGCAAGGTGATCAATTAGGAGATCATCAATGATATTATTTTATTATTTGAGTTTCCAGAGCAATGTGACCTTATCATGACAATCCTTTGTATTTTTTGTTAAAACAGACCTGTCCAATGGTGTATGGTCCCCTGTATGGTTTTTCACTTTGTCATATTCCGACCAATGGTAAATGATGTTTAACGGTCCCCATGGCCAAGTAATGTCACTGCTTATGAGTGTGTAATCCTATAAGGGATGTTGGGTGTTTCACTGACCAATGGTGATGTTCATCCTCCTCTGAACCCATGCCAAATCCCTCATTTGTTTATATTATGGGGATGATAATATTTACCTCAACAGTTCTTGTAGGTATATCCTCAATATTTTATGGAATGTCCAGTTTTAGTAAGATATGGATGAAGTGGAGAGAATCATATTTTCCCTAGTCATGTATCATATTATGTAAATACACCTATTTGGTAATTATGTGGAGAACATGAAATCTATACACATTTATTCTAAAGTAATTGGTGACAGTTGGGAGATACGGGGTACGGAGTGAAGAGGAGTTTTCGTGGGCACCTTCAAATAATGTTTTGTTTCAGATTACTTAGGTGTACTAGAGTGGCTCACCAAGGTCGTCTCTCAAAGGAGGAAGTGAATTAAAACAACTTTTCAGATGTATTATTGAAATAAAATAGAAGAGAATAAAAACACTACTTGAAAGGATGGGGTGGTTTTTTATAGTTTATTAAACTAGAATATGTTTGCTGGAAGAAGATTGTATTTTTTTTGTTTTTAGTTTTGAAATGAAGTTCGATTAAAATGACACAAGAAAAAGAAGTTTTTTAGACAATATTTAAAAGACATAATCGATCTAACTCTACCTCTTCAATAATTTATTAATTATTATCATTTAAATTAATATTAACTTAATTATGATCCCTTAATTTGTTAAATCTTGAACCCTATGATAATTAACTTTACCACGAAGATGAAGTGAATTTAACCTTAGGCTAACTTCGGAACGTGCAATCCCAACACACTACTTTGATTTATGTTCTAAGATTAGATTATGGTCAGTGGTAAATTAAGGAACATAACCAATCTATAAATTAGTATTAATTGAGTTTACGGATTGTATTTTAACTCTACAAATTGATCTCGTGTTGTCTTGTATTAATGATTAAGATCGCGCTCTCACAATTCACACAAATCCCGACCTCACACGTTTTGTGTTAATTGATCAATTTCTCACTTAGTTTCTTCCAATTTGAAAACTAAATTAATGGATCATGTTTAGGGAATTATATAAGATCATTGATTCAAAATAAATGAATGAATAAGGTGAGAGGTTGATCAATTACTAAAAATAACCACTCTTCCATGGGCGGTGTAGTCATCGTAGAAGCGAATTGCATTTGCAACGGTTTAGAATGGGTATAACCCAATCACGCTTCTACTCTTGAGTTCCATCCCAAAGAGGAAGATTCATGAAGAATAAAAATGAACAAAATATAGGAATACAGAAGAGAGTAAAGAGGAACTACGAATTTTATTGATAGAGAGAAAACATTTCAAAAAGAGGTGGAAGAGAAGAGCAATTTGGAGGAGATCCTATCTTGAAAGCATCCATCCCCCAATGGTGAATTTAAAGGGAAAGGAACCAATTAACCACTTCTCCCAATCCTCTAAGTCACGTACCAACCCCTAAAAATGAGAAAAACACTAATTTATACAGTAGAGGGGAGGCTAGGTTTAAAGAGGTTTCAAGTGTGAATGGAAATCTCAGCGTAATATTTTAATGAAACTTTCACCGACCATTTGACCTCAAAAACGCGTGACATGGCCGGCCTTATAGAAGGATTATTTGTGCCAAATCATATCCCAGATCGTTCCTCAAAATTTTGGCTCAATCCAAGCCGGGATGAAGATTATATGGCCAAATAAAGAACCCATGTTCATTCTGCCGAGTCCAGCCCAACTTTGATTTTATGGCCCATTTTCAACAAATAAATACAATATTTAGCTCTAGTGTCCTGAATAAAATTTGTAGACAACTAAGTTATGAACACTATTAAAAAATTTATAATTCAAATAATAAATTTAAAAATATTTATCTTCTAAATACTACAGTGCACTATAAAGGGTAAAATTGGAATTTTCACCAAATTTTCAATGAATGATCAAATCCCAAATATTTTATAAATAAACATATTTAACATAATGTGAGGAAATTATATCATTTATTATCAATAAAATATTCAACAGAATAGTGTTTTATCAACTCCCCCACACTTACCCTTTTGCACTCCTGGAAAAAACCTCATGTCAAGTAAACATCAATATTAAAACACATTTCATTGAGATCAAACAATTACACACCAAGAAACAAAACATATAATGCCTCATAAAAAACTTATTTCAAGTTCTTAATTTATATCATTCAATATATTTCCACTTTATTTATCCTTCCATGCACAAAACACTTACCTCGCTTGAATTTTCTCTTATCACACAAATATCAATTTGTTTTTGCAATGTCATTCTCATCCAAACTCATACAAGGGTAACCAGAGGCTCTATAAATTCCTATATCTCTACCCGATGTGAGTCAAGGACATATGTTTATCATGAGTACTTTTCAGGGTTGATCTGTGGCTTTCGGTTGGTAGGATTAAGATGTGAAAAACTCTGAGGCTGAATGAGGAGGGCTTGACTCTTTTTGAAGAAAAATTGGATTAACCTAATATTCACTTAAATATGATCTTCTAATAAATCACCATAGTATCAATTTAGCTACATTATCATGAAAAGTCCTGGAAATTTTACACCATTCATCATTTCAGCATCAAAAATGTCAATCTTCTCATACATGATTTTCTTGAAAGCTCCAGATGGGCACAAAATTCCACATCAATTGGAAGCTCCAGAAAAGGCACAACTTCACTTTCCATTAAAGATCCAGAAAAGGCACATCTTTCAATATAATGATTTTCATCAGCTACAAACACATCTCTTCAAAATTTAATTTTCCACCCAACGTATCAGAGAATGTGGTAGCATAACACAAGATAACTTCCCCGTACTTAAGTTCAACTAGATTATGAAATTTTACTTCAAGAGTTGGTTGGATAAGGAAAATTGGCTTTTAATGTGGCTAACCTAACATGCTGTGCATGGATTATAAGGGATAAAAGGATTAAATTTTCATGGTAGGCCATTTTAAAATAATGGATTTTTTGAAATAAGGGATCTAATACTAGACAAATTCCTCAATCATTTAAACATAAGTACCTCAAACCCTTAGGTTTTGACATGAATAGGTCAAATTCTGGTTAAATCAAGCAGGTTTGGTTCTCTCAAGATGTGAGGTGAATGTAATGAATAGGAAAGTAGTGGTTCAGAAGCCTCACATGAATGTGATTTCAAATATAAAGATAGTGAGATGTGGCATGGGATACAAAATTTAGTCTTCTTTTCATGAAATTACTAAATATTTGAACTTGATAAAAAAGTCATTTTCAGCATTCATTTAAGCTAAGTTTCATGGGATAAATTGTTTCACTCATTGATATGGATTTAAAAGTGGTTTTGAGAATCATTTCCACTAAAAAGTTTCAAAAACACACAGAAAATTGGAAAATAAACACACAAAATTTGAAAAACACAGAATTTTTTGTTTTTTTTAACAGTAAAACAATTGAAATTACTAAACTAAAAGGTTCCCTCCCCCAAACTTAAAATATTTAATTTTCCTCAATTTGAACCCATGAGATGATATATGCACAAGAAATGTATAATTTTAAATAGGAAAAATAATTACAAAGTTAAAGGGTTAGGAACTTCCTGATGTGCTCAAGTGATGATGGGGTCATGCAGTGTGATAAAATCCACTACATTAGTAGGAAGTCCCTCAATGTATCTCTTCAAATGTTTCCCATTGACTATAAAGATACTTATTGTTTCCTCTTGTGTGATCTCCACTGCACTATAAGGAAGAACATTAGTCACAACATAAGGACCTAACCATCTAGAACGCAACTAACCAGGCATATATCAGCTTCAGTCGTGAACTACAGAGAAAGACTGTAACGCCCCGACCCCAGCTACCCAGAGTCGGTGCATTAATTCGTAACATTGGCATGATCCCAAAAGATCAAGTCTCGAAAGACCGATTAGTTTAATAGCCTTGGAAACACTAGATACATTCATAAACGTTACATTACATCATAAATTGAAAAACATCAATAACAAAGTCTCCATAGTCCACACTCATATCCTCTTCTGACAATCCCTGCAGGTCATTCATAAAATACTTCTTCACATCCTGGAAAATATTAAAACATTGGAAGGGGTGGGCTCAGATGCTCAGTAAGGATAACAATATTTCGGAAGCTTTCATAAATAAACATAAACATTTAAGGGAATGTATAACTAAAACAAAAGCCATTTTAAACTTGAACTTCAGCATAATATGGCAAAAATAAAATGATATAATTCCATTTACATACTCACATGGATATTCTACTAGTCGAATAATCACATGCAATATCAATAACCACTTTCATAATGAAGGAATGTATAATGCCAGACATTCTGAAACATTTTGTCAAGGCCTCGGCCAAGACGTCTAAAATAATTAAGGACTCGGCCATAACCATAAATCAAATTGGGAAAGGGCCTCGGCCAATTCCACATCTATTTGTCTCATGAGACCTACCGATGCATCGAGGAGCTATAGCGGGCTCCAACCATCACTTATTAAGTCCAATACATTCCTCATATGAATAGGTTTAAACATATCATAAACCATAACATAATCGTATCACATAAAACATGCATAAAGGAAACTTAACATTTCCACATTTTAATCACATGATATCAATACAACACATTGATATAATAAAAACGCTTTCAAACCCATATTCAATACCAAAATAAAAGAAAGTTAAAACGTTGTATTTATTTTTCATTAAAAAAAGTTATGGCTTGTAGAGGAAGCCGAAATTCAAATAATGGTCACGGCGGCGGAGAAGTCGTTGTCGCCGCATATTTACGGAAAGAAAAACATTCCCTTTTTATCGTTTAGCAAAACTCTTCGTATAAAAAAATATTCCTTTTGAATAAACATAAAAGTCAAATGGGTTTATACATCGTATAAAAGAAAGTTGTGTATAAAACCAAATATGCCTCAATGAAAGGAGATTGAGACGAAGTCCTTAAAAAGATCATTTCTAAAATAAAAGAGTTCTATTATGTGTATTCACTATAGGTACACATATAGAAAGTAAATATACAAAATAGGGCATAATAATATCATGACATAAATTGAATGTAGTAGATTAACCCAAAGAATGGAAGTTGGGTTAAGAAATTCCCTTACCTTGTGTCTTGTCCTGACTCGACCGTTATTTAACTTCCTAAATAATAAACTACAGTTAATTTCTATTTACTTAAGAACCTTTTTCATGTTCATTATTCTTTTTATATCACTTATTACCATGTTATGAACATTATGTAATTATTTAAGTTAATAACGGTCATTTTGTCGATCTTTTGTACTTGAGTCAAAAATAAACTTCTTATAATTACAAGTTGTTCATGTGGTGAAATATCCATTATATCCAGAATTATATTCATGATGTAGATATCATATATATCATATATATACAGTATATACATTAATTTTTAATATTACGTAACATTTAGAGGTAAGAAATGAAATGCACCGTTCATGGAGACGGTAAGTCGTACGTACGCATGAACGCTACTTTCATTTCTATTTCATATTTAATGGAATGAAATAATAATTATATAAATGTATAATATAATTCCAGTATAATATATAGTATAATACCATTTACTCCATCCTTTATACATCCCACATATGGCATTAACGATTCAAATCACTTTGAGGGGGCGGTAGTCCGCACTTCCTAAAATGAAATTATCGCGTTTACCCATAATGGAAATCATAAAGTATGACATAAATGAGAAATAAAGAAGCATAAGTAAAACATAAACATATTATATATCATATATAAATATTGTGACATCTTAATGGCCACATTTGAAGGTGTTATATGAGTGTTGAACAATCATCGTTTCGTGAGGCAGAAATTCGCCATTCACAGAAACCGTATGTTCTTTAACCATTAGATGTAGGTGTGTGTAAGTGTTTCTAGAATACTTCTTATAACAACATCCTAGTATATTGATTATACTGTTGTTATTAAAAAAGAAATGATTAAAAAGAGTTTAGGGGGTTGGAGAATAAAAATAAAACAAAACAACATTAGAGAAGACATTACCTAAAAATCGGGTAACTCTTTTTGATTTGAGCCAAAGGCTTCCTTGGGAAGCGTTATTCCCAAATTGAGGCATCTAGGAGTAAGAGGGGGAAGTTGGGAGAGTATTTGGGCAGATGTTGGCCGAGCCAAATGGATTTAAAGTGTGAATGAGGTGGTAGAGGTGGGGGCCTTTTATAAGAGGATAGGAGGGGCACTCTTGGAATGTAAGGATATTTTACATTATTATACAATGCTTTTCGGATTCTAAAGGTCCCACACTTATATAATTCGTGGATAAGGTGATAAGGGTCCTAAATCTACCCATCCAATAGTCTTTGGACAAGTTTAAGCCTTGGATTTTACATTATCTTTTCATTTTATTAAAATCGTTAAATAATGAGGTCATCGCTGCATCATAATTATGTCATAAATAATTTAATTTATTTAATGTCTAAAAATTATAAAAAAAATACTATGATGTAGGAAATCTATTTATCTTTCAAATGAATATTTATAGTCAATCATATGACTTGTATAACCCCATGTAAAAATTGTTTTAGTAAAACATTTCATGTTTGTGTCATTTTTTACTTTAACATTAAATAAAAGGTATTTATGTCATTTTCCAACTAAAATGGCTCCATGGGGTCCCCAAGTTGACCCATGGATTGTATTGGTCGGCCATGACACAGCCAATGAGGTTAGGACATGTTTCAAGATCATCTCATATTATTAAAACATTATTTGTACCTTAAACTACACTAATTACCTCTAATCGCGATTATGAACATAAAAGTTAATATTCACCAAAAATTATTTTAATCTCATTGAACCACATTTTACTTCTTAATTACAACCATGTATGTCGGATTTTTGAAAATCAAAACACAGAAGTGATAATATTTCATTTAAACGAAAAATCAGTTATTTAACTACCACTTAGTGGTTTCACTATTCATCAAAAATTGAAGATTTTCAGAACAACGCCAAAATTTCACCCTAAGCTATAATTGATATTCCGAATTCAAAAATGATGTATATTTTAATAAATTCCAAACATATAAGTCGCATTAATTAATTTTATAATTAATTCCCGCTATCTCAACAATAGCGTGTTTTTAAGAAACAATTTATATCAAAAGATTGGCAATTGTTTATGTCCAATTTCAATGTTAAATTAATTCTAATGACCACCATTGGATAAAATGGTAAAAATATATTATAATTATACTTTAAAAACACTATATAGTATAATTTATCACTATAGATTATTTTTATTAAAAAAGTTGTTTTTAAGTAATTTTCACTATTCATAAAAAATTGGAAGTTCTCAGAAAATTACAAAAAATTCAACTTTGGATAATTTCGATATTACGAATGCAAAAATGAAGTCCATTTTGAAATATAAAATTTCTATAATTTTAAAAAGTGGTTATTACTATTCATAACGGCTACTTTGATTAGTCGCGGTGTTTTAGAACTCGAAGTTGCGTACAATGCAAGCTATTGCATTATTGAATGAGAAGCGTATTGTGGAAGCTCGGGGTGTTACATTCTCCCCTCCTTCAATAAATTGCGTCCTCGCAATTTGAAATTTTTTCTTTGAAAATAAAAGGTTGAAAATAGAAAATACTTTGTGGAAAACCCACATCGGAAATAAGGTTAATAAAAATATAACATTAAAATAACGAATGATAAGTATAAAGGTCACCCGAGATAGCTCATTCTAGGATTCTATGAAAATATGGATATGGAGGTGAAACAAACCATCAAGGTCTTGTTGAGAGTTATAGAAAACAGGATTAGGAGAATGTTTAACTACAAGAAAATCACAAACTTGTGATTGGTTAAACGATCATTGATTTCCCAGTAGGAAAAGTTAACCGACAACATTTTTGTTTTGAGTTACCTTTTAAAAAGTTTAGAAATTTATTTAGGTGATTTACTAAGAAAATAAGGGAATATACATACTTGTCATGTAGACTTTCATTCTTTAATAAATTTTTACCACAAACCCATCTTTCACTCTAAAATGTAATACAACTCAAAAATATTCTATTTATCCTAATTCTATAAGGTTCCAAATATTAACACATATCATTTAGATTAGTAAAACTATTTTGTAATAACCAGGGACTTCCTGTAGGCTAGTGGTAGGAAATAAAGGCCTGTCGCACTATGTTTGTGGGTTCGATTCCTGTAGCTTTGTCCGACGCGACGGGTTATGCCCCACCCTGCAGGTTGTCCTTTTCCTAAAACTATAGTATTATAATATTCCAAAAATAATCTTCATAAATTTTTTAACCTTAAAAAATATTATCCAAATATCAACTTAATCCACTCCAACCTTTATAGTTATCCAAAATATCTCTGTCCAGACTATCTCTAAAAGGTCTCTTAATTCCAAAATCAATTTATCAGATTCCCCAAACAAAGTAAAGTTTCTCTTATTGTCTCATAATAAAAGTATGATTACCTTCATCATATTAAAACCTTACTGAAATCAACAAGTACTACAGTACAATCCTTATATATCAGATTATTCTATTAACTAGAATATAATCCATGAGTCCAAAAGCACCAATACATTAATTATTCTGCTTCAACTGTAGTAACAGTATAAGATCTTCCTTGATCCCTTGGCCTTTTCTGAGGTAAGTTTCCCTGACGCTTAGGACATTCATTTGCATAATGCCCCATTTCCCTACAATTGTAGCATTCAACATTGATAGCCTCTTTCTTTCCCTTGCAATCACGCGCCTGGTGACCTTTTACTCCACATTTATAACAAACTCCCATTCCTTTTAGGAAAGTACCAGGGTGATTCTTCCCACAATTATCACATAATAGAAAATCCTTATTTCCCTTTTTCCCTTTATCTATCTCTTGTTCCACCGTTCTCTTCTTCTCTTGCTTTACTTTGTTGTCATAAGACTTAAAGAATTCCTTTTCTGTCTTGATAGAACACGATACAATATCTTTGTATGACGAGAAGGTTTGTGAGACTAATTCTCGACGGAGAAATGGTTTTAACCCATCAAAGAAACGACCAATCTTACTTCTTGGGTTACGTATATAATCTGCAACATGCCTCACTAACCTTGTAAAGTTGGCCTCATACATTGCGACATTCTCATCCTCCTTTTGTTTCAGACTCAGAAATTGCCTTTCCATATATGCTCTATGGTCATGAGGAAAGTATTTTTCTAAGAAAAGATCATTGAACTCCATCCATTCTATATTTGATATGTCATCATCTTCCTTTGTGTTTTGAATCAATGACCACCATTGATCAGCATTTCCAGTGAGGCGGTAAACTGCCATGATAAACTTTTCCCTTTCACTACTCCCCAAGGCGTGGAATATTTTCTCTAAGGAGTTTATCCATTGCTCAGCTACTAATGGATTTGTACCCCCATTAAATGTTGGTGGTTGTTTCCTCATGAAGCGGTCTAACATTGATCCTCCATGTTGCGGATCAGGGTGATCCATACGAGTAAGGTTATTATTCATAACCTGAGTGAGTTTTCCCAGTATGGTAATAAGTTGATCAGCACCAGTTGTATCTCCAGCTCCACAATAATTATCTTGAGCAGGAGGGTAATCCCTGCACAGAGTGCGTGCATTGATACGATTTCCATTCCTTCCACTAGGCGCCATTTATAAACAATGGCATAAACTATATTAGTTTATGAATCAAAATACATAATTCCATACTTGTAAGATACTTAACTTAAATTGAACTATTTATGGATATAATCCAAAAAAATGTTTTCTTTGAGAATGTATATACTCATAACCCTTCATAGTGGTTTGTAAGGAAAATGAGAATTATCCTAAGCATATCCCCTGGGAGTGTCGTAACCAAAAGTGTAGCATGGCCCATTGTCGTGCACCAGTTCCCGCTCGAGTCTAGCTCAAAGCGGTGTTTTTGGGTTTTACCCCTAGGTACATCTGTGCCAGAGCCTCCTCTACCTGATTGTATCCAGACAGGGATGTATTGCTCGGAAAACTCACAAAATCTCTATAATACCAAAATTCTAGGAAGTTCTTCTATACTAATCCATAAAGTCTTTCTTCGGGCTATGTGCTCTAATCAGAGTTTATCTAAATCTAGCTTCCATGGTTAGTACTAAATTGCCTCTGATACCAACTTAAACGCCCCGACCCCAGCTACCCAGAGTCAGTGCATTAATTCGTAACATTGGCATGATCACAAAAGATCAAGTCTCGAAAGACCGATTAGGTTAGTAGCCATGGAAACACTAGATACATTCATAAATGTTACATTACATCATAAAGTGAAAAACTTCAATAACAAAGTCTCCATAGTCCACACTCATATCCTCTTCTAACTATCCCTGCAGGTCATTCATAAAATACTTCTTCACATCCTGGAAAATATTAAAACATTGGAAGGGGTGAGCTCAGATGCTCAGTAAGGATAACAATATTTCAAAAGCTTTCATAAATAAACATAAACATTTAAGGAGATGTATAACTAAAACAAAAGCCTTTTTAAACTTGAACATCAGCATATTATGGCAAAAATAAAATGAGATAATTCCATTTACTTACTCACATGGATATTCTACTAGTCGAATAATCACATGCAATATCAATAACAACTTTCATAATGAGGGAGTTTATAATGCGAGACATTCTGAAACTTTTTTTCAAGGCCTCGACCAAGACGTCTAAAATGATTAAGGCCTCGGCCAAAACCATAAATCAAATTGGGAAAGGGCCTCGGCCAATTCCACGTCTATTTGTCTCATGAGACCTACCGATGCATCGAGGAGCTATAGCAGGCTCCACCCGTCACTTATTAAGTCCAATACATTCCTCATATGAATAGGTTTAAACATATCATAAACCATAACATAATCGTATCACATAAAACATGCACAAAGGAAACATAAAATTTCCACATTTCAATCACAAGATATCAATACAACACATTGATATAATAAAAACTCTTTCAAAACCATTTTCAATACCAAAATAAAAGAAAGTTAAAACATTGTAATTATTTTTCATTGAAAAAAGTGATGGCTTGTAGAGGAAGGCGAACCTCAAATAATGGTCACGGTGGTGGAGAAGTTGTTGTCGCCGCATATGTATGGAAAGAAAAACATTCCCTTTTTGTCGTTTATTAAAACGCTTCGTATAAAAAAAAGATTCCTTTTGAATAAACATAAAAGTCAATGGGGTTTATACACCGTATAAAAGAAAGTTGTGTATAAAACCAAATATGCCTCAATGAAAGGAGATTGAGACGAAGCCCTTAAAAAGATCATTTTTAAAA
Source organism: Viscum album (assembly GCA_963277665.1). Lineage (NCBI taxonomy): Eukaryota > Viridiplantae > Streptophyta > Magnoliopsida > Santalales > Viscaceae > Viscum > Viscum album. The sequence goes on from OY728121.1 coordinate 207,922,373, forward strand.
TAAAAGAGATCCATTATGTGTATTCACTATAGGTAAACATATAGAAAGTAAATATACAATATAGGACATAATAATATCATGACATAATTTGAATGTAGGAGATTAACCCAATGAATTGAAGTTGGGTTAAGAAATTCCCTTACCTTGCATCTTATCAAGACTCGACCGTTCTTTAACCTCCTGAATAATAAACTAGAGTTAATTTATATTTACTTAAGAACTTTTTTCATGTTCATTATTCCTTTTATATCACTTATTACCATGTTATGAACATTATGTAATTATTTAAGTTAATAACGGTCATTTTGTCGATCTTTGGTACTTGAGTCAAAAATAAACTTCTTATAATTACAAGTTGTTCATGTGGTGAAATATCCATTATATCCAGAATTATATTCATGATGTAGATATCATATATATCATATATATATATAGTATATACATTCATTTTTAATATTACGTAACATATAGAGGTAAGAAATGAAATGCACCGTTCATGGAGACGGTAAGCCGTATGTACGCATGAACACTACTTTCATTTCTATTTCGTATTTAATGGAATGAAATAATAATTATATAAATTTATAATATAATTCCAGTATAATATATAGTATAATACCATTTACTCCATCCTTTAAACATCCCACATATGGCATTAACGATTCAAATCACTTTGAGGGGGCGGTAGTCCGCACTTCCTAAAATGAAATTATCGCGTTTACCCATAATGGAAATCATAAAGTATGCCATAAATGAGAAATACAGAAGCATAAGTAAAACATAAACATATTATATATCATATATAAATATAGTGACATCTTAATGGCCACCTTTGAAGGTGATATATGAGTGTTGAACAATCATCGTTTCGTGAGGCAGAAATTCGCCATTCACAGAAATTGTATGTTCTTTAACCATTAGATGTAGGTGTGTGTAAGTGTAGCTCTAATACTTCTTATAACAACATACTAGTATATTGAGGATACTATTGTTATTACAAAAGAAATGAATAATAAGAGTTTAGGGGGTTAGAGAAGAAAAATAAAACAAAACAACATTAGAGAAGACATTACCTCAAAAACGGGTAACTCTTTTTGATTTGAGCCAAAGGCTTCCTTGGGAAGAGTTCTGCCCAAAGTGAGGCTTCTAGGAGTAAGAGGGGGAAGTTGGGAGAGTATTTGGGTAGAGGTTGGACGAGCCAAATGGATTGAAAGTGTGAATGAGGTGGTAGAGGTGGGGGCCTTTTATAAGAGGAGAGGAGGGGCACTCTTGGAAAGTAAGGAAATTTTACATTATTATACAATGCTTTTCGGATTCTAAAGGTCCGACAATTATATAATTCGTGTATAAGGTGATAAGGGTTAGAAATATACCCATCCAATAGTCTTTGGACAAGTGTAAGCTTTGTATTGTACATTATCTTTTCATTTTATTAAAATCGTTAAATAATGAGGTCATCGCTCCATCATAATGATGTCATAAATAATTTAATTTATTTAATGTCTAAAAATTATAAAAAAAATACTATGATGTAGGAAATATACTTAGCTATCCAATGACTATTTATAGTCAAAATTATGACTTGTATAACCCCATGTAAAAATTGTTTTAGAAAAACATTTCATGTTTGTGTCATTTTCCAACTAAAGTGGCTCCATGGGGTCCCCAAGTTGACCCATGGATTGTCTTGGTCGGCCATGACAAATCCAATGAAGTTAGGACATGTGTCAAACTCATCTCATATTATTAAAACATTATTTTTACCTTAAACTACAATAATTACCTCTAATCGCGATTAAGAACTTAAAAGATACTATTCACTAAAAATTATTTTAATCTCATTGAACCACATTTTACTTCTTAATGACAACCATTTATGTCGGATTTTTGAAAATCAAATCACAGAAGTGGTAATATTTCATTTAAACGAAAAATCAGTTATTTAACTACCACTTAGTGGTTTCACTATTCATCAAAAATTGAAGTTTTTCAGAACAATGCCAAAATTTCACCCTAAGATATAATTGATATTCCGAATTCAAAAATTATGTCTATTTTAAAAAATTCCAAACATATAAGTCGCATTAATTAATTTTATAATTAATTCCCGCTATCTCAACAATAGCGTGTTTTTAAGAAACAATTTATATCAAAATATTGGCAATTGTTTATGTCCAATTTCAATGTTAAATTAATTCTAATGACCACCATTGGATAAAATGGTAAAAATATATTCTAATTATACATTAAAACCACTAAATAGTATAATTTATCACTATAAATTATTTTGATTAAAAAAGTTGTTTTTAAGTAATTTTCACTATTCATAAAAAATTGGAAGTTCTCAAAAAATTACAAAAAATTCAAATTTGTATAATTTTGATATTACGAATACAAAAATGAAGTCCATTTTGAAATATAAAATTTCTATAATTTTAAAAAGTGGTTATTACTATTCATAACAGCTACTTTGATTAGTCGCGGTGTTTTAGAACTCGAAGTTGCGTACAATGCCAGCTATTGCATTATTGAATGAGAAGCGTATCGTGGAAGCCCGGGTGTTACAAAGACTTTATCTCCAACACAAAACTCCCTTTGTTGGATCTTTTTGTCATGAGCGTCTTTTGATATTTCCTTGTAGAGCATTGTGTTCTCATATGATGATAGTCGAATCTCCTCAAGCACTTGAATTTTCAACTTCCATTGAATTCCAGCTTGGGCCAAATCCATGTTTCATTTCATTATAGCCTAATATGCCCGATGCTCGACTTCCACTGGGAGATGACATGATTTGCCAAAAAAATCCAAAATGGGGACATACCAATGGGTGTCTTGTATGATGTCCTATAAGGACACAATGCATCATCCAAGAGCTTTCTCGAATCCTTCCTATTTGGCTGCAAAGTTTTCTCAAAAATTTGTTTCAACTCACGATTTGAATCCTCAGCTTGGCCATTTGTTTGGTGGTGGTATGGTGTTGATGTTTTGTTTGTCACCCCATACTTTAGATGAAGGGAAGAAAGATTCTGATAGCAGAAATATGTCCCTTGGTCACTGATGATAGCCGTTGGTACTCCAAACCTAGAAAAAATCAGTGACTTCACAAAATCAACAACAACATGAGAATTATCAGTCCTGGTGGCCTTGGCCGGCACCGATTTACTCACATAATCTACAACAACAATGATATACAATAATCCAAATGAAATAGGAAAAGGTCCCATAAAATCAATTCCCCTAATGTCAAAAATCTCACAGAATAAAATGGGTTGTTGGGTCATCTCATGTCTTCTTGAAATGTTTCCAGTGTGTTGGAAACAAGAGCATGATTTACAAAACACATGGGAATCCTGGAATAATGTTGACCAATATAATACAGAGTCTAAGACTTCTCTAGCAGTACGTTGGGGTCCAAAGTGTCCACCACAAGAAAGTGTATGACAGAAATGCAAAATAGACTCATACTCATGATCGGGAACACACCTCCTAATGACTTGGTCATTACACATGCACCAGAGGTAAGGATCATCCCACACAGAAAACCTAGACTCACTTTTTAATTTTTGGACTTGATGTTTCTTAAAATTTGAAGAGATTTCATAGGAAACAAGGTAATTAACTAAATCTACATACCAATGATACGTACCTGAGATGGAATAAAGATGATCATCGGGGAAATTGTCCCAAAGTGGTACCTGGTCCACAATGTCATCCTCTAGTGTGTGAGTAAGCCTACTCATGTGGTCCGCCACCATGTTTTCTGAACCATTTTTTTCCTTTATCTCAATATCAAATTCTTGAAGAAGGGGCATCCATCAGATCAGCCTGGGCTTTGCATCTGGCTTCTTCAAGAGGAACCTCAGAGCTGCATGGTCACAAAAAACTACTACTTTAGAGACCAATAAATATGAACAGAATTCATATAAAGCAAATATGATAGCAAGAAACTCCTTTTTCATGGTTGTGTAGTTTGATTGGGATGAATCCAGTGTCCTTGATGCATAGGTGATCACATGTGAACGTCCCTCCACCCTCTGAGATAAGGCAGTTCGAACAGCGAAATTGGAGGTGTCACACATAAGATCAAAAGTAATCTCCCACCGTGGAGGTTGTATGATCGGTGGAGTGGTCAGACACTTTTTTTAGCTCATCAAAGGAAGTCCTACAAGAATCTTCAAACCCAAAATAAGAATCTATTTGAAGTAATCATGACACAGAAGAGAGATCTTACTAAAATCAATGATGAAGCGCCGATAAAATCATGCATTCCTTAGGAATGATCTAACATCACGCACACATGAAGGGTAGGGTAAGGAGGAAATATTGTCTACCTTAGATCTATAAACCTTTATACCATGTTTTGACACTACATTCCCTAAGAAAATGCCATGCTCTACCATGAAATGAATCTTTTCAAAATACAGGACCAGATTCTTCTCAGTACAATGATTCAATACCTTTCCCAAAGTATTTAGACATTCATCAAATGAGGATCCATACAATGTAAAATCATCTATAAATACATCCATGCAGGTCTCAATAAAATCATAAAAAATACTCACCATGTATCTCTGGAAGGTACCTGGGGCGTTGCAAAGTCCAAATGACATGCTCCGGTAGGAAAATGTGCACAAGGGATAGGTGAATGTAGTCTTCTCCTGATGCTCCGGAGCTATAGAAACCTGAAAATTTCCAGAAAATCCATCCTTGAAACAATAGTGTGTTTTCCCACCTAGTCTCTCAAGCATTTGATCAATAAATGGGAGGGGGAAATGGTCCTTGTGAGTGAACTGATTTAGTTTCCTATAATCAATACACACACGCCAACTATTTTTCACCCTCATTAGAACTAACTAATCTTTCACATTTTTAACAACAGTAACACCACCTTCTTAGGTACAACCTGAATAGGAATTACCCACTGAGATTCTGAAATGGGAAAGATTATACCAGCCTCGAGCAATTTTTCAACCTCTTTTTTAAAAACCTCTAGAAGGGTAGGATTGAGTCCCCGTTGTGGTTGCCTCACCGGTTTAGCCTCATCCTCAAAAAGAATCCTATGCATGAAAATGGAGGGGATAATACCTGATTTGTCTGCCAATGTCCACCTGATTGCCCTGATGTTCTCCCTCAAAAGATTCAAAAAAATTTCTTCGTGTTCAAAAGAGAGATTGTTCGAAATGATAACATGTAATTTCTCACCACTCATATAGTATGAGTATTTGAGATTTGGTGGCAATTACTTGAGTTCCAATTTACGGGGGTGGTGTATGGATGGAGACATATAAGGAACTGAAATATGTGCACAAAGAGTATCAGTACCCGAATATAAATCATCAAAATCAGGGAAGAAAGCATCTAATCCATCAGCATACTCAACAGCCATGTCATAATCATAGTTCACATGATCAAAATCAGAATATGAACCTTTTCAAAACCAAATTTACTAGAGTCTTGTTCCTTAGAAACAGGTACAGAAGTACTCTTAGAAATCAAACTAGAACCAATACTCACAATCTCCCTAATCATAGGACAATACAATTCCATGATGTTTTAACTTAGTGGTTCAAAATGGGAGATAAAAAATGTAGAATGATCCTCTGAGGGGTACTTCATGGTATCCATAATATTAAATATCACAACTTCATCCAAAAATTCTATGGAAAGTGTACCCTCATTGATATTTATGCTAGTTTTTTCAGTTTTGACAAAGGTTCTACCTAAGATAATGGGGGCATGAAAACTTACCTGATCATCCTCCATGTCAAGCACGTAGAAAGCCGCTGGAAAGAAAATGTCCCTTACCTGGAAAAGTACATACTCAAGAACTCCCGTTGTATATGTCATAGCTCTATTCTCCAATTGCACCAGTACTCTCGTCAGCTTCAACTCACCAACCAGTAAAGAAGAGAATAAAGAGTGAGGAATCACATTTATGGATGCTCCCAAATCACAAAGTGCATCAGAAAAGTAAAACTCCCCTATAGTACATGGGATGGTGAATGTCTCGGGATCCTCACACTTTTTTGGCATTGATAGAGTTGGTGTAATTAGTGTTGAAAAATTCCTTCCAAGATTGATCTTCTCATTTCTCTTGATCCCTCTTCGATTGGTACAAAGTTCTTTTAGAAAAATTTCATACGTTGGAATTTTCTTAATGGCTTCAGGTAGAGAAATATTGATCTCCACACGCTTGAATGTGTCAAAAACCTCTTTTTACATCGCCTCTTCAGCCATATTCTTGGTTTGAACAACCATGTTTGGAAAAGGAAAGGGATTAGGAGGAACATCATTAATCTTTTTCTTACCTTTATCTTTCTCCATGGATTTCTCCTCATTCGCTATAGAATGCGGCTTCTCTGGAGTTGAGGTGAATCCCGGTGGAATGGTAGGTATAGATGTATCGTTCATTTGCTTCCCACATCTCAATGTGATGGCCCTAACATCCCCCTATGGATTTGAAGTTGGTTGGGAAGGTATATTTCTGTAATTCTTACTTACAAGTTCATGGAGGGTGGTGAAAATCTGGCTCATTTGAGTCTTCAACTCCCTCAACTCCGAACCATGACTCTTCAATTCATTCTATAGATTATGAACAATTTGTTTCAATGGATCATCAGTGATAGAGTCTACCTTGTGTTGGATATTCCCTTGTTGCTGACTTGTTGATGTTTGAGCTACGAATCTCCTTTGAGGTTGTTGGAAACCCTGTTGGCAAGGTAGAGGCTGCTGGATGTTTTGTTGAAAGGGTGGCCTTTGTTGTTGTCCAGAGCCATACCTCATGTCTAATTGGTCGTTCCACCCTTTGATTTATGTTGGATCAAACTTATTTTGGGGATATGGTTGTTGTTGTTGTTCCTGATATGGTATCCCAGAGAACACTGCTGCACAATCTTCTGTTTCTTAGAGTTGTGGGCAACAGTCAGTTGGGTGGATAGTCTCAGTGAAAATACCACAAGGCCTTAAAGGAGGGGGTTGTGATGTCTTTTGATCCAAAGCAATATTCCTCACCATAGTGATAAATTCTTCCAACATGGTATCAATCAAATTACTTTCAAGAGAAGATGGACTTACCTGATGTACTCCCCTGACATGTGGTGTACCTCGATCACCAAATTGTTGGGAGTTTTGAGCCATCTTGTCGATCAATGCACATGCGTCTACTGTGGTCATGTCCACCAATGTCCCTCCTGCTGCAGCATCTACCATGCTTCTCTCCAAAGGTGTGAGTCCTTTATAGAAGTACTGGATGTGTAATTTCTCACTGATTTGGTGATGTGGAAAGCTTTCACACAACTTCTTGAATCGCTCCCAGTACTCATACATTGACTCCACATGGGCTTTCTTGATCCCCAAGATCTCCTTACGAATGGAATTGGACCTCGATGTTGCAAAAAATATCTGCAAGAAAATACATTTCAAATTGTTCCATCATGTTACATCTTCAGGTTGTAAATAATACATCCAATCTTTTGCAGCTCCATCAAATGAGAATGGGAATGCTCTTAATTTGATTTGGACATCAAATACATTTCATAGTTTCAAGGTTGAGCAAACCACATTAAATTATTTCAAATTTTTATTGGGATCTTCACCAGAGAGGCCATGAAACTTTGGAAGTAAGTGAAATAACCCCGATTTTAGTTCAATGTCCGATTCGAGATTTGGGTATGCAATACAATTTGGTTGATAGTTAATATCGGGTGCATCCAATTTTCGAATGGTTCTATTAAGTTCATTTCCATTATTTTCTGCCATTGGTTCTTTTTTAATGGTTGAATTTGAATTTCTTCCATTTTCAATGTTCTGATATTGGAGTAATTCTCTGACTGGTTGAATGTTAAAACTTCCCGTAGACTGATAATGTCTGATTCGAGCCCCAAGGCTATATTCAATCTCAGGGTCAAGATCTAAGAGATCTTCGGGATTAGTTCGTGTCATAAATCAAATAAAAATGAAGTGAAATAAAATAAAAGAGAATAAAAACACTACTTGAAAGGATGGGGGTGGATTTTTATTGTTTAAAAAACTAGAAGAAGTTTTCTGGAAGAAGATTGTATTTTTTTGTTTTTAGTTTTGAAATGAAGTTCGATTAAAATGACATATCAAAAAGATGTTTTTTTAGACAATATTTAAAAGAAGTAATCGATATAAATCTACCACTTCAATAATTTATTAATCATTATCATTTAAATAAATATTCACTTAATTATGATCCCTTAATTTGTTAAATCTATAACCCTATGAGAATTAATTTTACCATGAAGATGAAGTAAATTTAACCTTAGGCTGACTTCAGAACATGCAATCGCAACACCCTTCTTTGATTGATGTTATAAGATTAGCTTATGGTCAGTGGAAGAGAAGAAAAATTTGAATGAGATCCTCGCTCGAAGGCCTCCCTCCTCCAATGGTGAATTTAAATGGAATGGAACCACTTAACCTCTGATCCAAATTCTCTAAGGCACGTCCCAACTCCTTCAAATGTTAAAGACACTAATTTATAGAGTGGAGGGGAGGCTAGGTTTAAAGAGGTTTCACGTGTCAATGGGAAATCTCGGCCAAATATTTTAATACAAATTTAAATGCCCATTTGACCACCAAAAGTCGATATTTGTCCGGCCTTCTAGAAGGATTATTTGTGTAAAATCATTTCCCCGATCATTCTTCAATATTTGGGCTCAATCCAAGCCAGTATATAGGTGATATGGCCCAAATATAGAACTCATGCCTATTCTGCCGAGTCCATCCCATCTTTGACTTCATGGCCAATTTTCAACAACTAAATTCACTATTTAGCTCTAGTGTCTTGAATAAAATTTGAGGAAAATTACGTTAGTAACACTGTTACAAAATTTTAAATTCAAATATTAAATTGAAAAATATTTATCTTCGAAATAATACAGTGAACTGTAAAGGGTAAAACTGGAATTTTCACCAAATTTTCAAATGAATGATCAAATCCCTAATATTTTATAAATAATCAAATTCAACATAATGTGAGGAAATTATATCATTTATTATCAATAAAATATTCTACAAAATATTATTTTATCACTAAGCTATGTGAAACGATACTATGTCAAACATATGACACTGCTGGATGATGTCATCAAAGTGCTCCAGACTCTTTAGGTAAACCAACTAACAGTTCTGGATATGGAAATAAACATACTTGATTGTATGGTGGAATCATATAATATTTTCATTGGTGAGATATTCCATAATGTCGATTTTTATTTTCAATATTGGATAAAACATCTTAAATAGCATGTTTTCCAAAATAATTTACCACAATCATCTTTTCTCTGAATCAAGTTCTAGTTCTTGGTTTCCACATTCATTAACTGGAGGTGGCTGAGAAACCATAAATGTCACGGATGTAGAACATTTGTGGTGATGAAATAGTTCGTTTAGTTAATCCTTCACAAGGTTATAATATACTATAGGCTAGGTCGTCTCCCTAGGACGGTACTGACTGCATAATAATGCACATGAAGGGTGGGGTGATGGACATCAATTCATACACAAAGATAGTGACACTAGTGATGGATCTAAATAGTTCACACCATATAAAAATCCCCAGAACAACTCATCACAATATTGGGGAATGTATGAGAATGAGTGTGGTGATGATTGAGAGGACTGCATGGCAAGACTCTCAAACAGGGTCAAATATGCCTCATATTGCATGTACCTAGAGAGGGTTTTGGGCTCTATTACATCTCTTTTCTGAAAGAAAAGTCTCATTGTTGGGGATTCTTCTCCTAACTCTATTATATAGGATCAGGGTGAATTATCCATCATCTAATCACCTTCCACTTTATAATATGAAAAACATATAGGATTGATGATGATCTAGAACATAAAGGAGTGATTATTTTGATGGTGACAATTCTCCCTTCTTCCCGGGATGGTTCTTCTGGTTAGTTTAAATATTTTACATGGAGATGACCTTCATTGGGGTTGGTTCTATAGTGTATAGGACCCCACAGATGTTAATTGTGACATGAGGAGGAACTTATTAATGGTTTTAATTCGAGTGGGGTGGGCCTCCACTTTTGTGTCATGAGGTGTGAGGATCACCTTATAATATTTCTATTGGAACATAGGGAGAACATTCTTGTTGATTTCTTAAGGCATGGAGAGGACCTCCATGGTGGGGAGTGATGGAGAGTAGACGAACTATGATAAAGGTTCAAGGAACATGGAGAGTAACTCATTGTCTCCTTCCAGTGGCATGTGTAGGTCCTTCGCACCAGTTGGAAGTGGTAGTATGAAGTGGCCCTTCATAGTGATCGAAAATTACTTGGGGATTACCACCATGTTTTTCACTAATGAATAGAGGATGATCTCTATTTTGGTGGTTTATTGAGTAGGTAGGAACTCTTTTGGAGCTCGTGATAACATAGGGAGGACTACCATGCAGGCGACTGCTGGAGGGAGGGAGACCTTCAAAATGGTAAATATTTCCATGGGGAGGATCTCCTTTTTATCCATCAAGGTGGTGTGTATGACATTAGATTTCATGATATGAGACATTGGGAGGGCCTCTATATCTATAATCATAGGAAAGGGGAGGTCCACTGTGTTGGGTGACAAAAAGGTGGGAAGTAACTTGGTCTAGATTGTTGATAGTGATATGGGGAGGATCCACATGTGGATTATGAGGATATGGAGGACCTCCAATCCATGTTGAGGTTGTACATGGAGGACCTCTATATTGGATCTCATTATCATGAGTCAGCCTTTGATGGATGTTGATCTTGTCACCCAGCCAACCTGTGAGGCGGCTGAGGTTTCAATCCTAATTGGGGATTGATGTTTCCTGATCTAAAATAGTAAGGATATGGTAGTATGTGTCGGTGGTGGAAATGGGAACTGTTGTTGAAGAAGATAACATCACATGACAAGAATCAAACAATTTATGTGGTTGATGTTGAAATCAAGTCATATGGGCTCGGGCCGGTAGTGCCACGGTGTAGTCTGCCAATTCTACGACCTGAGGGACAAATAATTGTTCGCACTGAAGTGTCCTAGTGGAATCCCTCCATTTTTTCTATCAGGTGATAGTCATCACCGGGAGGAATCTATCTTCTCTTACGACATTAGTGTAATGGAGTGAGTTTTAGGAATTTTTCTATGAGAGATACCTAAAATGATTGAATGATTGAGTAGTGAGCAGTGGATCCCTTCAAGACCATTGGGTGGGTCGATGAAGGTGATTCACTGCATCCTCCATGTCTTGAAGTGTCAACGCTCATATAGGAATGAACTTGTTCTATTCTTATTTAAAAACAAGTGTCTTTATCAGTATCCATTGAAAATTTTTAGATTTTAATATGGGGTGTTGGCATGAAGTAAATGTGGTTGTGGATGACATCATAGAGGAGGTGGTGCTCTGTGGGACTTCTACATTACCCTTCTTCCTTCCATTATATCTATGGGTGGGGGTGATTAGTTCCCTGTAGATTCGGTCATGAAATTGAGGAATATTCATAAATTAGTAAAAATATGAGGAAATAAAATCTCTATAATGAACTACTAATTCTTATTTTCTTGAGAGTACCACACGTCATTATGGGGCCTTAAGTGACATCCCCAAGATGCCAAAGGCTAGTAAGAAATGTTGATGAGTTTTAGTGCATGTGGGGGGGGGGGGATTTACCCTTTAATTTATAAAGAAAAAAACACCAAAAAACCGTCCAAAAAGAGATCACTATATGATGCATGATGTAAAGTAAGACATTTTAATTAATTATTTAAAAAAACCAACCATGGTATGCTATAGTGGAAGACAATCCAACATCAATGTAAACAGCAGAAAGACAATGAATAAAATCCCGGACCAAACCCAATCCCCAAGAGACACAAGATCCATCCTCCAACATCACTAACTAGTCCAATGTATCATAAAACGGTGCTAAAGAGGTGTGTTACATAACCTTTCCACATGTATCAGAAGGCAGAATCTACAAAAGCACTAAAGATCCAATGCGTGGTTGAATATATAACTTATATGGTTTTTCCAATGAATTCCCTCCTCATGCCACTAGGATAGAAAAATTACTGTGTTATATAAAATAGATAATATAAAACAATTTACCAAATTATATCAAAAAACATATAATCAAGTCTAAAAACCAATTACAAGAATGTGAAAACAATAGTAAATGAAACTAATTTTCAGTAACATATTTTCCACAATATAAATAATAAATTCATTGAAACAATGTCTTATTTTTATTTGGGTATAATCATTCCATATTGCTCATCACTCCTACACATGCATGATTTTTCTACAATTCCATACTCATGAGTGGTTTCTCATCAAATTACCTTATGTCCCAATGACACACGCCCCCAATCTAGGGTCATGCACCTTTTTACCCAATGATACATTTCCCATGTTCATGGGCACATCAAACATGTTCACACACAAAACCCAATGTATTCCAAAACCATTCCAAACTACTATTTCCGAAACTATTATTTTATGGAAATCCATTAAATAAACCAATTTCAAAACAACCATTCTGTATAAATATTACATCCCATTATTATTGAAACCAACTACTCAAATCCATGTTCAAAATTCCAGAAAATATGCATTTTAAACTACATATTTTAAAATGAAGAACAAAATCAATTTATTCAAAACACAAAATTTTAGAGATTTCATCAAATTACAAATCGATTAAAAATATGGTTTCCAAACATTCATACGCAGCCAATTCAATATCAATTCATCACAAGTAAATCAGTTTATAATCATTCCCCTCAGTTCTACTATGTGGAGTGGAGAGTGAATCCCACTACCTAAATTGTTTGGATAAACTAGACAACGGATGAATAACACTTAATATAACTATGTCGATTCATCACGGAACCTCCTTAGATATCAACTAATAGAAATATAAACAACAAATCTCAACTTATTTGGAATCCACAGTCATAAATCTACCCATATCGCATGTTGATATGAGAGACTAATAATTGAGTAGAAGTAAATCTAAGAAACATATCATGAACAATGAAGAATGATCACTTACCTCAATAATCTAGGTTCGAAACACCAAGGGAAACCTTCAAATTTAATCCAAAACACATGGTAGAGGTTCTTTATACCTTCAAGGAAGACAAATCTGGGGTTTAGGAAGCATAGGTGAAAAAAAATCCACCTAGAGGAAAAAACATGTGACATCTTCTTTTTTAGAATCTTATATAAACCATTCACATGGTTAGTTCATACGGTTAGTCAAACCATGCTCAAAGCATGTGTTAGCTACTACAAAGGCAGACCATCACCTGACCACCTCGCACGGTCTCTCTAACCATGTTCACACCTTGGTAAATCTCTCTTCTTCAAATAATCATTTTAGCACAGTTTTTACTAGAATGTCTTCAAGATTGGGATAAAATGTTTTCCGCATGTGTGCCTCTCCTTCAACCCCAAAATCATACTAAAATCACAGCAAAATCCCCTAAATTTCACCCTTATACTTTATATCAATAAAAATATTAAGAAAGGGTTATGTACCAAAAACTGAGGGTACTACATTATCCCCACAATATTTATTTCCATCCCTGGAAAATATTAAAGAATTACTGCTCTGAATGTGTTCTGGCCATTACTCTTTCATTTCCTTCTCACATTCCCTATTCATTTCCTGAATATGACCATTTTTTCATAAACCCCAAACCATACATATTCTTATTCCATGACAGAGTTTCTATATCCAACCCAAAATTTGTTTTGGGATATGTATCAATGAAGCATTCAGATATAGGGTAATTTTATCCCATCTGATCACATTGTATGAATCACGATGATAATTTTTCAACTAAGATACCAAAAAAACCTAATGCACTAAACTAAACCATGATGGTAATTCCAAAAGATATTCCACCTCTCCAAACTATTCTAGTATCCCAAAAAGGGAAATCGTATGTCTGATATAACTTGCACATATTCCTGAAATGATGATGTTCATGTCATACTGAGATCCTAAAGAAGCCATGATCATTCATGGAAAATGAAAACGACCTTCAATGATATTCTTCATAATATTTCTAACAAATTTGACCCATCCCTATCCTATTTTGGATCAACTTAGTCTTCTCCATTATTTCTTGGATAGGGATTGGACCAAGTAGTGATGTTTCAACAATTTATACCTAACATAGAAGAGAACAACAAGGATTTCCATACAATGATTCCCATAGAGAAAAATGTATCAATGACTGATAGATGTTATTATATGAGAATTCCACTAAGGGTAAGTCATCCCCCAATGAGCAAACAATATCCATTACACCATCCCAAAACATGTTTTCAAACATATTTATGTTTTGTTCAGATTTCACATCCATCTGAGGGGGATATGATGTCATCAAATTCCACAAAGTCTCAAGGGATTTTTGTATGGATTTCCATAATCTTGATGTGAACCTTAGATATCTATCAGAGATTATTGAAACTGGAACACCATGTATCTTTACCAATTCTCTGATATAGATTATTGAATAATCATCCACTGAATGAGTTTCACTAAAAGAAAATAAATTGGCCGACTTGGTAAGATATTCCACAATCACCCAAATGTCATCATGTTTATGGATAGTACATAGATGACATGTAAAAATATCTATTTCTATCTGCACCAAATCACACACATGGAGAGGTAGAGGATGAAACATACCCGCGGGTCTTTTTCAATCGTCTGTAACTTGTAGATAAGTTATACACCTAGAAATGAACGCGGAAACCATACTATTCATGTTTCTACACCAAAACTATTCCTAAAATGCCTAATACATATTTTGTGTACCTAGAGGTACAACCCACCTAGAATGGTGGTAATCATGATATATTTTTTCTTGAGAAGCCATATGTACAACCTTCCATCCACTAAAATATAAAACTGAACTCCAATCATGTTTCTTTCCCTCAAGGTTATCCCCACCGCTGAGTTTTGAACTCATAACTAGAAATTTTGAATTAGAAGTTTGTGCCTATTTGGAATTTTTTTCAAATAATGTTCATACATAGATGAAAAGAAAATCGCAACATCCCCATTGTCCCAAAATTCTACATTCATGTCGGCTAGGACTGACAACAACTGCTATTCATCTGAAGAATATTTTCGGAACTGAGCATATGATTTTATACTGAATGAATATACCAATATATTCCTTATTCCTAATGTATAAATCAAGTCTAAGACAAACATTTGGGTATACACCATCTATATACATTACCTTTTATTTAAATCTTTCTATGAGAACATATGTTTCATGATTTTATGAACTGTAAACACAGTGAATTTCTCAGCAAAGAAATAATGTATCCATGTTTTCAAAACATGGATGACTACAGCTCACTCCAAATCATGTGTTGGATAATTTTTCACATGTACACTCAACATCCTTAATCCATAAGACACATCATGGAATCCTTGCATGAGAACACAACCAAACCATGATCCCAAAGCCTCACATTACACCACATACATTTTTCCTGATTCTAGAAAAATCGCAATTTGTGTCGACGTAAGAGGAACATTATATTCCTAGAAAGACTTCTGTAATTCCTCCTCCATTCTAAGAGAGCATTATTCTTTGTTATAGAAATCATTGGTGAACCATGTTGTGAGAATTCTTTCACAATGCATCAGTTGTAACCAACTATACCAAGAAAATGACATTTCTCGAAGACTTTCTGTGGTGTTTTCCATGTGATTATAACTTCTATGTTATTAGGTTTAATAGAAATTCCATTCATAAAAATTAAATGGAAAAGAAAACATACTTCTTAAATCCTAAAATCACACACTGATAATTTGGAATAAAAACAATGATCTGTCAATATTTGTAACGATGTTTCCTGGTGTACCTCATGGTCATACATTATCATTGTATACAACAACAGTTCGTCCATAATAACCATAACAAAAGAGTATATATATCGCTAAAATATCTGATTCATCAAATTCATTATGACTACTAGTGAAATATTTAGACCAAATTTAATGAATACATATTCATAGTGGGTATATCTTCATCTAAATGTTGTCTTTGTAATATCTTCATCTTGAACTCCCAATTAGTGATATCTTGATCACAATTCCATCATGGAAAACCACCGAGGTCCCCTAAATTGATCAAATAGGTCATCAATGTGTGGAAGTGGTTACATGTTCTTTATTGTTACTTGGTTAATATTATGATAACCAACACACATCTGAAGAGTTTCATATTCTTTCTTCATGAACAAGACTGATGATTCCCATGAAGTCATACTTGGATGAATGAAACCCATTATTTCTAGCTCCTCTACCTTCACTTTCAATTACTGTAACACTGTTATTTCCATCCTATACAATGAATGGGAAATTGGACTAGTCCCTAGAAGGAGATCAATTGTAAACTCCACATACCTTATATGTGTTAAAATTGAGATGTTTTTGGGAATGATATCTAGAAATTTATACATGATATCTGGATAACTATTTTCCTAGATCTATGCCATTGATTGAAATTTAATGCTACCAACTAATAAGATATTGTTCCCACCATCTGTGTGAACAATCTGTTCTCACATATCTTTACTATCCTCTCTTCTCTGAAGATATATTTAATGTCATCCTCAATTATGAAACTATCTATTCTCCTATAACTATGGATGTGGTACATACATATTTTCAACCAATACACACATATTATTATGTCATATACATACATGTTCTACACCAACCAGTCCCATTTTAGATCAACTCAATCAACAGTTATAGTACGTCCTCTAAACAAAAAGGCATGAAATTATCTTTCCCTTAGAGGAGTTTGAAGTTTTATAAAAGAAGGAATAATTTTCAAATTTAATCACATAAAATCTAGAGCATGATATGAAATGAAATAATGTGATGCACTAGTATTGAAGATCACTTTCAGAAGGGTAATATTAAAAAGTATCATACCTCATATTGTATATATTCCTACATAATCATTGAAAATATTCTACTCAGATCCCTCTAATTTCGTTGTTGATACATTTTCCACCTTCTTGTCATGATAAGATATCTATAGTTGAAGAGTCATAGTATTTCCAGAATCCTTATCGCTATCTGTGATCTGTTGACGAGACTGATTCTAATGTCCTTACCCCATCAAAGCATACGATGCTTGCAATGCTAGAGAAGTGTCTTGATCAACTTACTTTGGAGAAAATTGAAAAGAATGCTAATGATTCCCCAAATTCTTGTTGTAAGGTAATAATTTATGATATTATATACTCTTTCTATTTATGTGGTCAATCGAACAGCATTAAAGACAACCTTCTGTGCTCTTTGGTCGTGGATGATGGTTCACTGATCCAGGCTCTGATTCAAATTTCCACTTCCACCCTAGAAATTGGTGTCTATTTTCCTCTTGATAACATAATTTTAGTTCCCACCATACCCTATAGGTATCATCATACCTCCTCCCATAGATCCTGAGATATCGCGTTATTCCACAGTCACTATGTATACCATCATTATATAATATTTAATACAAAGCACCACAATATTTAATCTAATATCATGCATTTTACTTGATTCAATGATGCATACCTTCAAGGACTCAATTTCCGCAACTTTTTGTGAAAAGCACAACAAATTAAAGAATTTATCCACACATTCCCTGACCTTGAAATTAACCTAAACTAGCCAAAACCAGTCAATCATATTCTATATTTTGAACATATGAGGATATAATTGTTTTCTGAAACATTCCTCAAAATCCTCCTATGAAAGGCCTTCATCCAAATTCACTTTTACTACTAAATCCCACCACTAGAATGCATGATCCCTGAGATTATAATTCTCCATCTCGACTATTTGGTCTGATGGTGTACTGATGAAATCGATGATACGATTCATCATTCTTAGCCACATATCCTCTTTTTTAGGTTCAGAATCACCCTTGAAGATGGGTTGATTCTACTTCATGATCTTTAGGGTATGATCCACATATTTTTCCTCTTTCATATGGTTCCATATATCCCCAACATGAAAATCTTGGACAAAATTGTGAACTGGATCTTGGTTCACCCAGGGTTCAGGTGAAACCATATTATCTACAGCTTCTTCGAGTTGGTTTTGACGATTCCTACAGGGTTCAATTTTCATATCCAAAAACAAACTCCATCAATATCACTATCTATAAATTTTTGGATCTTAATTTACAGTAATATCCCATAAACTGGCACACCATTATTTTCTAAAAATTTCTTTTTTCTATTTCATCCATTTTCTAAAAATCTTTTTCATATTTTCGAAACCAAATCATATTCAAAAGATATTATCCATTATTTTTCAATGACATTCATTTGAAATAAGTTTCATACATTTTTTCTAATACAATAATTATAAAAAACCTAAATCATTACTTGAAATGATGTATGCACTGTTAGTGGGAAGTCATCTCTCTACAATGCATTTCATGCTCATATCATTGGCTAAACCATTGAAAATAAAATTTTCTAATCCCAGAAGTGTCTCCAAACACTTATGTACCCAAATCCTTGGTAATATGATTTTCTACATAAACGGGTTAGCTACATCATTTTAGGCTATACATTACATGTGTAGACAATCCAACTCCTTACTATGATTCCAAACCATAGAATAGATAGGAATGAATTCCATCTATAAGAACCAGAACATTGATGGATACATGTTTGGCATGGACTGAACAACCTAATAGAATTTTAAATGGCCCACTAATTCTCATTGTCTTGAGAGTACAACGAGTCATTACTCATCCTTAAGAGACATCCCCATGAATCCAAAGAATGGAAATAAATGTAGAAGGGTTTTCATGCCAGGGGGGATGATTTACCCATTAATGTATAAAAACAACAACACAACAAACTATCTTGAAATATCCCTATATATGATTCATGAAATAAACTAAAACTTTTCAATTCATTATTTTTAAAACAACTAACCATGGTATGCTACAGCAGAAGACAAAACACTATCAAAGTAAACTACATAAAGACAAATAATAAACTCCAAAACCAAAATCAAATCGCAAGATACACAAGATACATCCTCCAATATCACTAACTAGTCCAATGTATCATGAAGTGGTGCTGAAGAAGTGTGATACTTTACCTTTTCCCATTTCCAAGATGGCAGAATCTTCACAAGCACCAATGTGATAAAATAGGAGTGAGTATATATGTCAATAGTATTTCATAATGAATTCCATACTCATGACACCAGGATAGATCAATTAGAAAATTATATAAAACAATTTATATAAAATAATTAACCAAATTAGTTTACAACCAAATACAATCAATTTTGAAACCCAATTACAACCAAGTGCACAAAATATTAAATGAAACTAATTTTTTTCTATTTGTTTTCTAGAAAATAACTAATTAATGTTTATAAACCAATTTTGATTTTTTATTTGGGTATACTCATTCAATAGTTCACAACACTCCCACACAAGAACGCTTCTTTTGAAAATTCCATACTCATGAGCAGTCTCTTGTCAAATTAACTTATGTCTTAATGATGCACACCCTAGATACAGGGTCACACACCTTGTACCCCATTGGTACATGTCCATTATCCAGGGAAACACTGAGCATGAACTCACAAAAAACACAATGTATGTGAAAACACATAAAAATAAATATTTCAAACCATTTTAATAAAACATAACTGTTATTGAGAAATAATGTATAAACCAATTTCAAAATAATCCTTCCATTTATAAAAAACATCCCCATTTTATTGAAAATATATCATCAAATTCATGTACCAAAATTTCATAAAAGTCCACGTTCTAAAATCCATATTTTAAAACCATGAACTAAACCACTTTATTAATAACACCCAATTATCATGATTTCTTCATTTTAGAAAGCCGTCAAAAAAGACGATTTCCAATAAATAATTCCTAAAAAAATCATGATCAATTCATCACAAAGAAATAAATTTGAATGAATTCCCATTATTTCTACTATGTGGAGTCGAGAGAGAATCCCCCAACATCAATGGTTTTGATGAACTTGAGAACAGACGAAGAACACTTAAGAAAACCGGATCGATTCTTTAGAGATCCTCTTTAGATCAATTCAACTAGAAATATAAAGACCAAATCACATATTATTTGGTATCCACACTCATATATATACCAAATAATGGGTTTATATCTGAGAAACCAATAATGGAGGAGAAGTAAATCTATTTAGATCTACAAAACAAAACACTAACGATGAAGAACAATCACATACCACAAGTACCATGGTTCAAAACGCCATGGTAATAATTCCGATTGTCTCAAAAATGATTTTGATAGGTTATTATACCTTAAAGGAAGATAAATACCACATTATGGCCTCTTATTAGAATAAATGATCCACATAGAGGCAAAAACATTTGAGATCCACTTTTTTTGAATATAACATAAACCAACTACAAGGTTAGTATTCACAGTTAGTCAAACTATTCACTAAACATGAATTAGCTACTACCCAGGAATACCATCACACTACCTCCTCACATGGTATCACTAACTGTTAGCTCCAAGTAACAATTAACTATACCTAAACCCATCCATTTTTCATGGTTTCTTCTAGTATGTACACACAGTTTTGATAAAACGTGCGCAGCCCATGAGCCTCCCATTTAGCCCACTAAACTATCAAAAAGAACACCAAAAGCTCCCAAAAATTTCCATTATACATTATATCCGGAAAAAGAAAATTAAAGGGTTATGATCCATAATCCAGAGGTTCAACATGGAAAATCCCCCAACACCATTCATACATCCATGGTTTTTGAGATATATCCATACTGACAATGACATAGACCGTAATGCCTAGCGAATAAATGCCCAAAATTATAGGTTTTTCCACAGTACTCCCACTATTTTATAGGTGGGAAATTATGTTGGTTAGCTGGATATGGTGTCATTCTCATCTATTGATTTCTCGCTCACTAATAATCCGAACAGTTGGAGGAGAACTAGTTTCCTTTGGGTTCACCACTTCTAATCACATCCTGAAATTTGTAGTGTCATAGTACAGTCTTTGATTTGATGAACTACATGACTAGTCCCCATGGTTGAATGGAATAATTTCACATTGGGTTCCCTATTTCTATTTTTGATGATTTCCACTGGGGCAGGATGCATGGGCATGTCAAATGACAACTGAAATTTCCTTATACCTTGCAAAACCTGTTTCTAAAGGCAACTGTGATTCATTACTTACAAAGATATGTTTTCTCCTTCATCAAAATGGGATGATGGGATGTCAGTTCCTCGAAATCTGGATTCCTCCTATGGATTTTACAGGATGTACGTGCCTCCATCATTTATTAGAATAATTGTTTGTGATCCTTATTCTTAGTTTCATTTCTTTTTGGATAGTGGTTAATTATACTACTTCTTCCAAGACATTGAAAGTGTTCATGTCCGGGTAGGAACCATATGTCAGGAGAGAAGTGATGTTGAGTGTCGATGGAATTTGTGGATGATAAAACAGTATAACACCTTTATTGTTCCTTGTCATAGGGATTATCAAGGGCACAGGAACCAGGGGCTTCCAACTTCAATCATGGGGTATCATTTTCCAGAGTCATGTCTCTGAGGTTTTTCGCAGCCTCCCATGATTGACATGGGGAATTCCACAAGATTAGCATCTTGTGCTAACATATCTGATAGATCGGAACACGTATGAAGTTGTATTAGATAGGTACATCCATATGTGGGAGATCCTAGATGGTTTAACGAATGAGTGGAACTGAACACCTAATTTGGATGGACCCGAGAGTGGTGTGTCTCATAAAGGGAATACATCACATCATAAATGGTGATCTAAAAAATACAGAGGGTTGTTTAGGGCGGGGGAAACAAAATAGAGTAACACCACGTTTTACCATTTACTAGGATTTTAAATGAGAGTGAGGATTCATAATTACCCAATAGAGAGGATAATGATCAAAAATTGCATAGTTAGATTGGGTTTTTTGGGGATTACACATGGGTAGCGGTCCTTCTCAAGGGGATTACTTTTGTTTGGATAAATATCAATTGTGTGAGGCTTATGCAAGGTAAGATACCCAGGTACCAATAAAAACAATGTTGAGGTGTATGGAATTATTTCACCATGATGTGGCATCTCAGGTAAGAATCATGATGGGAATGGATGATTTGATGATGATGCCGATGGAGTTTGGAAGGCCATGGGATTGAACCTCATGCATTCTTCCTATGTATCCATGTATATGGGAATATATATCCACAATGTTCAAGATTTGGGGTTGTGATTCACCTAAGGAGGTGGCCATTGAGAATGAATTCTAGGATGGGGACCTAATGGAAATGGGTCCTCCATGATAAGTCGTGACCCTAGCGATATATAGAGACCTGGGGGAAAGGATAGGATTGGAATTGATGATGGGTATGAATCTAATAGTAGATTTATATGTAACTCGTTTATAATATAGGGATCAAAGTCCATGTACATTATGATGGAGCCATATAATTAGAGAGTACACTTGGAAGTGACCTTGTGAAGTTCCTAGGGCTTACGCATGGTTAGAGTCCCTTCAGAATAAGATATCTCTATGTTGGGTCGATGTGATATGTGTGGGGAATATGCATGGCTAGTGGACTAGGATGATTTTTTAGAACACTGTAGTTGGGGGATCCAAAATATGTTTCCCAGAAAGGGAAGATATAACCATAAGAGGCTTGATCCCCAGGATGGAGCACAAGAGTTTACCATTGGATGGGATTGAACCTCAAAGAGGAGACCAACATACCCAAAGGCTTCAAAACCCATGTAATTTAGAGAATTGAATATAAAATCATGCATGATTAGTGAACCGGTGTTAAATAGATGAATCAAGTGGGTTGTGGTTATTAGTGGACTTGATCATTAAAAAGGCTTCCTATATTCCCGACATATATGATTGGGATCAAATTCCACGTAGTTCAAGATGGTGGCAAAGAATTAGGGTGTACACATGGGAAACAAACACGTAGATGTGTTGTGGGTATTACACCAAGTTAGAGGACTAAATAAAAGATGGGGTTACACATGGATAGAATCCCAAATAGGATCTCATCATCCCAATTACTTTGAGATGACATTCTTTATGCTTGGTGTGAGTAACATGTGGTGGAAGTAGTCTTCATGGTCTTGTCCTGAAATTTTTGACCATGAGAGATTGTGTGGGGCTTACTCATTTCTCATATCCTAGTTAGATGGATATTGGGAATTATTTTAAGGATGTTCTATAGTACGATCTAGTAAAATTATAGGAGGATGTCATTGTAATCCATTTAGGTGATGAAGATCTCACTCCATTAGAGACTAGTGGGTTCAATGAATTTCCACGATAGAACCCCCCATGTCCTTTGCATAGGGAGAGACTATAGGATAATGTTATGTTCTAAGGATGATGGTTATTGGTAGATTAACCTCATATATTTCAGATGGAGAGGACTCACTCCTTACATGTGGGATTTCAGGACTGAAATGTACCAACACTTGGGGAATGGATGGCAATAGTAAGGCCCAGCAAGAGAGTTCTAGAGTAAAGGTCAATAGTGTAGTCTATGTTAGTGTGGATATTAAAAAAATGAATATCCACTAGTGTACCTATTCCAAAGTGAAATAGGTATGAAAATATGATAAGGGACTCCGTAAGGGGAATCTGGAAATCACTTCACACAATCTTGGAAGGATGAACAGGAAAGGGGATTACAATGTAGGAGGACTCACTAAGAGGAACATCGCGAAGCTCTTGTTCTTCCCAATAAAAATTAGCATTGCGAATGGAGGATATTCATGAATAATGGAATAAAGTGGTTTCATGAAGGGAGGATATTTTTGATGCATGGAGTTCTATCCTAGGCATGGGGTCCATATGTATTTGGGGGGGGGGGGTTCATTAGGAAGGAAGAATGATCTGTGAAGTCTTGATTCCCTTAGAGGGACTCTTACCTTCATGATGGACATTGAATATTTAAAAGGAAATATCCACTATTTTTGGAGGTACATTTGGAAAAATTGAAGTTGTTTCATGATATTCAAATTACATGGGTGATGTATTTTTTCCCTAGATCTTAAAAAACATTGAGATTTGTAAAATGGAAGCCCAAAAGGTTGATATTGATGGTAGATATGATTTGAGGCTGGCGCGAGCCACATATTTATAGGCACTACTGATCCCGATGCTCATATGTGTGTTTTGGAAGAAATAGATATCAAAGAATAGAGGCGGATTCATCAGACTCATGGAGAATTCTGTCAAGGGGACTGAAAGTGATCAATGAGTTCATCAAACAAACAGTGGCTTCCATTAACTGGATTTATGCCATTGGTGGTGGTGAGGGGTATGACAAGGGAGATATATGAATAATACACCACTTGTGATATTGTATTACTCATAATTCTTTAATATTTTATCTAACAGCCATTCCCTTCCTAAATCAATCTTGAGAATGACTTTTGACGCTAAAAAAATCAAAACCAAATACCATAATGCTAATGTTTTCTTGGATAGTGATCTATTAACAACTTCCCCTATATAATTCATTCTATATGAGAAGATGAGTGTTGAGAATTAAATTATTTTATGTATTCCTTTATAGATGGATATGATTATAATGATGTTTTAGTGTCACCTGAGATAGTTTTTTGATTCACGAGTTCCTTTTTTCGGGCATCGTTTTCGTTTTGGAAGGTGGTGGTGTTGGACATGAATCAATCATAATGGGTATTTTTTCATGGTAAAAAAAATTATTTATGATGTGAGTTGGTAGGTCAAGTGTATGTGTTAGAGTAAGGATATATATATCTCTGTATCATAGTGTACACATGTCATAAGCTTAAAGAAGAGCACAAACAACTCTCCAGTTTTCTTCCAACCCAACCAATTCCTACCTGTATTTGGAATGATATCACCATAGATTTTATTTTTCGGCTTTCCTAAAACACCTCGGGAAAGTAAATACAGTACATTATTTATTGAATATTTTGCCAAATCATCCCATTTCATTACAATAAGGGATTTAACCAAGGTAGAGGAAATGATTAAATTTTATGTTTACAGGATAGTGGGGTTTCATGGTGTTTAATCAGTGAATTTTTTGGATAGGGGCCCAAGAATGACTTCATGGTTTTTAGAAGGTGTTTATTTGGCATTGTGGTTATATATCTAGATTATTACAGAAGACCACTAAAAAATGAATGGTCAGATAGTGCGAGTGAATAGGATCATAGAATACAATCTCTAGGAATTAGTGTTGAATTTTGGAGGCTTTTTTGATAACCATCTAGGGTTAGACGATCATTTATATAATAACATTTTCTAATAATGGATTCAAATAGATCCTTTTGAGGCATTATATGGTCGGTTGTGTTAGTCCCCTTTTGGTTGGACTACGGTGTGTAAGACAACACTATTGGGACTGATCCTTGTGGATAAAACATGTGATAATGTCAAGTTGATAAAGAATTTTTTTTGAAATTACATAGTCTCCATAAATATTATTCCAATAATATTCATCTAGATTTATATTTTTCTTTCGGGGAATTGGTGTTCCTCAAAGAGTCATCTTTCATGGGTCACCATTATTTGGGTAATCAAGGGAAGCTAACGAAGTGGTATGTCAAAAATTTTGATATCGTGGAGAGTTGTTTTATGGTTGAATATAGATTGTATTTTCCATAATATTTGACATAAATTCAAAAAATTTCCCATTTATCTCAGATGAAAAAGAAATATCCATGATCTGTGTCATGTGCTAAATTAGGTGGAGTTGGAGTTAGATTTGAATTTTTCTTTATTCAAATGACTAGTGAAGATTGTGGATTCTCAGGATAATCTGAATCATTGTATGTTTATACCAGTGGTCCGTATTTTTTGGTATATCAATATGGGTGACCCAGATAAATTATGGAAAACTTAATGTGTTGAAGGGAAGTATCCATTATTATTTTCTGATCAATGGTTAGAATGATTTTCTTGGGTTGGAAAGCTTTCATGGAGGGAAGAATTGTCACATTGGTGAATTTGGTTTGTGGTATAACTTTGATAACATTTTTCTAAATGATTATTTTTTATTACTAGTATTTTATTAAAAAAAAGAATTTTTTTTTCGGGAGTATGTGGAACATTATGGGCTCATGGTTATGGGAAATTGTTATCTAAACCAGGGAAAACTAGGTTCCTTTAACAGTTTCACTATCTTGGTTGCATGGCCAGCCGCATGGGTATGTTCTTTTACAAATGAAATTGTACAGCCCCATTTATCTTAGACTAAGAGGTATTGAAAGATTCTTCATGTTTTGGAAAACCACGTGGGCTAATCGTCTAACCATTCTACATCATTCAAAATTCGAAATTTAATCTTTTTTTCTCATCTTTTTTAACCCCAAATATCCCATAATCAAAGATATATAGGACATTTAGGCTTGATATATTCCTCTTCACCCTCTAGTAACTCTTTAAATCCACTACATTGGTGATTTTGGAGTGTGGACATCACGAATCCATCATATAAGTCACTTTTTTTTAATTTATTCCTTTTTCTATGGTTTCCCTTCCTCCCACATTTGGTTCATCCATTATAGTATATTTTTTGACGTAATTAGTTGTTGATCTTGATTTTTTTGTTAAATCCTGATATTTGGGTTCCCATCTATCCTTTATATGGTTAGTTTTAGGTGTGGTTGTTGTTTTCCACAAATTTCCTACTGTTTTGAAGATTAAGGCCGATGGATCCATGATTTTACATTTTTTGATGATTTTTCCAAACTTCCATGAATGTGTTCTATGTATTATTTTTTTTGGTATGAAAAATGTTTAATAATGTTTTTTTGATGAATATGTGATGAATGCTGATTTTATATGGAAAATAGTTTTGTATCATGTATGAATCATTTCGGTTCCTCATGAAACTGTTTTCAGATTTGCGTCAACGGTGTGAAATGTATTTTCCAGTGTATTTGAATTTGTGAATGTGTTTAGAGTTAGTTTTATAAATCGAATGGGTTTGTTCCATGCGAGACTCTTTAGTTCAAACCTTTATTATGGTTTTCAATTTTTAAAGTGATGTGAATCATGTTGTAAAGAATATTTTGTATTTTTTTTATTTAAAGGGGTGTTATCCTATAATATGGATGGATTTAAAATCATACCATTTTTTTTAAATTCATTTATTTTATTGGGAAAGTAGTGTAAAATTTATTTTAAAATGATTTTATTGTGTTTTTTAAATTTAACGTTGTTTTGTTAATGGAATATGGTTGTTTCTATTTGATCCTCTATCACTGGTCCTATGTGAATTGTGAATGTGGTGTTTTAAATTTATGTTAATGATTCATGGATTGTGTATAAATATATGGTGATTAATGAGATATATGAAATGGAATTTGTGAACAAAGGGAATCCATGGTATCTAGGTGGGATAAAAATGACTCGTATTCTATTTTATTTGAATGTGACGAGGTCAAGATTATTCTAGTAGGATTCATGTTTAAAAACAAAAAAGAAATTAGTTATTATCAGGGACTAGTTATCATTTTTCTAGCATCCCCTCTAGTGGATCATGCACAGGAACACTATTGGATTTTTTCCTATTATGGAGACTAGTAATCATTTGTATGTGTTCTGTTATAGTGTCTCATTCATGTGGACACAGCTGGTTTTTGATGGAGGATTTTGATCACTGAGGTATGAGGTTCATTCCATTGCACTGGTGCAGGTAACCTATAGGTATTTTTACAAGGTGCTCTATTTGGATATGATTTATATGTGATGTGGTTCTAGACGTTAGAATACAATAGACCATGTATATGTATAATTTCAATGATTTTTTTGACTAATTATATTCTTTACAAATCTTTTACAAGAAATGTTTCCTTTGAAATTGTCCATGATAATGTTTTTAGAGTTCTTATTAAAAGTATCACGTCAATTTATCACTTAATGTTATCTAATGGAATCATTCATTAGGGTGGAATCCTACTAGGATTTGTTTCGCACCGTATATACATCATTTGGTATACGTGGAATTTTTTATGTGAGGAAAGATGTTATGTGGTGGATTTGGTGGATCTGGGTTCTAGTGCACCACTTAATGTATGTATTGGCAGTGATGTCCTGACAGTGATGGAAATCTAATTACATGACAGTTTTTGGATTGTATTAGTTGTTCCCATTCGATTGTGGTATTTTTTGTAATTGTTAATGTTTTATAACTTCGAATCTAAAAATAGTTGGATCTCATTTGGTTATGATTATCAGTTATGGGATGTTATATTCTTGTGGGTTCTTTGTTATTATTTAAATGGGTGAAATCATTCCAAAAGTGTATTTTTGTTACCTATGAACTATTTACTAGCCCATGGGGATCAGGAACACCTTTGGTTTATTCCACTTAGAAGGTCATGTGTTGGTTTTTATGGAACCCTAACATTCTTCATGATAGATGTAGTCATTGAGCTTTTATATTAATCCACCACTCCTAAATTACCTCTTGGATACACACATGAGTCCATAACACTAAAATAAGTTTCATTGTAATACCCTGAAATACCATCTCCCTACAATCTATGATTCATGTCTGGAATTCCATAAAAAATACATATAGTCCAAACTCATCCTTATCAATGTTTATAAAATGAACATTCAAATGCATGTTCCTTAAAAGATAAGAAACATATAAAACATTATTAATGGATCAATAACATGGATGAATTTTCAATCATTAATAAACTAGTGTATTATATGTATTGACCTCCATTGTTCCAAAAAACCATGGCCCCAACATCCACCGATTCACCAATTATGATTCCCTTTCTGATGTAGAACTTGAAAGAAAATAAATACACTAAAATAAAACAGCAAAGGTCATCTCCCTTGACCAACATATAATTTATTATTGATCAACGAAGAGTCCATCCACTTCACGATTAGGTTGTATCTTTAAATGGCCTTCCAAATTATACATGTCCCAAAAAAAATTCATTACCTGGCAAATGGACTGGTGAGATGCTAGAATTTCTATAGTGAGACTGTAAATGTTCCATCATGACATAAATCTAGAAATTTTATTGTATTTGAACCCTAAGAAATATATGTTCTTATAACAAGAACAAAAAAAAGTATTCAATGAAGTCCCAATACATATCATCTTAAATCATAAAATCTCATCCCTTTTGTAAAAATTAATTATAATTCTCCAATGTATTATTATCACCAATTAATTTTCTATTAACCATAATTGAATAGAATAATAACCGTCCAACAATTTCCCCATATATAAAATATCACGATATAACACTTGGTTCATCTCCGCCCTTCTGACTAATTTAGATGATATAAAAAGGGGGAAAATATTAACTCCGTGTTCTATTAATGCATACATAATCTTCACATGCATAAAATTCAAGATATTTCATTCTTCATTATAAGGATTTTCTCCCACATATTGTGAATTCTTCATTTTCCTACTTTGAAAATCTATAATGAAATTACATTTCTCTGTAGCTTATAATTTATCAAAATAAAATGCTAGAAAATAATCCACACATCATCATAATCTCATATTTATATTTGTTATTGAAATATATAGTATATGAAATTTTTTACATGTAGGATAAAATAATCACTAAGTAGATAATTTCATCAAAATTTTATAGTCTTAACTGTATTTACTAATTTCATGTCATTTCTCTAGTAGATCCTCTAACTAGGATATAGATGAAATCCCCCTTATTATAACACATGATCAAAATAAATTATAAAATCTAATAAATAAATAGGTAATTCATCATGAATAAATACATATCCAATACCATTATGTGGAAATATAAGAATCATTTACCCTTTCAATCACCCATTCTAGTCCAAAGAAGATCGCATCACAAATATATCACAAATAAATATTTACTCCATTATTATTAATAAAAATCAAAGGCATTTTTTAATTGATGTATAATTTTATTAACCATATATTTTACCCTTCAAAATAAAATATGTTGTAGATATTAAAAATATTATATGGTGATTTAATGGTATTATATACTAATCACATTTTGTTTCAGTAAATTTACCTACCTCCACTATCTGAAGCTTAAGGTACCACACCTCAAAAATAATAATGTGTCCATTTGGTAATTTATCAAAAATATAATGTGGATAATTTTTACCTGGTAATGCTCAAGGTATGTTTTTTGAATTTATGAAAAGCATGTGTATATGATGTTATCTTCAAAATAGAACTCAACTGAGTTGAGACAACAATGGAAAATAATGATCATGACTATCATGAACACTATTATAACATATTATCAGCAAAAAGAAATAATAAGATATGTGTACCATATGTATCTATCCTATATAATGACATTGAAATATCCTCTTATTTGACATGAAGGTTGTGGTAGACTAACTGTAAGTCAATATTTTTTTACCACCAAGCTCCCTATTTATGGTCAAATATTCCATTTATCCAAAACTATAGGACTCAATTCATTATAGTCACATATATCATCATTCAATAGACTAAAAAATACAAAAGGATACCATATTTCCTCTTTCATAACAACAATAAAGCTCCAAAGTTAGTTGTTCTCTATCATATAAAACCATTATCATGTAAATAATCTTGTTGTACCCTGATATGATTTAACCCACTTGAAATCATATATTATTGGGGTTTAAAATTTATTTTGATGGGTTTTATCTCAAATTAAATTCTCTTATCATGTGGGATATTTGATATATCATTCATGAAGATATCATGATACAGTTCCACCAAAAGAGGAGTGGAAGTGACCACTACTTGATCACCCAGGAGAACCATTAAATCTACACGTGTTGTAATACCTCTATCATAAGTTATGTTTGGACACACTCTATCCACTACAAAATCCTGATTATAGGATATAACTAACTGAACATTTATTCTATTTTAAAGAATAAATTTATCATTAAGTATTGTATTTAATGAAAATTCATCCATAGATTTAGTTATTTTAGACTACTATAATATATATCCTATCAGGATTCAAAGAACATTATGAATTATAACCATTGACAACCAATCTGCTATTAAATCATCAATATGATTTGTATAATGTAAGTTAGGATAAAGTCCAATTGATTTAGGTGACATGAGTGTCCTCCATAACTAGAATAAATAGACTATATAGATCCCATTCACAAAAAATACCAAGGGAAATAACATCATTGGGAAATTACATTACCAATCCAATGTGAAGATTCAACCATTAAAGCATAATGGAAACCATTTAATGGAGATTATTGAGAATTTTGTAATTATTAACAAATCAATATTCGCTGAACCCCCACAAGAACAAAGCCTCAATGCAGACCATACCATTACTGTGTAATCTAGTGTTATAATTGGTTATATATCCAGAACCCTATAATATTAATATGTATATTTTTGTTTTAATGAAATAACTATTATATTTATCCAATTTTATTATAACCTTGAAATTAATTTTTTATGACTTTCATTGAGAAAATATTTTTAAAAAAAATTAAAATTGTGTTATTGATAAATATATAATATTAATTAATACACTCTTATGATAAATTAATGAAATTTTTTAAACAATGGTTATTTATTAAAATATAAATAATATATAATATTTATTTATATATAACATATAATATAATGTACTACTGTCTAATGTAATTTTTTTTGTGGGATAGAAAAATGTTAGTATCCTAAAAAAGTAATTGTTAATATATTTTTTAAAAATTAAAATTATAGTGTCTTATATATAAGAAATTATTTTCATAAAACTATGTTTATTTTTTTAATCATCACATTGAACTTATATAATGGTTATACATTCTTATATTTTTAAACTGTCGAATGTGTGGGACAAAATTAAATATTATATTTATATTCCTTCTATTATAGGACATCATAGTGACCCAAAATTGATATAATAATTTACATAAAAGGAATACATGACAAATGATATATTTCGATAGTGAAATAATAAATATTTATGTTATTTTATTTAATTTTTAATCCATTAGTGAATCCTCCAATACCGATATTATATTTCATTTTTTATAAATAAATTCCCTCTAAATATGATTCAATTCCACACCACAAAAGGTATTATTTTTAGGAGTTTTGATCGTAGGCATATAAAATATTTAATATCACTCAGATTTAGATGAAACCATTTTGGAATACATTTAATGATTTTTGGTATATATTATTTAATCTTAGGGATTATAAAACTTGTGTTTATAAATTATAAAATAACCCCTTATTTTCATAAAGATAGCTACTCGTACTCCCAATCACCTCTAATAAAATAATTGTGAGTGTGGTGTTACCCCAACATTCCTGGTTCTCTCCATTGTCTTTAATATTTGATTCATTTATGTGGATACTAGTTTTCATCATCATTTTAATCCTCTATTAATCATTTATAATGACGATTTGAAAATTTGGGTACATTCCCACCCTACATTTCTGCTATGCCCATGACCTAAAAGTTTTATTATAGGGGTCATATTTTGGACTATAATTTCATATATAATTAATTTTTGATTTACGCTTTAATAATTTAGTTTTTCAATTCATGATTAATAATTCATGTTATCTGATTTTCGATATCTCTTCTTCCCTTATCGTTTCTCGCTGATCTAATAAAAATGAATAATTTTATGATTAAAATTAAATCGAGGATCTCAACAGGAGGCGTTGATGGATCTATCCAGATAACACAAGAATATATGCTATGAAGTGAAATCTACACACCATGTATTTTTGGTCAATGCATCGGTGGTAATTAGAAAATAACTTAATCAGTGTGCATTAATGAAACATGGTGTAGTTAATTCATACACTGTGTGTTATCCAAGACACACTGGTAAAACATCAGTGTAAATCCCTAACCCTAGATATCCAGAGTTGGTGAATTATTAAAAAACATTGGCATGATCACAAAGGATCAACTCTCGATATACCGATTAGTTTAGTAGTATTGGAAACATTAGATATATTCATAAGTCATACATTACATCATTAGGTAAAAAAAACTACTACAACAACTTGTATTTATATCTCCTCAAACTATTCCTGCAGGTCATTCATAAATTACTTCTTCACATCCTGGGAAAAATAAAACATTTAAAGGGGTGATCTTAGATTCTCAGTAAGGATAACAATATAGCAGAAGCTTTCATAGATAATCATAAACACCTAAAGCAATTTATAACTAAAACAAAAGCCTTTTAAACTTGAACTTCAGCATAATATGGAAAAGCTAAAATGAAATAATTCCATTTACTTATTCACATGGATATTCTACTAGTCAAACAATCACATGAAATATCAATAACCACTTTCATAATGAAGTAATGCATAATGCCAAACTATTATAAACACATAGCCAAGGCCTCATGCCAAGACAACAAATAAGATTTTGTCAAGGCCTTGTTCCAAGACACTAGTTTGTCTCATTAGACCTACCGATGCGTAGAGGAGCTATAGCAGGCTCCACCCGTCACTTACTAATTCCAATTAATTCCTCATATGAACAAGTTTAAACATTACATAAACATTCATATTAAAACTATCATATGAAATGTTAATAATTTAACCACAAACCATGAATGGTATGAAAATAGCACAACCACATTCAAACATAAATCATTCGATATAATATGGAATATTTTATTATATCATATTAACCTCAATCAATAATAATGAAGGATATTGACATAGATGAAAATAATCATCAAAACTATTTGAGAGAAATATCCCCCTTTTTCTTGAAATAATTTAAAAGTCACACTATTTGTCAAGAAGCCATTTAAAAATATATTTTTGAATAAAAGTGTCCCATACCACTTTGAAACTTTTAAAAGGAGTTTTAATTTTAATACTTTAATTTCCATATAAATAAATCCATAAAACCATTTTTAAAACATGGGCATTAATGAGAAAGATTTAGAAGAACAAGTCTTTAAAACAATTAAAAATGGTATTTTAGTTAGAGTTTCTAACCAAAAGAGAGACACGTGAATATAAATAATTGAGGTAATCAAAACATAGTAATATCATGAGAATAATGGGATTCATGATATACTATGTCAAAGTACATTATATACACCACATAAAAGTGATTTGGTGTATAACAACAAAGAAGTCTCAATGGAATGTAAATTGAGATGAAATCGCTCATAAAGGCCAAATCCTTAGCTTAAGGATAAATCAACCACATAATTATATGTGACAAATATAAATACAATAAATATGATTGGATATTATTTGTAAAACAATCAGATGACATTCACACATATTCTAGTAAAAACAAAACCAATGAATTGGATGTTTATCTCAAAAAATCGGTATTGATTAAAAATTACTCTTATCAAGTTCATACCGATGACTTGAGAATTTATCAATGGAGTGATTATGTGTATAAAAATTATATCCATAGAAAGGGGAGTGTAAATTATGACATAATATGATGAATAGTGATTCCACACATTATCTATGAGTAAAATAATCTATGAAGTATGCGTAAAGCTGAATGAGTGGAAATTGAAATTTCAAATTCCCATATCAATTTGGTAACTTATGAAACATCCAGCCACGATAGAAGGATCATAAAATGATGAGGTAAATATACATTAATTAATTTATATTAAACAATGAATACAACAATGGGCAATACAGACACCACATACAATAAATAAGCGGTGAATAATGGAAATCTCACAGATTTAAAAGTGAGATAAGAAACCCCATACTTTGTACTTTTTCCTTGGTCGACGGTAGGTTAACCTCATGTATAATGGTGAAATAATTGTTATTGAATTATAAAATAATGATTTACATTAATATGATATCATATATGATATTTTTAACATTGATTTGTTAATAATATCTTAGTATTATCCTCATTTCGGGTGTTAACTTACTCCTTTTCCTTTATATTCATTGTTACGTAAGTCGTGTATGTTATAATAGGTTGTATCTTATTCATATCCAGAATTATATAAAGTCCTTAAACATTAGTTTTAAGTCATCAAATGATAATTATACTTGAATGGATACGATGGAAAATGAATCTCATCGCTTCCGTGGACACGGTAGTCCGTACGTATGCACGAGAGACAATATCATTTTTTTGATGTCAAAAAAATATATAATTGGATGGTATATCATATAGACAGAATAATTGTCATGTTATATTTATTATTTACATTAATTAAACATCATTATGATACCCATCCAAATAATAATTTATTGAATGACAATTACACAACGACGTGGAGACGGTAAGTCGTACGTACACACGTTTGGTGAAATTTCATTCAAAGGATGGATTGAATACTGAATATGGTTGTACCATATTTATAATAATATTATAGTATATATGAGATACTGTATTAATTATTTTAGAATGGGAATAACAAACAAAGAAGAAGTTGAAGAACAAATGAATTTGAAAAAGGGTGGTAAAAACATTACCTCTTCTTCGGGTTCTTCCTTTTGATTTGATCAAAAGGGATCCATAGGTTGGATTTATGATCAAACAAAGGCCTCTAGGTTGTAGTGAGGTATGTTTGGAGATTATTTGGGCTGGGTTTGGCCGAACCAAAAGGCATTTATGTTGTGAAGTAATGAGAAGGGGGAGTGCCCCTTTATAAGAGGAGTGAGGGGCACCTTTGGAAAAGCTAGAAATATTATTTTATAATAAATTTATATTCGGTTTCTAATGGATGAAAAGTGTATTATTTAAATTTTATGGTGGGGATAGGTCGAAAACTACTCGACCAATAGAATTTAGACAGGTTTGGGTCATTATATTCACCTTATCATTAAGTATTAACTCTTAGTTAATTAGTTTCACTTTTACAATGTCTCTTTGTATTTTTATATTATATGGTTAATAAAAACACAATATACATCCAAGAGACCTCCAAGTGGTCCATTAATGATAAAACTATCATTATATAAGACTCATGACCTAACCTTAGATTTTTAAGAATTTAATATCAATTAATAATATAATATTTGTTTTAAATCCTCTTTTATGTCAATTTTGACACTATTCAATAATTGATTTTTGTGAAACTCGAAACAACATGATTACTTCTAAAAAAGTCAATTAAATAAATCCCAATATTACATAATAACCTATATAAATATTTTAAATCAACAAATGTCTCCAATTATATTTATTTGGGTATTTATAATATCAATTATTATAATTTTTCACTATTATGGTAATTACTGCATCATCATTGTGTCATAAATAAATTAACTTATTTAATGTATAAAAATAATATATAAAATATCATTATGTAGTAAATCCTTTTATCTCTCTAATTAATATTTATAATCGAATTTATCTTATGTGTAACCATATATTAAAAATGTTTTAGTAAATAAACATTGATTTTAACTCTTTTAACTCTTCATTGAATTAAATAATAATAATTGTTCTAATCTAATCCAAGTAGACCTAAATGATAATATTTTATTCCTAAGGTTGTTTTTGGTCGAGATATACTTTTCCAATAGAATTAGTACATGTGTTATGGTAATATTAATATCATTTTTACCCTTAATTACCCTATTTACTTTTAATCGTGGTAAATAAAAGTAAAAAGTTACTATTCAACAAAAAATATTTTCATCTCAATGAACAAAATTTTACACTTTGATTTTAACTGTGTCTCTCAGATTTTCGAAATTCCACTCACAGAAGCGGTAAAATTATGTTTTATGAAAAATTCAGTTTTTTTAACTACCACTTAGTGGTTTCACTATTCATCAAAAAATGAAAGATTCCAGAAAAATAAAAAAATTAGGCCTAAGATATATTTGATATTATGAATTCAAAAATGATGACTATTTTACCAAATTAAAAAACATATTAGTTGCATTAATTAATATTAAAATTAATTCTCTTCGTCAAAACAAATAGCGTGTTTTTAAGAGATTATAACTATCAAAATATTGACAATTGTTTATGTCTGGTTTAAATGTGAAATCTCATCTAATGACCAAAATTGTATTAAATGGTAAAAATATATTATAAATATACTTTAAAACCACTCAAATTAATAATTTATCACTATTAATTATTTTGATTAAAAAATTGGTTTTTAATTAAAATTTATTAATTTTCACTATTCATCAAAATACGAAAGTTATCCGAAAAGTACCAAAATTTCACCCTAAGATAATTTCGATATTACGAATCCAAAAATGAAGTCCATTCTGAATGATAAAATTTATAAAATTTCAAAAAGTTGGTATTACTATTCATAACGGCTAGTTTGATTGGTTGTGGTGTGTTACAATCTCGAAGTTGCATACAATGCACATCATTGCATTATTAAAAGTGAAACGTACCGTGGAAGATTGGGGTGTCACATTCAGTCAGATTATACCGTGTGGCCCACTATACAAGGCGTTTTGTCCCTTCGGGTCTAGTTCAAGTCGGGTATCCCATACATGGATTCCCTTTCTTGTGACCATGTAACATGGAGTCTACACAACGTGTGGCACACTAGACTTGTTGTATACTATGAAGCATTATTAAGAACACCACACATGTTGTTTCCACAGGTGTCTACTTTGGATGAATGGTGAGGAGGGTACAAATCATGTAGTTAGATATACAAGACATGCACTCTTTCTAGATTACGTAGATTTAAAAATTTACTATTATATTATGTAATCCTTGAGAAATGTACCTTCGTGTGTGTGTATATCTGGTAAACAAAAAGTTATAACTGTTTGATATATATATATATATATATTTAACATACGTGTAATGTTCAATGATCTGCACATCATGTTTGATTTTTATTTCAATTATTATTCATTATGAATGTTACATGTCACAATGAATAAACTATAGACAAGTTTAAATACTTGTTGTGTAGTTTGGATGGGTATTCACTGAGTTGCATCTATGTTACAAGTTATGTACAAGGATAGGGATGAGAATATCAAGGAAATTTGGAAAATTGTTATTATAAAAATGACTGATTCATCAAAGATAATTATTAATCCATTTGAGCATAATTTACTCTAAAAATAATAATGATTAATGAATTGAATGCTAGATTTTTTAAATGCATAATTCGTTGAATATATGTCTATGAAAATGAGCTAGACGAGACCTTTGTATGTGATTGGTTATATTTTTATTTATTTTTAAATTAAAATTGTTAGCATACATGCCTTCTCATCATTAATATGTATGTTATACATGCCCAAGGATTCATTTATGTAAACCCCATTTTCCCACTCACCTACGTGTGAGTTAAAAGAATATATAATGCATAAAGCCCAAATGATGGTATAGATGGTTCATGTTTGGAGTCGAGGCGAAACCAATCCATGGAGATACAAAGGTTGATGGGTGGGAAGATGTAAACATGATAGTTAAATGGTTCAAGGTTTTTCTCCCCTAGTCTAGGATAGTTTTTCAACTGCTAGATAAACTATCCAATAATGAAACTCAAGATCATACCCTTTGTTTTATTTCTGTCAGTGGTATGATTATTCATTATAGATGTTTGATGTGATCACATAATTAATCAACTAAAAATTTTATAAGATGGAACTTAATTAAAAATTGTTTAGAGTAAATATTAGATATACATGGTTAATCACTTAATTATATCCCAATTATCATTAACAGTCATGTGAAAATATAATACGATTAAATTTATATATAATGGATAAAATCCCTCTATAAAATATTAATTTGGTATAGCCTTCCATTAATATAGTTAGATTCAAACCATAGTCCATAGTTCATGACCAACCAAAGTTGGGGTACTTTCAATTATTCTTGAATTATATTTTTATGTTTCGGGTTAAATTAACATAGTTTACTTCAAGGGTTGAATTCCTTAGCTTGAAATGGTGTAACATAGAATAAATGGTTGAGGAAATTTAATGTTAATTAATTATTGATTGGGGTAGCCACTCAACGGATAATGTAGTTTAGAGATATTGTTGTTTTCATTTGGAATGTCAACCTAAAATCATTCAAGTTGTTCTAACAACCACATTTATGGTAATGTTAATGGAAATATGGATCCTTTATATTAGAATGTCTGAAAAAAAGGATATTCCAAAACTAATGTTGACTGATGTTGGGTTACGAACAAAAGTGGGAGACTAATAGATATTTATATATTTATTTGTCAATATTTATCAAGATAAAGTACTATAACTTGGTTCATCTTAGTTTTTAGCAATAAAAATCAAAATGAAAACAAACAAATCATTGAGATCCATACTCAAGATAGAAAACATTCTTACCAGCCCTAATTTCCATGATTGGAAAAGGAGCCTTTATGTTATTCGTTACCATGAGAGAAAATTTTATGTGATGGAAGATCCATTACCAGTTATGTTTGGAAATAATGTGAGTGATGAAGAACTCCCTATGTATAAGAAACATCCAAAAGGAACTACTGATGTTCAGTGCCTCATGCTATCATCCATAACCAGTGGGCTCATAAAGAAACATGAGAAAATGGATGCTTATAGCATGATGTCTTTCCATTGGTATCTTGATCAAGATAAGCTGATACAAGAATGGTATGAGATCTCCAACTCTTTTTTCACTAATATGCATTGAGATTCTACATCGATGGACCACATGTAGCCAATATTATTGGAAACATTGAGCTCCTTGATAACATATGTATTATATTCATAGATGAGTTGTGTACAGATCCCAAAATATCATTGCTACCTAATAACATCTCTATTTTCAATGTGAATTATAATATTTGAAATAATGGGAATTTTCTGTCGATGCTTCTTGAAATAATTCACCAAGTATCTATGGACATGGGGCGTGTAAAACCCATAGTCCTTATGGTGAATAAGATGATGATGTATAAGGAATATGCACCAATGATTTATAAAAAATAAAAACCCACCAGTCATCACCCATTAAAGAAGAAGATTATCCAGAGGCAAGGTAAGGAAAAGGAGGGAGTATGATTTTCATATTCCAAGTCAGGAAACTAGAAGAGGTATTGCACCTAGAGGCAAGGGAAGACAATATTGTATTCGTTACCGAGTGCAATCATTCCATTTATACAAATTTTGTGTTAGATACATCTTTTATGGATCCCAGTTTTATTCTAATGTTCGAACCAAGTATATTTTGGACAATTTCCCTAGGAGAAGTGGATATTTGATCTGCCAATGGTGTGGGGCTGGCTGTTTTTTCAATTGTAGATTACAACCTAACATTGATAATTTTATTGATTGTTATTTTACATGGGTTTTATTATGTACCTTGTGTTACCAAGACAATAATTTCTATATAATGTTTCAATACATATTTATTTTTTTCAAGTTTAGAAAAAATATATTGTTACTTTTATTAGGAAAGAATATGATATGGTATGGTGCATTTATATAATGATCTATATGTATTATGTTATTCCAAACAAGTTTCTAAAATTGATAAAAAAACATGTTTTCATGGCTCATACAACACCCAGGTGTGGAATCACCTCTTTGGTCATATAAATGACAATCACCTAACAATTATCTATCAAGATTGTTTTTTAGACTCTTCAATGATGAAACCACTTGATAGAGGCCGGCCATGTTTAAAAAGGAAAATTATCAAACCACCATTTGGTGGATAGGTTGAATGGCCCATAGAGCTTCTAAAATTAGTGCACAATGATTTCTGAGGACCATATCCAATATAAGAAAGGTTTGGATATAATTACATCATTAGATTTACTAATGACTAGTGTAGATATTGCTATTCATACTTAAATAGAAATAAGTCTGAACTCTTTGATATATTCATGGCATTCAAGAATGATTTATACATTCATTTTTGAAATAATATAATGAAACATCAATCAGATCGAGTTGGAGAATATCTTAAAAAATAGTTCGTCAACCTTTTCTTGGTGTCTGTGATTCTATATCAAATCACTCCACCATATACACCATAGTGGGATAGTGTTAGTGAAAGGAGTAACTGTACGATGTTGTACATGGTAAGGTCAATGATGATTCAAGAAGATATTCAATAATACTTTTGGGGATATTCCTTGAAAACTATGACATACACATTAAACTAAGTACCATCTATGGAAGAAAATGGGATAAACTATGAACTATGGAGGGGAGAGAAACCAAATTTTTCACGTACTCATGTATGGGGATGAGAGGAATCTGATAAATCTTTCTAAGGAAACAAACTAGAACCTCGGGATATGAAATATATATTTACAAGGTATCGTAAGGAAACAATGGGATACTGCATATTAAACACAATCGGAAAAGAATGTGATTATTTCAAAACAGATTGTCTTTATGGAGAGGGAGAACATCATAAAAAAGGATCGTTGGAGAATTATTGGATTTAATGAATTTGATGATAAATATACACAGGAGTTGGTATAGGAATAAGTTCCACATTTCCATATGAAAGAGTTATTTCCTGAAACACAAGTACAATGTAGGAGCACAAGAGAGATAAGAGAAACAGAGTGATATGGTTTCCTTGTCACCAAGGAAGGTTACTCATTGTTTTTTGAAAATGATCAACCTGTCTACTATAAGAAGTAGTTGAGTATTCAGATCTAAAAGATGGCTATATGCTATAAATTTTGATATGGATTCAATGAATCAGTACAATGTCTAGGATCAGGTGGATGTACAAGTTTATGTAAAGCCTATTCGGTGTAATTGGGTATTCAAAAATGATACTAGACATGAAATGTATGGTGAATACATATAAAGAATGTATTGTGGATAATGGTGTTAAACAACATCAATAAATTAACTATGATGAATCCTTTAAACAGATTTCTAGGTTTAAATCCACATGTATCATTCTTTGCATGTAATATTTCCATGACTATGATATTTTCATGATGTATTTCAAAACAAAATTCCTTGATGGGAATGATCATAAAGATGTTTATATGATAAAACTCTAAGGGATTGTGACACCAAGTGATTCTAAAAGGGTTTGGATGTTGCAAAAATCCATTTATGGATGAAATAAATCATCCAGATCAGGGAACATTCGATTAAATGATGCCATAATAAAATTTGGTTTCATTTTGAATGAATGTGAGGAATGTGTTTACAAGGGGTTTAATGGTAATGTGGATAGTATTCTAGTAGTGTATGTTGATGTCATATTGCATATTGGAAACAACATACTAGTATTGCAGTCATTCAAGTACTGGTTGAACAAGTGCTTCTCCATGAAGGACTTAGTTGTAGAAACATATATTCTAGGGATAAAGATCAATTTTGATAGATCCAAGAGGCTACTTGGACATTGTTAAATTACATACATTGACCAGATACTAAATATATTTAGAAAGGAATAATTCAAGAAGGGATAGGTTCCTGGGTCACATGGTACATATATTTCAAAGAAAATGTCTCCCTAAAAACAATATTAGAAAGATATGATAAGTGTGATTCTATACGCTTCAGAGATAGGATCTATCATGTATGTCATGTTATGTACCTGACTTGATGTTTATTATGCAATGAGTACGGTAGTCTGATATCATGAACATCTAAAAGAACTACATTAGACAAGATTCAAGACTATCCTTGTGTATATGAGAAGAACAAATTATATTATTCTGGTGTATGTAGAAGAAGGGAATATTTTAATCAGAGGGTATTCTGATGTTGTGTTTCATACAGTTCATAATGATATGAAGTCACAATCAGGATATTATTTTTGTCTCAACAGAGGTGTATAGAGATGGTAGAGTTCAAATCATCCAGTTGTAAGTGATTCTACAGTGGAGTACGAATACATATTAGCTTATGATGCAACCAAGGATTATGTTTGGATTAGTAACTTTTTCCAAGATACTAAAGTGGTTCCTATTAGTAAAGATCCCATTACAAAATATTCTGATAATACTATAATGGTGTCTCTTCCAATGAGGCAAGGTCACATCAATGGACAAATGACATTCAATAAAAGTACCACTACTTGAGGTATTTCTATCAAAGGGGTGATGTTTTAGTGATAAGAGTTTCCATTAATGGGAATGTGGCATATGAATTGACTATAAGACTATATGAGAAAAAGAATTATTATCATGTGAGATCTAATAGGATGAAGGTAGATCATAGTCTTATCTAGTTCAATTGGTTGTCTGTTGGAGATGGTGCCCCAGAAACCTAAATTTATTTACTTTATGATAACCATATACTCATTTGATGAATAATAATAGACTAATTAGAACATCATGATTTTTATTCTGTATAACATAGAATGTGACAATTTCTTATGAATAATTGTCATAATTAAAGGTTATCACACATCCTAAATATGATGAGAACCTAAAAATGCCATGAAACTATTCTTGAATATATGATATATGGAAGGATGATATCATTTAAAGATAAATGAATGATATAGGGTATCAGGTCTGGGGAATCATTAAACATTGAGGCATATTCTAATGGTGTGGGCCCTTGTTAATATCTAGGATGATATTTTGAGAACAAGGCCTAACAGTAGTAAATCAACATTCATTTGTGTTATTGGATGTTGCTATTTGTACACATATGTATCGGTCCTTATACTATATTATTATTACTAATGTGTATTATGAATCTCAGATAAAGATTTATTGTTGAAAATCATGCCGGAAGATGTTCGCAGCAAGGTAGGATATGTTGGAGGAATCATGAGTAATACTACATTATGAATAATGTGAGAATGGATTTGTCAATTATAGGGAAGTAGATATCTCAGGTGATTTAACGGAAGTGATATAGCCTAACTAAATCCATGATAATGGTGTTTTATAAGAAATTTAAATTACGAGAAGTCAAATAATGAGACATCGAGCACATGGGTTGATGGAACAAGCATGCAACCTGCTTTATTAGATATATCAGGACAAAAGGATTATATTACATGGTATTTTCAGATGAGGTGACATATCATTGCAACCTAACTTCATTCTCTTGGGTGACATGACCTATTTCAAGATAGTAATG
This sequence comes from Viscum album, assembly GCA_963277665.1. NCBI lineage: Eukaryota > Viridiplantae > Streptophyta > Magnoliopsida > Santalales > Viscaceae > Viscum > Viscum album. Next base: position 207,966,470 of record OY728121.1, read on the forward strand.
ATGGAATTTATTATAGGCTGCCTAATACCAACACGAATGAGTTCAAGAGGTTCACACACTAAATGTATTTGGTATCTTAATGAAATAATAATATATTTATTTAAAATTTTGAATAATGATTATTCCCAGTTGTGGTTTAATTATTATTAATTTATGCTTGATCACATTTATTTGGTCGCTAGTTATCCAATATAATATATTATAGATGAAATATCAAATAAATATTTATTTTTTATTATAGTAAATATAATATTTATTTATTTATCAAATAATAATTTTGTAAAACTTGTTTAATAAATATATAGTCATTATCCAGGGTCTGGTAAATAATTGGGGAGTATTAAATTAATGAGATATGTGTCCTATGGGAAATAATATTAAATATATTTGGATTAAAATAATATTTAAATATAACATTCTTGTTAAGAACATATCATCGAAATAATAGCATCGATGTGATTAGTTGGCATGGGTGATTGACAAGGAATAATAAAATATGAAAAAATACTTGATCTAATTATAAGTATATGGTGAATTAAATTTTATGTAATAAAATACTCTTATTTAATCCATGGACTTGCCAAATATTTTCGACATGTACAAAATATTTGGATAAAAGCTCTGGGGCGTAGATATCAATTCCTGCTCCAAGATTCCTCCCAATAATGTGAGAGATCTTCCTCTTCCGAATCAAAGAAAATTATTTGGTAGCGATTCTCATGGAGATAGAAGTAGGACATCATAAGTGCAAGGATATTCCATGCAAGCACCCCTAGACTTCCTTGGTGACGTTTAGAGATATATGTGGATCAATTCTAGAGGATTCCTATCATTTTATTCTACATCGCAATAATATTTCACCTCAAACAGTTGATCAGACACATCAAAGAAGAAAGAATATCCTTGTAGTTAATTTTATAATTTAATTAAATTAATTATAATCAAAATATGTTAAACATATCTTTTCAGTTTTGAGTTATTTATTTTTTCTGTTATATTTGATTCAATTCAATGGATATTGGCATTTATCATCGTATTGTTCCTGGATAAATCATTGATCATGAAAACTTAGAATGTTTAGTACATTCCCACACTGTGCTTCCGTTGTGCTCAGAACCGACAATGATGTATACGATGTGTATCTTAGATTGAGAACTATAAATAAATTGGATGAAGAATATTTTCCATTCATGAGTTTTCACTTCAATGATAATATATTTCATTTTCATTTTAAATAATTTACAAATAATGATCCCTATGGGTATTTTTTTGAAGTAAATGATATGATGAAAAATAAAACAGTGAATGAAAGGATAATTTTACATTGTTGTATTCATTATTTATATTACTATCCAGGATTCACATATAGTGATATTACATCATTTAAGAAAATTATTCCACAAATTTCGAAAATAAATTCCTAAGGAATGTAACAATTTCCTATCATTCGGAATTGGAAACTCACTATACTAATTTTGTAAAATAAGATCAACATCACCCTTAATGATCTTCCCCTTTAATAAGAATACATAAAACCATTCTTCATATCCAGAGTAAAGGAAACATTATAAATGGGTGTGATTAAATGATTAGTCTGAATAAATAAATCATATGTGTAAGAATACCATTAACCTAATATTATGAGAATATGAGTATAACATTTGAATATCATAACCTGTATATCACATAACATAAATATTAATCCTAAAATAAATTTTGGAAGGTCACAGGACACGAATCATAGGGTAATCAAAATCATAATCAATGAAGTTATAACATATGAACAAGATAATGAAATTTGGTTGTCATATAAACATTCAATATAATTCTTTATTAGAAAATGATTATTTCTGAAACATATCAAGAAACATAATGTAGAAAATACATACAAAAGAGTACACAAAACCATCCCTAGACATAGTCATTTTTTATAAAGTATTGTATTTCCCCATCTTCACATAAGGGATAGGGTATCCTCATCATCCCATAGTGGATCGAGAATCCTCATCTTCCCATAGTGGATATGGTTACCCCAATATCCCATAGTGGATCGTATTTCTCCATCCTCAATAGCGCATCAGGTTTCCCCATCATCCATAGTAGATGGAGTCCATCAATTTTACTCCCACAATAATCTCATGAGATAAAAATCTTTACTAAAATTCATTTAAGTATGTTAAAGGTCACACACATCACATAATAAAATCATACGTACATGTGCCAACAAATAATAAAACATTCATCATATCATGATCTATAAAAAGGATGGTTTCCATAAACATTATATCATAACCCCTGAAATGAAATGGGAATCATAAATATGTCACCATATAATAACCTATCAAAAAGTGATAGCTCTCATAATAATTTTATCAAGATATTACTCATATAATGAAGGAGGTTTCAAAAGCTAATTACCCATGTAATAGTAATTGGTGTCCCAAATATTATTCCATAATAACATAAACCATTCACGAGGCAATATGATTGGTATTCTTGGACCATATCCTTAGAAAATCATAAACTATATCATGTTCTATTATCATATATTTAGAATGATTTTGAATGATCATTTCGAATGTTTATTTTAAGAAAATATCATTTTTTGAAAATCCCTTTCACAAATCCATTACAAAAAACTTTTACATATAATGTAAGATATTAAATAGAATATAAAAGTCTAATTGGTTGAAATATAGTTTCCCCTTTTAAAAACACTTTTTAAAACATAACTAATTTTGAATCCCATTTTCATTTGAAATATATTTTATTTCTAATAATGGAAGAATGAAATAATTTTCAAAGCCTTTTTCATACAGAATACATTACAAACATAAAACAAAGTATTGATGTAATTTTGAAATTTCATTTCTAGAAAATTTATTTTCATACTATTAAATAATTCATGAAATATTTTAAATCCATTTCAATAAAAATATTTTTATAAAACATATCATGGAAGATCATAAATCATTTAAAACACATTTTTAACATAATAAATTTTTGAAACACATTTTCCATGAATACCAAATTTAATTAATAGAAAATTGGGGAAGAATATTCATTAAAAAACAAACTTGTAAGCCAAAAATGGAATCTTCAATTATGTGATCTACATGAAATTGGGTAAGTCTACACATCCCAAAAATTCCTTTTACACCTTAAGAAGTTTAAGTGTGTCTGATGATTAGAAAATGACAATAAATATTTTTTAATATATTTTTAGAAAAGGTGATTCATTGTTGAAAATGTTAGTTAATATTCATTGGATATTAGTAAATCATTTTTGAAAACATTTTCAGAAATATTATTTGTGAAAGTAATATTATTTACGGTCTAATGTGGAAATGAAATCATATTTTTATACAAGAATTTTATAATTATTTTAAGTAGTGAATAGTGGAAAATATTTTCATTAAATGTATTTCAGATGAATAATTAATGGATAATTAAATTCTTGAATTTTATTAATATATTAATTATACTATTTCACTATTGGAAACATAATCATATACAATCCTGAAAAACGATGTGATTGTAGCAGTGAAGTATTTCAACTTCATTAACAATATATCATAATTCCAATGATAGAATATAATTAATTGAATATTATAATATCATGAATATATGAATCTTCATGATATAACATTTCAATTGGATGTACGTGAAACTCTTAAAATTATGTTGTTTCTTAATATGGCATGTATCTCAGAGAATGAATATTGAGACAAAATTACATTATGAATTAGAAAATTTTGAAACCATAAATCACAAGAAAAATGAAAATAAAATGGATATTTTAATACAAAAAAAATATATTTTAGGAATCATATAATACATTCATGGGAAGTAAATTCACCACAAAAAATAACTGAGTGGTTAATAAAGAATAATTCTCACAAAAATAAATGTTAGATGGGAAAACCATTATGTTAAGTCTTAACTTTATTCGTACATGGTCCAAAATCCTATGTAACAGTAATATGATTAATATAAATCTACTTCAAAAACATTTTCTTGTATATCATACCTTATATAATTTTATTATTACAATATATTACATATTTATAAAAAATTCCTTGTTAAGGAATTGTTTCTGGTAGTGATCTCAATTTTCATATAGGTTTTTCCTTTTTATTCTTGACCATGTTACCTAGATCGTTATTTAATTATTTATAAAATGTAAAAAATTATTTAAATATTTATAAAAAAAATTATATAAATATGAAAATAGATACATTGTTTATATAATGGGTAGGTCATATCTATGCAGAAATTTTGTTTCCATTTTAATATTGTTTAAACTAATAAATGTTAAAGGAATATATGTATATATATTATTATTATTACTATACCAATATTATTTTATATATATATATATATCATATATGATTACTAACCCAATCCTGAATACATTCCATGTGACATGTGAATGAATCACATCTCTTTGATGAGGCGAAATTCCACACATAAACAAAGGAATATATAATATTTAAAAAAAATGGAAATCAAGAATGTATGTGTCATATAATTATTATAAAAGAATTAATACATCAAAAATATAATATATATTTATATATAATATTAATATAGAAATTAAAACTTTATTAAAAAACCTGAATGGTGGAAATGAAAGAAAAAATTACATCGTTTCGTGAGGTGGTAGTATATCATACACTCGAACAATGATTTTGTATCACGTTCGATGTAATTGTGGGTGATTTTATGTCAAAACTGTAATTAAAAAGAATATTGAAATATTTATGATATTTATTATATTATGTAATAATGGAATACGAATATTTTATGTTTTGAAGAATGGAAATAAAAAATTCATGTGAAAGGATGTTAACACTTCTCTAGGGACCTCCTTTAGGTTTGTTCTAAAAGGACTCGAGAGGTGTAAATAGAGGGAGAGGAGTGTTGTACTTTTTTAAGTGGTGAAAAAGACACATTATGTTTTCATTAATATATTAGTGTGGTCCTCATGCATTATTACCCCAGATTTTATAAAGATTGTACATTATATATATTTAGATGTTTAATGGTCTGTAAAACCAAATTATATAATTTTGAAAGTAGTTTAGGGTCAATTATACACTTTATTTTTTCAGATTATTCATAAAATAAGATTTCATTACTTTAATCACTGTAACTAATTTTAATTAACATCATTAATAATTTCCATAGAAAATAATTTTAAAATATAATAAATAATAAATTATTATTATTACAAATATTTTAATAATTTTAAAAAAATTTAATCACTGAGGTGGTATAAATTAAAATAAAATTTATCCCACTGGCATGATGAGACGATGTATTTATTGAGTGAAAAAAATCAATAGATTGAATTGATTTTATATAAAATTTAAATTTAAAATTCTCACAAATTAATATATATATATATAAATATATATATAATTGATCTATTTAAAGATTTAAACAAAAATAAAATTTAATTTATATATTTAAATAAATTAAATTAAAATGCAATTTTCATTTAAAATTACATATTTTTTATGTTCATCAGAACATGAAACTTCTCTAAAAAATACCAAAAAATAATAGAAATTTAATTTCTATATTAATATTTAATATTTAATATTTAATTTTTCAAATAAAAACAAAATATTTGCCAAAAATTATTCTCAAAATGGGTTCTCCCAAAAAAGGCTACAAAATTACCCTATTAAAAATACATATTTTTATTCGTATAATTGGAATTATTATCATCTTATTAATATCCTATATATTATTTGAGTGTCAATATTTTTTATTGCATATGTAATATATATATTTTTAAAAAAAATCTTCATAATTGGTTTTTTTAATTTGTATACATAAAACATATTTTCCACATAGAAAAATATCTTTCATAGTAAATGAATTTATTTATCTTCAAAGATTTCTTAAATTAATTTACAGCTAATTGATAATAAGAGTATTAATATTATACACATGATTAAATCATATTTTTAAATTTAGTTAATTGTATTCATTACATATATTAGAACTTCTAGGTGAAACTATAAAAATATTTTAACAATAATATTAATAGTACATTGTAGTTAGGTAAAACATTGTCCTGGGTGTAACCCAAGTTATTTAAGGGTCTTAGTATTCTATGTATCATATGAAAAACTTAGTATTGTGTTTACTATATAATTTTATAATTTTTTAATTTATTAATGTATTGGAATACTATTATAATAGAATAATTAATTAAATGTTTCTTTCTTATGAGTGATTTTTTATATAGTGTTCCATAAAATGAAGAATTTTGAAAAGATTAAATTAATTTGAAAAATCTATTTCAAAAAATATTGGTGTTTTATATTCTTCCCATATTAAAATGTATTTCTACCCTAAATATATTATATGTTATCAATGAATTATAACTTTATTATCATTTCTTAGAAATCCACATCATAAAATTAAATTCTAAAACACCCATTTAAAAAGGAAGATTAGAAACATAATAGCTACCTAAGGTGACTCATAACTAGTTTTCCAAATAAGATAACATAGATGGAAAGTGTTAAAATGAAAATAAAATAAAATAATAAATAATCTTAGAGATTGTCAAGGATAATTTATCATGAGAAATTGGGTGATCCAGAGAATGTAAACAATCAATAAACATTACATTGAAGAAGATTTAATAAGTAAATATATATCATCTAAAAGCATAATAATAGTAAAAAAAATTATATTAGGACCATTATCAAAAATATTAATAATTTTTTTCCAATATGACATAAATTTTGGATTCCATTCTCATTCATATGAAAAATCTACCCATTTTTGCGTCCTTTGACCAATTTCCTCTTCATAGGTCACTCCAAAAATTGAAATGTTATTTTTGCCACAACTGAATCACTAACAGATCAGGAGATCCATGATTACTCAACCCATATATATAATTATTTTCCATAAAAAACTTTTGGGTATAATTGGTTATCTGATATGAAAAATTACTCACATTGTGATATAATACATTAATCTCACATACTTAATCTTGTGTTTAACATAAAATTTCTATAATTTTTTAACCCTATAACTCATATGATTGAAAAAAATAAAAAAAATTATGAATAAGTACACTAAATTTCTCCAAAATATTTTTAACTATCTACAATATATCATAATTACCTCTTGGTGTTCACATACAAAACATGTGAATACCATAATCTTGTTTTCTCTTAAAACACTATATTAACATGAATTACGAAAAAATCACCTTATTGAATACATGCATGATTTTTCATTCAATGTGTTGTTCTATATATTCGTTAAATCCTAAATATGTTGTATTATTCATCCATGAAATCATATATCACTTATTATAAAAATACATTATGAGTTCAATGTACATCGCTACTCATTAATTTAAATTATCCAAATCAATAATCAGTTTATCCTAGATAAACACAGTATTCTCAACACCATGAATATGTTATGTGATACATTAAGATAATATAAATATCTGATTTCCTTGAAGGTACTTTTCAAATTCATCATCAAAATTCAAAATATCCATTAAAATCCTTAAGGAAAAACACACTGAAATTCATATATATTTAATGATTTGTATAAAAAATCATTGAATTCCATAATATATATACTTCATTAATCCCACTTCCTTATAAAATAATTAAACTATATTTTTTGTCTTATTCCCTTATACCCCCTTCCAAAAATATGAAATAATAATAATATATTAACAGTTATCGAACTCGATGTATTCACGATTATTAACTATATTATTTGAACAATGTATACCATTCATATGTAATCAATTTCCAATTCATCATCAGCATAGAAAACATTACATGTACCACCTTGTTAATTATCATCATTATCCTTCCACACAAGACATATATATTATTAATTCACATACAATAAACATTTATAGAATTCATCGATTGATGATACCTTAGGGATTACATTATTTGTAACCATTGACTTAACTAAAATATTAATTTTTCCATTTTTGTTACATTATTTGTTTAATTATTTTCCATGTTAAAAAAATCTTCCTATTTATATAACAAATTCAATTGGGTTATTTTTTCTGAATAATAATTAAAAAGTAAATTGATTGTTATTTTTTAAATGGTTTCAGTTATCCTTACTCTCAATAAACACTTTCCTTCTCGTTTTTGGTGATTCTGAGATTTGGTTATGGAACACATTGTAAATCATGTATTATGATATCAAATTAGGAATTATTAAAACATCCATCACTCTAGTAGTCATCCCATTTGACTGATCAATATAAAATTTTCTGTCACATTTTTCATTAAACTAGTTCTATACAATTCTTACAAGTTATTAAAACCAAAAAACACAATGTGAGAAGTTCAAATCACAGAGGAAACTACATAATCCCAAAAATAACTTATATTATGTCTAAATTATGACACCATCATTTAAATATATAACAAATTAGGATAATCCTTATAGAAATCCCTACTAATGTCACAAAAAATATCTCTATGGATCTCAATAATTATTTCTCATCCTATTCTATAAGGGATTACTAAAACCTCTCTTATATACCAACTATAATGACATAAGACTAACATTAATGGATATTAGATCATTTTTTATAAATATTCATCACATTACAACACTACATGATTTAGGACCATAACAATATAGTTTTTTTGGAATTTTTTGACACATTCATTTAAATGGATAATGATTCTAAAACATAACATGGAAAATTTCATTAGGAAAATAACCTTTTTTTGAAAATCCATTTCATAATTCCATTTCAAAAAATATTTTTCTTATAAATGAAGAATTATAATTTCATTTAAAACGACTCATGAGAAATATATCATTCCCTTTTCAAAAAAATCATTTTAAAAATTATAACATTTTGGAAACATTTTCTTTCACAATATCTGTTAAAACATTTAATGGAATCCTGAAAATATTCTAAAAACATTTTTAATTGAAAATACATTGTAAAACTAAAAATAAGACCTGATTTAATTTTGAATATAATTTTATATAATTATTCATAAATAACATATAACTAAATCATGATATCCCATAAATCCATTTGTATCATAATAACCTTTTGAAAACATATAAAAGTATATTTTCAAACCCTCTAAAACACTATTTATGCATAAAAATATAAAAAAGCTTATTTATTTAAAAATCACATTAGAATTAATATATATTAGGAGAGATTTTTTTATAATATATCCTTTAAATTAATAAATTTATTCCTCATGATAATTATGATCATCATGGTGGTGTTGTCTGTACAAGCCAAACATTCATTTTTCACTGAAAGTTTTTTAGAAAAGATACATGATTGGAAAACAAAAAAAATACATTAAAACACATTTAAAAAAAAATTAAAACATAGTAAATTTTTTCATTAAACATTTTATGATAATGAGAAAACATTTTTGAAAATATATTAAGAAACAATTGTTTTGGAAGAACATATATTTATGACCAAAAGTATAAATATCGTTGGATTTTTTTAAAAAAAATTTATCATAAGTACCATATAGTGGAAAAAATGTAAGCATTACATGGGTGTAAAAAATATAAATAATGTGAAATAAAATTCTTTCTATTTATTATGAAACGAATTATAATGTTTCATCAATTGAAACATAATGGTAAACAATCCTAAAAATTGAAGAGATTGTAGAAATAAACTATTACCACATATGAAAATTTAAATGATAATCCCCATCAAAAAATAAAATTTCATAAAGAATATAATATCATGAAATGAATATGTTTAATTATATAACATGTCAATGGTAATTATATACTCCTCATAGAAATATATCGGCACATAACATGACAAGTGTGTCAAAGATGAAAAATTGAGATAGAATAATGTTACCGATTTTTTAAATTATTAACTGTAATCCCAAGGAAATAAAGATAATAAAATGGATATATAAATAAAAATAAATCTAACTGTAAGAATAATTTAATAAATAAATGGTATTTAAATACTCATCAAAAAATAAATCAATGTTTAATAATGAATAAGTCTAACAGATATAAATGTTAGACGAGAAAACCCTTAACCTATGTCATGAATGTATTCCTAATAGTTCATACGTATTGTATAATAATTATTTTTATATTATAAATTAACCAGCTTACTGTAATCTTATATATCATCCCATATATGATTTGAGTATGACTTTAAATTACCCATTTATTATCATTTTATTGTGAAACTTATGTTTTTCATAGTAATCACATTGTTTTTCATATATATATTGACATGTTATTCCTGATCATATTATATAAAACATGTTTCATTTATTTAAAAAATATAAATAATTATTTATATATTAATAACAATCTATCAATGATATAAATATTAATTGGAACACATCATTCAATGAGACGGTAATTTGTACATATTTATGAACATTATTTCAATTTTCTTATCATATTGAATGAAAGTTTGTAAATGAAACATATATGTCTATATATATATAATATTCTTTATCTAGAAAACATATTTCATAGATATAATATAAAGATTTATTAAATCCATCATTAATATATTATTTGTAACATGTCAACGTATCATATCACGTTGCATAGGTGGTAGTCCACACGTCCACAAATGAAGTTATCACATTAACACAAATATAAAGAATGAAGGTAAAATTATATAATAATTAAATTATGAAAATTAAATCATATGTATCATAAATATCATATAATAATGAAAATTAAATCATTATTCCAAACATTTAAATGTCGAAATGGAGGAATGAACAATTTATATCTATGATGTGGTAGTCCACAATACAGATTTTTTTTTAAAAGTCAATGCCTCCTTTATTGAAAGAAAGAGAAAGAAGAAAGTAAGGAAAGAGAACAGGAAAAAATGAGAAACCCCAAAACAAGGACTAATTCTTATCATTTTTCAGCAGATGCTCGGTTAGCCTTTATTCTTATTCTTTAAGAGAAATCAGCTCTACTCTTTCATGTCTTCTTCCCCGACCTCTTAGTCGCCCTCTGCTAGCATTTTCCCTGTTCGAAAGAACTTGGAGCCTTCCCTACTATGTCTTAGCATCAGTTCTATCAGAACCCGAGCTATCCTCTGTTACATTGTCAGAAGACGCATTTTTTTTTACTTGATGCATCATTTTCTCTATAGAAGTCTTCTCAATCGTCGTTGTGGAAGAAACTAGGGGTCGTGTATTCTTGTGAGAAACAAGCTGAGATCCTTAATTATCCACAAAATGTTTTGCGGAAGAGTAAAAATCCTTAGATATGAATGGGGGGTCATAATCTAAAGTTTGTTTACCTTTTTGAGTCACATAGGGAATCAATTTTTCATGAAAGAGTTCCTGATCAACCTCGAGCTATGTTTCTTCCTCTCTTGTATGTTCTTTTATTTTGCATAGAGCATCAACATATGTGAAATTATCCGCAGCCGTACAAATCTCAACCCATGATTTATTTTTATTTTCAGGGAAAGTACATACCTTGGGTGAATCTACTCGGTCACCCATAACATCAAATTTAGATGTTTCTTCATGAGCGGCACCTTGCACCTCTTTCACAACAAGATTAGCAACCATGCTCAGGTCTTTCATGCTTTTACCCATGTTTTTGTCAACCTCATAAAACATCTATGATTCAAATTTCCCAGCATAGGGAGATTTTTCTTTCTTAAGACAGTTATTGACATTATGGCCATGCAATGCACAAAATCTGAACACTATAGAACACCGACAAGAAGATGAATCATGCCCAATAACATTTCAGTACTTGTGGATATTAGGAATTTTACAATATAAAATATTCACCTCAATAATATCCTTATCATTATAAATAATCACTTTGTCAACAAGAGTCGAGCTTAATTCAATCTCAAACATAAACCTTTCAAAGTGGCCAAAACAGGCAACTTCCGTCTCCTTATCAATTTTTTTTGGTATACCAATGGATAATGAAATACCATATAATATTATAGGATTCTAGAGTATCTAGTTTAAAACATAAACTCTAACCCAAATCTGAGTCGTAGTGCTACCAACTTCCAAATTGTTGAACTTTTTATCCCATTCACTTAAATGAATAATTCCAGGTTTGAGGGAAATGGAACCAAAACCCCATGCTCGATCTTTTAATTCATCCATGTGGAAAATCATATAGAAATATCCACGACCAAGTGATCCCCACTTCCATGTTGAGGATCCCCAAATTAGAGAAATATGTTCCTTGAGAACATCAATTTTTATAGGTTGTGTACCCCTAGAAAGGAAAAGGCGAGAAATGATTGAGTACTCACCCATTTTGATCCTTTCAGAGACCACAATAGGATCCTCCTTGATGTGCGCGGTATTCCCCTTTCTTATAATGGTACAATCAACCCACCTTTACGATGTGAAAAGGATTGAGCACTGCCATCCTTAACAGCTACAGAACTCTCCAAAGCCGGTTCATTTGTACCTACTCCAACAAAGACCAATCCATCCGGTGAAATAGATATATCATTTTGGGCCCTCTTTCCAGTAGGCACGAACATTTCCTTTACCCTGAAATCTCCCTCAACACCTCCCTCAGTAGGCACCGAGGCATCACAGACCTTCACGGCTTCCTGAGACGAGCTCACGCCGCCAGAGCCCTTACCCACAGCCCTTGTCATTGCCATCAAGGACCCTCATCCCTCGGCCGGCAGTGGCTCGCCGCTCACCGCAGCCCTGGACATCGCCATCAAGGACTCGCGTCTCTTGGCTGGCAGCAGCCCGCTGCTCACCGCATCTACTACATCTAGTGCAGCATAACCAGACGTCACCGCCACCACACCTCTCATGCTATCCGCATCCACCGAGTACCCAACACCTACAGCTCCAGTCACCGCCTCCAAAGCATGATCGCGAGATCCGCTAACCGCATTAGAGTCAAACCTACCAGGAGGAAATAGATCTGCCACCACCATCTCGATCAATCAAACCCTAGGTGCCACAAGTCGTAGAGAGAGAGTCTTGCTTCTCTCATCCCCGTAGGAAATAATTTATTCCACCGTACACATGAATGATGATTTTTTATCACATTCGATGGCGGTGTGTGTTATTGTAGGTATAAAAATTTATATAAACAAATCCATGTATAATTTTTATATTGAGATTATTATATAATAATATCATAATTAGTGTTGCTCGGTAGATAATTAAAATAAAACAAAAGAGATTTTGGAAAGATATTTCCTCTTCTTTGGGTAACTCCTTTTGGTATTCACCGAAGGGCATCATTAGTTTTATTTCTGCACAAAACAATGACTCCATAATTAATGGATAGAATTTGAAAGGGTCGTTTGACATTTTTTGGGGATAATAATGGTCATGTGATGTTTAAAGAGAATGGTAGGAGAAGAGTCCTTTTATATGTGTGGAAAAGGAAAGATTGGATATTGTTCAAAGAATTTGAGTGATTCCTAAGTATTACATTTCAATAAAGTGGTCAATAATTGAAAATTATAGATCCTTTTAAGTTTAATTGTCTATATAAGGCCATTATGTTACATTAAGATCGGTGTTGGGTCATTTTTTCTTCTAATTTTATTTTTTTTATTCATTAATTTTGCTCGTTTTTACCATAATCAGTTTAATTAATTTTAATTACCATTGATATTAATTTCGGAAAAAAAAATTCATTTTAGAAATTATCAATTATTATGATTAAAAAAATTTATTCCATTTTTATATATACTTATAACAAAATTTCTAGAAATTAAATTAAAATTTATCATGCATATGGGATGAGAAGAAATGTTATTAGACTGGAAACATCCAAAACAATAAAATTAATTTATATCTAATTTCAATTTTATATTTTTTTTTAAATTTATAAAATTTTTATTAATTTATGTATAATTTATCTAATTAAACATTCTAAAAAATAGAAATAAAATTTTACTTTATAAATATATTTTAGGCAAAATAATATTTTAATTAAAATTCTGTATTTTTTACGATTCATCAAAACATAAAACATTCCAGATATATACAGAAAGTTCATCTAAAGAAGAAATTTATATTACACATTTCAAAATAAATTCTATACCTTCATATAATAATTATTAAATTTTTAAAAAGGTTATTCAAAATGGGTTCTCCATTTTAATGAAGATGAAATTACCCTTTTGAGAAATACATATTTTTACATAAAATTGTATTTATTATTGTCTTATGGCTATAAAATCTATCATATGAATGTCAAAAATTTCATAGAATAATTAATATATAAAGTGTATTAACATTATTCCCCAACTTTTGTTGTTTATTGTGGAAAATGGCATTTGTACAAAACAAAATAATTTTCCTAGAAAAGATATTTCATTATTTTAAAAGAGTTATTACATTAATTTATAGATAACTATTAACAAAAAATTAAATTTATATACATGTTTAAATCATATTATTACAATATAGTTAGTAAAATTCATGAAATAAATTATAATATCTAGGTGAAAACTATAATACTATTTTTACAACAAAAAGGATAGTATGTTGTAGTTTAGTAAGACATGGTATTTCATGTTTGATATGTTATAGAAGGGACTCGAAATTGACTGTAAGATAATACAAAAATATTTTTATTGTGATCCAAAGGCTAATTTATGATTTTCATTCTATGAAATATCTACACGGTGTTTCATAAAAATAAGGAATGACAGGGTTATTTCATAAAAAAAATATATTCAGTGTTCTGTGAAATAAATAATATTAAAAAATTTAAATTAATTGAACAAAAATATTTCAAAAAATATGATGGTTTTTAACATTCATAAAATAGAAGTTTATTATAACTATTCAACTAAAAAAACATTGAATTGGATATATAGGTTTATTAAAAAAATTAGGATTGATATATCCTAAGTATATTACTTCTCCACTCTCCGAATATGCAGGATCAATAATTTAGAGAACCATTTAATACACCCATCATAAGAATTTGATAATATTATGATAATTGATTGGATATTATTGTATGTGAAAAAGATAAAATTATGGGAGGTGAAAATAACTCTCCATATCATAAATCACCATATGATTCATTATATGTGTTAGGAGGAGGTTGTATATGAACGTAATGAATGAAGTCATTAGGTAAGACCTTGAAATATTTTGGGTATTCTTTATAGTTGATATTATTATATTGTCTTCCATAAATATAGAATTTTATGAGAATTTTAATCCTATAATAAATGCATTATATAAAGAAAATTTGCATGATAAGCATATTAGTTTTGGGTTTTCTAGAGATAAAGTAACATTCGATGGGTATTTCATTGCCCAAAAAGGGATATCTATGGATCATTTAAAAATAGTGGAAATTTAAGGACGTCCTAGAACACAATATTTTTTGGAGATAAATATTTTTATTTAAGTTCCTATACTTGATTGTTTATTTTTGAGAAAATTATCTCAATTTTTAGGACTATTATACATGTTCACTCTAAAGGGGGTGAAATGATTCTGGAATGATGAATTTGAAGAATTATTTGAATATTAAAAAAATACACTAACAACATCACAAATGGTAAAATTATCCAATAATAGTGCCTGATTTTTTAAAAATAAATTTACTTCTAAAAGGTATTTGGGTTTTCTAGTTTTTTTAAATAAAAATATGATATCCTTTCCCGAAAAAATGATCCTTAAGAAGAACAATGCAATTCATGATGTAAATTTGGCAATATAGCTTTTTGTATTGATGATATAGATGAATTATATGTAAAAGTTTAATTCATAAGGATATACATATTATAATACTTATAATTATATATTCACAAAAGGGATATCAATATGTAAAATTGAATTTGGATATAAGTGATCATGGATTAAGAGTTTTCAATCAATTAGCATAGTGAGATGGAAAATAATATAGTAGATTCTCTTTATGTAAATTATCATATAACCCTATTAATGATGAGGAATGAGAGGGGAAAAATATTATAATGAACTCAATTGAATTACATGGGAATAATACAATGATATTAATCCAACCATGGTCAAATTATTTCTCATTCTACCATTCCTGAGAGGATTATAATGACCCAAAATACTAATGGGGAGATACATAAAAAGGATATTAATATTTTAGAGTTTATCATTTCTAATAATTTAGTTAAATTTTTCAAACCACGATATTTGTCACATCAAAACTAGAAATGAAGTGGAACATCAAGATAATATTATATTTACTCCATTCTCTTCTAATCCTAGAAGCACTATGATATATTGATATCTACTAAAATGCTTATGCTGGGATAACATAAAGATGCCGATAGAATTTTTTTATCTTGATTCATTATATTCCCACAAGTTAAGGATGAATGACTTGATTCTATGGTTATGATGAAACCATTTAAGGTACCATTATGAAAATGGGAAAATTTAACCCTAGATAATATCATAAGAAATCCCAGGAAATAGAAGTACAATTACATCATTTGGTCAGTTGTCAATCACCATTGAATGTAAGCTCCTTTCATTAAAATCATGGAGTATTTATGTCTAAATACTAAGAAATAAAAACATTGAGATTGTGGTAAGAATAAAATCTTTGCTTATCTCCATTATATCTGTCATATATTCCATGATTACAATAAGGATAGGGAGAATACATATATATGATCTTGGTATAGTGCTAATGTTTAGTATAGCATATCACACACAGATGGATGCTCTATTTGAGAGATCCTTTCATACTATATTGGATATATCAAGATAATTTTTAATGAATTTCCAATGTTGTTGATATCAAAACCATCTTCTATTGGAGTTCTCATGCAATAATAGATTATATTATATAATAAAAATTGATCATTTTAAGGATTGGTCAGAGGAGAGGTGTTATACTGCATCATGTTGGGATGATATTGGATAGATGAAGCTAATGTAACCTGATATTACACTGAAGATGGAAGATGAGGTTAAAAAGAGTCATTTTTAAATGAAATACTTGCATATTATATAGAAAACATATGAATAGAATCATATAAGAGACCGAGATTTTTTGGATAGAGATAATATGTTCATTAAAATATCAATATGGAATAATTTCAAGAGGTTTGGGTATATGGGAAATCATAGTGTAAGATAAGAGGGGCGCATTTATATTCCCAAATAAATAAGTGCTAAATTATATAAATTAACACTCTTGAATGAAATATCCTATATATATGATTTGTTCCATATATCCATACTTAGGAAATACATACCAAACCCATCACATGCACTGAATCCAATGTTGGTACCCTTATATAATTTACAATTGTACAATAATAATTCATTCAAGATATTAATAAAAAATAAAATTATCTCTGAAATGAGAAAAATCACATTGTCATAGTATTTTGGTTGACCCACAAGTTTTTGGAAGAAATAAGTTAACACAAAAAAATGGTGAAATATATATTCCCTCATTTATTATAGTCTACGAATTGATTTTTTTTGTTAATTTTATGTCGGGTGAATAATGTAACTATCCAATTATTTATTCAATTTTTTATAAATAAATTATTCAATATGTAATATATTTATGTAAAACACATGAAGTACAATAGTTTTTTGGACCACTATAAAAATCAACATGTCATAATTAATAAACGTTTTGTTTCATAATCATTTACTACATGATTATTTCACAATAACAATTAATATTAGTATAATAAGGGATAAAATAATGTCTAATTAGAATGGACAATGGAAGTGATGGCCTAGTATAGTAGGATCATACCCTATGTACCCCATTTTGAAATATTATAAGGATGATAACATAAGAGGGTTTTTTACTAACCAAAACGAAAATGATATATAAAAATAAAGGCTTCTGTAATCAAATTCATTGAAGAAAATTAAGATAATTGAGATCACATCCTAAAAACAATGTTCACCAAAATGCCCTAAAATCACTTGAATCTCACACCATACACATAGGTTTTAATTTTTAGTAACAAGGAGTTCTATATATTGAATGTAGAATTATTAATATTAATATTTTGTTTTAAAAGAAATAATGAATATATTTACCCTTTTTATTTTATAAATTATTATATAATGATTATGGTAGAAATTATGCCTTGATTAGAAGAAATTACAATTTGAATTTTTTGAAATATATACTCTAAATTATGACACACATTTGATTCATTCAAGAGTATTATAATTAAATGTTATTTTAATAAAGTAATATTAGTAAATAATATATATTTAATTATAATTTTTCATATAATATATTTAAGGGAAATGCAATTTGTATTTCAGATGTAAATATTTTGTTTCGTAATTAATAGTATATTTTAAACACATTATTTTTTTTAAAAGTAATTGTTATACTATATAGTATATTATTTTGATTAATGAAATGTTATTATTGAATTATTCCGGATAAAAATAAAAAATATTTATAATATATAATTTTCCACATCAGATGTTTTTTTGGTAAAAATTAACAATATTATGAACATACACTCTATATTATAGGAACTTAATTGACTAAAAGTGATTTAATCAATTCAATAATAGAATTTATGACTGAATTTATTTTTCTCATTCAAAATAATGTATTTTGTATATTATTTTATTACTTCTTTTATATCTTTAATGAATCCAACAAACCCTATATTATTAATTAGTGTTTTTAAATCAGTTCATTATAAACATGACTCACTTATACACATAGAGGGGTATAATTTTTTGGATTTCAGTTATTTTGAATATAAAATATTTTAAAGCGCTAATTTTTTGTAAGATCCTTGTTAAAGAAATATATAATGGAATTTATTTTGGATTATTTTTTTATAGAGTGTCCAAAACATATGATTTGAAATTAATAAAGATCCCCCCACACATAATAAAAACACTCTAATAAATCCACTCTTATTAAATGAAAATACTTTTAGAATTAATATAATCTACCTATACCTATCAATATCCCACCCAAAGTTTTCGGAATCACTTAATAAAAATCTCATATTCATTCGGAAAACACTCTCAATGTACATGAACATATCATCTACTAATGATTTAATATAAATTAATTGTACTAAGTCAATCTTATGTCCAATTTCCCTTATTCAAATATGTTTTTCCACATCCCCTTTATATTTATTAAAATTTCCCTCAAATTATTGAATACATTTCTCTCTCATTAATTCCTTACAATAACTGTTAAGTACACTCTCTATGCTACCAAAGTTAACCAGTGATTTTCCATACCAAATTATTTTATTGAGAGTAACAATACCCATTTCCAATCAAGGGATTTGAACATAATGGAACATTATATTATTTATAAAATTGATACGTAAATCTAACCCAGACTCTTTAATTATGGTTTTGAATTAATTTATATATTTTTTATGTTGTATGTTTTACATGGGACAGAAATGCATGTACGTGATATGAATGTGACTGGTGGGAATAGAATTATATAGAACTACAAAGAATTGGGTAATTTTTTCATTTCATGATATACAATGTATACATGATTGATACATTAATTTTCCATACGATGGAAAATACGATGAGAATGATCATTCCATAAAAAATCATTACATCATAGAATATTGGTTATATGAAACACAAAAATTTATGAGGAATAATTTTTTTTATAGAATGTGGAAGAAAAAATTAAATTTAATGAACATGGTTATGACATATACCTCTTCATTTAGAGTACTATTTTGAATTGAACATTAATCCATGAAAATATAGTATTTTGATAAATTAATTACCATTATGACATGTTGATGCATTTTATGAAAAAAAAAATTCAGGTATTTTCCTTTTTAATAGGATCATGATGATTGGGGACGAGAGGATAGCTGGTGTCCAATTATTGTGAAGGAAAGGACACACATATAATTACATAATGGAATTTAACATAATAAATTGTTTTTCATGTGATATTGGTACCAAGGGGAATTTGTTTGGATGATATGATTGTTTAAGGATGAAATGCCTTAAAAGTTCATTATTAGAAGATTATTATCCATTTAACGAATTATATTTTGTGTCAACCCCTTGACTAAGAAATTTAAAGTTTATATCGATAACAAATTTTTTATTCTTAATGGGAATAAATTTACTTCTAAGGAAACAATTTTATCAAAAAATATGAAGGATTTAATTTGAAAAAATATCTTATTGCTATGGCCACGGGTTCGAGTTTCAGGGAATCCTTAGGTGTTGACCGGTCGACTGGTTTGTGTGGTGGCTTTCCGGGGGCGGAAAGCGTTATGGTGGGGAGAATTGTCACACCCCGACACGCACATTTATTTTGTTTTTTGATTTCTTTGGCTTAAATTATTTTTTTTCTGTGGTTCACGTTCAGTCTCGGATGAATGTTTTTAGTTTTGATAAAAAGTACGCATCTTGGGTTCGACGTCGTCGGAAGCGCGGGTGGAGCGCGACACCGCGCGGATCCGCCCATACAAATGTGTGGCCTCTTCGGCTTAGAGGAATTAAAATAAATTATAAAATGTCAATTTTGATTGACTTTTAATAATTTTATGGATATTAATAATTATTTTTATTGTTTAAGATGAAATGAATATTTTTTTTTATCATTTGCATTTTTATCATTTTTACGTTATTATTAAAACTTTGATCACCAACATTATAATCATCATAATTATTATTATTGTCCTTATTATCCTTTTTTGTCATTATTTATTTATTCAATTATTTATTTTATTCTTATATATATATATACCCCCTTTCTAGTAGGGTTTCGGCAACCCCATTCCCGATCCTTCCTCCTCTCATGCTGCAGCCGCCGCCCCCGCTTGGCCCTCCGCTCCTCCTTCCCGCACCGTCAGCCGCATCCACCACCTGCAGATTCCGCCTCCTCCCTCGCTGAGAAAAACCCTCCCCAACCGGCCTGGATACCCAATAGCACCGCCTCGCCCGCAACCTGTCTGCCTCGCCTCCCCTGTCCACAGCAACACCCGCAGCACCCAGCGCCCTCTCCTGCCTTCGCCTTTCTCCAGCGCACGCAGCTGCATCACCCAACCCATGCTCGCCTTCCTCTCGATCTACTGCATCAGCCACCAGCGAACCTCCCCTTCTCTGTCCATCATCACACAGCAAGGTCTCGGCCGGCGCGATCCTTCCAGGTGTAGCACGCCTCCCCCTTCGGCGGTGCTTCGCCACACCCCCGTCCGGCTCCCCGGCTCTGCCCCGCGACTCCTCTCCTGTGACCTGCGGATTCCCTCCCCTTCGGCCAACCAGAGAGCTCCCGCCAGCCTCCTTCCATCACAACATCGCTGGCGCACCATCCTCCGGCGCTCGCACGCACTTAGCCCAGCACCCCGCTACCCCGACCACTGTTCGCAGCAGCCCCCAGCCATCCCGCCGGCCTCTCGCCTCCCCGCCCCTGCTGTCCCGCATCGGACCGCCCAGCCGGTGCACCCCACCCCTGCCGGCCGCACAGTTTTTTCCTGCTCCCTCCTCCCTTGCAGAAGCCCACGCACCCAGCTCACCTCTGGCCTGCAGCGCCTCCGCTCCCTTCCAACATCCCCGCTCCTTGTACGCCCCCGCGCGACCCTCTTTTTTTCCCCTGGTTCACTCTCTTGCAGACCTCTGACCACCTATTTTTTTTCCCATCTCCAAGCATCCCTGCACCTTCCCCCGGCCGGACCTCCCTTGCCCTAGCCAGCACCCCGACCGTTCGCAGGCCTCCTGCACCTCTCCCCAGGTCGCCGCCCTCGACCTCCCTTTCTCGTCGCGGCCAGCTCTCTTCCCCTGGTAAAGTTTGTTTAGTTTTAATTTTAATTTTTTTACTTTTATTATTAGTATTGTTATTATCAATATTATTATTGTTATTTTTAATTTTATTATTAGTATTATTATTATTAATATTCTTATTATGGTTGATATTATTATTACTATTATTATTATTACCATTATTTTGTTTTATTACTTTTATTCTTTTTTATAATAATTATTATTATTTTGTTGTCACTATTATTATTATTATTAATGTTATTATTATTAATTTTTATTGTTACTATTATCATTATTATTATTATTCATATTATTATTATTGTTCTTATCATTCATATTATTATTGTCATTATTATTATTAACATTATTACTATTATTATTATTATTATTATTATTTTGTTGTTGATATTATTTATTATTATTATTATTATTGTTATTATTACTATTATTATTATTATTATTATTATTACTAACCATATTATTATTATTAGTATTATTATTATTATTATCTTTATTTTTATTATTATCGTCGTACTCTTGTTGATGGGGGGTTTTTATTTGTTGGATTAGGACTTTTAGGACCCGCGCAGGGCGTTTCCGAGTGAGCGCCATCGCCGCGCCTTGTCTCCGAGGTTTCTTTGTTGTCGCGCTTCAGTTTCGAGGTGAGCATTTATTCCCGCCGCTTGGTTTCGAATGCTCTAGTGAGTTTGCGTATGTGTCTGAGTCCTTGGTTTTGACTATGTAGAGTGTTGGACTTTATCACGTGGCTTCGGACACACGTTGTGCCATCGCGCCTTTCTTCCAAAGTCGTTTTGCCGTCACGCTTTGATCATGAGGTAGGTTCCCTTTGCACTGCTTTTTAAAATTTAAGTTATGTTGTTTCATGCTGTTTGCGCACACTAGTTGTTCGAAATAAATATTTTATTAATTTTAATAGATAAGTGACAATATACGATAATTAATTTTTAATATAAGATAGTTAATTTTTAAATGGTTATTTAATGTCAAAAGGAGCCGTTTATTTTATACAGGACACTTGAAACATCGTTTTGACGAGCGGACACCCAATAATGAAAGAATGCCCGTTTGGATTTTAAACATAATTCACGGAATGTAAAACAGAGTTCTGGTTTAATGAGAAATGATTTCTTTTGACGCATGAACAAATACTTTGGTTCGTTTGAGAAATTTCCCGGTTGGCTCTTAAAGATTATTTGGAAAAAGAAAATGGTTTGGTTTGGTTTATAAAAATATTTTTAGCCTGTGGCGTAGTGTTTTGGGGTTCTTTAAACGGTTTTAAACTGGTTTTTGTCTCATAAAGAAGTTGTACCTGTCTTTGAGTAGTGTTTGTGAAATGTATTAAATGCCCGTTTGGCACTTTATGGAAAGCGATAAAAAAATGTTTTGATAAAAACCCTCTTAGGGCAACTCTCATGCCTTGGTTGCAATTGATTGTTTGGGAGGCCGCGCTTAGAGGCTCCCGGGTACTTGAGTAGTAAAAGGAATGAGGTTGCTCCACGGAGTGGCTCGGGTGATGCATGTTGTGCTTTATATATATATATATATATGTATATGATTGGATGCTCAGTTGGCATTAGTTGGCTCACCCCTTTTTCAAACACTTGAGACATGGGAATCTGGCATATTGAGAGAATATTCTAAGAAAGATTGCTGCACTGGTAGGTTATGGTACTGACCAGTGGCCCAGAGTAAGTGGATATATTGGGTTTATTGCTATGGGATATTACCTCGACCTGCCCGTGAGTGGATGGTCGAGCGTATTGTGCGTTTTGATTTCATCGTGACATGTCGATAAGGATGATTTCTCATGTATTGGTGTCTTCTGGTTTATTCTCGATCTCCTAGGTTCACCCATGTCTATTCAGCTTTTGTAGCTTGCAGTAATGATTATGATTCTCACATGTATACCTACATTGCCCTGGCTGTGTGTATTACTTTGTGCATTCTGGCATATTGTTTTCCTTGGAAACTGATAAATTGCTTTCTAATAGGTTTCTAAAAATTGTTTTCAAATGGAAGTGTTTAATATCTTTTGTACAAATTTGAAAATTTAAACATAACTTTCCCCCTTTCCTGAAATGTCATTGACACTAATGAAATGAACACGAATTCGGAAATGGCTAAGGGAAATTGTCCGTACTTTGTTTTTAAGTAAAATATTTATAAAAACATACTTTTATAAATTTTAGTTCAAACTTGAGATGATGTTTATTTTATTTTAAAGGTAGTGCATTGGGAATAGATATCGGGCTAGCCTACTGAGTTTTAATACTCACACCTATAGTTCTTTTCTATTTTTAGTGTTTGTGAAGGCTATAGTTTGAGTGCGCTCGCCTAGGGCGACGCTTGATCGTTGAGTCGGAGAGCGACCCGCGAGGTCGCGCGGAGCTTGTTCGGACGTCGTGTTTGGTTAGTTTGTTTTCTGTTTGTTCTTATTTAGTCACTTTATTTGGTTTATCTTTTCTGCTCTGCTCTGTATCATTTTCACTGTCTTATTTATTTATAATGGGAAAAATCGTTCCCATAGCCTCTGTTGATGCCCTCGCGCTTGTCTCCAGCCCGGGAGGATCGGGAACGCCTCTCGGGCCATGTCGCGGACCGACTCGGGTGACCGGTTCAGGGTTAACCCGGGTTGGTTCGTGACAAAATTGTATCAGAGGCAGGTTTGCTCTTAGAAGACCTCACTATTCAGAGCGCCCTTTGTTATTTGGGATGTCAAGGTAGATGGAGTAGGATTGTCGGTACTTGAGGGGTAGGTGCGAGAAGAGCGTCACGAACTCTTGCCTGTACCGATCCTCAGGTTTCCATGGGAAGTCCGGTTTAATTGGTTTGTTTGTGTTTTTATGGAAATGTTTTGCAATTGGGGTACGACAAAGGGATTTGGGCCATTAGTCCTCCTAACCCGCGCGGCCTGGCAAGCCATGTGGATCTAGGGGCATGGTCCAAGAAGACTCTCTGTGTCAGTGGCGTGTTTGGCATAAGGCCGCCAACCATATGGTCAAGTCACCCACTGACACTAGTCCCCTGTTTGATTTGTTTTGGGTTTCCGTTGATTTCTGAAAGTGGTTTGAATCAGAAAAGTTGGTTTTGAAAAAAAAAGAGTGTCGTTTGAAATGACATGTTTAAATTGTGGATTGTTTTAAAAGAAGTGGTATGAATAAATTGTTTTTGGAAAATGAAGTTGCTTTGTTTTGGCCTTGGTGTTCCGATGAGTACTCACATGCATTTTGGTGTGTTCGAAATGTGGATGGATGTCTGGTATGGTGGATGGATTCCCTGGGTGGCACAGATACATGCGTGTGAGTGAGACTCTAAGGGATACCAATGGCGAGGGTTTAACTTACCAAGATTGTTTTAAATTAAAGATGTTTTCAAAGAGAAAAGTTTTGATGTTATGATAACTCGCTTCCTTGTGTTTTGAACTTATCACCGATGCAGTGTTTGATTTTGAGGTTGTTATTCATTCGTTGAGTTGGCGTTGATTGGTTTTTTGACCTTTCCTTGTCCAACGGTTATCCCTTTGAAGCTTCGATGGGTGATCGTAGTGCGGTTGATCAACCTAAGGATTTTAGGCTTGAGTTTCGGAAGTTGGATCCACCTCTCTTCTATGGTCAAGTAGAAACTTCCGTGGCAGAGGAGTGGATGCGGAAGATTGAAAGGGACTTTAACCTCATTGAGCTGCCCGAGTTGTTAAAGGTCAAATTTGCGACCTTCATGCTTGAAGGTTCACCGTGGGTGTGGTGGAAGTCAGTGTCTCGGAACAAGCCCCGTCAAGAGATTACTTGGGAGTTTTTCAAGGGCACGTTCATTTGTCAGTTTTTCTCTGAGGAAGAAAGGGTGAGAATGGGGATGGAGATGTGTCGTCTGCAGCAGGGCGACAGACCCGTGTTGGAATATTTCCATCGCTTCGTGGAGCTAGTACCTTATGATTCAGAGTATGCCACAAATGACCCCGTGAAGGCTCGACGCTTCGAGGCGGGTCTCCGCCCTGATCTACAGTCGACGGTTTCAGAGTCCAACCTAAATTCTTTTGTCGATGTGTCAAGACAAGCTTTTCGTATCGAAGCCGCGATGACAGGAGTGCTCGAAGTAGTTCTCCCTCCTTCGATCCCAATGAGCACTGGTGAAGGTTCTGGAAAGGAGATGAGTAAGCAAATGGAAGTGGATGGATCAGGTCGTGGAATCAAGAGGCCTCGAGATCTTTCATCAACCTCTTCGGAGCGAGAGATTATTGTGTGTTATCCGTGTGGCAAGCGGGGTCACAAGAAATCGTCATGCCCAAGCACTCTGAATCCCTGCCAGGCATGTGGACGCCTGGGTCACTTGCGACGATTTTGTAGGGGCGTTGCAAGGAAGCGTCGCAGAGGAAGTTCTCAGAAGTAATGTGTTTTAGGGTCTTTGTTCAAAGTTTCCAGTGTTAGTTGCCTTTTAGTATAAGTAATCTATTATCGTGGCATATGTATTGGTGTTGTTTTGGGTTTGAAATGTATGGGAACTTCAGGGGTCTTTTGATGAACTTCGCCTTTCAATGATGGTGTGTTTTTAATTTTAAAATCTTGTTCTTTATTTTGTCAAATCAAAATATGTATGTTTCTTTTTGGGATTATCAGAACCTAACTGCGAGGCAGAAGATGCTTCATCCATCAGAGCTCCAGCCAAAAGGTCTCAGAGTGAAGCCGGAGCGTAGTCAGGAACCCACCCCCGGGGGAACTTTTTTTAAAGAGTCTGGTTAAAGTCGCGCCTCTATCGTCGCGGTTAGATAGTTTTGGTGTTGTTTCCCTGGTTCCTCTGTCGTTGTAGTTTTCCTCTTGTCGCAAAGCGCGCGATGGACTTATCCCTCACATAGTGTCGGGAGTCATGCCTCTTGGAGGTAAGTTGCTGATCAGTGACTTTGCAGGGGCCACTGATGTAAATCAGTTGCGGCCCTAGCTTGGGTCCATCCCGAAGTGATGGGTCGTGAGTAGTCGTACGTCGTAGTTTCAGTGATTTGATCCTTGGGACCACCCTCCCCGCCCATGGGGTTAGGGTTTCAGTTGCGCAAAGTATCCATTTAAGCTTCTATCCCTTTTGGACGTGAGTAAGTGGTTTAAAGGTCCTTGATGTGCTCCTTCTAGCTGGAGTAAGGTCTCGTGCATGTCTAAGCTGGTTTCCCGTTTGGTCGTTAGTTGGTCGGTTCTTTATGGTGGGGAGACCCACCATGAGTCTCTTTGGGTTTTCTCTTAAATCGTTATTGAATGCTAGTTGAGTTATTATGGTGGGGAGACCATTCAGGCCTCCCCTCTGTTGGTGATTTACTTTGGGCAATGAGGTTCAGTCCCGCTGGTAGTCGTTGTGACATCCTTGGTTAAGAGGTCAGATCGTGTTGTGTGGAATCCTTAGGTGTTGATCGGTCGACTGGTTGGTGTGGTGGCTTTCCGGGGGCGGAAAGCGTTATGGTGGGGAGAATTGTCACACCCCGACACGCACGTTTATTTTGTTTTATGATTTCTTTGGCTTAAATTATTTTTTTTCTGTGGTTCACGTTCAGTCTCGGATGAAAGTTTTGAGTTTTGATAAAAAGTGCGCATCTTGGGTTCGACGTCGTCGGAAGCGCGGGTGGAGCGCGACACCGCGCGGCTCCGCCCATGAAAATGTGTGGCCTCTTCTGCTTAGAGGAATTAAAATAAATTAGAAAATGTCAATTTTGATTGACTTTTAATATTTTTATGGCTATTAATAATTATTTTTATTGTTTAAGATGAAATGAATATTTTTTTTATCATTTGCATTTTTATCATTTTTACGTTATTATTAAAACTTTGATCACCAACATTATAATTATCATAATTATTATTATTGTCCTTATTATCCTTTTTTGTCATTATTTATTTATTCAATTATTTATTTTATTCTTATATATATATACCCCCTTTCTAGTAGGGTTGTGGCAACCCCATTCCCGATCCTTCCTCCTCTCATGCTGCAGCCGCCGCCCCCGCTTGGACCTCCGCTCCTCCTTCCAGCACCGTCAGCCGCATCCACCACCTGCAGATTCCGCCTCCTCCCTCGCTGAGAAAAACCCTCCCCAACCGGCCTGGATACCCAATAGCACCGCCTCGCCCGCAACCTGTCCGCCTCGCCTCCCCTGTCCACAGCAACACCCGCAGCACCCAGCGCCCTCTCCTTCCTTCGCCTTTCTCCAGCGCACGCAGCTGCATCACCCAACCCATGCTCGCCTTCCTATCGATCTACTGCACCAGCCACCAGCGAACCTCCCCTTCTCTGCCCATCATCACACAGAAAGGTCTCGGCCGGCGCGATCCTTCCTGGTGTAGCGCGCCTCCCCCTTCGGCGCCGCTTCGTCGCACCCCCGTCCGGCTCCCCGGCTCTGCCCCGCGACTCCTCTCCTGTGACCCGCGGATTCCCTCCCCTTCGGCCAACCAGAGAGCTCCCGCCAGCCTCCTTCCATCACAACTTCACTGGCGCACCATCCTCCGGCGCTCGCACGCACTCATCCAAGCACCCCGCTACCCCGACCTCTGTTCCCAGCAGCCCCCAGCCATCCCGCCGGCCTCTCGCCTCCCCGCCCCTGCTGTCCCGCGTCGGACCGCCCAGCCGGCGCACCCCACCCCTGCCGGCCGCACGGTTTTTTCCTGCTCCCTCCTCCCTTGCAGAAGCCCATGCACCAAGATCACCTCTGGCCTGCAGCGCCTCCGCTCCCTTCCAACAGCCCCGCTCCCTGTACGCCCCCGCGCGACCCTCTTTTTTTTCCCTGGTTCACTCTCTTGCAGACCGCCGGCCACATTTTTTTTTCCATCTCCAAGCATCCCTGCACCTTCCCCCGGCCGGACCTCCCTTGCCCTAGCCAGCACCCCGACCGTTCGCAGGCCTCCTGCACCTCTCCCCAGGTCACCGCCCTCGACCTCCCCTGCTCGTCGCGGCCAGCTCTCTTCCCCTGGTAAAGTTTGTTTAGTTTTAATTTTAATTTTTTTACTTTTATTATTAGTATTGTTATTATTAATATTATTATTGTTATTTTTACTTTTATTATTAGTATTATTATTCTTAAAATTCTTATTATGGTTGCTATTATTATTACTATTATTATTATTACCATTATTTTGTTATTATTACTTTTATTATTATTATAATAATAATTATTATTTTGTTGTCACTATTATTATTATTATTAATGTTATTATTATTAATTTTTATTGTTACTATTATCATTATTATTATTATTATTATTATTATTATTATTATTGTTCTTATCATTCATATTATTATTTTCATTATTATTATTAACACTATTACTATTATTATTATTATTATTATTTTGTTGTTGCTATTATTTATTATTATTATTATTATTATTATTGTTATTATTACTATTATTTTTATTATTATTATTATTACTAACCTTATTATTATTATTAGTATTATTATTATTTTTATTATCTTTATTTTTGTTATTATCATCGTACTCTTGTTGGTGGTGGGTTTTTATTTGTTGGATTAGGACTTTTAGGACCCGCACAGGGCGTTTCCGAGTGAGCGCCATCGCCGCGCCTTGTCTCCGAGGTGTCGTTGTTGTCGCGCTTCAGTTTCGAGGTGAGCGTTTATTCCCGCCGCTTGGTTTCAAATGCTCTAGTGAGTTTGCGTATGTGTCTGAGTCCTTGGTTTTGACTATGTATAGTGTTGGACTTTATCACGTGGCTTCGGACACACGTTGTGCCATCGCGCCTTGCTTCCAAAGTCGTTTTGCCGTCGCACTTTGATCTTGAGGTAGGTTCCCTTTTCACTGCTTTTTAAAATTTAAGTTATATTGTTTCATGCTGTTTGCGCACACTAGTTGTTCGAAATAAATATTTTATTAATTTTAATAGATAAGTGACAATATACGATAATTAATTTTTAATATAATATAGTTAATTTTTAAATGGTTATTTAATGTCAAAAGGAGCCGTTTATTTTATACAAGACACTTGAAACATCCTTTTGACGAGCGGACACCCAATAATGAAAGAATGCCCGTTTGGATTTTAAAAATAATTCACGGAATGTAAAACAGAGTTCTGGTTTAATGAGAAATGATTACTTTTGACGCATGAACAAATACTTTGGTTCGTTTGAGAAATTTCCTGGTTGGCTCTTAAAGATTATTTGGAAAAAGAAAATGGTTTGGTTTGGTTTATAAAAATATTGTTAGCCTGTGGCGTAGTGTTTTGGGGTTCTTTAAACGGTTTTAAACTGGTTTTTGTCCCATAAAGAAGTTGTACCTGTCTTTGAGTAGTGTTTGTGAAATGTATTAAATGTCCGTTTGGAACTTTATGGAAAGTGATAAAAAATGTTTTGATAAAAACCCTCTTAGGGTGACTCTCATGCCTTTGTTGCAATTGATTGTTTGGGAGGCCGCGCTTAGAGGCTCCCGGGTACATGAGTAGTAAAAGGCATGAGGTTGCTCCACGGAGTAGCTCGGGTGATGCCTGTTGTGCTTTATATATATATATATATATATATATATATGATTGGATGCTCGGTTGGCATTAGTTGGCTCACCCCTTTTTCAAACACTTGAGACATGGGAATTTGGCATATTTAGAGAATATTCTAAGAACGATTGCTGCACTGGTAGGTTATGGTACTGACCAGTGGCCCATAGTAGGTGGATATATTGGGTTTATTGCTATGGGATTTGCCCTCGACCTGCCCGTGAGTGGATGGTCGAGCGTATTGTGCGTTTTGATTTCATCGTGACATGTCGATAAGGATGATTTCTCATGTATTGGTGTCTTCTGGTTTATTCTCGATCTCCTAGGTTCACCCATGTCTATTCAGCTTTTGTAGCTTGTAGTAATGATTATGATGCTCACATGTATACCTACATTGCCCTGGCTGTGTGTTTTCCTTTGTGCATTCTGGCATATTTTTTTCCTTGGAAACTGATAAATTGCTTTCTAATAGGTTTCTAAATTTTTTTTTCAAATGGAAGTGTTTAATCTCTTTTGTACAAATTTAAAAATTTAAACATTACATTCCCCCTTTCCTGAAATGTCATTGACACTAATGAAATGAACACGAATTCGGAAATGGCTAAGGGAAATGGTCCGTACTTTGTTTTTAAGTAAAATATTTATAAAAACATATTTTTATAAATTGTAGTTCAAACTTGAGATGATGTTTCTTTTATTTTAAAGGTAGTGCATTGGGAATAGATATCGGGCTAGCCTACTGAGTTTTAATACTCACGCCTATAGTTCTTTTATGTTTTTAGTGTTTGTGCAGGCTATAGTTTGAGTGTGCTCGCCTAGGGCGACGCTTGATCGTTGAGTCGGAGAGCGACCCGCGAGGTCGCGCGGAGCTTGTTCGGACATCGTGTTTGGTTAGTTTGTTTTCTATTTGTTCTTATTTAGTCACTTTATTTGGTTTATCTTTTTTGCGCTGATCTGTATCATTTTCACTGTCTTATTTATTTATAATGGGTGAAATCGTTCCCATAGCCTTTGTTGATTCCATGGCGCTTGTCGCCAGCCCGGGAGGATCGAGAACGCCTCTCGGGCCATGTCGCGGACCGGCTCGGGTGACCGGTTCAGGGTTAACCCGGGTTGGTTCGTGACATATTCTACAAAACAAATCATGCAAAATCACAAGATAATATTGAACGAATAATGGGTGTAAATAATGATTCACGGAAGGGTTTAATGAGAGTTATAGGTGGTATCCAATTACTTCTAAATTATTATTATTTTAAAATATAGGATTAATAACACATCCATACATTAAAATTAGATAAAAAAATTAATAATGAAAATAATGTTCTCGAATAATGAGGAGAATGATAAAATATCATCAAATTGATATAATAACTACTAATAAAATATTTATAAAGATATGGGACAAAATATAAATGATTAATAGAACCTAACATAAATATATAATGGATATTTATAACTAAATTAAAATGTAGTAAACTAATATTAGTAGGGATAAATACAAATAAATTACTTTAATGGAAAAGAGGAGAGACCCTAACCATTGGAATGCTCTTCTAAAATCTTGGTATGAAATTATTATGATCATGAGGGAAACTTTTGTGGGATTTAATGAAGGGGATGTGGTAAATTCATTTTTAGAGGGGTTTTAGTAAAAATTATATGGAGGTTAGATGGTATTTATATCTAAAGTGAGATAAATTCTTTATTTATTATAAAACATATATTTTGGAATCATTAAAATAAAATAATCAATTTAAAAAATCATTCAATGGTTTTTTCTACTGTTGTATTCAAAATTTGATTTTATTTAAATATTTCATAACCATAAGAGCCGAATGAATTAATATAATACCATTTTTTATGGGATCTGAGTTATGTTTTCAAACTGAATTGATTTTAAAAACATAAAATCTAAAATATTTTTTTGGAGACACATTAATGTTTATAAAATTGATGAAAAAACATAAAAAAAATTATTTATAATGTCAATCTCTATTACTTAAAGTATTTTCACTATACATGTTATTATAGAAGTTTTGGGAAATTTTGATGTTGTAATATTTACCATATATTGATATCATATTTTCTATTTCACAAAAATAGATTATCTTATAAAATTTATACACATTTTCCATTTTATTTATTAGATTTGATAAATTAAAAAAAACATATTTTATCAAAATATTTCTCTAAAAATGATAATTTACACTTTTAAATCATAAAAAAATTTATTAAATAATATTGGTTTTTAATATAATAACAGTTTTTTGGTCCTAATATAGATTATATTGACATCACCGAATTATTTTACAATTTTTATAAATAAATATTATCTAATAACATAGTTATTTAAAATTAATTTTTTTCAATAAAATATTATTTATAAATTTATTTAAATTAAAACAGAATATTTTTCCAAAAAAATTACTATTTTGGTTTTTTCGGATCAAAATATAATTTTCATCATATTGAATAAAACTGTGATAATATATAGATATAAAAATAGTTATTATTTTAGAAAAAAATGGAATATAAAAATTCATATTAATAGGTTCTAAATATATAACCCCTTATTACACTAGCGTACATCCTAATGGTAAGATGTGTTATGGTTCTGATTTAATGGGGTGGTTAGAAAAAAATAATTTGGGCTATGATATCAATAACATTTAACTTATCTAGTAAACTATTTTTTTCATTCATTAATATTTCAATTTCAACTTGTGATTTGTTAATGTCAAAGCAAAGTTATTCCATCTCCCTCGAATGCTTTAATAAATAGGCATTATATGGTATAGTCATACTTTTTGTGGAAATATATCCATCCATATATGTAAATTACAAGTTATCATAGTCGTTATTAAATAATAATATTATGATTCTATATAAAACAATTATAATATCAATCGTTATGATTCTTAATGGTATATTAAATCTTATGGGTTATAGTGGTCCAAAAAATGGTTCATTTGTTTCTTATAGATACATTATTTAATATGGAATTTATTAATTAAAAAATTGATATTTCATTTATAAATTTTTGAGTAATTACATTATTATACACTTTATAAAATTTTCATTAAAAGTTTTCATTTCATACACTAAATTAGATTACGGAGCTTGTGTTTCTTTTCCTATTCTAGTTCCAATGTTATTTTGATAAACATATGGTTTCACCATAACAAATTTTCCGGGTTAGTTTTCTTTTTCCTAGAAAATTTATTGTATGATCTATGTTTATTACCTTCTACTTCTCATATTGATGATAAATATACAAACGTTCCACCACAGAATATAGTACATGTCATATTTCAAGTATTCAAAACATCAATAAATTTTCATGGAACATGACATGTATTTGAGAAAGAATTATGGTGGTTATATGATGATGGGATATATCTCTAATGAGATAAACGGTATAAAATGGTTTGATATATCATAGACTAATATTTTCATTCTTCATAAAAATCATTATTTTCATCCAGGATGATATAAGAAGGAACATCGTATCTCCATCCTTAATATCAAAATATCATTAATAATTTTTCGAATATATTTCTTTTTGATTTTATTAGATTTCATATATCAATAAATTGTTTAAACAATATTTATCATCCATTGTATAAGATTAGTTAAAATCATCTTCCACTATCAAATTATATCCTAGATTTTTGGATTATAAAACATCCTCCCACACAGAGCATCATAATTTTCCATTAGAATTCTATAATGGAAGTAGTTGTTAAATGAGAAATCCACTATGAGAAGGTGTTGATACCAACAACCTTTAAAATATAGTGAACATGATCTCATCATGTTATATAGAATTTGATTTATTCTCTTTTTATGGACAATAAAACAATTGTTAATAACAAGTTTTAATACTCATCATTATATAAAATTATTACGGAATTATTATCCAAAACATAGAGTCAAACCATAGATGTTAATCATATTTATTAGAGAGTCGAACTCCATGAATTATTCAATATTCCATTTTTTATATCATGTTGATTTTTCTAGAGATAAATCAACATTGATAGAAATTAAATGTTCTTATTTTGTGATTAAATATAATACTAAAAAGATTATAATATCTATATTACATTTCATAGTGGTCCCACTACTGGAAATACGACCTTTGAACCGTGGGTATAGCCCCCAAAACCGTGGGTGTAACCTATACCCACGGTTTTGGGAAACGTGGGGCTGAGAGGCGTCTCAATAGGGGTCGGAGGCTATACCCACGGTTTCCCCAAACCGTGGGTATTGCAATGTCACCATGCGGCACCTTGACGTACCAGCGTGGCGCACCACTACTCCCACGGTTTGAAAACCGTGGGTATTGAAATTCCAAAAATATGGACTTCGCAGGATTCGAACACGGATCGCCGAAACTGGACGCACCCCTCTAACCAACTGAGCTATCTAAGCGTTTGATATATAAGTATATATCTATATTAATATAATAATATAACCGCATATCTAAAAAGGAGAACGGCGTGATTCGAACACCGCACCGGCTGTAGGATGGAAGTCTCCGAACCAACTGAGCTATCAACGCGTTTGATATTTGAGTATATATCTATAATAATATAATAATATAACCGCATATCTAAAAAGCATTACGGCGTGATTCGAACTCAGCACCGCCTGTATGATAGAAGTCTCCGAACCAACTAAGCTGCGGGAATATTTTTTATTTAGTCAGACATCTGTTTACTTATATTAATTATAAGTAATTTATTAGAAAAAAAAACCTAGCGAGATTCGAACAACGGATCCATTCAAACGACAGTATACCGGACCAACCAAGCTGTGAATACTTTTTGTATTTAGTTGTGTTTGTTTATTATTATATTAATTAAAACCATATTTTCACCAAATATTTTTCTTCCCTCGCGATATTTTTTTTCGCGCCATTTTACAGGAAAGTTATACCCACGGTTTGGCTAAACCGTGGGTATAGGACTTCCGAAAAAAACACCAATACCCACGGTTCTTCAAAACCATGGGTATAGGCCTTTTGAGAAAACCCTTTACCCACGGTTTGGAAAAAACCGTGGGTATAGGCCTTATGAGAAATACATATACCCACGGTTTGGTAAAAACCGTGGGTATAGATGACCTATACCAACGGTTTAGGAAAACCATGGGTATAGGTTCCTATATAATCTCTATACCCACGGTTTCCGAAAACCGTGGGTACAGGGTACCCTATACCCACGGTTTTTTGAAGAACCGTGGGGATAGGTCCATTTTCCAGTAGTGTCCTATGATGAAATACATGGTTATGTTTTACATTTTCCATTTTATTGGGATAAATGTTTTCATCATAACCTTGTCCATGTATCATTTATCATTGAATTTTATTTGTAATTAGAATCTTGATAAAAATTCGGCAATATCCCTATTTAAGTTATCACAGTATTTGTTTTATTCACATCACTATATATCTTAGTGATTCCTAGAGGAGTTGTGATGGAGGAGCTACATGAATCAATCAAACTTTCCTTCTTCAGTTATTGTTCAAATATAAAACATACATAGTTTCAAAACTATATAAATGTTTCATTATTTGTGATGAAATAAAATGTATTAAATACAAATTTCAATATCTCTACATTATATTTTTGGGATACCTTTTTCCTATCATGAATGGATGCTTGAGTAGTTATTCGAAAAATACAGTACAAATATTCTATATTTATCACAAAAGAATTCTAGAAAGACCCAATATTATTGTATTCCATTCCATCCTTGTTATTTATATTGTATTAGGATCATTTCTACATAGGTAATCATCCACTTTTTTCTCCATCTATCGATTCTAATGGATTGAATAATCATAATCCTTGATCCGCTCTAAAAACCATCAATGGTTCTTATTGATATCTTTTTTGGTGAGTACATTCTTATGTAATTTTGGATATATTTATATATATGACATGCCTCTTTTCAGAGAGGTAATATCTCTAATGATTCAATTTGAATATCACTATAGAAAATTCATGATCATGCATCCTGTAGTTCTTCTCAAGGATCAATAATTGGTATGTGATATATTTAATAAAATTTTCAATTTTTATGAGTACAGAACAAAATATTTTTTTTGAAAAATCATTATAAACAAAAAATTATTCCCCATTGGTGGTTAACGTCATCACAACTACATTGAATGGCCTCTTCATTGACTATTTAAATATTTTCATTTATTCAAAATTCATACAAAAAACCACAAACTTTTGAGTAAGATTAGTTGATGGGATTAACAAGAGTTATAAGGCTCTCCCAAATCATGTATAGTACCTATTTATTCCAGGGAATCTATAGATATATTTCATAGAAAGTTTTTAGGTGCATCAATCAATTTCCATTTTTGTTAATAATCCAATTATATCCTTCTTTTGGTAACAACACCCCCATAGAATGTTACATTCTACATCTGAAACAATAATTTAATTTACTTATCATAAATAATTTCTTTATGAATGATATTAATTATAGTATACCAAATTTCCTCATTTTCATCCATTATTTTTTTGAAGAATATCATTTATTCTGTAAATAAAATAAAATATTTATTAAGGTAATCTCTATAGACTCTATTTGTTACATCCATGACTATTGAAGAAGATTTAGTGAGTCTAAATGTAATCACTATGAATTAATAGTGCTCGTACCATGTATGAAAAATATTTATTGGTGATATTATCCTTCCTCACAATTACATGATAATTTCCAACCAAATATACACTATATAGATGTAATGTGCTCTACATAGCTGATCAAACATTTCATCAACCCATGAAAGGGGATACTTATTGATTAACATGATCTTATTGAGATCCTGATAATAAATTATGAGGTTAATTTTGTGACAACATGATATATTATTAACTATATATTTTTTCAAATACATTTTGTTTCCATGCTAGATTTTTTTATAAACAACACAATGTTTAAACAAATATCAATTTATAATTAATATTATTGTTAAATGAATAAAATTATAAATTAGTCATTAAAAATGTTTCTATGAATAGTAATAAAAAATTTTGAGAAAATTCTATAAAAAATAATTATATAAATTAAATATATTATTTAAATATGTTTTTAATATTTATTAATGTCTTCATAGGATTTAGAAATACAATTATCTCAATATAATGTTTTTTATATATTATGGTGAAAAAATAATAAAATTATTTATGGAAATTTTTAAAAAATTTAATTTGAAAATATATCTTCATTTTATAATAAACATGTAAATAACATATTTGGTTGAATATATGATAATTTTCAAAAAAATGTTATTTTTTGATGAATTCGGAAAAGGTGGTATTTTAATTTGAAACGGCCTTTTAATTTGAAAAATTTACATATTTCCATTTTGTATTAAAATGATTTAAATCTAAAAAAGTAAAATTATATTATTAAAAATAAAATTTATTTAACTATAAATAATTTAATACATAATTTTTTTGTTATACTTTCATATTCTAATGAAAAAAAATTCTTGTTGGAAAATGATCTTATTTGCCTCTACAATATTTATTTTAAATTAAATTATTTCACATATATTAATTTAAATTGTAAAAATTGATTCTATATTTCTATTCTGATTATTTAATATTATATAATTTGTCCATATTATTTTTTAATCATAATTATCTACAAAAATTAAATAAACAATATTTATAGTAGCTATTTTTATTATGAGTTTACCTGGAATTCATACTAAACCAAAAAATATTACAATTGTCTAAAAATGGTTCCAATTTTTATTTTATATAAATATATATAAATTATATAATATATGGTTTGTTAATAATCCATTTTTAGTTTCTTTTATCATGTTTAAAATGTGGATAGAACGTTTTCATTAAAAAAATTCTAAGTGTATCATCTCTCCAATGTATAAATGGAACCCCACTACACTCCTATTCACATAGACAAAGCCATTTCATGCATCCAATGCCTTCCAAATTAAATTTTGTACATATTTAAGCGTTTCATAGATACCGTATTCGGATGATTAAACTCTCATATGATATATTGTGGTGTTCGCTATTGGATGTTATCTAATGAAGATGAATCATTCTTTAACAATTATATTTATTTTATTTATTATTTATATATATTCCAATATTATTAATATATCTTTAAATGTTAATAAAATTAAATAAAATATATTGATATGTTATTATGTTAACGTACAACAATATTTCAATATCCTCTTCCATTAATTGTTATATGAAACCATCAATCGTGTGTATAACGGACTACCGCCTTGTGACAAAATATAATTATTCATCAATCACTGCCCACTAGAGATGGAAGATAGTGATTGTTTTAAAATAAATATTTGATATTTATGAAAAATATACACTTTTATAACTATAATATAAAATTTATATTCTTAACTTCAAATTAATTGTAGAAAGAAAATGTCACTTTTCAATGGGAGTTGGCTACTACCTCCACGAAACGATGTAATGTGTTATTCATTTAATTATTACCAAGATAGTAATAAGGATATTTTTATTGAATAAATAATAAATCTATGAAATATAAATTTTTATATAAATGATACAAATTACTAACCTTTTCTTAAACATTCGTCAAGAAAATAGAAATATTGATTATGCATACGTACGACCCACTGTATACATTACAAGTTTATTTAATTTTTTTATATCTAAATATTTTCAGTGAATATAAACATTTTCATAATGATTATATATTATAATGAATAATTATTAAAATTATGAAGATTATTATACCGTAATCATGTTACATGGAACGAAAAAAACAAACTAAACATAAATGACAAGTGACATAGTTATTACCTAAAAAATTATTTTAACACTGAAATGTGGATAAATGGGTTATAAATGGTCATATATAAATAATATTTAGGAAGATATATATGATTATGGTTCTTTAATAAATGTAAAATTATTTTATATAAATTATATTAATGTTTCTAATTTTTGTAAAGGATGTTTACACTTGAGGTGAAATATTTTTTCTCAAGTTTCCTTCTTTGGAAGATACGTAATGTTATGAAAATATATTATTTTATTATTTTAATATATAAACCATTTGAAATTGTATATCCTGAATTTATTAAATATCATTATATTTATTAATTTATTTATTTCTATTCTTTAATTGGGTTTATTATTCAAATTTTACTAATGTGGAAATGGTTTTAGGTAACAATCATCATGATTATTAGCATTGTTTAGGATTATAAATCTGATGATAAAAATATATGTTCATTATCTAAAAAAAATTAAATTTATTATAATCATGTTGTTTCAATGAATGTCAACTTATAATTATTTTTGGTGATCCTTATTTACTCAAGAATCCCAAGAAATATTTTAAGGATAAACCAAAATTATTTACCTCTTTTTTCAAAATCCATTTTTATTTTATGAAAATATTTTTAAAATTTATATTAATACATTTCATTATTATTATCTATTGATTTAGTAAATAAATTTTTACACATATTTGTATATTTATAAAATAGATTAAAGTTAATCATCATGTATTTATTCAAAGGATTAACTTTTGACTTTTTATCATAAATACCAATGGAGTGTTTATTTTACCATGTAGAACATGAAATTTTTCACATTATTATAACCACTAAACAAATTTAAATCAAAATTCAAAAGTTTTGAATATTATTTTAAAATAATATTTATTCTATATTGTTTATAAATATTTTATATTAACTGAGTGTGTTATCAATGTGGTAAGGGAATTTTCATTAACAAATATTCCATTTTATCTTTAAAAAAATTCATATTAGATGAAATAATTTGATGTTAACAAATATTTGTAGATGATATGATTCAATGAAACCATCATTGTTATTTATTTTTATGGTTATGTTTATGATGATAAGATTTTTAGGAAACATGTTTCTTTTTCATGGATTATTATATGATGAAATGA
The DNA here is from genome assembly GCA_963277665.1 of Viscum album. Classification (NCBI taxonomy): domain Eukaryota; kingdom Viridiplantae; phylum Streptophyta; class Magnoliopsida; order Santalales; family Viscaceae; genus Viscum; species Viscum album. The sequence goes on from OY728121.1 coordinate 208,006,698, forward strand.
CAAATTGTATTGGAAACCAGTTTAATTTATATGGGATACTCGTTGATAAAATTTATGTGAAACCTACTTATTTTCATTGGATCTGATATGGTCAATGTTTATATAATTATTCCACACATATTTATTATTTTTATAATATAATGGGATGTACCTATATCTACCTCTTATTCATTAGGAAAAAATTGATATCTCATGAGGATAACAAGAATAAAATGTCGAGGAACCCAGTTTTGTAAGGGACATTGTGCACTACGATAGTATTAGTAGTGATCTAAGACTACTATGATGGTTTACGGAGTGCACCAATTAAGAAATGATGCTTTTTTCAATGATCCTTGAATAATAATAAAATGATATTCTATGATTATGTGTATACAAAAAAACAATTTCTTATGACTATATTATGCTCTCGTAGATCATGTTCTCTAATTATTTTATGAATCATTCTTATCAACTTCCAAGTATCATGTCATGACTGAAGGTTCATTACATTCATTTTCAAGGTATTTATTCCAAATTTTTTCCTCATATTCCCATACCTGTATACATATGTTATAATATTTTGATCATTAATCTCTCCATTTTTACCCTTACTGAGCTATAGAGATCACCCTTTCTTATGTTTCCAATCCCCATGGAAAGAAATAATGTTTTTATGTATGACATGTCATTGAAGGGTGTTATTTAGCATGAACATTGTGAGAGGTGTTATCAACACCTATAAACCAGTTATTTATGAGAAAAATCATAAAATTACACTATACCATTAATCTCTATAGTAATGTTTCTGTAAAATTTAATTTATATTAATATATTAAAATGTTATATTGTAACGACAAGAAAAATTATAAATAAAATTCCCTTTTTCATTGAATTAAATTCAATATATTGTATTATTTTTATAGAAAAAATATATAATTCATTGGTATTATTATATCCTATCATATATAAATAACTACTATGTATCATAACCACTTATAATATATACATTGAACATTGACCATTTGATTAGTATAAATTGGGGGTTTTGAAAAATCCATTTGACACTGAAAAATGAAGTCATGGACTAAACCAATAAGATCATACCCAAAAAAGATCATTTATTATAGATACCAAGGGAGATAACACAACTAGAATTTTCCCTTGACCAATCCCAAGATTATATCTTATAATTGAGGCATGATTAAAATCCTTTATTGGATAATATCTAGCTCATAGATATCACATCCCAAACCAAGTATGCACAACCACCCAAATAAAATCTCAACATCACACACAATATAGATAATATGTTTTACAGTGTAATAATGGTTTATGTGTGAGGACCCTACTAATATGAATATGTATATTTTAAAGATGAATGAATATATTTTCATCTTATTACTGTTACGTTAAAAATAATTTTGATTTTGATTCTATAAAACACAAATTATATTTATGTTTAATATGAAATTATTAATAAGACCTTAATTTTGGAAAATTTATGATTTTATAAATTAAATTAAATTTTAATAAAATATAATTATTAAATAATGACTATAAATATAAGTGATCATAATATTTTTATTAATTAAAATGTAAAATATTAATGGATCAAGAACTATAATTGCATTAAAATAAAACATTTCACTATAAATTTCCAAAATATTTTAAAATTTAATATTATTATTTTTAGAAATTATTTTTCATGAAATAAATATTTTTTAATCAACACATAGAACTTATCAAATGGTTAATTATTCATAATTTTATGATAGTCAATTTTTTTGGAAACAAATTAAATCTGGTATAAGAAGATGGTGCCTATTATGGCATCGTAAATAACCAAAATTGATGTAGTAAATACGGAAAAGGTATGAACAACAAAATATAATTATATCCTTTAAAATTGACTTTATTTAAGTTTATTTGTATAATTTAATAAAATATTTATGAATTAAAAAAAGAGTAATATATTGTAATATTTTGAATTCATTTCATAAATAACGTGACTCACTTCCACATCACAATGTTTTTATTTTAAAAAAATTTAGCCCTTTGACTTAAAAATAATAAAAAATACTCTCATCTTGTAGAACCCATGAAAAAGAACCATTTGATAGTTTATGGTTTTGTTTGAGATATTTTATAGATTCCAAAACCTTAGTCGGAGAAATTTTAAATTACTCCCCTATCATTTCATTTATAAACCCTCCCAAATAACATTTATCTACACTAAAATTTAATGATCCAAAACTCAATGTTTCATTTCCAATCAAGGTTACACCCATGGTTCCCCTATTATCTCAAGGATCTCATCCCATGTAGAAACTCGTGTTTAGTTGAGAAAGACTTTGGATAATTCCTACAAATATTTTTGGTGCCAATATTTTAGACGACACATGATTATATTATCCTACGATACTAGAAATAATTTTCGAAAAATATTAAATATATTTTATATCACTTTCATGGGGTTTTCATAAAAAGTGGAAAATATCTTAAATGTATTCTCATATTTTAAATCTAAAACAATAGTTTATTGAAGATCATGGGGTGTACCCAAGGCTGGCCTAATGGTGGTTGGGGTGGGATGTTTGGATGGGGAAGTTGTTGGAAGATGCATTGGACAATTTAATTAATTAATTTTTTTTAAATACCAACCATAACAAAAATACCTCAGAAATTTAGACTTGGATGGGATATCAGAGACCACCGTTGATTTCAGAACATGGTGATTACCATAAGTGTAACCTAAAGTTGGAATGTGTGGGATGTCTATAAATGTTTCTATTAGCGATTTTGATTAATTAAAATAAATAAATTTTTTGTTTATTTGGAATTAAATAACCTAAAAAGTATTCCTCTAAATGTAATCTAATATGAAAAATATCCACGGTTATCAACATAATAATGAAATCATTTATAGAAGCTTCCAACTATCATTTTTTTTAATCGAGAATGGATAATGACAGATGATGGGATTGAGGTGATATACTACTGGGGGATGCAACAGATCATCTCCATCTTTAGTGGATTCATTCTTCACCACTGATGAATCCATAATCGAGGTAAGAAAATCCATTTTATGTGTCTACTATATGACTAAAATATTGAGCATAATAAAATATATTTTCATTTATATGATTTTTAATGAACCTTCACGTGTACCTGTATATTGAAAAAAATTATTCATTCAATTTATTTATTATATATGACATATTTCTCACCCTAGAACGCAACTGTAATTTTTTTTCCTGAATGATTGTCTAATAATATTTTTCACCTTTATTATTTGTGCTTTTCTCCCTCCTTTCATAATGTTTTTCATAATTGGACCATAACGGAACTATTTGACATTGTCGAGGTGGGATAGAGTTTGATTGAACCCCCAAATTCGTTGTGGGAGAAAGAATGACACGCAAATTGATAGTATTTGGATGAATTTTTAAATGAGTGGGATGGTGTTTTTTAAAAATATTCGATCAAAACAATATGTGTGGGTTTGCGATCAAGGATACAATTAGGGTGAAATGATAACAAAAGGTGATAAGATATGGGTCATGATCAGGTTTATAATCCCACATTTTCTTTACGACATGGAGAAATGTTGTTGAGAGTAATAGGATCTGTCTCAGGTATAGTCTATGCATATGGTCTTATGGAAGAGGCTAATTAGAATGGGCATGATGGCTGATAGTTTTGGATATCCAAGTAGCTGGTCATACTTATCAATGTGGGGAGAGTAAATATTATTAATAGTGATACATGAAATTAATATTATTATAATAATAATCATAATATCGTAATTATATAATATATGAAAAAAACTATATTAATGGAGGATAATCCTCATAGATTTTCCCACAGGGGCATGATATGCCGTGATTTCCATTATTTTATATTATTATTATTATAATTATATAATATTATAATTATAATGGGGGTTTAATATAAAATAGAAATGGGACTCCATTACGCCCATGGACCGCATGCATGTGCAATTTCTAGAGTAAAAGTGTCAACTATAGTATTTCCTTTACACATTTATTATTTTCAACATTATGGATAACAATTTTTTAATGTTTAATTTAAATAGAGAGTGTGGGAGAATCCCCTGTAGGAATTGAGTGGTGGCATTGGGAATACATTTCCCTTTGAGTGGGTTTTATGTAAAAATAATAATATTATATTATTGTTATTATTTTGTTTTGAAAAGCTAGTTTCTAACATAAATCCTTTATAAGACATCATATTGACATGTAGTCAATATAAATTTGACCCAAGAATAATGAAAATCATTTTACGTCCAATGTTGGATACCTTTTTCAAACTCATTCCTTGTATCCATTAACTTCCTAAATGATATTGATATTTTTATTGTTGTTGTTTCACATTGTAAATGACATCACTTATCCATTTGACATTGGTTTATATAACAATAAGTTGAATTATTCCCCAGATATTGAGTTTTTTGATTCATCTCCAATATGGGTGTTTAATTTAGAATCCCGATTCAGGTCCACGAAACGCTATATGTGTGTGATATGCGGAAAATTAACTATTTCACAGGTGTCTAATTTGGGAAAGCGAATAGATTAACCTGATCGTTTTTCTAGGATTATCACAACAGTGTCATTTATTTGACCATATATGGATGTTTATATAATCAAATTATTTTAATTACATTTTTACCCTTGAAACTACTTATGCTCCCCATGAATTTGTCATTATTTTGGATGAGACAAATCATGTTGTTCCCTTACACATTGTGTTGTACTGCATTTCTAGAAAGATATATTGTGAAAAAAACATATCAAGGTAGAAGATTGGGAACCCATTCCATGTGGCCCCCATACACGTCATTTACCTGATTTTGAGGAAACATCAAACAATCATATATCTTTTTTTAACCTAGATTTAGTCCAGGGAGTGGCATATCTTGTGAGACAAGATTATTGATTGTAGGATGTGATGTGATATTTTTCATTTGAGATGCTTATTTAAGAGGCTCCTCAGAATGACAATGATAATACATGATCATCAAAGGATTCTATAGAGTGGAACCCCTATCAGTTTGGGTGTAGGTCATTTGTCTTCTGATTAAAACCTCCTTTCAAAAATGTTGGAGGTCCTTATTGACCATAGATGTTTCCCACATCTCATCAGGAATGATTCGTCAACCTTCTGAGTATATCCCTAGTATCAGATACGGTGTGGGTCCTTGATGACGAGTGTGGAACCCCCCATTAACATTAGGGTGCGGGTTGTTGGCCATCCATGTTGAGTACTCCCATTAGATAGGGCCAATTTCCTCAATGACTAAAGTGGAACCCCTAGTTGTTTTAGGGAATTGGTACATGACCTATAGAGTGGAGCCCCCCCCCCTTCATCTTGGGTATTGTTCATCTACCTATAAAGTGGAACACCCCTATCCAATATGACATCGGTCCTCGTAACATCAAAGTGGAACCCCCATGATACATCAGGGCATGGGAAATCTACAGATACATTTGGTGTTTTACCATCCTAAAACACCAGGGCACATGTCCTATACATTATGATTTTTATCCCTTGAATACGATAAATTTTGGTGAGGTGTGGCTAGGCATGTATTTTTCTATTGGAAGATACACATGGTGATGGGCATCATTGAGGGACATTATTGTACAAATGGAGGCTCATTTCTTGTGTTGTGTGATGAGATTTGGATCACCATTATCTATCATTTGGGGTTTTTTACTAGGAATTTATATTAATCATTCTACATACCATCTGATATAGATACTAAACTGCCATGGGTTGTGAAGATGTGTGGGGTATTCGATGTGCTTTTCACTTATAGGTTTCTTTATTTGATGATTTTACTCTCCTTCTATGGGTTGAAATGACACAACCTCTGGAACATCTACACAACGTGTTGAGCCCCATGTTCTTGAATGAGGTTATTTAATCTCTTGTTTTGGATTGAGTTTCTTTTTGTTCACTATTTTCCTTTATCTATATATTCCAATAGTGTCTCTTACCACCCGCTCTTGATCATTCAGGGAATACTAATGCGTATGTAAATAATCACCCATTTGTAGTATTTTATTTAATGCTTCAATTATTATGAAAATTAATGATAGGTCGGCAATGATTACATAAGTGATCAAGGATGCATGGAGACATGGACCGTGTGTGGTGGTAGTTTCATCGAGAGTAGGAGCATGAATCTCTCATCATGTTTACATTACAATCAATTTTAATAGGTTGAGAGATAATTATGGTCATTTAGGACTTTCTCCACCTTTTACATTAATTATTATAAAACTATAATCTTTTAAAATCTAGAGTATTTATATGAGGGACTATTCCCCTTTATTTTTTCATATTTTACTTTTTTTCTTCCCCACTCAATCATCGAGATTGATGGGTGTGTGTTTGTGTGTGTGTGTAACGTTACATCGGAAAATAACTTCATGAGTTATATATGCCTTTAGTGTTTGTCTCTGACCTCTGTCTTATAAAATAGAGTATGGGTAAATTTCTAACTGACCCATGTTGGGTCGAGTAGTAAAACATTGGAAACATATCCGGTTTTTTCTTGGGACGGTGTTTGGAGTAGTCCCCTTATGCAGATTCAGGTGGGATATATAGAAATATTCACAATGTTACTCTAGTTTGGATGTATGGAATGGGAACCCAATGTTGGTGCAAGGAGATAATGTGTTCATACATCAGGACTCTGACTACCTTCTTGTTGACCCATCATATCGGGGCATTGGTTCAAGGGAACTTTTGTACATGCATCATATAGGATTAATTCTTTGAATTTCCATATTTAGTCATATTCTCATTGATATATATATATATATTCATTTGACCATGGTAAATATTGATATAATTCGATATGTATCTTCAAATATATCTATCTAGGTTACTGAATCATGATCCTAATGAAGATATAATGGGTGATGAATCATCAATTGTGTGGCGAAAACATAAGTTTATACCTCTAGGTGGGAAGGAATAATCACCCCCATATGTTGAGTAGTAGATGGAAACATTAATTTACACTAAGGATATCTTTTTGTTTCTTATACTACATGAATTCCAATGCTTGAGGATGCTGAGACTCCACAGTGAGCCGGATCCCTAGGTAGCGGAGGATTGGCCAGAGTTAGTGGTCTATGGTTTCTAGTTTTTCAATCCTATCTGATCGAATGGATGAACTCATAGCTAGTTCACTTCATAGAAAATTATTTATTTCCATTAGTACCACTAGATGATTCACCAATGATTACTATGCATTGTTAGTTCTTGAGAATGATACCACCCAGGTTTCATGTTGATCAAGACTCCCTTCTTATGTGATTGAGCTCAGGCCCAGTCATGTGGTTTCAAAATCCCACATGAATGGGACCTATTTCTATGGTGGTCCTAGTGGTGACCCTTCTATAGGATGATTTTCAGCATTAATTGATATCTATGTTGGAGATGCATGACAAGGATTCATACATGAAATAAAGTTGGACACATCCTCCATTGAGATGTGTTCTTAGGATGTGATCCAAAACCACTAGAGAGATTCAGTTCCATCCTAATGTGAATAGTATTTCTGTGTTGTGGATGGGTTCCTTTGACTTCTATGTTTGTATTCCTTATGATGCGATAAGGATTCATTGTGACCACTAGTTCTGGTGATGAAGTATGAAGGGGAATAGATACCTTCAGGATGTAGAATCTAGTGTATTATGTGCATTTAGTGTGGTTTTGGGTACGATAATTTTTTCCTATCCATTAGATTCATTAATAGAAAAAAGAAGATATCTATATTTCTTGTTAAATAACTCCTATAAAAGACCAACTTATTTTAGTAGAGGCCCTTTTTTCATGACCCTTCTGATAGAGGATCCTACAGAAAGAATCGATGATCAAACATTTCTACTGATGGAGTGACCTAACTCTATGATAATAGCAATCCTTGAATAAATTCTGTTTGTATAAAAAGTGAGATTGTATGATTTTCCCCTTCATGTATTGTACTTTTTCCATAATTTCACAGGTGATCGATACTAGTGAGTGTGGTAGTTCTTCTTGGTTGTGAGACATAGTTTCCACCATGATGAGGAGTGATCCCCTTGTAGGGTTTGATGGGAACATTTGTAGGAAGTTAAATCCCCTTCTATATCAGTTAGAGAGTATTAACATTGGAGAAGTGGATTCTATTATCTCTCAACTTCCTATAATGATAGTGTGGTGTTCGTGATATTTTTCCTGATGAAGTTTTGTGTTTACATATCAATTGTGTGATAGAACTATATATAGAATTATGTTAGGGATGTCCCAATGCAATTTCTAGAATGTTGATTGAACTCTTAGGGCTACGATAGATATTATTGTGGTTGGAAAAGTCTGCATTGGTGGGGTTTCATAAGATCTAGTGTGTTCACCTGAGAAGCCCTGTATTATTGAACTAGTAGGTGGATGAGAGCATTAAGCCTTGTGTCTATTAGTTTATCTTGAGCCTTGTTATGATAGGAAGAGAATCCACCCTAGTGAAACATTGAGTTCATCTCCATGTGGTTTGTGGTGTAGTGGATCACAGATTTTAACCTTAGGTTGGGTTACACCAGCTCCTGGTCTGATAGGTGGATTCAATAAGGATGGATTCCAAGAGCAACAAAGGTTTCATTGTCTTCTTTGTGATACCCTTTTTCATTATTAAATCCACATAATACTTTTAAATTATTATGAACTAGATTATTAACCTCTCTTGGGTTGGATAATGGTTATCTTCCCTGATGGTACCCTTGGGTAATTGGAATCATTCTTAGAGCATCTGATACATAGGAGGATGGTGATATATATATGCTTTGGGAGTGATTTTTGTATGAAAACTCATGTTGAGTCCATTATATATTTGAGGACCATTTCTCACGATACATCTTCTCAATAATTATAGTGAAATTGGACCATAATAAGATGATGTATTTTGATCATCAGGGCCCCCGAGGGTGTGAATGTGGTAGATGATTCACAAAATGAGGTACTTTCTCAACTGTTGTCGAGATAAGTGATTGAGTAGTTAAAATCGTTGATGTTTGAAAAGGTTCTTGAAGCTCTCCACAATCCTCTTTTGAGGAGGTATGTTAACAAATCATGGAATGATATCAACCCTGGCTTGTTGGTCCATAAGAATTGAGTTTATTTTTTTTCATTGATTTCATTTCATTTTGAACTATAAGCTAATGTACATTTATTGTAATGTGTTTTCCTTGGGATCATGTTTTTGGGTAGCACATGATACCATTATGTGTGTGGAAGAGATAGATGCATGCTCAGTATCCCCACCCAATCAATTATTTTGTTCCATATCATAAAAAAGCTTTGAATAAGGAAATAATGTAGTGTCTCCAGCTTTAATAATTAATATGTTAATATATTACTTGTAATATTTTCAAGATACATACACTAAGACATCAGGTGATTCTGATACATGGTGATCCTGTAGAAAACATTATAAACATATTAAAAATATTTTATATCACATGCCTTTTGTTTTCATAATAAATTGGAATACATGCTAAATTGAGTCGTGGATTCAAAATATGATAGCACAGATGAATCCGGAGTGTGGTGTTTTCCCAATGCACCACCTGTGATTTGATGGTGGGGGATGTTAGTATTGGGAAACGACTGACACATATGTTGGATAAATTAATTAATTTATTCAATTTTTTTTACCACCACAACAACAATAACTCATAAATTGAAACATTGATGGGAAATAGGATACCCCTATTGTGTTCAGAATATGGATTTTATCCTAGGATAAAGCTAATGTTATTTGTTAAGGGATGTATAGTTTGTGAAACTGTTGAAGAATGCGTAAACTTGAAATAAAAATTTTATTTTATTATTTTGAATGAAATTAGACAAGTAGTTTTTTCATAATAATAATAATAAATGGAAAATAACTAGGGATAGCCACATAAATTTGGGACCATTGAGTGGAGCTTCCAACACAGCTTTATTGGAGAAATGAGATTAGAATATGAATGGTGGTGAGATCTAAGTTAATCGACATATGTTATATATAACAGATCATCTTCATTGATAGAAGATTCATTCTTCACCAACAATCATTCCATAATCAAGGTTGGTCTCTTAATATTAGGTTCTCACGGTAATGAATTAAATATTTATCTAGATAATATATATTTTCTTTTATATTCATTTCAATTTACTTTTACATTCTCCAATGAATCAACATAAATTATTCATTAAATATATTTCATGTGTATTCCACGATTCTCACCCCAGTTACATGGTATTAAATTGATAGCCAAGAAACAATGGAAAATGATGTTTATCACCATTGGTATTGGTTCCTTTTCCTCCAGCATTTATCATGTTATTCATCTAATGTCCATATATTCCTAACTAGGCATGGATTTTTGGAGCACGATGAAACCCCTAGATTCTTTGTGGGAGAACCAACAACAAACAGATCGATGGTTCGGGAATCAATTGATAAATGGGTAGGACGATGATTGTTTAATTGGATTGAATCAGAATTGAAGGTACGGTTTCACGATTGATGATGTGATTGGGGTGTGATGAGAATGATGGATGATTGGAGTGGGATTTGGATCACGTCCATAATCCTTGTTTTCAAAGTTTACAGATGACGATGATGTGTATTGTGATGTAATCGATTTTGGATTGAAGTCTTCATTAATGTTCTCAGAGAAATGGATGATCGACATGGACATTATGGTGGTCATTTTTCGATATCCAACTATATGGTTGGATGTTGTCAATGCATTGTGAATAAATATTATTACTAATAACTATAGAAATGAATATTATTATTAATATTAATCTTCATAATATCATAATTGAATAATATTTAAAGAAAAAGGGAGTTCATAGAGGTTCCACCTTATATAAGAGTCCACTGAGGAATTATAAAGTCTGATTTCGTATATTTTAATCACTTATTAATATAATATAAAATAATATTTGTAATATGGTTTGCAAAATAAAAATAAAAATGGGATTTATATAGGGGAACCAACCTTAGGCGTGTGAGGATTCAATCCTGATGGTGTTAAATGGGGGATTTTCTATTAACATTTATCATTAAAGAAAATAATATTAAAGTATATATTTTTCAAACGGATTTCGGGCACCTCTTCTATAGGAGTGGAGAGATTTCATCCTAAATCCCTTTTAGTTTGAGTAGGTTTTATATAATAATATTATAATAATAATATTTTTAATAGTCTTTTATCATGTTATTAGATATTTTTTCTTACATAAGTTCTTTATAGGATGTAATATTGGAACACCATTAGTGGAAGTGTGACCCTGAAATAGAGATGCCAATTTTAAGAACAAGGTTGGAAACCATTTTTATACTAGTTCCTCGGATCCATGAAATGAAAAATATTATTATTATTATTATTAATATTATTATTATTATTATTATTATTATTATTATTAATATTATTATGGAACTTTTTATCTAACATAAATCATCAATATAATGTCGGATTGGTTAACTATCTCTACAATTATGACACTAATATTTAGTCTCATGTTACAAGAAAGATATTTGGTGATTACTGCAGACTCATGGATTGGGTGCCCAAAATAATGATTTTGTGTTATGCAATGAAGTGAAGTGTATTCACTAGGTGTATGATTTGGTAATGTGTATTTCCAATCCATAGGGTTTTCCTATAAGGATAAATATGGTTTGATCTTTTTGGACATATGGGTCTATTATCCAAGGCATATTAGTGGAATTATATTATACCCTTCAGACTGATGATGAGTCTCATGGGTTCGTTAAGCTTATGGATAAGAAACATCATGTATTACCCTTAGACATAACATAATACTACATGGCCATCAAGATGTGTGATTTTTAAGACACGTCATGAACGAATAGTTGGACTATACACATTATGGGACCCTTATAAATCATGTACATCCTTTTGAGGAAACATGAAACCTACATGTCTCTTTCGCTTAAACTCAATTTTTATACCATGAGTAGATTATCATATGTATTCATATGTGTAAAATGTGATGGTTCCCTTAGTTGAGGATTTTGGGAAATGGTGTGACATGTATTGGGTGGGACACTTATTTAGGATTTACTTCATGACATATGGGATCAGGAAGGATTACGAAAGGATTCAATTGACTGGAACCACCCATTATATTTGGAATGGGTCCTCAACCTTTTGAGTGAAACCAGCTTGATCAGATTAGTTTTTGGTCCTTGATGTCCATAGTGGAACTAACCTATCATATTAGAGAACGGGTCCTAGAAATTCTATGGTGAACCCCCAATCAGATAGGGTGTGGTTCTTTGATGTATAGAGTCGAACCCCCTATCACATCAGGGCATGGGTCCTCGACATTCCATGTTGATCCCCCATATCATATAGGGTGTGTTTCTTCATTGAAATGAGTGATACCCCATTTGGTAATTGTAATGCCCCGACCCCAGTTACCCAGAGTCGGTGCATTATTACATAACATTGTAATTATCACAAGAAATATCAAGTCTCGAAAGACCGATTAGTTTAGTAGATTTGGAATGACTAGATACCTTAATAAGGTTTAACATTACATCATAAAAATGAAAACTACAACAACATAGTCTCCATAGTCCACACACTTATCCCCTCATACTATCCCTTCAGGTCATTCAAAAATTATTTCTTCACATCCTGGGAAAAATAAAACATAGAAAAGGGGTGAGCTCAAATGCCCAGTAAGGATAACAATATAGCGGAATCATTCATAAATAAGAATAAACATTTAAGGCAATGTATAAATTAAACAAAAGCCTTTTAAACATGAACTTCAACATAGTATGGAAAAAATAAAATGAAATAGTATAATTTAAATATTGACATGGATATTCTACTAATCGAATAATCACATGCAATATCAATAACCATTTTCATAATTATAGAATGCATAATCCCATACTATCATAACCACATAGCCAAGGCCTCATGCCAAGACTACCAATAAGATTTTGTCAAGGCCTTGTGCCATGACACTATTTTGTCTCATGAGACGTACCGATGCATCGAGGAGCTATAGCGGGCTCCACCCGACACTTACTGAGTCCAATGCATTCCCATATGAAATGGTTTAAACATAACATAAACATTCGTATTAAGACTAGCATACGAAATGTCAATACATTCTCCATAAACCATGAATGGTATAAAAATAACACATCCACACTAAAACATATCACAAAACATTCAATACAATACAAAATTTTTGTATAATAAATCAAATTCAAATAAGCTTAAAATCCATCAAAGGATGTTGACATAAATGAAATCAAAACATTTTGAGAGAAATATCTCTTTTCTAAAAATCATGGAAAAGTCACATATTTATAAAGGAAGTAATTTAAAAGATATTTTTTAATCAAAGTGTCTCATACCACTTTGAATATTTTTAAAGGAAATATCATTTCAAAACATTCATGTCCATATTAATAAATCCTTAAAATTATTTTGAAAACATGGGCATTAATTAAAAGATTTAGAAAGATTAATCTTTAAAACAATTAACATTATGATCTTGATAAAGAGTACCTTTCAAAAATTCTTAAAATATTCAATTTGAAATCATTTAAAGTCACATAATTATAAAATAAAACATTTACATTGAAAATATTCTTATAATCTTGTAAGGGACGCTTCAACGATTTTATAACGGCGGAGATTAGCCGCACCCGCCGAATAAGTTAAAAAACATTCTTACCTTAATTTTGGCGAAAAGGAAAAAAGAACCATGTTTGGAAGACGACAGAAAGATTCCTTTATAAACCTCTTATAAAAATTATAACAATGGTATATATGGATTTAACCCATATTCATTATAAATTGTAAATTTGTTTGAAATACATTTCGAAAAACATGGATGTGGATGATAAAGAAATCACGGTAGATTATTACGTATACACAACCTCAGATAATGAAGAGATTGTGAAATAAACCCTTACCTTGTACTTTTCCTTGGTTGGGGTAGGTTAACCTCCTGTATAGTGGTGAAATAATTGTTATTAAATTATATAATAATCATATACATTAATATGATATCATATATGATCTTTTAACATTGATTGGTTAATAATATCCTAGTATTATCGTTGTTTCGGGTGTTAACTTACTCGTTTTCTTTTATATGTTTTGTTACGTAAGCCATGATTTTCATGTATAGGTTGTATCTTAAACATATCTGGAATGATATCAAGTCCTTAGATACTATTATTAATTATAAAATAAGAATTAGACTTGAATGGATACGATGGAGAATGAATCTCATCGCGTTCGTGGAGACGGTAGTCCGTACGTACGCACGAGCGACAATATCATTCTTTTGATATTAAAATAATATATAATTGGATGTTATATCATATATACAGAATAATTATAATGTTATATTTATTATTTACATGAATTACAAATCATTATTATACCCATCCAAATAATAATATATTGATTAACAATTACACAACGACGTGGAGACGGTAAGCCATTCCTACGCATGTATGGTGACATGTCATTCAAAGGATGGATATAATACTGAATATGGTTTTACCATATTGATAATAACATCACAGTATATATAAGATACTAGATTTATTATTTTAGAATGGTAATAACAAAGAAAGAATAAGTGGAAGAAGAAAGGAACTCGAAAAAGGGTGGTGAAATCATTACCTCTTATTCGGATTCTTCCTTTTGATTTGATCAAAAGGGATCCGTAGGATGGCTTTCTGACTAAACGAAGGCCTCTAGGATGAAGTGAGGGAAGTTTAGAGAGTATTTGGGCTGGGTTTAGCCGATCCAAAAGGCTTTGAAGGTGTGAATTAATGAGAAGGGCGAGTGCCCTTTTATAAGAGGGGTGAGGGGAACCTTTGGAAAAGCTAGAAATATTATTTTATAATAAATTCATATTCGGTTTCCAATGGCTCCAAAGTGTATTATTTAAAGTTTAAGGTGGGTATGGGTCGAAACCAACTCAACCAATAGGATTTAGACAGGTTTGGGTCACTATATTAACATTATCTTTAAGTATTAACTCTTAGTTAATTAGTTTCACTTTTATAATGTCTCTTTATATTTTTATATTATATGGTTAATAAACATACTATATAAATCCAAGATACCCCCCAAGTGGTCCATTAATGATAAAAATATCATGATATAAGTCTCTTGGTAGAGCCTTGGATTTTTAGGAATTGAAAATCAATTAATAATATAATATTTGTTTTAAAAACTCTTTTATGTCAATTTTGACACTATTCAATAATTGATTTTTGTGAAAATCATATCAAAATGATTACTTCGAAAAAAGTAAATTAAATCAATCCTAATATGACTTATTATCCTATAAAATTATTTTAATTTATTGAATGTCTCAAATTATATTTATTTGGGTATTTATAATATCAATTATTTTAATTTGTCACTATTATGATAATTACTACATCATCACTGTGTCATAAATAAATTATATTATTTAATGTCTAAAAATTATAAATAAAATATCATTATGTAGTAAATATTTTTAGATTTCTAATAATATTTATAGTTGAAAATACAACATATATAACCCTTTGTAAATTTTTTTTCTAAAAGCTATATGATTTTGTCATTTTTGTATTTATTTTAACTTAATTAAAATAAAGTGTCCCTATCACCTACATGTGACTCCATGGGGTCCCAAAATAGATCCAAATATTACAATGGTCGGACATGTATCCACCAATAATATTAGGACACATTTTTGTGTAATTTAGTATTATTGTAATATTATTTTTTAACCCTTATTTACTGGATTTACCCTTAACCATGGTAAACAAATTATTTACCGAAGTAATTATTCAAAATGTCTAAAAATAAAAGTTACATATTTACAAAATTTGGACATCCTGATTCCAACTATGGAATCCATTTTTCCAAATTCAAAACACATAAGTAGCAGAAATTAATTTAAAATTAATTCCCGCTGTCAAAATAAAAAGCGTGTGTTTAAAATATAATAACTATCAAAAGATTGATACTTGTTTATATCTGGTTTAATTGTGAAATTATGTCCAATGACCAAAATTGTATTAAATGGTAAAAATATATTCTAAATGTACTTTAAACCCACTCAAATTAAAAATTTATCATTATTAATTATCTTGAATAAATTTTTTTTAAAAATTAAAATTTAGTAATTTTCACTATTCATCAAAATATTAAAGTTATCTGAAAAGTACCAAATTTTCACCTTAGCCTAATTCGATACACCGAATCCAAAAATGAGGTCCATTTTGAGAGATAAAATTTATAAAATTTCAAAAAGTAGGTATTACTAGTCATAACGGCTAGTTTGATTGGTTGTGGTGTGTTAGAACTCGATGTTGCGTACAACACACGCTATCATATTATTTAAAGAGAAGCGTATCGTAGAATCTTGGGGTGTTACATTATCTCCTCCTTCAAATAATTTTGTCCTCAAAATTTCTAGATACTACCGCAAGAAAGACTCGGGTTGTTCTTCATCATATGTTCCTTGGGTTTCCACGTTGCCTCTTCCATCTTATGGTTTCTCCACAAGAATTTTACCAGACGAGTCATCCGGTTTCTCAGTACTTGTTCTCTCATATCAAAAATCCTGACGGGATCTTCGCAATAAGACAAATTGGGTTCGAGTTATAATTTCTCATAGATGAGTACATGAATTGGGTCAGGCATGTATTTCCTCAACAGAGATACGTGGAACACATCGTGAACTTTGGAGAGACTTGGTGGCATTGCCAATCGGTAAGCTACGGCCCCAAATCGTTCTAGAATTTCGAAAGGTCTGATGTACCTGGGACTCAATTTTCCTTTCTTACCAAAATGTATGAGTTCCTTCCATGGCGGTACCTTTAGGAAAACATGATCACTGACTTGAAATTCTAAATCCGTCCTTCGATTATCGGCATAGCGCCTCTGCCTACTTTGAGCTGCTTTGATGTGATTTTGGATTACCTTCACCTTTTCCATTGTTTCCTCCACCAGTTCTGGACCTACAAGTTTTCTTTCACCAACGTCATCCCAACAGGTTGGTGTGTGACATCTCTTTTTGTATAATGCTTCATATGGTGCCATCTGAATACTCAAATGGAAGATATTGTTATAGGAAAATTCTACCAGAGGTAAGTATTGATCCCACATACCCTGAAAGTCAAGTGAGAAGGATATCAACATGTCTTCTATGGTTGGAATAGTTCGTTCTGATTGTCTATCTGTTTGAGGGTGGTAGGCAGTGCTCAAATGATGTTCAGTATCCAAGGATTTCTAAATACTTTTCCAGAATCTTGAAGTAAAACGGGGATCACGATCAGAAACAATCGATAGGGTTACTCCATTAAGTCTCAAAACATCATTAATATATAGTCTTTCTAGACTTTCCAGTGGTAGATCTTATCTTATTGTAATAAAATGTTTTGACTTGGTAAGACAATCAATAATAACCCATATTTCATCATTCCTTCTAAAAGTCATTGGTAGCCCAATGAAAAATTTCATCGTAAAATTTTCCCATTTCCACTCCGGTATGGGAAGAGATTGCATGGCTCCTCTATGCTATTGCCTTCCAGCATTCACTTGTTGAAAAACCATATATATTGACACAAAATCAGAAATATCCCTCTTCATGTTGTCCCAACATAAATGTTCCTTCAAATCTCTATACATTTTGGTGCTCCCAGGGTGTATAGAGAAATTGGAACTATGAGCATCATCCAGCAATTCCCTTTTTAGATCATGTATATCGGGAACACAAAGTCTCTTCCAGAATTTCAAAATTCCATCTTTATACACAAAGTCTCTCAATATCCCATAATTCATAGCATTAATCTTCTTTTGAAATTCGTCATCATCAGTCTGAGAACTCATAATCCTTTCTAGTAAATATGGTTTGGCAACCATTTGAAAAAGAATTGATGTTTCACCTTCCAGGGTTATTCTCATGTCCATCTTCACTAGATCCATGAAAATTGTATCCCATTCAATTCTCATATTGTTCAAAACTCCATGATCATTTCTTCTCAAAGCATCTACCACCTTTTTTGCTTTCCCCGGGTGGTAGTGTATCATACAATCATAATGCTTGAGTAATTCAATCCATATCCTTTGCCTCATGTTGAGTTATTTTTGTGAGAAAATATACTTTAAACTCTTGTGATCAGTATAAATCTCACATTTTTTACCATAGTGGTAGTGCCTCCATATATTCAAAGCGAAGATCACAGCTGTTAACTCGAGATCATGAATAGGATAGTTTTGTTCATGAATTTTCAACTTTGTGATACATAGGCAATAACCCTATCATTCTGCATAAGAACATAACCATGTCCTTTCTTCGATGCATCACTATAAATAACGAAACCACCACTCCCTGATGGTAGATTCAGTAGAGGAGAATTGACTAATATCTTCTTCAGTTCTTAGAAACAATCTTCACACTCTTTTGTCCAAACAAATTTAACCCCTTTACGTGTGAGCTTTGTTAATGGGTTAGCCAATCGGGAAAAACTATGGACGAAACGTCGATAATAACCTGGTAAACCAATAAAACTACGTACCACAGTTATACTCATCGGTGCCGGCCATTCATGGATATCCTTGGTCTTAGAAGGATCAACGGAAATTCCATCCTTAGAGACAATATGGCCAAGAAAATAAATCTCATGAAGCCAGAATTCACACTTTCTAAACTTCCCTTATAATTCATGACTTCTCAGAGTCTTCAGGATAATGCACAAGTGATTTTCATGATCCTTGTAGCTTTTGAAGTATACCAAGATATCATCAACAAATACCAACACAATTTCATCAAGATATTCCTTGAAAAATCTATTCATCAGATCCATGAAAACAGAGGGTGCATTAGTCAATCCAAATGGAATTATTGTAAACATGTATTGCTCGTACCTGGTTTGAAATGTTGTTTTCGAAATGTCTTCCTTCTTTACACACAACTGATGGTATCCAGATCGAAGTTCAATCTTTGAAAAGTATTGAGCTCCATGTCGTTGGTCAAATAAATCATCAATGTGAGGTAGGGGATACTTGTTCTTTACTGTTATAGAATTGATCTCCATGTAGTCGATACATAACCCCATAGATCCATCTTTCTTTTTAACAAAGAGAACAGGGTCTCCCCATGGAGAAACACTAGGGAGAATAAATCCTTTATTACTCGATTCCTCTAGTTGTTTCTTTAGTTTGACTAATTCTACAGAGGCCATTCTATAATAGGTCTTCGATATAGGCCTTGATCAAGGAATTAAATCAATGGAAAACTCAACTTCTCGTTCTGGAGGATGTCCAGGTAAATCATCCGAAAACACGTCTACATATTCTTTCACAACAGGTACATCCTCTATTTGAACATTCCTTTCCTCACCCACTATAATTTCATCCTCTTCCTCCCCAATAATTGAATTTAGTTGAGCTACTGGGGGTGGATCTAGATAAGAATTAGGTGGTGACTATTCTACTCTAAAGATAAGGTGCTCCTTATCATCATCAACAAAAATCATAACCTCCTTCTTCTAACAATAAATCTTCGCATCATAGTCTAAAAGCCAATCCATACCAAGGATTATATCAAACTCAATCATAGGTATGACGATGAGATCCACGGATAAAGAACATTTATGTGCTCTAATGGGGACTAATTTACAAATCATTGTTGCAATGATACATCCCATAGTAGTTTTAACTAACAACTCCCTTGTTAAATCTGATTGTAAATATCTAATTTTCTTACCAAACTGGGA
The DNA here is from genome assembly GCA_963277665.1 of Viscum album. NCBI lineage: Eukaryota > Viridiplantae > Streptophyta > Magnoliopsida > Santalales > Viscaceae > Viscum > Viscum album. Next base: position 208,026,535 of record OY728121.1, read on the forward strand.
AGAAATGAAAAAATGTGATGATCTAGAATCAAATTATGCATTTTCTAAACTTGAGGAAACCATTAAATTACCTGCCACCATGTCTTTCGGAACTTCTACCTCAGCAATAGTGATAGCATAAGCTTGGCCTTGATCCCTTGGACTTTTCTGAGGTAAGTCCCCCTGACTCATAGGACATTCATTTGAATAATGTCCCATCTCCCTTTAATTGTAGCACTGAACATTGGTAGCTTCCTTCTTCCCCGTGCAATCACGAGCTTAGTGGATTTTTTCACCACACTTGTAACAGACTCCCATTCCTTTTATGCAAGTACTAAGGTGCTCCTTCCCACATTTACTGTAGGATGGATATTCAAGTTTTCCCTTCTTTCCTTTATTTCCATTCCCAGATTGATCAGAAGGTCTCTTCTTCTTTTTCTTGGCTTTAAAGTCATATGACTTAGTTACTTCTTTCTCTATCTTGATAGCACATGAAACAATGTCTCCATATGATGAGACGGTTTGTGAGACTAATTCTCAACGAAGAAATGGTTTTATCCCATAAAAGATACGATCAATATTACTTCTTGGGATACGTATATATTCTCCAGCATACCTTGCTAACCTTGTAAAGTTAGCCTCTTACTTTGCGACATTCTCATCCTCCTTTGGTCTCGGACTCAGATAATTCCATTCCATATCGGCTCGATGGTCACGAGGAAAGTATTTTTCTAAAAACAGATCATTGGACAACCTCCATTCCATATTTGATACTTCATAATCTTCCTTCACGTTTTGAATCAATGAACACCATTGATCAGCATCTCTAGTGAGGCAGTAAACTGCCATGATAACATTTTCCCTTTCCCTACATCCTAAAGCCTGAAATATTTTCTCTAGGAAACATATCCATTGCTCAGCTACTAAGGGATATTTACTCCCATTGAACATTGGTGGTTGTTGCCTCATGAAGCGATCTAACATTGATCCTCCACGTTGCGGATCAGGATGCTCCATATGGGTAAGGTTATTATTCATAACCTGAGTGAGTTGTCCCAGTATGTTGATTAGCTGATCGGCACCGGTTGCATCACCAGCTCCACTATAATTATCTTGAGCAGGAGGGAAATCCCTAAATGGAGTGCATGCATTGATATGGTTTCCATTTCTTCCACTAGGCTCCATTTCTAAACAAAGGCATAAACTAGATCAATTTATGAATCAAAACACATAATTCCATACTTATAAAACACTTAACAGAAATTGAAATATTTATGGATATAATCCATAATCATAAAAATGTTTTCATTGAGAGAGTATATACTCATAAACCCTTCATAATGATTTTTAATGAAAATGAGAGTTATCCTAAGCATATCCCCCAGGAGTGTCATAACCAAGTGTGCAGTAAGTCCTGTTGTCATTCACGATTTCTTGTTCGAGTCTAGCTCAAAGCGGTGTTTTCGTGTTTTACCCCTAGGTACATCTGTGCCAGAGCCACCTCTACCAGCTCATATCCAGAAAGTTATGTATTTCTCGGAAAACTCACAAAATCTCTGCAATACCAAAATTCTAGGATGTTCTTCTATACCAATCCTCAAATTCCATCTTAGGTCTATGTGATCTAATCATACTTTATCTAAATCTAGCTTCCATGGTTTGTACTAAACATCCTCTAATACCAACTGTAACGCCCTGACCCCAGTTACACAGAGTCGGTGCATTATTACATTACATTGGCATGATCACAAGAAATATCAACTCATGAATGACCTATTAGTTAAGTAGTCTTGTATAACTAGAAACATTAATACAGTTTAACATTACATCATAAAAATGAAAAATACAACAACATATTCTCCATAGTCCACACTCTTATCCCCTTATACTATCCCTGCAGGTCATTCATAAATTATTTCTTCACATCCTATGAAAAATAAAACATAGAAAAGGGGTGAGCTCAAATGCCTACTAAGGATAACAATATAGCGGAAAAATTCATAAATAAGAATAAAAATTGAAGGCAATGTATAACTAAAACAAAATCCTTTTAAACATGAACTTCAACATGGTATGGAAAAAATAAAATGAAATAATGACATTTACTTATTCACATGGATATTCTACTAATCTAATAATCAAATGAAATATCAATAACCACTTTCATAATGATGGAATGCATAATGCCAGACTATCATAACCACATAGCCAAGGCCTCGTGCCAAGACTACAAAAAATATTTTGTCAAGGCCTTGTGCCAAGACACTAGTTTCTCTCATGAGAACTACCGATGCATCGAGGAGCTATATCGGGCTCCACCCGTCACATACTAAGTCCAATGCATTCCCATATGAAAAGGTATAAACATAACATAAAAATTCGTACTAAAACTAGCATATGAAATGTCAATACTTTCTCCATAAATCATGAATGGTATAAAAATAACACATCCACAGTAAAACATATCACAAAACCTTCAATACAATAAAAAAGTTTTGTAAATTAAATCAACATCAAATAAGCTTAAAATCCATCAATGGATGTTTACATAGATGAAGTCAAAACTATTTTAGAGAAATATCTCTTTTCTCGAAATCATTGAAAAGTCGCACATTTATAAAGGAAGTAATTTAAAAGATATTTTTGAATCAACGTGTCCCATACCACTTTGAAACTATTGAAATGAAATATAATTTCAAAGCATTCATGTACATATAAATAAATACTTAAAATAATTTTGAAAACATGTACATTAATTAAAAGATTTAGAATGATTAATATTTAAATCATTTAAAATTATGATCTTGATAAAGAGTTCCTTTCACAAAATCTTAAAATATTCAATTTGAAATCATTTTAAGTCACATAATTATAAAATAAAACATTTAATTTGAAAATATTCTTATAAGCTTGTAAGGGAAGCATCAACAATTTTATAACGGCGGGAAATATCTGCACCCGCCGTATAAGTTAAAAAAACATTCTTACCTTAATTTTGTCGAAAAGGTTAAAAGCACCTTGTTTGGAAAACGACGGAAATATTCCTTTATAAACCTCTTAAAAAATTCCAAACAAGGGTATAAATTTCATTAACCCATATTCTTTGTAAATAGTAAAAATGTATTGAAATACATTTCGAAGATACTTGGATGTGGATGATAACGAAATCCCAGTAGATTATTACGTATAAACAACCTCAGATAATGAAGAGATTACGAAATAAACCCTTACCTTGTACTTTTCCTTTGTTGGGGTAGGTTAAACTCTTGTATAGTGGTGAAATAATTGTCATCAAATTATACAAGAATCATATACATTAATATGATATCATATTTGATCTTTTAACATTGATTTGTTAATAATATCTTAGTATTATCGTTGTTTCGGGTGTTAACTTACTCGTTTTCTTTTATATGTTTTGTTACATAAGCCGTGTTTTTCATAGATAGGTTGTATCATAATCATATCCAGAATGATATCAAGTCCATATATACTATTATTAGTCATAAAATGATAATTAGACTTGAATGGATATGATGGAGAATGAATCTCATCGCGTTCGTGGAGACGGTAGTCCGTACGTACGCCCGAGCGACAATATCATTATTTTTATATTAAAATAATATATAATTGGATGGTATATCATATATATACAGAATCATTATCATGTTATATTTATTATATACATTAATTACAAATCATTATTATACCCATCCAAATAATAGTATATTGAATAACAATTACACCACGACGTGGAGACGGTAAGCCGTACGTACGAACGTATGGTGACATGTCATTAAAAGGATGAATAGAATACTTTATATGGTTATACCATATTTATAATAACATCACATTATATATAATATACTGGATTTATTATTTTTTAATGTTAATAACAAAGAAAGGAGATGTGGAAGAAGAAAGGAACTTGAAAACGTGTGGTGAAATCATTACCTATTCTTTAGGTTCTTCCTTTTGATTTGATCAAAAGGGCTACTTAGGCTAAATTTGATACTCCGAATCCAAAAATGAAGTCCATTTTGAGAGATAAAATTTATAAAATTTCAAAAAGTAGGTATTACTATTCATAACGGCTAGTTTGATTGGTTGTGGTGTGTTAGAACTCGATGTTGCGTAAAACACACGCTATCAATTTATTCAAAGAGAAGTGTACCGTAGAATCTTGGGGTGTTAGAGTAATAGGTAATGGGTCCTCAACCTATTGAGAAGATCCCTCCCATCATCTTGGGTGCACATAATTTAATAATCAAGTGTAACTCCATATAAGATAGGGTGCGGGTCCCCATTATGTTAGAGTGGAACCCACTTATTGCATTAGGTTGAAGGTCCTCTATTGATAATTTAAGAGTATCACCCCAGAACACACATGGTCATGGATCCTCTTCATATAGATTATGACCCATCAATATAATAAAACAATGTATATAATCATATGGTCATGTAGATTTTTAGGGTAGACAATAAACATGCTAGGAATCCTAGATAGACCATTAGGAAATATTGGATAATCTTTTCCAAGGCTTGGATATGAGCTAAGGGTCCCCTTTATATAACATTTGGTATTATTTTACTAAGAGTATATATTAAACTATATCCATAAATTTGGATTTGGTTTCTCTCAAACCATGGGTTTTAAATATGCAAGGAGTATGTCATGTGTTTTCCATGTACAGCTTCTCGTGATTGGATGAGTTTACATTCCTGTTATAGGGGAAAAGATGTACCATTTTTTCTATCTAAAAAACATGTTCAGACCATAGTTCATGTAAAATGTTACTAATTCTCATTGTTAGTTATGATATTATTTCTATTCATCGATTCCCTTTGACATTCTTATTCATTTTTGTCTCTTGATACTACCACATTATCTTTCTGGGTGTCCTTATGAGTTTATATTTACTCATCCCTTAATGAGATTTTACCAAACAATTCTTGTCAAACACACACAATGGATATGTATAAAGTGATTATAGAATAGAATAGGTATTTTTCGAACCTTGGATCGTGAATGGTGGTCATATCTTTGAGTTCAAAAGTTGGGCTCTCTCAACACATTTAAATTAATTTCCCTCTTTTCATCTTAATCAATATTTCTAGTTGGTAATATATTTTGAACCATTTTTACCATCAGTGTTATACCATAATTATAGTTCAATATCTAGGGGTTTTACATGCTTGATTATTCCTATGGTTTTTAGGATATTTTAATTTTATTCACCATTACTTTTTCATCGATATGGATGTGTGATTCTATGAATTGGTATGTATAAAATGCATCAGAATGATAGTTTTATGTTCATCCCTAGTCACTAGAACCTTTCATTTATTGGTAGGTACGGGTTAGTTGTAGCCCAAGTTTTACTAGTCCGGGTCGTGACATCCCAATCATTTGGAAACAACCTCTTAAGTTAAGTTACCAATTAAACTATTTATTGAACCAATGTCATTATGTTATGCCTTTTACTACCAAACTACAACACTATACGTGTATTTTCATGACATGATAATTTCATTACAATTTTCAACACACATTCATAAATAATTGACTTTATAATCAATGGATTCGTGTCACTTGATGGGGGAGGGAGTACATTAGAAGAAGATATGAAGTGAGTGGGTTTCTCATGGAAGATATAGGTTGGGGGGTCCATGGGGGAATCCTAACTACATTGGAGGAGGAGAGGCATATAAGGAGGCCTAGGCGTAGGAGGAGGTCGAGGCGTAGGATGCCGAATAACAATAAAAGCAATGATTTTTAAGGGCTTCAGGGGAAAAATCTTTTATAAGGTATAATTTTTCAAAAAAATTACTCCGTAGAAGACAAGTCACTATTCATTAATTATAGTACAAATAAATTTTAATATAAATATAATAATTTGAATGAAAAAGATGAAAATAAATAATCTATTTCAATTTCAATGAAGAAAAACATCCAAAAAATAAAATCCAAATCATGATTATATGGACTAAAACATAACTACAACACTAGTAGAATAAAATTCAAATGAGGAGGACTCTATTTGATGAACACCCTTCAACATGTTACCTAGAAGTCAGATAAATCCATTATAATGCAATTTTAATGATCAAATGTGCCTTAAACACTTTTATCAGGAATCCATTTGGGAGCTCAATCTAAGTGTTAGTCAAGGTTGTGCCTTCCATTCAACATCCATTTATCATATACAGAAATTAAATATCATGTTTAAATTCAATTTATTCTCGTCTAACATCTTTCTCAATGGTATTATTAAAAATTTGTCCTTAATTGAACTAAATTGACAATCATATAAGCTCATTTAGTATTCTACTAAAATATTTTCAAGTATTCTGGAATTAATCACTCTAAATAGTAAAAAAATTATCACTTTCATCTCGCATGAGCATTTTTCAAGTATTTCCATCATAAACATCAAAAAAAATGTTTTCATATAACTCATCTTCATCAACAATAATATCAAAAATTCATCACAAGATCCTATAATGAAACTGGTGGAAGAGGTGTTGAATCCCCATCTTTAATATCATACTCTTGAAAAGTTATATCTTGTCGAATAAGTGAAACAGTATATGCAAGAGAAGGATATTGTCCTTGAATATCTAGAACTGAAAGTGTATTACCTAGTATATATGGAATAGAGTTTTTCAATATATGAATACATATTGCAGAATATGAATATACCGTACATTATATTTATCGAATACTCTAATTATGTATTTGTTTCTTTATGAATGACTCATTTGGAAAGATCAATTGCATGATATTTATATTTTATGAATAATTAAATTTTGTAGTTTAAATTTTTTGTAGAGTTCATTAAGAATACACATTAATTTTCATTGAAATTGAATGGATTTAATTTTTTGTTTTATGATATGTTAGAATCTAATCATCATTCTATTTTAAAAAAAATACACAAATAGTTTAACAAAAAATGTGAACTAATTAACTTTACAATAATGAATTGAATTCACTCAAAAATATAGAAATAACAAGTTAAAGGAATATTTTTCAATCTGTATTTTATATAGAAGTAAATGATAAGTAAAATAAATTATTGCATACCATTTACTACAATTATTCCATTGATACTATGCTTTTGTAAGTTTTTCTGGATCTTGAAATACATGAAATATTATAATAAGAAAGTTTTGCAACACATAATTTATATATATTTTACAACAACAATCAAAATGGAAATTAATGAAAAATATGGAAATAACTTTTCTCAAGTAGGAATTATAATTATGGGTAATTATTTTGAATATCAAATATTAATGTTTATGCATATATATTTCATTGTATGAATATTTATTAAACATATTTATGAATATGAATAATATGGTCATAACATTTATTGCAATGTATGGACACACTCTTGATGATTGTGCATATAAGTTGTGTTTGTGGCATATAAATATTACATATTGATGAATTTTACTCATCGCAGAGTATGTATGTTGATTTATATTAAAAATTATAGTGAATTATTTTACAGTGTTCATATTTATTTGTATGCACAATATGTTGTATTTTCATAAACAATGTTCATTCTGTTGAGTATAAAAAGTGTAGATTGTAATATCTAAATAGTATGTATGGTATGAATTGTATACACTCTTTGAAAATGTATGCATTGTATGCTGTGTATGCACTATATGTTGTGTATGCACTATATATACCTATTACTGGGTTCCTATTGCAGTGTATGTATATTATAGAGTATGCATATTATAGTGTGAATATTGGAGTATATACTCTGTTTGTAGAGTTTCCATTTATAGTTTTTTCATTTAATTGTGCATATTGCATCTTATGCATTCAAAGTGTGCATACTGATGTGTATGCAATGTATGATGTTTTTTCATTTACATTGTGCACATTGCAATATATGCATTGTGTAGATTGAAATGTTTCTCGTTTATGCATTGTATGCACCTATTACAATGTGCATATTACAGTGTATGCAAATAAAAGTGCACATATTTATGTTCTTACATTGTATGTATTGTTTTTATTCACATTGTTTATATTTAAGTGTATGCATAAATGTAATAGTTTTTTCTTTTTTAATAGGCGCATATTGAATTGTATGAATATCAGATATTGCATATCGCACTGTGTTCATATTTTAGTCTATTATTGAAGAGTATTGAATACTTTGTTTTAGTTAATAATTTTACATATCATTGTGTATATATATAATTCATCTTCAACATGAACATATTATATATCTATCGATGATCCCACCCCCCAACAACACAAACATTTATTTATAAAAATAAATAATGAAAAATTTATGCTCCAATTCAGTATGTCTTGTTGATAAGAAACATTAAAGGAATACAAAATCTAACTGAGGGTGATAAAAAAATAAATTGTGTTATATTAATTACATTGAACACATACATGTGGAAAAATCCAATGAAACAGAATTCTTCGTGACCTCAAAGTTGTCAATGATGGAACTCTTTATATCAAGAATGATCATCATCTGGATTTAGGATCCCAAAAATCTACATTCAATCCAATAAGAAGATATCCAAATATATAGTGCACGCATTTTGTAAGTAAAAATATGCCAAGGTATTCAATCCAAATTCTCATTGTAAATGAAAACCAGCCACTACTAATGTAAAGGAATGCCTTTCATGTCACAGATCTTGGTCTTATGGTTATATATGGTGTCGGAACACAACACCTTAAATAGGAATAATCATTTAAAAAATCATCATTTCACCAAATCTTCTTCTCATCATAGGAAACTTCATTACACCATGAGGCTCTTGAAGGTGTCAAAACACCTCACCTTGAACGGGTTTGTTTCCCAAGTGTTGGTTTTCACAAAAAACCTCATTCTATTGATTTTTAGGAGATAAAAAATGATAATGGACTACCTCTATATGTTGTAATCTATAATGGTATTCTCATTCTTATGTTGGTTGACAAAAAATGGATTCTTATTAGTTGAGGGAATTCCCTCATTGCAGTACATCTTGGACATGACATGATGGATGGGATCTAAATTCTCCACCTCATGGGGGATCAACTTCACAATAGGGTTAATCATAAATATATTCATTACTCTCTTTAGGTGTAAGGTGATATTCTTTCGTATGTCGCTTTCTATTAAGCTGTAGCCACCATCTATCACCTTGTCCTGGATTTTAACATCCACCCGGTCACTGGAAATGAATCTTTTGGTATCAATGGTTATGGTCTTATTGTATCAATGATTTCACGGAGATTTTGGTATCAGTGGTTACAATATATTGTACAGTATATAGACATGTTTCATGGTGGATATGTTAATTAATATTTATAACTATTAAAAAATGAACAATGTAAATATAAATTGTACCATTTTTTACATTTTAATATGAATTATTTCTGAATTCCACTAATCAATTTTTATTGCTAGAACAACCCTTATAGGAATACTCCATGAAAACATTTAGGGCCAATCTAGAAAAAATTTATTTAATTTTTAAAAAATATTAGATACAGTCATTGGAGATTACGTATTTCATGCAGTGTGATGCGTATTTGAAACAAAATTATATATCGAAATGTTATTATATAAAATAGTTGATGTAATTAAATAATAATTCCAAAAAAACATTAAATTTTTGAATAAAAACGTAGAAAATGTAATTAACATATGTAAAATCAAAATTATTGGTCCATACAGTTGTTCCAACCATTAAATTTGCAGAAACATTGACATTATAGTCCTTCTGAGATGAATGTGAAAAAAGATAGAAATTTAGATATTAATTGGAATTTACATTTAACATATATAGCAACAGTTTTTACAAGTATATTCTATTTTAGCGAATAAATGTTCATTTTACTAGTAATATGTAATATCTATAGAAAAATATAAGGAAATGGTTTTTAAGGTGGAGATATTTTTTTGTAAATATACTATACTAATATGACAGAATTTGTAGATATGACTGTAATGGAAAAAAAATGAATTTAACTATATAGGAGTATTTATGTTAAAATGTAATATGTGTTCGGAATAAAAATTGCTAAATAGGATTAAATTATTTGTAATTCCAAACAAAATATTCTAAATTAAATGAAAATATTATGAAATATTATCTTTAGGGATTGTTAATCCAACGATTTTGGATATTTGTTTCAAATAATGGATATGGTAATGTCCAAAAAAATCAGTATAGTAGTAAATGAAAAGAATAAAAAAATAACAATTTACCCTAAAAATGAAATTAATAAAATGTAGTAACTTGTAAAAGAATCAAAAACAACTTCATAAAAGGACATGACATTTTGTACCTAAAGGGAATTTTAGTCTAAAAAACAATAAATCAATTATTTAATTACATGTAAATACATGAAGTTTGTAGTGAGACATTGAATTTGAATAACTTGACCACATAATAACACCTAAAATTTAATTAATGGAATTAATGAACAAATAATTTTAAAAATATATATTATAATATCCCTCATGTATATAAATTAAAATGAGAATAGATCAAATAATTACAAACACCTATAATTTTGTAAATATATATCATTATGTACATTTATACATAATATGGTAGTTTGAATGTGAAGAACCATAGTCTATACAATCAACTAGAATTTCAATAATGAAGTTATTAAACAATTAGTAAATATAATTTCATAAACATCATACATGTAACAACACTACACTTTAAAATTTTTTAAATGCACTTATACAAATTTTGAGATATTTAGATGATTAGAAATGTTGTATAACTTTTATGGAAAATTTGATGTAAAGATGGAACCTGTGAATGATATGATGAACCAGTGATGGAAATTATGCACGATAGAAGTGGTAAATATAAAAAATAAGCCGGATGAAGAGGGGAAACAACTATGGGATACAATGGGTAATCACTCCAATGGAGAATAATCATATCCCCTAGGATTTTATATCCATAAATAAAAATTATGTGAAACAATATATCACTGTAAATGTTGTTACCATACAAACTATCATGAATCTGTATTATGAAAAAGTTAGGTGTATATTGTTTCCCACTTATAGATATCCGAGAGTGCCCATGCCAAATACCCCTTCAAATTGCATATATTTAAAGTCAAAAAAAAATAATTCATTTGAGGTTTGTAAAATTGAACCTGGATTACTATATAAATTTATCATAAATAAAAAAATACATAAAAAATTCTCTAATAAAATTCCATCTTCAGTTTCATATTTTACATTTCAATTTTACCTATTAAAACATATTTCTATGTATAATTGAGATCCTGAATTAGAAACTATAATTTACAAGAAGAAAAATTTAATGTTTAGAACCCACAATTATTTACATCTTGGACATACACACCATTATCCATATCAAAATTCATGAAAAAAATAAAAAATATTAACATGTTTCAGTGTCAAGTTCTGATTCCCATAAAATGAACAATTGAAAATTCACTTTTTTTTGAGCTTAGTGGTAGTGGAAGCTAAATATATTCCACAGAATATATCTTCAAAAATGAATTCATACAATTTTTTTCTTCCTTCTTGTCTATATAGCTTCAACATCACTCTATCATCTTACAACCCCAATAAAATTCAATGACCATCATTGGATTCCGACATAATAACTATCCTACATATTCAAAATATGAGGGCATTGAGATCATGAGAAAAACATTTCCTATATATTCATATTAAAAAAACTCTATCACCAACACATAAACATAAAATGGTATAATTACAATAATTCAAGAACATATAGTGTAGAAAAAAGAGAATACCTTCATATGGTGTATGATCATATAAAACAATATTCATGGAGTGAAACTCAAAATCCCTATATTGAAAAAAACATATATCATGAATATTTGGTCACCAATATTTATATCAAATAGTACTAAATTATTCTATTTGCAAGTGAGGAAAAGTGAATGTGTATAAAATGTTCAGTCTAAAGTGTAGGAGTTGATGCATGGCCACAAAAGAAAGAATAAAAGTTAATACTTTTTGTACAATTAGATCAATTATTAAACCACAAGACCTCCATTAAAAAGAATTAATAAGTAGTCCTCCAAAAGATGGGGACAGTGAAAATAAAGTTGTATTGATTAGATACTTCATCACCAACCCATCTACAATAAAACGGAGAAGTGAAATAAAATATTGAAATCATAATTACTGAAAGCTTTCTAATGCAAATGTATACCTAATTGAAGATAAACAGAAAATAATCCTATCATAGTATGTGTATGAATTGTTCATTGTAGAAATATTATATAATTACATATGTGTAGAAACATAGAAACTATGTTCAGTTGGGAATTAATGGGAATATAGTTGAGAAGCACTGTGGATGAAGATGGAGCATATATTCACATAGAGAATGTAACAACCCGAGATTTTATGAGAATTATTCTTTTTAATTTTTTTGATATCTTTGGTTGTACGCTTCACCAAAATTATCTTGTGCTATATGAAACACCGTATTATCTTGTAGTATACGTAACACTATTCTTGGATCAAGTTACACACAATTTCAAGTTTGTTTGATAGTATTTATTCTACACAACATTGACTGTATATATATATATATATATATATATATATATATATATATTCAATGTATAAAGGAAATATGGATGAATTTTCTTATATGCATCAACAATGTAATCTTGCACTACACACAACCCTAACTTGTCTTTCTTTACATGCAATCACGACCTTCAAAGATAGTGTGTGTTGTACGCAACACCGAGTTTTACAAAACAACGATATGTTATTAAAAAATTATATAAACTAGCCATTATGAATATTATTACCCACTTTTTAAAATTTAATAAATTTAATACTTCAAAATGGACATCATTTTTGGAATGGGAATATCAAAATTAGACTAGGGTGAATTTTTTGTATTTTTCTAAAAACATTCGATTTTTTATGAATAGTGAAAACATTGGGATACTATTTAAAAACAGGCTTTTCATTTAAATAATTATTTATTTTATTTAAATTTATTTTAGGTCAAAATTGATATATAATACCTATATATGTTCAATGTAATTCAATGGAGTCATTTTATAATAATTTTAGATTTATAAAAATTTTATTGAACTTTTCACCGTCTTTTACCCACCTCCTAGGTGAATTTGAAAAATTACATAAAACATAATTTTACAACTTCTGTGAGTGGAATTTTAAAAATATGAGAGACATGGTTAATATCAAGAAGTAGAATTTTGTTCAATAAGAAAAAATATTTTTTTTGTGAATAATAACTTTTTTCTTTTATTTACTACGGTTAAAAGTAAATAAGGTAATTTAGGGTAAAAATGATATTATTATTACCCTAACACATGTCCTAATTCTATTGGATAAATTTAATTCGACCAAAAACAATCTTAGGATTAAAATATAACCCTTTAGGTCCACTTTGTTTAGATTAGAACATTTATTATTATTTTATTTCAAGAAGAGTTAAAAAAAGTTAAAATCAAAGGTTAATAACTAAAACATTTTAAATATAGGGTTATAAATAATATAAATTGGAATTTAATTTTTCATTACAAAGATAAAAAAATTTCCTACATACTTAATTTTATTTATAATTTTTAGACATTAAATAATTTAATATATTCATGACACAATAATGATGCAGTAATTACATAATTAATTAAATATTAACATAATTGATATTATAAATACCCAAATAAATGTAATTTGAGACTTTTTATGAATTAAAATAATTTTATTGGTTAATATGACATGTTATTATTCAATTAATTAACTTTTTTCGAACTAATCATTCTATTATGATTATTACAAATATCAATTACCAAATAGTGTCAAAATTGACATAAAATAGTTTTTAAATCAAATATTATATTATTAATTGTTATTCTATCCCTAAAAATCTAAGGTTCGGAAAAATGACTTACATAAGGTTATATATTCTAATAATGAACGACTTTGTGTTCTTTGGGAATGTTATACTAAGTTTATATACCATATAGTGTAAGAAAACAAGAAGGCACGGTAAACGATAAATTATTTAACGTAGAGTTATATCTAAATTATAATGTTACAATAGTTACCTAAACATGTCTAAAGCCTATTGGTTGATAGTATTTCGACCCATCACCTCTTTAGCTTCAAAATAAGTCACTTTTGAGCTATTATAATCTAGATAAGACTTTATTATAAAATAATATTTTAAGTTTTTTCCTAATGTGACCCTCTCCTCCCTTATAAAAGGGTACCTCCTCCCTCTTCTCTTAACACTATTTTGAGCATTAAAGTTCGACCAAACCCTTCCCATTTCCCTTATAAAATTCCCTAGAAACATTATAGATGTTATGGTGTCCTCAAAATAACAACTCTAGTACCATATGAAGAGGTTAAGAAGAGGCGCGTCAAAGAAGAGGTAATATCCTTTACTGATTCCTTCTAATTTATTTATTCTTCTACTTCCTATTCTTTATTTGTATCTTCATAAATTTAGAAAATATGTACCACTAATATACTGATATGTTATTATAAATTTTAAACAACCCTATTTCATCTTCTATCCATCCTACGGAAAACGAAATCACTGTGCGTGCATATGTAGAGAAAACTGTCTCCATGACGTGGTGTAATTTGTTTTCCACCACCACCTTACATGGATGGGTATAATGGTGTAAATAAATAACTATATATGATTATAGTAAAGTGATATTGATTCTGAAATATTAATCATACACTTCATTACAATTATATGATCATGGAAATGATATCATCACTCGTGTGTACGTACGGACTACCGTCTCCATGAATGCGATGAGATTCATTTTCCATGATTAACCATTCAAGTATGATTATAAATTATATATAATAAACGATCATGAAATATATTACATAATAATTATGATGGATTTATTTACATATATTTTACATTTACTTAATTCCATTTAATTCAATAAGGAAACGAAAACAACGTTTATGCGTACGTAGGGCCTACCATCTCCATGAATGGTGTATTTCATTACATTTATCAATCTATCATATATATTTATATTATGAATATATATTATATATAAATCATATTTTACATTCTGGAATTAAGAAAATCAATATATAAGTAATAATATCAAAATCAACATGTTGAAACATGTACGATAAATGAAACAATTTTACCCAAAACACTGCTTTAACATGGAATTTACAAAACAACGGGTCATATAAAGTCATAATTGAACCACATATGATATAATAACAATGAATATGATTCTATAATAAGTCAATGGCATAATTTAAATCATTATACAGGAGGTTCAGATACATACGAATCAAATCGGACATAAGTTGAGGGATAACATTTCCAATCTCATTTTTATCCGAGATTGTTTATTCGTAAGTATTTACTGGGGTTATATTTATCATCCATGTCCCTGTTTTATAAAATTGGGTTCATGTATTTTTAAATTCCATTTTCCCCATTTTTACTTTTACTACATGGTATGTAATGAATATTTCTATTCTTTACCATATGATGTACTTTTTGACTTTTCTCACAAAAGTACGAGAAGAATGTTTTTTTAACTTATACGGCATGAATTTTTTTTAAGGTTTTATAACACCTTATTTTAATGAAGAATACTCTAAAATATTTCATTATTATTTTCAACAAAATCCATTTCATTTAAAATTTCATGGCATTTTTTGAAAAGAAAATTATTTTGAAAAAGTATATTTTCCTCAAGAATTAATTTCAAGTGTTTTTTCAAAACCATTTTCCATATACGAAGGAATTATTTCATATGTGTTTGTTTAAAGTATAATGTCTCTGTGAATTAAATTGTTTAACTTTTCTTATGATGAAATGATATCTATTTTTTTGAATGGATTATGTTATGATTGGATGATGTTTATGAAACCCATTACATACTTTGGGAAATGATGAATGATTTATGTTCATGTTGTGGCAGAAGTAAAAATGATTTCAATATGATATGGGTGTGACCTATATCTCCCTCTAATTAATTGATTATATATTTATATCTCATGAGATAGACATGGCTGGAACGGTAAGTTAATCTAGTTCAGTGATACAGGACTGGAAGGAGGAGTGAACTCGATTTAGAAAGGGACTTTGTCCACTAAGATGGTCTTGGCAGCAATGCCTTGGGTACTATGGAAATCATATTGTGTTCATTATGGTTTTCCACAATTAAAGTTTTATTCCAATTTTATTTTATCATTTTTTATGTTTCTTTATGATCTATGCCTTACGTACTGCCAAGATTTATTTCAAAACTCAGGATTTTGATGTGTAAACTTTATGTTCATGTTTTGAAGTTCAAATGTATATGGTTTGTTTTATTTTCTCCATGCTTACCTTTACAGAGCATTTGAGCTCACTCTTTATATGTTTTCTTTTCCCCATGATATAAATAAAGGTTTTAGGTAATAAAACAAAAGAGGAAGATCTTTATGGGAGATTTTGAAGATCTTTCACCGTGATTAGAAGATTATGATCCAATTTTCCAAAGACACTAAACTATTGTTGTCCTTATGTGTTGCTTTTTTGTTATGTGTTAAGTATTCTGAAAAAGTAATGTAATGTCCATGTATTTCAAGCCTTGGGTCTCTACTGTTGGTATTAGAGGGATGGTTTTTTCAACCTTTGGAAACTACGATGTGAAAACTTTTCTGAGATCCCTAGAGATATTTCTATGGTATGTCTAGGGATGTCCCTCAGGTTACATATAAGTATAGGTTATAGTCCTAGAATTATGGTAAATATATTATAATTTAACCTAATATGTTTTATATTGAAGGTACTCACCCTTGATTTTGATTTTTTCCTCTCACACTATTCTTTTTGGGTTTTAGAAAATGGATGGAAATAGGATGATTCACGATAATGGAGGATATCATGGGCAATGGAATGATATTTTTCATGAGAAACCAAATAAAATTGGATCTGGAAGTCCATATATCTTTATTATTCATAATCATCAGTCTGATAATTTCATCAATAATCTCAACTTTGGTATGCTTCCTGACTAATCTAATAAGTGAAAGATGGAGTTTCATGATGATTATAGTGGAAAGAATGTTTACTTTCCCTCATGTAAATCATCTGGGAAGAGGCATCAAGGAGAATGTTTCAAAGAACTGGAAGATGCTTTGGGTGTGGAAAAGAAGGACACAAATCCAGTATTTGCAATGGAAAAGGTTCAGTTAAGGCCATGGACAATGATAATGCTATTGCTAAGACATCAACAATGGTTAAATGTTTTAAATGTGGAATGTACGGGCATTGTGCAATCAAATTCCCTAAGGTAAAGTCTTATGAAGAGATTTAGCATGATCGTATGGGTAGTATTTATGTTGATGATGATGACGACACTACAAATGATATGTGAGATGAATGAATTTTGGATCTCAGTCAATGGTTTAAGAAGGTACTGGAATGATTTTATGTTTATCAAGAGTAACGTTGTATAGGTAATTTAATTGTCATTTGGAATAAAGGGACATCTAAGGATTGTTAAACTATTGTTTTTCCTTGAGTATTTGAATGTATAACATGAATGGTACTGGTAAACATGAAAGGTTATTCAGATATTTTTGGAAAGCAGGTGATATGCTCATAATGAAGGGATAAAGAGAAAATAATATGTTGGATATTTTTAATGAGCTGATGACTAATATAAGGACAAAGTGATATCATGGTCTGAGTATACAGAATTTTTGGGATTTTGGTATGTGGAAAGAGATAACTTGTGACATCATTCATGTTTTCACTATGGTTCTATGGTAATTCATGTGAAAAGATAATACAAGATTATGGTATTCAAATGTTTGGAATGCGATCAACAAGATATATATTGTGATATATGAGGGATAAATGATGGTATTCACATTCTTGTTATATGTTCTCTCTGGTAATCTTTTTCACTATAATATGTGATTGGATATGAGTATTTTGGATTAGCCTAACGATTTTAATGGATTATGTTGGACATATGTTAGTATTGTTTAAGGATAGATATTTTTTGATATTATTGATGGAAGGTTATAATAATGTAGTTTTAGAAAAAGGAAAACCTAGAGGATGAGCGACAACCCGTCGCGTCGGTCAAGGATGTGGGAATCGAACCCCCAACCAAAGTGTGAGAGAACTTTATCGTCTACCAATAGCCTACAGGAAGTCCCTGGATTGAAGAAAATTGTTTTAATTTTTTAATCAGTATGATAGATGAAGTATAAGTCCATTTTTTGGAACCATATATATAACGACCCATACTTTACATACATTGTTAATACTTCAAAATTGAAGCACACTTATTACAACATATGAAAAAACCACAAAGGACCGTATAGGTATAGTGTATTTAGAAACTGGGAAACATAAACAACTGGTTCATAAATCTTCTACAGTGTCTCCCATTTATTTCATCATATCTAGGGTCCCTTTTAGCATATTCTACTTAATATCCATCTTCCTGGCCTGGGGAAAAGAAAACATAAAAGGGTGAGGTCAAATGATCAGCAAGGGAAAATAAAGGAAATAAAAATTATATCATATCTTTTTGAAAACCATAACCTGCAAAAGAGATCATAATATCTTAACATAGAACAAATAATAGAAGTGAAAATGAGATCCCCATAATCATAACATAAAACTTGAAACATTGTGGCATGCACACATAATCATGGAAAATCATTTCTTGTTAGTCATGACTCATTGCCAAGACTATCTTAGTGGACACAGTCCCTTTCTGAACCGAGTTCACTCCTCGTTTCAGTCTTGTATCACTGAACCGAAATAACCTTCCGTTCCAGCCATGTCTATCTCATGAGATATAAAATCTTTACCCAATGCATTTGAGGGAGATATAGTTCCCACCCATCTTATAATGAATCCTTTCTTATGTGTGCCACATAATCATAAACCATACATCATAGCGTAATCCACATAATAAAAATGGGATTCTTAAACAACATGACATCATAAAACAATTCATATAAGATAAAGGAATTCATAAAAATGTTTCCATCACAACATAATCAAATCCATGTAATAATAGGGATAAAAACAGAACCCTATATTATCTTAGATGGAAAATAATTTTGATAAAACATTTGAACTCCATTCTTGAGAAAAATATCCTTTCTACTTCAAAAACACTTTCCTTTTCCTAACATGTCATACAATTATAAACTAAAAGAAGTTGATTAAAAATAAACTTGAAAACTTATAAAGGAAGATTCTTGGAAATAATGTTTTAAAAATCCATTCTTGCCGTATAAGTTAAAAAAACATTCTTCGTACTTTTGTCGGAAAAGTCAAAAAGTACCTCGTACGAAAAAAGAAAAAAGATTCCTTTCTTATTCTTTACTAAAAACTAACCTAAGGGTAAAATTGGATTTAAACTATTGTAAGTGGATGGAAATAATATTACATATTGATGAAACATGGATGTGGATGATAAAATACACCCCAGTAAATACTTACGAATAAACAATCTCGGATAAAAATGAGATTGTGATATTTCCCTTACCTTAGGTCCGATTTTCTTTGTACGTGTCTGAAGCTCCTGTATAATGGATTAAATAATGTTATTGACTTATTCCAGAGTCATACATATTTATATGATATCATATATGGTCATATTCATAGCTTCTTGTTAGTAATATTTCGTTGTTACTTGTTACTCGGGTCTTTATTGCCTTTTGTTCTTATGCGTGTTTTGCCGAATAAATTCTTATTCTTATTTTAAGGTTATAGATACCTTATATCCAGAATGGTATTAGTGTAACATATATCATATTTATTCATTCAATTCATTTATATAATTACTATGTAATGATGATCATGTAGAACGAGTCACATCACATCGTGGAGACGGTATTCCGTACGTACGCACGAGTGATGATATCGTTCCTATAATCGTGGAATTGTATTGGAGTGTATATATATTATTTCAGTATCAACATTACTTTAGAATAATCATAAATAGTTACTCATTACACCATTATACCCATCCTTGTAAAGTGATGGTGGAAAAATAGATTACACCACGGCGTGGAGACGGTATTCCGTACGTACGCACGCGCGGTGATTTCATTTTTCCGTGGGATGGATAGAAGGTGGATTAGGGTTGTTTCATATTTATAATAACATATCAGTATGTAAGTAATACTGATGTTATTAATTTATCATGAAACATCTAAAGAAGAAGAATTTTAAGAAGAATGAAATTGAAAAGATCAGTAATTGATATTACCTCTTCTTTGGAACGCCTCTTTGAATCCTCCACTTAGGGAACTAAGATTGGACTTTGAAGAAGAACAAGACCTCTAGGATTATTCTAGGGAAGTGGAGAGGAGAAAATGGCAGGGGTTGGCCGAGCTTGAATGCTCAAATTGGTGTGAGGAGGAGGGGGAGGAGGTGCCCTTTTATAAGGGAGGAGAGGGGCACCTTAGGTATACCTCAAAATATTATTTTATATTAAAGTCAAAATCGGTTTATAATGGTTCCAAAGGGTTTTATTTCGAAGGTAAAGTGGATATGGGTCGAAATACTATCAACCAATAAGATTTATACAAGTTTAGGGTATTATTTTAACCTTATCAATTAGATTTAACTCTAAGATAAATAATTTAACTTTTACCGTGTCTTTTTGTTTTCTTTCACTATATGGTTAATACACTTAATATAACATGCCAAACGAACCCCAAATTGTTTATTATTAATATATATATCCTTATCTAAGTCATTTGGCCGAACCATAGATTTTTAGGAATAAAATAACAATTAATAATATAATATTTAATTTAAAAACTATTTTGTGTCAATTTTGACACTATTTGATATATGATTTTTTTGAAAGTCATAACAGAATTATATGTTCGAACCAAGTTGATTAAATCAACACTAATATATCATATTAACCTATAAAATTTGTGTAATTCATAAAAAGTCTCAAATTACATATATTTTGGTGTTTATAACATCAATTATGTCAATATTTCATTAATAAGATAATTACTGCATCATCATTGTGTCATAAATAAATTAACTTATTTATTGTCTAAAAATTACAAATAAAATACCATTATGTAGGAAATCTTTATATATTTTTAATGAATATTTATAGTCGAATTTATCTTATGTATAACCCCATATTAAAAATGATTTACTTATTAAACATTGATTTTAACTATTTTAACCCTTCTTTAAATAAATTAATAATAAATGTCCTAATCTAACCCAAGTAGGCCTAAATGGTCATATTTTATTCCTATGACTGTTTTTGGTCGAATTACATTTGTCCAATAGAATTAGGACATGTGTTAGGGTAATAATAATATCATTTTTACCCTTAATTACCCTATTTACTTTTAACCGTGGTAAAAAAAGTAAAAAGTTACTATTCACCAAAAAATTATTTTCATCTCATTGAACCACATTTTAGTTCTTGATATTAACCGTGTCTCTCGGAGTTTCGAAATTCCATTCACAGAAGCGGTAAAATTAAGTTTTATGCAAATCTCAGTTTTTTAACCAACCACTTAGTGGTTTCACTATTCATCAAAAATTGAAAGTTTTCAGAAAAATACCAAAATTTCACCCTAGGATAATTTCGATATTCCGAATCCAAAAATGAAGTCCATTTTGAAAAATAAAATTTATAAAATTTCAAAAAGTGGTTATTACTATTCATAATGGCTAGTTTTAATAATATTTTAATAGCATATCGTTGTTTAGTGAAACTCAGTATTGCGTACGACGCAAGCTATCGAGGAAGGTCGTGATTGCATGTAAAGTAATCCAAGAAAGTGTGTAGTGAAAGATTCCTTTGATGATATAAAAACAAAATATTACTCATAAAAATCTCGGGTGTTACATTCTACCCCCCTTAAAAAGAATTTCGCCGTCGAAATTCGTCACTTTGTAACAAACAGATGAGGATACTTCTCCCTCATCATATCCTCAAGCTCCCACGTAGCTTCTTCAAGTTGGTGGTTCCTCTATAAAACTTTCACCATGCGAGTGGTCTTGTTTCGTAGGAATTTTTCTCTATGATCCAGAATCTCTATCGGCTGTTCCTCATAAGAAAGATCTTGCTCCAGCGGTACAAATTCCGAGATGAGTACATGTGAAGGATCTGGTATGTACTTTCTCAGGAGAGATACATGGAACACATCGTGAACTTGAGAGAGATTCGGTGGAAGCGCCAATCGGTAAGCTACCGTCCCAACACGATCCAGTATTTCGAAAGGACCGATATATCTAGGGCTCAACTTCCTCTTCTTTCCAAATCTCATAACCCTCTTCCAGGGAGATATTCGTAAGAACACTTTATCACCCACTTCAAACTCTAGGTCTTTTCTTCGGTTGTCGGCATAACTTTTTTGTCGACTCTGAGCTGCTCGTATGTGTTGTTGAATAGATCTGACCTTTTCTGCCATTTCATCAACGAGATCAGGTCCTAATAGCTTTCTTTCCCCAACTTCATCCCAGAAAGATGGAGTCCTGCATTTTTTTTCCATAGAGAGCTTCATAAGGAGCCATCTGAATACTGGAGTGAAAGATATTATTATAAGAAAATTCCACCAAAGGTAGGTGTTGATCCCAAACTCCTTTGAAAACCATAGAGAAAGCTCTCAACATATCTTCTAGGGTTTGAATTGTTCTTTTAGACTGACCGTCTGTCTGGGGATGATAAGCAGTGCTAAAACTCAACTTTGTATCCAGAGTATGCTGAAGACTTCTGCAGAACTTCGAGGTAAATCTCGGTTCCCGATCAGATATAAAAGAAAGTGGTACTCCATGCAATCTTACAACTTCCTTTACATATATCCTGGAAAGCTGATCTAGAGATAATTCCTCTCTAATAGCAATGAAGTGTGCAGACTTTGTAAGACGATCAACTATGGCCCAAATAGCATTATTGCCTTTGGATGTTTTAGGAAGTCCTGTGACAAAGTCCATAGTGATGTTTTCCCATTTCCATTCGGGTATGGGTAATGGTTGTAACATCCCCTTAGACTTCTGTCTCTCAGCATTAACTTGTTGACAAACCAAGCATCGAGAGAAATATTCAACAACATATCTTTTCATGCCATCCTACCAGAAGTACTCTTTCAGGTCCCTATACATCTTCGTGCTTCCAGGATGAATAGAGAATGATGAACTATGAGCCTCATCCAGCAGCTCCTTCTTTAATTCGGGGATGGGAGGAACACAAACCCAATTCCTGAACATTATTATCCCATCACAATCAAGGTTGAATTCAGGAACATTTCTCACCTTCTTTTGTAACTCTACATCTTCTTTCTGTGCCTCTTTAATCTTAACATGTATAGATGGTTGAACATTCATTTGAGAAAGATAAGATTTTTCCCCTTCCATTATAATTCCAAGATCCATCCTTTGTAAATCCATAAATATTGGATCTTTTTTGATCCTCATCATAGATAAACTAGCATGGTCTTGTCGACTTAATGGATCTGCCACCTTGTTTGCTTTCCCAGGGTGGTAATGGATTGAGCAGTCATAATCCTTAATCAGCTCCAACCATCTTCTTTGACGCATATTCAACTCCTTTTGTGTGAAAATATACTTTAAACTTTTATGATCAGTATAAATATCACACCTTTCACCATAAAGGTAATGCCTCCAAATCATTAATGCAAAGATTACCGCAGCCAACTCCAAATCATGAGTTGGGTAATTTTGCTCATGGATTTTCAACTGTCGTGAGGCATAAGCTATCACCATATCATTTTGCATAAGAACACACCCCAATCCCTTCTTGGATGCATCACTGTATATCACAAACCTTTCTCCACTACAAGGTAGTGTGAGCACAGGTGCACAGGATGACCTTCTTTTCAACTCCTTGAAATTCTCTTCACATTCTTCCGTCCAGACAAACTTAACTCCTTTTTGAGTCAACTTGGTGAGTAGATTAGATAATCGTGAAAAATCTTTTACAAAACGTCGATAATATCCAGCCAAACCAAGAAAAATTCGAATCTCAGTTACTGTTGTTGGTCTCGATCATCTTTCGATAACCTCTGTTTTTGCTGGATCCACAGATATCCCCTCTTTTTAGATTATGTGACCCAAAAATGCAACTTTTTGAAGCAAAAATTCACACTTGGTAAATTTGGCATAAATATTCTCCTTTCTCAGGGTCTTCAATATAATTCTCAAGTGATCTTCATGCTCTTCCTTGCTCTTTGAATAGACAAGAATATCGTTTATAAAGACTACCACAAATTGATCAAGATAGTCTCTAAAGACTCTATTCATTAGATCCATGAAGATAGCAGGGGCATTAGTAAGACCAAATTGCATCACTATAAATTCATAGTGTCCATACCTTATACGGAAAGCCGTCTTTGGTATATCCTCCCTTTTGACCCTTAATTGATGATACCCTGAACGAAGATCAATCTTGGAAATGTATTGAGCTCCGCGTAGTTGGTAAAATAAGTCATCAATGCATGGGAGAGGATATTTGTTCTTGATAGTGATCTTGTTAAGTTCTCGATAATCAATGTAGAGTCTCATTGATCCATCTTTCTTCTTAACAAATAGAACAGGTGCTCCCCAAGGTGACGCACTAGGGCGTATGAATCCCTTATCAAGATTCGCTTGGAGTTGCTTCTTCAATTCCTGCAACTCAATTGGGGCCATTTTATAGGGTGTCTTTCAAATAGGCAAAGCGCCCGGTACGAGTTCTATTGAAAACTCAACATCACTATTTGGTGGAAGACCCGGTAATTCCTCCGGAAAGACATCATCAAACTCCCATACAATGGGCATATTCTTAATCGTGAGTTTCTCACCAACCATTTGAGATAAATAACTTTCATTTAGTGGAATCAATACCCATAAGATGGAAGAAATTTCCACTGGAAGGTTATGTTCATCCTTGCATTGGTATACGATCGTAGATTGATCTGGAATATGAAATGTGACTTCCCTTCTTTGGCAATTGATATGAGCTCCATGTAGAGAAAGCCAATCCATGCCAAGAATCACATCAAATTCCACTAAAGGAAGGATCACAGGATTTGCAGGAAGCACTTTCCCACAAACTTCGATCGGAGAAGAATTATAAAATTTTGATGCGACTGTTGTGCCATTAGGTTTTGTCACAGCTAACTCAACATCTAATTGTTGAGGTAACACGGTGATACCCTTAGAAAATTCTTTAGAAATAAAAGAGTGGGTGGATCCAGAATCAAATAAAACATTTGCTACTTTAGAGTGGACGGTAAGTGTACCTTTCACCACTTCGTTATCGTACTCCACATCGCTGATAGAAATTGCATGTGACTTTCCTTTGTCTTTATCCTTAAGATTTTGTTGAAGTCGACCATCATCATCAACCCTTGGATTTGGGCATTGATTGGCATAATGCCCCATCTCCTTGCACTTGAAACATTGAAGTGTATTATGTTCATTCTGTGTATCCCTTCCTTTGTTTGCATCATTAGACATCTTCTTCCCATTATCGCGGCATTCAAATGCCCGATGACCTTCCTTTCCACATTTAAAACATTTCCTTGTCCCTTTAAGACAACTCCCTCCATGTTTCTTTCCACACTTTGAGCATAAGGGAAAGTTCATCTTCTTTTTAGTGTGCTCTTTAGATTTTCCTTTGAATTCTATCTTCCTCTTCTTATCAATCCCATGTGACTGATTGGTTACTCCAATCTCCATCTCGACTTTTAGAGCACATCGAACGATTTCCTCGTAGCTATTGAAGTCCCTTATGGCTAACGCCCTTCGAAGACTTGGTTTTAAGCCACTAAAGAATCGATCGATCTTACTCTCAGGTTGGATAATAATACCAGAAGCGTACCTTGCAAGTCTTGTAAAATTTGCTTCATAGGTACCAACAGATTCATCATCCCTTTGCTTCAGTTCAAGGAACTCTTTCTCCATCTTTGTTCGGAGAATACGAGGTAAGTACTTATTGAAAAATAAGATCTTGAACTCGTCCCATTCCATAGACTCAATTTCATCCCTTTGACTCGTATTCTTAATAAGATTCCACCATTGATCAGCATCTCCTTCCAAACGATACACTGCTAGGATGACTTTATCATGTTCGTAAACATTGAAGAACTGAAAATATCATTTCAGTAGTACTAATCCATTGTTCAGAAACTAATGGATCAGTAGACCCGCTGAAAGAAGGTGGACGCTGCCTCATGAAGGATTCAACAGAATGTTGCTCCTTCCTTTTCTCGTTTGGAAGTCCTGCATGATTCATATCTTGAGAAAGTTGTGTGAGCATGGCTAAAAGATTTTGCATTCCAGCTCCCATATCGTTTGGTTGCTCAGGGGGACAATCATTGCATTGTCCGTCGCATTCCGCATTAACACGGTTCCTTCGGGATCCAGCCATTGACTAAAACCAAGAAGAATAGTGTGAGCAACACTAATTATAATAGGAAAACCACATAATAAAGGATATAATTTCACACTTAAGGTTTTATCCTAGGGTATTCATGGCCATTTCTAAAACACTAAGATTGTGTTCTATGCTTAGACTTATCCTTAGGGTTCTTTCTAAGGCTTTTACATCCTAGTTTCCAAAGGTTGACTATACCTTTCCTCTGATACCAACTATAACGACCCATACTTTACATACATTGTTAATACTTCAAAATTGAAGCACACTTATTACAACATATGACAAAACCACAAAGGACCGTATAGGTATAGTGTCTTTAGAAACTGGGAAACATAAACAACTGGTTCATAAATCTTATACAGTGTCTCCCATTTATTTCATCATATCTAGGGTCCCTTTTAGCATATTCTACTTAATATCCATCTTCCCGACCTGGGGAAAAGAAAACATAAAAGGGTGAGCTCAAATGATCAGCAAGGGAAAATAAAGGAAATAAAAATCATATCATATCTTTTTGAAAACCATAACCTGCAAAAGAGATCATAATATCTTAACATGGAACAGATCATAGAAGTGAAAATGAGATCCCCATAATCATAACATAAAACTTGAAACTTTGTGGCATGCACACATAATCATGGAAAATAATTTATTGTTAGTCATGACTCATTGCCAAGACTATCTTAGTGGACAAAGTCCCTTTCTGAACCGAGTTCTCTCCTCGTTTCAGTCCTGTATCACTGAACCGAAATAACCTTCTGTTCCAGCCATGTCTATATCATGAGATATAAAATCATTACCCAATGCATTGGAGGGAGATATAGGTCCCACCCATCTTACAATTAATCCTTTCTTATGTGTGCCACATAATCATAAACCACACATCATAGCGTAATCCACGTAATAAAAATGGGATTCTTAAACAACATGACATCATAAAACAATTCATATAAGATAAAGGAATTCATAAAAATGTTTCCATCACAACATAATCAAATCCATGTAATAATAGGGATAAAAACAGAACCCTATATTATCTTAGATGGAATATAATTTTGATAAAACATTTGAACTCCATTCTTGAGGAAAATATCCTTTCTACTTCAAAAACACTTTTCTTTTCTTAACATGTTATACAATTATAAACTAAAAGAATTTGATTAAAAATAAACTTGAAAACTTATAAAGGACGATTCTTGGAAATAATGTTTTAAAAATCCATTCTTGCCGTATAAGTTAAAAAAAACATTCTTCGTACTTTTGTCGGAAAAGTCAAAAAGTACCTCGTACGAAAAAAGACAAAAGATTCCTTTCATATTCTTTACTAAAAACTCACCTTAGGGTAAAATTGGATTTAAACCATTGTAAGTGGATGTAAATAATATTACATATTGATGAAACATGGATGTGGATGATAAAATACACCCCAGTAAATACTTACGAATAAACAATCTCGGATAAAAATGAGATTGTGATATTTCCCTTACCTTAGGTCCGATTTGCTTTGTACATGTCCGAAGCTCCTGTATAATGGTTTAAATAATGTTATTGACTTATTCCAGAGTCATACATATTGATATGATATCATATATGGTCATATTCTTAGCTTCTTGTTAGTAATATTTCATTGTTACTTGTTACTCGGGTCTTTATTGCCTTTTGTTCTTATGCATGTTTTGCCGAATAAATTCTTATTATTATTTTAAGGTTATAGATACCTTATATCCAGAATGGTATTAGTGTAACATATATCATATTTATTCATTCAATTCATTTATATAATTACTATGTAATTATGATCATGTAGAACGAGCCACATCACATCGTGGAGACGGTATTCCGTACGTACGCACGAGTGATGATATCGTTCCTATGATCGTGGAATTCTATTGGAGTGTATATATATTATTTCAGTATCAATATTACTTTATAATAATCATAAATAGTTACTCATTACACCATTATACCCATCCTTGTAAAGTGATGGTGGAAAAATAGATTACACCACGGCGTGGAGACGGTATTCCGTATGTACGCACGAGCGGTGATTTCATTTTTCCGTGGGATGGATAGAAGGTGAATTAGGGTTGTTTCATATTTATAATAACATATAGGTATTTAATTAATACTGATGTTATTACTTTATCATGAAACAACTAAAGAAGAAGAATTTGAAGAAGAAAGAAATTGAAAAGATCGGTAATGGATATTACCTCTTCTTTGGAACGCCTATTTGAATCCTCCACTTAGGGAACTAAGATTGGTCTTTGAAGAGGACCAGGAACTCTA
Organism: Viscum album; assembly: GCA_963277665.1. NCBI lineage: Eukaryota > Viridiplantae > Streptophyta > Magnoliopsida > Santalales > Viscaceae > Viscum > Viscum album. The sequence continues at coordinate 208,055,249 of OY728121.1, forward strand.
GGATTATTCTAGGGAAGTGGAGAGGATAAAATGGCAGGGGTTGGCCAAGCTTGAGCGCTCAAATTGGTGTGAGGAGGAGGGGGAGGAGGTGCCCTTTTATAAGGGAGGAGAGGGGTACCTTAGGAATACCTCCAAATATTATTTTATATTAAAGTCAAAATCGGTTTATAATGGTTCCAAAGGGTCTTATTTCGAAGGTAAAGTGGATATGGGTCGAAATCATATCAACCAATAAGATTTATACAAGTTTAGGGTATTATTTTAACCTTATCAATTAGATTTAACTCTAAGTTAAATAATTTAACTTTTACCATGTCTTTTTGTTTTCTTTCACTATATGGTTAATACACTTACTATAACATGCCAAACGAACCCCAAATTGTTTATTATTAATATATATATCCTTATCTAAGTCATTTGGCCGAACTTTATATTTTTAGGAATAAAATAACAATTAATAATATTTTATTTTATTTAAAAACTATTTTGTGTCAATTTTGATACTATTTGATATATGATTTTTTTGAAAGTCATAACAGAATTATATGTTCGAACCAAGTTTATTAAATCAACACTAATATATCATAGTAACGTAGAAAATTTGGGTAATTCATAAAAAGTCTCAAATTACATTTATTTTGGTGTTTATAACATCAATTATGTCAATATTTTATTAATAAGATAATTACTGCATCATCATTGTGTCATAAATAAATTAAATTATTTAATGTCTAAAAATTACAAATAAAATACCATTATGTATGAAATCTTTTTAGATTTCTAATGAATATTTATAGTCGAATTTATCTTATGTATAACCCCATATTAAAAATGATTTACTAATTAAACATTGATTTTAACTATTTTAACCCTTCTTTAAATAAATTAATAATAAATGTCCTAATCTAACCCAAGTGGGCCTAAATGGTCATATTTTATTCCTAAGTTTTTTTTGGTCGAATTACACTTGTCCAATAGAATTAGGACATGTGTTAGGGTAATAATAATATCATTTTTACCCTTAATTACCCTATTTACTTTTAACTGCGGTAAAAAAAGTAAAAAGTTACTATTCACCAAAAAATTATTTTCATCTCATTGAACCACATTTTAGTCCTTGATATTAACCGTGTCTCTCGGATTTTCGAAATTCCATTCACAGAAGCGGTAAAATTAAGTTTTATGCAAAACTCAGTTTTTTAACCTACCACTTAGTGGTTTCACTATTCATCAAAAATTGAATGTTTTCAGAAAAATACCAAAATTTCACCCTAGGCTAATTTCGATATTCCGAATCCAAAAATGAAGTCCATTTTGAAAAATAAAATTTATAAAATTTCAAAAAGTGGTTATTAATATTCATAACGGCTAGTTTTAATAATATTTTAATAGCATATCGTTGTTTAGTGAAACTCAGTATTGCGTACGACGCAAGCTATCGAGGAAGGTCATGATTGCGTGTAAATTAAGCCAAGAAAGTGTGTAGTGAAAGATTCCTTTGATGATATAAAAACAAAATATTACTCATAAAAATCTCGGGTGTTACAATATACGATTAACCTAAACATATATGGACTTATGTATATTTGATAACTTTTTCTAACCTTTTGTTTGAGACAGATGGAATGACCCATCATTTTATCACATGATCTTACTACACTTCATGAATGAAAAATTGAACTTCATTTCTTTAATATATGAAGTGGAAATTGTTCAAGGCACGAACAACAGTGAGATTGTACCGAAATAAATTAAGAATTCTTTCTAATTCAAATTCTTCATCATTTGGTAACTGATCTTGAAAACAAAAAAAGTTGTTCTAGTGTCCTTATATCCGATGAATAAGATGGTACATTAAATCATCACAAATTTATGGCTTTGTCACTGTTGGATGTATCATAACCATGTCTTCTACCAATCTCCATAAGAACAAGATGGTAATATTTCTCTTCCATATACATATTTTCACCTATGTTATCCTATATGGAAACCCAGGGATTAGTTAATTTGGGTAAACGTTACATTTCATAGATTATTTTTTAAAGATAAGTTTTCATATTCCTTTTTAGGATGAGGGTTTCTAAGAAAGAATCTTTCGAGTAGTAAATCATTTATAACCCCGACAAATTTTTAGGGAGAAATTCATTTTAAGGGGGGTAGAATGTAACAACCCGAGATTTTATGAGAATTATTCCTTTTAATTTCATTGATGTCTTTTGTTATACACTACACCAACAATATCTTTCACTATACGCAACACCTTATTAGCTTGTAGTGTATGAAACTCTATTCTCAGATCATGTTACACACAATTTCAAGTTTGTTTGATAGTAGATATTCTACGCAAACATTGAGTGTTTGTATATATATATATTCAATGTATAAATAATATATGGATGGATTTTGTTATACTCAACAACAAAGTAATTTTGTACTACACGCAACCCTGACTTAGCTTGCTTTTCATGCAATCGCGACCTTCCATGATAGCATGTGTTGTACGCAATACCGAGTTTCCACTACTGGAATTTAGTCTTTTCCCAACAGCAGTATACCAATGGTTTAAAAAACCGTTGTTAAAGAGAATTTTGGTGGACCCTTTCCCAACGGTTCACTGGAACCGTTGGGAAAGGGTGCTAAAATCACACATTTTCCAACGGTTCAGTGGAACCATTGGGAAAAACTCACACCTTTCCCAACGGGTCACTGGAATCGTTGGGAAAGGGGTGCTAAACTCACACATTTCCCAACGGTTCCAGTGAACCGTTGGGAAATGTGTGCCTTTGCCAACGGTTTTTTTAAACCGTTGGCAAAGGATTCCCCCAAATTTCAGATCGCGATCTCCTCTCCCCATTCTGACAGAGCCCTAATCTATTCGCTCTGGTGCTCTCGCGAACCCCATCCAACTCCACCGCTCTCACGAATCCGAACACCAGCACCCCCATCCCAACATGTACACCCCCAGACGAATAGGTAAAATTTGATCTCAACCATATTGTTGTAGTTGTTTTAATGAGTAGATTTTTTCCAGGTGTTGGTGGTTTAATTGATTATTGAAATTAATATCTAAATAGGATATTGTTTGTGTTTGTGAAAACTTATTTAATGCTTTTGTATTATATGTTTGGAAGGAGAGTGTTCAAAACATGTAAATCCGAGTTGGGACGTTTACATGTTTTGGATAATGGATTGTGGGAATTATGGATTGTGTTCAAACCAATTTGATATGTTTTGGATAATGGATTGTGGGGGTAGGGGGTGTCCACGGGGGTGGGTGGGTTGTCCACGGGGGTGGGCGGGGGTGTCCACGGGGGTTGGAAAGGCTGTCCACAGGGTGGTCGGTGATGTCTAGGGGGAGTGGGCTGTCCTGGGGGACTGGGTGGGGTGTCCTGGTGGGGGAGGGGTGTGTGGGGTGTCGAGGGGGGGTGGTATGTCTAGGTGGTGGTGGTGGGGTTGCAGGGGAGGGGGTGTGGGCTGTTTGGGAGGGTGGGTGGGGCTATCCAGGGGGGGTACAGGGTGTCCAGTGGGGTACGGGGGTGGGCGGGTTGTCCACAAGGGTGGGCGGGCTGTCCACGGGGGTGGCCGGGCTGTCAAGCAGGGGTGGGCGGGCTGTCCAGGGGGGGTGGGGGGCTGGCCACGGGGGGTAGGGGTGTCTAGGGGGTGGGCGGGCTATTCAAGGGGGTGGGGGTTTGTCCATAGGGAGAAGGGGTGTCGAGGGGGGTGGGTGGGCTGTCCATGGGGGTGGTTGGGCTGTCTAGGGGGTAGGGTGTGTCCACCGGGGTGGGCGGGGCTGTCCTGGGGGTGTGGGCTGTCCTGGGGGTCTGGGTGGGGTGTCCTGGTGGGGGAGGGGTGTGTGGGGTGTCCAGGTGGGGTGGTATGTCTAGGTGGTGGTGGTGGGGTTGCAGGGAAGGGGGGTGTGGGCTGTTTGTGAGGGTGGGTGGGGCTATCCAGGGGGGGTACGGAAGTGGGCGGGTTGTCCAGGGGGGGTGGGTGGGCTGGCCCCAGGGGTGGTTGGGCTGTATAGGGGGTAGGGGCGTCCACGGGGGTGGGTGGGTTGTCCACGGGGGTGGGCGGGGCTATCCACGGGGGTGGGAAAGGCTATCCACGGGGGTGGGCGGGGCTGTCCAGGGGGTGTGGGCTGTCTTGGGGGTCTGGGTGGGGTGTCCTGGTGGGGGAGGGGTGTGTGGGGTGTCCAGGGGGGTTGGTATGTCTAGGTGGTGGTGGTGGGGTTGTAGGGGAGGGGGGTGTGGGCTGTTTGGGAGGGTGGGCAGGGCTATCCCGGGGGGGGGGGGGGGTACGGGCTATCCAGGGGGGTGGGTGGGCTAGCCACAGGGGGTGGCCGTGCTCTCGCGAACCCCCCGTCCGAACATCATCGACCCCCGTAGACAACCCACCTTTTATCCCAAATTCCATAGATTTATACATTATTTTATTATATTATGTCTCAAATTATCTAAAATATGTGTTTGATGTTCTTCACGTGACCTATCATAATTCCTTCTCATAATCTATAGTGATCATGGGAAGATCCCATGCATGATTCATGATCACTCAAATTATTCTGCAGATCATACATAATGGAAGCCTTACAGGATGTGAGATGATTATATCTATGAAATCTACTCAGGTACCTGGTGAGGAAGAGCATATTAATTCAAAAATGTAAATCGCATATGAGGATACCCTACTAATATGGTTATGGGATGAGGCATGCTCTGATGTGATAACATATTATGTTCTTGTTGGTTTTACATTTTTTCAATAACACATTAGTATGTTTTTTTCACATGTGTAGTTGATACCATGATTATTTTATTCCTTTATCGTTTACTTAAATGTATTTTCTATTAAAGTTCAATCCTATTGAATTGTTTATGACAAAATGACTTATATGAATTCTTTTTACAGAATGGACAGAAGTTGGATGTATGAAACCGATCGTATCTCAAGCGATTTTCAAAACAATTTGGAGAGCTTTATAGATTTTTCATTTCACAATGCTTCGGATAGTGGTCGCATACACTGACCATGTTCCAATTGTGTTGGTAGACCTTGGTTGAGTCGCGAAGAAGTCAGCTACCACATAACCAAAAATGGTTTTCAAGAAAACTACTTTGTGTGGTATCACAATGGGGAGAAAATGAAATCTCAAATTGGTGATGATCGAAATGAAAGGACTGGAATAGAGAATTTGTTAGATGATCGGTTTCCGTTTATTCGTCATCATGAAAAAGAAAGGATTTCGACTCAAGAAGACATCGATATGAGGACAACTGATGCATCTAGTGAAAATGATGATATTGATAGGGTGAAAAAATTGAATGATGCTGCCACAACTCCAGTATATCGACAATGCGATAAAATGAAAAAGATGGAATTTTTAATCCGATTGTTTCATGGAAAAACTATGTATGGGATTTCTAATACAGAAATCGATTACATTCTTACCCTCTTGAAGGATTTACTTCCAGATGATTCATATATTCCCTCAAACCACTATATGGCATGGAAGTTAGTTGATGAACTTGGATTTTCCAGAAACAAAATTCATGCTTGCCCGAAAGATTGCAGTTTATTCTGGGAAGAAACCACTGAAAGAAATGAATGTATAAAATGTGGCACATCCCACTGGAAGTCAAAATTTGATGGAACACCATCCCGCGTTCCACAGAAAGTAATGTGGCACTTTCAATTGAACCCCAGACACCAGAATCTTTTTATGTCTGATGACATATCAATAAAAATGAGATGGCATGATACCGAGAGAAAGAAGACTAATGATGAGTTGGTTCATCCTGCAGATGGATTTTCATGGAATAGATTTGATGCTCGAAATCCTGATTTTGCAGCTGACGTGCGTAATGTGAGGCTGGGTCTTTCATGCGACGGTTTTAATCCGTTTGGGCATATGCTTACTTTGCACAACACATGGCCAGTTTTTATACACATTTATAATCTTCCCCCATGGTTGTGTATGAAAAAATCTTTCACTTTCATGAGTATACTCATATCTGGTCCTTCTGATCCCGGCATTGATATTGATGTATACATGCAACCTTTAATAAAAGATTTGAAACTTCTTTGGGATGTGGGTGTGCGCACATACGATGCATGTTCGAAAGACATATTTCATATGCGTGTTGCGCTTATGTGGACGATCAATGATTTTCCGGCTTATGCAATGATGTCTGGATGGAGCACGAAGGGACAACTGTCATGTCCAGTTTGTATGAAGAATACACGATCCAGAAGACTGAAACAATGTTGTAGTTTTAGTTTTATGGGACATCGACGATTTTTTCCAAAGGATCATCCATATAGAATGAATCATCGAAGATTTGATAATACTATAGAGACCGATGATCCACCTCAGCGTATGTCTGGAACTGATGTGCTTAATGAATTGAAAGATTTCAGTTTTTCGTTCGGGAAGGGTCAAATGAAATCTCGAAAGGGAAAGAATGTTTCCACAGAAACCTGTTACAATTGGAGGAAGAGGAGTATCTTTTTTGATTTGCCTTATTGGTCAACCAATTTGCTACGTCATTGCTTAGATGTAATTCATATTGAAAAGAATATATGTGAAATGTTGCTTTCAGTTCTTCTAAATGTCAAGGGGAAGACAAAAGATGATTTACGATCTCGACGTGACTTGGTGGATTGGGGAATCAGACCAGAATTGCATCCTGTGCGTATCAGTGAAAATAAATGGAAACTTCCATGTGCTTCTTATGTGATGACACCTACTGAAAAAAAACAATTTTTGGAAGTATTAAAGACTATTAGAGTTCCTGATGGATAGTCAATAAACATATCTAAACGGGTCAACATTAGAGAGTTGAAGCTAAAATCTTTGAAGACTCATGATTATCACGTTCTACTGCATGAGTTGCTTCCAATAGCAATCCGTCATCTTTTGTCCAATAATTTAAGGGTGGGTGTTATTTGGTTGTGCCATTTGTTTAGAGATCATTGTGCTAAGAAGTTGTCCAAGTCCTTCTTGCAAAAAATTTTGACAGATGCCCCATTAATTTTGTGTGAGTTGGAGAAAATATTTCCCCCATCATTTTTCACATGCATGCTGCATCTGACTGTCCATATTCCAACTGAAATACTTCTAGGAGAACCTGTTTATTTTCGTTGGATGTATCCAACTGAATGAAATATGTTCACATTAAAGTCTTATGTTCGAAACAAGAATCATCCCAAAGGTTCTATCGTGAACGGTTACTTAGCTCAAGAATGTATGGATTTCTGTTCAATGTATTTGTCTGATCATACTACAAGAATGAACAGAACAATGAGAAATGAAGAAGAACAATATGAGAAAATTGAACCCAGTTTTCCATCACTTCCTCAAACAGGAGGAATTCCTGGAATATATACATTGAAGACATTAAGCCTTAAAGAGCGAGAGATGGAACATCGCACAGTTTTGTTCAACTGTGATTTGTTTGATGACTATATCAGGTAAAAAAATTGAATATGTATATCTTACATATATATCTGTTAAACTATTCATATTTTTTTATCTACAAGGAACATAAAACAATGATAAATAAGAAGCATCGTTCTTTATCTTTGAGAAGGAGAGAGACTTTGCATAGCAAAGAGTTTTCTGCTTGGTTAAAATTGAAGGTAAAAATATTACTGTTTAAATTAATTATTTCAATATTTACTTAAGTTTAACTTTCATTTATGTTGCAGGTATTGAGTTTGTCAGCTGACTCTGTCTCTGAGGAAGTAAGAGCTTTGGATTTTGGTCATAATACCGTGGTTCGTGACTGTAAATCAATTGTTATCAATGGGTACAGATTTATTGTCACTGAACGAGCCAAAAACATGAGAACACAACATGATGGTATTATGGTTACTGCCACAACAGATTGTTATGCCAGGGCATCAGATAGTAGACCGCGACTTGAAAATGTGGGTTATTATGGAGTCGTTGAGAAAATAATAATATTGTATTACTACTCTCATGGACGAGTCACAATGATGAAATGTCATTGGTTTGATTCGATGACGAGACATGGCACATTTATTGATGATTGTGGATTTCAAGTAATTAATAGGACCCGCACTCTTGCAACCGAAGAACCATATGTGTTGGCATCAATGGCTAACCATGTTTTTTATGTCAAAGATCAACTTCAACCTGAATTTGGTGTCATAGTTGAAGTAATTCCAAGACATATTTTTGATGATGCTGATGATGGAATTGACACTGTCCCTATTGCCATTGGAACCAATCCATTTATTTCTTTTGATGAATCCAATAGCTCAATTGTCAGAGTTGATTGTGAAACTGAAGTTGTGGTTGGAAATATATAGAATCATTCATCCATGTTCTCAATTCTTTTGGTTTACCTCGAGTTGGGTTGTTGAGGTTGGTAATATTCATATTTATTTAGTATTGATCAGAAATATGTTTTAGCTGACTTGACCGTTATGTGAATTTTCAATGTTTATTGGTTGCTGTTTTATTTGAATTTCATTTTCTAATTTGGAATTGAACTGTATTCAAACCAAATCAGACAATATTTCTAACTTGGTGAACATTACAACTTGTATGATTTATTAAATTCATTCAAGATCTTCTAAAACAATTGATAGATAAATTACCAATAAATCCCCTCATTCCCTCATATATTTAGTTTTTTGGTTTACACATTAATTTTCTTTTTCTAATTAATTACATATTTGTTTTAAAATGCAGGAAATGCAGCCAATTGAAGAGAGACGGAGAAAAAAAATGGCGGAGAACAATCGTCGGATGGAGGAGATGGGCATTCCACCATTAGTGCCTACAGTGAGTAATTTATTTCAAATATATATATATATATATAGAATATATAATTTCATGTTATTAATTTTTTTTGTAAACTTTTTTGTAGTATCCACCATTACGTCGACAGTTATTCGATGAGGAGCCTAGTACTGGTCCTTGTACTCAGGCCGGTGGTACGAGGAGGGTTCGTACCAGAGGTGGACGTAGAGCTGCGCGTTCCCGACTAGACCCAGCCCCTCCCACTGACATTTCAGCCTTCCCACATTCTGATCCTGGTGTGTCGTTAGGGACACACGGGGTATTTAGGCCTCCCATGTTTTCGCTACCTTCTTCATCTTCTGCCCCATCATTTTCACATCCCATGATGATTCCCACTCCCCAGTCAGCATCAGGTCATACAGTTGTTCCATCTTCTTTTCCTTCTACTTCTGTCTCTCCGAGCTTTTATATTCCATCGTCTTCGAATCCTGTTCCACCAGAGGGTGTTCCATCAGGTTCTGTGGATCCGGCGCCACTCATTGATCAGACTAGCGCAGGTATATTTATAAAACCTTAAAAAAATTTATAGCAATATTTATTTTCATTATAAAATGTTTTGATAAAATATTTGTTTTTCTTTCATGACAGATACATCTACTGATAGGAGGCAGGGGCGGGGCCGTACATGCATGCGTTTGGTGTGGAACCGTCGCACACAGGTTATGGTGGAATATAATGAAGACAATCAGATGGTTGAGAAAAAAGGGCAGCAATGTCGGAGTTTTCTGGCGATGCTTGCCAAATACTTCGACATCATTCCCGTCAGCCCGTTGTCATGGAGACATTTGCCACATGAGGTCAAAGATAGAGCTTGGGCAGAGATATTGGTAAAAAAATCTGTTGTATTTAATGCCATGAATTATTTTTGTATTTATATGAATTAATATTTTGATTTCAGCTTCGATTTAATTTTCCTGATGGTGAGGGTGCACGACTGGAATGTCTAAAGGATTTAGGCGAGATTTGGAGAGCCTACAAGCATGATCTGTATATTGGATGGCATTCTAGAGTTGGCACTGAGTTAGAGGCGGTACCAGTCGTGGATGATTGTCTTATAGAGCAGTATCGTCAGATGATTACTCATTGGACGAGTACCCAATTTAAGGTATGATTTACATTTGAGGTATTTAAATAATAACTTTCAAGTTTTGCATTAATATTATCCTTTGCATTATCAAATTTTATTTAGGAATCATCTGGAAAAAATAAAAAAAACATTGATGAAAAAAAATACCTCCATACACTAGGACGCACGACGATGCCAGATCATGAGAGACAGCAGGTATGCCAATTGTATATAAGTTTTCTTTACGACTTACATTTTATTTTGTTTCCTAAATTATTTAATCATTTTCTAAAGTTTTTATATAACATTTGTTTTCAATGTCATTGTAGAGGCAAGTAAAAAATATTGAAGGACGTGTGCCTGGAGCAAAACTGTTTTGCTCGAGTAGACGAAAAAAGGATGGAAGTGGTGTCAACGAAGCGACTCAGCAGTAGATTGTAAGTTTTAATCTGTTGATTTTATATTTCAATATCTATTTCGTAACTTAATAATATATTTATATTTGTAACAGGATGCTTTAGAGGCCCTCGATGCCCAAGAAGCAGACAATTTTGGGCCATCTGATCACTTACATCAGGTGTTGGGAGAGGATCATTCTGGCAGAGTACGCTGCCGACCTAGGATAGCCCCGACAAGGTATTGGCCTGCCTCAGGTACGAGTTGTAGAGCCACCGAGCTGCAGCAAGTTAGGGCACAGGCAGAATAGTCTGAGAAAAGGGCTACAGAGACGGAAGAATAGTCTGCTAGGGCAAACAATGCATTTATGAAATTTATTGAAGTTCTACGTCTAACACTTCCAACAGAGGCCAGCCCAGCGATTGATGAATACATGTCATCGATACATTATATATATGGTGCACCAGGTGGCAGTTCCAATGGTGGTCAGGCCGATGTCCAGCTTGAAGATGATGATGGCGAGGAGTCTGATGCGGAAGAGGAGGGAGATGAGGAGGGCGAGGAGGAGGGCGAAGGCGAGGAGGAAGGCGTTGTGGAGGGTGAGGACGATGAGGAGGACGTTGACGAGGGTGATGATGATGATGATGTTGGTGATGGTGATGCTGATTTGGGACATATTGATCCGTTACATTTTTGAATTATATTACTGAGATTTGATGTTTAATCTATTCTAGTTGTTGGGTTTATCTAGACTCGTAATATAGTATTGGAGTTGAGTTATTTTTATATATTGTATGTTTTTATGGATGTTGTTGTCTTTTAGTGGTTGTGTGTTTGTGAACTTCCTGGACAACCCCCCTCATTCTTGGACCCTGGACAACCCCCCCTCCCCCTTGGACCCCGAACACCCCCCAAACACTCCCCGGACAGCCCCGCGGACAGCCCCCCGTACAGCCCCCCGTACAGCCCCCAACCCTCCAACCTGGACCCCGGATAGCCCACCAGACAGCCCCTCGGACAACCCCCCACCATCCCCCTTGGACCCCGGACAACACCCCTAACACCCCCCGAAAAGCCCCCTGAACAACCTCGGACAACCCCCTGAACAACCCCTGAACAATCCCTAAACAACCCCTGAACAACCCCTGAACAACCCCCTGAACAACCCCCGGATAGCCCCCTGAACAACCCCAGACAACCCCCCGGACAACCCCCGGAAGAACCCCCAAACACCCCTCGGACAGACCCTGTACAGCCCCCCACCCTCCTCCTTGGTCCCCGGACAGCCCCCCGGACACCCACCGGACAGCCCCCCCGGACAACCCCCGCGGACAGCCCCCTGGACAGCCCCCCGTACAACCCCCAACCCTCCACCCTGGACCCCGGATAGCCCCTCGGACAGCCCCCCGGACAGCCCCCCGGACAGCCCCCCGGACAACCCCCCTCCCCCTTGGACACCGGACAACCCCCCAAACACCCCCCGGACAGCCCCCTGAACAACCCCGGACAACCCCCTGAACAACCCATGAACAACCCATGAACAACCCATGAACAACCCCTGAACAACCCCTGAACAACCCCCTGAACAACCCCCAGACAGCCCGCTGAACAACCCCGGACAACCCCCTGAACAACCCCCAAACACCTCCCGAACAGACCCCGCACTGGCCCCCCACCCTCCTCCTTGGTCCCCGGACAGCCCCCGGGACACCCACCAGACAGCCCCCCCGGACAGCCCCCCGGACAGCCCCTCCACCTTCCTTAATTTCATTAGCTCTGAAATGTTTCATAGCACGATCAACTAAAATCTAATCCATACTAAATATGATATAATAACATTCTATATGTATTTCGATATGATTTGAAGTGAAAACAAAAAGTGAAATACGAAAAACTGACCAAACGCATTCGAAATGTGTTGGACGCCCGTTTTGGCCGTTTATGACACCAGAAATGTGTTGTTAGTCACCGTGGGCACACGGCACGTCCGATTGATGTTCCGTCTGCTCGAACACTTCATAAATCACTCACCCGTATTTTTCGTCTGATTTCAGGCCATTCCGAAATCGTTCAGTCCGTTTGGACCACCCTCACGCGCGTTTACGAAGCGCGCACATCACTTAAAACACGAATATTGAGCCGTACCGCACCAACCGCACGTCCGGTTGAGGTTCCGTCTGCGCGTAAACGTCACAAATAATAATGAGAATGCTTCACGGTGGTTTCAGCTCAATCCAAGGCCGTCCGCTATGAATTTGACCGTTTGATGCCTGTTTTGGCCGTTTTTTGACACCAGAACTGCGTTGTCGGTCACCGCGGGCACATGGCATGTCCAATTGACGTGTTGTCTGCCCGACCACTTCAGAAATCACTCACCCGTATTTTTTGTCTGATTTCAGGCCATTCCGACTTCGTTTGGCCCATTTGGACCCCCCTCACGCGCGTTTACGAAGCGCGCGCATCACTTAAAACACGAATATTGAGCCGTACCGCGCAAACCGCACATCCGATTGACGTGTCGTCTGCGCTTACACGTCACGAATAATAATTAGAATGTTTCACTGTGGTGTCAGCTCAATCTGAGGTCCTCCGCTATGAATTTGACCGTTGGACACCCGTTTTGGCCGTTTATGACACCAGAACTGCGTTGTCGGTCACCGCGGGCACACGGCACGTCCGATTGACGTTCCGTCTACTCGACCACTTCATAAATCACTCTCCCGTATTTTTCGTCTGATTTCAGGCTATTCTGACTTCATTCGGCCCGTTTGGACCCCCCTCACGCGCGTTTACGAAGCGCGTGCATCACTTAAAACACGAATATTGAGTCGTACCGTGCAAACCGCACATCCGATTGACGTGCCGTCTACGCGTACATGTCACGAATAATAATTAGAATGGTGCACGGTGGTTTCAGCTCAATCTGAGGTCGTCCGATATGAATTTGACCGTTTGACGCCCGTTTTGGCCGTTTATGACACCAGAACTGTGTTGTCGGTCACCGCGGGCACACGGCACATCCGATTGACATTCCGTCTGCTCGACCACTTCATAAATCACTCTCCCATATTTTTCGTCTGATTTCAATCCATTCCGACTTCGTTCGGCCCATTTGGACCCCCCTCACGCGCGTTTACGAAGCACGCGTATCACTTAAAACACGAATATTGAGCCGTACCGCGCAAACCGCACGTCTGATTGACGTGTTGTCTGCGCGTACACGTCACGAATAATAATTAGAATGTTTCACAGTGGTTTCAGGTCAATCTGAGGTCATCCCCTATGAATTTGACCGTGTGACGCCCGTTTTGGCCGTTTATAACACCAGAACTGCGTTGTCGGTCACCGCGGGCACACGGCACGTCCGATTGACGTTCCATCTGCTCGACCACTTCATAAATCAATCTCCCATATTTTACGTCTGATTTCAGGCCATTCCGACTTCGTTCGGCCCGTTTGGACCCCCCTCACGCGTGTTTACGAAGCGCGTGCATCACTTAAAACACGAATATTGAGCTGTACCGCGCAAACCGCACGTCCGATTGACGTGCCGTCTGCGCGTACAGGTCACGAATAATAATTAGATTGTTGCACGGTGGTTTCAGGTCAATCAGAGGTCGTTCTCTATGAATTTGACCGTTGAACGCCCGTTTTGGCCGTTTGTGACACCAGAACTGTGTTGTCGATCACCGCGGGCACACGGCACGTCCGATTGACGTTCCGTCTGCTCGAACACTTCATAAATCACTCTCCCGTATTTGTCGTCTGATTTCAGGCCATTCCGACTTCGTTCGGCCCGTTTGGATCCCCCTCACGCGCGTTTACGAAGCGCGTGCATCACTTAAAACACTAATATTGAGCCGTACAGCGCAAAATGCACGTCCGATTGATGTGCCGTCTGCGCGTACACGTCACAAATAATAATTAGAATGTTTCACGGTGGTTTCAGGTCAATCTGAGGTCGTCCTCTATGAATTTGATCGTTGGACGCCCATTTTGGCCGTTTATGACACAAGAACTACGTTGTCGGTCACCGCGGGCACACGGCACGTCCGATTGACGTGTCGTCTACTCGACCACTTCATATATCACTCACCCGTATTTTTCGTCTTATTTGAGGCCATTCTGAAATCGTTCGGCCTGTTTGGACCACCCTCACGCGCGTTTACGAAGCGCGCACATCACTTAAAACACGAATATTGAGCCGTACCGCGCAAACCGCACGTTCGATTGATGTGCCGTCTGGGAGTACACGTCACGAATAATAATTAGAATGTTGCACGGTGGTTTCATGTCAATCCGAGGTTGTCCGCTCTGAATTTGACCGTTGGACGCCCGTTTTGGCCGTTTATGACACCAGAACTGCGTTGTCAGTCACCGCGGGCACACGGCACGTCCGATTGACGTGCCGTCTACTCGACCACTTCAGAAATCATTGTCCCATATTTTTCGTCTGATTTCAGGCCATTCCGACTTCGTTCGGCCCGTTTGGACCCCCCTCACGCGCGTTTACGAAGCGCGCGCATCACTTAAAACACGAATATTGAGTCGTACAGCGCAAACCGCACATCCGATTGACGTGACGTCTGCGCGTACACGTCACGAATAATAATTAGAATGTTTCACGGTGGTTTCAGGTCAATCCGAGGTCGTCCGCTATGAATTTGACCGCTGGACGCCCGTTTTGGCCGTTTATGACACCAGAATTGCATTGTCGGTCACCGCAGGCCCACGACACGTCCGATTAATGTGCCATCTGCTCGACCACTTCATAAATCACTCACCTGTATTTGTCGTCTGATTTCAGGCCATTCCGAAATCGTTCAGCCCATTTGGACCACCCTCACGCGCGTTTACGAAGCGCGCGCATCACTTAAAACACGAATATGGAGCCGTACCGCGCAAACCGCATGTCTGATTGACGTTCCGTTTGCGCGTACACATTACGAATAATAATTAGAATGTTTCACGGTGGTTTCAACTCATTCTGAGGTCTTCCGCTATGAATTTGACGGTTTGACGCCCGTTTTGGCCGTTTATGACACAGAACTGCGTTGTCGGTCACCGCGGGCACACGGCACGTCCGATTGACGTTCCGTCTACTCGACCACTTCATAAATCACTCTCCCGTATTTGTCGTCTGATTTCAGGCCATTCCGACTTCGTTCGGCCCGTTTGGACCCCCCTCACGCGCGTTTACGAAGCGCGCGAAACACTTAAAACACAAATATTGAGTCGTACCGCGCAAACCGCACGTCTGATTGACGTGCCGTCTACGCGTACAGGTGATGAATAATAATTAGAATGTTTCACGGTAGTTTCAGGTCAATCCGAGGTCGTCCGCTATGAATTTGACCGTTGGACGCCCGTTTTGACCGTTTGTGACACCAGAACTGCGTTGTCGGTCACCGCGGGCACACGGCACGTCCGATTGACGTGCTGTCTGCTCGACCACTTCATAAATCACTCTCCCATATTTGTCGTCAATTTTCAGGCCATTCTGACTTCGTTCGGTCCGTTTGGACCCCCCTCACGCGCGTTTACGAAGCGCGCACATTACTTAAAACACGAATATTGAGCCGTACAGCGCAAACCGCACATCCGATTGACGTGCCGTCTGTGCGTACATGTCACGAATAATAATTAGAATGTTCCACGGTGGTTTCATGTCAATCTGAGGTCGTCCGCTATGAATTTGACAGTTGGACGCCCGTTTTGATCGTTTATGACACCAGAACTGCGTTGTCGGTCACCGCGGGCACACGGCACGTTCGATTGACGTGCCGTCTGCTCGACCACTTCATAAATCACTCACCTGTATTTTTCGTCTGATTTCAGGCCATTCCGAAATCGTTCGGCCCATTTGGACCACCCTCACGCGCGTTTACGAAGCGCGCGCCTCACTTAAAACACGAATATTGAGCCGTACCGTGCAAACCGCACGTCCGATTGACGTGCCGTCTGTGCGTACACGTCACGAATAATAATTAGAATGTTTCACGGTGGTTTCAGCTCATTCCGAGGTCATCCTCTATGAATTTGACCGTTTGACGCCCGTTTTGGCCGTTTATGACACCAGAACTGTGTTGTCGGTCACCGCGGGCACACGGCACGTCCGATTGATGTTCCGTCTGCTCGACCACTTCATAAATCACTCACCCGTATTTGTCGTCTGATTTCAGTCCATTCCGACTTCGTTCGGCCTGTTTGGACCCCCCTCACGTGCATTTACGAAGTGTGCACATCACTTAAAAGACGAATATTGAGGCGTACCGCGCAAACCGCACGTCCGATTGACGTGCTGTCTGCGCGTACACGTCACGAATAATAATTATAATTTTTCACGGTGGTTTCAGCTCAATCTTAGGTTGGACTCTATGAATTTGGCCGTTGGAGGCCCGTTTTGGCCGTTTATGACACCAGAACTGCGTTGTCGGTCACCGCGGGCACACGGCACGTCCGATTGACATGCCGTCTGCTCGACCACTTCATAAATCACTCTCCCTTATTTGTCGTCTGATTTCAGGCCATTCCGACTTCGTTCGGCCCGTTTGGATCCCCCTCACGCGCGTTTACGAAGCGCGCGCATCACTTAAAACACGAATATTGAGTTGTACCACGCAAACCGCACGTCCGATTGATGTTCCGTCTGTGCGTACATGTCACGAATAATAATTAGAATGTTTCACGGTGGTTTCAGGTCAATCTGAGGTCGGCCACTATGAATTTGACCGTTGGACGCACGTTTTGGCCGTTTATGACACCAGAACTACGTTGTCGGTCACCGCGGGCACACGGCACGTCCGATTGACGTGCCGTCTACTCGACCACTTCAGAAATCACTCTCTCGTATTTTTCATCTGATTTCAGGCCATTCTGACTTCGTTCGGCCCGTTTGGACCCCCCTCACGCGCGTTTACGAAGCGCACACATCTCTTAAAACACGAATATTGAGCCGTACCGCGCAAATCGTACGTCCGATTGACGTTCCGTCTGCGCGTACAAGTCACGAATAATAATTAGAATGTTTCACGGTGGTTTCAGGTCAATCCGAGGTCGTCCGCTATGAATTTGACCGTTGGACGCCCGTTTTGGCCGTTTATGACACCAGAACTGCGTTGTTGGTCACCGCGGGCACACGGCACGTCCGATTGACGTGCTGTCTGCTCGACCACTTTATAAATCACTCACCCGTATTTTTCGTCTGATTTCAGGCCATTCCGAAATCGTTCAGCTCGTTTGGACCACCCTCACGCGCGTTTACGAAGCGCGCGCATCACTTAAAACACGAATATTGAGCTGTACCGCGCAAACCGCACGTCCGATTGACGTTCCGTCTACTCTTAAACGTCACGAATAATAATTAGAATGTTTCATGGTGGTTTCAGCTCAATCCGAGGTCGTCCTCTATGAATTTGACCGTTTGACGCCCGTTTTGGCCGTTTATGACACCAGAACTGCGTTATCGGTCACCGTGGGCACACGGCACGTCTGATTGATGTGCCGTCTGCTCGACCACTTCATAAATCACTCACCCGTATTTGTCGTCTGATTTTAGTCCATTCCGACTTCGTTCGGCCCGTTTGGACCCCCCTCACGTGCATTTACGAAGTGTGCACATCACTTACAAGACGAATATTGAGGCGTACCGCGCAAACCGCACGTCCGATTGACGTGTTGTCTGCGCGTACACGTCACGAATAATAATTAGAATGTTTCACGGTGGTTTCAGCTCAATCTTAGGTTGGCCTCTATGAATTTGGCCGTTGGAGCCCGTTTTGGCCGTTTATGACACCAGAACTGCGTTGTCGGTCACCGCGGGCACACGGCATGTCCGATTGACATGGAGTCTACTCGACCACTTCATAAATCACTATCCCGTATTTTTCGTCTGATTTCAGTCCATTCCGACTTCGTTCGGCCCGTTTGGACCCCCCTCACGTGCGTTTACGAAGCGCGCACATCACTTAAAACACGAATATTGAGTCGTACCGCGCAAACCGCACGTCCGATTGACGTGCCGTCTGCGCGTACACGTCACAAATAATAATTAGAATGTTGCACGGTGGTTTCAACTCAATCTGGAGACGTGGTTTGGCCGGCACCACTCAAAGTGTCCGTCTTTTGTTTCAAAATGACGTCATTTTAAGTGAAAAGCACCAACTGACATACGGAAAACCGACCAAACACATTCCGAATCTGTTGATAATTTATCCCAACAATCCATGGGTCATATGTGACGTGTACGAGCCAACCCGGGATGAATCTGAGTCGCAGTGTGGCCAGGATAAGTCTAAGTGACTCTCTTTTGTTTAAAATGGACACCATTTTATGTACATACAGAAAAATGACCAAACAGATTCGGTTTCCGTTGAAACTTTAGGAGAACGATCCATGGGTCATATGTGACGTGTACGAATCATCCCCGCCTCAATCCGACATGTGGTGCGGCTGACACCACTTAATGTGTCCGTCTTTTGTTTCAAAAGGACGTCATTTTAAGTGAAAGGCAACAACTGACATACGGAAGAACGACCAAACGCATTCGGATTCTATCAATACTTTAGCACAACGATCCATGAGTCATATGTGACATGTACAAGTCAACCCCGTCTTAATCCGAGACGCGGTGTGGCCGACACCACTCTTACTCTGTCTCTTTTGTTTAAAATGGACATGATTATAAATGAAAAGAACAACTGGAATACACAAAACCGACCAAACGCATTCTTAATCTTTTGATAATTTATCAAAACGATCCATGGGTCATATGTGACATGTACGAGCCAACCCGGGATGAATCTGAGCCGCTGTGTGGTCAGGATTAGTCTAAGTGTCACTTTTTTGTTTAAAATGGACAACATTTTAAGTACATACGAAAAAATGGCCAAACACATTCGGTTTCCATTTAAACTTTAGGAGAAAAATCCATGGGTCATATGTGACGTGTATGAATCAACCCCGCCTCAATTGGAGATGCGGTGTGGTCGGCACCACTCATAGTGTCCGTCTTTTGTTTCAAAAGGACGTCATTTTAAGTGAAAAACATCAACTGGCATACGGAAAACCAACCAAACGCATTCGGATTGTGTCGATACTTTAGCACAACGACCCATGTGTCAAATGTGACGTGTACGAGTCAACCCCGCCTCAATCTGTGGTGCGGTGTGGCCAGTATCACTTCAGGTGTATGTATTTTGTTTAAAATGGACATCATTTGAGGTAAAAATATATGGTATAGAAAAAACCGATCAAATTATGAATTGAATTTCGGATTTCACATATAATTGTCATCTGAATTTTAAATTAAATTCTATATGAATTATGTACGTTTATAATTACGTTATGAATTCTAATTTAATTTTCATCTGAGTGTGGTCGGGACCACTCTAAGTGACTTTTTGTTGTTTAAAATGGACAACATTTTAAGTACATACGGAAAACTGTCCAAACGCATTCGGTTTCCATTGAAACTTTAGGAGAACGATCCATGGGTTATATGTGATGTGTACGAGTCAACGTCACCTCAATCCGAGGCATGGTGTGGCCGGCACAACTCAAAGTATATGTCTTTTGTTTCAAAATGACATCATTTTATGTGAAAAACATCAACTGACATACGGGAAACCGGCCAAACGCATTCGGATTGTGTTGATACTTTAGGAAAATGATCCATGGGTAATTTGAGACGTCTTTGAGTCAACCCCGTCTAAATCTGAGACGCGGTGTGGCCGGTACCACTCTGAATGTGTCTCTTTTGTTTAAAATGGACAAGATTATAAGTGAAATAAACAACTGACATATGAAAAACTGACCAAATGCATTCGGAATCTATTGAAAATTTAGGACAACGATTCATGGGTCATATGTTACGTGTTCGAGTCAACCACGCCTCAATCCGAGTCGCGGTTTGGCCGAGACCACTCTAAGTGTATCTCTTTTCTTTAAAATGGACTACATTTTAAATTCATACGGAAAACCAACCAAACGCATTCTGATTGTGTTTATATTTTAGCACAACAATCCATGGGTCATTTGTGATGTGTACGAGTTAACCCCACCTCAATACGAGGCGCGGTGTGGCCGAAACCATTCAAAGTGTCTCTCTTTTATTTAAAAAACACTTCATTTTAAGTGAAAACAACAACTGACATACGGAAAACTGACCAAACGATTTCGGAATATGTTTATACTTTAGGACAACGATAAATGAGTCATTTGTGACGTTTACAGGTTAACCTCGCCTCAATCCGAGGCACGGTGTGACCGGTATCAATCTAGATGTATGTATTTTGTTTAAAATGGATATCATTTCTATTAAAAATATATGGTATATGAAAAACCAATCAAATTATGAATTGAATTACAGATTCCACATATGATTGTCATCTAAATTTTAAAATTAATT
Source organism: Viscum album (assembly GCA_963277665.1). Classification (NCBI taxonomy): domain Eukaryota; kingdom Viridiplantae; phylum Streptophyta; class Magnoliopsida; order Santalales; family Viscaceae; genus Viscum; species Viscum album. The sequence continues at coordinate 208,075,949 of OY728121.1, forward strand.
CTAAATGAATTATGTATGTTTATAATTATGTTATGAATTCTACTTTAATTATGGATGTGTATATTTTCAGGATGCATTATATGTGTTGGTTGGTTGGTTTGCATTATTTTTATGTGTTGGTTTGTTCTCTATATGTATGCAGTATATGTGTTACAGATACAATAATTGGATTGAAAATGAATTGAATACGAGGGCATAATTGGATTGAAAATTGAATTGAAACCGAGACCTGTTGTGCAAATTGCAGGCTGCTGTGCAATTTGCATAGCAAAGCCTATGCCAACGGTTTGAAAACCGTTGGCATTTGCTCTATGTAGCTATTTTTACCAACGGTTCAAGGAACCGTTGGTAAAAACAACCTATCCCAACGGTTTCAAACCGTTGGGATAGGTTGATTTTTTCTAACCTATACCAACGGTTCTCTATAAACCGTTGGGAAAAGCCTTTCCCAACGGCTTACTTCCCCACGGTTTTCAGAACCGTTGGTATAACATATACCAACGGTTCTGCAGCCTTTCCCAACATTTCTAAACTGTTGGGAAATGCTGGATTTCTAGTAGTGTTCACTAAACAAGGATATGTTATTAAAATGTTGTATAAACTAGCCGTTATGAATAGTAATACCCACTGTTTGAAATTTTATAAATTTAATCTTTCAAAATGGACTTCATTTTTGGATTCAGAATTTCGAAATTAGCCTAGTGTGAATTTTCGGTATCTTTCTGAAAACTTTTATTTTTTGATGATTAGTGAAAACACATGGTTACTATTTAAAAACCAACATTTTATATAAATAAATATTTATTTTATGTAAATTTATTTTAGGTCAAAATTGATACATAATTCATATATATGTTCAATGTAATTCATTGGAGTCATTTTTTAATAATTTAAGATATATAAAAACTTTATTGAACATTTCACCGTCTTTTTCCCACCTCTTAAGAGAATATGAAAATTTACATAAAACATAATTTTACGTCTTCTGTGAGAAGAATTTTAAAATTCCGAGAGACACCATTAATATCACAGAGTAAAATGTGGTTCAATAAGATAAAAATAATTTTTGGTGAATAGTAACTTTTTACTTTTATTTACCGTGGTTAAATGTAAATAAGGTAATTAAGGGTAAATATGATTTTATTATTACCCTAAAACATGTCCTAATTCTATTGGATACGTTTATTTCTACTATAAACAATCTTAGTATTAGAATATGATCCTTTAGGTCAACTAGGATTAGATTAGGACAGTTATGATATTTTTATTTAAAGAATAGTTAAAAGAGTTAAAATCAAAGTTTAATAACTAAAATATTTTTAATATTTGGTTATACATAAGATAAATTGGACTATAAATATTCATTATAAATATAACAAGATTTCCTACATAATATTATTTTATTTATATTTTTAGACATTAAATAATTTAATTTATTTATGAAACAATGATGATGCAGTAATTACCTTATTAATGAAATATTAACATAATTGATATTTTAAATACCCATATAAATGTAAATTGAGACTTTTTATGAATTAAACTAATTTTATAGGTTATTATGAAATGTTATTATTCATTTAATTACTTTTTTGAGATCTAATTAGGCTGTTATGATATTTAAAAAAATCAATTACCAAATATTTTTCAAAATTGACATAAATTAGTTTTTAAAACAAATATTATATTATTAATTGTTATTCTATTCCTAAAAATAGAAGGTTCGGCCAAATGACACGGATAAGGTCATATATTTTAATAATGAACCACATGGTGTTCTTCTGTCTTGTTATAGTATGTTTAATAACCATATAGTGTACGAAAACAAGAAGACACGGTAAAAGTTAAATTATTTAACTTAGAGTTAAATCTAAATGATAAGGTTAAAATAGTAAGCTAAAGTTGTCTAAAACCTATTAGTTGACATGGTTTAGACACATTACCACTTTATCTTCGAAATAAGACACTTTGGAGCCATTATAAACTGAATATGAATTTATTATTAAATAATATTTTACGTTTTTTTCCTAAAGTTCCCATCTCCTCCCTTAAAAAGGGCACCTCCTCCCTCTTCTCTTTACACAATTTTGAGCATTCATTCTTGGACAAAACCTTCCCATTTCCCTTAAAAAAATCCCTAGAAATATTATAGAGGTTATGGTCTCCTCAAAATACCAACTCTATTTCCTTAAGAGGAGGTTAAGAAGAGGCGCGTCAAAGAAGAGGTTATATCCTTTACCGATTCTTTCCAATTTATTTCTTCTTCTACTTAATCTTCTTTATTTGTTTCATCATAAATTAATAAAATCAGTATCACTCATATACTGATATGTTATTATAAATATGAAACAAACCTATTTCATCTTCAATCCATCCTACTAAAAACGAAATCACCGCACGAGCGTACGTACGGAATACCGTCCCCACGCCATGGTGTAATCTGTATTCCACCACCACTATAAATGGATGGGTATAATGGTGTAAATAAATAACTATATATTATTATTGTAAAGTTATTTGATTCTGAATTATTATAAATACACTTAAATACAATTTCACGATCATGGAAATGATATCATCGCTCGTGCGTACGTATGAATTACCGTATCCACGAACGTGATGAGATTCATTTTCCATGATTAACCATTCAAGTATGGTTATAAAGTATATATAATAAATAATCATGAAATATATTACATTATAATGATACTGTATTTATTTACATATATGTTTCATTTACTTATTTCCATTTAATTCAATAAGGAAACGAAAACAGCGTTCATGTGTACGTACGGCCTACCGTCTCCATAAACGGTGTATTTCATTCCATTTATATATATATCATATATATTTATATGATGAATAAATTTTATATATAAATAATGTTTTACATTATGGAATTAAGTAAATCAAGATATAAATAATAATATCAAGAACAACATGTCGAAACACATATGATAAATGAAATGATTTTACCCAAAACACTACTTTAACAGGAAATTTACAAAAGAATGGGTAATATAAAGTCATAAGTGAACCATATATGATATCATAACAATGAATTTGATTCTTTAATAATTCAATGACATTATTTAAATCATTATACAGGAGGTTCGGATACATACGAATCATATCGGACATATGGTAAGGGATAACTTTTCCAATCTCGTATATATACGAGATTGTTTATTTGTAAGTATTTACTGGGGGAATATTTATCATCCATGTCCAAGTTTTCTAAAAATGGTTTCATGTATGTTTAATTTCCTTTTTACCCATTTTTTAATTTTACTACATGGTATGTAAGGAATATTTCTTTTGTTTACCATACGAGGTACTTTTTGACTTTTCCGACAAAAGTACGAGAAGAATGTTTTTTTAACTTATATGGCATGAACGGATTTTTAAGGTTTTATAACACCTTATTTTAATGATGATTACTATACATGATTTCATGAATATTTTCAACAAAATCCTTTTCTTTAAAAATTTCATGGAATTTTGTGAAATGAAAATGATTTTGAAGAAGAAAGGATATTTTTCTCAAGAATTCATTTCAAGTGTTTTATCAAAACCAATTTCCATATAATATGGAATTATTTCATATGTGTATGTTTCAAGTATAATGTCTCTATTATTTCAATGGTTTCACATTTCTTATGGTGAAATGATATCCATTTTTTTATGGATTATATTATGATGGGATGATGTTTCTGAAACCCATTTCATACTTTGTGTAATGATGAATGATTTATGTTCATGTTGTGTCACAAGTAAGAATGATATAAATATGGGACGAGTGAGACCTATATATCCCTCCAATTCATTGGTTAAGGATTTATATCTCATGATATACACATGTATGGAACGGTAAGTTAATTCGGTTCATTGATACAGGACTGGAACAAGGCGTGAACTCGATTCAGAAAGGGACTTTGTCCAGTAAGATGGTCTTGACAGCAATGACTTGGAAAATATGGAAATCATATCATGTGCATAATGGTTTGACACAATTACATGTCTTATTACAATAATATTTTATCATTATTTATGTTTCTTTATGATCTATTCCCTACGTACTACCATGATTTATTTCATAACTCAATATTTTGATGTGTAATATTTATATTCATGTTTTGAAGTTCAAATGTGTATGTTTTGTTTAATTTTCTCCATGCTTACCCTTACTGAGAATTTGATCTCACCCTTTATATGTTTTATTTCCCCGAGGATATAAATAATGGTTTTAGGTATGAAAATAAAAAGGGAAGATCTTTATTAGAGATGTTGAAGATCATTCACCATGATTAGAAGATTATGATCTGAGTTTCCAAAGACACAAAACTATTACGGTCCTTGTGTGTTGGTTTTTGTTTTGTATTATGTATTCTGAAAAATTAATGTAATTTCCATGTACATCAAGATTTTTGTCTCTACAGTTGGTATCAGAGGGAAGGATTAGTCAACCTTTGGAAACTAGGATGCAAAAACTTTTGTGAAATATCTAGAGATATTTCTACGGTATGTCTGGGGATGTCCCTAAGGATACGTATAAGTATTGGTTATAGTCATAGAATTATGGTAATGCTCTTAGAATTTAACCTATGATGTAGGATATTGAACGTAATTCCCCCTGATTATGATTTTTTCCTCTCACACTATTCTGTTTGGGTTTTAAAAAATGGCTAGAAAAAGGAAGATTCATTATAATGGCGTATCTGATGGACAGTGGAATGATATTATTCATCTGCAACCAAATGAAATTGGATTTGGAAGTCAACATATCATTATTATGCCTAATCATCAATCTCAAAATATGATCAATAATCTCAGCTTTGGTAAGTTTCCTGACTCATCTAATAATAGAAATATGGAGTTTCATGATGATTATAGAAGAAATAAATTTCAATTTCTCTCATGTAAATCATGTGGGAAGAGGCATCAAGGAGAATGTTTCAGAGGGCACTGGAAGATACTTTGGGTTTGGAAAAGAAGGACCCAAAGCCAGTAATTGCAAAGGAAAAGGTTTATTAAACACCAGGGACAAGGATAATGGTATTTCTAAGACATAAAAAATGGATAAATGATTGAAATGTTGAATGTACGGGCAGTATGAAAACCAATTCCCTAAGGTAAAGTCTCATGAAGAGAATCAGAATGATCTTATGGGTAGTATTTATGTTGATGATGATGAAGATACTACAAATGATATGTGAGATGAAAGAATTGTTGACGATCGTTAAATGGTTTAAGAAGGTAGTGGAATGATTTTATGTTTATCAAGAGTAATGTTGTATATGAAATTTAATTGTACTATAGAATAAAGAGACATCTAAGGATTGTTACACTATTGTTTTTCCTTGATTATTTGAAAGTATAAGTGTAATGGAACCTGTAACCATGAAATGTTATTCAGATATTTTTGGAAAGAATATGATATCCTCATAATTAATGGATAAGGAGAAAATAATGTTTTGGATATTACTAATGATATTAGGACTAATATAAGGACAAAGTAATATCATGGTTTGAGTATAAATAATTTTTGGGATTTTGGTATGTGGAAAGAGATAACATATGACAACATTCATGTTTTCACTAAGGATCTATGGTAATTCATGTTGCAAGATAATACAAGATTAAGGTATTCAAATGTATGGAATGCGATCAACACGATATATCTTGTGATATATGAGGGATAAATGATGGTATTCACATGCTTGTTATATGACCTCTCTGGTAATATTTTTCACTATAATATGTGATTGGACAGAAGTATTTTGGATAAGCCTAATGATTGGAATGGATTATGTTGGACATAAGTTAGTATTATTTAATGGTAGAGATTTTTCAATATTATTGATGGAAGGTTAAAATAATATAGTTTTAGAAAAATGACAACCTACAGGATAGGTGACAACCCGTCAAGTTGTTCAATGCTGTGGGAATAGAACCCACAACCGAAGTGTAACAGACCTCTATCGCCTACCACTGGCCTATAAGAAGTCCCTAGTTAGAAGATAATAGTTTTATTTTATTATGAATTATGATAGATGAAGTATAAGTCCATTTTTGGAACTATATACGATTAACCTCAACATATATGGACTTCTGTGTATCTGATAACTTTATCTAACCTTTTGTTTGAAACAGATGTATTGACCCATTATTCTACCACAAGATCTTCTAACACTTCAATAATGAAAAATTCAACTTCATTTCTTTAAGAGATGAAGTGGAAACTGTTCAAGGAACGAACAACGGTGAGATTGTACCGAAATAAAGCAATTATTTCTTCTAATTCAAGTTCTTCAACATTTGGGAAATGATCTTGAAAACCAAAAATGTTGTCATAGTGTCCTTATATCCGATGAATAATATGGTACCTTAAATCATCACAAACTTATGGATTTGTGACTGTTGGAATTATCATAGCCATGTCCTCATCCACTCTCCATGAGAACATAATGGTTAGATTTCTCTTCCATATCCATATTTTCACCTATGTTATCCTATGTGGAAACCCAGTGATTAGTTAATCTTGGTAACCATTATGTTTCATACATTAGTATTTAAATATAAGTTTTGGTATTCCTTTTTACGATGTGGGTTTCTATGAAAGAATCATTCAAGTAGTAAACCATTTATAACCCCAATGAATTTCGAGGGTGAAATTTATTTTAAGGGGTTTACAATGTAACAACCCAAGATTTTATGAGGTTTATTCTTTTTAATTTATTTGATGTTTTTTTTGTATGCTACACCAAGATTATCTTGCAATATACGCAACATCGTATTATCTCTTAGTATGTGCAACACTATTCTTGGATCATGTTACACACTATTTCAAGTTTGTTTGGTAGTAGTTATTCTACAAAACTTTGAGTGTATATATATATATTCAATGTATAAATTAAATATGGAAGGATTTTTTTTATATGCAACAAAAAAAGAAATCGTGGACTACACACAACCCTGAATTGGCTTTCTTTACACATAATCATGTCCTTCCATGATAGTTTGTGTTGTACGCAATTCCGTATTTCACAAAACAATGATATGTTATTAAAATATTATATAAAGTAGACATTATGAATAGTAATACCCACTTTTTGAAATTTTCTAAATTTAGTCATTCAAAATGGACTTCATTCTTGGATTCGGAATATCGAAATTATCTTATGGTGAATTTTTGGTATTTTTCTGAAAACATTCAATTTTTGTTGAATAGTGAAAACACATGGTTGCTTTTTAAAAACCGACTTTATATTTAAAAAATTATTTATTTTATTTAAATTTATTTTAGGTCAAAATTGATACATAATACCTATATATGTTCAATTTAATTCATTGGAGTCTTTTTATAATAATTTTAGAAATATAAAAATTTTATTGAACTTTTCACCATTTTTTACCCACCTCCTAGGAGAATTTGAAAAATTACATAAAACATATATTTACAACTTCTATGAGTGTAATTTTGAAAATCCGAGAGACACTTTTAATATCAAGGAGTAAAATGTGGTTCAAAATGATAAAAAGAATTTTTGGTGAATAATAAGTTTTTACTTTTATTTAACACGGTTAAAAGTAAATAATGTAATTAAGTGTAATCCTGATATTATTATTAACCTAACACATGTAATAATTCTATTTGAAATGTTTAATTAGACTAAAAACAAACTTAGGATTAAAATATGAACCTTTATGTCCACTTGGATTAGATTAGGACATTTATTATTATTTTTTTTAAAGAAGAGTTAAAAGTGTTAAAATCAAAGTTTAATAACCAATTTTTTTTAATATATGGTTATACATAAGATAAATTGGGATATAAATATTCATTATAAAGATAAAAATATTTCCTACATAATGGTATTTTATTTATAATTTTTAGATATTAAATAATTTAATTTATTTATGACACAATTATGATGCATTAATTTCCTTATTAATGAAATATTAACATAAATGATATTAAAAATACCCAAATAAATATATTTTGACACTTTTTATGAATTATAATAATTTTATAGGTTTATATGACATTTTATTATTGATTTAATTAACTTTTTTCGAACTAATCATGTTGTTCTGATTTTTACCAAAATCAATTACCAAATATTGTCAAAATTGATATAAAAATTTTTCTTAATAAAATTTATTATATTATATATTGTTATTCTATTCCTAAAAATCTAATTATTGTAAAAATAACTTAGATAAGGTTTTATATTTTAATAATGAACCACTAGGGATTTTATGGATTGTTATATTAAGTTTATTAACCATATAGTGTAAGAAAACTAGAAGACACGGTAAAAGTTAAATTATTTAACGTAGAGTTAAATCTATATGATAAGGTTAAAATAGTAACCTAAACTTATCTAAATTCTATTTGTTGAAAGTATTTCGAACCATTCTTAATTTATCTTCTAAATAAGTCACTTTGGAGCCATTATAAACTGAATATGACTTTATTATAAAAAAAATATTTCAAGTTTTTTCCTAAAGTGACCCTCTCCTCCCTTATAAAAGGGCACCTCCTCCCTCTTCTCTTTACACAATTTTGGGCTTTCAAGATCAGAAAACCCCTACCCATTTCCCTTATCATCTACACTAGAAACATTATAGAGGTTACTGTCTCCTCAAAATACCAACTCTAGTGCCTTAAAAGGAGGTTAAGAAGAGGCACGTCAAAGAAGAGGTAATATCCTTTACCGATTCCTTCCAATTTATTTCTTCTTATACATCTACTTCTTTATTTGTTTCATTATAAATTAATAACATTAGTGTAACTAATATACTAATATGTTATTATAAATATGAAACAACCATATTTCCTCTTCTATCCATCCTATGGGAAACAAAATCATCACGTGTGCGTACGTACAGAATACCGTCTCCACACCATGGTGTAATTTGTTTTCCACCACCACCAGACATGTATGGGTATAATTGTGTAAATAAATAACTATATATGATTACTATAAAGTGATATTGATTCTGAAATATTAAACATACAATTAAATAGAATTCGACGATCATGGAAATGATATCATCGCTCGTGCGAACGTACGGACTACCGTCCCCACGAACGCGGTGAGATTCATTTTCCATGATTAGCCATTCAAGTATTATTATAATGTATACATAAAAAATAATCATGAAATATATAACATAATAATGATAATGTATTTATGTACATATATGTTACATTTACTAAATTCAATTTAATTCAATAAGGAAACGAAAACAGTGTTCAAGCGTACGTATGACCTACCGTCTCCATGAATGGTGTATTTCATTCCATTTATCGATCTATAATATATATTTATATGATGAATATATATTATATATAATTCATGTTTTAAATTCTGGAATTAAGTAAATCAAGATATAATTAATAATATCATGAACAACATGTCGAAACACGTATGATAAATGTAACAATTTTACCCAAAACACTACTTCAACATAGAATTTACAAAAGAACGGGTAATATAAAGTAATAAGTGAACCATATGTGATATAATAACAATAAATATGATTCTTTAATATGTCAATGTATTTATTTAGATCATTATAGAGAATATTCGGATACATATGAATCATATTAGACATAAGGCAAGGGATAACTTTTCCAATCTCGTTTTTATCCGAGATATTTTATTCGTAAGTATTTACTGGGTTTATATTTATCATCCATGTCCCTATTTTCTAAAAATGGTTTCATGTATGTTTAATGTCATTTTTACCCATTTTTGACATTTACTACATGGTATGTAAGGAATCTTTCTTTTGTTTACCATATGAGGTACTTTTTGACTTTTCCAAAAAAAGTACGGGAAGAATGTTTTTTTAACATATACGGCATGAACAGATATTTATAGTTTTATAAAACCATATTTTAATGAAGATTACTCTACGTGATTTCATAACTATTTTCAAAAAAATCTTTTTTTTAATTGTAGGGAATTTTTTGATAAGAAAATGATTTTGAAAAAGAAAAGATATTTTCCTCAAGAATTCATTTCAAGTTGTTTATCAAAACAATTTTCCATATAAGATGAAATTATTTAATATGTGTATGTTTCACGTATAATGTATCTATGATTTAAATGGATTCATTTATCTTATTATGAAATTATATCCTTTTTTTGTATGGATTATGTTATAATGGGATGATGTTTACGAAACCCATTTTATACTTTGGGTAATGATGAATGATTTATGTTCATGTTGTGGCACAAGTAAGAAAGATTTCAATATTAGATGGGTGGGACCTCTATATCCCTCCAATTATTGGGTAAAGATTTATATCTAATGATATAGACATGGTTGGAATGGTAAGTTAATCCGGTTCAGTGATACAGGACTGGAACGAGGAGTGAACTCAATTCAGAAAGGGACTTTGTCCACTAAGATGGTCTTGGAAGCAACGCCTTGGCTACTATGGATATCATAAGATGTGCTTAATGTTTTTCCACTATTAAATGTTTTATTACCATTTTATTTTATCATTATTTGTTTTTTTAGGATCTATTCCTTACGTACTGCCAAGATTTATTTCATAACTCATGATTTTGTTGTGTAAATTTATGTTCATGTTTTGAAGTCCAAATGTATGTGGTTTGTTTTATTTTCTCCATGCTTACCCTTACTGAGCATTTGAGCTCACCCTTTATATGTTTTATTTTCCCCAGGATATAAAGAACTATTATAGGTATTAAAACAAAAGGGGAAGATCTTTATGGGAGATGTTGATGATCTTTCACCATGATTAGAAGATTATGTTCTGAGTTTCGAAAGACACTAAACTATTATGGTCCTTGTGTGTCGGTTTTTTTTTTGTATTAATTATTCCGCAATGGTAACGTAATTTCCATGTACATCAAGCTTCGGGTCTCTACAGTTGGTATCAGAGAGAAGGTTTAGTCATGCTTTGGAAACTAGGATGCCAAAACATTAGTGAGATCCCTAGAGATATTTATATGGTATGTATAGGGATGTCACTAAGTTTACGTATAAGTATATGATATAGTCATAGAATTATGGTAACAATCTTAGAATTTATACTACGATGTTAGATATTTAAGGTACGTCCCCTTGATTATTATTTTTTCCTCTCACACTACTGTTTTTGGGTTTTAGAAAATGTCTGGAAACATGAAGATTTACAATAATGGAGGATATGATGGACAATTTAATGATATTATTCATGAGCACCCAAATGAAATTGGATCTGGATGTCCACATATCGTTATTATGCCTAATCAGAAATATCATAATATGATCAATAATCTCAACATTGGTATGTTTCCTAACATATCTAATAAGATAATGATGGAGTTTCATGATGATCATAGAGGAAAGAAAGTTCAATTTCCCTCATGTAAATATTTAGGGAAGAGGCATCAAGGAGAATGTTTCCAAGGAACTTGAAGATGATTTGGGAGTGGAAAAGGACACAAAGACAGTAATTGCAAATGAAAAGGTTCAGTTAACACCATGGACAAGGATACTGGTATTTCTAAGACATCAATAATGGTTAAATGTTTTAAATGTGGAATGTACATGCATTATTAAAACCAATTCCCTAATGTAAAGTCTCATGAAGAGAATCAGCATGATCGTATGGGTAGTTTTTATGTTGATGATGAGGAAGAGACTACAAATTATATGTGAGATGAAAGAATTTTTGAATCTTGGTCAATGGTTTAAGAAGGTAGTGGAATGATTTTATGTTTATCAAGAGTATTGTTGAATACGTAATTTAATAGTACTATGGAATAAAGGGACATCGAAGGATTGTTAATCAATTGTTTTTACTTGAGTATTTAAAAGTATACGTTGAATGGTACTGGTAACCATGAATGGTTATTAAGATATTTCTGGAAGACAAAAGATATGCACATAATGAGGGGATAAGGACAAAATAATATGTTGGATATTATTAATGAGCTCATGATAATTATTAGGACAAAGTGATATCATGGTTTGAGTATAAAGAATTTTTGGGATTTTGGTATGTGGAAAGAGGTAACTTTTGAGAGCATTCATGTTTTCACTAAGGTTCTATGTTAGTTCATGTTGCAAGATAATAAAAGATTAAGTTATTCAAATGACTGGAATGTGATCAACAAGATATATCTTGTTATATATGAGGGATAAATGAAGGTATTCACATTCTTGTTATATGACTTCTCTGGTAATATTTTTCACTATAATATGTGATTGGACAGAAGTATTTTGGATAATCCTAATGATTGGAATGTATTATGTTGTACATAAGTTAGTATTGTTTAAGGCTATATATTTTTCGATATTATTGATGGAAGGATAAAACAATATAGTTTTAGAAAAAGGAAAACCTATAGGACATGTGAAAACCCATCACATTGGTCAAGGCTGTGGGAATCGAACCCACAACCAAAGTGTGACAGACCTCTATCACCTACCAATGGCCTACAAGAAGTCCCTGGTTAGTGGAAACTAGTTTTATTTTATTATGAAGTTTGATAGAAGAAGTATAAGTCCATTTTTGGAACCATATACTATTAACATCACCATAGATGGACTTTTGTATATTTGAAAAATTTTGCTATCCTTTTGTTTGACACAGATGGAATGACCCATCATTCTATCACATTATCTGCTAAAACATCATGAATGACAAATTCAACTTCATTTCTTTAATAGATGAAGTGTAAATTTTTAAAGGCACGAACAACGGTGAGATTTTACCAAAATAAAGTAAGTATTTCATCTAATTAAAATTCTTCAACATTTAGGAAATGATCCTGAAAACCAAAAATGTAGTCCTAGTGTCCTTATATCTGATGAATAAGATGGTACCTTAAATCATCACAAATTTATGGATTCGTGACTGTTTGATTTATCATATCCATGTCCATTACGACTCCCCATCATAACATTATGGTTATATTTTTCTTCCATATCCATATTTTCACCTATGTTATCCTATGTGGAATCCCAGTGATTAGATAATTTGGGTAACTGTAACGTTTCATACTTTAGTTTTTAAAGACAAATTTTGGTATTCTTTTTACGATGTGGGTTTCTATGAAACAAACTTTCAAGTAGTAAACCATTTATAACCTCGACGAATTTCGTGGGAAAAATTCATATTAAGGGGGGTAGAATGTAACAACCCGAGATTTTATGAGAATTATTCTTTTTAATTTCTTTGATGTATTCTTTGTACGCTACACCAAGATTATCTTGTGATATACACAACACTATATTAGCTTGTAGTATATGAAACACTATTCTTGGATTGTGTTACACACAATTTCAAGTTTGTTTGATAGTAGTTATTCTAGGAAACATTGAGTGTATATATATATATATATATTCAATGTATAAATGAAATATGCATGGATTTTGTTATATACAACAACAATGGATTCTTTCACTACACGGAACCCCTACATGTATTGATTTACACGCAATCACAACCTTCCACGATAGCATCTGTTGTACGCAATACCGAGTTTCACATAACAACGATATATTATAAAAATATAATATAAACTAGCCATTATGAATAGTAATACCCACATTTTGAAATTTTATAAATTTAATCTTTCAAAATGGAGATCATTTTTTTATTCGGAATATCGAAATTAGCCTAGGGTGAATTTTTGGTATTTTTTTGAAAACATTCAATTTTTGATGAATAGTGAAAACACATGGTTACTATTTCAAAAACAAATTTTTATTTAAACAATTATTTATTTTATTTAAATTTTTTCTAGGTCAATATTTATACATAATACCTATATAAGTTCAATGTAATTCATTTTAGTCATTTTATAATAATTTTGGATATATAAAAATTTTATTGAACTTTTCACTGTCTTTTACCCACCTCCTAGGAGAATTTGAAAATTTACAAAAAAACATAATTTTACCGCATCTGAGAGTGGAATTTTGAAAATACGAGGGACACTGTTAAAATCAAGTAGTAAAATGTGGTTCAATATGATAAAAATAATTTTTGGTGAATAGTAACTTTTTACTTTTATTTACCGCGGTTAAAAGTAAATAAGGTAAAGAAGGGTAAAATTGATATTATTATTACCCTAACACCTATCCTAATTCTATTTGATAAGTTTAATTCAACCAAAAACAACCTTAGGATTAATATATGACCCTTTAGGTCGACTTGGATTATATTAGGACATTTATTATTATTTTATTTAATTAAGAGTTAAAAGTGTTAAAATCAATGTTTAATAACTAAAACATTTTTAATATAGGGTTATACATAAGATAAATTAGAATATAAATTTTATTTATAAAGATAAAAATATTTCATAAATAATAGTATTTTATTTATAATTTTTAGACATTAAATAATTTAATTTATTTATGACACAATGATGATGAAATAATTACCTTAATAATGAAATATTAACATAATTGATATTATAAATACCCAAATAAATGTAATTTGAGACTTTTTCTGAATTACACTAATTTTATAGGTTAAAATTACATGTTATTATTTATTTAATTATCCTTTTTCTAAGTAATCATTCTCTTATTATTTTTACGAAAATCAATTACCAAATAGTTCCAAAATTGACATAAAATAGTTCTTAAAACAAATAATATAGTATAAATTGTTATTCTATTAATAAAAATCTATGGTTCGACCAAATGACATATATAAGGGTATATAGTTTAATAATAATCCTCTTCGGTTTCTTTTGTCTTGTTATAGTATGTTTATTTACCATATAGTGTAAGAAAACAAGAAGACACGGTAAAAATTAAATTATTTAACTTCGAGTTAAATCTAAATGATAAGGTTAAAACAGTAACCTAAACTTTTCTAAAAGATATTGGTTGATAGGATTTCGACCCATCCCCACTTTATCTTCGAAATAAGTCACTTTGGAGGCATTATAAACTGAATATGAGTTTTTTATAAATTAATATTTTAAGTTTTTTCCTAAAGTTCCCCTCTCCTCCCTTATAAAAGGGAACCACCTCCCTCGTCTCTTTACACAATTTTGAGCATTCAAGCTGGGAAAAACCCTGCCCATTTCCGTTCTCAACTTCCCTAGAAACATTATAGTGGCCTTGGACTCCTCAAAATACGAACTCTAGTGCCTTAAGAGGAGGTTAAGAAGAGGCGCGTCAAATAAGAGGTAATATTTTTTACCGATTCATTCCAATTTATTTCTTCTTCTACTTCTTCTTATTTATTAGTTTCATCATAAATTAATAAAATCATTATCACTCATATAATGATATGTTTTTATAAAAATGAAACAACTCTATTTCATCTTCTATCCATCCTACGGCAAACGAAATCAAAGCGCGTGCGTAAATACGGAATACCGTCTCCACACTGTGGTGTAATATGTTTTCCACCACCACCATACATAGATGGGTATCATGGGGTAAATAAAAAACTATATATGATTTTTGTAAAGTGATATTGATTCTGAAATATTATACATACACTTCAATACAATTATACGATCATGGAAATGATATCATCTCTCTTGCATACGTACAGACTACCGTCTCCATCAACACGATAAGATTCATTTTCCATGACTAACCATTCAAGTATGTTTATAAAGAATATATAATAAATAGTAATGAAATATATTAAATAATAATGATACTGGATTTATGTAGATATATGTTTCATTTACTTAATTCCCTTTAATTCAATAAGAAATCGAAAACAGCGTTCATGCGTACGTACGACCTACCTTCTCCATGAACGATGTATTTCATTCCATTTATTGACCTATAATATATATTTATATTTTGAATATATATTATATATAAATAAAGTTTTAAATTCTGGAATTATGTAAATCAATATTTATGTAATAATATCAAGAACAACATGTCGAAACACGTATGATAAACGAAACGATTTTACACAATACACTGTTGTAACATAGAATTTACAAAAGAACGAATAATATAAAGTCATAAGTGAACCATATATGATATCATAACAATGGATATGAATGTGTAATAAGTCAGGGAAATTATTTAAATCAATATATAGAAGGTTTAGATACATACTAAGCATATCAGACACAAGGTATGGGATAACTTTTCCAATCTCGTTTTTATCCGAGATTGTTTATTCATAAGTATTTACTGGGGTTATATTTATCATCCATATCCATATTTCCTAAAAATGGTTTCATGTATGTTTGAAGTAATATATACCCATTTTTGACTTTTAATACTTGGTATGTAAGTAATCTTTCTTTTGTTTACCATACGAGGTACTTTTGGACATTTCTGACAATAGAACGAGAAGATTGTCTTTTTTAACATATACGGCATGAAAGTATTTTGACAGTATTATAACACCTTAATTTAATGAAGCTTACTCTACAAGATTTCATGACTATTTTCAAGAAAAAAATTTTGTTTTAAAATTTCATGGCATTTTGTGAAAAGAAAATGATTTTGAGGAAGAAAGGATCTTTTCTTCAAGATTTCATTTCATGTGTTTTATCAAAACCATTTTCCATATAAGATGGAATTATTTCATATGTGTATGTTTCAAGTATATTGTCTCTATGAATTACATGGTTTCACTTTTCTTATGATGAAATGATATCCAATTTTTTATGGATTATGTTATGAAGGGATGATGTTTATGAAACCCATTTCATTGTTTGGGTAATGATGAATGATTTATGTTCATGTTGTGGCACAAGTAAGAATGATTTCAATATGAGATGGGTGGGACCTATATCTCCCTCCAATGCATTGGGTAAATATTTATTTCTCATGAGATAGACATGGCTGGAACGATAAGATAATACAGTTCAGTGATACAGGACTGGAACGTGGAGTGAACTCGATTCAGAAAGGGACTTTATCCACTAATATGGTCTTGGAAGAAATGCCTTGGCTACTATGGAAATCATATCATGTGATAAATGGTTTTCCACAATTAAATGACTTATTAAAATTATATTTTATCATTATTTATTTTTCCTTATGATCTATTCCTTACGTACTACCAAGATTTATTTCATAACTCAAGGTTTTGCTGTGTAAACATTATGTTAATGTTTTGAAGTTCAAATGTATATGGTTTGTTTTATTTTCTCCATGCTTACCCTTACTGAGCATTTTAGCTCACCCTTTATTTTTTCTTTTCCCCAGGATATAAATAATGTTTTTAGGTAAGAAAAAAAAGTGTAAGATCTTTATGGGAGATGTTGAAGATCTTTCACCATGATTAGAAGTTTATTTTCCGTGTTTCCAAAGACACTAAACTATTATAGATCTTATGTGTTGGTTTTTGTTATGTATTAAGTATTCTACAAAAGTAATGTAATTTCCATGTACATCATGATTTCGGTCTCTGTAAAGAAATAGAGTAGGGATTCCCAGAGAGAAATTGATGATGATACTTCTTAGAGTTCATTTTCCAAGAGTAGATGTCTTATTATAGGAGTCTCTGATTATACACTAATTTTGTCCAACAAATTGTCACCCTGACGAGATTAATTAATCATCATGATGAAGCAATATGTGATGAAATGGAGAAGGTGATGATGATAAATCTTTGAGTTTGTTTCTGGAGAGAAGACGACATAGTAGGGGAGTCGTAGTTGATCTTGTAATTTTGACCAACATAAGGTCACCTTGACAAGGTAGAGGAGTAATTTTGAATGAAAAAAATATTTTATGGTATACAGGGAATGAAACAAAGATATGTGGTTAAGGAAATGGTAATTCTAGATGAAACCGATGGTAGAGGGATAGGGGTTCTGAAATTCCCATGATCTCATCTCTGATGAAGCCCCCAAAACCAAGATCATTAATGGGAAACGAGGAGTCATCATCAGTTACAAAGTAATAGGTGGATATCGAAGTAGGGAGGAGATGAAGGGGGACTAGATGAAGGTGGAGGATTTCGTGGATGAGGTTTTGGAGGAGGCAGATGTTGTGGAGGAGATGGAGGTGGAGGAGCAGTTGTAGGGGGAGAAGATGAACACATGGGATATGGTGTAGTTGGATCCAGTGACCTAGTACATGGATGCTGTCATGGAGGAGCCACTCGTAGTGTCACATAAGTACTGAATATATATTCAGTGGATGGTGGAGTGCTTGGTGAGGTGATCAAATAAGTAGGGAGAAGGAGGAGATGACCCATGGAAGGAAGGGGACACTCTATAGTATAGGTAATTGATTTTAATGTTTCTATATGTTTTTTCATGTCTATATTACTATCCATTTTATTTCAAAATTACAATATCACCTATTTTCTCTGATCAAACCATCTTAAGAGTCTTTATGCACTGCCTTTGTGCTTCCAAAATTTCATAGAGATTTTTCCATTCCTACCCTTTGTATTTTGAATACCAACACTACTCTAACACATTCCTATTCTCCTAAATATAAAATTAATTTATTTATTGAGTTCTTACATATATGTTTACCAGATTCCAAGAATACATAATTAATAGTGAATAAATATGAAACCATTTTCAATTTTCTATGTAGTACACTTATCCATGTAAATGACTTGACAGTTGTGGGTGTGCCCAAAATTTCATAACACTCCAATGTGGTGGGTAATGTATTAGTCTCATGATACATCATATAAGAGATTTGGGAGTGAAACTAATCCATCACTAGACATTATCTACCAATTTGTGATGTCTTCCAAATTATCATTGACTTATGTTTATGATGTCTTATTTAATGATATTTTTACTTTCCCGTGTTTCCTTTATATTATCATGTTATATCATGCCACGTTGTTCATTTTTTTATTATCATGGTTTAATGTATAATTTTTTTACAATTTTATAAAATATAATAATTTAATCATGTTATTCCATTTTTTTCTTTACTTGTATTTATAGTTCAACCCTTTCTTATAGATTTCCACATGTTATCAAATTAAATCTTAACTACAATGGAATATTATGACCATGTTATAGATGTTTTCAATAATTTTAATGTAATCCAATTTTAAATTGTATTCTTATGTACCAAATTAAACAATGAAACTATACTTATGGATCATATAGGTCTAATTAACAATAATTTTATGTAACAAATCATGAATTATTGTCTAATAAACAATATAATTGTTATAGTTGTTTTTAGAGAAAATATTATTTATTATTAGATTACAATAATAAATCGATATATAAACCCTTAGTGATAAGACTATACATAAGAATACATATAATTTTTTTTCATAAACTAGATATTATGAGGATTCAGAGAAAATACATCTTTATCTTGACAATATACCCGAATGTAGCTCTATAAAAAATTCAGATAGGGGAAACACATGTAAACACTATATTGAGCTAGACTCAATCATGTCTCCATGAACAACTATAGTCCTTTCTTCACACCTTATTTGAATGTATCATAGGATATAAGATTTTAGATTCTCAAGGTCTGTAGGAACCATTATTAAGGGAATAAAAATTCATATAAAATTTTATGTTAGGGAATATATCATGGATAACATTGATTATATCATAGAAATTCATTATGTTATAAAATACATATCATCAATAACATATACCTTTATTGTTAATGGATTAATATTTATGTTTTTAAAAGTTTATATTTATTCATCCCTACTTTTTTATTTATTCTATCTAATGGATTGAAATAAAAAAAACAAAGTAAATATCCAATTTGAATGGAAATATGATTACAACCCAAATGAGAGGGCCCACTAGATGGGAGAAATACTTACAAAAATTATGATGATACAGTTTTTGTTGAATCATGATCTAAATAGAAACATAATTCATGGGGAATTCCAAAACCCCCCACTAATAGATCACGTTGTAAATGACACCATTATGAGGTTAATACCTCATACATTGAATGAATCATCTGACACAGTAATCATGAAAAAATGGATCAACTTCATAGAGAACATCTTCTCCAACTTTTAATGTTCCTTGACGGAGAAGGTTATATAAAATGTTTATCTATAGAGGAAAAACATATGAGTTAGAGAATATGATTTCTGAGGAAGATAACAATGGGATGGGGTGGAAGTAATTCGATAAAATTGTTTTTTAAAATATATTGTCATCGAAATCTCAAACATAATATGTAATGGTGATCACATCACCTCATGAACAAAGATGATGAATAGATTAGTGTGTTTGAATAAAAAATCAAAATACATTCTTGATATTCTTCAGGATAAGTTATTACCCCTAAATTAATGGATAACCGCTTCTTTGGTAGGGAAAAATTGAGCCTACAAAAATTCCTGGTGACGCATGACATTAATTTATATGAAGAGATTGTATGATCTTCCCCCAAAGTAAAAATTGAGATCAAATAATCTCAAGGGAATCAGGGGGATATGAATCAAAATATGGGTATAAATCGAATGTGTGATGTAGAAATATAATGGTGGTAATAAATTCCAAAATCCCACAAGTAAATAGTGCCTCAAAAAGCTCAAATAAATTTCTTGAAGTGGATGAGGAAATTAATTACATTTATAAATGAATGGCAACAGTTTATTAAATTAAATTTGGAGAAACCCATAAATTTAATGGAAGAGTGTATTATCCAATCAATACATATACTATTACTCAATTTTTCAACAGCAAAGAATAACTACACTTGGAAAACCAATGCACTATGTCATTGCTGTATAAAGACAATTACTGCCAACAACCACCAAGGTAGTAAAGGAGATCATGTTCCATTACAGCCACTAAGGTGGATCATGAAAATGAAATTTTTACACATATACTAGATATTCATTCATTAATAGTGAATTTTAATTTTAATTATTGTTCTGAAAATTCCATCATATCATGAATTTTTAGTAGAACAATTAAAACCACACCACGAAATAATGTAGTTGAGAAGTTTGTTAAAATAGAAAATGGGGAAATAATTTCCTCCCAACTATATAACTCCTCCCCAATCACAATTTGGGGGATGAACTTCCTAAAATAACTATTGGTACTCCCTTTAGTGGAATTTTATGCAATAATGGGTATGAACTACCTTTTCTTACATAGAGCTAAAATAAATTGTTGTGGGTAGGAAATCACTCCGTGTATCATGAATCATCCCACGATTTGATAAAATTTGTTAGAGGAGGATGATTATTCTTTATCACTGACATGTTAAGAAATTTAATTTTTCCATTTGGGAAAATTATCTATCTTATATTATTATGAATTTGGAAAATATCATACATGAGGACTTTCCCAAAGTGAGGTAAAATGATAAAGTGATTCTCAGGAAATTTCATTGTCTTCCTATATGAGAATAGGTTGAATTTTCAATCGATCATATTCCTGGGGATATTCTAATATACAAGAATGTGTATAGAATGGCTATTGTGGAACCTAATTAGCTGAAAAAAACAATATATTAATTTATATAAAGGGTTTATACCCCAAATTTCTTCACTATTGCATGCATCATTACTCATTATCATGAATAAGGATGTGTAAATGAACCATTTAATTGATTATCCTGGACTAAAAATTTCTCTATAAAGAACAAGTATCTTCTTACTAATATCGATGACTTGTTCTATTAGCTGTGTGGAATCTAGTACAACAATAGGATGGATTGTTGTTATACGTATTTTAATGAAATGATGAAGTGGAAGGATATCCCCATGTCTAATTTCATACATGGTATGGTCACTATTAGTTCATATGGATTCCATTTGGACTCACTAATGCTCTAAATGTATTCATGTATTTGATGAATACAATCATTAGAGATTACCAAGGAATGTTTATGGTAGTCCTAATATATGATATTCAAATATACTCCATAATAATGGGTGATCATGAAGATAATTCTAGATCTATTATAAAGACCTTATGAAATGAGAATCTTTAGAAATGTAAATAAAATATGAGTTTAGGTTGAAGGAAGTCACATTATTGGGGAATATTATCACAACTAATTAAATAAATATATACACTTCAATTACATAAGAAATTTATGAATGAAGGAGGAAAACAAATGTGACATATATTCATAGTTTACATGGATTAGCTAGGTATTATCATCTAATTTTGAGAAACATCTCATTATTGTCAAACCCTATAACCAAGTTAACTTTTATGTGAGTAATGATGGTTTGGAATAATATATATGATGATTTATTCAAGGTGTTTACAAATTGAGTTATTAATTCATATGTTCTTATGCTACCCATATGTGGGGAACATTTCGTGGTTTAAGTAAAAGCTTTGAAAAAGTAATGGTGTTGTGTACTGATATTGAATGACTATGTGATTAAATTTTCCAAAAGGGAATTTAATGTTAACAAATAGAAATACTAAATTCATGATCCATATTTGGATTCATTGATCTTCAAATTTAAAATCTTGGAGCATTAACTCTTTGGGGAGATTTATGAAATATATATCCATCATAAGAGAATCATGTATATATTCATGCAGAAAGAGTTGAATATGCACAACTAAGTGTCATTAAAACAAATTAAAATCTATTACATCTCAATAAACTACTATCCTGGGAATGAATATAAAGTGGAAGCTTCGGTATGTAGAAAGCATCTTGAAATTTTATCATTGAAGATTATTGGGAAGGATGAAAACATCATTGTCAGATATATGAAATATTATAAAGGTATTTTTTGTTTTATTTATATTCATGCTTTGTTTTAGGGTCTTCCCAAGGTTTTATGGCGGAATAGATGAGTTTTCAAGAAGTGGTCCAAACTCTTAGCCCAATTCCAGATTTAAAAATAAATTTTGTTTTGTTTATAAATTTTTAATTTTTTAATATTTTTCACTCATTCCAATTCCTAAATGTCCTCAACTAATAAGTTAACACCTCAACTAATATGTTAACACCACAACAAAAAATTGGAACCTTTAAAAATCCATAATCATGGTTTATTTGGGTTTTTATTTAAGGGATTTCACCTGCCCGGAAGCCCATATCCAGTTTTAAAAATGAATTTTAGTTATTTCATAACATCTTCAATATAAAGTATTTTTAGTGATTCAATGTCTCCCACTAGAACATTTCACCCAGACATGCGTCCAGCCTATTTCCCCCCCAACTTGGAGCTATTAGGATTCACAATTTAGGGACAAACTTCCAAGTGTTTATGAAATCATCCAGATTTGAGGAGTTGAGTTCTTTCCATTCATAACTCGTTAAATTATTACTATCTTTCCTCAATTATATTTCTTAATTTGACCCTTCCTCGTCCCCTTAAAACCATAAATCCATGGAAGCCCTCCCTATTTCTCAAAATCTCTTTGTAACCCCATTTGGATGGTGTATTTGTTGGAGGAACTTCAAAGAATCTCAAGAAAGTGTCTCTCTTCTATAGTTCCTCCCCATTTTATGAAGTTTCCTTCAATTTTATTGAAGTTAAAAATGAACAAGGGGTAAGGATTCCAACCTATGGTTTAACCTTTGGTTTTATTGATAAATTATTGCGGTTTTATGTTCGATATAAGTCCCTCTTTGTGTGACGGTGGTGCGACTGGATTTTCACATGGTGATTCATGGGTTTCATTTTATTTGGTTGGTGATTCCAATGTGAAGCAATATCTGTGTATTAGCATGTTGTATTTATAATATTTTCAGGTTTATATTATTTTATTATTTCTGCAAAAATGGGTTCTAATGATGTTTCTATTGCAATTTAATTTTAAATGCCAATTTGGTGTGAAATTGGGGGTTTTCCAAAGGGATGTTTTATTAGTTTATTTGTGGATGCCCTATAAATACTTATTTGTTTTTCTTGACATTTAATAAAGCTGAAAATACTTTTTAGAATGTTATACCCTTTTTTGTGGATGCAAAAATGGGTTTTAAATGTGTTTGTAAAGAAAGTGAAGTTTTAGTTCTACTTTTGTGTGAAAATGAAGGTTTTACGAAGTTATCACTTTTTTGAAAATGGAGATGCCCTAAAATTGATTTTTTATTTTAGTTGAAATTTATTCAGCTTCCCTTTCTATTTTGTTAATTTACAAGTGTGAAAATAGTGTACAAGTGGAGTTCTTAAGGGTTTTGTGTGCAAAACAACACAGGATTTTGAGAAATAGTTTTATTAAAAATCAATGTGTTTGTTGTGTGTTCTAAGTGGTATAAAATTAGATAGATACTCTATTTGGTGTATGTGACCAGTAGTGGTGTTTTACAGTAATATGGATATGTGTTAAATGCTGAAATTGTTTGAGCACCAAGGGGGAAGCGCGATACCTAGGTGAGGTGAATGTGTACTAGTACAGCTAGTGTACCAGATGGGTTTTGTCCATGTTTCACGAAGAATTTGGATAATGACAACTATAACTAATCTATGTGGATAAATATTGGGGATCACTGTGATATGGTTAATTTCCCTACATGTGGCTCATGCATGAAAATGTATTTTACTATGGTTACATTACACCGAGGTATGAGGTACATGGGGCCCGAGACTATATAGTGCCTCAGGGTGTCCCCGATTTTGTTGATCATTGAGTTTGTATTATTCTCCCATGTATTATGGTGTTTAGGGAAGTAATTTACATTATATAACATGTATATTTAAATGTGTGAACATTCTGAAAACTTTATCTTGAAAACTATTTTCAATTGAATGTTGCATTTCTTGTATTTTATCACATCTTTTCTTTGAGTATTAAAAGTACTTCATTCTTTTCACATTGTATTGCATGATATTTGGAATAATTTGGTGGTATCATATTGGTATTAGGCTCACTCACTTTTTACACAATTGGGTGTAAGTAGACTTGATTATTTTTGTTGTCGCATGTTGGGAAGAATTTTTTTTGTTCCAGTGGTTCAGGTTTCTAGCAGGTCCTTGGTGGTGAAGTCTTGTAGAGATGGCTTAAGGGAAGTTCCCCTTTCCATGAGGTTTCTTGGGATATTTCCTTTAAGTTTTTTATGTTTTTTATAGTCTTATTTAGGTGTTTTAAAATATATAATTCAGTTCTGATTTGTTTGTAAAATATGGTTTGGTTGGAAAAATCTAGATTCATTTTATTGGATTCTTTTGTTATTTTAGAATTATAAACTCGGGTAAATCATTCCCAATTCTAATTCAATGATTCCTGGGTACTTGTTCCAGCCCATGGGGATCGTTAACACCCTACGGGTCTTGTTCAGGGCTGGGATTGGTGCCGGTTTTGGTAGCGACCAGATTCGGATTCGTGACAAAAAGGTATCAAAATAGGTTTGCTCTATTTGGGTCACGTTATTTGGGGAATTGTTAGGGGGAGTCTGGAGTTATTATTTTCAGGACATGGAATTCTAGTTATGAGTAATGTGTCTAATCACCACAACTCATGATCGGATTCATGTCACCAGGGGATGTCAGGATTTATACGAGTCCTTTGGATTTCTTGGATTGATGATGATTAGGGGAAATGAAAAGAGAGTTTTTTTAATGGTCCCTGTGAGCTTGTAGGGCCAGGAAAGCCATGTGGAGTTGGGGATATTCCCTAGAACACTCTTTGTGACAGTGAAGTGATTGGAATATTTCTTCCAACCATATTTCAAAGTCACCCATTGAAACTAGTTTCCTGTTGCATTGTCTTGTGTTCTTTAGTTTTGAAATCATGGAAAATTGGTTTTAAAGTGACTTGGTATTAACAAGAATAATGTTTTTGTCAAATTATTATCTAATAAAGTTGGATTTGATAGACTTTTGAAAATGGAGAACTAAATACTCTTAATTGTATTGTAATCTAAAATAGTGTTTTTTCACCTCTTTTGAAATCATGAACTATGTCAATGTTGGTTTTAAAAAAGTTATTCCAATACCGTTTTCTAAACTATTTAAAGGTGTTTTATTGGGATGAGATGTTTTGAAATTAATGTCTATGACATGAAAGTGGGATTTAATTTAAATGATTCTTCCTTTCTGAAAATTTTTGTAAGATGTAAATTGGGTTTGATTTCGTGGTTAGTGGTTTTGAGAAAAAGGAGGTATTGGTTGACTGTATTAGTTATGAAAAGTAGAAAGAATTTTTTTAACCTTTGATATCTCTAAGAGTGACCACATGCATGGGGTTATATGGGATGATGGATGTTTAATGGAATGTCTAGATGCATTCTGTGATGGATATGAGGAGGGTGCCTAGTGTGGCACAAAAACATGCATGTGTGAGGCCCATGGGGTACCATTGGTGGATACGCTATCCGCGGAATCATTTATTTTCAAAAAGATTATTTTAACTGAGAAACGTGAAGTATTTATGACTAGTTTGGGATGATTTGTATTAGTTTTTTTAAATGTTGATGTTGTGGGATGTCTTGAGTCCAAGAAACCCTCCTATTTGTTATGTTTTTTGGGTTTGTGTTTGTTCGGTAAGATGTGTGGAAGGTCCGATTAGTGGTCACTTCTGAGAAATGTTTTGGGATGCTTTTATGGTGTTTCATTTCATGTGTTTAGATCCTGTTTGTTGTATATCTTGACCAATTGACCATCTTTGTTGGTTCCTTAGGATTAATCGTTGCATAAGGTACGACCCATTAAGGGTTAGTTCACAACTGACGAGCAACCCTGACTCTTTCTCCATTTGAAGACCCTCCAGTTGATCAATATAAGAAATATTTTTCTTGAGATTTTTAGATTGAGTCTACAGCCTTTCCTTTCTTTTTTTTGTATCTTCTATTAGTTGGAGGGTGATCATGGATGGTTGAATGAGACCTTAGCCTCTTAAGTTTTCTTATTTGTTGAAGGTCGAAGTGGTATGGGGTTGTAAGCATGGATGAGTATATGGATGGTGTCTAAGAGGTCTTATGGGACCTTCATAGTCTCTTAGAAGAAGGAGTTCACAATAAACTACCAGTGTGGGAAATCTGGTCATGAGAGGATATTGTTGCCACTTTATAGAATTTTGTGTTGTTTGGGGATGTTGTATAAGGTCCCACTCCATGCATTGTTTATATCAGTCGTAATGGTCATGTTTGGTGAAACCTTGTGATTTCGTGCACCCGATTGACTTTAAAGGAGAATGTTGTGAAATCCTCTGAGAGTCTCTTTATGTTTGGATAATGATTCCATTTGAAAAAATTCATAATCATCCATTTTAGAGGAAGGTTATTATATGTGTTATTTACATGTATAGTTTCTGACTCAAAGAAACAAGGTGTGATGTGTGTTCATTTTCCAAGATCATGTTTCAGTGAAATATAGAGTTTGGTTAAAATGAGTTTGGAATGTGTTATTTCTTGGAAATATTATCATGTATTTTAGTATAGTTGATGGTGGGACCAAGAAATTATTTTTCATTCCAGGGGTTTCCAAAGCCTAACTGTGATGTCGAAGATGCTTCAATCATTTGAGCTCCAGCCATAGTTCTCGGAGAGAAGATGACTCGTAGTCAGGGGAAATCTCAGGGTTGTTTAAACTTGTGTACAATGTCTTATACTCAGTATGAAAGATAGTAAGAGTTTAAACATCCAGTTTCATCATTATTCTTATGTTGTTCCCATTCGGTGGAAATAGGTTGAGGACCTTGTACCCATGTCATCACCTAATTTCATTCCCTCTCCCTTTGATTTCCATTGAGTCATTAGAATATGGTTGGAAATTTGGATAGATGTTCTAATGACACAGTTTTTGTTTGATTAGTAGTGACCATGTTCTAGGAATCCATGCAAAAAGAATGATCTGCATAGTTAGTGCACAATTTCAACAAATGTGTTGACTGACCTTGTTCCCTTCCCAAATCTTTAAAAAAAATTGGTCTATCTGTGTCGGCCCATGCTGGTCAGTTAAGATGGATGTTTCTTTTGGTGGAGAGACACACTATGATTCTCATTTATGTTCTTTAATAAAATATAAATGGAATTATACCCTCTGTACTAGGGAGTTCGTTCTGGCCTCCTCTTGTTTGTGTCTTGATTCTGTCTCAGAAAAAAGTATAGGCTGCCTCATATGGTGGGGTGCCAATTTTTTTCACCTATAACAATACCTCAGATATATCCATGGTCATGGCATGGTTGTAGGTATTCTCATTCGGAATTATCTAGATACCATCATCTTCCAGGAGTATGCATTGGGATTGTAGAGCTCCCAATGGTTTAGTTAATGTAAAGTAAGTGTAACCTTCTTCAAAGTTGTTGTGTGTTTTGGTGAATTGATTGAGTCTTGTTCAGATAGTGTTTGAGGAGTTTTAATTTGGGATTAAGTATGAATGTGAATGATAATTTCAGGAAAGTGGTTTAAGTATGTTTTGTGAGATTAATCCTTCATTAATTGATCAATGGAGCTGTTTTGGCCCTTGGGGGCGATGCTCGGAAAAAAGTACGTCTTGGTTTAGTGGTTGGGTTTCGTTTTGGTATATGGCATTGTTGTAGACTTCCGGGGACAGAATGTTTTCATGGTGGGGAGTATTGTAACATAAATGAAATGTTATAAAGTTATTTTTAGTTTCATTTCAATTAATGCTTTGTTTTTGGGTCTTCACAAGGTTTTATGGAGAAATAGATGTGTTTTCATGAATTGGGCCAAACCGTGAGCCCAATTCCAGATTTCAAAATTAATTTTGTTTCTTTTATAAAGTTTTAATTTTTTAATATTTTTTACTCATTCCAATTCCTAAATGTCCTCTTCTAATATATTAACACCACGATAAAAATTTGGAACCTTTAGAAATCCATAATCATGGTTTATTTGGGTTTTTATTTAAGGAATTGGGCCAGCCCGGAAGCCCATATCGAGTTTTAAAAATTAATTTTATTTATTTAATAACATATTTAATATTAATTATTTTTTGGTGGTTCAAACTTTCACACGAGCCCATTGAACCCAGCCACACGGCCAATCTCTTTCCCCCCAATTTGGAGCTCTAGGGATCGTGATTTATGGACGATCTTCCTAGGGTTTTTAAAATCGTCCATATTTGAGAGGAGAGTTCTTTACATTCATAATTCATTTAATTATTACAATATTTCATCCATTATAGTTTCTAATTAGACCCTTACTCATCCCCTTAGAACAAAAAATCCACAGCTTCTATCCCTATTTATCAAAATCTCATTGTAACCCCATTTTGATGGGGTATTTGGTGGAGGAACATGAATGAATCTCATGTAAGTGTCTCTCCTCCATAGTTCCTCCAATTATTATGAAGTTTAATTCAGTTTTTCTGATGTTACAAAAGACCAGGGGGTACAGTTTCTAACATATGGTTTGAACATTGGTTTTATTGGTCAATTATTGTGGTTTTAGGTTCGATATAATTCCCTCTTGGTGTAATGGTGGTGCGACTTGATTTCCGCACGGTGATTCAAGGGTTACATTTGATTTGGTAGGTGATTCCAAAGTTGATGCAATATATGTGTATTAGAATGTTTTATTTATCATATTTTCATGTTTATATCATTTTATTATAGCTGAAAAAATTGGTTCTAATGATGTTTCTATTGCAATTGAATTTTAAATGCCAGTTGGGTGTGAAATTAGGGGTTTTCCAAAGATATTTTTTATTTGATTATTTGGGGATGTCCTATAAATACTTAGTTGTTTTTATTGACCAGGAATAAGGTCGAAAATACTGTTTATAATGTTATCACATTTGGTTGTTTCTGCAAAAATGGTTTTTAAATGTGTTTGTAAAGAAAGTGATGTTTTGGTTCCACTTTTGTGTGAAAATAATGGTTTTTCAAAGTTACCACTTCTTGTTTTACACGGGGATGCCCTAAAATTGATTTTTATCTTAATTGATATTTATTGGGCTTCCCTTACTGTTTTGGTTAC
This sequence comes from Viscum album, assembly GCA_963277665.1. Taxonomy (NCBI): domain Eukaryota; kingdom Viridiplantae; phylum Streptophyta; class Magnoliopsida; order Santalales; family Viscaceae; genus Viscum; species Viscum album. Next base: position 208,105,710 of record OY728121.1, read on the forward strand.
TTATAAGTGTGAACATACTGTACAAGTGGGGTTCTTAAGGGGTTTTGTGTGCAAAACAACACATGATTTTGAGAAATTGTATTATTAAAAATAAATGTGTTTATTGTTGGTTTTAAGTGGTATAAAATGAATTAGATACTATAATTGGTGTATGTGACTAGTACTATTGTTTTACATTAATATTTATATGTTTTAAAAGCTGAAATTGTTTGAGCACAAAGGGGAAATCCCGCTACCTAGGTGGGGTGGATGTGTACTGGTATGACTAGTGGACCGGATGGGTTTTTTCCCTGTTTCACCTAGAATTTAGATAACGAAAACTATAACTAATCTATTTTGATGATTATTGGGGACCACTAGGTTGTGGGTATGTTCCCTACTAGTGTCTCATGCACGAGAATGGATTTTACTATGGTTACTTTACACCGAGGTATGAGGTACATGGGGTCTGAGACAATCTTGTTCCTAAGGGTGTTCCCGATGTTGTTGCTCATTGTGTTTGTGTTATTTTCCCATGTATTCGGGAGTTCATGGTAGTAATTTACATTATATAAAATTTATATTTAAATGTGTTAACATTTTGAAAACCTTAGCTTGAAAACTATTTTCAATTGAAAGTTTCATTTCTTGTATTTTATCACTTCTTTTCTTTGCGTATTAAAACTAAATGATTTTTTCCACATTGTATTGCATGATATTTGGAATAATTGGGGTTTATCCTATTGGGATTAGTCTCAAACCCTATTTACACCATCGGGTGTAATTATACATGGTAATTTTTGTTCGCACAGGTTGGGTAAAATTTTTTATACTTCCAGTGGTTCGGGATTCTAGCAGGTCCTTGATGGTGAAGTCTTGTGGAGATGGATTAAGGGATGTGACCCTTTACCTGATAGTCCTTGGGATGTTTCCTTTATGTTTTGTATCATTGTTATATTATTATTGAGCTATTTCAAAATCTGTAATTCAGTTCTGAATTTTTGTAAAAGATTGTTTGGTTTGAAAAATCCAGATTCGTTTTATTGGATTATTTTTTTTGTATTATGTTTATAAACTCAGGTAAATGATTCCCAATTCTAATTTTATGATACGTGGTCACTTGTGCCAGCCTGTGGGGATCACGAAAGCTCTTCCTTCCTTGTTACGAGCTGGGTTTGGTTCCATTTTTGGTTGTGACAATATTCAGTTCGTGATAATCATTGTCTTGAAAAGGGTGGAAATGAGAATCCTAAAGGAACATTATCAGTCCTTTAAAAAATGATTTCTCATCCGTACCTTTTTTAGTAGGTATTGGTTTCTCAAGGAGGAAATGTAGATATTTAGAATAATGAGGTATATTTAAGAAAAGGGAAATCTTTGAGTTCAAAATTAATGATGGATTTGTATGATTTTGGTTATGACTCTGTATACCATCAAATCCTTGGTTAATGATTGATAAAATTAATTATTCAAATATGTTGTTCTTTTCTATCCATCCATCTAGAAAAACACGTATTGGGATCTCTTATAGAATTTTTTTTGGTAAAAAATGTATAATATTATCGCAAAATAAACATCATGGTGTCCTGTATGTCATCAAGTAAATGGAGAATAAAAAATTATTAGGGGATGATGCAACCATTACCCATACCTACATGGAAATGGGAAAACATAAACATATAATTTTTCACCAGTAATCCAAAGACAACAAGAAGAAATAATCATATCTGGGTTCTGGTGGATCATCTTTCAATACATATCATTTGCTTATAATTATAGAGGTCTTTTGAACAGATCATCTTGAGGGATATTCATTAGATAAGTGGTGTGGTTGCATGAAACACCACTATTGATTATATCTGATAGATATCCATGATTTACAACCATTTTCTATAATATTTCTCAAAAATATCTAAATACTGATTTGAAATTCACCACATCTTATAACCCTCAAAACAATGTTCAATCAGAGCAAACAATCCATGATCCCGAGGATATATTGATAGAATTTTCAATTGATTTAAAGGTATTAGGGGATCAAAATATTCGCCTGGTCAGGTTATCATACAATTATATTTTTCACTCAAACCACAATTTTTCACTCTATGAAGCCCTTTATGGGGAGTTGTGTAGAATAAATACATGTTGGGGTGATGTTGAGGAATTCTAACATATGATTCCTGAAATAGTTAGGTATGTTGTCAAAAAGGTCTAGATCATTCAGCAACAAATGAAGGCTGATAAGAGTTGGTAGAAGTTCCCTGCTGAAAGTCATTGACGAGACATAGAGTTTGAGGTTGGATACTAGGTATTCCCCAAAATATCTCATTTCAAAAAATTAAAGAGATTAAGGGAGAAATGAAATTATTGTTGATTATACATCGGTACCTTTTAGATAATTTATTTCATCAGAGTGGAGGTATATTGAAAAAAATAACAACATAAAATATCATAATTACATGATGTCTTACATGTATCACTTTTTAGGAAGTGCATATGAGACCATCACATGTTCTGAATCTATTGGTGGTACAATTGAATAAGGATCTCTCATACATGGAACATGAAATGATGATCATAGATTTTAGATATAATGTTCTATGAAATAAGACAATGCACCTACTAAAATTGAAACAGATAAACCAAACGTTAGGAGAACTGACATGAAAACTAGAGAAGTTAAGGAAAAAAATACCGTCAATATTTTGACTATGTGAAATAAATGTTTTGGGGGTGAAATTTCTTAAGGGGGAATATTTTAATGACCGAAATATCCTCAAATAAAATCATCAATGTTTTTCAATTAAATTCTCTTTTACGTATCATGGTGATAGAAAATATGTGCACTTATTTTGTTTTATTATATCCGATCAAATTTAAAATGATTTCATGAATCCTAACCATTTATAATACACCTGTTTAACAATGACCATATATATGTTATAAATTTATGTTTATGACAAATACAATTGACATAGACAATGGATGTGATTGACTCAACCATTAGTATTGTACACCATGAAGCTCAATTATCATATATCCTAAGAGATATAGCATCATTAGGATTTCACTTGACGAAACCCACCCCAATATCCAAAAACTAAAGAAGAATATGTAATTTTTATGGGATATGATTAATCTCCTTAGGATCATGGGCCAAATGATGTATGCTAAACCACCCCTAAAAAAATTCACTATCATGCACCAAAACATTAGCAAATTTTCTGGGGTAATAAATTGATTTGTTTAAGGAAAGTTACTATATGAATACGTATTTTTCAGAATAATTAATTTATTTTCTTCTTATGGTTGTTAATTTTAAAATGATATTAATTTTGATTCGACAAATCAAAAATTATAATCTAAGGTAATTTTAAATTTCAATTAAGACCATTGTTTGATATATCTATTTATTTTTGAAATAAATATTATTATAATGAATCAATATTATTAAATAATGTTTATAAATATAAATTATATAATAATTTTTTATGAATTCAAATGTATTTTTTTATGTGATCAGAAAGTTGATTGTCATAAAATTCCAAAATTCCTGAATAAATGTAAATTATATTTTAAAAGTGAAAATTCATATATGAAAATAATTATTTTGGAAAAATAAATATTATTTTTGGAATCAGTGCTTAAAAATTACACATTAGTGAAATTGTAATTATTTTCGAAGGCAGTTGAATTCTTTGGAAACATTTAAATAGTGTATAAATATATGATCTATATTTTCAAATCATAAAGACCAATTAATGTTGTGATAAATGAAATTAAATGTATCCAACATGAAATGCATGTATTCTTTTTAAAACATGTGTTTTTAGTTAATTGTTTTGATTTTATAAAACCATTAAGTATCCTCCAAAATAAATATTATATTTTAATATTTTAAATTCATTTCATTAAGAACATGACACACATCCACATCACCAATGGTAATATGATAATAATTAAGTCCAAATACCATATAAAATCATTAATACCACTCCCATTGTGATAATATATGGTAAAAAACAATTTCATGGTTTTTTTCTTTGATTACATTATTATATAGAGCCCAAAACAAATATTTGTAAATTATTAAGGAACTCTCCTCTGTATTACTATATAAAACCAACCAAATATTCTTTCAATGTCACTAAAACAACATATAACATGTGCTAACTATGACCTCGCCTCTCTAGAGCTTCCTCTGGGTACCTCTAAAATCTCATGAATCTCCTCTCAATCTTCTTGAGTCATTATCTCATGGTATTGGATCCTATCCTCTTGCTCTATATTTAAAAAGTTTTAGTATATTATATCTTTAATTTTCAATTAGTTATATTGTGATATGTTTTCCTATGTCCCTATAACAGTCGATTTTTTTTCAAATTAATATATTCCCCTTTATCTGTCACCAAACCATTTTTGTAATCATTAATAACTATAGTTTTGTTGTTCAAATTTCAGTGTGATTTTTCCATAAAAAACATTTTATTGTGAATAAATTCATTATTTCCTCATAAGGGTTTTCTTCAAGACACATATATACTTAATTATTTATAAAATTACTTTTAATTTCTTTACAATCCCTAATCATGTAATAAATATGATGAAATATGAACCAATGTTGAATGATCTATGTGACACACTTATGCATGTACATGATATGAAACTTCCATCTACACCTGAAATTAAATTAAACTCAAATAGATTGAGTGATTTTTTAATATCTCAAGACATTATGGAAGGTATTTTTGATTGAACAGAATATTTCATGTGACGTTTTCCACCATGTTATTTGGTCATTGTGGTCACCCTTTTTTATGTACCATTTTGTTTCTTATTTTATATCTTGTGGTAATTTCATCATGTTATAGAATTTTTATTCCATTTTATGGATTCATATCTACTACTTTCTTATGAATGTCCCTAGGTTATCCCACATAGTTTTTTATATGATGGAATATTATGAGAACCTTACGTATGTTTTCAATAATCAGTTTATACCATCTATTTTCAGTGTTTTATAATGTAACTTGTTTCGAATATATACTAGACTAGTCAGATTTCCATGTTTTATAATTTTTACTCTTATTTTAATAAATCATTAATTAATGTGTAATAAGAAAATGGTTTTCCTAATATCTGTGAATGGGAATTTTGGGTCCTCATATTTAGTATTAGAGGAAATGTTTAGTTTACCATTTTAACTAGTATAATAAAATTTTACTATGTTACTTATGGATATTCCTAAGGGAAATTATTATTATATTCATCGGTATATGAAAATGTCCTGGAATTTTCGTAAATGGTACAGTGATTGGTTTATAGGAAATTAAATATATTTTTGGGTACTCAAATTTTTTTTGGCTCTGTTATAGTTGTAAATATGGTCAATAAAACAAAAAAGGGAACATTTGGATTAGACTTTATTATCACCCAGTTCACAACAACAAGAATTTTCACACAATAGGTTTAACAATCATAGTGGGTATTTCTTGATATTAATAAACTAATTATGAACCATGATAAAGGATATCAATTGATATTGTTCAGGAATAGACTACATAAATCCTTTGGGGACATTTATTGGAAAAATATTTCATGATTTATACATAATATGAAGGATTTATCCTGATTAATAACATTAATTAATGGTGATTAATGGTAATGTAAATCATCTTAGTTTTTAATGGGAATGATGATCGAGCAATAATGTTGGTCTTGTGAAATTTATGCTAAAATATAAAATCATATTATTTCATAATAGTGATATAAATTTTCATATTTCATGAAATGTATCTGGGAATTTAAATTTATATCACCACTTATTGGATGTTAAATTAGAATAAAAACCATCCATGGTGGGGTGATTACATATAAATTCCATGATTCATATCTAATTGAAGATGATTGGAATGAGATTCCTAAAAATATTTTTATTCTCTATCTATTTTGATTTTATTTCACCATAGTCATGGATGGAAGTTGTCTACATAAATCCCCCAACATTTGTCTCAGAAGTTAAGCCGCACTGGATGTTCCAAACTAACCTCTGATATTCTACTAGGGAGATGATTAATATGAACATCCAATGAACATCACCAGAAATATATTTGTTTTTATTCATATTCAAAAGAGATTTCAATTTCATATTGTTGGGTAAAACTGAACATAGATTATATATTATTGTGTGGGATTTTTTTGATGACATTCTATATGATTTTTCTACAATTCTGCCTTATAATGATGTTTCGTTCTCAATTAAACTCATAGAATGTGATAAAATTATTTAAAATACTCCATATATAATTTCCACCATTGAAAATAATTAATTAATGAAGAAACACTAGGATAATATAAACATGGGATTCATTTAGCCAAGTTTTTCACCATGGGTTGATCCTATATTTGTTTTTATGGCCAATATGAATTTATAGCGATGAAATTTCAGAATACGAATTACCCAAATGTATCCATGGATGTAATTAATATAGTGTTTATGGATTACTATTTCTGAAAATTTCCTCAAGGTGATCATCCATCTATGTGGATGCGCTGATTGTCCCCGAATTCCTTCTTTATAATGGCGGTCGACATTCATCACTTCTTCGAAGTTGTGTTCCCCTTGATTGAAATGGGATGATGGGATATCGGTCTATCATTCCATGGATTCCTCCTCGGGATTTGTATCCTTGTACGTGTATCCCTTAATGATTAATATTTTTTCAATGAAACTATTCTTAGTGACATATCTTTGTTGACAATGGTTTATTACACTGATTCTAAAAGGACCTTCAAAAGGAACAATTAAGGATATAAAACATCGGTCAAGGTAGTAGTCATGTGGGGGCATCGCTGGTGTGTTTGGACATTGAGACAATGATACAACTATATTTTAATTTATCAGATGGCTTCTCAAGTGTGTGGAGTCCTAGGGAATCCCACATCTAATGCATGGAATAATATGCTATATTATTGGATCTAGGGTATTCCTCTACATCCCATATTTATAATGGGGTACTCCGTTAGTTTATAATATAGTAGAGACAGATAAGACTAATTAGAAAATTTAAGGGAGTGGATCATATGGGTATATCCCAATGATGGAGTACATAAAATGTTTACCAAATTGATGGGTCAGAATTCCCATTGAGTGTAAACCCATGATTGTGTGTCACAGAAAGAGGAAGTATCAAATTGTGATGGCTGATTTGGATGCCAAAAATGGAGATTAGAGGGGGAAATGGGTCCACGTAAATGGGACAACATGTTTTACCATGGTATGGTATTGAACCTCAAAGAGGCTTCGAACTATACATGTGTATATGATAGAGATCAAAAAACTTTTAGTTTGAATGGGTGGGGAATGGAATCATTGTATACACAATGGACAACAACCCATGAGCATGTTGGGGATTATGTCTGGCTACAGGCCCATATAGATGGCACAATATCACTGAGTGGTAGAGGCCCAAGTAAAATTAGGTTGGACATGGATGATGTGTAGAAGGATATAATGAATGCGGATGGAACCGAGAAAATTGTAAAAGTGACAATAGTGTGATTGAACCACAAAGAAGATTCAGACGTATCCCCGTGAAAAGGAATCAATGTACATGTAGTTCTAGGAATGGGGTGATGAGCCACATGGAGACACATCTCCTGATAATGGACACACGGATGTGACTCAATGGAAGTAGATCCCCTGGGTTGATGCATGATCTTACTGATACACGAATGCTCAGGGGAGGGTCCAGGATGGGAAATGGGAGATGGGATTGACCCCTGGAGAAGCTTCCTACATACATTGATCAAAAGGGGAAAAGATCAAAGACCACGTTTTTTATCAATTGGTCATTGAATTAGGGAATACACAAAGGACAATGACATGAAGACATGTTGGGGGGCATATGCATGGATTGAATACCATCACAAATGGGACACTCATGGATGGAATTGTATGATTTTAAATTGTGCCTTACATATTGTTAGTTTCCCAGAAACATGTCTGGAACCATCAATGGTGGAGGTCAGAGGATGTGGGACCATCAAAGGTGATATTTACGTTTACCAATGTATATGGTCAAACCACAAGGAGGCTTCCCACATTCCCAAATAGGATTAAAACCCAAGTAGTTTGGAGACACAGTTTTGCATCATGTGGGAAAAAAGGAGAATATATTTTAATATAATGAATGATGAAAGGGGTATATAGTTTAATGAGATATGGGATAAGGATGAACTGATGCAATGTGATGAGGACTGATGGGTGGTGGGCATTAACATCAGGGAGGCATCCTACATACCTTACCTGAAATTGTGAAAAGATAAAATTGTATGTAGTTCAGTGTAGAGGGGCTAGGGTTTTTATATGGTTAATGACCCAAAAATGATGTCATAGACGATGAGTACTCTAATCCCATGTGAATCATGCTTGATGTAAGAAACATGTGTCATCAAATTACCAATCGATCGTATCACGAAAGGAGATTCATTGAGGATTGGAGTGGGGATTGTGCATGGTTAACATCCCATAGAGGAAAATGGGATTACACTAAGGGGTAATCCCAAGGATGATGTCCATATGATTGAGGTGAATATATCCTCTTTAAAATGAGTACCCTATAATGTTATTTCGGGGCAAACACAGAGGCTGGATGAGGAGCGCGTAGAGAAAAATTTCAAAGGGAGATGAGTGGTGAGTTATCACTAGTTCCCATCCCCTTCTGGGTCCTCTCTAACATGTTCCTCATTAATTTTTCACAATTCAACATAATGTGTTGAGGACGTGGGTGCTTTGAAATTTAACATCCTACAGCTCAGATGATGAGGATTCACTTCCCACCTGTGGGATATAGATAACTGGAACACATTAAACCCATGTTGATGGGAAGGTGCCAGAAGTGGAATTTTAATGAGTTTGAGGAATGATCATTGAAGGGTCCACACTATAATGGATATGAAATGACGTAATATTAATTATCTTGCATGTGTTAAGAAGAATGAAGAATTAAAATACAACCTGATGCACCACTTGGTGATCGTAAATTCACGTCGTACAAGCCTAGAGGGCTGCACATGATAGGGGTTCGGGAAGCATAAGGGCTTGTAGAGAGGGTCATTAAAATTATCTGGAGCCTCAAGAAGTTAATAAGCTTTGCGAAGAAGGGATCATGGATAATTATAGTGACCTATACTAGGCATGAAGTCAACATGGTCATGTAGGGGATCTCCACGACGGATGAGTGATTCGTGAAGTTCCATGTACCCAAAGGTGTCTCCTTCCTTTGCAATGGCCAAAAGGCTTCAAGAAGGGAATCCAAATTTAAAGAAGAAGAAAAATGAACAAGCTAAAAGTGGTTTATCAGTGCTTCTGTGCCATATATGAATCATTTTCTCAATGAATTTATTATTAGAAGATGCATCACAATTCACAACATCCGATGAATATAGGATTGGGTGTCGATATTTTGGTGTGAGGTGAACATAGTATTGATAGGCACCAAATGGTATGATATTATGAGAGTGAATAACGATGAAATTCTCACTTCAAAATCAACGATAAATTGGTCACATTTCTCAGAGTCTTAGAGGAGTCTATCCCTACCTCTACATCGGTCATAGGGACTTCTGACTACCTTGAAGATCCTTGGACTCAATGAAGAGTCAATAAAATCCATTGTGGAATTCATTGAATCTTCTGCCTTTTCCTGAAACACACATAAGGGATTTTCACTTCTTCCATAGTGGTCGTAGAGGTGATTTCCAGGCTGCTTTGTGGCATTGCAGTGTTGGGGGCTTCAAGGGGGAGCTTTGCAGGGACGCCCATTTCTGGATATTTTGCTTGTTTTTTTGGATATTTTTTAGGTTCTGATTTTGGATCCAACTAATTCCCACCCCCCCAAGAATGTGATCCAATGAGAAAAAAATGGTCAGATTTTTAGGGTAGATCGCCAAAACTCGGTAGATTTAGAAGCAATGTTTCCATGCAGGTAGGAGGACAATGGGATGAGATATCCACAAAGCCTTATAAATCCAATTGGTCCATAAATATCAGAGTTACCAAGTGCATCATGATGCTTAGAGGTCATTGCCTAGAAATAATGCATGATGAACCCTCCTTTTTCAGAATCTCTCCTTCGGTACCCATGTTATGAGCTCTCGATCTATGAATCACCAGTACTATGAAAACACTGTTTGCAATTTCATAGGATTTGTGGTCATTTTTTCACTATGTATTGTGAAACAAGTCCTCCTTCTATACCACCATACACCCTACGAGTCTCAATTTTGAAAATTTGCGATGTGAGGTAGCTCTGGGATCGGTCTCTACGGTCGAACTCTGTGATCGAGCTCTGCACTAGGAAAAAATACCAATGCATTTACGATAGCGATTGATTACCAAGAACATTTTTGGTGAGTTCATTGTGGATGCTTCTCTATTGGAAGAGAAGGTGGAAATTCTAGGGATCGAAAAATATGTTTGAATCCATTCTGATCAAAACTCCCTGACAGCATTACTACAGAAGGGAAAGAATAACTACCCCATTTTCTAGAGACATCCACAACATTTCTTTTGTATGAGGGATTATGTTCTCATCCATGAATAAAGTATAGATAAATCGGATTTCTAGTTCGGAGTACTCCATGTCAGCTACAGGGGTTTACGACTATCGATGACCATACATATGAAAACCACATGCCTTTTAATGTTGGATAAATGTAAAACCATGTCCACAATGTTTATTGGAAGTTACTATAGCCATATGTATCTCCCCAAAAATACCACACCATCATTATGGTGGAATTATGAATCCTTGATAATTGGTTGACCGATTATTGTGACCTTTTCTAGGGTGGCAACATCATGAATGAATTGACCTGAGATTATTGCGTTTATGCAACATGTGTGGACTTTGGGAAGAGTTGGAATGGGTAGGCCTATAGGAAGCTGTGTGGGATTCCCAATTCAATATCCACCAGCCACTACACATGATTATAGTGTAGATATGAAGGAGGTTGTTAAGGACTAACACATTCCATCTTCATCATGAAGATGTCAATATCCGTCTCTTGTATCTCTATTAGATATAAATTATTCCCATTCTGGGAGGGACGTACGATGATCTAATTCCTACAAAAAATACATGGGATGATCTAGAAAATAATTCATTCCTGGTAAAATAATTGATGGAATTAGTGTTGGGCGATGAAAAATAGTTAGTGAGTGACATCAATTTTAGGATTTGGTATGAATGATTCACAAATCCCCCACCAATACCTTCCACTGAAGTGGAGGAGGTGCCTATGAAGCTACTGGTAATGCCCCCCTCATGTACCAAGGGAGAAAAACTCATTAATGAAAATACATACTGGTGTTTTATGGAGGATCACTAGTCGATGCTGGGGGTTTATTTTCAACTCCATGTTGCAATCAGTGGTTAGGATGGATGGATTTATCTCTGCACTTATTTTCATCTGGGTGCAATCAGTCATGGATACAGACATGCGCATGTGACCATGAAAATTTCTCATGTTGTCATGCTAGAAATGGTGGAATGTATCATTATTTAGATCCTGATGCTGGGGGGAAAAATAATTGTTGTTGCGGCACATCAGCCGGGGGAAGTAGCCACAAAGGGTTTGCAGGCCACTCAATTTTTTTGGATGGATTACAGAACACAACTAGTGTTTTAGGTCAACTATGAACCCATATGTGATCCATATACCAAGACTACTTCTCGAGGAAGTTCTAGTTTACCTAGAGATTAACCCTGAATGTATACCTAGGGGTATTACATGAGGATCATTTGTGCATGATGAGGCAAATGCGGCTCTAGTTTATGTAGAAGGATGGGAAGATTCCCAAAGGGTTGTCTCCGCCCGTTGTTTTATATGGGATAGTAATGGTATATGACACAATCTGAGATGCTTCCTACCAAATGGACCTTTTGATGTGATGAACAGTCCATGATGATGGCGGGGAGCCACCTCAACATTGATGTCGGCATTAGAAAAGGGAAGGAATAATCCATTATGGGGGGGATGTAGTACTGCATGTCAAAAACCCTAGGGTCTTACCCACATGGGAGGAAAGCAATAGTCGTTGACATGGACATACCAGATGAGAAAAGTTGGCATGAAGGGAGGAAACCATGGGGGATTCGCATGATATCCACTAAAGCTACTGGGATGTGTGTATTCCACAAAGACATGCCTTAGAATGCTATTTTCCCAAAGGATTGGGATAACTATGAAGTCAAAATAAAATTTCGCATTCCCTCCATGAGTGGGGCCACCTCAACCATCCAGAGATGGATGTTTCAGAGATTGACCATACCAAGGAATTATTTTTTGTGTTTCAAGTATAAAAGTAACAATACATCACCAATCCGGGGGACAACATGCCTTCTCGGGGTACTAAACGTCCAATGAAGGACTAGGTGAATGTACTACTCAGTCAAATAGTCCCTGCAGAACTGTCTGATGCTGATATGAGAGAAACATTCCCCTTAAATGTAGAATTTTAGTGGTCCTAATGGGGATAAGAGGAATAGAGGGGACACATTAGAGAATGGTGAAGATGTATCCTCGAAGATAGAAGAGTTGTCTTAGACTATTTAGGTACACTTCAAAATGTTCTATTGTAACACTTACATAGGTCATCCATGCTTTCTCAACTGACTTTTTTCTTGTACAGGAGACCCTTATATGCAAAACATATTCCTGCATGGTAGCGGAAGTAGCATCAATGTCTATGCATGCGATGATGGTGGGAACAAAATCCAAAAGGTCTTTGATAACCAGGGTGACCCTTATAAGTGCTACAAAATTTTAAATAAAATACCTGGGGCCATGACATAGGTTTTCGATGACAATATCTCAAGGGAGAGACAAATTGTTCTATCTCTATATGCACATTCCCTCATAGAATCACGGTTGTTGTCCATTGATCCAGACTAAATAAAAAATGACTATTTTTTCTGAACAATTCATCAAATGAAATGGGCCATACTATGGAGGATGGTTGGGGCACCTGGAAATCTTCTCCCTAGGAGAACACCGAAGGTCATGGAAATGGATTCCCAACCAAAAAAGATCATGGCAGCTAGGACTGAAGGTAGGGTGACTGGTGGGATGGAACCGGGGCCTATTAAGGTGGAATCCAATGATGAATAATTAAGAAATGACATGGATTCCATCATGTCTTATGTTACACCATAGGTAGACCATGCCAATGAATTCATGGAGTTGTTCCTCAAATAAGAATCAGCTGGCCAAGAAGTGCTAGGTGATACTGCTTCTAATGAAATAGATAACATGTATGTCGGGAGCAGGTCATGGAAACTGATCAAGTTCTTCATCAAGGAAACCCCACAATAATAGTTGGTATACAAATGGGGCTATTTCATTCCCAGCCACATGAACTATGTGATGGAGGTGGGGTTTCATGACGCGCTCATCATCTCATTCGAGACTACATGGAGGAAAAAATATGGGAATACAGTCATGGCCTCATTGTTGGCTAGAAACAGAGGAAGTATGTCAAACCCAAGAGACATAATTAAGTCGAGAAAGAGATCCATCACATGATAGCACTGGTTAAAAATAAATCTTCTTTTATTTGTTCACAATCCAAACTCATATAATGTTTGAAGGCATAGATGTTAGAGGATGAGGAGCAAGTTAGGCGACCATCGCAAGAAATGGTTGACATTCGAGATGATGAGGATTAGGCATGGATTAGATAATATTAACAACACCACACAAACAAGGAGTACGAGAGATATCATAACAGGAAACATGAAATCCTAGACTCCACAAGAAATAGAGTGGTAATGATGGGACACTCAATTGAATATGGCGAAACATCTATTAGAGGGGTCAATACAAGGGGGCTATAATTATCATGAACACTGAAACATACATTCATGCATTATTGATTAATTTTTTTGTTTCTATGAGACCTGTTATCTACATTATTTACCACATCTCAACTATAATTATGAATAAACCAGCGATCAATCCCTATGATCACATGGGTAAATCCTGGTGTGAGAAACAAGGGACGACCACCTAATTATTTACCATGAATATGAATATGCCAAACAATCACTAGAAATATAGGGTCTAAATGACCACAATAAATTTCTAGGAGGTAATAATGGAGCCATAATTAGATAATATATTTCTCAAAATAGCCAAATTTCTCTTTCCCAAAATATTGTAGCACACAAATTGGATTACCCAAGTGGTGTTGTAATAAATTCAAATAAATGGTAATAGAATTTATGAATATATGTACCGAAAATTTTGAACACAATTAGGGTTTCATGAAGATGGAGGATGATGGTCCATCAAATTTGAATCATAGAATCTGCACCACATTAGACTAAAATTGGAACCTGAAAATGTGGGAGAAATGTTATCTGAATTTGAAAACATGGGGCTAAACATGAGTGCCACCCAATGTCTTCTTAAACATGGACCCATGATGGTAGGGGAGAATTAATTCCCACCATCATAACCATTATGGGGATCATTAAAAAGTGAAATGGAATGAGGATGTGAAAATTAGGGCATGAAAAGCGTTGTGATAGAATGATGGGTTTTCAAATAAAGTCCAACACAGTTTAAATTAAAAAACCTCGGTGAATGTACATTAGTTGATCATATCAATATGAATCAAGATCAAACCTTCTCAAGATAGGACCTCTCAGGTAAGGTCCAAGAATGAATTTCTGTTTTACATCATGAAAAATAGAATTATGGATGCATAGTTTAGTGTCATACGGTTAGGACAGTATTCAAAATAGGTAAATCTAATATGACAAGGACATTGCACATAGATTAAGTTCATACTTCTTAGACCCTAGTCAGCTGTTTATATTCATGTTACAGATAAAAGGGAACCTAATTTTGGATCATAAAATTTGTATAGTAATTTTGGGTGAAGAGATGGAAGGGTTAATGAACCCATGGATGTGCCGGAGGTGAGGTGCCAGAGTTTCTCTACATATTCAGTGAGGGCAGGAATCAAGCTACAAGCAGTTCCAGAAGATTGTATGGTAGATGGAAAATACCAAAGATAACGTTGTCCCCTTAGGTGAGGAAAATCATTGGTATTAAACATTTTAATGTCATGAGAACAATGAAAATTGATCAATTAGTTTAATGGTCATAGATTTTGGACCAAAAGGGGATGATTCCTGAAGAAAAAATTTTGTGATGTGGCACAATAATGTAATCCAATGTGAATGAGGACAATGTAGTCTGCACCTCATCACATATTTCCCAGAGAACACTCATAGTTTAATGTCATGATTCCTGGACTAGGGGACCGAATATCCTTGTTTTTGGTTATTGAGTTTGGACCAAAATGAACCGTTACTGTCCCATGTAGGAACAAACCTTACCCAAATCATTAATCCCACATGAGCCATGCATGGTGTGGGAAACAAGGGAGTATAATATATTTACAACGGATGGAACAACACAGTTGTGGACAATGGTCTAGAGTCAAATATGATGCCAGGACACTAGTTTATCCTCTTAGTGTGAAATGATTCATTGAGGGATAACACTAATGGTGTCGAAATTCCTTCAGAACATGATGAAATACAAAGGGATGTGAATCATGAAACCAATATTCTGGACGTAATGGGGTTTGTATAAAAATGGAAGACAACTATTGACCATATTAAAATCACAATATCCATATCATGTGACCAGGGATGGGAACAAACAAGTGATGGTTGATTGATGACAATATTCATGACGCGGGACCTGTTTGAAATGTTTTTATAGATCCTCTAGAAAGTTGGACCTAAATGATAGGTAAGAAAAATTGTTGATCATCCATACCATCTGGGGGGCCCTTTCAAATGTGGGAAATATGAATACCTAAATAATGTGACACATGATGCTTGATGAAGAAACAAAGACATGTTCATGCAAGAAACAACACTCTTGGACCTAAACCATAGTGAATTTGAGCACACTGATGAGGCACATCAGAGGTTGAGGGGTTTAGTTACGAGTGGACAACAAGGGAAGATGAGAGGAGGAAAAGGATAAAATGGGATACTGAACCCAGGGCTTAACTCGAGGAGAAATTATAAGGCATTCATATGTATCCTGTAAGGGGAGGAATTATTCCATAAAATTTTCATGAAATTCCTTGTAGTTTAACATCATGTTGAACGGATACAAGGGATAGAGGTTTATCAAGAGAGAGATGTGTATGGAATGGAAGAATAACGCAATGTCAATCAGGAAATGGGAAGTCCACACCACACCACTCTTGGACTTTGGTGACCCCCCAGACCAAGTGACTGGGATAAAGAATAGAATAACATGAGGATCAACCAGAGTACATCATGTTCTAAAATTCCTAGGTATCTTGTGAGGGTTGTAATCAATCCAAATGTAGTTATTGATATTCCATACCATTTAGAATCGTGTGATATGGACACGTAGAGTAGTAAAAGGATCCAAATGGAATGTTATTGGTGTAATAATGTATACCTGGTGTCGATGAGGACAAAGGAAGTCCACACCACACCATTGACAATCTAA
The DNA here is from genome assembly GCA_963277665.1 of Viscum album. Classification (NCBI taxonomy): domain Eukaryota; kingdom Viridiplantae; phylum Streptophyta; class Magnoliopsida; order Santalales; family Viscaceae; genus Viscum; species Viscum album. The sequence continues at coordinate 208,122,264 of OY728121.1, forward strand.
AGGAGGAATCTTAGGACAAGGGGTTGGGAAAGGGAATAGAAAACATGAGGCTGGACCCAAGGACAACATGTATGTGTGTTCCTACATATATCGTGAGGGATGGAATCAATCCAAATGTAGTTCGTAAAATTCCATACAGTTTTAGGCCTTGTCATAAGGGCATTGATGATTGGAAGATATTCCAAAAAGAGGAACATGGTGTAGCTATTATAATGTAGATGTGAATGGGTTGAAAAGTCCACACGACATCACATTATCATGAAATGAATCTCACATTGTAATGGTGAGAATGGGGAACTAGTGGCTGGACCTAAAGACAAAATTCCTAGGTATTCCAATTTATCCCATAAGGATGGGAATTAGTCCATTCATAGTTATTGAATATCGTGTTGTTTAACGCCTTACGTTAAGATGTGGGGGGGTATGATGATCAAAAGGGAATTTGAATATAATGTTAATGCATACACGATGTCGATAAGGACAATGAATTCCACCCCACATTTTATGTAATCCAAAATTATAACCTCGGGCCAATGGTCCAGAAATGATCTAGGGATTTGGGACTAGACCCATGGACAAAATGCCCAGGCATTCCTATGTTTCCCATAAAGATGCTAATCAGGACATATGTTGTTCTTTATAACCATGCATTTTAACATCATATCGTAAGGATGAAATTTATAAATGGATTTTCTAGTGGGTTGGGCACATAGTTCAGTAGTTGTAAACATGAAGTGAATGGGAAAAAATGTGAACACCACACCACTTTCATCCCTCGAATAGAACATAAATCCAAAACGGGGGAATCCAATAAGATAAAGTGTTTTTATGTTCAAGACCTAAAGAAGAAACATCTGGGGAATTCCTACATATCTTATTAGAGCAGGAATCAAGAAATATGTAGTAATTGAAATCCACTCAGTTTAATGTAACATAGTAAAAATGAGAGATATCATAGTTTATGGTCATAGAGATCAGAACATAGATGCCCAGTTTAATGTCATGTGGGTAGGAATTGACCATGTATTTTAATGTCATGTTTGTGATTATAGAAGAATAGAGATATATCATTATTGGTATTAGTGTGGTCATTGAAAACCTGATGGGAATGAGGAAATAATTCCACACAACACCACACACTCTTGGGAGAACATGGGACCAGGGTCCAGGTGAAATAGAAGGTTTACATGGACTGGGGATAGTCCCAAAGATTAAATATCTAGGCTTTATTATATATCCCATAATGATTGGAATCAAGTAATATGTTGTTCGTGAAAAATATATAGATTAACGTCACACAGTAAGGATGAGGGAGATATTAGTTTATGATCATAATGCTCGTACCATAGATGCCCGATTTAGTGTCATGTGCGACAGACACACCCATGCAGTGTATTATTATACGGGAGGGACAGAAGGGAAGAAAAATGGGGAACCAGTATTCGTGATATTTGAGACAAAATAGGGATGGACATAATGATACATAATAACTTCTAGCCAAGTTCACAACATAAAATCCATATCATATTACATGGAATGGGGGCCCACAATTGAGCATTTACCACTAGCCATATTCATAATCTGAGACATGTATCAAATTCTCATTCAATATCATCGGGAGTGTTGGCCCATAATGGCAGGTGAGCCAAATTGTGCTAAGACCAAACCACTAGGTGTTCCTTCAGATATAAAAGATGTTGTAGTCCCAAATGAAGGGATATGTGATTCGTGAAAGAACTTGTGTAGTTTAACGTCTTTCGGTAAGTACAATTGAGATCTTAGTTTAAAATCATAGAGCTTGGACCACTTTCATTTTATAATCTTTTGAAACAAAATTAATATTAGTTAAAGGTGGTAGATCTATGACCTTTTATAGTTTATCATCATTTATGATGAGATAGATCTCGGTTAATTGTGGTAGAGTTGGGACCTTTTATAGTTTATCGTCATTCACGATGAGATGGATCTTAGTTTATGGTCATAGAGATTTGATTAGTTACAGTTTATCATCATGCCAGAAGAAATGGATCGTGGTTTAAGGTTGTAGATATTGGACTATTTATAGTTTATCTTCATTTAGGATAAGATGGATCTTATATTATGGTTGTAGATCTTGGACCATTTTGAGTGTATGGTCATGATGTATGAGATGAATCACAATTTAACATCATATAGCTTGGACCATTTATAGTTTATCTTTATGTATGATGAGATGGATCTTAGATTAAGGTCCTATAGAATATACCATTTATTTTTTATCATCATCCAAGATGAAATTCACCACTAATGTGAAGTATTAATTGAGGAAATATGTGTTGGTTGGAGGAGTAATGCACTCACCATCTACAATGACCAGGTTATATTCACCATTGGGGTAAACCATGTGGAAGATATAAGGTTTCTCTCATTTAGAATCTTTCATCGTGGCATCCTGCTGGGTATAATTTCCATTCTATGGGATAATAACTTTTATCCTTGAAGGATTAAATGGAGGTGAAATCTCTTATTGAATTCTTTGGTTTTCATATTCTCATGCCTCTCCTAATTGTGTAGGGCATGAATCCTGTTTTCATCAATGGATTCCAGTTCCGCCAATCAGATTTTTTTTACTTCTCTAGTGTTTTCCAATCATAGATAGCTATGTGGTGTGACAGTAAATAAATCTCAATGGTCAATACTATCATTATTCCACACAGCATGGAATATGTGGTAACCGAGATATAATTATGAGTCATTGACTGGTAAACCCAGAGAGATTTGGGAATCTTTTTTAGCCAACTATTTTTGTCAAAATCAATAATCTTCTACATGTAGTTATAGAAGGTTATGTTGAATTCCCTGATCTATCCATTTTATAGTCTATGATAGTGAGAGGAATAATTATAACATTAAATGTACATGGCGTAAAATTTCATTAGATTGATTGCCTATGGGTTGGTACCGTTATCGGCGAGGATGGTGTGAGGGACTCCGAATTAGTGGATGATATTGGATATCTGGAATTCCACAATAGAATGATACTTATCCTACTTGAGAGGAATTTACATTGACCACTTGGATATGAAATTCATAGAAGTTAGGATGATTTTGTACTGGTGAGCTATCACTGGTTGATATATTCACATGACAATGATCCCCTAGATTGCAATGTGCTAGGAGTACATGGTTCTTTGAAGAGGCATTAGTGGTCGAAGAAAAAAATTGGCAGGGATCTAACATGCATGGAACCTTTTGGAAACCTTGATATATTCATGGATAATGGCGATCCAAAAGTATTCATATATTCTAATTTCTTGTGTGTTCATCGGCCCTACATGATGTGCTCTTTAGGAACCAGCATGGAATTCCTACATAAACAGGGGAATCTCATCTCCTTGAATGTAGTAGAGAAGAACTGTAATGACTAAATTTTTTTCAATAGAGATTTCCTTTTTATTATTATGTCATATAATCACATGGAATCACAACACAATAAACTAATATGTAATTGGTGGCTATGAAAGATAATTTTTACACTTCTTTGTTTTGAATTTCGAAAATCTGACATTCACGGTTTTGATCAGTAAGATGTTTGGAGTATGATAAGGAAAATATAAATTTTTATGAATAGTAACCTACCCTTATGAATAAAAATATATCTTTATGAATAGTAAATGACCTTATCAATAGTAAATTGTTCCAAATAAAAGTATCCTCATCAGTGAATGTATAAATAAAATTTTGGAATCTTATAAGGGATAATATAATCATGGTAAACGTATTGGTATTTTTGAATTTCATTCATTATTACTTAAAATTAATTAATTATTTAAAAAGAAAATGTAATTTACTTAAAGGTGTTCTCAAATTAACAATTTTCTATCTTTGGGTTTTATGTTAATTTTATAAGTCCTTATTTAATTTTTGAATGAATTTTAAAATCAGTTATAGTTATAAAATATGTATTCTTATAGTAAATTATTATTTTATTTAAATATTAAATTAATAATATTTAGAAAAAAAAATTTATTTAATTTTTGGATTTTACATGTCAATTAATTATTTGGGTGATTTTTTTTGGATTTTTCTGAAATACATAATTTTTTTGAATAGTACAATACATTACTTTATCGTATAAATACGTTATAATTTAAATTCAATATTCCTAACATCATAAGTGATGTAAGAACCCAAATCACGAACTCACATGCACATATTACGATTTTTGGACTTTTAATCATCATTATTTCTTGTCTGGAGGTAAAATAATAAACTAATGAATTAAATATTATGAAAACTCTCCTCCGATCCACCATAAATACCACCCCTCATTATATCTTCTCTTCACTCCTCTCAAGCATTGTACCTTTCCTAAATTATGCCAAAATATCTCTTCAATCTCCCTACCCCTGACCAAAATCCATTGGTCTCCTAAAAAGGCCAAATCCAGTAACCTAAAGAGGCTCTCCAGGAAGGATGATTCAAGAGGTAAAATTCCTCTTTTATAATAGTTCATTTTTAAGTTCTTTTGTTCACTTTTCATTCATAACCTATAATCATCTAAATGGTATGAAAACTCAACTAACAAAATTTTAATTAAAATCATTTTTTCTAATGGGAAAATTCATTATTAACTCTTGTTTCCCCACCTATTATTAAAAATAAATGTAAACCTATTTTGAGATGTGTTAATCTAGAACATTCAAGGATGCCAGTGGATCAATTTCTATTACTATCATCAATTCATGTCCTGAAACCATTTTTATGGTTTATATAAACTACTAAATATTTATATTATATTATGGGAAGTTCTGGATTCCATTTTTCACAGATGATTAAAATTAATAATACAAAACAAATAACTTGTGAGAAAAATCACCAAAAATAATTCAAGCATTTATGATGAATGTTTTAGATAATGACTATCCATAACACTAAATAACAAAATGAAATTTATGAAAATTTAATCTCATGGATTTTTATTAACTTCATAAAACATAAATTCTTGACAACCACTTTCATATTACATGTTTATCTGTTCCTGAAAATAATTAACTCGTTCATAAAACGAAAGAAAACAAATGGACCCAAACCATTAAATTGATCCTCATAACCAATCAAAAATTCTTCATATTATCAAAAAAGGTTATACTTATTGAATTATTAATGAATTTAACATATTTTATTATTGAGGTCATTAATATCATGTTGAGAACACCATCAGACAGAACATAAGGGATCCTCTCTATTTCATTGTTATTCACGATTGTACTATCTATTATTTCAATATATGTGTAATTCATCTTGGTGGAGTATGATAAAAAACTACACTTATACATTCTTCATGATGTTTAAATTACGAGAAACTCTATTCTCTCTCAATAATCACTCTTATGTACACATAATCCCATGCCATTATTCGGTTGGGGAATCAACGTGATATTTTTTTATACATCAAGTTTATTTATCATTACTTTTATCAAAATGATGTTATCTATTCTTCTAATTATCATATTCTAAAATATATATTAACGTTCCAAACTCATGTATCGGGTTCAATTCATCATTCTCATTCATGGATATACATGTTTTTAAGTGATTCCACCCTCAATACATCTCGATAAGTAAACCTATTTTGAGGGAAATCCCAAATTCATAAATGTTTTCATGTGCATTCTATAATCTTCTTATGCCACCATTTTCATTGCGAAATAAGCCTTTTTATTGTGAAAACCTTCTTGTTTAACTTTTTTTTAATAATGGATTGTTCCATTTTCTATTTTAAGGGCTCTATAGTATCATCCATAAAACTGATCAAAACTTTTTTTATGCTAAAATGTATTGAATATTTATCTTACATGTGGTCAATTCTTATTGAAATCACATACCATGATAAATTACTATTTTCCCTTATGAACGTCCAGGCATATTTCATGTCCTTTCTTTCATGGACACTTTAATGTTATAACAGCTTTTTATTATTTATGACATTATTATGGTATCTAATTCGTTCAATGGGTAAACCTTATGATAATGTAAGATGGATTATGTATGACTATTTAGGTTAAAAACATATTAGTTAAATGTCAATATGGTTGTTCCTATAGATCTCTCCAATGCATTGGGTAAAGTTATGTCTCATGAGATATTATTTGTGATGGTCTCGATAGTTAGGCATGGATGGTGCTACCATATGAAACAATCTTTCTAGTTATCCTTGACTCATACTAAAGTCATGATTTTAGTTTCTACCACATTTCTATGACAATATGTATTATTGATTGCATGTTTATATGTTATGGTACTATATGTTACATAACTTTTCATATCATCATGTCTTGTCTTTTACTTATTATGCTAATGCATCTTTCTTATAAATATCCCCTTACTGGGCTACATAGCTCATCCATTTGTTCATGGGTTCCCCAGGGTACCCTAGGTTGATGTTTTAGCAGAATGGAAGTTATGAGATAAATTTGAATATTAAATAAAGAAGTGTATTTTAGCCCCTTTTTTTGTTTTACAAACCTAGTAATCAAAGAAAATAGACTTCATGATCATTGTGTTGTACTTTAATTTAAAATTATGATAAAATAATGTAATGTTATTTGAAAATTCTAGGGTCTCTATAGATTGTTTCATATGATTGTAATGTTATTGTAGGTGATTAAGAGCAGAGATCTTTAGTAAGAACCATAAGGATGAGACTGAGTATAAGAAAACACCCCAAAATTTTGGTAAGTATAGAGTAAGTAGTTTTTCAAGAAAATACAACCCAGTGCAGATAAAAACAGATACAGGTGGATCTAGCACTGATCTATCTAGAGGTAAAACCAAAAAATCATCGTATTGAGCTAGACATTAATTGTAACTAGTGCATGATAACGGGTCATTCTGCACTTTATCATTCACAATCCCAAGGGATATGCTTTGGTAAATTCAGAAGCATAGTGAAAACCATTATTTTAGGAATAAAAACCCCATAAAAAATATGTTAGTAAATAAATCAAGGATAACCTAGATTGAAAACTAGGGAATCACAAGTTATTATATAATTCTACATTATATTCTTAACATATTATGTATAATGTTTCCTTTTTATGATCAATAGTTTGGTATTCAAAACCCCTAATTGTATACTCATTTTCATAGTTAAAATATTTATAGAGGAATAGCACACACAACTCTTCTTTCTCTTCCTAATGAACTACATGGAATGATCATCCTGAAGTCATGATCAGAGGTCATTGAAACTTTTTCAAATGTCCATGTTACCTGCAAAAAAAATTATGAGGAATCAAATACCTCTAGAATTTCAGGATGCTTTCAAGTATCATTTACAATATATTGGGGAATATTTCACTCTCAACATTCTTACTATGATAATAATAGTATGTACCATAAGTTTGTTTTCATATTCTTCTCTTTATTTGAAAATTTTTAAGAACTAAAAGATTTTATATATACTGCAAAAGAGGGAGGCCTCTGAGCAACCTATATGTATCAAATTATTCATTTTTATCATTGGGGAAATTCCAAAACCATAATTTTATATATTTTACGATGAATCGGTATGAATTGTTTTATAAAAAACAAGTTCAAGACGATATTTCAGATTTCAATATAAGAAATACATTTTTAATCACTTATCAATACTTTAATTGATATAAACCAACACGCCTAAGGATTATTTGGGAAAATGAACTAGTTTATTTAAAAAATATCCTGAGGTAAATTTTTTTTTGAATGAACCCATTCTAGTAAAGGAAATGATAAGAGGGATGAAGGACGATGTTGTTGATTCTATGGAGGAAAAGTACCATAACCTATTTATGGGATAACATATAAAATGAAATTTTGGGGAAGGATTTATTAATGGGGGGAAGAACGTAATTACCCAATGTTTTTCAATGAAATGTTCCTTCTTATGATTAAGTCATATAATCACATGAAATCACAAAATAATGAACTACTAAGTACTATTTGAAATTTAATCATAATTATGACACATATTTGTTTTGAATTTATAAAATATGACATTAATGGTTGCGATCGGTAAAACGTATGGAGTACAATATGGAAAACATAATTTTTTTGTAAATAATAACAAACCCATATGAATAGTAATATGATCCTTATGAATAAAAAATAGTCCAAAGGAATATTATCATCATCCATTAATGTATAAATAATATTTAGGAATATTATATGAGGTAATATGATTATGGTAAATGAACGGGTCTTTTTGTAACTCATAAATAATTTATCATTTTAAACAAAAATGTATTTTATAGAAAGGTGTTCATAATTTATAAATTTTATGTCTTCTAGTTTTACGATAATTTTAATAGACCTTATTTAATTTTTTAATGAATTTTAAAATCTCATATAGATTGAAAATCTGTATTTTTCATGAAAATTAAGATTTTAATTAAATATTAAATTTATCGTATTTAGATTTTTTCTTTAAAAATGGATTTCATTTTTTGTATTCTACACATCGAAAAATTTGTTAGGTGTAATTTTCAGTATTTTTCTGAAAAACATGATTTTTTATGAATAGTAAAATACATTAATTTACTGTATAAATACATTATAATTTATGTCCAATATTCATGAATTAATATGTTAGGTAAGAACCCAAATATCAAACTCACATGCACATATTTCTATTTTTCATCTTGGAATTGTCACTATTTCAGGTATTGTGGGAAAATAATAACATTATGAATTTAATATCATAAAAACTCTCCTCCCTACCACTATATATACCACTCATCCATTCATCTTCTCTTATAAGGACCCATACTTAAAAATCACTTTATCTTTAATTAAATGAATAATTCAAATGGGGGATCTTTTTAGGTTTATAGTTTTAGAGAAATAGGTCATTACTATTACATTATGTTTCAAAAATTAAAATGTAGACATTGCGACTGTGTTTCCAATTTTTCAAAAAATATAAACTCTTGAAAAAAGAGCCATGTATATTTCAATGATTTTGATTGCATGACATTTCCTTGATCCCATCTTTGACCCTATACATCGTTACATCCTATGAAAAACATTTCAAAACTTGGGAAGAGCATAAAATGCTCAGTAAGGGTTATAAAACAAACAAGGAAAACATTAGTTCATCATTACATATATAACATAAGATCATTAACATACCTCATGAAATCAAAAGATTTATGAATCACAAATAGAAAACATAAATAATAATGGTATCTTGTTTCATCCATATCATACTTACATTATTGCTATCACAGCTACGTATGGAGTTACATTTGGATTACCCATCATAGTATATTCCCTAAATCTCTTAGGAGAAACATTTACATTTACCAATTTCATGTTACCCAATTAATTGGAGTGGTATCTTGGGCTCACACCCTAGGTTTATCACAGAACCACCAGTATACGTAAACAATTCCCAAGAACCACAAAAAAATCAGAACACATTACACTCGCATAAAGGAATGATAACATTTCAACATTGCAATCACAATATATAATTTCAATATATTGTCATAATAAATCCATTAACAAAACCATTTTCAATCCCAAAATATTCTATAGAGTATATGGTATTTATTTTTTCTTTTAAAAACATTACATCTTTATTTCTGAAGATTTCGTCGGGGCGTGCACGTCTGCCATAGTTCGGGGACAAGAGGCACCTATTTTGTATCCCCGCATTCACTCATTCCAAAGGCGAGGGTATATGCTCATTATTTAGGGATGTCTGCTCGATAATCGAAACAGGACAATGGGATGTCAGTTCTTCCTTTTATGGACTCTCCACGGAACTCCTCAACTAGTCTGGGTCTCCCCCATAGACTTAAGAGGTTATTCGTGAAACTCTTTATGGTGCCATATCTTCATTGACACCAGTTAATTACACTTATTCTATCAGGACATTCCAAGGGGTACGGTCAGGGAAATAACCTTCATTTAGGGTAGTAGTCACATTGGGCATCACTGGCATGTTTGGACGCTCGGGGATTTCCATGTATGTCTTCTGTCCCTTATTATAGGGCTTCTCGATGTCGTGGAACCCTGAGGCATCAAACATCAGACGTCGGGAATCATATTTCATTGGCACGTATCTATGATTTTCCTTCGCTTCCCATGTTTAACACGGGGAATGTCACAAGTTTAACATCCATTGAAGATGGATCGAACTGATCAGAAAACTGACTAGAGTGGATCAGTTGGAGGAACCACAAGGAGGGAACACCAATATTGGTGGCAACATGTGGGTGGCATCCTGAATGCTTTTAAATGGAATAGGGAATTGGTTGGAATGATCCCACTGGGATGTGGAGGCCCGGGTAAGGATCAAAATGGATGATGTAAGGTTTCGTGAAGGGGGTAGTGAATGGGAAGGAATCATCATGAGGATGATGATAGTTTTGTGCTTGATCCTCAAAGAGGCTTCCTATGTATCCCCGTGGCAGGGAATCAATGTCCACATAGATCATATAACGATGTCTAACCACCGATTGGTGTTCAAAGACATTCTACTAGATGGGGTCACAACGGCTTGTTGCACGATAAAGCCACAAGAGCTTACCGCTGGATAGGGACACAAAAGCTTACCGCTGGATGCAGTTGTAAAGGCTTACCATAGGATGAGGTTGCAACAGCTTACTCTTGTCTGAGACCAATAGTATAACAACATGTAGGATGGGGGAAGACCGGCGTGAAGGTAGACCTAGGGAATGATGGGTGGTGGGCTTGAACCTCGTGGAGGCCTACTACATACCCTACATTAGAAAATATCAAAGTCATTGTAGTTCATGGTTTTGGTGAACCAACATGAATGGGGTCAGAACGACCAGGTGTTGGTGGGATTGAACATCAGGGAGGCTTCCTACATACCCTTCCTTGGCAAGGATCAAAGTCCTCAATGTTCTGGTATGTGTTTGGAGAACCGACATGAAGGTGACCAGAGAGACCAGGTGTTGGTGGGATTCAACCTCAGGGAGGCTTCCCACTTACCTTGCCTTAGTAAGGATCAAAGACCCCAGAGTTCTAGGGGTTGGGTTTGGGGATTACACTCTAGGCTGCTCAGGGTGTTGGTGAACCGACGAGAAGATGGTCCGAATGACGGGGTGTTGGGATAGAACCACAGGGAGGCATCTTATTTACCCTGCCGTGGAAAGTATCAAAGACCTCATAGTTCAGGTGGTGGGATCCGACATGAAGGTGGACCTGGGGTCTAATGGTTGTTGGGCTTGATCCTCATGGAGGCTTCCTAAGTACCCTGCCTTGCCAATGATCAAAAAATTCATAGTTTAGGTGGTGGGAACTGATGTGAAGGTGGAACTGGGGTCCAATGGTTATTGGACTTGAACCTCGTGGATGCTTCCTACATACCCTAACATGTCATGGATCAAAGAACTCGTTGTTCAGGTGGTGACAACCGACATGAAGGTGTACCTGGGGTCCAATGGTTGTTGGTCTTGAACCTCATGGAGGTTTCATATGTACCCTGCCTTGGAAAGGATCAATGACCGTGTAGTTCTGGTGGTGGAAACCAACATGAAGGTGGACCTGGGTTCCAATGGTTTTTGGGAATGAACCTCTTTGAGGCTTCCTACATACCCTGCCTTAGAATATTTCGAAGACCTCGTAGTTCAGTTGGTGGGAGCCAATGTGATGGTGGACCTAGGTCCAATGGTTGAGGGGCTTGATCCTCATGGAGGATTCCTACATACCCTACCTTGGTAAGGATCATAGACCTCATATTTCATGTATGAGGCATGGGTCTTACACTCTAGGTTGCCCAGGATGTTGGTGATCTGATGTGAAGAAGGTTGGAACGACCGGGTGTTGGGCTTGAACCTCGTGGATGCTTCTTGCGTACATTTACTTGGAAAGGTTCAAAGACCTCACATTTCATGTATGGAGCATGTGGATTACACTCTAGGATTCCCATGATGGATGTCATGATCAGTGCATTCTCTAATCCCACGTGAGTCGTGCTCAGTGTGAGAAACAGGAGACATCAGAGACTTGACGATCACGTCATGAAAGGTCCATTCGTGGGGAGTGGAGTGGGGCTTACATGTGATCGCAGCCCAAAGAGGAAACATTGGCTAATGTGTGGTTAGCAGCCTGAAGAGGTTGGGACTAACTCTAGGAGGGAGTCCCGGTGGTGAAAAAGCGTAGAGGGAGAGGAATTTGGGTTTAATGAAAAGAGAATCCCCATTCCCCAACATGCCCTTTGCTGGCCCTGGGGCCCGAAGAAGAAAGGAGGAGCAAGGATGATGCCTCCTACAAGAAAGCTATGGGATTACACTGAGATGGTTTCCCTTTCCCCACTGACAAAAACCACTCCCATAAGGAGGAAATCATCCCCTGTGGTTACCAGTGGGTGTGAGGAATGTCGAAGGCGGGAGTACCCCGCGTGCGTGCCATGAAGTGATGTCACAATTTAAAGTCATGTGCTGAGGATGATGGTTCTTGGCAGTTTAGCATCCTGTAGCTCGGACAAGGTTATTTTTCTCCGCACACGTAGGACATAAAAAACTGGTATCGTTTCCTCCTTGGTGTAGAGAGGGGACATGCAATGATGTGACTAGTGGGTGTCATAGAGAAAACCATCGGGGGGGGGGGGGGTCCACGTTAGCATGACTATGAGAAAAATCAATAGCGATTAGCATGCATAAGTGAAGAAGCATAATGTGAAACAATGCAACGGGTGGTATCGTCCAGGGGACATTGAGGTTAGTTCATGCAAACCTAGGAGGTTGCATAGAAAATCAGTATTTGGAGAAGGTGTTGTGGTTGTAGGAGGCACCTGAAAATGATGTTCGGAAGAGGGACATCATGGTCGCACAATGGCAGGGGGCTCGCACGCAAAAGGGATTGTTGCACAAAAAAGGGGTTGAGCCAGTGCAGAAAAGGGATTGCGTGTGCGAAAAATTATTGGCCAGTGCGCAATTGAGCACTGGGCATAAAAAGGTTGGGTGTGGCACGCTAAGGGTCAGCAGGCACACTAAACGATGGACTGACGTGCAAAATGAATTTCGTGTCGAAGAACTGATTGTGCAAAATTGGAAGAAATTTCGTGCGGGAGAAGGGGCTCAATTGGACTTTGAATAAGATCAAGACAGACTGGTCTCGCTCAAAGGCGGACCCCTGGGTGACCAGGTGCGAAAAATATAGTACCTAAAATCCATCTTTTGCATGCAAGAGAGGGGAATTTTTTGTAGGGGAGATGGCTCATATTCTTTGTGGCTGAAGTCGAAGTAGTGGACTTCAACTTATACACGCTCCGGATCGTGACTCTGCAAAAAAAAACAATTCAGTTCAAAATATTGTGCTCCCCAATGTCGGTTGTGCATAGATCAACCGTGCAGAGCGGCAACATGAAACAGTTCCGCACCCATGAATAAAATTCATGCGAATCTAAGAGTTTTTCACATGGAATATATTTTATCGCGCTACTCAGTTTATTTTTCATGTTTCCCCTCCAGGACCCCCAAAATGGATTGCCGGTTCCAAATATGGATTTTATTTGTCATGCCTGAACCTTCCTTGGCCCTCGAGTACATTTTGGCGTCTACAAATTCCCCCCCTCGGAATAGGATCGGCGAGGGGCCACAAAGGATGGATTCCGATGGAAACACCAATATACATGACTCCTTGGGGACGTCGTGTGCTTAACACCCGAGTGAAGAAAAAAACCGGTCTGGAGCACGCAATCCACTTTTCTCCAGAGCATGGAATCCGTTCATCGGGCCTATAAAATTCAACGCGGGTCCCTCCATTCCGTACGTATTTTCTCACGTGATAAGCCCATATCTCTCATGTGAAAAAAAAATTCATCTTCCTATGCCAAAAAACGCTTCGTTTTCACGTATGTTACCGCGATCAGTCGTCTGTTTTCACAAAAAACTGATATTTTCCAGCCCAGTCGTGATTTTTCACGCTGGCCACTAATTTTTCACGCCAGCTCCTGATTTTTCACATCAGCTCCTGCCTTTTCATGCCGATTCCTTAAAATCTTGCTGGAAGGAGATGGCCTCCAATTAGGCTGACGGTGAGAGGGAAGCCACATCTATTGCTCGAAGGGATGATATGGCCTCCAACCCTGAGGTTTATGGCGCCCAGAGGATCGTATCCAACAACCATACCCTCTTCAACAAGTTGACCACATCGCAGAAGGAGAATGAATTGTCTTCCAGTTTTCCAATCACGGACATTGGAATCCTGGAGGAGGTACATGAGCAAAGGTTTGAGGTCGACACATCGTGGTCATGGGTGACCCGTGAGGATGAGCTACTATGGTATAAAATCACCTAAAATGGACATCCTTCTAGAGAAACCAGACACCTGGACATTTACATCCTGAATCCCAAGACTAGGACCATCTTGGGGTTTGACCATGTCATGGAGAGTTCTTCATCCTTTTACAGAATCACATTTTGTCAGAGTGTTTCTGACAAGAACAAAGGCTGGCTCTAGGATTGGGATCTGCGGTTTGGAGGCAATTTCACCAGTGAATGGGCCTGGGCATATTGGGTTCTATTGAAATGTGACAAGTTGGGGGCCGAACTATGGCACATCAGTCTGTTAAAGGCAGTGTGGACATCACAGTTGCATTTCTATCGCCAGCCTTAGCTCGGGCCAGAGCTGTTTAATCAATGATCTCCCGACCCCAATACCTTCCACCTTCATTATGGGGATGTCAGCATCAACCTATGGGACATCCATTGCATCAGGGGTATCCCTCTTGATGGGTATTAGTACGATGAATTCCTCCCGATGAGGAACACTTGCGGTGACAGATCACGAACTTCTATGCTGACATGGCACCTACTGGAGTTGTCCAAGGAGGGATGGGGGTCTATGATTTCTTGAAGGACATTGTTTACATGAAATGTTTCATCTTGTTCCTGGAAAAAGCACCAGAGGTCAAGATGTCTGGGTGAGGAAGACAGTGTCCAACTGCGGCATAGAGGAGAAAAAAATTCATATACTAGAGGATCCAGGAGGCGGGGGACTATCAGTCATGGGGCTTCAGCATAAATGAGAGTCGGGACCCGAACATCCGATATGCGTGATCTCATTCCACATTTCTTAGTGGGTGGCTATTGTCGGTGAGGGACGTAAGGATGAGAGTTCTCCCAGTGACCCTATTTATGTCAGGAATCATAACTACAAACCAAAGATTCAATCTTGGAGTCCCCATGTTGGCTCGTCTGTACGCCATTTTGGGATTCATTTCGAGAGGAGGGTCACCGAGGAGGGTCACCGAGGAGGGTCTGTGGCCCCTTCCAGATCGTTTATGGCTAGGTCATAGCCCATTGTGGTGGGAGTATGGATCAGAATCAGAAATCATGCCAAATTCACTTTTAGGGCATTCCGCATCCCAACAGGCAGATGATAGAAAACATAAAACGATCACTGAAGTAAAAGGAATACTTCTAGATCATCAGAGGTTGGGTGCTCGTGGCCCAGTTTGGAAGGAAGATTTTGTTGAGCCCTACGTGCAGTCCAGGATTTCTAGGTAGTTTGGATGCCTTCAGCAGATGCTGAAGATGGTTTACAAAGATGTTCAAGAAGAGAGGTACCCCTATATTTTTTCCCTAAATGTGGCTGATGTTCACAGCCCAGGGCTCTGGAAATGTCATTAACATTCCCCCAAGATGAGTTGGCGCTGGCCTCTCAACAGAATATACCGAACATTGGGATATAGTGTACCCCAAGGGACTTTTTTGGTAGCATGTCGGGCGACACATGGTAGCCAGTGTAGAACCTGTGCGGCGAGATATCAGACATGGTTCTGTAGAGGGGGGAAGGTCGGAAGCACTTCAGGCAACCGAGGCTACATATGCTGGGACTTTAGTAGCAGGGAAATCAAAGGGCATGGTCGGTCCCTCATCACCTTGGTGGAGAGGATCTCATCTTGCGGCCATGGACCTCCCCAGGAAGCATATAAGGTATATCCTCCAACCCTATAATGACAAAAGCTTCCCATCTCTATGGTCAGCCTGGATAACCCTACGATATTCGATGGGTACAGAAGCTATTGGAAAAATATAGGAGACAAAATCTAGCTTCTAGAAGTCGGAATCATTCGTGTTGTTGACAGGCGGAACTTTCATCATCGACATGCGTACTTGACGGACATGGATGTGTATTCACATTAATGGGCTTGGAACATAGATCCACCCTAATGGTGAAAGTATTGCCTAGCCTAGAGCATGATCTCGAAAGGATCCCATATGAGGATGATGACTGTGATGATGATCTGAAAGGCGCTGAGATGGAAGAGGTAGAAGGAAAAGGTGAAGTAGGGGCTAAGAAGAATAGGATCCTGAATGTGGAGGGTCTGAGGGGGTGTCCCACCAAGGGAGTCTCCGATAGAGCAGTGAGATCGTTGGTTCTGATATAGATATAACTGAGCTGCTTGGGGTATGTCTCATCCATTATCAATCCTTTCCCCTCATCATATTTTTTATCCATCAGTTATATCTCCTTATTCTGTTCAATAGCATATGTGCACTGACCATGGTTTTACATTCAAAGGGGAGGAGGTGCCGGTAGAATAAGTTAGGGAGTTGACGCCCATCATTGAGCTGAAGAGAATTGAGGGCTCCCCCAAAATGGCAGCTCCTGTAGCGGCTAGAACACCGTAGGCTGATGTTTTGGGATCTGGTAAGTTCATTAATTCAATGTCGGTTAATCACCAATGGAGAGCCTAATTGATCAGGGTGTTCCTTGTTTCAATAGTAATCACACCCTTGGAGGCTTGTTGGGCTTCAAATCCCAGGTCATCTGTGATTAATTCAACTGCAAACATGTCGTTCCATTCAAGGAAAATTTCTCAAACTGAGCCGGCCCTGACACATGGTGAGTAGAGAGTGGTGGACATAAGTAGTACTCATGTCGGGGCAGAGAAAGAAATTGTTTGTGGGAGAAACCAAGACTAAGGTGAGGGGGGATGGTCGCCCATGCATTGAAGAGACCAAACACATTGGAGGGTCTCCTGATGAAGACCTTGCTGCTGGCCTTTTGGATTCGTTCCTTGACTATCGGCCCACATAGCCCAAAGATATTGATGATTCAGACTCGATGGAGGCCGAGAAGAGATGAATGACGCGACACAAAGGGTGGAAGTTCATCAATCACTTTCTCGGTCAGCCCCATTCAGAATGGAAAAAACAGATTGGATCACTCCAAACCTGGAAACACTTTCTCTGTGCTGGGGGGTGGATGATCAACACCTTCACTCGACGGTCCGTGACTACATGGATGGGAAGCTGCACAAGTTCCGCTGATTCTATGGCATTGCCCAGTGTCGGGAGAAGTCAGAGAGTACCCATGAATTCATTCAGGTAGAATAAGTGCCCTGACACCTTGACGAACAGGTGAATACAAAGAAGATATTCATCGCAATCTATTCTGAACTTGTGGAGCAGTTAAGGGACCAGCTGGCAGACACCCAAGAGCTACTAGTGGAGGCGGGTCACCAAATATCCGCAAATCAAACTGAACAGATGCAAAAACGGGATACATTCAGTGGATTGTGCTCTACGGCATCTGAGCAAGAGAGATTACCCATGGGGTAGGAAGCAATCCTAGAGGCCATCATCCAAAAAGTAGTGGTGCTGGAATGGTCCATCCAAGAAGCTGAACATTAAGGTCCCTATTTTGGCCTAACTCATAAAATCATTTCTCCTTACTGCTTCTTATTCTAGACTGCAAGTATGGATAAATTTATTTACTTGTCCATTTTTTAAGGTATTCATCCACAATCCTTGAATAAATAGCAATCCATTCCTAAACTCACGAAGGTCATTCCCAATGTGAGAAACAAGGGATGTTCTTACTATTACTTCACTTGTTCGTTGGAGCGTCAACCAAGAATCGGGCATATTGGTTTTGAATAACCGGACTAAATTTCTGGGAGGAAAAGGGAGAGACCTGTCTGGAGAATGAAGCTCTCGAAACATCCAAATTATAGTTTTTCCCAGTGTTCTTTTTTGCATGAACGGGATAATGCCAAGGGAACTAAAATCAATCTCAACAGATGGGAATGGAAGGTATGAATCATGATACCTAGGATTTGGAACAAAGTGGGGGTGGCGTGACAATGGAGAATAATTGTTTACCGCATATGAAACACAGTATCCTTATTTTGTTAGCCTAGAATGGAGATAGGAAATGAGGTCCGACCGCTAACCATGTTCGAAACATGGTCCATGACTCAGAATTTCACCCCTTAGAATTATGGAACGTTGGCCCAAGACAATAGGCGGGCCATAGGCCAAGAATCCAAACTCTTAGGGGGTTCCCTTAGACATGAATGATTATGAGGGTCCTAATAAGGGGAACACAAAGAGTGGAATGTTGAGTGATGGTTTGTTCCAACAGAATCCAACACTCTGTAAATTATTCTGCCGTGGTGGAAGGGCTTTAGAGGGTTTCATCAGTCTGATCGTGGATCATTCATTCATTTAGACTGGACCTTTCTGGTGAGGGGTTCGTCACTTCCCAACATCATTTTGGGGAATCTAGAACTTTTTCAGGGAACAATTGTATTTTCATGGTTCCTCACAATGGGTCAGGACAAGGGGCTGGGAATTAGGAGGAATAGGGTTTACGATTCCTAGGGCTGGACGCAAAGAAAAATTCCAGGGCATCTCTACATATCCCATGATGATGGGAATCAATATATACATAGTTTTTGAGGTAGCACGGTAAGGTAGCAGTGCCAAGGATAAATGTAGCGTGCGGGTGTGGCCCTTACAATTGAAGATGCAGTATTTGATGTGTCTTGTTTTTCATTTAAGGTGAATGGGTTTTTTTCTGTGAAGCGACCTGACTGGGATAGCAAGACCCAACATCACCATAAGATTAAAGCTGTCTGAAGGAGTTGAAAAATGGTATGCAGTGTGAAAAATACCAAACTTGGTGTCCCCTTGATTGAGGACATCACGATGTAGTGCTATTTTTCGTCGTGCTGTCAAGATGATGAAGTCAAAGTATAAGGTCATGTGGTAGGAGAAGACGTGCAATTTAACGTCATGTGGTATAGACGCAATTGATACGATGATAAAGGGGGAATGTGCATGGTGCAATAAAACATACTCGAGGCGAACGTGGGAAGAATCCCATACCACACCGTACGTGACTCCGTGGAAGAGTCCTCGGGCCAAGGGGCCAAAATAGAGGTAAGAGGGTAAAGGGGCAAGAGAAACTAGCTCCCAATTGGGATGGACCTGAGAAAGAGTCCTTCGGATGCTCCTACATATCTCGTGAAGACGGGAATGAGGATTTACATAGTCCTCACTAAGAGGGAAATATGAAAAGATCTTAGTTTAAGGTCTTAGAACTCGGACCATGAAAAAGTGTAACCCCTTCATGTATGCATAGACCTAAACCTGATCCATAAGCACAAGTGAGTCAAACTAGGTGTGGGAAACAAGGGAGGAACAGGTTTTTTGCAATACCATGGATTCACGTCAAAGGGAAGTTTGTTCAAAGCCCCGAATGATGATTTTACCGTGGATTTTTCCTCCCAATGTGCAAATATGCAGTGCGGGATAATGTTAGGAGTGCTAAAATTCTATTTGGACATGATGGGATGGAAAATGATGTGAATAATGTAACAAACATTCAAGTCTTAAAGGGTATGTCATGAAAATGGAGGATAACTATTTATTTAGTTTGAAACACTGCATCCCTATCGCATTAGCCTGAAATGGGGACAAACAAATGAGCATCGACCGCTGACCAAATTCGCAACATGGGAGTTGTATCGATTTGTTGTCTGAAACCCTCGAGGATGTTGGCCCTTAAATATATCATAGCCCTTAGGCCTATAATCCATTCCATTTGGGGTTCCCCTTGGGTGTGGAAGATTATGGAAGCCCAAAATAAAGGGAACACATTGCCCAAAAATGGGAAAAAGAATGTCCATGTAAAAACTGACACTCCACACGCTGAACCAGAGTACTATTCAGCAGATTGGTGGATCACTAATGAGGTTCGAGGAGCGTGATCAACTTGAGAGAATCTAATTTGAAGGTATGAGTATTGAATAATAAGATAGAGAAATCTCTAGAGGGAGGGGTATTTGGCATTTCCTTTACAAACCTGACGTGAATGAGGACATAATCCTATGCCACAACATATACTCCCCTCCCTTGGAAAGGGTAGGCCAAGGGGCCAAGGAGAAAGAGAGATTCCTAAAAGATGGGACAGGACCCAAAGACTAGACTTTTGGGCGGTTCTACATATCCCATGAGGCTAGGAATCAAGACTCATGTTGTTTTGGAATCGCACATTGGGCTAATTTACCCAAATGAGGGGGTGTACGACATGGTGAGTAACCCGACGTGAATGAGGACATAATCCCATACCACACCATACAAACCTAAATAGGAACATGGCATGGGGGCCTGAAAAGGACAAGGGGCCTGAGGCTAAGCCTTGGTCGGAATGGACAGACAAATTTGCAATTTAACATCTTGCAGTGAGGATGAAGTGAGGAGTAAGATACCCCAAACAAGGGGGGTGTACTGCACGGAGAATAATCTGATATGAATGAGGACATAATCCAATACCACACCATAAACTATCGGTAAGAACTTGGGATAGGGTCCAAGAAGGCCAATGGGCCCGAGGCAGTGTCTCGGTCGGAAAGGCCCGACCAGTTTTTGGTTTAACGTTTTGCAGTGAGGATGAATATTGGATAATGTCTCTCATCTGAGGATGTGTACGACACGACGATTAACCCGATTTGAATGAGGACATAATCCCATACCACACCATAAGATCATAAATAAGAACATGGGATGGGTGCCTAATGTTGGGCCTCAGATGTGAAGCCATACGTCCTTTTGTGCAGTTACCACCTCATCACAGCTCCTATGCCCAAGTGAGCAGTGCTCGGTGGTTGAAACCAGGAGCCGGTCTCGGCTCTACCCGACATATGGGGTATAAAAGCTGGCATTTCCTGAAGTGAGTTCATCACTTATAGATATAACGAGGCATAATGAACAACTACACTCGATGTTTGGGAAATCTATGGCTGGTTCTAACGATGCAAGATAGCTATTGACCATGTTCCAAACATAGCCTCCTTACGGATGCTTGTTGTATGGTGTGGAAAAAGGAAATTTATTCTTCCTAATGAAGCACAGAGGCTGACCAGGGTCATCTCAATTGAGGAGCCTTCTCAGTTGTTTACCTACTTAATCTATATCACCAATACTAATAATTTTTTAATATTTCTAATTAATATAATAATGGAATGAAATATAAATTTCTAATTAAATGTTTAAACCTATACTAACATGCAATTACAAATTATAATTAGAGAACAAAGAACTTAGTTCTAGGGTTGGTATCACATGTTCATTCATTATTTATTTATTGTTTAAATCCAATTTGATAATTTGTTTTATGAATTATCATTAAAAATTACATTACCTTGATTTATTTTGTGGGTGATTTTAGTATTCGTCCGGCACACCAAACCACACCTCCTCCAATAGTAAAATAGGGTAACACCTCAACTGAGAATGTTATCCCAAAATACTCTACTCCACCATATATCGTTTCATCCCTTATTGCAACCCCAACTCCACCGTATGAAGGGTTTTCCTAAGGGAAGGGAGGGAAAATGAATTAATAAAGGAAAATAAATGGGTTTAGAAATAGTGCCGTGGTGGAAGATCACTACACCTGTGCATTATTCCTGCCTCCCCCTCAAATTGAATAAAAACATTTTGAATTGAAGCACAAAAATAAAGAACACTGTGAAACCATTCCCATGGCCAATACTTGAGTTAGTCACTTTCCATGGTGAAGTGAATAGATATCATGATGGAAAGAAGTGAGAGAGAATGAAATTAGTTTAAATTTGGAAAATATAGATAGTGGGAATGAAGGTGGAATCAATTTATTTAAAATATGAATGCATTACATGAGAAAATAAGACCAATAATAAAAAGATAAGAAAAGAAAATTCATATGTTAGCAGCATGTCTCTAGGCCTCCCCTAAAACATTGGTGTCAAACTCCAACTTCATCATGGGTCAACTCCTCTTTATATAGGCCAACAGGGTTCCATCCTCCGGTCTTCAAATTTATGATCTTCAAAATCTCTCATTAAATGTTGCAGCAGATTCTCTCCAACGCAAGACTGGCCATGTTCATCCAATTTAAAGTCTGTATTTTGCAATTATTTCAACTATAATCATCTTCAAAAATGTTTTTTACATTTCATCACAAAATTTCAGATTTATCCTCAATTTGGATTTCGAGATATGGACAATTAAGGTTGAGAATTTATTCCAGAGGAATGTTTCCTTTTTTCTGCCCCACAATGTCAGCATTCATGGACCGCCTAAATGGTGGAAAATCTTCGATATCTTCATCAGTCTACCTCCTCATTTAATATTCCTGAAAATACAATTGGAATAACCCCAATTTGATGTGTGTAGTCCATGTTATGATTTATTTAGTGAGGTAGAGTCCACACGGTCGTCCAAAATAAATGTCCAACTTGATTGAATTGTTCGGACCCTTTCATGGCTGAATTAAATCCCGTTCCAAACACAAAATTTTATGAAAATAAATATTGTAACCCAATGAAAATTAATCACATCAATTTTATATAGATTTTAAAAGATATGCGTGAATTAACAATGTGATAAAAATCGGTCAATATTTCCAAATTAAGCAGTTTTCCAATTTTAGCCCAAAACACATCATAAATCCAAAATTGATGTAAATAAATCATCTTGTTAAATTTTTATGGATTAAATAATTGTATTAAATATAAAAAATTGATTAAAATATTATCTCTATCAATTTTACCACGCATAAACTATGATTGTCCTCAAGCATAAAATCTCAACAAGGAATTCAAAGGGCACCAATGTCATCAATATTTAAATATCAATGAAATAAAATAAAAATATTATCAATATCCAATAAAATTTTCAATTTCACCAAAAAATAGTAATTTAGTTTCCCATTTTTCAAAGAAACAACCAATTCATGCATTTTACTTTTCCGCTTTGAAAATTAATGATGCTTCTCCTTTCATTCATTCAAGCTTATCGTTTTATTATTATTAAACATGCCAAATAATGATCTACCTCTCTTCTGAATCTATTTTATCATCCCTCATGATACAATTAATAGTGGAGTTAAGCTCATATCATGAGAACATGCTTCTTATTCATAGGCTTGTAAAGGAACTACATTCTCCACTTTGAAAAGACAAAACGCATATAAAATCATGAGGAATTGCAATAAAGGTTCAATTGACTATGTGGCTTAGGTTTGGTGGGTAAATTATTGAAATACTTTATGGTTGGAAGTAGGAGTTTGGGATCTTAAGTACAATTCATGAGTAATCATGTGAAAACACAGGATGAACCTCACTCAAATCCCCTTGAGAATCTGAAACACAACACCACCCCATTTTTATGACATGGGACATGAGTCAATAAATGATTATAATGAATGATATCATCTATGTTCTACCCCATTTTAAATAATCTTTAGAAAGGAACAAACTAATTTATCTCTCTTTTTTTAATTTTTTTAAATCTCTATAAAGGCATAACTTTATTTTCAATTTTTTTTCTCTTTTTTACGGAGAACAGGATGAAATGAAAGAATCAATATGAAATGATGACTCCAACCCAATTTTCTAATAACACACTTCCCAAAATGATGATACAAACCTCACACCACCCTTAAATGATACGCATCCCAATGAACACACACGAAAATCCCTTCCCCCACATCCAAACATGAAATATCCATGCAAAAATACTAAAAGTGATTGTAGGTAAAGAAATATTAGCTTGTAATGTGGCTTAAAACTATAAGGAAATTTATGGAATCTATGGGCTAAAAAAAGATAAATCTAATGGTGGTTATGAGGTAAAAATGTGGCTAGCCAAATAAGTGCCACAATAATTATATACGTGCTTTTGGACAATCATATTTTGGAATGGTTTTAATACAAGTTTTAGCAGGTGGAACATACCAAGATCACTCAAGAAATATGCTCAAGTTAAAATAGGAAATATTTGTACTAGAAATTCTCTCAGGAAGTGGAATATGATATTGGAAAATCACTCATGGAATGATTAATAATAACAAATTAATTCACATGAATTTCATAAATTAAAATCATGAAAAATGGTAAGGTAATTTCATTTCCATGAATCAATTAATTCCCTCTAATCATGAGTCCTTGTTTCAATATTTATGCTTCAATTTAATAATACAATTATCCATTTTACTCATTCAATATCATTAACATTGAAATCTAAAACATGGAATCACTATATTCCGAAGATAGTCATGTCTCCTAGATATGTCAACTAAAACATAATTCAAGTGTGGTTATTCAATTGTTATCATTAAAGCTCAAAAAATATAAGGAGGTTCAGAGTTAATCATTAAAAGTGAACTCCTTTTTGAAAAAAAGATTCATCCCTCTATTTGGGGTTCCCTTTTTCCAAGATGAACCTAAAAAGAGAAGTACACAATTAAGTGAAAGGATCATGTCATTAGAGCTAAAAAATATAAGAGGGATTGGGCTGAATGATATGGTAAATCTATGAAAAGAAGATGGAATCTAAATTCATAGAAGGAAATAAAAGATAATTTTTGGTACGACCCCCCAAGTGGGCCTTGGATTTTTTACTGCCTCTAGAGGACAATACCAACTGTCATCCAAAATCTGATAGTGGGTGGATCTTCTTGGACGTGAAACACCACATGTTCTTCTTCCCAAATTGTAGATCTTTGTTATTGTTGAGGATAATTCTTTTGGTAGATTACACCAGATCCTTCCCTTCACAATTAGGTACTCCTTTCATGGCGGGCATATGATGAAGTATGGAACCTCTTCCTCTTTAGTTTCTACTTGTGAAACATTTTCTTAAAAATCAAGTCGTTGCTCCAAATGTGTTGCATGAAAAAAATAATCAAAGGGATATTCAAATTTATATTTTAAATATTAATTTCAAAATCATCCCTTTTAAGGTAGGAAGACTGTAGATTTGGTTCCTCATGCATAGCAACAATTATCATTTCTTGGGATTCTTCAAGCATATGATCAATGTTCTTAGGGAGCTCTAGGTGTTCCTTAACAGCTGCAATTTCTCCTTCTTCATATTCCACCAATGTGATAAAATTATTGAACGAATTTGATAATTCAAATTCCTAAGGAGTGATACTAAAATCAGATTTAATGAAATCAGAAAAGTTAAGGTTTATGATAGGATAATTTCCCTGAGCTACTTCTGATTCAATCAATTTGTCATTGATAAGTTCCTTTTGGAGTCGATATTCTCTTGATGAAGGAATGTATTGATGATCCTCCAGTATTTCTTAAAATTCTCCAATTTGGGTGGCTTCTTCATCTTCCAAGGATATAGAGAGGTATAATGGTGGTTTCTCTTCTAATTTGTATGGAATTAGGAGATGATATTTCATTTCAATTTCTTCCCATGCACTCCAAAGTTTCTCAAAATTCACATTATCTACCTCTTGTAAATTAGTAGAAAATTAACCTTGTATATATCTCCTCCATAAATTGTTGAGATAGGTGGAATTGATCTTCATGAACATCCTATTTTACCCCCTTGGGTTCATCAACATCAAAAACAAGTGGGGAAATTTCTTCCACAGCTTGCTCAGGCTCATGCTCCGGTTCAGGCTCGGGTTTCTCACTTTTTCCTAGAACATAGTCAAATGCTATTTCCATTTTTCTCCCCAAGTAATCCAGAGCATTGCAAATCCTATCCACATGTGCATTAAGATACCTATAATCTATTTCGGGTTCTTGATATTTCACCTGTGAGTAATAATTCCATGCATAATAATTTGAATTTGAATACATCAAGGAAAAGTAATTTTTTTAATTTTTTTTAAATAATGAACACTATATAAAATTCGAAAATATAAAAAGTAAATTAAAAAACTGATTTTCTCTATGGAAATGGCACACAATTTTGACACAGTCCTGTCATAGGGTGTGGAAAAAGTAAATTTATTCTCCTAATGTAACGTAGAGGCTGACTAGGGTCATCTCACTTGAAGAGCATTCTTAGTTATTTACCCACTTAATCTATATCACCTAAACAAATAATTTTTTAATGTTTCTAATAATACAAATAATGAAATGAAATTTAAATGTCTAATTAAATGTTAAAACTTATACTAACATGCAATTACATTTTGTAATTAGGGAAGAAAGAACTTAGTCATAGGGTTGGTAACATGGGTTCATTCAGTATTTATTTATTGGTTAAATTTAATTGTATAATTTGTTTTATGAAACCCCATTAACAAATTACATTCCCTTTATTTATTTAGTGTTTGATTTTAATATGTGTCTGGTACCCCAAACCACACCTCCTCCAAAGGTCAAATAGGGTAACACCCCAACTGATAATGTTATACAAAAATACCTGGCTCCACTATATGCTGTTTCGTCCCTTATGGAAACCCCAACTCAACCATATAAAGGGTTTTCCTATGATAAGGGAGGTGAATGAATTAATCAAGGAAAATAAATGGATTTGGAAATAGTGTCGTGGTGGATGACCACTACACCCGTGCATTATTCATGCCTCCTCCACAACTAGAATAAAGACATTTTGAATTGATGCACAGTAATAAAGAACACCATGAATCCTCCCCCAGGGCCAAGCCTAGAGTTAGTCATTTGCTAAGGCGATGTGCATACAGATCATGATGGAATGAAGGAAGATATAATGAAATCAGATTATATTTGTAAAATAATTATGGTGGGAAAGAAGGTGGAAACACTTTAATTATAATATAAACACATTACATGAGAAAATAAAAGTAAAAATAAAAAGAGAAAAAAACAAAATTCATATGTTAGCAGAATTTCCCTAGGAATCCACTCCAACGTCGGTGTCGAACTCCCCCTTCATCATGGGTGAACTTATATTTATATAGGCCAATGGGTTTCCATCCCCTGTTTTTCAAATTTATGATCTTCAAAATCTCTCTTTATGATTTGTAGAATATTCTCTCCAACGCTAGTTTGACCATGTTTGGCAAATTAAATGGTTGAATTATGCAATTATGTATTCTATAAAGCTCTTGAAAAATCGGTTTTTTGTTTCATAAAAATATATCAGATTTATCCTCCATGTGGACTAGGAGATATGGAAAATTTTGGCTGAGCATTTATTCAAGAGGAATGTTTCTTTTTTTTCTTCCCCACAATGTCAACATTCATGGTCCACCATAATCATGTGAAATTTGAATAATCTTAAACATTCGAACTCCCCATTTAATATTCCTGCAAATCTAGTTGTAATCACCCCAATTTGAGGTGTGTAGACCACGTTATGATTTATTTAGTGTGGTGGGGTCACACAGTCATCCAAAATAAATGTCCACCATGATTGAATAGTTCGGAACCATTCATGGATGAATTAAATCCTAGTCCAAACAAAAACGAGGAATCAAATAAATATACGAACCCAATAAACATTGAATCACATCAATTGGATATATATTTTAAAAGTTATTTGTGAGTTACCAATGATATTAAAATCTATCAATATTTCCAAGTTAAGCAGTTTTCCAATTTTAGCCTAAAAGACATCATAAATCCAAAATTGATGTAAATAAGTCAACGTGTCCAATTTTTAGGGATTAAATCATAAATTAAATATAAAAAAACTATGAAAATATTATCTCTATCACCTACCCATAGAGAACAGAAATGGGACAAACAAATGAGCATCGACCGCTGACCATATTCGCAATGCGAGACTTGTATTAGCTTGTTGCTCAACATCCTCCAGGGCGTTGGCCTGAAGTGGTAGGAGAGCCATTGGGCCTAACATCCATACCATTCGAGTATTCTTTTGGATGGGATGGATGATGGAGTCCCTATCAAAGGAGTGGGTGAAGCATACCAATAACCATACATTTGAAAGTCATGAAAGATGGTGAAAGAGGCAGACACCTCAGGGGAGGGAGACGTATGGCGGAATTGAGATGAGATGACCGTGAATTGAGTTAAACCTATACCACACCATATGTCTTCACCCGAGGGGAGATTTCGGTGTTTGGGCAGGGCCAACAGACTATGTTTTCGGGTGTTTCTACGTATTCCATGAGGATGGGAATCAAGTCATACATAGTTCATGAAGGCTATGCCATTTAACATCAAATGGTGAGGACGTGGGATGAGAGAAGAATGGGAGTGGGCACATGGTGCAAACATTATAATCCCAACTTGGGTGGGGCTAAAAAATCATTCACCATATCATTCAAGGACCATTCGAGAGAACTATACCTTGGGGGATAGTCAAAGTGAATAGTTTGAGGGTTGGGCTCAAGAAAAAATGCATGAGAATTCCTATGAATCCATTAGGATGGGAATCGATCCATATTTAGTTCTCAAGATGCAGTTTAATGTTTTTCAGGATGATTCACAATTTAATGTCATGTTGGACTAGACAATTTAAGGTCATGCGGGACCGGCGTGCAGTTTAGGGTCATGCGAGACCATCCAGTTTAAGGTCAGGTTGGACCAGTTTTCTCAGGAAATGTATTACTTGAGGAACATGGAATTGTTGTGAGGATTTATATGATCACCATCCATGGTCACCAGGGATTATGCTTAATTGGGGTTAACCATGTGAATTATGTAAGGTCCTTCCCATTTGCGCTCCAACATGGGTGGTTTCCTACCACAGATCATTGGGGCCCTGAGGGCCAATACCAAGTCGCCTTGTAGGAACGAATAGAGGTGAACGTTATTATTGGAGGCTCTAGATATATTATTCTGATTCCTTTCAATATTATGTAGGGAAAAAATCCTATTCTCGTTAAGGGATTCTAATTCATCCCAAATAATTTTGGCTACCTTATATGGCGCCTGCTGGTCATAGACCATTGTGCGTAACGATGGTAGCTGGATCTCGATGGGTAGGATAGCCTCAGATCCATACACCAGGGAAAATGGGGTCACTTGGGTGTAATAATGAGTCATCATCTGAAAGTCCCATAGGGTGTTTTGCAGCATGTTCAACCAACCATTCATGTTTTGACAAACCATTTTTTGAAAAATGTTAGAGAGGGACATGTTGAACGCCTCTATCTATCCATTCGACTTCATGTGGTAGCGGGAGGTATGGTTTGAAATGATGTTGTACATTGCAAAGAACATATTCAACTCAAGTGCAACGAGGTTGTTGGCGTTATCGATGAGGATGGCATGAGGGACTCCTAACCAGTAGATGATATTGGAGATCACGAAGTCGACGAATGAATGGGCCTTGGCCTCCTTGGGAAAAACGGTATCTTCTCACTTGGAAAAAAAATTTCCGGAAGCCAGGATGAACCTGCATTGGTGAGAATTAGCTAGTGGATATGGTCCCACGACACCGAGTCCCCAAACCACGAATGACCAAGAGTACATGGTGGAGTGGAGAGGTTCTGGAGGCCGATGCATGAAGTTATCATGAATTTGGCACACGTGACATCTCTTGGAGAACTCCATAAAATCATGGATCATGGAGGGACAGAAGTACCCGAGTCTCCAGATATGATGGGACAACTTCAGTCCAGTCTGGTGAGTGCCATAGGAACCGGCATGAACCTCGTGGATGACTTCAGAATTCACAACTCCTTGGATGCAATGGAGTATAACACCATAAAACCCGCACTTGTAGAGGATCTGCTCTAGATTGGGACCGGTCTGGAAGGTAAACTGCAGCGCGCGGTATCGAATTTTCTCCCTCTCAGCCCGATCAGCCGGGAGGAATATATTTTGGAGATACATGACCAATGGGGCTCTCTAGTAAGGGGTCACATCAACCACTGCAATTGGATAACCTGGGGGTCTTCACGTGGAGGATCCAGTGGAAATATGGCCTACTCGTAGGTCACTGTCATCATCTCAGTTGATGAGTGTGATGAATCTCTAGTATTCCAGGAGTATAATCAGAGGATCCTGCTCGGGTTCTACAAGTGATGATGTCAGGCTAGCCAGTGCATCAGCCCGTCGGTTCTAAGATTGAGGGACATGAGTAACTTCTGACTGAGATAGAAACTGGGCCATTAGTTGGAGGGTGCACTCCAACAATTGTACGTGATCTAGTTTCCTGACGACATATTCACCGTTTATTTTCATAATGACTAGTTCTGAATTCGATTTCATATAAATAATGGGAACATCAATCTCGAGGGCCAGCTCGAGGCCAGTGATAAGAACCTGATACTCTACCTCTTTGTTGGTGCAGCCATCCGACAACATGAATGAATATGGTAGAATGTCTTGTGCCTAGGTAATAAATACAATACGCGGGCACACACTGTTGAGTCTGGGATTATTGATTTTCCTGCAGATGGGGCTCCAAGAAGCACCCGCAATGTGAATATGCCAACATTGGATGGCATGATCTACGGAGAGGATTGCCTCATCGGGAAAATCCAGGTCCATGGACTGGTCTGCAGGGGATGGATGGGTTGCAAGGAAGTCTACCAATTCTTATCCCTTGATTTCTTTTTAAGGCACAAACCAGATGTAATGCAGTTGGAGGATTACCTCCCACTATTCTAGATGACCGGTCAACCTGGGGCGGTTCAGGATGTACTTCAGCAGGTCTACCCAAGAAACCAACTATTCCTCGTTGTGCTACACGTAATTTCCCAAATTCTATACTGTGAATACCAGCACGAGGTAGCTCTTCTCAGTGGGGGATCAAACGGTCTCCATATTGAGGAGCATGCATCTAATGTAGTAGAGGTTGTTTTCCATCACCTCATTGTTCTTCAGGGAGATAAGAGAACCAATAGATCGTTCCAGGGTAGTCACATATATGATCAGTGGTTTTCCAGAGACATGTGGCATTAGGACCAGAGGCTGGAGAAGATACTGCATGATTTCCTCGAACACGGTCTAGCACAATTCGTTCTATTCGTAGGCAGAGCCTATCTTCGTGATCTAGGAAAATGGCCTACACATGCTGTTTGGATTTGCAATCAATCGGCGTATGTAGGTTTAGTGGAATTGAAAACCTTGATGCTCCCAGATATTGCTCGGGGGAAGCATCTAACGGATGGAATTGATCTTCTCTGGGTCGATCTCTTTGACCTGGTACCTAACAAAATATCCAAGGAAATTCCTAGAGGTTACCCTGAAGGAACATTTCAGTAGGTTCATCTTCAGATGGCGTGAACAGAGGAATCCAAACACTTTCTCATGGTCCTTGAGATGGTCCTGAGCCTGTTGAGATTTGAAAACCTGATTATCCACATATAATTCCAATAATTTCCTGAGGATTGGTTTGAATATGCAGTGCATAGCCCATAGATAGGTGTCACATGAATTCTTCATGTCAAAGGGCATGACCTGGTAAAAAATGTACCTTGGGGCCCACTGAATGCTACAGACTCTTCATCCTCAGGGGCCATCCGGATCTGATTATATCCTTAGTAACCATCCATGAAGGATATGGCTTGGAACCCAGCTATAGCGTTGATCAAAAATTCTGTCACTGGAAGGGGAAAATCATCCTTCAAATAGGGACATTTGAGATCTCGAAATTTGATGCAGAATTTGATATGTCCATTCTAATTCCTGATTGGCACAATGTTTTCTAGCCACATGGGGTACTGTACCTCCTGGACGAAGTTGGATTTGATAATCTTGTCAACCTCGGCCTCAACCAAGGAACTGTGAGAAGGGTGCATCATTCTGGGAAGCTAGTTGAACCCATGATAATTTACAGGGAGACCAAGGTGGTGGATGGCTACCTAAGGATCTAGTCCTGGAATCTATTCATAACACCATTTGAATACATTACAATGATGCTTCAGGAAGTGCGCGTACTGCTGCCTCTCCTCGAGAGGCATGACGACACGGAACAATGTGAGTCTCATATCTTCCGTGCTACCAAGGTTCTCCTGTACCAGTTCATCGACCATGGTGGAGAAAGATTCGTCAACAGTGGGGGGAGCATCCTCCAGACCTGCTTATTCAGTTTCGGAGGAGGTATTTCTAGAGGGAGAAGCTTCCACTTGGTTGGTAGTTCCTAAGAGAAGATGGGTTAATGCCTATGCATCAGTGGACATCAAATCATGATATTTACGTGCTGCTGATACCATAACGATGAAGGAAGTTGATCCGATCTCATCTGGTTTTTAGTCCAAGGGGCCAACCTTGATGATATGAAAACAATAGTGGTGCGTCGGCTTGAGACAGTTAATCCTTGCCCATAAAAATAGACACATATGACGTACTTCCGTTGCCATGGGGTAGACATCCCAATTTCGTACGGGGTTCGGAGGTTCTGAGATCACATGGGCCTGGTTTGTGTATGAGTACGACAAGATTTTCCTCCTTCTCTTGGACTTGGGAACATGATTTCCTCTTATAACAGAGACAAATAATCATTGGCCCATGTCGGGGGTTGTGGCCTCTAATCTACGGATCGGGAAGACGTAGGCGTCATCCATTCCTGCCCATCGATCATTTGGCATCAGTGGCCTATCTAGATGCTGGGGGATTGGAGTGTCTTTCTTCTGCCCCTTATTATATTTCTTCTTGAGTGCATGGATTCCCATGTAATCCCACATTGGACATGGTGAATCGTTTTCCATGGGCATGCATCTGAGGTTTTCCTCATCTTCCTAGGTTTTACATGGTTTTTTGGGGCCAAAATTTGGGTGGGTTCTCGAATACTATTAAATGTAATAGGTAATTATGGGGCATGATCCTATCGGAATGTGGAAGACCGATTAAGCACTAGGATGGATGATGGAAGGTTCCATGAATGGAATAGTGAAGGAGATGGAATCTTTATTAGTGTGACAATGGTTTTGGGATTGTGACTCAAAAGGGCTTCCTATTTATCCCTGTGGTAGGGAATCAATGTCCATGTAGTTCATATGATGATGGATTACCGCATATTGGGGTTTAACAGTTTTCTGGTGGATGGGGTCGCAACGAACTTCCACTGGATAAGGTCACAATGGCTTACTGCTAGATTGGGTCACAGCGGCTTACTGCTGGATGAGGTGGAAAAAGCTTACCGCAGGATGAGGTCGTAGCGACTTACCACTAACTGAGGCACATAGTTTAATGTCATGAATGATGGAGGCAGACCGACATAAAGGAGGAACAATGGTCTGATGGGTTGTGGGATAGAACCTCATGGATTCCACCTACGTAACCTGCCTTGGAAAATGTCAAGGTCCTCATAGTTCATGGTTTTGGTGAACTGACATGAATGGGGTCAGAATGACTGGGTATTGGTGGGATTAAAATTTAGGGAGGCTTCCTACGTACCCCGACATGCCATGTATCAAATTCCTTGTAGTTCTGGTATGAGTTTGGGTGAAATGACGTGAAGGTGATCGAAGCGACCCGGTGTTGGTGGGCTTGAATCTCGGGGAGGCTTCCTACATACCTTGCCTTAGTAAGGATCAAATACCTCGTAGTTCATGGGGTTGGTTATGGGTCTTACACTCTAGGATGCCCAAGGTGCTGGTTAACCAATGTTAAGATGGTCAGAACGAATGGGTGTTGTGCTTGAACATTAGGGAGGCTTCCTATATACCTTTCCTTATAAGAGACCAGATACCTCATTGTTCAGGTTGTGGGAACATACGTGAAGGTGGGCCTGGGGTCCAATGGATATATTTTTTCATGCAACTCACTATTTTTTCCATGATGCCCCTCCCAGACCATTAGAATAGATCGCTAGATCCAAATATGGCTTCGTTTTTTCATGCTTGAACATTCCTCAACCCTGTAGTGCTTTCCATTATCTACAAGCTTATTATGGATGCCAAAGATCAAATAATACTCACAGCGGTGAAATGGTCTTTGTCTCCGCATATGTTAAAAGAAACATTAATTTTTTTCATTTTGTAAAATTCCGAATTTAATTATATACCCATTGATTGAACTGAACTGTCAAAGTTGTTTATACAGTGTATAATGGAATGTCGTTTATAAAACAAAATATGCCTCAATGAAAGGAGATTGAGAGAAATTCCATTACCACATTTCTGATTTGACACATTCATTCTATAATCTCTTGAATAAAAAACTAAATTTAATTTCTACTTTATTAATATCCTTTTCAATGTTTATTATTCCTTTTACATAACCTATTTACATGCTATGAGCATTATGTAATCATTTATGTCAATAACGGTCATTTTGTCAATATTTGGTACTTGATTAAAAAATGAACTTGTTACATTTTAAAGATGATCATTTGGTCAAATATCCATTATCCCTAGAATGATATTCATGATTTAGATATCATATATATCATATATATATATAGTATATGAATGTATTTATAATATCACATAACATTAGGAAATAAGATATGAAATGCTCTGTTCAGGGAGACGGTAAGACATACGTACGAATGAATGTTCATTTCATTTCCATTTCATATTTAATGGAATGAATACATAATGATACATAGGTATATAATAATTCCATTATGATATCATATATAATTTCATGAACTCCATCCTTTATATGTCCCATATAAGGCATGAACGTGTCATATCACATTGAGCGGTCAGTAGTCCTCACTTCCTCAAATTAAATTATCGTGTTAACCCATAATAGAAACCATAAAGTTATGATATAAATTGAAAATACAAATATATAATGAAAAAAACATAATATATATCATATATAAATAATGTTCCATCGTAACGGCCACCGTGGGAGGTGGTAGCTGTTAATTGAACAATTATCGTTTCATGAGGCATTAGTTTTCCATCCACAGAAATATTATGTTTTTTATCCATTAGATGGAGGTCTGTGTATGTGTAGTTAGAATCCTTATCATAAAAACATCATAGTATATTTATGATACCAGGTTTTTTATAAATTAATGTAATAAAAATAGTTTATGAGGATGTGGAATTAAAATAAAACAAAAGAACATAAGATAAGACATTACCTTTAAATCGGATAACTCCATTGGTTTGAACCAAAACGGTTTGTTGATGTGACTTTTGCCTACGTTAAGGCTTCTAGGAGAAGTATAGGGAAGTATGGAGCTTAATTTGGGGAGGTTTGATGATCCATGTGGCTTGAGAGGTGTGAGTAATGGGTTAGAGGTGAGATAATATTATAAGGGGGAGGTGGGGTTATTTTGGAAAGTGTGAAAACATTATTTTATAATATAATGATTATTGGTTTCTAAATTTCCAAAACACATTAACGTCGAAGATAAGATAACTCATTGTCAAAATAAAATCATCCAATAATAATTTGAAAGGTTTTGGATATTATTTTAATCATTATAACATTATTTATTTAAATCATTTACTAATGTGGTAAACAGTACATTATTAAGGTATCATAAATAATTTAATTTATTTAAATCAAAAAATTAATAAAAAAATACAATAATATATGAAATAGTTTTATATTTCCTAAGAATATTTATATTAGAAATGATAACTTATATAACCATATTTAAAAATTAATCTTCTAAATGATATTTGTTTATTTCATTTTTGTCTTTAGTTTAAGTTAATTAAAATAATGTGTCATTATCACTCCCAAGTGGCCCCATGGGGTCCCAAAATCAAACCACAGATGCTCATGGTTGGAAGTGTATTAACTAGTAGGATTAGGACACATGTTAGGGTAATTTAATATTATTATAGTAATAGTTGTTTACCATTATTTAACAGATTTACCAATTAACCATGATAAATAAAATTTTTACTAAAGTAATATTCAATTTTTTTTAAAAAAAGTTACCTATTTACACAATATTTACCTCCTGATTACATAAATGGAATCCCTTTTTCCCAATTCAAAACAATGATGTTACAGAAATTAATATAAAATTAATTTCCGCTATCAAAACAAAAGGCGTCTTTTTATGAAATAATAACAATCAAAAGATTGACACTTGATTATGTCCAATTTCAACGTGAAATTAATTTCAATAAGAAAAACTGAAATAAATGGTATAAATATAATCTAATTACATTATAAAACCATGTAAAAATATAATCTATCCAAATAAATAAATTATATTAAAAGAAAATTTTAAATTTAAATATAGTATTTTTAACTATTCATCAAAATTGAAATTTATCAGAAAAATAAGAAAAACATACCCAAATTAAATTATGAAGTCACAATTCTAAAAACGAATTTTATTTGGTCAAAAAGGTCCTAAAAAGTTACTAAAAGAAGATTTAATGAGAGTTCTCAATCAAAAGGCGGTAAAGCATCTTCTTTATATAAATTATTCATAAAATTAGATTCATTCACATGTAAAAACATTTATCAAATGTTAATAAACATATTTTAGTTAGTTATATTTAATCCTCTGAATAAAATGACTAGGTATTAACTACCATTTAAAATAATAAAATTATATTATTATTGTAACGCCCCGACCCCAGCTACCCAGAGTCGGTGCATTAATTCGTTACATTGGCATGACCACAAAAGATCAAGTCTCGAAAGACCGATTAGTTTAGTAGCCTTGGAAACACTATATACATTCATAAACGTTACATTACATCATAAAGTGAAAAACTTCAATAAAAAAGTCTCCATAGTCCACACTCATATCCTCTTCTGACTATCCCTACAGGTCATTCATAAAATAATTTTTCACATCCTGGAAAATATTAAAACATTGGAAGGGGTGAGCTCAGATGCTCATTAAGGATAACAATATTGCGGAAGCTTTCATAAATAAATATAAACATTTAAGGAAATGTATAACTAAAACAAAAGCCTTTTTAAACTTGAACTTCAGCATAATATGGAAAAAATAAAATGAGATAATGCCATTTACTAACTCACATGGATATTCTACTATTCGAATAATCACATGCAATATCAATAACCACTTTCATAATGAGGGAATGTATAATGCCAGACATTCTGAAACATTTTGTCAAGGCCTCGGCCAAGACCTGTAAAATGATTAAGGCCTCGGCCAAAACCATAAATCAAATTGGGAAAGGGCCTCGACCAATTCCACGTCTAGTTGTCTTATGAGAGCTACCGATGCAAATTTTTTTAGAAGATACTTACGTTTAAAATTGCTCAAATATACACCAGTGTTTTTCTGAAAACATTATGCAAGCTTCTGAAAACAAAATAACTAATTTTGAGACTTCTCGACTAATTACAGGCCATGATGGGTCCACGCCCAATCCCTTCCTGTCTACCACACTCGAGATTCGGGTTTTCTGAAAACATTTTTAAGCTTGCGTCAAGTACGTATACATTTGCACTGGATTTTCATATATTGGAGAGAAATATCTCTTTTTTGAAATAATTTAAAAATCACATAATTATAAAAGAAAACCTTTTGAATAAACGTAAAAGTCAAAGGGGTTTATACACTGTATAAAAGAAATTTGTGTATAAAACAAAATATGCCTCAATTAATGGAGATTGAGACGAAATCCCTTCAAAGATAATTTTTAAATAAAATATATCAATTATGTGTATTCACTATATGTACACATAAAGAAAGTATAAATACATGATATGACATAATAGTATCATGACATAATTTTAAAGTAGGAGATTAACCCAAAGAATGGAAATTGGGTTAAGAAGTTCCCTTACCTCGTGTATGACTTGACTCAAACGTTCTTTAACCTCCTCAAAATCGGGTAACTTTTTTGATTTGAGCCAAAGGATTCCTTGGGAAGAGTTATGCCCAAATTGAGGCTTCTAGGAGTAATAGGTGGAAGTTGGGAGAGTATTTGGGTAGAGTTTGGTAGAGCCAAATGGCTTGAAAGTGAGAATGAGGTGGTAGAGGTGGGGGCCTTTTATAAGAGGAGAGGAGGGGCACTATTGGAAAGTAATGAAATGTTATTCTATTATAAAATGATTTTCGGATTCTAAAGGTCCCAAACCTGTATAATTCGAGGCTAAGGTGATAAGGGTTCGAAATCTCCTCATCCAATAGGTTTTGGACATGTGTAGGTCTTATATATTACATTATCTTTCCATTTTATTTAAATCGTTAAATAATGAGGTCATCGCT
The DNA here is from genome assembly GCA_963277665.1 of Viscum album. Taxonomy (NCBI): domain Eukaryota; kingdom Viridiplantae; phylum Streptophyta; class Magnoliopsida; order Santalales; family Viscaceae; genus Viscum; species Viscum album. The sequence goes on from OY728121.1 coordinate 208,160,312, forward strand.
GCATAATCATGATGTCATAAATAATTTAATTTATTTAATGTCTAAAAATTATATAAAAAATACTATGATGTATGAAATCGTTTTATCTTTCTAATGAATATTTATAGTCAAAATTTTGACTTGTGTTACCCCACTTAAAAACTTTTTTAGTAGAACAACTCACGTTTGTGTCAATTTGATTTTAACATTAAATAAATATATATTAATGTCATTTTCCAACCAAAGTGGCTCCAGGGGGTCCCCAAGTTTACCCATGGGTTGTCTTGGTCGGCAATGACTCATCCAATAAACGTATGACAAGTTTCAAGCTCATCTCATAATATTAAAACATTATTTTTACCTTAAACTACACTAATTACCTCTATTCACGATTAAGAACTTAAAAGTTACTATTCACCAAAAAATTATTTTAATCTCATTGAACCAAATTTTACTTCTTAATGACAACCATGTATGTCGGATTTTTGAAAATTAAAACACAGAAGTGGTAATATTTCATTTAAACGAAAAATCTGTTATTTAACTACCACTTAGTGGTTTCACTATTCATCAAAAATTGAAGTTTTTCAAAACAATGCCAAAATTTCCCCCTAAGCTATAATTGATATTCCGAATTTAAAAATTATGTCTATTTTACAAAATTCCAAACATATAAGTCGCATTAATTAATTTTATAATTAATTCCCGCTATCTCAACAATAGCGTGTTTTTAAGAAACAATTTATATCAAAGGATTGGCAATTGTTTATGTCCAATTTCAATGTTAAATTAATTATAATGACCACCATTGGATAAAATGGTAAAAATATATTCTAATTATACATTAAAACCACTAAATAGTACAATTTATCACTAAAAATTATTTTGATTAAAAATGTTGTTTTTAAGTAATTTTCACTATTCATAAAAAAATTCGAAGTTCTCAGAAAATTACAAAAAATTCAACTTTGGATAATTTCGATATTACGAATACAAAAATGAAGTCCATTTTGAAATATAAAATTTCTATAATTTTAAAAAGTGGTTATTACTATTCATAACGGATACTTTGATTAGTCGCGTTGTTTTAGAACTCGAAGTTGCGTACAATGCAAGTTATTGCATTATTGAATGAGAAGCGTATTGTGGAAGCTCGGGGTGTTACATTATCCCCTCCTTTAATAAATTGCGCCCTCGCAATTTGATATTTTTCTTTGAAAATAAAAGGTTGAAAAGAGAAAATACCTTTGAGGAAACCCCACATCGGAAATAAGATTAATAAAATTTAGCCTTAATAAGAGGGAAAGGGAAATGAAAAAGTCACCACCCAATTATGATCTCAATTAGGAGAACATTGGTGGAAATTAGAGACATATAATTGGAGGAAAACATAAATATTTGTAGGGAGTGATTGAGGTCATCAATCACAATCAACTGTCAAATTGAGGGCCTCAAATCCTTCAATCTATGTTGATTTAAAATATCATCAGTTCAACAAGACATAAGGTATTAGGATAACACATTTTTTCATTTTAATATCCCTTTACTAAAGTTTAAGAATTAATTTTTTCATTGAATAAGAGATAGGTATATATTTATTTATGCTTGACAATTAGAGTTTCGACCTTCAACTCATCTTTCACTCAAAAAGATAATTGAACTCAAAAATATTATACTTATCCTAATTGTATAAGGTTCCAAATGTTAACACATACCATTTTGATTAGTAAAATTATTTTGAAATAACCAGGGACTTCCTGTAGGCTAGTGGTTGGAAATAAAGGCATGTCGCACTATGATTGTGGGTTCGATTCTTGCAGCTTTGTCCGACGCGACGGGTTATGCCCCACCCTGCAGGTTGTCCTTTTCCTAAAAATATAGTACTATACTATTCCAAAAATAACCTTCATAAATGTTTTAACCTTAAAAAATACTATCCAAAGTTCATCTTAATCCATTCCAACCTTTATAGTTATCCAAAATACCTCTATCCAGATTTTCTCTAAAAGGTCTCTAAATTCCAAAATCAATTGTAACATCAAATTCCCCAAACAAATTAAAGTTTCTCTTTTGCCACATAATAAAAATATGATTACCTTCAACATGTTAAAACCTTACTGAAATCAACAAGTAATGCAGTACAATCCTTATATATCACATTATTCTAATAACCAGAATATAATCCATGAGTCCAAAAGCACCAATACATTAATTATTCCGCTTCAACTGTAGTCACAACATATGATTGGCCTTTATCCCTTGGCCTTTTCTAAGGTATGTTTCCCTGACACTTAGGATATTCATTTGCATAATGACCCATTTCTCTACAATTGTAGCATTCAACTTTGATAGCCTCTTTCTTTCCCTTGCAATCACGAGCCCGGTGACCCTTTTCTCCACAATTATAACAAACTCCCATTTCTTTTAGGCAAGTACCAGGGTGATTCTTCCCACAATTATCACATAATGGAAAATCCTTCATTCCCTTTTTCCCTTTATCTGTCTCTTGTTCCACCGTTCTCTTCTTCTCTTGCTTTACTTTGTTGTCATAAGACTTAGAGAATTCCTTTTCTGTCTTGATATCACACGAGACAATATCTTCATATGATGAGAAGGATTGTGATACTAAAGCTCGATGGAGAAATGTTTTTAACCCATCAATGAAATGATCAATCTTACTCCTTGGGTTACGTATATAATCGGTAGCATGCCTCGCTAACCTTGTAAAGTTATCCTCATACTTTGCGACATTCTCATCCCCCTTCTACCTCAGACTTAGAAATTGCCTTTCCATATCTCCTCGATGGTCACGAGGAAAGTATTTTTCTAAGGAAATCTCTTTGAACTCCCTCCATCCATTTTCAATACGTCATCATCTTCCTTTGTGTTTTGAATCAGCGACCACCACTGATCGACATCTCCAGTGAGGCGGTAAACTTCCATGACAACCTTCTCCCTTTCGCTACTCCCCAGGGCATGGAATATTTTTCTAAGGAGTTTATCCATCGTTCAGTTACTAACGGATTTGTACCCCCATTAAACTATGGTGGTTGTTGCCTCATGAAGCGGTCTAACATTGATCCTCCACGTTGTGGATCAGGGTGATCCATACGAGTAAGGTTATTATTCATAACTTGAGTGAGTTGTCCCAGTATGGTAATAAGTTTATCAGCACCAGTTGTATCTCCAGATCCACAATAATTATCTTGAGCAGGAGGGAAATCCCTACACTGAGTGCATGCATTGATACGGTTTCCATTCCTTCCACGAGGCACCATTTCTAAATAATGGCATAAACTAGATTAGTTTATGAATTAAAATACATAATTCCATATTTGTAAAACACTTTACATAAATTGAACTATTTATGGATATAATCCATAATCATAAAAAGAAATGTTTTCTTTGATAAAGTATATACTCATAACCCTTCATAGTGGTTTGTAATGAAAATGAGAATTATCCTAAGCATATCCCCCGGGAGTGTCGTAACCAAGAGTGCAGCAAGGCCCGTTGTCGTGCACCAGTTCCCGTTCGAGTCTATCTCAAAGCGGTGTTTTCGGGTTTTACCCCTAGGTACATCTGTGTCAGAGCCGCCTCTACCTGCTCGTATCCAGACAGGGATGTATTGCTCGGAAAACACACAACATTTCTACAATACCAAAATTCTAGGAAGTTCTTCTATACTAATCCTCAAAGTCTATCTTTGGGCTATGTGCTATAATCAGAGTTTATCTAAATCTAGCTTCCAAGGTTAGTACTAAACTGCCTCTAATACCAACTGTAACACCCCGACCCCAGCTACCCAGAGTCGGTGCATTAATTCGTAACATTGGCATGACCACAAAAGATCAAGTCTCGAAAGACCGATTAGTTTAGTAGCCTTGGAAACACTAGATACATTCATAAACGTTACATTACATCATAAAGTGAAAAACTTAAATAACAAAGTCTCCATAGTCCACACTCATATCCTCTTCTGACTATCCATGCAGGTCATTCATAAAATAATTTTTCACATCCTGAAAAATATTAAAACATTGGAAGGGGTGAGCTCAGATACTTAGTAAGGATAACAATATTGCGGAAGCTTTCATAAATAAACATAAACATTTAAGGCAATGTATAACTAAAACAAAATCCTTTTTAAACTTGAACTTCAGCATAATATGGAAAAAATAAAATGAGATAATTCCTTTAACTTACTCACATGGATATTCTACTAGTCGAATAATCACATGCAATATCAATAACCACTTTCATAATTAGGGAATGTATAATGCCAGACATTCTGAAACATTTTTTCAAGGCCTCGGGCAAGACGTCTAAAATGATTAAGGCCTCGGCCAATACCATAAATCAAATTGGGAAAGGGCCTCGGCCAATTCCACGTCTAGTTGTCTCATGAGACCTACCGATTCAAATTTTTTTAGAAGATACTTACGTTTAAAATTGCTCAAATATACTCCAGTGTTTTTCTGAAAACATTATGCAAGCTTCTGAAAACAGAATAACTAATTCTGAGACTTCTCGACTAATTTCTGGCCATTATGGGTCCATGCCCAATCCCTTCATGTCTACCACACTCGAGAGTCGGGTTTTCTGAAAACATTTTTAAGCTTGCGTTAAGTACGTATACATTTGCACTGGATTTTCATATATTGGAGAGAAATATCTCTTTTTTGAAATCATTTAAAAATGAAATAATTATAAAAGAAAACCTTTTGAATAAATGTAAAAGTCATAGGGGTTTATACACCGTATAAATGAAATTTGTGTATAAAACAAAATATGCCTCAATGAATGGAGATTGAGACGAAATCCCTTAAAAGACAATTTTTAAATAAAATACATCAATTATGTGTATTCACTATATGTACACATAAATAAAGTATAAATACAAGATATGACATAATAGTATCATGACATAATTTGAAATTAGGAGATTAACCCAAAGAATGGAAATTGGGTTAAGAAGTTCCCTTATCTCGTGTCTAACTTGACTCAAACGTTCTTTAACCTCCTCAAAATCGGGTAACTCTTTTTGATTTGAGCCAAAGGCTTCCTTGGGAAGATTTCTGCCCAAAGTTAGGCTTCTAGGAGTAAGAGGGGGAATTTGGGAGAGTATTTGGGCAGAGGTTGGCCGAGCCAAATGGCTTGAAAGTGTGAATGAGGTGGTAGAGGTGGGGGCCTTTTATAAGAGGAGAGGAGGGGCACTTTTGGAATGTAATGAAATGTTGTTCTATTATACAAAGACTTTCGCATTATAAAGGTCCCACACTTGTATAATTCGAGTCTAAGGTGATAAGGGTTCTAAATCTCCTCATCCAATAGGTTTTGGACATGTGTAGGTCTTAGATATTACATTATCTTTCCATTTCATTTAAATCATTAAATAATGAGGTCATCGCTGCATCATCATGATGTCATAAATAATTTAATTTATTTAATGTATAAAAATTATATAAAAAATACTATGATGTAGGAAATCTTTTTATCTTTATAATGAATATTTATAGTCAAATTTGGACTTGTGTAACCGCACTTAAAAACTATTTTAGTAGAACAACTCATGTTTGTGTCAATTTAATTTTAACATTAAATAAATATATATTAATGTCATTTTCCAACCAATGTGGATCCATGGGGTCCCCAAGTTGACCCATGTGTTGTATTGGTCGGCCATGACTCATCCAATAGGAGTAGGACAAGTGTCAAGCTAATCTCATATTATTAAAACATTATTTTTAACTTAAACTACACTAATTACCTCTAATCGCGATTAAGAACTTAAAAGATACTATTCACCAAAAAATTATTTTAATCTCACTGAACCACGTTTTACTTCTTAATGACAACCATGTATGTCGGATTTTTGATAATCAAAACACAGAAGTGGTAATATTTCATTTAAACGAAAAATCAGTTATTTAACTATCACTTAGTGGTTTCACTATTCATCAAAAATTGAAGTTTTTCAGAACAATGCAAAAATTTCACCCTAATCTATAATTAATATTATGAATTCAAAAATTACGCCTATTTTAAAAAATTCCAAACATATAAGTCGCATTAATTAATTTTATAATTAATTCCCGCTATCTCAACAATAGCGTGTTTTTAAGAATCAATTTATATTAAAAGATTGGGAATTGTTTATGTCCAATTTCAATGTTAAATTAATTATAATGACCACCATTGGATAAAATGGTAAAAATATATTCTAATTATACTTTAAAACCACTAAATAGTATAATTTATCACTATAAATTATTTTGATTAAAAAAGTTGTTTTTAAGTAATTTTAACTATTCATAAAAAATTGGAAGTTCTAAGAAAATTACAAAAAATTCAACTTTGGAAAATTTAGATATTACGAATACAAAAATGAAGTCCATTTTGAAATATAAAATTTCTATAATTTTAAAAAGTGGTTACTACTATTCATAACGACTACTTTGATTAGTCATGGTGTTTTAGAACTCGAAGTAGCGTACAATGCAAGCTATTGCATTATTGAATGAGAAGCTTATCGTGGAAGCTCGTGGTGTTACAATTATTGTGCAACATAATATTTCAAAGAAACCTGTTGTTATGTATCAGGTACACCATCGAATATAGAAACCCCTTTAAGGTAAAATTAATATTTATTTTAGAAAATATTAATTAAAATAAAAATTTATTATTTCATTATTTACCATGGATTTTACATCCTTCCCCCTTTTAGAAATTGAGTCCTTGAAATTTTATTCAGTTATAAAAATAGTGGTGGTATGTATCCCTCATAGCATTTTTAGATTTCCATGTTTCCTCTTCAACCATATAGTTTATCCCCAAAACCATTACCTAGTGAATTACCTTATTCAGTAAAACTTTCGCTCAATGGTCAGGAATCTGTGCTTGTTGTTCCTCATAATAGAGATTCTCTTTCAACTGAATAATCTTTGGTCTCAAAACATAAGATGGATCTGGAATATACATTCTCATTATTCAAACATGAAAAAAATATCGTACCATGGATAAATATGGAGGTAATGACACTATGTAAATAACTGATCCAACTTCTTCCAGGATTTTATAAGGTCCAATGAACATCAGACACAACATTCGCTTCTTACCAAAACCCATCACACTTTTCCAAGTAGAAAATTTGAGAAAGTAATGATCACCTACTTAAAAAGAATGATCCTTCCACTGGTTATTCATAAACTTTTTTTTCTGCTCTATGTTGTTCTCATGTTCCTCTGAATAAACTGAACATTTTCTGCCATCTCTCCTACCAATTCTGGTCCCATGAGCTTCCTTTCACCTACTTCATCCCAAAAAGATAGTGTTCGACACTAATTCCCATATAATGTCTCAAATGGTGCCATCTTTATACTATTATGAGAATTGTTATTATTAGAAAATTCAACCGAAGAAAGATGTTGGTCCCAACATCCCTGGTAATTTAGTTAATAATCATGTATCATATCTTCCAATATCGGAATGGTTTATTCTAATAGCCCATATGTTGCAGATGAAAAGATGTACTAAAACTTATTTCAGTACCCAATGGATTTTTAAGGCCTTTCCAAATGTTAGAAGTAATCCTAGGATCACGATCAGATATATCGAAGAGGTGAACTCCATTGAACCTGATTATCTCTTTAACATAAAACTATGAAAATTGATCTAGAGAGATAGTATCTCGAATAGGAAGGAAATGAGTAGATTTAGTCAATTGATCAACAATAACCTAGATTTCATTATTATCCTAATATGTCTTCTGTAATCCCAAAATGATGACCATGGATATATTTTCCCATTTAAATTCTTGAACTGGTAAAGACTAAGGCATCCCTTTTGGTAACTACTACTCTACTTTAACCAGCTGATAAGTCAAACACATCATAGTAAAATAAGAAATATATATATTTATTCAATCCCACCAGTAATAATCTCGAAGATCTCTGTACATATTTGTACTACAAAGATGAACTGAAAACGGGGAACTATGAGCATCAAATAACAACTCATTCTTCAACTGTGAATCATAAGAAATGGATAGTCATTTCCCAAAACTCAAAACAAAATCATTATCAGTGTTAAAATAAAGCAACATACCCTTCTAAACTACCTCTACCTTTTTCTGCAACTCACTATCTTCTAACTGCACTTGCTTTATTCTGTCTGACAGAGATGATTTCACCGATACCTAAAACAAAAACAGAATAATTTTCTACCCCAACAACTTCTAGGCCAGTGTTAGTCAAATACAAATCCACAATATCTCCTTCCAAACTTATCATGGTCAATGAAGCAATAATTTTTTTGACTAAATACATTAGAAAAAATATTTACTTTTCTCGGATGGTAATGGATCATGCAATCATAATCATTGATTAATTCCAACCACCTCCTCTATATCATGTTCAATTATTTATGAGTGAATATATACATAAAAAAATTTTGTTAGAATATATTTCACATTTTACTCCACAAAAATAATTCCTCTTAATTTATAATGAAAAAACAAGAGCAGATCATTCCAAATCATGTGTAGGGTAATTTAACTCATGATGTTTCCACTGTCATGAAACATGAGAAATTACCTAATCATTCTACCCGAGGACACAACCATTTCCATTAAATGAAGCATAAAATAAAATAAAAACTCACCATTTTAAGATGTTAGTGCCAAAACTGGATCATTCATTAATTTTATTTTCAATTATTGAAAACAATCATCACATTATTTTGTCCAAATGTACTTAACACCTTTTCGAGTTAACATAGTCAATAGACTGGATAACTAGGACAAATTTTCAACATTCCACCTGTAATGACCTACCTAACCATGAAAAATGCGGGTCTCAGTTATATTTGTGGGTATTGGACATTATTACACTTATTTTTTTAGTAGTATAAATAATTATACAAATTTTCGAAACAATGTGACCAAGGAATGAAATTCTTTGTAACCAAAACTCACAGTTGCTGAATTTCCAAAATAGTTTCTTTTATTTTAATGTTTACAAGACAACCATTAATTGAATTTCATGATCCTATTTACATTTAGAATAATAAAACATCCTCAATTTAACACAACCACAATCTAATCCATGAACTCATGAAAAAATCTATTCATATGATCTATGAATACAACAGGTCCATTGGTTAATCCAAAAGGCATAACTACAAATTCAAAATGGCCATATCTAGTATGAAATGCAGTCTTCGGAATGTTATCTCCCATTACATTCAACTAATGGTATCCGATCTCATGTCAATCCTCAAAAAATACTGAGCTCCCTATAGTAGATCAAAAAATTCATCGATATTAGGAAAAGGATAATTTCTCTTAACAATGATTTTATTCAATTCCCTATAATCAATGAAAAGTCTCATTGAACCATCCTTCTTTTCTAAAAATCAGATAGGAGAACCCCATGGTGATGTGCTAGGTCAAATGAATCCTTTATCTTATAACTCCTGCAATTGCTTCTCTAACTCTAAAAGTTAAATTTGTTCCATTCTCTATGGGGGTTTTGAAATTGGATTTGAATCAGAAACTATGTAAACAATAAATTAAACTTCCCAATCGGGTATAATACAAGGAAACTCATCAGGAGAAACATTAATGTACTCCTTTAAAACTGGAACCACATTAATCTGAACAGTTCCTTTGTTTAAAACAATAAATGCAAGGTAAAATTAATTACAATATTTTACTAGTTTCTCATCTTCTTGATATTTTATCAAAAGTTATGGTTCATTCTGGTACACAAACTAAAAATAATTTAGAAAAGAAACCTCTTTAGACTTGTAGTAAATCATACATGATAATCCGAAATGAAATCCATATGCAAAATAACATCAAAGTCTACATGAGGAAAAAAAAATTTTGTAGGTAGATTATTTCTACACACAAGGAATGAAAGGTTCTTACAATATCTTTTTGATTCAACATTTCCTAAAGGTGTTTTTACAACAACTGTAAGATTCATATCCTGAGATGGAAATCCAAATTTACTAGAAATATTCCCAGTAAGGATCGAATTTGTAGACCCAAAATCAAAAAACATATTGGAATAATCTGAACAAACAAATAGTGTACCTGATACTACTTCATTTGATGGCCCAACATCTGCTGAAGTAGATGAAAAAGTCTTCACCTCCTCTTTCTACATGTAGTCTGGTTTATTTCCCTCAGTTGAGTTATTCATTGGACACTCATTTTCATAATGAAACATTTCATTGCACCTATTACATTTTATTTATTGTAAATAAGATTTTGTCTTACAATTACCCTGATCTTTTTCAGTGCAATTACGAGCCTTATGTCCCTTTTTACCACATTGGTAGCACTTACCAGAATTCAAAATACACACACTAGAATGCTTTTTACCACAATTTTAACAAACTGTAAATAGAAGTTTCTTACCATCGTACTTTTTTGAACTGTTTTTCCCTTTCGTATGCCACCTCGACCACTTATTCTATTTTTTTGTCAAAGAACACCTAATCATCAGAAAACTCTATATCCACCTTCTCCTCTCATTGAACATGTTCTTCATAAATTTTAAACTGACGAGAAGATAAATCCCAACGATACTTTGGATTTAATCCTGAGTAAAAAAATTTTATTTTGATATCATTATCTATTATGAAATTTGGAGCATACCATGCCAGTTGAGTGAATTTTTCCTCATAACCAACCGTTGAGTCATCTTCCTACTTCAATTCGAGGAATTTTTTGTCCATACTAACATGAACCACCTTAGGAAAATATTTCTTGAGAAACATGTCTTTGAATTTGTCCCAATCATGGCAATCAACCTCCACACTATCCCTGATATTTTTCACCATCGACCACCACTGATCAGCTTCACATTCAAAATGGTAAATAGGGATACAATCCATTTGATGTTCTGAAAAACAAAAAAAAAACATCGAAAATCCTCTCTAATGATTTAATCCACCCTTCAACTAGAACAAGGTCAGATGATCCCTTGAATGATGGGGGATGTTGCCTCAGGAAATTCTCCTCTACTGACATGTTCCTCTATGGTTAATCTGGATGATCTCGTGCATTTATACCACCACTATTTATATGTTGAGTCAATTGTGCCATTACTGCAACAAACTATTCAGTTCTGATTCCGACCATCTTAGGTTGCTGATTTTGAAGGATGTCTTCCTACTGATGGCGTTCTAACATCGATGCCATGTTTCATCTAATGAAAACAATTCTAAACACGGAAATATCTTAGGCAAATCAACATGGTATTATGTAAATGCCATCATTTCAATTTTAACATAAATTAATTTATGGATATTAATTTAACAATAACATAACTCCTAATGTTAAAAAAAATGACCTCTGATACCAACTATAAGGTCTCACCCACAAACATTACAGAATCTTGAATTAAATGAATAATTCTCATTGAGGATCTTTTCAGGCTTAGAGATTTTTAGAATTAGGATATAAATATAATATTACATTTCAGAAATTACAAGGTAGACATTTCTACACAGTTTCCATTTTTTCATAAAATAATAACTCATTGAAAAAAGTGTCCCATCATGTTCCATTTTTTAGTCAGCCTTACTTTTCCATGATCCCATCATTGACCATATTCATCTTTAAGTCCCGTGGAAAACATTTCAATACACGGGATGAGCATAAAATGCTCAGTAAAGGTTATAAAACAATGAAAGAAAACATTATTGTTTCATTACATACATAACATAATCTCTTTAACCTACCACATGAAATAATAAGATTCTTGAATCTCATATAGAATACATAAATCATAAAGGTAACCTATTGCATCCATGTCATAATTACATTGTAGCTATCATAACTACGTAGAGAGTAACATTGGGAATACCCATCATAGTAATTTCCCTAAGTCACTTATGAGGAACATTCAAATTTAATTCCATTACATAACCCAATGAATCCGAGAGATATCTCAGCCTCACATGCCCAAGGTTTATCACGAAACCACTCGTATTGGTAAACATTGCCCAAGAACCATAAAATAATCATAACAAATAACACAGGAACAAAGGAAAGATAAAATTTACACATTATATTCATAATATATAATTTGAATATATTGACATAATCAATCCATTATCAAAACCATTTTCAATACCAAAATATTAAATATATTATATGATATTTAATTTTTATTTTAAAAACATTAACTCTTGTTATGGAAGACAAAGATCAAATAATACTCGCGGCTGCAGAAATGTTGTTGTCACCGCTTACGTTAAATGAAATATTATTTTTTGTCATTTAGTAAAATACCTTATAGAAAAATATTCTATTTGAATGAAATAAATTTTAAAATGTGTTTATACAGTGTATAAAATAAAGTTGTGTATTCAACCAAATATTCCTCAATGAATGGAGATTGAGACGATGTCCCTTTCCTCGTGTCTGATTTGACACATTCGTTCTTTAATCTCCTGAAAAATAAACTAATGTTATTTTATACTTTATTAAGTTCCTTTTTCATGTTTATTATTCCTTTTATAACAATTGTTACCATGTTATAAACATTATGTAATTATTTAAGTTAATAACGATCATTTTCTCGATATGTGGTAATTTAGTCAAAAATGAACTCCTTATAATTACAAGTTGTCCATGTGGTCAAATATCCATTTTTTCCAGAAGGATATTCATGATGTATATATCATATATATATATATCATATATTTCTAGTATATGTACTTATTTATAATAGACCATAACATTTTGAGATATTAAATGATATCCTCTATTCATGAGGATTGTATGTCGTATGTACGCATGAACGCTACATTCATTTCTATTTCATATTTAGTGGAATGAAAAAACAATGATACATAGGGAAATTAAAGTTATAGTGTAAAATCATATATAATTTCACTAACTTCATTCTTTATACATCGCACATAATTCATGAAAGAGTCATATCGATTTGAGGGGGCCGTAGTCCCCACTTCCTCAAATGAAATTATCGCGTTGACCATAATGGAAACCATAAGGGTATGATATAATTGGATAATACATTAGAATAATGAAAACATAAAAATAATATATAACATATATAAATACAGTGTCATCATTTTGGCCACAATGAGAGGTGGTAGGGGAAAATTGAACAACAATCATTTTGTGAGGCATTAGTTTTCCATACATTGAAAGAGTATGATCTTTACCCATTAAATGTATGTTTGTGTATGTGTAGTTGGAATACATATCATAAAAATATCATAGTATATTGAGGATACTGGTGTTTTTGTAATATAATGTAATAAAAAGAGTTTATGGGGTTTGAGAAGTAAAATAAAGCAAAAGAACTTAAGAGAAGATGTTACCTTTAAATCGAGTAACTCCATTTAGTTTGAACCAAAAGAGATTGTTGAAGTGCCTAATGACTATGTTAAAGCTCAAAGGAAGAGTATAAGGATGTAGGAATCCAAATTGGGTAGATATTGGATGATCAAAGGGGCTTGAGAGGTGTGAGAAATGGGTTAGAGGGGAGGGATTTTTATAAGGTGGAGGGGGTCTTTAGGAATGTGTGAAAATATTACATTATTATATAATGATTTTCTATTTATAATGGTGAAAAAATCATTAAGGATGAAGATAATATTTCTAATGGTTGAAAAAAATTAACAAATAGGAATTTGATAGTTTTTGGATATCATTTTAATCCTTATAACCTTATTTATTTAAATCATTTATTAATGAGGTAAACACTACATCATTATTGTGTCATAAATAATTTAATTTATTTAATGTCTTAAAATTACAAATAAAATACCATTATTTAAGAATTAATTTTATACATCCAATGAAATTTTATATTCTAAACAATAACATATATATCCTTATGTAAAAATTAATTTATTAAAAGTTTTTTTTATGTCAGTTTTTTCTTTACTTTAAGTTAATTAAAATAAATTGTCATTATCACTCACATGTGGCCCCATGGGGTCCCCAAATTGACCCAAGGATTCTCATGTTCAGAAGTGAATCAACCAATTTTATTAAGACACATGTTAGGGTAATTTTATATTATTATAGTAATATTTTTTTACCCTTATTTACCAGATTTACACATTAACCATGGTAAATAAAATATTTTCTTAAGTAAATATTCACAATGTCTAAAAATAAAAGATACCTATTTACACAATTTGAACATCATGATTCCATATAAGGAATCCATTTTTCAAAATTCAAAACACAAAAGTGGATGAAATTAATTTAAAATTAATTCCCACTTTGAAAACAAAAGTTGTGTTTTTTAGAAATAATAACTATCAAAAGATTGGCACTTGTTTATGGCCAATTTCAATGTGAATTAAATTCCAATAACAAAAATTTAATTAAATTGTAAAAATATATTATAATTAAATATTAGAACCAATTAAAAATATAATCTATTCTTACAAATAAATTAGATTAAAAGGCAGTTTTGAATTAAAATACTGTATTTTTCACTAATCCTAAAAAATTCAATTTTTTCAGAAAAATACCAAAACTTAACCCAAATTAAATTTTGATGTCCTGATTCTAATGGATAATTTTATTCAGTCAAATATAACATATAAATGTGAACAAAACTATATTTAATGAGGGTTATCCATCGAAAGGAGGTAAAGTAACCATTTAAATTAATTTATTCTTAAAATTAGATTCATTCGGATTTTTAGCCTATAAAATTTATTGGATAAATGTAAAATCATTTATCAAACATGTATAATCATACTGTGGTTAGTTTTATTTATTCCCACCAATACAATGGCTAGGTTTTTACTTCCATTTATAATAATAATATTATATTATAAATTTTCAACGTAAGCTTTAAAAGAAACATGTTGTTGTGTATTGGGTATGCCATCAAACATATCAACCACTTTTTGGTAAAATTAATATTTAATTCACAAAATATTAATTATTATGAAAATGTATTATTTCTTTTTTTACCTGGGATGTTACAACCTTACCCACTTTTTGAAATTGTGTCCTTGCTATTTTATGCAATTATCAAATAAGTGGGGGTATTTATCTCTCAGAAAAATTTCAGATTCCCACATTACCTATTCAACCATATGGTTTTCCCACAAAACCTTTTTCTAGGGAATTACTTATTCCGCTATACATGTTCTCTACGGTCAAGAATCTAGACTAGTTGTTCTTCATAAGTGATATTCTCTTCCAACTGAACTATCTCGAGGCTCAAAACATGATATGGATTTGTCATATAATTTATTGACATTGAATCAAGATAAACATTGGGTACCTAGGATATTCAAGTAGGCAAAGCCACTCTATACACAACTGATCCGACATTCTCTTGGATTTCATAATTTCCAATGATCCTCGGACTCAACATTCCCTTTTTACCAAAATTAATCTCACATTTCCATGGAAAACATTGATAAATACATGATCACATACTACAATAGAATAATCATTTGACCCGTTATCCGTAGAAATTTTCTGTCTGCTCTGAGCTATTCTCATATTCATCTAAATCAAATAACTTTTGATGCCATCTCTGTAACAACACGAAATTTTTGAATAAATCTTATTTCCTAATTTTATGTGTTATTCTATTTTATTTTTATACTCAACAAAAATGTTTCATTTGATAACATGAGTATAATTAAAATGAGACTGTTGGGGTTTGACTATTATTTGACCATTGGTCAATATGACCGCTGGAAACTAAATGTTTTGATTACTATCTCTAAATACAAGAAATCTTGGTTAATTAATATAGAAAGAAGATTCTATGGCCTCACCCAGTAGTCTTGGACCGATCGAAGCCCATCTAACAGAACTTGGGAAGGAGGTAGAACCACTGGGCTTTTCTCTGGACCAAACCCAAGCTGAACTTCATCGTGTGAAGCTAGAACGGGATCGCCTTTGCGAGAAGTTCAAACTAATAGAAATTACGACTCGTGCGATGTTGGCCGAGCCTCCCTCAGATTCTCTCACCTTAGCACACCTTACACTTAGGTCCTATGCTGGTGTGATAAGGGGCTATGTAAGGAGACCGTGATTGCCTTGTGTAATCCTTTGTTTTAAATAAAAATTTGGATTTCTTCTTATGATGAAGTTTTTGAATTTTCAAATGTCCATATAAATATAGTATGCATATTTTTGATAAATTTTAGAGAAATGATATTTTAAAAATTTTTATGTAAACCTTAAATAAATAAAAATGTGTAATGATTTTCAAAAAATGGTCTTCTACAATTATGTTCACTACGAAATTTCGAGTCTAATAAGATCAACTTGATTTTTGATGAATAGTAAATTATGAATAGTGATTTTACACTTAGGATTAGTAATGTGACCAAATGGATTAGTAATCTCGCTTAAAGAAGGTATTAATATAATCTAGACACCTTGATTAAGTAATGTGATTCAATAAAATGGTTAAATAACGGTTTCATAAATTATTATCCAAGTATTAGTTTTTAGGGTGAATAGTGTTTTTTAATAAAAAATTTAATTAAAAATATTTAGAAAATTATTTTTATAAAACGGATTTCATTTTTGAACTCAGAGCACCGATATTATGCTATGGTAATTTTTGGGGATTTTTCTGAAAAAATGAATTTTCAGTGAATAGTGTTTTTATTTAAAAATTAAATTAAAAATATTTAGAAAATTATTTTTATAAAATGGAGTTCATATTTTTAATCAGAGCGTTGATATTTGGTTGAGGTGAAATTTTGGGATTATTCTGAGAAAGTTGAATTTTCGATGAATAGTGAAAATACAGTTTTTAAGTTACGGGTGTCTAATGAAATCATTAAATGATGTATTAAGTATATATTAAATATGGTCGAATTGTGAATAGTAAGATAAGGTATGAGGTTTCCCGAGTGGCCAATACCATGGGAAAATACCACGGGAAATCCCATGGTTTTGCCAAAACCACTAATGAGGTGTCCCTTGGCCATTAATGCCTTGTCCCCTCACTTTCCCTATAAATACCCACCCATTCCTCCTTTGGTTTTCACTCCCAACTCTACCCCAATGAAGTTATAGTCTCCTTACCTCCCAAGGAGTCCTCCCAAGGTGCCCCCAAGCCCTCAAGGTCCAAAACATTGAGTTTCAAGAGTCACGTTTTAAGGTAAGGGATCCGACCTCTCTCTTTCATTTCAAGTAATCTCTTTTATGTCATTCCTTTTATGCTACATGTTCTTATGTTGGTGGATTTTCTTTTATACTCCTCTTACTGACCTTTTTATGTTCATATAATGAGATATCCCCTATTACTCTCATTATTTCGTTTTATGATGATTTAAGAGGCGTCGTTTGGCTGCCGAAATTTTTGTAACAGACTCTTTCTCCCTTCTCAATTTTCAAGATCTATTTTCATGTAAAGTCTTTCAAGTTCCTTTTTATTATGTTGGGGTATGATCTCTAAATTAATCATACTGATCTTTTATGATCATATTATGAGAGACCCCATTTTATCTCTTCAATTCAGTATTTTGAATTTTAAGTGGCGTCGTTAGGCTGCGGAATTTTTAAGTGGTTCTTCACCCTTCTCGTTTTGAAGTTCTACTTTCATGTCAATTCTTTCAAGTTCCTATTTATTATTTTGGGGTATGATATCTATATCTATCATACTGGACTCTTATGTTCATATGATGAGAGACCCCATTTTATCTCTTCAATTCAGTATTTTGAAGTTTTAAGTGGTGTCGTTAGGCTGCCGAATTTTTTAGGGGATTCTTTCACCCTTCTCATTCTTTTCAAAGTTATACTTTCATATCAAGTATTTCAACTTCCTTTTTAATTATGTTGGGGAGTTATCTCTATATCTATCATACTTAACTTTTTTGTTCAAATGATGAGAGACCCTATTTGATCTTTTCAAATCATTTTTGTTGAAGTTTTAGTAACGCCGTTAGGCTGCCGAACTTTCATAAGAGAAATCTAATTTTTGTCTTCCTTCCATGTTTTTAATTTCAAATGGTATGTCCTTTAAATTTCATTACCACGATTATGTATCCTTCTTATTCAGTCCATCTACTATTTTATGGGCCATCTATTAATGTTTGACCCATTTTCCCTCTCTTTTAAATGTCTTCTAAAACCTCGTAACATAGCCGTTATGCTGCAAAATTTCCATCTCAAAATGTCTCTCTCTTTTTCTAAAGTTCTTTTATATTATTAAGTGAATACTCAAATCTCTTTCTTCTAAATGGGTATTCACATATATACCAAAATGTTCTATTTTAAATTATGGGATTTACGTAAATGATACCCACCTTCCTTTTCTGTGGGTTTTAAAGTGACGTAAAGATCATGTCTTTAAAGCAGTTTTTAAAACGTTATGATTACGAAATGAAACCCATTTATTTAGTGCTATATGGGTTCTTTATGATATGTTTGATGATTATATATGTGGATCACATGATAATAAAGGCAAATTTAAGGGTGCGCCCTGATAGCACTCCAATGCATTGGGTAAAGACTTAATCTCTAGAGATGACCATTTTTAACGACGCCTTGGTGAATAACCTTGGTAATTTTAAATGACACCTTGGGGATGGACCTTGGTGAAACGAAACGATTGTCAATATTAAATGTTGCAGCCACATCTTCAAGTTATAAAAAATGTTATTTTTATTATGAAATGCCTCATGATTTCTTTCTCATGCCTTAAAGTTCTTTTCATGTCCTTATTGAAGTATCTCAAGTTCACATGTAAAATGTTCATCTTGTTTCCCTTACTGGGCCTTTTGCTCACCCTTTCTTTTGATGTATGTCCCCAGGTTATGAGATGCAGTAATGAACCTAGGATTAACATAAGGAGAATCCTTTCAAGTGTTTAAGATGAATGTTTTATGTTGTTTTCATGTATTATGTTCCTAGTTTCCAAGACACTAAACCTTAAAGATCCTCAGTTTTGTGTAATGTAATGAAAGTTTAGGTTATAAAAAGGCGGGATGCTATAGTTGGTATCAAAGGATGGTTTAGTTATTTGTGGAAATTAGGATATGAAAACTATAGGAAGAACCCTATAGAAAAGTTGAAAAAAATAGGAAATCTTCCTGGTATTTTGGTGAGTATTGAGTATGGGGTTGCCAAGCTAATACATCCCTGTCTGGATACGAGGAGGTAGAGGTGGCTCTGGCACAGATGTACATAGGGGTAAAACCCAGAAGCACTGCTTTGAGCTAGACTCGAACGGGAACTGGTACACGACAATGGGCCTTGCTGCACTCTTGGTTACGACACTCCCGGGGGATATGCTTTGGTAAATTCATAAGCTTAGTATGAATAATTGTTAAAGGAACAAAGATAAAATAAAATAAAGATTCACATAAGAATATATGATCATGGATAACCTAGATGGGATCCTAGGGGATCACAAGTTAGGGAATACTTTTCTTCTACAAGTTATCCTTATATGCTTTCAGTTCCTTTTCATGATTATTGGCTAAGTACTTAAGCCCCTCATTACGCTTTCTCTTCATAGTTAATGGTGGGAAATGGAAGAACATGTCCAAACAACCAATGTGTTAGGAAATGTGACGATTTTCATATTAATATGACAGGGATGACTAGGGGATTAAAATATGATTATTATTTTGGAAGATTTTCACTATTTTGGGGACCCTATATGACCGAGGTAAATAGATTACTACGGTATTTTCCTTGAAGAGTAGGGTTGACTTATATTTTGAAGAATCGATGAATTTAAGGTGGAATTATAGTAATTTAGGTTACTTATGGAAATTATTAACCTATCTTGGGGTAAATATGTTTAGGTTAGTTACTTTTTTATAAGATGTTAGGAGTGGTTGATGTTGTTTGGAGATGAATGATAAAGTTTACCTTGGAAGACTATGTTATCAAATCGATCTTGTATTTGGGTTTCAATCTTAGTTTGGTTTATTTTGAGGATTTTTAAGGACCGTTATTTATGGAATGGACTATGATGAACTTTGGGTAGTACCATGGAACTTTGAAGATTTAAAAGAAGTTTCCATTCCTATGGGATTATTTCTTTTTGAAGAGTTGTTTTACCTTACCCTTTCTGTTTTTGGGATAATGTTTAAAGATAAAAGAAATAGATAGTTAATCTTTTGTGGATTATGAAGATGATTCTTGTGTTTTGATGAGACCAAGTAGTTTTTAATGCTCATAATTTGGAGAAAATATTAGTTTTGGTAGATACTTATTAAAGGATGAAACTCTACATGAATATAGGTATATTTTCTTATGTTTTTGTTTTATGTTGTAAATGAATTCCTAAAAATTATGAAAAGTAACGTGAAACAAAAACGTTGTTGGTTTACGTTTCCTACTTGGTAATAAAAGACCGTTTACACGCATCATAAGTTTGGGATTTTCTTATGGTTAATGTTCTCCTAATCATGTTCTCTATCACTTCCCCCAAGAAATTGACCCTTTGTTTTTCTTCCATGTCCATGTTTTCCTCCATGGAATCCTAGTATGGGTTAACTCGGGTGACCTTTGTACTTCCCTTTCTTTCTCTTAAAGTAATTGTTTTACTGGATCCTTTTCCGATGTGGGACATTCAATGAAATTTCAAAACCCAATTTTAAAAATTGCGAGGACGCAATTTCTTAAGGGGGGAAGATTGTAATGACCCGAAATTTTTGAATAAATCTTATTTCCTAATTTTATGTGTTATTTTATTTTATTTTTATACTCAACAAAAATGTTTCATTTGATAACATGAGTATAATTAAAATGAGACTGTTGGGTTTTGACTATTATTTGACCATTGGTCAATATGACCGCTGGAAACGAAATGTTTTGATTACTATCTCTAAATACAAGCAATATTGGTTAATTAATATAGAAAGAAGATTCTATGGCCTCACCCAGTAGTCTTGGACCGATCGAAGCCCATCTAACAGATCTTGGGATGGAGGTAGCACCACAGGGCTTTGCTCTGGACCAAACCCAAGCTGAACTTCATCGTGTGAAGCTAGAACAGGATCGCCATCGTGAGAAGTTCAAACTAATAGAAATTACGACTCGTGCGATGTTGGCCGAGCCTCCCTCGGATTCTCTCACCTTAGCACACCTTACACTTAGGTCCTATGTGTGATAAGGGGCTATGTAAGGAGACCGTGATTGCCTTGTGTAATCCTTTGTTTTAAATAAAAATTTGGATTTCTTCTTATGATGAAGTTTATGAATTTTCAAATGTCCATATAAATATAGTATGCATATTTTTGATAAATTTTAGAGAAAGGATATTTTAAAAATGTTTATGTAAACCATAAATAAATAAAAATGTGTAATGATTTTCAAAAAATGGTCTTCTACAATTATGTTCACTACGAAATTTCGAGTCTAATAAGATCAACTTGATTTTTGATGAATAGTAAATTATGAATAGTGATTTTACGCTTAGGATTAGTAATGTGACCAAATGGATTTGTAATCTCACTTAAAGAATGTATTAATATAATCTAGGAACCTTGATTAAGTAATGTGATTCAATAAAATGGTTAAATAACGGTTTCATAAATAATTATTCAAGTATTTTTTTTTTCGGGTAAATAGTGTTTTTCAATTAAAAATATTTAGAAAATTATTTTTATAAAACGGATTTTATTTTTGAACTCAGAGCACCGATATTATGTTATGGTAATTTTTGGGGATATTTCTGAAAAAATGAATTTTCAGTGAATAGTGTTTTTATTTAAAAATTAAATTAAAAATATTTAGAAAATTATTTTTATAAAATGGAGTTCATATTTGTAATCAGATCGTTGATATTTGGTTAAGGTGAAATTTTGGGATTATTCTGAGAAAGATGAATTTTCGATGAATAGTGAAAATACAGTTTTTAAGTTACGGGTGTCTAATGACATCATTAAATGATGTATTAAGTATATATTCAATATGGTCGAATTGTGAATAGTACGATAAGGTATGAGGTGTCCCAAGTGGCCAATACCATGGGAAAATACCATGGGAAAGCCCATGGTTTTTCCAAAACCACTAATGAGGTGTCCCTTGGCCATTAATGCCTTGTCCCCTCACTTTCCCTATAAATACCCACCCATTCCTCCTTTGGTTTTCACTCCCAACTCTCCCCCAACGAAGTTCTAGTATCTTTACCTCCCAAGGAGTCCTCCCAAGGTGCCCCCACGCCCTCAAGGTCCAAAACTATGAGTTTCAAGAGTCACATTTTAAGGTGAGGGATCTGACCTCTCTCTTTCATTTCAAGTAATATCTTTTATGTCATTCCTTTTATGCTACATGTTCTTATTTTGGAGGATGTTCTTTTATACTCCTCTTACTGCCCTTTTTATGTTCATATAATGAGAGATCCCCTCTTACTCTCATTATTTCGTTTTATGAAGTTATTAGTGGCGCCGTTAGGCTGCCGAAAGTTTTGTAACAGACTCCTTCTCCCTTCTCATTTTTCAAGATCTATTTTCATGTAAAGTCTTTCAACTTCCTTTTTATTATGTTGGGGTATGATCTCTAAATTTATAATACTGATCCTTTATGATCATATTATGAGAGACCCCATTTTATCTCTTCAATTCAGTATTTTGAAGTTTTAAGTGGCGCCGTTAGGCTGCCGAATTTTTAAGTGGTTCTTCCCCCTTCTCATTTTGAAGTTCTACTTTCATCTCAATTCTTTCATGTTCCTTTTTGTTATTTTGGGGTATGATCTCTATATCTATCATACTGTAATCTTATGTTCATTTGATGAGAGACCCCATTTGATCTCTTCAATTCAGTATTTTGATGTTTTAAGTGGTGTCGTTAGGCTGCCGAATTTTTTAGGGGATTCTTTCACCCTTCTCATTCCTTTCAAAGTTCTACTTTCATGTCAAGTATTTCAAGTTCCTTTTTAATTATGTTGGGGCGATATCTCTATATCTATCATACTGAACTTTTATGTTCACATGATGAGAGACCCTATTTGATCTTTTCAAATCATTTTTGTTGAAGTTTAAGTAACGCCGTTAGGTTGCCGAACCTTCATAAGAGAAATCTAATTTTTGTCTTCCTTCCATGTTTTTAATTTCAAATGGTATTTCCTTGAAATTTCATTACCATGAACATGTATCCTTCTTATTCAGTCCATCTACTGTTTTATGGGTCATTTATGAATGTTTGACCCATTTTCCCTCTCTTTTAAATGTCTTCTAAAACCTCGTAACACAGCCGTTATGCTGCAGAATTTCCATCTCAAAATGTCTCTCTCTTTTTCTAAAGTTCTTTTATATTATTAAGTGAATACTCAAAGCTATTTCTTCTAAAGGGGTATTCACATATATAACAAAATTTTCTATTTTAAATTTTGGGATTTACATACATGAGACCCACCTTCCTTTTCTGTGGGTTTTAAAGTGACGTAAAGATCATGTCTTTAAAGCAGTTTTTAAAACGTTATGATTATGAAATGAAAACCATTTATTTTGTGCTACATGGGTTCTTTATGAAATGTTTGATGATGATATATGTGTCTCACATGATAATAAAGGAAAATTTAAGTGTGTGCCCTGATAGCGCTCCAATGCATTGGGTAAAGACTTAATCTCTAGAGATGACCATTTTTAACTACGCATTGGTGAATAACCTTGGTAATTTTAATGACACCTTGGGGATGGACCTTGGTGAAACGAAACGATTGTCAATATTAAATGTTGCAGCCACATCTTCAAGTTATGAAAAATGTTATTTTTATTATGAAATGCCTCATGATTTCTTTCTCATGCCTTAAAGTTCTTTTCATGCCCTTATTGAAGTATCTCAAGTTCACATGTAAAATGTTCATCTTGTTCCCCTTACTGGGCCTTTTGCTCACCCTTTCTTTTGATGTATATCCCCAGGTTATGAGATGCAGTAATGAACCTAGGATGAACATAAGGAGAATCCTTTCAAGTGTTTAATAGGAATGTTTTATGTTGTTTTCATGTATTATGTTCCTAGTTTCCAAGACACTAAACCTTAAAGATCCTCAGTTTTGTGTAATGTAATGAAAGTTTAGGTTATAAAAAGGCGGGATGTTATAATCTCTTCTACCAATTTTGGACCCATCAGCTTCCTTTCACCTAAATCATCCCAAAAATCTAGTGTGTGACATCGCTTCTCATATAATGCATCAAATAGAGCCATCTGTATACTGGAATGAAACTGATATTATAAAAAAATTCAACCAAAGAATGATATTTGTCCCAACATATATGGTAATCCAGTGAACAATCGTTTAGAATGTTCCTCAATGTATGAATTGTTTATTATGTCTACCCATCTCATTGCGGATGAAAAGCTGTACTAAAATTTAATGAAATACCCAAAGAAATATAATGGGATTTACAAAAGTAAGAAGTAAACCCGAGATCCCGATGAGATATAATGGAGAGGGGAACTCCAGGAAACCTGACTATCTCTTTAAAATACAACTGAAAATGTGGACTAATAGATAGAGTATCTCAAATACAAAGTAAATGAGTAGATTTAGTCCATCGATCAATAATAACCCAGAATGCATCATTACCTTGAGATGTCTTCAGCAATCCCACAATGACTTCGATGGATATATTTTTCCATTTCCACTCTGGCACTGGTAATGACTGAAGCATCCCTTTCGGTAATTGTTTCTCTACTTTAACCTACTAGAAAATCAATACATCACAGTAATATTATAAATATCTCTTTTTATTCCATACAACTAGTAATACCCTCAATGATCTCTGTACATATTAGTACTACAAGGATGAACTGAAAATGGGGAACTATGAGTTTCACATAAAAACTAATTCTTCAACTATGAGTCACAAGGCACACATAATGTTTTCCCAAACCTAAAAATACAATCATTATCAGCATTAAAATTATGATACATAACCTTCTAAAGCACCTATATGTTTTTCTATAACCCACTTTCATCCTTCTACGCTTGCTTTTTTCTGTCTGTTATAGATGATTTCAGTGACACCAGAACAAAAAACAGAATAATTTCCTGCACCATCAACTTCTATTCAAAATTTCAATATATAAAAAACCAAAGGATCTCATTCCAAATGTATCATGGTCAATGAAGTATTACATTGTCAAATCAAAGCATCAACCACTTTATTTTCTTTTCCAGGAAGGTAACAGATTGTGCAGCCATAATCCTTAATCAATTATAACCATCTACTATGTATCATGTTCATTTATTTTAGAGTGAATATATACTTTATACTTTTGTGGTCATTATATATTTCTCTATTTAATCCATTAAATTGATGCCTCAATAATTTTTAAGGAAAAAACAGCATATAATTAAAAATTAGGTGTTGGGTAATTTAACTCATGAGGTTTCACATGACGTGAAGCGTAAGCAATTACATAATCATTATGCATAATGACACAACCATGTTCTTTTGACAAATCAACACCATAAATAACATACTGATAATTTCTAGAAGTTAGTGAAAAAACTAGAGCATTCACCAATCTTCTTTTCAATTCCAAAAAACAATCATCACATTATTTTTTCCAAATGAACATAACATGTTTTTGAGAATACATAATCATTGGACTAGATAACCATTCAAAATTTTCAATAAAACTATGGTAATAACCTTCCCAACCATGAAAACTATGGGTCTTGTTATATTTTTGGGTCTTGGACATTCCTGAACAACATTTTTTAGTAGGACCAATAGTTATACAATTTTAAAATAGTGTGACCAATGAATGAAATTTGTTCTAACCGAAACCCACAATTGCTGAATATCCCAAATTTTTTCTTTTCTTATAATGTTAAAAATACAACCATTAAATGAATTTCATGCTCTTATTTACTTTTAGAATAAACCAAAATATCATCAATTAACACAACCACAAACGTATCCATGAACTCATGGAAATTAGATTCAAAAGATCCATGAATACAGTAGCTACATAGGTTACACAAAATGCCCTAACTAACACTTCATAATGGAAATATATAGTATGAAATGCGGTCTTTTAAATGTCTGATTCCTTTAAATTTAACTAATGGTACCCCGACCTCATGTTAATCTTTGAAAAGTACTGAGCTCCCTGGAGCTGATTAAACTAATCATTGATATGAGGCATATGAGACTTTTTCACAACAGTGATGTTATATAATGAACTATAATCAATGAAAATTCTTATTGAACCATATTTATTTTTAACAAATAAGACAGGAGAACCCCATAGTAAGGTTCTAGGTCTAATGATACCTTAATCTAATAACTCCTCCAATGGCTTCTTTAACTCAAATAGTTCAATTTGAGAAACTCGATAGGGGGTATTGAAATTGGTTT
This sequence comes from Viscum album, assembly GCA_963277665.1. Lineage (NCBI taxonomy): Eukaryota > Viridiplantae > Streptophyta > Magnoliopsida > Santalales > Viscaceae > Viscum > Viscum album. The sequence continues at coordinate 208,186,607 of OY728121.1, forward strand.
AGCATTAGGAACTAAGTCAACTGTAAATTCATCTTCAAGATCAGGTATAATACTAGGAAACTCAACATGAAAAACCTAAAGTACTCATTTAACACTGGCACAACATTAATCTGGACAGTTCCGTTATTTTAAACAATATGTGAAAGGTAACATTCTTTTCCATATTATACTAGTTTCTTAACTTCCTGATATGTTATCAAAAGTAAGGGTACATTCTTTTTTGAAAACTGAAAAATGTTCTAAAAAGAAACCTCTTTATCTCTGAATTCAATCTTATCATGATAAATAAATCCAATCCTTACCTAAAATAACATTAAACTCTAATAGAAGGAAAACAATAAGGTGTGCATGTAGAATTTTTCCGCACATATAGACATGAGGGTTCTTATAATTTATTTTTCTTTCAAAATTTCCTACAGGTGTTTTTACCATAATTTCAAAACTCATATCTTGAGAAGGAATTCCCAATTTACTAGAAAACTTTTCAGAAATGAGTGAATGTGTAGACCCCAAATCAAATAATGCATTTGAATAATCTGAACAAACATACAGTGAACCTGATAATACTTAATTTGATGGCCCAACATCTACTGAAGTAGTTACAAAGGACTTCAACACCACTTTCTACATGTATTCTGGTTTCTTTCCCTCAGTTGAGTTCTTCATTGGACACTCATTAGTATAATGACCAATTTCAATTCACTTAAAACAATTTTCTGATTGTAAATAATATTTTTTCTTACCATTACCCTGATCTTTTTCATTGAAATTAATAGCCTTATGTCCCATTTAACCACATTGGTATCACGTACCAGAATTCAGAAGACATTCCCTAGTTTTATTTTAAATTTTTTTTACATAAACTGTAAACGTATGTTTATTAACATCATACTTATTGGATGAGTTAATTCGTTTTGTATGCCACCACGACCTCTAATTCTGTTGTTTTTTTAAAGAACACATGATCAACAAAAAACACCATTTCCACCTTATCTGCACATCGAACTAGTTTTTCATAACTGTTGAACTCACAAGAAGCTAAATCCCTACAATACACTAGCTTTAATCCTGAGTAAAAAAAGTTGATTTTTCTATCAATATCTCATATGAAATTTAGAGCATTCTTTTCCAGTCGAGTGAATTTTTCTTCATAAGCAGCCACTAATTCTATCCCCATGCATCAATTCCATGAACTATTTTTCTATCCAAATACGAACCACCATAGGAATATATATGTCAAGAAAAATTCCATCGAATTCATTCCAATCCAGAGCTTCAATCTCATCACTATCTCTGATATTTTTCCATATTGACCACAATTGATCAGCTTCCCCTTCAAAATGATAAACAACGAGACTATCCTTTTGATGTTATGAACACCCCATAACATCAAAAATCATCTCCAGTGCTTTAATCAACCCTTCATATAGCACATGGATAGATGATCCTTTGAATGATGGGGGATGTTGCCTCTTGAACTGCTCAACTACAGACATGTTCCTTTATGGTTGATTTAGCTGATCTCGTGCGTGGGTAACACCACCATTTATAGGCTAATTCAACTTTTCCATCACTGTAACAAACTCTTTAGTTTCTATTCTGACCATACCAGGTTGCTGATTTGAATGGTTGTCTTACTCGTGTTGTCATCCCAACATTGATGCCCTATTTCCTTTGTGGAAAACCATTCTGAACACAGAAATATCTAAGGCGAAGAAACATGGTAATATTTAAATTCAATAATTTCAATATTAATATAAATTAATTTTTCAATAATAATTTAACAATACCCCAAGTCCTAATGTTATTTAAACCGACTTAAGATATAAACTATATGGACCCGACCAAAAACATTACATTATCTTGAATTAAATGAATATTTCACATTGAGGATCTTTTCTAGTTTAGAGTTTTAGAGAATAAGGACATAAATATCTCATTACATTTCAAAAATTACAAAACAACCATTTATAATCCATTTCAATTTTTTAATAAAAAAATAATTGATGAAAAAATGAGTCATGTCTAGTTCCATGTTTTAGACAATATGACTTATCCTTGATCACATTCTTGACTGTATCCATCTTTATGTCCAGTGAAAAACATTTCAAAACATGGGATTAGCATAAAAATCTATGGGTTATAAAAAAAAGAAAGAAAACAATATTTCATCATTACATACATATCATATGATCTTTAACATATCTCATGGAATCATAAGACTAAGAATCACACATAGATAACATAAATCTTAAAGGTAACATGTGGAATCCATATAATTCTTAAATTTTAGCTATCACAGCTACGTAAGGAGTTACATTTGGAATACCCATAACAATATATTCCCAAAATCTATTAGTAGAAACATTCATGCTTACCTCCATCATGTTACCCAACACATTGAAGAGCTATCTCGGGCTCACCCGCCCTAGGTTTATCACGGAACCTCTAGTATATGTAAACAATGCCGAAGAACAATAACATAATTATAAAACATAACAAAAGCATAAAAGTATGATAACATTTCCAAATTCCATTCTCAATATATCATTTCAATATAATGAAATAAAAAATCCATTAAAAAATCCATTTTAGTACCAATATTTGAAAAAAAGTATATGGTTTTTATTTTTTCATTTAAAAACATTACGGCTTGAAAAGGAAACCAATGATCTAATAATACTTGCAGCGGTGGAATGGTTTTTGTCACATCTTACGTTAGAAGAAATAATTTTTTATGTCATTTATTAAAATATCTCATAGAAAAATATTTACATTGAATTAAACGAAATGTAAAAGGTGTTTATACAACATATAATATAATCTCGTGTATAAAACATAATTTTCCTCAATGAATGGGGATGCTAACAATGTCCCTTACCTCATGTCTGATTTGTCCCGTTCATTCTTTAATATCATGAATAATAAACAATTGTTAATTTATACTTGATTAAAATAATTTTTCATGTTTATTATTCATTTTATATCACTTATTACCATGTTATAAACAATAGGTAATCATTTATATTAATAACCGTCATTTTGACGATATTTCGTACTTCATTCCAAAATGAACTTAGTATAATTACAAGTTGTATAGGTGGTTAAATATCAATTATCTCCAGAATGATATTCATGATGTTGATTTCATATATATCGTATATATCGAGTATATATTTTTTCATTTATAATAGTACATAACATTTGGAGATAAGAAATGAAATGCACCTTTTATGGAGACGTAAGTCGTACGTAAGAATGAACGATACATTCATATCTATTTCATATTTAATGGAACGAAAACATAACGACACATATGTATATTCTAATTACAATATAATATCATATATAATTTCATTAACTCCATCCTTTATATGTTTCATATAAGGAATGAATGATTCATATCACTTTGAGGGGGTGGTAGTCCGGACTTCCTCAAAAGAAATTATCGCATTTACCTATATTGGAAACCATAAAGGTATGATATAAATGGAAAATACTGAAGTAGAAAGAAAATTTAATCATAATATATATCATATATAAATATACTTCTATCATAATGGCCACCATGAGTGGAGATATGAAATAATTGAACAATCATTGTTTCCTGAGGAGTTAGTTTTCCTTCCACAGAAATATTATGTTCTATACCCATTTGAAGATGTTGTGTGTATGTTTAGTTATAATACATGTTATAAAAACATATTTTTATATTGAGGATAATGTTTTTTATATAATAATTAAATAGAAGGAATTTATGCAGTTGGAGAAATAAAATAAATCGAAATGAATTTAAGAGAAGACGTTACCTTTAAATCGGATAACTCCCTTTGGTTTGAACCAAATGGGTTTGTTGAAGTGCCTTCTACCTACGTTAAGGATTCTAAGAGGAGGAGAGGGATGTATAGAGCTTAATTGGATAGAGGTTGGATGATCCCATGGGATTTAGAGGTGTGAGGAAATGGTCTGAGTTGAGTGCTTTTTATATGGGGGAGGAGGGGCTCTTTAAGAAAGTGTGAAGACATTATTTTATTACACAATAATTTTTGTTTTCTAAATTTTAAAAACTTTTTAATGTCGAATATATGATGTCTCAAGTTCGAAATAAAATCATTCAATAAGAATTGGACAGGTTTTGGATATTATTTAAATCATTTATTAATTAGTTAAACACTACATCATTATTTTGTCATAAACAACGTAATATATTTTAAGTCTAAATATTATAAAACAAATCCCATGATATAGGAAATATTTTTATATTTCCAAATAATATTTACAGTAGAATAGATAACTTATATACCCGATGTAAAAATTAATTTACTAAATTATACTTGTTTATTTCATTTGGGTCTTTACATTAGGTTAATTAAAATAAACTGTCATTATCACTCTCAGTTGACCCCATGGGGTCCCAAAATCGATTCTAGGATTCTAATTGTCTGAATTTATCAACCAATGGGATTAGGAAACGTTTTATGGTAATTTTATGTCATTATAGTAATATTTATTACCCATATTTACCATATTTACCCTTTTACAATGGTAAATAAAATATTTACTAAAGCAAATATTTATAATGTCTAAAAATAAAAGTTACCTATTTAAACAATTGTGACCTTATAATTCCAAATATGGAATCCATTTTCCCATATTCAAAACTCAAAAGTAGCAATAATTAATTAAAAATTAATTATCGTTGTGTTTACAAAAGGCGAGTTTTTATAAAATAATAACTATCAAAAGATTGACTCGAGTTTATGTCCAATTTCAAAGTGAAATTAATTAAAATAAATAAAATTGTAATAAATGGTGTATATATAGTATAAATAAACTTTACAAAAATTAAAAATATAATCTATCCATATATATAAATTATTTTAAATGGATTTTTTGAATTAAAAAATAGTATTTTTCACTATTCATCAAAAATTGAATTTTATCAGAATAATTCAAAAAAATTACCCAAATTAAAATTTAATGTCCCAATTATAAAGAAGAATTTTACATGGTTATATATAACATATAAATGTAAAAAACTAGATTTATAGAGTGTTCCCCATAAAATGGCGATAAATCAACCTTTTAAAGTAAATTACACATAAAATTAGAGTCATTCAAATTTAAAGCCTCTAAATTTTATTGGATAATAGTAAAAACAATTAAAAATGTGTATACTATTATTTTAGTTAGTTATATTTATTCCTTCCAATACAAAGACTTTGTTTTAACTACCACTTAAAATAATAAAATTGTATTATTATTGTGCATCTTAATATTTCAAAAAAACCAATTGTTGCATATCGGGTACACCATTGAACATAGAAACACCTTTATGGAAAAATAATATTTAATTAAAAATATATTTATTAAAATGAATATTTATCATTTCCTTATTAACATGGGATGTCACATATATTTAACACTCTCAAGACTTGTGCCTTACCTAAACTCTCCACAAATATCTTCCCAAGATCCCACCCCACATCCAATATCCCATGGTCACCTAAAAAGACAAAATCCTCTCCTCTTAAGAGGCTATACATGAAGGTCGATTAAAATGGTAAAATTGCCCTTTTATTTTTAATAATTTTTATGTTATTCCATTCTCTCTAATTTCTTAACCTATATTCACACAATTTGTATAAAAACTCATGTATCATACGTGTAATAAAATATTGTTATGATAATGGGATAATTTTGTATCGTCTCTTCTTTCCCCACTTATTATTTGAATGAATTAGAAACACTTCTTGAGATTTGTTAATTTAGCACATTATAGGATGATGGGGTATCAATTTCTATTATTATCATCAATTATGGGAATGAAACCATTTCTATGGGTGTACATGACTATTAAATATGTATTTTATCTTGTGTTATGTCCTATAATCCTTTTTACCACTTGATGTAAAATAATGATACTAAACTAATTAATTATTAGAAAAATCGTAAAAATTAAATCTAGCATTTATCCTTATGGTTTATATATTAATACACCTTCCATCCAAATAACCAAATTAATATTATATCCATTTAATATCCTAGTGGTTCAGTAATGTAATATAACATAAATTTTGTACAACCACAATCATCTTACATTTTTATACGTTCATGAATATTTGTATACCAATCATAAAACGCAGGAAAAAAATGTACCTGAACATTGAAATTAAACATCATAACCATTAGAAATGGTTGTGAATGACCATTAAAATGATATAAAAAATAATTAAAAAATAATAAATGTTTTTGAATTGTTAATTAATGATTCAAATTTGATTATTTTGGTAATTAATATCAAGTGGAGAACTTCATTAGGCTTAATGTAAGGGATCCTCTCTATTTCACGTTTATTAAATATTTCCCTCTACGTTATGACATTTTATGTGTAATTACTATTGGTTGGGTATAATTACTCACCTCACCCATAATTTCCTTCTGTTGTTAAAATTATTATAAACCCATTTCCCTCTCATTAGTCCATCTTATGTAGATACAATACCATGCCGATATTTTGTAATGCATTCAACCCGAACATCCTTTATTCCATTGGTTTTCATTATCATTATATTTTTCCTAAATGATGTTTTTTATTATTATCAAGTTCATCTTATAAATTCTATGTGAATTCTCTAAATTTATTTATCAAGTTACATTTATCATTTGCATTCTGGGATATACAAGTTTTTAAGTGATTCCCTCCTCAATACTTCACGATAAGCAAACCGCTTTTGACGGATCATTTGGAATTCTTACCGAATTTCATGTCCAATCTATATTATCTTTTAACCCACCATTGCCTATATAAATAATAATTTGTATTATTAAACCCATGCCGGTTCACTTCTGGTTTTGTATAAATGATTGTTCCCTTTTTTAGTTGAATGGATCTATAGAATTTTCTATAAAACCACTCAAATTTTTTTACGATAACATTTCATGTATATTTTTCATAAATATGGTCACTTATAATTGACATCACTTACTATGATACTTCTCCATTTTCCCATATCAATTTACTTGTATATTTTACTTCCTTTCATTCATGGAAACATTTATGATACGAGTATTTGTTATGATTTATTACATTATTGTGGTACCCAATTCATTCCATGGGTAACCCTTATATTTAGGTAAGATTGATTATGTATGATTCATTATGTTAAAAAATTATTAATAAAAAGTAATTGTGGTTGTGCCCATATTTTTCTTCAATGCATCGGGTAACGTTAAGTCTAATGAGATGTTATGTGTGATGGTCTTGGCAGTTAGCCTTGGATTTTGATACTATGTGAAACAGTCTTGGCAGTTAGCCGTGAATCATAATAAATACATGTTTTATGTATCTTACACAATTATATTACTCCATTTTTACATGATTACATTATTATATGTTACGGTTAAATATATTACATTTCTTTTTATATCATCATGTCTATTCATTAATTCATTGTGATAATGCTTTGTTATTATGGTTCTTCCCTTACTAGGATATTTATCTTGTCTGTTTGTTCATGTGTTCCCCATGGTACCATATGCAGATGTTTGAGCACAATGGAAGATAGATGTTCTATTTTATAATTACATAAAGTAACTCTTTTTTAGTCCCATGTTTTCAATTTTATGGTCCTAGTATTCAAAGTTACTACAATTCAAGATCATTGGCTTGTAATATGATTTATAATATTTCATAAAATATTTATATTTTATGTGAAAAGTCTAGGGTCGTTATGTTAACTCCATGGAACCCAAATTTGTACTGTATAATCTCAAGACTAGGGCCACTATTGAGGGTGAACGTCACTACGCACCAATGGATTCACTCTTTTTCAACCAAGTCTTTCGAGGGATTGCTGTTTTGGAGAAAATTAGTGAAAGAAGATGTCTAATCTGGGGTTCCATCCAGTGTTGTGGCAGTGGGACCTTGGGTTACTTATGTGAATGCAATGTTGGTATGATGACTTAACTTATGACTATCATCATCATCCCGAGTTATGATAGTGATGACTCATTATTGAGGCACATGGATAATTAAATAATAATAGTTAGGATCTATAATAAATGTAGCAAGTATTGTCAAGGAATCGGCTCTACCATTCTACAAATGTGGAATATGAGTGACTTCAGGCTGAGAAGGGAATTAGTCCATTAGCCGGTGAGTGCATTGTAATTGGAGTACAATCTTCGGCTTCCTGATAAAATAGTAACCATTAATCTTTAGAAGAACATTCTGGAGTCCCCTTTCAAATGTAGGTGGGTAAAATCAATATCAAGGGACACTTTGAGATGAGTGATAAGGGCTTGACACATGGACTCATTGTTGGTGAAACTTTCTAACAACAAGAATGAATATGTTAGGACAACTTTTGTCAGTGTGCTAACGTCGATACCCAGAAGAACTATCTTATTAATGGGATCATTGAGTCTTCTCCTAGTAAAGATCTGCAAGGCGCTGTTGAAGTGAGTTTTTTAAACATTGAAATACATGATCCACCTAGAGGATTTCCTCATCTAGGAAATCATGCTATATAAACCAGGTTGTGGGGGTTGTATGGGAAACATGTAAGTCTTCTAGTGTCTGTCCCTTGATATATTTAGGAGGGGACCAGATGTAAAACTATGGAATGATCACTACGCAATATGATAGAAAACCTGTTAAAATAGGAAAATTAGGAATTCACTTTAGTGGATCGACATCGGACATTATCAATACCCCATGGTGATGCAAGTAATTTTACAACATATAGACTGTGGATACCATTTCATGGTATCACTTCTTGATACATAAATATCATGTCACTGTATCAAGGATCAAGATAACGGGGTAGTAAAAACTATACTTCGTCCTCTAATTTTCATTATGGGTTAGAAGGGCACTGAGGGGTCATTCAAGAGCGGTCTTGTAAAGTACTAGAAACATTCTAGAACAAGAGGAATCTAAACAAGAGGCTATAGAAGGTACATCATGATCTCCTAAAAAGTGTCCTAACACTCTTCATTCCACTGTTAATCGATACATTTCTTCAAGATCCAGGAAAATGGTTTACAATTGTCACACAGATTTGTGATGAATCAGTGTATGTATTCTATGGGGAATTGAAAACCTCAAAGCTGAAGAATGTTTCTCAGAGGAGTCATTAGGATGATTCCCTTGAACTTCTCTAGATCAATCTCTATGAATCAATATATAATGATGAAGGGGAGTGAGATTACGAAGGAAACATCAAAGAAACACTTCAAGGGGTTCATATTTTGATGGTAGGAGTTGAGGAAGCTAATCACATTCTCACGGTCTCTAATATGGTCCAGATGCTGGTGCGATTTGATAGCCAAATCATCTATGTAGCATTCCACCAGTGTTTGTAGGATTGGCTTGAATATGTGTTGCATGGAACACTAATAGGTGTCACCTTAATTATTCATATTGAAACGCATCAATAGATAACAAATAGTACCTTATGGTGATCTAAAAGAATTAGACACTTTGTTATTGGGGGCCATTTGGATTGGATTATATCTCGAATACACTTTCATTAAAGAAAGAGCTTTGAATCCAGTGGTAGTGTCGATAAATAGCTCTATCATCAGAAGGGTAATATAATAATTTTGATAATTATGGTTGGGATCCAAAAAATCAATGTAGGCTCGGATATATCCATCCGAATTTCTGACAGGCACATTGTAGTCTAACCATCTTTGGTACACGAATTCCATGTAGGAGTTAGATTTAATGAGCTTATCAAACTCACCCTTGGCCATGGAATCATGAGAAGGGTGAAACTTTCTAAAAGGAATTTTGAACCCTATATTTTTTATTGGGATACCAAAGTGCTATATGGAAACATGAGGATCCTATCATGGAATCTCGTCATAACTCCAAGAAAATACATGTTGATGTTGCATCATGAAATCCAAATACTATTGTTTCTCTTCTATAGACATATCCAAACTTAGTAGTTTCATCCTTAAATAAATTTTAGTAATGTGGTTCAACTGTACCATCTCATCAATGGTGGTGGATTCACCATCCTCAAACATGGGAGCAAAATCCTCCAAATCCTCTACACCATCTAAAGAAGGATGATCAGTGGAATGGGTAAATTATTTTCATTTAGTATATCCTGAATGAATTTTGGTGCAGGCATGAGTGGTGGTGGACACTTAATTGGAGGTATCCTGCACTACTAACACCATAAAAAAATGTTTTTGATTCTATACCATCAACCCTTCAACCCAATGAGATAGATTTGATAATATTGATGTAGTTGTGGCACGTCGTCTTATGCCGGTTCAACCCAACTTATTGATATAAGAATGTATGATGTATTTCCCTTTCCATGTAGAGAGCATCATAATACTTTATAGAGTTAAGGGGATCTATAATCACATGATCTTGTTACATGTAATAATATAAAGTGTTCTTATTGTGTTCCAAATACCAGGGAACACTCATTTTACTTCTTCCTGAAACAATGATGTAGTGCCCCTGTTTTGGGTTCTTGGACTCTAACTCGTGGATTGGGATAATTAAGGAATAATCCATGTTTGTACATGGGTTGTTCATAGTAGTATAATTATCATCCTCATGGGACTTAACCATTATGTCTTTTCTATTTTAGTAATCGACATCCAGGTAGCAGGCTTCACAAATGGAAATAGGAGATGCATCACCTTGGAGCATGCCCAAAACATCATAAAAGATTAAATAAGAAATTTGTGATATATGTATGTTATTTTATTTTGTATATGGAGCTAGGGTCATACCATCAGTGAATTTTAAGTGGTGTCCTATGAGAAAACAATGAACTCGGGGCTGGAAATCAGATGACTGAATTGGGTCTTCAATCAGATTTTTCCATCAGTGGTCTACTCAATCCTATCATAACCATTAATCTTTTAGATAGAGGAATACAAACCAACATTATATATCCCCATCTTGTAGATTTTTCTTTATGTGATGAGATTGATCATAATGCATGTATAGTTGAGAAAACATCATAATTCTAGATCGTTGTTGTCACCAATGATATACCGTGGGATGATATACCCATGTATGGGAGAGCCTTCATCTTCTCTAGAGAAAGATATAATGGCCTGACATTGTGTATGATAGACATCCTCAGCATATAAGTCTTTAATTACTTCTACCTATATTTAAAACTAGATGGGGATCCTTAAAAACTCTTTGAGGGGTTCACATATACTTCTGGATAGGCTGAGTTCCTCAAGGGTCGAGTGCCTTAGGGGAATGCTGGCAAGGTGCTTGATCACATCATACTTCTGTGCATGGTGAACACTTATTCCAACAAGAGGTTTATTATCTACAAGAAGAATGATTGGAGTTTTTGGCCATACTGGAGAATTAGCAATGGTGATGAAATGTCCCTCTACTCACTAGTCGAAACACATATAGTGATCACTGGCTTTTGGCCAGATCAGAAGGGTCTATCCATAATTGAATGTGACAGATCATAGTGTCATTGTGGAGGCTCTAACTGAACATTTTTTCCTTTCACATACCCAAGGCTCCATCAATAGTGGAATCATACAAGGGAAATAGGAGGGTCCACCAATCATTACTCAACTTCAAGAACCAAAAAAGGTTCTACAAGTTCGATGGAATTCCTTAAATATTACTCATGATCATTTATCATGGATTTTTCCATTGTTGGAAAAATTATGGCGGCAATCCCCATATTTGGGGAATGAAATCTCAGAGTGTATGGGACAAATTTGGCATAGGCCGAGGACTTTGATCTCCCTTACATCAACAACACCAAAGCCCCTCAGTAGTCAAAATTTGTTATGTTGGTGCACAAGTTGTGGTTGGGGTGACATAGAGTCTTCATATGATTCTAGTTGATTCAAATATGCACGAATAATACCATGTTCCAAAGAAACTACATTTCATGTTATCCATTAGTCATTCATTTGGGACTGGTGGTGAGATACCTTCTTTAATCCATCCTCTTTATCGATATCGAGTTTTTTAGACACATATGACACCTATGAAAATGCTAAACCCAACATAAATATGTTGTTATCATATTTGTCCTTGATCCAGTCATTGAACACATAAAATTGTTTGAGAGTGTGTCCATGGATCTGGTGATAAGAGAAACAATTGGAGAGATCAAGGAGATCTACACCATCAGGCCTCCTGCATTCTGGAAATAAGAGGATTACCTAATCCAAGGTACTCTGGAAATAGTCGGGGACCTAAGAAACATTGAATGAGAAGGTTCGGTTTGTTTAATTTGGGAAAGTGGCTTGGTAATCATGACCTTGAAGAGGGGTTAGATGAGTCTACTGAGTATGTGGAACCTGGGTGACTTGATATTGTGGTAGATGTTCATTACACTGTAGTACATGTCGATTCTGTGGAGGGAGATACATAGCTGGAGACTACACTTGAGGTGGTGGCCCTCAGTGAGGCTATGGAGGTGGCTCTACGGATAAAAATTCCAGCTATCTAGCGGCCTCTCACTATGAATCAGAAATTCTCGTAGCCTTGGAGACACATCATACGGGGGCCAAGGGATATAACAGGAGTTCCTATATACCATACTACAAATCATCTTCCAGATGCTGATCTTTTTTAGAGATATCATGAAATCCAACTGGGATGTTCTCAATGACTAGATAAGGTCCTTATTTTGAATTCACATTCCCTACACACATCATTAGTAGTTGTTCCCGAGTTAGCGGCAATTCAAGCGAATATGTGAGATCATTCCACCTAGAAGAAATATAATTGACTCTATCATCAAGCCTTCTCTATCACTTAAATAGGTTCTCAATACAAGTGTTTAGGGTGGAGGAACTAAAAATATGGAGAAATATCCTTTGAAGATCCTTCCAACTCACAGTGGACCCAATGGGTAATTGGTTATACCTGAAAAATGTGGGCCCTTCTCATGTATGTATGAAGCACTAGAGATTTGCTGCTTCCAGTTGCGCTAGTGTTCCCAACATGGGTCGACACCATGAAATAAGGTGGGGAAGTTGCTTCAATGGATCTCTCATACCATTAAATGGGTTGAAGGTAGTATATTCTAATCCCATGGGTGACGACATATCATCCACCTTTTCTTGTCATACTTTCAGGAAATATTTCCACATGCCGAGTTTCAAGAGCCTCGAGGAGAGAAATAATATAATCCATCAAATCATTAGGATGAAGATTCTTATATTTAATAGGGTATATGACCACCAATGAAATGGAAAACTCTTCAATGTGGTATGAATGCCTAATAGCTCATGGAGTGAATGGTGGGACGACCTGAGTGACTGCTAGAGGAACCTGCAGAGCTATAGATAGAAGTTGAGGAGCGTCCGGTAGATCCTAAGATGGGTGTTGATGAATGTTTTTTCCTAGATCAAATGGGTTCGACGATGCATAATGTGATCACATCACATTACATAATCTACAACTTACACCAGATATAGATTGGTAGAGTTTTCAAGACCACCAGGAGAAACCTCAATAGGGGGGAGTTTTTCATGTCCCTACTGCACTCGCCAAGGGTTACTATTATATAGTTGCCTCTCCACCACATGTTCTGTAAGAAATTCATCAACAATCATTTTCTGCTCATATTAATGCTAACACAATGTAGCATTTTTAAGATCATCTTCCATCTAAAGCATTGAGCCAGATGGGTCAGTTGGGATGATGGTCCAATCATGCTCTTAACCCTTGAGTGGTTCATACCCATGAGTAAATTAATCAAGAGGTGCAAGAAGGCAATGAATATTTCTTAGTTGGTGAGTGTGGACACCTGTAGGGTCTTTCTGGTGTTGTGATGATCCATCTAGATGATCCTTTTTTCTATGCCTTGGGTTGATTCCCCATTCTGGGTATATCTTAGGAACCACCATATTTACCATGACGATGAACAATGTTAAATCCTCAATAACACCGAAAAAACCAGGTTGGCCCAACATATGATTGATATTAAAGGAAACATTCTACCCCTAGAAAAAAATCAAGACATATGGGGAAGACTCCTTAATAACATTGTGGTGCACTGTAAATTTCTTAATTCATCATTATTGGAGGGTCTGATGATAACTACGTGATGCAGCGTACAATGAAACAGGGAGTGCGACAAACACAACTTAGTGGAACTTCTTCCAATTTCATTGAAATGTTCTATACTTTTTGGGTATGCTAGCCATAAATTATGGTGATTGAAATGCATCATCCCAATGGTTCACCGTATGGACATAACCTCATCCTAGGTGAGTGTATCCAATATATTGAATCTTGCAGTTCCAATCATCCATAATATCTATGTGAAATGGTCCACTATGAGAATGTCCCAAAAACATCTCTAGTCTGAATTCAGATCTGACGCTCGGTTGAACCATTCATCGAATGTATTTCATTGAGGGAATAGTAACATTACATACATGGACTATCTTAGAGGTAGACTGTTCAGTAGAGAGTAAGGTGTGCGAGCTAACAAACCACTGCATCTTTGGCTTTATTCTGGAGAATTCATTGGTTATATCACCCCATCCTTGTACAACGGGGTGCTGACAACTACTTCCTATAAAGGAGGGGTGGTCATTAGTGCTGGATCAGGAAGGTGCTCATCATATACTATTCCCAAGAATAATTCTCCATGATCTCTTTTCAAGGTATAGAATAATCCTAGTGATGACAGGGAGGATTGCACAGGAGAGCCATAAAAATGACAAATACCATGCACCACCTATATGTATATGTGATGGGATTAGTGGATGTGGTGCATCATGAATTTTGGGTGGAAAAGGCAGACACACCTAGTTCCTACCCTATACCCTCATATAGAATATATGGGTGATCTTTCCATCACTAAGTCTCACACGACATTACTGTATGAAAAGCGTATGACCTTGATTTTGATTTGATGTTTCACAAGGTTCTTCCTTTCCTAACACATACCCTCCCTCCTTCCCTGGGAGGGTTCTTAATGTCATGGTTGATATTTAAAATTGGAATAACCTATTCCTAAAAAATATGGGGTGCATTGAGCACCTCAAATGATATTGAATACAACATGACAATGACCTCTGTGAGTGAAATTTTTGGAGTAGGGAGTACATTTTTGTCTGCTGACTATGTAAACGATAGTACATGGAGAGAATTTGTACTAAATAGACCAGATATGGGAAATTCCTTCATGATGGCCTTAAATGTAGTGGTGAGGGCCTCTGCTTGAGTTGGTGAGGAAATGGGGAGAAGCACCATGTTGGTAGGTGACAAAATGAGGGGGATCCTGTCATTGATGACCTGGTTGGGAGGGTAAATTTCCATACCTAAGACCAATGAAATGGGGAGTAACTTCATGTTGAGTAACAACAAGACGGGGGGGGGGGGGAACTTTGATCGGGCTTATAGTAGGGGGATGGGGTGGACCTCAATGATATATGAAAGAGTATATATGACCTATATTCTATCTAATTTTGTTATGGGGAGGACCTCTGTACTAATCTTCATCAGTGTGGGTCTGTCCGTGATGGAAGCTGCTTGCACCAATGACTTGAGGAGTCAACATAGCCATATTATGGGGTGGTTACTGCATCACTATAGACTAGGAATGGATGTGAGTCTACTCCCGAATAGGAAACTTCCACTACTCCATAACAAAATAGGGTTTATATAATGCACCAATGGGGGATTCTTCTATAAAAACCGTGGAAGGTGATTCCCCATTGAGTTTGTCTTATTGAGCTTGCACCCGATTTTGATGTCTAGTGACCTAATCAAGGGAAAAATATATAAGGGTATGGAAATCGTTAACTTTAGTCAATGTGGCTGGTTAACGGAACAGATGTGGCCTTGTGGGACTCTTTATTGGTGTATCCCTGGCCGAATTTGATGTCGGGATGACTTGGACATCCCTTACCTCATCTACATAAGGGAGTGTGTCATAAGAGAGTTCTAAGGAGAGGCTCTGGAATCAATATAATGTTGGAGTGGGGAGAAGTGGCTCTATTAATATCCCTTGTGGGGAGTATGGTTGATTAGGAAAAGATTCCTCCAAATCATGATTTTCCATATCCCTCATCAGGATGGCCCCTTCCTATATTTAATGTTGAACAAGAGTATCAATCACCATCCTTTGAATAAATTAAGATGGTGAGATTGGGTGTGGGATCCTAGTACATGTGGTCATGGGACTCATCACATAATAGGTGAAGCCATGCCATATTTTTGTATTCATATCTCCAGTACCCCCATGATTGTGGGAAGGAGGTTATCAGCATCGTACAACATTATCTTTGGTCCTACAATGTTGGAAGATTCATCCATTAATACAGATAGTAGGATAATGCGGTCCAGTGACCCAAAACGGTTTAGTTTTCCATTGTTCTATATAAAGATCAATGCTGACAATATCATATATTGGGATTCTAAATATATCACTACCCTAAATCATAGGGAGTTTCACTTCAGGCCCACTATTTTAATGGAATGACCTAATGTCAGATATATGGATTTGATGACAAGATCATTTTTTAATGCCTTTAATTCTACTAATCCCAATGTTTAGGAAAATAATTTCACATTCGGTTTACCATTTCAATTTTAAATTATTTTATTGGGGAACACAGTTTTCTTTGTGGATGACCAGATTGTTTCATTGCATTACTTCATTCAAAAGGCAGTTGACATTCATCACTTCTTTAGAGATGATTTATCCTTCATTAAAATGGGATGATGTTATCTCATCTCTCTATCTATGGATTGCTCATCAAGATTCAACGTCTATTATGGGACTCCTGTAAATATTGATACATTTTTTGTGAAACTCTATTTGGTGTTATATCTTTATGGTCGCTGTTAATTAGACTGCTTCTCTCAGGGCATTCCAAGGGTTATGTAAGCAAGGCTTCATGCGACAATGGTTGTAGTCACGTTGGGGAATCACTGGCATGTCGGGATGCCAAAACACTAGTACACCAAGATTTTCCCTTATCAGAGGACCTCTTGAGGGAGATGATGCCTAAGGAATACCACATCCAATGTATGTAATTATATGCCAGGGGAATGTCCCCATGGTTTTCCTTAGGTTACCATGTTTAATATGAGGTATTTCTTGAACATAACATCTAAAGGAGATGGATCAGACGTATCATAACATTGATAAGAGTTGATCAAGTGGGTAAATACCTAGGAGGGAAAACATAGAATGTTTACCGAATGGATGGGTTTGAATTCCCAATGAGATAGGACCAAGGACGGTGGGTCCCATAATGTCGACTGTTTAAACCATGAAGACAGATTTGGTCACCAAAAAAGGATGATCTGAGAAGAGAATGTTTCCATGAAATTGGGACACCATGGATTACCATTGTATTTTAATGAACCTTGAAGAGGCTTCCTATGTACCCTATTTAGAGGACATAGATCAAAACCCACATTGTTCGAATTGGTGGGTCATGGAATCGGGGTGTACACAATGGAAAACTCTCTGGGAACATGGTGGGGATTATGAATTGATAGAAACCCATCAGAATGGCATGAATTCACCTGGATGTAGCGGCCTGGGGAAAATAAATATGGACATGGATGAAAAGTCAAAGGATTGAATGATTGGGGATGGTAGAAAAAACAAATGTTATGGTGATAGTACAAGCATGGACCATAAACAGGTTTCCTACATATCACTGTGATAGGAAATAGAATTCCACATAGTTCTGGGAATGGGGAAATGAGTAACCTAAGGAAGAATCTCATGAGAATGGATGCATGGATCAGACATGAAGTAAGTATAACCCTCTGGATAAGGGATGATCTCCTGGAGACATGAATGCTCCTAGTAGGGAATAGAATAGGACATGGGAGATGGGCTTGATCCTTGGGGGGGGGTCCTATATAATTTATTCAAAATGGGAAAAGATTAATGTCCACAAAGTTCTGGAATGGGGAATAAACTCGGGGAGTACATAAAGCCATCAACCAAAAGGCTTGCATGGGGAATACACATGGTTAGAAACCCATCATAAGATGGAAAGACATGGTTAGAAGGGTTTTGGTTGATTATAGGTCTTACAAATTTTTAGATTCCTTGGAATTGTTATGACACCACAAAACGGGGGTGGACCGAGGATGAAGGTCCCTCAAAGGGGATACCAATGATTACTAGTGATATGGGTTGAACCGTAGGGAGACTTCCTACATTCTTGAAAAGGATCAAAACCCACATAAATTAGATATTCATATTATCAACATATGGGAAGAAAGAAGAATATAGATTAATGTAATTTGGGGCAAAAGTGCTATATAATTTAACAGCATGTGGGACAAGGGTGAACATACTCAAAGTGATCAGGACTGATGGGTGATGGGATTGATCCTTGAAGAATCCTCCTACCGACCTTTCATGAAAAGGGGAAAAGAACAATTTCCACGTTGTTTGGTGGAGAGGGGCTTGGGGTTTACATATGGTTACTGACAAAAAGATTATGTAATGATAGATTCTTACTCAATGATGATGTGAGTCAAGCATAGTGTGAGAAATAAAATAAAAAAAAAAGGTTGGACTGTAGTGTCACCAAAGATGTGTACTTGAGGAGTGGAGCTAGGATTATGCATGGTTATATTTGAATAGAGGAAATAGGGTATTACTCTAAGAGGGAATCCCATAGATGATGTCCAGATGTACGAGAAGGATATGGTCGTTGTTCAAGGAGTACCCTATCATGTTGATTCAAGGCTTTTTCATAGGCTGCATGAGTTGCACATGGAGACAATGCTCAATGTGATAGGAGGAGTGATTGGGAATTGGTTCACCTAACCTTCTTAGTTCTCTCACACATGTCCGTCATGCATTGGTCATAATTATACCTCATGTGTTGGGGATGTGGGTTCTTGGAATTTTGACATCTTGTATCTCGGACAATGAGGGTACACTCCACAACCCTAGGTCATACATAACTCACACACATTAAACCCACAGTAAGGGAAATGTTCAAGAAAATCAATGTTAACGGGGTTGTGGATTCATCCATTGAAGGATCCATGTTCTCATAGACTTGTGACGAATAAATAGTTTTTAGCATTCATATGCGAAGAAGCAAGAGGCATCCAATGAAACATGAAGTATTCCTTGGGGATCTAAATATCTCTTAATACAATCCTAGAGGGCTGCATGAAAAAGTTGTTCACAATGAAAAAGAGCTCACAGATAGGGGCTTCATGAAGCTATGGTGCCTCTCTATGTGATGTGTCTTTGTAGAAGAGGGTTTTCCACAAAGCATAGTGACCCATCTTAGGTGTGGAGTATACATGTTCTAAGAGGGTGCATCACGAAGGCTAAGTGCTTCATGATGTTCCAACCACTATAAGGGGACTCCTTCTATTGCAACGGATGAAATGTTTCAAGAAGAGTATCCCCATATGAACTGGTGTAAATATAGATCAAGTAAAAATTGATTTCTAAAATCTATTGTAACTAGGATGATTCATTTTATCAATGAATCAAAGAGTTGAAGATGCTTCATTATTCAAGAATTTAGAAGGAAAATTGTTAGGGTGTAGATCCTTTGGAGTGACATGACCCGATTATTTATATTAACTAGGCGAGTGATGTTCTGAGGGCACAGCATTAGGCTATTTTAACTTCTAAAATGGAGGTTGATCCTTCATGTTTCTCGGAGTAATAGAGGTGTCTGCAGCTCCCTATACGATGGATGTAGAGGATTTTGACTGTTTTCATATTCATCAGACTCACATAGGATTCCATAACTACATCCATGCTTGACACAAAGGTACATATTAGGTGGATTTTTGGCTTTGAGACCCTGGGTGATTTATATAGGTGCTTCGCTGGGCGACCATTTTTGGACATTTACCCACATCCCTAGTTGATTTATTTCGAGGCTTGGTTTTTGGCACCAACAATTATACTGATCTATTTTTTTGTAGTTTTTATAGATAATAATCATATCTATTGGTGAAGGAAAATAATACAATTAAATCCTCTTGAAAATTCAATAGAATATACTATGTAATGATGAAATTGTACGAAAAAATTAAAAATTGTGAATTTTTCTTCATAAATATTCAATATTATGGCATATAATCTCCTAATAGGTTATATGAATTGATCCATCAATGGTGACAGTTATTGTACATTTTCCCAGAGTAACCAATATATATGAGATTATAAGATTTCTTAGTTTGGATGAAAATTACCAAATACTACTATAAAATTTCACAAGGTTTTGAGATAAACCCACCACATTAGCTCAGAAGGGAGTAATGTTAATTAGATAAATAAATATAAAGATGATTTATATGATCTAAAGAGAAGGACCATTAGTGAATGACAGATAAAATATTTTTCTCATTTAATAATATTAAATCAACTGATTTAATCCCTACAAATTATATCAAAACGAGTTATTTGAATTGGTTTTGAATTTATATGGTGTTTTGTGCTAAAATGTGAAAATTAAATAATTCATAAATATACATAGATTTTAATTTTTATGTTAATTCAATCATAATGTTTATAATATAACTAAAAATATTGTGATTATTTATTATTTATGTTTAACAATTTTTTTCTTTATCTTTTCTTTTTATACCATGGGATAATTCTACCATCTGAGGGTCTGAAAAATTCAATCAAGTAGGACAATCATTCTGAACGACTTTGTGGACCCCACCTCACTAAATAATTATTAAATCGGACTAAAGACCTCCAATTCATGGGATTCAAATTCTATTTTAACGAATAACTAATTTGGAGTTCTTATTTTTAATTCCATGAAGATATTACATCAGTATGTTAGCCCTTGGATGCTCATCATTTGGTGAAAAAATTGGAAACATTGATCCAGAATAAAATATTGAAATTAATTCGTGATAACACTTACTAAAAATGGAGGATCAATCTGAAAATTTGGGGTGAAACGTACAGTTGTTTTTGGAACATCATTCTAGAAGACACCATAAATATATCCAGCCATTGAATTGGCCTACCATTTTAAAAAATATGGTGGGCAAAATCTGAAGTATATCTTAAATGAATATTTCAATGACATAAATTTGATGACCAAAGTATGACACCCCATTGACCTTTATAATTATGTGTTCACTAATTATAAATAATAGTATAAAATAACCATTAGAGAGTAAGAATACATACATTATATAGCTTTAGGATATCTTTCTTTTATTATTTTTATTTTTTATTCCTTTTATCGTGTAACACTTATGCAAATTATTAATTTTTCTTTGTCAATATCCTTCAATATCATTTTATCTTACAAACCTTATATAATTCATCACTTACTTTCTCAATCCTCCATGACCTATTACTCGAAAAATTGTTGGTCTTACTCGAGTCTTGTCTTGGGGGTGGTATATGGAAATTCTAATCATTGTACAATTAAATTCTTTTGTTTTATAAAGTATATGATAAGAATGAATGATGTACATGAGTGAGATGATCATCCACCATGACAATGATCTCAAAATTGATTCATTTATATTATTAATACAGTCACCTCCTTTATTCTTAATAAATTATCTTGATAATAGGGAGTTGATCCATTCAGTGGATGAAATGGCATATGATGGAGCCATGACATGGAATATGTTACACACCTGATTGAGGTTTTCCATCACCCTAGATTATGAGTTGAGGTTTAATTGAGATTGGTATAGGAAATAATTATTTCACAACACTAAATAAAATAATAGTAATTCAGTGATGAGATTGTAGAACTAAATTATCATACATAATTCAAACTCTAATAAGGATAATGATGGAACCCCCAAAA
The DNA here is from genome assembly GCA_963277665.1 of Viscum album. Taxonomy (NCBI): domain Eukaryota; kingdom Viridiplantae; phylum Streptophyta; class Magnoliopsida; order Santalales; family Viscaceae; genus Viscum; species Viscum album. Next base: position 208,208,396 of record OY728121.1, read on the forward strand.
AACCACAATGACCAATTGTGTTCTTAATTGATTACATTTGGCCATTGCATGTTAGTTTTTTTAAATTTAAATCCATTACATTAGAATAATAAATATGAATTTTTTTTAGTTGATATATATTAAGTAGGTAAAAAACTGAGGAAGATCCTCAAGTGATATGACCCCGATTATCCTCTGTGCTGCATTATAAAAATTATATTTCTTTTATCACACCCTACCACTATCATGCATCAGTACACTTATTCTAAAATTACCCTATAGTAGATTAGGGATTTAAATCTATAGTAATTCATCATATAATTGGTATGGTATAATTCATATTTAAAATGAAATGGTAATATCATATAACTCAAGAAAATTGAATGATAATGAAAACAAATAACAAACTCATGATTTAGAATTAGAAGCACTAGTTTATTAATTAAATATAATGAAGAATTATATTTGTATAAAATCTTTTTATACACATAGATATTCTGTGATTAAATTACATATTCATATAAATAGATTTTAATAGTTTATATACAAGCTTTTTCTAACTAATTATTGATTATGTTATCTTATTACATTACACCCATTGTATGTGACCATCGGGGATGATTCCTCTAGTCAAATGGATCATGCTATATTATCAATGTCATGGATTATAAATGGTACCAAATATATTGATAATAAAAGGATAGATATATAAATCATCAATGATTGAGTAAAATATTATCTTTCTAAAGAGTGTGGTGAATAATCAATCCATATTTATAATAAATAGGTGTAGTAGTAAGATGTATAGATATATTTGGAGGGAAATGTTCCTAAGTATAAACTTGGTTGTAATATAATTTTATGGTTAAAGTGACATGTATGTTTCCCATATATAAATTAATTTAAGAAGAAAATTTTAGAGAAATCTTATAGTACATTATTCCCAATTCATTATAGAAGTGAAAATAAGTATTGAAATTTGAAAGTGTATTTTTGGTGGGATTGAATAATGAGAGATATAACAGAGACTGTATATTGATAAATGTTGTGCCACCATGTTAGGGAAAAGAGAAAATACTCTAAGGGGTGGATATAAAAATACCCATACTATAATTTAAATGGTACAATATCTCCATTTATTTCTCATTAGAAAACTAAGAATATTTAAAGAGAACCATACTATATGCATTGTAGTCAATTTCTATATAATGTCAGAACTCTTAATCTCTATATAAAAATATTTAACTCTTGATTAAAATTAAATTATATATAGTAAAGAACTTGAACTTTCTCAGGTATTACCACATTTTATAATATCTAATTTGGATAGTAATATTTCCTTGATTTTTTGGGAAGTCTTGAGAAGACCCTTGAAACAGAGGTAAGTTTCAAAATTTTTTATCATCCTTAAAATGATTTTCATCCTAAGAGAATAATTTAGAACCTATAGGATTTTATATTACCTTATTATTTTTTTTAATTATTTTGGAGTGAAAACCATCCTCAATTTTAATTTTCTAAAAGCAATATCGTTTACTCAAGACTCTAGATGGATCCTTATGAAGTCTTCAATGGATAGATGTGTAGAAATAAAATTTTTTTATATGATGTTTGAGAAGAATAATATTGGGAATTTAGTGAGATGATTGAATGGTAGATAATATTAGTTCCATTCAGCAACACATCCAAGACACCAAGAGGTGATGGGACATAATTTTTATAACCATTGACATGTACAATAATTTGATGACACTAAAAGGGTGTTTTTAAAACATTCTCTAATGAGAAATGGTATGAAATTAAGGAAGAAATTATAGATCATAACAATGTATATTATCCCCTCAAAGATTCATTGTTGGGTTGTTATTCTGAATTATCACTTGGCACATCCACTGATCATCTCCCAAGTATATGATGTAATCTTTGTATCTATCGTGAGGTAGTACATACTGGATACATCACATGGCCTAAACTCATATTTCTTACTAATTGACCATTATATGTACTATGAAGACATAAAAAATTTAGTCATGGGATCATGAAAATAAATTCTTATTAAACAAGACCACTCCCCTCATCACTGGTTTATGAAAAAATCCCTAACCTGAGGAATCCACATGAGAAACTAAGGATATGATGAGGTAAAAGTATCCAATTTTTTTTATCATAGTTGAATAATTTAAATGGATAAATTCCAATTGTAGGGGAAATAATGTAACACCTTGATATTTTATGATTTTTTCCAAATAAATTAAAATTTTTGATTGTATTCATTACACGCAATACCACGATTTTACGAACAAGGATATTCTATTATTATTATTTTCATTAAATGAAAAATATAGCCTAGAAATTAAAAATGGTTTTATGAATAGGAATGAACACATTTTAAAAAATATATTATCAATTTTCATATAAATAAAATAAATTTATAAATAAGTTCATATTTTTTTGACAAGTATTTATATGCATTGAAAATAAATTTCCATAGAAAAATATTTTCTACTAATTTGATGAAAAAAATTAAATTAAATATTTCATAAAATAAGAAAATTTCTATTTAAAAATTATGACCTTTTTAAAAAAAATTATCAATGAAATATTATGAGGAAATTTCTATAATTTTATGAAATGATTATTGTTTCGATAGATAATGTAAAATATATATATATTTTTTTAAAAGTGACTTCTCATTTAATGATTTTAGAACGTAAATTTTGTTTAAAAATGTATTAAAATTAAGAAATATATATTATTTAATAAATAATATCATATATTTCATTAAAATAAGTTTAAAATTTAATTCTTATATTAATTATTTATAAAATTATGAAAATTTTATCTTTAGAAAAATGTATTTTCAACAAATCTACTGGTTTAATTTTATATTAAATTCTACCACTTCTATTTATTTAATATTAAAAAAATTATTACATATTTAAAATCATAATAATTAATATTATATAATATGGTAATCATAATTTTTCATAATTAATAATAAACACAATAAAAATTACTTAACACAATTAAAGATAAAACTTGTTTTCTAGGGGGTTAAACTAAAACAATAAGTGTTAAACTAACATAAAAAATTTAAAATACTATTATATAGACATATATAAACATTAAATATTTTAATTTATTATAATAATAAAAAAATTTCCATTTGGAAGGTACATTAAATTTTTATAATTATTTCTTTGATAAACTTTCAACTATATCCTTAGCCCCGCTCTGAAAAGGGAACTCTCTCTCCTTTTGTAATAAAAAATAAAATTAATTTTGTTTCAAACAATTACATCAAAATAAAATTGTTCACAACATTTCCACATTGAAAATTAATTACAAGGACTAAGAAATAATCCTATGAATCAATTTGGTTTTAACCATGGATACTTTTTGAAGAAGAGGTATATTTCATACAGATCATTTTTTGTATTACATATTTCACCTCCATAAAATCATATTAAAATATGATAATATAGTAAAATAAATGTCACCTATTCTGTTATATTTTAATATATTTACTTAATATGTCATATAAATTTTTTATTCCATCAAATGGAAAAGAAAAGAGTTGATCATGTGTATGTAAAACTACAACATCTCATATACATCTTTTATTCACATGAATAATCTTTTGATCATATTAAATTCATGTATAATTTTTTTTCAAGAAGATTATTCATCCATTCAACATATGGAATTATCATTATACCCACCCCACATGATGCACAATTAATAATATGCAAAATATTACCTCTAATTGGATTATCTAGGATCAAAGTTCTAACTTGCGCCAAGAAAAGGGGATAGGGTGATAAGCAGGAATAACTCCAAGAGTGAGTGGGAAGGGATCTAGAATGGGTTCATGACTCATCTCAAGAGGATGTATCTAGGGTCATTAAGAGAGATAAATAGGATTAAATAAGAGTGTATCTCAACATAAGATGTGGGTAGATCCTAAAATCAGGAGTACACAAAACTCTTATTTTGGTTTAACCACATGTATGGGCAGTTTCCCATATCGGAAGTAATTAATATTTACTAATTCCACTGAAAAATGGTGGAGATAGACAAGCATATGACTGTGAGTTGATTGATTAACATCTAATAGTGAATAAAATATAATATTGGTGAAAATGAAAGTAATGGTAGAAACTGTAAATGAGTCACTGATTGGTTGGTCACCGATGGGTGAGTCACTGATGGGCAAGTCACTGACATGACCTACTAACGCTGATCCACCAAAATTGAGAAACTGACACTGACATACTGACACGCTGACCTACTGTTTCACTAATATGCTGAAACACTGACTTTTTGATCCACTAACATGCCAATGCAGTGACATGCCGAGGCAATGAAATGCCAATGCACTAACAAGATTATTGAAAAACTAGAAATTTGGGAAACTGTTGATGTAAGCCACATACAGCTCCCAGAGCACCTCAACACTATATTTTCTCAAAGTGAGGCCTTGGTGAAATTTTAGGTTATTACATAAGATACCTCTCAAACTATTCAAATCCTCATGAATTTAAAACTAACCTAGATGAAATGGGGTCTGGACAACCATCCCTTGAGATACCTCTCACGAGTTAATATCCTTGTGTTGTTATAAAGATGGAGAGAAAACATCGACATCCAAGGACACATACTTGAAATATATCTCTAGAAAAACTTTAGAAACACTACCTCTCCTCTCCATCAAGTTACCATAAAATCACCAAAATTCACACCTTACAGACACATAGATTAGGGAGATCCTTCTTCCATGTCATGATATTATCCTCATTGGGTGGAACTGACTCGCATGCACTGGTTTAATATGATACACATTAATGCATCTTGATTAGAGATCTGGTTCTCCCCTTCCCATTATCAGGACATTTAACACAAAATCAAAGAACTGGGAAACAAATTATCATAAAACAACTGAGGTCTAACTTAACATCTTAAAATTGAATCAAATACAACACAAGAGAAAAATTCAGAACAAATACGGGTACTAGGCACACATATGTTCCCCCATTCCCATGTCCTCTCCTCAAGGACACCATACCTCTCTAACACACGAATTGAGTGAATGGTCCATCCACGAAGCGCCTTTTGGTTATGATCCTTGATCCTCACTGGTCTTTCCATGAATGTCACAATGTCCTCCATAACCATCTCTCTCCAATCTAGGCTATTGGAGTCATCGTGTAGATACCGAAGGATCATAGAGAAATGAATGACGTTGGCGATTCTATCCAATCGTGGTAGTAATACTAGTTGATATACCACATCACAGACTCATTCCAACACCTTAGAGGGTCCAATGAAACTGGTTTAATGCTTACATCCCCTTCTAAATCTATGTTTTCCACGTCGAGGGGAGACCATTATGAACACATGGTCCCCAAACATGAACTCCAAGGGTTTCCTCATATGATCAACATAATACTTATACCATTATTGAGATTCCATCATCCTTCCATGAAAATTTATTACCTTCTATATCATGCTCTGCACCACCAATGGGCCCTGAACACATGCCAATCGGACCTATGTCTATCACACGAGTTTATGAAATGATATTCTGTAAAAGGATTCGAATGGTTCCATGTCAATGGTAGGGTGATATCTATTATTGTAGGAGAAATCCACGAGGAGAAATTGTTATACCCATGATGCTCTGATGTACATAACACATGATTTCAGCATATCCTCCAACATCTCAATTGTCCCCTCTATTTGTCTATCCATATAGGGGTGGAAAGTAGTACTGAGGAATAATTGGGTCCCAAAAGCACACTATAATCCCTTATATACTTGTAATGTAATGCTTAATTCATGATCCAAAATGATGCATCTTGGAAATCATCATTGTCATATAACTTCACCCACGAAACTCTATGTTAAGGTATCCATAGTGCTCGATTCCTTATCTGATATGATGTGAGGTGATTTTTTCAATATATCAACCACTACCCAGATGGCATCACAGCCTCCATCAGCCCTAGGTAGTCCTATGATGGAATCAATCAAGACGCCATCCCACATCCACAAAATATTATCTTAGGGCTACAAACGATCTCTATTAACACAATGCTCATCATTCACCAGCTGACACACGAGGCACCGAACCACCAAATCCACCAATTCCCACTTCACTCCTATCCACAAAAAATGGATTCTCAAGCCTTGTTACATTTTGGAGGCTCTTGGATGTTCTGTCAGTAGTGTGTTATGGAACTCAACAAGAACACCGTCATGAATTACCCATGGGAAAAAGTACATCCCATAGAACACCATCTGATTCTAACTATACTATGACCATCCCTATGAAGCATCACCATGTCTAAAGCGATCACGCATCACTTCATCCACTGAGTCTCCCCTCTAAGACTACTCCACCTTCCATACCAAGGCAGACTACACTGTTATATATAACTAATGCCCCAACCATCCTCTACTCTCAAAAACAAAATTTATAGTAGCTAAATCCTCCATTTATTTCCAAGTTACTATGGACTCCCAAACTACATCACTTCATGACATCATTATCAAGAATTGTTCACCATTCTCTCCTTCCCTATGGTTTAAGAGATCTTGATGTCATAGTCCTGAAGGAACTTTGTCCACCTCTTCTGCTGCATGTTTAGGTGTCACTGGGAAAAGATATACCTTAAAATCTTATGGACTGTGAAGACCACAAAGAGTTCCCTGATATGTAATGCTTCCACAACATCAGTGCATACACAATCACTACATGTTCCAATTCATGGGTGGCACTGTTACATTTGGGGGGATGTAACTACCAAGACCATTAAGAGACCACTCCCCAATACAACATTAGAAAATACCACAAGCCTAGACTAGAAGCATCAAAAAATAATTCAAACATCACCCATTCCTTAAGAAAGATCATCCCTAGGGCACTAACAAGATTCCATTTTTGATAACTGAATGTTTTCGTGCACTAATCATTCCTCAACAAATCCATGTCCATTCTGGTCAAAGCTGTCAATGGTGCTGCAACTCAAGAGATGACGGCTATGAACCTCTTACAGTAAACATCCATAACTAAGAAACTCTGAACCTCTAATACTTTATTGGGTATTTACCATGAAAAAAAAATTTATTTCTTCAAGGGGTCCACTAATATTCATGGATGGGACACCACATGTCCATGTAAGTACACCTCTCGTGTCCAGTACATGATCTTGGGAAACTTCTCATAGATCCATTGGTGTCTAAGGACCTCCAAAACTATCCTTAGATTATCAGTGTTATCCTCATATAACATTGATTAGATAAGTATTTAATCAATGAACATGAACACAATCCAATCTAGATACTTGTAGAAATAGGATTTCATCAGTCCCCTGATCACAGATGCTGCATTCAATATCCCTAATGGCATGAACATGAACTCAATGTGAACATACCTACACCTGAAATCAGTCCTTAGGAAGTCATCCTCCTTCACCCTTAGATGGTGATATCCAAACCACCATTCAATCTTATAGAACCAACCTTACCCATTTAATTTGAAAAAAAGGTCGTCGATCCTTGGGAGGGGGTAACAGTTCATGACTATCCCCTAATTAGGACTCCAGTAGTTAATCCATATCCAAATACCACCCTCTTCATTCTTTGTGAACAAGACTAGATCACCCCATAGAGACACACATAATAAAAAAAACTTCCTCATCATTTCATCAAACTAAATCCAGAACACCTGCATCTCAAAATCTGCCATATGATAGGGAGCCATCGAAATCGAACAAGCGATGGGTTGTATGTGTATCTCGAAATAAATATCATGTCGAGGGATGCATATTCACATCCTCTTTGAGGAATAAAAACATGAACTCACAGAAAAACTCATAAACATACATCATATCTGAGTCTACTGATTATTCTGATATCTCATCTATTAAAGAATGAAGGGGATCTACACTCTAGCTTCCCTCCTAAAAACTCCACTCGCCAATGAAATCTACACGGCGGACACCCATATTTGAGAGCAAGACCTTTCTCCAAAAGTAGTAGATAACAATGTACAAGGAAAGTAGCCAGTCGATACCTAGGATGACATCGTAATGTATCATTTTTAGTGGAAGATGATCCCAACTGGACTTATGTGGTCGCAACATCAGTCTATATCATTGAAAAATACCAAACAGTCTTGTATAGACTCCAATGGTCGCAATCAATACTAGGGGAATGGAACGTATCACTATGCCTAGACCCAAGGTATGGGATAGACTAGATGAAAAAATAGAGCGTGAAGCTCCTGAATGAAAAAAATGTACATGAAATATAACTAAACATGTTGATCGTAGCACAAAAAACTTTTGGCCCTGTTAGAACTGCTACCTCAATGGTTTTCATATTACCTTTCCCAACCCCTCTTACCGTCGGCTGTCGACCGACTCCTAGACCATGCCTAGTTGAGGTCTATGAGGAGCACCTTATGTTCGGCCTCCCCCGACACTATCTTCCCTCGGGGGAGCAGGAGATCACTTCCCCTACTACTGGAAGGGCTCAGAATACAACTGCAACTACTGATGTAAGCACTGAACCCACCCACCCACTCTATACTACACATGGATAGGGACCTAATTCCTAATATTCCCACAAATCCCAAAAATAATGTACATCAGTCCTAGGCCCTTGGGGAAATGGAGAGGACCAGGAGATCAAAACTAGAACTGGTGAGGCATACTACCAACTGGACCAAATCTGGAAGGCCCTGTTGCTGGAGTCCTTCTACTAACAACCATTACCTTTTACAAACCTAGTTGGTTCATCTCTCATGACACACATCCGAGCATTTTCTTCCTCTCCACATATTTGGACTTATTTTTAACCTCCATGTACATTGGTAGAGTGAATGGAGTAACATCATACTGATGTGAAGGTCATAGTCCCCTTCCAAAGGTCTTTCATGCGACCCCTAATACGGAAAGAGATATAGTGAAAAATGAAGGCGGTACTTGAACATGATCCCTAGTTCCCTTGCTGACATAATTCCTCACTGGATGGAGAGCATCACCTACATCTTTTCAGCCTTTATCGTGGAAGAAAGGAATTCTGCCAAGAACTCAATCTCAAAGTCAGTTTTTGAAACCTCAATTCTATTTATCTCTGCATGGTAAAGTATCTACCACAGATGTGATGCTCCTCACATTGATATCTCTTCCAAAGGATCCCAGAACTCTATCGAAGCCCAGATAAGGCTAGATTCATTCACTAGCTCCTTGATCCTGCTCCCCATTTCCATGTTTGAGACCCTACCCTCATACAATCCCAGATTCTCCCATTTGAGAGAACAAAGCATCTTCTACCACGGGTTGTCCTCCTCATCTCGATAAGAATTCCTATGATCAAATACATCAACATGATGGGCCTCGAATACTCGTACTACAAGTGGAATACATTTGGCTTCCATAGATGATAAATCAAACAAGAAGCTCATAAGACCAGGTAGTGTGGAAAATTCCGTTTGAATTATCTTTGAACAAATGTTTTTTTTTAAAATACCATAAAACACAAGACACACAATAAAATAATCATTATGATTCATTTACCATTCCTATGGTCTCTAACCATAAATAATTGAGGCTCACCTTGTCATTTATAAGGTCTAGAGTTCTCGCATCGGATCATGGGGGAACTTAAATCTTCTATCCATGCTGGTCTTCCTTAGCCTATTCCATGCACTAGGATCACCGAACATTATTTCCCTACCATCCCATGAAATATTCAACGTGCCAAACACTGAAACAAATCCTATATCTCAACCATTAGCCTTGGATACCATTCTATCTGAACCATACTTCTCCAAGAAGAGGGAAGGGACAACAAAGTAAAATTCTTTTTCTCATGACTTCAGATAGATAACGAACCTCGAGTCCTTCCATCTGTAGGCCCCATAGTGGAAACTAGAACCAATTTTATATGATCTCACATAAATTGATAGATTTAACCATTTATAGAAAAATACCATGAGATAAGATGGTAAATCATAGAAATACCATGTAACGATGTAAAAATTAATGCAAAGAATCCATTACCATATGAATGTTAAAACGTAAAATGTATACAAATTAAAAAATAACATGTATAATGTACCAAAAGAGAAACTAAATAGAAACAAAATCTATCCCAATGCATGAGGTAGTAATGTCCATAACGGTCCTCAATTTCATCCTGGAATCCGGAAAACAGTTTTACAAACATTGGGTGAGTATACAATTATACACATTAGGGAAACTAAACACACATGTGCATAAGTTAGGGGACATACTAATTCCCCTATGAGAAAATAGTTGAACGTCATGAAACTACCAATGAGTACATGCTAGCACAATCATCACCATTGTACACTCACTGATGTATCTCATGTCATGTAAAGTAATAATATAAGCACATCAAGATTTTTGTTCCCACACCACATTCCTACTGGTTAGCTGCTCATTTATAACAATCTGATGTATTGACGCTGCAAATCATCCCACATGCAGTCCCACTACTGCATCTTGCCTGCATACACTAATGCCCCAAACCACAAAAAACTACGCTTGTAGACACTTGCACCAGAATAACAACCGCCTTGCCTAAAGACACCTAGGCCAGAACAGGCGCCGCCACACCCGAAGAAACATGGGCCTCATCTTGAATATACATAGAAAATAATACGTGGCCCGCAAAAACCAAGTCACATATTCCAAAAAATACACCTGATTGAAGAATCATGGACTATGGTAAGCCTCTGGCCCTTACAGCCCACCGTGATATGCCTGAACAGCCAGATCCGGAAGAGGGTGGGAGGAATAAAAACTGTAACTAGCCATCCATCCTGTCACATGGATGTTGGGAAAGAACCATACCCATAAATGGAGGAGTTTTGAACATGGTGCTCAATAAGGGTGGTGTGTGTATAGAAATCACAAGGAACTAAAATCAATGTTTATATAGGTAAACAAACACTTATCCCTATCATAGGAGCATCTAAAAAAGGGCAAAAATCCCACACCTGCACATCTTTTTCTGGTACTCCTATATGCACAACCATACAAAAATCACTTAAAAACATAAGCACAACCCCCTATTTTGTTCAATTTAATTTTTTCTATTTAATATTATTCACTTTAAAATATTCTAACACCATAGAGAAACTAAACATGACAACCATACCAAGAAACAAAAAAAACAATCTATAGTCCCACTACACAACAACACCAATCTATACATGGAGTCACAATACACATACTAATTCAATTATAATAAATTATATTTCTTCAATTTGATCCTAGATATTATTTCCCTAACAACCCATCCATGTATACCTACTTCCTAAATGAATCCCCAATCCAGTCCCATAGGGTGACATTAAATTGCGAAATCAACACAACATATAGGAAGTTAAGCTACCTACATGTTCATCCATTCCACAAAAAATCAATCACTCAGATAGAGACTCCAACAAACACCCTTTTACAACCCACATAAAAATCCCAAAGAACCCAGACTAGAATACACAACACAAAAATACAACCATCAATCCAAGAATTATCAAATTTAAACCATGATATTTCTCCATCCAAAATCCATATTTATATTCCATTCACTAAGTATTATCTCTTTCCCCATGAGAAATATGATATTAATAAATTTATATTTATATTTTCATAAAAAATAATAAAATTTCCTTATTGCTATCAAAACCTTGAATATTTAATGATTTTTATAGAATTGGAAATAGCATACAAAAAGAAGTTTTCAACATTATTTAAATTTTTAATGAAATAGTAATAAATGTATTGTGAATGTATTGTAATGTTTCTATCATATTCCTTGATAGATTCATTTTCAATCTACTTTAGGCCATATAAATCCTTCTACATTTTATTTTTGATAGTTCTAGAAAAATATTAATCAAGAAAATTTTTTGAATTATTTCTACTCTATCACTTTCATTTTATCCTCATGTGATTTAATTTTTTTAAATATACAATAGTGATCAACATATCCCTCTATATGATAAACATATATCCTAACTACATATTATTCAGATAATTGAATAATCTATATGTTGTTTTCAATATAGTTTATCCATTTATTTTCTATTAATGGTCTAGATTATCAATTGAAATATATTGAATGTTTTCATAAAATGGTCAAATTACAAACATAGAATGACTATAGGGGAACTTAGATTCCCACAAAATAAAATTTTCTTTTGTGTACATGATTTAAAAGTTAAATTATCATCTTGAAGGTCCCAATTCAATCTCCCATAGTGTTTGGTATCTCATTTTGAAATTCCTGAAATTTATCCTCACATTATTTGTTGACTTAATAACATTGTGACCTAGATTTTAGAGATGTTTCTAACATTATAAGGATGATACTAAAGATGTTGGCCATATTTATTTTTCCTAGTTTGTTGTTTTAAATTAATTTTTATACAATTTACAATATTTTCCTCACAAATCACTGATCAATAAATATATTTACATCAGAAAACATTAGATGAATAATGTTCCATCAGACAATGAAAGTCATGCAAATGAAGGAATTCCACCATATGAAATTGTATATGGTTTTATTGGAACAAATTCCACCATACATAAAAATTTCCATCATATAATTTTCTCGATGTATCAAATCACATCATGTTTTTTGATCTAACGGTCAAAATTTCATGTGATCCAAACTTTTTAGTTAAATAGATTGAGAAAAAAAATAAATGATTTTGAGATGAAATTTTATTAATGTTCCTTATTTATAAAGGGAGTTTAATTTTTTTCAGGGTCAAATATATATTAAAAAAATTAGATGACTATTTTTAAAAATAATTATTATGTTAAAAAAAAGTGTCATTTAGTTGAGGAGAAAGGCTAATAAAATTTTTTTCTTCAGTAAAGGGATGTTTATGTGGAATCATAAAAACATGATAGATAAAATTCACTTGTAAAATGTTTTGATTAATGTTTATCTATTGAAATTTTTGATAGTATTTTAATTAGATAAAATAATTCCGAAAAACATTTGTTTAGTTATTAATAGTTTAATCATAGGTAAAAAATTCATTAAGATGATGCATTTAGATACAAGTCATAGGATGAAGAATTTTACTATGAAATGTTTTGAGACAATCCTATAAATTTTGAATAGAATACTTATGTAGGATTGCATAATAAGATATGATATTTCATATTATGTTATATAAAACAAACAAAAAATTTTTAATAGAAAAAAATATGGTGTGATTTTTATAATGGTAGACTATTTTTAATTTTTTTTATTTCATTTTGAATATTTTATAATGATAAAAATATTAATGATGATGAGATGAAATTTTAATGTTTAAAATAACATAATAGATAATCATGATACTTTATATGTTTTATGGAAATTTTATGATGGTTGAATCCACTAATGTATCTTATATTATTTATGTAATTTTAATGAATTTTTGAAATCTTTTCATTGATTTATTCTGAGAAAAAGTTTATATTTTCTTGTTTTTTTAGTGGGAAATAAATATTAAATTCCCACAAGGGATACCTAAAATTTATGTAGATAATGTTTAATAGTAAATTCATATTTTGGATATAAATTTAATGTGTCCAAAGGATGTATCATTGTATAAATTTTAATTTATTTACCAATCAAAAATATTCTGAAAAAGGTGAAAAATAAGGATAGAGTAGGGATTTTTATAAAACTATAATTTATTGGATGAGGTTGTTTTTAAAATCATTATATCTACATTTTTGTTAGTGGAAATTATTTTTATAAGGCATAAAATGAACTTATTGGAAAAAATCTCTTGATGTACATCCAACTAAATAATTTATTTTTTATAATTGTGAGGTACAAAGATGAAGTTTTTTTTCATGATAATCAGAAGTTAAGAAACTAAATGATGTATAGTGAAAACATTTTAAACATATTATATATGGTTTATAATATTTAAAAAAATAATTGTTTCATATTATCTGTCCGGAGAGCACACACACTATTATTTTGATCATAGTGCAATACATGTGTAAGAATATTCAATATTTACTATAACTAAATTATATGAATCAAATATTTATGGGATTTGTTGGTATTGGATTATTTCAACACCATTACAAGGTGTATATACTCCTATTTATTTTTGAACCTTGTAAATCCTTGTGTTAAAAAATATATTATTTGAATTATTGTTCACTAGTAATGTCATACCTCATTACAAAGATTAATTTGTTATATCATAAGATTGAAAAAAATTAAAAAGATCGCCAACTCACCCAACCCCCCAAAAAATGATTATGTTATTCCCTTGAATAGTAATTAAAGACTAGTTTCCTTCATTTATTCTTTCATGGTGTCTACTGATAATATACTCTACCATAGTTATTCATAATTTTTTCACAAAAGAATAGATTCCAATTTTTTATATAAAGAACTATCATATTTGGATTAATATAATTCTTCTAATCTTATATCCCATTTTAAAGAAGTTCTAAAAGCTAATACAGATGGTTTTTTGAAAAATGAAAAAAACATTCCCCTTATATGTTTATATAAGAAGAATTTGGAAAATTATTGGTGAGGAGAAATGAAATATATTCCTTAGCCAATGAAAAGTAGTTTCTTCAATTTAAAGGGTATGTAATAGATAATAGAATTAGAGAAATGATAAAGAACATATATGGAGGAAATAAGAAATATGTGATAGTGAACATAATAATCTAGAGGTTAAATTAAGAATATAATAATATTAGATATTATGGAACTGTTGGTGACTTTATTATAAGAGGGAATGACATTGTATGCACCATAGGAAGTGTCAGTGAGAAATACGAAAATTTATTCATTTTATAAAATCCCAATTGAATTATTCCTATTATGTTTAATGCCGATGTGTCATAATTGGATTATAGAGGACGAGAAAATATATCCTATAATAATCAACATATGAATGTCATCACCTAGAAAATTATATGAGAGAATGATTTAAATAATTAAGTGAAGGTCAATAAATAGATTTCTATCAAATATTCTTAGAATAGAAAATCTATTTATTTTATTTAATATGAAGAAGAATGTGTCTCTAAAATTAATAATTAAATTAGTATGAATTTTAATAAATATAAGAGAATGTTTTATTAAAATCAGAAAATGGTCATAGGAAATTACATGGGTATGTTACCGTTGAAATTATTTCTCCACAAAGATATTTGGCACATTGCAAAAAATTTACATTAAGAATGGTAGATGAATAATGTGATTGATATGGAAGAATTTATTGAAGATACTTTAAAAATGATGAAAATAAATAAAGAACTTGATGGTAATGTCCTAAAAATGTTTGTGAATTTATTTTTTTTTAAATTAAATATGATTATTACGAGTCTGCTAAAATTTACATCACTTGGTCCTGAGGCCCGGTGTGCCCGAAATGAATTTCTGATGTTTTTTATGGTAGTTCTGTAAACACGTGGGAAACATATTTTATCTATTCAAATGTTTCTCAGAATTGAAATATGACCGCACTATTGAATCTACATCACCAGGTTTCACTTATGGGAATCTTTAATTTTAATGTAGTAGTTTTCATGAAAATGTAAAATTTTGGGATTTACAAAACAAAAATTAAAATAACTTGAAAAAGTTATTTTATTTATTTTTTTCCTACAACCTATTGAGTGACGGTGGTGTAGACTACAGAGGTAGTCAAACATTTAATATGGGATATTAAATGACCGGTTACTCTCTAGCTACGTATCCACTCCTCTTGTAGTTAATGTGGCCCATTAATTATGTCAATTTATTAACCTTTTAATTTCCTCGATGTGTTGCTCATCCATTCCCACTATTTTTAAATGGGGATTCGGCTTGTGTTTTTGACATTGCATCATCATGTTAGTAACCTCTACCGACGTGACATGACACCTTCCACCGTCACAGACGGTAGCTCGGGCAACAATGAACTGGGATTGGCAAATTCCAACAACTTCATTAAATGTGGAATCATGAGGAATGGATTCCATTTTAATTCAAGAAATTCCAATGATACCTCTACTCATTCTGCAATTTTTTGGTGGTCGTTTTTAGGGTATTGGAACATGTTTTATCATTATTTTAATATGATGTATGAATTACTCAATCTTGTTAAAATGTTGAAACAGATGGAAAGATCCAAGAAAACAAGGCTTGAACCCTTTGGTACATGAATTTCATTGCATTATTCGGTGAAAAAATGTTCCTATTTGATGATACCTTGAAACTGAGAGGCGCACAACAATTATGGTATCCAGGGAGAACCGTAGGTGCATCCAGAAGGAATAATGCACCACCAAAGCTCACATGGTGGCCCATGGAAGATTTTCCAGTGCTCCACTAGTGACCGGTGTAGCAGCAAAGGCTGCAGCCAGCGCTCTCTGGCTGCGGAGGAGGGCAGCGCCGTTCAGTATCGAGACACACCAGACGGGGCGACCAACAAACGTCCAACCGTGTTGGCAAGGCGAAGCACTATCATGCAGCGCAGTGAAAGATCCACGACATTGAAGCTACGACAAGAGGGTGCCCGTGCCCTATGGGTCCTGCAGACCATGTGGTGGTGCCACATGGCACATCTAATTGAAGAGACCAATATCTGTTATTGAGCTATTCGGGGAGCTATAGGTCACCTGGATGGAATGCCATGCTAGTGCACCGGGCCACATCCCCTGACGGGTCATGCCTAGTTGGCAGGCTGGTCTGGTCCTCGGCCCAGCGGGCTGAGCCGGCCACATCCAAGCCCAACCGGGCTGGCCTAAGACGGTTCAGGCCCGACTGAGTCGGGTCAACCCTTGTCGTGTAGACCATGTCAGTCAGACTGGGTCAGACCAAACCTCAACCCATTCAGGGACAACTAAACTCAAATGATAGTATCTTGGGATCTGGATTTCTATTTGACGAACCATCTATGGACCTTGGATCCTTCAAGTGAGACTTTCCTTTTGAGAAACTCCATCAGAGTTGTGAATACTATTGTAGTAAGGCTAGGTTACATCGAATCTGAATCAAACATGTCCCTCAATAATAAATTGTTGATAACATACAGACCAGGGGTCTGGTA
Source organism: Viscum album (assembly GCA_963277665.1). Classification (NCBI taxonomy): domain Eukaryota; kingdom Viridiplantae; phylum Streptophyta; class Magnoliopsida; order Santalales; family Viscaceae; genus Viscum; species Viscum album. Next base: position 208,225,491 of record OY728121.1, read on the forward strand.
GATGCTCCCCTTATTGTGTTTGAACCCTTATGACATGACAGATCATTGGGTAACTTATTCATGGGACATCATTCCAGTTAAACATTGACCTATGGATTGAGGAATGTTTTTTCCTAGAATCAATCTTAATATGAGTGTGAATCCTATGTCTAGATGAGACGTGGGGTATGAAGTGTGATTCAATTTGAATCATCACCCTATAATTCTATGTGAATTATCACCCTACGATTATATTTGAATCAACACCCAACTATTATCTGTTAATCCACACCCAGTGATTCCATATGAATCAACAGACTGCGATCCTATGTGAATCAGCATCCTGTGATTTTGTGACAATCATCACCTAGCAATTCTGTGTGAATCAACACCCATATATTCTGTCTAAATTGTCACTCAAGGATACTATGTGAATCAACACCGAGTGATTTTTATTGAATAATTACTGAGAAATTATGTGTGAATCGTCACCCATCGATTTTGATTGAATCACCACATATCGATCCTATGTGGGTCTTGCGAGGGTTAGTACCTATTGACCTGATGTGAGTCAGCAGCAGTGCCTCTTGACAAAGTGATATTATGTAGACTTATGACTAATCATCAACACTATTGTATTCAGTTATAAATGGTTTGATCTCTGTCATTTTCATTCTTCTTTGTGATTGAGATCATGCTTGTGGTTTAACATTGTGGATTTTTGAGAGAACATCGGGGGTCTCGGGGTCCCTACTAGGTATTATTATATTAATCCATTCATGGGATTTTCACACACCTTGTTGTGTCTTGTGAAGATGACTGGAAGCCTGGACCAAGACTCGGTAGCACGAACATGATAGTGGATGATGGTGATGGTTGACATGGAGAGTAGTGGAGACGAGTCATACCTACCATTCTGGTAGGATCCCAAGTGGATGATCTTAGGAGTAGTTTTCTAAATTTGGTTGTAGTTGTATCATTCCAGTTGGGATTTTCTTTCGACCCCTTACATTCATTACACACTTTTACTACAACAATTGTACATCATGGTTACATCTTTTTTCCTTCTACTCGGTGTGTTATTATATGTTTAAGGGAAATTACTTCCCGTTTTAGTGACACCCCTTTCTAGTGCTAGTTGGCTACCTCTGGCATTTGGAAGGAGGACTTGGGGGTAGTCAAGACATGTGCCCTCGAGGATGGGTCGTGACAATGTGGTATTAGAGGAGTTAGTTCAACCAAAGAACTATAAATCTAATCATTACAATAGAGTAATTTTGTTAAGTTTATTGAGTGTGGTTTTCAGTTTTAGGAGTCAAGTGTCACTGAGGTGGCTGATGTATCGATAAACCGGGACCCTGAATTCTTATTTTTTTACTTGGCACATGAAAAAACTGATCGAATGTGTTTTGGAAATGTTTTACATTTGATCTCTTTTGAGTCAACTTACATGTTGTAACATTTTAACCGTGGCACATATGTTTCTTTTCTGGATTCCACCGTGTTGACATACTTTCAGGATTCCCAAGAGAGTACATGATGGTGGCCCATTGAGTGATGTGGCATCGGTGCAAGGCCTTCTTTCTATGTTGGCACCTTTTGGTGGTGTACCAGTAGCACCACCACATGGAGGGCAGCGGTTCCCACATGCCCCAGTAGTGGATGTTGCACGCCGACTGAGCACATTACACAAGTTATAGTATTGGATACCTCCAAGAATTTTAGGTGAGACAGATCACCAAGAAGCTGAGGACTAGCTGGAGGCTATGGAACATGTTTTCTGCCTAGTTGGTACACCTGCAGAGAAGACGACGATCATAGCTTCAAGTCTTATCTTGGGCATGGCAGGAAGATGGTGGATAATTACACACTAGTTAAATGATTAGGAAAACCTCACTTGGATGGACTTTGAGAGCCTCGTTAGGGTAATTTTCATCCCAGAGACAATACGCTCAGGGAATATCCAAGAGCTTTTGCACATACAACAGGGCATAATATCAGTGGCCCAGTACTCGACGAGATTCAACGACCTATCACGCTACTCCACCGACATGGTATGGGACACATTCTTTAGGTCCTAGACCATTGAGAGGGTTCTCAAGTGAGATATTATAGAATTGATTGTATCACTAAATATCCTGATGCTTTATGGAGTTCTCTACCGAGCATTATTGGTGGAGAGATTGTTAGCTGAGAAGGCAGCAACGGTGAGAGCCACCACCAGAGAAAAAGTAGTCTAGTCATCCACATCAGGTAGTAGGCAGATGATGTAGATGTCCAATTGGACCAGACCATCTAGAGGGAGACCCCAGGATTTAGGGTCAGAGGTGTGGAGATTGCAAGGTAGAGGAGGTTAGTAGTGAAGAATATTGTGCTTCACGCGCAGTGGGTTAGGCCACAAAGCTCGTGAGTACCCGACCCATTGCACTGATGATCAGTAAACGGTCAAGGATTTTCTAAGGCAGTTGCCGAGGTTTGAGAGAGGAGGTCTATAGGGCGGAGGATGTGGTCTAGGAGTGGGTCATGCAGTAGGTGGAAGAAAACTATTTGAGGTTCTTCTGCCACCACCACCAGGTTGTTCTCCCCGACCACAGGGAGTAGTTGGACAGGGGTGACCACACCTCTAGATATCATAAGCCCATGACCACGAATCTCTAGAGATGATTAGAGGTACGATCTATGTCTATTCCACCATATCTATTGAACCTATATACATATGCTCTAGTCATACATTCATTTCCACAACACTCGTTCAGAGTACATAGATTCTGATGGTTTCATTCGATCGATCCTTGCGATTAGAGACTCTTATGGTAGATGATTCAATTATTATTCACTGGTGCAGATAGTGTGAGCTCACTCTAGGAGGTGAGATCTAAAGCATGGATCTCCTTGTAGCTGCGTCGAGGCCTTACGATGCCATCATTGAATCGAATGACTGTCTACATTCCATAATCATATTGACTGTTTTAGGTCCAAAGTGATGTGTGTCTGTGAGGATGGGATGAGGATTACCTTCACCAGTGAGGAGGAAACCATTCCAGCAGTGTATAGTCAATCACAAATGACGGTGAAGCCGATTACTCATCAGTTGGATAGAATATCCATCAAATAATTTTTTGTGAGGATTCTGAGATATTCTGTAGTGGTGGACCAATTGTTGATGTCATTCCTAATGATGTTCTAGGACTACACCTTTGCAGTGAGGTATACTTTCACATCGAATTGTTCCATTGGATGACACCGATATCTACACCAGCATATCTGATTGCTCCATGGAGCTTCATGTTTCGAGGGTATAGTTGGATGAGTTACAGAGAAAGTGGTTCGTAAGGCCCATTCATTTTCCATGTGCATCCCTAACCTTGTTCACCGAGAAGGTAGATGGGAGCTTTATGCTTTGTGTGGACTATTGGAAACTAAACCAGGTGACCGTGATGAACATGTATCCTCTTCCGGGGATTGATGTTCTCTTCGATCATCTGAAGGGATCTCGTTGGTTTTCAAAGATAGACCTTAGAACAGGTTATCACAAACTCTGGGTTCGAGAAGAGGACGTACCAAACACATCCTTTAGATTTAGGTATGGAAAATATGAGTTCTTTGTGATGATTTTCAATGTGACCAATCCTCCAAATGTGGTCATGGGGATCATGAACACAATATTCTATCCATACCATGATTGCATCATGGTGGTGTTTATTGATGGTATGTTTATATACTCAGCGTCGGAGGTGGATCACGCCATGCACCTTTAGATTGTTCTAGAACCACTCTGAGAGCAACATCATTATGGAAAGCTGTCGATGTTCCCATTCTTGATACATGAAGTATACTTCATAGGTCATATTGTCTCAGAGGAATGAGTTGCAGTTGATTTAAATATGATATAGGAGGTACTTGATTGGGATCCACACAGTTCTGTTAATAAGGTGTGGAGTTCCCTAGGATTTGATGGCTACTACTGGATATTAATACTTTACTTATCTAGGGAAGAGACACCCTTGTTATTTTTGATGAAGAAGGGGAACCCTTTCCTGTTGAAAAAGAAGTGTCATCAGAGTCTTCAGGAGTTGAGGTAGAGACTGAAGAGTTCCCCATTATGAGGCTACCAGAATATGCCATTGGGTATGTAGTAAACTATGACACATCATGGAATAAACTAGGTTTTTTCTTGATGCAAAAGTGGTTTGTGATCGCCAACGACTCATGGAAGTTGAGACAACACGAGCAGAACAATTCAACCCATGGCCTGGAGTTAGCAACAATGGTCATTGCACTGATGATTTGGTGGCAATACATGATGGGATAATGGTTTATAGTCTACTATAAACCAAAGAGACTCACGTATATCCTCTCTCAAAAGGACCTGAACCCGATACAATGATTATGGAAAGTGTTCCTCTTGGACTACAACTTCGATGTAGTTTACACTCCTAGGAAGGGGGACGTAGTAGTAGACACACATAATAAGAGTTCTGGTCTCCAGCTTCTTGTGTGAGGCAACATAGAAGCTACCCATGTTGAAGATATCCTTTTTGGATATAGATGTAGTATCTTACCTCTAGTTTATGACTATAACCCCCCATACTTCTTCAGTGAATTTTGGAGGCATAGAATCTGGACATAGGCTACGAGTCCCAACATGCTCAGATATCCTTTGGACAGGATCCTGATGGATTTTCATATGGTGGGGAGCATGTCATCCTCTTCAGAGGACACACGATCGTTCCATTGATGATACGAGAGGGGGTGTTTAGGGAGTTCAATACATATCTTTTAGTGGTAAATCCTGAAGTGTTAAATATGTACTAAGACCTCCAGCATTAGTACAGGTAGCCAAGGATGATGAAAGAAGTTAAAAATTTTGTATCCCAATGCCTCACTTTTCAATAAGTGATGGTTGTTCCTCATGTACCAGTTGGCTCAACATTTTCACATGAGGAACTAGAGTTGAAGTGGGGCATTATATCCATGATCTTAGTCACATGGCTACCACATATGTCTATGGGCCACAATTCCTTCTAGGTGATCGTAGACTGACTCACCTAGTTGGCCCACTTCAAACCCATCCGAGAGCAAGGATAAAGAGAGATTGAGATTTCTCTACATGGAAGAGATTGTACGACTACATGGGGTTCCATAGACAATTATCTCGGATCATTACACAAATTTTACATCCCACAAAGAGAAAGGATTTTAAGAGGCATTCGGGACTCAAATACTCTTGAGCACCACCTTCCATTCTCAAACAGATGGTCAGATGAAGTGGACCATAGAGACACTTGAGGACATGGTTCGTGCTTGTGTCCTCGATTTTGGACGTAGATGGGAGGACCACGTACCACTGGTTGAGTGTGCATACAAAAGTTATAATTCCACTATCAGCATGTCTCTGTTTGAGGACTTGTACGAGTGACCTTGAGGATCACCTATGTACTGGAAAGACCTAGGGGAGTAAGAACATGTGAGTCCAGAGTTGGTACAAGCTACCATTGAGATGGTTCAGATCATCCAGGAGTAGATGAAGAATTCATAGATCCAATATAAGTATTATTCCGATAGTATATTGAGGCCATTGGAGTTTTAGGAAGGAGACCATGTATTCCAACGGGTGTCACCCTAATGAGGATTACTGAGGATTGGATGGGACAGCAAGCTATCTCAATGGATCGTCAGACCCTTTCAGATACTCAGTAGAGTAGGCGAGGTGATGTACCGTTTAGATCTTCCCCCATAGATTCACTAGGTACACAATGTATTCCATGTCTCGTAGCTGAGGCAGTACGTGCATGATCCATCCCACATTATCAACTAGGGTGATATGGACATCGAAAATGGGGCGACATTTGTGGAGTTATGGGTGGAGAAAGAGGATCGACCAGAGATGGTCCTTCATGGGTGATCGATTCCTCTGGTGTGTGTTAATTAGAATCACATGAATATATATGAGAGCACATGGTAGTGGGAGGCTCTGATACGTGCTCAGTACCACATTTATTTTCCTAGTTTTTTGCAGATTTAGATGACGAAAATATATATGGTGTAGAGAATGTAATGAATTGAAAAATACGATGATTTTTTTTAAATTAATTAGGATTATTTGGAATCTATAAAAATTTATAGAACATGATTCTGTGGCCCACAGTTCCTAGAATAAATTGAGGAACTTTTTTATGGTATGTTTAGTAAACTAGTTGGTGGCATTTTCTATCTTTTGAACTTGTGCTCGGAATTGAAATTTTAGAGCATCGTTGAATCTGTAGTGATGAGAAATTTTTTAAGGGAAGAAACAATTCAACCGTAGTAGGTCAGGAGAAAAAGATAATTTTTGGACATTACAAAAGAAAATAATAAGATAACATGAAAAAGCTATTTTATATTATTTTTTCTACAACCTGTTGAGTGGAGATGACGAGACCACGGAGGGAGTAAGACATTATATATTGGATATTAAATTCCCATTTACTCATTGGTTGCATAACTACCCATCATGTAATTAATGTGTCACATTAATGACGTCAATTAATGAACCTCATAATTTCCTTGGTGTGTTACTCACATTTACCTCCTTTATTTAAATGGGGCTTGTGGTAGAGTATTTGGGATGGATTCACTAAGTGAGGATCCAATGGAGAAGTGAAGAGACACCTTCCACCGGAAGATATGCAAACTCAAGCGGCAACAAATAAGTATTGAAAAAATACAGCAGCTTTATTAAATGCGAAATATCAAGGTAGAGGTTATACATTAATTCATGAAATTCCTACAATTCTTCTCATCGTTCTAGAATTTTCGATTGGTCATTGTGGGGGATTTGAATATGGATTATCGCTATTTTAATTTGATGTATGAATTACTTCCACATGTAATAATGTTTACACAGAGGGCATAGTCCCAATGAATAAGGCTCGGACCCACCATCGCTTGATTTTTATTTCATTCATAGAAGGTGGGTTGTTATAACATGACATAAACTTGAAACATAGAGGCCTGTAATGTTGGAGTCATCGTAAGATAACATTAGTAGCTTCCAGAAGGAATAACTAACCATGGTAGCTCACCTGTTGGCTCGCCAATGATTAACTATCACGACACCTGTGACGAATCACTAGAAATATGTACCCATGGTGAAGGCATTGGCCGATGCTCTCTGGCCGAGGAGGAGGGGTACACCGCCCAGCACTACAGAGGACCCATAGGGGAGGCTAGAAAGAGTCCGACTACATTGGCCAGGTAGAGCACCGTCGCGCGCCGCGGTGAAGGAGCCAAGGCATCAAAGCCACGGGGGGATGGAGACTTGGTTCCCGCAGGTCCCATTGAACCCATGGTGGTTCCATGTGACACCGCTAATTGAAGAGCCGAACGTCTCTTCTTAAGCAATTCGAGAAGCTGGCCACCACCCAGCTGGTAAGCCTTGCCAGCACACCAGGCTGCGATGCCCGGTTGGTGCTTCCCAGCCACCGGGACGGGCTTGTCTGCGGCGTAGTGGGCAATGCCCACCGCAGCCCAGCCCAACTGGGCCCACTCTTGATGGTTCACGCCGGGCTGGGTCAGACTTTGGATATGATGGTATGACCAGAACCAGGTCGGGCTGGGTCAGTCCTAATAGGTCAGACCAGACCTAGAAATTATGGGCCCAGAATCGATTAAATGATCGTATCTTATGAACCAGATTCCCATTTCATGAACTGTCTATGGCCAAGGATCATTGTATTAGAAAGGTCCTTTTCAGATAATTCAAGAGTGGTTTGGAGAATGTTGGTGTAAGGATAGGTTTGATTGACTCTGAATCCAACTAGGCCATCCACACTAAAATGCCAATAACATTAAGACTAGATGTTTGGTGGATGTTTCATCTATTGCATTAGAACCCTTATTGCATTACATATCATTGGGTAACATTTTCATGGGATTTATTCTTGTTTAAATATGACCGAAGTCTTGTGGAGAGGTTTCTCCTAGAATCAAGTGTACTATGAGTGATAATCCTCTGTCTAGAAATGATGGGGAGAATTTAGAGTTGTTCTGTGTTAATCAGCACCCAGTGATTCAATGTGAATCATCATACATCGATTCTATGTGAATCAACACCCAACTATTTAGTGTGAATTGGAACCCAACAATTCTGTGGAAATCAACACCCAATAATTCAGTGTGAATCATCACTCAGAAATTCTGTTTGAATCAGCTACAAACGTTTCTCTATGAATCATCACCCATTGATTCTATGTGAATCATCACCCTCTGATTCAGTTTGAATCAGAACCCAGTGATTCTGTGTGAATCAGAACCTAGCTATTCTGGGTGAATCAGCACTAAGAGATTCTGTGTGAATCACCACCGAGCAATTCTATATGAATCTGCCACCAAAGTTTTTATTAGAATAAACACCTATATAACCTATCTGGGTCTTGAGGGGTTTTGTAACTATTGATAATTTGTGAGTCAAAACAGTTACTCTTGACAGAGTGAGACGATATAGCCTTATGAATAATCATTTGTACTATTGTACTCAATTATACCAAGTTTTAGTTGTTTCTTTTTCTTTGTTCTTTATGTTTGAGATCATGCTTGTGGTTTTCCATTTTAGAATTCTATGATACCATCAGGGGTCACAAGTTCCTTACTAGGTATTGTTATACTCACAAAACAAGGAACTATCTTTTCCATCACATTGTTCTGTCTTCTACAGATGTCGAAAATCTTTGACTAAGATTCGGGAGCTAGGACCAGATGGTGTACAATAGTGATAGTTGGTGTGGAGAGATATGGAGATGAGCCTACCTACCCTTTAGGTAGGACCCCTGGTGGATGATCATAGGAGCTATTTTCTGACTTTTTTGTAGTTTTACAATTCCATTTGGGATTTTATATTGTCCCTTTACTTTAAGAACACACTTCTACAACAGTAGTTTACTTAATGGTTTCTTTTTTTTTTTTGCATTCTATTCTGGGAGTTTGTACAGGTTTAAATGTAGTGCCTTCCCATTTTAGAGATACGCCATTTCAGTGCTAGTTTCCAACCCATGGACTATGGAAGGAGGGCTTGAGATAGTCACGGAACAGGCCCTGTGGGATAGTTTGTCATAATGGTTATATGGAAAAAAAATCTCTAAATCCAAAAGGATATGCTTTTTTATCAACATGTGAAAAAGATTCTAATTGTGACGATTGTGTTAAAAATACTACTGATGATGATTCTGAAAATAAATCTAATTAAAAAGTTAATGATGAATGATTCACCAATGTGGGAAGAAATAGTTATAAATATGAATATAATCAAATAGATTTTCTTCTAAATAGGGTGTTAAAATAATTCATTCAAAAGATTATGTGACTTAATAGTGATAATATGAAAATGAAGAAATATAACCTCAATGAAAATAATCATTAATATTTTCATTAAAATGTATAAATTTCTAAAATATATTGAAAATATATATTTTTTATAAATTATATGAAGAGCATCAATTTTTAGAGTAAATGGTAGTGTATTATGAAAGAAGAAGATTTATAAAATGGTCAATAACATGTTAAGTTAATGAATGAAGTTAAAAATTTCCAAAATAGTGCTACATATGTAGGTGAATATTATTTGAAGGGTATTACTATGAAGGGTAAAAAAATATCTTGAATTTTATATTAGAATAATGAAGATTCTCATAAAAAAGGATATTAATAAAGTCATGTATGTAAACTATACATGTGGATCATAAATGATGGATATTTTTAATGTTATTAATTTTCAACCAATTGTTTATACTACAAGTGGTATTCATGAGTATGAGAGAAAAATACTAGGAAGTAACCAAAAAATTAGAGTGCAAAGAAACATAGAAGCGTATGGTATTAATGTAGATGAAATATTGAAACAAAACCCTGAATTACTTGTAATATAATGATGAATATATGATGTATATTGTTTATAATTGAACTGTGGAGGATTTTTTCATACAAAATATATGTTCAGTTTTAGCCAAAAATATTATAGTGAACTCTTATAAAGCTATACAGAATGTTTTACATGGGGTCAACCCACTAAAAATTGAAAAATTGAGAATTTTTTTATGATTCCATAAATATTCCAACCAGTAGAAATTATTTGTGAAAGAACTAATCAACCAAGACACCTTTCAAATAAATGGGTTATTGGGTTACAAATAAAAATTGATTTTATTAAATTCACATGATCCATGTGATAATTGGGGAATGGTAATTGAAAAATGAATTAGTTGATGCACAATAATAAAATCTAAAAAAGGATAATGACCACAGAAATTGGATAGTGTTTTCTCTTCAAATATGAATGGATAATTTGATATCTTTATGAATGTGAATGGTTATAAAGAATTTAATGAGAATTTTATTGTGATGAGTCATGTTGAATCAATGGTTTTAGAGCTACCTCAATTGGGGAATAGAATTCAATATATAAAAGAGTGTTGTCTGTTGGTTGGACGAAACACAAATTTTTTAGGGAATAAATTTTTTTCAAGGGTAATAACAATTTTTTATAAAATATTTTCTTTTATTAAATATATTTTATGATTAAAAAATTTAAATAATATTCCAAATAATTAATGGATTTTGGTTTCATGTTGGTTTTGTACAAAATTCCTCTCATATTAAAATGGTGGAAGAATATCAGCAATAGAATATGAGGTCGGGTCCCATGTGCCAATGTAATATGATCATGGTATCAATTAGAGATATTGTCCACTATATTCATTATATGAAATAAAATAGTGATTGGTAGTTTTCCATTTTGTTGAAATGGATTAAAATTGAAGGACCTTAAATCACTCTAATATGGGATGGGTGAATTAGGCAGTCAACATTCTATTTAAAGTGATAGATCATTTTTTCAAATTGGTGGGAACCTATTAATTATTCTTATTAGTAATGTGTTGTATCATATAATTCACATGTAAAAGGAACACACAACAATTTTACATGGTTCACCACTAAGGCCTAGTCCAATGAGCATACTCTAAAAGGAGTTCTATTCTTCCAAATACCACTAATCATCACAAATTATGGATAAAAAAATTATCACAATAAATATTTGTTAGGTGAAATTAATCTATAAGGAATTAGGCATATCACATTGCATCCCTTGGATCCCATCCGTAGACTCCCCATTACACTCTTTGTTGCGAAAAATTTGAACTCGGTTTATCGACATGAAGGGCACTTTACTAGGTTGGCATTAAAAAAAGCATCCTAAAATATAGATAGATTCTCTATTGTTGTAACGTTTTCTCCTATAGATGTAATATGATTATCAATGTAACACTCAGTCACTAACATGTCCTTAATGATTTTCCCTTCTTCCCCCACATACTGCATTACACTATGTACTACGAGTGCTATGTGAACCACCTCTATGTACTGGCTCTAAAAACCACATCCTCGTCTCACCTCCATATTCCAACATTGGCGAATCATCTTCAGTGAACTATCTTATGCGAACCATATCTACATCACAAATTTTTTTTACATTACATGTTACAATTCCCCACAAATCACATTCCGTGTACTATCTCTGTAGACCACTTATCCACTGACAGAATCCACAACATGATTCTCTACCCCTTTGTGATGTTGCATTACCATGAACCAATAGTGACATAAATAATTTTTTTCTCATAATTATTATATAAAGATCCTATCAATGAAAATATTAGTGCATCTTATATTTCAAAATAGATTCTTAAGATCCATTGATCCATGTTTTTCAAATCATTACCATCTATCTTTCTCCCATGAACGGTTCTCTCTACGTAGTCTGAAAACATCCATTCACTCTATGCGGTGGCCCAAATCACCATTCTTTCCATAAGTGACACCCTTCATGGAAATTCAACACTCTGAATCGTTTCCCCCAATTAGTAATTCTACCGGAAACCATTTTCGTTCCAAAAACAGTGTGCATCCCACGAACCATATTCATCTTGCAAACAATTTTTCAATCGTGGCCCACCTACTATGATTTTTTATTGAAATCCCATTATTTTTACCTTGATTAGTGGACTGATAACTGTGTTTTGAAGCTTAAAATCCATTCATTACTGTCTCATTTTCATAAAACCATATTTTTCCATAAATATAAACTCATGACTAGAAGAACAAATATATGGAAAACATTAGAAAATTGCACCACCATCAACACCTTTGTTATCTGGTATTGTAAATCAAATTTTCATGAAATGTCCATGACTATGCAAACATGAATTGAAAAAAATAGAAATCATACTCTATTTCCAGCAAAGTGCATCCTTGGTTACAATAATAATAAACGCAGTTTACAAGAACATGGTATTAATTCAACTCATACCTTGGGGATAATAAACTATGATATCTGAGGTCCAATTATTTAAAAATATAAATTGTATATATGTAATTTTCATAAATCAGAGATGATTTTAGTCTCAATACATGTATTGTGTTATTTAATGATAAATTTGATGATCTAAAAATGATTATGAGTTTTTAAAGACAAGAAATTAAATAATATGGATATTATGTCAAGGATCTATTAAATGATAATGCTGTGGAATATAAAATTTATTCTATTATATAATTTATTTAATGACAGGGAATCAATCATGAGTCCAGTGCATCATACACACACATAGAGAAATATTTTTCTTGAATGAAGAAATAAATGTTTTTTATAAATGTTGAATTTTTTATGACGAACATGATACTTATCATTATATTTTGAGGCATTCTATTAGTTTAATAGTTTATATTCAGATTTAATATATCTATAGACCAAATATGGATATGAATTATTTTAAAAAATTGAAATGAATCCCCAAATTTGTTGAACCTAAGGGAGTTCACCGGTATATTCATTAGTAAACTGAATGGTATAAATCATGGGAGTATTGAATAGAGAGGTATTAATAGAATATTTATTTGATATTTACTTCATGGAAGAGGTTATAGGTGTTACAATAATTAAATTATATTAAAGTTAAATTTTCTGATGTAATAATTATTGAAAAAAATACAATAATGATTCACAAATAGATGAATTTGTAGATGATGATGAAGATGAGGTAATTGTAGTTGATAAATAATAAATAGAAATTAATGATAATAAAAATCCAGAAGCATCCCAAGATATAGATTATTAATACTATGTGTCATGTAACGATGATCAATGACATTATACCATATTACGGTTGGGAACCATGTCGATGCTCATTACATAATTAAAGATAAAAAATAGGCTCAAACTTGAAGATAATAATACTAATTATCACATATTACAATCTGTTCGTAGTATGATCCAAAAGTTATTAATGAATCTTGGGATGATTAGGAGGGGATAGATGATATGAATTAAGAGATAGAATATATAGAGAAGAATGATACGTGGAAACTTTTACCCAAACCAAACTATAAAAATTATAATGTTATGTGGTTTGTGTTTTGAATCTTGTTAAATGAAGTTGGTGTATTGGTATGAAATACGGAATGATTTATTTTAAAATTATCGTCCAAAATTTAAGGGGATTATTTTAATGATACATTTTATCTAGTGTAAATATTATAAAGTATCAAAATATTTCATTATATATCTTCCCAATGAAGATACACAATATTTTATATTTATTTCATTCCATATTTTCATTTGGGTGAGCTCAATGAAGATATTAATTATAAGAAACTATATAGAATCATGATTGAAAAATAATAATGTTATGTGTTTGTGTTGATAAAATATTTTTATGGTTTAAATTATGATCCAATAACATGATATTAAAAATTATATACCTCTATAAGGATGTTATACATCCAGAAATGACGGGTCGATAATAACCTCTATATAAAATAAAACCACATGTTTTACTTCATTATGATTATTTATATTGATGATATTATATTTTTTGGTAGTGATGAACAATATTTTTAATATATTTATGAGGTTTTGAAAAATATTACTAAATTATACATTCTCATAGAAATGAAATTTATTTTGGCATTAAAATCAGGGAAAAGATTAAATAAAATATCTTATATAAATATAAGTATGCTATAGAACATATCATGCTATTTATAATAGAATACACAAATTTTTTTATTCACACCAATATATTTGGGAACTAGGTTTTTTAAAGATGTTGATGGAAAAATTTGGATACCATAGAGTTTATGATGTTTTTTATAATTTTGTTTTAATTCATGGATTCAAGAGCATACATTATTTACACTATTAAATTACATTCATAGATTAAAGGTTTTCAAAAATAATATCTTATAAAAATGGAAAATCATTCTTATAAACATAATGTAAAAAAGGAATGGGTTATAAAATATGATATATTATGAAATACTTGTTTATCTATTTATATATTTATTGATTCAACATGAAGTGTTGATGATACAAGATCCTTATCTAGAGGTGTTTTCTTTTTAGTGGAACATTGTGTGAGTTTGTATAAAAAGTAGAAATGTTTTTTAAATTTTATCATGGATGAATCTTGGTATGTGATTTCTATCAATGATACATCATAACATATATGAAAAAAATACTCACTTAAATTGTTATTTTGGAAATGTGAAGTTAACCATACTATTAGGTTATTATAATCATCATTCTATAAATATCAATAATAATATAGTGCATCATTCTCAATCCAATAAAATTTATATAAAATATGAATTCATTAATTATTAGTCATAGAACAATGAACTTGATTTATAATTTGTTTCAACAACGTAGGACATTTTTAATTGAATTATATTACATTTTGGAACAAAAAAATTATAAGGAGTGGTAGTATATAGGCGTAAAACCTCCCCACCATAAATGAAAAGTTATATGAGTCCATATGTTTCCCATATTTTATTTCAATATTGATTTCAAGAGGTTAAAAAATATTTGTATGATAAATCTGCCCATTTTTATGTGAATAACCATTTAACGAAGGCATATATTTATTTGCAATTCTTAAAAGAAGAAGGATATGATTTAATCATGTTTGAACTATTTTCACAACCTGTAGAAGTTTTTGTAGGAAATATGGTTAGTTGAGGAAAAAGTAAAAATTTTGAACTTTTTATGGTTTAATAATATTTTTTTATTAGTATGAGGTATGTCACCACTAATAGAAATCATAGTTTTTCTATTCAATGATTATTATTTCCTGCACAATGTTCACTCACATAAGCATATAAGTTTTTGATTCATGATCCATTTCATGAGTTATAAATATTATATGATTTATATTCTGTGGTTGAAAACAAAATACGATGGAGGATATAATATGTTATAATATTTTGTATATTTTTTGAAGCTACTATATATGTTAAGGACGATACTTATTATAAGAATCCTCCGAAAAGGTAATGTCTTTTATTTATCAACATTTATAAACATAAATTTATTATGTATATAAATCATCTAATATTAGTGAGATTTACTGAAATGGAGATCATTTGAAGATGGATCCATTATAAATATAAATTCCATCGAATATAGATAGTTTGTAGGTTTTAAAAACTATTTTCATCAAGTGTTAAACGTGTTTTCAAATGATTTTTTTGGTTAAATAGAATATGGTAATTATTTTTTAGTCTAATGATCCTTAATATTATGTCTTAAAAAAATATAATTTTACCATCATCTGTAATAGTGGACACATTAATCTTGAAATTAAATGGGAAACAGAAACCTTCTATTTGAAAGGCGGTAAAATCATCTCAACAAATAGTAATATATTCAATAAATATTTTAGAGGCTATGGAGTTTATAAGTGTTTATGGTATTGTTAGAAAGAATTATTTTTTTCATAATTTTGAAGGTGAGAATTTTTTTAAGAAAATTGTTTCTTTTGAGGAATAAAACATACAAAGTGTTTAAAATTTATATGTATAATTTTGAGAAGAAAATTTTTATATTTTCAAATTTATTATGATTTACATTTGGAAAAACCATTATATGATCTTATTTTCAAGGAAGAAAACAGTCAAAATATGTAAAAATGGGTTGATATTATATCAGTTATTTATTTTTACTGGATGTCTCAAAATTCATGTTTTTGTTTATGGGAAAATAAAAATAGATTTTTCACCTATACTCCCTCGAATAATTCTATATAATTGTATTATGTTCTAGATATAGTAGATTTGTGATTTAATATTATAATTTTAAAGAATTGAATTACAATATAAATAGTTATAGATTAAGTAATATAATAACCTTACTAGATAAAAATTATGAATTCCAATGAAAGAGCATAGACGATTCAAACCAAGGATTATGTTGTTTTAATATATAGACCAAATTTGACAAACATCCTATAAGGAAGTTAAAGTGTATTTCAAAATACATCAGATGAACTTAATATACCATCATTTCAATTTGAAAGCTAACTACATAATGACGTTCATACCTACTTATATATAATCGATTGAGGAATATATATTTTCAAGAAGTGAAAAATTGATGAAAATACTAGTAGCATCAATAACAATTTTTTATCCTTTTGGGGAATGTGTATTATAATTTGCAAAAAAAAATTAGATCATATCATTATGAAGAAAAAATGATTTATTATTTCAAGAATAGTTCAATGAATGTGAAGGAGATTAGTTATATGTTATAACCAATTAAAAAGGATTTCTTTCAATTTGATAATGTAGTATTGGATTGTTTCCAGACCATGCAATGGACAATATACCCTTTTCAACTACTGAATCATTTGAAATCTTGTGTTCCCTATTATTGTTGTTGAATCCTTGTTTTTTTTGTAAAGTCTTATCTAGTTAACAATATTAATGGGTTCATTGAATGGAATGAAAAACATCAATAGAACCGATAATTGATTCACTGCTTCAACCCTAAGGGATCATATTTTAATTTTTTAGGTTCCTCTTGATTCAAACTATAAAATATAAATAAGGGAATATATTAAATGATCTTTTTCAAAAAAAATATAAATGGAAAACTATTATCATTATATGTTTTTCACATTAATGACATATATTCTGTAACCTAAGAATTTCTAGACTGAAAGCAGTGTTTTTAATTATTTATTTTCTATCGTCAATTTTACCTATAATTTCAATTTTCTTCAAAATGGTTTATAAATTTCATTTGAATTTGAAAAATTATATCACATAGTAATTATGAACCATGTGTTAGATAATGACTTTGTTTCATCGAAAAGTTGAAGACTTTGTGAATGCCCACCACACCTTTTTCTCGGTTATAACCCCTTCGTACAACGTTTACAGAGCCACATCCACGTGTTGCATCCCAATACATATTTGGATTCATCGATACTAATCACTATATACATTAATAAAATTACAGGGATGGTTTAGTTTGTTTCTTTTTTTTAAGTCGTTCATTGTGTTTTTATTGTCAAAATCTTCAAATATTAACTAAAACATTCTCTGATACCAACTATGACAACCTAACTCTTTGATAAAACATGATTCATGATTTATTTCAAAATTATAATCATAATTCAATTTAAGAAGATGGTGTGGCTTATTGTATTTGGGAAATTATGTATATAGAACATAAACCTAAAACATGTGTATAAAAGTATAATTTAAAAACTACAACACATGGCATTATATTCCACATCTATTCTTATACTATTTGAGGTTATTTGGGGACATTTAAAAGAAAAATTTGATATATAAGTCACAGGAAGGGAATAATTATTAAATAACATGATAAAAGTAACAAATGTCATTAATGAGGTATATAATTGTGACATAAAGTGTGTGGGAATAAAAAAATAAGAATATTGAAGCATGATATATGACGATAACATCAAGGAATCGTAAAGAATGTGAAAAAAATAATAAACATTGCATAAAAAACAAATGTGACTTCAAACAATAGAAACATCATAACAAGTGTTCTTAAGATAATTTCTCATGAACCATTCATGGTATCTCATGAGAAAAAAACATTACACAATGAATAATAGGAAAATAAAATTATTTTCCAACCTGTCATATTCATATAAGTATATGAATAAGTGTTCGACGAAGATTATAAAATCATACGAATGTCATTAATCAATTTCAATACAATTATTATGGATGTGGATAATATAAATATAGAGGTGACCAATAAATGAAGAATATATTCAACTTGTTCAATTCCATTAGTTGGAAAAGGGTATGGATATTCACTACAAAAATGTTTGTTATTGAAAATATTGGGTTAATATCAGTAGTGTAACCAATTTATGTAATGTTCCATGAAAGTGGTTAATGAGAGTTGAAGGTGGTCTCCTATAAGTTTATCTTCAAGAGGATAATAAAATGAATGTTTAAAAACACATTTCAATATGAATAATTGGAAATGAAATTTCCTAATACAGTTAATTTTATTAAATAAGTAGAAGAATGTGGGGACAATAAATTTAATTAACCATATTGAAGAAATCTAAAATAGTTGTAAAGTGTGCGTGTAAATTAAATTTAATTGTAGGAAAATAAATTAAATATTAAGTGGAAATTAATAAATTCAATACAAATCAATCGATTGGGTTTCATAATATATAACAAAATAAAATATCTTAAATGGATAAAAATAGAGAGAGAACACCAACCATGAGAGGTCAATTCAATAAACTTAACAGGTTTTAATTTAGATAATTGGAACTCTTAAAGAGGTATTCTAGGAGATTAGGGATGATAAAATCATTCTAAATGGATTTTTAGTGATGATGAGAGTGAATTTGGTTGGATATTTATAGATAACTAAATGGGAATTATTTATTAATTACTTATCATTTTTTTCACTATATATAATTAAATAACCAAAACCACAAACCATACCATGTTTTTCCCACATATTCATCCATAATTGACTTGTTTGATATAATTTATAAGGATATAAACCAAACTAAAAATACCATTTGATATGTGTAATTGAGTCATGTTCATAATGAATTCATTAAAATACCAGAAAATATAATATAGGTTATGGAGGAATATTTAATGGAAAAAATTGATCAAATAACATCAAAGGAAAATTATTTTTATAGGGAACAAATTTGATGGTCTTTGATTTCATTTAGAAAATAAATTTAAAAATTTATCAGAAATATGATTTCATAGTACATAATATATTCAAATAAGACATTTAATTTCTTTCCAAAATTTCAATTTCCTCTGGATATTATGAAATATTAAATAATATCAAATTTAGATATAATGATTTTAAAGATAAAATTTAAATTAAACCAGTAATTATATATATAATTGAATATATACTACTAAATAAACAATATTATTTGTTTAAAACTACTATTTTTTTTAAATTATCAAGTTTCTGACCCTTATATTGATTATATTCTTCTTCCATATATTATTTTACCTTGTGATTATATAAATATTATTTAATTTTAAAATAATAATAAATTAATGTTCAATTCATAATTCCTAAATTTATCTAAAGGATTTTTCTGTTGATGATCACAAAATTAGAATAAAAAAATTTGGGGTTGTAGAAACTCCTAATGAATAAGTGACATTTTCCCACAAAGGAAACCATGAAAAAGAATGTTTACATGTAGACAAGGAAATAGGGTCACATGAATCACATAACCATAAACAAAAATCATGTTCACATGAACCAATAACAGTATGTGAATGGGTTACATGATTCACATGATCAGCTCATTGATCATGTGGAGCCCCATCCAACAATCATTCATTATAACGAGACTACCAACATAAAAGTATTCTTGATCATAGAAAAAACACAAAAAATTATCATTATAATGAAAAAATATTTGCATGTCTTGATGATAATAATATTTTTTAGTGTAAAATTTCATGGAAAACATTTAGTCAATCATACAAACAATGATTAAACTATTCAGATCCATATAAAAAGTGGGTTATATTGATGTTCATGTGAACGAAGCCTGCAATCCACATGATAATTTGATAAGTTATGAGAATCATTCCTACAGATAAGGATCTCCACCTGAGAATGACCTTAGATAGGCCAACGTAATTGTATAACACCCTGGAAGACAACTGGAAGACAACTGTTTAACAACCACGAAGGGATCTTTTATAGTAATCAAAAAATAATGGGATGCTTAAGTGCTGGAATTTACTCTTTTTTCATTTTAGGATCTTGAAAAAAAAATTAAATTAAAAATGCAAATGTTATCTAGGTTCATTAGTAGACGTTTGGAAATTCCAGGGAGACATCCTCAGACAAGTCATCATTATGAGACCAACAACCTCAAACATTTTAGAAAGAAACCCTCAGGCATGTTATCCTAGTCATGATGACATACATGGACATGTCCCCAAGATCCTTGTAAACCCCCATCATTTATTACATGACCAAATATCCCCTTTATGTGGATAATTTCCATAAGGTAATAGGGATATATACTCAAGAAACCATACACATTCCATGTCCTTGAATTGAGTCATCATGCCATTAGAGATCAATCAAAAGAGATATCTGGGTAAGTGTATCCATTCATCCGATAGAGGATACAGAATGATTTTGGTTCTCTTTTTCTATCACATGATTAGGGAAATATATGTTATATAGGAATCCATATTGGTGTTAGTCCCATAGAATTTCATTTACACATTCTCATATGGACCACCATCTATGAGTCTATATTCTTTCCTCATCCTTTATTGGATTAAGAATTAAATTGAACTATGAGTACTATGATTCCCATAATAAATAGGATCGTGAGGATACTTTATTTTCTCAAAAACCCCATGTTACTCATTATGGTAATACCATTCCTTGTGGTTTCATATCAGTCAAAATTGTTCTAATCATATTCCATTATAGATTATCCAATGTTTAAGTCACACATTTATAGTTAGTTCAACTAATCTCTTTTTATCTCTAGTTTCAAAATATGTTCATGAATAAACAAAACATTTGGAATTACAATTATCATTCTATTAGAATAATTTAAATACCTTAATTTTTGTATCCACAGTTCTTAATCACCACAAGTGAACTATGAGGACTCTAATTTCTATTTTAAAAATGATACATAAGACGCCTCCCAATGAACCATGATCCACACCAAATAAAGAAATACCACCATATAAATAAATTATGCTTGATTTTTTGATAAATGGATTTGAGCTATACATAAAAAATTGTTTTTTATTTCTATACATTTTGTATACAGAGGACACCTTCTAAAGGTTCAATCCCAACACTCAAATACAAATCATTATTTCTCGATATCAAATTTTTTTAAAGTGCATAGTCAAATCAGATAAAACCATAAGAATTCTCATTTTTTTAAAAAATTATGAGAAATAGATGGAGAACTATTGATAAATATATATGATCTCTATTAAATAACACCCTTTTTTATTTTCATGAATCCAATATCTAATCATTTTTTCATGGTAACCAGCCCTTTATCAGGGCATGCGAAATATTCATGAACATATATTAATTATATAAGAGTCCCAATGAAGAGTAAATAACTCCCCACAAATGGTTTTATAATCCTAAACAAACATCATATTGATTGATTGGAGCTCCAATGTTTCACTGTGATTGAAACCTCTAATGGTCATCTTTCTTTTGATAGCATATTTGTGTCTCATTACATATAATGGAGCTATTGGCAGTTTTTTTTCAGAAATATAAATTGTGAAATTAATTTCAAACCATTAAACCAGGTAACCCATTTAATTTATTTATAAGTATACAATGTGTTATTCCTGTTGGGAAATTCCATTTTCACCAAATTTTATCAAAAACAAGAATAATAAAATTGGCATGAGTCTTTAAATAAATAAAATTATTGGTTGACCTTATGTGGAGACATATTTTTGTATATCATATGAAACTAAAAATAGGGAACCAAAAATGAACCATAAAATAATTATTTTTACTCTTTTTCGTCATGGATAATCTATTCGGCATAATTCACAGATGAATATAACCAAACAAAAAATGAAAATGAAAAATTGTGTTAACTATGAAAAACTAATTATACACATTTTATACATGAATCATGTTACTAATAAGATAACTTCTTTATTATTGTCGTGGTGATAAACAATAACATACTCAAATAATTCTCCTTAATTTCATATCATGGAATTTTTAGGAAACACTTTTATAACATCATCTATAATAGGATTCTCAATGGATCCCAAAGTAATGTCACCCAAATGACACCTTTAGCATTATGTTTCATATGAGTGTTTCATGATATACCAATGAAATGGTAGGATGTGAACCCTAATGGTTGCTTGTAATTTATTCAAGTCACTATATACTCCAATCCCACCTCGCTTAGGGAAGGTTGTGTCAAAACTATTGGCACCTATAACTACATTAAACAACTTCACGATCAAATACATGGAGTTTCAAAATCAAATTATTCCATAACATAGGAAAGATTAAAAATGAATAGAATAAAAACATATCCCAGTTAAAGAGATTCATTGGAGGCCTTCTATCAGCCGTCATCACCGTCCCCATCACACCAATGTCCCCCATTCTCTTGTTGAGAGTGTTACCCGATAGGTCAACTATATGTTCTCTCTTACAAAGGAACGAATGTGGTCTTATTAGGCACAACGTGATTTATATCAATTAGAGTGTGAAAATATCTTTTCCACAATGGATAAATTTCAAAATTGTATTTTTATTGTAAAAATGTACCTACACTCAAATTCCAGCTCACACAGATCATGTATTCAGGCGTGTTTCTACAACAACCTTGGAGAATCCACATATCACTACCAGAATATTTGAATACCATAAAAATGATTTCATTATATAATGAGTGAAATAGATGGATTATTATTATACTTCAATAGAATATGTCCTCCAATATTTCTTGGAGACCGAGAGCATGCATCCCTATATTAAATCACATAGTCATCTGATGTCCCACTATATTCTAGAAACAATATATAGATTCCATCAATATATTAAAATATTAGTACTAATATAGGTATATTAATATATAACTTACGA
Source organism: Viscum album (assembly GCA_963277665.1). Lineage (NCBI taxonomy): Eukaryota > Viridiplantae > Streptophyta > Magnoliopsida > Santalales > Viscaceae > Viscum > Viscum album. The sequence continues at coordinate 208,248,463 of OY728121.1, forward strand.
AACATATAGAGTAGTATATAACCATTATCAACATGAACAAGTGTCTACTCTTAAGAAAGAACATATTTGTTTCTCCCCTCTATAAGGATTGATTTTATTTTTTGTTAAAGGTTAATGGATACTAATGGGATCATATTATCATTTTAACTTTGGTCAACCACACAGTTTAAAAAATACCTTATGAGAGTGGTATATTTCTTCAAATTAATTCCAGCATCATATTTCAAATTCTAGTCGATGTTGGTCTAATATCCCCATTCCAATTTAGGTATTTCAAAATGATTTGTAGATTACCACAGGGAAGCGTCGTATACTTGCCTATTAAGTTAATCAGTATATTCCATTAATATACATGATCCATTATCACATACCTACTCTTATAGAAAAAGGAATCCAAAATAATTAAATGTCATTATATAAGGAGGGACATATTACTTATCCCATTTAGTTGGGATATCATCATATTTTGAATGGGAAGAAACATTTGAACTGGGATCATACACCACTTAAACCTAGGATAATATCAATATATTAGGAACTGAACAAAGAAAGGATTATATCACCACTAATGAAATAGAAAATCACCACCATACTCTTCCTTCATCACAACAGAAACATCATAGTCCACAATAATTTATGGACATTAAATAATTCTTTTGAAAATTATTTAGTAGTCTTATACCCCTAAACAATCCCATTAGTAATGTTACTATTTTCTGACAACTACCTTTCCTGATGTCCATATTTGTACACTACACTGTACAAGTGTCATCATGGTTGAACTATGTGTATCTACATCAACTGTAATGTATACGAACTATTTATTAGAAGCATATGTTGACTACTAGCATGATATTCATAATTATATTATAAAAATAATTACTCTGATATCCTCATTAAGGAAATCTCCTATTGGCAATATATAAATGTTAATATCTCAACATGATAATGAATGTATCCAATTTCCATTAATCCTAATATATATATATATGTGTGTGTGTGTGTGTGCACAAAACATCAGGGTTAACCATATATAGTGCCCAATAAACTGCTAGAAACACCTCTACTTGGTTAGTAGGTGACCTAGGGATGTAATCAATATGTTCTAGATAGGAGGAAGAATAAGACCCTAATGAAAAAAGGGTTGACAAAGATATATGGAGCGTTATAGCCTATGATAATCACCCAACATGTTAATGGCCCACTATAATTTCAAATTATTATATCACATATGGTTTAAAGGAGGAGTTTGAGCCTTTCATTTTCTAGCACATGTGGGAAATAATAAAATAGTTATAATATGTACACCTCCCTTATCAAGGATATGATGGCCACAACTAGGCCATGAAAAAGATAATTTTTATAGAGAGATGTACACATTACCTATAGATTGAGTCCCATGATAAACAAGGTACTATTAGAGCCTATAATAATCAAACCCCCACAATATGAAATCACATCAAAAACTAATCAAAGGATATGATCCAAACAACCATATCAAATGATAAGGTGAGAATGGGTAATTTCACATAAACCAATCCCTAAGATATTAATGATCCCTAAATGTGGCATCTATAAATTTCATAGCTACATGTGATATCACAGGGCAAGGTAATGTGTAGGAAAGTTTATTAATGAAAAGAAACTCCCCCACTTTGAGAATTCAACATCATTGTGAATAGAGAGATAGATAGAGGCCCTCAAAAAATATCCTAACCTAGGCCAATGTATATAGTTGGAACACTTCTCACTTACTGAAGCTGAAATCACTAACTACTAGAAGGCCCATCAATGTAAATGAATTTTGTCACAATAATTTACAACACCTAGTCCAAGTGAAAATAAAATTACAAAAAATCTTGAAGATTACAATTGATGCCACCATAGAATCCATCCAAGATCCCACTTAGCCCCCAGGGATGGAGAATTATTACCCCTCCCTCCACCCACATGTTCATCAATCACAAAGATGGCCTCAACGAAGTCAAAAACAACACGAACCCAACCACAAACCAAAGGAATTAGAGAAATGTTATCTCAATATCCACCATAGGAGTAATTATAATCCAGACAAAAATATAAAAATGTCCCAATGATGACACCAAATTAACCAATGAAGGTAGGTCTTGGGGAATTTTTACTATCATCTCAAATGAAATCTATCTTTTCTAGGATTTATGGTAAATACTAATGGAAAACATCCAATTTGTTCTACCCACCTGGAGACATGACAATTCGTTCAAGGCCAACTCAAAAAGAATGATCGGAAACTCCATCATTATCTCCATTAAAAGGATTAGAAATGGGTATGGTATAGAAAATAAAATCAAACCTCACAAGGGTCATAAGAGATAAAAATTGGTTAAAATTAAGGTTTTGGGGAAGGACCAAGATAAACCTCGTAATGTTTTCAACGTTATCCTTCTACTTGATCAGTGATTTGGGGACTGCAATCACCAAATATTCCTTATTGAACATAATCATCATAAATCTAGAAAATGGTTTGGAACAATAATAATGAATAGTGGAGAAATGTGGAAAACGGTACCCTAAGTGGTTGGTAATGATGGTGCACAAACTCCGGCTGCACATACATAGAATCATAGGGGAACCATAACTAGGAACCTCCATAATATTTGTTTCCACAAATTCAATCGAATTATACAAATGATAAATGGAAGAGTTTTTATATATCCCACTCAACATATTGATGGTCTATAATCCCAACCCCAGAGTAATGACTTTCCAAATAGAATAATGATATATATAACTTTAGAAATCACTATGAATATTTAACAAGTGAAAATATCAGCACTTGTTAACACATTCAAACACAAATATATATCCCTCCTATAACCTAACATGATAATTCCTATACACATATAAATGATGACATTGAGCATCTGTATGTCTTAGAATACTGGTTTCTAGTTTACATAATTGATAATGTTTTGGATGATAGAGATTTTCCTCCTTTACAAAGTCTATCGTCTCATTGTTCGACTAATCATCTAGTTCTGAAATAGAATGAAACCCAACAGGATTTGAAAGAGACATAACCACGTAAAGACTTAACCACTCCCCATTCAATGAAAGCGGTCTAGATGGATGTACATTTTGAACTCTTTAACACCACTAATCCCTACAGTACCAAAATAAACTCATATAGGGGATACAAACACCTTTATAACATGGAAAAATACATAGGGTCAATGGGTGGAAGAAAAACCTCCCCCACCATATTATAGTAACCTAATAAACTTATCTATTGAAATAGAAGGTGATCCAAAACAGATTTTATTGAATTTAGGTCTCGTTTCAGACATATAATGGGTCAATGAGACCAGAAAGTGGAGAAAAAATAGAGATGCATCACACAATTTCTGGTAGGTCTAGCCTATATCTTGTAGAACAACCTTACATAAAGGTCATTTAATCCTAGTAAGTCATTTTTCAATTATTCATTTCTCAATCTGCATCCATGATATATAAAATGATGATTTTTGACCTGAACAATTACAAACAACTTGAAAATATAAGGTTCTATAACATTATCACTTAATGGAAGGTTATATCTTTTTTACCATGTATCCCACACATGAGAGATAAGTTGTTGGAACATTGTTATATAAACTATAGGGGTCATCCAATAAAAGTATTTTGTCCCAATGAATTACCATGTAATCATCCATGATTTTCATGAAACACAACATCGATAATTTTATTCAAAAAAATAATTCCAAATATCAGACCTTGTCAAAAAACAACGAAAAAATAATCTACAAGAAGAGAGTACTATTATCATACTCAAACTAGTAATAGTTCACACTGAAGCACCCATGAAGGAACCAAATTACCCGGTGCCTCCCACTGAGTGCCAGAAATAACAAAACTACACTCGAACAAATGTAAAATGATAACATTTCCACCAGTAATTTATGCTATTAAAGAACAATGTATATTACTTTGAAATTGAATGGGTTATCGGTTATTTCCAAATGATAATATAATATATCCTCCTCACACAGTCATAGGGTAATAATCATAATGAATCCAACCTCATTGACCACCCCAACAATTTTCCCCTTTATAGGAATTTGGGTCACTCCATCAAGGATTTATATCGCTTCAAACACATCTTCCAGGATGTGGTTGATTATGGAAATATGATAATTGGGAAACCCAACAACATAAGTAACCTGTGTGGGTAACACCCAAATAAATGACAAGGGTTATTATAAATAAAATTCATCTTGGTACTAATAGAATTAAAATAGCCGGATCAATCATAAGGGAGTTGACACATCCCAATTCACCCTCGAAGGATAACTTCGTAATCCAGTTATGATCCTGACACCATGGAAGACACCATATAATCCACCTCTTATAGGTATATGTAATCATTAGATATAGGAAAAGTAATAACAAAATGCGTCTTTCCCAACTCACACATAGGATCTAACTCTTTTCTATTTTATTTGTTAAAATTTTTAAGAATTCCCACTTACCACTATAAATGGAATCCTCATTGAACAAATAACACCTTTACTACTATATTACCAATTTTAACTGAACAAAACATTTATTTAATGATGAATAAACCTCCAAATATGAGATTATAATAAAATATAGGGGATCCAGAGGGTTAGGTAATAAAAGTGGAGGGTATAATTGATGGGGAATTCATGGATGAACCTAATATTGTGTTCAAATCTCAGTAGATTCAATATATAATGGCCAAACATTTGGGATATAACTTTAGAAATCCCAAAAGAGCCTTAATTTACCTTAGATCCCCTAAATAGTCATTCAAACCAAAATTTATTCAATGATTGTCTATTTTGGGTAACTATATGTTGAGCCCAACTAAAAGGGAATGCCATTGTGAGCTATTCCATTAGTGAAAGATTCTCCATTGATCCTTACCAAAAAACTACTCTATCAAAAATCAAAATAGCCTTATATTAATCCACATACTAAAGAGAAATCCCACATTGGGAAGTTCATACAGTTAACAAAAAAATATTGAATTCAAAAATAGTCAGTGACTATCATATACAAACTCTAAATCCTCATGGATTTAAATCTATCAATATAACTAATATAGGAATTCATCGAGGACCTCTATATTTCACCTGAGTTTAAAAAATAATTTGTCATACATGAACATTATAATGTGGAAAAATCACCATCTGAATGTCATATCACCACCTCATTAACAGATCTGGATTAGAAATAAGCAATCCAGTTAAAAATCGAACATTGTTATGATTCAATAATGCTTCATAATGTTAACATACTTTGGTCCTCGGTTGAAACATGTTCGAATCTCAAACTCATCATGGTACAAACCTAACAGTTGAGATGCAGTGACATATATTTGTCTCCAATGAAAATGACCATTCAATGGTATTATAAAAGAGACAAAGTCCCCACAAAATGATCAAACACAATGTTCAATTTGGGGACCCCATATCTAATTTTTTATTATGGTTATCAATAAATACTCAAAAAATAATTTACTTAATGGAATTCCATATATTCACATAAATGTTGTTGTTTAATAAAAATAAATTATTTCTTGAAAACCCCCATAAAAAGATTGGTCGACCAATTATATGGTGAATGTTTTTCTCAAAAACCAACCATGGTCGACCCAAAACAAATCAACCATGCCGATCCACAAAATGGTCCAAGTGGCATTCCAAATCCACCTAGGTTGGTGACAAGCACCAAGGTAATAAATAGAGCACAAAAGGGAACAATTTCTCATACTCTTAAAAAATAAAAAAATTGGGTAATCAATACATGAACACACCATCCTAAAAAAAGAATCCCATCACTGCATTGTTTACATTTAAAATAAAAATACAACAAAGTGATCATAAAACAATACTAGGAAGAAATGTTGAATCAGAAACTGAAGACCTCTCCATGTGATCCCATGTGTCTCTCTCCAATCTACATCCCACTATTGCCAATAGAAATAGAACTGAAACATGAACCTTGAATAGAAGCTAAAAATAATAAAATATTTTAGGCGTGAGTACTAAAACTCAGTAGGTAGGACTGAATAATTCTATGCCAAATACACATTAATTAAATAATGAATCATCGATTAGTAATTTGGAAAAAAAAATTTATAAATATACATCATTGCACAAAGCACCATTAAAAGGAAATAAATCAAATATTTATCCATTGAACTAATGTTTCAAAACTATGACCTCGGATATATGTGAATTAGAGACCATATAAGAAGTTATAATATTTCATATTTTTGAAAAAGGGGAGAAATAGTAGTTCAATAAAAACACTCTTCTTGGAAGACTTTTTTAAAGAACCACACATTCAAAATTTCCCATGTAACACAAAAACCAATAATATTGATCATGTATACACATAATGAGGTAAGTGGAAATAACCATAAAAATCATGGAGGAACATGAGGATACCTATAAACTCAAAGGGGAACTAAAACATACTAATACATGAGACAACATCCCCTGTAGTCTTCCACACACAATGAAATAAAAATTCCAAAATGCCAACCTACCCTACCCAGGATGGACCAAGGGGAAGAATACCATAGAAAAAACCCAAATATCCACCTACAATGGTCCACTGGTCAATGAATGAACTACCAAGGTAGAAAATATTCTTAGAATTCGATTTTTATATGCTAAGTTGTCATGTTGTGTTCACATAGGGGAGTGAAACAAATTAAAAATAATAGGATGTATATATATATATGTATGTATATATATATATCACAATTCACATCGCACAAACTTGCACCACCTCATCCACCTCAAGGAGTTGTCCTTACATTAAGACATTTTCTACATATGGTTTCTACCACACCGAGGATAGTACCATCCCCTGAAAATCCAATAAAAAATACTCACTCCCAATGGGTGTTTAACCAATGAAATAATTTTATGAAAAATGAAAAACAGTCCCACTAGACACTTCCACATTTCATACCCATTATAAAAAACAACACACAAAACATTTACAAAATCCAAACAACATAGAAAAACAGTATCGGACACACCAATTTCCATTTAAATAAAAAAATATCATCTATATAAACAATTGTTTCCCATTAAAAATCAACGAATATTTTTGAAATCAAACGGGGAAATTTAACAATCATTTTGTGTGAAAAAACCCACCAAATCCATTTCACACATACAATTGGATTAAGCAAAACATTTTATTTCAAATGGATCAATCATTGAATGTTTGAAAACATGATATTAAACAATATATATATGTGAAAAAAATCATCCTATCAATAAATTATTAACTTCAATGAAGTGGTGAAAAGGTATCCTGCCTAAAATATCTACGAACTTCCAGAATTCAGTGTGAAAACATGCTCTAACCTTAATAGAACCCATTAGGGTGGCTATATCCAAACTCATGGAAAACTAATAAAGAAAACAAGAAAAGAGAAACCCTTTCAATGAAAATCGAAAAACAAGGCCAATAGGGTCATAGAATAAGTAAAAAATGAAGAGAATAAAGTAAGGGAAGAGAAATAATCCATTACCATTTGATTTGGATGGAAAAAAATTAAGAAACCTCGTTTAAAATTCATAGAAAGTGATTGAAGTTTATAGAATCCCCCATGGGAGGTGTTTAGGTCAAAGGAAGATGAATGGGGGAAAGAGGGTTTTAGAGTATAAAATTTTGGGGGAGAGAATGTAATTATAATGACATGGACATGCTATAGGGTTAGTCCACATGTTCTATCAAACCGTGTGGGTACCGTACCACTGATACTGACAAGATATAGATCAACTACACAGCCTACCAGCATGACATGAAAAACCATGTGGTTGCTAGGTGATATCTATTATCTCATCCATGATCTTTCACACTGATTCCTATACTAGGGAACATAGTTAATACTATCCTTGGGATAATAGTGTGCTAGGGACTGCCCAACCCAAAAACATCCATTTACACCAAAACTGAAGGGGAAACCCAAGGAAGAAGGGTAGAAAAATAATGGGAGGAAAGAACATCCCAAAACTAAAACTCCCCACACCAGTTTCCCAAGGAAATAGAAAAAAATTCAACCCAAACCGGGGCCGAAAATGAATTACCAAACCAGGGTGTGACAACTCTCACCACCATTATGCTTTCCAACCCGGTAGATCCAAACAATAGATTATTCCAAAATAAAAACCACCACTCCATTACCAATAAATTAGTTTCCTCACAAATAAGGAATTAATAGATTTAGAAACAATATCAACTATAAAAGGATAAAAAAATTAACATGGGAGATAGACATAGACTCCTCTCTCTGTTCCAATGGCCCCAAATGTTTAATAACTTCTAGTTGATCGTTTTTGGGGACATATAACGTTCAAAAATAAAAAACCAATTTAAAAATTGAATAACACCAAATATCAATAAGAAGAAATAAAAATTTTCACCCAAAAAATATGACCATGATTAAACCACCTCTCTTAGATACATTTATAACCATACTTGACCAAAATGACATAACCAAATCCATCCCAACATCTACGCAAAGGAAAATCATAATATTTAGTGGATCCTTAAAAAACAATCCGCTACCAAACATATACCGAGAAGAGAACAAAGAAAAAGATATGGGGAGGGAGGAATGGACTCCCCACCATATGATACATGTCATGCCCCTTCATTTTTAGAAATTCAATGAGACTAATTTTGGGTCGCCCCACTATAAGAACTATTGAGAGAAAATATACTACATAACCATCCCATGTGTACCAAAAATACCACAAACAAGGGGAGGGGAGGGGATGGAAAGGCCCAATTAATAGAACTAGGAAACCAAAACCACCACTTCATACCACCCCTTCACATACCTGGATAACTGCAACCCAAGAACACTCGATTAATATATATGGGCAAAATAGAGGCCCTAAAAAGGGAACCTCATAATTAATTGGACACAACCACCTGTATTTTTAAAGGATGAAAAAATACACCACTCCATAATCAAGGATGAAGTTTTACAATGAAATGTGTAACAAAATGGAAATTGGGTTCTCACACCATTTGACAATGAAGGGAACCATTAAAATCAATAATGATACACCATATGATTTAACTACCTCCATCATCCGCCCTAAGGATAGAGATTAAACCATGTTCTTTAACACCATAAGGGTTCTCCAAAAAATTCTCCAACATCACTCAATGAAAAATGGATAGATATCTAATGATATAAGCATCTATTTCATTGAATTTAGGATATAGAAACCCCCAAATGGAATATCTATTTCAGGTTTCATAGGAAACCACACCAATTACCAAATAGAGTCAACTGAATCCATCATTCCTTAATATTCACTCTTCTTTAAATTGTGACTTTATCACAACATGTATGGAGGATATTCCCAAGAATCATCACTTTCACCTCAACCAAGGAACAAGAAATAAATGACATGACGGAAAACATTTCCATTTTAAACCGAGAAGAAAGGAATTATTAATAGAAGGATACAACTCTGTCAAAATAGATTTCCAAAAAGCCTCCACTACATCCACCATTTCATTTATTAGAAAACACTACACTTATTATCACCACTAAACATGACAATGGAAGCTAAAGGAAACATTACTGTGTGAGGGATTTAACCCAAGTCCTAATAGGAACACAATTCATACAAACAGATATAACAAACCAAGACAACCAAACATACCACCCTGATAGCCTAGACTGGCCATAGCTAGGAGAAACCGATGAAGGATTCATTGATACATTCTAGGTGAACAACTAGAACTAAAAACTTCAGACCACATGTCCTCACTTTATAACTAGAAAGTTCCCTTCACTACTTCTAAATTGAACATTCAGACAAAATAATTTTAAATTCTACATGCAATGTCTCTTGGAATACCAGATTCTAAATATTCCTTCCAAATCTCTAATATTTTCCCTTCCTTTGCGATATGATCCTCCCAAATTAAAAAAGAAAAGACGTATATTTCAGTTCCAAATACCATTATGGAAATCCATTCATTGAAAAACTAGAGGGTTTACCACTGGGGAGGTCACCCATGACCAATTTCAAAATATTAATTGATTATTCATGGGTTTTCACCCTAAAAAATGAGGTTAAACCAAGGAATTAACATTCTTGGTCCAATGGACAAAGCATACTACAACTGATTTCCAAATAAGAAAAGAAACCACCACCACAATCTTACAAACTATTTTTTATAAAAACCACCATGAAGAATACAATCTGGAAACATTAATATAAAAAATAACCCCTGGGATAAAATTCATCACAACCAATATTCTCATAACACAATAAGACACAACACATAACTTCTTTAAATGAAATAACTATTCAATTGAAAACATTAATTGTGAGTTGCACACTTACTGACAATATCCCATGGTGTCTCACATGTGCTAATATTTTTTCCATACAGATTACCCATTAACATTATCACAAATTCACATGCATGCAACCACCCAACAAAACACCAAATGGTAAAACAAAACATTTTCCAACATTCAATACAAATCATTAAACCCACATCTCCATTTCAAAAAAAATCAAGGTTCCATTCAAAATCTATAAAAAAACCTAAACCCAATTCTAGACTCAAAATGCGTTTCAAAAATAAGAATACCAACCATTCTGTATAAAACCTATTTATAGACTTCACATATACTATCCAAAACATTGAACCTATTTAAATATTTATAAAACATCACTAAAATTCACTATCCACCCAACCATGACCATTTCGGACGCCATACCATTATTTTCAAATCATCTCATCCCTATGAAAACCCATTTCTAAATACAAATTTTATTGATTCAAAAAATTTCTTAAATAGTTCAACACATCCCTTTAAACCACTTCCATTTTACACAAAAAATTTATTTCACAAATAACAAATTTCCCTATCTATCCTTACAACCGATCATGAAAATACATTTTTGATTAGAAAGAATTAATTTCATTACCGTTTGAGTTGAACTTTTTATATTTCATAAAAATAATTTTTCAAAATAGTTTCCATAATTAAGGAATATCAAGAAGATTCACAAAATGGAAACTAGAGTCGATGGGTGACTTGTATATATGGTTGAAACTAGTATGCCAAAAACAATACCATCTCTAGGTGCATTATTTGGTAATTACCCAACTCCACATGGAATTATTGGAATTTAGAGCTCATAGATGTCACATTAACTAATCTATTTTTATTTTCCAACAACACACAATCCAGAAAAACCAAGACACCAACATACCTGAAGATCCCATTATAATGGGAGTTTCAGAATGATAAGGGTTCAAGATGTATTTCATGTTCCTACCCCCTGATCCAAATAATCCTACTCCTTCATCCATGAAATCCCAAAATAAAAATGGGAAAAGTAATAAGAAAGTTACTCTTAAGAGATGACCTCCTAGGATTCCATTTTGTCATGAACTAACCTGGGTAGACCCAGAATCTTTCACATGAGCCAATCCACGGTATGGCCCGAGAGGTGTTCACATACCTCCCGTGATGGAGACAAGTGCCAAGGGCATCAATTGAATACCATAATGGAACACATTATCACGTTAATAAATATACAAAAGTAGTAGAATATATACAAGAACAACCTAAACTGAAAACACATTTCCAAACATTACATTTTCCAATTTCATGTAAAAAATAAAACAAAATGAACAGAAAACAATAAGAGGAATGAAAAATAAACCCATAAAATAAGAAATATAATTGTGACTCCATGGGTAACACTCCAATCTACAAACCACTATTTCACAAGGAAACCTAACTGATTCTAGAACTGACAACAAAATTTAAAAACATGAAATAATTATAGGAATGAGTATTAAATCTCAGTTATTAAGCCAAAATAATTTTGTTCCAAATAAACATTCATTGAATTATTAAAATATGATTAGAAAGATTTGCATAAAATTTATAAATATATTATTTTTCTTAGTTACCATTTCAATGGAAATAAATCACATCTCAATCAATTGACCTCATGTTTCAAAATCTATGGTCAAGGGAATATGGGAAAGTGGGACCACGTAAGAAGTGATCATCTTTAAAATATGTGATAAATGGTAGAAATACCTATTCCCAAAAAATTAACTTCTTGAAATCTTTTTTGAATAACCACACACTCACAATTTTCCATGTAACATTAAAACTATGAATATAAAACATGTCTAAACACAACGATGGAAATAGAAATGACCGTACTAAAAATGTAGGAACAAAAGAATACCGAGGAACTAATAGGAGAACAAAAAAACTAAGATAGGAGAGACCATCCCCAGTATCATCACACAGTCTATGAAATTAATACTCCCAAATGCTCAACCACCCTACTTAGGACAGACTGAGGGGACAAATCCCATAACAATAAAACCAAATATCCACCTACTATGGTCTATTGGTCATTGCGTAAAAAACCAATGTTTAAAAAATTCAATGAATTTGTCGTTATTATGATAGGATCCCATGTTATTTTCACAAATGTATGTTCCACACATTCCAAAACAAATGCCATATATATATACCACCCTAATCATCACTCAAGATGACACTACAACAATCACCTCAATGAGTATCCCCTTCCATAAAATAAATTATTACATAATAGAGGTCTCACTCCTAGGACACTCCCATCCCATGATTAACCACTAAATCAAGACTCACTCGCAAAGGGGTATTTCAAATGAAACATTTTTATCAAAAAATAGAAAACGGGCTCCCAAAATCACATCCTCATCTCATAACAATTATAAACAAGAATAGGAGAACCATTTTCAAAATATAACCAATATAGAAAACCATTGATGGGAAGAACAAACACCATTTGAATATCAAATGGCCATTTTTAAAACCAAACCATGCACTTTAATATCAAAAACTATTCAGAAAATCCATCTGGGTATTTTTAAAATCATTCATTATGGAAATAAAACCAAATCTATTTCAAACATAAAATGAAATTAAGAAAAAAAATTTAATTTCACAAGTAATAATCATTTAACTAATTAGTTTTCAGTATTTAATAACTAATAGATGTGAAAAAAATCATGAAATCTATAAAATTTTCACTTTAAAGGAGAGGTACAAAGGGTTTGTGCCTCAAATGTTGAAGAATTTTCGGAATCCGATGTGAAACCTCATTCTCACATCAACTGCACCTTAGGGAGACTAGATTAATCCTCAAGGAACCATAATAAAACAATCACAAAAAACCAAGAAACCCTATAAATGAAAATCATCCAAAATGGATACTGGGGTTAGGGAAGAAGAGAAAATTTAAGATAAAAAAAAATGGAGGAGAAAGAATACCTGGCATTTGATTCGTAATGAGAAACACCATGAATACACATTTAATCCATATTGGAGTGAGATGATGATTGCATAATCCCCCAATAGAGCATCCTATGTTGGAGGATTCCGAATTGAGGAAAAATTTAGGTTTAGGGTATACAAATTGGGCAGAGAGAAAGTCAATTTAATGACCATGATATGACCCATGGTTAGTCCACACAATCTATCAAACCATGCAGATATCATAAAACTAGTACTCTCAGGAAATATAATGAATGCATGGCCTACCCACAATTTATGACTAATAATGTTATTGTCGTGTGGTATCTACAGTCACACCTAGGATCCTCTACATGGTTACCTAGGTTGGGGACTATGATTACTACTAAATGTGTCTTAACTGTGCGCCATGGGATTCCAAGTAAAAAAAGAACCCATTTACACCAAAACTTACGTGGAAGCCCAAAGAGGATTCCTATGAGAAGAATGATTGGAAAAAACATCACAATAACTCAAACCTATCACATTTGTTTCATAAGGACAAAACTGAAATGCCGACCTAAATAGGGACTGAAGATGAATTATAAATCTTGGGTGTGACCGTTTTCACATTGAATCATATCAGTCTATATATTTCAATGAAAATTTACACAAAAGTGTGGGAACCAAATTCTTATATATGGTGGTTACAGGTTTCTTCTCCCTATTCCTTTGAACTGCCCCCAGAAATCCCTAGGAGATCTCAAAAATTATTATTTTTTTCATATAAAAGAGGATGAGGTAGTACAAATAATCCCAAAAAGATATTATGAACCACATAATTTATTTTACCACATCTATTTAATATGAATTGTTCCAATAATTAGTGTTTATCAAAGTTGTATTAATATTATACCCCTATCCTAAAATAAATTTTATTTTTCTCTGTTATCGTAAATTGAAAATTCAACCAAGATATCCCATAAAATTATGAATTTTAATACCTCTCCTACAATCGGTAGTATCAGAAAGGAATTCCTGAAACAAACTAATCGCAGTATAATGACTCTAGTAGTTTAGAATGTAAATGTAACGACTTTTGGCCTCTTGAAACTCTACATGGATGGAGATTCCACTATATTATCCCTCGTTATGGTTGATATCCTCAAAGCCACAAAGAAAGAAGAGGATTTGGAAATCCTTATGAAATCCCCTCTAATATATGATGAAGGAATATTCACAAATATCAATGATCTATGGAAGTATAAATTGAGAATAGTTGAGTACATATGTTATTTAAGGATTTGTGCATTCATGGAAATTTATGACCATGATATGCATTATTTCTAAAGGATCACCAATATGTGTTCAAATGGAACAAAATAAAGATTCCATGGATGAAACCTACTATGGATACTCATCATATAGGCATGATTGATGACCATTATTACATTATTAAGGTGGGTAAAAGAATATTCCCCTCTCAGGTAACTGTGGTAGAATTCTAACAAGAAATGTTGATAAAATATGTCTTTGTTCTTGAGGTACAATCCCCAAAATTATTTAGAAACACCATAATTTTCCAAAAATAGAAATGATATATAATATTAAATATATATCTTAGGGAACATAATTAAAACTACCTGAATAATTATTTTCCATTACAGTTCATAGAAATTATGGTTGATGATACTATCATCATCCAAGACCTTTATTTTATTGACGGTTATTCATGGTATTAATAGATCAAGATATCTCTAAAAGATATATAATAAAATTTCTTTTGATAAAGACAAGGGGAATTTTTCTACTAGATAATTACCTTTTTTGAGGAACATGGTTGCTAAATATTAATTCACCATGAATAACATCCTCAATTTTTTTTTGGAGAATTGTATTGTGCTATTTTGAAAACCTGGTGGTCATATCCCGATATAATTTTAATAACCTTACTATTTATGATATAATATTGACCAAATTCATGAAAAAACAATGTAAATATGAACCCCCTATTGTGTTCTTATGAAGTACAATTATGGAAATTGTTTGGATTTAAGGAATACAATTGAATCTTCAAGGTTTATCCAAAAAGACTAGGGAAATCCTAGAAATCTCCCATTATAAAATTCTTAAATAGTTGAGGGGGTTCTAACGGGACATCACATATATAAATGCCTCATTTCCAACCAGGTTTTTTGATATTTTCCATTTACTATGTAAATGAAATAGGGAGTCACCTTCCTATGATATAATGACTTATAAAATGATTTTGAGACCCTTACATTGTCCTTTATGCATCCAATCACCTTAATTTTGCCATTATAAGGAAATCCACAGATATTGTACATTGATGTGACAGAATGACTTCTCGGTTCACTCCATACACCGAAAAAAACATCCGAGAAATGAAAAAAGTCTCTAATATGTCAACAAAATATTTCTACATACAAAGACATTGTATTATAATATCATGATGAATTTTCATTCACAGTTCTTTATGGTAATTAAATTGAGGCTTTACTTACATAATCAAAATGTACACATATTCTCTTGTATTTACAAACACAATTTTATTCATGGACATTCTATGTCAATTGGTCCTCTGTGATAATGGATAGTTATTGTGAAAGCGCGTGACATTAAATTACTATCATAAATTGAAATAAAAGGGAAAATAGTAGTTAAATTAGTTATGTAACATCCTTCCCTAGAAAATATGTGGGATGAAAAGGAAATTACATACGTATATGTAATCTTTTACCCTGAAACTCCTTGGTTATTGGTTTTATATATTGTGGTTCCTTCTGAATTCATTATGGCATGACAATAGAAAATAATAAGTTCTTCTAGGTTAATATCGAGGCCATATTTGTTTCCCAAGGAAATGAAATTCTATGTTAATCCTACTCACAATCCAATGTTTGAACTAATAATGAATAAGAATACCAATCATGTTTAATAGGCATGAATATTTCCCTATAGGTTCATATAGAAGTCTTGAATGTCAATGATAATTCATAGATGGTGATAAAATAGTTCAATTTTAAATATTTCATAAAGAAGGATGAATTTCCCAATTTCATTTGATACAATATAACGTATATTTATAAATTACCTTCAAAACTAAGAATTCGTCATGTTCCATGATCCACGAATTCTCATAATAGCGAACATCCTAATACATTCATGGTCTTAGATCGACTTGATATGGAAAATGTGATCTTATACATCACACACTAATGGGTAGAAACACATTTCACCAACTGAGATATATATTGGATTAATTTAACCGAAGGTACATCATATCCTAATAAGCTAGTTTCACCTCTTGGATGGATGGATCCTGTAATATATTACCTCCAAAATAGGTACATATCAACAAATAAAAAAAGGAACATATTTTATGTTGATAAATGATAAACACCCTTCTAGAAGGTAAGAGTGAAGAAATAGTAATCTATAATTGAGGATTTAGTGGATTCCTCTTCACATTCATTTCAAAAATAAATATCCTTTCCTTTATAAAGAATGAATATGAATGCTCGTTTAGAACTTGATATTATGAAATCCGGCTCACCCATAAAATTATAATGTCAGGTTAGTACTTAGAGAAGATGATACATGACAATTTATAATTAACTAGAAGGTACATGTCACATTAATGCAATCTTCATACATTATTCCCTAAAACATCCACACATGTCTCTGTATTCATGATGTTTTTTTGTATGTGGAGTGGATTTTGTAGAGCACTATCCCCTTGCTGATGAAATATAGATCAATTATATAATTAAAACTATCAGCTTCTTTTCCAAATGGGATGGTTATATATTCCTCTCATATGTGAATAAAAATAGATCATCAACATCACGAGTTCAATCATTATCATCACATATATAGTGTCACTAAAAGATTATTGATGTTAAATGGTAGAAATCTCTATTCATCAACATTAAGGTCATTGTACCTGGGACATAATATTTTGTCTAACCATTAATATCACTGTAATGAGGTAGAAAATGTATAGATAGAGGCACTAAATAAGGATCTATAGGGTGGAAAAATATTTTAACACACCAAGACATTAATGTATGTTTATTCATAAATAAAGAAAATTCAATAGATATCCTACATTTCACACAACACCGAGTCTCTATGAAACAACACTATGTTAATATAATATTTATATCCTAGCCATTAAACATAATTGTTTTACTTCTGTGTTTAGAATTTGGAAAAATGGACATACATCGTTGCCTTTAGTAAGATATCAAGAATCTGATAGGATCAAAATAAATTTTATTGAATAGTAACATACACATATGAATAGTAATGTTACCCTTATGAATATTAAGTAAAACATAAGAATAGTAATATTACCCTTTTTAATATTAATACAACAATTATGAATAGTTACCTCACCCATGAATGTGTAAATAATATTTCAGCATCGTATAAATGAAGGAGAATATTTTAAAATTTAATAATTAAGAGTTTTTATATTTTTGAAAAATAATTATTTAATTTTTTTAATAATTAATAAAAAAATTAAAAAGATAATTACTTTTCAAAATATTTATTCGTAAATCAATGTTTTCCAATCTAATGATTTTAGGATAATTTAATGTGGACTTAGTAAAATTCATAGGGTGTTGTAAAATCTATTGTAATTTTAAAATATAAACTTTTCAAGTAAATAGTTGTTTTAGTTAATAATTAAATTTATCATATATATGATATTATTTTCATAAAAAGGACTTAATATTTTAATTCTTCTCATTGAAAAACTTTTTTATTGTATTTTTCGGATTTTTCTGAGATACAAGAATTAATGTGAATAGTAACATATAGTAATTTATGATATAAATATATTACATGCTAAACAAACTATTCCTTGAATCATGATTGATATACGAATCCATTCATCCAAAGAACATGATCTCATTTAATTCATTATTCGCAATAATCAATACAATATATTATCTTGTTAAAATAATAAATTAATGCATTAAATATTTAAAAATCACCCCTCCCCTCCACTATAAAAACCACACCACTCCCTCTTCTCCTCACTATTCATAGCCTCAATTATTTTCATAGTTCTACCAAAATAGTTTTCCCTACTATCTCCCCTTGCACAATAACTCTTGGTCTTAACAAAAGACCCAAACCAATCCTCTTAAGGAGGTTGTCAATGAGGAATCCTTTTCCTTTTAATTTCATTTCATGTTCATTATTTTATTACTATATCATCAACTACATCAACTATATGACCAGGATAACTCCAATACAATCTATATTCTGGATATATAGCATGATAGTTGAAGAACCATCATCAATATCCTTACTCTCTTTCTTTTGTTTCAAAAAAAACAAAATCATCATCTGAGAGGTGCTGACTAACAACCTTGTGGATGCCAAAATTTTGATCATTAATTTATCATTCATGGATTGATGGAAAAAAATTTTATGGTATAAAAAGAATATAAAATATATATTATTTATGATTTATGGTTCTTTAACCATTTTATATACATACAATTATGTTATGTAACAAAACTAGTTCATTGTGATAAAAACCCTATTAAAATTAAACGAATCGATTATCACTAAATATAATATCTAATGATTACTCCTAATTCGGTATACCCAAATGATATTTATAACCATTTACAATTATTCATTTTCATTAATTTCATTTAATTCCATATTTTTAGAATTAAACCCATTTTAAACATTCCTTATCACATGTATAAAATTTAATTGATCATGAAAACCCAGGAAACGAATGATCCAGAGTGATAAAATTATATCATATAACTAATAAATATACCATAAATGAACTTAATACAAATAAAATAAATAAAATAAATGATTGTATGGTTATAAATTAATAAATTAAAGGATGTAATTTGACTATACATGACATTAAGATCAAATAAAATACACATTCTAACATAATGTATGGTGTTTCACATCTTACTTTTATTTCTTTGAGATATCCATTTTTTCCACTTATTTATTGTATGTGGTGAATGTATACTGCCTTTTGATATATAATATCTAGAATATATATATATTTATGGTATTAGATGATTCATTTTATGATTATTAATTTCTTTACATATGATTCGATTAATTAATATATGGTTAGGGACTTTCCCTCAATTTACATTTCGTTTAGACTTACTTGGTATTGTGAACCTAATAATTATTATGTTGTGTATATAGTTTCCATTTGAGATAAATTTTCAATTGAAATTTAATTTATATTAAATATCCATATTGTTGTATCATGGATTTTATTATTGTCTTAGTCGTATACCATTTTACATATGCTTTTTATTTATAATTTTGCTTTAACAATGGAAATATTTTTGATTCAGTATCCTCTACTCAATAATTTTATTGAAAAAAATCCATTCTTGGGATTAATCTATCTATAAATAATGATTTTTAATTTTAGCACAGTTAGGGTATCTTTATTACCCCTCTATCTATCAACATTTATCATGAAAAAAATTAGTTTATGCTAAACCCTTTGTGTTTGTTTGCTAACCGAATCATATGGGTTTCCACACACAAACATAAATTGTCTTGATGGTATGATGGTTGATATTCCAGATACATGACATCGAAATAATAATCCATGAATTTATTCATCTTTAATTTATTATTTTTCATGAGTATTTCACTATGAAAAAATATATGGATGCACTTTCATTCATAGTTTATTGATGGTGTGTGTTTTAATTATTCATCATGTGGTTTTAATTTTGTCTAATTTATTATGATTCACTTATTATTGTCTCATGATTCCTCTATATGTTACCCTTACTGAAAATATAATCTCACCCCTTCCACTTTTTTCCTTCCCCATGTTATGAATAAATGATTATTTATTTAATTTCAATGATTTAGTTTATTATCATAGGTTATGGATTATGTTTTTTTTAATATTTTTAATGTAAAATGGGTCCCATGTATGTGTCTAGTATCTTTAACACTAATCAACTGGTCAGCTCGTCTGGATTAGATTCATTGTAATCATTCTAATAAAATAAAATAATTAACTTTCTCTAGGCTTTTAGGGATGGGAAATTAGCATTGGTATAAGAGTATGTTTATTAAAAACCTTGAGAACTATATTTAGGATACATAGTTTAGGGAACATAACCCTAAGATAGAATTTGAGGATAAGAATATGATAACACCATAAAATTTTTGTAAGGTAGAGATTATGTGGATCATTCTAGAAATAAATACATGATTGGATAAAATATGTGGACGTGGTTCTAGCATAGATGTACCTAAGTGTAAAAACTCAATCACGGTGTTCTGAGACAAACTCATGGTGATCTGGTACATGAAAATGGGCCTTACTACGAATGATGTTTGACACTCCTTTGGGGATATTTTTATGATAATTCAAATTTACATTACAACCCAATATGGGGAGTTATAGATAAATGTGTCATAAAATAATATAAGATGACAAACATTCAACGGAGGGATAAATGTAACACCCCTGACCTTATGGTATGTTTATTATTAAATAATTTAAATTCATTAGATATCCTACAATTCACACAACAATATGTCTCTCTAGAACAACACTTTGTTAATATAATATATTTAACATGGTCATTAAAATCAAATTTTCCTCTTCTGTGGTTTGAATACCAAAAAATGTACATACATGATTATGTTAGTAATATATTCAAATACTGATTAGATAAACATAATTTTTGGTTGATAGTAACTAACCCTTATGAATAGTAATCTTACTCTTATGAATAGTAAGATACCCATATGAAATTAATTTTTACCCTTATGAATAGTAGTAAAGCCTATATGAATAATAACCTCACCCATGAAAGTATAAATAAAATTTAGTCACCTTATATATAGAGAATACAATAAAATAATAATAATTAAGTGTTGTTAGTTTGTGAATAATTAATATTAAATTATGATTTTTAATTAATAAAATTATTTAACAGATAATTAATTTTCGTAAAATGTAATCATAAATATAAATATTATCTTCCTATTATTTTAGGATAACATAATTGGACCTTAGTAGATTTTTTATAGTGTTATAAAATCAGTTATAAATTTAAAATACGTATTTTTTGAGTAAAATGGGATTTTAATTAAAAATTAAATATATAGTGTTTATATTTTTTTTGTAAAATGGAGTTTATTTTTTAAATCTACACGTAGAATAATCGTTAGGGTAAATTTTGGGGTTATTTTGATATACAGAAATTTTTTCACAATAATAAAATATTGTAATTTACTATATAAATGTATTACATGTTAAATAAAATATTCCTTGAATCATGGATGTTATAAGAATCCAATAGTTTGAACTAACATGGTCTCATTAACTTATTTAGTGACCAGAATCCATACAATATGTTTTCATCAGAAAAATAATAAAATAATGAATTAAATAATGAGAAATCACCCATCACCTCTACTATAAAAACCACCTTCACTCCCTTTTATTCTCACTCCACTAAGATTTGATGCTTGTCTTAGTTATACAAAAATAATCTTCCCTATTCTCTCCCAAAATCTAGGAGAAAATTTTATTACCAAAATAAAAACACAAATACACATAAATTGCATCTCAATTAGAAGTATTCAAGAGATAAAATCATATTCATTATCCATTTATTTTATTTTCAATCTCATTATTTTATTATTATCTCTTAAACACCTCTATAAAAATGATCATGATAATTCTAGTTTCATATATATAATGACATTATGTAATCTTAATTAGGTATCCATCATCAACCTCTGTTCACTATATCTTTTATTAATTAAAATGAAGTCATCACCCTAGAGGTGTCGACTTACAATCTGCATGAATGACGAACATCCATTCATTAATTTATCTTTATTTTATGATAATGAAACATTTTTTATTGTATAAAAAATATTATAAAATCATAATTATATCATATTTAATGTTTTTTAACAATTAAATATACATGATATTAAATAATGTAACAAAACTATTTCATTGTGATCCAAAAACCACAACAATTAAGCTAAGTGGTTATCACTAAATATATTATCTAATGATTAATAGTAATAAAATATAACCCAATGATATGTATAACAAATTAAGATTCCGTATTCTCATTAATTTGATATAATTACAATTCTGGAGAATTATACCCATTTTATCCAAACTTTATTACATGTATACATGTAAACCAATCAAGAAACCGAGCAAACAAATGATCCCGAGTGATAAAATTGTATTGTATTACTAATAAAAAGACCATAAATAAATTAATAAAATTATAAAAAATAAAATAAAATTTTATAAGGGTTTAAGTTAATTAATTAGTGCATTAAAATTGATTCTATGATACATTAGGATCAATGAAAGAACACATTTGGACATTAGGTATGGGGTTTATCATCTCAGTTTCAATTTTGTGAGAATTACATTATTTTCTAGTTATTTATTGTATTTGGGGTACGTATAATACCTTATGATATAAAATATCAAAATTCAATTTATATTCAATGTATTCAATTATTCATTTAATGATTGTTAATTTTTGGTCATATGATTAGATTAATTATGATGTCGTTAGGGACATTGTCTCAATTTACATTTCATTGGTACGTACATGGCATTATGAACCTAAAAATTATTATATGGTGTATCAACAACCAAATTGAGATCAATTTTAAATTAAAATTATTGTTATATTAAATAACCATAATCTTTTGTGATGGATATGCTCATTTCCAAAATTTTAAATCATCTTACATATGGTGATTGTTTTGTATGTTTCTTTAACTCTGGAAATATTGTTGAATCTGTATTCTCTACTCAATACAGGTATTATAGATGAATTTTTTTATTGAGTTAATTATATCAATAATGTATTATTTGTACATGAAGGGATATTCAGGGACCATTCTATCCCTTTAATGAATCCAAATTTCTCATGACCCAAAATAGTGAGTAGCAAACCATTTTATTTGTTTCCAAACCGAATAAGACATATTTCTACACAAAAACCTAAACTGTATCGACAAAAAGATGGATTATGTTCCAGATACATGATGTCCAAATAATAAGAAATCTCATTATTAATTATTCAGTTTTTATTTTCCATGAGTTATATCATAAAGAAAAAAATTTTAAGGATTCACTTTTATTCTTAGTTTATTGATCGAGTGTGTTAAAATTATTCATCATTCCATATTAATTTCGTCTAATTGATTATGATTCAATTATTATTGGTATATTATTCCTCTATATGTAATAATTAATGATAATTTTATCTGACCACATATTTTTTTTCATCCCCAAAGTTCTGAAGATGTGATTATTTATTGAGTTTTCAGGGATTCTGTTTATTAGATTTTTTTTATTATGAATTGTTTTCTCATCCAACTGTTAAATGGGTTCCAGTAATGTAACTAGTTTTCACATGACTACTAAACTCATCCTCCCAAAAGGGATTTTATTTTTTTAATAATTTCAATGTAATAAAATATTACACCGGATCGGTACATATACGGTCGGGATGTTACACATATAGGTGGTATTGGAAAGATAATATCATTCATTCACTATGGGACAATAGTAACAAAATCAGCACTACCACTCAAGAGACCCCATATTCTCTAGTTTACTGTAAATTCATTGTGTTTCTAATAGAATTATTATTTCCATTGTACTGAATAGTTATCGATTGATAACTCTTGGATGATGACCAATAATACATGACATTATATGATTTAGAAAAAATAAATTATAAAATGTTTCATGAAATGAAAAACCATGAAGACCATTAGAAACATATTTATCACACCTATAACAAAAATTACCACCTCCATTCATTCATCCATGTTGAATTAGTATTGGTTTATAGAACACCAATTATTCTAGGGATGAAACACCCCCTGATGAATCTGATGTGGGAAGGGCCTTCTGTGATATACATGTTATACTCCAATGGGGATTATTAATTGGTCACAATTCATGTTATATTAATTACAAACCCACATGAGGATTCTTAGGATATACTATTAATTGGTCTGGACATAAGCAAAACATTACTTGTTGAAAGACATATAACAACATAGTATTATTTATCCATTACTAAAAATGTTAACCTTTAATAAAAATATCTTCAATAAGTTATGTTAAACTTCACATTAAATATCCTTACCTCACGAATAAAACTAAAATAAAATAATCCTTACCACTTGAAATTAAACTACATAGAAGATATCCTGGTCTAATACCTTTATACTCAATGGCATAGGGTCACCTTGTTGGACCTACCAACTTTATATTATATGGAGATAGATCTATATAAATGATTTATGGTGTAAATGTTTACTAGATGTTACTATGATTTCACAAAAAACCATACCATAGGGAAAATTTGTGATTCTTGATTGTGGAACCAAATTATCATTCCTGATTGGCTCCATGAGTTATCATTCTGGTATATTAGCTCATTAATTATTTAGTAAACATGGTATTCATATCTGAAGAAGAAATATTAATGTTTTATCATCCCTATGTGAGAGCGATATTCACATAATGAATTATATAAATTAAATACATCTGAAATTATTATTCTCATCACAAGATACATAGGTAATACTTGATGTCATATCCAAATCCGAACATCCACATATAAAAATTTAAAGATATAATAAATTCCCCCTCCATGTATATAATCCTTAAAAAATTAAATATATTTAATTCTAGAAAATAAGTTCGTATTGATTTATATTGTCACAATATAAATAATGACATAAAAATACTCTATTTTCAGCTCATCTTCAAGTTCTCATCACTGCCAATTATGTCAATCAATATAAAACATATTTATGTGGGGATTATTAATGATTCTGAAATGTTTCTTCTGTAATGACCTAATGTTTTATCAATAGATATTTCCTTCTTATATTTATATCATATAATCACATTACATTACAAAATAATGAACTAATAAGTAATATGTGACCATTAAACAAATTATTTTCAATTATTTGATTTGAAATTTAAAAATATACAACACACACTTGTGATCAGCAAAATGTTTGGAGTCCAACAAGACTCACATAATTTTTTTTGTAAATAGTAACCTACAATTTTGAATAGAAACCTACCCTTATCGATAGTAATATGGCCCTCATTAATAGTAAATCAACCAAAATAATAATAACCTCCCCCTTGAAATTATAAATAAAATTTAGGAATCGTATAAGTTATAATATGACCATAGTAAAAGTATTGGTATTTTTTATGTCATAAATAATTAATGAATGTTTTTAAAAAAAGACAATATATTTTCCAAAAAATTGTTCATAAATTAATAATTTTATGTGTTATTGTTTTCACAGAATTTTCTAAGATCTTATGAAATTTTTGAAAGCATTATAAAATCAGTTATTGTTTAAAAATCAATATTTTCTATAAAATTATTATTTTAATTAAAAGTTAAATTCATCATATATAGAATATTTGTTTCTATTAATTTATTTCTTAATTTTATTCAACATGTTGAAAAATTTATTTGGTGATATTTTGGTATTTTTCTTAAAAACAATAATTTTTGGTGAATAGTAAAATTCGATAATTTGCGATAAATGCTAAATACTTGAAATATGATGTAATAAGCTAATTTATTATTGATCTAAGACCATTATCTCAAACACACAGGCAATTATTAATATTTTTGGTCATGGAATCGTTACTATTTACTATCATGAGGTAAATTTATATACTATGGCATTACATATTAAAAAATCCCTCCTCCACTCCACTATGAATACCACCCCTCCTTACCTCTTCTCTTCACTCCTCTGAAGCATTGTTCCTTCACTGAATTCTACCCAAATCTCACACCAAGTGCATCCCCCATGTACAGTAGCATTTGGTATCCTCAATACACAAAATACTCTCCCAATAAGAGGCTATCATGGAAGATTGAATCAAGAGGTAAATTCTTCTTTTTGTTTTCTTTAACTCACTTTTCTAGTAAATTTATTTTCATTTCGATCCTTACCTACCATAATCCAATTGTTATGAAACATATAGTACCATAAATGTGATAGAATGTTTTTATGAAAATTTAATTGGTTATTGTCGTCCCTCCTTTCCTATTATTTTATTCAAAATAAACGAAAACACCATCTAAGATGTGCTAGTTTATCGGATTCAAGGACGACAGGTTATCAATTTCTATTACCATATTAAATTCTGCTAGTGAAAAAATTTTATGGTTGAAATAGAAAATTAAATATTTATTTTATTTTATTTTATGTTCTTTAACCCATTTTGACACATGATATAAAATTATAATTCCGAAAAATTTAATTTTTAGAAAAAGCTCTATATTAATCCCAGTGTTTGTCATTAATGATTGGTATAATGATTCACCTTTATTCCAAATAAAAACAATGAATTTTATAACAATATAATCTTATGGATGATCACTAATTTCATATTAATTCAATTCTATACAACTGATCTCATCACACACGTATGTCCAAACTTGAATATAAATGAACCAGTCAAGAAGTCCAAAGAAGAAAATGAACAAAAACAATGAAATTGAACCTCCAATCCAATCAAAAAGATTATGAATGAACTCAAAAAATATATATTAAATATATTAAATCTAAAATAATTAATTTAATTATTAATTAAAGGACCAAATTCGATAATTCAGGTCATTAATATCATTTGGATAACACCATCAGACTGAAGGTAAGGGATCCTCTCTATTTCCCTTTTATTCAAGAATTTACTCTATGTTATTACCTATTATGTGTTATCCCAAATGATTGGGTATGATTTAGAACCTACCCAAAAAATCTCTCATGATGTATAAGTTAGGATAAACCCATTTATATATAATTAATCCCTCATAAGTACACCTGATATCATGCTTATAATTGGTAAGGGATTCTACCTGAACCTACTTTGTTCATTCTGGTTACATTATCATCCTTTTAATAAAATTAAGTTATCATATCTTTTTGTGTGAAAATTTCAAATTAAGAGTACATGTACCAAATTAATTTTTATATACCCTTCATTCTTCAATTTCTGAGATATACATTTTTAAGTGATTCCCTCCTCAATACATCCCGATAAAGAATTAAATTTTTATGGAAATTCCCAAATTCTTACCCAATTTCAAATGAAATATATATTATACATTAATCCATACTTGTCATTTAAAATCAACCATTTTTTAATAAATAATTCTAGGTTCACTTCTGGTATTATACAAAATATTGTTCCCTATTCAATTTTGAAGGATCTATAATATTTTCCCTAAAACCCCATAAAACATTTTAGGTCCAAAATTTCATAAATACTTTTCATACTTTTTGTAACATCTACTAGACATCACCAACCAATATATAGTACTATTTTACCTTATAAATTTCAATGTATAATTTAGATCATTTTTTATGGACACTTTTATGATACACCCATTTGTTATCCTTTATGAAATTATTATTGTATTCAATTATTTCCATGTGTAACCCTTATGTTTATGTAAGATTGATTATGTATGATTATTTATGTTGATACATATTCATGAATGTTTAATATGGGTTCACCAAGACAATGCTCAATTGAATGGGGAAAATTTGAGTCTTGTGACATGTTATGTGCGACTGTCTTTATGGTTATCCATCACATGTGCTACCTTGTGCGACAATCTTGGATGTTAGACTTTACTTGTTCAAATATGTGGAGCAGTTTTGGATGTTATCCCTAACTCATGTTGTGGACAATATTTATTTATCTTACACATTACCATGACTCTATGTTAACATGATTCAATGTTTATATGTCATAATTCCATATGTTACCTACCTTTTTATATCATCATGTCATACCTTATATCCCATGTGCTAATTATTTATTCTTATAGCAATTCCCATACTTGGCTATTTAGCTCATCCATTTTTTCATGTGTTCCCTAGGGTACCCTATGCAGATGTTAGAGCACAATAGAATTTAGGAACTCAATTTGTAGATCAAATAAATAAATGTTTTACTTACTTTCATTTTTTTAATTTTATGTATATAGCCTTCCAAGTCACTATAAAATATGTTCCCTGACCATTAATCTGTTGTATAATTGTGCTAAAAATCATGTAATGTTATATGTAAAAGTATTTGGTCAATAAATTTGGTATCGAATGATATCCTAGTTACATCTGGATATTAGGAATTAGACACTTTAGTACGAACCATTATTAAGTGACTAAGAATAATAAAACACCCCTAAATTATGGTAAGTATGTAGTGTGTTTTTTATTAAAAAAATCTTCCCTGTTTGGATACAATTAGGTAGAGGGGGATCTAGCATTGATGTATCTATGGGTAAAACCTGAAAATATCACATTGTTGAAGACACAAACGATAACTAGCACACGACAATGGGATTTGATGCACACTTGGTTTAACATTCCCTCGGGATATGCTTTGGAAAATTCATGATCTTAACCATTAATAAGGGAATGAATAAAAATGAAATAAGAAAATAAAACAACAAATATATCAAGGATAACATAGATAAAAAAAGGTAATTAAGAGTTTTGATATACTTCACCCTTACATGTTTATCCTCTTATGTTCAGAGATTCATTTTTATGCCAAATATCTACGTATTAAAGCCCAATAATTATATTAAATTATTTAGTAACTTGCGGGAAATAGAAGAATATTATTGGAATGGGTGATCAAAACATTATGACAGTACATTATTAGTTGGCTCGTGATATGAATACTAACTTTATTTATATGGAACAACCTCATCCTCTATGGAAAGAGAAAGTAACTATTGAATCCTTTATGTGGAAAAGGCCCCACATATTTAGTCGATATTTTATATCATCCTCAGAGAAAATTGGATTAACTCTATTGAAAATATATTATCTATATGTTGGTCCTCAGAATAAGAGAACATCATACTGGCGGTCTATCATTTGGACAGGGAAGCAGAACTATGGTGGACACTGATTAAGAATATGAAATACCAAATGGAAATTGATTCCTTGGAATGAGAGGAATTCATGATAAAAAATTTCATTAAATATTTTCCATGAACCCCCTGTCTCTAGATGGAATAAGAGTTCCTCATATTCATGAATAAGTAATATGGGTCCATCGGGGAGTACGAAGTATTCTTCATAGACACCTTTCTGTTTGTCATGAACATCAATTGTAAGGTGCATCTCATCATTTGTAGAATGATGTTGATACCACAAAAAGAATTGGTGATTTAATACTTTGACAGCTATGAGGAGATTTTATATTTTTTTTCTATAAGGATAAAATGGAGATCTAAGACTCTCAATGGTATCATGGGCCCAAATAAATGAATTAGAAAATGGAATTTAATATGGGAGGTACAAAAATAAATTACATGATGTAATGATTCTCGATCAACTAATGTGTAAATATTTTTGGTATAAGAATCCTAATAACTCTCTAAATGAAACGAGTAATTGAATAAAATGAGGAATGCTGGGACATCTGGATAAAAATTTCCAAAGAGATATGAAAAATCCCACAAATGTGGAAGGGTAAAGGAATATTTATATCAACACTTTTCCCACAGTTCAGTGTGACAACTAAAAGAAGAATGAGAATTATGCCAATAATTTCTACAATCTGAAGGTTGTCAGAGGGAATAAATAACATCCTCCAAGGCAACAAGTAAGGTATTATGAAATCTCTACTACTAATCTGGAGCCAGAAATTAATATGGGGACAGGTATACTAGTTATTCATTCATGAATAGAAAACATTCTATTTGATTTTGGTTCTATGTATTATTTCATATCATTCATGTTTAGTATAGATATTCAAACACTACATCAAATTTTGGGGGATACATTATTTCTGAGAACCTAAAATTGGGAAATTATTTAGTCCATGGATTATAACTCCTCCCCAGTTAACATTTGTGGACTATGACTGCTATAAAATCATGTAATACTTCCATTAGTGGAGTTCGAATATATCTTGGTAATGGAATGGAAATCACAATACATGCAAACATCAACTTTTAGGAAAGGGAGATCACTCTTCACTTCTTAAAGAATCCTCAGATTCTTAAAAAGTTTAAGGAGGAAGACGAATCTCTTTTGAATTTTTATCTCATGTGTGGGTATTAATTACTTATGAGAAAGCATTTATAGCTCAAATGATTGAGACAATGGAGAAAATCATGCTCTACCACATACCCATTATGAGGGATTACACTAATGTATTCCCTGAAGAGTTTCATTGTCTTCCTTCTAACCAAGTGATTGATTTTTCAAATGAACATATTCTCATATCTCTTTATATGTCACATAAACCTTATATAATGACCACCATAGAGCTGGATGAGCTAATGAAACAATTATAAGAAAATCATCAGATGGGTTTTATACAACCATGTGCTTCACCATGGGGTATGAGAATCTTTTTCATCATGAATAAGGATAGTTCAATGCGCCTATGTATTGATTATCATGAAAAAAATAAAATTGAAATAATGAAAATGTATCCCCTGCCACAAATATATGACATTTTCGATCAACTTTCTAGGGCCAATTATTTCTCTTTGGTGGATCTTTAGTCGAGATATCCTTATTAATAGGTGAGGAGGGAATATATTCCCAAGAAACCCTTTAAAATGATGTATATTATCTATGAGTTCCTAGTGATGCCCTTCAGACTAACTAATGCCCCAAAAATTGTCATGGACATAATGAATAGAGTCTTTAGAGATTACCTTGAAAATTTTTTGGTATTCATTACTGATGATATTATAATAATCTAAAAGAGAACGAAGGAACATGAGAAGCATTTTAATACTATGATAATGATTATGAGAAGATATAATTAGTATGAAAATTACAATAAAAGCGTGTTCGATATGGAGGAAGTATCATTTTCAGGCATGTTATCACCATCAAAGGGATACTTTTACACCCTTCCATAATAAATGTATTTGAAGAGTGGCCCATGAAAAAAGATTTAAAAATGATCCATAGCTTTCTTGGTCAACATGGTTATTATCAATGATTTGTGAAGAGATTTTTATGATTTTCAAACCCAATGACCATGCTGACATGGAAGGGAGTAATGTTATTAATTAACATTAATATATGAATAAGGTTATAATGAGTTGAAAAAAGAGGCTTATCATTGTTCAAGTACTCACACTCCCATCAAGTGTATAAATATTTGTGGTGTAAAATGATGTATCCAAGAAGAGAATATTCTCTGTTCTGATCCAAAATTATGAAGTGATACCCTAAACCTTAATGAATCTTAAAATCCCTGAGAAGAATGATCTAGTGCATGGTCTGGATTTGGTAGGTGTGATCATTGGGTTGAAAATATGGCTGTATTTTTTTTACTCGTAGAAGTGTGTGATATATACTAATCACAAGTGTCTCAAAGATATATTCACCCAAAAAGTGAATAATATGATCAAATGAAGATTCATATGTCACGTTATGTATTTTGATTTCACAATCAACTACTATCCCGGTATACCTAATAAGATGGATGATTCTCTAAGTATAAAGGATCATACAACCATATTAATGATTTGAATTCCAAAGGATCTGATCTTCAATGATTTTAAGAGGATAATCACGGGAATCATTAATGGAGGAAAACCATCTATATTATCTCAAATGATTTCTCAACCATCCCTTATAGAGAAAATAAATAATTCCCAATGAGAAGATGTAGAAATTCATAAAAGTGTGTATGCCATTATAAATAGTAAATCACTAGAGTTAAGGATTGACAATGAATGAGTTAAAATATTTGGGTCCTGAATATGTGTACCATTCAATCCATATATAAAGAAGGACATTTTTAATGAATTACATACCCCAAACTTCTCTATTCACCTAGGGAGCACAATGATGTATCGAGATCTCCGATAGATCATTTGGTGGGACATTATTAAGAAGGAGATTGTAGAATATACATCAAAGTTTCTGGTATGTCAACATGTGAGGGATAAAATATAGATGTCTATGGGGATTATGA
This sequence comes from Viscum album, assembly GCA_963277665.1. Taxonomy (NCBI): domain Eukaryota; kingdom Viridiplantae; phylum Streptophyta; class Magnoliopsida; order Santalales; family Viscaceae; genus Viscum; species Viscum album. The sequence continues at coordinate 208,280,877 of OY728121.1, forward strand.
AACCACTACACATACCAAAATGGATGTGAGAGAAAATCCCAATGGACTTTGTCACTGGACATCTATAGACATCTAGAGGAAACAATGCTATACGAGACCTTGTGGATCATCTTAAAATGTCTCCCCACATTATCAAAATTTTAATATAAATATAATTGGATCAACTTTTAATAAAATATATAAAATTTGTGGTAAGTATTCAAAGAGTAACAATATCTATTATATCAGACAGAGATCCGAGATTCACCTAATTTTTCTGGAAAGTCTCCAACGTGATTTAAGAAATGAACTAAACATCAGTACAACATACCATCCTAAAACAGATTCTCAATCTTAGATAACTATTATACTATCGATGATATGTTGAGATCATTTTCTATTGACAATAATGGAAGTAGATACCAACATATTCCATTGGTTGAATTCTCCAAGAAAATTTTTTCCCACTCGACCATCCTAATGGAACCATATTGAGACCTTTATAAAAAAATTCAATAACACCAACATGTTAGGAAGAGGTTTGTGAGAGTAAGCTATTAGGACAACAAATGGTCGATGAAATGGTGGAGAAAGTGAAAACCATTCAGCATCACATCCTGGAAGCCCAAAATCAGTATATGAGTTATGAATACAACCATCGATGAGAACATGAGTTCAAAATTGGAGAAATGGTATTTCTCTGTGTATCTCTAAGGATGAAAGTCAAGAGATTTGGGAAGAATGTAATGTTATGTCCCAGGTTCATTGTCCCCTTAGATATTGTTAATCATGTCAAGGATATATCCTATCAACTGAAACATACACCCACTATGTCAAAAGTACACGATGTCTTTCATGTATTTCTATTATGGAATAACATAAATGATCTTTCAGATGTAATCTCCTCAGAGGTGATACAGTTGACGAATGATCTTTATTATGAGAATTAACTTGTGAAGACCATGGATCATTGAGATAATGTTATATGAAAAAAGTCTACTCACATAGTCATAGTACTATGACGGATCCATAAGTACGAAGAGGCAACATGGGAACTGGTGGAGGCGATGAATAAAAAGTACCTACACCTATTTATGACTTATAATTAAGAAAGATATTTTGTGGGTGAAATTTCCTAAGTGGGGAAATAAAATAACGACCATATATTTTATCAATACAAATTCTCTTCTTAAAATTACTTCACATAATCACACTAAATCAAAATACAATGAACTACTAATTTCAATGTGACCTTTAAACATAATTTTGTCACTTCTGTGATTTTAATTTTGAAAATATGAAATATACAGATGCAATTGGGAAGATGTTTGGAGTTTGATATGACCAAGATATATTTTTTGAATAGTAACCTACCCGTATCAATAGTAAAATGCACATATAAATATAAATATGACCATTATTAATACTAAATCGTCCAAAATAATAGTAACCACACCCTTGAATGTATAAGAATTATTTAGGAATATTATAGGTGATAATGTGATGACAGTAAAAGATTCAGTAATTTTTTATAAGTCATAATTAATTTATTTCAATAAATTTAAAAGAAAATATATTTTCCTATAAGGTTCTCTTAAATTAATAATTTTATTTCTTCTGTTTATAATGTAATTTTATAAGACCATATGTAATTTTTGAATGCATTAGAAAATTAGTTATTGATTTAAAATCAGTATTATTCATGTGAAATGTGAATTTATTTAAAAATTATATTAATATTATATAGAAAATAATTTTTGAAAAATTTATTTAAATTTTTTATTCTACACATCGAAAAATTGTTATGGTGAATTTTTTGTATTTTTTTGGAAGACTTGAATTTTTGGAGAATTGTAAAATACGATAATACAGATAAATGATAAACACATGATTTAATATTTCGTCATCTAATGTATGGATAGTGTAAGGCCATTATATAAAACTCAATTTTACTTATCACTAATCTTGGTAATGGATTCATCACTATTTCTTGTATTGAGGTATATAAATAATCTACGAAATTAAATATTATGAAAACCCTCCACTTCTACACTATAAATACCACCCATGTTACCTCTTTTCTTCACTCATATAAATCCTTGTGACTTAGATAAATTTAGACAAAATATCACCCCAAACACCTCCACCACAACCACCAGACATTGGTCTCCTCAATATACCAAATCCTTTATCCATAACAGTCTCTCAAGTAAGATTAAATCATGAAGTAAATTCCTCTTTTCATTTCTTTCAATTTCTTATAATGTTTATTTGATTTCATTTCTATCCTTATATCTTCTCAAACAATTTTTATGAAAACTACTATACCATAAATGTTCTGTAATGATTCTAGGATAATTTAATAAGTTTTTATCATTTATTCTCCTCATTTTTTTCATATGAAATAAATGAAAACACCATCTGAGATGTGCTAATTTATCACATTCAAGGATGATGAGTTATAAATTTCGATTACCATATTCAAATATGGCCATGAAACAATTTTTACTATCGAACTAGACTATTATATATGTATTTTATCTTATTTTATGTTCTTTAATCCTTTTTCACAAATTATGTAATATTATAATAAAAAATAAATTAATTGTCAAAAAAATTGACAAATTATTCCAAGAGTTTATCATTAAGGTTGTGTAAAATGATTAACCTTATTCCAAATAGCCAAACGAATATATATACATGTAATATTCTATATGTTCACTAATTTCATATGACATAAATTCACAACAACTAATCTCATCAAACATATGTGTCCGATGATGAAAATAATAGAACCATTCATTACAACCAGGGAAGCAAGCAGATTCAAACAACGAAATTTACCCTCATAACCAATCAAAATGTTTGTAAATGAACTAAAAAAGGCAATACTAAATCATTTAAAAGCGAAATAAGTTTGTTAATAGTTAATTAATGAACCTAATTAGATCTTTCCATTCATTAACATCTAGTGTAGAACACCATCATACTTAAGGTGAGGGATCCTCTTAATTTTTCTTTTATTCAAGAATGTCGACTATGTTAGGCCCTTTTATTTGTAATCCCTATTGATGGGGAGTAATTTAGAACCTACACCATAATGAACTAATGTCACAACCCATCCCCCGGGGCACGTTTCCTGACTACCCCATGCCCTCCATCCACAGTCTAGGGGCTCGAGAGTAGAACCAAAGGTGTAATTACCTAAAAGTTGGAAGGAATTGGCATTATAACCAGTAAACACACACACAAGAAAGAACACGTCTGGAAAAAACACCAAGTAAACTTTATAACAAAAGTGTGTTGAAAGTAAAAAAGGGGATAGAATACAAGCCCATCATGAAATTACAAGTTCAACAATGATACAACAAAACTGAAGAAATGGGAAAGTCACCAGTTGGGTCATCCTCCAAGGTTCCTACCTAAGGGTAGGTATAGATCACCTCCTCAAAAATCCTCTCTCATCCATAACCACTATGAAATGGCTCCTCATAAGGTCCACCTCTAGGTACTGTACAGTCCTTGTACTCTTGGCCTTATTCATCGTTTTCCATCGTCAGTATCCATCCCAAAAAGGTGAAGGCATACCCCGTGCAAGGGTGAGTATAATGATACTCAGTAGGGTCCTAGTTTCCCTCAAGGTCACACAAAATCCTCTAAAGATAAACCACAATGTATGAAATCAACATAAAACTTTACTTAGGTATAGTCTAATACATATACCTATGTTATAAATTAATCCATATCAATCAGGAGGGAAAAAAGAGAAAATTACTGACCTCATACCAGGATTTATTCTTGGGTAGTAGTATCAAGTAACATTATGAACCATCATCTATTGAGGAACTCCTCCTATATTGAGTACAATGGGCCTGCCACATCACACAGAGGTGCTTCCCACTATCATTGGACTACTGAGGTACTCTTCCTATTGAGTACTATGTGTCTTCCACGTCACATAGTGGTGATCCCCACAATTGGTCTTCCACATCACACAGATGTGCTCCCCCTCGAGGCCTACAGATGTACTACTACTTTAGAGTACCCTGGGTCAGCCGTGTCACTAAGGAGATCCCTACCATGGGTTTACTACGTCCCCATGGTGCTCCCCACTAGGCATGTCGAATCACTCTATGTCTGAACAGTCAGAACTCATCAAGTCTCAGCCAACAACTAGTTCTTTTCACTATGCTCACTCATCTCTCGGAGGATCCTAACCAATCTACTGGTCGATACCTCAACTTCCAATATGTCCTATGAATAAGTATCTCAAAGGTCTTCCACATCATAGGGATCTCAATGTAATAGACGATGCATCAAATGGATGCCGGGTCTCTAGGTTTTAGCCTTCTAGTCCTGGGGGCCCGGTTGGATTCATGCTCGATCCAACCAGACGATTTCCCATCATACTCCAAAACACAGTGGAAGGTATTCAATGTGACCATCTCCCTCTAATATTCACAATGCTCTGGACGGTTCTTTAAATGAACACGTGGTTCCAAAGATATGACCAAAAGAATGTAAAAGGGGTTGTTGAGGGTCCGGGTCTAGTCCAAGTTGGTCAGACTGACCCGGCCCAACACAACCTCATCCGACTCGGCCCGACCTAGCATGGGCTGACCCGGCTCCAGTCAACCTAGCTTAACCCTTTGGGTCTTGATTGACCAGTAGTGTGCCTAGGGCCACCGGCTCCGACATGGCCCACGAGGTCCGCGAGGGTGGAGGACCGGCCGTGAAGGTGTGGACTAGCCTTGAGGGTGTGAACCAGCCGCAGCGTGTCGGCAGTTTGGAATGGAGGGTGGAGCGGCTCGGCACAGCAGCGTGGCTCGGCTCGGACGGAGGAGTGGCTCGGCGGACGGTGGCGTGGCTCGGCTCGGAGGACATCACTATTAGGTGAATGTCGGTGTGAATCAGCTTGGAGGGTAGCGCGACTCGGATGACGGCAGCGTGGATTAGCTCAGACGGCTACATGGCTCGGCAGACCGTGGTGCAGCTCTTCATGGACGGCGGCCCGGCTCAGCGGACGACGACGCGACTCGACGAACTGTGGCGCAACTCGGTTCACACGATGGCACGGATCGACGGACATGGGAGTAGGTCAGCTCAGATAGCGGGTTAGCCATGGTAGCATAGTGAGGCTGCAGGTCGACCAGGGTGGTGCAGCAAGGCCGCGGGTCAGCCGGGGAGGCGCGGGGAGGCCGCGGGTCAGCTGGGGTGGCATGGCGAGGCCATGGTTGGCCGCACCATTTCCTCCACTATCTTCATCTCCTTCCTCAATTTCTAAGAATACACCAATGAAAAATGGCAGATGGGTTGGGCCGTGTTTTTTTGGTCTCACCCTCCACATTTAGAGTGGTAGAAAGTGGTTCACAATGAACAAAGCATGAATGTTAAACCATAATCTTCTACAATGTTTGTTCACATCCCGCAAAATAAAATAAGGGAGTACATGAAATGAATTATCATTCATATAAACCCCTAACTCAATCACTTGTTTACATTGCCGCAAGAATGTAGTACGGTCTTCGATTCGTCATAGATGAGGATGTCCCACGTTAGAAGATGTCCCAAAGAAGTAGTTCGAAGTTGAGGTCGGTGTTCTTCGTCGGCAGAGCGTTCATCGTGGAAGAAAGTGTTCTTTGTTGGAGATTTTTCTCCCACCATGATATCTCTCTCCTTTGAATGTTCTCAAAAAAAGAACCCACTAAAATAAAAGAGACAACTAATATAATAAAAAGTGTTTTCCTAAATTAATCATTGGAACAATTCAAATTGGAATAATTAAAATGACTCAATTAAGTGGTGTGTTGGCATAATTAAGCGGGGTAGGTTTGACACAATTAATGTGGAGGAAGGTCAAGAGGCTCCCCACATTAATTAGGGAGTTGAAGAGGATTCCCTACATTTATGAAGGACTTGATGTTTTTATCCAAATTAACTGGGGTTTCAAGGGGGTTTAATCTCGGGTTGTCCCCACCACCATAAACTATCGTGGGAGGTTAGCATTGGGTGGTCCCCACCACCATATCCACTCATGGGAGGTTACGGTCTAGTGGTCCCCAAATCTCAACATCCATATGCAGGTTTAGTTCTAGTGGACCCCACCTCCCAATACCCACATGGGTGATGTAATTGAATATAAAACGTCTCAAAAATTTATTTTAATTTTATTATTATACGAAAAACCCAAAAACTATCTTTCACCATCGCCCAACTGTCATCATTGTGAAAGTATTCTTAAATGAATACCAGCGATGTGAGTTCAACGGTTCCATCAGATTTCAATTCCGAGCATCGGTTAAAATGTTAGAAAAAACCTGCTCATATTTTTACTGAACATACTAGAACCAAGGATAATAAATTCATTTTGGGCTCTCTGGGCCTTTGAATCACGTGCCATCAATTTTGGCGGACTCTTAAAATTCCCATTTATTAAAAAAAATTACATTTAAAATTCAGAGTCTTTACATTCTCCCTACCTCATGGATTTATGTGCCGATAAGCTACAACTAGAATTAAGGGAACACGTGGGGGTACTGAGAACACATCTAAGCCTCCCGCTTCTATGTGCTCTACTGGAGGTTCCCATGTTGCTAGTGAAGATGCATAAGAGGTATCGACCATCCATGAAGGATTTACTCTTGTCGATCCTCAATCTCAACTAAAAACTCCCTTAACGTCTCCCCATCATCAACATCCAGCTCGCCATGGTTGACGATTTGAGAAGGGTCGTGCATGTATCTCCTCAGTTGGGATATGTGGAAGACATCATTCTCCTGGTGCAACTGAGGTGGAAGAGATAAGAGGTATGACTCCTCTCCAACTATGCTGAGGACCTAAAAAGCTCTGATGATCCTCAGAGAAAACATCCCGCCTCAGCCAAATCACCATAGACCTCATCGAGGTGAGACCTGTAGAAAGATGTGGTCACCATCCTTGAACACTAGATGTCTCCATCTCCTATCATCATATGACTTCGGTCTGCTCTGTGCAGTCTTCATCACTCCTTGATTACCTACACCATCTCTGTGGTATCCCGTACCATCTTGGGTCCCATGAGTGATGACTCCCCCGGGTCAATCCAGTATAAGGGTGATCTGTAAGGTCGCTCGTACAATGCCTCAAAAGGTTCCATCCCAAAGGTGGAGTGATATATATTGTTTTATGAAAACTCCTCCAAAGGAAAGTGATCATCCCAGTTGCGACTAAAGTCGATGACACAAACGCGGAGCATTTCCTCGAGGGTCTGAATAGACTGCTCAGTCTTTCCATCCATCTGAGTATGGAAGGCGGTGCTCAAATGAGTCTATGTCCCAAAAGAATCCTGCAACCCCTTCCAAAGCCGAGAAGTAAAACATGTATCATTATCGGTGAAAATATTCTAGGGTACTCCATGTAACTGGAAAATATCCTGCACATAGAGGTGTCCCAAGCACTCTAATGAACCATGCTCTTTGATTGGTTTGAAGTGGCCGACATGGTGAGTCGGACAACGATCACCCAAATAGAGTCATGTCCTCTAGATGTAAGTGGATTTACTATCACGATTTCCATGGATATCCAATCCCACATCCACTATGTGTCCTATAGAGGCTGAACCAAGCCTTCTGGCACCTGATGTTCCGCCTTCACTTACTAACAAGTGAGGCACCGAGAAACAAAACTCAGCTACTTCTATCTTCATTCTCAGCCACCAGTGATGTCATCAGAGATCCTACTACATCTTCTCCACTCCTGGATGTACCTCTATAAGGGATTTTAGGAACTCCATCAACACTTACTTCTGAAATGACAATGGTACCTAGTACATCCTCTGAAGATGATGAAGTGCTCCCCAACATCAAAAAAATCCATCAAGTAACTAAACTGTGGATATTTGAGCACGTCATGTATCGTAGTCAGCATCACCACAACGTTCCTCCATGACTCGATGAAAAATTTGGGGAGTGACTGTAAGAGACTGAAACAAAGTTGTTCCGTCACTATCCACAATGGATATCTGCAAAGCGCCCAGCTGCTCCATCGCCATGCCTGAAACTGTATTCCAGATCTCCTGTTGTGTTCATATGTTAAAATGGTCCCTTTCCTAGAAGTATTGACTATATCTATGTCATAGTCCTGGATGAACTCAAGTCATCATTGTTATCTCAGGTTAAGGTCCTTCTGAGAAAATATATAATAGAGACTCTTGTGAATAGATTACATGGTAAAACGTTGGCCCATCAGATAGTGTCGCCACATCATCAACGAGATGACCACTGCTACTAAATCCAGTTCATTGTTATCATATTTCTTCTCATAATGTCTCTGCTACTTAGGACCATATGCGATCACTACTCGATCCTGCATCCGGACACATTAGATTCTACTCCCTGATGTGTCACGGTAGACTACATACCCTACACCCTCCTCTGAAAGCCTCAAGATGGGGCACTAGTCATCCTCTTCCTCAGCTCATGAAAACTCCCATGGACATTCTATAACCAAATTAAGGGCTTCCCATACTTTTTCAATGATGATAGTGGTGGTGCAACTCTGGAGAAATATTGTACAAATCTCTGGTAGTATCTAGAAAAACCCAGGAAACTACATACCTCTGTCACACTCCTTGGTGGATCCCAAGTACGTACCACCACAATATTCACTGGATCTACTGCAACTCCAAACTTCGAAATGACATGTCCTAGAAAGTGAACCTCTTAGATCCTAAATTGGCACATCGAAAGATTACCATAAATCTGGTTCTCTCGATGTGTGTCAAGATATACCTGCAAATGATAGGCATGCTCCTCCTATGTAGCAGTGGGGATCAGAATTTCATCGATGAATACCAGTACAATGCGATAAAGGTATGGATGAAAGAACCTATTCATGAGTCCCATGAACACTTCAGGATAATTGGTTACACTGAATGGCAAAACCAATAACATAATGTGGCTGTATCGACATATGAAAGTCATCTTCTGCACATCCTTGTCTCAAACACTGAGTTGGTGATAGCCTGATCTGAGGACTATCTTCAAGAAGCATCGTGCTCTATTTAGCTGATCCATGAGGTCGAAAATCCTTGGGTGTGGGTACTAGTTCTTCATGGTCACCTGGTTCAGGCGTCGGTAGTAAACACAAAGCCTGAAGATCCCATATGCCATCTTGGAGAACAGAATTGGAGTAGCCCAAGGTGAAACACTAAGCCGAATGAACCCCTTCCCTTGCATGTCCTCTAGCTATACCCGCTGCTCGTGAAGCTCCACTGGATCCATCCGATACGCTGGTGTAGATATCAGTGTCGTCCCAGGGTAAAAATCAATTTAAAAGTCCACCCTTATGCGAGGAGGTTGACCTGCGACATCATCAGGGAAAACATCCTTGTACTGGTCCACATCTAAAGGATAGCTCATACTCTCGTCATCAACTGCTATGATGGTAAGGCTAGACAACTGATGATTAATCAGTGACACCCTTCTCTGGATAAGTCCATCAGGCACTGCAAAGGCTCCCTTCTCACCGGTGAAGGTAAACCTGGTGACATTCTTGCAGACACAACAAAATTTTCACCTAATATAGTCAATCTGAGCATGGACTGTAGATAACTAGTCCATTCCCAAGATTATGATGTAATACCTCATCCATAGAGTGCCATGATCGTATGCCTATGCTGACTGGAGCTGAGATCTTCCCATTCAACCTACTCTCTATGGTCAAGGTGGACCTCATGGAGGTGGTGGTGGTAATATCTCAAATTTTTACGAACTGCTACCTGCACGACCAGCTACTATACCACATCTATCTACTCCCTACAGAACACCTCAATTGAATCTCTATCTCTCCCTTGGAGGTCCTTCTACTATCTACTGATCATCCAAACGACATGTTGGACATTCATGATCATTGTGACACTACCCACCTAATACGTAACATTGTCTTCTCCTTGCATGACTAGCTCATATTCGGGTTCCCCACACAATAGATCCTAAGTCATGAGGTTTTTGTACCTTTAGGTCTAGTCCTTTGGGACCTCTGTGACGTCTTTCTTCTTCCAGCTGCAGAAGAATCCGCCACGTAATGACTGGTAGTGGGTCTCACTACTAGTGACAGCTCAACGCGGGATCTCTCCACCAAGAGGGCTCTCTCTAAATCCCCTGCCTACATCGGGATGCTGAGTGAGATCATCAAAGCCCTGATTTCACACTTGATCCCATACTTGATGGTCTAAGACCTGAAGAATGGTTCCTACCCTATATTGGTGGAGTAACGAGAGAGTTCAATGAACCTCAGTGAGTAATGAGCCACAGTCATGCTACCTTACTACAGATGAAGTAGCTCCTGTATGAACACTATGCGATGAGTCACTAGAACAAACTATTCCTGAAATAGGCTCTAGAAGTCTTCCCATAGAAGAGTCACCTCGTCCTGAACCTAGAGCATCAAGATCCACCGTATTCCTGCTACTGGTAGTAGAAGGCTGGCGGCATGGTTCAACATGAAATCATCTAGTGTCCCAACCAATCAAAAAAATATAATCACGGCCTCCAGCCAATCCTCAACCGCCTACGGGTCAGTCTCTCTCCTGATCCTGGGTGGTGTATGGCACTGGAACCCATGAAACGCGCTCATGCGGCATGCATTGCCTGTTGTTGGGGATCATGGCGTAAGTGGCCCAATGAGGTATAGTACCATTGGATCCTCCGCTGGTGCCTCTACCAAAAT